>OY728122.1:2071496805-2076496805 GCA_963277665.1 Viscum album | reverse complement strand
TCCATTCATTCATGGAAAACAATAGGATACACCCATTTGATATGATCCATGACACGGTTATGATACCAATTTCATTCTATGGGTAACACTTATGTTTATAATTTATTCTTAATGTAGTACACATATTCATGGAAATTTTTTACAGGGTGTGATAATATATATATTTTTTTAATTGTGTAATCTATAGTGTCATGAGATGTCATTTTCAATGATCTTAGTGGTTATCCTTGACTCATGCTAATCATGTGGAATGGTATTTTTGGTTAGTGTTGTCTCATTGTCTTATGTGTTTAGTGGTCTCTGTGATTATACATGACTCATTATTATATCATGTTGTATGATGTTACAAAGTTTTTATGATTCCATGGTTACATGTTCCTATGTTTTATATGATATGCATCCCTCTGTCTATTCATGTTCCATGACTTTTTTATTTCATAATGTTATTATGTATAATCCTTGGGCTATGATTTATTCATATTAATTTCCAAGATTTTCGATTATCCCTTGTGTTTATCTGCTCCATAGGATTTCCAATGTCGATTTTAGAGCTTAGTGGGAGTTAGGATCACATTAAAAAGTTTAAATAAATATTGTTTTAATTTTGGTTTCATCTTTTCAGTATCATGTAACTAATCATCATATGAAACTAGATTTTTTGATCCTTGGATTGTATTTAATGGTTAATCGTTCTTAAAATCATGTAATAATTTTTGTACAGGGCTAGGGATTTCCTAGAAACACATGTATTTCTTAAAATCATAGAATGGATAAGCCTATGTATTCTAAACAGGCTTATAAGCTTTGTTATTTATGGGTTGAGAAGAACTCCATCAGAAGTTTCTCTTCCAATTAAAATAAAAAAGGAAGAAATAGAAAACCTCTATATATGAAATATAAATCAATATGATATTGAAAGGGTATCATATTTCATTGCCTCATAGATAAGGCTGAAATACTCCTTAAATCCACCTCTCCCTCAAGAAGACATGTAACACATTTTTACAATGAATATTCCCGATGAGTTATGTTTTCCCCAAATCCTTTTAAAATAAACTAGTTTTTATACACTGACCCTATTTATAAAATATTATATGATTCAATTATAGAGACTAAGGAAAAATTTTGAGTAATTCTATCAGCATAGAGAAGGAGAATGGGTAATATATAAGATTCCACTATTACACTCAATCAATCCCCTATACTAGCTCCTACTCCAATACATGGACCATTCCATGTGAATCAAACCCATGAGCACAAAAAATTAATTACACATCTAAATGAATAAATATACCATAGGAGACAGTAGTTTGGGGAGATTAAATACAAGGTCTTTACTTTTCAAAAAAACCATGTCCATGAAAACTTCTAATCTACATTGGAAAATAACGCGACCATGTCGCTAAAATCCAGGAATCCCAGAAATGATGGTGACAAAGATTTACTATTTTCTTTTATCTTAAATTAAATAATGGGTCATTAAATCAAGTACTATTTATTTAAAAACAACCTAAAAATTATTGTGGACTCTAGGTAAGCGATGATGAAATCTATTTCTTCTCTGGTAGAAGATTTATCTACTAATAATCTGTAGTAGGAGAATGAATGGATGAAAATTAATAGAGGTGGTATGTAGATGTTTGGTGATTGGATGGTTAGAAAAATGTTCAACCAAACACATTTTATACTTCGATAATAGTTATAGTGGATGAATGTGACTATGAAAACATCTCCCTCAACCCAGCCAGCTTCACTAAAATAATAGTTCTCTAAAATATAGTCTTCCAAAATGATAAATTGAAAAAATATATTGAATAAAATGTAGGAATATAAGACCATTTAAATGTAACATAGAAACAAGAATTTACTGGACTTCTTGAAAATATTCTCATAAGCAAGAGCACTGCATCACGAAATGGTGCAATAAGAGCCAACACACCCGAAGGAATTTCCATATGGCATGGAGAATCACTTTAGATCCATTTAAATTATTCACACAATGGATCCCATAATTGATGTTGAGTATTATTATGTACCCAAATTATATGCACATGATAGGGGATATGGGGGAATATTATATCCAATACAAGAATATAAGGGAATATGTGATCATTACATAAGTCATTAAATTAACCATACCCTTGGTCGAACAGTGTACAGAGCAGAAAGTCATGCGATATATCCCCAGTGATGAAAGTAGGAACAATATTGTTCCCCCACACTTTTCAAAGTTTTTACTGAAAACATATTTTTGGATAATCGACTAGAGAATAAAGCATCTGTTAATCAACATCGCATGTAGGAAGACTAAGCTGGCCTGATCCACCAAGAGTAGAAGCACCTTCTTCTCCAAATCCACAAGTAGATTCTAATTCATCATGTACCTTATCTCCTAAAAAACATTAAAGAAAAAATCCCTATTCTTAGAAACACATTAAATTTGACCATAAATATGATTATTTAAATAAATTAGCCTTGGTATCGACAGATTTTTCAATCAAAGATACATTGAGTATATCAAAAGATCTATGAGAATAAATCATCAAGGTATTTTCTAGCACTTGGGGAGTTGACATTGAGGATTATATTATTGAAGAGAATCATATGGAGAATTTTCATAAAAATTATAAGACATTCATCAATCTTGTTGGATAGAATGATTAATCCATCATACAGGGAGATGTCAAACCCTTATATATATATCTAACAGGATAAAAGGCATTGATTTATTTTGAGAGTTCATTGAAAATTTCTTAATAAGAAACATCTTCCTAATCGGAATATGTATTAATCTAGGTTTAAATGAATATAATTGTTTACCCTCTACCATAATTCTATAAGGAATTTAAAATAATGTGAAAAAACATATTGGTTAAACAAATATTAGTACTTTGTTTTGTGATATTGTGTTTGTCTCAGAATACATGGTTTTTATGCAAGATACATCCTTTGATGTTCAATTGGTATGACCTTGGTGACATCATCACATGGATATCCACTCATCATAGATCCAATGTCCCAAATATTGTAATAATAATCAAATTGAAAAAATTCATATTGAAAATGAACAATTAAAATAATATGAGTCATAATAAATTGATGTAATATTCTACCATAAAGAGGAGAAAAAATCCATAGATGACACTATTGTTCTGATTAGATAACCAAAACGATTACAGATGATTTTATATAATACATTCAAGTATATCAGTTCATAATACATGATACACATCAATAAAACTGATGGGGTGGAACTGAATTCATGAAAACATCCCCAGACTTCTGCGATGTCAGTTGTGAAAACTGATCCTGATAGTGCAACATATGATGTAAAATCTTTAAAAAGTTATATAAGAATAGATGAAAGTGACTTAATTCCACCACTTGAGCTCTTAAAATTCACAATCCTATTAGTTGGAGTAGAATAAGATATCCAGATTTTAGAGTAAAATGAATATTATCACACTCAAAACCTCTCATTCATGGATGAATATTCATTGAGAAAAATATTTGGATGGCATCGAGCGATGAAATGAAAGTACCTTTAGATCCCCTAAGGAGTATTTTATATCAGGTCCCTTTGGTTAAAAGAACACTAAAACCAGATACCAGCATTCAATGCAAAAAATCTTCAAAAACTTATTGTAGATATATGATGACTGTTAATTTGAGGAAATATTGGTCATTTCCAAAAGAACACCAAAACACCTATCTGATAAAAACCATTTTAGAAAAGCTATGAAATCTGAATATGAAATACCTAAAATAAACATTCAGTGTAACGTCAAGGAAGATTCATAACTTCATTATATGACATAACAATATAAAAGTTGACCCTATGAAAAAAAAAATCCTCATCATGTAACATATATGAAACCCTAATGATTTTAGAGGAATAAAGGACACTTGGCATATATCTGACACTTCATACCCAACCTCTCATGCTTGGGTTTTCCATTCACAATACTAATGATGAGGAGAGTCACATATATGTGGACTAGTAAATATCTGGATGAATTTGAAATCCTCAGGTAGTACATATTGATCCAACCCAGAATAATGACACCCATTTAGGTAATGTAACTCATTCTATATTTGACGGTCCTGGAAATATCCATAGGTGCCTTCCTTGTGCAAAATAGTGATTGTGGTAATGAAAAATCCCATTCTTATGTAATTAAAACCGTGTTCAAAATAGAAAATTGTTATTTAGATATTGATAAATGTAGTCTGGAATTAATATTTAATGTTGAGTAACTATAGAAATACATGATACACCTCAAATTACAAATGGTCATGCATATTAACCCTCTCAAATATATCCCCAACCATACTTTTTATGAACGACTTCTAGGATGGTAGGTGTACAACCAATAGATGTTTGGTGGAATTTTCATACCTCATAAGGAAGTTAAAGGCCTATCCACATTATATTTACATGTAGAACACACATCTATATAAGAAACATCAGAAAATAATGAACTGAAAGATCATGAGATATTTCATTTTGAAGATGGCCCCCAATTTTCTAAATTGTATTTTGATGAACCACCATGGATACCAAGGGTGTATGGAAGGCCCTAAACTCCATAACATTGTGTTATGGATCATGTTAATTTCCAAGTTAATGATGTTTTATGTTACACCTTCCTTCTCCTAGAATGATGTTGCAATAATGGGGCATAATATCTGAAATTCATTATAGACCTAGAACTCAAAATACAATATTACCACATAGATGGGAAAGATGATTCATATTTTGTAAACAAACATATCAACATGGATTATACCATATAAAAATAAGATCTAATACCCCTGCATGTCTATGTTTGAGGGTTGAGGAAGGGTTACCCTCAAAGACAAAATTAACTAACATCCTAGGATTATATAATTCCCGAGAATATTCACTATAAAATGTGGCTACTTCTCTAGAGGATCCCACGCGGTATATAACCATCATTTAAATTTCCCCTTACCAAATGGTCTTAATTTATTTTCGTGTCAGAACAGATGAGATCAATGATGTTGTTTCTATACCTGAATAATATGGTATTACCACTTGGTGGATGATTCCAATCATGTGATACTTTCATGATGGAGTACTGCTATTAGATTGAGGTAAGAAAGAGAAAATCTAATGTACAGTAGTAAACTTCACTCATTATGATTTCCCAAATCACCAGAAAGTCTAGTATAAAAATGTATATGATGGAGTACTTATAATATGTATTTATAGAGAATAGGTGATGATTTTCATTAATGAATTAAACCCTAGATCATAAAATGACCATCAATTAGGATATAATATTTCCATAAAAATTGGAAGGATTGAGAACTTATATCTGTTGATAAAACTAGATAATATAATTCATCATGAACTTCCATTCCTATGAATTGTATTCCAACACCACCCATCAACCTCTGGAGTTCCCTGTACAACCAAATACTCGTGGTTATTTTTCATATTGGGATTGAATTTTTTGGGACCATACCTGTCAGCTACGACCAAGTAGTTCCAATACATCATAACTACAAATATTTGTTCAATAAATGGTGTGTAGAAATAACTCTCAATGAATTTGGTGCCAAAAGTAATGTCAAAAATGTGAAAACTGACATCATTACAATATTTGATGTCCCTCATAAGATACTAATTGAAAACACCCCCAATTTTTGTTTTTCAATGTTGAAAAAGATATATTAGGAGTACCAAATAAAAAAACCATTCATCATCCTAACAAAATGTCGATAATAGATAGATAAAGTGTAACATCCCAAGTAAATTAAGAATAAGATATTTTTATACATATTAATATTTCTGAATTAAATAATAATTTTACTTTAAATGGGTTTCTATGTTTGATAGCGTACCTAATAGGCAACAATGATTTTTTTGAAATCTTACATTGCACATTAATATTATAATATTATTATTTTAAATGGTAGAAAACTCCTAGCTATTTTATTGGAGGGAATGAACAAAACTAACTCCAATATTATTATACATGTATTTATATTTATCCAAAAATATTTAGAGGCTTAAAACGTGAATGAATATAATTTTAAGCATAATTTACATTAAAAGGCCGAATTATCAACTTTTAATGGAGAACCCTATTTAAATCTAGTTTTGGTTACTTTAATACATTATATATGACCAAATACAATCTTTCATTAGAATGGAGATATCAAAATTTACTTTTTGAATAATTTTGGAATTTTTCCGATAAAGATAATGTTTTTTATAAATAGTGAAAATATTGTATTTTAACTCATGAAAATGTTTTAATCTAATTTATTTATATGGTTAGATTATCCTTTTAATTAGGTTTAAAGTGTAATTAAAATATATTTTTTCCATTTGATGCAATTTTTGTCATTGGAATTAATTTCACTTTGAAATTGGACATAAACATGTATCAATCTTTTGAGAGTTATTATTTCTTAAAAACACGTTATTTGTTTTAACAATGAGAATTAATTTTAAAATTAATTAATGCCACATCTATGTTTTGAATTTGGAAAAAATAGAAATCATTTATTAATTTGGATTATATAATGTATCATAGGCTGAATTTTTGGTATTTTTCTAAAAAACTTCAATTTATGATGAATAGTGACACCACTTAGTGGTAGATACAAAAACTGGATTTTTCATTTTAATGAAATTTTAATACTTCTGTCAATTGTATTTTGAAAATAAGACATACATGGTTGTTATCAAGAAGTAAAATGTTGTTCATTAAGATGAAAATAATTTTTGGTGAATTGTAACTTTTGACTTTTATTTACCGCAGTTAATGATAAATAAGGTAATTCAAGGTAAAAAGAATATTATAATAATTCAAAATTACCTTAACACTTTTCCAAAAATTATTTTTTGGGTTATTAAGGACCATGTGTATCTTTGGGTAGATTTTGGTACCCCATTGAGCCACTTGGGTGTGATAACGACAATTTAGATTAATTACATTAATGTAAAGACAAAATTGAACTTAACAAACATCTTTTAGTAATTAATTTTTATATAGAATTATATAAGTATTATTTTTGACTATAAATATTCATTAGAAATATAACAATATTTACTAAATCATGTTATTTTTTTTATAGTTTTTAGAAAACAAATAGATTTAATTATTTATGACATAATAATAATGCAGTATTTACCTCATTAATAAATCATTTAAATAATTAATATTATAATGATTAAAATAATATCCAAGACATGTGAAATTATGATTGGATGATTTTATTTATCCCATGAGTCATTTTATCATAATATTTAATGATTTTTGTACCATTAAAAAATGAATATAATTTTATAATAAAATAGTAGTTTCACACTTTTTTAAAGAGCCCATGCTCCCCCTTATAAAAGGAGATCACATCTATCAAATTCCTCACACCTCTCAAGACATTTTGATCATACATCCTCTGATAAATTAAGCTCCCTACATCCCTCAACTCCCCCTAGAAGACTTACCTTAGGCAGAAGTCACTTCAAGAAGTCCTTCTGTTTCAAACCAAAGGAAGTTACCCAAATTAAACATAACAATATCTCTTAAATTATTATAAATAATTTTACTTATCCAAACCATAAAATCTTTTTATTCCTTTATTTTGTAACCACACCAGTGTACTTAATATACTAGGATTTTTTTATGAGAATGATTTGAACTACACATACACACACCTCCATATAATGGGTGAAGAACATAATGTTTTTGTGGATGGAAAACTAACGCCTCACAAAACGATGACTGTTCGATTATCTACTACCACCTCTCATGGTGGCCATTATGATGGAAATGTATTTATATATGATATATATTATGTTTATGTTTTCTTTATGATTCTTTATTTTCTATTTATATCACTCCTCTATGGTTTCCATAGTGGGTAAATATGATAATCTAATTTGAGAAAGTGCGGACTACCATCATCTCAATGTAATGTGACTCGTTAATTCCTTATATGGGATGTATAAAGGATAGAGTTAATGATATTATATATGATATTATACTTTTATTATAATATAACTATGTATCTTTATGTTTAAATTCCATTAAAAAAAGAAATAGAAATGAAAGTAGCATTCATGCGTACGTACGACTTTCCGTCTCCCTGAATGGTGCATTACATTTCATACCTCCATGTACTATTATAAATACATGTATATTCTAGATATATATTATATATATTATATTTTAATGATGAATATCATTTATGATGTAATGGACTATTGAACAAATGGACAACATGTCAATAAAAGGTGTTCATTTTTTACTCAAGTACCAAATATCTACAAAATGGACGTTTTTAACATAAATTATTAGATAATATTTATAACATGTTAATAAGTGATATAAAAGGAATAATAAACATGAAAAAGGTTTTTAAGCAATTATAAATTAATATTATTTTATTATTCACGATATTAAAGAATGAACGGGTCATGTCTGACACGAGGTAAGGGACTTCGTCTCAATCTCCTTTCATTGAGGCATAATTTGTTCTAATACAAGACTTTCTATTATAAATTGTATAGAAACCATTTACTTTTTATTTCATTCAAAGGGAATCTTTTTCTTCGGATCATTTTACTAAATGACAAAAATGAATTTTTCTTTTAACGTTAGCGGTGACAAAGACATTTTCCGCCGCCATGAGTATCATTTGATCTTTGGCTTCCTCAAAAAGTCATAATTTTTTTACAACAAAATAAATACCTTATACTATTTTATGTGTTTTTTGTTACTGAAAATGGATTTTAAAATGGATTTGTTATGTCAATATATTTAAGTCATATATTGTGATTGAAATATCAAAATGTTTCATTTACTTTTTATCTATTGTATATGATATGATTTTGTAATGGTACTTAGACATTTGACAGGTGGTTATATGATAAACCAAATCATGTTTGGTGCTGTGAATACCAGGACGGGTGGTTATGTCATAATCTCTAATGCATTGGGTATAGAAGTCGTCCGTATGGATATTCCATTTAGTGATATGTGTGGAAGTCGACCGTATGGTTATTCCATTTATGTATGTTTATGTACCAAGTTACCTTTATATGTTACGTGTTCTTTATATGGGTTTTATGGTAATAAGTTTTGTTATAAAAGGGTATGAAATTATATTTTATTCAGTGAAGAGTATTTAATACTTCATAAAGGTGAAAAGTATTAGTTGTATTAATGTATTCATGGATTAATTGTTGATTTAAAATACTAATAGTTTTACTGTTTTCTGTATCCCTTACTGATCTTTTTATGCTCATCACATGTTTTTGAAATGTTTTTCACAGGACATAATGTGGAATAGGGTCATGGATGGGATCAAGGAAAAGTCATGCGGTCTTAAACATGGAAATTGACATGAACCTTTTTTTCAAGAGTTCAGGTTTTGTAAAAAAAATAATAGAAACTATGTATAAGTGTCTACCTTGTAAATCATTTGAGATGTAATAGTGATGTAATAACTATTTAAAACTCTAAACCTGAAAAGATCCTCAAAGTGAATTATTAATTTAATTTAATATTAAGTAAGATTTTAGGCCGAGTCCTTATAGTTGTTATCATAGGTTTCATTAGATAACTTTAGTATTTAGGGTATTGTTAAATTAATATCCTCAATGTAATTTATGTTAATATCAAAATCATATAGCATTTACAGATTACAATGTTGCTTCACCTAAGATATTTCTATGTTCAGAATGGTTTTCTACAAAGGAAACATGGAAGCTATGTTGGGAAGACGTCAGGAGGAAGACAACCTTACAAATCAGCAGCCTGAGATGGTCGGAATCAGAACTGAACAGTTTATTATAGTGATGGTACAGTTGACTCAGGCTATAAATGGTGGTGGTAATCATGCACAAGATAAGCCAGATCAACCACCGAGGAACATGTTAGTAGTGGATCATTTCATGATGCGACATCCCATATCGTTAAGAGGATCATATGTCCCTGTGCTAGCAGAAGGGTGGATTAAAGCACTGGAAAATATTTTCGATGTTATGGGATATTCTGAACATCAAAATGATAGTCTCTCTATTTATTTTTTTGAAGGTGAAGCTGATCAGTGGTGGTTGATTGGGAAAAATATCAAAGATAGTGAGGAGATTGATGCTCTTGTTTGGTATGAATTCAAAGGTATGTTTCTTGAGAAATATTTTCCTAAGGTGGTTCGTCATAGGATGGAAAAATAGTTCTTGGAATTGAGGCAGGAGGATGACTCAATGGCCGCTTATAAAGCAAATTTCAATCGACTGGAAAGGTATGGACCAAATTTCATCCGAGATCTTGATAGTAAGATAAATCGATTTTACTCAGAACTAAAGGCATGATATCGAAGATTATTAGACTCTTGTGAGTTGAAATGTTATGAAAAACCTTTTCGATGTGCGGAGAAGGTGGAAATAGAGTTTGTCGATGATCAAGTGTTCTTTGAAAAACAAAAGAATAAGAGGTCCAGTTGGCCGAAAAAGGGGAAGAAATCATCAGATAATCTTGGAGGTAAGAAAACTAAATATCCAACTTGTGAGAAGTGTGCTAAAAAGTATCCTAGAGAATGTTTATTGAAGTCTAGAATGTGCTTCCATTGTGGTAAGTCTGGTCATATTGCTCATAACTGTAAGGAATATGATCACGCAGGCAATGAAAAACCATCCGTAAGATGTTTTATGTGTAATGAATTGGGTCATTATGAAAATGAGTTCCAGCGAAGAACTCAACTGAGGGAAAGAAGCCAGAATACAAGAAAAAATGGGTGGTGAAATCCTTTGCAACATCTTCAATAGATGTTGGGCCATCAAACGAAGTAGTATCAGGTACACCGTATGTTTGTTCAGATTATTCCAATGTGTTGTTTGATTTAGGGTCCACACACTCTTTCATTTCTAAGAAGTTTTCTATTAAATCGAGAATTCCATCTCCAGATATTAATACATAACTAACTGTAAAAACACCTGGAGAAAATGTTGAGAAAAAAAGAAAACATAAGAACATTCCATTCATTGTGTGCCAAAAGAATCTACCTGCAAAACTTATTGTTTTAACTCTATTAGAGTTTGATGTTATTTTGGGCATGGATTAGCTTTCTGTTTATCATGCTAAAATTGACTGTAGATCAAAAGAGGTTTCTTTTCAGAATGATTTTCAGTTTTTATATAAAATTTAACCCTTGTTGTTTATAAAAAATCAGGAAGCTGAGAAACTAGTAAAATATGGACATGAATGTTACATTGCATATATTGTTGAAAATAAAGGAACTGTTCAGATTAATGTTGTGCCATTGGTAAATGATTACCTTGATGTTTTTCCTGATGAGTTTCCTGGTATTATACCTAATCGGGAAGTTTAATTTTCTATTCACTTAGTTCTTGATGCTAAGCCAATTTTAAAAACACCAAATCGAATAGCTCAAATTGAAATTTTAGAGTTAAAGAAGAAATTTCAGGAGTTATTAAATAAAGGATTCATTCGACCTAGAACATCACCATTGTGTGATCCTATCTTGTTTGATAAAAAGAAAGATGGTTCAATGAGACTTTTCATTGATTATAGAGCATTGAATAACATCACTATTAAGAATAAGTATAATATGCCTCATATCGATGATTTGTTTGATCAACTCCAGGGAGCTCAGTATTTTTTGAAGATTGATTTGAGGATGGGGTACCATCAGTTGAATGTAAAGGAAGCAGACATTCTGAAGACTGCGTTTCATAATAGATTTGGCCATTATGAATTCTTAGTTATGCGTTTTGGTTTAACCAATGCACCTGGTGTATTCATGGATCTTATGAATTGAATTTTCCATGAGTTCTTGGATAAGTTTGTGTTTGTGTTCATTGATGATATTTTGTTTTATTATAAATGTAAATAAGAGCATGAAATTCATTTAAGGGTTGTCTTGCAAACCTTAAATGAAAAGAAATTATTTTGGAAATTCGGCCTGTGTGAGTTTTGGTTACATCAAATTATTTCTTGGTCAGATTGTTTCAAAAAATGGCATAAATTTTGATCCATATAAAAAAAAGTTGTTGAAGAATGGCCAAGACCCACAAATATAACCGAGATCTTTAGTTTTCTTGGTTTGGCAGGTTATTACCGGACGTTTGCTGAAAATTTTGCACGGTTATCTAGTCCAATGACTAAGTTAACTTGAAAAGGTATTATGTTCATCTGGACAAAATAATGTGATGATTGTTTTCATTAATTTAAAATGAGATTGGTGAATGCTCCAGTTTTGGTACTGCCATCCAGAAATGGGGATTTTGTTATCTACAATGATGATTTGTTGAAAGGACTAGGATGTGTCCTAATGCAGAATGATCAAGTAATTGCTTATACATCACATCAGTTTAAACCTCATAAGTTAAATCATCCTAAACATGATTTGGAATTATCTGCTATTTATATTACTTTAATAATTTCGAGGCATCAATTGTATGGAGTGATGTCTGAAATATATACTGATTACAAAAGTTTGAAATATATATTCACTCAAAAATAATTGAACATGAGATAGGGGAGATGGTTGGAATTAATCAAGTATTATGATTGCATGATACATTACTATCTGAGAAAATCAAATAAAGTGTCTGATGCTTTGAGTCGAAAAAGTAATTCTTCATTAGCCATGATATATTTGGAACGAGATCCTTTGGTTTTTGATTTGATGAAACTTGGAATAGAAGATGTTGTTATAGGAAATTCTTCTATTTTTTATCATGTGTTAGTGAAATCATCTCTATCAGGCAGAATAAATCAAGTGTAGATAAAAAGACAGTGAGTTGCAAAAAAAGGTAGAGTTGGTGTATAAGGGTAAGTTTCCTGAATTTAACATTGATGATGGTTGTTTTTTGAGATTTGGGAGGCGATTATGTGTACCTTGTGATACAATGTTAAAGAATGAGTTGTTATGGGAATCTCATAGTTCTCTATTTTCAGTTCATCCTGATAGTAGTAAGAATGTAACACCCCGAGCTTCCACGATACGCTTCTCATTCAATAATGCAATAGCTTGCATTGTACGCAACTTCGAATTCTAAAACACCGCGACTAATCAAAGTAGCCGTTATGAATAGTAATAACCAATATTTAAAATTATAGAAATTTTATATTTTAAAATGGACTTCATTTTTGAATTCGTAATATCGAAATTATCCTAAGTTGAATTTTTATTAACTTTCTGAGAACTTCCAATTTTTTTATGAATAGTGAAAAATACTTAAAACAACTTTTTTAATAAAAATAATTTATTTTGATAAATTATACTATTTAGTGGTTTTAAAGTATAATTATAATATATTTTTACCATTTTATCCAATGGTGGCCATTATAATTAATTTAACATTGAAATTGGACATAAACAATTGCCAATCTTTTGATATAAATTGTTTCTTAAAAACACGCTATTTGTTGTAACAGCGGAAATTAATTATATAATTAATTAATGAAACTTATATGTTTTGAATTTTTTAAAATAGACATCATTTTTGAATTCAGAATATCAATTATAGCTTAGGGTGAAATTTTGGCCTTATTCTGAAAAACTTCAATTTTTGATGAATAGTGAAACCACTAAGTGGTTGTTAAAAACTGATTTTTCGTTAAAATGAAATATTACCACTTATTTGATTTGATTTTCAAAAATCTGAAATACATGGTTGTCATTAATATGTAAAATGTGGTTCAATGAAATTAAAATAATTTTTTGGTGAATAGTAACTTTTAAGTTCTTAATCGCGATTAGAGGTAATTAGTATAGTTTAAGGTACAAATAATGTTTTAATAATATGAGATGAGCATGACACTTGTTCTAATCATATTGGATGAGTCATGGCCGACCAAGACAACCCATGGGTCAACTTGGGGACCCCCATGGAGCCACTTTAGTTGGAAAATGACATTAATATATATTTATTTAATGTTAAAATTAAATTGACACAAACATGAGTTATTTTACTAAAACAGTTTTTAAGTGGGGTTACACAAGTCCAAATTTTGACTATAAATATTCATTATAAAGCTAAAAAGATTTCCTACATCATAGTATTTTTTTATAATTTTTGACATTAAATAAATTAAATTATTTATGACATCATTATGATGCAGCGATGACCTCATTATTTAACGATTTAGATAAAATGAGAAGATAATGAAAAATCCAAGGCATACACTTGTCCAAAGAATATTGGATGAGAAGATTTCGAACCCTTATCACCTTAGCCACGAATTATATAAGTGTGGGACCTTTAGAATCCGAAAACCATTGTGTAATAATGTAACATTTCAATCATTCCATAAGAGCCCCTCCTCTCCACTTATAAAAGGCCCCCACCTCTCCCACCTTATTCACACCTTCAAGCCATTTGGCTCGGCCAAACTCTGGCCAAATACTCTCCCAACTTCCCCCTATTACTCCTAGAAGCCTCAAATTTGGCAGAACTCTTCTCAAGGAAGCCTTTGGCTCAAATCAAAAAGAGTTACCAGATTTTGAGGTAATGTCTTCTCTAATGTTGTTTTGTTTTATTTTTATTCTCCAACCCCCTAAACTCTTTTTATTCATTTCTTTTGTAACAAAACCAGTATCCTCAATATACTAGGATGTTGTTATAAGAAGTATTAGAGCTACAATTACACAGACATACATCTAATGGTTAAAGAACATACAGTTTTTGTGGATGGAGAATTTCTGCCTCACGAAACGATGATTGTTCAACACTCATATAACTCCTTAAAAGGTGGCCATTAAGATGAAACAATATTTATATATGATATATAATGTGTTTATGTTTTACTTATGCTTTTTTATTTCTCATTTATGGCATACTTTATGATTTCCATTATGGGTAAAACGCGATAATTTCATTTTAAGAAGTGCGGACTACCGCCCCCTCAATGTGATTTGAATCGTTAATGCCATATGTGGGATGTATAAAGGATGGATTAAATGGTATTATACACTATATTATACTTTAATTTTATTATAAATTTATATCCTTATGATTCCGTTCCATTAAATATTAAATAGAAATGAAAGTAGCGTTCATGCGTACGTACGGCTTACCGTCTCCATGAACGGTGCATTTCATTTCTTACCTCTAAATGTTACGTGAAATTATGAATGAATGTATATACTGGATATATATCATATATATGATATCTACATCATGAATATAATTCTGGATATAATGGATATATCACCACATGAACTACTTGTAATTATAAGAATGTTATTTCTGACTCAAGTACCTAAGATCGACAAAATGACCGTTATAAACTTAAATAATTACATAATGTTCGTAAAATTGTAATAAGGGATATAAAAGAAATAATGAACATGAATAAAGTTCTTAAGTAAATAGGAATTAAATCTAGTTTATTATTCAGGAGGTTAAAGAACGGTCGAGTCAGGACAGGACGCAAGGTAAGGGAATTTCTTAACCCAATTTCCATTCTTTGGGTTAATCTCCTACTTTCAAATTATGTCATTATATTATTATGTCATATTTTGTATTTGTACTTTATTTATGTGTACTTATAGTGAATAAACATAGTATATCTATTTTTTTTTAAAAATGATCTTTGTATGGGACTTCGTCTCAATCTCCTTTCACTGAGGCATATATTATTTTATACACAACTTTCTTTTATACGGTGTATAAACCCATTTGAATTTTATGTTTACTTAAAAGGAATATTTTTTATACGAAGCATTTTACTAAACGACAAAAAGGGAATGTTTTCATTTCTGTACTTATGCGGTGACAACGACTTCTCCGCCGCCGTGACCATTATTTGAGTTTCAGCTTCCTCTACAAGCCATCACTTTTTTTAATGAAAAATAAATACAAAGTTTTAACATGCTTTTATTTTGGTATTGAAAATGGTTTTGAAAGTGTTTTTATTATATCAATGTGTTGTATTGACAATCTTGTGATTGAAATGTGGAAATTTTATGTTTCCTTTACGCATGTTTTATGTGATACGATTATGTTATGCTTTATGATATGTTTAAACCTATTCATATGAGGAATGCATTGGACATAATAAGTGACGGGTGGAGCCCGCTATAGCTCCTCGATGCATCGGCAGGTCTCATGAGACAAACTAGTTTCTTGGCACGAGGCCTTGACAAAATCATATTTGTGGTCTTGGCACGAGGCCTTGGCTACATGGTTATGACAGTCTGGCATTATGAATTCCATCATTATGAAAGTGGTTATTGATATTTCATGTGATTATTCGACCAGAAGAATATCCATGTGAAGAAGTGAATGACATTATCTCATTTTAATTTTTCCATATTATGTTGATGTTCAAGTTTAAAAGGCTTTTGTTTTAGTTATACATAGCCTTAAATGTTAATGTTTATTAATGAATGCTTCCGCTATATTGTTAACTTTACTGAGCATCTGAGCTCACCCCTTTCAATGTTTTAATATTTTCCAGGATGTGAAGAAGTATTTTATGAATGACCTGCAGGGATAGTCCGAAGAGGATAGAAGTGTGGACTATGGAGACTATGTTATTATAGTTTTTCAATTTGTGATGTAATGTAACATTTATGAATGTATCTATTGTTTCCAAGGCTACTAAACTAATCGGTCTTTCGAGACTTGATCTTTTGTGATCATGCCAATGTTACGAATTAATGCACCGGCTCTGGGTAGCTGGGGTCGAGGCGTTACAGTTGGTATCAGAGGCAGTTTAGTACTAACCATGGAAGCTAGATTTAGATAAACTCTGATTTGAGCACATAGCCCGAAGATAGAATTTGAGGATTAGTATAGAAGAACTTCCTAGAAATGTGGTATTGTAGAGATGTTGTGAGTTTTCCGAGCAATACATCCCTGTCTGGATACGAGCAGGTAGAGGCGACTCTAGCACAGATGTACCTAGGGGTAAAACCCAAAAACACCGCATTGAGCTAGACTCGAACGGGAACTGGTGCACGACAACGGGCCTTGCTGCACTCTTGGTTACGACACTCCCGGGGGATATGCTTAGGATAATTCTCGTTTTCTTTACAAACCACTATGAACGGTTATGAGTATATACTTCCTCAAAGAAAACCTTTTTATGATTATGGATTATATCCATAAATAGTTCAATTTATGTTAAGTATTTTATAAGTATGGAATTATGTATTTTGATTCATAAACTAATCTAGTTTATACCATTGTATAGAAATGGCGCCTAGTGGAAGGAATGGAAACTGTATCAATGCACGCACTCCGTGTAGGGATTTCCCTCCTGCTCAAGATAATTATTGTGGAGCTGGAGATAAAACTGGTGTTGATCAACTTATTACCATACTGGGACAACTCACTCAGGTTATGAATAATAACCTTACTCGTATGGAGCACCCTGATCCGCAACGTGGAGGATCAATGTTAGACCGATTCATGAGGCAACAACCACCAACCTTCAATGGGAGTACAAATCCTATAGTAGCTGAGCAATGGATAAATTCCTTAGAGAAATATTCCATGCCTTGGGTAGTAGTGAAAAGGAGAAGGTTGTCATGGCAGTTTACCGCCTCACTGGAGATGCCGATCAGTGGTGGTCGCTGATTCAAAACACAAAGGAAGATGATGACGTATCGAATATGGAATGGAGGAAGTTCAAAGAGCTTTTCTTAGAAAAATACTTTCCTCGTGACCATCGAGCAGATATGGAAAGGAAATTTCTGAGTCTGAGGCAGAAGGAGGTTTAGAATGTCGCAAAGTATGAGGCCAACTTTACAAGGTTAGCGAGGTATGCTGCAGATTATATACGTAACCCAAGGAGTAAGATTGATCGTTTCTTTGATGGGTTAAAACCATTTCTCCGTCGATCTTTAGTATCACAATCCTTCTCATCATACGAAGATATTGTCTCGTGTGCTATCAAGACAGAAAAGGAATTCTCTAAGTCTTATGACAACAATGTAAATCAAGAGAAGAAGAGAACGGTGGAACAAGAGACAGATAAAGGGAAAAATGGAAAGAAGGATTTTCCATTATGTGATAATTGTGGGAAGAATCACCCTGGTACTTGTCTAAAAGGAATGTGAGTTTGTAATAAATGTGGAGAAAAGGGTCACCAGGCTCGTGATTGCAAGGGAAAGAAAGAGGCTATCAAAGTTGAATGATATAATTGTAGAGAAATGGGTCATTATGCAAATGAATGTCCTAAGTGTCAGGGAAACTTACCTCAGAAAAGGCCAAGGGATCAAGGACAATCTTATGCTGTTACTACAGTTGAAGCAGAATAACTAATGTATTGGTGCTTTTGGACTCATGGATTATATTTTTGTTATTAGAACAATGTGATATATATATATAAGGATTGTACTACAGTACTTGTTAATTTCAGTAAGGTTGTAATATGAAGAAGGTAATTATATTTTTAGTATGTGACAATAAGAGAAACTTTACTTTGTTTGGGGAATCTAATAAATTGATTTTGGAATTAAGAGACCTTTTTGAGAATTTCTGGACAGAGGTATTTTGGATAACTATAATGGTTGGAGTGGATTAAGTTGATCTTTGGATAGTATTGTTTACGGTTAAAAAATTTATGAAGATTATATTTGGAATATTATGATGCTACAGTTTTAGGAAAAGGACAACCTGCAGGGTGGGGAATAACCCGTCGTGTGGGACAAAGCTGCAGGAATCGAACCCACAATCATGGTGCGACAAGCTTTTATTTCCTACCACTAGCCTACAGGAAGTCCCTGGTTATTACAAAATAGTTTTACTAATCTAAATGGTATGTGTTAACATTTGGAACCTTATACAATTAGGATAAATAGAATATTTTTGAGTTCCGTTACCATTTGGAGTAAAAGTTGGGTTTGTGGTAAAAATTTATTAACGAATGAAAGTATACATAACAAGTATGTATATTCCCTTACGTTCTTAATAAATCTCCTAAATAAATTCCTCAACATTATAAAAGGTAAATTAAAACAAAAATGTTGTCGGTTAACTTTTCCAACTGGGGATTCAATGACCGTTTAACCAATCACAAGTTTGTGATTTTCTTGTGGTTAAACATTCTCCTAATCCTGTTTTCTATAACTCTCCATCAGACCTTGATGGTTTGTTTCTCCTCCATATCCATATTTTCATAGAATCCTAGAATGGGCTATATTGGGTGACCTTTGTAATTATCTTTCTTTCTTTTAATGTTATATATTTATTAACCTTATTTCTGATGTGGGTTTTCCTCAAAGGTATTTTCTCTTTTCAACCTTTTATTTTCAAAGAAAAATATCACATATCGAGGACGCAATTTATTGAAGGAGGGGAGAATGTAACACCCCGAGCTTCCACGATACGCTTCTCATTCAATAATGCAATAACTTGCATTGTACGCAACTTCGAGTTCTAAAATACTGCGACTAATCAAAGTAGCCGTTATGAATAGTAATAACCACTTTTTGAAATTATAGAAATTTCATATTTCAAAATGGACTTCATTTTTGAATTCGTAATATCGAAATTATCCTAAGTTGAATTTTTTGTAACTTTCTGAGAACTTCCAATTTTTTATGAATAGTGAAAAATACTTAAAACAACTTTTTTAATAAAAATAATTTATTGTGATAAATTATACTATTTAGTGGTTTTAAAGTATAATTAGAATATATTTTTACCATTTTATCCAATGGGGGTCATTAGAATTAATTTAACACTGAAATCGGACATAAACAATTGCCAATCTTTTGATATAAATTGTTTCTTAAAAACACGCTATTTGTTGTAACAGTGGGAATTAATTATAAAATTAATTAATGAAACTTATATGTTTGGAATTTTTTAAAATAGACATCATTTTTTAATTCGGAATATCAATTATAGCTTAGGGTGAAATTTTGGCCTTATTCTGAAAAACTTCAATTTTTGATGAATAGTGAAACCACTAAGTGGTTGTTAAAAACTGATTTTTCGTTAAAATGAAATATTACCACTTCTGTGATTTGATTTTAAAAAATCCGACATATATGGTTGTCATTAAGATGTAAAATGTGGTTCAATGAGATTAAAATAATTTTTTGGTGAATAGTAACTTTTAAGTTCTTAATCGCGATTAGAGGTAATTAGTGTAGTTTAAGGTACAAATAATGTTTTAATAATATGAGATGAGCATGACACTTGTCCTACTCCTATTGGATGAGTCATGGAAGACCAAGAAAACCCATGGGTCAACTTGGGGACCCCCATGGAGCCACTTTAGTTGGAAAATGACATTAATATATATTTATTTAATGTTAAAATTAAATTGACACAAACATGAGTTATTTTACTAAAACAGTTTTTAAGTGGGGTTACACAAGTCCAAATTTTGACTATAAATATTCATTAGAAAGATAAAAAGATTTCCTACAGAATAGTATTTTGTTTTTATATTTTTTAGACATTAAATAAATTAAATTATTTATGACATCATTATGATGCACTGATGACCTCATTATTTAACGATTTAGATAAAATGAGAAGATAATGCAAAATCCAAGGCATAAACTTGTCCAAAGCCTATTGGATGAGGGGATTTCGAACACTTCTCACCATAGACACGAATTATATAAGTTTGGGACCTTTATAATCCGAAAAGCATTGTGTAATAATGTAACATTTCAATCTTTCCAAAAGAGACCCTCCTCTCCACTTATAAAAGGCCCCCACCTCTCCCACCTTATTCACACCTTCAAGCAACTTGGCTCGGCCAAACTCTGACCGAATACTCTCCCAACTTCCCCCTATTACTCCTAGAATCCTCACTTTGGGCAGAAATATTCTCAAGAAAGCCTTTGGCTCAAATCAAAAAGAGTTACCCGATTTTGAGGTAATGACTTCTTTAATGTTGTTTTGTTTTATTTTTATTCTCCAACCCCCTAAAATCTTTTTATTCATTTCTTTTGTAACAACACCAGAATCCTCAATATACTAGGATGTTGTTATAAGAAGGATTAGAGCTACAATTACACACACCTACATATAATGGTTAAAGAACATACGGTTTCTGTGGTTGGCGAATTTCTGCCTCACGAAACGATGATTGTTCAACACTCATATAACACCTTCAAAGGTGGACATTAAGATGTCACTATATTTATATATGATATATAATGTGTTTATGTTTTACTTATGCTTCTGTATTTCTCATTTATGGCATACTTTAGGATTTCCATTATGGGTAAAACGCGATAATTTCATTTTAGGAAGTGCGGACTACCGCCCCCTCAAAGTGATTTGAATCATTAATGCCATATGTGGGATGTATAAAGGATGGATTAAATGGTATTATACACTATATTATAATGTAATTATATTATAAATCTATATCATTATGATTCTGTTCCATTAAATAAGAAATAGAAATGAAAGTAGCGTTCATGCGTACGTACGACTTACTGTCTCCATGAACGGTGCATCTCATTTCTTACCTCTAAATGTTACGTGACATTATGAATGAATGTATATACTGGATATATACCATATATATGATATCTACATCATGAATATAATTCTGAATATAATGGATATATCACCACATGAACAACTTGTAATTATAAGAATGTTATTTCTGACTCAAGTACCTAAGGTCGACAAAATGACCGTTATTAACTTAAATAATTACATAATGTTCGTAACATGGTAATAAGGGATATAAAAGGAATAATTAACATGAAAAAGGTTCTTAAGTAAATAGGAATTAACTCTAGTTTATTATTCAGGAGGTTAAAGAACGGTCGAGTCAGGACAGGACGCAAGGTAAGGGAATTTCTTAACCCAATTTCCATTCTTTGGGTTAATCTCCTACTTTCAAATTTTTTCATTATATTATTATGTCATATCTTGTATTTGTACATTATTTATGTGTAATTATAGTGAATACACATAGTATATATATTTTATTTTAAAAATGATCTTTGTTTGGGACTTCGTCTCAATCTCCTTTCATTGAGGCATATTTTATTTTATACACAACTTTCATTTATATGGTGTATAAACCCCTTTGACTTTTACGTTTTTTCAAATGGAATCTTTTTTATATGAAGCATTTTACTAAACGACAAAAAGGGAATGTTTTCCTTTCCGTACTTATGCGGCGACAACGACTTCTCCGCCACCGTGACCATTATTTGAGTTTCGGCTTCCTCTACAAGCCATCACTTTTTTTAATGAAAAATAAATACAAAGTTTTAACTTGCTTTTATTTTGGTATTGAAAATGGTTTTGAAATCGTTTTTATTATATCAATGTTTTTTATTGACAATCTTGTGATTGAAATGTGGAAATTTTATGTTTCCTTTACGCATGTTTTATGTGATACGATTATGTTATGGTTTATGATATGTTTAAACCTATTCATATGATGAATGCATTGGACTTAATAAGTGACAGTTGGAGCCCGCTATAGCTCCTCGATGCATCGGTAGGTCTCATGAGACAAACTAGTGCCTTGGCACGAGGCCTTGACAAAATCTTATTTGTGGTCTTGGCACAAGGCCTTGGCTACGTGGTTATGATAGTCTGGCATTATGCATTCCAACATTATGAAAGTGGTTATTGATATTGCATGTGATTATTCGACCAGTAGAATATCCATGTGAAGAAGTGAATGGCATTATCTCATTTTACTTTTTCCATATTATGTTGAAGTTCAAGTTTAAAAGGATTTTGTTTTAGTTATACATTGCCTTAAATGTTAATGTTTATTTATGAAAGCTTTCGCTATATTGTTAACCTTACTGAGCATCCGAACTCACCCCTTTCAATGTTTTAATATTTTCCAGGATGTGAAGAAGTATTTTATAAATGACCTGCAGGGATAGTCCGAAGAGGATAGAAGTGTGGACTATGGAGACTATGTTATTATAGTTTTTCACTTTGTGATGTAATGTAACATTTATGAATGTATCAAGTGTTTCCAAGGCTACTAAACTAATCGGTCTTTTGAGACTTGATCTTTTGTGATCATGCCAATGTTACAAAGTAATGCACCGGCTCTGGGTAGCTGGGGTCGGGGCGTTACAAAGAAGTACAGAGATTTTTTAGAGTATTACTAGTGGGATGGAATGAAAAGAGATATTGCTGATTTTACTGTGAATTGACTGACTTGTCTACATTTTAAAGGAGAGTGGAAGTTACCAAAAGGGATACTTCAGCCTCTACCTATTCCATAATGGAAATGGGAAAAATATATCCATGGGCTTTATTATGGGATTAACAAAGACATCTCGAGGTAATAATGCAATCTGAATTATAGTTGATCGATTGAAAACAATTTCTCATTTCCTTCCTATTCGAGATACTTTGTCTTTAGATCAACATGCTGAGTTGTATGTTAATGATATAGTTAGGTTGCATGGAGTTCCTCCCTCCATTTTATCTGATCATTATCCCAGTTTTACTTCTATCTTTTGGAAAGGACTTCAGAAATCATTGGGTACTAAATTAAATTTTAGTACAGCTTTTCATCCTCAATCATATGGGTAGTCAGAATGAACAATTAAGACTTGGAGGATATGTTACGTGCTTTCTCAATAGGTTATCAGCGAAGTTGGGACATAAATCTTTTTTGGTTGAATTTTCATATAATAATAGTTTTCATTCTATTATACAGATGGCCCCATTTGAGGGATTATATGGAAAGAGTTGTCAAACTCTATATTTGTGGGATGAAGTATGTGAGAGGAAGCTGATGGGAACAGAATTGGTAGAAGAGATGGCAAAGAAAGATCAGTTGATTCAGAAGTACATGAGAAAATATCAGAGCAGACATAAAAGTTATGCCGATAACTCGAGGAAAGATCTTTCCTTTAAGGTAGGTATTCATGTGTTTATCAATGTTTCTCCATGGAAAAGTGTGAAATGTTTTGGTAAGAAGGGAAATTTGAGACTGAGGTTCCTTGGACCTTATGAAATTCTGGAGAATGTTGGATCAGTTGTGTATAGAGTGGCTTTACCTCCATTTTAATCCCAGGTACACAATGTTTTTCATGTTTTGATGTTAAATAAGTATATGCCAGATCCATCTCTCGTTTTTGAGCCCAGAGATAGTTTAGTTGGAAGAGAATCTCTCTTATGAAGAACAACTGGTCCCAATTCTTGACCGTAGAGAGCAAGTTTTGCGGAATAAGGTAATTCACCAGGTAAAGTTTTTTTGGAAAAACCACATGGTTGAAGAGGCAATGTGGGAATCTGAAAATGCTATGAGTGATAAATACCCCCACTTATTTTGATAAGTGAGTAAAAATTGTGAGGAAACAATTTCCAAAATGGTTGAAGGATGTAAAATCCCAAGTAAAAGAAGAATAATATATTTTTATACTTATTAATATTTTTGAATTAAATATTAACTTTATTTTAAAAGGGTTTCTATGTTTTATAGCATACCTGATACGCAACAACGAGTTCCTTTGAAATCTTACGTTGCTTACTAATAATATAATAATATTATTGTAAACGTTAGTTAACTCCTAGCTATTGTATTTACCAGAATGAAATAAACTAACTAAAATATGATTCTAAATGTATTTACATTTATCCAAAAAATGTTAGAGGATTAAAAGGTGAATGAATCTAATATTAAGTCTAATTTACATTTAAAGGCCGATTTATCGACTTTTAATGGAGAACCCTCCTTAAATATAGTTTTGGATACTTTAATACATTCTATATAACCAAATAAAATCCTTCTTTATAATGGGGACAACAAAATTTACATTGTGTAATTTTTTAGGAATTTTTCTGATAAAGTTCATTTTTTTAATGAATAGTGAAAATATTGTATTTTAATTCAAAACTATGCTTTAATATAATTTATTTATATGGTTATATTATCTTATTCATTGGTTTTAAAGTTAAATTAGAATAAATTTTTACCATTTAATCCAATTTTTGTCATTGTAATTAATTTCACTTAGAAATTGGACATTAACAATTATCAATATTTTGATAGTTATTGTTTCTTAAAAACACGCTATTTGTTTTAACAACGGGAATTCATTTTAAAATTAATTAATGAAACATATATGTTTTGAATTTAGAAAAAATATAAATCATTTTATAATTGACAATATCAAATATATCATAGGCTAAATGTTTGGTATTCTTTGAAAAACATAAATTTGTGAGGAATAGTAACACCACTTAGTGGTAGTTAAAAAAACAGACATTTTAATTTTAATGAAATTTTACAACATCGTTGAATCGAATTTCTAAAATCTGACAGAAATTGTTGTTATAAAGATGTAATATGTGGTTTATTAAGATAAAAATAATTTTTGGTGAATAGTAACATTTGACTTTTATTTACCGCGGTTAAAGGTAAATATGGCAATTCAAGGTTAAAAGAATATTATAATAATTCAAAATTACCATAACTCTTGTCAAAACCTTATTGGTTGAGTCATTAATGACCATGGGAATCTTTGGTTCTATTTTCGGACCCCATTGAGCCACATGAGTGTGATAATGAAAATTTAGATAAATTAATTTAATGTAAAGGCAAAATTGACATTAACAAACATCTTATAGTAATTAATTTTTATATTGTGTTATATAATTAATATTATCGACTATAAATATTCCTTGGAAATAAAAAAGATTTCATACATCATGGTAATTTTTTATAATTTTTCAAAAACAAATAAATTAAAATATTTATGACATAATAATGATGTGGCATTTACCTCATTGATAAATCATTTTTATAAATAAGATTATAATGAATAAAATAATATACAAGACCTGTCAAATTCTGATTGGTTGATTTTATTTCGACCATTAGTCATCTTATCTTCATCTTTAATGATTTTTGGACCATTTGAAACTGAATATAATTATATAATAAAATAATAGTTTCACACTTTCCTAAAGAGCCATCCTCCCCTTATAAAAGAAGTCCACATCTAACCAATTATTCAAACCTATCGAGACACTTGGCTCGTCTAGACTCTACCCAATTAAGCTCCCTCCATCCCTCTCCTCCCCCTAGAATCCTTACATTAAGCATAAGGCACTAAAAGAAGTTGTTTTGGATCAAACCAAAGTAAGTTGCCCATATTAATGGTAACAATTTCTCTTAAATTGTTATCTTTTATTATACTTCTCTAACCCCTAAACTCTTTTTATTCCATTATTTTGAAACAACAACAGTATACTAAACATACATGATGTTTTTATGATATGTATTTGAACTACACATACACACACCTCCATTAAATGTGTGAAGAACATAATGCTTCTGTGGATGGAAAACTAAGGCCTCACTAAATGATGTTTTTTCGATTATCTCCTACAACCTCTCATGGTGGTCATTATGATGGAACTGCATTTATATAAGATATATTTTTTGTTTATGTTTTCTTTATGATTCTGCATTTTCCATTTATAGCATTCTGTTATGGTTTCTATAGTGTGTAAATATGATAATCTCATTTGAGGAAGTGCGGACTACTGCCCACTCAAAGTGATGTGACACGTTAATGCCTTATGTGGGTTGTATAAAGGATATAATTAATGATATTATATGTGATATTATAATGTGATTATAATATAACTATATATCATTATGTTTAAATTCCTTTAAAATAAGAAATAGAAATGAAAGCAGTGTTCATGCTTACGTATGGATTACCGTCTCCATGAACGATGCATTTCATTTTATACCTCCACATAATATTATAAATACATGTATATTCTGGATATATATGATATATATGATATATTAATCATTAATATCATTATATATATAATGGTCTATTGACCACAAGGGTAACTTGTAAATATAATGTGTTCAATTTTCACTCATGTACCTAATATCGACAAAATGGACGTTATTAACTTAAATGATTACATAATATTTATAAATAGTAATAAGTGATATAAAAGGAATAATAAACTTGAAAAAGGTTCTTAATCAAGTAGAAATTATCTTTAGTTTATTATTTATGATATTATAGAACGAACGGGTCATGTCAGAAATGAGGTAAGGGACATCATCTCAATCTCCTTTCATTGAGGCATATTTTGTTCTAATACAAGACTTTATTTTATACTCTGTATAAACACCTTTGACATTTCATTTCATTCAAAGGGAATATTTTTCTACGAAAAGTTTAACTAATTGACATAAAAGAATGTTTCTTTTAATGTAATCAGTTACAACGACCTTTTCCACCACCGTGAGTATTATTTAATCTTTGGCTTCCTCAACAAGATGTAATGTTTTTAAAAGAAAATAAATAACTAATTATTTTTTATTTATTTTTTAGTATCAAAAATGGTTTTGAAATAATATTTGTTATGTCAATATATTTATGTGATATATTGTGACTGAAATATTGAAATGTTTATTTTCCTTTTTAATTTGTTGTATGTGATATGATTTTATAATGGTACCTGGACATTTTAAGGGTGGTTACGTGATAAAATAAATAAAGGGTGGTGTTGTGAATACCCGGACGGGCGGTTACGTTATAACCTCCAATTCATTGGGTATTCATGTCAATCGTATGGCTATTCTATTTAGTGATATGTGTGGAATTCGACCGTATGGTTATTCCATTTAGGCATGTTTAGGTCCCAAGATACCTTTATATGTTATGTGTTCTTTATATGGTTTTTATAGTAATATTTTGGTTACAAAACGGTGAGAAATGATCTTTTATTCAATGAAGAGTATTTACTACTTCATAAAGGTGAAAATTATTACGTGTGTTAAAGTATTCGTGGTTTACTTTTTGATTTAAAATACTAACAGTTTTCCTTCTTTGTGTATCCCTTACTGATATTTTTATGCTCATCCCATATTTTTGAAATGTTTTTCACAGGACATAATGTGGAATACAGTCAAGGACGAGATAAAGGAAAATTTATGTTGTCTGAAACATGGAAATAGACATGATTTTTTTTTTCAAGAGTTCATGTTTTGTAAAATATATAAACTATGTAGAATTTTCTACCTTGTAAATATTTTGATATGTAATAGTTATGGCCTAACTCTCTAAAACACTAAACCTGAAAAGATCCTAAATGTAAATTATTCCTTTAATTCAATATTAATTAAGGTTTTAGGTTGGGCCCTTATATAATGTCCTCTTAAGAGACCCTATTAATCATAATCCATAAAATAGTGGATAAAGATAGAATTTCTTGTTTGATAAACTCTTTCATACCATATAACAATACCATAGTATTAAATATACAACCACTCGAGTAAACCTATAATCCCTACTATAAAAGATATAATAAGGCCTCCTCCTTGAGGTTTAATTTTCATTGCTCGGCATTTCCATTTATGATCATCTATCTATATATAAACAATACAAGAAGTTACTAGATGAACATGAGATTCTCTTTGATTTGTAATGTCACACCTCTCATCAATTAGAAGACTATCCAAATAAAATTGTGTGAGACTTTACAAGAAGATCCACTCCATTCATTCCTCCTATGTGAAATTGTGTTGGTCATTAGGACTCCAATGATTCCAAGAAGGAATCCTCCATAACATGAACCAATGGGGGAAGAACCATACACTATAGACAAGGTCAACTCTATAATGATATTCCATAATCTCAATGGATTGAATGATCATTATGACCCCAAAAATTGAAATCTACCCAAGGGGATATTTAATGTAATAACATAACCCAAATCAAATTTACAAGATGTCAAACTACATTGTGAGTCTTTTCTGAATGACCTTAAAAGGATTGAAATTTCAATAATGTTTAATTAAGTTAAAAAAATATAATCTTTGTCCTTATAGTACAATGTTAAATTGAATGACATATGGTCCTAGACACATGGCCTAAAACTACAAGACACCAATCATCCTAAACATAGGATATTAAATTGTGTTATCAATGTCACTCTCATATGACGTTATCAAACCAATAAAATACCATGATTTGTGACAATGCTTTTTATTCATTAATAATGGGAATCCATCTTAGGTATAAGTCAAAAAACATCCCTCTAACCCTGTAGTGGGTCGACATGACATCATGTTAAGACATGTGGAAGAAGGGATGGTTGACTCCCATGTGTAAGACCCACTCACGTTACTATCACTATTTAGTGAAACTTGGGCCCCTTTAGTGGTATAATTACAAAAACTATCATGTCCTTATTGAATGACAATAAGTAGAAAAATACTTTCAAGAACTACATATGTAATGATTCTAATTCTAATGAGATATGTACTGAAACCAGAACTCCAATCTTGGGTCAAGCCATGATTAAGGAAAAGAACCCCCCCATTTCATGTGCAGTAATTTGATCTACATAATGAGATCCTCCAAAACATATATTTTTATTTTAATTATAATGATATATATATTTGTTACTAGACAACACATATTAGGCTTTTCCAATATTTAGGAAAAAATTAGAACCATATTTCCCCACATAAAATCTGGATTATTGTGCACAACTTTTTTCAAGGAATACATGTTTCTTGAATCGTGCTAATGAAATAATTATAGAGAAACCTGGAATCTATATCATATTCCACATTAAGAATTTATATCATGGAAGGTGACCCTGGCCCTTACCTTATGACATTAAACATCATGGTCAATATTCACATTGCATGAAGATAAACTGCATGATCTATTCAAGAACAATGTCATTCCTAATTATCATTCCAATGTGATATTTAGTAATTAGTGAACCTCCTATCCTAGGACAAGCCATGATTACGAAATGGGAACCCATTTCTCCATATACAAACTAGATCCTACAAAGGATATTTTCCAGAATGAATTGATTGATTCTCAATACAGTGGGAAACATAGTAACACCTATAACTCATATCATGGGACCATCCGTAATTATAGGAGACATTAGAAGACCCAATAAACATGTCAAATAATGATTCATGTGGGGAATTTTTTTGAAGAAATATGTGTGTCATGATTCATGTAACAATAATATTCACTCTATCATCCTGATCGTATATCTAGGTCCCGCTATAATATTTCATTCACACCAGGTGACTCAGGTCTTTTCCTTAATATGGTTAACTACACATTCAATTTACTCATTGCAAGAAATTAATGGATATGTTATTTTGATAACAATATATGGTTTGACCCTAATACCCATGAGATACATAGTGACTTCTAATTCTCTAACAATATGTTCTACCACACAAAAACAATCCCACATTCCTTTTATATGGGTCAGACCAATATAAATAACCATATAAGAAATATGTGTGGCTTGATTCTTGTTCCAATAAGATACATGGTAACACCTAGTTCCTATTAATTTTTCCATCTTTAATACCCCTTTTCACATTAGTATGATTTTTCCTTATCAAGTGACGTTAAATTAAATGATTCTTCGATAAATATGTATGGATTTATTATCAATCCTGGTGGATATGTAGTGATACCTAGATATCCATAATTGGTCCAACAATAAAATTTATTTTCATTCACATCAGATTATCTTTTTCCTGAGGTTAAAATAAATATAATATTTTATTAACTATGATTGGCTTGATTCTCGTACTAATGAGACTATTAGAGATGTTAGGATCATGCCTCCTAGGCCAACGACCATCGAATCAATATGAACATATCCTTCAATTTTGCTACATTCTTCTATAGAAGAAACCTTTTTTCACTCTATATTTCTCACACTAAACAAATATAATGAGGCCTTAATATGTTTTCATATATAAATCCATGCATATGTAAGGAATGTCATTTCACATTTGGGTTATCATAGTTCTTGATGAAGGACCTCAAATGGAACACCAAATGTCATTATGTCATGAAAATAAACTAAATAATTTAGACAATAACTATATATGGATATATTATCTTTTCAAAAAGATTCATAGGGACGTCCATATCAACAGACAAGGTTCAAGTCGCAACACAACGAGTGAAATATCCTTTCTCTTCCATTTATGAGTCTGATATAAATGAGATGACCCAATATGCGTTCTCACCCTATGAATGATCCCATATTCATAACCCCCCATTTCATAGACATTTGAATTTAATTAATTATAGGGATCTAAAATTTATAACTACAAGTGTCTTGATTATTCCTGTAATAAGATTTGTATTGAAACCCTAGTCCTATACCCCAGTCTAGTCGTAACCATGTAATTCCACCTTAGCACTTACCACATGAAATTAAACTGTCTGATTAATTTCCTATATGTATGAAATTAAATTTACTCCTATATTTTCTTAAAAAAATATGTTCAAGATATTTTAATTTGGTTCCCCTCATAAGGGTATTCCCCAAGGAAATAGAGATTTCCCCCATCAATATATGAGTCAAATATTAGGCAATAGACATTACTCATAAGGTAAATCCAAGAATAAACATTTATTTTGTTCTTAAACACCCCCACATGACATAATCTTAATTTTGGTAACATTCAAATCATCATAACCATTTTCTATGTCATTGTGATAGAATTTATTCCAATTAATCACTCATTATCCAAACTATCGTATAACATTTTCCCATTTTATTTTCATAAATTAAAATGCAACTTGGTTTTTTCAACCAAATTTTGACACTATTTTACTATAATATAATAGGCCCTAATTGGATTTGCATAAAATATCCACCATAATGGGGGTTTCAAACAGTGGTGACATGGAACCTTGTATAATCATCTTTTATCCATGAAATAATTTTTTACATTATATTTGATCCCTTCATTCAAATTTTGTATTTGGTCATACCTCTCATATTTTACTAGTATCCATTTTTCTAATCTAGAAACCCCCATGACCATTGTATAAATATTCATCCCTCATTTTCAAGGTATATAGGACCAATCAGGGACTGTTAGACCCTATGTCATCCAGTTGTTTAATAATTCTATGTTCTTAGGAAACATAACCAATATTGAAGGCACTATAGTTCATGTTCTTATGTCATTACTATATATGAATAATTTTCCTCCATTTATCAGGTAATTATGAATTATAATTATCCTCCCATGTTCATGTTCATTACTTTCAGATACATGACTTTATGCACATCTAATTCTCTCCCTCCATTTAACTCCTACAAATATCATGAATTGAACATCATAATTCCTGAGATATTATTTGTCTGACTATGTTGTAATAGACCCTAAATGCCTTTTCATAATATACCCCCAAAAATGGGGTTTTTAGACTAAGGTTTTCACTATTTAATATTCAGTAATATTCTGTAGTTTTATTTTCATAATGTATCTTAAAAATTTGTTTTGCTAATTGGTGATAAAAGTTTCCTTAGGATACACCTCTTCTATCACTATATGACCATCGTTCACATCACTTGTTGGATCCAGAGGCCCCTAGATTGTAGAATTCAACATTTCCCACCTCATTGCTAAATATGATGGAATATTATATAACATTTTAAAATGAATTAGAAATATATTAAAGTTTTATTCAAAGATAATGATATTAAATTGTTACACAAAATTTCATTAGTGTAGGTCATTATACTACATAGGGAAATTTTCTAGTCATAATAAGTTAAACAACACAACAACTTCATCACCGTAATATGTTAAACTACATGGTCAATATCCTAGAAACACGTAATTTCACTAAAGGATGCTCCAACCACTTTTATAAAAGTTCCTTCCACTAAATATTGTTCATTTAACAAAATTTACCCATCATTAAATAATACAAATTCATATTGGAGCGATTTCCCATTCACGTCCATGGTTGATAGGGGAACTCTATTCATTCTTAGAAATCATCCCTTGGAAAATCCACCCATCATGATCTTGAGAATTATGAATCTTGGTAAACTCACTTCATCCATCAGTAATAGAATTTCATATTCTATGGGAACACATTTTCATAAATAACATCTAATATATCAAAATTAGATTTGAGTAATGATTCCCACATAAATTTTTTCAACAATAGGATTCACCATTTTCAATATTTTGTACCATATTGTAGTTGAATATGCCTAATGCACCCCAGAAAATGGGGTTTTAACTAGTTTTATCATCTTCCTCAGAAGAAACTTCCTCTATTGTTAGATATATTTGTTTTGATTTGGCGACCAAAACAATTTGGCCCAAAATTCACCATCTTGTATTGGAAGGTTTTTTTTGAAAATTCTCTACCCAAAATTAGTATTTGAGTCATCAAATAAAAAATAATGTTCATGTATATTTGACCTAAAACACAACTCATATCAGACAATCTTGAACAACATTAAACATTCCACACAAGGAGACATAGTATACATAAATTTGAAAACATACAAAATTTACTCTAGAACAAAGTCTAGTCTTGAATATATGAACTAAAAATATAAGAAATTTATTAATGAAATCAGGAAATAAAATGAAATAGGAATGAATGTTTTATTCTAAAAACCCACAAAGGTAATTCAAAGAGATACCCATGTCTTGGCCACTAAGTCTTCCTTTCATTGGCTTAGGGAAAATTAGGGTGATGAAAATAGAAAAAAGTTTATATTAGGTTATTCCAAATTACCATAGAAATCATCAAACTATACTCACTATGAACCTTGTATTATGAAAAAATAGATCATCCTTATAGAGTTGAGATAGATATAAATTAGAAAAAATCATTTGAATGCATCAAAGGGGCCAACAATGTTGCCTTAAAAGCAGATTCTATTCATTTTGAATGAATATATCTCTATAAGATTTCTTTAAACTATGAAAATTGATCCGAAGAATATATCAAAAAATTCATTATTTGATCCCCACATAAGAACCAAATGTTGATTTTGATTTCAAATTCATCATTTTTTGGAATAGGTGATCTTGTAAGTGTCACAACACAAATTTTAATCTACCAAGACAAAATATTTTTTAATGAGACACTATATTTTTCAGGTGTGGTGGTGAAAAGAGCACAATATAGAGTAATATAATCTCATAAGTGGCCTTGTGTGCACCACAAAAATATGGCAATAAATTGTCTTTGGCCTTGCCCATGAAACCTAGAAGGGACAACCACACCAACGTGAGGAAAATTCACACACCATGTGAAAAAACCATATGTGTTTCCATGCATGCATAAGAAACCATCACCAAGAACCTATGACATGTACCTAAATAAAAATCCATCATCATCACGTGATCACTTTATTCCAATAAAAATAACCTGAGCAGCACTAAACAACAAGAAAATTAGATAAATCCCCCAAAGATCTAGTTACTAAACCCCTTCTCCCTGGTCTCCAAATATTCCATAGTTATCTATACCAAACCTAGGAAAATTGAGACATTTATGTGACAAGTTAGATCAAAGTTTGAATCATAAGATACCTGCATGAGGAACACTTGTCCCCATGTTCAAAAAAACATTCCCAAGGCTCCTTCCCTTACTTGGGACACCTGAGGTGACCCGTGGTGCCTAGGATCATGACTCACCCAAGTTTGGTTTCCTTGGTAGTACATTGAACAAGGAATACACAACTCATGTAAGTCTATACAACCTTTACTATGAACCTCCACTTTATACAAGGCTTTATATGATGATTCTCTTTCCTCTAAACTATGACCTACGTGATCCTACCTTAGTTCCATCTTCTAAAATTTTATTGGAAGGGTTCCTCCTCCTTTGGATCCCTTATAATAAAGGTACCAAGTTGAATCCTCCACCTAAGCCTAAGAAAAGTCAATACAATTTAATGGGGAAGACCATCATGCCACCCATTTGGACATGACTTACTATAGTCATAGGTTTCAAACACTTTTCCAATCATATGGTAAGAGTACTTGAGGTGCATGTGGGTGTGAATTCATATGTTTTAGAGGACCCAAAACATAGGTTAGATGTCATGGAATTCTCAATATTTTGTATTTTGGATTGGACCATGTCATTATCAAATTATATTTTTGACCAAGAACCTATTATTTTAGCTGGGTTAGGGGGATCACACTTGAATTTATTTTTACATGGAATGAAATCCTCTTATCCCACTGTGGAACAAATTTTATGCCATATCTCAGGTAGTATTCCCCTAGACATTGTTGCTGGAGGTTTCACTATTTCTCATCCTAACTCAACAAGGGCCATGACCTCATAGGAAGTTATATGTAACTATCTAGGATAAAAAATGGGAGAGGGAACAAGAACATCCATCTCTAATTATCTTATACCATCACACCATCCATTTCCTATAGAGAAAGAGGGGATGTGTGTGGTTTTATTGATCTTCCACTTCATATTGTTTCTCACATTCAAGAATGATTCATAATGACTTAGGAGCATGAGGGTAACCAATGATCATGACATCCAAAATATTTTATGCATTCTTCGGTAGAGGATCATCATCTATATGTTCTCATATCAATCCTTTATAAGGCCTCCATATGCAAGTGTTCTTAATGAAATGTATCCAAACTCAAGTAAAACCATTTTTTGTGGTCACCTGGATCATCTATTTCCTATAGTTTTTCACACCTGGAATTAATCAATTATTATTAGATATTGATGATGATCATGACATAAACATGATCCCTACCATTTTGTAACTCAATGTATAATCCCCAACCAATGAGGGAATACTCTTCATGAATATACCCAAAAATACCACATATGGGAATACTCCTGGTGAGTTTGGCCATAAATAATCAATAAAATACACCAAGGGATTCCTTATTAGGAGTAAAAACTATCCAAACATAAACTTCAAAGAAATTAGAGAATCCCCCTTTAGATTTTTCCCTGAAGAGAATCCCCCAAATCACTCTGGGTCAGGTCACCAGCATGACCCATAACTCAATAAGGGTATTTTATCTTCCATAGGAAGAAGACAGAAATTAATCATCTCTTATGTCCATAATCCATTATTAGACAAATTCATGGGACCTCATAGACCTAGGTTATTATAACCCATCTATAAGGGATATGATTATTATATATGTGGGATACAGAGAAGGGCTCCATGATGTATGAAACCAACATTCTTTATCCAACATAATCTCTCTAGGACACATTCCTAGTTGGGTCTAATTCACCATCGAGATTAATATACATTCATATATCCTCGGGATTCTTTGTAATAAGTCCCACACAAAACATTGACTAATATCCTTTTTCATATACATCCTTTCTACAAGACACTAAACTACAAGGATTGGTTAATTTCACATAACCTGTGTTCCCTATTAAGAGGAATCAAACCACTTGGGTTCTGATTACATTAACAATGATATTTAGGGATCCCATCTTTTGGTTTTGATCCTAACATCAAAACTATTCACATATCTCTCGATGTGGTACAATCTAAAGAACCCCACCACTGGGATAAAAGGAAAACATCATTATAATAATAAGAAAGTATTCATTAACTAGTATTTGTGAGGATACCATTAGTGGGGATCCTAATATTTATACATATATCTCCATGGATGAATATCCTCTTATCTATATATTTGATTATATGTGCCATACATTCTAATAATTTATTATTAATTCAAAATTGATCCATACCGAACGTTGGAATTAATGAAGGACTCAAGAAAAAATATAAAATCTATAAGGGAGTCTTGGAGATGGAAATAATTCCACCAAAAAGTGTGTCATGAGAATGACTTACCATAATCTCTATCAAAATGAGTTCTTAAGCAGCATTGGAAAAAATTCCTAATGAGCACATGTCTTTGGAAAACATGTCACGTGTTGATATAGACATGTTGGGTGTTTCTAGTTCCATGAAATAACCCATTTAAACACATTAATAAATAGTGAAACCAATGTGTCTGATTGAAAAAACAAACTCCCCTATAATCGACCAGCATGTTATGAATTTATCCCAGGACCATTCCCAATTCATGATTTTGTTTATAGCCTAGAATTCTTTCCTATATTAAAGAACATATAATAACATTTTGACATTTCTACCTATACATCATTCAAATTAATCTAGATTATTAATTTGGAAATTCTTGATGTATTAAAAGAACTATATAGAATAATTTTATCTAACATGGAGGAGTTTTCATATGCCTAAATTAATTCACAACAATTCCATGAAAAAATTAATTAAAATTCCTGACCTATTTTTATGGTTTATTAAAATGGACATAATTTTTTATCTAAAAGTCCAATGGGTGCTAAATTTTGAGTGTATATTGAAAAAATTCATATATAAAATAATTAAGAAGATTTAATTTTTAGATTCATTCATATTAATGTAGATATGATCAAGCCAACATGAGGGGAACTTTTGGATGGAAAATTGTCACCGACTATGGGCTATAAATACACTCCCCTCTAATCCTAAAAAGAGGATGAAATTTCAGATCATAAGATGATATATTTTAATGAGAAAATAATTTTTAACGGATTTAAAGGACCTTACAAACTGTTGTTATTAGTTAAGTGGCATTTTCCCCTCTCCTTATTTTCATGTTGTTTTGTGTTCTCCTAAATTTTTTATTTTCTATGGGTTTTAGTTTTTTTGTAAATATTATTGTATTTATATTCATTTTATTTCATTTTCATAAAAAATATATATTATATTATAATTTCTATTCACAGAATTTAGATTATATTAAAACCCCTTTATCATTAAATGCCTCATTAAAAGTAAATTATGTATTTAACATTCATCACTGCTCGTGTGTGTGTTCATCACACAACAATTTTCATACATTACACTTTTTATTATATTTTTTACACATCAACCTAAAATATTTAATTCAAATTACTATACCCCAAAATGTTTGAATTTTTTTTTCATATAATGTGTAATAATATGTATAAGATAATATATTGAGTCAATTTTCTCATTTTTTATTCTTGTAATTAATATTGTATATGATAAACTAGATATGTTGTGGATTAATGACACATATTGTTTGAAATTTGTATTCCATGGATTATTGGAACCAGAAATACAAACAGTTTCCTAAAATATCAAACCTTACATAAATGAGAATTTGTTGAGATAAATACCTTATATGAGGCTTTGATTATAGAGTATGTAATAGAGAATTTGTTTCAAAAATAATATTGTGATGTGGGTTTCAATTTAATTCCATTTATCCCAATACAAAATGGTATAACAATATTACATCCCTAGTAATGTACTATGTCTGAATTTAATATAATTTTTAAGTAAAAATTCATCCATTTACTAATTTAATACCTATTTTCAAGAAAACCACCCCATTGTAAATAAAAAAGCAAAATGATTGCCTCCCAATTATTTTATCATATTCAAGGATTCATCATGAGTTCCTCTATAAACAATATAAAAAATGACATGAAAATTTAATGGTTGATAGGTGAAAATTATTCTTTCTTAAAATATATATGTTATATGCGATGGGTTAATTAGTAGTATAATTTTTTATTTCTTAAAAAAATTAAAAAAATTAAAAAATGAGAAAAATTATCCTTTCATATCCATATAAAATATGTTTCTTAATTCCATGTAACCTCCCAAAAAAATTCATAAGATTTTATCATCCTTGAGATCGATTTAACTCTTCAACGACATAGGATGAACAATAGGGACAATAAAACATTTCTCAATCAGTAGATCTTGATTTGGCCAATCCTAGGGAAAGAAACTGTATACAAAATGCATCCCCAATACGAATTAAAATTGTTGTAGTATTCAATATCCATGAATAAAATGATATTACAATCTCAAATATTGATTCATTTATCTTCTAACTCATTTCCATTGGATAACTGGTGCAGATTCACATCTTTACCTAAAATAGTTCCAAGTGGTGTTCTCTACCTTGAGGCCTCAATGGGTTCCTAATGGATAAATAAAAAATCAATAATGTTCTTTATAATTAGTTGAATCAACTAAATCATTGATCTAGTACATATGTCATTGTCGCATAATCTCATTGAATGAATTTAAGTGACTATTCATAGAAAAATTATTTCCATCTTCTAAAACCTATTATATCTAAAATGAAATTATTTTTATCCATAAATTCCCAAATAAATAACTCCCTGAGTAATGAGAGATATTAAAAAATATTCTATAATATTTCCCACAAAAAATCCATAATGGAATATTGACCTAATAATATTATGATGGGTTATATTCTATGTGGATAACTCTCATCAATATAATAAGTGGTTGGGATATTGTTGAAAATAATCCATCAACATCTAAGATATCATAGGATACATGGATAAAAAAACTATAATTCCATAAATTATTAAATGTTCATGTCAAAAACATCTTATTGAATTAATCCATAGACCCTAACATAAATACATAGATAATGAGTGATGATATAGTAATTTTTTGAAAACAAGATGTGCCTACCAAATCTCATGCCACTTATTCTCCTCAATATCAGTTCGTTGGACTAATAAAAAATGTGGAATATTTAGCTCACCTACTCACATGACAATCACATGTACAAAATTATAGGATAATCAATTTGATACATCTTGACAAGCATATATAAAACTAGTACATTCTTATCAAAAAACCAACCCTCAACAACCATGTCAATTTTTTAGAAAATCCAACCAACATCACATTTACTATATCTCTCCTACCAAAAATAGATAATTAAAATACCATACAGGTTTATGGTAAGATAATCCTCTATCCTGACCACTTAAATTATGATATCATTATCTAGTACAATTCCAATATAGATGTAGTTGTAGTAAATTCAAAAGGAAATATCATTTTATTACATTAATTCAAGAGATTAATACTCCTCCTACAACTTCTGGATTCCACTATCCTAGGGATCCTTCCCATTTCCCAACCCAATTAAATTAATTTCCCATGATACCAAAATAAAAAAATCAGAATTCTGGTCAAGCTACATCTTTTATGACATCATCGAAAAGTGTCAATGAAGACCTTTCCTATTCATATAATATTGACAAAAAATTAAGAAACTAAATTAGTAAAATTACATCCCACATATGATGGAAACAAGAATCCAATTCTTCGCAACTCCCAAGATAACTATTTATCAACGCCAAGTGTAATTTATGTGGAATTAGGTTTTTTTACTGTTTACTTTTTTTCATTATCATGATTTAAATTGTATTTTTATGATTCATCATGAGGCATAAAAATTTTCTAAATTAAATTCCATCAAATCCCTATATATAAAAAATTTTGAAAATAGTTTTTTAAAAATAAGAGACAACATTGGAAACTTGATAATGTTTCAAACTAGTGGTCCATTCTTATTTGGTGAAAAAAATCAGTGACCATTACGGTTTCACACAAAATAGGGAGTTCCAAATTTAATGATTCACTATGGATTTATGATCCAAAATTAATTTTAGGACAAAATGTATCTTCACCAAACACCATTTAGGTCCCTTGTATCCATATATTGTTTCCATCTAGTTATACAGTAATGGAACTACTGGTACTAAGGGAATAATCTCGAATGTCCTTATTCGGGTCAAGGATCTCATCCTTCTTGATGATTTTTGTGTCCTTGATATGGAAGGTGATATATATTATTCTCTATCTCCCCTAATTCTATGAATAACATTCATCATTAAATTGAGATATATTATTTATGTCCATACAAACATCTTATCAATCAAATATGGTGGTCAACTGGTTATGATAAATATTTTTAAATACGAATGATAACCATTAAAGGGTTAATCTAAATTTGATATCCATGATTCTAAAGAGACTCTTGAGAGTTTATTATACCGTGTTCCATCATTTTTGACATGTTCTATAGATAGAGGTGTTTTTCAAATTTTCATTGGGATTAAAAAATTCATAAATAGAGAAGCTGATGTTGATCATTCTTTTTTATATTCAATTTAACTAAATGATCTTGAAAAATCATTGGAATACCATATCTAATATGATCTATAAAATTAAACCTTAGAACGTAATGAGGATAATGAATCCAAACAAACTGAATTCCCTGCCTATATTACTATTTTTTCAAGCCCTATAAAAATGATAAAACTGATCTGAAACCACATTGTACACAACATAAGTATGCATTCAATTTCCATGTTCAATCATTCAATATCATTATATATTCTAGGAATTCTGAATATAATGAATCCAAACATGTTTAGGATTAATAAAAAAATAAAAACACCATAGTTTGGGGTCCATATGACATTCAATTTTTTTTGAATCTCATATACCTAAAAGAATAATATATACCAATAAAACAACCTCAATGAATAAAAAATCTACTCATAATTGATGTAGATAGGAATTAAATACAAAAAATTATTTAATATGGTATTTTATATTAAATTTTCAATATGTAATGGGCTAATAAAATTCAAGTTGTAACTAATAATGATGGGATAAATCTTGTAAAAAGGAAAATATAGAAGTGGTCACAAGAAGAGTTAAAAAAATAGCATGTGTACATCAATTATCAAAAATTGTATGTTGAACTATCTAAAGATAAATAACCTCTTACATTTAATGGTAATATTCTATAAAAACTAGTTGGAAATCAATATTATTTCATTCTCTATGGATATAATTATTTGCTTCCAAATCCTAATCACATCCTAGGATATAGAAATTACTATATTCACCTACCCCTCTAGAATATACGCATACAATAGGATGACTTTTAGAATTATAAAAGCTCCTAAAATTTTACAAAGATAAATTATATAAATCTTCTATGAATTAACTATGAATCAAATACAGGTATTCATCGATGAGTTTACCATTTATGGGGTACCATTTGAACATTGGTTTCATTCAATCTCTAATCATAAAAAAGTGTTTCAAATGTTTCTTTGAGCTGATTATTTAAAAAATGTAACTAAATAGTTACTAATGGTACTTTTTTAGGACACATAATTTCTAAATAGGGTACTCATGTCAATTTGGAAATGATATATATGATCAAATCACATCATAAACCCACATCAGTTTGATACATTCAGTCATTTCATGGTTATGCAAGTTTTTATCAGATGTCATTCCAGAGCATCATTAGGATTTACCTCCAAATATCATGGATACTATTGAATTATTTTACAGTCCATTAGAATGATTCTATAAATAAAACATTTAGTGAACTCAAATATGCGTTTACATTTTCCTCGATAATCCCACCCAATATTGGAGCAAACCCTTCAACTTTATGTATGTTGCATCTAGTAAGGAAATTGGGAAAATGTTTTTTTAAAACAATAGAAATAGTTTTTTATAGAACATATTATTCCCCAAAACATTTTATTAATCTAAATAATACAAAACTATCATTAGAAAGGATATTCTAGAAGTGTTTTTACCATGTATCAATTCTAGCCCTATATATTTGGTTCCAAAATCATCATCTTTAGAGACCATTAAAATTTATTGTTTTTCTGAATGATATTTATTTAGAACCATAGATAATAATATGAATCCTAATAAATCATGTTTCTATCACTTTATTAATGATAGAAATGGAAATGTAATCCCAATGGATGACTACCAAAGTAATATTTCAAATTCATCAACTTCTGAATTCATTTATCATAATTTTTAAATTTAACACATATCATGTATATATAAAATGTTACTATGTTATGAAAAAATTTTAAATTATATATATTATACTAATATCAAGAAATATTCTCAAAATTACTAAACTAGAAGCTTAAATATTGTTCAATGTGATATTTTTTAGAACATAATTAATTTTAGAAAGTATATTGTGACCTTTTTATTGTGAGACTTAATGATGAAAATAAATATTAATTTATCAAGGAATTTTACCACCCAATTTTTAAATGTGGCCATATTAGACCAAAAATTAACACATGAAGGTTACATTACTCTACATTCCTTAGGCCTTCTCTCTTGAAGGACTCACATTACTTCTAAAAATTTCACGATAGTTTTCAAAATATTAAGAGAAATTTCAAAAAAAATCTAAAAAATCGATTAATATTATATGATATCATCATTGTTTGGGGAATTGATTTCATAAATAAATTTACCTTTTATAGTGGATTTTTATACATTTTTATTATAGTTTAATAAATTTATATGTGGGTTTTGGATGAATCTACTATAAACGATGATGCACATAATTTTTTTAAGTTCCTAAAATCCTATATCTTTTATCTAATTGGAGCTCTCTATGCCTTGGTTAGTGACTTAAGAACCCATTTCAATAAAAAAACATGATACAATTTTAGAAAATGAATGGGGTTGTATATAAAACATCCAATACTGATCTCCAATAAAAAAAATTCTGGTCTAAACATTCAAATAGAGATGTAATAAATTGATATTCAGATAATTGTTAAGCCCACAAGAAAAGACTAGTTTGGAAGTCTTCCTAAAATAGTTTTGTCTTACAAAACATCATATTAGACCACCATTTGGATGTCTCCTATTACCACAGTTTTTGGTAAATCATGTCACTTAATAGTTGAAATACAAAAAAAAAACAATTTTTGTCTATGGAGACATGTAATTTTGATTTTGAATAATATAGTGATGAGAGAATGTTTCTGTCAAATGAATTAGAGGATCACTGACTTGATTATTACTACAATTTCGATCTTTATAAACACAGAGATATTATTCATAATGAAAAACGAAATTTTAGTGGTATTTCTTATATGTTACCTATTAAATCGTTTAAATTAACTATCTTGAAATCACACACATATATTTAAATATCATTGGGAATGTCATTTCAATTTTACTATTGTTTACCCTTTTTGTAAAATTGATGTCCATGACCATTATTCAAAAAGTAAATTCGTGGTTTCTAGGAATTAGTTAAAGAATAATCGTAACATCCCATGAATCTATGTTACATGTAATGGTAAATTATATATTTTAGGTTACCAATTAATCAAAGAAACTGGTTTCTTATGGAAAATTAATAACAAAATTTTAATTTATTATGAAATAGAGTAAACACACAAAATGAAATAAAGGATAATATTCAAATTGGAACATTATAGTAGTTAAAAAACACTGATATCATATAGGAAACTAATACAACCAAAGATACCAATTAAAAAACCTATTAAGATTACAGGAAGACCGCACAAAACAGTAGAGACCTTGAGAAGATAATTGGGGTCCTTAGCGACCTGCATAATGATAATGAGAATGGCCAAAGCCATCACAACCACACTAAGCACTAAAGGGATGAATTAAACCATCTTATCTTTATTTTTCTTCTTCAATCACATTAATCTTATGAAAACCCAAGTCCTAGTTTAATAAGGAACCAATCCGACTATTACCTTTTTATATAGCTTTTGGACTCTATAAACCTCATGACTGTTGGTTTTTTAAAATTAACTAGGTTTATCTTTTATAAACATGGTTTTTATAATATTATGGTATTTTGAACGTTTTACTATATATATAGACGTTTTAATTATATTTTCAATAACATAGTTCTTTTTACAAATCCAAATGTTTATTTATATACTTCAAAAACTAGTAATTTAAAATATATTATAAATATTATAAAGTATATAAATCTTAAAGAGGCTATTTTATAAACAATGATCCCAACATAACCTTATTGTCATGGTTTGAAAATAAGGTGTATATTTTCATAAACATTTTAAATTTTAGTATGTAAAGTGTTAAATATATGTCTTCTAAAAAGGGTTTTATCGATTAGTAAGTATTTTATAATTTAGAATTGAATTTATGATTTTAAAAATTATAAATTTTGAGTATAGATTATATAATTTCAAACTATAGTTATTAATATTTCCTCTTTTAAATTAATAAATAACCTAATATTCAAACATATACTCACTATATTAAACCTGTTTTTCAAGTTTTTTAATCAAATTTTTAAATAAAAATTTATTAGAGTCCCAGCCAGGTGAGGGAAACACTAAGGGCTAAGCCCTCAAGGCCAAGACCAGGCCCCTGAGAGACCCAAGGTAGCGACCATAATGGTCCCCTGAGAGTCTGGACATGTAGGTGGGGGCCCAATCATGTCTGAGTCAAGTATAGTCCAAGCCAGTTTTCGTATGGGCCTGTGTGAAAGGCATGTGGTGCGCGTAGCGTGATGGTGGGCCAAAGGCCCGCAGGGGCCTGTGTATAAGGGCCATTTTCGTGTGTTCTTGTATCATCGAAGTGAAGCATAGGCATCCAAGGTTATAATCCATGCCATTTTTTAGTTTCGTTTTGATGTGTGATGAAGAAATCCATATACCACACGATCCAGGCCGTCAGTATCATCTCGCATCGAATATCAGTCATTCTTGTGATCATAGCAATGAAAACTCCCCACATTTCACCATTGCTTTCATTTTCCCAGGAGAGAAAATCCTGGACTCCCATATCTTTTTAAACATTCAATCGACTGCTGCCCTTCTGTAGCCATCTGATCCAACATCGAATGATCCTCGTCATCCATCCTTTTCTCATTCCTCCCATGTCGTCTTCTTCCTCTGTAAACCGAACCAGCGGCTGTCTCTATCACCACCGCTCCCTCTCCACTACACCCAACGCCCATGACCCTATAAGAATTCCTTTAGAATCTCCATTCCATGGACCTACACCCCTATAACACCTCAAAGCTTATCATCCCAAGATCCTCCTTGGGTAAGGTTATATAATATATATATATATATATACAATAGTTTTATTGTATTCTCAAAAAACTCGAAGTCTCGATTGTACCGTCATTAGTCAAGTGGAGGGACCCCCCTGTGGAGCTTGAGCTGAGAAATCATGGCCTTTTTAATGTTCTTTCCATGTATATTAACCCCACGGGTTCATTTCCTTTCCCCTCTTCGTCTCTCTCTAATTTTTTTGTGGATCTTCAGCAAGCATCTCTTCTCTTCCAGCCTGACTATCCTCCTCCATTTTTGTAAGGGGATATTACTATTTATTTTATAGTGAAACCATAATTTCAAATATTTTATATAACAGAATATATATATTTAGTCATAAATATGTATATATATAGATGGTTGTGAAACTAGAATCGTCTCTTCCCCTTCCTCATTTAAAACAGGTTAAATGGTTTTCCATTTATGGTGCAAGTATTTGATCTCTCCTGGTTTAATTATTACAATATCTATATATATATACATGCAAATAATTTTGAAACAAGTATATATTTATGTAAACACCTCAAACCGTCTTTTTAAATGTTTTCCTGGAGATTGTTAATGTTTTATGAATTCATGTAATTTATGAAGGTTAGATTGAAAGGATTCCTTTTAAGTCAAACCATGTTTTTGTATGCTCAGAGTATATTCGGGTGTTTAATTATATATATATATATATATATATATATTCCCAAACAGAATCAATTTCTAATATTTTCAAATATCTCATTATGTTTTATAAAGGATTCTATACATATAAATGGTATTTTGAATTTACTTTTAAAATGTATTTCCTTTTTTGTAATCATTATATATATATGTATAATTATATGATTATATATATATATATATATATATATATATTTCAAATGCAATCTATTACAATTTTCAAGTCATGAATACTAACACTTAAATTATATTTTAGATGTGAATAAACCATTTGGATTATGTGTAATTAGGTTATGGTTTTAAAACCATAATTTTTATATGTTATCTGTGTCTATGGTTTCATAAATAATAACCCTATTTTTCAATTAAAATTGTCTGGATTTTGTTAATGTTTTAGTGTTTTCCTAGATAATATTCATTTTGTATGTGAGTAAACACTATAGAACTTTCTTAACTAAAGTAGTCATTCTATCTTATTCCCTTGATGTAATATTTAAAATAGTGTACTCTAGTTTGATATAAATTGATATTAAGGGACTAATAATTTACTGGTTTATGTAGTAACCATTTATTAAACATACTGTAGTGATTATTAGTGGATAATCTAGTTATTGTTTTATGGGAAGTTCAAAGACATGTTTATCATAATAATTAATGTCTAGTATTTTCTTTAGGTGTTTCATTATCATGTATTGTAATTTAAAAGAGCTACCATTTTACTCCATTTGTGTAAATCCATACCAATTGAAGTACTTTAGTAATTATCCTATGTAGCTTGAATGTTTACTAAATCGTACATTCCTTAGATTATTATTCTATATTTACATTATTATCTATCATGTCATTGTAATTAAAATGTATATTGGTTTCCTTATTATTCATTCATGCATATGACATACCATGATAATGAACTAAGAATTAAATTTCCCAAAGTTGTATGGGACACCTTGTGTAATGTTAAAGGGAAAGTAAATTACCGAAAGTGTTATGGGACACCATGGGTAATATGAAGTAAAGGTTAAATATTCAAAGTTGTATGGTACACCTTGAACAAAATAAAATGTGAATTAAGAAACCAAGTAATTTGTAAGTTATAAGTTATTTAAATAAATATTAGTGGAATGTTCACTTTGATTTATGAGGTATGACGAATGCATTGGACTTATTATGTGATAGGTGGGGCCCTCTATAGCCCTTATATGCATCAGTAGGTCTCATGAGACAGCTAGCAGGGGAATTGGCCCTGTCCGTTCTCAACTATGAGCTATGGATTATGGCTGAGGCCTTAATCATTAGATGTCTTAGACGAGGCCCTGACGCAATTCAACATATGAATTTTCCCCATTATGACTATGTAATTTAATTAACAAGAAAATATTTGATTAGTAGAATATTGGATAAAGAGATTATGGATTATGGATGATGCCGTAATCAATATATGTCTTGGCCGAGGACTCGACAATATGTTTACATAATGTTATGCATTATAATCTCTCATTATTTGTAAGTTGATTAAGAGACATTATGTTAGAGTATCAAAAATGAAAATGTTTATGGTATGACATATGTATAACCCTCAACGATTTTAGTATTTGATGAATTAAAATGAAGTAATAACCTTTATGTGAAACACTAATCATTCATTACTCATAGATACTTAATTTATGCAACATATTCCCACATTATACATGTTTATAATTCCTTTTATTCATCATTCTTATAAGTTAATTATGTATCATTTTCATTCCAACAATATGTTTTTATTTGAGCTCTTTGATGATTTGTACTAGTTTCGTAGCTTCTCTTTGGACAAAATATATTATAAATTTTTTTAATAATGTTTTAAAATTTTATTATGTGTATATTATGTTATTTTTAAACCCCTTATTGGGAATTTGTATGCACACCCTATGTTTTAAATGAAATATTTTCAGGTTTTAGTAATGTCTTCAAAGAAGTATGAGAATGCAGATGGTTTTCCCAGGACCTGAACCTCAAAATCCTATGTAGCCTGAGACATGATGTGATAAATGTAAATATAATATAATAATTTTGGTACATTTTGTCTCATAGGAACCGTCTCTAGGCACTCGGGTGCCGGGTCCTTGCAGTTGGTATCAGAGGATAGGTTCATATAATTCTGGAAAACTATGTAATAAAAATATATGGCTATTATTAATCCATACTAAGTTGTTTTATTATAACATTCATATGGAATATAAAAATGTTCCTACCAATCTATTATCAATCCCCTTTGAATACGAAAAGACCATTGTGTCTATAGCTATTAGAGAGAATTTTCTTAACTATGCTCATATCCGCATGATTTGCAAACACATGTATGATGTGTCAAACTCTCCTCGGTTGCTTCAACTACACCTGGGATTAGGATTTGATTACCTTTTATGTTGATGACCCAATTTCCCTCCTATGTACGTTATGGATGATACCCTGAGTGACTATTCCGAGTGTTCACGGAAGGTGAGGCCATTGGCTAATTGGCCCTTGAAACTTTTCAAGAAGCTGCAGCTGCTGGAGAACACCGAGTGGGCTATCTTTTCCAAATCTTGAACTACGGCTTCTGGGGTGAGTTTTTGGACATCAAGATGTTAAAATATGAGTCTAATAGACTCTATTACAAGAAAAAAGAATATTTTGATGTTTCCAAACTTCATACCCCTCATGCTACACTCATAAGACATCATAAGTGCCCCCATTAGTCTAATCCTAAATGCTCAGCCTGTGTTTGTTTTGAGGAGTTAGGGAGTTTTGATTCACTTTGTGGAGTCCATATAGTAGGTCATTATGGGAAACTGAGGCACTGATGTATAAAATTTTTTTATTGAAATATTTTTTTTTCATTCTTTCCTTTATTATGTCTGAACTTTCAAAGTGAATTCTCACAAATATGTTTTCAGATTTCTAGAAGAACAAATATCTCATCTCTACCTAATGAGATATTGGAGGATATCTTAATCACAACCTGCACTATAGATTATCCTTATTTCTTCCACCTACAGAGATCATGTTAATGTATGTTCAACATGTCTAATAGCCCTGAGATCCTTTGTTCCTATCAAGGGAATGACCGTGTCTTCCACTTAATTTCCATTACCCTATTACCCGGTCATAGACAAAGGTGGAGATACTTCGAGGGTATGTTTCGATGTTTCACTCTGGCACATAATTTTTCTACTAGAGCATGTTTCATAGTGGATGCCCAAGATGGGAACCTCAATGTAGACTTTATGTTCCAGATCCTAAATCTCTGTCTGTTTAACTGCATATTTCCAATCGAATATCTTGTGTAAGATATAGTCTAGAGAGGTGTCATAGAATGGGTTCATTCGGATATCTGCGAGCTTATTACCGCTCAAGCCTCCATATGGATGCCTAACTATAGAATGCATATGCCAGAGATCAAAAGGTACTACTCGAGTTGTATCTGGGCCAAAGAAGCTGAGGAACTGAGTAATAACCTACAAATTCTATTGACCGAGCAAAATCTCCCATTTTGGTGATGATGATCTTCTGGGGAAATTCTTTTCCAGTTTATGAGAAGAATTACGGGAACACTCCCAAGAATATGTGTTTCATGTAATGGTAAATTTTATATTTTATGTTACCCATTAATTGAAAAAACCGGTTTCATATGGAAAAGAAATAATAAATTTTTTATTTATTATGAAACAGAGTAAACACAAAAAATTAACCAAAGACTCTTTATTAAAATGGGAAAACCATAGTAATTACAATACACAGAGATCAAATAGGATATTATGCTAACCAAAGATACCACTAAAACCCTATTAAGATTACAGGAAGACAACACAAAACAACGAATACCCCGATAAGATAATAAGGGTCATTATCATCTGGCATAATGTGCATGAGAGTGGAAAAAGCCACCACAACCACTCTAAGAACTAAAGGGATGACTTGAACTATCTTCTCATTATTCTTCATTAATCACCTTAATCTTAAGACATCCCAAGTCATGGTTTTATAGGGCACCAATCTGATAGTTATCTTTTTATATAGCTATTGGAATATTTAATCCTAATTAACATTGGTTTTTTTAAATTAACAAGGTTTATCTAATATAAACATGTTTTTTATAATATTATTGTATTTATAAAGTTTTACTATATATCGAGACATTTTAATTATATTTTAAATAATGTAGTTGTTTTGAAAAATCTAAATATTTATTTATATAGTTCAAAACCTAGTAATTTAAAATATCTTTTAAATATTATAAAGGATATAACTCATAATGATGTTATTCTATAATGAATGAAACCAACATACCCTTGTTGGAATGGTTTGAAAATAAGTAGTATATTTTATTAAACCTTTTAAATTTTAGTATGTAACGTAAGACATATATGTCATTTAAAAAGAGTTTTATCAAGTAGTATGTATTTTATAATTTAGAATTGAATTTTAGATTTTAAAATTTACAATTTATAAGTATAGATAATATAATTTCAAACAATATTTATTAATGTTTCATCTTTTAAATAAATATAGAACATATTTTTTAAACTTATACTCACTGTTTTAAACCTATTTTTAATTTTGTTTAATCAAATTCTTTAACAATTAATTATTAGTGACCCAGTCAGCTGAGGGAAGCCATAAGGGCCATTCCCTCCAGTCTATGCTCGAGCCACCGAGAGACCCAAGGTAGTGACCATTGGGGTCCCTTGAGCATCTGGGCGTGCCGGTGGGTTCCAAATCAAGTCAGAGTCAAGCATATTCTAATCCAGTTTACACACGGGCCTGTGTGAATGTAATTTGGTGCGCGGATCGTGAGGGTGAGCCAAAGGCCTACAGGGGCCCATGTATAGGTCCCCTTTTCATGTGTCCTTATGTCATCAGAGTGAAGCAGTGGCATCTAGGCTTATAATCCACACCGCTTTTTAGTTTGGTTTTGATATGGGATGAACAATTCCTGGTACCATATGATCGAGGTCGTCGGTCTCATATCGCAATGAACCTCAGTTGTTCGCTCAATCATAGTTGCACGAACACCCTACGTTTCCCCATAGTTGTCAATCTCCCAGGCGTGAAAATCCTGGCGTCCCATCCCTTTTTAAACGCTTGATCTAATCCATTCCTTCCATAGCCTTCCTATCCAACATCGAATGATCCTGGCCATCCATCCTTTCTCCTTCCTCCCACGTCGTCTTCTTCCTCTGTATTCCAAACCAGTGGTTGTCTCCGCCACAACTGCTCCCTCTCCACTACACCAAACACTCGTGACCCTTTATGAATCCATTTATCCTCACCTTTCCAAGGACCTAATCCCCTCAAATTCCTAGAACTTATCCTCCTAAGTTCCTCCTCCGGTAAGGTTATAATATATATATATATATATATATATATATATATGTTTGTTTAATTGTTTTCTCCAAAAACTCAATGTCTCTATTCCACCCTCGGTAGTCAAGTGGAGGGACCCCCTATAGAGCTCGAGTCGAGATCTCTTGGCCTTTTTAATGTTCCTTGAATGTGTATGAACCACATGGTTTAATTTTCTTTCTCCTCTACGTCTCTCTCTCTAGTTTCTGCATATCTTTAGAAAGAATCCCCTCTCAGCCAGTCCGACTATCCTCATCCTTTTCTATAAGGAGAAATTACTATTTATTTTATAGTGAATCCTTATTTTCATATAATTTATATAATAGAATATATATATATATAAGAATATATATATTTAGATGGTTTTGAAACAGGAATTGTCTCTTCCCCTTCCTCTTTTAAAATAGGGTAAATGGTTTTACTTTTATGGTGAATGGATTTGATCTCTCACAGTTTAATTTTTACAACATGTATATATGTATATTCACATAATTTTAAAACAAGTATATATGTATGTTTACACTTCAATCCCACTTTTTAAATGTTGTCTTGGAGATTATTCATGTTTTATGAATTCAAGTAATTTATAAAGGTTAATTTGAAAGGTTTCCTTTTAAGCCAGACCCATTTGTTTATTCTAAGAGTATATTAAGGTGTTTAATTATATATATATATATATATTTATAATTTCAAAACTGAATCTATTTCTGAGATTTCCAAATATCTCAGTATGTTTAATAATGTATTATATACATATAAGGGGTATTTGGAATTTACTTTTAATATGTAATTTATTTTTTTTGTAAACGTTATATATATATATATATATTTGTATAATTATATGATTATACACAAATTTAATTCAAATGCAATTGATTTTTATTTTCATGAGATGAATACTAACCCTTAAATTATATTTTAGATGTGAATTAGGCTTTTAGTTTATGTGTAATTATGTAATGGTTTTAAAACAACAGTTTTTATATGTTATCTGTGTTTATGGTTTTATATATAATAACCCTATTTTTCAAATACAATTTTCTGGATTTAAATTATTTATTAGTGTTTGCCTAACAAATATGGATTTTGTATGTGAGTTCACACTATTGAACATGCATAACTAATGTGGTAATTCTATCTTATTCCCTTGATGACATATTTAAAAGAGTGTACTATGGTTGGATTTAAATTGATATTAAGGGACTAAGAATTTATATGTTTATTTAGTAACCATTTATTAAACCTACTACAGTGATTAATAGTGGTTAATCTAGTTATGGATTGATGGTAAGTTCAATGACATGTTTATCAGAATAATTAATGTCTAGTATTTTCATTAGGTGTTTCATTATCATGTATTGGAATTTAAATAAGCTATCATTAAACTCCCATTGTGGAAAACCATACCAATTGATGTACTTTAGTAATTATCCTATGTACCTAGAATGTTTACTAAACTATACCTTCATTAGATTATTATACTATATTTATATTGTTATTAATCATGTCATTGTAATTCAAATTTCTATCGGTTTCGTTATTGTTCATTCATGCATATGAAATACCATGATAATGAACTAATAAATAAATTTCCCAATGGGGTATGAGACACCTTCGGTACTGTGAAATGGTAAGTAAATTACCCAAAGTGGTATGGGACACAATAGGTAATATGTAGTAAATGTAAAATATTCAATGTGGTATGGGACACATTGAACAAAATGAATAGTGAATTAAAATCTATGTAATTTGTAAGTGATATTTTATTTAAATAAATAAAAGTGGTATGTGTACTTTGATTTAAGAGGTATGAGGAATGCATTGGACTTATTATGTGACAGGTGGGCCCCAACAAAAGCCCCTCGATTCATCGGTAGGTCTCATGAGATAGCTAGTAGGGGAATTAAATGAGGCCTTTCCCAACTATGAGATATGGATTTTCCCTGAGGCCTTAATCATTAGATGTTGTAGTCGAGTTCTTGTAACGGTCCGGCATATGAATTTTCCTCATTATGAATACGTAATTTAATTAACCAGAAAATATACAATTTGTAGAATTTTGATTAAATAGCTTATGGATTATGGATGAGGCCTTAATCAATAGATGTCTTGGTCGAGGCCTCGACAAAATGTTTACAGAATGTTTTTCATTATAATCCCTCATTATGTGTAATTTTATTAAGATCCATTATTTAAGAGTATCATAAATGAAAAATTTTATGGCATGACATTAGTATAGCCCTTGATGATTTAATTATTTGATGTATGAAACTGAATTAATTTCCTTTATGCGCAACTCTGATCATTCATTACTCTTAGCTGATTAATATATCTTATATATTCTCATGTAATACATGTTTAGAATTATTTTTATTCAGAAAGCCTATAAGTTAATTATGTATCCTTTTAATTCCAACTGCATGTTTTTATTTGAGCACATTGATGATTTGTACTAGTGTCACGACCTCTCTTTGGAGAAAATGTTTTATAGAATGTTTTATGAATGTTTAAATAAGTTATTATGAGTAATTTCTGTTATATTTAAACCCCTTATTGGGCATTCTTATGCTCTCCCAACGTTTTAAATGAAAAATTTCACATTTCAGTAATGTATTCAATGATGTCTCAGAATGCAGATGGTTTTCCAAGAACCAGAACCTCACGATCCTTTGTAGCATGAGACATGATTTTATAAAAGTAAATGTAATGTAATAACTATGGTACAATGTGTCTCATAGGAACCATCACCGGGCACTCTGGGACCATGTCCTTTCAATAATAATGTGAAAAATACAACAGAAGAACCACATCCACTTCAAATAGATCAATTAATATTTAAATATAACAACCATCAGATGTAGATGAAAACCCTCTATGACCAAACTAGGTCACCTCTTTCCATTTATCTCCATCTCTTTATATTACTCCTCCTTCTCACTAAATTTCTTCCAATTTCTCCCAATTTATTCTTCTTTCTTTCACCTTATAAAATATTCCTCATATTTTACACTTTATTCTCCAATTATTTTATAACATAGTGTTTAAAAACATGATTACTATTAATAAAAAAATTGTCTCATAATTACTGAACATTAAATTTTGATAATTATTACAACATTTTATAGATTAAAAGGACATTTTTCATGTATAAAAACATTTATTTCCATCAAAAACTAGGATAATTAATTTTTTTCAACAACAACACGTTTTCAATTACCATTTTATGATTAGAAATTTGTTTTCCCCCAACAAATGAGGATTAATGTCATATTTTATTCTATATACACATTTGAGAATCTATTTATATTTTTTTAACTCTTGATTTTTATTTTTTTTGTTTTTGGAAAATCAAGAATCATTTCAACCTTAGTGGGAATTATTATGATAGAGACATTTTCTAAACCACATTAGAATAACAAATTTAAAATATCCTTATATTTCCATTACATTAATACCCATTTCAGAATCCCATTATATCATACAAAAATAATAATTAATATAAAAATTAATATCCAAAAAATTATCCCACCCAGCATATAAAAGAATATTAATTAAATTATTTATAAATTTTTTTAGGGGAATGGATTACATTTTGGTTAAACATTACTTGATTTTCGTTGGGTCATAAATTTTAAATTAATTTATACATTTTATTGTGGGGGAGGTGATTTTGTTAAATTATTTTTGGGAATGAATATATATTTATTCAATATTTTAAAACATTCATTAAAAATCATTCAAAAAATTAAAAATGATAAAAAAAAGTGAAAAAAACACTGAAAAATAAAAAAATAATGGGTTCTGTCTTGGGAATGTGAGAAATAACTCTTCTTCAACCTTTGATGTTCTTATAGAAATTAAAATTACTGTTTTGAGGAGGCCACAGATGGTTTGATAAATTATAGTGAGATATTTAGACATGTAATCCCACTAAAAAAAGATGTAATAGACATTTTCATCATCTTTTCTATTTTTGTTAGGAGAAGTTTTTTATTTATTAAAAATTTACTATTTTCATCCTATGAAAATTTTCCCCTCCCTATCTTTAAATTTTGAAACACTCCTACCCTTGTATATAAGGCCCCAGCCTTAAACCTTACTTGATCTTGAGTTATTACAAGATTACACATTGAGGATCTTTTCGGGTTTAGAGTTTTAGAGAATTAGATCATAAAACTTGCATTACATTCCACATATAAACAAAGTGGTTACATAAAGATAGTATTCTTCATTCCCATCAATGGAAACACATTTAAAATAAAACATGGATTATTTCTTGACACATCCTTGACTCTATCATGTTATCATGTACCTTTCCCTTGACCTGTGAAAAACATTTCAAAAACTTGGGATGAGCATAAAAACTCAGTATGGGTTATAAAAAAAACATGGAAAGGAAACATGAGTTCATATATACATAAGAATGAAATCATACTTTACCCATAAAGCATAGGCACTTTAACATACCTCATAAAATCATGAATAAATCATAGAAATCATAAGACATAAAGGTAACTTGAGGCATTCATAACATTCTTACGTAGGGAGTAACCCTCTTGGTTACGTTTGGAATACCCATCACAGTATATTCCCTAAAATCTCTTCGGATAAACCTTAACGTTTCACTCCTTCGCGTTACCCAATGCATTGGAGAGCTATAACGGGCTCACCCGCCCTTAGTTTATCACAGAACCACCCGTCTTCATAATAATGCCCAAGAACAATAACATAATCGTATCACATAAAACATGCATAAAGGAAACATAACATTTCCAAATTTCAATCACGAGATATCAATACAACACATTGATATAATACAAACATTATGAAAACCATTTTAAAATACCAAATTAAAAGAAAAGTAAAACATGGTATTTATTTTTCTTTTAAAAAGAAGGTATGGCTTGTAGAGGAAGCCGAAACTCAAATAACGGTTACGACGGCGGAGAAGTCGTTGTCGCCGCATACGTACGAAAAAAAAATTCCCTTTTGTCGTTTAGTAAACGCTTCGTATAAAAAAGATTCCTTTTTAATAAATGTAAAAGTCAAAGGGGTTTATACACCGTATAAAAGAAAGTTGTGTATAAAATAAAATATGCCTCAATGAAAGGAGATTGAGACGAAGTCCCATACCTCATATCCGACTTGGCCCGAACGCTCTTTAATCTCCTGAATAATAAACTTGAGTTAATCTCTACTTTCTTATGAATCTTTTTCAAGTTCATTATTCCTTTTATACCATGTTATGAACATCATGTAATCAGTTAAGTTAATAATGTTCATTTTGTCGGTATTTGGTTCTTAAGTCAAAAATAGACTTCTTACACTTACATGTTGTTAATTTGGTCGTAGGTTCATTATATACAGAATGGTATTCATGATTTAGATATCATATATGTCATATATATCCAGTACATACATTCATTTATAATATTACATCACATTTAGAGGTAAGAAATGAAATGCACCGTTAATGGAGACGGTAAGCCGTACGTATGCATGAACGCTACTTCCATTTCTATTTCATATTTTCTGGAATGGAATCATAATGATATAAGATTATATTATAATTCCAGTATAATAACATATATAATATCATTAAATTTATCCTTTACACATCCCACATATGGTATTAACGAATCAAATCACTTTTAGGGGGCGGTAGTCTGCACTTCCTAAAATGAAGATATCGTGTTTACCCATAATGGAAACCATAAAGGTATGCCAAAAATGAAAAAAACAGAAGCTTAAGGAAAACATAAACATATTATATATCATATATAAAAATAGTGACATCATAATGGCCACCATTGAAGGTGTTAAATGAGTATTGAACAATCATCGTTTCGGGGGGCAGAATTTCGCCATCCACGGAAACCGTATGTTCTTTAACCATTTTATGTAGTTGTGTGAGAGTGTAACTCAAATAAATCATATAAAAACATCCAAGTATATTGAAGATACTGGTGGTGTTAGAAAAGAAGTAAATAAAAAGAGTTTTGGGGGATGGAGAAGCAAAATAAAACAAATGAACATGAGAGAATGAATTACCTTTAAAAGTGTATCTCCTTTTGATTTGAGCCTAAAGGCTTCCTTTGAAATGATTCTGCCCAAAGTGAATCCTCTAGGATGAGGAGAGGGATGTGGAGAGAGCAAATGAGTAGGGGTTGGCCGAGCCAAAGGCTTGAAGAGTGTGTGAAATGAGGTAGAGGTGGGGGCCTTTTATAAGAGGAGAGGAGGGGCACTTTTGGAAAGTAAAGAAATATTACATTATTTGAAAATGTGTTTCGGTTTCACAAGGTCCCACATTGATATAATTCGTGGATAAGGTGATAAGGCTTCGAAATCCACTCATCCAATAAGTTTTGGACATGTGTAGTTCATAGATATTACATTATAGTTCCATTTTATTTTAATCGTTAAATAATGATGTCATCACTGCATCATTATGATGTCATAAATAATTTAATTTATTTAATATCTAAGAATTATAAAAAAATTACTATGATGTAGGAAATATTTTTAGCTTTCCAATGACTATTTATAATCAAAAATATGACTTGTATAACCCTACTTAAAAATTGTTTTAGTAAAACATATCATGTTTGTGTCAATTTTACTTTTCCATTAAATAAAAATATATTATTGTCATTTTCCAACTAAAGTGGCACCATGGGGTCCCCAAGTTGGCCCATGGCTTGTATTGGTCTTCCATGACTCACCCAATAGGTTTAGGACAAGTGTCATGGTGTTTTCACATTCTTATAATATCATTTTTACCTTAAACTACACTAATTACCACTAATCGTGATTAAGAACTTAATAAGTTACTATTCACCAAAAAATTAGTATAATCTCATTGAACCACATTTTACTTCTTAATTACAACCATTTATGTCAGATTTTCAGAATTCAATACACATTAGTGGTAAACTTTCATTTAACTGAAAAATCAGTTTGCTTGATTATCACTTAGTGGTTTCACTATTCATCAAAAATTGATGTTTTTCAGAAAATTACCAAAAATTCACCCTAAGATATATTTGATATTCCGAATTCAAAAATGAAGTCTATTTTAAAAAATTCAAATCATATAAGTCACATTAATTAATTTAATAATTAATTCCTGCTGCCAGAGCAAATAGCGTGTTTTTACAAAACAATAAGTATCAAAAGATTGACACCAGTTTAAGTCTAATATCAAAGTGAAATTGATTCCAATGACCACCATTGGATAAAATGGTAAAAATATATTCTAATTTCACTTCAAAACCAATTCAAAACATAATCTAATCATATAAATAAATTAGATTAAAAATCAATTTTGATGTAAAATGCAGTATTTTTCGCTATTCATTAAAAAATGAACATTGTCAGAAAAATACCAAAAAATCACCCAAGGTAAATTTTGATGTCCCATTCATAAAGAATAAGTTTATTTTGACAAACATAGTTTATAAAATTGTCAAAATATAGATTCAAAAATGGTTTGCCATCAAAAGGCAGAAAAACAATCTTTTAAGAATATTAGTGTATTCCATGCATAAGATTGTATTTATTTTCATTTTAAGCCTCTATAACACTATCATAATAATTAATAAACATAGATAAAAATATCTATTATTCATTACTTACATGGGAGGTTACATCCTTCCCCCCTTTAGAAAATTGCGTCCTCGTAATTTATTTACTTATCGAATAAATGGGGGTACTTATCCCTCATTGCATTTTCAGATTCCCATGTTGCCTCTTCAATCATGTGGTTTTTCCACAAAACCTTTACCTGGTGAATCACTTTATTCCGTAACACTTGCTCCCTGTGGTCAAGAATCTGGACCGGTTGTTCCTCGTAAGATAGGTTCTCTTCCAGCTGAACTACCTCTGGACTCAAAACATGAGATGGATCTGGCATATATTTTCTCAACATCGAAATGTGAAAAACATTGTGTACCTGAGATAAACTTGGAGGTAAAGCCACTCGGTATGCAACTGATCCAACTCTCTCCAGAATTTCATATGGTCCAATGAACCTTGGACTCAACTTTCCTTTCTTACCAAATCTCATCACACTTTTCCAAGGAGAAACCTTGAGAAAAACATGATCACCTACCTCGAAAGATAGATCCTTCCTCCGGTTATCTGCATAACTCTTCTGCCTGCTCTGAGCTGTTCTCATGTGTTTTTGAATCAGCTGAACTTTTTCTGCCATCTCTTCTACCAATTCTGGTCCCATCAACTTTCTTTCACCCACTTCATCCCAGAAAGCTGGAGTTCGACACCGCTTCCCATATAATGCCTGAAATGGTTCCATCTGTATACTGGAATGAAAACTGTTATTATATGAAAACTCAACCAAAGAAAGATGTTGGTCCCAACTTCCCTGATAATCCATAGAACAAGCTTGTAGCATATCCTCCAATGTCTGAATTGTTCGTTCTGATTGCCCATCTGATTGAGGATGAAAAGCTGTACTAAAATTTAATTCTGTACCCAACGACTTCTGAAGGCCTTTCCAAAATTTAGAAGTAAACCTGGGATCACGATTCGATACAATGGAGAGAGGAACTCCATGTAACCTGACTATAGCTTTAAGATACAAACGAGAAAGTTGATCAAGAGAGAAATTATCTCGTATAGCAAGGAAATGAGCAGATTTGGTCAAGCGATCAACAATAACCCAGATTGCATTATTACCTCGAGATTTCCTCGGTAATCCAACAACAAAGTCCATGGATATATTCTCCCATTTCCACTCTGGCACTGGTAAAGGCTGAAGCATCCCTTTCGGTAACTTCTGCTCTGCTTTAACCTGTTGACATGTCAAACACTTCACTGTAAAATCAGCAATGTCTCTTTTCATTCCATCCCACTAGTAATACTCCCGCAGATCTCTATACATCTTAGTACTGCCCGGATGAACTGAAAACGGAGAACTATGAGCTTCACATAACAACTCTCTCTTAAACTGTGAATCACAAGGCACACACAATCTCTTCCCAAATCTCAAAACGCAAACACAAATTTATCCAAAAACTCATGGAAAATTTTATTCATTAAGTCCATGAATACAGCAGGTGCATTGGTTAACCCAAAAGGCATAACTACAAATTCATAATGGCCATATCTAGTACAGAACACAGTCTTCGGAACGTCTGCTTCTTTTACTTTCAACTGATGGTAACCCGACCTCAAGTTAATCTTCAAAAAATACTGAGCTCCCTGGAGCTGATACCACTTCATTCGATGGCCCAACATCTGCTGAAGTTGTTGCAAAGGATTTCACCACCCCTTTCTACTTGTAGTCTAACTACTTCCCATCACTCAAGCTCTTTGTCGGACACTCGTTTTCATAGTGACCCATCTCATTGCACTTATAACATTTCACTAACTGTAAATCAAATTTGTTCTTACCTTCCCCTTGATCCTTTTCAGTGCAATCACAAGCCTTATGTCCCATCTTACCACATCGGTAGCACTTCCCAGAATTCAGAAGACATTCCCCAGCATGCCTTTTTCCACATTTATCACAAACTGGAAACTTAGTTCTCTTACCATCAGACTTTTTTGAAAAATTCTTACCTTTCTCCTGCCACCTCGGTCTCTTCTTCTGCTGTTTGTTATAGAAAACTTGGTCATCAGCAAACTCCATTTACACCTTCTCAGCACATCGAACAAGCTTTTCATAACTTTTAAACTCACGAGAAGCTAATGCCCTTCGATACTTTGGATTTAATCCTGAGTAAAAATGATTGATTTTACTATCAAGGTCTCGGATAAAATTTGGAGCATACCTTGCCAATCGAGTGAACCTTTCTTCATAGGCAGCCACTGAGTCTTCCTCTTGCCTCAATTCCAAGAATTGCTTTTCCATCCTAAGTCGAACAGCCTTAGGAAAATACTTCTTAAGAAACATACCTTTGAATTCATCCCAGTCAAGAGCATCAATCTCATCGGCATCCCTGATATTTTTAGCCATAGACCACCACTGATCTGCTTCACCCTCCAAACGGTAAATAGCAAGACAAACCTTTTGATTGTCTGAACACCCCATGACATCAAAAATCTTCTCCAGTGCTTTAATCCACCCTTCAGCTTGCAAAGGGTCAGATGATCCTCTGGATGATGGTGGATGTTGCCTCATGAAATGTTCCACCACTGACATGTTCCTCTGCGGTTGATCTGGCTGATCTCGTGCATGGATACCACCGCCATTTATCACTTGATTCAACTGTTCCATTACTGCAACAAACTGTTCAGTTCCTATTCCGACCATTTCTGGATGCTGATTCGGAAGGTTATTTCCTTCTATATGCCTTCCTAGCACTGCTTCCCTATTTCCTCTGCGGAAAACCATTCCGAACAAACATGTCTTAGATGAAGCAACATGGTAATCTTTAAATGCTATATCATTTCAAAAAAAAATATTTTTGGATAATCATTTAATAGAATTCTAACTCCTAAAGTTATCTAAACCGACCTATGATACCAACTATAAGGCCCCATCCTTAAACCTTACTTGATCTTGAGTTATTACAAGATTACACATTGAGGATCTTTTCGGGTTTAGAGTTTTAGAGAATTAGATCATAAAACTTGCATTACATTCCACATATAAACAAAGTGGTTACATAAAGATAGTATTCTTCATTCCCATCAATGGAAACACATTTAAAATAAAACCTGGATTATTTCTTGACACATCCTTGACTCTATCATGTTATCATGTACCTTTCCCTTGACCTGTGAAAAACATTTCAAAAACTTGGGATGAGCATAATAACTCAGTATTGGTTATAAAAAAACATGGAAAGGAAACATGAGTTCATATATACATAAGAATGAAATCATACTTTACCCATAAAGAATAGGCACTTTAACATACCTCATAAAATCATGAATAAATCATAGAAATCATAAGACATAAAGGTAAATTGAGGCATTCATAACATTCTTACGTAGGGAGTAACCCTTTTGGTTACGTTTGGAATACCCATCACAGTATATTCCCTAAAATCTCTTCGGAGAAACCTTAACGTTTCACTCCTTCACGTTACCCAATGCATTGGAGAGCTATAACGGGCTCACCCGCCCTTAGTTTATCACGGAACCACCCGTCTTCATAATAATGCCCAAGAACCATAACATAATCATATCACATAAAACATGAATAAAGGAAACATAACATTTCCATATTTCAATCACGAGATATCAATACAACACATTGATATAATAAATACCTTATGAAAACCATTTTCAATACCAAAGTAAAAGAAAAGTAAAACATGGTATTTATTTTTCTTTTAAACAGAAGGTATGGCTTGTAGAGGAAGCCGAAACTCAAATAACGGTTACGACGGCGGAGAAGTCGTTGTCGCCGCATACGTACGAAAAAAAATTCCCTTTTGTCCATTAGTAAACGCTTCGTATAAAAAAGATTCCTTTTGAATAAACGTAAAATTCATAGGGGTTTATACACCGTATAAAAGAAAGTTGTGTATAAAATAAAATATGCCTCAATGAAAAGAGATTGAGACGAAGTCCCATACCTCGTATCCGACTTGACCCGACCGCTCTTTAATCTCCTGAATAATAAACTTGAGTTAATCTCTACTTTCTTATGAATCTTTTTCAAGTTCATTATTCCTTTTATACCATGTTATGAACATCATGCAATCAGTTAAGTTAATAATGTTCATTTTGTCGGTATTTGGTTCTTAAGTCAAAAATAGAATTCTTACACTTACATGTTGTTAATTTGGTCAAAGGTTCATTATATCCAGAATGGTATTCATGACGTAGATATCATATATGTCATATATATCCAGTACATACATTCATTTATAATATTACATCACATTTAGAGGTAAGAAATGAAATGCACCGTTCATGGAGACGTTAAGCCGTACGTACGCATGAACGCTACTTCCATTTCTATTTCATATTTTCTGGAATGGAATCATAATGATATAAGAGTATATTATAATTACAGTATAATAACATATATAATATCATTAACTTTATCCTTTACACATCCCACATATGGTATTAACGAATCAAATCACTTTTAGGGGGCGGTAGTCCGCACTTCCTAAAATGAAGATATCGTGTTTACCCATAATGGAAACCATAAAGGTATGCCAAAAATGAAAAAAACAGAAGCTTAAGGAAAACATAAACATATTATATATCATATATAAAAATAGTGACATCATAATGGCCCCCTTTGAAGGGGTTAAATGAGTATTGAACAATCATCATTTCGGGAGGTAGAATTTCGCCATCCACGGAAACCGTATGTTCTTTAACCATTTGATGTAGTTTTGTGAGAGTGTAGCTCAAATAAATCATATAAAAACATCCTAGTATATTGAAGATACTGGTGTTGTTACAAAAGAAGTAAATAAAAAGAGTTTAGGGGGTTGGAGAAGCAAAATAAAACAAATGAACATGAGAGAATGAATTACCTTTAAAAGTGTATCTCCTTTTGATTTGAGCCTAAAGGCTTCCTTTGAAAGGATTATGCCCAAAGGGAATCCTATAGGATGAGGAGAGGTACGTGGAGAGAGCAAATGGGCAGGGTTTGGCCGAGCCAAAGGCTTGAAGAGTGTGTGAAATGAGGTAGAGGTGGGGGCCTTTTATAAGAGGAGAGGAGGGGCACTTTTGGAATGTAAAGAAATATTACATTATTTGAAAATGTTTTTCGGTTTCACAAGGTCCCACATTGATATAATTCCTGGATAAGGTGATAAGGCTTCGAAATCCACTCATCCAATAAGTTTTGGACATGTGTAGTTCATAGATATTACAATATAGTTCCATTTTATTTTAATCGTTAAATAATGATGTCATCACTGCATCATTATGATGTCATAAATAATTTAATTTATATAATGTCTAGGAATTATAAAAAAATTACTATGATGTAGGAAATCTTTTTATCTTTCCAATGACTATTTATAATCCAAAATATGACTTGTATAACCATACTTAAAAATTGTTTTAGTAAAACATATCATGTTTGTGTCAATTTTACTTTTCCATTAAATAAAAATATATTATTGTCATTTTGCAACTAAAGTGGCTCCATGGGGTCCCCAAGTTGGCCCATGGCTTGTCTTGGTCGGCCATGACTCACCCAATAGGTGTAGGACAAGTGTCATGGTGTTTTCACATTCTTATAATATCATTTTTACCTTAAACTACACTAATTACCACTAATCATGATTAAGAACTTAATAAGTTACTATTCACCAAAAAATTATTATAATCTCATTGAACCACATTTTACTTCTTAATGACAACCATGTATGTCGGATTTTCAAAATTCAATACAAATTAGTGGTAAACTTTCATTTAACTGAAAAATCAGTTTGCTTGATTATCACTTAGTGGTTTCACTATTCATCAAAAATTGATGTTTTTCAGAAAATTACCAAAAATTCACCCTAAGCTATATTTGATATTCCGAATTCAAAAATGAAGTCTATTTTACAAAATTCAAATCATATAAGTCACATTAATTAATTTAATAATTAATTCCCGCTGCCAGAGCAAATAGCGTGTTTTTACAAAATAATAAGTATCAAAAGATTGACACCAGTTTAAGTCTAATTTCAAAGTGAAATTGATTACAATGACCACCATTGGATAAAATGGTAAAAATATATTCTAATTTCACTTCAAAAATAATTCAAAACATAATCTAATCATATAAATAAATTAGATTAAAAAGCAATTTTGATGTAAAATGCAGTATTTTTCACTATTCATTAAAAAATGAACATTGTCAGAAAAATACCAAAAATTCACACAAGGTAAATTTTGATGTCCCATTCATAAAGAATAAGTTTATTTTGACAAACATAGTTTATAAAATTTTCAAAATATAGTTTCAAAAATGGTTTGCCATCAAAAGGCAGAAAAACAATCTTTTAAGAATATTAGTGTATTCCATGCATAAGATTGTATTTATTTTCATTTTAAGCCACTATAACACTATCTTAATAATTAATAAACATAGATAAAAATATCTATTATTCATTACTTACTTGGGATGTTACATTGTAAATATGTGTTTATTTTTCCATATATGTCTCATTTAATAAATATTTCATTGCATTTTCTATGATGGTGTTTCCCCAAATTTTTCTATATTTTGAAATATAAATTTCTACCATACCATAACCATTGATAAAATATAATAAATACATCTTGATTGAATTTCACATTATAATAGGTAATGGAAGATGAGAGATATTATAGATCCTATGATTTTTAATTTTTGTTGGGGAATGATTTAAATTCCTTGAATAAATTTACATCATCTTAAGCGGAGTATATTTTTAGTTCCCACATTTTAAATATTCAAATTATGAACATGAAAAAAAAATTTATCAATAAAATAATTTATTAATTTTTTTGAGAAATTACTTATGAATTATTGAATGATTCTTGTCTATATTGATTTTTGAAAATAATCTTTTATTAAATTTTAGTAACTCAAAAAGATTTAATTTTATTTTCTATTCTCTATACAAGATAAGATGCACTATATTTTGTGTGGGGAGTTTATATTACATCTTAATTCATCATTTTATATTACTCTAACACCTGAGTCCACAATATGATAATAATTAATTACCATTCAATGAAAAGATTTTGATTATAGTCATATATAGAGAGAATTTGTCAAATTCATTAAATTTCAATACCAGATACAATATTAATCATATCATTAAATATAAAATGGGAAATATTTTTGTTAGATTTTTAGTGATCCTAATCGAAATAAAAAAAATAATAATTTTTTTTATCATTGGATCATTTTTCCATCCAATGTGTTATTTTCACAAAACAAATAATGAATCCATCAACGAAACTAGACAAGTTATAATGCTCTATAATTTTTGGGTAAATTAAAATAATAAATTCATTTATAAACCACCAGAATAACAAAAACATTCCATTAAAACATGTATAAAAATTTCATTTCCATTGTCATAATTAATTTTAACCAATTCATTCATAAATTTACAGCCCACAATTCTGTCCAATATTGAAGAACAAATCAAATAATTTCAATTGTTTAAGAATCCATCTAACAAATTAAGATAATATTTTGGGGGTATAAATTATTTATTTAGGATAAAATCATTTAAGATAATTGTTTCCAAAATAAATGAATAGTCGATGCCTTAATTTAATTCACATTTATCCATATAAAAATTATGGAATATTCCAGACAACATCATATTGTTCACAAAAATAGCCATACCATTGGATCAAAAAATATAATGGAATCTAAATTCTGATGGTGTAATTCCAAATACTATATCTATACTTATTATTAATATGATTTTTTATATTCAATATTCTTAATTATCCAGTGGTCGATCAAACAAAGGGTACTATTAAATGCAAAACATTCCACCTCCTTGGGAAATAAACACACTTCCCTCTATTCTTTTTAAGGATTTGAAATTTCATAACATAGGAGGATAAATTAAAATGAAAAAGGCTTTAAAAGAAACTTATGTTACCATAAAAACTCATATATTCACATGGTATACCATTCTTATATTTATTTTTGTGTTGTTTTATTCTCGTTCATTTGTAATAATGTAAGTGATTGAGTGTTAATTAGAATTAAATAGTAATTAAACTACCTATATTTTTTCTCATATCCATAAAAATAATTTTAAATATTATAAATTTTCATAATATAATTTAAACTAATTTTAAATCACAATATCATTCACATCGTCTTCTAAACCAATTTATGTGCTTACCTTTTTTCACTGTTCGTGTGTGTGTGGCATGTACAACTCATTTCTTGTCTTACTAATTTTATTCATATTTTTACAAACCATCATAAAAAATATAAAACATTATATTAACCATTCAATTGGATTAGTAATTATATCTTTGGGGTAAGTCATAATTTGGGGATGATAATCGATAGGGTTATTTTTCTCATTTAATATTAGATAAATTGATATTTTGTGTGTTAAATGTTTTATGTAATGGATTAATAAAATATATTGATTGAAATATGGAATCTATGGATTATTATTTAAATAAATACATTTGGTTTTATGAAATATTTCACCTTACTTAAATAAGAATTGATTTATATTAGTTTCCTAGTTGAGGATTATATTAAATAAAAAAAATTAGAGTTTCGATCGAAAATAATCATATGAAGATGATGTCAATTTAATGAAATATTTTTCAAATATCAAGGATACAATATTATTATATCCCTAAGAATGAATTCACCCGATTATTTTTTTAATTTTTTAATTGAACATCTTACACAAATCAAAATAATTATTCCTTACATACACCCATGTCATTCAATATATAAAACAAAAATAGTCCACCCTAGAGTATAGTACCATCAGAGATGTTTCAACACAAGTAATGAAATAATCATTATATATGAGAAAAAAAATTTCAATGATCAACATATGAGAATCAAACATAATTCTGTGGGCTTCTATAGGACATTTATCTGATAATTTCCCAAGAATTTCTATCATATCTAAAGGTCATATGAGTTTCCTTTTGATTAAAAACAAGGAACACTATAACATTATTTTTTATAATATGTTATATCATTGGAAAAAATCAATATGAAAATTTATAGGGGTTGTTTGGAAGTTATTATTATGGGGATTAAAATACATTGAGACACCTTTTCATGAATTATTGAAATGGTAATCTCGAAGATAGGTTTTTATAGTAACAATCCATCTAATATCAATTCGAAATGTTTATGTGTCAGTATATATTCTTATATAAAGTTATATTTATTGGTAATTAGATTATATATTATTTTTAATATTGATCCTAAATCAAATATTTGTGGAATTAATGAAAATAATGATTACATACTATCACAAGGAGGTTATATACATTGGTTGTTTCATAAGTGATATGAAATTAATGTATAATTTATGAAAATATTTATACCTTCCATTTTAATGGAATTAGATATCATTGTAACATAGATTAAAATTGATTTTTTATATTGATACCATACCACAGTGTTTTATCAAAAAGTTCATTTTATGTAATCAATGTGAGATATTTAAATAATTTAGTTTGATAAAACAACAATGAAAACAGTATGAGGAAATTTCCTGAATAAGTGATTATATTACATTGTGAGTATTTATGTGAGCTTTTATCATTTAGAAATTAACAACATTCAATATGTGTATGTTAATATATTGATATATATTGATCATGTATTCTAAGACAACATGCCTGATGACATTGAGAAAGGGGACTATACAAAAAATCACTAATTGTATCCAAATATTATAGTAAAATTCTATATAAATGAAATCATGGAATAAATATTATTCTCGATAAATGTAAATTATAATTATTAATGTTATATTATTCATATCAATTCAATCAGTGGTGATTAAATTGAATATATAATGTGGTTTAATATTAAATATATTTGTATTTTCATGTTGGTGGACATAATATTTATTTATTTAATTAATGCATAATCAATTATTTATTAATTTATTTATTTAATTAGATACTAATCATTGTTCAATAAATTCTTATGAGGATTGACAAGAAAACATTCTAAATGAATATGATATGTTTTATTTAATACCATTAATATATTTTACAATTATTAATTAAATATTCTTGACATTGTGTATGCCATAAAATATTACTATTATTATTACAATTATTACACATGAGGTTTACATTGAATAATGATATTATCTATGGGCCCTTATGAAATAACTAATATCTATCCTGATATGTATAACTCAAATTATGTCATTTCTAATGTACAGTTTTTGCTATTCACAACATTTTATCTCAAGAGAATACTCTATAAATGAAAAGAATCATCTCAAGAGAACTCTTAATAATAGAGAGAACAAATCCTCCTCCTCCCTCTAAAGATGGAAATAATTAGAGAATCCTTCAAAACCCATGGTATTCTTAATGTGATAAATGGAAAACAGCAAAATTTATATGGTATTTTCATTCCAACAATGGTAGTTCTAATGATTATTTTAGTATTTGTATAGTGAATGTGTGGGAATTGATAGAGGTATTTTAATTTGTATTCTTCATCTTAATTATTGGGTGAAACAAAGGTAAACGAAGTCATGAACGAATATGCCATTCTTTAATAAAAAACTGTTTTCTATAGAATTTAACAATAAATTATATAAAGAAAATACCCCCTCCTAGAATATTCCAAGAGTGAATTTTTCGTGTTCATGGGATGTAATTTGAAAAATATGGTAAATAAAATTAGTATTCCTGATTCAAACATCATCCTTTAAAACATGAATCCTTCATGTTGTATCAAATAGGTCATATATTTATTTATTATAATTTAGTATTTGTTTACTAAATCAGGCATTTTTTACAATTTTTTCATTTTAATATTTTAATTTCAAATTGTATTTTTTTAACTAAGATGATCTTTCCATTCCAGATGATTGAGAACTAGACAAAAATTGATAAATAAAATTCAAATATCACATTCATAGTTGTTGAAGATTATGTCATAATGACATGAATACATATCACAAAAAATAAAATTTCATGTTGTCCATCTATTGTCAACCACACAAGGATTTTTCATTGGAAGAAAGACACATTATAAGTGAGATTGGTATATAGGAACTCAACAAAAAAATTGTTAATTTTTATTCAAAAAACAACATAATAGAGTATATAGTTTTTATTTGGTTGTACTATATATATTCCTATATTGTTTTTCCTTATGGAAATTATTGAGGCCATGTGGTCAAGGTACACAACAAGTTTTTAATAAACTCTTTGAGTTGACTTCCTACAGAGTGAAACCGATTAATACATTATAAAAACCATATATGTAGTTATAAATTCCATGTAATAAATAATAAAATTTGTGGGAAAAAGAAAATATACCTATGAATGTAGAAAATATGACCAATAATGATCCACTCATTGTGTATGTGGTTCTATATGAAATGTATTTTTAATCAATGAACACACGAAAATGTAATGACAATCATGAAACGTCAGATGATATATAGAGGTAATTAATTAATTGTAGAAAGACAAATCTACATGGAGTGTACTAGGTTGTACACAACGTGTGACTAAGTCTTCAAGAGTAAATATAGGTCGAGTTATTTTGATATGTCACAAAGGATATTAAATACTTAATTAATTATTTCCACATGTTTTCTATTAATAAATTATGTGTATGGTTATATTTCATGTTGTGTACATCATGGGAGTTTCTAGTGTACATGGTATATATATTAATGGTGAGTCATGTTGACCTAAACAATGTAATTACAATGTGTCATCACATTCAAAATAACACATCATGTATATTAGGACACACTACGTAGGAATACTTATCATATAAGTACACTATAAATGAAATATACTATATAATGAAAAATTGAAATGGAATTTGATGTTGTGGTACATGTCTAGTAATAGTTAAAAAATAAAAATTTGTTTCATAAGATGTAGAATGTTATAAATTCCGGCTCCTCTAGTACAAACCATGTACTAAATTAATTATAAATTTAATTTATTTAAAATTAATGATGATGGGAATATAAATGAAATTTTTAATAAAAATAAACATTAAATAATTAAATAAATAATAAGATAATAAATTTATTAATTTTTTATATTTTATCTTTATATGGAACGAGTATAAATTAATTTTAGTGAGTTTTAAACTTGTAGTTGTTGCATGAATGTAAAATAATGAAAGTGACTAAACTATATATGTGTTGTTATTTCATAATTAATTTAATTAATTGTAAATGGGGTGCCTAAACATTTATTATTATATCCAATATGATGTTATGGGTATTATAACTTTCTAAATATTATGTATCAGATTACATGTCTATGGTATCATTTAAGAACCCAAAATCCCCATTTCCCCTCAACCATATCTAGTTATGAATATATAAAGGAAGGTTTCTTCATTATATTTGAGATAATTAAGGAATATAAATGGAGAAACCGAACAAGGAGATAGATATTTTAATGGTGGAATACTACAACATGGGCCAAGCCCAACATAGGGATTTAGTCCTATAAGTCTATGTGTTGGATTATGTTATACATTATAAATACCGAAATAGTTGGATATCAAAATAATTCCTTTTATTTATTTTATTATTTATAGTCTACAGTAAGTTAATTTTTACAGAAGTCATATTAATGAAATGTTTAAACATGATCATATAAAGTAATTTATTTTAAAAGATTTTAATCTGGGATAAAATAAATTAATTATGGATAATTTAATTTATGTGGACATACAAAAATAATTCTATAAAATATATATAATATATATTATCATGTAAATATATAAAATAAATAATTTTTAATAATATGATAATAAATATATCTTAATGAATTATTAATATCGAAAACCCCATCTATTACATGTGTTAAAATTCCACCATATCACAATGTAATTTTTCTCCATGTATGAGTGATTTCAATTATCGGGTAATTTAAAATTATATTTTATGTCAACATAATATAGTTAAAGTAAATCGTTGATTTATTATATATATTATTTTTTCATTATGATTAATGTTTTTAGGAAATCTCAGTCCAGGATTACTGGGTTGGGTGGTCCACTAAATCTATCAAGGAACTAAAATTTTATACAATTCAAGAGGACAACTACTTAAATAATATTAAATAATTTTTTATGTACATTTATAAATTAATTGAAAGGAAATATGGATTATTTTAACTATAATATACATACAATATGATATTCCTATTTTAGTTGAGAGGTTTATTAATATTGGATTTGAAAGTGAGAGGATAATCTAAAAAATGTGTTACACAAAATTTTGTTAATCAAAATAAATTATAAAAACATAATATATTTTTTTGGAAGAAAACAAAAAGTAACATGACCATAAATTTATCCCTATTATAGATATTATATAATATAAATATTCATAATATAATATAATTTCAGGAGATAAATAAGAACATTAATATAATATTATACCAATATTGGATGTTCAGTATGCTGGAATCCCATGTTCGAAAAAACGAGCTAAATAAAGAGGATAATGAGAAGGATTATGTTTTCTTTTGGGAACTTATTGGTGGTGCATTGGATTTAAAATACCTCATGTAATAATTTTTCAATTGTTTGATCCATATTTCCTTTGAGGATTATGTTTAGATATTATATACACCCATCTCAATATTCATTACCAGGAGAAGGAATGACTAGAGAGGTATAACATCCCCAAGGAATTTTGGATGGGAATAATTGATGATGGTTCACCTGATGGAACATGTGTTTTTAGGAAGAATATATATATTTTGTGTTTAGATATTATAGATATCAAGTTACCAAAATAGTTTTTCACAGATATAATTAATTTTTTATTTCCTCAAATCATCTCTATTTTAATTATAAATTATCATATAAACAATTTTAATAAATATCTTCAACATTATCTTTATCTAATTCCCATGGTTTACGAACATATGAGGAAAGAAAAACAAATAATTTTTACTGTGTATAAGATGAAGGAAAATTTATAATCCCCTATGACTATGTACAAGTATATGGATTATTTACCCTACTCGTGTAAGGTATCAAAAATCAAGGTGTAGTATAAGGAACAAGATGTAGAAAATTTTACATATGTAAAAAATTTCAACTGGAGAAAGAACAACACCACAGTAAATAAGTATGGGGGTGGTTTATGTACATTTATTTTCTAATGAAACCTTCTAATTTCTATAATATGGGTATTATATAAAAAAATATTACTCATATTTTTATACAAAAACTAAAACCATGTAGATTTAGGATGGTTTCCAAATGTGAGGGGGGATCATTGAGATATTGATGTAGAATGGATGATTTTACACTCTATTAGAATTTACAACCTTACATTTCTGAATGTATTAATTATAATATTAATTTTGTTTTTATTATAGTTAGTTAATACATGTTTTAATAAATGATTCAACCTGAAAGAGTTAGGTGAAGCATAATATATTATGGCAATCAATATCATTAAAGATCGATCTAATTGGATTCTTGGACTAAGTCACTATATAAATATTGAGAAGTTATTGAATAGTTTTAGTATATAAAAATCCAACATAGGATTGTTTCCAAAACCACGTGGTGTACATATCTACAAGAAATTAATTTCAAAGACTGAAATGGCTGGAGAGTGAAATAATGACAAAGATAATTATATTTAGTAAAATCACTTACACCTCAATGAAATTTTATATAATATATTCTATACTATATATTAGGATTGATGTTTCATGTGTCTCAATCATAGTTGGGTAATATTATGAATACTCATGTCAATAGCATTGTAGTATTATTAATACTTTCCTAAATTACCAGAGACATTCTAAATATATTTTCATAGTTTTTGAGGGAGATAAATAACAATTCATAAAGTGATATATAGATTCTATATTCCTTAACGATCATAACGATCATAAATCACAGGGAGGAATAATGATTCCTGAATAGATGTGTTATAAGCTATATGTTGTCTGTGAAGCTAATGGTCACAAATTCAATATTATATAATTAGTATATCATTGATTCATATACTTAATAACTCTTTTATAAATGAAATTCCCATTTAAATGTATAAATTATTTACATAGTGATATAATTATAGAAAAAATATGGTTCAAACTAGTTATTTTAGACCATTAAAAAATATATTCATTCTAAAAAATAGATAATTAAGAGTTTTAGTCTATAAAATATAGAAATTATATAGTAAATCTTATTATTAGTATATATTAAATTTTATAAAAAAATATTAACATGTAAAAAAATGAGACTTGGAGATGAGAAAATAATACCCAATAGAGCCTTTTGGACGAATATTTTGATAGTGATGACATCACTGGGACATCACCTTGACAAAGAAAATCTGATATTTATCTACAAAAACATTATAAAACCCATTTTTAGATAAGATCAAGCTTACTTAGAACACTACACAATGAATTCTCACAAATCACCCTAAAAAATACAAATATTTCATGACATAACCTTAAGATGTATGTTGGTGTAATAATGGATTATGTTTCTATACACTAGTAGTATAAATTTATATATTTTCCTTTTTAATAAAATAATTTATATATTTATCTCTATCCATTATTACTTTATATTATTGATTATATAACGAGTTTACCAAGAATAGTATTTTAATACAGGGAATCCCAAATTGAATTTTTAGAAATATGTATTTTTAACAGAAAAAATTTCCTTCCTAAATTTATGTATTTTGAAGTTAATGATATTTTATTATAAATATTCATATTATATAATAATTATTAAAATATAAATGATAATAGAATTTAATGAAGTCTGGTGTAATTTTTATAATATTTTTTATTTTAATGAATAATATTTTCAATAAAAAAGAATTTTCATTTTGAAGTTTAAATTATCAAATGTATAAACTCAATTTTTAAAAGAAATTATTATTTTTCAAATTAAAACATAGATATTAGCTAATAGTGAATTTTTTAATGTTCTAATATAATCAAAATTTTGGGTAATAATTTAATATGTTATAAATATAAAATATGTATTATGACATCATAATAGTAAAAATATGTTGTAATTTTTTTAAAGTAATAAATGACCAAAAATATATATACCACATAAAATATTGTGTTTTTTAGTTTTTTCATTAATTTTAAAATCTAATAACAAATCCTCTAAAAACATTATTATATATTAATTTTTTAAAAATAGTTATTTTTTAACATTACTCACTTCCAGATCATGAATGGTATTATTTTAATGATATAAATTAATATGGTAATAAAATTTGGAAAACTACACTCCTTTAGTATAATACATTGTAATAACTCTGAGTTGATTTTTATTTTTTATTATTTTAATACATAGTGTCCCTAAACTATGTTTATAAAATAATATATATGTCCCCTCTCAATATTTTTAAATACATTGTCAACATTTTCTTTACTCTTCTCTGAAACATCATTTAGTGAAACGTTCCTCTAAATATCCTTCTATAAATACATCAGATTGTATTTCCAAGATCAAAATTGCATCTTTTTAATGTTTTATATGTAATATCTCATTTAATTGGATTATCCCATTTTCCTTTTTTATCCATGTAATTTATTTGTATTTATCCTTTTTATTTAAACTTTTTAATATTGTAATGTCTTTTTACACATCACTTTACAGTACATATGATTCATAAGTAGTTATAGAGTGCATTTTATTATCATGAATCCTATATATGAAACATTATCTTCACATGATATGATACTAATATTATCTCTTGATTTTATTTACCAATCAATTTTTGTAGTGAATACCCATCCAAATTTCTAATCATGTGTTCCCAACTAGATTTATATATTCATCATTTAACAGGTACCTCCATGCTTGTAAATCCCTCACTTTAATCATGGCATTAAAAATCAAATAATTATGTTCTTATGTTGAATGATCCATGTGGTTCAGAAATCCAAGTAGACGAAATGAATGAAATGGGTGTCCGTAGAATTATATATCCCTCTGATGAATTTTGTTATATCATTATCTCATGATATTATATTTATAGTGTATTGATAGTTACTATATGGATAGTTTTTTATAATATCTTAACGATTACCCCTGACATATGTTAATGATGTCATCTTTTATATTATAGGCACATTCCTATGATTCCTTGATGTAATCAACATATGTAATTATTCATTATTCATGATTATGATTCCCATATTTTATTTCAATATGTTATACCAATTGACACATATGTAATAATTTATTTCATTATATTCAATGATTATTATCTTAATGGGACTTTAAGGAAACCCATTTTTATCCATATTCCCATGATACACCATGCACTATTAGAATATTAATTGAATTTAAGGGAATGTCATAGAGTGGTAAATAATGTATTCTTATTATAGATTCATGTTATTATTATATTATTCAAATTATATAATCACACTAGTACTCTAAATAATTTGATATTATTTATTCTTATCTTCATATAATGGATCATGAAATAATTTGTATAAACGATATGGGTTTTCATATATGGTATCATAAAAATGTAAGATTGATTTTGTGGACTAATATTAGAGACGTTTTTTAAAACCATAGGGATAAGGATAAGTGTAAAAAAAATACATATAGTTAGTTAATTTATAAATATTGTCGTTTCTATGAAATGAAATAATTGTCTAGATATTACATGTAGATCTGAATATATAATAGTTATACATAGAGGTAATTAGATGGAAAAGGGGGAATTTGTTATTAACTAAAAATGGTTAATGAAACCAATCCCTTACCTCACTCCATTTATCAAACTCTTGGGGTATACAGATCAGTAAATTCCAAGATCATTATTAATTATTCTGAAAGAAAAAATGCCTTTGGAATTTAATGTCTTAAAATAAAAAATTGGAAAAAATAAATTGTAACGTATAAAGTCATATAATATGGAATACATTACCTTTTATATTTATTACATAAATTTTCAAAATTAAAATTTTATATGGTTAATCGTTTTAAAATAATCAACCCTAATTGTCCATTTATTGTAATCAATGATTTGGAATAAGTGCTACAATGTTAACATCCAATTAGAGGATCCACACAATGACTGCACAAATGATATTACCAACATGATGAGAGAATGATTCAAAACCTTAATTATTATTTTTAGTCAATTAACTAAATCCTTGAAAAAAATGATTCATATGGGACAAAGATACTCATTAATAAATATAAAGATTCAATAGATACATTTTTGTGACAAAGGCCTTATATTATTAGTGGATATTCTAATCCCTTTATAATATAAAATGGATAACATCCCTTTAAATGGTCTTTTATATACATTGATCCTATGAGAAATATAATTCCATGATTTATATTTATCATATGTTTGGGAAATATAATAAATTATAAACATTGATCAAGAATACAGAGTATGAGGAAGAGATTGGAGTGATAGATTGGAATGAATTTTTGAATATTTTTGGATAAATATTTAATTTATAATGTCAAATTAAAAATTGAGATGTTGTTATTTATAAAATATAAAAAGGATTAATAATCCATTATGTATTTTGTGGAGAACATTATAGGTCTATTGTGATATTATTTTAGTTTTTCAATGACTATAAATGTAATGTTGACAACTTATTTAGTTGGATAATGATGAACATAAAAATGATTTATCTACTTGATAAATTGATATCTCTAAAAAATTAATGGATGTTACCTCAAAGATTAAATGTTAGTTGCTGAATCTATAGTATTATAAGGTTTTAAAGATATGAAGAGGGTAATGGAGGTTAATTTTTTAGTAGTTACAGTGAAATATTGGGAGGTAAAAATGAACAACATTCCACTTTTGAAAAGTAATAGATGAATCATAAAATTATTTATAAAAAGGGGAAATGTATTTGATTTATCTGGGGTATGTTGGGGTACCAATTTAAAAAATGATGATTAAAGAATGAATATATTGTGATTAACCAAAGGAATTATCCAGTCATCCCTCAACCTATGTTTAATGTTTCAACTATAATGAAATAAAACAGAATGTTACCAAAGAAATAATAAAAGGGTTCTGGAAGAGAAAAAGGGAAAAAAATCTAAATGAATTAAAGAGAAAGGGTGACAATATTAAATTACAAATACTGAGGAGGATTTTCAAAATGATGTGGAGATAGTTATTCTAGTTATTGATTCATGAATAATGTATTTATCATTTTAATATAATTATTTATATTCTTTTATTTCCTAAATGATTAGTAGAACAATCCAAACCTTATCTCAAAACATGGAAGTCAAGTTATAATTGAAAATGTAAAAGTGGAAATTAATTCATCACAAATATGTTACATCTCCCCTATAAATATATGTGGTCCTAATTTCCTTGTAAACCCCATAAATGTCCCTTTAGCTGAATTCAATTCTATTTTATGTGTGGAATGACATTCGTTTTATAGGAAAAAAATAAGTTTCAATAAGAAGTAAATAACCCTCCATATCACGAATCTCAATCTGATTCTATCCAACTATAAGGATGGAGAAAGATCTCCTTTGGAATCATCATCTCAATCTTGTATATTATTACCTTATGTGAAATCATATCAAGTTAAAATTATTGAGACTAAAGGAAATATCAAACCTTATAATGTAATAATTATATGAGAATATGATAATATATTCCCCATATAATCTTTGATCATTCAACATAATTGAGATTTAGAGTTCAAAATTGCACTTATTATTAGAGTATTGAAAATATCATTGAATCCATTTATAATGGAAACTATTAAACATAAAGAGTTGAAGAAGAAAATATAAGAGAATATGGATATATGGTTCATTCACTGTAGTGATTCTCTATGGGGTGAACTGATCCTTTTTTCTACGTCTATGGATTCATTTATTATCTAAAATAATTCTGACTAAAATAATGAAAAAGTACTCTCTAAAATGTATTGATGACCTGTATTATTAGAAAATTGGATCCTTATATTTCATTAAGGTGGATATTTAGTCATTACATTATATTGTGAATTTTTATATGTTGGACATCATAAATAAGTATTTTTGTACACATTCATGGCATTAAAATCTCTCAGTAATTTTATTTTAACTCACTTATGAAGTGGTTAGCTTCATAGACATAATTGATATATTCTATAGAGAATTACTCAAATTTTATTAGTATATATAGATTATTTACTTTTATTATACAAAAATAAATATGATCATGAAGAATATTATAATGGTTTTTTGAAGATGTTGATAATGAAAATTTTATTTGAAATGTAATTTAAATGTGATTTTGGTATAGGTAATGTAACATGATTGAGAAATTATATCACCAAAAGGGTATATCTATTGATCATATGAATATAGATGCAATTTAACAGTGGAAAATACCATCAACTATGATAGATTTACTAATATTCCATGGATTCGTTGGTTACTATCGTCAATTTTCGAGAAACGTTTTGAGATTATGATGCCCATTAACCAATACAACTCAGTAGGGAGTAATGTTTTTCTAAACTAATTAATGCACGAGGTCTTTAAACTATTAAAAGAATAATTTAATCAATAAAAATGTGATCTCATGAACAAATAGTGGGGATGTATTTGTGAATTATAGTGATTCACCCAAAAAGGATTGTGTTGTGTACTCATGAATGATGATAAGGTAATATCCTCTCTCATATAATAATTGAAGATCAATTAGCATAACTCGACAATGCATGATCCCAAATTGACCATAGTGATCTTCATATTGAAGGTGGTGTAACATCATCTATATAAAGAGAAGTATAAAAAATAAAGATCATAAAAGTCATAAGTATATATTCACAAAAAAGGATTTCAATATAAACCAATTAAGGTAGGTAAAACTGATCAAGAATTATGAATTTTCAATACCTTACCATAATTTTCATGAAAACAAAGTGGAAGATGCTTTGAACAATAATGATAATATATCCCTATCTCTGATGTGGATTGAATGGGATACAATATTATTAAAAATTCTAATGATGTAACTAGGAATCATAAAATGAATTTATTCACACCTTTCTCGAATAAATTATAATCCCACCATTTTTAATAAAATCAAAGTGGCCTAAAATGGTTATAACGAGCTACTGAGAAGGGTAGAAAATATTTTTAATTTGATTATTTATAAAGAGAGATTCATAATGTTTTTTTTCCTATATATGTTTCCCATAAAATGTAAAAACTATTTTGGAACTTTTTGATGATGTGCATAACTCACCCTTCTCTATTCATCTAAGAAGCACCATGATGTATATCGATATATAGAAAAACCTATGGTGGGACTATATTTGATTTGTTTAATAGATACAAATTAGAAATTAAAAAATAAATATACTAAAAATTAAAGTATTCATGGATTCCATACCATGATATATCTTATGGTACCTTCATAGTTGAAACAACTATAAGGTTGAGGGCTTTGATGGGATTATATAATGTGGGAGATTTTAAAATTTGTATACCAATGCATGGAATTCAAAACATTCTGGGATAAATATTAGATGTATAAGATTATGATGGAAACTATTTATATAGTTATTTCGAAATTAGAATACATAACCTGGGATTCTTTCATAGAACTCCCTAGACATTTAAAGTTAATAAAACTATTTTTGGTGGTTGTGAATCACGTAACAAAGTCATTGAATTTCATTGCTATCGTGGAAAAAATCTCTCACGAACAACATGATATGATATATATATATAAGAGAAGTGGAAACACTATATTAATTAACAATATATATTTTATCTAATTGATTTATGAGGATTACCTTATGGTTTGGTAGAATCCTTTTGTATGTATTGTATTTACAGTTCAGTTTCAATAATGCTTATCATAATCCAATGGATGGACAGTTTGAGAGAACCATTAATACCCGAGAGGATACCTTGATAATATTTCTAATGGATTTACAAGTATATAGGGATTAAGTACACCCCCAATCTAGTTCTCATATAACAAGAGTTTCAATAATAGAATTCATATAGAAACGTACAAGGCTTTTTATTGGAACACATGAGAAGTTCTAACAAGATATCAAAAAGGAGAGAAGAAGTTGATGGGACCCAATATTATATATGTGAATACATAGAAGGATCAGAACATTCTGAATCATATTTAATTAGTTAAAATTTGATATAAAAGAAACATGTAAATTCAATTAAAAGAACTATAGTTTTATAATGGATGAATGTTGTAAGGTCTATGAAGAAAGAAAAAATTATTACTAGATGAGTCATCCACTTTGAGATCCTTGATTACATTTGAATTATGTCCAATAGAAATTAAATCCCAAAAAACATATTAATAGTACATGATGACTTCCATGCGTCCCTCTTAAAAAACTATATAATAGACCCCTCAAATGTACCTAATCTTGTGGTGTTACCATTGAAAAATGACATTTAATATGAGGAGAATCCATCTAAAATCAAGGATCATAGAGAAAAAATTACAAAAAATAATAAATTACTGGGTCAGAGTAATATGTTTGACCCAAAAATTTTAGGACAAACAAGGAAATAAAGATATCATATAAATCAAAATTACCCTCTTCCATTTGAGCATTTGAAATTAAATTTTCAGTAAAAAATATTAAATTGTGAGTGAATGTAATGATCCAAACATTTATAAATATAATTCCCTTCTAAGTGGATAAATTATTAATTTTGTAATTTTTAATTGAAAACAAATAAATTAAATTGGTTAATTTGGATAGTTATAAAATACAACTTATTAGAATTAACAGATCATTCATAATCATAATCATTCATAATATAATTGTTCTACAATAAAAAATTTTATGTGATTAATTTATGAATTATAATAATATTTAACTGAAATAAAAGGTTATAATAAGGTCCTCAATGAGTATGATCGTTCCATATGAATCCCATTAATCATAGTTTTCAAGGAAGATAACATCAAAATCATTATCCATGATCAAAGAAAATTTGAGATTCAATGATAAAAACCTGAGTGAACCCATTTATAATAGAAAGTAAATATTGTAAATATCACCACCGTAACCAATTTTTTCAAAGAACCATAAAAATATACCACCATCACAACCCATACCCATAGGGAATACAATATTATAATTGGGGATTATATATATTGATGGGAGTTGATATAAAAGAACAGATGTGTGACCATCTCTCTCTAAAATGGAATAATATTCAGTCTTTACCAACTATGATTCATTGTTAATAGAATTTCATGGATGCTTCTTTTGAACACCTAGGAGATTAACCTCTCATCAGTTATCTAATATCTATGAGGAAAAGAAATATAATGGGTGATGTGTTGATACTGATACAATGGGAGAAAAAACCCTTGATGGAGGCACACTCAACCATTCTCTTTTGGGTAGATCTAATGGTGTTTTATTTCTGGATGCTCTTAAAGGTATGAATATGAGTAAATAAGACAAGAATAAGACACCTCTTTTCAAAAATCATGATGATGGTGGTTTCTAGGGGGAAGAAGACAAAGATGTTAACCATAAACGGGCCCAAATGTGAAAAGTTTCTATCATGGTTCACATCTCATTCATAAAAGATGATCATCCTTAGAACGTAGTTGATATAAATCATAGAATTTCACATTGATGTGGGTATCTCAGATTGGAAACATGTGCCTATTGGTATAGGTTATTTTAATATTCTATATAAATAATAGGAAGACATTGATATTGTTTGTAAAACTAGAAATATTCAATATAAATTTCATTTCATAGAATTTATGATTGAGATTATTTCATGGACCCATATACCCTAATGAATACAATGGCTCAAATATGGGTTAGATTACATGGTCTCAATTGTTATTGTTGGAATCCTAAAAACAATTATAAAATTGTCCCTTTTAATGTATTTCCAATTAATATTGACTAGATAACACTAAATGATGAATTAGGCCTCTTTGAAAGGGTTATGGTAAAAGTTAATCGTGAATAAAAACTCCCTAACACAATAAGTTTTAATGCAAAAAATTTTAAAAATAATGTTTGGATTGAGGATATGAGAAAACCCCTTTTGAGAGATATGTAAAATCATTGGGAATACTATTTCTAACTTTAGGGTTTTTAGGAAATAAGTGATCCAACAATTAGATAATGATTTTGATGAAGTGAGAAACAATAAAAAATACAAGGCCCCTATTTCTGATATCCTAGAAACATCTAGGAAAAGGAATTAAATATGTATGAATAAATTAGATAATTCAAGGAATTTAGAGAATATATTATGTAAAACCTGGGATGATCCTATAAAGGAGGAAGAAAACACCAACAAGGATCCTCAAATAATTGAAATATTTGAGGCTCTTCTAATGTATTATATACAATATCAACAAGAAACTATCTATGGGGAGATCTAGAGATGTTATATCACTATCCATACATTTTGTCCTGCTACTTCTATCATTTTTTATTCATATAAAGAAGGTTCTAATTATAAGGTTGATATAATCACCATCTCCACTAAAAGCACTAAAGGTAAAAATGTTGACAAGTCTATTAGGTATCCTACTTGTACATCTATCTATATGGGTATTGAATCTCAACTAGTTAAAAATAAATGCAGTAATGGTAAAATTTTTGAAAATGTTGGTTAGCCTTCTTTCCCTTCTTCATGTTTGGATAATATCCCTCAAAAAGTTGATATCACTACACCTGGTTGTCTTGGTGGTACAGTTGGAAATAGTAAATAGATTCTAAATGAGAATATTAATCCCAATCCAACTTTAGGATTAGACAAATATGCACAACTCGCATATCCTACAGGAAAAAACTCAGGTACATCAATTACATCATTTGATGACTCGCACACTACAATTGGAAACTATATTATTAATTCCATTAATTTATCATCTAATTATGATAATTAAAATTTTGTTCCCAATGATGATAAAAGTAATGTATTTTTTAGTGACCATGTGATCTCAATTACTAAACAACCAATGCCAGATCCTTCTAATGAAACACTGATTGTAGGTACTAATTCTATCCCTTTGGATTCTATTAAATGTACACTAGAGAAAAACATAACCAAAACATATCCAATAATATTAGAAGATAATGTTGAATAAAATTTTCATATGGTAATAAAAATGGGATTCATAACTCCAAATGTAGTAATAAATGATGATCTTATTCAATAATTGTTAGGGTATAACTAACCCCAACACCTTTATTATTTTTAAAATAATACATAATTTCGATTGACCTTTAATTTTTTCCATATCCAAACCAAATATAAGGATAAATACTAATTAATTTAATTTCTATTAGTTTGGATATACCTTCCTAGGATAAAGTCAATATTGTTACACTACTCATTCTCTTTAGATATTTGGAAAACCATCATTACTGAATGCTAATATTTCCCATGTCTCTGATCTATTTTTCACCTTTTATTTTATGCTAGATAATACACATATATTTTTTCCTCCATCTATACAATTAAAAATTATTAAGATACGATACCTCTCAAATATGACCTCTAATATTTGTGTTCTTATATTCATAACACTTGGTTTTTTATTTGGTACATTATTGTTATTCATTATTCATGTGAAAATTTTGGTATGTTCAACTATTATATGTCTTTCAGAGAGATTATGTCTGAAATTGAGGAAGAAATCTTATTAAAGTCAATATAACTGGTACCAAATAGACATGATAAAGGATAAACAATAATATATTGGTTTCCAACAAAATTGGTAGAGCATTAAAAAATATTTTTTCTTTAGATAAATGGGACACCATTTTACAAACTTCTCTCCTAAAATTTTAAATAATCATTGTCCTATTATGGTCACTATTTCATAAAAAAATTTGAATCCTCATATACCCTTCATATTTAACAATGACTGGTTCTTAGACATAGAAGGTTGTAATATCATTAATAACTTTTTTTCCTCTAGGAATCATTCCAATGATTCCTTTTGAGTTCATCATAAATTAAATCTTCTAAAAAAATTCTTAACAGTTGGTGTAGTGTGAAATCTAAAAAAATCGATTCTTAAATCATGATTCTTGAGAATGACCTTCATCAAATCTAAAAAAACAACACCAAATATGATTTTTTTAATGACCAAAAAAATGAAATTGAAATTTATATGAAACCTAATTCACTTATAACCTTTAAAGATAACATACATAAAAAATATTTCATAATAAAATTGTTATTTGATATTGATTAAAACACAAAATTATACCATTCACAATAAAGAATTATAAATGCCTACAGACCTTTACACTCTCTCAAAGATGGGGAAACCGTTTTGATAATGGATATGATATTTCTAATCATGTGGTCTCAAAATTTGAATTTATCTTTAATGGACCAAACATAAAAAAGGATATATTTCACTATTTTATTTTCATAGTTGTCACAGAGGAAGATAAAAATTTATACATAGCCATTACATCTGATCATGAAATCAAATACAATGATTTTATATTGAATCTAGATAGTGCCTTAGGATATAATGGTTTTAGTAATGTAATCTACCATAAATATTTGGATTTCATTCATGATCATGTTTTCAAACTCATCATATTGTTCTTTTCGAGTGTCATTCTACCCCATGGGTTAAACGTGAAATTCCTCAATTTAATACCCAAGGTTTATAACACCTCCACGATTCATTTTTTAGAACCGTAGATTTTATCCGCAATCATTAAAAAATTATCTCCATATTTCATGAAATGAATCTAAAAAAATATTGAAAAATTATCTCTCGGAAAAAATTTGGTTTCGTCATTGGAAGATCCATCCAAGAATGAATTTTTCATCCCATAGAATGCACTAGCATGTTAAAAAACCGAGGTGGTAATATCTCCATGAAACATGACAATAATAATGCTATTGACACTATGTATTGGAATTTTCTCTTCAATGTGATTTAGAAATTTGGATCCAAAAATACTTTTATAAGTATAATAAAAAACCTACTTAACATAGGCATCATTTAAATTTTATTCAATAGTTCTCTCATAAGATACTTCAAATACACTAATGGTAATAGACAATATGATCCCCTTCCCTCATCCTTTTTTATATTTTGGGGGACTATTTATGTTGACATCTCATTCACATGGTGGTTCATAATAAATATATTACCATCCATGATTCCATGAATGTGAGCTCCCCCAAACAACATTTATATATGGATGACATCATTTTAATCATAAATGGAGACAAAAGAAACATCCAAACTCACAAATGTTCTCTCTCTCACTATGAGGAGGTCTCATGATAGATCATTTGCAGCAAAATATCCATTATCTTCTATGGAATAAATTTTATAAGTAATAGAAAAATCATTATTATCAATTAATTTTGTATTAAAGTAGGCCCATATCCTTTCACATACATTGTGTTCTCATATTTTGGGGGTGGTTAAAATCATGATATTTATCTAACATTGTTGATAAAAACTATATCATCTATTATGTTAGAATGGTAAATAACTATCTACGGTTGTGAGAATATACCTTGTGATGACAGTTATTAATTCCATAATGGCCTAGTCATTGATGGTATAAAAATGGGAAGCTGTTCTTTACGAAAATGAATGTGTATATCCAAAAAATTCTTTCAACAAGAATCAACTTGGATATAAAATTACGAACAATACCTTAGTCAAACTATTGCAATCAATTGGATAAGGGTGGTATTGGAATTTAAAAAAATAAATCACTTTAAATAGGCCATTTAGGATAGAAATACAACGTACATTATATAGAATGACCATCCATCTGTTGTTTTCACCAATAAAGGATTCCTGATGAATTGTAGAAATGAAAGGGAAATTTCCTGAACTCTACCTGTAACATCCCAGGTAAATAAAGAATATTAAATTTTCATACTTATTAATATTTATGAATTAAATATTAATTTTACTTTAAAAGGGTTTCTATGGTTGATAGCGTACCCGATACGCAACAAAGAGTTTCTTTGAAATCTTACGTTGCACACTAGTAATAAAATAATATTATTTTAAATGGTAGATAACACGTAGCCGTTGTATTGGAAGGAATGAATATAAATAAAAAAATATGATTATATATGTTTTTTAATTGTTTTTACATTTATCCAATAAAGGATAAAGGATTAAAATATGAAAAGAATTCAATTTTAGGCATATGTACTCTAATTATCACTAAAGGTCCACTTATCGCCTTTTGATGGAGAACCCTCTTTAAATATAGTTTTGGTGACACATATACATTATTTTGGTCCAAATAAAATTCTTCTTTAGAATCGTCATATAAAAATTTTCTTTGTGTAAATTTTTGGTATTTTTCCGATAATGTTTATTTTATTAATGAGTAGTGAAAAAAGTTGTATTTTAATTCAAAACCACATTTTAATATAATTTATTTAAATGATTATATTATCTTTTAATTGGTTTTAAATTGAAATTAGCATATATGTTTACCATTTAATCCAATAGTGTTCATTGGAATTAATTTCACTTTGAAATTGGAATTAAACTAGTGTCAATCTTTTGATATATATTGTTTCATAAAAAACGCTATTTGTTCTGACAGCGGAAATTAATTATTAAACTAATTAATGCAACTTTTATGTTTTGAATTTTGTAAAATATAAATCATTTTTTAATTTGGAATATCAAATATATCTTAGAGTAAAGTTTTGTTATTTTTCTGAAAAACTTCAATTTTTGATGAATTGTGAAACCACTAAGTGTTACTTAAGAAAACTGATTTTTCTTTTAAATGAAATTTTACCACCTCTGTGTTTTGAATTTAAAAAATAAAACATTATTGTTTTTCATTAGGAAGTAAAATTTGGTTCAATGGGATTAAATTTTTTTTTGGTGAATAGTAACTTTTAAGTTTTTAATCACGATTAGAGGTAATTGGTGTAATTTAAGGTAAAAATAATGTTTTAAAAACATGAAATGACATTGAAACATGTCCTACCATTATTGGATGTGTCATATCCAACCACTAAAATCCATGGGTCAACTTGGGGACCCCATTGAGCCACTTTGGTAGGAAAATGACATTAATAACGTTTTATTTAATGATAAAATAAAAATGTCACAAACATGTGTTGTTTAAAAAAAAAATTAAATAGGGTTATACAAGTCATAATTTTGACTATAAATCATCATTAGAAAGATAAAAAGATTTCCTACATCATGATAATTTTTTATAATTTTTAGACATTAAATAAATTAAATTATTTATGACACCATGATGATGCATCGATTACCTCATTATTTACTGATTTAAATAAAATGAAACGATAATGTCAAATCTTAGACCTACAACTGTCAAAAACCTATTGGATGGGTGGATTTAGAACTCTTATCACCTTATCCTCGAAATATTTAATTTTGGGACCTTTAAAATCCGAAAATCATTTTATATTAAAGTAACCTTTTATCACTTTCCAAAAGTGCCCCTCCTCTCATCTTATAAAAGGCCCCCAACTCAACCACCTTACCCACACCTCAAAAGCCTTTGGCTCAGCCAACCCCTTCCCGTTTTGTCTCTCCACATCCCTTTATTACTCCTAGAAGCCTCACATTGGGTAGAAGTCTTTCCAAGTAAGCCATTGAGATCAAATCAAAAAGAGTTATCCGTTTTAAAGGTAATGTCTACTCTTGTCTTCTTTTGTTTTATTTTTCTTCTGCAACCCCCTAAACATTTTTTTATTAATTTATTTTGTAAAAATAAAAGTATCAACAATATAATAGGATGTTGTTATGAGAAGGATTATACCTACACTTACACACACCTTCATCTAATGGATAAAGAGCATACTGTTTCCGTGGATGGCGAATTTCTGCCTCACAGAATGATGATTGTTCAATATTCTTCTAACACCTTCAAAGGTGGCCGTTAAGATGACACTATATTTATATATGATGTAAAATATTTTTATGTTTTCCTTAAGATTGCATATTTTTCATTTATGGCATACCTTTATTATAAGGACCCAGCCTTAAATATTACTTAATCTAGAGTTATTTCAATAATACACGTTGAGGATCTTTTCAGGTTTAGTGTTTTAGATAATTAGATCATAAATCTTGCATTACAATACACATTTAAACAATGTTGTTTGATAAAAGATAGTAATCATTTTTCCCATTAACGGAAACAAATTTAAAATAAAACATGGATTCTTTCTTGACACTTCCTTGGAACTATCATCACATCATGTACCATTCCCTTGACCTGTGAAAAACATATTCAAAAACATGGGATGTGCATAAAAATCTTAGTAAGGGATATAAAATTACAAAATGAAAACATTATTCCATGTATGAAATCATAATTTACACATAAAACATAAGTATTTTAACATACCTCATAAAATCATGAATAAATCATAGAAATCATAAGACATAAAGGTAATTTGGGTCATTCATAACATTATTACATAGGAAGTAAAGAACATGGTTATGTTTGGAATACCCATCATAGTATATTCCCTAAATATCTTTGGAGAAACCATAACTTTTAACCCCTCAGTGTTGTAACACCCCAAGCTTCTATGGTACGCTTCTCTTTGAATAATGTGATAGCGTGTGTTGTACGCAACACCGAGTTCTAACACACCATAACTAATCAAACTAGCCGTTATGAATAGTAATACCTACTTTTTGAAATTATATATATTTTATATTTGAAAATGGACTTCATTTTTGGATTCAGAATATCGAATTTAGCCTAGGGTGAAATTTTGGTACATTTCGGATAACTTTCATATTTTGATGAATAGTGAAAATTACTAAATTTTAATTAAAAACAACTTTTTTAATCAAATTAATTACTAGTGATAAATTATGAATTTGAGTGGTTTTAAAGTATATTTAGAATATATTTTTACCATTTAATATAATTTTGGTCATTGGACATAATTTTACAATTAAACCGAACATAAACAAGTGTCAATCTTTTGATAGTTATTATCTCTTAAAAACACGCTTTTTGTTTTAACAGCGGGAATTAATTTTAAATTAATTTCTGCCACTTCTGTGTTTTGAATTTAGGAAAATGGATTCCATATTTGGAATCAGGATGTTCAAATTGTGTAAATAGGTAACTTTTATTTTTAGACATTTTGAATAGTTACTGTGGTAAATATTTTATTTACCATGGTTAAAGGGTAAATCCGGTAAATAAGGGTTAAAAAAATAATATTATAATAATACAAAATTACCCTAAAACGTGTCCTAACCTTATTGGTGGACACATACCCGACCATGGGCATCCTTGGGTCAATTTGGGGACCCCTTGGAGCCACTTGTATGTGGTAGGGAGACTTTATATTAATAAAGTTAAAATAAAAATAAAAATGGCATAAGCTTACATCTTTTAGAAGAACAATTTTTACATAGGGTTATACATGTTGGATTTTCGATTATAAATATTCATTAGAAAGCTAAAAAGATTTCCTACATAATGATATTTTACTTATAATTTTTAGACATTAAATAATTTATTTTATTTATGACACAATGATGATGCAGTAATTACTATAATAGTGAAAAATTAAAATAAGTGATATTATAAATACCCAAATAAATATAATATGAAACTTTTAATGAATTAAACTAATTTTCTAGGATAATATGATATATTAGGATTGATTTAATTGACTTTGTTCGAAGTAATAAATCTGTTATGAGTTTCACAAAAATCAACTAATGAATAGTGTCAAAATTGACATAAAAGAATTCTTAAAACAAATATTATATTATTAATTGATATTAAATTCCTAAAAATCTAAGGTTCGGCCAAGAGACTTATATCATGATAGGTTAATCATTAATGGACCACTTGGGGGTATCTTGGATGTATATAGTAAGTTTATTAACCATAATATATAAACTACAAAGAGACATTGTAAAAGTGAAACTAATTAACTTAGAGTTAATACTTAAAGATAAGGTTAATATAGGTACCCAAACCTGTCTAAATTCTATTGGATGAGTTGATTTCGACCTATACCCACCTCATCATTTGAATAGTCAACTTTGGAGCCTTTAGAAACCGAATATGAATTTATTATAAATTAATATTTCTAGCTTTTCCAAAGGTGCCCCTCACCCCTCTTATAAAAGGGCACTCCTCCTTCTCATTTCTTCACACCTTCAAAGCCTTTTGGTTCGGCCAAACACTGCCCAAATACTCTCCCAACATCCCTCAATACAACCTAGAGGCCTTAGTTTGATCAGAAAGCCAACCTAAGGAGCCCTTTTGATCAAATCAAAAGGAAGAACCCGAAGAAGAGGTAATGATTTCACCACCCTTTTCTAAGTTCATTTCTTCTTCCACTTCTTCTTCCTTTGTTCTTACCATTCTGAAATAATAACTCCAGTATCTCACATATACTGTGATGTTATTATAAGTATGGTACAACCATATTCAGTATTCTATCCACCCTTTGAATAACATGTCACCATACGTGCGTACGTACGGCTTACCGTCTCCACGTCGTGGTGTAATTGTTATTCAATATAATATTATTTGGATGGGTATAATAATGAAGTGTAACTCATGTAAATAATAAATATAACATGTTAATGATTCTGTATATATGATATACCATCCATTTATATATTATTTTAATATCAAAAGAATGATATTGTCGCTCGTGCGTACGTACGGACTACCGTCTCCACGAACGCGATGAGATTCATTCTCCATCGTAACCATTAAAGCGTAATTATCATTTTATGATTTAAAAATGATGTTTAAGGACTTGATATCATTCTGGATATGAATAATATACAACCTATCCTTTACAAACATGTCTTACGTAACAAAACATATGAAAGAAAACAAGTAAGTTAACACCCGAAACAACGATAATACTAAGATATTATTATCAAATCAATATTAAAAGATCATATATGATATCATATTAATGTATATGATTCTTGTATAATTTAATAACAATTATTTCACCATTATACAGGAGGTTAACCTACCACAACCAAGGAAAAGTACAAGGTAAGGGTTATTTCACAATCTCTTCATTATCCGAGGTTGTATTATACGTAATAATCTACTGGGATCTCTTTATCATCCACATCCATGTTTCTTCGAAATGTATTTCAAAACATTTTTACTATTTACAAGAATATGGGTTAAAGTCATTTATACCCTTGTTTGACTTTTTATAAGAGTTTTATAAAGGAATCTTTCCGTCGTTTTCAAAACAAGGTCCTTTTTTAACCTTTTCGACAGAATTGAGGTAAGAATGTTTTTTTTAACTTATACGGCGGGTGCGGTTATTTTCCGCCGTTATAAAATCGTCGAAGCTTCCCATACAAGCTTATAAGAATATTTTCATAGAAAATGTTTTATTTTATATGGATCTTAAATGATTTCAAAATAAGAGGAGATATTTCATTAAAAAGAATTTTGATTTCATCTATGTCAACATCCTTTGATGGATTTTAAGATTATTTGAAGTTTATTTATTATGATACAAAACTTCTATATTATATTGAAGGTTTTGTGATATGTTTGACTGTGGATGTGCTATTTTTATACCATTCATAGTTTATTGTGAAAGTATTGACATTTCGTATGCTAGTTTTAATACGAATGTTTATGTTATGTTTAAACCTTTTCATATGGGAATGCATTAGACTTAATAAGTGACGGGTGGAGCCCGCTATAGCTCCTCGATGCATCGGTAGGTCTCATGAGACAAACTAGTGTCTTGGCACAAGGCCTTGACAAAATCTTATATGTAGTCTTGGCACGAGGCCTTGGCTATGTGGTTATGATAGTCTGGCATTATGCATTCCGACATTATGAAAGTGGTTATTGATTTTTGCATGTGATTATTCGATTAGTAGAATATCCATGTGAATAAGTAAATGGCATTATTTCATTTTACTTTTTCCATACCATGTTGAAGTTCAATTTTAAAAGGCTTTTGTTTTAGTAATGCATTGCCTTAAATGTTTATTCTTATTTATGAAAGTTTCCGCTATATTGTTATCCTTACTGGGCATTTGAGCTCACCCCTTTTCTATGTTTTATTTTTCCCCAGGATGTGAAGAAGTAAATTATGAATGACCTGCAGGGATATTATGAGGGGATAGTAGTGTGGATTATGGAGACATTATGTTGTTGTAGTAGTTTTTCATTTTATGATGTAATGTAAAACTTATGAATATATCTAGTGTTTCCAAGGCTACTAAACCAATCGGTCTTTCGAGATTTGATCTTTCTTGTGATCATGCCAATGTTATGTAATAATGCACCGACTCTGGGTAGCTGGGGTCGGGGCGTTACAGTTGGTATCAGAGGAAGTTTAGTACAAACCTTGGAATCTAGATTTTATAAACTCTGATTAGAGCACGTAGACCTAAGATGAACTTTGAGGATTAGTATAGAAGAACTTCCTAGAATTTTGGTATTGTAGAGATTTTGTGAGTTTTCTGAGCAATACATCCCTGTCTGGATACGAGCAGGTAGAGGCGGCTCTGGCACAGATGTACCTAGGGGTAAAACCCGAAAACACCGCTTTGAGCTAGACTCGAACGGGAACTGGTGCACGACAACGGGCCTTGCTGCACTCTTGGTTACGACACTCCCGGGGGATATGCTTAGGATAACTCTCATTATCTTTACAAATCATTATGAAGGGTTTATGATTATATACTTCCTCAAAGAAAAACATTTTTATGATTATGGATTATATCCATAAATAGTTCAATTTATGTTAAGTGTTTTATAAGTATGGGATTGTGTATTTTGATTCATAAACTGATCTAGTTTATGCCATTGTTTAGAAATGGCGCCTAGTGGAAGAAATGGAAACCGTATCAATGTGCGCACTCCATGTAGGGATTGCCCTCCTGCTCAAGATAATTATAGTGGGGCTGGTGATGCAACTGGTGCCGATCAGCTAATCACCATACTGGGACAACTTACTCAGGTTATGAATAATAACCTTACCCGTATGGAGCACCCTGATCCGCAGCGTGGAGGATCAATGTTAGATCGATTCATGAGACAACAACCACCAACGTTCAATGGGAGTACAAATCCCTTAGTAGCTGAGCAATGGATATTTTCCCTAGAGAAAATATTTCAGGCTTTGGGGAGTAGTGAAAGGGAAAAAGTTACCATGGCAGTTTACCGCCTCACTGGAGATGCTGATCAATGGTGGTCATTGATTCAAAACATGAAGGAAGATGATGAAGTATCAAACATGGAATGGAGGGAGTTCAAAGATCTGTTTTTAGAAAAATACTTTCCTCGCGACCATCGAGCAGATATGGAAAGGCAATTTCTGAGTCTGAGACAAAAGGAGGATGATAATGTCACAAAGTATGAGGCTAACTTTACAAGGTTAGCGAGGTACGCTGGTGATTATATTCGCAACCCAAGAAGTAATATTGATCGTTTCTTTGATGGGTTAAAACCATTTCTCCGTCGAGCATTAGTCTCACAATCCTTTTCATCGTACGAAGACATTGTCTCATGTGCTATCAAGACCGAAAAGGAATTCTCTAAGTCTTATGACTTTAAAGCAAAGCAAGAGAAGAAGAGACCTGCTGATCAATCTGGGAATGGAAATAAGGGGAAGAAGGGAAAGGTTGAATATCAATCTTGTGGTAAGTGCGGGAAGAAACACCCCGGTGCTTGCCTGAAGGGAATGTGAGTCTGTTACAAGTGTGGTGAAAAAGGCCACCAAGCTCATGATTGCAAGGGGAAGAAGGAAGCTACCAATGTTCAGTGCTACAATTGCAGGGAGATGGGGCATTATGCAAATGCATGTCCTAAGCGTCAGGAGAACTTACCTCAGAAAAGACCAAGGGATCAAGGCCAGGCTTATGCTATCACTACTGCTGAGGTAGAAACTCCGAAAGACGTGGTGGCAGGTAATTTAATGGTTTCCTCAAGTTTAGCAAATGCATTATTTGATTCTGGATCATCGCATTGTTTCATATCTTCCCAGTTTGCTAAGAAAATTAGATATTTCCAATTTGATTTAATAAGGGAGTTGTCAGTTAAAACTCCTAAGGGATGTATCGTTGCAACAAAGTTTTGTGAATCAGTCCCCATTAGAGCACATAAATTTTCTTTATCTGCTGATTTAATCGTCATACTTATGATTGAGTTTGATATAATCCTCGGTATGGACTGGATTTCGGACTATGATGCGAAGATTTATTGTAAGAAGAAAGAGGTTACGATTCATGATGATAATGATAAGGAGCACCTTATTTTTAGAGCAGAATCGTCACCACCTAATTCTTATTTAGACCCACCTCCAGTAGCTCAACTTAATTCAATTATTGGGGAGGAAGAGAATGAAGTAACTATCGGTGAGGAAAGGAATGTTCAAATAGAGGATGTACCTGTTGTGAAAGAATTTGTAGATGTATTTCCAGAAGATTTACCTGGACATCCTCCAGAACGAGAAGTTGAGTTTTCTATTGATTTGATTCCTGGATCAAGGCCTATATCGAAGACCCCTTATAGAATGGCCACTGTAGAGCTAGTCGAACTAAAGAAACAACTAGAGGAATTGAGTAATAAGGGATTTATTCGCCCTAGTGTTTCTCCATGGGGAGCCCCTGTTCTTTTTGTTAAAAAGAAAGATGGATCTATGAGGTTATGTATCGATTACAGGGAGATCAATGCTATAACGATAAAGAACAAGTATCCCCTACCTCGTATTGATGATTTATTTGACCAACTGCATGGAGCTCAATACTTTTCAAAGATTGACCTTCGATCTGGATACCATCAGTTGTGTGTAAAGAAGGAAGACATTCCGAAGACAGCATTTCGAACCAGGTACGGGCATTACGAGTTTACTGTAATGCCGTTTGGATTGACTAATGCACCCTCTGTATTCATGGATCTGATGAATAGAGTTTTCAAGGAGTATCTCGATGAATTTGTGGTGGTATTTATTGATGATATCTCGGTATACTCCAAAACCTACGAAGATCATGAAAATCACTTGCGCATTATCTTGAAGACTCTGAGGAGGCATGAATTATATGGAAAGTTTAGCAAGTGTGAATTCTGGCTTCAGGAGATTTCTTTTCTTGGCCATATTGTCTCTAAAGATGGAATCTCTGTTGATCCTTCTAAGACCAAGGCAATCCAAGAATGGCCAGCACCTACGAGTATAACTGAGGTACGTAGTTTTATTGGCTTGGCAGGTTATTATCGACGTTTCGGCCAGAATTTTGCCCGATTGGCTAACCCATTAATGAAGCTCACACGTAAAGGGGTTAAATTTGTTTGGACAAAAGAGTGTGAAGAATGTTTCGAAGAACTGAAGAGAAGATTAGTCAATGCTCCTATATTTACTCTACCATCGGGGAATGATGGGTTCGTTATTTATAGTGATGCGTCAAAGAAAGGACTTGGTTGTGTCCTTATGCAGAATGATAGAGTTATTGCCTATGCATCACGACAGTTGAAAATTCATGAACAAAACTATCCTACTCATGATCTTGAGTTAGCAGCTGTGATCTTTGCTTTGAAGATATGGAGGCACTACCTATATGGTGAAAAATGTGAGATTTATACTGATCACAAGAGTTTGAAGTATATTTTCTCACAAAAAGAACTCAACATGAGGCAAAGGAGATGGCTTGAATTACTCAAGTATTATGATTGCACGATACACTACCACCCGGGGAAAGCAAACAAAGTAGCAGATGCTTTGAGCAGAAAAGACCATGGAGTTCTGAACATGATGAGAATTGAAAGGGATCCAATTTTCATGGATCTAGAGAAGGTGGACATGGGAATAACCAGGGAAGGTGAAACATCAATGCTTTTTCAAATGGTTGCCAAACCATCTTTACTAGAAAGGATTAAGAGTTCTCAGACCGATGATGAAGAATTTCAGAAGAAGATTAAAGCTGTGAATGATGGGAGATTGAGAGACTTTGTGTATAAAGATGGAACTTTGAAATTTGGAAAGAGACTTTGTGTTCCCGATTTACCTGATCTGAAAAGGGAATTACTGGATGATGCTCATAGTTCCAATTTCTCTATACACCCTGGGAGCACCAAAATGTATAGAGATTTGAAGGAACATTTTTGGTGGGACAACATGAAGAGGGAGATTGCTGATTTTGTATCAAGATGTATGGTTTGTCAACAAGTGAAAGCTGGAAGGCAACAGCCTGGAGGAGTCATGCAACCTCTTCCCATACCGGAGTGGAAATGGGACAATATTACGATGGACTTTGTCATGGGGCTACCAAAGACTCCTAGAAGGAACGATGCAATATGGGTAATTGTTGATCGTCTTACCAAGTCAGCACAGTTTCTTGCTATAAGAGAAGATCTACCCCTGGAACGTCTAGCAAGACTATACATTAATGAAGTTGTGAGACTTCATGGAGTTCCCCTATCGATTGTTTCTGATCGTGATCCCCGTTTTACTTCAAGATTTTGGAAAAGTCTTCAGAAATCCCTGGATACTGAACTTCATTTGAGCACTGCTTACCACCCTCAGACAGACGGACAATCAGAACGGACTATTCAGACCTTAGAAGACATGTTGAGATCTTGCTCACTTGATTTTCAGGGTATGTGGGATCAATATTTACCTCTGGTAGAATTTTCCTATAACAATAGCTTCCATTCGAGTATACAAATGGCACCATATGAAGCGTTATACGGAAAGAGATGTTGTACACCAACCTGTTGGGATGACGTTGGTGAAAGAAAACTTGTAGGCCCAGAACTGGTGGAGGAAACGGTGGAAAAGGTGAAGGTAATCCAAAATCACATCAAAGCAGCTCAAAGTAGGCAGAAGAGCTATGCCGATAATCGAAGGAAGGATTTGGAATTTCAAGTCGGTGATCATGTTTTCCTGAAGGTATCTCCGTGGAAGGGAGTCATACGTTTTGGTAAGAAAGGTAAATTGAGTCCCAGGTACATCGGACCTTTCGAAATTCTAGAACGAATTGGGGCTGTAGCTTACCGATTGACAATGCCGCCAAGTCTCTCCAAAGTTCACGATGTGTTCCACGTATCTCTGTTGAGGAAATACATGCCTGACCCAACGCATGTACTCACCTATGAGGAATTAGAACTGGAACCCGATCTTTCCTATTGCGAAGAGCCCATCAAGATTCTTGATACGAGAGAACAAGTGCTGAGAAACCGGACGACGCGTCTGGTAAAAGTTTTGTGGAGGAATCATAAGATGGAAGAGGCAACGTGGGAACCCGAGGAACTTATGATGAAGAACCACCCGAGTCTTTTTATGCAGTAATACCCTAGAAATTGCGAGGACGCAATTATTTGAAGGAGGGGAGAATGTAACACCCCAAGCTTCTATGGTACGCTTCTCTTTGAATAATGTGATAGCGTGTGTTGTACGCAACACCGAGTTCTAACACACCATAACTAATCAAACTAGCCGTTATGAATAGTAATACCTACTTTTTGAAATTATATATATTTTATAATTGAAAATGGACTTCATTTTTGGATTCGGAATATCGAATTTAGCCTAGGGTGAAATTTTGGTACATTTCGGATAACTTTCATATTTTGATGAATAGTGAAAATTACTAAATTTTAATTAAAAACAACTTTTTTAATCAAATTAATTACTAGTGATAAATTATGAATTTGAGTGGTTTTAAAGTATATTTAGAATATATTTTTACCATTTAATATAATTTTGGTCATTGGACATAATTTTACAATTAAACCGAACATAAACAAGTGTCAATCTTTTGATAGTTATTATCTCTTAAAAACACGCTTTTTGTTTTAACAGCGGGAATTAATTTTAAATTAATTTCTGCCACTTCTGTGTTTTGAATTTAGGAAAATGGATTCCATATTTGGAATCAGGATGTTCAAATTGTGTAAATAGGTAACTTTTATTTTTAGACATTTTGAATAGTTACTGTGGTAAATATTTTATTTACCATGGTTAAAGGGTAAATCCGGTAAATAAGGGTTAAAAAAATAATATTATAATAATACAAAATTACCCTAAAACGTGTCCTAACCTTATTGGTGGACACATACCCGACCATGGGCATCCTTGGGTCAATTTGGGGACCCCTTGGAGCCACTTGTATGTGGTAGGGACACTTTATATTAATAAAGTTAAAATAAAAATAAAAATGGCATAAGCTTACATCTTTTAGAAGAACAATTTTTACATAGGGTTATACATGTTGGATTTTCGATTATAAATATTCATTAGAAAGCTAAAACGATTTACTACATAATGATATTTTACTTATAATTTTTAGACATTAAATAATTTATTTTATTTATGACACAATGATGATGCAGTAATTACTATAATAGTGAAAAATTAAAATAAGTGATATTATAAATACCCAAATAAATATAATATGAAACTTTTAATGAATTAAACTAATTTTCTAGGATAATATGATATATTAGGATTGATTTAATTTACTTTGTTCGAAGTAATAAATCTTTTATGAGTTTCACAAAAATCAACTAATGAATAGTGTCAAAATTGACATAAAAGAATTCTTAAAACAAATATTATATTATTAATTGATATTAAATTCCAAAAAATCTAAGGTTCGGCCAAGAGACTTATATCATGATAGGTTAATCATTAATGGACCACTTGGGGGTATCTTGGATGTATATAGTTTGTTTATTAACCATAATATATAAACTACAAAGAGACATTGTAAAAGTGAAACTAATTAACTTAGAGTTAATACTTAAAGATAAGGTTAATATAGGTACCCAAACCTGTCTAAATTCTATTGGATGAGTTGCTTTCGACCTATCCCCACCTCATCATTTGAATAGTCAACTTTGGAGCCTTTAGAAACCGAATATGAATTTATTATAAATTAATATTTCTAGCTTTTCCAAAGGTGCCCCTCACCCCTCTTATAAAAGGGCACTCCTCCTTCTCATTTCTTCACACCTTCAAAGCCTTTTGGTTCGGCCAAACTCTGCCCAAATACTCTCCCAACATCCCTCAATACAACCTAGAGGCCTTAGTTTGTTCCGAAAGCCAACCTAAGGAGCCCTTTTGATCAAATCAAAAGGAAGAACCCGAAGAAGAGGTAATGATTTCACCACCCTTTTCTAAGTTCATTTCTTCTTCCACTTCTTCTTCCTTTGTTCTTACCATTCTGAAATAATAACTCCAGTATCTCACATATACTGTGATGTTATTATAAGTATGGTACAACCATATTCAGTATTCTATCCACCCTTTGAATAACATGTCACCATACGTGCGTACGTACGGCTTACCGTCTCCACGTCGTGGTGTAATTGTTATTCAATATAATATTATTTGGATGGGTATAATAATGATGTGTAACTCATGTAAATAATAAATATAACATGTTAATGATTATGTATATATGATATACCATCCATTTATATATTATTTTAATATCAAAAGAATGATATTGTCGCTCGTGCGTACGTACGGACTACCGTCTCCACGAACGCGATTAGATTCATTCTCCATCGTAACCATTAAAGCGTAATTATCATTTTATGATTTAAAAATGATGTTTAAGGACTTGATATCATTCTGGATATGAATAATATACAACCTATCCTTTACAAACATGTCTTACGTAACAAAACATATGAAAGAAAACAAGTAAGTTAACACCCGAAACAACGATAATACTAAGATATTATTATCAAATCAATATTAAAAGATCATATATGATATCATATTAATGTATATGATTCTTGTATAATTTAATAACAATTATTTCACCATTATACAGGAGGTTAACCTACCACAACCAAGGAAAAGTACAAGGTAAGGGTTATTTCACAATCTCTTCATTATCCGAGGTTGTATTATACGTAATAATCTACTGGGATCTCTTTATCATCCACATCCATGTTTCTTCGAAATGTATTTCAAAACATTTTTACTATTTACAAGAATATGGGTTAAAGTCATTTATACCCTTGTTTGACTTTTTATAAGAGGTTTATAAAGGAATCTTTCCGTCGTTTTCAAAACAAGGTCCTTTTTTAACCTTTTCGACAGAATTGAGGTAAGAATGTTTTTTTTAACTTATACGGCGGGTGCGGTTATTTTCCGCCGTTATAAAATCGTCGAAGCTTCCCATACAAGCTTATAAGAATATTTTCAAAGAAAATGTTTTATTTTATATGGATCTTAAATGATTTCAAAATAAGAGGAGATATTTCTTTAAAAAGAATTTTGATTTCATCTATGTCAACATCCTTTGATGGATTTTAAGATTATTTGAAGTTGATTTATTATGATACAAAACTTCTATATTATATTGAAGGTTTTGTGATATGTTTGACTGTGGATGTGCTATTTTTATACCATTCATAGTTTATTGTGAAAGTATTGACATTTCGTATGCTAGTTTTAATACGAATGTTTATGTTATGTTTAAACCTTTTCATATGGGAATGCATTGGACTTAATAAGTGACGGGTGGAGCCCGCTATAGCTCCTCGATGCATCGGTAGGTCTCATGAGACAAACTAGTGTCTTGGCACAAGGCCTTGACAAAATCTTATTTGTAGTCTTGGCACGAGGCCTTGGCTATGTGGTTATGATAGTCTGGCATTATGCATTCCAACATTATGAAAGTGGTTATTGATTTTTGCATGTGATTATTCGATTAGTAGAATATCCATGTGAATAAGTAAATGGAATTATTTCATTTTACTTTTGCCATACCATGTTGAAGTTCAATTTTAAAAGGCTTTTGTTTTAGTAATGCATTGCCTTAAATGTTTATTCTTATTTATGAAAGTTTCCGCTATATTGTTATCCTTACTGGGCATTTGAGCTCACCCCTTTTCTATGTTTTATTTTTCCCCAGGATGTGAAGAAGTAAATTATGAATGACCTGCAGGGATATTATGAGGGGATAATAGTGTGGATTATGGAGACATTATGTTGTTGTAGTAGTTTTTCATTTTATGATGTAATGTAAAACTTATGAATATATCTAGTGTTTCCAAGGCTACTAAACCAATCGGTCTTTCGAGATTTGATCTTTCTTGTGATCATGCCAATGTTATGTAATAATGCACCGACTCTGGGTAGCTGGGGTCGGGGCGTTACAAGTGTTACCCAATGCATTGGAGATCTATATCAGCTCACCCGCCCTATGTTTATCACGGAACCACCTGTCTTCATAAACAATTCCCAAGAACCATAACATAATCACATTACATAAATTTAGCATAGAGGAAATATAAAATTCCCACATTGCAATAAAAATATACCCTTTTATGATTTTGAAATAATGAATCCATTCTAAAAAACCATTTTCAAAATCATTTAAAACCATTTAATAAAGAGAATTTTGAATCAAAGTGTCCCATACCACTTTGAATATTTTAACATTTTAAAACATTAATATCCATATAAATAAATCCTAAAAAGGATTTTGAAAAAATGTATAATAATGAAAAATATTTATAATAATAAATCAATAAAAATTTTAAAACGAAATTTTAGTTAAGGGGTTTTTAACAAAATGAGAGACACTTGAATACAATAATTGAGGAATAACCTTTAATAAGAACTTTATAATATCATGAGAATAAATGGATTCATGATATAATTTTCCAAAGGATAGTATATAAATAATATAATATTGAACTGGTGCATAACAACAATGAAGTCTCAATAGAAATGTAAAATGAGATGAAATCCATGATAAAGAAGGTATCCTTAAATTAAGGATAAATCAATCTCAAAATTATGTGTGAAAAATATAAACACACAAAATATAAGTGGATATTAAGTGTAAAACTATCAATGTTAATTCAAACATGTTCAAAGGATGACATATTCAATAACTACATGTTGAACCCAAAGAAATCGAAATTGGGTTAAAAAGTTCCTTTGGTAAAATTCGACAGCCTAACAACGTCACATTAAAATTCATAAAATTAGTTGATGAGAGATAAAATGGTATCTCTTCACATGGACATAAAATTTATATAAATAAGGATATATAATAACATATCCAAACATAAAAAGATGTAAATTAAAAGTCATAACAAAATAAGTCTTTTTTAAAGAGGAGTGTGAAAAGTTCCCTTACCGATTAGGGAAACTTTCGAAACATACACCCCATCAAAGAAGGATCATACAATGAATATGTAACTACACAAAAATGAGATTATATTATACAAATAGTAAAATAATGGGAAGTACATACACCAAACAAAAGGAAATAGTGGCCAATGTAGCATGAATCTCACCGGAATAAAAAGTGAGATGAAAATCCCCAAATTAAAATTCAGCAACCTAACGACTCCACATAAAACATCCAAAAATGGATGAATGAGATAAAATAGGGTCTCACATTTTATAAACTTAAAATTTACAGAAATATGAATATTAAAGAACATCCCCCAACATAATAAAGAGGAGATTAAAGTAAGTTACATAAAAAAAGAGTACATAAAAAAAGAGAGAGGTAGGATCCCTTACTAAAATACGGCAGCCTAACGACGCCACTTAAAAATTTTAAAAATGAATTGATGAAAGTAAGAGGGGGGTATCTCATCATAAGAAAATAAAAATTATAGTATGTTGAATATTAAAGAACATACTCCAACATAATTACATGGAGCATAAATGAAATTACATAAATGAGGGTACTTTAAAAGAAAGAGAGAGGTCAGATCCCATATCTCAAGTCCGACTTGTCTTGTTTGTTTATTTATAATCCTAAATAATAAACACTGGTCAATATAAAATTTCTTAAGTTCCTCCTTTAAATATTATAATTCAGTTAATATCACATATTTTAATGTTATTATAATTAGTTAATAATGTGAGTTCATATCATACGTTTTTGTCAATGTTTGGTACATGAGGCAAAAATGAACTTGTTGGAAAATGATTGTCCATGTAGTTATAAGTAAATAATCTCCAAAATAGTATTAATGATTTAAATATCATATATATCCAGTATATATTCATTTTATACTATTCCATAACATTTGGAGATAAAAAGAAATGAAAGGCACCGTTCATGGAGACGGTAGGCCGTACATACGCATAAACACTACTTTCATTTCATTGTCATATTAATGGAATTAAAAATAATTGAGAGATATATATATATTATAATATATATTATTAATAGGTCACATATGTTCATTATTTTCATTCTTTATACATTCCACGTATTTCATGAATGATTTACATCACTTGAGGGGGCGGTAGTCCACACTTCCTCGTATGAAATTATCACAATTGCACAACATGTAAAGCATAACGATATGTTTTAAATATAAAATACAGAAGCATATGGGAAACATAAATACCATATATATCATTTATAAAATACATTGACATCATAATGGACACCATGAATCGTTTTAAGAGAAGATTTAACAATCATCGTTTCATGAGGCAGTAATTCGCCATCCACAGAAACAATATGTTTTTTAACCATTAGACGGAGGTGTGTGTAAGTGTAGCTATAATAATTAAAATAAAAAAATCCTAGTTTATTTTAGATAATGGTTTTGTTACAAACAAAAAGAATAAAAATATTTTAGGGGTTTGGAGAAGCAAAATAAAACAAAAGAACACAAGTGAAGACATTACCATTAAATCTAGTAACTCCTCTTGGATTGAACCAAAAGGGATTCTTGAAGAGAATTCTTCCAAGGTTGAGTCTTCAATGACGAAGATAGGTATGTGTAGAGATGAAATGGGCATGGTTTTGACGAGCCAAAGGCTTGAGGGGCGTGGGTAAGGTGGTAGAGGTGGGGCCTTTTATAAGAGAAGATGAGGGGCACTCTTGGAATGTTATAAAGTATTACTTTATTATAAAATGATTTTCAGATTTCAAAGGTCCCAAAAGGATATATTTATAGGATAAGGTGATAATGTTTTTAAATACACCCATACAATAGGTTTGTGACAAGTTTATGACTTATATGTCACCCTATCTTATCATTTTATTTAAATCGTTCGTTTATGAGGTAATCACTGCATCATCACAGTGTCATAAATAAATAAATTTATCTAATGTCTAAAAATTATAAAAGAAATATCATGATGTATGCAATATTTTTGTCTTTCTAATTAATATTTATAGTCAAAAAATTGACTTTTATAACACCATGTAAAAATTGTTTTAGTAAAATATTACATGTTTGGGACATTTTAACTTTAACTTTAAATAAAAAGTTATTAATGTCATTTTCCAACCAAAGTGGCTCAATGGGGTCCCCAAGTTGACCCATTGATTTTAATGGTAGTCCATGACTCATCTAATATGGATAGGACATGTGTCAATGTCATTTCATATTATTATAACATTAACTTTGCCTTAAATTACACTAATTACCTTTAATCGCGATTAATAAAACTTAAAAGTTACTATTCACCAAAAAATTATTTTAATCTCATTGAATCAAATTTTACTTCATAATGACAACCATTTATGTTAGATTTTTGAAAATAAAATCACAGAAGTGGTAAAGTTTCATTTAAACGAAAAACCTGTTTCATTAACTACCACTTAGTGGTTTCACTATTCATAAAAAATTGATGTTTTTCAGAAAAATACAAAAAATTCACCATAATATATATTTGATATTATGAATTAAAAAATGATGTCTATTTTAAAAAATTGAAAATATATAAGTTGCATTAATTAATTTAATAATTCATTCTCACTGTCAAAACAAATAGCGTGTTTTTAAGAAACAATATCTATTAAAAGATTGACACTAGTTTATGTCCAATTTCAATGTGAAATTAATTCAAATGACCACAATTGGATTAAATGATAAAAATATATTATAATTTCACTTTAAAACTAATTAAATTGATAATCTAATCATATAAATAAATTAGATTAAAAAGTCTTTTTGAATTAAAACACAACATTTTCACTGTTCATTTAAAAAATGAACTTTATCAGAAAAATACCAAAAATTTACACAACGTAAATTTTGATGTCTTGATTCTAAAGAAGAATTTAATTTGGTCCAATGGAGTGTATAAGAGTGACCAAAACTATTTTAAAGAGGGTTCACCATCAAAAGGTGATAAATCGTCCTTTTTAGTGAATATTAGGGTATTTATGCTAAAAATTGAAATCTTTTCTTATTTTAAGCCTTTATCATTTATTGGATAAATGTAAAAACATTTAACAAACTTATATAATCATATTTTAGTTATTTATATTCATTCCCACAAATACAACTACTAGGATCTAACTACCTTTTAATATAATATTATTTTATTATTAGAGTGCAACATAAGATTTCCAAGAAACTCGTCGTTACATATTGGGTATGAAATCGAGCATAGAGTTACCTTTAAAGTAATATTAATATTTTATGAAAAAATATGGATAAATATAAAAATTTAATATTCTTTATTTACCTGGGGTGTTGCATCATTCCCCCTATTGGTAATTGTGTCATCGCAATTTTAAAATTGGTCTCAGAAACATCATTGAAAGTCCCATATCGGAATAGGAGTTGGTAAAAATATCACTTTAAAAGAAATAAAGATAAGTACAGATGTCACCTAAGTTAACCCATACTAGGATTCCATGTAGGAAAACATGGATATGGAAGAAAAAACAAAGGGTCATTTTCTGATGGAGAGTGATAGTAAACATGTCTAGGAGAAAGTTAACCAGATGAAAATCACAAACTTGTGATGGGTTAAACAGTATTCGATTCCCCAGTAGGAAAAGTTAACAGACAACATTTTTTTAAGTTACTCATCATTGGGGAATTTATTTTTTAGCATTAACTAAATAATAATGAAACATACTTACTTGTCATGTAGACATTCAACTTTTACTAGATTCTTTATTCAAACTCATATTTTCTCCAAAATACGAGTATTTAGGAAGACTTGTTTGCATTAAGAGTACTATAATGAAATTATTGAGGATCCCCTAATCCACAAAATAGAATTATATATTTCCCATGTCTTTATATCCCAACCAATACAAAAACAAAATGGTTAGTACGAGATCATATAATATCCAAAAATGATATTTTTTTATGAAAAGAAAAAGTTCTCATAATCTCCAAAAATTTTCAAACAAAACCCAAAGTTCAACGAAGACCATTCAATAAACAATTTGTCCATAAAATTATTCAAGTTAAACCAAACTAATATTGAAACCCAAATTTTTGAAGGATTTAATCACATAGTCTCCCAAGATACAAATTAACATTTCTCTCCAAATAACAGTAGTAGCTCTTAAAATCTCATATTGAAAAGTAATTAACCTAATCACATATCTTCAATGATAGGTTAATAATATCCATATATAACCGAAAATAAACTTAATATTGATTGATAAAATCATATAACAAAAAAAATAATTAGTCAAACTAACCAGGGACTTCACGTAGTTCAGTGGTAGGTTATAAATACCGGTCGCACTTTGGTTGTGTGTTCGATTCCCACAGCTTTGTCCGACGCGATGAGATGTCACATGGTATGCGTGTTTTCCTTTTTCCAAAAATATATAATTCTTAAAAAATTCCCCATAACGAGATCAAATCATAAAAAAAAATCATATCATATTTTAACCTCATGTTTATCTCATGCCTTTCATTTTCCATCATAACATATAGTACCCCATAATTACCTCTAAAGTAAGGACCATATAATACCTAATGGTTACCTTTATAATTATTACCTGAACATCCACATCGAGTTGGTTCTCTCGTACAAGAGTCATTAGAGAACTCACCAAGGTTCAAGTGGTTGATCATGACTCCTGATAGTTGGTTTAGAATAACCACAAGATTTCTCATTGAATCCCCCATTTCATCCAGCCTCTTAATTAGAGAACCACAACAATTTCCTTCAAACCGATTGTCACTTTGGTTACGACTAGATCCATCCATTTACTAAAACCAAAAATGTCAGTGCGAGTATATTAACAAAATCATCATGTACTATAGAGGAAGATAAACACTAAGAGATACCTATCCATGTTATCTCAAACTCATTCCAACCTTCAAAAATTACAATTACCCTATCTAATATAATAACCATTATGGTTATACACAACTTTTCACTTATTCTTAAACAACACTCTAACCTCTAAAGTTATCTAAACCGACCTCTAATACCAACTATAAGGACCCAGCCTTAAATGTTACTTAATCTTGAGTTATTTCATGAATACAAGTTGAGGATATTTTCAGGTTTATAGTTTTAGAGAATTAGATCATAAATAATGCATTACATTCCACATTTTAACAAAGTGGTTTCATAAAATATAGTACTCATTTTTCCCATTAACGAAAAAAAATTTAAAATAAAACATGTATTCTTTCTTGACACATCTTTGGCACTATCTTCACATCATATACCATTCCCTTGACCTGTGAAAAACATTTTCAAAAACATGGGATGAGCATTAAAATCTCAGTAAGGGATATAAAAGTATGAAATGAAAACAATAGTCCATGTATGAAATCATACTTTACTCATAAAACATAAGTATTTTAACATACCTCCTCAAATCATGAATAAATAATAGAAATCATAAGACATAAAGGTAACTTGAGGAATTCATAACATTGTTATGTAGGGCGTAACCCTCATTGTTACGTTTGGAATACCCATCACAATATATTCCCAAAATCTCTTAGTAGAAACCTTAACGTTTATCCCCTTCACGTTACCTAATGCATTGGAGAGCTATATCAAGCTCACCCGCCCTAAGTTTATCACGAAACCACCCGTATTCATAAACAATGCCCAAGAACCATAACATAATCACATTACATAACTTAATCATAAAGGAGAGATAACATTCCAACATTTCAATAACAATATAACATTTTAATATATTGAAATAATGAATCTATTCTAAAAAACCCGTTTCAAAACCATTAAATAAAGAGATTATTGAATCAAAGTGTCCCATACCACTTTGAAGATTTTATCATTTTAAACCATTAATATTCATGTAAATAAATCCTTAAACCCATTTTTAAAACATGGATATTAATAATAAATATTTATAAGAATAAATCAATAAAACATTTAAAATGATATTTTAGTGAAAGGGTTTTTAACAAAATTAGAGACACTAGAATACAATAATTGAGGAATAACATTTAATCAGAACATTATAATATCATGAGAATAAAGGGATTTATGATATAATATTCCAAAGGATAGTGTATAAACCATATAGGAATGAACTTGTGCATAACAACAATGAAGTATCCATAGAAATGTAAAATGAGATGAAATCCATTATAAAGAAGGTATCCTTAAATTAAGGATAAATCAATCTCAAAATTATGTGTGAAAAATATAAATACAAAAAATATAAGTGGATTTTAAGTGTAAAACAATCAAGGGTCATTCACACATATTCATAGGATGACGTATTAAATAACTACATGTTGAACCCAATGAAATCAGAATTGAGTTAAAAACCTCCCTTTGTAAAATTCGACAGCCAAACAACATCAATTTAAAATTCATAAAATTATTTGATGAGAGAGAAAATTTTATCTCATCCCTTGGACATAAAATTTACATCAATAAGTATATATAAGAACATATCCCAACATAAAAATAAGTAAATTAAATGACATAACAAAATAAGTCTTTTTAAAATAGGAGTGTGAAAGGTTCCATTACCGATTTGGGAAACTTTCAAAACGTACACCCCATGAAAGAAGGTTCATACAATGAAAATGTAACTACCCATAAATGATATTATATTATATAAATATAAAAAAATGGGAAGTAAATACACCACACAAAAGGAAATAGGGGCCAATGTAGCATGAATCTCAGTGGAATAAAAAGTGAGATGAAAATCCCCTTATGAAAATTCAGCAGCCTAACAACGCCACATAAAACTTTAAAAAATGGATTGATGAGATAAAATAGGATATCTCATAATATTAACATAAAATTTAAATAAATAGTAATATAAAATAACATCCCCCAACATAAGAAAGAGGATCTTAATGTAAGTTACATAAAAAAAGAGTACTTAAAAAGAAAGAGAGAGGTAGGATCCCTTACGAAAATTCGGCAGCCTAACGACGCCACATAAAAATTCTAAAAATGTATTGATGAAAGTAAAAGGGGGTATATAATCACATGAAAATACAAATTAAAGTATGGTTATTATAAAAGAACATCATCCAAGATAATAACATGGAGCATAAATGCAATGACATAAAAGAGGTTACTTGAAAAGAAAGAGAGAGGTCAGATCCCTTTCCTCAAGTCGGACTTGTCTTGTTCGTTTCTTTATATTCATAATTAATAATCATTGGTAAATTTATAATTTATTAATTTTCTCCTTTAAAGATTATTATTCAGTTCCTATCACATATTATAATGTTATAATAATTGGTTAATAATGTGAGTTCATATTAGATGTTTTTGTCGATGTTTGGTACCTGAGTCAAAAATAAACTTGTCTGAAAATGATTACCATGTAGTTATAAGTAAATAATCTCCAGAATAGTATTAATTATATAAATATTATATATATAGAGTACATATTCATTTTATACTATTCCATAACATTTGGATATAAAAAGAAATGAAATGCACCATTCAGGGAGACAGTAGGCTGTATGTACACATAAACGCTACTATCATTTCTTTGTCATATTAATCGAATTAAAAATAATTGATATATATATATATATATATATATATATTATAATATAAATGATTTATAGGTCACATAATTTCATTAATTTAATTCTTTATACATTCCATGTACTGCATGAACGAGTCACATCACTTGAGGGGGCAGTAGTCCACACTTCCTCGTATGAAATTATCACAATTTCATAACATGAAAAGCATAGAGGTATGTTTTAAATATAAAATACATAAGAATATGGGAAACATAAATACCATATATATCATCTATAAAATAAAGTGACATCATAATGGCCACCATGAAAGGTGTTAAGAGAAGATTGAACAATCATCGTCTCGTGAGGCAATAATTCGCCAACCACAGAAACAATATGTTCTTTAACCATTTGACAGAGGTATGTGTAAGTGTAGATATAACACATAACCTAAAAATATCCTAGTATATTGAAGATACTGGTGTTGTTACAAAATAATGTAATAAAAAGAGTTTAGGTGTTTGGAGAAGTAAAATAAAACAAAATAACACAAGTGAAGACATTACCTTTAAATCGGGCAACTCCTCTTGGTTTGACCCCAAAGTGTATCTTGAAGAAAATTATTCCGAAGGTGAGTTTTCAATGATTAAGAGAGGGAGGTGAATCGATGAAATGGGCAGGTTTTGGCCGAACCAAAGGCTTTAGAGGTGTGGGTAAGGTGTTAGAGGTGGGGGCCTTTTATAAGAGAAGATGAGGGGAATTCTTGGAATATTATAAACTATTACATTATTATAAAATGATTTCCGAATTTAAAAGGTCCCAAAAGGATATATTTTTAGGATAAGGTGATAAGGTCTCGAAATCCACCCATCCAATATGTTTTTGAAAAGTTTAAGACTTATATTTCACCCTATCTTCTCATTTTATTTGAATCGTTTATTTATGAGGTAATCAATGCATCATCACGGTGTCATAAATAAATAAATTTATTAAATTTCTAAAAATTTAAAAAAAATATCATGATGTAGGAAATATTTTTAGCTTCCTAATTAATATTTATAGTAAAAAATATGTCTTGTATAACCCCATGTAAAAACTATTTTTGTAAAACAATACATGTTTGTGACATTTTAATTTTAACTTAAAATAAAAAGTTATTAATGACATTTTCCAACCAAAGTGGCTCAATAGGGTCCCCAAGTTGACCCATGGATTTTCTTGGTCGACCATGACTCATCAAATAATGGTAGGACATGTGTCAAAGCCATTTCATATTATCATAAGATTATCTTTACCTTAAATTACACTAATTATCTTTAATCGCGATTAATAAAACTTAAAAGTTACTATTCACCAAAAAAATTTAATCTCATTGAACCAAATTTTAGATCCTAATTTCAACCATGTATGTCAGATTTTTGAAAATAAAATCACAGAAGTGGTAAAGTTTCATTTAAATGAAAAATCAGTTTCTTCAACTACCACTTAGTGGTGTGACTATTCATAAAAAATTGATGTTTTTCAGAAAAATACCACAAACTAACCCTAAGATATATTTGATATTATGAATTCAAAAATTATGTCTATTTTAAAAATTTAATAATATATAAGTAAAATTAATTAATTTAATAATTCATGTCACGACCCGTCCTCGGGGCCCGTGCCGTGACTACCCCAAGCCCGCCTTCCATAGGCCAGGGGCTGGCGACTAGCACCAAAGGCGTAAATCCCGATAACAGGGAAGGCATTGCCTTTATAAGTAACAACCACCACAGAGTCAGCAAGCGGAAAGTAACTACAAGTGCAGAAAAGTAAAGGGGGCCGGAAATACAAGCCCAACTGTAAAGTACAACTCGAAAGGGAAAAACAGCAGCTGGAAGAACGAAGCGGCTCCTGGGTCGTCCGCCTCGATTCCTACCTGAAGGGTAGGTACAGATGGCTCAGCTCCTGGATCGTCCACCACGGATCCTACCTGAAGGGTAGGTACAGATAGCTCCTCTACTCCACAGGTCCTGTCGTCTACTCCGGGTACGTCCGCCCAGTGGTCCACCTCCGGGTACCGACCTGATCCGCAAGGCTCAACTGCGATCTGCGCTGTCCGTCGTCTGCAACCAACACAACGAAGTGCGGGCATAGCCCGTGCAGGGGTGAGTATAAGCTACTCAGTAGGGACCCCGAGACCCTTAAGGTCTCACTAAATCCAACATGGATATCCAAAAAGTAAAGGCAGCAATCACGAAGTAACATCAGACTCTACTTAGGTATACGCCCATACATATACCTAAGTCATCAAGTAACCCATCCAATCTCAAGGATACACAAAAATCATGAAATCAACGGATAACCATCACCCAGGTATATGCCCATACATATACCTAAGTTATCAAGCGACCCATCTCAATCATGAGGAAACACAAAGGTCAAAAGTCTCAGCTCAAACCAGGATTTTCATTATCGAAACCGTAACTGCTGAAGAGCTCCGTCTCTAGAGTGTACAGTGGTCCTGTCACGACTCCGAGGCTGCCGCTCACTAACCTAGGACTGCTGAGGTACTCCTCCTGTCGAGTACTGCGGGTTTGCGGCCAACTACCGGGCGCTCCGTCCGCTGAGGGTCTGTCGCCAAATACCGGGCGCTACCCAGATAGCCTGCTGAGGTACTCCTCCTGTCGAGTACCGCGGGTCTGCTGCCAACTACCAGGCGCTCCGTCCGCCGTGGGTCTGCCGCCAAATACCGGGCGCTCCGTCCACTGGGCTAGTCGACTCACTCCAAGTTGAGTCGGTCAAGCAGTCGTCAGGTCTCAGCCGGCTACACGGTCTCCGTACTCTGCACGCTCGTCTCCACCGTTGCGGGTCTGTCGCTACAACCAAGCGCTCACACTCCGTAGAGTATCGCGGGTCCGCCGCTACAACCAAGCGCTCCACCGCCAAGGATCTGCTGCTGCATCCAAGCGCACCACTACTGTCAAGTACCACGGGTCCGCTCCACGAGCTACTGGTCGATACTCCAAGTATCACAAGGTCCCGCGAAGAAGTGTCTCAAAGAACCGTCTCGTCACAGGGGTCTCAACGCAACAGACGGCGCGTCGATCGGACGCCCGGTCTGTGAGTTATTAGCCTTTTCGTCCCAAGGGCCCGGTTGGTTTCGTGAGCGAAACCAAACCCGGCCGTATCTCAACCGTACCCCGAACTCCCATAGGGTAAACTCAAAGGGACCGTTACTCAACGTAACCATCAACGCCGCTGACGGCTCGTCAAGCGGACGTCCTGTCTGAAAGATATCAGCTTTCCCGTTCCAGGGGCCCGGTTGGATTTCGGGTACGATCCAACCCGGCCATACTCCGACTGTATCCAAAACTCGGGCGGAGTATGTCAAAAGTTCCGTCTCATCAAGAGGAAGTCAACGAAACAGACGGCGCGTCAATCGGACGCCCGGTCTGTGAGTTATTGGCATTTTCGTCTCCGGGGCCCGGTTGGTTTTTAAGGAAAAACCAACCCGACCGTACTCCACCTGCGTCCAAACCTCGGGCGGAGTATGCCAAAAGATCCGATTCACTAAGAGGAACACAACGCGACTGACGGCGCGTCAATCGGACGTTCGTGGCTCAAGATATGAGCGTTTCCGCTCCGAAGGCCCGGTTGGTTTCGTGAACGAACCAACCCGGCCGAACTCAAAGTAACCCGAAACCTTGAGTGCGATATACCGAAACGACCGTCTCGATCCAAGGATCGCGTTGCCGCAGACGGTTCGTCATTCGGAGGTCCGAGGCTCAAGTTATGAGCCAAGAACCGAATCTGGTCCGAAACGGGGGGGGTCCGGGTCCGGGCCGACCCGGCCCGACCCCCCCTGGGCGGCGCGGTGGCCGGCGGCGGCGGCCGGCGGCGGCGGACGGCGGCGGCGGCCGGCGGCGGCGGACGGCGGCGGCGCGGGAGCCGGCGGCGGCGCGCGGCGGCGGGCGGCGGCGCGGCGGGCGGCGGCGGCGGCGGCGGCGGCGGGCCGCGCTGGCGGCGGCAGCGGGCCGCGCTGGCGGCGGCAGCGGGCCGCGCTGGCGGCGGGGTGCGCCGCACGGGGTGGTCACGCGGGGGCTTGATTGCCCCCGCTTCTTCACGGACGGCGCGGCCTTTGTGCCGCGCCTGGGTAACAAATCGGCCCCCACGTGGGGGCCGGTTTTGGAGAGTCAACCGGGGGGCTGCTGCCCCCCCTTTTTTTTTGAACCGCCTCCCCCTCTTAAAGAGGGGGTTATATTGAACCGGCCGGGGAATTTAATTCCCCGGTTTTGTGACATCCGGCCGGCCCGCTGGCCGGCCGGTTTTTACCAACGGGACCGGAAATTCCGGTCCCGCCCTCGACTTCCGACGCCGGCGGCCCGGCCGCCGGTCTTTCCTTCCGCCGCGGCCCGGAACCGGCCGCGGTCTCCTCGTCCCGCCGCGGCCCGGAACCGGCCGCGGTCTTCTCGTCCTGCCGCGGCCCGGAACCGGCCGCGGCGTTCGTCGTCCGGCGCGGTGCGACGGCACCGCGCCCGTTTCGCCACACGTTAACTTTCTTTCAACGCGGCGCGACGGCGTCGCGTTCTTGATGTTCCTTCCATGGTGTGCGCGCGACGGCGTTGCGTAAAATAAACGCACGATCATCCACGTGGTGCGACGGCACCACGCCTCTTGCTTCCTCCCGCAAGAACAAACAAGATCATTGGAGGGGGTTCGGCCGTGTTCGTGCGGTCCGGCCCCCCTCACGTTAAATTAATAACGCATCTTAAAATAATCAACATCCCACGTTAGTTATACGAACCACGAGAAAAAGAGATAATTAAATATTAAATCAACCACCCCTACCTCGGGTTAAGATTTGAAGATTTGATCACGCTCCGCGGAAGACGGCGTCGCGGAGGTCGGGCGTCGCGGTCGACGTTCGTCAAATCCGCTGACGAAGAGTTATGTCCGAAAAGACACGTCGCTCGGATCTTCGATTGCCGACGAAGAAGGTTCGGGGAGGAAGGAAAGGTCCGAAGATACCGGGTCGCCGAGTCGATGATCCTTGACGAAGTGTTGTCGTTCTTCCTTGAGGATGAAGACGTTCTTCGTTCTTCGTCAGAGCTTGGAGATGAAGGGAAAGCTCTCCAAAGACAAACAAAGAACTCCAAATAAAATAAGACTACCTCTTATTTTATTAACACAACACAAAAGAATTTCAAAGATTCGTTTCTCACCTTAGCTGCCGAACGAGGATCGGCTGCGGAAGAAGAGGCGTCGCCGAAGAACGTCGCGGGTAAAGCTCGTCGACGTCGCAGATCTCGGTGTGCGTCGTCGAATTTCGGTCGCCGGCGTTCTTCGCGTTCTTCGCGTTCTTCGCGGGGAGATGAAGAAACAAGATCCTCTCAAATCCTTTCAAAGGATTTTTAGGTTGGTCTTATTTTATAAACAAGCCAACACACGAAACCGGTTAAGAAACGATCCATCAATTCGAAAGAAACGACCCATTAAATTCACGAAAGAAACAGTCCATTTAATTCACGAAATAAACCGCCCAATTAAATGGTCTGTTAAGAATTAAAGAAAACGCGTCGGTTGACTTTTCAGTTACTTTGACGGGTTTTCGCGGGTGCGTTACTTAGCGAAAGAAACGGCGGGGCTCGTGCGGGCCCCACCTCACAAATATCCTACCAAGGGGTAGGATATTTCTGGATAGCATCCTATCCAGTTCAACTCAGTTCAAGCCGCCTTTAAGTGGCTTCAAGTGGCTTCCAAGTGGCTTAAGCGAAATAAAATAAAGTTGTCGCAAAATTATTTTATTTCTTAACCTTAAGCCCGAAAATTAAAAACCACATCCGAGCAAACGCAACTCCGGAAGAGGCGTTTCTAAGCGAATACCGGCGCTGCGATTTCATCGGTGCCCTCAGAATTCGATTCCGGGCACCGGTTCAAAAGTTAGAAAAACCCGCTCGTCCGTTCACTGAACGTACCCGAGCCAAAACTTCGGAAAATGATTCCGGGCACACCGGGCCTCGGAATCAGGTGCCGTCAGAAACTGCGTTCTTGTAAAATTCCAAAGAAAATTAAGAAAAAAATTTCCTTGAAATTTACGGGTCTTTACAATTCATTCTTGCTGTCGAAACAAATAGCGTGTTTTTAAGAAACAATATCTATTAAAAGATTGACACTAGTTTAAGTCCAATTTCAAAGTGAAATTAATTTTAATGACCACTATTGGATTGAATGGTAAAAATATATTATAATTTCACTTTAAAACCAATTCAAAAGATAATCTAATCATATAAATAAATTAGATTAAAAATTTGTTTTGAATTAAAATACAACATTTTTACTATTCTTTAAAAAATGAACATTATCGAAAAAATACCAAAACTTTACACAAATGAAATTTTGATGTCCCGATTCTAAAGAAGAATTTTATTTGTTCCAATATATTGTATATGAGTAAACAATACTATTTTAAGAGTGTTCACCATCAAAAGGTGATAAATTGACCTTTTTTGTGAATATTAGAGTATTTATGATTAAAATTGAATTCTTTTCTTATTTTAAGCCTTTATCGTTCATTGGATAAATGTAAAAACATTTCACAAACTTATATAATAATATTTTAGTTATTTCTATTCATTACGACCAATACAATGACTCGGCACTAAATACCATTTAAAATAATATATTTTTATTATTAGAGTGCAATGTAAGATTCCAAGAAACTCGTTGTTACGTATTGGGTACGCAATCGAGCATAAAATTATCGTTAAGTTAATATTAATAATTTATTAACAAATATTAATAAATAAAAAAATATCATTTTTCTTTATTTACCTGGGGTGTTACATTTATGGCTTCCGTTGTGGGTATACGCGATATCTTTATTTTAGGAAGTGAGGACTACCGCCCCCTCAAAGTGATTTGATTCAATAATGACATATGTGGGATGTATAAAGGATAGAGTTAATTATATTATATATGAAATTATACTGGAATTAAAATATACCTTTATTTCATTATGATTCCATTCCATAAAATACGAAATAGAAATGGAAGTAGAAATCATGTGTACGTATGGCTTACCATCTCCATGAACGATGTATTTCATTTCTTACCTCTAAATGTTATGTAATATTATAAATGCATGTATATACTGGATATAGATGATATATATTATTTCTACATAATTAATATAACTCTGGATATAATGGATACATGAACGACTTGTAATTATAAAGAGTTTATTTTTGACTCAAGTACTAATGATCGTTAAAACGACCTTTATTAACTTAAATAATTACATAGTGTTAATGACATGGTAATAAGTGATATTAAAGGAATAATGAACTTGAAAAAGGTTCTTAAGCAAGTAGAAATTAACTCAAGTCTATTATTCATGAGACTAAATAGCAATCGAGTCACATCAGACATGAGGTCTGGGACTTCGTCTAAATATCCATTCATTGAGGCATATTTTGTTTTATACAAAACAATATTTTATATGGTGTATAAACCCTTTTTACTTTTACGCTTATTCAAAAGGAATCTTTTTTTATATGAAGTGTTTTAGTAAATGACAAAAGGAATGTTTTTTTGTCGTACGTATGTGGAGACAATGACTTCTCTTCCGTCATGACCATTATTTGAGTTTCGGCTTCCTCCACAAGCCATAACCATACTTTTTTAAAAAAAAATAAAAAATAAATACCGTTTATTACTTTTCGTTTATTTTGGTTTTGAAAATGGTTTTCATAATGTTTTTATTATATCAATGTGTTATTGATATCGTATGATTGAAATGCGAAAATGTTATGTTTCCTTTATGCATTTTTTATGTGATACGATTATGTTCTGGTTCTTGGGAATTGTTATGAAGATGGGTGGTTCCATGAAAATCTAAGGGTGGGTGAGCCCGATATAGCTCTCCAATGCATTGGGTAAAGTGAAGGAGTTAAAAGTTAAGGTTTCTCCGAGGAGATTTAGGTAATATACTATGATGGGTATTCCAAACGTAACCATGAGGGTTACTCCATATGTAAGAATTTTATGAATGCCTCAAGTTACCTTTATGTCTTATGATTTGTTTGATTTATTCATGTTTTTATGAGGTATGTTAAAATGCTTATGTTTTATGAGTAAATTATGATTTCCTACATGAACTAACGTTTTCATTTTGTACTTTTATATCACTTACTGAGCTTTTTGTGCTCATCCCAAGTTTTTTAAATGTTTTTTACATGACTTAATGTGGAATAGGGTCAAGGATGGGATCAAGGAAAATTCATGCTATCTAAAACATGGAACTATACATGTTTCTTTTTAATAGTATCTATTTTATGGAATCTTAGTAAAAGTGTCTAATTTGTAATCTTTTGAGATGTTATAGTTATTTCCTAATTCTATAAAACTCTAAACCTGAAAAGATCTTCAATATGAATTATTCATTTAATTCAATATTATGTAAGGTAAAAGGTCGGGGCCTTATAGATTGTATTAGAGGTCGGTTTAGATAACATTAGGAGTCAGAATTCTATTAAATGATTATCCAATAATTATTTTTTTATGGTCAAATTGAAATGATATAGCATTTGAAGATTACCATGTTGCTTCATATAAGACATGTTTGTTCAGAATGGTTTTCAGTAGAGGAAATAGGGAAGTAGTGCTAGGAAGGAATACAGAAGGAAATAACCTTCCGAATCAGCATCCTGAGATGGTCATAATTAGAAATGAACAGTTTGTTGCAGTAATGGCGCAGTTGACTCAAGCGATAAAAGGTGGCGGTATCCATGCATGAGATCATTCAGATTGACCGCAGAGGAACATGTCAGTGGTGGAACATTTCATGAGGCAAAATCCCCCATCATTCAGAGGATCATATGACCATGTGATAGCTGAAGGGTGGATTAAAGCATTGGAGAAGATTTTCTATGTCATGGGGTGTTCAGAAAATCAAAAGAGTTAGTCTTGCTATTTACCATTTGGAGGGTGAAGTAGATCAGTGGTGGTCGATGGATAAAAATATCAGGGAAGCTTATGAGATTGATGCTCTCGACTGGGATGAATTCAAAGGTATGTTTCTTGAGAAGTATTTTCCTAAGGTTGTTCGACATAGGATGGAAAAACAATTCCTAGAATTTATGAAAGAGGCAGACTCAGTGGCTACCTATGAAGAAATGTTCACTCGATTGGCTGGGTATGCTCTAAATTTTATCCGAGGCCTTAATAGTAAAATCAATCATTTTTACTCAGGATTAAAGCCAAAATATCGAAGGGATTTAGCTTTTCGTGAGTTCAAAAGTTATAAAAAGCTTGTTTGATGTGCAGAGAAGGTGGAAATGGAGTTTTCCGATGATCAAGTGTTCTATATCAACCAGTAGAAGAAGAGACCGAGGGGGCAGGAGAAAGGAAAAAATTCTACAAAAAGATCTAACGGTAAGAAAACTAAGTTTCTAGTTTGTGATAAATGTGGTAAGAGGTATGCTGGGGAATGTCTTCTGAATTCTGGAAAGTGCTACCGATGTGGTAAGATGGGACATATGGCTCGTGATTGAACTGAAAAATATCAAGGTGATGGTAAGTCCAAATTTTATTTACAGTTAGTGAAATGATTTAAGTGCAATGAGATGGGTAACTATGCAAACTAGTATCCGACAAAGAGCTTGAGTGATGGGAAGAAGATAGACTATAAGAAAAAAGGGGTGGTGAAATCATTTGCAAATACTTCAGCAGATGTCGGGCCATCAAATGATATTGTATCAGGTACGTTGTTTTTTTAGATTATGCTAATGTGTTGTTTGATTGGGGTCTACACATACTTTCAACTTTGAGAACTTTTCTAGTAAAATGTGAATACCATCTCAAGAAATGACTCCTCAACATGTGGTAAAAACACCTAGGGGAAATGTTGAGGCAAAAAGAATTTATAAGAATCTTCCTATCCTTATCCGTGGAAAGAACCTACTTGCAATCCTTATTGTTTTACCTATAGAAGTGTTTTATGTTATCCTATGTATGGATTGTCTCACTATTTACCATGCTATGATTGATTGTAGATATAAAGAAGTTTCTTTTCAGAAGGACTTATAGTTTGTGTACATTAATGAACCCTTACTCTTGATAACATATCAAGAGGCCGCAAAACTTGTAAAAGATGGAAATGAATGTTAACTTGCACATATCATTGAAAACAAGGGAACTGTTCAGATTAATGATGTGCCAATGGTAAATGAGTATCCTGATGTTTTTTCTGATGAGTTTCCTGGAATAATACCAGATCGTGAAGTTGAATTTACTGTTGACTTAGTTCCTGATTCTAATTCAATTTGAAAACCCCCTTATCGAATGAATCAAACTGTTGTTTGAGAGTTGAAGGAGGAATTGCAAGATTTATTAGTGGAAGGATTCATTCTACCTAGCACATCACCATGTGGTGCTACTGTTTTACTTGTTAAAAAAAGATTGTTCAATGAGACTTTTAATTGATTATAGAGCCATGAATAACATCACTATTGAGAACAAATATCCTTTGCCTCATATCGATGATTTCTTTGATCAGCTCCAGGGAGCTCAGTTGTTTTCAAAGATTGACCTGAGATCGGGGTACCATCAGTTGAAGGTAATGGAAGAAGATATTCCAAAGACCGCGTTTCATACAAGATATGGCCATTATGAATTTGTAGTAATGCCTTTTGGGCTAACCAATGCACCTGTTGTATTCATGGACCTTATGAATAGAATTTTCCATGAGTTCATGGATATGTTTGTGGTTGTTTTCATTGATGATATTTTTGTGTTTTCTAAAAGTATAGAGGAGCATGAAAGAAAATAAAGGGTTATTTTGAAAACCATGAATGAAAATAAATTTTATGCGAAATTCAGCATGTGTATGTTTTGGTTGCAAAAAATTTCTTTCCTTTGTCATATTGTTTCTAAAGATAGAATAACTGTGGATCTTGCAAAAACAAAAGTTGTTGAAGAATGGCCAAGACCCACAAATGTAACCAAGATCCATAGTTTTATTGGTTTGGAAGGTTACTACCGAAGTATTGTTGAAACTTTTTCATGATTATCTAGCCCAATGACTAAGCTAACTCGATAGGGTGTTAAGATTATCTTGACAAAAGAATGTTATGATTGTTTTCAGGAGTTGAATAGAAGATTGGTGAATACTCCAGTTTTCGCACTTCCTTCCCAGAATGGTGAGTTTGTTATATACAATGATGCTTCGTTGAAGGGACATGGCTGTGTCCTTATGCATAATGATCAGGTAATTGCATATACTTCACGTCAGTTGAAAACTCATGAGGTAAATTACCCTACACATGATTTGAAATTAGTTGGTGTTGGTTTCACTTAAAAAATTTGGAGCCATCATTTGTATGGAGTAAATTGTGAAATATATACCGATCACAAAAGTTTAAAGTATATATTCACTCAGAAAGAATTTAACATGAGATATAGGAGATGTCTAGAATTAATCAAGGATTATGATTGTTTCATTCATTACCATCCGGGAAAATAAAATAATGTGGCAAATGCTTTGAGTTGAAAAAGTAATCCTTTATTAACAATGTTGCGTTTGGATCGTGATCCTTTGGTTAAGGATTTGATGAACTTTGGCATACAAGTTGATGGTGAAGGATGTCCTTATGTTTTGTTTTAGGTATTAGTGATACTTCTCTATCAGACAGAATCAACCAAGAACAAAATCAAGACAGTGAGTTGCATAAAAAGGCAGAGCTGGTTCAGAAGGGTAAGTTTCCTAAATTCAACATTGATAATGATTGTGTTTTGAGATTTGGGAAGATATTGTGTGTGCCTTGTGATTCATAGTTAAAGAGAGAGTTGTTATGTGAAGCTCATAGTTCTCCATTTTCAGTTTGTCCTAGTTGTAATATGATGTACAGAGATCTGCGGGAGTATTACTGGTGGGTTGGAATGAAAAGATATATTACTGATTTTACTATGAAGTGTTTGACTTGTCAGTAGGTTAAAGCAGAGCGGTAGTCATCGAAAGGGATGCTTCAACCTTTACCAGTTCCAGAGTGGAAATTGGAAAATATATCCATGGAATTTGTTGTGGGATTACCGAAGACATCTCGAGGTAATAATGAAATCTGGGTTATTGTTGATTGCTTGACTAAATCTGCTCATTTCCTTCCTATTTGAGATTCTTTCTCTCAAGATCAAATTTATTGATTGTTTCATAAAGAGATATTCTGGTTTCATGGAGTTCCCATATCCATTGTACTGGATCATGATCCTAGGTTTACTTCTAACTTTTGGAAAGGCCTTCAGAAGTCGTTGGGTACTGAATTAAATTTTAGTAAAACTTTTCATCCTCAATCAGACGAGCAGTTCGAATGAAAAATTTAGACTTTGGAGGATATGTTTCATTTTTGTTCGATGGATTATCAGGGATGTTGGGACCAACATGATTCTTTGGTTGAATTATCATATAATAACAGTTTTAATTCAAGTATACAGATGGCACCGTTTGAGGCATTATATGGGAAGCGGTGTCGAACTCCAGCTTTTTGGGATGAAGTGGGTGAAAGGAAGCTGATGGGACCAGAATTGGTAGAAGAGATGGCAAAAAAAGTTCAGTTGATTATGAAACACATGAGAATATCTCAGAATAGGTAGAAGAGTTATGCGGATAACCGGAGGAAGGATCTATCTTTCGAGGTAGGTGATCATGTTTTTTTTCAAAGTTTCACCGTGGAAAAGTTTGATGTGATTTGGTAAGAATGGAAAGATGAGTCTAAGGATTATTGGACCATATGAAATTATGGAAAAAGTTGGATCAGTTTCTTACCGAGTGTCCTTACCTCCGATTTTATCTCAGGTACACAATGTTTTTCATGTTTCGATGTTGAGAAAGTACATGCCAGGTCCATCTCAGGTTTTGATCCCAGAGGTAGTTCAGTTGGAAGAGAATCTCTCTTATGAAGAACAACTAGTCCAGATTATTGACCACAGAGAGCATGTGTTGCGGAATAAGGTAAATCATCAATCATAGGTTTTATGGAAAAACCATATGGTTGATGAGGCAATGTGGGAATCTAAAAATTCTATGTTGGATAAATACCCCCACTTCTTTTGATAAGTGAATAAAATTGCGAGGACACAATTCCCAAAAGGGGGGAAGGATGTACCATCCTAGGTAAATAAAGAATAATACATTTTCATACTTATTAATATTTACGAATTAAATACTTATTTTACTTTAAAGGGGTTGCTATGTTCAATAGTGTACCTGATAATCATCAAAGAGTTTCTTTCAAATCTTACGGTGCACACTAGTAATAAAATAATATTAATTTAAATGGTAGTTAACACATATCCATTGTATTGGTAGGAATGAATATAAATAACTAAAATATGATTATATATGTTTGTCAAATGTTTTTACATTTTTCCAATAAAGGATAAAGGCTAAAAATACGAAAAGAATTAAATGTTAGGCATATATTCTCTAATTTTCACTAAAGGTCCACTTATTGACTTTTGATGGAGAACCCTCTTTAAATATAGTTTTGGTCACTCTTATAAATTCTTTTGGATCAAATAAAATTCTTCATTAGAATCGGGACATCAAAATTTACTTTCTGTAAATTTTTGGTATTTTTCCAATAAAGTTTATTCTTTTAATGAATAGTGAAAAATGATGTATTTTAATTCAAAACCTCTTTTTAATCTAATTTATTTATATGAATAGATTATCTTTTGAATTGTTTTTAAAGTGAAATTAGAATATATTTTTTCCATTTAATCCAATATTGGTCATTGAAATTAATTTCACTTTGAAATTGGTCTTAAACTACTGACAATCTTTTGATATATATTGTTTCTTAAAAACACGCTATTTATTCTGACAGCGGGATTTAATTATTAAATTAATTAATGTAACTTATATGTTTTGAATTTTGTAAAATAGATATAATTTTTGAATTTTTAATATCAAATATAGCTTAGGGTGATGTTTTGGTATATTTCTGAAAAACTTCAATTTTTGATTAACAGTGAAACCACTAAGTGGTACTTAAAAAAACTGATTTTTCCTTTAAATAAAATTTTACCACCTCTGTGTTTTAAATTTTAAAAATCCGACATTCATGGTTGTCATTAATAAGTAAAATGTTTTTCAAGTGGATTAAAATAATTTTTTGGTGAATAGTAACTTTTATGTTTTTAATCGCGATTAGAGGTAATTACTATAATTTAACGTAAAAGAAGTGTTTTAATAAAATGAAATGACCTTGACACATGTCCTACACTTATTGGATGTGTCCTGGACGACCAAGACAATCCATGGGTCATCTTGGGGACCCCATGGAGCCACTTTGGTAGGAAAATTACATTAATAACTTTTTATTTAATGTTAAAATAAAAATGTCACAAACATGTGTTGTTTTACTAAAACAATTTTTAAATGGGGTCATACAAGTCATAATTTTGACTATAAATATTCATTATAAAGATAAAAAGATTTTCTACATCATGATTTTTTTTATAATTTTTAGACATTAAATAAATTAAATTATTTAAGACACCATGATGATGCAGCGATTACCTCGTTATTTAACGAATTAAATAAAATGAAATGATAATGTAAAATATAAGCCCTAAACTTTTCAAAAACCTATTATATGGGTGGATTTAGAACTATTAGCACTTTATCCTCAAAATATATAATTTTGGGACCTTTAAAATCGGAACATTATTCTATAATAATGTAACTTTTTATAACATTCCAAGAGTGCCCCTCCTCTCCCCTTATAAAGGCCCCCACCTCTACCACCTTACCCACACCTCTCAAGCCTTTGTCTCCGCCAACCCTTGACCATTCTGTCTCTCCACATCCCTCTATTACTCCTAGAGGAATCACATTGGGCAGATGTTTTTCCAAGTAATCCTTTCAGCTCAAATCAAAAAGAGTTACCCGTTTTAAGGGTATTGTCTTATCTTGTGTTCTTATGTTTTATTTTTCTTCTCCAACCCCCTAAAATTTTCTTATTCATCTATTTTGTAACAATAACATTATCTTCAATATACTAGTATGTTGTTATGAGAAGGATTACAGCTACACTTACACACACCTTCATCTAATGGTTAAAGAGCATACTTTTTCCGTGGATGGAGAATTTCTGCCTCACGAAAATATGATTGTTCAATATTCTTCTAACACCTTCAAAGGTGGCCATTAATATGAAACTATATTTATATATGAAATATAACATGTATATTTTTTCCTTAATCTTCTGTATTTTTCATTTATTTCCTACCTTTATGGCTTCCATTATGGGTATACACGATATCTTCATTTTAGGAAGTGCAGACTACCGCCCCCTCAAAGTGATTTGATTCGTTAATGCCATATGTGGGACGTATAAAGGATGGAGTTAATGATATTATATATGACATTATACTTGAATTATAATATACCTTTATGTCATTATGATTCCATTCCATAAAATACGATATATAAATGAAAGTATCATTCATGTGTACATACGTCTTACCGTCTCCATGAATTGTTCATTTCATTTCATACCTCTAAATGTTATGTAATATTATAAATCCATGTATATACTGGATATAGATGATATATGTGATATCTAAATAATTAATATAACTCTTGATATAATGGATATATAAAAAACTTGTAATTATAAAGAGTTTATTTTTTACTCAAGTACCAATGATCGTTAAAACGACGGTTATTAACTTAAATAATTACCTAGTGTTCATGACATAGTAATAAGTGATATAAAAGAAATAATGAACTTGAAAAAGGTTATTAAGAAAGTAGAAATTAACTCAAGTCTATTATTCAGGAGATTAAAGAGTAATCGAGTCACCTCGGACACGAGGTAAGGGACTTCGTCTCAATCTCCATTCATTGAGGCATATTTTGTTTTATACACACCTTTCTTTTATACGGTGTATAAAACCCTTTTAAATTTACAATTATTCAAAAGGAATATTTTTTTATACGAAGCGTTTTACTAAACTAAAAAAGCAATGTTTTTTTGTCAGACATATACGGAGACAATGACTTCTCCACCACCATGACCATTATTTGAATTTCGGATTCCTCTACAAGCCATAACCTAATTTTTTTTAAAAAATTAAAAAATAAATACCATGTATTAATTTTCTTTTATTTTGGTATTGAAAATGGTTTTCATAGTGTTTTTATTATATCAATGTGTTATTGATATCTTGTGATTGAAATGTGGAAATGTTATGTTTCCTTTATGCATGTTTTATGTGATATAATTATGTTATGGTTCTTGTGAATTGTTATCAAGACGGCTGGTTCCGTGATAAAATAAGGGCGGGTGAGCCCGATATAGCTCTCCAATTCATTGGGTAATGTGAAGGACTTAAATGTTAAGGTTTATCCAAAGAGATTAAGGGAATATACTGTGATAGGTATTCCAAATGTAACCATGAGGGTTACTCCCTACGTAAGAATGTTATGAATTCCTCAAGTTACCTTTATGTCTTATGATTTATATGATTTATTAATGTTTTGATGAGTTATGTTAAAATTCATATGTTTTAAGAGTAAAGTATGATTTCATTCATGGCATAAAATTTTCATTTCGTACTTTTATATCCTATACTGAGCTTTTTATGCTCATCCCATGTTTTTGAAATGTTTTTCACAGGACATAATGTGGAATAGGGTCAAGGATGGGATCAAGGAAAACTCATGCTATATAACACATGGAACAATACATGTTTCCTATTAAGAGATTTTATTTTATGGAAACATAGTAGAAGTGTCTACTTTGTATTCTTTTGAGATGTAATAGTTATGTCCAAATTCTATAAAACTCTAAACATGAAAAGATCCTCAATGTGAATTATTCATTAAATTCAATATTATTTAAGGTTTAAGGCCAGGGACTTATACTAAAATTTGGCATTACATTTAAAAATGTTATGATAGAAATAATGACAAAATCAAGATGTTTGGACTCTAGGAACTCATCCTTGAACATCTAAATAGACAACTGGACTGATGCTTCTCTAATTTCATTGATTACTTCAAAAATAAACTCCAAAAAATATCTATATTACTATTAGGGTTGTCCTTAATTGTCATCTTGATAGTCTCCCTATAAATGTTGTGTGCAAGATATTGAATACAATACTTTCACTAAAATGGATGATTTTTTGATGGGGTAAATATTCCACGATGGTATGTTGGATTCAAAAAGAATATCAGCACCATATTCATACCAATGAACATTACACTATCTTGATCAAAATATTTGATAAGCCATGGATAAAGACTTCATGAATTACTCATATTAGGATTATTTACAATAATATAGTTCCCACTGATACATTTCTGTAATATTTTGGGATCCACAACTACTTAAAATATCTCCTATGTAATCAACATAGAGAAGATGTCAAACACTTATTTCATTCTTCTACCACTACCACTTCCCATTGAACTATATTATTGAGATATTTTATTAAATAAGGATAATTATTTATTCTATCATTGCCCAGCTAAAGCAACGTGTGGATTTGGATAAATACCAACACATCATGATCTTATTTATTATTTGAGTCACTGAGCTTCATAATCAGATGTGGTATAATAGAAATGAAAATTTAAACAATAATTTTTCTCCCAACATTATTGCTAGTCAGATGGAGATTCTCATTTCTATTTATAAATATATGTTGATTTTGAAGGGGTACAACATCTAAATTGTGAAATACAATATGATGCTATAAATACTATAGGTTTAAGGCATATTTCAGTAACGACAATGCATAATTGACATTTTTAGGAAACTGCTACTCCCTAGATGGATTATAATTAATTTGAAAAATTCTTCTAAAGGCCATCCTGGATCCCTGAGATGTGGTGTAATCTTCTAGAATCATCTTGGTCAGATCCATGAGTGCACCATTTGGAGTTGTGGTATTTCCACCTCTATAGAAGCTGAAATGGCGAGTATAATTTGATCGATTTCATTCTACATGCATTAATTTTGGAACAACATTTGGATTGAATGTGACTAGACTATCATAGTGAAAGAATTATGGAATGGTTTGATTCATCTGGCATGGTGTACTACTATGTATTGGATGGATTTTCCCCATTCACTCCATGAAATCAGTCAAATTACCACACACAACTATCATGAAGTGAGCATGGTTGCAGTTGTACTGGACAATAAAGGTGTAAGTCTGAACATTACTTTGTTAGAGGATCTTCCTGATGATTTACTCCCCCTTTGTGTGAAATATTGTAATATTATCCCATCCTGTATACTCTTGTATGCCAACTATTTATTTTACAGAAAGTGATTTGTTCATTTCGACAGAGCACCACTTTCTTCAAAAAAAATTTGACCCTACAAGTAAGTATTTTTTTATTTACTTTTTAATGAAATAATGGTTTTAATGATTTTACCCCTATTAGCCCATAGTCAGTGGTTACATTTTTAAATTTCCACCAGATACAAGGAACCAGATCTGAATGGACTATAATGTTTTCTATTCTTGCTAAACTAAGTAGATAATGGAAATTTAAATTAAAATTTAAAACATTAATATAATATAATTTATTCCGTGATAAAAACAAAATTCTTCTAAGTGTATCCCATCATATCTATCATATTTCACTTCTTGGAATCTGGGGGGAAGCAAACATAATAATGGTTAATAGGAACAGAAACCATTTAATAAATAACATGAAAATGAATAATAACATATCAGAAATAAATAATGATTAAATAATTCCTTATAAATACTCACATGAGTAAGGAAATTATCCTTGGGTATTCTAAATAACGAAATAATCAGATGGAGATAAATAATATATATCAGAATTATAGAATTCTTAATTATGAACATCATAATGATAATTTTGGGGGCCTCATTCCAAGATATTTTATCTAAAATTCTATGGCCTCATCTAAATAAGAAGCCCAATTTTTCTCATGAGACCTTCCATTTCATCGAGTGGAAATAGTGGGCTCCACCCATCACTATCAATGTCCATTGAATTACTCATATAAAATGGTAGAAACATAATCGACTTAAAAATTCACTTTTTAAATCATCTATTTGACATTTTAACAATTACCTTAATCAATAAATATAATCATAATCCATCTAGTGTAATATGATGAATATTGACAAAATAGTACATCCTATTCAAAATGATCATAAACCATCCAGAAAAATATTAATGATGATAATATTTCAATATATTCCCAATTTAGCAGAAGTTAAAATGGTTTTTATTATAACTAATGCATTGAAATATCAAAAACTTCAACTAAAGCTTTCTTGGGAAAATTATCATTTTAATAATTAAAATAACATTAAAAAATGAAAAAATCATGAATATTTGAAAAAACATATTTAAGAAAAACTATTAGATTATAAATTAATCATAAAATTAAATTATATTTATGAAATATGGTCCATTTTTCAAGTCATATAGATAAAATACCTTCCTTTCAAATTATTCTAAAAAGGATAAGAATTGACCTTTTAGGAAGCTAATTCGATGATTTCATTCAGAATATTCTATGAAATGTAAAACAAGGGAATATGTTTTTTAAATATAATTTGGGTAATTTTTTAGAAAATTTTAATTTTTTTGACGGCATGGTCATTGAAGAGAAACCAATTTCAACAGAAGAGGGCAATAATTTTAGATTTTCATAAAACATTATTAAAAATATTTTTATGTACTAATGAGTGGAAAATAAAAATGTTAAAATCAACTTAATTTAATATTGTATAGTAATATATATTCAGTTTAACATATTATGAACAAATAATTCCACTAATATAGTTTTAAATATAGACAATCTAGGATACTGATTTGATTCGATACTAAATCATATCATATTTGGTACTACTGAATAATTATCCCCATTAGATAAATAAAATTAAGCATAACATTAAATACCATGAAGATAAATATATTCATTAAATATAAGAAAAACTGGTAATTATATACATTACATGAATTAAAAATGTGGTAAATAAGGCATATATATCTTGAATGTAAAAGTGAGACAATAAACCGTTACAAAGGTTATATCATTGACGAGAGAGAAAATTAATGAATTGATTAATTGTAAAATTTTATAACTAGAAATTTATATTTGGAAAAATTCCAAAATAAAAAATAATTTATTTAACACATAATATTAGAATAATATAATAAATTAAGTAGACATACAACCCAATGGATGGAAAGTGAGTAAAAAACCCCTTTACCTCATGTCTGATTTCTTTTGTACGTGTGAAAAAATAAATTATAATAAATATATATTTGTTATAAATCAATTATATAACCATAATAATATGTTTTGATCATTATAATTTTGACCTATAGTCTTTTATGACCAGTTTTTTAACTATTCTATGTTAAAATAACTGTTTCAGTTGACAATGGTATCATTATTTTAGTATATTTTGGTTTGGTAGTTTCAATACTATATCTAGAATAATAATTCCATGATATTTAAACTTTTTAAATTATGTTAATATGAACTATATTCATTATTTTTGAAAATTAAAATTTCAATAAAATTTAGATATGGGAAAATGTGTTACATCATTTATGCTGGCAGTATGTCATATGTATATAACAATGATGTTACAATTTATTCAATAGATGAATTTAATTAATTAAAATTATTTTCATATTTTGAATAATAATTATACTATAAAAATTTTCATTTATATTAATTAATTATATTATTATTATCATCCAAGTCAAAACCAAATGAAAAAATTTCATACTTTATTCCATATGTACACACATGTGATGTTATTGTCTTCTAATAGATAATAATGAAAGAAGTAATATATGATATAATAATTTAATATGTATAGTAATTTCAAAATTATATTTTGAATATGTTTAATCCCTACTAATATCTAGTTTCGATATTCAGTGATAAAAAACTATTTACATTGGTGAGTGAGGTGGTTATCCATCACACACACGATCAACAGTTTGTTTCCCATTTGATTGAAGAGTAGATAGATATATTTTATCCCATTAAAAAATTAACATATAAATATAAAATAAGAATTTTTCTTATTATTTTATCCTATTTGGGGAATGTTTTAAGGAGTTATATGAATAAGTAAAATAAAAACACATGGATAAGAACCTGTCATTTTCTTCAAAAAAACTCTTTCAATTTATACAAAAATAATTTCATCATTAGATATATGACCAAAGATATATCTAGATTATAGTGTGGGATTTATGGAAAATATTTTTCTTTGTATTGGATGATCCAAAATTCTTTGGTTGTGTGATATAAAGTGTATAGGGTTCGGCCATTAATATGCAGTGGAAAGGACACAATTGAAAATTTTTAAAGGAAAAATTTACACCAACTGTTTTGAAATGAAAAAGAGTAAAAACAAGATCATTATAGATCCATGGAGGATATGTGGTGTAAATATATCAGTATAATTGAAATTAGAAATTTATATATGTCATTTAAACCCATATTTTTTTTATTTTATCTCATAGAAAACCCGTTTTAAGCATAATTGCAATAATAAATATTAACCATTTTTTAAAAATTCACTATGAATAAAAATTCAGTTTAAATTATTATATTATAATTATTATTATAATTAAAAATTTAATAACCATTTTTATAAATTCAATTCACATAATTTTTTTGAAACTAAATTTATATTAATCCGACAGACATGACGAAAAAGTTGTTTTCCATTAAAACTTCACTATAAATACTAAATGTTTTAACCCCAAAATTAAACATACAATTTATTATAATGAAATAAATTTTATTTGTAATTAAATAATTCAAATTATTTATCTTTTAAAAAAATAATTATATTAAAATATTACTATTAAATTCATGAAATCATATTATTGCTTTAAAAAAATCGAATTATTTATTATTCAACAAAAATCAATCTTTTTAAAACATTCTAAAAAAATAACTCCATAAAATCATTTGAATTCTTATTTCAAAAATTAATTTAAATTATTTAAAATAAATTTTATAAATTTTTTAAAAAATGAATTCAAATTATATACTCGTAGCATGAAGAAACCCCAATTTTGAAAAATATAGTGTTTTAGAAAACTTTAATTATTATTTAAATTAATAGTTATTTTATTGTTAATTAATATATAACTAATAAATCAATTTTATAAATGTGTGAACCATGTAACTATTATAAGTGAGTTAATCATATTCGTACCATAAAATTTGTCTTCTAGTTTATAAAGGTATATTATGTTATGATTCATTTAGATTAGGTTTTTTATGTCCCTCATGTGATCAATGATATTAAATTTAAAGAAATATAATTAATGAATTGTTAACGTTCAATGATACATGTCCAATATTATATTGAACACAATCCTTTTCTTTGAAAATATATATGTATTTCAATGATTATATTCATCAATTTTCATTATTACATTATATTAGTGATTATATAATGAGTTTAATTAAAACTTGATATAGATACGAAGAATCCATATTTTTATTTTTGTGTAATGTATATTTATAGTTAAAGCACTTTTTCAATATGTCACCATTTTAAACTATATTATATTATAACGGTTCATTAATATTTGGTAATATTTATTTTAATATAATTAAGAATATATTTATATGATGTCCTATATAAAATTTTATGGTTTAGAATGTTTCTAGTTTTTAAAAATAAGTTATTATTTCTAAAAACAAAAAAAATTAACTTAAGTGAGAAAATTATCATATATATAAAGTTAAATTAGACAAATAAAAATTATTTTTTAAATCAGGGTATCCAATATAGAAAATATATAATTTTTTTATTTTCTAGGAGAGTTAAATATTTGTGTAAAAATTAGATATCCTATAAATATTTTGTGTATATTATGATTTAAAAATTTCCCAAAAGTGATGTAATAAATACTATAAAAAGAATTCATGACCAAAACAATATAGGAAAAATTTATTATTTTTTAATGTTATTTTATTAATTTTTCAATATTTATTGCAATTTTCTATGACATATATATATTTTAATTATTTGCAAACAATTATTCTACAACATGACTCACAACCACATCATGAATGGTATTATTTTAGTGATTTTTGTTATTAACCAACTCAAATATTGAAAAGAACCCCATTTTGTAAGAAACTAATAGATAAAACCAGGAGATGTTTTATTTTATTTATTATTTTATTACATTCAGTCTAAAACATATGTTTAGAAATTAAAAAAATTACCCTCTCATTTCTTATATATATGCATCCATCATCACATTACACTTCAATTAAAATACATTAATAATTCAATTCATATACCAATTTACTTCTAAATCCTTCATTAGATATCCCCAACATCTAAATAACATCCTATGAATCTATTGGAAGCTCACTCCAATGATAAAGGATTATTTCATCATCATTTTGAATCATATATCTTATTTTCACTAGGACTTTTTATTTCCATTTATTCTTATTCTACTATGTTTTTACATATCACATTATCATTTTTACGTTTCAATATAATGATAGACCATATTTTACTCTCATTAAACCCTTAAATAAACCATTATGAACACCATTCAGACTATCACAATAATGTAGTGACAGTGAGTATAATATATTTATATTGTGAGAAGACATAAAAATTTCAACTAAAGGGTATTATCCTAAATGTATATATCCATAATATAGTGTGAAATTCTTTTCATGTTATAGAAAATATATATCTATTTGGTTAACGGTGATAAAATTAATTCTTATGTTGTATGATCTATGTGGAATACAAATGCATTTACATGATATAAACCGAAATAGTGGGCCTCGAATAATATAATCATCCAATGAATTGGGTATTTTTTAATATCACGAGATACAATCTATGGTGATTGGGTAGTTAGATTATTTATAATGTGTTGTTATTTCATAGTGGTTATCCTTGTCTAATGCTATCAGTGTCTTTTTTTATTTTATTTCCACATTTGTATAATGCCTTGATGTTAACATTTTATGCCGTGTTTTCATATTCATGATTATGATTCTTAGTTATTATGTCACTCTAAAACTACCCATTAATCATATACACTAAATTACATAATTATATGTTTTTATTATTCTATTATTAGGATTTTTGATCGACCCTTTTTTCTAAGTACACAGGTAATCACATTAACCTTTATTAGATCAACGAAATATAATGCATTTTATGATGTTTTAAAAAATTTGGATGTATCAATATTTAATGTTATTTGGATATGTATATAATCACCCAAATTCAGTTGTCTTATCAATATTTTTGAATTCTATTATATGTTTTTTTATTAAATATATCCTATGATAAATTTTATAAAATATATTTGTTTATTTTCATCTGTTGAGGATATAGAAGTATTTTTAATATAGAAATTAATATATATGATTTATGTGATTCCAAGAATAAATATGTTATCACATTTTATTGTGATAATACTGCATTGGTGGTTCTTTACAAGGATACAAGATTCAGTCAAGTGATGAAGAATAAATTTTAGATGTATCTTCTCCTTAGGGATTTCTATGAGTAGTGTGGTAGATGTAAGTACAATTTACATATAGGATAATATAGAAATTTTTTCTCTAAATCAATTTCTTAGTAGACGAATAAAAACTCTGTGAGGTCAACTATATTAAAATTCACTATGATTTTGATATAGTGAAAGTTGGCGTCTGTTGAATTTTTCTCCCTATAAAAAAATATTTTTATAGTTGATTAATAATATATTCAAATATATTAATATTAATATATATCACACCGTATAAAGAGTTATCTTCAATATAACATATATGTGGCATTATTCATTTTTTTTTATCACATTTAAATGACATACAACTTCTCCTCTATGATGAGAATCTTGTAGTATTGTGATTGTATTGATATTCATATGTTTTTTCGAGAGACAATATATATAATTAGACATATATGATGTTTTAAATCATGTGGAATGGTCTTATAAGACATTGAAAATTCTTCTCCTTATATTCACCCTTGGTATGATCCAGGAGAGGAGGTTATGAGACGATGCATGCCATTAAGATTTCTATATGTTCCCAAGTTAGCGGATATTCCAATATAATAATTTATGTATTAACCCTTATACTTTAGATATTAATTTTTATCAAGGATTGTGTAATTTTAATTACTGATGAAAATTGTGAAGTCCTATAATCACAGTGAGGTTGGATACTCGGTATTTATTATATGTGATTTTAAATTAATGAATAATTCAAGAAAGGATTTTCCCCTTAACTTTTAATATAAGATGACATATGTAAACCTTCGATTGAAATGAAATTTTCTTATCTTCTCCACAGTCATGTATATTTATCAACGAGTTCATTTCCATATTTCATTGAATGATATATCATGTACATATGTTTATTAGATAAGTATGATAATATTGATGATATATAAAATAAAAGGGATTATATTACATATTTTTAATTAATAAGATGTTTTTTTGTTTGAAACATTAATGACTCTATATAAAGGTTCTGTGACAATTTTCTAGATGATGATCTGGGACATTAGGATATCATGGATAATTCCACTATGAATTAGGCACATACTATCAAACAATAATTTTATATTATACCTCAAGTAAATGATATTTGAATGTAACATTAGAATGAATATCTAATATAGGATTTGAAGTTTATGGAACAAAAATACCACTGACACCCGACATGGCCTAGGTTTCAAGCCACATCCCTCCCCATAAGTATTGGAAAGCTTTAACAGGACTTATTGTATAACATATTAATAATATTGAGAGCCATGATGTTGAAGGCCAATTTCCCTAGTTGAAAGAGAAAAATAATCTCCACAAATATATTGATAAATGTGTATATGAGTTGATTGGGGTATCTTTATGTCCATAGTAATTTACACCACATCACCCATCATTATAGAACCATGTAATGTTTCTCTTTCCACATTTGACAGGTCACTCATCCATACCATTTGGGAAATAAAAGTGGGTAGATGTAAAATTTATGTGTGATAACTAATCTGTCACACATTCAAGATACTCACCTAATTAAAACATCATGTATTCATATTTATTCAACTTCTAGTTGTGTTGAGTCATCTTCATGGCCACATGAGTTGTAGTGTCACTAGTTAGCATGCCTTATAACCCATTTCCAATAACCATTTCAATATTTTACCCACATTTTATCTATAATAAGGTAATCCTGAATCCCACATAAAACATTCAAGACGGTATATGGTCACATGATAAGTGTTAATTCCCTCATCAGTCATATGATCCACCTACCTGGTGCAACATATGTGTTTTCATGACTTACCACTTCTTATTCAGGCTATTCCACCTTGCTTGGTCCCATTTTATTTATTATTTCCCTAACATTTGTGGCTCATAGGGATTGTGTCTTGAATTCCCAATACATGTCTAGAAATCCCAAATCAATTGAATGGTACTGATGGTATTGTACAAACTACAGTACCTATTATAGTACTACTATAGTATATTTGAAAATCATTACCTAGAATATATTTGAGGAAATTTTATTCATAAAATATTATATGGTTCGTACCACTAAGCTAAACCCCCACTACATAGAATAAAAATTATTCTCATGAAGGGGAATAATAAATATTTGGGTTATATTAATCATAGAGATTCATTGATTGTAATTTCAAATAATATATATGTGATATTTATTTTAAATAAATATTTAGTCACCAAATATTTAAAATATAATTTAATAATTAATGGAATATTATAATGCTATTTATTTATTTATTTATATAGTTAATATTCATAGTTTGAAAAATGGGGAGAATAATTGATTGGAAAATATATGGATCTAGATAAAATGATATATTTTATTTTATATCACTGAAATAAATATTTATTTATCTCTATTTGAAATAAAAATTAAATATATGTTCTTTAGCATATGTCTTGAGATAAAATTAATAATAATAACAATATTTGGATTATGGTTTACTTAAAATATTATATTAGTCAACTGTCTTTTTGTAATAACATACATATAACCATAAGTATATAAACCAATTAATTTAATTTTATGGGTAAAGGATTTTTTTGTGAAAAATGATTAATTTTAATAAAATATTATCATGATTGCAGATAAATTCCTCAAGAAAACTCTCATTAATAGAGAGATATAATCCCCCCTTCCCTCTAAAGATAGAGTAAAAAAGATAATCCTTAAATATAGAAGGGATTGTATGTATGACCAATTAAAAATAACGAATTTAGTTTGGTTCATCTAGTAGCCTAATTTATGAAAATGGTGTTCTAAATCCACGTAGCATGTTGGGATAATTATATTGGGATTTTTATATTAGATCCTTTAACACAATGAAATTATGACAATACGGTCATATAAATGGTTAATTAATAATTAATTACAAGAAAATAATTTCATATTTATAAAAAATGAACTATAAATTAATGGTGAAAGGATCATCTAATTGAATTTTATAGGTTTGTGATACTAAAGTGTAGAGGAATTAATCTCAACAAACCTATAAAACACAAGGTTTGTCACTAATACAACAACTTATATTACACAAAATATCCATTAATATTAATGTTGCCTTATGTGACATAAATCATATGTAATTTCAATCCAATGAAACTCATAACAACAATTATTAAATGGGAAAATAGTGTACATGGTAAATCAAGGATTTTTGAAAATTGATCACAAGTAAAAATTATTTTAGAATGAATTTAATGGTTTCATGAGAAGGAATACCCCCAAAAAGATTAACAAATATTGTATATTGATTTTTTTTAAAAACATAAATTTTAAATTTAGGATGGAAAAATGTTTAAGTGATCAAACAATTACATGAAATAAACTGTCCACCGTTCTTGATCTATATAATTTATAGTTTTTAGAGGAATAAATAACATTGGCATTACATATTTTGAAAAAACATGTGTGGATGTTTGATAAACACATTTTGTGAAATAAAAATGAAGGAAAAATATATATTTCATATAATTTATTATTTAATATATATGAGAATTCATTTGGTGTTAGGAAAAACTGTTAAATGAGAAAATATTATATTTATATATTTTATTGATTTAAGGATTGAAAGAGTGAGAAAATTATTTTTATTTCAATCTATTTATTGTATTTATGTTTCTAGTGTGTGTTGTTAAAATGTAAATTTTTTTAATGACATATTTGATGATATTAGGCATGATATCCCATGATTTTCATTTATTTTTAAAAAAACTAATACTACATCAGATATTTGGAATATTTTTGAATTATTTAATAATGTATTTTCCTATTTTGTTATCCATTTTTTTCCATTCAAAAAAACATTTATCACAAAAAATTTTATTTATTAGATAATGATTATTTAATCACACATTCGCAAATATATATGTATTTAACACTATTTAATTGAAATAATTTTTATTCTTGTGATTACATTAATATAATATATATAGATGTCTGGGATTATATATTTTCCTTAGATATATCACTTTGAAAATATATGATATAATAATGGGATATATAAATGATATTCGTTTTCTAGTGATTTTTATTTTCACAAGTATATATCAGAGGATGTAATTGAGTTTTTTACTGAATACTTGTCTAAAGTGTTGCAAATTAGTCTCCCTATATACTAGTATCTAGAATTAAATAGTTATGGTAACATGATTTATGGACGAAAATTAATGTTAATTCCATGTTATGTTTTAATGTTGGAACATTTAAATATTTTTACCACAAAATGTGAATTATAACAATATATATCATCACATATTATTTAATTTATGGTTTAAATTTTAAAAAATATCATAAGTTGTTGATAAATAAAAATCAAAATAAATATATCACATGTTTTATGGAGAAATCCATATCTGAAACATATACATAAAAATAATGAAATATTTTTCTAGTGCACCCTAATTGAATGTGACAACATGGTTTACTTTTCACCAAAATGGTTACACATTTTACAGAGAAATTCAAAACAACAACAATACCATTCACAATAGTGAATTAACTGTAATATATGAATGATACATGCATTTCAAGCATATTTTTCGGTAAAAAAATTATTTACATTTATTATTTAATAAATTAATTCTTCTCTAATTATTTAATGGAATTTTTAATATTTGAAATCATATAAAATTTAGAGAAAATTAGTAAGAAGGATAAAAAAAATGATTATCAATAAAAGATATTCTTCCATGAAAAAGGATTTCAGTGGATGATTACATGGATATAAAATGAGGAATTAAAATTAAAAAGTGATTTTGGGGTTGTAAAACATCTTTTTATATCAATAATTTCCATATTAAGTTGTAAATATGTTGGGAAACACATTGTAAAATAATGTCATGAAGTGAAGACTCACACAAGAGAAGACGACCATGTATGATGACATGGATCCTATGTTTAATGTTGTGACCAACCTTCAATGTTTAAAAACATAAAATTATGAAATAAAATCACATATGTGAATTATTTACCTGAAAAATCAAGAATTAAAATAACCATTTATGACTTAAAACAAAATTAGGGGGATAGAAATGGCTAGTTTGGACATGATTTATTATTGGAGTGAAAAAACCTGAAATTTTTATGAGATGTATTTTTTTATTTTTTTTTTGATATATTTTATTGTATACTAAAACTAAATAAAGTTGTGGTACATGAAAAAAGGGATTAGCATTCGGTATACTGAACACTTTTCGTGGCCTGTTTTACAAAAAAGTTATTTTTCTTTTGGTAAATTTCATATCACACTAGATCAAGTATAACAAAATAGATAAAAATTTTAATGTTACCATATAACCTAGACATTATAATTGTTATAATTAATAGTATGAACAAAATTATGAAAATATTTTTTACACGAGTTTATATTATAAATTATTTTGTGATAAAATAATTTTAAAATAAAATAAAATTCTTTTTAAATAAAAGTAAATGTTTCTCAGGAAATTTTTTTTGAAAGAAAATATGTATGTTTATAAAATCACTCTTGATAATTTTTTAATGAAATATAAATATTTAATATATTTAATGTAATGTTAAAAATTATACTTATATGTTTACAAAACAATATATAAGAACAAATTCATTTTTTCAGATGAAAGAATTATTTTTCAAAAAATGATAATTTGCTACCATTGGATGGACCACCAATTTTATATCTACTTTCTGGAAATTTTTTATATTTTATTTGACATAATAACATTCTTTATTTAAATAGTTGTATAAAAATTCCATTGGATTTAATTTATGCTATTTTCTGTTAAATTTCACATATTGATGAAAAAAAAAATTAATTTAGTTGATTTTTTTGTCATATTTATTTATTATGTTAAATTATAAATTTTAATGGTTTTAAATAATAAATAGATAATTTAATTTATTTAATATAATTTAGCTCATTATAATTAATATTACATTGAACTTATATGTAAAAACATTCCATTATTTTTCATGTTTTAACTTTTATAACTTATTATCTCATTCTGAAAACATGATTTATTTTAAATTAATGAATTAATATTATGTATTGAATTTTTGAACATTTATTCCATATTTGGAATCATTTGGTTCGATATATATAAAAATATTCCTTTTATTTTTTTTCATTATCAATATTAAGTTTAGTAATATTTTTATTAATATAAATATAATGAAAATCATGTATTAAACACAAAACATATTGGATAAAATTACTGTAAAACATGTCCTAATATCATTGGATGAGTTTTTTTACATAAATTATCCTTGGGTAAAAATGGATTCTTTTATAATCAACTTGGATGAGATAAGAAGATGTAATATATTTAATTTAAGAAAAATTTAAATATTTCTTACTCAAATTTTAATAAATATTTGTTTTTTAAAATAATGTTATACAAAATCTATATTTGAATATAAATAAAAATTTTAAATATAAAATGTTATTTTTTAATTTAATTTATTTTTAATTTTTAGTTTATTAATATTTACATTAAAGGATTATTCAATGATGATGCAAAAATTATTTAAATTAGGAAAACTCAATAAATTAATATTAATTAAATGTATAATAATCCTTAAATGTCTAAAAAACAAGAACGAATATTATATTTATAGTATATATATTCCATAATCATGAATGTCTAGATTTATTTATCATTTAGTGCCACATGGAAAATAAAATGTAATGTATAATGTTTTATTTAACATGATGTTAAAGTTGTCACATTCATGTTTTAAAAAATAAAACCTTTTTAATATATGATTTTATAGAAAATAATTTCCAGCATAAATATTCCAATTAAATATACAACATTTATATGAATCCCTTTATTATATTTTTAAATTTTAGTAAACAAATTTGTATATAAAATAATTAAACAAAACTGTGGTAGTAATTATTTTATTATTAGAAATATCAAATAATTGTAATTAAAAATATTAAAATGAAAATAATTTGGATAAATTAATAAATAAAATGAATTTCATAGGATCCCATGACCACTATGGGATATAATAAAATATTTTTTTGTGGTTAAAATATTATTTCTAAATTTTAAAAAATCTTCGAAATGAATAGTGTACAAATTAACACTATTCACATTTTGTCAAAATAGTTTTTTACTAAATTATTTAAAACTAAAAAAATAAAAGTTAATAAACTATATATTATATGGTTTAAAATATTCTAAATGTTTCATTCATGTTCTTTATGATATAAAATTTACAAAAGTTTCAATCTATTAAAATTGAAACATTATTTACCATAGTTATAATTAAAATTGTATAACTAAGGGATAATTAAAATGATAATTTATAAATTGACAAATAAATGAATTTAAAATGTATTGGATGATTATATTACAACAACATATAAAATAAACATAAAAAATATTAAAAACATTATTTTTTATGGGATTTAATGTTAATATGAATTAATATTTTTCAATATTCCAAAAGTGCCACTCAAGTCAATTATAAAAGGGGACCTCCCCCTGAATTGTTAACTTCTATTTCAGACTTCAAGAATGAATAAACCCTCCCTGTTTCCCTTATTAAATTACCTTGTATCATTATATGGGTTCTTATCTTCCCAATTTCCAATCTTGTGCCTTTAAGAAGAGATCTTGGGGGAGCTCGTCGAAGAAGAGGTTATCTCTTATACAAATTAATTTAAAATTATTTATTCTTATACATATTAATCATGTGTTGTTTCCATTATAAAGTAATAAATCACATATAACATATATTATTATATTGTATTAGGAATATCGAATAACCATATTCCATCTTCTATCTATCATATGAAAAATGTAATCGTCACACGTGCGTATGTATGATGTACCATCTCCACACTATGGTGTGATATATATTTCACTAAAACACTACTTGTATGGTTTTAGTGATGGAAATAATAACTATATATGATTATTATAATATTATATTGATTCTTTATATATATATAATCTATTTCTATACCCTTTCACAGTTATATGAATGACATTGTCGCTCAAGTGTACGTACGACCAACCATCACCAAGATGTGATTTAGTTCATTCTACATGATATTAATCAAGGAATTATTATAAAAATGAATAGAAAGAATAAATAAGATATATTTTAATTTAATATAATTTTTAAATTATATAAAAATAACCTAATAATAATAAATAGATCATATGTGACAAAACATGCTTAAAAAATAAAGCAGTTAATACCCAAAATACGAGTAATAATTAAATGTTATTTACAAATGGGTTATAGGATGATGAAATTTTTTATAAAAATATAAATATGTTTCCATAATAAGTTAATAAAATTATTTAAAACATTATAATTTATGTTATTATATGTACCAACAGAATAATACCTTAGGTAAGAGATTTATGTCTTTCCATTATTTTTATGAGACACTTGCCTTAAACAATACTTGTTCTAATCATGGAGTATATATTTCCCATGAAGTTATTTTATAAATAAAATAAAGTTTAATATAATAATTATATATTATTTCAGCTTTATTTATTTTATGGGGTATAATATTATACTAATTTCATGTTATTAATATTTATTTCACAACCTCTAAAATATTTGGTGTTTCTTGGAATTAAGTCTCCACTATAGAATATTTATCTTCCATGTACAGGTCTTCCAAATATGATTTCAAATAATTCATTTAATAAACAATTGTGGATGTTTGAAGTAATTTTAATCAATTTTTTACTTTTGAAAACATGGTTTGAAAATATTGTTTACATCTCATTTTCCAAACAAGGCACTTTTGGAATTTAATTAATATGTATGAGAAGAATTATTATTTTTTACTTATATGGAAATAACGTAATTTTCTGGAAACATGAAACATCAATTATTAGAAGAATAATTTACTTGATTAGTAGTATATATTCAATGAAAAATCATTCTTTTAAAATTTATCTACAATTTAAGATAAAATATCCAATGAAAATGACATTTTCTTCAATAATTGTTTTCAAGTAATATTTCAATATTATTTCTCATATAATATGGAATCTGAAAATTTTACTCATTCCATTACGGTAAATGACTGATGTCTCTATTAATGGGTTATTTTTTTACGGAATGATGTTTTTAAACCCGTTATATCTATTATGTATTATATTTATTGAAACTCGCTACTATTAATGGGATATTATTTTGATGAATGATTATGAAAAACAAATCCATTCAAGATGTTATGGTATGATTACAAGTTTATGATTCCAAATTATATTCATCTGTAATGATGTTATTGATTAGTATAATATAGAACATGTTGGTATATCTTCATTATGTGTTGGGTGGGACCTATATCTCTATCTGATGCTTTAGGTAAAGAAGGATAAATCATTAGGTATATATTTTATTCAAGAACCTCATTTCTTGTTCAATAATTTTATGTGTGGACTTTGTTTCCATGTACATTTTTATGAAAGGGACATATTTCATGTCCTTAATTTATCGAGTGAACCTATCACTGTCTATATATGTTTTCAAAGTCATATGTTTATATGTATGAAACAATTTTAAGTCTTATAACAATGTTATGATCTTATGGATTATTTTCTTGGATTTCTTTATGATTGAAGGATACCTTGGATATGAAGAGTATGACTATATAATGTCATGATCACGTTTTCATAACTTTATTCTCAGGCTTATTTTTATATAGAATCCTTTATTATGCTTACTGAGCATCTGAGATCACCCTGCCTTATTTTTTATATTCCATATATAATAAATAATGGTTTTTGGTTAGAGTGAAAAAGGGGTAGATATTTGTGGAAAAAATTACAAATCTCTCTCTTGACTATAAGTTTGTGTTCTATGTTCTAAAAGGAACTAAACAAATAATATCTCTGGGACTGTTTTTTTGTATTCCAAAATAATGATGTAATATCCTTGAACATCAATCTTGGGTCATAACAGACTGTATCTAAGTGATGTTTTAGTAATACATTGGAAATATTGAAGAAAAAACATTAGTGAGATCCCTAAATATATTTTGAAGGATTTATCTAGGGATGTTCCAATGATATGTCTATATATAGGTTACAATCCAAGAGTTTTGTGATAATAATGTATAATCATTGAAAAAACATGAGATATCAAAGATTGAACAGTTATAATTAATTTACCTCACCTACGTGTTGTCATCTCAGATATATATTTCTCACACATTGCATCATAGTATTAGACAATAGCCATAACTAGAAAGAACATAGTTAAAAGTGAATGTTTCAAGAGATGAATTTAGGGTAATTATATGTCCCATGAGGAAATATTATATAGAGAATCATGAAGGTTGTACAACTATTTATTAAACAATTTAGGATAAATATATAGAAAATGACATGTGTAATGTATGGGACTACGAAACCATATATTTATTATAAATATAAGAAGAATGACGAGATTAATGTTGAGGAACCTTAATATATTATTCGTATTTAATATTATTGGAATGAATAAAATAATTTATCCTGAGAAATTTTTAATTAATTAAGTAAGATTATGGAAGTGTATATGTTTTGGAAATCAAGGATTGTGTAATAAGAATCAAAAAATATATATGTATTTAAAGTAAAATTATTTAATTATATATATGTTTAACAATGATGGAGACTTTAAAAATTTATATTAGGGAAAGATAGTAATTTAAGTATGGGTTGGAGTCCATTAATGTGTTTAAGAAGTAGAGAAAATTGTGTTTATGAAGGATAAATATATGTAGGATATGATTAATTGGATGATAATAATTAAGTATTTATTGACATGTGGGTTATGTTATCATGGATAAAGATTAAAACATTATATACATAAGGAATATATGCAATAAATATTTTAATGGGGAAATAACCATGTTTTTAGTATGGATATTGGGAAATTAAATTTATTACCACATTTCATCAAAATACATAATGAAGGAGTTCACATGTTTGGAATGTTACAAAAAATAGATACCATATGATACTTGTGAGATTTTTTTTAATATGATTTAGTGAACTTATTACTAAAGATTTGGATTTTCATTATTTTAATGGATTATTGGTAATCTATTTCTAGTAGGTTTACGTTAAACATTGGATGATGCTTGTGAGATTAAAGTATTATCTCACCATATTTGAACGTATACATATTTTATATCATGTGATGACATTTTTGTTGTAATAATGACATATGGAATGAATGATCATTATATTTATGGATCCCAAAATCTATTTATGATTCAAGAATGAAACATTAAACATTATTTCATAGAATAAGATATGAAGGGGAAATTATTCAAGGCTCCACCAACTATGAGATTGTACAGAAATCAAGTATATATTTCGTCTTGTTAATTAACATGAGGGAAAGCATACTCAAACAAAAAATGTTATACTAGTAACTTCTTATCTTATAAATAAAATGGTCCCCTATATAATCATAGACTTCTAGATTTTTGATTGATTACTTACTCATAACCATTGTCTCTATCACCCTCTATTATAACTTCATAGTAATATTTTCATTATATATCCATGTTTTTACTTACAACATATTTTATTCTATGTGGAATCCTCATGATGAGTTACATTGTATTAACCTCATGTGTCTAACATTAAATTATTAATAAATTTTGTTAGTATTATATTTTATGATTTTTGGTTTCTATGGATGAAACATTCACGTATTAATCCTTTTAAATACCAGAATATTTTCTAGGGAGAAATCTATTTTATGGATGGTATAATAAGACACCCAAAGATTTTTATGAGATATTTTTATAATTATGTTGATGTATTGTGTTTTATTCTATACCAAGATATTATTAAGGTACACACAAAAATTGATTAGCTTACAGTGTACACAAAATGATTATTGGCTTGTGTTACACACAAGTTCTAGTTTATTGGATAGATTTCATTTCATGCAAGACTGAGTTTAAATGAACAAATAGAATTTTTTATTCTTCCTTATAACATAGGCATTATAATTCTATGTTTGACAAATATTATCTAAATTATGAAAATATGCTTTAGAAATGAATTTATAATTTATTCATTGCTGAAGAAATTAATTAAACATTAAAATAAGATCCTTTTTAAATAAAAGGGAATGTTTTTTTGGAAAATTATTAAAATGAAAATAAGTTAGTTTATAAAATAACTTATTATGGATTTTATTAATTAAATATTTATGTATTATATTAATCAGTTATTTAATATTCAACATACATGTTATCTAGAAATGATATAAAAATAAATTTAATTATTTTAGATAAAAGGAGTTTTAAAAATATGAATTTGTTCCAAATTTTAATGGAACACCCAAATAAAATATATTTAGGAAAATTATAAATATTTTATTTGAAAAAAATATAATTCTATTTGGAATGAATTTTTTCAAAATAATTTTTTTTGAAAATTTTTAATTTTTTTGATAACATCTACATTTTGAGGAATAATGAAATAATGACTTTAAATTTAAAACTACATTAATTAAATTTCTTTATAGTTTTTAAATATATATGTTAATGTTTTTAATGTATAAAAATATTATATTTTTATTATTTCATATAATTTAGTTCTGTGGAATTAATTTTACATTAAATATAGATGTAAAATATGTCAATCTTATGAAAGTTTTAACTTTTAAAACAAGTTATCTCATTTTATTAATGGTATTAATTTTAAATTTATAACTGTAATTTATAATTATTTAATTTTAAAAAATTATAACATTTTTTGAATATGTGGGTCCAAATTATTTAAATATATTTATTTTATTTTCAGATATTTTGAATTGTAACTTCAGTAATTGTTTTTAATATTGTATAAAGGTAAATCCGACAATTAAAGGTAAACATAATATTATAAAATTATCATACCACACGTCCTAATATAATTGAATGAGTTTTTTTGTCTTAAATCATCCTTCAGTCAACATGATATCCTTTAGAAGCAACTTGGTTGAGATTAGGATATTTAATATATTTTATTTAATGATATGTAAAATATGTCTTACTCAAATTTTAATAACTATAAAATTTTTAAAACGAGGGTATCCATAATATATGTTGGACTATAAATTATACTTTTAAACATAAATTTTTTTAATGTTTTATGGTATTTTATTTTTATTTTTTAGGATGTAAATAATTATTATAATGGCTTATATAATGTTGATTCATAAATTATTTAATTGATAAAAATCAATATAATAATTAGAATTAAAATGATAATAACCACAAAAACACAAAATAATATGAAAACATATTATCAGTAAGGTATATCTAGACAAAAATCATCCATGTGTAGTATTATTCAACATTTCTATCCACATGGAAAATATCATGCCACTTATAATATTTTATTTAAAGAGATGAAAAAGTTTTCACATTCTAGTTAAAAAAAATACTTTATTTTCAATTATTGAAATACAATAACTTGTATTTGAAAATAAATCTTGCTTTGAAATATAAATGATTTAACATCATCAGGGTAATTTTATATATTTTACCCTAAATATAAGTATATTATAATGTTACAAAAAACTGATATAGTATTTGTTTTATTAATGGAAATATCAAATAATTTTTTTTAGAAATGATAAAATAAATATAATTTTTAATAATTAATATAGAAAAAAAATTATAGACGAACATTAACCCTTTAGGATATAATAATATATATTTTTAATATAACATATTATATTGATATTTTTAAAAATCCATGAAAGGAATAGTTTCAAAATAGACACTATGGATATTTTAGGAAAATAATGATTTATTAAATTATTTAAAATTAATAATAAATATTAAAAATTGTAAAGTAATTATAATATTTTCTAAAATATAATAAAGTAATTTTTACATACATAAATTTAATAAATATTATAGTCATTTATTATTTAAACTTTTGTTACATTAGTTAAAATTAAAATATAATAAATAAGGGTTAATTAAAATAATTAGATATAAATTGAAAAAAAAAACATTTTTATATTTCATTTTTGATAATATTAATAACCTATCTAATATCATCTTTACAAATATGAAATTTTGGAGGTTTTATTAGTGATCTAATTTTTTTTATAAATTAATATTTCTGGAGATTAAAAATGGACCATCATCTCTATTATAAAATGTCACATCCTCCCTAAATTCTTCATGTAACATTAAGAATTAAATAATTGCTACACTATAACCATTTCCCTTCTAAACTTCTATTGTTACATTCTAGTTTTTATTTTAGGACTTGTTATTATTATTATGACACGACCACATTTCTCCTTTTATCCAACCTATCAATAATGAAAACACCACACGTACATACATACGACTTACCGTCTCCAAATTGTGGTGTAATCTTTTTTAAAATACCCCTTTATGTAGATGTGTTTAATTATGGAAATAATAACCATATATATTTATTATAACATATTATTTATTCTTTAGGACAATATTTACCTTCCACTTCCATAACATTTCACAATTATGGGAATGATAACATTGCTCATGCATAAGTACGACCTATAGTCTCCACTATATGTTGGGGTTAATTCAACATTATCATCATTAAATTATGATTATATATATGTATCTAATTAAAAAATATGATATATATTATATTATTATCATTCTAGAAATTATATAACTATATCCTAAGAAGAATAAAGGGTAAGTACACGACAATGAATGGATAAAGAAATGATAGGGTTAATACTTGAAAGATGGGTAATAGTGAAATGTTTTAAAAAATATGTGATAATATGATCATATATAATATAATAAATTTAAATATTGTTCTATAATAAGTTGATGAAATTATTTAAACCAGTATATATGAATTTAAGATATGTATAAAGGGTATCAGATCAAAGGTAAGGGATTTGTGTATGGCCTTTATTTTTGTGAGAGACAGGCCTTATACAATACTTATTTTTAAAAGCATTGTATATGATGCTCATAAATTTATATTATGAGTATTATCCAGATGATAAGGATTTTCATATATCATTATAATATTATTTATTTTTTGGGGAATATTAATATACTAATTTGAAGTTATATTTATTTACTTCACAACATCTTGAATATTTGGGGTGTTTTTAGTTTTATGTCTCCATTAAGGAATACTTTTCATCCATGTCAATATTTTCTAGTATATTTTAAAATAAAATTTTCAATACTCTCCAAATATTTTTAAATACATTTGTAACAATTTCGGACTTTTCACATCATGTTTTTGGAATGAATAATTTTTTTTCCATTTATCAATAAAGGTACATAATTAAATTTTATAAAAAGTATTAGAAGTATGTTTTATTTTAACATTTACTACATGAAGAAAATTTTCTGCTATAATGAGTCCTCAATGCTTTGAAATGTCTTTTAAAATATTAAAGGTTTACATTAAAATAAAATAAATTATTTTAAAAGTTCATGGAATTTTTAGAATTTTTTCCAATAAAATGATATTTTCTTCGAGTATTGTTTTATGGTAATATTTGAGAATTATTTACCATAATGTATTTCATCCAATAGTGTTTATCATGAATTCATGGTAAATGATTCAGGTCTCTATTCAGGGTTTCGGTTTATATGGCATGATGTTTGTGAACTCTATTTCTATTTTTTGTGTTATATGCTTTTGTAACCCTCTATGTTTCACCTGCTATTCTTTTGATGAACGCTAATGAACCATGTCTTGTTTACATAAGATATGATAGAATTAAATTATTTGGAATTTTTTTATTTTTATAGAATATGACATTATTTAAGGATCATTTAGAACATTTATGTATGATTTCATTATGATATGGGCAGGCTATATATCTCACTCTGATTTATTGGATAGAAATATATAACTCATGAGGTATTTATGTAATTCATAATTCTATTTCCTATTAAAATATATTATTCGTAGACCTATATTCCATGTCCACATGATTATTCATGGTACTTTTTTCATATACTTAGTTTAATTAGTTAACCTACTTTTATTTATTCATTTTTAAAAAGTTATAATTTAATGTGTATGCCATAATTTTATATCATGTTTTAATTATATGATTTATGGATTATGTTTTTTGATTTACTTATGATTCAACATTACCTTGGATATATAGGTCATTATATTTTAATGTTACTATAACATACTAATAACTTTTATTATCATGCTTATGATTATATATCACCCTTGCATACCCTTACTGAGCATTTGAGTTCACCCTTTCATAGTTTATTTCTACACAGGCAATAAAGAAAGTATTAAGGTAGGATTAAAAATGTGTATGTTCATTGTGGGATACATTGAAGAATATTCTCTAGAATAAAATCTTGATTTAAAAGTTTCAAAAGTCACTAAATCAATGTAGTCTTTGGGTGTGGTTTTATTTATTATGCAATAATGATATAATATCTTTATTTGTGAAACTTGTGTCCATAGAAGGATACCGCCCATTATGAACATAAATGTCTGAGGAAAACTACTGAAGTTTTATGAATCCATTTTTTACAATTATGGATTTATTATTACAACCTAAGAACTCCTACAGAACTATAAATAAAAACTAAAACACTACTTTTAGGCATCACATTCGAAGAAAAAATCCTAGTTTAAAGTGATGTGATGCCACATTGTCTCACACAATTCCTCTCTCCAATTATTTTCGTGTTTTATTTTATCTTTTTTCCTTTCCTCTTACACCATCATTACATTAATTATGGGGTAATTCATTATTTGTGCTACAGTAATGTATGAAAAAGGGAGAAAGTATTTCTAGATTATATTTCATTTTATCATATTCTTGTTTTGTTAATTCCATTTATGTTACAAATTTCCAGTATCTTTATCTATCTAAAATCTATTAGTATTGATTTTTCAATTGGAATATAAAATCCATAATGATAAAAATTGATTACACTAAACTATTTATTTACCATTTAATAATCTAGAGGAATTAATTTTAAAAACAAAAGTAATGTTGTCTTAATTCATTAAAATAAATAAATTACCATACCAAAGGAAAAAGTGTATTCTTGTACTATGGAGGGGAAACCCTAAACATTTATCCTCATAAAATCGACATTAAAACTAACAATGAATTAATGAAATTAATTTATATATCTAGTTTCTACTAAAACCCTTAATCTATAAAATCCAAACTTATATCTCTTAATTTTTATCAGTTTCATAATAATAAAAAATTCATTCTTCTTTTCTATTTCTCACACCCCGATAAATTTTTTTTTAAAATATCCATAAAAAATAATTATACTTTCTTATTGGTTTGATCTAGAATCAAAACTAACTATATATGAATTAATTTTTTACACTTTTTGGATATTTATATATTTTTTAATTTGGTTACCCTCATAGTTAAATAAAAATTCTATATGGGTGATCAAATATTTGAAACCTATTTTTAAGAAGGATGTAATTTAGTTTTCAGTTTTTTAAATGTTTGTTTAAATTTTTTTACAATTTTATTTTAAATTTTAAATATTTTATTTAAATTTCATTTTATGTTGATCATTCTTGTTCAATGGATTTCAGGTTATTATTGTTTACACATAACCACTACACATGGGAAAAATGATATTGTATTGTCATGATGGATCCTGAATCAGAATATAGGATGATATAAAATAGATATTTGACCATGATGGTCATCGTGATAAATCATCTTATCATATTAACAGAAATGGATCTTGGATTGTGAGAACGTACATACAAAGTCATATCTTTATTCATTTGAATGCATCCAAGAATATGCATATCACATGTTATAAATACACACATTGAAATCAATCTATCGATTTTCTAGTTGACATCCAATATGGAATAAGTTTCTATCACCCCTCAGGAATATTTGAACATGTACCAGAGATTCTAGATACATTTATTAAAATAACATTCATGGATATCAAAGAACTAATGACTACAAAGGAATGAAAATAATTGAGACGAAGGATTATTCAATAGATCTTAATGTTTCACTACAAAACATAGAGTATCATGTTTGGAAAATTATCGTGGAACATGTAGAGGGAGAGAAAACATGAGGGGTTCATTAGGGACGACCCCAAGTAAACATGTTTGTAAAATTGAGAATTATTACTTTTATAAGTGGGGAAAATATGAAAAATAAGCTAAAAATTATTTTTATGATGTAAAATAACAATTGAGAAAGATGATGCCAAAAAAGAAGCAGTAGAAGAACCACAATAGTATATTTCATTGACTTTATATCCCAAAAAACCAGTACCACTGTGTATCAATGCATAAAAATTATAATTATGGATCATTTTAAATAATTTAATTTAAACAACTCATTCAGATAGGCCCTCTCCAAAATTCTAAAATATAGAAGATTTCTAAAATAACATGTGACTAATAGGATGAGTCTGGAGGAGATTGTCACAATACTGCTCACATGAGAGAGCTTGAATATTGTTTTGAAGGCCCTACCAAATATCAAAAAAATACAAAGTATTTACCAAATTACTATTTATGTTTCTAAAATTTTTAGAACAAAAGTATTAGATTTATTTCGAAGACCTATTATTATGTTTCTCACCAAATTTAAATCATTTATATTGTTGGCAAAATGCCACAAGATTCTCACATCAATTAGTAGACACAATAATGATATTCCTGGCTGATTGTTGATTATATTTTGATCATGGATGAAATATTATATACCTTTATTGATTTCCTCTTTCAATATGTTTAATATTAAAAAAATATTATAATATTAGGAATACCATTTTTAGTGATGAGGCTTTGACTAACATACATACAAACTAGAGAACAATGTTTGGTTGTTTTTATAGAACAAGTACGCACATTTCAACATTCTTTTGATGATGAGAAATTATGATGTTAATGTTAATAAATGCATGAGAGAAGAAAACATACCTAAATTCAAGTATTTTTTGGTAATTAAATATGTTCATTAATTCAATGGTATCATAGAGTATGGAATTCAATGAAAAATAACAAAAGGGGAATGGGAAGTTTAGGGTACATAATTCTACCACTAGATTCATGGATAAGTTCACCAATTTATAGAATTTATGTCAAGTATGGATGGTATAAATAAATCCATTCAATCATTTAAGAGGAAAAGTGAATGAGTGGATTAGTGTAATGGAAATTCAGACAGTATAGTCACCACAAATATTGATGTTGTTCATAGAATAATCCAAGGGGTGACCTATATAGACATGTAACATAGGAGGTATTTTTAAACTCTATCCATGTAAGATCCTTATATTAATCCGTCTCTTGTGTCAAAGCTAAATAGGTCATGTTTAAGGAAACAATGTCAAACTAATGCGTTGTTAGGAGGAAACCTAGGATTTTAGGATTATTATTTTTCTATTTTCTATAATATGAACTCACTTTATAATCCATAATATTTTATTTATAATTGAATGTACTTTCAATTATGTTTTGTTATTTATCATGACCATTATGGAACATTTAGGGATTATTATAATGTATTAGATGACAAATTCACATCATGATACTACCATAGGAATAACCTACATACACCAATTTCAATGCATCATTGAAAGTGAGTAACAATTTTAATACTATAAATTATATTCTATTATAGAAATTTAATTTAATTATATAGTTTCTACTTCAAATTTCATGGCCCAAATTTATTTTTTTCAAAAATCTATAAAATTATAATACATAAAATACCTAAGATAATGTCCATTCAATGATTTGGACCTTATTTTCCAAAAAAATTGAATGAAAAATTAAAGGAAATAATTTGTGGAAAAATTAATTTGTTTTTTGATTAATAAATTCATGACTTATGGAGTTCGATTAATTTTTGTAAATAAATTTTTTACAATATTTTGAAATTCATTTAATTTATAATATTTTTTTTCATTAATTTTATTATACATTTTTCATTTTTTGGATTGATTTTCCCAATAGTTCACATCCTTCTCAATACATTTTTTGAATCAATATTACCTATTTAATTTTATAAATTACTTCAATAGAGACCTGAACATGTAAACTTCTAGAAAATGAATGAATTGTTATTATGGTTATGACTAAATATAATAACATTTCATAAGATCAATAAATCATTGTTTAAGAATATATCAACATAACCACCTTGAATTTATCATTTTCTTCTCTAGAATCCACCAATATACTATTTTGGAAATAAGCTGTGTTACAAGTCCATTATATGTATGTGTACCCTACACATAGTATATTGAATGGTATTTAAAAACATAAACAAGGGGGAGAGGCTATCCATAGTAGTTTAGGATGCATAACACTGAGGAGAATTTTCTAGGGGGTTTTAATAATTATTTGGGGGGATTCCATTATATCTTTCACTAGGTTTTAATATTCTCCCATATTTCTAAAAAATTGATACTATCTTGAGAAGATAAAAAATCACCATTGCAAGACCAATAATCATTTTATGGTATGTGGTTATTTGTTGGATGTTATATTTTTTTTAAAAAAACATTTGAAAATTTTGAATGGGAATTAAAGGGATATTAATTCATTATGTTTGTAACATCAAAATTGCTGAGCTTTCCCGGGGTACCCCTTACCTAGTTTTTCACATGGCCTAATGTGCATTTCCTAGAATCCCAGTGGCTGCGGACTAGCAGCGAGGGCCTTGGGTGTGATAATGGGGAATCTATGCCCTTATTAGAAGAGTATTAGAGTATAAAATAAGATAGATAACAATAGCGGAAGCAGTGAAACATACAATAAGTTAACATAATAAGTAGTAAAAAACTGGAGCACACACACACACACACACACACACACATATATATATAAATATATGATTTATGATACATATGTCTAGGAAAGAAGCCAGACAAATCACACTTCTAGAATACAGTACTAAACCAAAGTACAAAAGAAAATTAAGTAAACATCTCTACAACATCGCAAGTCTCAGCTTAGTCACATTCTCCCCATATCCATAGAAATTAGGTACCTACAATAGAAGGGCGATTTCGCTTGTCTTTACTGGTAGTAATACAATCTTTTTGGGCCCAAAATCATCTCCCGAATAGAGTGTGAGACACAACCCAGTATGCAACCACCCAAATATCTGTGCCTAACATTCATTGAATATATATGGATGAATTAAACAAAAAAAGTCGTAAATGAGGAAGTACACTAATGTAAATATCCCTATAGTTACATTTACAAACATTAAATTTTTAGTATTTAATCAACCAGAAAAATACAAGCAACCCTCTGGGCAGTTCTCATAGCCTTACCCCGGTATCTCACATTACAAGATAATATATTTCAATGAATCTATGTGGAAGCACTCACTCTCAATTCCCCCTATAGTCTTGTGTGATCAATGACACTCTGAGGAATAATTGACTGTCAGTTCCCACTATAGTCCTTTAATAGTAATCTACAAACACTCTTAGGAAGCACTCAACATCAATTCCTCTTGTGGCCTTGAAATTTAACTTTAGAAACTCTGATGGGGCACTCAACCTAAATCCCCCCTATGGTATCACAGTGTGATAATTATAACATACACTCTAGGAATGACCTCAATGTCAAATTCCCCTATTGTCTCACTACAATAGGTTCATGCAGCCCAGTGAAAGTAATTATGCACAAATGAAAATCAACAGCAAATGTAAACCTCCGGAACTAGATGGCTACAAAAACATAAACATATCATGGCATTTCAAATAATAATCACTCCATCCTAATAATACTAGGCATGGAAAATGAGTAACAACCTAATATGAAAGGCTAGACCAAATGGTCAATAATAAGAAGACATTGGTATAACATCCATACCATGAAATGGATAACCCTATTCCCAACAGTTAACATCTATCTACAAAAAAAGGCACAATAGTCAATTATAGGGATAAAACCCATAGACATGAAATACCCCAAACAATGGTATTGGGATCTTTTGCACATATAACTCAAATAATATCCACGGAAAGACACAATCCATATACTTAGGTGACGTGAGATCAATATACATGAACCTCATGCCTTGAATTTCCATAAAATGAAACAGATTTATAAAAGTGCTCAAAATGTTCAAACGAAGATAACTCGTGAGAGATGAGAAATCAAAATATGATGTTATAAAAGAGTGAATAAGCCACCATAGTGATTACAACGAAATAGAAGGCATTCTATTTGGAGAACAGATGGTGATTCGGGGGCGTGAAGATGATCTGCAACTGTATGGATGCTCGTGGACAAGTCAAATGAAGAAGAAGTGTGTTTTTTCCCATCAGACATGACCCAGGTTCGTCTAATGAAAAAAAGTACATGGCATGTTATTTAAAAGTAAATGGCGTGTACTTTCCTTTTCCAACCTCTACTTTAGGCTATCTCTAGGTCACCACACACAAACATGTACTCACCCATTACATGGCCAATACACTGTCACGTGCAGAAACCAGGTACACAACATGAACTTAAAGTACACGGTGTGTACTACTAAAATTTATAAAAACTTTTCTTTTTTCTCAAAAACCACAAGAAAATGAAAACATAATTGAAAATAAGATACATGTTCATTCAAACTTTTCCTATTAAAATAACACTTCCATGAATTTACCTAGCACGGCGGCATAGAAGAAGAAACCTCAAACAGCTCCAGACACTAAGATCGTACATCATCATACCACTCCCACGTCTCATACTATACTTTCTAGTGTTGCCATATCACTCGTACTATAAGAATAGAATGTCCATAGAGATCCATCACACATTGATAAAAAATTTAGATATGATGATCCTCGAAGGATGTGTCTACCACTAACTCAACCTCCTAGGGTTGGAAAATTTTAGATGGGTTTATGATGTAATGTCGAAGATGAGAAATTTAAAAGACATCAAGCATATCCTGGTACCTCTGAGGTAACTGCTTCCGATATGAAACCAGACCAACTCTCTTCAACACCTTAAATGGCCCAACTTACCACTATTTTAGCTTACACTACCTCTTAATCTTCCTTTGTCCCAACCTCGATGTTCCATGTAGAAAAAACCAATATTCAACCTCAAACTCTAGAGGTCATCTTCATTGAGCAACATAAGACATCATTCATGATTGTGAAATATCCATCCTCTTCCAAATCTACTATATATGTTCCACAGTCTCCTAGACAAGGCAAGGTCCCTACATAGAAACATGTCTTACCTCCAACCACAATAGTAGTGATCGGCATGTCTTACCATAAAATGCCTGAAAAGGAGAATTCTGAAGAGTATTTTCAAAACTATTATAGTAGGAAAAATCAACAAGAGTTACGTGCTTCTCTCAAGAACATATAATATCCAAGATGAATACTTGAAACATGTCCTCAAGCACCAAAATCATATGATCAAACTAGACATATATTTGTGGTTGGTAAGATGTACTCAGATGTACCAGTGTACCCAAAGCCTTCTGTAATCCTTGGCAGACCCGGTATGTAAAATGTGAGTCTCTATCTGACATAATGGTGTTTGGAACTCCATGTAAATGTAAAATCTCTCTGATGAATAGTCTAACGAACTCATCAACAATGATGGTCTCCTTAATTATAAAGAAGTAGGAATCCTTCACAACTATGTCAATGAAATCTCATTATGCACCATTCCCTCGAGGAGACCTTCGATAACCAGTCAAAAAATCCATCGCGACATCATTTCACTCTCACTCATGAATGGGTGACTATTGTAAAATCCCTACTGGTCACAAATTCACCACCTTCACCTACAGATAGGTGGAACACCTCATGAAAAAATTAGCAACATCTTCCTTCATACCTGGATACTAATTCTGATAGTGTAGATCTTGATAAATATTGGGGACACCCGGATTAACTGCCCAAAATGAAGATGGAAATTATCACATCAGATCCTCACGTATTTCTACTGGCACCCACACAAGTCTATGAATAGATTATACCTCATCCTCATCGACTTACCATCTAAGAATAGGGTCATCTGTTGAAACACTCTCCCATAGGAGTATTCTTTCTGAATCTGATAGAATCCTCATTCGTACTCTATATAGTAGAGTAGAGGTAATATCCATAGAAGAAAGAAATGTCTAACACAACTATCTTGCACCACAAAATGCATCTCAGAGATCAGTGCCATAAGTGTTCCCTCACTACTAGAATCCAGAACATCTTGTTTTTGAGTACTCATGTTCGATGCATCATCCATAGTGCAACCGTTCCCAGGTGTGAAGGAAAGCTCAATGTCATAATACTGAAGGTACTCAACCCGCATTAATTATCTCAAATTATAATCACTTTAAGTTAATATATATGTGGGAATCTTGTGGTCGGTGAAAACCACAAAATTATGTCCCCATATCTATTGTCTCTAAAAACATAAATCTTGAACAACTGCAGACAATTTGAGATCATGCGTCAGGTAATTTCTCTCACGTGGCCTCAACAGCCGAGACCTGTATGCACCAACTCCTTCTCCCTGCTCAAGCATAGCTCCTAGCCTAATACTTGATGCATCAGAATTTACAATATTTCTCTTTCCCGGATCTGACAATACTAGTATCGTTGTTGAATTCAGCCTCATTTTTAACTCCTAAAAGGCTGACTCGATAGAATCTGACCACAAGTACTTCGCCCCATATATAGTCATGCCCATTAGTAGCATTTAGAAGCGTGAGAATTCATACATAAAATTTCTATAGTAACCATCCATCCCTAGAAAACATTTTACCTCAAAAATGTTCTTTAGTAACTCCCTAGAAACTATGGATCTCACTTTCTCTAGATCTACTGATACTTCTATCTATGAGATAACATGACCCCATATGTGAATGTGGTCCATCCAAAAGTGGCATTTTTATATCATATCATATAAATGATTCTCTCTTAGTGTACTGAAAACTATCTCAATATGTGTTGCATGGTCGTGTCGAGTGTGAGAGTACACCAAGATATCATCCATGAAGACTACCAAAAATGAATCCACGTACGGATTGAAGACTTGGTTCATTGGTTCCATGAAGTCTTACGGTGCATTTGTGAGACCAAACATCATAAAAACATACTATTATCGACCATACCAACTTCAGAAAGATGTAAGATGAATATTAGATGGTCTAACATGGAATTGACGATAACCAGATCCAAAGTCAATCTTCAAGAACTCCTGGTATCCTTAAAGATGATCAAATAGATAATCAATCCTAAGTAATGGATATCAGTTCTTGACTGTCAAATGGTTCAACTACCGATAATTGACACAAAGTATTAGGTAACCATATGCCATCATCGAAAATAGGACCGTAGAATCCCATGGAGAAGTACTGGGTAAGATGAATCCCTTTTCCTGCAACTCCACCAACTGCTTCTTGAGCTCCTTCCAATCTGGTGTAGTCGGCCTATAAGGAAGAATTTACACCGTTGTCATTACTGGAGTAAGGTCAATATAAATTCCACCTCTCACTCTAGAGGAAAAAATAAAAAGTATTCTAGAAATATGTCCTTGAATCAATAAATCACTAGAGGAAAGTTCATCTGTGATGTCCCTCATTCATCAAGACATAGAGTAGAAATCCATGTTGTAAATCATCACAACCCATGATGATCGAGTCCCACTCTGCTCGATTGAAAATCCCATTCACCATTATGAAGAAATGATCAACCCCTTGTTATGTGAAACTCACCTTATGGTGATAGAAATCGACAAAAACCTAGAAAGGAACTAACCAGTACATTATGATAACGACATAATAACATGTGATCTCTATGACATAGAGGTACCTAAAGAAGAGACACCCACCAACCTAAAGAGGGAACTCCTTGCACTGTCATACACTATCCATTACTATCCCTAATAAATGTCTAACATCAAGATATAAACAGAAGAAAATATATATAGCCCAAGGATCTCTAAAACTGCAACTGATATAAAGATATGGGATGCCCCAGTATAAGAATTATTAAAAGCTAAAACATAAGAAACTGGGACTATACCATGAACTATAGAGGTTCTAGGTTTCTACTCTTACCGGGTCTGCTCCACTACAAATGATTGAACTACACCATGACCATGTGACCCTACATACCCACTCTAAGCTGATCCACCCTATTTTTTATAAAGGCCTGATGTCTAGATACCCCGACCACAACCTCCACCTTTCCCTCAATGGTCGGAAGAACTCCAATCCCCAGACTTGTTAGAAACTGGTGGTTCTTCTCCCAAATGATGAGTCATAGAAGAACCCCAGTCACCCATTGATAATGAGAAGATCCAATCGAAGCACTGAATACGGCCCATCTTTCCATAAGATCGTCATTCCTCTAGTTATCTCAAGCAATGTGGCATGTTTTATCAAACCCTCAAGCACTAGTATCAAACAACCTGGAAACCTAAAGATGCATCCTGCCTATTTGGATATCTATGTGTAGACTCCATGCGGTGCTTATAGCTATCACCTAGATAAGTACTAACTCTATATATGAAACCTCCCATGGTCACAGCTCCAGAATTTCTAAGGTTGCGCTCTTTGATCAGATCCTGGTTGACTATGGAAGATATAGAAGTGAACCTGAAGATGTTAATCTATGCTAGAATATCCTATCTAATACTATCCAAGAACTTCTGCGCAAGGAATAAATCATCTCCCACTATAAAGGGTGTAAAGCACTGTAACTCTGTTAAGTGAGATGAATATTACCATACTGAATGAGTCCCCTACTACAAACTCATTAACACTTAGGATCGATCATCCCTCAATGTATTAGGGTAGAATTTGTTGTATAAGGTATGTTAAAACTCATCACACTCCATAACCTTCTGGTGTCCCACCTGGGAGATCTCATCCCACCATATCATGGAAGAATCCCAAAGAATATATGAAGTGAGCTTGACCCACCTCTCCTGAGGTTTATCCAAATGATTGAAGATCGTCATCATGGATTCTAACCATTATTATGTAGCTTATGGTCCTCTATCCCTTGAGAGTCTGGGGGGACGCTGCTGGTGAAAGACCCATGTCAATTCTGTCATCAATGTGGCATAATGACGTACTCCCTAGAAGGTCTGTATAAACATCAAAAATCCATTTCATAGCTGGGCCTCAACACATATATATGAGATAACGGCTGGTGCCAATACTGACACAACTAGTGGGTCCACTGGTAGTCCCTGATCAGCGATATTTAGTGTTTGATCAATACACTATAACTATTGGACAATCTGAGGACATCTCAGTGGCATGACTATGCAAGGTCAAGCATGCACCATAGATCCAGATTAACAGGGACTGAAACATATAAGTGTTATAATGGAATAAGAGAAAGAAATAATTAATTTTTTTTTCAAAACATGGATACACGACATGTATAAGGCCTACATGGGGTGTTTCATTAATTCTTCACATGTTCATGTATTTCATCCATGCAAGGCCATGTAACACCCCAAACACACATTTTGTTTCCATAACACACGGTGTGAACGTAAATCCTCTACCCCTACACGAGTTCTTTTACATGGCTAAACCACACTGTTCTCATAGAACAAGGCTACACAACGTGTTAGTTCGAGACACGACATGTACTAGATGAACTTCATCATCCCGTGTGGTTAGATACACGACCAGTTACATGACTCCCTTTACATGGCGTGTTGTAGATTGAAACAGTGGGTACCAGAAAGATTTCATCACCTTGTGTTGTTCTCATCACGTCTGGATACAAGTTCACACTACATGGTAGGTTAAATATTGACATGACATGTATAACCTATGTTTTATCCATCTGTGTCATTAGTCAAACAGTTTGACACATGGTCTCCACAACACAAAGTGTACATCCAATACACGGCATGTCCCACCATGACTTCCCAACCCTGTGTCACTACCCACACAACCAATGACACAATTATAGACTACACGTTGTGTACATATAGTACCTGACATTTACTAAATAGAAACAGTTCCTTCCCGAAAATAAGGACACATGGAATTTATTAATCATTACATGACATGTATGATGGGTTTTTCCCAATAGTAAGTCTCTGATACTACTTCTGACGACTAGAAAAACACTGAAACAAACATTAAAGTGCCAAATTCCGATTCGTGAGTGATATACTCACTGAAAATAAAATCTTTGAATCTTATACATGTAAATTTAATGAATAAAAGTGTAACGATCCACCGAATTCTGATCCATGGGGGCCCATAACACCTCAATACCTAAGTTTGTCCTTCATTTAATCGAAACCTTACACAATTCAATACCCTATAAAAAGCAGGTATTCTATCAAGGAATCTATCACAACAACATGCATTTCTATCAATACATCAATCAAATTAACATGAAATCACTAATAAACCCTAAATGGTATGGCTTGAAAGAATGACATGTTATTTTTAATAATTTCCTATATAATTCATGAGATGGCATACCCTCATCTCATCGGGTTTCAAAAAAAATAGAACCGTAACAATATCAACGATAACAACCCAAAACATTTGAATCACCCAACAATGAAATAAAATCATCTATAAAACTACTAAAACTAGAAAATTTTAAATAACATGGTAGATTGGATTTTCACTCTACATGAGTTATCTACTTAGAAGCACAACTTACTACCAAGTACAAATTCAATACTATACCTAGCTATAGGCTCAAATAATTATCTCATAAAGAATAGAATTCCTTTGATACAACACTGTATCATCTCGGTTCCCAGAGCCACACAGAGGTTCCCTGTACTCGGTTGGTCGCATTCCCTTAAGATCATTTCCACAAATGCCAGTGGCTATTGACAAGAAGTGAGGACCTTGGGTGTGATAGTGGGGAAACAATGCCCCCATTTTTATAGTAACACAGTGGGAGTAAAAAAGATAACAATAGAGGATGCAATAAAACATTCCATAAGTATAGAGATGATGTAGTAATCAACTAGAAAACAAACATATATAGGATGCATGATACATATGTCTAGGAAATATGCAAAATAAGTCACAATGAATGAATATAGTACTAAACAAATGTACAGAAGAAAATTAAGTAAAAAAATATCTGTAGCATCGCAAGCCTCAGCTTGGTCCCATGCTCCCCAGGTCCACTACAATCAAGTAACTAAAGTAGTAGGGTACATTCCCTTGTCTATACCTGTAGCAATATAATCTGTTTTGGACCAAAAGAATGACCAAAATAGAGTGTGAGATGAATATTAGTAGGAATCATCAGAAAGATATATCCCAAACAGTAAGTGATTATATATGGCCTGCAATAAGCAAAAAGAAGCAGCAATCAAGGAAGTACTCAAAAGTAAACAGTCATATCGTTTCATTTACAAATATTTCATTTTATATAGTTAATCAACCAAAAAAAAATACAAGCAACCCAATGGGTATTTCTAATAACATAACACCTCTATCTCACATTAAAAGAGGAGATATAACAATGACTCTCAGAGGAATCACTTGCCATCAATTTCCCCTGTAGTGTTGTGTGATCAAAGAGTCTCTAAGGAAGTAATCATTGTCAATTCCCAGAATAGTCTTTTAATTTTAATCTATAGACACTCTGAGAATGCACTCAGTGTTAATTCCTCCTCTGGCCTCTTAATTTAAACATAGACACTCTCATGGAGAACTGAACATCAATCCCACCCTATAGTCTCATAGTGTGATAATTATAACAGACACTCTGGGAAAGACCTCAATGTCATTTTCCCCTATGGTCTATCTAAACCGGGTTCTCACAACCCTGTGTAAGAAATCGTACATAGACAATAATCAGAAACCAAAGTAATCCTCAAGAAATACTTTGTCTAAAGAAAAATAATAGTATGGAAAATAATAATCACTCCATCCTAACAATACTAGGCATGTAAAGCAAGAAACATCCTACCAGGAAAGGCTAGACCAAACGACCAATAACAAGGAAACATGGGAAAACATCCATATAATGGAAAGGCTAACCCTATTAACAACAGTTAAACTCTATCCAAACAAACAAGGAATTGCAGAATATAACAGGTATAAAACCCATAAACACGTAAAACCCTGAATAAGGGTATTAGGCACATTTTCTCATATAAATCAAAGTTTATCATCATAAAGGAACAATCCTCCTACCTCCATGTAATGAGATCGATATAGGTTAACCTTAGGCCTTGAAACACCCTAGAACACCATCGATCAAAAAAATTATTAAAACGTTCAACATAGGATAACTCGTGAGAGAAGAGAAATAAAGAGATAATGTTCTAGTAGAAGGAAGAACTAATAGTGTTGATTCTAATTCAATTGAGGGAAGTTTATTCAAAGAACTAATGGTGAGATAGTGACTCAGAGAAGATCTATAGGTATAGATGCTCTTGTACTAGAAGCAAGAAGAAGTAGTGTGTTCTATCTGTCAGACGCGACCCCAGTATGTTGAATGAAAAAAAACTACATAGTGTTTTCTTTAAATGTACATGGTGTGTACTTTCCTTTTCCAGCCTCCACTTTAGTTGGTGTCCAGGTCACCACAAACGGCCATGTACTAGGATGTTACACAACCATTACATTGTCACATGTGGAAACTGGGTACACAACATGTTCATAATGTACATGGCATATACTTTTGAAATTTCTAGAAACTCCACTATTTCTAAAAAACATTGGAAATGAAAAACATACCTGAAATGAATATATGGGATCTTCCAATTCTTTCTTTTTTCATGATACCACGTTGAACATTTTGGGGGGTGGAGGGAGAGATAACATCTAAAAAAGGATATATCTAATTATATTATATTTTGATATCAATAATTAAAATTTAGAAACAAACCTTATTTTTCAAATGTATTTGTTTGAACATCACTTACTTACATATTATAAATCCTTAGATGTTTTTTAACCTTCATCTATAGACCTCATGATAATTTCTGATTCTGTATTTATATGGTGGAGATATCATATGAAATGAAAGTCTATAGTAAGTGACTTGTTTTTAAGGTATGAGATTAATTTCACTGACACATTTTAACATGATTAAACGTGGTAATATTATATTTCACCTAAATTACAAATTTCATGAATATTAATTTTTTATTGATAACTAAAAAATGGAAGAATTAAAAGCTGTGTCTATTTAAAAATATTTAAATTAAAAATGTATAAATAATTTATTTCATTATAATTTGACACTTTAATGAATCCTTCTTATATAAATTTGATACATTTATCATTCAACTTTAAAAAATTAATTTCATGAAATTGAATTAAAATCATAGTAGGGTGAGCATCATTTAACGTAGGTTTATATTTCATCCTTGATAAAAATTCTGAATTCATGTTTGGTGGATTTGATCTCTATATTTCATTTATACATTTTACTATTAAAATATATTATTTTGATGATATAAATGATTAATCTGATAAAATATATTTAATGGAATTTTTATACATATTTGGATATCCAATTTGGTGTAAAACAAGAAAAAGGATCCAAAAAACGTTGATTCCCACATAAGGATTGGATTCCATGAGAAATGATGATCATAAGATTCTTATGGGGGCTACAAGTAAAAAGTTGTGATAAAAATTAACTTCATTGTCTGAAATTACAATTTTTTACATTAGAACATCCAACATATGATTTAAAAGTGTTAGGAATAAGGCATAAAGCAAAGGAATGAATATAACACATTCCCAAGATAAGATGAAAATGTGTCATGGTATGCGACATATTAATCCCATTGTGACACACCCAACGAGATTGAAAACATCAAATTAAATCATAAATTCACTCACATAAACCTATACAATAGAAACATATGATGTAAAATCAATGTTCAAGATGTAAAATAAAGTTATATGGCCCATAAAAACATATTTTATGATATTTGTGATGATTTTACTCCCATTATGACCCAAAACAATCCAGCCCTGCAATTAAAGACCAAAAAATCATTTTTGACATATTTAATATTTAATTAATTAAATATAAGCAACCCAAATGAATAATAAATAGGGGACCATGCTTCACCATCAAGGGATTATTTATTGGGACAACATCTTGGGGTGAATTGATACACTTCTACAATGTTTTTCAACTATTCTTCCCTCTACTACTTTTCATATTTTATTATATTATTTTCCATCCCACATTCTCGCACATAAATAGAATTGGGAGAAATTATAGCCTTTTATCAGGTAATTTAGATAAATGTGGAATTTTATTATGGATTTTATTACAACATTTGTAATTCATATTTGATTTTTATAATTTCTAATTCAAATTTAAAATCTATTTCTCTTTTATAAATTTAATAACATTGAATTTTAAATTATAAAATAGTATCATAAATAATGAAACTGATTTCCCTAAACAATTCCATTACCATTGAATAGTTTGGGGTAATTTTTTCTAAATACAATTTCAAGATAAAAAAGTTAATTAAAACAATAATTTCATGACCAAAGGAAAATAGGAGTTACTATAAAAAGTAGGGGATTACATGACAAATCAAACTTTCTCATCTTGAATCCAACACTAACCATGAATTAAATAAATTAATTTATAAATCTAGAATCACCTAAACCCTAGTATTTATGAAACACTAACATCCATTAAAACAAGATTTTGTAAATTCAAATATTCTTGAATATCTTTGTTCTCCCTTTTTAACTCAAAACAGACTATTTAATTTTTCTTCTTCAACAAAAAATACAAAAAATTTTATTTTATTTTAAAAATCAAAAAATAATTAGGAGAACTATCCCATGGGTTTGACATTGACTTGCGACTAACTAATTTTTTTTTAAATATACTCGGTTATTTGACTTTTATAAATTTTTATATTAGGCCATCCCAATATTGAATTCATGAAACCTCATTGGTGGAAGCTGAATAAATTTATTTTTTAGTGAAAATGAAAAAAACATAATTTTTTCATCAATAATTGTTTCTATACATGATGGGGATATTCATTAAATTGGTTATATTAATTTTTTATTATATATAGGTTTGTGTAATTGGATTGAAAACATTTGGGGTGAAAGTGGATGATTATGGATTTACACCTGTTGATTTTATTAGGTTTAATTATAAACTAGAACCATCTATCTATTAGATTTCATATGGATCTAACACAAATAATTAAAGGCATTAAAAGTCACAAAGTAACATAAAAAAAGATCACCTAGAAAAAATTATAGAAACCAGTTCTAATCTAAAATAAATAAACTATAAAAAAATTTCAATTAAGATAAAATGCATTATCATCAACATCAAATGGAATTGATGAATGTCACATGAATTATAGTCAATATAATTCCACCTCCAATGGTATTAATAGTTTTTGGTGAATAATTCAATACTCAAATGGTATTATATATAAAATGTGGTCTATTAGTGCATCATCATGAAAATTATGTAAATGAAAAATATAAATGTTTAGGAAGGTATTTTTGTCCTTAAACAGTGTCTTCCAAGTACACATGCTACATTCATCATATTGAGTGGTTATCTCAATGGGACCTTAATGATTATCCTTGTGTATTCATACATTAACAAATATTTATAACACATGAGTTACCGCCTCAGCCACACATGTATTATATGTAATATTTAATCTCATTTATTTTTGTCTTATTTAATAGTATTTTATAAGAAAAAAATTGTGAGTAAATCAAAAGAATAAATACTATTATCATTCTTCGTCCAAACCAATTATGGAAATAATTCATAAATAAGTATCAAATCACATATTATGATTTTCATTAGAAGCTCTCTTAATAATATAAGTCAATCATAGATTAATATTTGACAGGAGTGTATCATGAATTATAATTTCATGAATTATAATATCCATTAATAAATAGAAAATAATTTTGCTTATTGCATCACATGGAAGTGGGCTTTAGGGAATATCTAATTTATTTATGCACTTTTACTAAATCCCTATCACCTAATTTCTATTTAACTATTCTCAATATCATTTATTATAAATATTGATACCATATTAAAAATTTATTTGGATATTTAAAAAATAATAATTTAATATGAATTATTATATAACACATTATATGTAATACCTTGAAATTTCTCATCTGAAACTATTTTAGACTAACAATATACCATTTTAGGTGGCTTCATGAGTCTCCATTTATCCCTATTTAGTGAAACCTAATGTATACCCTCACATTTATTTATGATTGTACAATTAATATGAATATTTGGAATTATAATTGTAATAATAGAAATACCTAATGAAAATTATCAATTATACTCAATATATAAGGAGATCTTGTATGATCATTATCAATGAACTATATATCTATACCATTGTCCACCAGCTAGATAACATACTAAAATTTACTCTCATACATTCAATTTATCCAATATATCATATTACCATGGTACATATATTATATTATTCTAATATATTCAAATCAATTATTTTTTATTCTCTAAGTATTGAATTACATGTTCCATCAATACAATATATGTCACTCATTATTATATATGAGATAATAACATGACCCTAATCAAATGGATAATTAGTAGATTTGTTTCCATAAAAACAAATATCGTTATAATTTCAATTTCATCAAAATTTGTGGATTTTAATGGTTATTAAATTTCATATCTCATATTAATCATATGTCTATGACATAGTGAATGCGAAAATGTTCTAATTGTACTTCTCATAGTAAAAGTTCATATCATTTCTACTCAATGATGTGAACCTTAAAGAGACATTATATTATTATTTAATATATTTTATATTGTTGAATGATATTTTCGGATAGGAAATAGATGATACAAGTTATTAGTCGTAGGGTTTACATAAAGCACTGAGACATAATTTCATTATGTTTTCCCATGGAAATTCCCATTATATTCTATTATAATAACATAGACAACAATATGAATACCAAAAATTTTATTTTATATTGGTTATTACTATGTATGCGATTGTGAAATGATCTTATAAATTTGAGAATATTTTTATTAAATAATTTGTATCTCATAATTTGATGTACTAAAAACACATGATGATATATTATCACATCAAGGAAAGAATCATTGAGATAATCATGGATAATATGTTAGTAATGAATAATGTGATAAAGGATTTATCCCTTTTTAGTTTAGTTGAAGTAGATATCTATGGAATATTGATATAAATTCAATTTCCTGATTATGTACATTAAAATGGTAGTCTATATGACCAGTTTCATTAGGAACATTCAAATAAATATATTTCAAGTGTTTAGGTATCTGAGAGTGGTAGTATGACCATCTCATATGAGTTATCTCCATAAAGGGATTATGTTACATGGTAATCATTATTAATAGGTTGTAACGTCATTACGACATTAACAATTTTCACTATCGGTGCCATGTCATGTTACTAGACGAGAACATTATACATTAGGTAGGTTCAATATAATTCTTCTATCAAAGGGAAAATATTGAAAGGAACTATGTATATCCAAATAAATCATTAATTTATATTTTAATTTAATATGATTACAATTTAATTATATAAAGATAAAATAAATTTGAATTAATTTTGTTATTGGAAGCTGAAAATATCTAGTCAATTGAAATTAGAAAGTATATTTATTAAATTGGTATTTGATAAATATTTATTCCCATGATTCGAACATATAATATTTTTATTATTATCAATTAATATTATTTTAATATTTCTCTATTAGAATAAATAGAAGCTAGTCATAGTTAAATCAAAAGTGGGGAGGATTGATGTACCAATTTTTTATGTTCGGTGAGAATTAACATATAATATATTATTCAAATAATATTGAAATATTTTTTAGTAAAATAATGTTTATTTACCTACAAGCAATGGTCATGTGATGTTATTTATTATTATTATAATTATTCTCTAATTCGAATTTTTGGTTCTGTAGTGATTAAGTGAATCATTAAGGGTCTTGGGGAAATTATATTATTTATCCATAATATATTTATTCATGGTTATTCTATTTTTCTATACAAAATTTCCAGATATATCTTTTGGCGAAGAATTGAATTTAGAGATAATTATCTCCAAATCAATACATATTATGGAGAATTAAAAATAATAGTTTGAAATCAATGTCTTCCACTATCTTATACAGTATGAAAAAAAATTAATGAATTTATCCAAACTTATCGAAAATATTTTAGCGACCAATGACTAATAACATAGGTGTTATAACCATCCACACTAGAACCTGTAGAATCTAATAGTGATATTAAATTGTTAGTCTAGAATGTGTAGATCACTGTTGAGGTTTTTTACATTATAAAACAGTGCATAAATGATGTTATAATAATATAGGTCAACTGAATCATCAATGAATAATGAATTAAAAGATGATGTAATTTTTTAAATTCACCAAATTAATTATAAATTGAATTTAATGGACATCAATAATAATGTTTTAGGGTTGTTATTTCGTATAATTAGGAGGAAAATATGACAATTTTGATGAATTATCATTATTTGGAACTACCAATTGCAATTTAATTGTAACTAATTACCCCAAATAAGTATATCATATATATTATCTGGTTGTGACAATTTAATCATCAATCTATATCAAATGATTTCCTATATTTCATACTCCTCAATTGAGAGGAAAAACTCCAACTTTTATGAGTACCATCCAATGACATGATCACAATAAATTCCAATGACCACCATATTAGCTGAGGCTCACTGATTCCTAAAATAAGGTATGAAATTATATATATTTTTTCTCAAAATGGGTATTTTTCTATCATCAGGTAAACATTATGAAATATGACCTATTCACCCCATGTATTGAAAAAATACAGTGAATGGAACTCAATATGGTATACACCATGGGTCATCAAATACTATAAAAACAATTTTGCCTCTAATGGTAATTATGTATATCTTGATACTAGAGTCATACTCATGATAACCTTAACAATTCATCAGGACATATATTACTCATTCATAGACACTAGTTACGTGAATGTAAATGTTGTGCATTGATATGTTTCATATAAATACATTTCACAAATTAATATCAATATATAAATTTCATCATACAATGTAATGTAATGATAAAATAGTGATATTTGTTTAAATGAATCAATTTTTCTTCTAAAAAAACTATAATGAATACTTAACAATACCCTATATAATTACCTAAATGTAAAATAATATATGGATGACATAAAGATCAGATGTATGTTTTCATAACATTAATAGGGTTTTTAACACAATACATAATATTTAATTTATATCATAACTCTATATCACAATGTGGTAAAGCATTCAGTCTAAAATCATCAGTGTGTGATATTTATAATGAAACCATTTTTAACTAATGGTGACATTTAGGAATAATATTCCTAATTTTTGACTCCAAAAACATATTCAAACTCCTAAACCTCACAACATCAAATGTTCAGATAAAAATATATATTTTATACTTAATACTTTCTATGTTTTACTTCTTCATCATTGAATCGTTTTTATTTTATATTTTATGTGAAATGTTATTGTAAAAAATTTATCAATTTATATTGTTAATTACGAACATACTTTAACCATATTATGCTGAAATTATATTCCATTTTTTATTCCATATATATATATAATTCACATTTATCTCTACAATTATAATATAAAAATATATTATAAAATCAAAAGAAAATAATTTTTTTCACAATAATTATCGTATTAGTAGTAATTATATTCATTTTTTCATGATAACTACGTGTATATTTTTTAATTTTTTATTACAATTATATACACGAACTATTCTTGGATAATTTGTTAATGATAAAATTAATTTTAGATTAGTATAATCATTTATTTGTTGAATTTTTATCTTTATTAGTCTAAACATACTCCAAACTATGTCGAAGACACGAGATTTTCTTCCTAATATCATTCTAGTAATTAAAATTCCATTTTTATCAAAAAAACACTAATTCCTTCTTGGTTGGAATTTGTAAAAATAAACCATTACATCCATATCATTTACGTAATTCCACTTCCTTGTAGCATTTTTTTCATTTAAATGTAGGGAATACATCAAAATATCATTCTTAATGGGTACTATGAATTTATTACCTCATATTTATAAAAATATTTAGATAATTATTTTATCTATGATATATAATTTTCATCATCATATAATTTTAAAAAAACGTTATATATACATATGATCCATAAACCATGTGAATTTAATAAACAACTTCATATTATTCATAAAAACTTTTGGTTAAAAAAATACACCAATTATTTTATAAGTGGGAGGGTATAACTACACACATCCTATATTAATTTGACAATATGATTGAGAAAACCATTAGATTCAATGAAATCCTTTTAAAATATTTTATTTATACAACAAATGAAAAATATAATATCTGTTAATTATTAATTTTATTTTTAAATTATGTATATATATTATAATTGTGATGTTTATATTTAGTACCATATCGTATTAAAAAAATAATTAATTTCTATAACCATGATATATGACATGGAATCTCAGTGGAGTTTCATAAACCCATTCAGATATCATTAATAGTTTAATCTTATAGAATCATTACACCTTATTGATAACAATTATCAGTTTTAATGAAGCTAACTAACAAGTAAAAGGAAAACTATTAGATTATTCTATAATAACATCTTCCTCAAAATTGAAAATTTCTTCATTATTACTATATAGAAATAAAAAGAACTGATAAAACATATAATGAATTCATCTCTTCCTAAAACCTATACAATATTGAGTAAAAAATTCATAAAAAAATTATCATTATCCAAAAATGTTTCTATAACTGATAATAAGATAAATAAATGGGCTAGAAAAATAATTATATGGAATATTTTGTGTTTCCATGTAATTATTATGTACAAATATTTTACACTGGGGCTTGCATTAGGTTTGAGATACACTTTTCTTTACCTATCATGGTGCAGTATATTTCCTTGGACTCTTTGTTACTCTTCTAGAGTGGTTTAATTCCTTGTAGGCTTTCGTTCCCATGATTGGTGGACTCTCTCCCCATATTTAATGATGTTTTCCCCCAATTTGAATGGGATAATGGGATTCTCATTATTCCTTCCCTATATTTCTATTCAGAGCTCATTTAGTTTTTCGATACATTCTTATAAATCTGATTATGGTTTGTGAACTATGATCTCAATGTTTTGAAAATGTGGAAACTAGTTGAACACAATGATTAATTCATAAAAGGGAAGATACATTTGTTCATAGTTGAAGGTGATATTCGACATGTGCATACATATGTGAATATTTGGTGTGTTTTTTTATGAACAGTCATCATATTTCATAGTTTATTACATCTCATTAATAACTATTCTTCATTGTGGAAAATTTTCTATCCTTTGTACATAACATGTGAATTTTACCTAGTGGAGTAAGGAATCAAATTCTTTCTTCTTAGGGAATCTCATGTTGTCATTGGATGTAAAAACATTTGTATATTAGTCAGTTTCATTGGATTAAGGTCTTATGGGGAATCATTAATATGTTTGAATTCATTATTTAAAATATTAAAAGATTAAAATATTGTGATGAATTTTTCATTTTAAAATATCACATACTCGGATGGTTATGGGTTCTCATGACATAGTGATGCTGAGGTGAAGTGGAAACATTATTTATGGGTTATGAGGCTAAGTGAGTTCCCAATGGAAATAAACAAACTACAATGTTGTAACATGATACTGGGTAAGTGAAAAATTTAATGTTGGTGTTGGGGTATACAGATTGATCCTCGTAGAGGTGTCATGCATGCATTGTTAGGAGAAAGTGATCAAACCCTTATAATTACTATGAAGAGTTTATGGTATTCTAACATAACTGATGCATTTAGTTCAAGATCATGTTGTATGTATGATTACACAAAGAAAAGATAGAAAACATAGTTTAGTTTGTGGCTTATAAATAGGATAATATTATTACATGGGGGATCATCTCATTATTTTCATGAGGTAACTTATATTAATTGTATAGGGTAAATATATCATTTAACATCATGTGTTGAGGATGTTTTCATAGATTTTAAACAGATCACAACATCTATGTTTATGATATATAGGTCAAATCCTTATATCATGGATGAGGATGTTATATATTCTAGGTGAATCAAATGTGATGTTAGGAGAAACAATATTGGGATAGGGGCATATGTGTGGAAGCTGACCATGTGCTTCAAAATGAATTGATTGTATAATTAGGGTTTCTGTGTGAAATATAATCTTGTTCTTCTAGGATTAGTAATGATATGATTTAGGTTTACTTAAGGAATACTATAATGTGTTTGTAGGAGTAAAAATTTTATTACTAGGGCTTATTTTTGGAAGCTACCCATATTCTTCAATGAGAAACAATTCTTTATATGGTGCTTACATAGTTGGGTTTCTCATGGTTGTTCAATATAGAAACTTATGGTAGACATGGTTGTTATAGAACTATGATACCCTGGGGTTTTATATGTATAAGTGGTGGAATTAATGAGGATTGCACAACTTGGATATCTAGGATGCTATTAAGGATCAGTGATGGTTTGAATGGGGCTTACAGAAAGGGGATAATCTGGACGCTGATGAGGAGAATTGGTCTTAGGAATCGGGATTATGCAAATGAGATTCCTGAGGTGAGGATATTGATATGTAATTTATAAATGGTTCTTATCAAAATGATATTATTTGGATTCTACTATATACCATGGATGGTATAAATAGGGCTTACACTACTGGGCTACGTAGTACCTATTTTGTGTATGGATAGTATGAAATGTTCTACACAAATGTGATAGTCGGAGGATGATGATATCATCTCATTAATATCCAAAGAATATTATTGTGATCATCACACAAGGAACACAACACTTACAACACATATCATCCCATGTTCATTGTATTTGCTAATTTAATATTATATTATCCAGAAAAATTTGTGTGTTTGGGTTACACATGGTGACTCCAATTACTAAACCTTACACCTATGAACTCAAGGATTCCCCTATGCTCTATTTTCCATACCAATTAATCCATCAATTTCATAAATACAACTCATTAAAATCTAATTCAAAAAAGTATTTCACAATGCTTTAAAAGAACTTTTCATTTACCAATACAATAGAGAAACCATATTTTATCAGAAACACAATTCTTTACACTCAAATAATGTTATTTACTCATTAAATTTTACCCAAAAAATAATTTATAATCATAACATCATTGCATATCATAAAATATTGGCTAGTGACAGAACGACATACCTCAAACTCATGGTTGGACATCCCTAAAATGAGAAATAAAAATTGTAATAATACAATAAGGGAAATATAGGCCCTGTAATCAATCCCCACATCTCTTAAGACTAATTCTTCAAAAAAAAAGTTAGAGGAATGGGTAGATCATGATAAAAATTTCTTAACACAAAAAAAACACACTGTAAAAAAAATGAAATTTCCCATGGACATAGTTCACATAATTAATCTATATGAAAATAATAGAATTGAAATCGTAGGTCAAAAAATCACATAACTCAACAAAATATCACTACCGTGATCAATGTTAATGAAGATGAAGGATAATCATACTTTATGGAACACCTTACACAACCCTGTTGATAAATTATGATTATATTGATCCAGATGTAGTGTAGGTTCCAAAAATCAAGAAAGAAGAGATCTGGGTTACGAGAAAAGTGGTTCTAGTGAATGAAATAAACATATCACCCGTATGAATCCCAAAAAATCCAACTTCATGAGAATTACATTATATGTTATACCATTACACTTCATGTAAAATTTATGGTCTATATTCAAAAAAATCATATCACATTTTTTTAAAAACAAACATTTTGACACTATAAGTCATGTAAATAATTTTTCATAGTGTATAACCATGAATTCTATGTATTTATCACATGACATGAGCTTGGAGAATGATTCACATCATCATATTACATTAAACAGCCTATAAATTCCTAGTAGTGAGTGGAAACTATAACAATTAAAAAATGAACACCAAACTACCGTGGGTATTTTTTGAACATGGGGAGAACACCGTTATTTTATTATAAGTTTATACATAGAATCAATTAATTGAAACAAATGTACATCCCTGAACATTAGTTAATTATGATCAAAAAAAATTATCTTCCTCATCAAGATTCCAAAGACAGACACTGTTAAATTGGAAAAATAATAATTAGAAGTTAGATACCATAATTATTATAATAATATGACACAAACTACCCACCTTAATAATTTCAATCCCTGAGAAGTCTTGTGGATGAAATAATTTTGGTAAATTAGTGAGGCCACTATTACCTCATCAATTAATTATGCTCCCAAGTGTCTAGAGAAAAAAACCATGTCACCATTACAATAAAAATGGAGGAATTGACATCCCATATAAGAATTTATATTGAGATTCAAATATATCAAATAGTTAGTGCACATTAGAAAGATGTAGTTATTGCTAAATCTCTCCCCAATTGAGAATTTTAGAGGGATAAAGATGTTTTTTCTTGAGCTATGATATATGTAACATCCCAAGTAAGTAATGAATAATAGATATTTTTATCTATGTCTATTAATGATTAAGATACCGTTTTAGAGGCTTAAAATGAAAATAAATACAATCTTATGCATGGAATACACTAATATTCTCAAAAGATTGTTTTTCTGCCTTTTGATGGAAAAACCTTTTTAAATCAATATTTTGACAATTTTATAAGCTATGTTTGTCAAAATAAACTTATTATTTATGATTGGAACATCAAAATTTACTTTGTGTGAATTTTTGGTATTTTTCCGATAAAGTTCATTTTTTAATGAATAGTGAAAAATGTTGTATTTTAATTCAAAACCTCTTTTTAATCTAATTTATTTATATGATTAGATTATCTTTTTAATTGGGTTTGAAGTGAAATTAGAATATATTTTTACCATTTTATCCAATGGTGGTCATTAGAATCAATCTCACTTTGAAATTGGACTTAAACTAGTGTCAATCTTTTGATACTTATTGTTTCATAAAAACACGCTATTTGTCATGACAACGGGAATTAGTTTTTAAATTAATTAATTCAACTTACATGTATTGAATTTTGTAAAATAGACATGATTTTTGAATTCGTAATATAAAATATAGCTTAGGGTGATTTTTTTGTATCTTTCTAAAAAACTTCAATTTTTGATGAATAGTGAAACCACTAAGTGGTAGTTAAAGAAACTGATTTTTCGTTTAAATGAAACTTTGCCACTTCTGTGATTTGATTTTCAAAAATCCGACATACATGGTTGTCATTAAGAAGTAAAATGTGGTTCAATGAGATTAAAATAATTTTTTGGTGAATAGTAACTTTTATGTTCTTAATCGCGATTAGTGGTAATTAGTGTAGTTTAAGGTAAAAATAATGTTTTAATAACATGAGATGAGCTTGACACATGTCCTACCCTCATTGGATATGTCATGGCCGACCAAGACAATCCATGGGTCAACTTGGGGACCCAATGGAGCCACTTTGGTTTGGAAATGACAAAAATAACTTTTTATTTAATGTTAAAGTAAAAATTACACAAACAAGAGATGTTTTACTAAAACAATTTTTCCATGGGGTTATACAAGTCAGATATTTGATTATAAAAAGTCATTGGAAAGCTAAAACGATTTCCTACATCATAGTATTTTTTTTATAATTTTTAGACTTTAAAAAATTAAATTATTTATGACATCATAATGATGCAGCGATGACCTCATTCTTTGACGATTTAAAAAAAATGGAAAGATAATTTAACATCTAAGATCTAAACATGTCCAAAACTTATTGGGTGGGTATATTTCTATCCCTTATCACCTTACCCTCTAATTCTATCAATGTGGGACCTTTTGAATCCGAAACGCATTTTAAAATAAAGTAACATTTCTTTACTTTCCAAGAGTGCCCCTCCTCCCTCTTATAAAAGGCCCCCACCTCTACCTCATTACCCACACTTCCAAAGCCTTTGGCTCGGACAACCCCTTCCCATTTTGTCTCTACACATACCTCTCTTACTCCTTGAATCCTCACTTTGGGCAGAAGTCTTCCCAAGGAAGCCTTTGAGCTCAAACCAAATGGAGTTACCCGATTTTAAGGCAATGTCTTCACTTGAGTCCTTTTGTTTTATTTTGCTTCTCCAACCCCCTAAACTCTTTTTATTCATTTCTTTTGTAACAACTCCAGTATCATAAATATACTAGGATGTTTTTATAAGAGGGATTCGATCTACACTTACACACACCTACATCTAATGGTTAAAGGACATACTGTTTCCGTGGATGGTGAATTTATGCCTCCTGAAACGATGATTGATCAACATTCTTTTAACACCTTCAAAGGTGGCCATTAAGATGTAACTATATTTATATATGATATATAATATGTTTATGCTTTCCTTAAGATTCTTTATTTTTCATTTTGGGCATACTTTTATGGTTTCCATTATGGGTAAACGCGATATCTTCATTTAAGGAAGTGCGGACTACCGCCCGCTCAAAGTGATTTGATTCGTTAAATACCATATGTGGGACGTATAAAGGATGGAAATATGATATTATATATGATATTATACTAGAATTATAATACAGCTTTAAATCATTATGATTCCATTCTATAAAATACGAAATAGAAATGAAAGTAGCGTTCATGCGTACGTACGGCTTACCGTCTCCATGAACAGTGCATTTCATTTCTTACCTCTAAATGATTATGTAATATTATAAATTCATGTATATACATGATATATATGATATATACATCATGATTACCATTCTTTATATAATGGATACATGAACAACTCGTAATTATAAAGGGTTTATTTTTTACTCCAGTACCAATGATCGTTTAACCGACCGTTATTAACTTAAATAATTACATGGTATTCATGACATGAAAATAAGTGATATAAAAGGAATAATGAAATTGAAAAAGGTTCTTACACAAGTATAAATTAACTAAAGTTTATTATTCAGGAGATTAAAGAACGACCGAGTCATGTCGGACCTGAGGTATTTGACTTTGTCTCAATCTCCTTTCATTAAAGCATATTTTGTTTTATACAAAAAATTCTTTTATAGGGTGTATATACCCCTTTGACTTTTATGTTTATCCAAAAGGAATCTTTTTTATACGAATTGTTTTACTAAACTACAAAAGGGAATTTTTTTTCATACGTATGCGGCGACAACGTCTTTTCCGCCGTCGTGACCATTATTTGAGTTTCGGCTTCCTCTACAAGCCATAAATTTTTTAAGAAAAATAAATACCATGTTTTACATTTATTTTATTTTGGTATTGAAAATGGTTTTCATAATGTTTTTATATCAATGTGTTGTATTGATATCTTGTGATTGAAAGGTGGAAATGTTATGTTTCCTTTATGCATGTTTTATGGGATACGATTATGTTGAGGTTCTTGGGCATTATTATGAAGACGGGTGGTTCCGTGATAGACTAAGGGCGGGTGAGACCGATATAGCTCTCCAATGCATTGGGTAACGTGAAGGAGTGGAATGTTAAGGTTTCTCTGAAGAGATTTAGGGAATATACTATGATGGGTATTCCAAACGTAACCAAGATGGTTACTCCCTACGTAAGAATGTTATGAATGCCTCAAGTTACCTTTATGTCTTATGATTTCTATGATTTATTCATGATTTTATGAGGTATGTTAAAGTGCTTATGTTTTATGGGTAAAGTATGTTTTCATTCTTATGTATATATGTACCCATGATTCCTTTCCATATTTTTATATCCCTTACTGAGCTTTTTATGCTCATCCCATGTTTTTTTGAAATGTTTTTCACAGGTCAAGGGAAAGGTATATGATATGATGATAGTGTCAAGGAAATGTCAAGAAAGAATCCATATTTTATTTTAAATATGTTTCCATTTATGGGAAAAAATAATTATATCTTTATGTAACCACTTTGTTTATATGTGGAATGTAATGCAAGTTTTATGATCTAATTCTCTAAAACTCTAAACCCGAAAAGATCCTCAATGTGTAATCTTGTGATAACTCAAGATTAAGTAAGGTTTATGGCTGGGGCCTTATAGTTGGTATCATAGGTCGGTTTAGATAACTTTAAGATTTAGAATTCTATTAAATGATTATCCAAAAATATTTTTTTGGTCAAATTGATGTGATATTGTATTTTAAGATTTCCATGTTGCTTCATCTAAGACATGTTTGTTCAGAATGGTTTTCCGCAGAGGAAACAGGGATGCAGTGCTAGGAAGGCATACAGAAGGAAATAACCTTCCGAATCAGCATCCTGAGATGGTCCGAATTGGAACTGAACAGTTTGCTACAGTAATGGCATAGTTGACTCATGCGATAAATGGTGGTGGTATCCATGAACGAGATCAGAAAGATCAACCACAGAGGAACATGTCAGTTGTGGAACATTTCATGAGGCAACATCCCCCATAATTCAGAGGATCATCTGAACCTGTGTTAGCTGAAGGGTGGATTAAAGCACTGGATAAGATTTTCGATGTCATGGGGTGTTCAGACAATCAAAAGTTTAGTCTTTCTATTTAATGTTTGGAGGGTGAGGTAGATCAGTGGTGGTCTATGGTTAAAAATATCATGGACGCCGATGAGATTGATTCTGTTGACTGGTATGAATTCCAAGGTATGTTTCTTGAGAAGTATTTTCCTAAGGTTGTTCGACTTAGGATGTAAAAGAAATTCTTGGAATTGAGGCAAGAGGAAGACTCAGTGGCTACCTATGAAGAAAGGTTCACTCGATTGGCAAGGTATGCTCCAAATTTTATCTGATACCTTGATAGTAAAATCAATCGTTTTTACTCAGGATTAAAGCCAAAATATCGAAGGGCATTAGATTCTCGTGAGTTTAAAAGTTATGAAAAGCTTCTTCGATGTGATGAGAAGGTGGAAATGGAGTTTGCCGATGATCAAGTGTTCTATAACAACCAACAAAAGAAGAGACCGAGGTGGCAGGAGAAAGGTAAGAATTCTTTAAAAAAGTCTGATGGTAAGAAAACTAAGTTTCCAATTTGTGATAAATGTGGCAAAAGGAATGCTGGGGAATGTCTTCTGAATTCTGGAAAGTGCTACCGTTGTGGTAAGATGGGACATAAGGCTCGTGATTGCACTGAAAGGGATCAAGGTGAAGGTAAGACCAAATTTGATTTATAGTTAGTTAAATGTTATAAGTGCAATGAGATGGCTCACTATGAAAACGAGTGTCCGACAGAGAGATTGAGTGATGGGAAGCAGTTAGACTAAAAGCAGAATGGGGTGGTGAAATCCTTTGCAACTACTTCAGCAGATGTCAGGCCATCAAATGAAGTTGTATCAGGTACTTTGTTTGTTTTTTCAGATTATGCCAGTGTGTTGTTTGATTCGGGGTCTACACATTCTTTCATCTCTGAAAACATTTCTTGTAAAATGGGAATACCATCTCAAGAAATGACTCCTGAACATTTGGTAAAAACACCTGGGGGAAATGTTGAGCAAAAAGAATTTATAAGAATCTTCCTATCCTTATCTGTGGAAAGAACCTACTTGCAAACCTTATTGTTCTACCTCTAGTAGATTTTGATGTTATCCTGGGTATGGATTGGCTCTCTATTTACCATGCTAAGATTGACTGTAGAGGTAAAGAAGTTTCTTTTCAGAAAGACTTTTAGTTTGTGTACAATAATAAACCCTTACTGTTGATAACTTATCAAGAGGCCAAGAAACTTGTAAAAGATGGAAATGAATGTTACCTTGCACACATCATTGAAAATAAAGGAACTGTTCATATTAATGATGTGCCAGTGGTAAATGAGTATCCTGATGTTTTTCCTGATGAGTTGCCTGGAATAATACCAGATCGGGAAGTTGAATTTACTGCTGACATAGTTCCTGATGCTAAGCCAATTTCAAAAGCCCCATATCGAATGGCTCAAATTGAACTTTTAGAGATGAAGGAGCAATTGAATGATTTATTAGAGAATGGTTTCATTCGACCTAGCACATCACCATGGGGTGATCCTGTTTTATTTGTTAAAAAGAAAGATGGTTCAATGAGACTTTGAATTGATTATAGAGCCTTGAATAACATCACTGTTAAGAAAAAATATCATTTGCCTCATATCGATGATTTGTTTGATCAGCTCTTGGGAGCTCATTATTTTTCAAAGATTGACTTGAGATCAGGGTACCATCAGCTGAAAGTAAAGGAATCAGACATTCCGAAGACTACATTTCGTACAAGATATGGCCCATTTGAATTTGTAGTAATGCCTTTTGGGCTAACCAATGCACCTTTTGTATTCATGGACTTAATGAATAGAATTTTTCATGAGTTCTTGGATAAGTTTGTGGTGGTTTTCATTGATGATATATTGGTTTTTTCTAAAAGTAAAGAGGAGCATGAAAGACATTTAAGGGTTATCTTGGAAACCTTAAAAGAAAAGAAACTGTATGGAAAATTCAGAAATTGTGAGTTTTGGTTGCAACTAATTTCTTTCCATGGTCACATTGTTTCTAAAGATGGGATAACTATTGATCCTGCAAAAACAAAGGTCGTTGAAGAATGGCCAAGACCCACAAATGTAACAGAGATTCGTAGTTTCCTTGGTTTGGTAGGCTATTACCGAAGGTTTGTTAGAAATTTTTCAAGGTTATCTAGTCCAATGACTAAGCTAACTCGGAAGGGTGTTAAGTTTATCTGGACAAAAGAATGTGATGATTTTTTTCAGGAACTGAAAAGAAGATTGGTGAATGCTCCAGTTTTGGCACTACCTTCCAGGAATGGTGAGTTTGTTATCTATAGTGATGCTTCATTGAAAGGAATTGGTTGCATCCTAATGCAGAATGATCAGGTAATTGCTTATGCTTCACGACAGTTTAAAACTCATGAGGTAAATTACCCTACACATGATTTGGAATAAGCTCCTGTTGTTCGCTTTAAAAATTTGGAGACATCATTTGTATGGAGTAAAGTGTGAAATATATACTGATCGCAAAAGTTTAAAGTATATATTCACTCAGAAAGAGTTAAACTTGAGACAGAGTTGATGGCTGTAATTAATCAAGGATTATGATTGTACAATTCATTACCATCTGGGAAAAGTAAATAAAGTGGCTGATGCTTTGAGTCGAAAAAGTAATGCTTCATTAACAATGTTTTGTTTGGAACATGATCCTTTGGTTACGGATTTGACGAACTTTGGTATAGATGTTTTTGGAACAGGATGTTCTTCTATTTTGTTTCAGGTATCAGTGAGATCATATCTATCAGATAGAATCAAGCAAGCACAAAAGAAAGACAGTGAGTTGCAGAAAAATGTAGAGCTGGTTCAGAAAGGTAAGTTTCCTGAATTCAACATTGATAGTGATTGTGTTTTGAGATTTGGGAAGAGATTGTGTGTGCCTTGTGATTCACAGTTGAAGAGAGAGTTGTTATGTGAAGCGCATAGTTCTCCGTTTTCAGTTCATCCTAGTAGTACTAAGATGTACAGAGATCTGCAGGAGTATTACTGGTGGGATGGAATGAAAAGGGATATTGCTAATTTTACTATGAAGTGTTTGAATTGTCAACAGGTTAAAGCAGAGCGGCAGTTACCGAAAGGGATGCTTCAGCCTTTACCAGTGCCATAGTGGAAATGAGAGAATATATCCATGGACTTTGTTGTGGGATTACCAAAGACATCTCGAGGTAATAATGCAATCTGGGTTATTGTTGATCGTTTGACTAAATCTGCTCATTTCCTTGCTATACGAGATACTTTTTCCCAAGATCAACTTTCCCGTTTGTATCTTATAGAGATAGTCAGGTAACATGGTGTTCCTCTCACCATTGTATCTGACCGTGATCCCAGGATCACTTCTATATTTTGGAAAGGCCTTCAGAAGTCGTTGGGTACTGAATTAAATTTTAGTACAGCTTTTCATCCTTAATCAGATGGGCAGTCAGAACGAACAATTCTGACCTTGGAGGATATGCTACGAGCTTGTTTGATGGATTATCAAGGATGTTGGGACCAACATCTTTCTTCGGTTAAATTTTCATATAATAATAGTTTTCATTCTAGTATACATATGGCACCATTTCAGGCATTATATGGGAAGCGATGTCGAACTCCAGCTTTCTGGGATGAAGTGGGTGAAAGGATGTTGATGGGACCATAATTGGTAGAAGAAATGGCAGAACAAGTTCATCTGATACAGAAACACATGATAATAGCTCAGAGCAGGCAGAAGAGTTATGCGGACAACAGGAGGGAGGATCTCTATTTTGAGGTAGGTGATCATGTTTTTCTCAAAGTATCACCATGGAAAAGTGTGATACGATTTGTTAAGAAAGGAATGTTGAGTCCAAGGTTCATTGGAAAATATGAAATTCTAGAGAGTGTTGGATCTGTTGCTTACCGAGTGGCATTACCTCCGAGTTTATCTCAGGTACACAATGATTTTCATGTTTCGATGCTGAGAAAGTACATGCCAGATCCATCTCATGTTTTGAGTCCAGAGGTAGTTCAGTTGGAAGAGAACCTATCTTATGAGGAACAACCGGTCCAGATTCTTGACCACAGGGAGAAAGTGTTATGGAATAAGGTGATTAATCCGGTAAAGGTTTTGTGAAAAAACCTCATGATGGAATAGGCAACATGGGAATTTGAAAATGCAATGAGGGATAAGTACCCCCATTTATTCGATAAGTAAATAAATTGCGGGGACACAATTTTCTAAAGGGGGGAAGTATGTAACATACTAAGTAAGTAATGAATAATATATATTTTTTATTTATGTCTATTAATGATTAATATAGTGTTTTAGAGACATACAATGAAAATAAATACAATCTTATGCATGTAGTACACTAATATTCTTAAAAGATTGTTTTACTGCCTTTTGATGGAAAACCCTATTTAAATCGATCTTTTGACAATTTTATAAGCTATGTTTGTCAAAATAAACTTATTATTTATGATTGGGACATCAAAATTTACTTTGTGTGAATTTTTGGTATTTTTCTGATAAAGTTCATTTTTAATGAATAGTGAAAAATGTTGTAATTTAATTCAAAACCTCTTTTTAATATAATATATTTATATTATTAGATTATCTTTTTAATTGGTTTTGAAGTAATATTAGAATATATTTTTACCATTTTATCCAATTGTGGTCATTGGAATCAATTTCCCTTTGAAATTGGACTTAAACTAGTGTCAATCTTTTGATACTTATTATTTCATAAAAACACGCTATTAGTCATGACAATAGGAATTAGTTATTAAATTAATTAATGAAAATTACATGTTTTGAATTTTATAAAGTATACATCATTTTTGAATTCAGAATATCAAATATAGCTTTGGGTGAAGTTTTGGTATCTTTCTGATAAACATCAATTTTTGATGAATTGTGAAACCACTAAGTGGTAGTTAAAGAAAATGATTTTTCGTTTAAATGAAACTTTTCCACTTCTGTGATGTGATTTTCAAAAATCCGACATACATGGTTGTAATTAAGAATTAAAATGTGGTTCAATGAGATTAAAATATTTTTTTGGTGAATAGTAACTTTTAAGTTCTTAATCGCGATTAGTGGTAATTAGTGTAGTTTAAGGTAAAAATAATGTTTTAATAATATGAGATGAGCTTGACACGTGTCCTACCCACATTGGATGTGTCATGTCCAACCAAGACAATACATGGGTCATCTTGGGGACCCCATGGAGCCACTTTGGTTGGGAAATGACATAAATAACCTTTTATTTAATATTAATGTAAATATGACACAAACAAGCAGTGTTTTACCAAAAAAAAATTTTACGTGGGGTTATACAAGTCATATGTTTTTTTATAAATAGTAATTGGAAAGATAAAAAGATTTCCTACATGATAGTATTTTTTTTATAATTTTTAGAATTTAAAAACATTAAAGTATTTATGACATCATAATGATGCAGCGATGGCCTCATTATTTGACGATTTAAATAAAATGGAAGGATAATGTAAAATCTAATACCTAAACATGTCCAAAACCTATTGGGTGGGTGTATTTCGAACCCTTATCACCTTACCCTATAATTATATCAATGTGGGACCTTTTTAATCCGAAAATAATTTTAAAATAAAGTAACATTTCTTTACTTTCCAAGAGTGCCCCTCCTCCCCTCTTATAAAAGGCCCCCACCTCTACCTCCTTACCCACACTTAAAAAGCCTTTGGCTCGGCCAAACCCTTACCATTTTGACTCTCCACATCCCTCTATTACTCCTTGAAGCCTCACTTTGGGCAGAAGGCATCCCAAGGAAGGCTTTGAGCTAAAACCAAAGGGAGTTACCCGATTTTAAGGTAATGTCTTCACTTGAGTCCTTTTGTTTTATTTTGCTTCTCCATCCCCCTAAACTCTTTTTATTCATTTCTTTTGTAACAAATACAGTATCTTAAATATACTAGGATGTTTTTATAAGAGGGATTCTATCTACAATTACACACACCTACATCTAATGGTTAAAGGACATACTGTTTCCGTGGATGGTGAATTTATGCCTCCTAAAACGATGATTGATCAACATTCTTTTAACACCTTCAAAGGTGGCCATTAAGATGTAACTATATTTATATATGATATATAATATGTTTATGCTTTCCTTAAGATTATGTATTTTTCATTTTGGGCATACTTTTATGGTTTCCATTATGGGTAAACGCGATATCTTCATTTAAGGAAGTGCGGACTACCGCCCGCTCAAAGTGATTTGATTCGTTAAATACCATATGTGGGACGTATAAAGGATGGAAATATGATATTATATATGATATTATACTGGAATTATAATACAGCTTTATATCATTATGATTCCATTCTATAAAATACGAAATAGAAATGAAAGTAGCGTTCATGCGTACGTACGACTTACCGTCTCCATGAATAGTGCATTTCATTTCTTACCTCTAAATGATTATGTAATATTATAAATTCATGTATATAAATGATATATATGATATATACATCATTATTACCATTCTGTATATAATAGATACTTGAACAATTCGTAATTATAAAGGGTTTATTTTTTACTCAAGTACCAATGATCGGTTAACCGACCGTTATTAACTTAAATAATTACATGGTATTCATGACATGACAATAAGTGATATAAAAGGAATAATGAAATTGAAAAATGTTCTTACACAAGTATAAATTAACTAAAGTTTATTATTCAGGAGATTAAAGAGCGACCGAGTCATGTCGGACCTGAGGTATTTGACTTTGTCTCAATCTCCTTTCATTGAAGCATATTTTGTTTTATACAAAAAATTCTTTTATAGGGTGTATATACCCCTTTGACTTTTATGTTTATCCAAAAGGAATCTTTTTTATACGAATCGTTTTACTAAACTACAAAAGGGAATGTTTTTTTCATACGTATGCGGCGACAACGTCTTCTCCGCCGTCGTGACCATTATTTGAGTTTCGGATTCCTCTACAAGCCATACATTTTTTAAGAAAAATAAATACCATGTTTTACTTTTATTTTATTTTGGTATTGAAAATTGTTTTCATAATTTTTTTATATCAATGTGTTGTATTGATATCTTGGGATTGAAAGGTGGAAATGTTATGTTTCCTTTATGCATGTTTTATGGGATACGATTATGTTGAGGTTCTTGGGCATTATTATGAAGACGGGTGGTTCCGTGATAGACTAAGGGCGGGTGAGCCCGATATAGCTCTCCAATGCATTGGGTAACGTGAAGGAGTGGAACGTTAAGGTTTCTCTGAAGAGATTTAGGGAATATACTATGATGGGTATTCTAAACGTAACCAAGAGGGTTACTCCCTACGTAAGAATGTTATGAATGCCTCAAGTTACCATTATGTCTTATGATTTCTATGATTTATTCATGATTTGATGAGATATATTAAAGTGCTTATGTTTTATGGGTAAATTATGATTTCATTCTTAAGTATATATGTACCCATGTTTCCTTTCCGTATTTTTATATCCCTTACTGAGCTTTTTATGCTCATCCCAAGTTTTTTTGAAATGTTTTTCACAGGTCATGGGAAAGGTACATGATATGACGATAGTGTCAAGGAAGTGTCCAGAAAGAATCCATGTTTTATTTTAAATATGTTTCCATTGATGGGAAAGAAGAATACTATCTTTATGTAACCACTTTGTTTATATGCGGAATGTAATGCAAGTTTTATGATCTAATTCTCTAAAACTCTAAACCCAAAAAGATCCTCAATGTGTAATCTTGTAATAACTAAAGATTAAGTAAGGTTTAAGGTTGGGGAATTATAATATATATAAATCATTATGAATCCATTTCAACATAATGGGAAATTCCAAAATAAAATAAACCATCCCTATCCGCTTGGTAACCTCAAATGGTGAAATAAATCTTGATGAAAAATTTCCATATTTTCCAACATAACTATGATCCAACTATGAAGAATCATTCATGAAAACTATTCCACCAAATTAAACCACAAAAAGAATATTATATTAATAAACATATGATTGGTTTATGAATCTGAGATGTATCAAAACATCGATGTGTATCCTGAATTCTTACAAACGTCCCCATAACCTAACTCAACCACACCAAAGAGGTGTCACCCACCTCTTATCAATGAATAGGTTACATGAATATTTGATAATAGATATCTATTAAAAAATCCATTATGAACAATTATTAATAGCTATTATTAGAAGCCTCAACAAATCCAAGATGGCTATCCCATGATCCACCAAAATTCAAGAAACAATCATAGTGAAAATCATACAAGATCCCATAACATGCTATTTATGACCATCTGTCTGTGGATAGTAAGTTTCAATCTACCTAACATAAGATTCAATGTGTATTATAGAATAAATCATTACCATGATGTAATAATTGGATTCCTATCTAAAAAATCTTCTGATGAAACCCCATGTAAACTCAAAATATCATTAAAATATTGCATAAATATATCTTCAACTTTTGTGTGTTCTTTTTTAGAATAATGTGAGATAACATTGACAACAAATCAATTACTACCTACATACAATTACTTCCACATGTATACCCTAGTAATCCATCAACAATGTCCTATGATACATCAACCTATTTCAAAATAGACAGTAGAAGTAGCTAAGGCATACCCGAAGGTTTCACATGGTCTTCCATTATCTATTAATAGGTGAAACATTAGGAAACACAATAAAAAATGTAATGATTCATAATCAGAGAAAAAAATTGTCATTTCATTTCAAAATACATCTTATTAGTGCATTTATGAGTTTACCATGAATCAATAAGACAATCAAACACAATAGACTTTCTCAATAATTATATGATGACAAAGTGATTCCGAAAACAGATAATATTGTGTGAAGAGAGACAAAATTGAAATTGTCTCCCCACTATAAATTATTTATAAAATTCAATTGGACTCTTAATCTTGTGGCTGAACCGTTAAATTATAATCATGGTGATATGATTATAAATAAACACTGTCTAGAACAATACCAAAATAATCATCCTGAATATGCAGATGAAAATGAAAATAAATCTATAAAGGAATGAAGTTTTTTTCGATTCCAAAACAACATGTAATAGAAATTTCATAATAATATCATTAATAAATATATTCCCATTCCATTGAATGTAGATGAAATCTAATTTAATCATTTGATGGTATCTCGACCACCACATTAGTTAATGATTCATTTATTTCTGAGAAAAGATATTGATCAAACTATCAGGGACATAAAACTCTTTAAACTAGTCCCCAAAAAGATAGAACCAACAACACAAATATTAATTAATAAATATACAATGTTCTAAATAATCAGTGGGTAAATTATTCTCATTTGGTCACAGATGAGAAAATATTCAAGAAACCATATAATAATATTTCATAAGAACACCACAAAAACCTATGCTAGAAATATAAAAAAAAACCTCATACCCCATACTTAGAATTGGAAGGACAAGCATAAGAACAGATGTCCGAATTTGTTCAATGTTCACAAAATAAAATGACATTTCACATCCCATATAAGTTTCAACAATTTCATTGCAAAAGAATTCACAGGTGAGGAAAAATATAATAAATCCTTATTGAACCATCGATTTCCTAAATAACGACTACGCATGGTCCAAATTTCAAATGTGTTTATGGTATATCCTATGCAAAAAATTCCTGCAAATTCTATTCAACAATGGATAATCCATGATTATAAAACTTATTATTGAATAAATTCAAATCATGTATCCATGAGATTAATTTTATATTCAATACATATGAATGGTGAGTCCGTAATATATATTTATGATAACTCATGTAGAGATCCTACTCGTACTCATATTGGTTAATAAAATTTCATTCGTGAAAACTAAAAAAAAATTGTCGAGATACTGATGTAATATTTTATTCATCAAAGTAATAAAAACTATATGATTATTATTAATATAAAATAGAATCACATGATTATTATAATGGAAATTTCTTGTCCATAAATCCATCTTCTCTGTATCAAACTCAAAAACATTAAGCTAATTATAACATGACTGAAGATAGATGTTTTATGAAAAGCATCCCCATTAAATGATCAAAAAAATTCATCCCCATGAGGAAATGAATACATATTCTAAAGAATCACTTAGTTATAATTTATACTGTCCAAAAAAAATCAGATTAGACCCTCTACCTTTTTGGAAAAGGTCATTGGTGTTGGCTATTGTGAATCACCATGAAAAAAGAACCCTTATGCCATCAGAACATCACATGGAATCATGTGACCCATCTAATACACTGGTAATGTATGATATGAAGGAATCAGTATAAAATTAATACCTAAAACAAATTCAATCATAAAATATATTACCCTATCTAGAGTAATATAAAATAAATATTTTGAGAAAAATCATGAAAATCCCGAACAACAGTGGAAGATCAATAAAAGAGGGATAATCATTGAGATAATCTTCTAAAATAGACAAAAATCCAATGTTATATCAATAGTAATGTAGTGCATGAACACACTTAGAATCTCGCTTACCCTGAAACAACCATGATATCCCATAAACTAAAGGAATTGTGACATACTAATAGAAATAATCAACCTCAAGAAGAGGAGAAAAAAAAATCTCTCCTAACGATGAAAATAAAAAAAACAATTATCCATAATAATCAAATGATTAATTAAATTTACATTAGCTATTGATTATTCAAAAGATGGAAACATAAACCCATACTCAAATAACTTACCAATATATTTTAATAAGTCCTTAAAAAAGGACATGATCTTCATTAAAATATTCATGATATCTACAAAATGAGGAGATAAAAATTATTTTGAATAACCAGTATTAAATAAAGAATTAATTATGGATTATTAAATTTAGATGACACCTCTCATTTTCTATGGAATCTAATCTACCACCACTAGAAAATCAACTATTTCATGAAGGTGGTTCACTCCATGTTCTTATGGCTGGACCCCTATTGTCATAAAATTATCAGAATGCATTGAATTAGGATTTGGAGCTGACAACCCCATACCATATCAAGGACTATAAATATCATGACAGAAATTATACATAAAATCAAAATGTTAAAAACTATTTCACTTATTAGTTGGTGATGGAAAATAATTCCTTGTGTTTCTATCCTTACCACACTAGAAGCTTGTCAGGGGTGCACCACCAACTATAATTTGTGGTGTAGTGGAGGACATCCCAAAATAACCACCCCCACTAATCCTGTATTTTTTTTAAAATTTTTCATTATTAGGTGATATACGACTAAATATTATAGTAGGTGGATATGAAATTTGAGAATATCAAACCTTTCTTATAAATTTATATCTGAGCCATTCTAGCCATTTCCATTGACTCTATATAGGTTAAAATATCCAAAATAAATACGTATGATATGATATCTAGTGGAAAACCCTAGAGGCCCTAATGACAGTTTACCTATTCATTCATTATCATATCTATGAAAAAACAAACTAGCACAAAAAATGGTTGGTGTGCACAAACATTGAATTATCTCCCTACTATAAATATTGTAACTCCTAAGACATCACCATCAATAATTACTCTTGGAAAACGTCTGGAAGAAGAGATACTAAAAACCCTTCTAATACATGTCTACAGGCCTATCATCATATAAAATATAATCCCATTATCAATGTTTTGGTCCCTCTAGTCTAACCACTAAACACTTCACCTTTATTCCCTCAAGTGTAATAAAGATGTCCAAAATATTATTGATATTTTCTAACCATCCCTCTAATTCTTGAGATTGATTCTTCAATTTAATGGGTGGTGTCTTGTCACACATGAACACCTATGATCTATCTATGTCATTGATAGATAATAGGTATAACTGAATGACTAAATTCTAGACTTGTGGTACATTGTTTTTGATATGAAAATCTTCATGCATAATAACGTGGATAAAATTAATATCCATTGGAGAATTCCCTTGAGGAGAATCAGCTACACCCCCATGTGGAACCTAAGGAAGATGTCTTAGAAGTAAATGAAAACAAACTAATAAAAAGAAATAATCAGATAATATAATAATCATAATTAAAACTAGAAATAATTAAAAAACCTTTGATTAAGGACATAAACTCAAAATATGAGACACACAATATAATATACAACGTTAATAAGACTACCATCACATCAATATCCATCCAATAACTCACCACATACTACATATGATGTCCATGGAAAAAAATATACAATAAACCTAACATACCACGTAAAATAATATTTATGATATTTCACCTATAATACCAATTTGCGATGAACCCGGCTCATATACACTCTCAATCTCATACCCATCCTGATGTCCAAATAACCTATGGGAATTCCTGATCCCCAAGGGGTGGAATCTTGCACCAAGGCATCAAAAAGTACCAAATTGAATAATTTCACCCAGATTAATATATAAATTATACCATATACACATAAACAACATTTATAAACATCATAATAACAAATATTCCATAAATGTAAACAAATGGTGGAAACTATACAACTCAATAGCTAAAAAACATCCATGTGACATGTCTATCAAAAACTGAAATTGTAAAAATACTACTACTCTAATAGTGGTTATGTTACATCATTGGATGAATTCCTCTATCCCACCACTATCTACCCAAACCAAAATTAAAAAATCCATCATCTCCTCATTAAGGATTATTTTTTCCTTAACATGAATGAAATAAAAAGGTCTATGAAAAACCAAAGTGGTTTATTGGGCATTAGATAACTGATCACTATTATCCCACCTATAGTTTCCATAGTAATAATCTACACAAAAAAACAAACATGAAATTATTTTCATACAACAATGCTTGATAAATAGTTTAGTAGCCTTTATATCAAAAATCATGAAAAAAAATTATAATTTTCTCTTTTTTCCACCATTCCTAATAAATCTAGGTAAATCTGTTACAAATGATTTCATATACAAATATCAAATAAGATATAATGAATTAGTGAAAAGAAATGATTTTTTCACATATCATATAAAATACATGGAGGTAGAACCAAATAGTAGAAGACAAAATAATTGGCCCCATCATGCTAAGGATCTCTACATGTAAGTCTAGCTAGGAAACTCATACCCCAACATAGAAAATCATGCACACAACATTCTCATTTACATATGAATTATATATAATTAGGTGATGAACACCTTAGAAAGTGAACCCCACAATAATGACATCCATGCCCCTAGATCGACACGCCTAGAGAAGAGAGGAACACCCCATGTTTGAACCCCAAAATAGTTTAAAGGATTAAGGCCTATTACAACACATTATACCTAAGTAAACATGGCTTACCATGTGGTTTATTATACAAACCAATTAATCTACCCATTTCATCAAAACCATTTTTTGAAATCCATTTCAAGAAATACCATTTCACAAGTATTTGAAAACCCTTTTCATTTACAAAAAGGGAAATCCCAATGATTATAAAAACCACATTTCCACAATCACAAGTCAAATATTATAAAAAAATCATTTATAATTATATTTATAAATCCTAGTTCAAAAAATTTCACCAACAATAGGTTATATATGGTACAACCTACTTTAAAAACAGTATTATACACACCCACAATGGGATCCACCAACAAGAACAATATTACGTTGATAAATGAGTACATAGAATTAATAATCATCTCTTTTATAATTGACTAAATAACAAAACAGATGTATGAATGTATAGATAATAAAAATACTCAAATAACTCACACCCTATACATGAAAACTTACAGTGGAATGGGCCCTAGAAGAAGATCATATAAAATATCCAGTAGAAAACTACATGATCACTATCATAGATCAAAAAATAAATAATGAAAAAAATGATGCAACCATGATAAAAATAAATGAATAAGTATATAGAATCTCTTAACTAGAGAGACACAAAACAATACCCTGATCATCCAATGCTGAAGGATTTTGTACATTTAGGTGAGAGTATCTTAAACTTTTCTTAGAATATACCTAGATTGAGGTCAATGAAGAATTACAGAATGAAATATAAAATTCACTTAAACAGAGGCCTAACATGAATTACTCATGGTAAATACATGACATGCAATCCCTTTACATTAAATGTATTATTTTATGCATATATACATCAAAAAAACCCATAAAATGTTTTTACTAACTGATATTTAAACATTACACATTGTGTAAAACATTTTTCATAGTGTGTAACAATTCATGTTGTGTATTTTTCTCACTACATGATCCTAGAAGAACATAAATTTCATTTACTCCTATTAAAAAAATATAAACTTCTATTAGTCAATGTAAACTATTTTTTCAGATGGAAAAAATTAAACTTCATCTACCATTTTCTGAACATGCGGAGAACCCCTTCAATACATTCCACATTTAAACAAGGAATATATTAATTAAATCAACAATAAATCCCTAATATTTTTGTAATTTTTATCATTTAATTCTCTACCAAACCAGGAGTCCTATTATTTACCCAACTATTACTCACCTCTGCATGCGCACGGTGATATAAAACAATTCATTGATTTTTTGTTCACACGGTAATATGGTTCAATTATTTTCTGAGGTGACAATTCAATATTTTAATGTTAATAATGAACCTGAATGTTCAGTACTTTGAAATCATAATATAATTATACTTATTGAAATAATATAATTGGACATCTTATAAGGACATAATTATAAATTAGATTGCATTTCAGATCAATACATTAGAAATTATGTATAAGAATTTAGAAGAAATAAAAGATTATTTTTAGAATACAGATTTGAATTAAATGACTAAAAAGAAAATTGAAAACGACATTTCACATTATGATAATTATGATAATTAATTTTCATAATACTAACTTATAGATATATATTGACATATTGAAACCGATCACTTCAAAGGATTTCAGTTTTTGACAAAAAAGAAGAAGAAGTTATATGTACTATGTTTTCCTTCCAAACATTCCCTCAGCATTAATGAATTTCCATTATTTTTTTATGGAATGGGATACTACCCTTCCTTTTAAAACATTTCAATAGACCAATTATCCAATATTCACAAGATAATGTGTAAATTCATCAATTATTTGCAGTCAATGGTAATCATGGTGCATGTCCTAACATATATATCCTGTAGATGTTACTAGAGGAGAGGGTGGAGGGAAACCAAGAGTATGGTCTAATTCTGTTCGAGTCTAGGGTGTGGGGGAGTTGTGGTTCTTCACTTATTTAAAAGTTCCATAAATAAATAACGGGTTTGGAAGCAAACGGTATTCCTCCACTAACTAATGTGAGTAGGGTTTCCTCTTCACAACTCAAGAATCCAAAATCCTGGAAGGGTTGGGGAATCTGAAATAGTGGATCCTTCTACTGTCAATATTGACAGATTATGGGACGCAAGTTACATGAATGAATTTCTTTTATTAAACAGAAAAAATCAAAGGGTTCTCACGTACCATGATTGGTTGCCCTTGTTTTTATGGTTCTGATATAGGAAAACCACTTTTGCCCATAGGCCAAGCACTTCTCCACATCCAAACTCTTTTCAAGGGTACAATATTTATAGAACCAGAATCCATGTCTGGAATCATCTATCTTATTCTGCTTTTGGGTGATGTAAAGTTTTCATACTGAAGCTAATACTATAGGAATAAAATGAAATATTATAGTAGAACTTATCTATATCTATTTGAATAAATAAAAAATGTTTAAAATTAACAACACATACTATACAATAATGATATATCTGAATCGAATGTTCAAAATATAATCGAAAATGTATAGAGAAATGGATGGCTTCCCAAAACATGATACAATGAAAATAAAAATCTTTGACAATACTAAATTATTCATTTTCACGGGAATATGAATAATTCTTAAATTAATCATTTGTATAGTGATATGGTTTAATTAATTTTTTAAGAATAACAGACTACATTTAAATGACCATAATGATCATGAATATTCAATAGTTTGAAATCACAAACTAATGATACTTTTTATTAGAATACAATTAGAAAAAATATGGAGACTTCCATATGAAAGTAGAATAACATTTTGATAAATACATTTCATAACCTGAAGGAGAATCTATAAGAAATTAGGAATTATTTTCAAGAAAATATAAATTTTGTTTAACCTGGAAAAAAAATTTTATGGAGTTCTTGCTGTGGAATAAGAAGTAATATTCCAGCATGTCACAATGTAAAATATCAGAAAACATGTCTATCTGTTGATACAAGAAATGTATTAAATTAATTGTACATACTAATCAATGTTGAAATTAATTATTGGAACGTTTAAATGATAGATGAAAATGGAGAGGGATTGGGATGGCTTTCTTCAAAATGATACCTTGAAATGATCCAATAGTGAACTTGGACTTCAACAACACATCATGCTTTTCCATAGTGTGGCCAAAAAAATAGAATGACTGAAAATAAATAAACCAATTAACATCTATAGACTGTGGTAAAAATTTCCCCTTTGATCTAAATGGAATCAATGGATCAAATATTAATTTCTTAAACAAGGTACACCATCCAGTTTTCATGAATATGTATCATAATTGTATATTGTAACAACAATTGATTCATATCATTTCGTGTTAAAAATGATATATTTTTTTTTCATCACCAGTGTTTGGTTATTAATATCTGAATATGCTCATCAAATATTTATAAATAATAGTAAAAATTTACTCATCCCAGAACTGCAACACTGTAGAGATATAGATGTGAAATCATTTCAAGGTTTTAATAATTTAGTGGACTATTACAGGGGAATATATCCAAATAAGGATTAGAAATAATTAGTTATTATTAATAGTAAATCAGTAAATATCACATATTTCATATAGTGAGTCAGCTATAACTTAACAATATAGCCAGGAAAATCAGAATTTATACCCTGGTATAAAAATTTTCCATTACTGTTTTGACGAAAATTGAAATTTTATAGTGCATACTATAATGATATTCTCCTTAATTGTCATACATTAGTTGTTGAAGGAAATATGTGTGGATGTAATAGACTCTAGTAAGTTGCTTCTATGTTCTATGGGTGGATATAGATAATTTAAGACTAAAGGATGTATAACATTACTGTTTGTTGGGAATAAGTAATAGAATGTACCACTGCTCAAAGATAGATTTGAATTGGAAGCCATATTAATTTTGGACAGTCCACAGTAGAATATTACACCTTAGGATACATATTCCTGTAAGACAATACATGTTTCCTAGTAAGTGTTGAGTGTTGTAGCCATTTGTACTTGAGAGTTATCAGTCTTTCTAGTGATATAGGTTTGGTAATGTTTTCAATTCAAAAAAATTGATAATAAATAATCCAAGAAAATGGAATTGAATTGAATAAGTCATTGTTTGATGAATAATACACCTTGTTTCTATTCAAACAATTTGAATAATTATGTGCATATGTTGTTATAGAATTGAGACTGTTTCATTCATTATATTTTTGAAAGTATACATGGGATAATCTAATTAATCAAACATGAGCACCACAGTTATCCAATGCCCTCATATAAATAATTTATCGATGATATCAAAAAAATATCCACTAGTCAAATTAAAAGCTCTGTCAAATGCTAAAAAAGAGTACATGATCCACTTATCAGAAACATATATCAGAGGTGATATATATTAAAACAAAAATTCTGATTATAGTTATGTAATATAAAGAAGAAACATGAAATATCCTCCAAGTACTACCATGATTTGTCGATGTAGAGAAGTATCCGTTCACCATGTTTTTAGATAGTTATATTGATTCCTAAAACAGGTAGCTCTACATTAGTATTAGTAAATGACACATAATAGTATGAAACAATAGTAGGTGACATGCATAAATGACATAGTATGCTAATTTTTGGCCCCAAACCTGAATGTTGATGTCACATTATACTGTAATTTTACAGCATAAAAAGTATGTTTATCAATTTATAATGTTATTTAATTAAGAACGAAAGGAAACCCAAGACTGTAAAAAATCTGCTACATCATAGGTCAAGGCTTTGGGAAGTTGACAAAGTAAACATAATTAAATTAATTAAACAGTACAAACATCACTAAACATCAAAATTTTGCTTGAAAAAATTAATAAACTAATAGAGCATGGTCTTTAATTCACACTCATTTCCTAGATAAAACCTTATCACAATGAACAGACATCACACAATATGGGAATATTTTCAAATATGATAATTGAATGTTGAATCACACTTATTTTCCAATTGGGCTCCATTACCATGGAAATGCATGGAAAACATACAGTCTAGTTTGTCAGATTTTTTGTTTTGGTTATCCATTATATAGAGATGTTTTTCATTAGAATCAGTTGTTGGGGAGTTTATAGATAGTGATTCCTTGCATTCAACTATATCTTTTGCATCAAAATCAGTCAGTATCTCTTTTCAATATGATTATATAATTTTAATGAATGATTTTTAGTCAGTACATATATGAAACACCAATGAAGAAAAAATATTATATTTTATAGTTGGGATATCAGAAAAATATATGTATTTAATTTTTAATGAAATGTAAAAAAAACAAAATGAAGGAAAATTCATAATTTTTTACAAAATGTATATAATGAAATTATTAATAAATGATTATAGAGAAACTATACTTGATTTGAAGACAATGTTGTAATTCTTTAATCGAATCCAGCATCAACGTTGTAGCTGACTACTAAAGATCTAGAATAGTGATGTTCCTAAAAAGATGGGTGAAATGAATGTTATAGGTATGTGGTGACAGGTTTCGAACTAAAAGGAATGCTAAATATGAAATTATAAAATAATACGTCACAATAAAATTACTAAGAATGTTGTAATATGAAATTTTTAGGGCTTGGGATTAAATTTTTTGGGAGGAATTACTATATTTACCTGACTATTTGAAAAATAATGATGATAGGTGATGATATAATTTTCATTATCGTTGATGAATATTACTATTAATGTGTTCAGTTATGAATAATGTTCTCGATTCTAAATGTTGTAATTTTTGATATCTAGTGCCAGCATGATTTTTTTTTGAAAACGTTTTGCTCTGGCAAAAACCATACTCATATGGGTCTTATTATGTAATAAAATAGAACTATGAGTTAAAAAAAACATCATCTACATGAAGAAGATAAAATAGTTCTATAATAATACTTTTAATAGATAATCTCTCAACTAAGAAGTTATTTTACTTATGAATTTCATGATTTCCTTGTCGAAGAGAATGACATACAGTGAGTCATTCTCATCTTTCACCAGTAGTTGAAATCTAATCCTGGTGTATTTATAGTATTTTGAATCCATGTGGCTGTATCAGGAATATTAATTTTATATAGTAAGCCTATATCCAAGTAATAATTATAAATAAAATAACACCTTAAATGAATAACATGGTGTTGTGCAACATGGTTGTTTTTTACAATTCTGGAACCAAATATTTCCATCCATAGTTTGAAAATTTTTCATTCAATAGTAGCATGATTCAAAATACTAGTTATGAGTACTTTAATATTTAACTGTAGTAACATAAATCAAACACCATTTTGGCTGTGAGAAAATTGTTAATATTAATTTATTCATGATATTAGGTCTTACATGTAATAGTGATGTAGACAACACTGTCAAATAATAAATTCAGGATATTTTACTTACCTCTAGATGATTTTGTACATCAGAAATAATTTTTTTTTATTCCAATATTTCAATGATGTAAAAAAATTGTTTGAATTTGTTGATGGATGACTTAAAAATTGTGAATTACGGATGATACCCGATCTGTTAATTGAAGAAAATGCAACATTAGATACAACATTTTATGCGCTTTTGAATCATGTTGTTGGTATTTGTATATAAAATTGCTGGACAAAAAATATCAATTATTATTTTACATGATTATAAAGTTGTGGAAAACTAGGATGTCTATGTTGAGTAGTATTTTTGATGAATTTATTGATGTGGTGATAATAATAGATGATAAAACATGATGAAGTGCATAAGTCGAATTAGAAGTGTATTGTTTTAAACAAAATAGTAAATGTCTGGAACATTGTGTAGAGAAAAAATATAATTTATAAACATGATAGTTTTCAATAGGTCATAACCAAGGTTAGAAAATTATATTTTTTGACAAGGTATATCATAATAATAGAACACAATTGATGGTGGATCCTTAATGATTTCTTTTCCATTAACGAATATAAGTTGTTTGAAAATAAATGTTGTTGAATGTCTGAATTTTGATAACATTTAATTTTTAAATTAGATATTAAATATTACAGCATTGTTAATGCAATATGACAGATCATGTTGAACAACATAAGAATATTTATATTTGACCTACTTAATATTATAGTTTACAGTATGGATGATTTTGTATTATGTAACTATATTTCTTATAGCCCAATCGATTTTCCCTAACCAACTTCATGATTAGTATTTTAGAGGAGTAGTTTTTATTTTCCATGTTCTCAGACATTAGGTTAGAAAACCTCCCCCACAAGCTCTAGTTTATTCTCAAGCCTCTTCAGGAAATCATAATAGTTGTGTTAGTAATTACAATATCCTATGTTAATTATTTTAAGATGTCAAAGATGCATAACTTTGATTCTTTAAAACAATTTGAATCTTTTGGTTTGATGTACATATACACTATATAGGATATGATTGTTGTAGATGACCAATAACTTCAATAATAGGTATAACTATTGTAAAACTAATAGTTCATTATGAGAAGAGTATCCTCCTTAACAATGTGTGAATAAAAAAATTAATTGATAAAATATATTAGTATACTATGCCATATCTGTGTTTGTGGACTACATTTATTTAAAAAATATAGTAAAGTTGCATTTGAAATTTTTATTTTTTACTAGAAATAGATTTGTAATGAAATACACCACTTAATTGTTGTTTGGGAAAGAATTTGTTCACAATTTCAGCAAAAGAAGTGAACGTTGAACAGTGGCAGTTGGACATCAGTTGGTCGATCATATTTGGTTGATGTGAAAAAATAGTTGGCAAGAATGTCTTTCCCCCCATGTAGCACCCTTCATTAGGAGGAATATGGATGTTTTGTATGATGTATCATAGGCCTTCGCGCAGTAGTGGTTTATACATGGTGATTAGCTATTGGTTAGTAATTGTACTCTGAATTTTTATCTCCTACATAATTTAATTACAAAGTAATCCCTTAAAATAATATAACACATATTATCTACAAAAAATATGTCTTGAAATTGATATTCATAGTATTAGAATTTTGAAATAGTACTAAAAATCTTACTTCTAGAGAGGCTAAACTCACTTTAGCATCATAGAGTATCAGATCGATTGAAGAAACAACAGTTTTTGGTGACGAATTACACCATAAATTCAATACAAGGACTTTTATCATTAATTTTTCACCAAAATCAATAATAATCTCATTCCAGATACATTATAAGGCCCCAGCCTTAAACCTTACTTAATCATGAGTTATTACAAGATTACACATTGAGGATCTTTTCGGGTTTAGAGTTTTAGAGAATTAGATCATAAAACTTGAATTACATTCCACATATAAACAAAGTGGTTACATAAAGATAGTATTCTTCATTCCCATCAATGGAAACACATTTAAAATAAAACATGGATTATTTCTTGACACATCCTTGACTCTATCATCTTATCATGTACCTTTCCCTTTCCCTGTGAAAAACATTTCAAAAACATGGGATGAGCATAAAAAATCAGTATGGGATATAAAAAAAACATGGAAAGGAAAAATGAGTTCATATATACATAAGAATGAAATCATACTTTACCCATAAAACATAGGCACTTTAACATAATTCATAAAATCATGAATAAATCATAGAAATCATAAGACATAAAGGTAACTTGAGGCATTCATAACATTCTTACGTAGGGAGTAACCCTCTTGGTTACGTTTGGAATACCCATCACAATATATTCCCTAAAATCTCTTCGGAGAAACCTTAACGTTTCACTCCTTCGCGTTACCCAATGCATTGGATAGCTATAACGGGCTCACCCGCCCTTAGTTTATCACGGAACCACCCGTCTTCATAATAATGCCCAAGAACCATAACATAATCATATCACATAAAACATGCATAAAGGTAACATAAAATTTCCAAATTTCAATCACGAGATATCAATACAACACCTTGATATAAAAACATTATGAAAACCAATTTCAATACTAAAATAAAAGAAAAGTAAAACATGGTATTTATTTTTCTTTTAAAAAGAAGGTATGGCTTGTAGAGGAAGCTGAAACTCAAATAACAGTCACGACGGCAGAGAAGTCGTTGTCGCCGCATACATACAACAAAAACATTCCCTTTTGTCGTTTAGTAAATGCTTCGTATAAAAAATATTCCTTTTGAATAAATGTAAATGTCAAAGGGGTTTATACACCGTATAAAAGAATGTTGTGTATAAAATAAAATATGCCTCAATGAAAGGAGATTGAGACGAAGTCCCATACCTCGTATCCGACTTGACCCGACCGTTCTTTAATCTCCTGAATAATAAACTTGAGTTAATCTCTACTTGCTTAAGAACCTTTTTCAAGTTCATTATTCCTTTTAAACCATGTTATGAACATCATGTAATCAGTTAAGTTAATAATGTTCATTTTGTCGGTATTTGGTTCTTAAGTCAAAAATAGACTTCTTACACTTACATGTTGTTAATTTGGTCAAAGGTTCATTATATCCAGAATGGTATTCATGATGTAGATATCATATATGTCATATATATCCAGTACATACATGCATTTATAATATTACATAATCATTTAGAGGTAAGAAATGAAATGCACCGTTCATGGAGACGGTAAGTCGTACGTACGCATGAACGCTACTTTCATTTCTATTTCATATTTTATAGAATGGAATCATAATGATATAAAGGTATATTATAATTCCAGTATAATAACATATATAATATCATAGTTCCATCCTTTATATGTCCCACATATGGTATTTAACGAATCAAATCACTTTGAGGGGGCGGTAGTCCGCATTTTCTAAAATGAAGATATCGTGTTTACCCATAATGGAAACCATAATGGTATGCCCAAAATGAAAAAAACAGAAGCTTAATTAAAACATAAACATATTATATATCATATATAAAAATATTGACATCATAATGGCCATCTTTGAAGGTGTTAAATGAGTATTGAACAATCATCGTTTCGGGAGGCAGAATTTCGCCATCCACGGAAACCGTATGTTCTTTAACCATTTGGTGCAGTTGTGTGAGAGTGTAGCTCAAATAAATCTTATAACAACATCCTAGTATATTGGAGATACTGGTGTTGTTACAAAAGAATTAAATGAAAAGAGTTTAGGGGGTTGGAGAAGCAAAATAAAACAAATGAACATGAGAGAATGAATTACCTTAAAAAGTGTAACTCCTTTTGATTTGAGCCTAAAGGCTTCCTTTGAAAGGATTCTTCCCAAAGGGAATCCTATAGGATGAGGATAGGGATGTGGAGAGAGTAAATGGGAAGGGGTTGGCCGAGCCAAAGGCTTGAGTAGTGTGTGAATTGAGGTAGAGGTGGGGGCCTTTTATAAGAGGAGAGGAGGGGCACTTTTGGAAAGTAAAGAAATATTACTTTATTTGAAAATGTGTTTCCGTTTCAAAAGGTCCCACATTGATATAATTCTTGGATAAGGTGATAAGGGTTCGAACTCCACTCATCCAATTGCTTTTGGCCATGTTTATTTCATAGATTTTACATTGTCTTTCCATTTTATTTAAATCATCAAATAATGATGTCATCGCTGCATCATTATTATGTAACACATAATTTAATTTATTTAATGTCTAAAAATCATAAAAAAATACTATAATGTATCAAATATTTTTATCTTTCCAATGACTATTTATAATAAAAAATATGATCTTTATAACTCCATGTAAAAATTGATTTCGTAAAACATCTCTTGTTTGTGTCATTTTTACTTTAACATTTAATAAAAAGTTATTTATGTCATTTCCAAACCAAAGTGTCTCCATGGGGTCCCCAAGTTGACCCATGGCATGTCTTGGTCGGACATTACACAACCAATAAGGTTGGGACATGTGTCTAGGTCATTTCATATTATTAAAGCATTATTTATACCTTAAACTACCCTAATTACCACTAATCGCGATTAAGAACTTGATAAGTTACTATTCACCAAAAAAAATTATTATAATCTCATTGAACCACATTTTACTTCTTAATGACAACCATGTATGTCGTATTTTCAAAATTCAATACAAATTAGTGGTAAATTTTCATCTAACTGAAAAATCAGTTTGCTTGATTACCACTTAGTGGTTTCACTATTCATCAAAAATTGAAGTTTTTCAGAAAATTACCAAAAATTAACCCTAAGCTATATTTGATATTCTGAATTCAAAAATGAAGTCTATTTTACAAAATTAAAATCATATAAGTCACATTAATTAATTTAATAATTAATTCCCGCTGCCAGAGCAAATAGCGTGTTTTTACAAAACAATAAGTATCAAAAGATTGACACCAGTTTAAGTCTAATTTCAAAGTGAAATTGATTCCAATGACCACCATTGGATAAAATGGTAAAAATATATTCTAATTTCACTTCAAAACCAATTCAAAACATAATCTAATCATATAAATAAATTAGGTTAAAAAGCAGTTTTGATGTAAAATGCAGTATTTTTCACTATTCATTAAAAAAATGAATATTGTCAGAAAAATACAAAAAATTCACACAAGGTAAATTTTGATGTCCCAATCATAAAGAATAAGTTTATTTTGACAAATATAGTTTATAAAATTGTCAACGTATAGATTCAAAAATGTTTTTCCATCAAAAGGCAGTAAACCAATCTTTTAAGAATATTAGTGTATTCCATGCATAAGATTGTATTTATTTTCATTTTAAGCCCCTATAACACTATCTTAATCTATAATAGACATAGATAAAAATATATATTATTCATTACTTACTTTGGATGTTACATCCTTCCCCCCTTTAGAAAATTGCGTCCCCGCAATTTATTTACTTATCGAATAAATGGGGGTACTCATCCCTCATTGCATTTTCAAATTCCCATGTTGCCTATTCAATCATGTGGTTTTTCCACAAAACCTTTATCTAATAAATCACCTTATTCCGTAACACTTGCTCCCTGTGGTCAAGAATCTGGACCAGTTGTTCCTCATAAGATAGGTTCTCTTCCAGCTGAACTACCTCTAGACTCAAAACATGAGATTGATCTGGCATATACTTTCTCAACATCGAAATGTAAAAAACATTGTGTACCTGAGATAAACTCGGAGGTAAAGCCACTCGGTATGCAACTGATCCAACTCTCTCCAGAATTTCGTATGGTCCAATGAACCTTGGACTCAACTTTCCTTTCTTACCAAATCTCATCACACTTTTCCAAGGAGAAACCTTGAGAAAAACATGATCACCTACCTCGAAAGATAGATCCTTCCTCCGGTTATCCGCATAACTCTTCTGCCTGCTCTGAGCTGTTCTCATGTGTTTCTGAATCAGCTGAACTTTTTCAGCCATCTCTTCTACCAATTCTGGTCCCATCAACTTTCTTTCACCCACTTCATCCTAGAAAGCTGGAGTTCGACACCGCTTCCCATATAATGCCTTAAATGGTGCCATCTGTATACTGGAATGAAAACTGTTATTATATGAAAACTCAACCAAAGAAAGATGTTGGTCCCAACTTCCCTGATAATCCATAGAACAAGCTCGTAGAATATCCTCCAATGTCTGAATTGTTCGTTCTGACTGCCCATCTGATTGAGGATGAAAAGCTGTACTAAAATTTAATTCAGTACCCAACGACTTCTGAAGGCCTTTCCAAAAGTTAGAAGTAAACCTGGGATCATGATCCGATACAATGGAGAGAGGAACTCCATGTAACCTGACTATCTCTTTAGGATACAAACGGGAAAGTTGATCAAGAGAGAAAGTATCTCGTATAGCAAGGAAATGAGCAGATTTGGTCAAGCGATCAACAATAACACAAATTTCATTATTACCTCGAGATGTCTTCGGTAATCCAACAACAAAGTCCATGGATATATTCTCCCATTTCCACTCTGGCACTGGTAAAGGCTGAAGCATCCCTTTCGGTAATTGCCGCTCTGCTTTAACCTGTTGACATGTCAAACACTTCATAGTAAAATCAGCAATGTCTCTTTTCATTCCATCCCACCAGTAATACTCCCGCAGATCTCTATACATCTTAGTACTGCCCGGATGAACTGAAAACGGAGAACTATGAGCTTCACATAACAACTCTCTCTTCAACTGTGAATCACAAGGCACACACAATCTCTTCCAAAATCTCAAAACACAATCATTATCAATGTTGAATTCAGGAAACTTACCTTTCTGAACCAGCTCTACCTTTTTCTGCAACTCACTGTCTTGCTTCTGTGCTTGCTTGATTCTCTCTGATAGAGATGATCTCACTGATACCTGAAACAAAACAGAAGGACTTCCTGCACCAACAACTTTTATTCCAAAGTTCATCAAATCCTTAACCAAAGGATCATGTTCCAAACGCAACATTGTTAATGAAGCATTACTTTTTCGACTCAAAGCATCAACCACTTTATTTTCTTTTCCCGGATGGTAATGAATTGTACAATCATAATCCTTGATTAATTCTAGCCATCTCCTCTGTCTCATGTTTAACTCTTTCTGAGTGAATATATACTTTAAACTTTTGTGATCGGTATATATTTCACACTTTACTCTATACAAATGATGCCTACAAATTTTTAAAGCAAAAACAATAGCAGCTAGTTCCAAATCATGTGTAGGGTAATTTACCTCATGAGTTTTCAACTGTCGTGAAGCATAAGCAATTACCTGATCATTCTGAATTAGGACGCAACCAAGTCCTTTCAATGAAGCATCACTGTATATAACAAACTCACCATTCCTGGAAGGTAGTGCCAAAACTGGAGCATTCACCAATCTTCTTTTCAATTCCTGAAAACAATCATCACATTCTTTTGTCCAGATAAACTTAACACCCTTCCGAGTTAGCTTAGTCATTGGACTAGATAACCATGAAAAATTTCTAACAAACCTTCGGTAATAGCCCTCCAAACCAAGGAAGCTACGAATCTCGGTTACATTTGTGGGTCTTGGCCATTCTTCCACAACTTTTGTTTTTGCGGGATCAACAGTTATTCCATCTTTAGAAACAATGTGACCAAGGAAAGAAATTTGTTGCAACCAAAACTCACACTTGCTGAATTTCCCATACAGTTTCCTTTCTTTTAAGGATTGCAAGATAACCCTTAAATGTTTTTCATGCTCCTCTTTACTTTTAGAAAACACCAAAATATCATCAATGAAAACCACCACAAACTTATCCAAGAACTCATGGAAAATTATATTCATTAAGTCCACGAATACAGCAGGTGCATTGGTTATCCAAAAAGGCATTACTACAAATTCATAATGGCCATATCTCGTACGGAACGCGGTCATCGGAATATATGCCTCCTTTACCTTCAGCTGATGGTACCCCGATCTCAGGTCAATCTTTGAAAAAAACTGAGCTCCCTGGAGCTGATCAAACAAATCATCGATATGAGGCAAAGGATATTTGTTCATAACAGGGATATTATTCAAGGCTCTATAATCAATGTAAAGTCTCATAGAACCATCTTTCTTTTTAACAAATAAAACAAGAGCACCCCATGGTGATGTGCTAGGTCTAATGAAACCTTTCTCTAATAAATCTTGCAATTGCTCCTTCAACTCTAAAAGTTCAATTTTTTCCATTCGATAAGGGGGTTTTGAAATTGGCTTAGCATCAGGAACTAAGTCAACAGGAAACTCAACTTCCTGATCTGGTATTATTCCAGGCAACTCATCAGGAAAAACATCAGGATACTCATTTACCACTGGCACATCATTAATCTGAACAGTTCCTTTATTTTCAACGACATGTGCAAGGTAACATTCATTTCCATCTTTTACAAGTTTCTCGGACACTCGTTTGCATAGTGACCCATCTCATTGCACTTATAACATTTCACTAACTGTAAATCAAACTTGTTCTTACCTTCACCTTGATCCTTTTCAGTGCAATCACAAGCCTTATGTCCCATCTTACCACATCGGTAGCACTTCCCAGAATTCAGAAGACATTCCCCAGCATGCCTTTTGCCACATTTATCACAAACTGGAAACTTAGTTCTCTTACCATCAGACTTTTTTGAAGAATTCTTACCTTTCTCCTGCCACCTCGGTCTCTTCTTCTGCTGGTTTTTATAGAACACTTGGTCATTGGAAAACTCCATTTCCACCTTCTAAGCACATCGAACAAGCTTTTCATAACTTTTAAACTCACGAGAAGATAATGCCCTTCGATATTTTGGCTTTAATCCTGAGTAAAAATGATTGATTTTACTATCAAGGTCTCGGATAAAATTTGGAGCATACCTTTCCAATCGAGTGAACCTTTCTTCATAGGCAGCCACTGAGTCTTCTTCTTGCCTTAATTCCAAAAATTGCTTTTCCATCCTAAGTCGAACAGCCTTAGGAAAATACTTCTCAAGAAACATACCTTTGAATTCATCCCAGTCAAGAGCATCAATCTCATTGGCGTCCCTAATATTTTTAACCATAGACCACCACGGATCTGCTTCACCCTCCAAACGGTAAATAGCAAGACTAAACTTTTGATTGTCTGAACACCCCATGACATCAAAAATCTTCTCCAGTGCTTTAATCCACCCTTCAGCTAGCACAGGGTCAGATGATCCTCTGAATGATGGTGGATGTTGCCTCATGAATTGTTCCACCATTGACATGTTCCTCTGCGATTGTTCTAGCTGATATCGTGCATGGATAACACCGCCATTTATCGCCTGAGTCAACTGCGCCATTACTGCAAAAAACTGTTCAGTTCCAATTCCGACCATTTCTGGATGCTGATTCGGAAGGTTATTTCCTTCTGTATGCCTTCCTAGCACTGCTTCCCTGTTTCCTCTGCGGAAAACCATTCTGAACAAACATGTCTTAGATGAAGCAACATGGTAATCTTTAAATTCTATATCATTTCGAAAAAAAATATTTTTGGATAATCAATTAATAGAATTCTAACTCCTAAAGTTATCTAAACCGACCTCTGATACCAACTATAAGGCCCCAGCCTTAAACCTTACTTAATCTTGAGTTATTACAAGATTACACATTGAGGATATTTTCGGGTTTAGAGTTTTAGAGAATTAGATCATAAAACTTGCATTACATTCCACATATAAACAAAGTGGTTACATAAAGATAGTATTCTTCATTCCCATCAATGGAAACACATTTAAAATAAAACATGGATTATTTCTTGACACATCCTTGACTCTATCATCTTATCATGTACCATTCCCTTGCCCTGTGAAAAACATTTCAAAAACATGGGATGAGCATAAAAACTCAGTATGGGTTATAAAAAAAACATGGAAAGGAAACATGAGTTCATATATACATAAGAATGAAATCATACTTTACCCATAAAACATAGGCACTTTAATATACCTCATAAAATCATGAATAAATCATAGAAATCATAAGACATAAAGGTAACTTGAGGCATTCATAACATTCTTACGTAGGCAGTAACCCTCTTGGTTACGTTTGGAATACCCATCACAGTATATTCCCAAAAATCTCTTTGGAGAAACCTTAACGTTTCACTCCTTTGCGTTACCCAATGAATTGGAGAGCTATAACGGGCTCACCCTCCCTTAGTTTATCACGGAACCACCCGTCTTCATAATAATGCCCAAGAATCATAACATAATCATATCACATAAAACATGCATAAAGGTAACATAAAATTTCCACATTTCAATCACGAGATATCAATACAACACATTGATATAAAAACATTATGAAAACCATTTTCAATACTAAAATAAAATAAAATTAAAACATGGTATTTATTTTTCTTTTAAAAAGAAGGTATGGCTTGTAGAGGAAGCCGAAACTCAAATAACAGTCACGACGGCAGAGAAGTCGTTGTCGCCGCATACGTACGACAAAAACATTCCCTTTTGTCGTTTAGTAAATGCTTCATATAAAAAAGATTCCTTTTGAATAAACGTAAATGTCAAAGGGGTTTATACACCGTATAAAAAAAAGTTGTGTATAAAATAAAATATGCCTCAATGAAAGGTGATTGAGACGAAGTCCCATACCTCGTATCCGACATGACTCGACCGTTCTTTAATCTCCTGAATAATAAACTTGAGTTAATCTCTACTTGCTTAAGAACCTTTTTCAATTTAATTATTCCTTTTATACCATGTTATGAACATCATGTAATCAGTTAAGTTAATAATGTTCATTTTGTCGGTATTTGGTTCTTAAGTCAAAAATAGACTTCTTACACTTACATGTTGTTAATTTGGTCAAAGGTTCATTATATCCAGAATGGTATTCATGATGTAGATATCATATATGTCATATATATCCAGTACATACATGCATTTATAATATTACATAATCATTTAGAGGTAAGAAATGAAATGCACCGTTCATGGAGACGGTAAGCCGTACGTACGCATGAACGCTACTTTCATTTCTATTTCGTATTTTATAGAATGGAATCATAATGATATAAAGGTATATTATAATTCCAGTTTAATATCATATATAATATCATAGTTCCATCCTTTATCTGTCCCACATATGGTATTTCACGAATCAAATCACTTTGAGGGGGCGGTAGTCCGCACATCCTAAAATGAAGATATCGTGTTTACCCATAATGGAAACCATAAAGGTATGCCCAAAATGAAAAAAACATAAGCTTAAGGAAAACATAAACATATTATATATCATATATAAAAATAGTGACATCATAATGGCCACCTTTGAAGGTGTTAAATGAGTATTGAACAATCATCGTTTCGGGAGGCAGAATTTCTCCATCCACGGAAACCGTATGTTCTTTAACCATTTGATGCAGTTGTGTGAGAGTGTAGCTCAAATAAATCTTATAACAACATCCTAGTATATTGAAGATACTGGTGTGGTTACAAAATAATTAAATAAAAAGAGTTTAGGGGGTTGGAGAAGCAAAATAAAACAAATGAACATGAGAGAATGAATTACCTTAAAAAGTGTAACTCCTTTTGATTTGAACCTAAAGGCTTCCTTTGAAAAGATTCTTCCCAAAGGGAATCCTATAGGATTAGGATAGGGATGTGGAGAGAGTAAATGGGCAGGGTTTGGCCGAGCCAAAGGCTTGAGTAGTGTGTGAAATGAGGTAGAGGTGGGGGCCTTTTATAAGAGGAGAGGAGGGGCACTTTTGGCAAGTAAAGAAATATTACTTTATTTGAAAATGTGTTTCGGTTTCAAAAGGTCCCAAATTGATATAATTCGTGGATAAGGTGATAAGGGTTCGAAATCCACTCATACAATTGGTTTTGGCCATGTTTAGTTCATATATTTTACATTGTCTTTCCATTTTATTTAAATCGTCAAATAATGATGTCATCGCTGCATCATTATTATGTCATAAATAATTTAATTTATTTAATGTCTAAAAATCATAAAAAAAATACTATGATGTAGTAAATCTTTTTATATTTCCAATGACTATTTATAATCAAAAATCGGATCTTTATAACCCCATGTAAAAATTGTTTTCGTAAAACATCTTTTGTTTGTGTCATGTTTACGTTAACATTTAATAAAACGTTATTTATGTCATTTCCAAACCAAAGTGTCTCCATGGGGTCCCCAAGTTGACCCATGGCTTTTCATGGTCGGCCATTACACAACCAATAAGGTTGGGACATGTGTCTAGGTCATTTCATATTATTAAAGCATTATTTATACCTTAAACTACCCTAATTACCACTAATCGCGATTAAGAACATAATAAGTTACTATTCACCAAAAAAATTATTATAATCTCATTAAACCACATTTTAATTCTTAATGACAACCATGTATGTCGGATTTTCAAAATTCAATACACATTAGTGGTAAACTTTAATTTAACTGAAAAATCAGTTTTCTTGATTACCACTTAGTGGTTTCACTATTCATCAAAAATTGAAGTTTTTCATAAAATTACCAAAAATTCACCCTAATCTATATTTGATATTCTGAATTCAAAAATGAAGCCTATTTTACAAAATTAAAATCATATAAGTCACATTAATTAATTTAATAATTAATTCCCGCTGCCAGAGCAAATAGCGTGTTTTTACAAAATAATAAGTATCAAAAGATTGACACCAGTTTAAGTCTAATTTCAAAGTGAAATTGATTCCAATGACCACCATTGGATAATATGGTAAAAATATATTCTAATTTCACTTCAAAACCAATTCAAAACATAATCTAATCATATAAATAAATTAGGTTAAAAAGCAGTTTTGAAGTAAAATGCAGTATTTTTCACTATTCATTAAAAAAAATGAATATTGTCAGAAAAATACCAAAAATTCACACAAGGTAAATTTTGATGTCCCAATAATAAAGAATAAGTTTATTTTGACAAACATAGTTTATAAAATTGTCAAAATATAGATTCAAAAATGGTTTTCCATCAAAAGGCAGTAAAACAATCTTTTAAGAATATTAGTGTATTCCATGCATAAGATTGTATTTATTTTCATTTTAAGCCTCTATAAAACTATCTTAATCATTAATAGACATAGATAAAAATATCTATTATTCATTACTTACTTGGGATGTTACATACATGTTCTTCATGGTATGATTTTGTTTCACTAGGATTTCAATTAGTATACAGATATAACATAGTAAAAATCAATATATGTAATCATAATATATATATATGAAATTGTTAAAAGCAGTGAAATTTATATATATTTAAAGAAAATATAACTAAGAAAAGTTATAAAAAAATTCTTTGTAGACAATGTTTTGTGTACAGTCAGAGGTTGGATTATCTCTATCATCAAGAAACATTTTCAAACCCCTTGGTGACATCACACTAAATATGGCAACATAGTGTAATCCGTTATAGAACACATGCTTGCGAACATATAAAAAACAGAAGATAGTGATTGACCTTGACTCTTATTAATGGTCATTGTATATAAAACAGTCAAAGGATATTGTGTTCTTTATAGTTTGAAAGGACATTAGTTGTCATTCTGTGCCATATAAATTTTTGGGATGAAAGCCAGAATTCTGGAATGACTACCAGTTAAAATTTTAGTTCCAATGGAATGGTCACCAAAAATTGTAACAATAAGATGTATACAATCGCATAACCCTACTGATTGATCTACATTTCTAGGCAACATAATTTTTACTCCAATATTCAATGTAATTTAGTGTGTATGATGTCCAAATACATTTATAACATTTAAAATGTTAGTTTTATATATGTTCTCAAGATGATCAGTATCAAAAATGGATTTGAAAATAGAATTAAAACTGACGTATTCCTTTCTATCGGATGTAATTAGAGTTATCATGTAGTTCTTGACTTCATGAATATTGTCACGGGTTGGTGCTAATATTGAGAGACCTTTCAGATATGATACATATCCACAGTTATTGATGAAATCTATGTTAGAAAATTCAATAGATGTTGCGAATGGAAGTTTAATTATTCTTAGGAGGTATGTTGATGGGATTTGAATAAAACCATCCCCATCGTTGATCTCACCAAAATGTCCCCCACCCATATCCAAAATCGACATAGAAAATTCTTTCTCCCGATCAGAACCATCAATTGAATATGTATATTACAACCTCATGTTTTTGTTCAATGTTAAAACCTGAAAGTCTTTTCATAGATATGATGACCTTATACATGAAAATACAATGTCACTTCTTTCACCACTAGGGATTACTGGAAGTATTTGTCTAAAATCTCTAACTAGGACAACCATTAAACTGTCTAATGTTAAATTAGATGAATTTTCATTCATTACTAAATGCATATCTCTAAATGTACGATGAATAGATTCAAAACAATTTTTATGAAGCATTGGAGGATCATCCCAAATAATCAATTTTGGTGACTGTAGTAGTTCCACACCATCACTCCCTTGATGAATATTGAAGATTGAGTGATCATTTGTTGATACTAGAATATGAAATGTATAATTGGATGTCCTCCCACCAGGTATGAGTAATGTTGCTATTCCACAGGAAGAAACTGCAAGAACAATTTTGCCTCCTGACCTTAGTAAATATGTTAAGACTCTCCAGATTAATGTCTTACCTGTCCCATGAAATCTATGCATGAAAAAGAATCCCCTAGAATCAGAACAAGACACATTCATAATTATCTTGATAACTTGATTTTGTTCAACAATAAGCTTATTGTGCAATGATGAGTACTCAATATGAAGTTTTTCCCTATTGTAATTGAGATCTTCTACAATCAAACAATTCAGTTGAGAAGATAATTAGTAATCTGAAATTTGAATTAGAGGATAAGATTGTAGATATTTACCATTTATTTATATAATTTTTTCTCTTTTATCAAACCTATAATTTTTCATTGATGATCTATCATTTTCTATTCTACAATAGTTGGAAATAGTAATAGATAACAATGTACTAACATAGATATCTATTAAAAAATATGTTATGTTGTATATAACTTGTATTTTCAGGAGTTGTTGTTGGGAATATATAATATCTTTGGTCAGAATCATCCAATTATCGAGCCAAACAATTTCTGGTTTGGATATGGTATTTGAGAACAACATTCCGACTAACAGTATTCACAAAAAGTGTCCCATTCCCCAAGTGGAGACATCTTTTAGTGATTGAATAAACTCATTATCATCAGCTAACCATGAAATTTCTAAATAGGTTTGTCTAAATGTACTATGAGTATTTTTGATCACTTTTCTAATATAATTATATGAAGTTCCACCTTTGACCTTCATAAGTAGAATATTCAATTAATAGAGTTCTCAAGAAGAAGGCCGCACATAGTACATTCTACCAAAACTAAATCCATATTTGCGTGGGTAGAATTTTTTTCACACTATAGGGAGACAAATAATTTTGGGAATTCTAAATTTGTTACACTTCAACCCTATAGGAAAAAAATATTTTCTTCAAACCAAGATGTGAACATGGTATTAGAAATCTTTCAATTATTTATGATGTCTTAAATATTGTCATTGTCTATATACGTCACGCTATTTTTTTGAGGTAAATAAAACTACAGTCTATCTATAGAGACCCGACACTTGACGTAAATTGACATTACATTACTTTTTTCGAATACATAATATATAACAAAACCAGACACCAAAGGACCTTAATATTTTAGTGTCTGTGGAAACTCGGAACATAATCTTCTAATCTTGGAGAAATTTCTTCAACATCTCCCATAAAAATCTTCCCCTTTTTGTTTTCTTATCTAAAAAATTTCTTTAAATCCTTGGGAAAAGAAGACATATAAAGGGTGAACTCAAATGCTCAGTAAGGGTATGCATGGATAAAATAAAAAAACCATATACAATTGAACTTAAAAACATGAACATAATGTTTAAACATCAAAACCTTGAACAATGACATAAAACATGGCAATACATAAGGTATAGATCATAAAGAAACATTAATCATGATAAAATAGAATGGGAATAAAACTTGTCATTGTGGAAACCATTAAGCACATGATATGATTTTAATAGTAGCCAAGGCATTGCTGCCAAGACCATCTTAGTGGACAAAGTCCCATTCGGAATCGATTTCACTCCTCATTCTAGTCCTGTAACACTAAATCGGATTAACTTACCGTTCCATCCATATCTATCTCATGAGATATAAATATTCACCCAATTAATTTTAGGGATATATAGGACCCACCCATCTCATAATGAAACCATTATTATGTGTGCCAGAAGATCATAAATCATACATCATAACATAACCCATGTAATAAAAATTGGATTCTTAAACATTATGCCATCATAACATAAATCATAAAAGATAAAAGGACTTCATAAAAATAATTCCATCATAAATAATCAAATCAATGTAAAAAATATTTATAGAAGAAGAACCCTATATTATCTTATATGGAAAATAATTTTGATAAAACACTTGAACTCCATTCTTGTGGAAAATATCCTTTCAACATCAAAAACATTTTCCTTTTTTAACAAGTCATATATTTTTAAACTAAAAGAAGTAGATTAAAAATAAACATGAAAACTTGTAAAGGAAGATTCATGGAAATAATGTTCTAAAAATCCCTTCATGTCGTATAAGTTAAAAAAACAGTCTTATCTTACTTTGGTTGGAAAAGTCAAAATGTATATCATACTAAAAACGAAAAAAGATTCATTTCATATCTTTTACTAAAAACTCACCAATGGGTAAAATTAGATTTAATAAATTATTTTTGGATGGAAATAATACTACATATTGAGGAAACATGGTTTTGGATGATAATTATTCCCCAGTAAATCCAGATGTATAAAAAATCTCACAGAAAAATGAGATTATGAGATTTTCCCTTACCTTACGTCCGATATGATTCATATGTATCCGAACCTCCAATATAATGATTTAAATAATTTCATTGAATTATTAAATAATCATATTCATTGTTATGATATCATATATGGTTCACTTATGACTTTATATTACCCGTTCATTTGTAAATTACATTTTAAAACAACATTTTGGGTAAAATCATTTCATTTGTCGTACGTGTTTCGATTTTTTGTTCTTGATATTATAACTTATATAATGATTTACATAATTCCAGAATGTAAAAAATGATTTATATATTATACATATTCAGAATATACATATATATATGATAGATCGGTAAATGGAATGAAATACACCGTTCATAGAGATGGTAGGTCGTACATACACATGAACACTGTTTTCATTTCCTTATGGAATTGAATGGAATTAAGTAGATGGCATACATATATATATACACATAAATATAGTATCATTATTATTTTATATATTTCATTATTATTCATTATGTAGACTTTATAATCATTCATGAATGGTTAACATGGAGAATGAATCTCATCGCGTCATGGAGATGGTAGTCCGTACGTACGCACGAGCGATGATATCATTCCCATTATCGTGGAATTGTATTGAAGTGTATGTATAATATTTCATTAAAAATATCACTTTAAAATAATCATATATAGTTTTTTATTTCCACCATTATATGCATCCAAGTAAGGTGGTGGTCGAAAATAGATTACACCACGACGTGGAGACGGTATTCCGTGCGTACGCACGCGCGGTGATTTCATTTTCCGTAGGATGGATAGAAGTTGAAATAAGGATGCTTCATATTTATAATAACATATAAGTATCTGATTAATACTTATGTTATTACTTCATAATGAGACAACTAAATAAGAATAAGTAGAAGACGAAATAAACTTGAGAGAATCGGAAGAAGAGTTACCTCTTCTTCGACGCACCTCCTTTAAGCTTCCTTTTAAGGAAGTAGAGTTGGTATTTTTTGAGAAGACCAGAACCTCCATAATGTTTATAGGGAAGTGGAGAAGAGAATGTTTCGGGGTTTTTCCGAGATTCAAGGCTCAAAACGGTGTGAAGAGAAGAGGGAAGGGGTGCCCTTTTTATAAGGGAGGAGAGGGGAATCTTTGGAAAAACATAAAATATTATTTTACAATAAAGTCATATTCGGTTTTTAATAGATCCAAATTGATTTACTTTGATGCTAAGGTTGGGATGGTTGGAAATCCTCTCAACCAACAGAATTTAGACTGGTTTGGTCATTATATTAACCTTATCTTTTAGTTTTAACTCTTAGTTAATTAATTGACATTTACCATGTCACTTTGTATTTTTATATTATATAGTTAATAAACATACCATATATGTACAAGAGACCCCCAAAGTGGTCCATTAATGATAAAAATATCATGATATATGTATATTGGCCGACCCTTATATTTTTAGGATTATAATAACAATTAATAATATAATATTTGTTTTAAAAATTATTTAATGTCAATTTTGACACTATTTGGTAATTGATTTTTGATAAAACCATAACAACATGATTATTTAGAAAAAAGTTAATTAAATAAACAAAACCATGTCATATTAACCTATAAAATTATTTTAATACATAAAAGGCCTAAAAGTACATTTATTTGGGTATTTATAACATCAATTATGTTAATAGTTCATTAATAAGATAATTATTGCATCATCATTGTGTCATAAATAAAATAAAATATTTAATGTAAAAAAATTATAAATAAATTACCAATAGGTAGGAAATATGTTTATGTTTCTAATGAATATTTATAGTCGAATTTATATTATGTATAACCATATATTAAAAATGAATTATTTATTAAACTTTGATTTTAACTGTTTTAACCCTTCTATAAATAAATTAATAATAAATGTCCAAATCTTATCCATGGTGACCTAAATGTTCCTATTTTATTCATAAGGATGGTTTTGGTCGAATTACACTTATCCAATAGAATTAGGACTTGTGTTAGGGTTATAATAATACATTTTTACCCTTAATTACCATATTTACTTTTAAACATGGTAAATAAAAGTAAAAAAGTTACTATTCACCAAAAATTATTTTCATCTCATTGAACCACATTTTAGTCCTTGATATTACCAGTGTCTCTCGGATTTTTGAAATTCTACTCATAGAAGTGGTAAAATTATGTTTTATGTAAGTTTGCAAAAACCTCCTAGGAGCTAGGTAGAAGATGGTGAAATGTTCAATAAAATTTTTATATGTCGAAAATTATTATAAAATGACTCCAATGAATTAAATTGAATACATATAGGTATTTTGCATCAATTTTTACTAAAAATAAATTTAAATAAAATAAATAATTATGTAAATAAAAATTCGCTTTTTAAAAAGTAACCCGGAGTTTTCACTATTCATCAAAAATTGAAAGTTTTCAAAAAAATACCAAAAATTCACCCTAGGTTAATTTTGATATTACGAATCCATAAATGAAATAAAATTTGTATGATAAAATTTAAAAATTTTCAAAATGTGGGTATTACTATTCATAATGGCTACTTTATATAATATTTTAATAACATATCGTTGTTTAGTGAAACTCGATATTGTGTAGAACACACGCTATCGTGGGATGTTACAATCGCATGTAAAGAAAGACATGTCAGGGATGTGTGTAGTGAAACCGCCTTTTGGTGTAGCATGAAACACAAGACATCAATGAAATTAAAATGAATATTTTTCATAAAATCTTGGGGTGTTACATTCTACCCCCCTTAAAATGAATGTCTCCCTCGAAATTCGTTGGGGTTATAAATGGTTTACTACTAGAAAGATTCATTCATAGAAACCCAAATCATAAAAAGGAATAACAAAACTTCACTTTAAAATATAAAGTATGAAATGCAACGGTTACCCAAATTAACTAATCACTGGGTTTCCACATAGGAGAACATAGGTGAAAATATGGATATGTAAGAGAAATATGACCATCATGTTCTGATGGAGAGTGGTAGAGAACATGGCTATGAAAAAACCAACAATCACAAAGTCATCAATTTTTGATGATCTATGGTACCATCTAATTCATATGATATAAGGGTACTAGGACAACATTTTTGGTTTTCAAGATCATTTTCATAAAGATAAAGAATTTGAATTAGAAGAAATACTTACTTTTTTTCGGTATAATCTCATTGTTGTTCGTGCCTTGAACAATTTCCACTTCATCTCTTAATGAAATGAAGTTTAATTTTTCATTCATGAGGTTTTATCAGATCATGTGATAGAATGATGGTTCATTCCATACTGTCTCAAACAGAAGGTTATCAAAAGTTATCAAATATACATAAGTCCATCTATGGTGAAAATAATCATACATGATTCCAAAAATGGACTTATACTTCATCTATCATACTGCTTAATATAATAAAACAAGTTTGTATTAACCAGAGACTTCCTGTAGGCCAGTGGTAGGCAATAAAGGCCTGTCACACTTTAGTTATGGGCACAATTCCCACAACTTTGACCGACGCGACGGGTTGTCTCCCGTCCTACATGTTTTCCCTTTTTATAAAACTACATTGTAATAACATTCCTGCAATAAAATAGAAAAAAATACTATCTAAGGTCTAAAATAATTTATTTCAATCTTTAGGCTTATCCAAAATACTTCTGCCCAAGCTCATAGTATAAAGAAAACAATTACTAGAAATTTCATCAGTCGAGCATGTGAATAACATCATTTATCCCTTATATATCATACGGTATATCTTGTTGGTCACATCCCAAACATGTGAATAACTTAATCATGTATCCTCTTGAACCATGGTGAAAACATGAATGTTTTCGGAAGGTAACTCTTTCCATATACCAAAATCCCAAAAATTCTATATACTCAAACCATGATATCACTTTTTTCTTATATTAGTCAGGAGCTCCTTAATACTATCAAACATTTCATTATCTCCATATCCCTTCTTTATGCGCATATCATCTTCTTTCCAAAATATTGGAATCACATTTCATGGTTACAAGTACCATATAAATGTCAAAAACCACAATAATCCATTAAGTAGATACTCCAATGTTCAATAAAACTGTAAATGAGATTCCACAACATTATTTTGGAATCCCTTTACATAAACACATAATCATTCCACCACATCGTTTTCATAATAAACATTTCTAATAGTGATCACATGTGACTTCCCTTTGTCCATTCCCTTAAGAGGTTTCTCACGTTGATCATCATTAACCCTTGTATTAGGGCATTGATTAGCATAATTCCCCATTTCCTTGCAGTTGATGCATTGAAGCGTTGGTGGAGCCTTCTATGTAGTCTTTACATCACTAGAAAACTTTTTCCCATTACTTTGACAATCAACTGCTCAATGAACTTCTTTTCCAAACTTAAAACATTTTCTAGTCCCTTTAAGACAATCTCCACCATTCTTCTTTCCAAACATTGGGCATAAAGAAACATTTATCATATTTTCACCATTATCCTGAGATTTCTCCTTGAACTCCATCTTTGGTTTCTTTTCAAAACCATGAGATAGATTTGTAACACCAACTTCCATTTCTACCTTGATATCACAACACACAATTTCTTCATAGATACTAAAGTATCTTATAAACAATGCCCATTGAAGACTTGGTTTTAATCCACTGATGAATCGATCGACATTACATTTAGGTTGGATGATAATGCCAGATGCATTCCTTGAATGTCTTGTAAAATTCGCATTGTATATACCAACAGATTCATCATCCTTCTAATTAAGCTCAAGAAACACATTTTCCTTCTTTGTTCGAAGAATACGAGGGAAGTTCTTACTGAAAAACAAGTTCTTGAACATGAACCATTCCATTGATTTAATATCATCTTGGGGTCTTGTATTCTTAATTAGAGTCCACCACTGGTCTGCTTCACCTTCTAAAAAGTAAATAGCTAGAATGACTTTATCATGCTATGAACAGCAAGGTATGGAAAATATCTTTTCAATGGTATTGATCCATTGTTCAGCAACAAGTGGATCAGAAGACCCATTGAAAGAATGTGGATATTTCCCCATGAAGGACTTAATTGATTATTATTCCCTTCACTGCTCATTCAGAAGTCTAGAATGATTCATAGCTTGTGTATGTATAGCAATAAGATTTTTCACTCCAACTCCCATAACATCGGTTTGTTCAAGAGTAGAATCATTACATTGTCCATTACAATGATCAACATGGTTCCTTCGGGTTCCAAACATTGTCTAAAACCCAAAAATGAATAGTGTGAGAGACAAAAATCATGCTAGGGAAAACAGCATAATAAAGGGGGAGTAGAATCGATATCTAACAACTTAGGATTAATTCTAATATCATTACTGTAATTCTAGGACTATAACTTATACTTATACTTAACCTTAGGGATATCCCTAGACAAACATATAAATGTATCTAGGGATCTCACTAATGCTTTCGCATCCTAGATTCCAAAGGTTAACTAAACCGTTCCTCTGATACCATCTTTAGAGACCCGAAGCATGACGTACATGGACATTACATTACGTTTGCAGAATAATTAATACATAAAAAAACCAGACACCAAAGGACTGTAATAGTTAAGGTCTTTGGAAACTCAGAACATAATCTTCTAATCATGGTGAAAGATATTCAACTTCTCCCATAAAGATATTACCCTTTTTTTGATACCTTAAATCATTTTTTAAATCCTGGGGAAAAGAAGACATATAAAGGGTGATCTTAAATTCTCAGTAACGGTAAGCATGGACAAAATAAAACAAACCATATACAATTGAACATAAAAACATGAACATATTGTTTAAACACAAAACCTTGAACAATGTCATAAAACATGGCAGTACATAATGCATAGATCATAAAGAAACATTAATCTTGATAAAAAAGAATGGGAATAAAACATGTGATTGTGGAAACCATTAAGCACATGATATGATTTTCATAGTATCCAAGGCATTGCTGCCAAGACCATCTTAGTGGACAAAGTCCTTTTCTGAATCGAGCTCACTCCTCGTTCCAGTCCTGTAACACCGAACCGGATTAACTTACCGTTGCAGACATATCTATATCATGAGATATTAATCATTACCTAATTAATTGGAGGGAGATATAAGTCCCACCTATCTCATAATGAAACCATTTTTATGTGTTCCATAAGATCATAAATCATACATCATAACATAACCCATGTAATAAAAATGGGATTCTTAAACATTATACCATCATAACATAAATCATATAATATAAAAAGTCTTCATAAAAATAATTCCATCATAACATAATCAAATCAATGTAAAAAATATGGATAGATATAGGACACTATATTATCATAGATGGAAAATAATTTTGATAAAACACTTGAACTCCATTTTTGAGGAAAATATCCTTTCTACATCAAATACATATTCCTTTCTTAACATGTAATATAATTTTAATCTAAACTAAGTTGATTAAAAATAAACATGAAAACTTGTAAATTATGTTTCATGTAAATAATGTTCTAAAAATCCATTCATTCTGTATAAGTTAAAAAATACATTCTTCTAGTACATTGGCCGGAAAAGTCAAAAAGTACCTCATACTAAAAACGACAAAAGATTCCTTTCATATCTTTTAATAAAAAGTCACCAATGCGTAAAATTGAATTTAAACAGTTTTTGGTGGATAGAAATAATATTACATATTGACGAAACATGGATGTGGATGATAATTATTCCCCAGTAAATCCGGAAGTATAAACAATCTCGGAGAAAAATGAGATTGTGAGATTTTCGCTTATCTTACGTCCGATACGATTCGTATGTATCCAAAACTCTTGTAAAATGATTGAAATAATTTCATTGACTTATTACAGAATTATATTCGTTGTTATGATATCATATATGGTTCACTTATGACTTTATATTACCCGTTCTTTTGTAAATTCAATGTTAAAGCATCATTTTGGGTAAAATCGTTTCCATTGTCATACATGTTTCGACATGTTGTTATTGATATTATTACTTATATACTGATTTAAATAATTCCAAAATTTAAAAAATGATTTATATATAACATATATTCAGTATATACAAATATATATATATGATAGATCGATAAATGGATTTAAATACACCGTTCATGAAGACGGTTGGTCATACGTACACATGAACACTGTTTTCATTTCCTTATGGAATTGAATGGAATTAAGTAGATGAAATATATACATATATAAAAAAATAAAGTATCATTATTATGTCATATATTTCATTAATATTCATTATTTAAACTCTATAATCATTCATGAATGGTTAACATGGAGAATGAATCTCATCGCATCGTGGAGACGGTAGTCCGTACGTACGCACGAGCGATTATATCATTCCCATGATCATGGAATTGTCTTGTAGTGTATGTATAATATTTCAGAATCAATATCACTTTACAATAATCATATAAATTTATTTATTTACACCATTATACCCATCCAAGTAAGGTGGCGGTCGAAAACAGATTACACCACGGCGTAGAGACGGTATTCCGTACGTACGCACGTGCGGTGATTTTGTTTTCCATAGGATGGATAGAAGTTGAAATAAAGTTGTTTCATATTTATAATAACATATCAGTATATAAGTAATACTTATTTTATTACTTCATAATTAGAAAACTAAATAAGAAGAAGTAGAAGAACAAAGAAACATGAGAGAATCGGATGAAGTGATTACCTCTTCTTCGACGCACCTCCTTTAAGCTTCCTCTTACAGAAGTAGAGTTTGTCTTTTGAGAAGACCAGAACAACCAAACTGTTTCTAGGGATGTGGAGAATATAAATGGACAGGGTTTGGCCGAGCATCAAGGCTCAAAATGGTGTCAAGAGAAGAGGGAAGGGGTGACCTTTTTATAAGGGATGATAAGGGCACCTATGGAAAAACATAAAATATTATTTTATAATAAAGTCATATTCGGTTTTTAAAAGCTCCAAATTGATTTATTTTGAATCTAAGGTGGTGATGGGTCGAAACCTCTCAACCAATATATTTTAGACAGGTTTTCGTCATTATATTAACATTATCTTTTAGTTTTAACTCTTAGTTAATTTGATTGACATTTACCATGTCACATTGTATTTATATATTATATAGTTAATAAACATACCATATACATCCAAAAGACCCCCAAGTGGTCCATTAATAAGACAACTATCGTGATATAAGTATCTTGGCCAATCATTAGATTTTTAGGAATATAATAACAATTTAAAATATAATATTTGTTTTAATAATTATTTTACGTCAATTTTGACAGTATTTGGTAATTGATTTCTGTGAAAACCCTAACAACACGATTAGTTCAAAAAAAGTTAATTAAATCAATTATAGTATGTCATATTAACCTATAAAATTAGTGGATTTCATAAAAGGTCTCATATTACATTTATTTGGGTATTTATAACATCAATTATGTTAATATTGCATTAATAAGATAATTATTGCACCAACATTGTGTCATAAATAACATAAATTATATAATGTCTAAAAATTATAAATAAATTACGATTAGGTAGGAAATCTTCTCAGATTTCTAATGAATATTTATAGTCGAATTTATTTTATATATAACCATATATTGAAAATTAATTAGTTATTAAACATTGATTTTAACTATTTTAACCCTACTTTAAATAAATGAATAATAAATGTCCTAATCTAATCCATGTGGACCTAAATGGTCATATTTTATTCTAAAGGTAGTTTTTCGTTGAATTACACTTATCCAATATAATTAGGGCATGTTTTAGGGTAATAATAATACATTTGTACCCTTAATTACCCAATTTACTTATAACGGGGTAAATAAAAGTAAAAAGTTACTATTAACCAAAAATAATTTGCATCTCATTGAACCACATTTTATTGCTTGATATTAACCATGTCTCTCATATTTTTGAAATTCCACTCACAGAAGCGGTAAAATTACATTTTATGTATGTTTGCAAAATGCTCCTAGGAGGTAGGTAAAAGACGGTGAAAAGTTCAATAAAATTTTTATATATCGAAAATTATTATAAAATGACTCCAATGAATTACATTGAACATATATAGGTAATATGCATCAATTTTGACCTATAATAAATTTAAATAAAATAAATAGTTATTTAAATAAAAATTCGGTTTTTAAATAGTAACCTAGAGTTTTCAATATTCATCAAAAATAGAAAGTTTTCAAAAAAAATACCAAAAATTCAGCCTACGATAATTTCAATATTTTCAATCCAAAAATAAATTCCATTTTGAAAGGTAAAATTTATAAAATTTCAAAAAGATGGTATTACTATTCATAGCGGCTAGTTAATATAATATTTTATTAACATGACGTTGTTTAGTGAATCTCAATATTGCGTACAACACACGCTATTGTGGAAGGTCACAATTGCGTGTAAAGCAAGCCATGTTAGGGATGCGTGTAGTGAAAACTTCTTTTGGTTTAGCGTACAACACTAGACATCAAAGAAATTAAAAAGAATATTTTTCATAAAATCTCGGGGTGTTACACTATTAGGTGAAGGATATCTAAAATGGATAAAATAAGAAATGAACCTCTATGAAGCATTACAATGTTAGATGTACCAGAAATAATAGTACATTTTAATCTCGTTGACACTATTATCAGACAAATGGTTTTTGTTGTCCTAGAGTGTTGTGATGACACGATTATAACCATTAGTTATATATTTAGAATGTTATTTGATAGAGGATGACTAATTGAAAATTTCAATATTCAAATGAAATTTATATTTTCGAAGTAGAACTGGATTGTATGGCACAACAAACTGATTGTCAAATGCTATACCATTTTTTACAATTGAATATCCCGAATTCATTCTCTGATACACAATATAACCATCATCGTCCTTTATTGAATGTTCAGAAAAACTTTTGGATTATATTTTGAGAATTTTTTTATTCTGCATACATGGTGAGTGACAATTCTCTTCACCAAAAGACCCATGTATTATAAAAATTTCAACTGCTTCATGATGTTTTGGGGAGGAACCTTTATTTTGAATTTCAGCCGTAACAATTCTGTTAATGTTTGATGGAGTGAAGACTTTTTCCTCATGGTTAATAAATAATAGAATGGGTACATGTGGCAGTCCTCTTTTCAGAAACTCCATAGTATGAACAACTACATTGGGTAATGAATGATAGATGAGAAAACATATGGGAGAAATGTGTATTTTTCTGTTAAAAGAAGAAATTAAAATAGTATATTTTATTAGTGAAGAAGTTTTATTCCTGCTAGATACTTTCATAAAAAAATCCTTCTCATAAATCTTTCATGAGTTTTCCACCTTAATATTGAATATTTGTTAAATTATATTAGGACAGTCCAATGGGAAAAGTTTTTGTACCTTAAAAATCTCAAAACATTAGGCCACATCAGATTACATGTAAATTTCAAAAAAAAATGGATACCCCACCTAATTATAGATTGACATAGCAACATGGTAATTTTGAATCATATTTCTCACATTTCCCATAAATGTGAAAGGTAAATTGATACGCTTCCCACATAAATACCCATCTTAGACACCTCTAAACAAAGCATCTTGAAAACCATTGTATAGTTCTTCTGTCAAGAGATTTTGATTGAAGCTATTAAAAGATAGTATATGAGACTCAATAATTGTATATGAATTTACAATAAACTCTTATATAGGCCTCCTATTATAATTTATGCAATAAGAACCATTATAAAATAATTGAAGGTAAAAGGAAAAATATTCACTCATAGTAATGATTCTTAGTTTTTCACTTTGATTTAATGGAATCACATGATGGAATATGTTATCGACGTATTTATCATATCATCCTATGAAAACCACTGGATATTATAGAGGGTGGTAATGTGTGTGATGTTCTGCAATGTGATGATATTCAGTAATTTATCATTGAATGATGATATCTATCTCATGATTAATATCTTCAAAGTTGCCAACAATCAGAATTACGATCTCAAATATAGTTGGTAAGTTGTATGTTATTTCATCATTTCCTAGTCTTCTATGTAATCACATATTTAAATTTGTAGAGACATTAATCTCAATAACATCCCTAACTGTTTTTAATTGTTCTGATAAAGCATTTATTTTATTGATCATGTACTGTAGTTTCTGAACAAAAATCAAAATTTTATAACATAGTTTTTTTCTTGTCATCAAATCTGCATAAGAAAGTGTAAAGAATATACAATCAAAATTCAAAAAATATAAATTTTAACACATAATATAGTATTCACCTTATGGCATGTTTTCTATTGTGAGCTTCATTTGTAGTGTCATATACATATAGCTATGAAAACATTGGGGGTTGTCCATCTAGAGTACATAAACATCCAATATGATGGTACTTTTGTCCATTTAATCTAAAAACATTTAGAGACACTCCACAATTCATAGATAAGTCTACTTTTCTCCCCAATGAATTTAATTCAAATATTGAATTGTAAATGTGCATGTGATCTTGGAATGTTTTGGAATGAGTAGAGGGTTTTTTGGAAACTTATGACTGAATGTATTCTAGATATGTTGGAAACTATTGTATAGAAAATTTTCTTATTGAGAAACAGAAATAAAATCATGGGATATGTATGTGGTATATTTTTTACTCCTCTATTCATACTTGAAGGATGAACTGGATTACTCACAAATATTTGAACGATCTCCACAATCAGAATATTCTGTAGGAGAAAAGTTTATGTATAGTTGATATTAATGGGGATTGAAATTGTATTATAATTATAAAATATAAATATAAAATTTATAAATTTGGGTATCACATAAATGTAAATAAACTAATTGTTTAGAGGTTTGAAGCTGCAGTGATATATCTACAACATTAATCTTTTAGTTAGTTCTTTTTAATGTCAAAATAATAAAAGAAAACATAAAATGGAATATATTTTTTTTATTGAAAATACAATCTAATGTATGAATGACCTCTGAAGTTAATAGCAGAACCTGTCTCAAAGTTTGGTGGAATAGTTTCTGTGGTTATCTAATTAATTTCTTGTAGTTTCTCAGGACAATGTGTAGTACCTTCATGCCACCATAGTTAGAGTAACCCCATTGGTTATAATGTTATTAAATATTATAATTTGAGTATTACATAATTGTAAATATCCTTTTTTTGTTCTGAGCATTTTTGGTGAAGTGATTTATTTACAATATCTGACATGTAGTTATTTGTTATTAATGTTAATTTAAAAAAAAAATCAATGAAACTGAGTTCTGTTGAAAATATTATGTAAAAGTTGAAAAAGATATGTAGTTTATAGAAGGATCCATGTCATTGTTTGTCGAATTAGTAGTTTCTCTAGTTGATTTATTCATTTCCTGCTATTCATCAGTCTGATTTGTAGTACATTCATGGTTGGGTCATTAGAATGACACTATTAGATACATTGTTATTAAATACTATAAATATTCAATATATAAAGGCATATATATGATAAAACTAAAATTGTAGTTGGACTGTAGTAAACACCCATGGATGAAAAAGGAATGCAGTTTCCTATAGAAGTAGATGTAATATTGTTCATTATTGAATTCACATGTGTATAAATAAATATTTTACTAACACAAAGTAAGTCATGTAGTCAACTGATTTGTGCTAACAGTGAAGAGGAGGCATCAAATGTATCTGTAAGAGTATTTGCATTTGTATTTGTACCTTGTAAGAGTAATGTTGAGACATGAATTTCATTAATAGAAATTCCACATATAGTACATATATTGAAATAATGGTCATTAACAACATGATCACATAATGAACGACTGTGTTGTATCATGGTATTCAGTCCTTGCTTTTTTTGTTTCATCCACTGTGTATTTTTGGCAGATCAAAATAGTCTTGAGGGACTGTGAAACCAGAAGATGAAATGTTTTAGCAAGATATGATTACATATATTTCAATATGAAATCTATGTATTCAAACTGTAGATAGTATATTGACATAACCATTGATGAATATAGGTGAGAGTGGTATATGTTGATGTAATACTACGTTATTTGTTGGCGTGAAAACATAATTTTTACAAAATTTTACCACAGTTAGTTTTTCTATAATATTCACATTAATTTTGGAATATATATTATTAGATAGCAAGATACTATAGTAAAGCGGTATGATATTCTGATTTGAAATATTTTAACTAAAAATATTTTAATGGACTTTGTAAATTGAACTAACAATTACTGATTATTGGTGAAAAAGGAAAACAGACTCCACTTTTCATTCAAAATGTTGGTGTTACAGGTTCACTTGCTTTATGGTTTTTAGTAGACATCCTATGGAATTGTAATTATCATAAACAAAGAAGTCATTGGATGATAAATAATGAAACAGTATCAGGACTACTTGGAAAAAAGAAGAAAACCTTATTGTTGTTGTTATCATAATAGTCTTCTTTGTAGCCATGCTTCTATGTATCTCGATGGGGAGGGAATGATTATATAGTGTATATTTTTATTTGATTGTGATGTAACAGAATAGAACCATCAATAAGGCAATGCACCATTATGATAAGATGATAGAAAATATATATTCTATAGACAATTGTGCCATAGATTGTGCATGCACTAACATTATAAGGGTTATATTTCCAAATGTTAAATATGATATTTACGTACTATAGGTAGTCATATATAAATCTTGATATTTCATAACATTCAATGATAAATGAATGATCGACTATTATATGGCCACCTGTATGTAGTATTATGAACATATTATTGAGAAGGTAAATGATGAAGAAAAATATTAATTATAATATTTATGAAGATACTGCTATGGTTGGATGTGTAGCTAAATGTCTACATATAGGTTAAGATAAATTGTGAAAACATATAATACTATCACTATTGAATTAGAAAAACATATAATGAAATTGCAGTATCGTTTGTGATCCTGAAAAAAATGTGAACATAAACTAAAGATATATGTATCATAGTCAAGTATGTAGGCATACCTGTTTCGTATGTTTACACCTAATTCCTAGTAACAGAGAAAGAAATATTTCAAACCCCAAAGTTCCGTCACCGAGTGTAGTTGGTTTTAAAACCCTATTTTTCATATTTCTATAGAGATGGAGGCGTTGTGTTGCATATAAGTGATGGCCATGGATTTTATAGAAGTATCTTGCTATGGATGTTAGTCGATGAGGAAGTGAATGTAGAGAATAATTTTGATCCCGTGAATCGGAATATGTTAGGCGCAAAAGCGAGAGTATATGTAGGCAAGAAGATGATGTCTTGAAGGACATTGGTGTGGAGTTTCGAAGAGAGATACATCTACTTTCACAATGTGGCATATATTTTTTGTGAATAAATGATGTAGAGGAGTCGTTAGAAGAAGATGGGTGCTATTGAGGGTTTTCAACGGTTGAGCGGTGGAGGTAATTAATTATTTGGGAGGATTGGAATTAGATGGATAAAATTAGGTTCGTTATTTGTGGGTGGAGGAATTAGTTGTGTGAGTGACTCAGGGAAGAAAAAATCATTCTTTAGTCAATATATATATTAAACTGGAAAAATAATAAAGTTATGGGAGATACCTTATGGAAAGTATTTTGATATTACTTCATAAGATAGTCCATATTGCACAACTTTGGGTTGTGTCAACCTACTCCATAGGGTTTTATAAAAATACATTTATATATTGGATTTCATATTTAATATTCAAGGAGACACTAAATTTTATGTCAACTATCTATTAAAACTCAGTTACTTGATCATGAATGAGTTTTCCAGAACATTTGGAATCTTTAACTGAATTCTAGACCATAATACAGAACCACCAAGACTACCAAATATTGGGTTGTATAACATTCAAAAACCATCACATTTAACTAGAATCTCTAGTTTGGGTCCATTAATATTCATATTGATGATTGTGAATAAAATAAACCCTCCTATTAGAATATTACGTTTTTATTCCATTATTGGATGCATTTATCAGTGCCAATAATTCTCTGACAATGTTTCCCACTATGATACCTTTGTTGTCAACCACACTGGCATAATTCCATTTTTTCGAGCACTACGTTTATTATAAATATATTCACAAGTGGTTCAGATTATTGATTGGTGAATATTGGAATTATAAATTCATAGATCCAATTATGACCACAAATGGTGGTTTCTATCAATACTAATATTATATATATTGAAGTAGGATTGATTAAATTTGGTTCCACCATTTTATTTTGAAATTCTATTCATGATGATTGCCTTAGGTTGATCCCTCGCTTTTATTTTTCACAGCTGTTCTGGTGTTCTTTCATAGAATACTTTTTACTCTTCCAAGAAGCCTTTTTTTTTCAAAAATCCTACACTACAAAGGAAAGTGGCCTTTATCACTATGTTTGACGATGATAAATCCATGATCTGAAAAATATTATGGGATTTGAACTCCTCCTTTCATTGCTTCTTCCATGGATATCAATACCCATTCTTGGTCCCCCTTATTGTTTTGAGTCATATTCATAAACCTCATTTCTAGCACCATCATGAGTTCAACACAAGTTAATTACACTACCTTTTTCATGACATTGATACTATCTGTTGTCAAAGAAGATAGATACATAAGACATGTCATGAAATTTGTGCACTTTTTGTGTATTAGGAATCTCAAAAAACATCTTATTTCAATGATGAGTGTATATCAGGTATAATGAATCATAGGTGTAGAACCTAATGCATCAAACATCATTCATAGTAAATGTTGTTCTTAGGGAACAAAAAAACCAAGGACCATTTACTAGGGATTCTCATGTTTTTAACATGAGGTAATGATTCTAATGTATTAAGGGGGGTCGTTGGTTTAAGTAAATTTTGTCTTGTAGTCACATGTTTAATGCCTTTTGGGTATATGATCATTCGATTAAGTTATTGTGTGGACATTTCCCATATGCAGATGATGTTCAATAGGCTCATTATGGGATAACGTCACTTGAAAATGTTATGGTCCAACATGGATCTTATGATTTGATGGTGAGGTATAGTGTGTTCCTAGTGGAAATGACCACTCTTTAGAGTTTCTATATACATGCAAGAGACCCAAAAAGATTTCATGGTTGTGTTGGAACATCATGTTTCAACCACTAGAAGGAATCTTACATACCCTACATTAAGACAGAGATTAAAACCCTTGTAGTTCCTTTAAAAAATCTATTGTTATGTGATAGGAACAATCTATGAATATTAACATCATTAAAAAATGATGATTCTGTCACAAAAGGAGTGATTTAAAGGGATTTTTCATGGTTTATTATAAATATATTCCCAAAATAATTGTGGTCATACCATTATTTACATGAGGAATACTATATTTTTCAAATAGTTTATCTCTTAATTTAAATTCATTGTGTTGAAGATGTTATCGAGTAGATATAATTTCATTTGGAAATGAAATTAATGCTATGAAATTTAATTTATTATAGATTATATGTGTATGGGAATTTTCCTATGTCCTGTATAAGTCCTTCTTGAAGAAGTGATGTGTTATTGTGGCCTATCTATGGATGATTACAAGGATCTGTTGTGAATAGACATTGTGTGATTAGGGATTCCATGTAAAAGTTTACCATTTATTGCAAAGAGCAACAATGTTGTTATTAATATACTGCACACGGAATTAGCATGTGTGATTTCCAAAGAAACAATGGAATTATTCTACTTGTGTACGGAAGATATTGTGGTGCTACAAGGATTATAATTGGAATTAATGAGACTTACAAAACTGGGCTACATGAGGAACATCTATGGAGTAGAAAAGTGATAAATATAGCTTATGAAATTATTCTACATAGGGTACTACTATGTAGATAATATTTTATGAATGGGGACTAATTAAAGTCTATACAATTAGTTTCAATGAAAAAATAATTTTATGAATGGTTATTACAATACTAGGATGCACGAGGTGCTATAATGGAAGAATGATGGTTTGAATGGGATTTACACAATTGGGCTACTCAAGGTGATTCTATGAAGAAGTGATGGAATAAATTGGGAATAAAAATTTTGATTCCCAGGGTCATTATTAGGATTCAAAATGGAATGGATTGGGATTACAATACTTGACTTCTTATTGTGCTACAACAAATCATTGTGGGTATGAATCATGATGACGAAACTATTTAGTCGGGTATCTTCTATTGAGAAGTGATGATATAAATTGATATTACATAGATGATTTTTATATAAAATTTTAGTATCATCTAATTATTCACACATGATTAATATTATGATCCTAATATATGGATTCATGCCTTTACCACATATGGAATCCCATGATCATTTCTTAGGGTATAGACACATTTCAATTTTTCTGTCAAGGAATATGTTTGTGGGGATGATGCGTTAAGAATCATATTATGTCATCATGATGTCTTGTAATGAGGGAATATAAACATACTAATATACCAAGGAATATTATTGGTGGTATGACTTATAGTGGTGGATCATGGAGGCCACTTGGGTGTAGTAGGGTTACATGTAGGGAAAGTGTGCTAGGGATGTCCATTCTTTAACCTCATGATAGTTCATGAGATCATCTTATCCTACTAACCGGTAGAGGGATATGATTGAAGATTATAACTAAGGATGAGGCCATTAAAGACTATGGGGGTAATCTTATTGTCATTACATAATGAATCATTGGACTAGTATTCCCCAATACATGATGGTAAACAGAAGTACACATTATGTAGTGAGAATATGATTCCTCCTTTGATAAGAAACATATTCCATGTGATTAAAAAATATGTTTCCAAATGTAATGATCAAGTATTAAACCCAATATTTTATAAGGGGATATTTCTTAGGTTTAATATAAAATCTTTTCCTTTGACCCAATAGTGGGTTGATATTCCCTCATGTCATGACATGCGAAAGAATAATGAGAAGCCCAACCATGTAGTCCATAAATGCGTCCCTACTTCTCCAGAGCCACCACTATGAGCCCCTTCCTCATGTGTATTCCCAAATCATATACCATGAACCATCAACATGTTGATATTACCTCATGAACCAAAAATATTAAGAAATAATTTGATTCTTGTTATCTAATCCCTACATAGTACTTTGTTGTTTATAATGTAAAATCATGGACATACACTATATAATTAACATAGGATTCCTTATGTGATATGATCAAATGTATACTGTTTTCGAATTATGTGATTCCCCATGTTATATGAATGTTATGATACATCTATCATTCGGTAATCCTATCTATGTAATCTCTATTCATACCATCACTGCACCATAGAAGGTCCCATGCAACCAAGTTTCAATGATCCATTCATATCATCATGGATCCTAGGTATACCCTAAGAATACTAGTTTTGTAATCCCTATTCATTACATTTATTATCCATATCAGCACACTGAGATTTAATATCCATAATCCATTATTAATTACATCCCTGCCCATAGAAGAACCCCTGTAATCCTAGTTACATAATCCCCATTCATACCATCTCATGTCCATATCCTCATCATAGGTTGACCAATTGTGTAATTCCCTGTAACACCACTATCTCTCCAAATAAGCTCCATACGATGAGAATTTTAGTAATCCAAATTCATAAAATATATCATATGTTGAAAAAAAATTGGTAACATAGTTGAAGTAGACTCAATTATACCATCAAATATATATTGAATCACCATAGGAAACCTATCTTTGTGAGACCCATTTACACCAATTATACTCTACGCAACACTCGGGTAGCTTCCATGCATATTCTCTAATAAAAAAGTTTATACTCTTAGTGGATTCCAAACATTTTCTATGTCTCGGCCCTAATCACACCATTTCTATTACGTGTAGTACCGAGGAATATTATGGGACTAATCCCCAATTAGATATTTAGTGCTCATTAAATCCCTAATGAATCATATATACATAACCCTAGAGACACCATCACTACTCCTATTAGAAAACATGAAACCTCTAGTATATGTCCCATATATGTCTGATATTTGATGATTTAACCTATTCAAAAAACATTATAGTTGTATGAAATTACAACTACATGACATCATCATTGACACGTGACAATAAATTATAGATTTAAACCATACAGAAGATATAAGATCCCTCCTCCAATGTATTACATGCTCCCCCATTTCTCAAAATATCCTATTTTTAAACCCTGCACCATCTCTAGTATTATTTCATTTCATGGAAATATATTTCATTCTAGTTGATGTTAAATATAATGTACTAGACTTATTACAAAATATTACACTATTTACACATTCTACATGGGTTTTTATCCCTTTCTCTTATAATGTTATCTAGGAAACCACTATGTTATTCAATCCTGATAACCCAATAATACCATAAACGTTTTATATCTCTATATAGTAAGTGGAAATTACACAATGTGGTCAATTCAATACGTAAGACACACATCCTAATGACCAAAACATCATGTCCCCATTGGACCACATCATTTCCATGTGATGATAACCCCAAAATAGGATACTATGTTAGAAGTGTACGTGATATTTAACCCAAAAAACAATAAAACTCTGATTATGTCCCAAAAACACATTAAATCTATGTCCAAATCCCATAAATACCTTATTCTTTTGAACACACATAATTCATTAGAATCTCAGTATCATGTGAAAGTTAATAAACTGCTAAGGTATTTAGCTTATGACTCCATATTCCCCTAGAACAAGTTTAATTTTGATGGTATTTAGGTTCTTTAATTTTTTCACCTATGATTCATTATGCATGATATACCATTATATTCTGAAGAGGAATACTTTATATTACATATTTAGTAGTTGGCCCTAAAAATTACTCTTATTATTTTACATATTATTTTTTGGAAACATAATTGAATCATTTGATGAATTTTTTAATAACATACATCCACTTATCAAACAAATACAATTGTTTGATACTCAAGACAGGTTACTCTAACACATAAAATTTATATTACAAGATCATTGTTCATAAGTTATCAATCACTAAAATATTATTACCTAAATGTTATATTTTTAAATTTTTATTTCAATGTTATGTGTGAAGATGATTAACATATTATTTAAAGTAAAATATTTTATTGAATTAGTATCTTATATTATAACTACTCATTAACTAGGTTTATTAATGATGAAACTACAAAAAATGGTTACCCCTTTTGGAATATATCCTAATCATTAGTGGGAGAAGTTACTTATTTTACAAATTAAAAAGTAAATATTACAATTAATCCCACTACATCATTGTTCTTGATGGGAATCATCCCATTAATATCATATATGAATATTTTATTATCATGTAGACAACCATTTTACCAATATAATTTGGATGAAAATAACACAATTTTCTTTATTATCTTTACATTTACATTTTATTTTATAATAATCACCTATTCATCAGAACCATAATTGGTTAATATTACATTAAGAATTTAAATTTCCACCATGTCATAAACAAGTTAATCTAAAAGCACCATATATTATAAAAACAAACCATATGGATGATAAATGTATTTATGATTGTTTCATTTGACAGAATATATTCCCGTAGTATTTATAGCGGATATGACCTCAATTTATGAATTATTATTATACAATTTATGTAATAATTATTCGAGTGATTTAGTTTGGAATGAAATTCATTCTAAAAATTATATTATTAAAAGATATTTTTGTGAAACTCTTGACATACCTCAATTTTTTTACCCACTCAATAATACTGGCCTAAAATATGTACACATATCCAAGTGTATCATAATCATATGGTAATTGACCTATTCATTTTAGAGTTTTGAATTCTATGAAATTGTGAAATTTACCATGAGTGAGCCCATTATCATAAAAAACTACCATCTTTTCTTGAATAATGCATATTCCTCTAGAATAATTGTACTTAAGACCAAAATTCCATCAACCCATGGATAGTTCACTTAATTAATGGTTAAGTAAGAAGTAAAATCTAATAAATTTAACTAAAAATGAATTAATTAATGTTTGAAACTAAATTCATTTACATATCTAGTACATACCTACCTAGAAGAATTCATGATAATATCTAACATCATTTTAAAAATTAAACTAAATCATTGTCATATTAAAAGAAATAAAAAATTTATAACTATGAGTAATGCAATGAATAATATTTACTAAAATGGAGATTTAATTTTTTTGATCATGTGATAAATACTTATGAAAAATTCAAATATAAAAGTCTACTATTTGAACATTATAATTTTTTAGTCTTTACAAACACACCATAATCATGAATAGAAACACTTTATAATCATTTTAAAAAATGAACTTTTCATATTAATAATTATATATCATTTCACTATAATACATGATATTTAATAAATTACAATCTTTTTTAATTACCATATTTATTGATTAAATGAGTTACATAATCAAAATATCTTATAATTAAAGTTAGCTAAACCCTGATCAAATCAATCATCAAATCTCGATTGATTATTTATAAAAAATATCCATATACGACCCCTAATTTTAATAAATAAAATTAACTGTTATTATTAATTCGTAACATTGCGTCAATATTCAAAATAATTAATAATCATAAAATATTAACAATAAATATGTTGAAACTATTTTTTTAATTTATAAACAATTATTAAATTACAATTATTATTTTTAAATAAACACATTGTATCTACATCATATGAAATGACATATAATTATCAAAAAAGTATTTTTAATATTATAATTTCATATTGAGGAATATATAATAATAAATGATTCATAAATTGTTTTTAATTAATAAATATAACCAAAAAATTCTTTTTTGACATATATCCCAAATATATATTTTTTATACTTAATTAAAAATTTAGAAATAATAAAATAAAATATTAAATTAAATTACTGTAATAATAAATTTTCTCCTTCATTCTGATTTTACAATCCAAAAGAATTAATGGAAGATGAATGATTAGATAGTGACATAGAATCTATTCTGTCATATCATTCATATTTTATTAATCATAATATATTCACCAAATATGATTCAAAATAATATTTTATGATTCAATAAGATATTGTAGTTATGATGATACATTATTTATGAATTAAAAAGAACATCAAATCATAAGATATGACATGAATAAGTCATATTTTGTGACTAATACAAAAAATGGTTTTATTTTTGAGTTACTTCTTATTATGTCATATATCATAATTGGCGAATCAATTAAAAAAATAATTTTATGAATGAAATTTTTCTATAGGGATATGATATTCAATAAAATTTAATATTTCATATATTATGAAATTATTTCATTAATATAAAATTCTTGATAATATTTTAATAAATTCTTAGGATTTACATGGATCTAATAAAAATTAATAATGGTAGTAGAAATGATCAATGAACCCCAATAATATCACCAAACATAAAAAAATTAAACCTATGTAAAACATAAATGAGAAAAAAATTAAATGAAATTCACCTCACTAAAGAACCAATTCCTCAAAATCATCTTAGAATGGGATTTATGGTTATAAAAACGTATTATCAAAGAATCCTACCTCTAGAGGTTTCCAAAGATTTGGAAGAATCTTATGATTCTTATAGGGGACTATATGCCATCCATGTTTTTCTAAATCCGAATCATGAGAAAGGGAAAAACAAATAAATAATCTATGAATTTTTAATTATATTCAATATTGATTTTATGTATCAACACACACACACACAATACAATCTACTAGTAATGGGGTCTTTATAGTTCAATCAATGACATTCATCAATTATTCAAGAAATAACTCATTTTTTATAATGCCTGATTTAGTGCCTCAAATAGAAAATTCATCCGATTAATGATATATTAACCATCAACTTAGATCTTATATAATATTACATTAAATTTTATAAAATGTGATTAGATCTCTCAACAATTGTTATTTAGGTTCCAAACCATAAAATGAAAAATGACCTTCAATATTGATATTCCTAAAATATTATTTTCTTGGAATGTGGAATTTGTGATGTAACCCAATGATAGATTATGATTGAATTAGGTAGTTACATGAAATAATAAAATTTGATTTGTGATATCTTTTAATCATATAATATTTTTTATTTTATTTAATTATAGGAAAATGGGAATCAATTCATATCACGACCATTATCATTGAGACATATGCAAGGAATATATCTTATGTTATCAACCAATCAAATAGTCAATGGATCATCATTTTTAATGGGAATAATACATCTTAAGAGATGATGTTATTTATGATGTTGTATAATTATATAATATTTCTTCACCTATTACATGATTACATAAGGATAATATTTATTTTTTTGTAGACATACTCTATTCTATATGAAATTATTAAATCAATGTGACATTGGAAAACACAGGATAACTCTCAAAATTTTCAAGGTAAATATATATTTTCAATGAAACCTAAAAATCATAGAATAATATTTTAAACGTTTATATTTATATCTATATAATTTGGTTACTTTTAATATTTTTTTATTTATTTTTAATATTTATTTTATTGGGTTACACATGTTTTGGTTGAAGAAGGATGATATCATAGTTTTACTAGGAATATATCCTCACAATAATTTTTTTATATAAATTTTTTTAATTGAATCAATTGAAAAATAGAAAAATAAAATTATTATGAAAACACTTTTTAAAATTTTTTTTAATAATTTATTTTTAATAATATAAAAGTGAATATATTTAAATATGATTTAATATTCCACAGTGTGGTGTAAATATAATTAATTGAACAAAACATAGGTATATTACAATTTATTAAGGTTTACATTTGTCTTTTATATAATCATATACATAATTTTTGATGTATTTAATGAAATTAGGATTTTCGTCCTTGAAATTATTTATATCTATTTATATTCTCTATGGAAAACAACACACTATATTGGTAGGCATGGTATTTTATATATGCAACCAATTTTTCTTTCTCATTGGGGGGAAAGGATTCCTACGGAAATTCATGATAAAAATAACCTAGGATTCACAAATGTGGAGAATATTCTGTGTTATTATGCTATAGAAAATCCATCATGATGCTTATATAATATAATTATTGGATGAGTAGGGACCATATTATGAATTACCAAATATGGGAGTGCATAATGGTTAAATATATGAACGGATTTATTTATTATTGAAATGTTATATTTTTCATATGATTGTAATTATATATATATAATTACATAAAATGTTTAAATTTTAGGATTCAAATTAGATAAATGGACATTTATTTTTATTTTTGAAAATTAGATGGAGAGAGTTTCAATGAATATTGGCATTAGATTATCTTAATAAAACTAATGACAATAAAAATACATGAATCATATTTGGTTTTATAATTGAAAATATATGGGTTAAATTATGATCAAACATGGGTGATGAAGACATTTGGTAAAATAGTTTTTTATTTTAAAATAAAATTTCAAATTTATATATTAATTACAAGATGAATTTTTCAATTATTATTATTTAATTAAAATCTAATTTGTATCACCAAAAGATACAATCACAGAATACATACCATTATAAATTTCAATGTGGAGGTTATCCTTTACTTGAGTTTAAAGTGATTAATAAATAGTATTACTAATTAATATCTAAATCTAGTTGTAACTTATAAGAGTTTTAGTTTTTCTTTCTATCAAACCCCAAAATCTCTATAGGGAATGTAAAAGAGAGAGAATGATATAAAAAGATTGTTTATAAAAGATTCCTCAAAAAAAATTGTTGATATGATTGTATGGAATTAGATATTATATTTCTAGATTTTTAGTGTTTTCTAAAATCATCACAGTAGTATGATATTTTTGTATATAATTTCACAATTACTATTGATATCAAGTAATGAAATGGACCATTATCCATGATAGCATGATGGATATTCCTGTGACTACAATAGGAAATATGGAAACTCCTGTGTCGTGAATGAGGATATGTGTTAGGTTATAGTTTTATTTAAATATTTGGAATCCCAAATATGAAAAGGATGTAATAATTCACAGAAAATATAAATTTATTGAATTCTTATCTTCAATTTATAAATAAATGGATAGTTTTTAACAGTAAATCATCTATATATTCTATGGTTTACAAAATTTAAAGATAGATGTGGTCTTTGTGTACTTCTAATAGTAATCCTACATCACCATAATCAAACATGATTGTGTAATATGACATTCTCCATTGGGATCCCGGTTTAAAGGTTGAACCACATATAATCTTAAAAACTATTTAGATAACATATATCTTCATCTTATGTTTTTGGATCAAGTAAGTGTAGTGTTATATGGTATTTTTGATCTAACACTCTACTATAATAGTCTACAGATGAGGTGTCCACAATTGGAGAGAGTATGGGTTATTTTATACATTATGTAGTTGTAACTATTCATTAGTTTTCATACATGGTTTTATTTGTTTTTATATTTTTATTTAAATGTTATTTCATATTACTTGTAATATTTTATTCAATTAACATAATAATATAATATTTAATATATATGAAATCATGGAAAATGAAATAAAAGTTTTGGGAACTACTACATTCAAAAAATCTTTATTGTTTTCCAGGGATATGTAAATTAGTAATAAAATATATTAAGTTCAAGAATTGTTATTCATGTTCTATTACTACTATGATATGTTGGGTTCTATTCATTTAGAATATTATAAAGAATAAAAATTTAATGATTTTTTATTAATATCTCAACACCTATCTTGTAATGAACCACCAAATCATTAATTGAATTCCCCTAACTAATATGTATACATGTCACACTAATTATTTTAGTATAATATAAATCACATGCATACAATAAAAAAATAAAAACCATATATTATATTAGTATCAATATTTCATATTGAAATTAATCAAAGCCACTACAATTGACAAAAATACAATGTGATTATAAATATAAAAAAAATAAAATAACTGTAATTGGGAAATATGGATCACTATAGTTCCATGGAATGATCACACTCAAAAAATACAATAAAAATGTTTCAAAACCATATTAATTCTTTAAAAAAATTTATAATTAAAATACAAACCCTTTAGAATAAATAGGTGAATTATGAAAGAAGAAAATATAATGTATTTGTAAGGGTTAGGAAACCCATAAGGCCATTGGAAAATTAACATCTCTATTATGAATACAAAGAAAATATATTGAATTTTTAATTTATTTTAAAATTTATTATGAATTGATAATATAATTAAAATATATCATATAAAAATTAAATTATAATGTAAAACATGAATAGGTAATTTTTTGACCCTAAAGAATCTATTATTATCTCTATTATAAAACATATATTGTTTATATTCAATAAAACACTATTTTTTGATAAATTTAACAATTAAATGTAAAATATAATGTATTATAAACACCTTTTTTTAATAATTTTTTTTATTTTATGAGTTATTATAAAATTTTTATTAGTGTGTACAATTTGAGAGAGCCACACAAATGTTATTTTTCAATAAATAATTATTTTACTAAAAACATATATTATTTGTATTTATAAATTTATATTATTTAAAAAGATGTTATTTTTGGAATTATAATGTGCATATTTTCAGTAGTTTATTTTTTTTGTATTTTTCTATAAATGTTGAATATTTTTTATTTCTGAAATACAAAAAAAATAAGATGTTATAAAGGATTAGTTAAATAAAATAAGAAGTCTATCTTGGATGATATTTGTAACCAATAACTATTACTCACATTCATTAATTAATTTCTATATATTCAAAAGAATCATCACAAATATTTGATAGGGGAAAAATAATCTAAGGAATATATTGTTCAAAATCACCAATCTACCCCACAAATAATTTTGACCATTCACAACCAAATTTAAGAACACATTCTATTCCCTTTATATCAGTCAAAAACTATCTAATAATCTCCATGTCACAATCCTCTTGACTATGAATCCTTATCCTCATCATTATATCAATGAAAGGTTCCTTAAAGGGTAATGAATGAGTGAACATCCAAATGGAGAAGCTAATTTCCTTAACCAAACTCCCTCAAATTTGTTTTATATTCTACCTTGACAGATGCAGTCTACCCTTGAAACTATGATAACATTATTATTTTTAATGTACTGAATTATTATTATATATATTATTATAATTATCTAACATTATCTATTTTATTGTTCTAAAATTTAAAACATCTCCCATATTTGAATCGGTTCACCGTCTCCTTGGATGATGTTTTTTCTCCACTAAATCCATGATGGATAGTTTTATTCACATGTTTGAGTTAAAAATTACCTGAGTTAGAATGATTTATATTTTTCATAATCTATAATGGATAAATAATTATAAGGAATGTGTTGGTAAGAGTAGATGACTCAAGAGGGGGGGGGGGGGGGGGTGAATTGAGCATCTATAAAAAATTCTGTTAAAAATGGTTCTTTGAAAAATTTTCCCAATAAAAATATAATCAATGTTAGTTAGTAGTGAATTTATAAAACTACTAAATGTCCAATTAATTTATTAGATGATTGATTAGTTCTCAGCTTTGAAAATCTAATCATTAGTCGAACTTTTAAAACTGCTCTAATGATTCAAAATAGACATAAACACTTGTTAAACTAACTATCAATGTTCAATTTTTTTATTTGAAATGAATTAAAAATATATTAGAATAAAACAAAAGTCCAATACATGATTTATAAAAGCAAGAGGTTTATTATCATGCTGAGGGGTTGTTTTCATCACTTTGTGATCACCAACCACCATGTAGTTCAAAATAAAAAACTTTTTAACCACACCCTGGATCATATTCCACAATAGCACACAAGGTTGTCCAAGTAACAATTAACCACTCTAGAGTTCTTAGTTGGGAAACAGAGAAACATATCACTCGGGATCTGTTCCTCTATTCTATGTGGGATACATGTTTAAAAAATGTTTGTGTGTGTGGATATTTTAGTATCCTCTAGTTATCCATTGGAGATAGTGTGTGTGAAACAAACAAATTGACACACAACTCAAAAAGTAAACACAAGACCGAAATAGAGTTATAAAAGATGAATAGAGTTTAGAAATCTCCATGTTTTTTTAAGAAAAGCTCTAGACTCAATGAATGCAGTGAAAATGATATTCATGTCCTCTTCTTGAAGTTGGCTTCAAAATAGAGTATCACATTCTCTATAATCTACCATCCATGCGTGAAAAGGTTCAGTTATTCGATGTCAATATATTATGTGAGCTTTAGTAGGTTGTTTCTTGTTATATTAGCCATATTCTATTCTTAGGCATCAATTTCTTCTATTTTCATTATCTTTCACATTCACAGAGTATGACTATATTTTTCTCATGGGTTCAGTGAGAGTTTATAAGGTTGACCCTTTAATCATTTTATAATTGAAGGTCTAGTAGGCATAAGGATCTCCAAACATGCATGTCCCCACACTATATACATCATTAAATAATGTCATAAAATTAATTTGTCTAAATTTAGCCGTTATAAATAAATGTGAACTAAAAATTTTGAATGGGTTATTTATGAGTATTGGTCTGTCATATGTATCGGTGACTCATTTTCATTGGCCTGTCCTCGTCTTTTGTTCATCAAACTATCATCATCGGTCTATCATTAGGTTGTAATGATATGTCGATGAATATCAGTTTGTCAGTATCATTTTTCCAACAATGTTGTGTCATCCATCAGGGTGTCAAACATCAGAGTGTCATCCATCTCTATGTCAAACATCGGTGTTTCGAACATCGGTGTCTTGAACATCGATGTTTCAAACAATGGTGTGTAGATCATCAGTGTGTTGTCTATTAGTGTGTTGAACATCGTTGTTGCGTGCATCAGTTTGTTGAACATCAGTGTGTCGAACATCAGTGTGTTGATAGATAGTGGGTCAAACATCAGCCTATCAAACACCGGTGTGTTGAACATCGGTGTGTCGAACATCTGTATGTCAAACATCATTGTGTCGAATGAATTTTCAGTGGAACTGACTCTGAGAATATTATGAAGAGTCTGTCTTACCCAGAACATTAATAGATTATGTGAAATCCAAAAATAAATGTAAATATACCCCAGTAAACATATTGAAGAATAAGAAAAATAGATTACTCACTTATTGAAATATATTGTACTATATGACTTAATCGACTCACATAGAGATATAAAATTGAATGAAATAGTAGAATCTGTATATTGACATAATTTGTGATTATGAAAACTATTATATCATTGATGGTCCAACAATCTCGCCCATTTTGATAGTCACAAATTATAGAATACATGTAATGTTATTGAATAATAATAACATGACATAGCATACATCTTTGAAAGTGATTATTCAATAAAATAAATGATTTCCCTTATTTGAGTTTTAAAATGAAGATACACCTCAATTACTAGATTAGAGAAAATTAATGTTTACATATTACACTGAGTACATTCGATGTGTCCTATGATAGAATTTCTCCCTATAAAATTAATTATGTATGCCTTTTCTTCCCCATTTAGTATTTGATAAAAAATGAAATGGCAAAAGAATGAAGATAAATATCATAAATAAAATTATAAACATAGAGAAGACAAAAAGGATTTCCTTTAAGAAGAAAAAGATTGCAGTGAACAAAAAAATACAAATCCCTATCATGGACACAATCCATCACTAAGGGTTTGGCTTCTGTGGGGATTTTACTTTATTTGAAGGATACATAGTAGGGTGGGATGGTTTGGGAGTGGTAGAGGGAATAGGTAGTAGGAATATAACACCAGGAAAGGTAACATTGGTAGGATCATCTACTGCAAGCCTATGACTTCCCTCTGACAACATGCGACTGGGAGATTTCTCTGAAATGACTGATTGAATATAAGAAAGAGCCTAAGAGATAGTCATGGAGTAAGAGGTTGAGTGGTAAGACTAATGTAAGTAGCATGAGGAACCACAATATCCTTAGTTTTAACATGTAGATAAGACTTGAGCAGCGTGGTGAAATCATTGATTATTTCACCCCCATATTGTATGGATTTCTCAAAGTCATATATATTATCAAGGAATTAATTCAGTGTAGGGGTAAACATATTTATTTAAGACACTTTATTCTTAATGGATTATGCTAATTGAGGGATTCTAATATTTTTTACTAAAAATAAGAAATTATTAATGAGATCATGATTCGTATAGATCTTAGTAAAGTACTTATCTACATTTTCTCTAATGTATTTCTGAGCAGAGTAGGCTTAATTTGTGAACTACCTTACAATATTGTACACAAGGTCTATATTTCTATATAATGATTCCATAGTTTGTTTGTCTGATACACTCTAATGACTTTTGAGTTCCTCTCTCATCAGAACCTTGATAGATTCCAAATAAACAACAACCCTTGTCACACCTATAGAACTAGATGGACCAGTAATCATTTTTCCAATCTCCTCTTTGAACTTCTTCAGATCTACACTTAGTAGATGAGTCACCATGATCCGGAGAACATTTAGTAAACCACCATCCTTATTATCATTATTGCATCTGCATCTGATATACCTCTTAATGTGGATGATTGACTTATGGATTAAATTTATGGTCTGACTAACTCATATAGATCATTCTTGAATATCTTGAAATCTGCCTTAGTGATATAATCACTAGGAACTAGTTGTGATACTGGCTCTGCAGCTAGAAGATCAATTGGTGGAATAGGTGCAAGAGGTTCTACTTTAGATCGATCCCATAGAGTAGGAGGATGAGGCACTCTCTTCTCATCAGAGTGATATTCTAACCCAAATAGAATGTATCCTAGATCATTTTTTTACTCACAAGTACATGTCCAGTCTCTTGGAAAAACCGTGTCAATATGAACTCTACATACCTGAGGCTCATTTACATCTTCATCTTAATATACTTCTACATATTGTACTCTATACATAATAACATTTTAAGGTACAGGTACCAACAGAACTTACAGTTCTGCATGTTCTTCATCCACTTCAACTTCAGTAGGAACATCTTAAATCTGAGCCTCCTGATCTACAACCTCTTCCTCATGTCCACCATCCATTATTTCATTTACCTCCTAAATTATTTCCTTCTTTTCAGCATTTGGATCGGGATATCTATACTCCTGACCAGAATCCCCATGATAAATAGCCTCTTGTTCAATAGGATCCGCACCATCAGCAGCTCCACATACTGATTCCTCAGAAGATCAGTCAACTACTTGATGTCCCAATTTTTATGAATCAATGAAATACTTTTCATTTACGTATTCATCATCATCACCATCATCATCATCAGACTCCTCATCAGACTTACTCACATTACCTTAAACTCTAGTAACCTCAGTACTTTCCTCATCCTCATCATGGAAAAAAGGATCCCTTGGGGGTAATACCAATGGTAGACTACAAGGTCCATAAGATATGTTTTGGGGACTTTCTGAAATATTAGGATCACTCTTGCAATTAAAAGGAAATACGTGTTCCCTAATCTATTCATCCTCAGCTTCCTCATCAGAATAAACAGGTTCCTCTCTTGGATTATTAACTAGATATATATGATCCTTTAGTTTGGTACGATGGTCAAAAACATTGAAATCCTCATATAACCTTCCTCATCTATTACCTAAAAATTATTCCACGGGTTCTATAAGATCTACATTATCTTGAAAATTTATTTTTGAAGGCAGAAAAAACTACATGCACTTATCACTTCAACTCCATCTTCCTCATAACCCATTTTTTAAACATGTAAGAGATCATCCTAGGATAGTACAAACATGATTCCTTCATTGAATGATTTATCATATCAGAAAAATGCACCATTAGATACCTAAAAAGTTTCACCATTATCCAATTTTTAAATAGATAGATTAGGAATTCAACCTGATACTTCACAACAGAAAATTATCCCTACCTTTAGCAAATTTGTGGTTGTATAAACATAAAAAATAACCTTGCCTCTCCATTGAATTCACTTGAAGTATTCCTCAGTGATTCTCCACACACAGTGAGCACGTTTAAATAATATTCATAAAAAATAAATCCGAGGAAGGTGGAATATTACCCTAATAATTAGCATATACACCATCATGAGGCATCTCCAAGTATTCATCCCTTTTCATAGATGAAAAAGATGTTTGTTTTCCCTTCACATATGATTTCATTCTTGCCTCCTTAGCTCCATCGAATAATAACATCAAATTATAATAAAACTCATGCACTACATAGGGATAATAATGCTTTTAATTGTCTGAGAACCAGCTTAGCCACACTTGAGATTCTAGTACTCTCATCAAATATGGATTTCTTGATAGAAGCCACTTAGCAAAAACTTCTCTCTCTATTGTAACCACTCAAATATCCAAGCATGGTTTTGCAGTCCCACTAGATTCAACCTTATGGAACATACCTGATTGATATTTTCTCACCACTTTTATTTCGTTATTTTTTCATTCCATATTTAATGATTCTGATTCCAAAGAGGTTGATAGGTAGAGGGTTGAGAGATATATTGACAAAGGGTGGAAGGTTTTATGGAAGAGTGAAGGTGAAAGGTTGAAGTTGAATTAATTTTATTTATCATTTATGTATCATAAATTCATAAATCATTAAATTTAAATGCGGCAAAAAATGTAATCAAAACAACGTCATTTTCTTTAAAATAGACATAATTACAAGAGAGTCATTAAATACATCAGTTTCATAGAAACTGTTTTACCCAATAAATTTAAAGTAATCAGTTTCAATTAATAAGTTTCAAGAGATTGTTTTAGGAGATCAGTCCCATGGATTGGATTCAAATATCGGTTTAAAGGATAGTTTTCACAAGATCAGTTTCAAGAGATCATTTTCAAGGATGAATTTTGAGGATCAGTTTTAAGGATTAGTTTCAATAAATTAGTTTCAAGGATTGTTTTCACATGATCAGGTTCAAGGATTGGTATCACAAGATCGGTTACAAGGATTACATTCACAAGATCTATTTCATGTAAAAATTTCGAGGATCGGTTTCAAGGATCAGTTTCAAGAGAGCGATTTCAAGGATCAGTTTCAAGGATCAGTTTTAAGGATCAGTTTCAGGAATCAGTTTCAATGAAATGTTTCATTGATCAGTTTCATGATTTTGGTTTGAGGGATTAGTTTCAATTATAAGGAATTTAGAGATTTATCATTACTAGTTCATGTCAGATGTAGTTCATTCTTATAGAGTATAAGGGTTTAGAAATGTTATCAGTGAGTTAATGCTCAGTCCCCATATACTCAAGAGTTATATAAACTATTTGATAATTATCTCTCAAAAACCGATGTCTTATATCAATATTTTTGTTCTCGAATGATAAATTGGATTCATAGAAATGTTAATAGAACATATTTTGTCATTGTTTAGGAGGATATATTAGAATTCAAATAAATATTATAATAATATTTTTCATCAACAGCATTTGTGCATAACAACTACTAGAATCAATGTATTCTGCTTAACTAGTTGATAATACAACTGAATTTTTCTTTTTTACTACACCATGATATCAGAGTCTTTAAAAAAATTGACATGTTCTAGAGGTACATTTTTTATATAACATACTTCCTCCAAATTCATCATGTAAATATCTAACTAATTCAAACTGTTTTCCTACATGATCGAACAATACTAAATTATTGGTATACATAAAAGCATTAAAATGTTAATCTTTTTATTATTTTTGAAATCATTACCACATACACATTCATAACATAATATATGGCCTACTAGTAGTAAAGTATTGAAAACACCCAACAATTCTTCTATAAGCAGTTTAATCAATTGATTTTCCATATTCAACTTGATCTTGTATACATGTAGAACTCATAGGGGTTTTACGACTCTTAATTATATCAATTCCATATCTTTTCAAACGTTATTTAGTTTAATTACATTGATTTAAAATAATACCTTCATTATTATTAAATATTTGAAATCAAGGAAATTTTTTTTGTTCACCCGTCAAACTCATTTCAAATTAACTTCTCATTATTTCTGATAAATCATTACATAATGAATTTTTAGAGGATCCAAATATAATAACATCAACATATAAATGAGCTATTAACAATTCTATTGAAATTATTTTTATAAACAATGTTGGATCTTCATGTCCTTTTGTAAAAAATTTAGCGACAAAAAAATTACTCAACCCTTCATACCATGATATTAGAGAATGTTTCAAACTATATAATGCTTTAGATAAATTGAACACTTGATTTAGATAAAGTGGATTTGTAAAACATGGGGGTTGATCCACAAAAACTTCCTCAATTATATAATTATTTAAGAATGCACTCCTGAAATCCATATGATAATGTTTAAAATCCATGTGTGCCACAGAGGCTTGAAAAATTCGGATATCTTAAAGTCAAGCTACATGTGCAAAGGTCTATTCATAATAAATTAATTATTTTTGTTTATATCCTTGTTCAACCAATCAAGCTTTTTTTTTCTAAATATATTTTCATCTTCATCTAATTTATTTCTAAACATCAATTTGGTTCCTATTGTCATGATATCATTTGGTCTATGTACATGTTTCCATATATTATTTCTATCAAACTAGATATGTTCTTCTTGAATGGCCATTACCAAAAATTCATCATTGATTTCATCATTGATATATTATAATTTTTTACATTATAATTATATATTGAAGTTTGCGATATGAAAGCTTGATGTTCAACCTGATTTCTCAAGGAATATCTAGTTTTTGTTCCTTATTCTAAATCTCTAACAATAACATCTAAGGGATGTTATTTTTAAGGGTTCTAGTTGGTCAATAAAAGGCATGACTAGTTATTTCAGGTTGATCAATTTGATCTGGTTTATTGTGGTTAGGATCTAAAGAATTTCGTTATTTGTAGATTTTCACAGAATCCATCACATGATTATTTGAGACGTTGTCATTAATATCCAGATTTGACATACCCTCTGCAATATTTTCTAGTGAATTCATGGGATCATGGGGATCTATTTCAACAAACATGATATGTACAGATTCCATTACACATTTGGTTTTCATTTTAAATACTCTATAGGATATCCTTGATGTATAATTTCGAAGAAATATTCTATCATCAATTTTAGAGGAAAAATTATATAAATTATATTTATTGTTCAAAATATAAAATTTAAATCTGAAGACTTCAAAATAACTTACTTTGTGTTTTCTATTATTCCTCAACTCATAAGGAGTTTTCTTATGGATGAGTCTTATTCATACTCTATTTGTTATGTAACAAGCTGTATTAATAGCTTCATACTAGAAATAAATCAATATTCCTTATTCATTAAGCATGGTTTGTGAAATTTCATGTAGGGTTCTATTTCTTCATTCTATGAAACGATTTTGATGAGTTGTTCTAGGGGAAGAGAAATTATGACTACAGACATTTTTTTGTGGAAAAATCATCAATATCATGATTCTAAAACTCATGGAAATGATCAATGATTATAGATTTAATCTCAAGTCCAATTACATTTTCTAAAATCCTAGCATACATGGTAATGTGAGAACAAGATTCTCTCTTGTGAGCAAGGAAGAAGGTTCAGATGTAACTAGAGAAATAATATATAGGAACATAATAATATTCCATCGCTTTGAGACTCGAAACTCTACATGTTTTATAGAAAATCCTTGTGATCAAACTCAAGAGGTTGATAAGTTATTAATTCTTTCTCTTGTTTGAAATTTCTTTTATATTATTTTCCTTTTTTACAATGATTAAAAAACATATAGTCTAGAAACTCTAATTTGGGTATGTCTTTTTCTAAACCTTTTCATGTTAACATCTTAAGAGAGTTCATGTTGCAATGTAGTAATATTATATTTAATAAAAAAGACTATTTTTAAAGGAATTAAGATAAGATACATTATGTGAAGCTAGCGTGTCTAAATTTATAGAATATACATTACCATTTCTAAGAGAATATACACTTTGTTATTCTTGACATAAGAAACCAGGAATGAATAATTTTTTAACTTTAGATTAAATCCATTATCACATAATTGAGATATGATAAGTAGGTTATACATTAATCCATTAACATAATATACATTGGAATTTGATATATATTTAGGGTTAAAAATCTGGCCTAGGACAATGATTTTTCTATTACCATTGTCACCAAATGTGATATATATTCTATCTAACATGAAAAAGGTTTTAAATCCGGAATAATCCCCTATCATATTTCTTCCACAACCACTATCCCAGTACCAAATGTTATTACAGGAGGTCTTAATGCAATTTTCCGAAAAAAACAGTTCATCTAAGAAGAGATTTTTTTACCCATATTTTTCTAGGTCTACATACATTAGTAACATAATCATCAGGAGCCCAAAGATACTTTACAAGATTCATATATGCAGTATATAGAGTTTCTGAAAAAAATATGATTGGTCCCAATGAAATTTATGTAGTGAAAGAATTCTTGGAACTGGAAGTTGTTGTAAAATTATGGTTTTAGAAAAAAGTTGAATAATTTCCCTATTTGGTTACAAAATATTATTTGGATAAATTCATCGGACCTGGTTGATATCATATACCCAAAGTGTAATTATGATCTATTTCTGTACTAAGAATTTGAGTATGATTGTTTTTACTATTACTAAAATTTTCTATGTCTTTTTTCATTTTCTCATAAGACATTTTTAACTCGTTGTTTGCCTTTAGCAGTTGAGATTTTTTTTATTTTTTAGTTGTATGTTCATATTTAAAAATAATAGAAAGAGCATGTTTTTTCTTCAATTATTTACAATTATCATTCAACTCATTACATGTTTCTTCTAACATACTGTAATATTCAAATAATTCATCATTTTTCATATTCTCAGACTCACTTTCAGAATAATAATAATTTTTTATAGGAGATTCTAAGGTTACCTCAGTTGTGTTTTGTCATAATACACATATTTTCAATATCATCTATCTCATCTTGAGAAGAATTAGATTCCCTACAGTTGTGCACAGTGGCACTCTAGGTGGACATCATTGATTTCTTATATTTTCTACCCTTATTTTCATAAATTTTCATGTATTTCAACTTTATAAAATCATCCTTGACAGGTAATTTAATTTTACATTCATAACGAATTATCTCTTCTAATATCTCATTTCCATTAAAATACTTTTTCCTATTACCCATGTTATCATACTTTCCCTTATAATTGGGCTTTCTGAAAAAAAAATTTCTTATAAAACATCTGGAATCTTCTTACCAGCTGATCCATTTCTTCATCACTATCTAAATCTTATTCTTCACTACTAAAGCATTCAATAGTAGTTTGAACTTTCTCAATGTATTTACATTTTGATGTAGTTGCCTTGAGAGCTGTATATTTTCTTTTGGGTTAATACTCTTCATGATTTACCTTAAATTCCTCTTCATACAACATTAATTTTCTAAATAATTCATTTAATGGACTTTAATCAATGTAACATTATTCCCTAATAGATACAGATGTCCCATGCCATCATTCTGATAAGCATTGTCGAATCCTCATAATCTTCCATTTTTATGTAACTTCTCATCCTAATGAAATTATGGTATTCCATGTTTAATTGAACCATAGATACATATTAGAATTAAACTAACCAGGATTCATTGAGATTTTTTCATATTTAATTATATAAGTATTAAATCTCATTTATTTATCATTAGACATTACCTCATGAGAAATATACAGTGTTTCCCAAATCACATGTGCATTTTTATATGTGGAAATATGAATAGCTCTGCATCTCCTAGTGTACATTACAAAGCATTAATTGCTTTACAATTATTGTTATAGGAAATATTTTTATGATAATACCTTGATTTTATAGTAGTTTTATGGATTTCATATTTACATTGAAGTTCAATACAGATTCCAAATACCTTTCTTTTTAGATATATTTTCATTTTGAGCATCCACTGAGCATAGTTAGATTCATTAAAGAAATGTGGTATATTGGTAGCAACCCCTTATAATCTATTATCAATGGTAATAATTTTCATAAAATTTTAAACAGATAAAAAATTAGAAATAACATTAATTTTCAGATCTTTGAAAACAAAAACTATAATCATAGTTTACAATATTTGTAAACTGACATTATTTTTTAATTATTTTGATTCCAATAGTTGGCTGGACTAGATAACTAATGTGTGGGTGAAATGAGTATCTATAAAAATTTCTGTTAAAATTTGTTCTTTAAAAAATTCACCCAATTAAAATATAATGAACACTAGTATTGAATTTATAAAAGTCCCCAATGTTTAGTTAAATTAACAGAAGAAAAATCAGTTCTCAGCTTTACCAATTAAAAAATTTGTCACAGTTTTGAAACTAATATACATATTCAAAATAGATAGAAACATATTCTAAACTTACTATCAATGTTATATATTTTTTATTTTAAATTAAATAAACATATACCAGTTTAGAAAAAAGAAAATACACAACGTATAAAAACAAGACGTTCAATCTCCACTTGAGACATAGTCCTCTCTACATGGTTATCAGCAATCACCATGTAGTTTATATTAATAATTATTTCATCCACACGCTGGATCGGAGTTCACAATATCACACATGGCTTTCTAGGTCACAAATGTCCCCAACAATAGTTATTCGTGGGAAAACATACAAACTTATTAGTTTGGATCTTTTTTGTTGTTCTATGTGGGATACAAGAATAAAAAGAGATTGAGTGTGAAGATATTTTAGTATCTTACAGTTATGCAAAGGAGATGGTGTGTTTATAAAATTACAGATGCACACACTGCTCAAAAAGTGAACTCAAGATCACATCAGGTTTATAAAAAAATATAGAGTTATGAAATCTCTGGTGATTTGTTGTAATGATATGGACTCAATGGATGTAGTGAAAGTGATATTTGATTTCTCTTTTGGTTGTTGGATTCAGAACGGAGTATCATGGTCTTTGTAATCTAGCTTCAAGGTGTGAAATGGTTCAACACTTCTATGTTAGGATGTTTAGAAGCATCAACATGGTGTATCCTGTAATAATAATGTTATTCTGTACTCAGGCATCAAATTATTCTTTTTTAAATAACTTTCTCATTCGCATAGTCTGCCTATCATTTGTGTGCATGTTCAAAGAGTGTTTTTAAGGATGATCATGTAATCCATTTATACATTAACTTCGAATAGGCATGAATATCTCCCAACGTGCATGTACCCCATACTTTTTAATGATAGTCCTAAAAACAACATTAAATATGTTCATAAACATTAGTTTGTCTAGATATTACGTTTAAAAAAAATTTAAATTCATAAATTTGAACCAATTATTTATGAATATTGGTGAGTCATAAGTATTGGTGAGTCATTTTCATCTGTCTTTCATCATCGGTCTATCATCGTTCTATCATCATGAGTCTATCATGGGTTTATCATCACATGTCTGTCAGCATCATTCTGTCAGCATAAGATTTTCATCATTGGTGTGTCGTCTATCGGTGTGCCGAACATAGGTGTGTCCTCTATCGGTGTGTTTATCATCGGTGTGTCAAACCTATGACTGTTAAAAAATGGTTTGTCAAACATCATTGTTTCATAGTTCGGTGTGTTGAACACCAGTGTGTCTAACATAGGTGTTTCAAACATGGTCGGTGTGTCGAACATCAGTTTGTCGAACATCGGTGGGTCGAGTATTGGTGTGTCTAACATCAGCGTGTTAAACATCAGTGTGTTGAACATAAGTGTGTCAAACTAATTATCAGTTCTATGAACTCTATGAATGTTATGAAATGTCAATCTTACAGATAACATTAATAGATTAAGTGACATACAAAAATACAAGTAAGTATACAATAGTAAACATATTGAAGCATATGAAAAATAATTTATTAACTTATTAAAATATATTAATCTATATAACATAATTTATATACATAGATATATTAAATGACACAAAATAGTATAATCTGTATATTATCATATTCTTTTGTTATGAAAACTACTATAGCATACAGATTCCAATAGTAAGATATAACTAAATATGTTCATCATGGACAAAAAACCCCCCTTAATTAACAATGTTTAGAATGATACAAAAATAATCTATATATCATTATAATTATTTATTAATATTCAATATTAAGATTTTTTTTAATTTTTTATAAGATAAAATATAAAACATTATTATTTTTTATTTATAAACCATTATAAAGAAATACATAATTTACTATAAAATGATGCAATCATGGAATAATGAAACAATTGACTACATGCCAATAAATATTGACATGTTATCTCGTTAAAGTGTTTTTAAATTAATGATAAAGAAAATAAATTAATAAAATATAGATGTAAAATTTTATAATAAACATTTAATGAACATATTTTTATTTCTAATGAAACAATATGAAAATAATAAATGAGTCAATGACCCAATGTATGGGATCATCCACACAACCACACTTCTATTTACGTTATTATTTTATGTTGTAAAAACTCAAAATTTTCTATCTAATAGTCTAATTTATTTCATTTATATAGTGATTATATATTATTACCTTATATACCTATTTAAACAGACATGTATTTTTTGGTTATATAATATATTTTTTGGTTACAATATCATTTTATCTCTTTATGAAACTAGAATTAATGGACAATTATCCATTTCTAGTATATTTTCATATACCTTCATATCTAATGATTTTAGAATTATATTTTTTTCAAAAAACAAAAATATATCAATCAAAAAAATTTGTTCCAATATAGATTTATAGAATTTATTATTCTCTAAAACTCTTTGAAAACACTCTATATTTTTTTTATAATCTGTATTAAGGGGATATTTCCAAAAAATAACATATCTTCTTTTATTATGTCTCCACATAACATATACCACATTTTCATTATATATTAATATTTTTATACTATTGAAATCCAATAATTAATTAATCTGTTATTAATTATGGCTTAATTTTTTCCTTGTAAAGAATTAAAATATTTTAGATAATATTTTCGCAACATGGATCTAAGTTGGAAAGGGATTCTGAGGTACCAGAAGTGTAAAACCCTGAGATTTTATGAGAAATATTTTTTTTAATTTCTTCGATGTCTTGTATTGTACGCTACACAAAGATTAGCTTGTTCTATACACAACATCATATTAGAATGTAGTATATGAAATACTATTCTTGGCTTGTGTTTCACGCAAGAGTGACCTTCCATAATAGCATGTGTTGTATGCAATTCTGAGTTCCCCAAAACAACGACATATTGTTATAAAATAATAATGAAAAAGCCTTTGTTTGGTCCACTAGGTTAGATATCATGATATGGGTGGTGAATCATGGTATGAAAGATTAAAATAACTACCCCTATTGATCTAGTTTTGCTATTAAGCAGAACTATTTTTTCTCTATTTCCCGTAGCAAAGTATAGACAGAAATTAAATCATGCATGAGACACAATGATTTTTACTTGGTCCACCCACATTGGGCTATGTCCAAGGTGAATACAAAAATAATGTGCTGATTTACCAAATTCACTATAAGCGCAATCTTGTTTACATGTTTGATGCGGACTCACGGTCCCTCCTGGTTTACAACCACTCATATTATGAAAGCTCACTTCTCTCTCTCAACTGAACTGTGCTCACTGCTTATTCATAATATAGACTCAATGTTTATAGGCCTGTACATATCTTCATTATCACTAATGAAATCTGCATCTTTAACTATTGATAGATGCTTTTTTGACATTCAACTTTCACCTGCAGATGAATCTCACTTTGCACCGGATGTTCCGGGCAACACGAATTTTTATTCGCTTCCCTTACAGCACCGTGCGGGTAATTCCCTTGATTTGTGAGAAATTCAATTTTCACACAACACCACTTGTAAGTGCCACCACCAAATTTTATGCATAGACTCCACACAACCTTGTGTGTAATTTTCTTACATTTCATGAAACACAATTTTCGCACAACACCTCTTTTATGTGTAAACTTGTTGTTTTCGCGCAACCCTCTTGTGCACTACAATTTCGTGCACCAGATCTCGGATACTCTCTATTTATTGAGCTACACCGAATGGAGGGGGGGTCACATAATATTTATAGGCAAAATCGATCATGTGCGAAGGACCCTCCTAAATCACGCAATTCTCTTTGAGCATGAAAAACAAATCTTATTCGCAACAACATTTTTCATGCAGTTCTCCTATATTTGCACATCATTTTTCTTTTTTCGTGCACCAAACAAATATTTCACGCTTCCCACTAATTTTTCATGTGCCACCATGTAAACCCCCTTTGTCAACATAGTCATACATCTTGGTCTTCTTTGTCCACAAACACAACATGGAGGCCCACTTTTTCAACACACACAATCACCTCAAAAATGATTCATTGGTGCCTTGAGGGATTTTTCCCAACACCCATTATGAATATTATTAACCATATTTTTAATTTTATAAAATTATCATTCATGATTCCCATATTTTAGAACATGGTATGAGAACAAAATAAAAATTTCTAGTTAAATAAGCAATTTTTTTAAAAAAATGCAGTTTTGTCGCCTTTTGATGGCGCACCAACATTAAATCTTGATTTTGATACGTTTATGAGTTCAATTTGAGAAAATAAAAATTTTAATTGTAATAAGTATATAAAAAGTAACTTTGGATAATTTTTTAATATTTTTCTGTTAACTTTTATATTTTAATGAATAGTAAAAATACGCTAAATTTTAATTAAAAACAACTTCTTTAATCAAGATAATTTATACTGTAAAATTCTAATATTTAATGGGTTTAAAGTATAAATATAATATATGTTTACAATTTAATATAATTTATTTCCTTATCATTTATTTTATATTAAATTCATAGGTAAAAACTTTTAAATCTTTTCCAATGTCTTAACTATTAAAACCCGTTTTCTCAACAGCAGGATTAATTTTAAATTAAACTCTGAAGCATCTATCTTTTGAATTTAGACAAATGGATTCCATATTTGGAATCATTAGGTCCAAAATATGTAATTATGATAATTTTTATTTTTAGACATTATGAATAGTAACTATGGTAAAATTAATTTACTAGAGTTAAAGATTAATATGATAATTAGGGATAAAATAAGATTATAAAATTACCCTAAAACCATCAAAAATTGTACTGGATTAATAAAATCCTACCCATATCACTTAAGGATTATAATTGATTCATTTCATGGAATTTTGACCATGAAATTGATGTAATTATTATTAAAACTATTGAAAGTGACAACATGTCACTCTTTTATATCTTTAAGTGTAATAATTTTAATTTAATGATAAATATCATAAAAAACCGAGCAATAATAGTCTCCAGAAATCTAATTAAATTTTCTACATCATGTGAATTAATTTGGAATTTTTACGGATTTTATAATTATCATTAATGGTGACACAATAGTGATGTAGAAATAAATTTATTGATAGAAATATCAAATAAATGGTTTTAAAAATATTAAAATAAATATTATATGAACAATTTAATGTTCTCAACCAATTTTTAAGATTAATAATACATGTAAGGGGTCTATTAAATATTTTTTTTTAAATATATCTTCTGTGTGGATTTTATTTAAATTCAAATAATTAAATAGTGTCATAATTGATACTATTGATATTTTTTAAACATAACATATTATTACAGTGATTAAAAATAACAAAAATATTTTAAAATTATATATTGAAATTTATATGGTCTAAAATTTCATAAAGTATCCAATTATCGACAATTATAAACAAATAAGTAAATATTTATATCAATTTAAACTATAGAATTATATAATCACAAATAAAATTAAATAGATTAAATAATGAAAAAAATGATATGGCTTAAAATAAATTACCAACATGTCTAAATTTTATTGGATGATTAAATTAAAACCCTCTATCATCTCATTTTATATGTTGAGTCATTTTTGAGGTTTTTATGTGGGGTTTGAGTTTAGGGTAAATTGATATTATGGAGGTTTCTAAAATTACCCCTCTCCTCTCTTATAAAAGGGAACCTCCTCCCTCTCCTACTAACAACATTTTCACCCTTCATGATAATCCATAACCTATCCATTTCTCTTATACACCTCCCTATAAACATTATAGAGGTCCTGGTTTTCTTCAAAAACCAACATTAGTGCCCTAAGAGGAGTTTTTGAAGAGGCACGTCGAAGAAGAAGTAATATCCTTTACCGATTCATTCAAATTTATTTCTTCTTATAATTCCTCTTCTTTATTTGTATCATTAAAATATAATAATATCAGTATCACTCATATAATGATATGTTATTATAAATATGAAACACCCATATTTCACCTTCTATCCTTCCTATGAAAAATAAAATCACCGTGCGTGCGTGCGTACGACTTACCATCTCCACGTCGTGGTGTAATCTGTTTTTCCTCCACCACCTTAATTAGATGGGTATAATGGTGGAAATAATAACTATATTATAAAATGATTCTAATTTTTAGATATTATATAATCCACTCCAATTCCATTAAATAATAATGGTAACGATATCATCGCTCGTGCATACGTACAGATTACAGTCCCCATAATGCGATGGGATTCATTATCCATGATAACCATTAATGAAAGATTATAAAGTATATATAATAAGTAATAATGAAATATATTACATAATAATTATACTATAATTATGTATATATATATGTCATTTACTTCCATTCAATATAATAAGGAAGTGAAAACAGTGTTCATATGTCCATATGGCCTACCGTCTGCATGAACGGTGTATTTTATTCAATTTATCGATCTATTATTTATATGTATATTATGAATATATATTATATATAAATCATTTTCTAAATTTTGGATGTAATTTATCATGATCTAAGTAATTATATGAACAATTACAAGTCAATACACATACGATGAATGAAACAATTTTACCCAAAACAATGATATAACATGGAATTGACAAATGAAAGGGTAATTTAATGTCGTAAGTGAATCATATATGATATCATAACTATTATTTTGGTTCTGTTCTAAGTTAATAATATGTTTAAACCCACTATATAGGAGTCTTAGACACATATAGAAGAAATTTTGACATAAGGTAAGGAATAATTATTCCAATCTCGTTCTTATCGAAGATTGTTTATATGTAAGTATTTACTGGGGTTATGTTTGTCCTATATGTACTTTTTTCTAAAAATGTTTTCATGAAATGTTTACTATTATTACACGTATGTTTAAAGTAATTTTTACGCTTTTTTTGACATTTACCACAAGGTATGGAAGGAATCATTATTTTGTTTACCGTACGAGATACTTTTTGACTTTTCTGAAATTTTTTTGAGGATAATGTTTTTTTTAACATATACAGAATGAATCAATTTTTAAGGTTTCATAATACCATATATTTATGAATCTTCTTGTACAAGATTTCATGATTATTTTCATCAAATTAATTTTCTTCTAAAATTGCATGGCATTTTGAGAAAATAAAATTATTTTGAAGAAGAAAAGATATTTTCCCCAAGATTTCATTTCAAGTGTTTTATCAAAACTATTTTCCATGTAAGATGAAATTATTTAGTATGTTTTTGTTTCAAGTATAATGTCTCTATTATTTAAATGGTTTTATTTTTCCTATGAATAAATGATATTCCTTTGTTTTATATGGATTATGTTATTATAGTACAATGTTTATGAAACCCATTTTATTCATTGGGTTATGATGAATGATTTATGTTTATTTTGTGGCACATGTAATAATGATTTCATTATGAGATGGGTGGGACCTATATATCCCTCTAATACATTGGGAAAATATTTGTATCTAATGTGATAAACCTTGCTCGAATAGAAACTAAATCTGGTTCAGTAATACAAGGCTGGAACAACAAGTAAATCCAGTTCTGTAATGGACTTTGTCCACTATGATGGTCTGGGATGCAACGCCTTGGATATTGTGGAAATAAGATTATGTTCTTAATGGTTTTCCAAAATTACATGTTTTATTCCCATGATACTTTATCATGATTAATATTCCATTGTGATATATTCCTTATGTGATTCCCTGATTTATGTCATTACTCGTGTTTTATATTCATTTTTTACGTTCAAATGTATATTAATGGATTTATGTATTCCATGTTTACCCTAACTGAGTATTTGAGCTCACCCTTTTTATGTTTTCATTACCACATGATATAATGAAAGGTTTTAGGTAAGAAAACAAAAGGGGAAGATCTTTATTGGAGATGTTGAAGATCTGCCACCATGATTAGAAGATTTTGTTCTGAGTTTCCAAAGACACTAAAATATTACGGTCCTTAGGTGTCTATTTTTGTTATGAATTAATTATTTCACAAAAGTAAATTAATTTTCATGTACATCACACTTTGGGTCTCTATAGTTGGTATTATAGGGAGGTTTAGATAACCTTGAGAAACTAGGATTTTAATTCTTTATTGAGATCCCTAGAGATATGTCTATGGTATTTCTAGGGATGTTCATAAGGTTATGTATATGTATAGGTTACAGTCCTAGAATTATGATAACGATCATGAATAACTTAGTATTAAACTTCATATGTTGGAGATTGAATGTAATCCTCTTGAATAGGTTGATTTCCTAGTTTGATTATACCTTTCACAATATTCTTTTTGAGTTTTAGATAATGGCTGGACCCCGAAGGAAAAATGTTATTGATCAATGCACTTGGAAATGGAACGCTTTTCCTCCTTAGAAACCAAATGTTATGGTAAATGGAGTGAAAAATCTTATTGATATACTTACACAAGATATGATTCATTCTATACTTCCAAATTTGCAGAGAAGGGAAAAATATTATATTGGGCCATTCAAGAGGTAACATACTCCTTCTTTCTATGGGTCATCTGATCCACTTGTTTCTAAAAAATGGATCAGTACCATTGAAAATATATTTTCCATACTTCACTATTTGGAAAATGAAAAATTCATTTTGGTTATTTACCATTTAGAAGGTGAAACAGAACAGTGGTGGACTCTAATTAAGAATACAAGGCCCCAAGATAAAATTGTATCCATGGAATGGGATGAGTTCAAGATCATTTTTTCAATAATTAATTCCCTACTATTATTCGAAAAAATATGGAGTATGAGTTCCTTGATCTTAATAAAAAGTATGATGAATATGTTGGTATATGTGAGGCAAATTTGACCAGGTTTGCAAGGTATTCATCCGGCATTATCATCCGACCTGAATGTAATGTTGATTATTCTTCAGTGGCTTAAAACAAAGTCATAGAATGTAATTAGATATAAGATATGTTCACTACTGGAAAGATGATCTTTCCCAACACTTCTATACCAATGGTTTGTAAAAACCGTTGGTATAGCTACCATTTCCCAACGGTTCACCAAAACCGTTGGGAAATCTATAGATTTCCCCACCCTTTCCCAACAGTTCACCAAAACCATTGGGAAAGGCTGTCTTTTGAGCCTCTTTCCCAACGGTTTTGGTGAACCGTTGGGAAAGAGTGACCTTTCCAAACGGTCCACCTCTAACCTATCCCAACGGTTTTCAAAACCGTTGGGATAGGTTCTTTATTTTTTTCCAGATCTACTAACCGAGAACATTATATAAATCAAAATTTTAAATAATTATGATAATACATATATATATTAATGAAATTATGTTTACAAAAGTTATGTTAGCTTAGTTGTTAAGTCGTTCGATTATAAACGAGGGGTCCTGGGATCAAATCCCAGCGGTTTTTTTATTTTTGGAATTTATATACCAACGGTTGCATTACCGTTGGTATAGATTTCATATTACATATACCAACAGTTTTCCAAAAACAATTGGTATAGACCTATCCCAACGGCTTACTTGGCTACGGTTCTTCAAACCGTTGGTATAGGCTATAACAACGGTTTGGAGGCATATACCAACGGTTCTAAACCGTTGGTAAAGGTTAGTTTTCCAGTAGTGGTCAGTAGCTATGAAAAAATTGTGTGTTGTGCTATCAAGGTAGAACTGGTATTTCATGTTAGATATCCATCTCATGGTTATGACAAGAAATGAAAGATGGAGTTCATGGAAAAACCTCAAAACAAATGGGAAAAGAAGATAAATGTTTCGTTACGCAAAATGTATTGAATGAAGCATGGTGGAGATTGACTAAATGGGACTAGAAAATGTATTATGTGTGGAAAATAAGGTCATCGAGAATTTGAGTGTTGAATTAATGGGAAAAAATGTAGATAAGTATGTGAATAGATAAAAGACTATATAGAACGCACCCCCAACAGATCAATACTACATGTGCAAGGAAATGGGAAATTATGATAACCAATGCCCAAATCCAAGGATTAATAATGATCAACATCAAGAACCTCTTAATTCAAAGGTCAATGGGAAGTAATATGCACTCAAAATTTTCAATGTCGAATATGACCAAAAAGTGGTGGAATGATTAAGTGATTATGTAATGGGATATCCAAATAGTGTTGTGGAATATCATTAATAGTATCATGGAATATTGGAACTTCTTTGCATTGGTTTATTGTGGGTTTCAATTATTATATAGTACCTATATCCTTGAAAAGTGATTGAAATATTTTTGGAAGGTAGATGATATGAACATAATGAAGGGATAAAGTGAAAATAATATTTTTGACAGTATTAATGAGTACATGACTGAAATAAGTGAAAAGTGATATCATGGTTTGAGTATCTAGAATTTTTGAGATTTTTGTATGTTGAATGAGTTATCTTTTGAAAGAATTCGTGTTTTCACTAATATTATATGGTGATTGATATCTCAAGAGAATACAAGATTAATTTATTCACATGTTTTGATTATTACAAACAAGATATATCTTTTGATATATGGGGGAAAATGATAGTAATCGCATTATTGGTAGATGACATGTATGGTAATCTTTTTCATTATACGATGAGATTGGACAGAAGTATATTGGATAAGCCTAGAGAATTTAATGAATTATGTTAGATATCAGATAATTTTTTTTAGGCTATATCTTTTTGATTTTATTTCTGAAATGTTAAAATATTATAGTTTTTGAAAAATTATAGCCCATAGGACGGGCGACAACCGGTCACATCAGACAAGGATGCATGAATTGAACCCACAACCGAAGTGTGACAGACCTTTATTGCCAACCACTATCCTACATGAAGTTACCGATTAGTAGAAATTAGTTTTATTTTATTAAGTGGAATGATATATAATGTATAAGTCCATGTTTTGATCCATATATGATTAAAATCACCATATATGGACTTATGTATATTTAATTACTTTTGCTATAATTTTGTTTGAGATAGATGGAATGACCTATAATTCTATCACATGATCTGCTAACACTTAACGAATGAAAAATTCAATATTATTTATTTATGATATGAAGTGGAAATTGTTTAAGGATCAACCAACGATGAGATTGTACCAAAATCATGTAAGTATTTCTACTTATTCAAAATTTTAAAATTTATGGAAAGGATATTGAAAATCAAAAATGTTGTCCCAATACCCTCATATTCGATGAATCTGATGATACCTTAGATCAACAAAAATTTATGGCTTTGTTATTTTTCTCCTTTTCCAAGCCATGTTCTCTACAACTCTCCATAAAAACCTGATGGTTATATTTCTCTTCCATATCCATGTTTTCACACATGTTCTCCTATGTGGAAACCGAGTGATGAGTTAATTTGGGTAACTGTTAATTTTATTTCTTTACTTTTTAAAATTATTTTTTAGTATTTATTTTTACGATGTGGATTTTTATGAATGTAACTTTCATGTAGTCAATGATTTATAACCCCGAAGAATGTCCCGGGAAAACTTAATTTTAAGGGGGGTAGAATGTAACACCCTGAGACATTATGAGAAATATTGTTTTTAATTTATTTGATGTATTGTGTTGTAAGATACACCAATATTATCTTTCACTATACACAACATCGTATTAGCATGTATTATATGCATCACTATGCATGACTTGTGTTGCATGAAAGATCGACATACCTGAATAGCGTGTGTTGTCGCCATACTGAGTTCCACTAAACAATGATATATTGTTATAATATTATTATGAAGAATCTTTTATGAAGAGTATTAACCACATTTTTTATTTTATAACATTATCATTATTATTACACATATTCTAGAACACGGTATGAGAATAAAATAATTATTTCGGGTTAAATAATTATTTTTTATAAAATGCAGTTTTGTCGCCTTTTGATGGGGCACCGACATTAAATCTAGATTTTGACACATTAATGATTTAAATTTGACAAAATAAACTTATTCATTGAAATATGTATATAAAAATTTACTTTGTATAATTTTTTAATATTTTTCTCTTAACATTCATTTTTTGATTAACAGTAAAAATACGCTAAATTTTAATTAAAAACAAATTTTTTCCTCAAGATAATTTATATTGTTAAATAATAATATTTAATAGTTATAAAGTATAAAAATAATACATTTTTATCATTTAATATAATGGAATACATTATCATTAAATTTATATTGAATTCATAGGTAAAATCATTTCAATATTTGGCAATGTTTTAAATTTTAAAACCCGTTTTCTCAACAATAGGATAAATTTTAAATTAAATACTTTAACTTCTATGTTTTGAATTTGAAAAAATTGATTCCATATTTGGAATCATTAGGACCATGTTACGTTAAGAGGATACATTTTATTTTTAGACATTATGAATAGTAACTATAACATATTTTATTTACTACACTTAAAGGTAAATCCGGTAATTAACGGTAAAAATAAGATTATAAAATTACCCTTACACAAGAAATAATTCAATTTAATGAATAAAAGATTACCCACATCACTTAAGGGTCGGAATAGATTTATTTCATGGACTTTTGACCATGAAAAAATGTAATTATTATTAAATCCAATGAAAGTGGCAACATGTCACTCAATTATATCATATAAGTGTAATAATTTTAATTTAATGATAAACATCATAAAAAAATGGATATAAATAGTCACCAGAAAGATAATAAAATTATATATATCATGTGTATTTATTTATAATTTATAGGGATTATATAGTTATCATTAAGGGTGACACAATAGTGATGTATAAATAATATTATTTATTGAAATATCAAATAAATGGTTTTAAAAATATTACAATAAATATTATATGAACTATTTAATGTGCTCAAAAAATTTTAAAGATTAATATTACATTTTAGGGATCTATTTAATATTTTTAATCTAATATATCTCCTATTTGGATTTTATTTAAATTCATTTAATTGAATAGTGTCAAAATTGAGACTATTGAAATTTTATAAAAATAACATATTATTAAATTGTTTAAAAATAATGATAAAATTTAAAATTTATAAATTTAAATTTATATGGTCTATAATTTCCTAAAGTATCCAATTATGGACAATTGAAAACCAATAAGTAATTATTTATAACAATTTAGGATTTAGAATATTATTACCACAAATTAATTAAATAGATTAAATTTGAATAAAAATATTGATAATGTTTAAAATATATTTCCAACCTGTCTAAATTTTTTCTTTTTGATTATATTACAACCCTATATCATCTAATATTTTATTTTGAGTCATTTTTGAGGTTATAGGTGGCGTTTGAGTTTATTGTAAATTAATACTTTGGAGGATTCCAAAAGTGCCCCTCTCCTCTCTTATAAAAGGGCTCCCCCTCCCTCTCCTCTTCACAAAATTTTGCGCATTCTATATCATCCAATCCATATCCATTTCTATTCTACACTTCTCTAGAGACATAATATAGGTCTTGTATTTCTTCAATGACCAAATTTAGTTCCCTAAGAGGAGGTTTAGAAGAGGAGCGTCCAAGAAGAGGTAATATCCTTTACCGATTCATTCAAATTTTTTTCTTCTTATACAACCTCTTATTTATTTTTTTCATCATAAAGTAATAACATCAGTATCACTCATATACCTCTATGTTATTATAAATATGGAAAAAATCTATTTCACCCTCTAACCATCCTAAAAAAATCCACATCATAACGCGTGCATACGTACAACTTACAGTCTCCATGTCGTGGTGTAATTTGTTTTTCCACCACCACTTTGATTGGATGGGTATAGTGATGGAGATAATCACAATATTATATAATGATAATAATTTAGAGATATAATATAATCCAATACAATTCCAATCAATAATTATCAGATAGATACCATTGCTCGTTCGTACGTACGAATTACCATCTCCACGATGCGATGAGATTCATTATCCAAGTTATCCATTCAAGAATGATTATAAAGTATATATAATAAGTAATAATTAATTATATGACATAATAATGCTACTGTTTTTTTATATAAATATATATATGTCATTTACTTATGCTCAATTTAATAAGGAAACAAAAACAACGTTCATGCGTACATATGACCTACCATCTCCATGAACGGTGTATTTCCTTCCATTTATCGATCTTTTATATATATGTATATTCTAAATATATATTAAATAAAATATATGTTTTTCATTCTGGAAGTAATTAATCCTGATCTATGTAATCATATGAATTATTATAAGTCAAAACACATACGATGAATGAAACAATTTAACCAATAACAATGTTATAACATGGAATTGACAAATGAAAGGATAATATAAAGTCATAAGTGAATCATATATGATATTATAAATTTATTATGGTTTTATGATAAGTTAATAATATTTTTAAACCCACTATACCATAGTCTTGGTTACATATGGATAAAATTGGACATATGGTAATGGATAATTATTCCAATCTCATTCTTATCCAAGATTGTTTATTCATAAGTATTTACTCTGGTTGTATTTATCATCCAGGTCAATGTTTTCTCAAAATGTTTTCATAAAATGTTAACTATTAATACATGTATTTTTAAAGTCATTTTGACCCTTTTTTTACTTTTACCACAAGGTATAGAGGGGATCATTCATTTTTTTAACATATGAGAGAATTTTGACTTTTCCTGGAAAAAGTATGAGGAGAATTTTTTTTAAATAATATGGCATGAATTGATTTTTAAGAATTCATAAAACCGTATTTTCAGTAAAATTTTGTAAAATATTTAATTATTATTTTCAACAAAATCCATTTCTTTTAAAATTTCAGGGAATTTCAAGAAAACGAAATGAATTTGAAGAATAAAGTACATTTTCGTCAAGAATTCATTTCAAGTGTTTTATCAAAACTATTTTCCATGTATGATGAAATTATTTTGTATGTTTATGTTTCAAGTATAATGTCTTTATTAATTACATGGTTTCATTTTTCTTATCATGAAATGATATCCATTTGTTTTATATGGATTATGTTATGATGTTTTAATGTTTATAAAACCCATTTGTTTCACTTTGTTGTGATGAATGATTTATGTTTATTTTTTGGAAGACGTAGGAACTATTTAATTATGATATGGGTGGGACCTATATCTCCCTATAATGAATTGGGTAAATATTTAAACCTCATCAAATAATCATGGCTATAATGACAAATAAATCTGGTTCAGTAATACAGGGCTGGAACAACAAGTAAACCCGGATCAATAATGGACTTTGTCTACTATGATGGTCTTAGCAGCAATGACTTGGCAACAATGGAAATCATATCTTGTGCTTAATTGTTTTCCACAATTAAATTTTTTATTCCCATGACACATTATCATGATTAATTTTCCATTGTGATCTATTCCTTATGTACTACCATGATTTATGTCATTAATCGGGTTTTATGTTCATGTATTTATGTTCAAATGATTATGGATCGTTTTCTATTTTCCATGTTTACCCTTAATGAAAATTTGAGGTCACCCTTTTCATATTATTTTCCTCATGATATAAAGAAACCGTTTAGGTAATAAAACAAAATGGGAAGATCTTTATAGGAGATTTTGATGATCTTTCACCATGGTTAGAAGATTTTTTTTTATTTTCCAAAGACACTAATCTATTACGGTCCTTGGGTGTCTATTTTTGTTATGTATTAAGTATTCCACAAAAGTAATGTAATGTCCATTTAAGTCATGATATGGGTCTCTAAAAGGAGGATCTGTATTGATATTGTAAAAAGTAAAATATATTATATCCAAAATGAGATATTTTTAAAAATTTATAGAATAAATCTTAAATATAATCTCATATTTTAAATGTGAGATCTCTAGTAAATAAAAAATTTATTCTTTAACAAAAGAAATACATAATTTTTTTGAACATCGAATGTTTATCATGAGCTCCAACATAAGAAGAATAATAAAATAAATAAATAAATAAAATATTTTTTTTAATTAAAAAATTACATAATCATCATATAAAAAAATAATTTCATAGAAAATTTTTGTTTCTAGTAGTATAACCTTGGGATATGAGCGAGATACATTGAAGGTGGATTTTGAGATGATCAACAGTGAATCATTCTTGGGTATCAAGGAACCAACAGAGCTTTTCGAGATAAAAAAAATATGAAATACACAAGTTATTCCTCAAAAACCAATCAAAACCTATGGTAGAGGGTTTTCTATATTTTTATTTATCTTATTTTTTCATTATAATTTTAATGAGGATCAATTTAAGAAGAAAAATCAGATCATAGTTCGATGGTTATTTTCATTTTATATTGTTTATCTTCCATAGATTTGGTAATTTATTCTATTTGAATATTTATTGGTCCTTAATACATTTTTATGATGGAAACATGTCGACTCCATCCCGAGTAATGTCTGATGATCATTTATCTTGATTTGTTTTGCATTTTATCCCCAATTCTTCAATCATTTATCAACGTTCTTTAATATTTTTATCTATTTGAGAAATATATAGTGCATTACCATTATAAAATCAAAATTTAGTGTAATATATCATCATTTTACATTAAAGTTCACAATATTTTGACTGATTGAGGAGTGACAATAATGGTGGATGATAATTGGATGACAAGGACCAGACTGATGTTTCATCATTTGGTGATTTTTCATATCTTAACAATATGGTGTGGTAATAGTCAATTCATGAGCCAAGGTCATGCCTAGAATCTATCCATTAATAATAGATGGGAATGGAAAAATGTTATCCATCTTTCATGGAATGTGTCAAATTTTAAAATAGTTCCCTCCTTGTAGAAGGTTTGGTTCTTTTTTATGTATTGTTTGTGGAATTTAATTTTGTCCCTTTGTGATGTAAATTACATTTTTCATACTCTATAATTCTAAACAGACGTATGAATTCATATTGTATTAGATTTATTTTAACATTTAGTATTGTATGGGTCTTTGTAGAAGTGTGCATATTAACATTTACTTTAGGTTAGGGCCTCTAATGTGTGTGATATACCTACTCGATGCTTATCTCCATCATGTGGCCTATAGAAGGGTTGATCAGGGTTTCATTGCCAAATATTCACCCGCTATATGGTACATGGTAGTTTAGTTAATGATAGAGTAGTATAGATGAGGATTATGTTATGGAACATATTTTAGTGATTTTCTAGTAGTGAGATTGGTTTGGGAACTCAAGAAACAGGTTTGAAGTTTTTTTAGTTTAGTTCATTATCCAGGGACTATAGTATTGAATAATTTTCCAATATATCCATTCACTATGATATTTAATACCATATTGTTGACTCAATATATAAAGGCACTAGTTGCACAAAAAACATTAGTACATTCATAATGTTTCAAGGTGATGTTGTTTTTTGGTATTTGTTCAGTAGTCTCCCCAGATATTCTCATTGGCAATGGTAAATCTATGTTAAATCAAGATTACATTGTGAAAATAATGAATTAGGAATCTACAATAGGTTCATGATGATTATCCACCCATTAATGATGATTTACTATGGGGAACTGTGTTGGAGGTTGTACCTTAGTGTGATTTAAATGTATTATTACCACCAAATGACAAGTATGTTGCGCAACAAGTACCATCTGAGGATGTCTGTTATAAGGCCCCAGCCTTAAACCTTACTTAATCTTGAGTTAATACAAGATTACACATTGAGGATCTTTTCAGGTTTAGAGTTTTCTAGAATTAGATCATAAAATTTTCATTACATTCCACATTTAAACAAAGTGGTTACATAAAGATAGTATTCATTTTTTCCCATCAATAGAAACATATTTAAAATAAAACATGGATTCTTTCTTGACACTTCCTTGACACTATCATCATATCATGTACCTTTCTCTTGACCTGTGAAAAAATTTCAAAAAACTTGGGATGAGCATAGAAAGCTCAGTAAGGGATATAAAAATATGGAAAGGAAACATGAGTTCATATATACATAAGAATGAAATCATACATTACCCATAACACATAGGAACTTTAACATACCTCATAAAATCATGAATAAATCATAAAAATCATAAGACATAAAAGCTATCTTTAGGGATTAATAACATTCTTACGTATGGAGTAACCCTCTTGGTTACGTTTGGAATACCAACCATAGTATATTCCCTAAATCTCTTTGGAGAAACCTTAACGTTTCACACCTTCGCGTTACCCAATGCATTGGAGAGCTATATCGGGCTCACACGCCCTTAGTTTATCCCGGAACCACCCGTCTTCATAATAATGCCCAAGAACCATAACATAATTGTATCACATAAAACATGCATATAACATTTACACTTTTCAATCAAAAGATATCAATACAAAACATTGATATATAAACATTATGAAAACCATTTTCGACACCAGAATAAATGAAAAGTAAAACTTGGTATTTATTTATATTTTAAAAAGAAGGAATGTCTTGTAGAGGAAGCCGAAACTCAAATAATGGTCATGGCGGCGGAGAAGTCGTTGTCGCCGCATACGTACGATAAAAACATTCCCTTTTGTCGTTTAGTAAAACGCTTCATATAAAAAAGATTCCTTTTTGGATAAATGTAAAAGTCAAAGGGGTTTATACACCGTATAAACGAACGTTGTGTATAAAACAAAATATACCTCAATGAATAGAGATTGAGACGAAGTCCGTTACAAAGACAGTATCCTTGGATTAAGGATAAATCAGTTACATAATTATGTGTGACAAACTAATACATGAAATATAAGTGGGTATTAAGTGTAATAAAATCAGAGGGTATTCACACATAATTATAGAACGAAATATTCAAGTTGTACAAGTTTATCCCAAAGAATCAAAATTGGGTTAAGATGTTCCCATGCAAAAATTCGACAGGCTAACGGCGTCACTTCAAAATTCCGAAAAAGAGTTCATGAGAGATAAAAAGAGTATCTCATCAATTGGACGTAAAATTTAAATCAATAAGGATATAGAAGAACATATCCCAACATAATAGTATGTGAATTAATATATATAACAAAATAAGTTTTTTAAAAAGAGGAGGGTGAAAGGTTCCCATACCGACATGGGTATCATTCAAAACTTGCACCCCTTGAAAGAAGGAAAATACAACATTGATTTAAATACTCATAAATGAAAGAATATTATACAATGAGTATAATAATGTGCATTACATACACCACTCAATGTAAATTGTTTCAAATGTAGCATATATCTCACGGGAATAAAATTGAGATGAAAAATCCCTTACAAAAACTTGGCAGCCTAACGACGCCACATAAAACATACAAAAATGGATTGATGAGATCAAATAGGGTATCTAATCATAATAAAATAAAGTTTAAATAAAGAGGAATATAAAATAACATCCCCCAACATAAAAAATATAATCTTAAAATAAGTGACATAAAGGAGAGTGCTTAAAAAGAAAGAGAGAGGTTAGACCTCTTACGAAAATTCGGCAGCCTAACGGCGCCACTCAAAACATCCAAAATGGTTTGATGAGAGAGAATAGGGTCTCTCATCATATGAACATAAAAATAAATGTATGAGTAATATAAAATAACATCCAAATAACAAGAAAGATAAGCTTCAAAAGGAATGACATAAAAGAGTGTACTTAAAAAGAAAGAGAGGAGTAAGATCCCTTACCTCAAGTCTGACTTGTCTTGTTCGTTTCTTTATATTCCTGAATAATAAACTTCGGTCAATTTATAATTGCCTAAGGAACTCCTTTAGATATTATTATTCAATTAATATCACATATTATAATGTTCTAATAATTGTTTAATAATTTTAGTTCATATCAGACGTTTTTGCCGATGTTTGGTACATGAGTCAAAAATGAACTTGTTTTTAAAATGATTGCCCATGTGGAAATAAGTAAATAAATACCAGAATAGTATTAATGATTAAAATATCATATATATCCAGTACATATTAATTTTATACGATTCCATATCATTTGGAGATAAAAAATGAAAAGCACCGTTCATGGAGACGGTAGGCCGTACGTACGCATTAACACTACTTTCATTTTTTTCTTTTTCATATTAATGGAATTAAAATTAAATGATATATATATATATTAATTACAGTATAATATATATGTTATATAGGTCACATATGTTCATTAATTTCATTCTTTATACATTCCATGTATTGCATGTACAAGTCACATCACTTGAGGGGGCGGTAGTCCACACTTCCTCATATGAAATTATCACATTTACACAACATGAAAAGAATAAAGGTATGTTTTAAATATAAAATAGAAAAGCATATAGTAAACATAAATACCATATATATCATATATAAAATACAGTGACATCGTAATTTCCACCTTTAAAGGCGTTAAAAGAATATTGAACAATCATCATTTTGTGAGGCAGAAAATTTCCAACCACAGAAACAGTATGTCCTTTAACCATTAGATAAAGGTGTGTGTAAGTGTAGCTAAAATACTTATTATAAAAACATCCTATTATATTTAAGATACTGAAGTTTTTATAAATGAAATGAATAAAAAGAGTTTAGGGGGTTGTAGAAGCAAAATAAAACAAAAGGACTCAAGTGAAGACATTACCTTAAAATCGGGTAACTCCCTTTGGTTGGAGCTAAAAGGCTTCCTTGGGAAGACTTCTGACCCAAGTGAGGCTTCAAGGAGTTAGAGAGGGATGTGTAGAGACAAAATGGGAAGGTTTTGGCCGATCCATAGACTTTAGAAGTGTGGGTAAGTAGGTAGAGGTGGGGCCTTTTATAATAGGAGAGGAGGGGCACCCTTGGAATGTAAAGAAATGTTCCTTTATTTTAAATTGAGTTTCGGATTTAAAAGGTCCCACGTTGATATAATTTGAGGATAAGATGATACGGGTTCGAAATCCACACATCCAATAGGTTTTGGACATGGTTAGGGATTAGAATTTATATTATCTTTCCATTTTATTTAAATCGATGAATAATGAGGTCATCGCTGCATCATCATGATGTCATAAATAATTTAATTTCCTTAATGTCTAAAAATTATAAAAAAATACTATGATGTACTAAATCTTTTTAAATTTCAAATGACTATTTATAGTAAAAATTATGACTTGTATAACCCCATGTAAAAATCATTTTATTAAAACAACTCATGTTTGTGTCATTATTATTTTATCTTTAAATAAAAAGGTATTTATGTCATTTTCCAACCAAAGTGGCTCCATAGGGTCCCCATGTTGACCCATGGATTGTCTTGGTCGGCCATGACTCATCCAATGAGGCTAGGACAAGTTTCTAGGTCATTTCATTTTATTAAAACATTATTCTTACCTTAAACTACACTAATTACCTTTAATCGCGATTAAAAACTTAATAAGTTTCTATTCACCAAAAAAATTATTTTATTCTGATTGAACCACATTTTACTTCTTAATGACAACCGTGTATGTTGGATTTTTTAAATTCAAAACACAATGATGGCAAAATTTTATTTAAACGGAAAATCAGTTTTTATATGTACAACTTAGTGGTTTCACTATTCATCAAAAATTGATGTTTTTCAGAAAATTACCAAAATTTCACCCTAAGCTATATTTGATATTCAAAATTAAAAAATGATGTCCATTTTAAAAAACTAAAAACATATAGGTTTCATTAATTAATTTAATAATTAATTCCCGCTGTCAAAACGAATAGCGTGTTTTTATGAAACAAAATGTATCAAAAGATTGACATTGGTTTAAGTCCGATTTCAAAGTGATATTAATTCCAATGACCACTATTGGATTAAATGGTAAAAATATATTCTAATTTCACTTTAAAACCAATTAAAAATATAATCTAATCATATTAATAAATTATAATAAAAATAGGTTTTGAATTAAAATACAACATTTTTCACTATTAATTAAAAATTGAACTTTTTCAGAAAAATGCCGAAAATTTACACAAAGTAAATATTGATGTCCCGATTCTAAAGAAGAGTTTTATTTTGTCCAATATAACACATAATATTGTCAAAAAGTGGATTTAAAAGAGTTTCTCTATCAAAAGGTGGTTAATCAACCATTTAAAGAATATTAGAATGCTTACGCTTAAAATTGGATTAATTCACATTTTTAATTATCTAAAATTTATTATAAAAAGTAAAAATATTTCGCAAACATATATAATCATTTTTTACTCAGTTATATTCATTCCTTCCATTACAACGTCTAGGCTTTAACTACTATTTAAAATAATATTATTTTATTATTAGAGTGCAATGTAAGATTTCCAAGAAACTCATTATTGCGTATTGGGTACGCCATCGAGCATAGCATCCCCTTTAAAGTAATATTAATATTTTATTCAAAAATATGGATAAATATAAAATTGTCATATTCTTTATTTACCTGGGGTGTTACATCCTTCCCTCCTTTTGGGAATTGCGTCCTTGCAATTTTAAAATTGAGCTTGGAAACATCCTTGAAAGTCCCACATCGGAACAAGAGTCGGTAAAAAAAATCACTTTAAAATAAAGGAAGATAAGTACAGAGGTCACCCGAGTTAACCCATACTAGGATTCCATATAGGAAAACATGGACATGGAAGAGAAAACATAGGGTCATGTTCTGATGGAGAGTGATAGAAAACATGTTTAGGAGAAAGTTATCCACAACAAAATCACAAACTTGTGATGGGTTAAACGGTATTCGATTTCCCAGTAGGAAAAGTTAATAGTCAACATTTTTGTTTTATGTTACTTTTTATTGAGGAATTTATTCATAAGGAAACATAATATCTAATAATTTTGACTTTAAACTTTTATTAGATTCGTTACACAAACTCATATTTTCTCCAAAAGATGAGTATTTAGGAAGACTTATTCACACTATTAGTACTATAATCAACTTCTAGAGAATCACCTAATCCACAAAAGAGAACTATATACTTCCCATGTCTTTATAATTTAAACAAAACCAAAACCAAAAAGGTTTGTACAAGATCAGATAATCCAGAAAAGGATAACTCTTTATTAAAAGAAAATCTATTCTTAATCTCCAAAAATTTGTCTAACCAAACCCAAAGTTCAACGAGGACCATCCGATAAACAAATTGTCCATAAAATTCTTCAAAGTAAACCAAATTAAGATAGAAACCCAAATATTTTAAGGATTTAGTCACATAGTCTTCCACGGTAAATCGTAACATTTATCTCCAAACAACATCTGGTGCTCTTAATGTCTCGTATTGAAAAGTAATTAACCTAATCACATATCCTCCATGATAGGTTTATAAATTTCCATTGATAACCAAAAATCAACTTACTCTTAATTCATAAAATCATCTAACTAAAAATAATCATTCAAACTAACCAGGGACTTCACGTAGTCCAGTGTTAGACGATAAATACCAATCTCACTTTGGTTGTGGGTTCGATTCCCGTATCTTTGTCCGACGCGACGGGTTTTCACACGGTCTACGTGTTGTCCTTTTTATAAAACTCCAAAAATAACCCTAACATGTTTTAACCTCAATAGTTTCATTATACCTCTCATTTTCATCCAAATTCGTTACGATCTCAAAATCTTAATTCTTGAAGTATTATTTCACCACCATAAGATAAAATAAAACTATTCCCAAAATGAATAACATAATACCTTGATCATGGCATCCACTCGGTTTCATCGTCATCTTGCTCACGTAGGTAGAAGTACCATGCATTACAACAATGATTTATGAATCCTTTAAAATCATTTTCTTCCTCTATCCAAATACACCTTGTACAACATGGGTTATATGGGTGTTCACAGAAACACAGTTTTGTAAAATAATCATGTATGACATATAATACCAAAACATCTAATAAAACATGATTTCTATAAAATAGTCAGATAGATTTTGAGTTGAAAAATTCTATTATTTTTCCTTTTAAAAAACCATAAGTATGTGCTGAGAGACTATATACTAAAATAAAATACAAATAGGTTGCGCAAGGGTCTCCTTCCTCAGCACCATTTTTTAAATCATAATATGCTTCATATTTTTGTGATAAGGTAAAATATTTGAAAATTCCCTGATAATATTTACCTTTCTTGAAAATATGAAAATATTGTGAAAATATTATTTGTCTAAAAACAGCCCATGATCCACGATGATAACGAGGTATAGTGGAGGTGTTTGATATCTCAAACAACTGCTTGCAAGTGAGTTGTATGCTAGAAAAATTTTCAAAATCATCCAAACATGACTTTGGAATAATTATTGAAAGCATGTCATCAAGAAGAGATTGGAATGTCATTTGAGATCCTTCTCCCTCCATTTGTAACTGACTTTACTTGACCTAAAAATAGTTATAAAACAATGATTTAACTGAAATAATAGATATAGGGACTAATAATGTGTCTAACAAAGACTCCTAATCCCTAAAGTTGTCTAAACAGACCTTTGATACCAACTATAAGGCCCCAGCCTTAAACCATACTTAATCTTGAGTTAATACAAGATTACACATTGAAGATATGTTCAAGATTAGAGTTTTATAGAATTAGATCATAAAACATGCATTACATTCCACATTTAAACAAAGTGGTTACATAAAGATAGTATTAATTTTTTCCCATCAATAGAAACATATTTAAAATAAAACATGGATTCTTTCTTCACACTTCCTTAACACTATCATCATATCATGTACCTTTCCCTTGACCTGTGAAAAAAATTTCAAAAAACATGGGATGAGCATAGAAAGCTCAGTAAGGGATATAAAAATATGGAATGGAAACATTAGTTCATATATACATTAGAATGAAATCATACTTTACCCATAACACATAAGCACTTTAACCTACCTCATCAAATCATGAATAAATCATAGAAATCATAAGACATAAAAGGTAACTTGAGGGATTAATAACATTCTTACGTAGGGAGTAACCCTCTTAGTTACGTTTGGAATACCCACCATAGTATATTCCCTAAATCGCTTCGGAGAAACCTTAACATTTCACTCCTTTGCATTACCCAATGTGTTGGAGAGCTATATCGGGCTCACCCACCCTTAGTTTATCACGGAACCACCCATCTTCATAATAATTCCCAAGAACCATAACATAATCGTATCACATAAAACATGCATATAACATTTCCACTTTTCAATCACAAGATATCAATACAACACATTGATATAAAAACATTATGAAAACCATTTTCAATACCCGAATAAAAGAAAAGTAAAACATGGTATTTATTATTCTTTTAAAATGAAGGTATGGCTTGTAGAGGAAGCCGAAACTCAAATAATGGTCACAGTGGCAGAGAAGTCGTTGTCGCCGCATTCATACGTCAAAAACATTACCTTTTGTCATTTAGTAAAACACTTCGTATAAAAAAGATTCCTTTTTGGATAAACGTAAAAGTAAAAGGGGTTTATACACCCTATAAAAGAAGGTTGTGTATAAAACAAAATATGCCTCAATGAATGGAGATTGAGACGAAGTCCCTTACAATGACGATATCCTTGGATTAAGGATAAATCCGTTACATAATTATGTGTGACAAACAAATACACAAAATATAAGTGGGTATTAAGTGTAAAACAATCAGAGGACATTCACACATAATCATATAACAACATATTCAAGGTGTAAAAGTTTATACCAAAGAATCAAAATTGGGTTAAGATGTTCCAATGCAAAAATTCAACAGCCTAATAGCGTCACATCAAAATTAAAAAAAATAGTTGATTAGAGATAAAAAGGGTATCTCATCACTTGGACATAAACTTTAAATCAATAAGGATATATAAGAACATATCCCAACATAATAGTATGTGAATTAAAAGAGAAAACAAAAGAATTCTTTTAAAAAGAGAAGGGTGAAAGGTTCCCTTATTGACATGGGTATCTTTCGAAACATGCACCCCGTGAAAGAAGGACAATACAACATTGATATAAATACTCATAAATGAAATTATATTATACAATGAGTAAAATAATGGGCAGTACATACACAACTCAAAGGAAATTGTGGAAAATGTATCATAAATCTCACGTGAATAAAAATGAGATGACAAATCCCTTACGAAAACTCAGCAGCCTAACGGCGCCACATAAAACATACAAAAATGGATTGATGAGATCAAATAGGGTATCTCATCATATTAATATAATGTTTACAGAAAGAGGAATATAAAATAACACCCCCAACATAACAAAGATTATCTTAAATGAAGTGACATAAAGGAGAGTACTTAAAAATAAAGAGAGAGGTTAGATATCTTACAAAAATTCGGCAGCCTAACGGTGCCACTCAAAACTTCCAAAATGGATTGATGAGAGAGAATAAGGTATCTCATCATATGAAAATAAAAATTACAGTAAGATTAATATAAAATAACATACCAATAACAAGAAATATGAGCTTTAAAAGGAATGACATAAAAGAGAGTACTTAAAAAGAATGAGAGGAGTAAGATCCTTTACCTCAAGTCTGACTTGTCTTGTTCGTTTCTTTATATTCCTGAATAATAAACATTGGTAAATTTATAATTGCATAATTAACTCCTTTAGATATTATTATTCAGTTCATATCACATATTATAATGTTAAAAAAATTGTTTATTAAAGTTAGTTCATATCAGACGTTTTTGCCGATGTTTGGTACATGAGTCAAAAATGAACTTGTTTGAAAAATGATTGCCCATGTAGTTATAAGTAAATAATTTCCATAATAGTATTAATGATTAAAATATCATATATATCCATTACATATTCATTTTATACCCTTCCATATCATTTGGATATAAAAAACAAAAAGCACCGTTCCTGGAGACGGTAGGCCGTACGTACGCATGGACGCTACTATCATTTTTTTCTTTGTCATATTAATGGAATTAAAAATAAATGATATATGTATATATATATATATATTATAATTCCAGTATAATATATATGATATATAGGTCACATATGTTCATTAATTTCATTATTTATACATTCCATGTATTGCATGTACGGGTCACATCACTTGAGGGGGCAGTAGTCCACACTTTCTCATATGAAATTATCGCATTTACACAACATGAAAAGAACAAAGGTATGTTTTAAATATAATATAAAGAAGTATTTAGTAAAAATAAATACCATATATATCATATATAAAATACAGTGACATAATAATGTCCACCATTAAAGTTGTTAAAAGAATATTGAACAATCATCATTTCGTGAGGCAGAAAATTGCCAACCACAGAAACAGTATGTTCATTAACCATTAGATGAAGGTGTGTGTAAGTGTAGCTCGAATAATTCTTATAAAGAAATCCTAGTATATTGAAGATACTATAGTTTTTATAAAATAAATGAATAAAAAGAGTTTATGGTGTTGGAGAAGAAAAATAAAACAAAAGGACTCAAGTGAAGACATTAACTTAAAATCGGGTAACTCCCTTTGGTTTGAGCTCAAAGGCTTCCTTGGGAAGACTTCTGACCCATGTGAGGATTCAAGGAGTTATATAGGGATGTGGAGAGACAAAAGGTGTAGGGTTTGGCCGAGAAAAAGACTTTGGAAGTGTGGGTAAGGAGGTAGAGGTGGGGGCCTTTTATAAGAGGAGAGGAGGGGCACCCTTGGAAAGTAAAGAAAAGTTCCTTTATTTTAAAATGAGTTTCGGATTTAAAAGGTCCCACATTGATATAATTCGTGTATAAGGTGATAAGGTTTCTAAATACACCCATAAAATAGGTTTTGGACATGTGTAGGTCTTAGAGTTTACATTATCATTCCATTTTATTTAAATCATTGAATAATGAGGTCATCGCTGCATCATCATGATGTCATAAATAATTTAATTTACTTAATGTATAAAAATTATAAAAAAAATACTATGATGTATTTAATCTTTTTAGATTTACAATGACTATTTATAGTCAAAATTATGACTCGTATAACCCCATGTAAAAAACATTTTAGTAAAACAACTCATGTTTGTGTCACTTTAATTTTAACTTTAAATAAAAAGGTATTTATGTCATTTTCCAACCAAAGTGGCTCCATGGGGTCCCCAAGCTGACCCATGGATTGTATTGGTCGGCCATGACTCATCCAATTAGGGTAGGACAAGTTTCTAGATAATTTCATTTTATTAAAACATTATTCTTACCTTAAACTATACTAATTACCTCTAATCGCGATTAAAAACTTAATAAGTTACTATTCATCAAAAAATTATTTTATTCCCATTGAACCACATTTTACTTCTTAATGACAACCGTGTATGTCGGATTTTTGAAATTCAAAACACAAAGATGAAAAATTTTCATTTAAATGGAAAATCAGTTTTTATAAGTTCCACTTAGTGGTTTCACTATACATCAAAAATTAAAGTTTTTTAGAAAATTACCAAAAATTCACCCTAAGCTATATTTGATATTCCAAATTAAAAAATGATGTCTATTTTAAAAAATTCAAAACATATAGGTTTCATTATTTAATTTAATAATTATTTCCCGCTGTCAAAACAAAGAGCGTGTTTTTATGAAACAAAATGTATCACAATATTGACACTAGTTTAAGTCCGATTTCAAAGTGAAATTAAATCCAACAACCACTATTGGATTAAATGGTAAAAATATATTCTAATTTCACTTTAAAACCAATTCAAAAGATAATCTAATCATATAAATATATTAGAATAAAAAGAGGTTTTGAATTAAAATACAACATTTTTCACTATTCATTAAAAATTGAACTTTTTCGGAAAAATACAAACAATTTACACAAAGTAAATTTTGATGTCCCTATTCTAAAGAAGAGTTTTATTTTTTCAAATATAAATCATAAGATTGTCAATTAGTGGATTTAAAAGAGGTTCTCCATCAAAAGGCGGTTAATCGACCTTTTAAAGAATATTCGAATGTTAACGCTTAAAATTGGATTCATTCGCATTTTTAAGTCTCTAACATTTATTATAAAAAGTAAAAATATTTGACAAACATATATAATCATTTTTTAGTTTGTTATATTCATTCCTTCCATTACAATGGCTAGGCGTTAACTACTATTTAAAATAATATTATTTTATTATTAGAGTGCAATGTAAGATTCCCAAGAAACTCGTTGTTGCATATTGGGTACGCCATCGAGCATAGAATACCCTTTAAAGTAATATGAATATTTTATTCACAAATATTGATAAATATAAAAATGTCATATTCTTTATTTACCTGGGGTGTTACATTTGTAGGATGATTAAACTTTATTATATTTTTTGGTAGTTACATCCAAGTCTTTTGGTAATCTAGAGCCCTAGTATTGTGATGACATTATAGATGAAATTTCTCATGTTTTCCATGTTGTGAGGATACCTATTGATAGGTTGGTGATCCTAACAATTATTCTTCTTTATGGAATCCCTAGGCAATAGAATTTTTTCCTTTACCAATATGGATGATATTATTACAATATCTTGTATATTATTCATGAAAAACATCTATCACACATTCAATCCATCAATGATGTTAAAAGTGGACATAGAATAGATTCTATATGGTAGTGTGAATATGAGATACTCTTCATCATGTATCACCAACCTATCGTGACACAATATGGATATGGTTAGAGATTTTTTCTTCCTATAATAGACCTTAGAGTGGGGACTATGTAATGGTATCCTGATTATAGTGATATATCAATACATTCATACCGATGTTGGTGTATATAATCATTTCGTTGTGGTGGAGAGAATTATTGGAAACAATACACTGATAGGTGGAGTTGGTAGTGGTTTCATAGGATTTGAGACTTTTTTAGATTGTATATAATGACTGAAATATGGATCCATGCATGTGATATACATTAGGATATAGTCTCATTATAGAGCGTATGTAGTGTAGGGATATCAGGATGGATCTAGTCATCCTTGAGAGAGTCATCGTTTCACTTGAGATAGACACAAATAAATCATATTGGATTTACCAACCCACTATGCCGATGATAGAGATATTGGTGATGGATAACCCAACTAGTGGTAAATGTTGGTGAAAGGATTTCCACAGGTTTATAGTTGTGGTAGATGTGAAATGATTGTTGATAGAGGTTGGAGATGTCTTTAATTGTTTCAACTACCACCCCTGGTGGTCCACACAAGGCTCAGGGAGATGGTGGCTTAGGATGAGGTCTATTGTATGTCATGGAGTCCTTCAAAATAAGGTATCTGAGGATTACTAAAGGTATGATATAAATCGTGTCTACATTATATGTATTAATGATATAATAAATTTTGATCCACTCTTTTCTATCCAATTCTCTGATTTCATACAGATATTAGTAAAAAATTTCTTAATCATTACACATTTCCCATGTCTGTTATCTATAATTGGTCTGGTAAATGAAATCTACATATTTTCAAAATCAATTATTGAAAAAAAATGTGAAAACATTATTATATTTATTTATTATTGAATATCCAATAACTAAATAAATCCCCCATATATATCATATCAGTTTTTTAATAATAGATTTAAAAAACAATTCACATTGGTTAGTATAGTATCCATATTAAAAACTGAATATTTCACAAAATTTTTAAATAACCAATGTGGAAAAATATTTTATTTTTTATTAGTTATTAAATAATCAATGTGATAAACAAATTTTAAATTTATATTTGGGGTTGAGATTATTCATTTTGTTTTCATTCATTCTTTTGACATCCATCATTTTTCTCTCACATAGCATAAAATTACCATTCCATGTTTAGTCCATAGTCTTGAGTATTTAAATTCATTGATATATGTCCACATATATCATAATTATTTTATATGTAACATTAATTATCTTTCATTTGGAATCCACCTCTACTATCCACCATCACCCATCGTCTGCCTTTGCTGGTTCTTTCTTTCCAATGGTGTCAAATTCTCAATCAACCATATCCCATTTACAATTTATAGTTTTTTTTATTTTTAATTTTAAAATATCAAATGTATTAAAATAGAAATTTATGATTCGATTTTTTCATTTGATGATGAATTATCTTTGAGTTGGAATCTACACTCTCCGTCCATTGTCACTCATCATCAGTTTTTTCTTTCATGTTCATCTTATTTTGGTTGCCATCTCAATAATTTCGTCACAAACATAAATTAATATCTTTTTTTTCAATATTTTTCAATTAATACAATTTATTTTCATTTTTATTTTATCTTCCAATTCTAAATTGTTATCAATTTATCATATAGTTGGCATCTACCAACATCCTCCACCATCAACTGTCATCATATAAAACGTGCATCTTCTACATTTTGGTTTCACCTTAAAATTTATCATAGTTATAATTTTTTATATAGATTTAAATATGAATGTTTAAAATATTATTCTATAATTTTTAGGATTAATTGAAAATATATATTTACCTTGAAAATTGAATGAGTGATCCATTGTATTCCATTTTCACATTAATGTAATCATTTCACATAGCATAGAGTATGTCAACATAAAAATAATTATTAGCATTAAGTAATAATGTAATATGTGAAGAAATATAATATAATTATAGATCATCATAAATAACATCATCTCATAATATGTATTATTCCCTTGAAAAATGATGATCCATTGACTATTTGATTAGTTGATAACATAAGATATTTTCCTTGCATATGTCTCAATGATAGTGGCTGTGATATGAATTGATTCCGATTTTCATATAGTTAAATGAAATAAAACATATTTTATGAATAAAATATATCAAAAATATGAAATTTTGATTTCATGTAACTTCATAATTCAATCATACTCTATCATTGGGTTATATAAGAAATGCCACATCACATGAAAATAATATTTTATGAATTTCTATATCGAATTTCATTTTTCATTTGACGGTTTGGAACCTAAATGAAAATTGTTGTAATTTGAGCGATCTACCCATTTTTTATACAATTTAATGTACTATTATATATGATGTAATGTGACGAATAATATCTCATGAATCTGATGAAGTTTCTATTTGTGGCATTGAACCATGCATTTTAAAAAATAATTTATTTTAGGAATAAGTGATGAATATCCTTGAGTGAACAATAAAGACCCCATTACTAGTAGATTGTATTTGGTGTGTTTCAATACATACTCTCCATATTGAAAAGAATTAAATATTCCTAAATTATTTATTTCTTTTTTCCCTTTATCATGATAAGGATTTAGAAAAACATGGATGATATAGAATCCCCTATAAGAATCATAGGATTCATTATAATCTATTGAAACCTCTAAAGGTATGATTCTTGGATTCCACTGTTTTATAATCATCAGGACCATTCTATGATGAATTTGAGGAATTGGATATTTAGTGACGTGAATTTTAATTTATAGTTTTCCCATTTTATTTTTACCCAGGTTTCATTTTTATATGTTTGGTGATATTATTGGGGTTTCATAATAATTTATACTACCATTATTAATTTTGATTAGATCAATGTAAAACCAAAATATTTATTCAAATATTACATAGAATTTTATATTTATGAAATGATTTCATAATATATGTCATATTAAATTGTATTGAATATCATATCCCTATATTAAAATATCATTCACAAAATATTTTTTGAATCGCCAATTATGATATATGACATCATAAGAAGGAACTCAATATTAAATCCATGTTAGTATCAGTCACAAAATATGACTCATGTATGTCAAATCTTATGATTTCATATTCTTTTTTATTCATAAATAATGTATCATCATAACTACAAGGATCATTTTCAATTATTAGGGCTTTACAAATTTATCATTCCTAGTCCATGTCTGATGTAGTTTATTCTCTTAATGTTTAGGGGTTTAGTAAAGATATCTTTGAGTTAATGCACAGTCCACATAAACTCAAGAGTTATATCACCTTTTTGATAATGATATCTCAGAAAGTGATGTCTTACATCAATATGTTTTGTTATATAATGATAAATTGGATACATTGAAATGTAAATAGAACTTGTGTTGTCTCATTTTATGAGGACATATCTAAATTGAAAAACATATTATAATAAAGTATATTTCATCCACAGATGTTGTGCACAACAACTACCCACAGAAATGTATGTAGCTTCATCAGTAGTTAATGAAACTGAATTTTTCGTTTTTACTACACCATGATATTATAGACATTTTACAAAATTGACAAGTTCCAAAGGTACTTTATCTATCTATCATTATTCCACCAAGTTCAGAATGTTAATTTCTAACTAAATCAATTGATTTCCTTTAGGATAGAACAATCCTAAATTAGTTGTATAATTGATGTATTTGAAAACTCGTTTAATAGCATTCAAATGTGATTCTTTTGGATATTAGTGAAATCATTCCCACATGCACACACTAATCATAATATCTGGCCTACTAGCTGTTATGTATATAAAACTCCCATTAATTATTCTCTAAGAAGTTTGATCAAATGATTTTTAATATTCATCAAGATCTTACTTACATGTAGAACTCATTTGGGGTTTCACTAATCATACTACTATCAAATCTATATCTTTTCAAAATTTCATTAGCATAATTACTTAATTTTAAACAATACCTTCTTTATATTGAATTTATTGAAATCCCAGAAAATATTTATGTTCACTCATCAAACTAATTTCAAATTCATTTCTCATTAATTCTGAGAAATTGAAACATAAATAATTTTTAGAGGATCCAATGATAATATCATCTACATTTAAATGAGATATTACAACAACTTTTGAAATTATTTTTATAAACAAAGTAGGATATTGAAGTCCATTTTAATGCCTCTAGAAATATGAAATTACCCAAACATTCCTTCCAAGATCATAGAGAATGATTCTAACCATATAAAGAATTTTATAATTTGAACACTTTATTTAAAAAAAATAGGACTTGTAAAACATGGGTTTGTTCAACAAGAACATACAAAATTATATAACCATTTAATAATTAACTCTTGACATCCATTTGATAATGTTTTAAATCCATGTGTTCCATATAGGCAAGTATGATTCTAATAGATTAATGTCTAGATACTAGTGAAAACGACTCTTCATAATAAATTCCTTCTTCTTGATTATATCCTTGTGCAACCAATATTGTTTTGTTTCAAACTACATTTTCAGCTTCATCTAATTTATTTATAAACACCCGTTTTTTCGCTATTGTCATGGTATCATTTGGTCAATCTAACATTTTCCAAAAATTATTTTTTTTCAAACTAGTAATGTTCTTCTTGCATGGACAATTCCAAAAATTTATCATTGATTTCTTCAATGATATTTTTAGGATTAGTTGTGACAATAAAGCTTGATGTTCAACCCGATTTCTCATGGAAGATCTAGTTTATGTTCTTCTATCTAAATATACAAAAATATCGTCTACGGGATAGTATTTAAGGGTCCTAGTTAGTCTAGAAAATGTAGGAATAGTTATTTTAGTTTGATCAATTTGATATGTTTTATTAAGGTTATGATCTAAAGAATTTCCACGAACAGATATTTTCATAGATTCATCCACATGATGATTGGAGACATTATCATTAATGTCAAGATTGGACATTCCCTCTAAAATATTTTCTAGTGATTTCTTGGGCTCATGGGGATCTTTTTCATAAAACATAATATTTATAGATTCCTCTACAAATTTAGTTTTCTTATTAATAGCTCTATATGATTTTATTTATGTAGAAAATCCAAGAAATATTCATTAATCAATATTAGAGGAAAACTTATCTACATTATATTAAGTGTTCAGAATATATACTTTAAATCCAAACACATTAAAATTACATACTTCGGGTTTTCTATTATTCCAAAATACATAAGGAGTTTTATTAAGGATTAGTCTTATTAATACTCTATTTATTATGTAATAAGCATTATTAATAGCTTCATCCCAGAAATAAATCAGCATGTCATATTCATTAAGCATAGTTTGGGAAATTTCCTATAGGGTTCTATTTCTTCTTTCTACCACACTATTTTGATGTGGTGTACTAGGGGATGGGAAATTAAGACTATAGAAATTTTTTCAGAGTAAACATGAAAATATTGATTGTCAAACTCAAGTCCGTGATCTATTCTTAAGTATTTAATCTAAAATCCAATGGGATTTTCTATATCCTTAGTATACATGGTAAGCTGATCAAAAGCTTCTATCATGTTATCTTGGATAAAGGTCCAACAGTAATTAGATAAATCATCTTCAAGAATATAAACATATTCATTTTAATTGATAAAAAAACACTAGATGTTACAAAAAAATTCTATATGTTCCATCTCAAGGCGCAGATAAGTGGTTACTTATTTATCTTGTTTGAAAGAGATTTTATATTTCTTTCCTTTTTGGAAAGGATTACAAAGTTTATAGTATGAAAACTCTAATTTGAGTAGGTATTATTCTAAACCATTTCTAGTTAACTTCTTAAGAGAGTGTACATTTCAATTTCATAGTCTTCTACACCAGAGCAAAGACTATTTGTGAATGGAATTTAGACTAGAGACATTATCTGAGGATAGTGTGTCTATATTTATACAATATACATTATCATTTCAAATAGAATAAACAATATGTTATTATTGACTTAGAAACAAGGGTTGAATAATTTTTTTACTTTAAATTAAATATATAATCACATAATTGAGATATGCTAAGAAGGTTATTCATTAATCCATCAACATAATGTACTTTGTAATTTGATATAGAATTTGGGTTAACAATCTAGCCAAGGATGAGGATTTTTCGTTTACCATTTTCACCAAATGTGAGTTATCATACATGTACCATGATAATAATTTCAAATCATGAATAATCCTCTTTAATATGACTTTCACAACCTCTTTACACATACCACAACATTTTACAGGAGCTCTTAATGCAGTTTACCTAAAAAAAGTACATCCATGAAAAGATTTTTGTACCCATATTTTTTTGGTTCTATATACATTTGTAACATAATATTTAGGAACCCATAGTTTCCTTATGGGATTATTATATGTAGAGTACAGAGAGTTTGAAAAATAATTTTTTTGGTCCTGAATAATTAGATGTAGTAACAAAATTTGTGGAACTGGAACTTGCTGTAAAATTATAGTTTTTTAAAAAATTAGAATATTTTCCCAATTTAGTTACAAAATGTTATTTGGATAAATTCCTCTGACCAGGTTGATATTCTATACTAGAAGTATAATTTAGATCTATTTGTTTTCCAAGAATTTGAGTAAGAGTATTTTTTCCACTACTAAACTTTTCTACCTCTTTTTTCAATTGCTCATTAGACGTTTTTAACTCATTGTTCTCCTTGAGCAGTTATGAATTATTCTCTTTTTATGTTGTAATTTCATATTTAACAATCATCGTAAGAGAATTTTGTTTCTTCAAATATTTATACTTATCATTCCACTTATTACATGTTTTTACAACATATTTCAATATTCAAATAATTCATCATTTTTTATTTTCTCATAAACACATTCAGAATAATAAGAATTATGTAAATGAGAGTCTATGGTTGCTTTAGGTTTTTCCCAAAAACACATATTATCCAAATAATACCTCTCATTTTGAGAAGATGTAGATTCACTAGGGCTGTCCTCAGTGGCACTCTAGGTGGCCTTCATTGATTTCTTAAACATTCTACCCATATTTTCATAATTATTCTTGTTTTTCAACATTGGAAAATCAATCATCACAAGTATATTATTTTTATATTCATAACAGATTATATTTTATAATTTATCATTTCTCTTACAATCAAGTTTCCAATTTTCCCTGTTATCATACTTTCCATTATAATTATGCTTTCTAGAAAATATTTCTTCCTATAAATTTTATTGAATATTCTAGCCAGTTGAGTTATTTCTTCATCTCTATCTGATGATAATTCTTCACTACTAATGCTTTCATTAGCAGTTTGAACTTTATCCTTGTATTTACTAATAGATTTATTTTCCTTGAAAGCTATATAATTTATTTCGGGTTCTTCCACTTATTGATTTAACTTAAATTCCCCTTCATACAGAATTAATTTTCTAATTAATTCCCTATTTATAATTTTATCAATATCACATGAAACCCTAATATATATAGATGTCCCACACCATCTTTCGGATAAGCATCGCTGAATCCCCATAATCTTCCCTTTGAATTCAACATCTCTTTAGAAAGATATCATGGTTTTCCCTATTTATTGAACCAGAGATACATATTAGAAATAGACCAATCAGGATTCATTCAGAATTTATCATATATGAATATATAAGTATTTAATCTCTTTTATTTATCATTAGACGTTACCTTATGAGAAACATACAGAGCATCCCAAATCACATGTGCAGCTTTACAAGTGGATATACAAATAACTCTACATATCCTATTGTACATTACATAGAATTAAATGCATTAAAATTATTGTTATAGGATGTCTTTGATGGTTCATCAATAAATTTTTTAGTAGTTTTAGGGAATTCATATTTACATTTAATAGCAGCCCAAATTTCAAATACCAAGATTTCTAGATATATTTTATTTTTGATCTTCCAATGGGCATAGATAGTTCCACTAAATAAAGGTGGTACATTTGTAGAATCCCCTTCTAATATTTTATCCAAGGTAAAAAAATTTAAATAATTTCAAATCGATAAAAATTTATAAATAACATAAATTTTTAGATCATTGAAAACACCAACTATAATCATTGTTGACAAGATTTGAGAAATGATAATATTTTTTAATTCCATTAATACAAAATTGTGGCAGAAGAATATGACTCTAGAGGGGGTGAATTAAGTATCTATAAAAAATATTTGTTAAAATTAGATGACTGAAAAATTCTCCCAGTTAAAATATAATCAATGTTAGTTAGTATATAATTTATAAAATTCATGAATTTTCAGTTAATTAGAATAATGATTAGTTCTCACCTTTACCAATTTAAAGATTAGTAAAACATTTGAAACTAATATACAGATTCAAAATAGATATGAACACTTTTAAAACAATCAATAAATGTTAAATTTTTTTATTTGACATGAATTAATTATAGACCAAATTGAGAAAAGATAAATAAAAAGCAGATAAAAACTAAAGTTTTAATATCAAGTGGAGACTTAGTCATCTCTAATTGGTTATCACCAGTCACCATGTAGTTTATATTAATAAAAATTTGATCCAAAACCTGGATCAGGGTTCACAATATCACACAGGGCTTTCTAGGTCAAAGATGACCTCTACCATATTTATTCATGGGAAAACTGAAAAACTGACCAGTCTCGGTCTCTTCCACACTTCTACATGATACAAGAGTAAATTGAGATCGATCGTGATGATATTTTAGTATCTTATAGTCATGCAATGGAGATAGTGTGTTCAAAAAATAATAGATGCACACAATGATAAAAAATTTAACATAGGATCAAAAAGGAGTTATTAAAATAAATATAGTTTTTAATATCTATGTGTTGCGAAGTAAAGATATGGACTCAATGGATGTAGTAAAAATGATATTAAAGTCCTCTTATAGGTGTTGGATTTAGATCCGAGTATTTTTGTCCCTATAATATAGCTTCCAGGTGTGAAATGGATCAGCTCTTCTATATTAGGATGTTTAGAAAGAATCCACTAGTTGTTTCTTGTAATATTTATATTCTTGTGTACTCAGGCTTTGAGTTCTTCTATTTGCAATAACAATCACATATGTAGAGTCTGCCAATCTTTTTCTGGTTTGTTAAGAGAGAATTTTAAAGATGAGTATGAAATCTATTTAGAAATTAAGGTCCAGTAAGCCTGATGATATCCCTATATGTATGCGCCTCATACTGTTTAATGATAGTCCAATAGAGCACATTAAATAAGGTTAGAAACATTACTTTGTCCAAATATTACCTTCAGAAATAAATTAGAATAAGGTTAGAAATATTACTTTGTCCAAATATTACCATTATAAATAAATTATAAATTGTAAATTTGAACATGTTATTTATGAATATCTGTGATTCATAAGAATCAGTGAGTCATTTGCATCGGTCTGTCATTATTGGTCTGTCATCGTTCTGTCATCATTGGCCTGTCATTGTCCCGTTATCATCCATCTGTCAGCATCAGTCTGTCAATATTTGTTTTTTTGGCATCAGTGTGACGTCCATCGCTGTGTCAAACAAAGGTGTGTCCTCCATCGTTCTATTGATCATCAGTGTGTCAAACATCGGTGTGTAAAACATCGGTCTGTTAAACATCAGTGTGTCGAACATAAGTGTTTTAAATATAGGTTTGTTGAACATTTGTGTGTTGAACCTCAGTGTGTCGAACATCGGTGTGTCCAACAGAGGGGTTTCAATGATCGGTGTGTCAAAAATTGGTGTGTCGAACAAATTATTGGTTCCATGGACTCTATGAAACATATGAAATGTCTATCTTACATAGAACATTAGTAGATTAAGTGACATCCAAAAATACATGTAAATATACACTTTTAAACATATTGAAGAATAAGAAAATTAGATTATTGACTTATTAAAAAATACTGAACTATATGATATAATTGATATTCATAGATATATTAAATGACACGAAATTGTAGAATCTATAGATAGAAATAATCTTTTGTTATGAAAAATAATATATCGTAGAGAGTCCAACACTTTGATAGAACAAAATATGTTCATCAGGGATCTAAAACCCACCTTAATTAACCATGTTTACAATGATAATAAAAATAATCTATATATCATTATAATTTTTTGTTAATATTTAATAATAAGGATTTTTGTTTGGAATTTTTTATAAGATAAAATATTAAACATTATGATTTTTTACATATAAACCAATTTTAAAAAAGACATAATTTTCTATAAATTCATGCAATGGCGGAACAATGAAATGATTGGCCACATGCCAATAAATAATGACATGATATCTTGTTAAAGTGTTTATAAAATAATGATAAATAAAATAAATGAATAAAATATAGAAGTAAAAGATTATAAAAAACATTTAATGAACATAATTTAATTACTCATAAAATTATATGAATATAATAAATGAGTCAATGACCCATGGTATGGGAATATCCAAACAACCATATTTCTTCTCAGGTTATTATTTTTTATTATAAAAACTCAAAACATTCATATTTTATAGTCTAATTTATTTCATTTATATAGTTTGTATATATTATTACCATATATACTTGTTAAAACATACATGTACATTTTGGTTATATAATAGATTTTACTGGTCCCATAATATTTTATCTCTTTATGAAAGCTGAAAAGAGGGAACATTTCTCATTTCAAGTATAATATCACATACCACCATATCCAATGATTTTAGACTAATATATTTTCAAAAAACAAACTTATATCAATAAAATAAAATTTAGTTCCAATATAGATTTATAGAATTTATTATTCTATTACAGTCTTTGAAATGACTTTATTATTTTTCTTAGGACACGTATTAATGGGATGTTTCAAAAAAATAAGATATCTACTTTTTTTAAATCTACACATAACATATACATCATTTTCATGACTTTTTCATACTTATTTAAGTATTGATATCCAATAATTACTTAATCCATTATTCACTATGACTCTATTTTTTCCTTGTAATGCAATAGAATATTTTCAATAATATTTTTGCAAAATGGATCTATATTGGGGAGGGATGTTGAGGTACAAGGAGGTTCTATATTGATATAGTAAAAAGTAAAATATAATAAATCCAAAATGAGATGTTTTTAAAAAATTATTGAATAAATCCTAACTATATATTCATATTTGAATTGTGATATCTCCAGTGAATCATAAATATATGATTTAACCAAAGAAAGTCAAAATCATTTTGAACGTTGGGTGTTTGTCTTGAAATCCATCAAGGGAAGAACAATAAAATAAATTAAATTATTAACTAACTATTTTTAAATAATAATAACATAATAATCATATATAAAAATAATTTCATATTTTTTTTGTAGTTAGCTGCATAACCATGAGAAATGAGCGAGATACATTGGAGGTGTATTTTTATACGATCAATAGTGGATCATTCTTTGATATCCAGGAACCAACAGGTCATTTAGAGCTCAAAAATAAATATCAAATGCTCATGTTATTCATCAAAAATCAATCCAATCTTATTGTAGAGTGTTTTCTATTTTTTTTATTTATCTTATTTTGTTATTACACGTTGAACGTAGATCAATTTATGAATAAAAATTGCATCATAGATCGACAGTTGATTGCATTTTCTATTATTTATCATCCTTGGATTTTGTAATTTATACTATTTGAATATTTCATGGTCCGTAGTTCATTTTTCTGATGGAAACAAGTTGACTCCATCATGAATAATGGTTAATGATTGTTTCTACTATTTTCTTTATTTTTCTTCCCCTATTCTTCAAACATTCATCATCATTATTTTAGTTTTACCTGTTTGAGTGATATCTAGTGGAAGCTCATTATACAGTCACTATTTTTTATAATATATCATCATTTTGGGTTAATGTTCACAATATTTGGACTGATTGAGGTGTGAAAATGATGGTGAATGATAATAGGATGATAAGGACCAGACTGATGATTCATCATTTTTTGATTTTTCTTCTCGTGAAAATATGGTATGGAAATAGTCAATTCATGAGACGATGTTATGCCTAGAATCTATCCAATAGTGATAGATGGGAATGGAAAAATATGATATCTATTATTATTATTGATCCCCGAGTATGATTCTTGAGTGGTAGAGGAATAAGGAAAATAATCTTGAAGGTTATAGATTTAGAGAAATATCATGAAAACATGGATTGTAGTCCTGATAGAACATGTTGTGTGGTCCCCTCCTATTGTGACTGAGTTTAGGTTTAGAGAAATAGATAACATGCTCTTTGAAATGTGTCTCATTCCATATGACCCATGGATGACATGTTGGAATGTAGCCATGGCATAGAAAAGCATGAACACAAACATAAACTCTATCATGGATAGAGTGCATGGGATCCTCCCAATAATTAGGCATGGCTAGGTACAATGGAACAGTCAGATGTACGTGGGCATGTGCCAGAGTTCACAGACATTGGAAGTAAAAAAAATCTATGTTTCATTTTCTATCTACATGTCATTTATCCTAAAATGACACATTGTTTGTATACGGATGCATATGAGTTTTGAGATGGTGAGACATGAGTATGCTCGAGGAAGATAACATATTAAATGCACCCCAAGTTAATTTAATGTGGATTTTCCAAGGTAATTTTAGGTCCTTCCTCCTTTCAGTATATATATTATCTATTTCATTTGTCTCATAAGTCCATACACATGAGGATTACATCTTGAGAATAGGATGTGATCCATGCTATTGGATTTTCCTTGGTGAGACTTAGGGAATAATCACATGTGATTTGGGGTATTATCCTTAATCATTTTTCTGCATTCTTAGGAAGGGTTTGTGGAATCATCATGACTAACTTACATGGGAGAATGATCCCCAACATAGAGGGTTTCACTTGGTATAGTTTTTTATACCCCATATGCCTTGGAGGATATCTCCAATATACATATCATGATATTTTGTGTTCTATGGAGTTATTCTTCATGGTGAGGCCATTCAATAAATTACTATAATATGAAATTCACCACTAATAGCATGTCTTGTAGAGTATGATATCCATGATGAGTGTTAATATGAATCCTCATGCGGATTCATATGTATGTTAGTATGATTGATATCTCATTGAGAATTCGTGTCTTTAATGAGTATATCCTAATTTTAATATTAATATTTCTCATATAATGATTGACATACCACTGTGAAAATCTTAATAGTCTCTTCATGTTTCCTTTTTGGTAAAATATATGTGTGTGTTTTAGTATTTTTATGTTATTCATTGCACGAAAAAACTCTAATATTATGTATAAGACATGCCATTTAATGTTGTTCTAGTAGGACAAGGAGTAATAATTTAATACGGGATAAAAATTTCATGTTTCATGTCACGTTTCAAATTTTAAAATTGGCACCTCCTTATAGTAGGTTCGACTGTTTATTAAATTTTGTTTTGTGGGATTTAATTTTTTCCCTTTGTGATTTCCTTACATTTTTCATAAACTATAATTAGATATACATGTATGAATTCATATCATATCATATTTATTTTATCTTTTAGTATTTTATGGGTCTTTGGAGATGGGGGAATATGAACATATAACTTAGTTTGTGGCTTCTAATGTGTTTGATATTCCTACTTAGTTCTCCTCTCCATATCGTGGCCTGTAGAAGGTTGGATCTAGGTTTCATAGTGAAATATTCACCAGCTAGATGGTACATGGTAGGTTAGATAATGATAGAGTGTTATAGAGGATTTTTAATTTATGGGAAATATTTTATATATTTTCTTGTACTGAGTTTGGTTTTGGAACTTAGGAATTAGGTATGAAATGTTTTCAGTTTGGTTCGTTGGCTAGGGACTCTAGTATTGAATCACTGGCCACTATATCAATTAACTATGTTATTTAATTCCATATTTTTGACTCAATATATATAGGCACTGGTTTAGGGGAAAACATTGTTACAATCAGAATGTTTTAATGTGATTTGGTTTTTCTGTATTTATTATGTAATCTCCCCAAATATACTCTTTGGCCAAGGTAAATATTGGTTAATTCAAGATTCTATAGTGAAAATAATTAATTATGATTATACAATGGTTTCATGATGAAAATCCTCCATGTAATGAGGATTTAGTATTGGGACTATTATAGGAGGTGGTACCATAATGTGATTTACAATCCTTATTACAACCGATTGACAATCAGGTTGCGCTACAAATTCCATTTGAGGATGATTTTAGGCTGATTAATAAATATTATATTTATTGATAGTGACCTCCAAGACCTGGGGTGATCTAGAATCCTATTATTTTGAGGATATTATATATGAAATTGGTCGAGTTTTCCAAGTTGTGAGGGCACCTCTTGATTAGTTGGTGATCCTTACAATTCTTCTTCCTCAAGAATCCCTAGGCGATGGTATTTTTTTCTTCACCAAGATGCATGATATTATTACTATATTTTTTAAATTGTTCAATAATTCATCTAGGAAAATTTAAATCCATATATGTTTTGATAAGTGCACATATAATTGATTTTATTTGTTATTGCGAATGTGGGATACTATTCATCATGTTTCAATAACCTATCGTGATACAATACAGATATGGTTTGACATTTGTTCTTCCCAGATTGGACCATAGAGTGGGGATTATGTAATGATATGATGATTATAGAGATATATCAATATATTCATAATAAATTTGGGGTACATAATCATTTAATGGTGGTAGAGAGCATTCAATGAAACTATACATCGATAATTGGAGTTGGTATTGGTTTCATGGGAGATGAGACATTATTATTTGGTATAATATGACTGATATATAGATCCATGCATGTGAGATACATATGGAAATATTCTCTTTATAGAGTATATGTAGTATAGGGACATCAAGATGGTTCTATTCCCCCATGATAGAGGAATCATTTCACTTGAAGTAGACACGATCATACCATGTAGGATTTACCAACCCACCATGCCGATGAGATTGAAACTGGTGATGGATCACCCAACTGGTGGTATGTGTTGGTGAAGATATTTCAACAAGGTGGTAGTTTTGTATGATGTGAAATGATTATTTATAGAGGTGGTATATGGGATTAATTGTTTACACTACCACTCTAGGTGGTCCACACAAGGCTCACAGAGATGGTGTCTTGGGGTGATGACTACTATAGGTCATAGTGGCTTTCAAACAAGAGGATTCGTGGATGATTAGAGGTACTATATACATGTTATCTACTTATTCTATGAAAATTAAATACAAAATATTTTTCCACTCTTTTCTATCCAATTCAATTTATTCAAACTTATATTTGTAAAACATATCTTTATAATGACACATTTCCCAAGTCTGTTAAATATAATTGTTGTGGTAAATTAAATCTACATATTTTCAAAATCAATTATTGAAAAACCCATTTGAAAACATGAATCTCCTTATTTGTTATTGAATATACAACAACTTAGTAAAACCACCTTATATTACACATCATTTTTTAATGATTTATTTGAAAAACAAATGTTTCACATTGGTTAGTATAGAATCCATATTAAAATCCATATATTTCACATCATTTTTTAAATAACAAATATTGAAAAATATTTTATTATTTATCAGTTATTAAATAATCAATGTGATAAAGAAAATTTATATTTATATTTGGGGTTTATATTAGTCATTTTGGTTTCATTAATTCATTTGAAAACCATCATTCTTCCCTCACACACCATACAATATCCATTCCATGTTTAGTCCATAGTCTAGAGTATTTTAATTATTTGATGTGTGGCCACAAATATTATATTTCATTGATATATAACCTAAATTATCATTCATTTGGAACCCACCTCCACTTTTCACCATCACCCATCGTTAGCTGTCACTGGTTCCTTCTTCCCATTGGGGTAAAATTCTCAATCATCCATCTCCCAATTTCAAATTACAATTTTTTTTAAATTTTAAAAATATGAAATGTATTAGAATTTATATTTATGAATCTAATTTTCCATTGATATTGAATTATCATTGAGTTGGAATTCACATTCCTTGTCCATTATCACTCATCATCACTTTCAGCTTTCAACTTCTTCTTATTGGATTCGCCATCTTAATAATATCGTCTCTAACATAAATTTATATCTTTTGTTTTGTGTTTTGATTTTCAATTATTTCAATTTATTTTCATTATTATTTTATCTTCCAATTAAATGATGATATAAATTTATCTAATACTTGGCATCCACCACCATCATCCCCCATCAGTCGTCATCTGATAAAACCTGCATCTTCTTCATGTTGGTTCCACCTATAAATTTATCCAGGTTGGAATATGAATTTATGAATTTATTATTTTTTTATATTGAGAATCAATTGTACTCTAAATTTTATTATTTATTCCAATTTTTAATTGATGTCTTTTTTTCTTCTCTATTTGTAGGAGTTGGGTACCGTAGCAGCACTATTCACAGAATGGGTCTTGGGCCAAAAAATTGTGCCAATGGGCCATGTAATTGGATATATTCCCATTGGGCTTAAGGAATTTATAATGGGCCTCCCTCTACCAATTTTAAAGAGGAATTATATTTTCATTAATAAGAAAATTAGGCTTCGACCCCAATGATTAGAAAAATTATTTAAAAATTATAATTAAAAAAATTTAATATTAAATGTTTGTTTGTAAAATATGTAGTATATTGTTTGATATATCTTATGATTTATTAAATAAAACATAATTTTAAATTATATTAAATTATTTTCAATTTTTGATATTTATTTTAAATAATTAACAGTCAATATAGGATTAGATCACCATGATCTTGTGATTAATATAAAGATGGCTTCATTTCATTTTTGAATTTTAATAATGATATTTTCCAAATAATGAAATATTATATTATCATTGAATGTAACATTTAAATATGAAAATGTTTAAAATAACATAGATCAAATGAGATTTAAATTTATATTGTATTCATATGAATCACAACCCTTGGATTTGGAATTGAAAAATATGTTAGAATTATGGATCTATTGATGATGATTATGATTTATAAGATGTTCAGTCTGATTAAATTTTAAAAATGATTACAGTTATTGAAGAATCAAAAATTGAGAATGAACCATCAGTCGAATGTTTTTTATATTGATGACAAAAACCATTTTATCCCAATTTAATAGAGTTTATGGGGTTAATAATGGTCTTAATATTGATTAAATTGATGATTAAATTGTATAAAATTACATGAGTTTTACAGAGTTTCTACAGCTATTGGAAGACATTCATCCTAATTATAATGGTCTTCATGATTCAAATTATAGAATTTGTAAAATGTAATTATAAAGGTTTTTTGGGTACAATAAAATATGTGAGGAACTTAATGAATTTGTTCTTTTATGTATGTAATATGATTGTTGATTAGAGTGTCCTAAATATTGGATATCAAGGTATTGGTGGAAATAAATACGACACGAAGATTGTAACACTACAAAGTATTCTTCAAAAGAAATTTTTTATATTCATCTAAATAGTTTTTGAGATATTTATTTTGTTATTAAAATGTTGAAACATAGTTTTGATAGAATACAGATGTGTAGATATGTAATGGGAAATTATGTCATCAAAAAAAATTCCTGTAATGGATGAAATTTGATCAACAATTAACTACATTCATAAAATAATATAACAACATCCAAATTGGATTGTGTATATATGGAGTGAATCTATATCAAATCCTAATTATTAAATATATCAAATGGAATATGATATTTACAATTTACAACTTATCGCCTAATTTTTTTATGATGTGGTAATATTTCATTTTGAGTTTAATGATCTATATATAGTAACATCCAGAAAATGATATTATTGTTTTCTTTTCCCCGTTAGTTGATTATTTTAAAAAACTAATTGAGGAATGTATTATGGTGTATGATTATTATAATATGGAACATTTTAAACTACATTAAATTTTAATGTTCATTATAAATGGAATCCAAATATGTAATAATTTCCCTAGATATAGTGTTGTGAGACACAAATCATTTCTAATTTATTATTAATAGACATCATTTTCTCAAATGAAATCTGAGAGCAAAAAGTATCCTTGTTTATCATAGTTTTTTGTCCATGGAAAACATTTATCGAATATTAAAAAAGGAATTAAATGGCCAAATGAATTTGATATTTTTCCAAAAACATTTTCCATCAATTACTTTTTTGAGCTGTGAAAAAAATTTATGTCATAATTATAATGATACAAAAAATATTGTAATGATATAAATAGTTGGGAGAAATAGTCAATATCATTTGAAATTATATATTATAAGTATCATGAGGTCCAATATAAGAAGGATGTAAATCGAACGTATAATTATATCTATGATAGTATTATTGGAACATTGCTAGATATTTTAAGAGATACTAATGATGGGTTGAATATATTTTTTAACATAATAATAATAATTATACATTTGGAGTTAAATCCTACTACTGTTTGAATAATAACATAAATTCTTCCAACATTCAATACATTGTCAATGTGGGACACAATTAGCGTTTATCAATGTCTACATGGTTCAATGTGATCCATCGATATTAATTAAATGTAAAAAAAACTTACTTGAAAATTTGAATTTGATATGTATAAATACTCATAATTTTCATGTCATGATGACATAGATTATACCAGTTTCATTACACGGAAAATTTACCACATATTTTAAAAATACTACAATGAATAAGTGTAATTTTTCGAATATAATCTATACTAAGTGGATTAATCTAAATTCATTAAACACTTATAAGAATAGAGAGGTTTCCATAATTTATGAAATGGAAATGTAATTTCCTTTGTATTTTTTATTTCATGGTGTATTTAATGGATCATTTCATATGCGAAATGAAGGTATAAGGATATGTATATATTTTATTAATGTATGATTATGATAAGTATATAATGATATTAAATGGATATTTAATGAATACATATCAAAATTATGAATATATTTTTATGATGTATTTTTATAAGGGGATTTCACAGACTTTTCATGTTTCTCGTAGGAACTAGTGAATATTCTTTTTCCAATAACTCATCAAGAAAGTTTCAAATATGGGGAATGTTCATTTGTGTCTTGAAAGTAAAAAATGTTTATAAGTAAAAAAATATATAAAATAAATATAGAAATTTTGGGAATCCTAGATGATTCACAACAATAGATAACCTTGAAAATTAATATGTCAGAGTAATGTTATCATAAGAAGAATGATATATGAATTTTCAAAGAGAATAGAAATCTTTTTTCAACTTTTTGTGGAGGTCATTATTGGTAGATTATACATATCTGTAACATTGATAATTTTTGAAGGTATACCATGTCTAAATATCATAACATGATATAGGTATGAAATTGAGGTCTATACATTTTATACAAAATATTAGGAAAACATAAGTGCAGTTTAGAAGAATAGTGTATTGGTTTTCATATAAACAACACATTTTTAAACTACACAATCATAGACCAATCTCCCTATAAAGTGTATATTTTGGAGTCATTGATGAAATATGGTAGGTTTATTACAGTAAATTTTGAGTTAGAGCGATTGTCTACAAATGGTATATAGGTAAAAACATTGTTAGAAATGATGAATTTAAAATTCCACTAGCAAATATAAAGGGCTTAGAATAACAATATGATACTTTTATCATCAAAACATGTGGGAAAAAAATTTCTATGATCCGAATCCGAACATTTTGATTCACTATGTTATTTTACAAGGGATAAATATTATATTGGTGATGAAAAATATGATGAAATTAATTATTTTTATGATATCCCCACATCCATGGATACATTAACAAATAATATTGATGAAAACATATTATACATGGTTGGTTATATAAGGAATATTCATTATAAAATATTTTTGAAATAAATTTGGTGGTAATTTCTCAATTCGAAAATTATCATTGATTTATTTATGGAATTCTTTTTAAAATGTCGTAAAATTTTAGATTTATATGTTTTAATATTTTTATTGAAATATATATTAGATCAATTATACTAAATTATTTGTATACAATATATTATATTTTTTATCTTTCTATGTTTATAATCATTTAGTTATGTATTTTGGGATTTTATGGAAAATGATAATATTAATCTAATATATCAAATAAATATTTAAAAATGTATAAAATTGTATATTCAATGAATATATATATATTTTTAAAAAATTGTGTAATACGTTGGAGAATTTTTTTTATTCACATATAATTTTGTAATTCTTTTATTCATTTATGTCATTTCATCCCTCATTATTTCTTTATAAATTTAGTTAAATAATTTAACAAATATGAATGAAAATGTGTTAATTATATTTAACTTTTTTTGGACCATTTTAATTTTTTTATTGAATCTTATATATCATAATTAGATTTGAATATTTGTTTTCTAATAGTTTGTTATTCATAGATCATTTTTATTTTTATTAATTGTTAATTTCATATAATATGTTATTATAATTGATGGAATTTTATTTAACTATTTTAATAAATATGAATAAATATTTTCATAGTTTTTTTAATTTATTTCTATTAATATTTCTTTTTTCATTATCATTTATATGTAATAGTTGGATGATTATCTTTTGAAATGTTTTCTTGAAAATGATATTTTTTGGTTGATTTAATATGAAACATATAATCCAACACCTAATAATTGGTATGACAAAATGCATACTTCTAAGGAGGATAATACACATACTACTACTAAGGCATCTCGCCATCTTCTACATATGATCCATCAACATCCATAGGGTAAAAGAGACTGAGGGTTGGTAAATGTGGTTATGCACATTTAAGAATATTAGAAATTTAATTTATCTTGGAAGAGATTAGAGAACTAAATTTTGATGATAATGACATTACATTGGTTCCAAATGAAAAAATAATATATTAATATTATTATAGTAAAATCTCAATGCAATGTTATTATTTTTACATTTAATTAGAGAAGTGTTGACAAATTAGATACACCATAATTTTAGGAGGATATTTTTGAATGTTATTTTTTATTATTTTAAATATCATATTTTTTTACTAATACTTGTTTTCTACTTCATAGAATATGACATATGTTTTAATAGATAATGGATGAATTCGAAGGAAATTTTATGATTATTCCATTTAGAGATGGAGGGATTTGAAATATACCCACACTATAAAATTCTCTGTTGTTAATATATAACATCAAAATACAGGTGATTTATATCTATTTCATGTTAAAGATACATCAAATTAGTATATGAATATAGATTTTTTTGGGTAATGCCTCAGTCAATGACCAAAGAACCATTTATTAATTAAAGAAACAAAAGTTTACATGAGTCGAAAGGATGTGATTTTATTACAATCTATTTCATAGAGGTGATGTAAATCAGCTCGCAGCGCATCCAACCAAGTCATGCTCTGGTGGACACCATTGTTGGCAAGGGCATCAGCAACAGCATTCGCTTCACGAAAGACATGTGGGGAAATTTAGTCAATCCCTTGAAGCGAATTCAGGCAATTCATCCAATGTGTAGTGAGCAGCCAGGTGAGATGAATTACTCCATTCCAAATGTCTTGAACAATGGTGATAGAATCACTTTCAATCCATAGTTTTCTCCACCCTCTTTGGAGAGAAAAATCAACAGCATGGATGACTTCTAGCATCTCTAATTCAATGGATGAGGCAACCCCACACCCACTGTAAAAGAAACCTTAGCAATGGTCAGAAGAATATCTAAAAATGGTCCCATAGCTAGCAAGTCCAGGATTGCCATTTGAGGCACCGTCGACATTCACTTCAATCCAACCCGGCATTGGAGGCTTCTAGAATAATTCAAAGGGGTGATTGGTCTTCGGGAAAACATTCTGGACACGGATACGTCTGAGGATCTCGATGTATCCAATATAATTGCTGCAACAATCTTTTTGAATTGAGTCAGCTTCATGTATCACAATGAGAATTCGAGCTTTTCCTACATTGAGATTAAAAGATTGATTATTATGGTTAATATCATATCTTACATACCAGATTTCATGTAGTAGTTCTTCCACTTCCGCAAGAAAAAAAATTTGACTTGCTGAGAGGCTTCATGTTTAGTAAATTTCTTCAAAAGTAAACAAATCGTGTTAGATAAGGACCATGAACAATTAAAAAGATCAATGATGAAGTTCCATAAAGCTGAGTCCATAGCACAAGACAAGAGAAGATGATCAGAATCCTCCCTGTGTTGATTACATAAATGACATTTTGAGCAAAGTTGAATGGTAAAGGCTTGAAGTCGAGTTTCAGTGAGAAATCTATTGCGAGAAATATTCCAAATAAGGGTGAACCTAGAGGGTTAAATCCAAGTATTATTGAAGGTTCTCACCCATTTTTAATTAGGTTCATTGCGAGAGATGTTGTGCATGTAAAACGTTTTTGAGTCAAGTATGCCATTGGGAGTAGGTTCCCAAACAAGGAAGCCCCAAGAAATGGAGAAGGTAAAATTTTCAATGATATGAGAAATGCTGTTGGGGAGATCATGCCTATGAAGTTGAATAACAAATTTAATAGTTTAGCTGGTGTCTATAGGAGTGTTATTAAGAGGAAGTATAGAAATTAAAGGATTACCCATCCAGTTGTCACACCAGAATTTAATGTTGGAGTCAGCACTGACCATCCATCTAGCGTTAGCCATAATCTTCTGATAAGAGTTTCTAATAGAGGTCCAGGTCGAGGAGTTAATGAAATTAAAATTTCCTTTTAAACTTTTATTTAGGAATCTATGATTTAAAAATTTAGAAGATTTAGTGTTTCTATTAATAAGACGCCAAGTAAGTCACGACTTGCAGGGCATCATTGAACAATTTTATGTTTTTGATGCCAATGCCTCCATTATCAAGAGGTTTACAATAGGTATTCCATGGGATGGTGATGAGTTTCCTTTCAAAGATACTTCCCATCCAAATGAAAATTTTTATATAGGTATTTATTTTCATAAATTTACCTATGGTCCATTTATAAATCATGAGCGAGTAGACCAACTTAGAGACAATAATTGATTTGAGAAGACAAATTCTACCAGCCAGGGAGAGGGATTTCCCCTTCCAAGTAGAGAGTTGATTTATGATTTGATCAGTGATATTATTAAAATAAAATTATTTAGGATATCCCCATAAAATCGAGATGCCTAAATATGTGAAGGGAAAGAAACCTTCTTTAATTCCAAGGTTACTGGTGATAGTGGTTTTCTTTCTAACAAGGAAAGTTTTTCAAAAGAAAATATGAGATTTGTTCCAGGAAATTGTTTGTCTAGAAATATTCTCGTAATGAGAGATTGCTTGATTGAGACATTGAATATTTCTTTGACCTCCCTTTAAAAACAAAATAATATCATCAGCATAGAGGAGGTGAGTGGGTACATTGAGGTTTCTAGCGTCTTGAATGGGTTTATGTTAATTTTGATAGACCAGATTATGAATGAGTCTGCTAAAGTAGTCTTCCTCAATAACAAACAGAATGGCTGAAAGAGGATCTCCCTATCTAACACCTTTAGTACATTTGAAAAAATCTCGAGGGGTTCTATTTTTTAATATGGAAATGATAGCAGATAGAAATAATGTCTTGATTCTCTTGATAAAAATCTCATGAAAACCAATGTTTTTCAAGACTCCAAATATAAATCCTCAATCAATGTTATCAAAGTATTTTTTTTATATCATGTTTGATGGCAACACAACCTCCTCTATAATTTTTATTGAGGATGTTGGTACATTCTAAGGAAAGATAAATGCAGTCTTGGATGGATCTGTTTTTTATGAAACCAAACTGATTCCATGAAACAATTTTTTTGCAAATCGGAACCAATCTATTGGGAATGATTTTGGTAATGATATTGTATAGGGTATTGATAAGAGCAATCTGTCTAAATTGATGAATTTCAGAAGCATTATCAACTTTAGGTATTAAGATGAGGAATTGAGCATTGATACCCTGAGGAAGAGATCCATGGGTAAAAAAGGACCTTACCAGTTTACAAAAATCTGAACGAAGGGTGTCCCAGTGCTTTTGATAGAAACCACTGTTAAAGCCATCCGGTCCGGGAGCACTATCTACCTTTAAGCTAAAGACAGTGTCATTAATTTCATGCTTCGATGGAATAGTTATGAGAGAGTCATTTTCTTTCTCATCCACCAATAATAGAATAATAGTGGGATAAAGATCAATGTTTATCTTAGGGCCATTGAAAATGAAATTAATGTAAGAGACAACATGATCTGAGATGGCCTCTTCTGAGTCAATGATCAAGTCATTGTGAATCACCAATATTATAAAAACATTGATATATCACGGGGATATCCAATTCAAAAAAAAATATACCATCATAATTTATCTGAAGGGGGTATATGTTATTTGAAGAATAACAAATTGATGAAAATTTTCAACAATTGAGAGATGAGTCTTCAGGGACCATAAATATTTTCAATTCTTCCCCCAGCTATACATATAAATAGTATGGGATCAGAACGAATAGAAATTGAAACAATAATATGAAATTGTGAAGGGTTATATCTGATAGGATTTTAACAATTTATTTAATTTATTCATGTGATTTATGTTAGATTACATTGATATATATTGTGATTCAGTATGGATTTTTTTTAAAAATTATACTAGATTCTTTTGAGGAGTAGAAAATATAGTGGACCTTTATAGATGTGGTTCAAAATGATGTCTTATCTAAAACATTTACATATCCAAAACACTCAGGTCATGTATGAGTATAATTGACATGTGAATATATAAGAAAATGGGTTCTCATTATTAAAAATTCATAAATAGATGATTTTTGTAAAATAAAAATAGAATATTTGGATGTTAAAGTTCAGGATAAAGATGATAAAATGGAGGAAATGATTAGATATTTATTACAGTGGTTTCTTTCACACATGAAAATACAGTTTCAAGATTTTGAACCCAATCCACCACCTCAACATAATTATCTCCCACCACCACCTATTACGGAATAACTCACTCGTCAACCTCTTCATACATATCCAAATCCTATGAATCCTCTTATATTTATTAACATCAATTTTGAGTTATCTAATTAGGATCCCCAAATTAATATAGTTTATTGTGGTAATATATATTATATTGGTGACACCATTCATTATTTTTAGATAGAGACAGTGAATGTTAAGGTTATTATAAAGGATATTTATTATAGATTTGCAATAATAACAATTCTTATTGTTGATCATGACATTGTTGGATTATTTGTTGACCATTTTTTGTGTTTTCCGTTATGTCTTATTCATCATTTTACCAAAGAGGCACATTTGTATCTTGTAATTTAGTTCATGTTGATATTAATTTTTTAATCATATTATTGTTTATATATTTATCAATTTTCATATGAATAATTTATAAGTAGATACATATTGTGTAAAAAAATAGGATTTGTTGTCATTATATTTAACTTCTTTTGGTTTTGAAGGATTATCAACATATTAAAAAAATTAGGTTTTTTATAATATTCTAATGGAATCTAAAATTATTAGCTATTTAATGACAGTGATAATTTTAAAACATAATCTTAGATCATGTAACTAGATGTAATTTGTGAATAAACATGGTGATAGAATTTTATAAGCATGTCTATTATCATGTATCTTACAATTATTTTATTTTATTGAAAAATTATACATATAAAATTTTATTATTTATGTATTTCAAATTTGTAAGGATCATGATACGACATTATCAAACAGATTTATGAGTTTTATTTCTAATGTTTGTCAAACATTTCTCATTTACATTAGAATTTGATGATCTCAAATAGCATTCATAAATTATTGATAGTCATGTTTTTATGTTATTCTATAATGTTTTATCTTATTGTTGTGTATTTTGTAACTAATTTCTCAATATATTCATTTTGGGATTTTTAAGATGAGATATACCTAAATGTGGGAAATCAGTTATATGATGTTATTAGATAAATGTTGAAAATAGCTATTTGAGTCGATTCCCTATGTAAATAATAAAATACATCGATAAGATTTATATTGGAATCGACTAAATAGTAATTTACTATGTTTACCAGATCACCTAGGTAAGGAATCTCCGACATGATCAATATGATACATAAAAAAATTCAACGAGTAATCATATAATAGGGAAACTGACAATGAGAGTAATTGGATACATACATATGATATGTCACTAAAATGGTAATAGGAATCAATTATGCGGTGGAAGAAAAAAATTATAATCCAATTGGACACATTCCCTTTGGTGAATCACCTATATGAATGAAAATTAATTTGTCATTTCAATTAGGTACATGAATGAAATTCGTATATAATTCAATTTGTAAATGTGAAGTAATATTACAATGGTGGATTATAATGTTCAAATAATATATGGAGTTTCAATTTAATAATATGTATTTGTGAATTCCTTTCTTTAAATTCACAATGCTCCACTCCAAGCATGTTCAAATAAACTTTAAAGAACATTAGTGATGTTTTTAATGATTTCTTGACAAAAAATAAATCCTTGATTTCAAATTTTATATAAAATTGAATATTAGACAAACTGTGTACTAAGAGAGAATCCCGTAATGATATATTTAATTTTTTTCCACTAATAATGATGAATTTAAAGGAGAAATACATTTCACTAATCCTTTTTTTATTGGATCATATTCAATCCATTTAAATATATAGTTAATAAATTTATAAAAAGTTAGCGTCAGATCACAGACTTATGCATTATATGTGAAGTGGAAAAATAATATAGTGAATACAGATAATTATTACTAAAATAACATAAAAAAAATATAATTCTACCTAAACAAGGGAGAATTAGTATCTACCTATTAGATATTCATATCAACAACCATTGTTGTATTCAAATGACCTTCAATGAGACATGTTCTCCCCAGATTACTTCACTTGGTTATCATTCTTTTCCTATAATCGGTATCATATAGATGTGATATTAAATCTTAAATTATATTTTAACTATAATTTTAAATGATCCAAAAAGATATAAATTCATTTTTTTATTTTAAAGCCTTTTTGGATCTCGGTTGAATGACCATATAATTGTACCAAGTGTTGACTTGTTACACTTAGTTGTTCAATTCCTAGAAAAATGATTGGGAATCACCAAAAAAGGAAAAGTCTATTGAAACTCATCACAGTCATATATATGAGAGGTAGTGGAGTGGAATAAGGGAATTATACTCCCCAAAACAATATAAATATCTCTATTTTTAATTCATGTTTAGGATTTCATTTTCTCTATGTAATTTTTTAACAAAAAATATAGATATTAATCATAAACTATATTGGTTGATATTTCTAATTGATGAAAAATTTAATGAATTCTCTAAAAATCCACTATTGAGTCATATTGTGAACATTATCTGATAATATTTTATATGAGACGAAGTTATTGACGAGTTTTTATCATTAAAAATTGTAAATCTAAAGATCTCTTCATCAATTCATAAATTGACTAATAGTGGAAAAGGAATATTTATTTTCATAGAAAATTATTTTAATAGTGAGAGTAATTGATTTTGGGAGGAACATTTTATTATATATATGAAGAAATTTTGAGGGAAAGATTATCTCAAATATTGGTAGCCTCGTGAAATTATAAATATAGATCCAAAAAATAGGATGTGGAAACTAAGGAAAAATATGATTTTATTTCAAAATATATGAATTAAAAAATCATTGGATTAAGTCTGGGTGAGATCAACTGAGTTTCTCAGTAACATATATCCCATGAAATGTGGATGAATGGTTCAGTTTATTATAAGTGTATATGTAATTTGTGTGTTCTTTTATATAATACTTCTAATGTAAAGAACAAAAGTTTTTGAACAACCAATTTGGGGAGAGTAACAAAGTCGAATGGAAGACTTATAGAAATTGTAAAAATATATGTTGTTATAAGGGAACCTATTACTGAACTAGTACATGCTCTAGAACTTTTCAAAATCTTATCACTAAAGTGGAATGGTATTTTTGATACTATCATAAAATCAATGGAGGTCAAATTTTTTAATGTATCATAACTTATTCGTACTATGATGATGAATGAGGACAATATCGAAGCTGATACTAGAGAAAATAGGCAAGTAAATAATAACATTTATTCTATAAAAATATCAAAATAAAAGGATGAAAATAAGTTTAAATAAGTTCAAATAGAAGAGTTATATGATGTATATTCTTCATGTAATTCTAAATCAGATAGTGATATTTCTAAAATTTCTAGAAAATTCAAAAATTTATATAATAGATAATATTGTTTAATAAAAAATTCAAAAATTAAAATAATTAAAATTAAAATTATATATAATCGAGTTATTATGTGTGTATTAAGCATGGAGACATCATTCTCTAATGTCTTGAACATCAATATGATAAAATATAGAATATAAATACATAGAAAATTAGGTTATATGAAAAAAGTTATGAAAATCATGAAGGAATATTTGATTTCTTTATAGGATTCATGGGGTGTCTTATATTCATAATTAGAAAATGAAAATTCTTATCATAAAAATACAGCATTCATTTTATAGAATATACTCATGATGTACATTATTAATATTATATTGAATAAAAAATTAATCTGAAAATATATATTTCACATATGAGGAACATGATGAATATTATTCATTATTATTTTTTAAATATAAATCATTATAATTATTAATTAAATCCCTTAAAAATATATTGAGGTAATTTTTAATGAAAATTAGTATTATGAATATCATATTAAATGTTTAACAAGAAAACATGAAGAATATTATCCATCATGTACTAAGAATGGAAATAAAATTGTAAGATTATGAAAAGTAGTTCAATACTCTGAGGATGATAATAGTATATTCAAAAATATGAAAATAATTTGTGTCAGATTACTGGTATAAAAATATCTCATAAGGATATATTTTGAATATGATTTTATCGGGGAAAACTACTATTTTATAATAACTATTTTATACATAGCCCTATAATAGAGACCATTTAAAAATTACTTTTTCATTATTTTGAGATAATACACATTGAAAATGTTTACAATATTGGAATCCCAAGGTTATTAAGAGTTCAAAAAATTAATTGAAATTTTTTACAAATTATATTCTAATTTTTTAGGATAGCTCAAATAAAATTAGGATCCTAAGTCAATAATTTCAAACCTTGGTGGGGCCAAGAAAATATGCATACCAAAAATATTATTTTTTATTTTTTATTTATAGGTACAATTATCCATGAGGAAAAAATGTATAAAGATATATGTAATGTTGATGTAGAACAAATATGTGTGGAGATTTCTCTTATTCTTACTCATTATATATGATTAATGAAGTTCATGTTACTTTTGGGGACAATTCTAATTTAAATATTATTAGAGTTAGATATGTTGGGAATCTGAAATTTATCCTTATCAACAATATTTTATATTTATAAAGTTTTAATCAAAATTTAATTATTATTCCATATAAGTTCTACACCCTCTCTGGGTGCTCCCAATTCTCTAGTAGGCTCCCTTTTTACCCCTTCGTCATAGGGTTTTTTGTTCACATATGATGGTGAATGTGGTGATAGAATCACTTCTATTTGGTTTCTCTTCTATTTAGGTGTTATAATACACATACATTCATGGTTCTGTTCACTAGTAGGATAACATACAGCTCTCACCATCAATATTTTGGCCTTACTCCATGCATCAAACCTCCATTTTGGGTCTCTCAGTGAGTTCTTTAAATGGTTTGGATTTGACACAGTGGTGATTTTGTTTGTTCTTCTCCAAGAATTCAATTTTTATAAACCATATATCTTGACCACGTTGTGGAAGGGACCAATGAGTTATTTGAGATATCCTGATATAGTGTTGGAATGGTGATATTAATTATACCAGTTTTTTTCTATAGTTTACATTAGGTTCGTTCTCAAATATTTAGACTATTTTATTCATTTGGATTCAATTTAATAACATTTTGGACATTAAACATAGTAATAATTTTTGGTTTCTCAATTTTTTTTCGTGTTTTCTAGTTGAATATTGGTTTTGTATGATGTTCAGTGTTGGTGTGGTATGCTGTTCGGTTTTTGTTTATGATGGTGATAATGTCATTGCTATCTTCATGTTGTCAATGATAATGATTATGTGAGTTCTTATAATGGATAAAAGGAACCATTTAATAGAACTCTTGGGTTTCATCATTTTTTAAGCAGATTATCTCATATGGTGTGGATTCTAAAAGACAGTTCTAGTAAAGGTTGTTTTTTCACTACAGTCATGTTATGTTGATGGCGAGGTTGATAGTGTCTTTTATGAATGCAGATGGAAACTACGGTGGTATGATGTCCAATGAGTTCTCCCAAATTGTGGACAATAATAAGATGTGATCTACTATATGGGGACACAACAATAGGAATATTGATGCAAGATATTTTCTTTCCCATGGTGATTCATTGGTGATATGACTGATTTGTGTATTTTTTGTATTTGAAATTTTCAATATCTGGTTTGGGTTATTTGATATTTTGAATTTTAATTTGAGAATTGATAGTGGTTTGGGGAAAATAATTCTAATATAGTGTTACCCCTGAACCATAAAGTGAATTTTTTTAAAATAAAAAAATGTATTTTTAGGACTTCAATAATCTCAAAACATTATGATGATGTTTGTTTTGTTGAATTTTGAAATTATACATGTTATGTTTTTATAGATAAATTCATAAATTTATGGGACCGAAAATTGAGAATTAATATACTATAGATCATAATTATAGGAGTATAAAAAATAAAAACTATTTAAATAGATAAATAAATTATTATTGGATATGGAAAAAACATAATGAAATTATAATTTTTATAATATGATAAAAGTTTCTAAAATGAATTTAGTTTCAGACTCATATCAAAATAAATTGAATAAAAAGGTTATTTTTCATGCACATCAAATGGGTATGTAACACAAGTCGTATTTTATACAATTTAAATATATTTATACATATAGAAACCTAGAAATTAATAACATATAGTTTTTTTTGGACATATAGAGTGGAAAATATTTTGTTTATGTTATAGTGTATCATTATTCTAGATTTATATATTATTTTTTTAAATATTTTTTAGTTGTATATGTCTTTGAAAATTTGTTCAAAAATACAAATATTTACAAAAAATCTTTAAGAAGATACCATGGATGAGAATTTGAAAACCATGACTTCAATGTCATTTTTAAAAAAAATTATCATGAATTCTATTTTCCCCAAGGATTCTTAAATAAAGGTATTTTAAAATAGGGAAATATTAATATGAAAGAAATTAATAGGAATATTTTTTGTGAATAGAATTTACCCACAAATATTTTGGTTAAAGGTGTAAATATATCTTTTTATGTCATAAACATTGTTCTAATTAATGATATTTTAATGAGAACTGATAAGAGAAATTAAATAATAGAAATCCAAATGTTGGGCACATTATGGGTTTTGGATGTATGGTTTATATTCAAAACACCTATTGGATTCTTGGTATGATTGTTCCAAAACATATCGAAGGTATCATTAAAGGATATTATACTAGTTCAAATATATATATATTTTTCAATAAAAAATAAATATTTTTTGAAATATAAAACATGGGAAATATGATGATTGTGATCCTTTTGATCACACTGTAACTCTAATTAATGAACAAAGTGAATATTTTGGAAGCATGTAATGTAAAATTCTTTTTTATATTAATTTTATTTAGAAATGGAACATCATTTTACATAACTAATTCTTGAAAGTATGTATTCCAGTGAACCTTAAATTATTCTTCCTAGATATCCTAAAACCCTTAATAGATATCCTATTGAAAATTTCAAGAAAATTTTAGTTGATTGAATTATAACTAAAAAGAGGTGTATAAAATATTGTGAATTTTTCTTCCTTTTTATCTTAATTAGTTCATATGCCTGTCGAAGAAGTATTTGTAAATGAAATTTTGGTTGTTGCTGTGAATGATCAATTAAAAAAATTTATGAGGGACATGGTATGGAAATTATTTTATAGAACCTTAAAATATCATATTTTTGAACAAAATGGGTTCTTATAAATAATCCTTTTGATTTGGCTGTGATACCTAGAAATAAATACAAAATTGTAACTAAAGGATATACTTAGGATAATAGTGTAGAACATGTGGAGAAATTTTCCTTAGTAGTGAATTTATAATCCTTTAGTACACTTTTATCCTATGCAATATATATTAATTTTAAATGATATTAAATAGATGGAAAGCATCTTTTTGGAATGATTTTATAATGTAAGAATTTAATGTTTAATAAAATATTGGTTTTTGAAAATACCCATGTTCTAGATTCATTTTTAATACAAATCGAATGTCATTATTGTCTTAAAAAATAATCTACACACTAGTATATGAATTTATGGTCATTTATTTTATTATATGGGATTTCCATAGGTAATTAAAGTCATTCATTATTTATGAAAATTTCTTCATTTGATATTTTATTGTTTGAAATATATTTGATGATGGTATTTTGGTTATATAAATTTAAAATTACTCAAATATGTTTCAAAATGAATGAAAAAATAATTTAAAATGAACATGATGCATGAGATATATTATTTTATAGGCATTAATGTTTTTAAAAAATTAATTGAGATTATGCTAAATCAATGAAAATTGAAACTATAAATTTTTAAAATATTTGAACATGCACGTGGTAAATTATATATTACCCCTACGTGTTATAATAAAAGTCAATACATAGATGAAGTTAGGAAACCAGATAAAATAAATATTTATAGGGGAAGAATTTGGATTTTATTGTATTTTACTAATATTATATGAGATAGTATTTTTAAATTATTTGTTTTTTCTTGATTTCTAGTTAATTCCAAAGAATAAAATTTAAATGCAGCAATAATAATTTTAATATTTTTAATATGATTAATTTATCATTCCATTCATTTTCCCAAAACATATGAATTTTATTTTGTATCATACTATTCTACATATTTTGTGTATATAAACTGTTAATGTAATTTCGGATCATTATTTTTTCCTAAAAAATCACTATTATCATGGTCTAGTAAGAAGAAATAATTAATTACAATATATAAAATTAGTAATGAATATATATGGGATAATAGTTTTTGTACGCATGTTATTTGCATGAATCACACCTTAATGAAATTTGTATTTAATTACGATCATGTGTTAAGGAGTTGTTATAACAAAAATTCCATATTTTTTTTGAATCTAATAAATCAGAAAATAATAGTGAATATATCCTTGAGAAACCATTTTCTGAGAGATAACACTAAAAAAGAGATATTTCAATTGAATTTATCTGAATAATGAATCGGTTATATGGTATTTCTATTAATCCACAGGGTGTGAAAACATTTCGATTCTATTAAAATATAATTGGTTTTATTTCTAAATAAAATAATTAATGTGTTTTTAATTTAAAATGAATTAAATCATTTTTTTCTATATTTTTTTTGAAATTTGACGTAGAGTTTCATGATAATTATTATAAATGTTATATAAAAATTAATTTTATTTTTATTATGTATTTAAATAAATATACAAAAATATAATTTCCATTATTTTCAGTTATTTGTTTATTTATTAGTAAAATTTATCCCAAAACAAAAATTTTGTATGTTTGTAGATTGTAATTTGGGTTTGAGACTGATAATAAAATTAGATTTCAAAAAAAAATACCATTAACATATATAACCTCTATTTTAGTCTAACCATAATGTCCTCCCTATTCATCCATATTAACCCATTAAATTTCCTATTTGAAATGGGAGGTTCCAAGAATGATGATGAATGAATCTCAATTTTTCTATGAAATCCAAAGTAAATGGAAGAAGTGTTCCTGATGTAATATCCATAGATATGTAATGGAGTATGATAACAAAAAGAATATTATGGATTGTTGTAGAATTTCATGGATGTGATTTTTTGAATGATGAGAAGAATTTAGGTTTTCAATTTGAGGATGAGGTTAATGATTTTTTATTAATGATGTGTTTTAGATCAATAAAATGGAAGATAAGATATCTTCAAATGATAATGGGATGTGTGGTAGTTTTTTATATTGAAATAAGTGAAATAATTAATTTTCCACAGAAGGAGGTGTTTCATTTTACATAAACTTTTTTTGGGGAATTCATAGTATGTCCAATATATGGGATTATTTTTTAACCACTTTTTTTATAAATGAACCACTGAAATAGTTTTCTAGTGAATTATTTTTTTATATAAATTTTTTCATACCATTATTTGACAAATAGTAGGAGAGATATGGAAATTTATATTTCAATATATGCATTTAATGTACATTTTGATCAATAATTTAAATATAGAAACATAATATTAAAATATATGGATATTTGATCATTTGAAATGAACATTCATCGCACAACAAAAAATATATTTATGAGAACCATACATGTTTAATGACATTGGATAAAAGAAAATATAATCTTCTAACATGGTGAATGATATTAATCATATCCGATAAAAATATTCCGATTTTTTTAAAAAAATGATAAACATTATTCATGACACGTGGATTGAAAACAAAAGGAATTGGTGTGAAAATATGATTATTAAGGGTAAATAAGTGTGATATGTAATCATATGTTGATCATAAGTGAAAGGGAAGATGATCATTTCATTATAAGATCATACCTGTCACGACCCATTCTGGTGGGGCCTGCACCGTGACTCCCCAAGCCCACCTCCAATAGGGCAGGGGCTGGTGACTAGCACCGAGTAGGCATGTCACTAACATGGGAGGCATTGCCAAGGTACCTGTACATACACACACACATCTCCAAGCCCACAAATGCTGAAATTTAAAACACTAAGGACCAAAAATGCATGCATACAACTAATCCCAACCAACAGAGCACGACAAAAGATAGAGTACTGTAAATTTAAATTGAGCCAGAATACAAGACCACCAAAAATAAGAGTCTAAAAAAACTACAAAGTCCAACCTGTAAGCACAAAGGTACTGGGACTGCTTCTCATAGCCGTAGGAACGCCTCAGCCTGTAGGAAAATCAGAAATCTCGGTCCTATCCTAGTCTGCCCTGGACTCTGTCAAAAGGCTGCTCGTCAGCACAAGACACCGGACGTGCGGGAAAATCCCGTGCAGGGGTGAGTATAACAATACTCAGTAGAGGATCCCGAAAACCACAAAGAAGTACACAAAGTAAAGGTACAATCATCTATGCACAATATATGTTTACGGAACATATAAACAAACCAGATATACTCAAAACCCAGACCTGCAGTCTAGAGAGATTTCACGCAACCGCATACTCCGATAGGGATTCTGTTTGAAGATTCCATGATGCAATCGTTCCGGGAGAACACACTCCATGAGTCATATAGTTCTGATGATGTCCATCTGAGGACTGACGTTCATTGGGAACCGTCACGAGATATAGCTACACTCATTGCGGGAGACACACTCCTGAGTGGGAAAGATCTCGATACACAGATGAGGATCAATGCCAGGTCCATGGAGGATACCGCGACTCATCCAAAATTCACCTTCTAGGTAGAGGATCAATGCCCGGTAAATTTGGTCACGCCGATGCCTGACTCTACCTCGGCTCTGGATGGATAGAGGATCTCGATCTGGGCCTCTCGGATGGATGCCTGACTCTAACATAGAAAATTCCTGCTGAAGGGATCATAAACCGGTGTGAGGGAATGATTCCTAAACATCAGGGGAAAAGAATAAGGGGGAACTAACCCAAATGAATGATGTTCAAGGCACAGTGAACGAAAGGACCAAGACGTTCTCCAAAAAGAACACGGCGTGTAGAAATGATAAATGCCGTGTTGACCGACCCCGGGTACTACCCGTGTACAATGGCACATGTCGAGAGGCTGGTCATGTATAAAACTTTATACACGGCGTGTAGTATGGAGTACACGTCGTGTCTGGGTCACTAGGGATAGCTCCGTGTACTCAGGCCATGTGCCTGTACACGGTCACCAACAAGTGTAATCAAACCCATGCAATATGCACACAGGGTGACCTGCGCTGGTGACCTCGCCTGGCCGGGTGAGGGAGTACATGGTCGTGTACTCCATCCTGTGTCCATGTATCCCCGGGATACACGTCGCGCTCTATGTAGCGGCCTCTACCGAGTTGTACACGTCGTGCCGCCTAAAGCCGTGTAGAGAATCTCGTGCCCATGTACCACCCAAATTGCACGCCAAGCTTCGGGGAAGGTCCAACACGCCGTGTGACCGGGGTCACACTCTGTGTGAACCTTCTCTGACCCCAAAATCCTAGCCACCACCATCAGAACTACACGATGTGTTCTTCACTAGTACATGCCGTGTATTCTGGAAATTTCCAGAAACGCGGACCTCCTCCGTCACGCCTCCCATGGTGCTCTGATCATTGATCCGGTTGTCTGATCGTCACGAAACCATCAGGTTTTGGTCATCCCGACACCATGAAGTTGTTTTCGTCGTTTTCGGGCCTCTGATCGGCTCGAAAACCAAGATTGATCTTCCTACGCGAAGAACGCTCGAAGAACGCCCTTTCCGATCTAGTCCGATTTGTCGTCCGCCATCATTGTCTCACCTCCACAAGAACGTTGTGGTGTGAAACCTTCGTTTTGGGATCCTTGCGTCGCATACCGGATGTGCAACGATCCATTGTTCATCACCCCACGAAGAACGCGAAGAACGCGCATGGAAAAGGAGGAAGAAATCCACATAAAAAATGAGGAACGAACCATCGTCGTTGTTCGTCACAGCATTGATCAGCTCACGTTAATAGGTTTAAACGGAGTAGAGATCAACATGAATATAAATCATGGATTAATTCCCCAAAATTATCCCAAATAAAACCCTCCTGTAAGAACGTACGAATCCATGGATCAACTTGTTCGCGGTTGATCCGTGTTCGTTGTTTAAACTAAAAAACCGTCAAAAAGAAAATCAAAACTACAACTCCTAACTTTTGAAAGGATCGATTGTTGATGAAGGTGTCATTCTACCGTTGTCGTCGTGATCCTTTAAAGTCGGTGCAACGTTCCTTGGTTTCGATCCGTTGTCGTTCGTCGTCGAGAATTGCTCCAACGCCACGTGGATCCGGCAGAGGCTCTTCCCAAGCGTTGCCAACGATTCAACAATTGGTTAACCCATTAAAAGGGAAACAAGTTGACATTTAATTACGCGACAACATTAATGAATTTGACTTGTAATTTTGATGTTATTTTGATGCATCATTAATTTAGGAAACAGTTGCACCGTCGCAATGCTGCAGTAGATGATTTATTAAAATAAAATAAAATAAACTGGTTAATTTAATTTATTTTATTTTACTTAAAGCGTCCGAAAAAAATATCATTCTCCCTCGACCTGTGCCAGTCGAGGTTAACCTCATTCATAGGTAGTGTTCTCATCCCGGATGCAATGGTGTGCTCAGATTTTTAATCAGGGCATCCGTTTGGAAACTGCCACAACCGCACACAAGTGCTGACTCACTTAACTAAAAAAAAGTTCAAACCACCATTCAGGGCTCACTGGACCTCAGAATGATGTGCCGTCTTCGTGCCCAGTCTCAAAATAATTCCATATAATATTTAAAAATAATTATTGGAAATATCTAAGACATTACATTCTCCCCACCTTGGGGCTTTACATCCTCGAAAATCCAAAACAAAGGCTAATCAAAAAGATGAGGGTACTGGGTACAGATCTGGGCCTCCCGCTCCTACATGCTCTACTGAAGATTTCCGTGCAGCCATCATATGCGCACTAAGTGAATTGATCGCCCAGGAAGGATCCTCTCATGCTGATCCTCAATCTCCTATAGGTGCTCAGCAAAGGTCACTCCATCCTCGATGTCCAGCTCACCCCAGTCAATGATGTGCGATGGGTCATGCACGTACCTCCTCAACTGCGACACGTGGAAGACATCATGTACCCGATGCAACTGTGGCGGTAGAGCCAGGTGGTACGCCACCTCGCCAACTCTTCTCCCTGATAGCAAGGAAGTGGGCTGACATGGTGAGTCGGTCAACGATCACCTAGATGGAATCGTGCCCCTTGGACGTACGTGGTAATCCCGTCACAGAATTCCATTGATATTCTGTAACACCCCGAGCTTCCACGATACGCCTCTCTTTCAATAGCTTGCATTGTACGCAAGTTCAAGTTCTAACACACTGCGACTAATCAAAGTAGCCATTATGAATAGTAATAACCACTTTTTAAAATTATAGAAATTTTATATTTCAAAATGGAATTCGTTTTTGTATTCGTAATATCGAAATTATCCTAAGTTGAATATTTTGTAACTTTCTGAGAACTTCCAATTTTTTTTGAATAGTGAATAATACTTAAAACAACTTTTTTAATCAAAATAATTTATTGTGATAAATTATACTATTTAGTGGTTTAAAAGTATAATTAGAATATATTTTTACCATTTTATCCAATGGTGGTCATTATAATTAATTTAACATTGAAATTGGGCATGAACAATTGTCAATCTTTTGATATAAATTGTTTCTTAAAAACACGCTATTTGTTTTGACAGCGGGAATTAATTATAAAATTAATTAATGCAACTTATATGTTTGGAATTTTGTAAAATATACATCATTTTTGAAATCGGAATATCAAATATAGCTTAGGGTGAATTTTTGGGATTTTTCTGAAAAACTTCAATTTTTGATGAATAGTGAAACCACTAAGTGGTATTTATAAAAACTGATTTTTCGTATAAATGAAATTTTACCACTTCTGTGTTTTGAATTTCAAAAATCTGACATACATGGTTGTCATCAAGAAGTAAAATGTGGTTCAATGAGATTAAAATAATTTTTGATGAATAGTAACTTTTAAGTTCTTAATCGCGATTAGAGGTAATTAGTGTAGTTTAAGGTAAAAATAATGTTTTAATAATATGATATGAGCTTGACACATGTACTACCATCCTTGGATGTGCCATTGACGACCAAGACGATCCATGGGTCAACTTGGGGACCCCATGGAGCCACTTTAGTTGGAAAATGACATAAATACCTTTTATTTAATGTTAAAGTAAAAAATGACACAAACATGAAATGTTTTACTAAAACATTTTTTACATGGGGTTATACAAGTCATATTTTTGACTATAAATAGTCATTGGAAAGCTATAAAGATTTCCTACAACATAGTATTTGTTTTATAATTTTTAGACATTAAATAAATTAAATTATTTATGACATCATTATGATGCAGCGATGACCTCATTATTTAACGATTTTAATAAAATGAAAAGATATTGTACAATACAAGGCATAAACTTGTCCAAAGACTATTGGATGGGTAGATTTAGAATACTTATCACCTTATCCACGAATTATATAAGTGTGGGACCTTTAGAATCCGGAAATCATTGTATAATAATGTAACATTTCTTTACATTCCAAGAGTGCCCCTCCTCTCCTCTTATAAAAGGCCCCCACCTCTACCACCTCATTCACACATTCAAGACATTTGGCTCAGCCAAACTCTGACCAAATACTCTCCCAACTTCCCTCCATTACTCCTAGAAGCCTCAATTTGGGCAGAACTCTTCCCAAGGAAGCCTTTGGCTCAAATCAAAATGAGTTACACGATTTTGAGGTAATGTCTTCTCTAATGTTGTTTTGTTTTATTTTTCTTCTCCAACCCACTAAACTATTTTTATTCATTTCTTTTGTGACAAAAAAAGTATACTAAATATACTAGGATGTTTTTATAAGAATTATTTGAGATACACTTACACACACCTACATCTAATGGTTAAAGAACATACAGTTTCTGTGGATGGTGAATTTCTGCCTCACAAAACGATGATTGTTCAACACTCATATAACACCTTCAAAAAGTGAAAATTAAGATGTAACTGTATTTATATAGGATATATAACATGTTTATGTTTTAATTATGCTTCTGTATTTCTCATTTATGGAATACCTTATGATTTCCATTATGGGTAAACGCGATAATTTCATTTTAGGTCGTGCGGACTACCGCCCCCTCAAAGTGATGTGAATCGTTAATGCCATATGTGGGATGTATAATGGATAGAGTAAATGATATTATATATGATATTATACTGGAACTATATTATACCTTTATATAATTATGATTTCACTCCAACAAATTCGAAATAGAAATGAAAGTAGCGTTCATGCGTACGTACGGCTTACCGTCTCCATGAACGGTGAATTTCATTTCTTACCTCTAAATGTTATTTATTATTATAAATACATGTATATAATGGATATATATGATTTATATGATATCTAAATCATGAACATAATTCTGTATGTAATGGATATATCACCACATGAACAACCTGTAATTATAAGAATTTTATTTTTGACTCAAGTACCTAAGATCGACAAAATGACCGTTATAAACATAAATAATAACATAATGTTCATAACATGGTAATAAGGGATATAAAAGGAATAATGAACATGAAAAAGGTTCTTGTGTAAATAGAAACTAACTCTAGTTTATTATTTAGGAGGTTAAAGAACGGTCGAGTCAGGACAGGACGCAAGGTAAGGGAACTTCTTAACCCAATTTCAATTCTTTGGGTTAATCTCCTACTTTCAAATTATGTCATGATATTATTATGTCTTATTTTGTATTTTTACTTTCTTTATGTGTACCTATAGCGAATACACATAATAGATCTATTTTATTTTAAAAATGATCTTTTTTAAGGACTTCGTCTCAATCTCCTTTCATTGAGGCATATTTGGTTTTATACACAACTTTCTTTTATACGGTGTATAAACCCATTTGACTTTTATGTTTATTCAAAAGAAAACTTTTTTTATACGAAGCGTTTTACTAAACGAAAAAAAGGGAATGTTTTTCTTTCCGTACATATGCGGCGATAACGACTTCTCTGCCGCCGTGACCATTATTTGAGTTTCGGCTTCCTCTACAAGCCATCACTTTTTTTAATGAAAAATAAATACAATGTTTTAACTTTGTTTTATTTTGGTATTGAAAATGGTTTTGAAATCATTTTTATTATAACAATGTGTTGTATTGTTATATTGTGATTGAAATTTGGAAATGTTATGTTTCTTTTATGCATGTTTTATGTGATACGATTATGTTATGGTTTATGAAATGTTTAAACCTATTCATATGAGGAATGCATTGGACCTAACAAGTGACGGGTGGAGCCCGCTATAGCTCCTTGATGCATCGATAGGTCTCATGAGACAAACTAGTGTCTTGGCACGAGGCCTTGACAAAATCTTATTTGTGGTCTTGGCACGAGGCCTTGGCTACGTGGTTGTGATAGTCTGGCTTTATGCATTCCATCATTATGAAAGTTGTTATTGATATTGCATGTGATTATTCGACCAGTAGAATATCCATGTGAAGAATTAAATGGAATTATCTCATTTTACTTTTGCCATATTATGTTGATGTTCAAGTTTAAAAGGCTTTTGTTTTAGTCATACATTTCCTTAAATTTTTATGTTTATTTATGAAAGCTTCCGAAATATTGTTATCCTTACTGAGCATCTAAGCTCACCCCTTTCAATGTTTTAATATTTTCCAGGATGTGAAGAAGTATTTTATGAATGACCTGCATGGATAGTCAGAAGAGGATATGATTGTGGACTATGGAGAATTTGTTATTAGTTTTTCACTTTATGATGTAATGTAAGACTTATGAATGTATCTAGTGTTTCCAAGGCTACTAAACTAATAGGTCTTTCGAGACTTGATCTTTTGTGATCATGCCAATGTTACGAAGTAATGCACCGACTCTGGGTAGCTGGGGTCGGGGCGTTATAGTTGGTATCAGAGGCAGTTTAGTACTAACCTTGGAAGCTAGATTTAGATAAACTCTGATTAGAGCACGTAGCCCGAAGATAGAATTTAAGGATTAGTATAGAAGAACATCCGAGAATTTTGGTATTATATAGATTTTGGGAGTTTTCTGAGCAATACATCCCTGTCTGGATACGAACAGGTAGAGGCGGCTCTGGCACAGATGTACCTAGGGGTAAAACCCGAAATCACCGCTTTGAGATACACTCGAACGGGAACTGGTGCACGACAACGGGCCTTGCTACACTCTTGGTTACGACACTCCTGGGGGATATGCTTAGGATAATTCTAATTTTATTTACAAACCACTATGAAGGGTTATGAAAATATACTTCCTCAATGAAAAAATTTTTATGGATTATATCCATAAATAGTTAAATTTATGTTAAGTATTTTATAAGTATGGAATTATGTATTTTGATTCATAAACTAATCTATTTTATGCCATTGTTTAGAAATGGAACCTAGTGGAAGGAATGGAAACTGTATCAATGCACGCACTCCGTGTAGGGATTTCCCTCCGGCTCAAGATAATTATTGTGGACCGGGAGATACAACTGGTGCTGATCAACTTAATACCATACTGGGACAACTCACTCAGTTTATGAATAATAACCTTACTCATATGGAGCACCCTGATCCGCAATGTGGAGGATCAATGTTAGATCGCTTCCTGAGGCAACAACCACCAACATTTAATGGGGGTAAAAATCCATTAGTAGTTGAGCAATGGATAAACTCCTTAGAGAAAATATTCAAATCCTTGGGGATTAGCGAAAGGGAGAAGGTTATCATGGAAGTTTACCACCTCACTGGAGATGCCGATCAATGGTGGTCATTGATTCAAAACACAATGGAAGATGAAGAAGTATCAAATATGGAATGGAGAGAGTTCAAAGAACTTTTCATAGAAAAATACTTTCCACATGACCATCGAGCAGATATGGAAAGACAATTTTTGAGTCTGAGACAAAAGGTGGATGAGAATGTCGCAAAGTATGAGGCCAACTTTACAAGGTTAGCGAGACTTGCTGCAGATTATATACGTATCCCAAGAAGTAAGATTGATCGTTTCTTTGATGGGTTAAAACCATTTCTTCGTTGTGCATTAGTCTCACAAACCTTCTCATCATACGAAGATATTGTCTCGTGTTCTATCAAGACAGAAAAGGAATTCTCTAAGTCTTATGAAAACATAGTAATGCAAGAGAAGAAGAGAATGGTGGAACAAGAGACAGATAAAGGGAAAAAGTTTAAGAAGGATTTTCCATTATGTGATAATTGTGGGAAGAATCACCCTGGTACTTGCCTAAAAGGAATGGGAGTTTGATATAAATGTGGAGAAAAGGGTCACCAGGCTCATGATTACAAGGGAAAGAAAGAGGATATCAACGTTGAATGCTACAATTGTAGAGAAATGGGTCATTATGAAAATGAATGTCCTAAGCATCAGGGAAACTTATCTCAGAAAAGGCCAAGGGATCAACACCAATCTTATGCTATGACTATAGTTGAAGTGGAATAATTAATGTATTGGTGCTTTTGGACTCATGGATTATATTCTGGTTATTAGAATAATGTGAAATATATATAAGGATTGTACTGCAGTACTTGTTTTTTCAGTAAGGTTTTAATATGATGAAGGTAATCATATTTTTAGTACGTGACAATAAGAGAAAATTTACACTGTTTGGGGAATCTGATGTTACAATTGATTTTGAAATTAAGAGACCTTTTAGAGAAAGTCTTGACAGAGGTATTTTGGATAACTATAAAGGATGGAGTGGATTAATTTGATCATTGGATAGTATTGTTAAAGGTTAAAAAATTTATGAAGATTATTTTTGGAATATTATACTACTATAGTTTTAGGAAAAGGAAAACCTGCAGGGTGGGGCATAACCCGTCACGTCGGACAAAGCTGTAGGAATCGAACCCACAACCATAGTGCCACAGGACTTTATTACCTAACACTAGCCTACAGGAAGTCCCAGGTTATTACAAAATAGTTTTGGTAATCTAAATGGTATATTATAATATTTTGAACCTTGTACGGTTAGGATAAATATATTATTTTTGAGTTCTATTATCTTTTTGAGTGAAAGATGTGTTTGTGGTAGAAATTAGTTGAAGGTTGAAACTCTACTTTCCAAGCATAAATATATATATCTATATCTATATCTTATTCTATGAATAAATTAATTCTTAAACATTATTAAGGGGATATTAAAACAAAAATAATGTGTTATCCTAATACCTTATGTCTTGTTGAACTGATGATGTTTTAAATCAACATAGATTGAAGGCTTTGAGGCCCTCAATTTGACACTTGTTTGTGATTGTTGACCTCAACCAATCCCTAAAAATATTTACGTTTTTCCTCCAATTATATGTATCTAATTACCACCAATGTTCTCCTAATCGAGATCATAATTGGGTGGTGACTTTTTCATTTCCTTTTCCCTCTTATTAAGGGTAAATTTTATTAACCTTATTTCCGATGTGGGTTTTCCACAAAGGAATTTTCTATTTTCAACCTTTTATTTTCAAAGAAAAATTTCAAATTGCGAGGACACAATTTATTGAAGGAGGGAAGAATGTAACACCCCGAGCTTCCACAATACGCCTTTCTTTCAATAGCTTGCGTTGTACGCAAGTTCAAGTTCTAACACACCACGACTAATCAATGTAGCTGTTATGAATAGTAATAACCACTTTTTAAAATTATAGAAATTTTATATTTCAAAATGGACTTAATTTTTGTATTCGTAATATCGAAATTATCCTAAGTTGAATTTTTTGTAACTTTCTGAGAACTTCCAATTTTTTTATGAATAGTGAAAAATACTTAAAACAACTTTTTTAATAAAAATAATTTATTGTGATAAATTATACTATTTAGTGGTTTTAAAGTATAATTAGAATATATTTTTACCATTTTATCCAATATTGGTCATTATAATTAATTTAACATTGAAATTGGGCATGAACAATTGTCAATCTTTTGATATAAATTGTTTCTTAAAAACACGCTATTTGTTTTGACAACGGGAATTAATTATAAAATTAATTAATGCAACTTATATGTTTTGAATTTTTTAAAATAGACATCATTTTTGAAATCGGAATATCAAATATAGCTTAGGGTGAATTTTTGGGATTTTTCTGAAAAACTTCAATTTTTGATTAATAGTGAAACCACTAAGTGGTATTTATAAAAACAGATTTTTCGTTTAAATGAAATTTTACCACTTCTGTGTTTTGAATTTCAAAAATCCGACATACATGGTGGTCATTAATAAGTAAAATGTGGTTCAATGAGATTAAAATAATTTTTGGTGAATAGTAACTTTTAAGTTCTTAATCGCGATTAGAGGTAATTAGTGTAGTTTAAGGAAAAAAATTGTTTTAATAATATGATATGAGCTTGACACATGTCCTACCCTCATTGGATGTGCCATGGCCGACCAAGAAGATCCATAGGTCAACTTGGGGACCCCATGGAGCCACTTTAGTTGGAAAATGAAATAAATACCTTTTATTTAATGTTAAAGTAAAAAATGACACAAACATGAAATGTTTTACTAAAATTTTTTTTACATCGGGTTATACAAGTCATATTTTTGACTATAAATAGTCATTGGAAATCTAAAAATATTTCCTACAACATAGTATTTTTTTTATAATTTTTAGACATTAAATAAATTAAATTATATATGACATCATTATGATGCAGCGATGACCTCATTATTTAACGATTTTAATAAAATGAAAAGATAATGTACAATCCAAGTATTACACTTGTCCAAAGACTATTGGATGGGTATATTTAGAACACTTATCACCTTATCCACGAATTATATAATTGTGGGACCTTTAGAATCCGAAAATCATTGTATAATAATGTAACATTTCCTTACTTTACTAGAGTGCCCCTCCTCTCCTCTTATAAAAGGCCCCCACCTCTACCACCTCATCCACACTTTCAAGACATTTGGCTCGGCCAAACTCTGCCCAAATACTCTCCCAACTTCCCTACCTTACTCCTAGAAGCCTCACTTTGGGCAGAACTCTTCCCAAGGAATCCTTTGGCTCAAATCAAAAAAAGTTACCCGATTTTGAGGTAATCTCTTCTCTAATGTTGTTTTGTTTTATTTTTCTTCTCCAACGCCCTAAAATCTTTTTATTCATTTCTTTTGTAACAACACCAGTATCATCAGTATACTATTATGTTCTTATAAGAATGATTCGAGCTACACTTAAACCCACCTATACCTAATGGTTAAAGAACATACAGTTTCTGTGGATGGTGAATTTCTGCCTCACGAAACGATGATTGTTTAACACTCATATAACACCTTCAAAGGTAGCCATTAAGATGTCACTATATTTATATAGGATATATAATATGTTTATGTTTTACTTATGCTTCTTTATTTCTCATTTATGGCATACCTTATGATTTCCATTATGGGTAAACGCGATAATTTCATTTTAGGAAGTGCGGACTACTGCCCCCTCAAAGTGATGTGAATCGTTAATGCCATATGTGGGATGTATAAAGGATGGAGTAAATGATATTATATATGATATTATACTGGAACTATATTATACCTTTATATAATTATTATTTCATTCCATTAAATACGAAATAGAAATGAAAGTAGCGTTCATGCGTACGTACGGCTTACCATCTCCATGAACGGTGAATTTTATTTCTTACCTCTAAATGTTATGTAATATTATAAAAACATGTATATACTGGATATATATGATTTATATGATATCTACATCAAGAACATTATTCTGGATATAATGGATATATCACCACATGAACAACTTGTAATTTTAAGAATTTTATTTTTGACTCAAGTACCTAAGATCGACAAAATGACCGTTATAAACATAAATAATTACATAATGTTCATAACATGGTAATAAGGGATATAAAAGGAATAATGAACATGAAAAAGGTTCTTAAGTAAATATAAATGAACTCTAGTTTATTATTCAGGAGGTTAAAGAATGGTCGAGTCAGGACATGACGCAAGGTAAGGGAACTTCGTAACCCAATTTCCATTCTTTGGGTTAATCTCCTACTTTCAAATTATGTCATGATATTATTATGTCTTATTTTGTATTTTTATTTTCTTTATGTGTACCTATAGTGAATACACATAATAGATCTATTTTATTTTAAAAATGATCTTTTTAAGGACTATGTCTCAATCTCCTTTCATTGAGGCATATTTGGTTTTATACACAACTTTCTTTTATAAGGTGTATAAACCCCTTTGACTTTTATGTTTATTCAAAAGGATTATTTTTTTATAAGAAGTGTTTTACTAAACGACAAAAAGGGAATGTTTTTCTTTCCTTAAATATGCGGCGACAACGACTTCTCCACCGCCATGACCATTATTTGAGTTTCGGCTTCCTCTACAAGCCATCACTTTTTTTTAATGAAAAAAATACAATGTTTTAACTTTATTTTATTTTGGTATTGAAAATGGGTTTGAAAGTGTTTTTATTATATCAATGTGTGGTATTGTTATCTTGTGATTGAAATTTGGAAATGTTATGTTTCCTTTATGCATGTTTTATGTGATACGATTATGTTATGGTTTAGGAAATGTTTTAACCTATTCATATGAGGAATGCATTGGACATAATAAGTGACGGGTGGAGCCCGCTATAGCTCCTCGATGCATCGGTAGGTCTCATGAGACAAACTAGTGTCTTGGAACGAGGCCTTGACAAAATCTTATTTGTGGTCTTGGCATGAGGCCTTGGCTACTTGGTTATGATAGTCTGGCATTATGCATTCCATCATTATGAAAGTGGTTATTGATATTGCATGTGATTATTCGACCAGTAGAATATCCATGTGAATAAGTAAATGTCATTATCTCATTTTACTTTTTCCATATTATGTTGAAGTTCATGTTTAAAAGGCTTTTGTTTTAGTTATACATTGCCTTAAATGTTTATGTTTATTTATGAAAGCTTCCGCAATATTGTTATCCATACTGAGCATCTGAGCTCACCCCTTTAAATGTTTTAATATTTTCCAGGATGTGAAGAAGTATTTTATGAATTACCTGCAGGGATAGTCAGAAGAGGATATGAGTGTGGACTATGTAGACTTTTTTTTTTGTAATTTTCACCTTATCTTGTAATGTAACATTTATGAATGTATCTAGTGTTTCCAAGGCTACTAAACTAATCGATCTTTCGAGACTTGATCTTTTGTGATCATGCAAATGTTACGAAGTAATGCACCGACTCTGGGTAGCTGGGGTCGGGGCGTTACATATTCCATCCCACTTCCACTTTGGAACTTCCAAGGGGTGAGATAACCCTACTGGAACCTGGTGCTCAGCCTTCACCTGTTGGCATGTGAGGCATCAAGAAATGAACTCTTCCACTGCCTTCATCATGCCTGACCACCAGAACTATCGTCGGAGATCCTAGAACATCATTTCCACTGCAGGATGTACCGCTAAAGGGGATGTATGAAACTATCTCAGGACCTGCTCCTGGAATGCCACTGGTACAACAGTGCATCCTCTAAAAAGATGTATGTGATCCCCACCTTGCGAAAATCCATCAGGAGCATGTCCTGTGGTTAACTGAGCACGTAAAGACACACAGTCGACATCCCCAAGTTGTGCCTCCCTAACTCGTTGTAAGAGTGGAGGGGTGAAAACCATCGACTGTAGGTAGGCTATGACCTCACCATCCACGAAGGATAACTCTAACGCGGCTAATTGTTGTGTCGCCTCAATCAACAGCTGTGAGCTCGACCTTCTACTAAGAGCATCTGCCACCTTGTTCCCCTTCCCAAAAGTATAGATGATCTCTAAATCATAGTCCTGGAGGAACTCTAGCCAATGCCTCTACCTCAGATTCAGATCTTTCTGTGAGAATATGTACTTGAGGCTCTTGTGGTCAGAGTTGACAATGAACCGCTCGCCCATAAGGTAGTGTCAACACATCTTCAGTGCGAAGACTACCACTTCTAACTCGAGATCCTGGGTCACATAGTTCTTCTCATGAGGCCTAAGCTAGCGCGAACCATAAGAAATCACCGCGTGCCACTGCATCAGGACACAGCCGAGCCCAGTACTTGATGCGTCGCAGAAAACAATGTACTCGACACCCTCCTCCAGAAATCTCAAGATTGGGGCACTCGTAAAACTCTTTCTTAGCTGCTCAAAAGCCTGCTGGCACTTTTCTGTCCACATGAAGGGTTTCCCCTTCCAGGTCAAGGCCGTCATCGGTGCTGATATCCGGGAGAAATCAGGGATGAATCTCCATTAATATCCTGCCAACCCCAGGAAGCTTCGCACCTCTGTCACGCTCCGAGGTGGATCCCATGCTAACACAGCCTCCACCTTGGATGGGTCCATAACTAATCCATCTTCTGAGATGACATGTCCCAGAAAGTGTACCTCCTGAATATAGAACTAACACTTCGAGAGCTTTCCATAAAGAAGGTGCTCTCGGAGTACGTTGAGAAACATCTGCAGGTGTCTCGCGTGCTCCTCCCCTGACGTCGAGTACACAAGGATGTCGTCGATGAAGACCACTATGAACCAGTCCAAGTACGGCTAGAAAATCCAGTTCATCAAGCCCATGAACACTGCGGGGGCGTTCGTCATGCTAATGGGAATCACCAAGTACTCATTGTGACCGTAGTGACATCTGAAAGCGGTCTTCGGTATATCCTCATCCTGCACTCGTATCTGGTGATAGCCTGATCGAAGATCAACCTGCGAGAACCACTGAGCCCCTCTTATTTGATCGAAGAGGTCATCATTTCTCGGCAGTGGATACTTGTTCTTCACCGTCACCTGGTTCAGGCACCGGTAATTCACGCACAACCTCAAACTCCCGTCTGCCTTCTTGGAAAACAAGACAGGGGCTGCCCAGGGTGAAATGATGGGTCTCACGAAACCCTTGTTCACCAAATCTTCCAACTGCACCCTCATCTCACGAAGCTCTACGGGAGCCCTCCGATAATCCGATGAGGAAAATCAGTGTCGTCCTGGGTTGTAATTCGATGCAGAAGTCAATTTCCCGGCGGGGAGGTAACCCTGTGACATCTTCTAGAAAGACATCCTCAAACCCTGCCGCCACTGCTAGGAATTGAGAGCTCACAACATCTACTGCTCCGAGGGTAAGGATAGCCAACTCATGAGTGATGAGCTGCCCCCTCCTATGCATGATCCCACATTGTGTTGTCTGGGTTTCCTTTTCTCTGACAAAGGAAAACCTTATTCCATCATGGCAGACACACCGCACTATTCTCCTAAAACAGTCAATCTGGGCATGGACCGAAGATAACCAATCCAAACCCAGAATGACATCGTAAGGCCTCAATGATACCACTAAGAGGTTAAAACCAAAACTCTCTCCTCCAAGTGTAAGATCACACTGTCTGAAATGGTGTGTGATCTTCGAGTCTCCTCCCGTTGGTGTCTCCAAGTGTAAGGATTGAGTCAACGGTTTTACCGAAATCTCAAGGTTTTGTACAAGACATGTGGATATAAGGGAATGACTGGAACCTGTGTCTATGAGTACGGAAGCTAAGGTAGAAAAGACACTGATCATACCTTTAATCATCTCTGGAGACCCTGGGTTGTATGCCTCGACCACATGCAGGTGTCGCCGTCCCTGTCTCCCAGCTCCCTGAGCCTGGTGTGGACCTCCTCGGGTGGTGGTCGAAGTAAGTCGAGGCGTCTACCACCACCTGCAGCTCTCCCTGCTCCTCTGCCACGTTCGCCGCCTAGCAGATCTTCCTGCTCTGTTCTCTGCCTCTGCCTCGGTGGCCCATCCACCACTTCCTTGTCAACAGCCCGACGTGTCGGGCAATCTCTAGCGAGATTCCCCCTACCGTCACATGCATAGAATTTCTTCTCCTTAGGCTGACTGGATCCAGCCTAAGAGCCCTGGAATGTCGATCCTCTGTCCTGGGTCCTCCTATGACGTCTCCCATATCCAGATCCCTGTGTCTGACATCGACTCCTTGCTGCCGGCGTCTCTACACCTGTCTGACTACTGCTGACTGCCGACATCTTTCTTTACTCCCCCAATAAGCTTTCGATCACCGAGGCCCACTGAAGCACTCCAGAATAGGTCGATATGCATAGAGGCACGACAGTAGCTCGGATGTCTCGCCGTAGACCTTGCCCAAAGGTCTGAGCCCTGAAGTATTGATCCCGGACCATATCCATCGAGTACCTGGATAGGTTGGTGAACCTCGATGAATAGTCATCCACTTTCATACTGCCCTGGAGGAGCTGAAGAAGCTCTTGTATGTGCACAACTCTCAGCATAACCAGAGATAACTCCTCCCAGATGAGTCGCTAAAACTCCTTCCATGAAAGAGTCTCCTTGTCGTGAGTCTGCGTGGTCAGACACCACCATTGTCCGACCGAACCCTGAAGAAGGCTCGCTCCTAGGATCACCATCTGGTCTGATGGTGTACTCACTAGAAGAAAAACTCTGGTCACCGCCTCAAGCTAGTGCTCAGCCGCCTGAGGGTCGGGCTCGTCTCGGAACCTGAGGGGCCTCTGTCTCTGAAACTCATGGAGCACGCTGAGCCTGTGCTCCTCACTGGTCGGTACCACTGGTACAACTGGCTGCTCCACTGGTGGTGGTATAGAAGGTGCACCACCTGGTGGAAACGCCTAGGGAACTGGTCCATGAATCGAAGCCTTGTCACTAAGGAGGTCATCCTCATGATCGTGCTGCTGAATCCTAGTGGGTACGCGTCGCAGAGGCATCCTGTAAAGAAACAAAATGTGTCACGGTCAAAGAGTATATCGGGATAGCTGACACCAGGGATATGGAAGAAACAAATCATTCCTATATGATGCATGTACCTTTTTGTTTCCCCGCAACTAGTGTTATCGTGAACCGGGTCATAAGGAAGTCTATCCGAGTCCTGGTGTATGGATACATCAGCCCCCACACCATCACTGGAGTCTCTGGCCGGAATGCTGTGCCCGAAACACTCAACAATGTTTACCCAACCAAACTCACAGAATCTTGGTCCTAAGGTAGAACTGACCCACTCTGACACCACTCTGTCACAACCCATCCTGGTGGGGCCCGCACCGTGACTCCCCATGCCCGCCTCCAATAGGCCAGGGGCTGGTGACTAGCATCAAGTAGGCATGTCACTAACATGGGAGGCATTGCCTAGGTACCTCCACACACACACACACACATCTCCAAGCCCACAAATGCTGATATGTAAAAAACTAAGGAACAAAAATGCATGAATACAACTAATCCCAACCAACATAGCACGATGAAATGTAGAGTGCTATAAAAGTAAACCGAGCCAGAATACAAGCCCACCAAAAACAAGAGTCTAAAAAAACTGCAAAGTCCAACCTGTCAGCACAAAGGTACTGGGACTACTACTCGTAGCCGTAGGAACGCCTTGGCCTGTAGGAAACTCAGAAAGCTTGGTCTTGTCCTGGTCCACCCTAGACTCTGTCAAAAGGCTGCTCTTCTACACAAGACTCCAGACGTGCAGGCAAAGCCCATGCAGGGGTGAGTGTAACAATACTTAGTAGAGGTCCCCGAAAACCACAAAGCAGTACACAAAGTAAAGGTATATTCAGCTATGCACAATATATGTTTACATAACATATAAACAAACCAGATATACTCAGAACCCAGTCCTGCAGTCTAGAGACAAGTCACACAACCGCATACCCCGATAGGGATTCTGTTTGAAGATTCCATGATGCACTCGTTCTGGGAGAACACACTCCACGAGACTTATAGTTCTGATGATGTCTGTCCAAGGAGTGATGTTCGTCGGGGATCATCACGAGATATAGCTACACTCATTGCGTTATACACTATCATGAGTGGAAGGGTTACGATAGATAGAATCTCTCATTATGGGAGACACACTCCTGAGTGAGAAAGATCTCGATACACAGATGAGGATCACTACCAGGGCCATGTTAGATACCCGACTCATCCGGAATTCACCTGCTAGGTAGAGGATCAACACCCTGTAAAGTTGGTCATGCTGATGCCTGACTCTACCTAGGGTATGGAATGGATAGAGGATCTCTATCCGGGCCTCTTGGATGGATGCTTGACTCTACCACAGAAAAGTCCTGCTGAAGGGATCATAAACTAGTGTGAGGGAATGATTCTTGACATATAGGGGAAAAGAAGAAGGGGGAACTAACCCAATCTAATGATTTTCAAGGCATGGTGAACAAAAGGACCAAGCCGTTCTCCAAAAATTACATGGCGTGTAGAAATGATACACGCCGTATTGTCTGACCCCAGGTACTACCTGTGTACAATAGCCCTTGTCGAGAGGCTGGTCATGTAGAGAACTTTATACATGGCATGTAGTACGGAGTACACGCTGTGTCTGGGTCATTGGGGATGGCTCCGTGTACTCTGGTCATGTGCCCGTACACGGTCACCAACCCGTATACTCCAACCTATGAAATATGCACATGAGGGGACCTGCGCTGGTGACCATTCATGGCCGGGTGAGGGAGTACACGGTCGTGTACTCCATCCAGTGTCCGTGTATCCCCGAGATACAGACCGCGCTCCACGTAGTCGCCTCTGCCAAGTTGTACATGCCTTGCTTCCTGAATCCGTGTAGAGCATCTCGTGCCCATGTACCACCCGAAGTACATGCCGAGATTCTGGGAATTTCCAACACGCCGTGTGACCGGGGTCACACGTTGTGTGATCCTTATATGACTCCGAAAACCTAGCCGCCACCATCAGAACTACACGTCGTTTTCTTCGAAAGTACACGCCGTGTATTCTGGAAATTTCCAAAAACGCGGACCTCCGCCGTCGCGCCTCCCATGGTGCTCTGATCATTTATGCGGTCATCTGATCGTCACAAAACCTTCCATTTTTTGTCATCCCGACACCACGAAGCTGTTTCCATCGTTTTCAGGCCTCCGATCAGCTCCAAAACCATGATTGATCTTCCTTCGCAAAGAATGCTCGAAGAACGACCTTTTCCATCTTGTCCGATTTTCCGTCCGCCTTCATTTCTGCACCTCCACAAGAACATTGCGGTGTCGAACCTTCAGTTTGGGATCGTTGCATCGTAGAACAGATGCACAACGATCTGTTGTTCATCGCCCCGAGAAGAATGCGAAGAACGCGCGGGGAAAAGGAGGAAGAAATCCACATAATCAAAATGAGGAACTAACCTCCGCCGTCATTCGTCATGGCGTTGATCCACTTCTCTTAATAGTCTTAAATAGATCAGAGATCAACATGAATATAAAGCATGGATTAATTCTCCAAAATCATCCCAATGAAAACCCTCCCGCAAGAACGTACGAATCCGCGGATCAACTTGTTTGTGGTTGATCCGTGTTCTTTGTTTAAACTCAAAAATGGGGAAAAGAAAATCAAAACAAGAACCCCTACCTTTTGAAAGGATCGATCATTGATGAAAGCGTAGTGCTGCTGTTGTCGTGATCCTTCAACACCGGCACAACTATCCTTGGTTTCGATCTGTTGTCGTTCGTCGTCGAGAATTGCTCCAACGCCTCGTGGATTTGGCAGAGGTTCTTCCCAAGCGTTGCCAACGATTCAACAATTTGTTAACCCATTAAAAGGAAAACAAGTTGAAATTTAATTAAGTGGAAACATTAATGATGTTGACTTATCATTTTGAAGTTATTATGACACGTCATTAATTTTGGAAACAGCTGCACCGTCGCAACGCTGCAGCGGATGTTTCCTTAAAAGAAAATTAAATAAGCTGGTTAATTTATTTTATTTTATTTTACTTAAAATGTACGAAAAAATAACTTTCTCCCTCGACCTACGATGGTCGAGGATAACCTCTTTCATAGGTAGAGTCGTTGTCCCGGATGCAACGGTGCACTCAAATTTTTAATCTGGGCGTCAATTGGGAAACTGCCACAACCGCACACAAGCGCTGACTCACTTAACTAAAAAAAGTTCAAACCACCATTCCATGTTCACTAGACCTCAGAATGATGTTCCGTCTTCGTGCCTGGTCTCAAAATAATTCCATATAATATTTAAAAATAATAAACGGAAGAATCAGAGACATTAGAATACCATACATAATATGATCAAAATAAAGATACCTGACATAATTATTGGAACTTCATAAGACATATGTAATAATATAATAAAGATAATGAACAATGTGAGCATAAAAAAGAATAAGAAAATTAATTTTTAGAAGGCACATGAACATGTATTATCATTCCACATTAATCAAGGATCGTCTCCAAAAACATACTTGGTCACATCATGGGGACTACAACAATTAGGTGAGAAACACCACCAACACCAATTGTAGTCCTTTCAATATAAGGAATCAGGCTTCCCAAACTTCCTATAGTGTATTTGGTTTCCCCATAATCACATCATGGATCTAGTTTCTCCATTATCCCATAGTGGATTTGGACACACCTCTTTCCAATTTTAGATCAGGGCGCATATGTTTCCCATTTTCGATGAAGCCCATCGACTTGTTTCCATTATTATTCAATTAGATATTTTTTTATAATTTAATAGTAGGTATATATTGGTCCCAAAAATCTATTAATGAAATCATTCATACATGTTAAACAAAATCATAAACAATCACATCATAACACATGAAATGAAATGGGCTTCATAAACAGGTAATCATTTCTAATCCAATGGAAAAATGATATGATTCACATTAATTTCATCAAATCATTAACTATGAATCTATGTGTCATTCATAAGCATAAAACCCATGAAAAAAATATATTTGATAAAAATATATCTCTTGATAGAGAAATGGATTTCATAAACATATAACCATTGAAATATAAACATGTTTCATAAATATATTTTAATAAAAAATATCATTTATAGAACGAATATGAATAAAAAAATTGGATCATTCCCAAGAATAAAATGACTAGTACCAATATATGTCATATTAGATGAAAATAAATATTGATTTATCTTTTAAAAGAATTTAAATTCAGAAATACCTTTTCGTTATGAATAAATTATTTTTAAAACATAAAACCTTTTTCAAACTAGTTCCATTGAAAAAAAATTAAATACATATAAAGTAAGATAGAAAACTAATTTATATAAAAATATATAAAATTAAATATAAAAACATTTTAAAACATTTACCCTAAAAAATGCATGAAAAAATTTTAAATAACATTTCATTGAAAAGGATGAAAAAAACATTTTTAAAAACATTTTCTTTCAAAATTAAAGGAAAAAATATAATAGATGCATTGAAATAATTAAAATTATTATATTTTTAAATAACATTTTAAAACATATATTTTTAAAATTGATACTAAATTAAGAAACATTTTAAAATCTAAAAAAATAATAACATTTTTATAAAACCTTGGTTTTAAAGAACTCATTTTATTAAGTAGAGTGAGATAATTTCAAATATTCTTATAAGTAGTTTCTTATATATATTATATATATAAGACTAAAAACAATTATCCTAAAACCTGAAAATATAATTTTTAAACATAGAATATGAATATCCATGAGTGTTATTGAATAATTTGTCACAATATTTCATTAAAAGAAGATAATTTTAATACACAAGATAAAAGATGAGATTTATTAAAATAAACAGTTACCAATTTCGTAACATTGAATCATAATAACCGTGAAATAATAAAAATACATGAAATTTAAAATATAATTAATATTATTAGATTATTGTTTTGAAATTTCAATCGGCAGTATATACACCCCATATAAAAATATAGTTTCCAAACATGGAATGTATCTCAAAGATGGAAAATTGAGAAACAATAAATTTAACGATTTAGCACCATTTGATCAACAATCCCCTTAAAATAAATATCATCAAATGGACATTTAAATAGATATAAATTTTTAAATATTAATCAATTAATAAATTTTGGGTACTATATACCACATATTTGAAAGTAGTAGGTGAACATGGCTGGTGTCTCATAAAAATGAATGTTATATGAGAAAACACATAATACATCTGTAAATTTAGAATCATGATCCTCGTGAATGATTAAAATAAATAAAAATTTTAATATCCTGAAATAAATGAAATTAATTTTATTACATTTAATAGAGAAGTATACACACCACAAAAAATAATCGAGTGGGGAATATTTCATGTATCTCCCAGAAATAAGAATTGGGATAAAATTCCCTTACCATAGATTTTAAATTTCCTAAAAATGATTAATTAAACTATTTAAAAAACATTATTTATTATAAATATATGAAAAAATATTACTATTATACCTCATAAGATGAATGATTTTTTATGACTTTATATGTAATTTTAATTAACAATTTTATGTTATTGTTATGTGTTCGTGTAATATCTACATAGTTTTTATATATTTTTCTGTTTATAATTCTAGGTACTCATAATTTGATCATGATATAAAAATTTAAAAAATGAAAATCATGATATAAATATCATATAAATTCATTATATATTTATATATAATAATATATAAATGATAGAATTATGAAACGAAATACACCATTCTGGTAGATAGTTTGTCGTACCTACGCATAAATGATATTTCCATTTCATTTTAATATTGAAAGAAAAGCATGAAAATTAAATATATTTAAGTGTGTGTGTATATATATAATAGAATTAAATTTGATTAATTATTTTATATATAAAATTTAATTTCACTAGAACAATCCTTAATACATCCATTTTAGAGTGTGAATGAGTCACATCACTTTGAGGTGGAGGTAGTTCACATGCCCATGAAAAAATTATCATATTTGTAAAGAATTAAATGAATGACGTTATGCGTGTATATAATAATTATATAACCATAAATATCATATATATCTTATAAAAATATATTTTCCAACATAATTACAAACCCTGGGATGTGGTAAATGGAAAACGATCAACATTATTTCGTGAGGTGGTAGTTCACCGTACAAACAAATGATTTGTTTGTTACTCATTATATGGAAGTGTGAGTTTGTGTAAGTATAAAACATACAATAACAAGATATGAATATTTTTTGTGTAATTGTTTATATATAATCCTTGAATACTAATATTTTGTAGAGTGGAGAATAAAAATAAAATGAATGAGATTGAGGAAAGATGTTAGCTCTTCTTTTGGTAACTCTTCTTGGTTTTCACTAAAGGGATTTATTGGTGGGATTTATGAAAAAATGGATGATTCTAGGATTAAAATAGGGATGTATTATGATTATTTAATCAGATTTCTGTTGGAAAAAATTATAATTTGTTGTGTTAATAGGTGGGAGGATATAATCCATATTTATAGTGGAGGATGAGTGGAAGTCTTGTGTGTTTTTTAAAAGGGAATTAAAACAATGTTATTACTATGTAATGTGGAACCAATGATGTTAAAAATTAGATATAATGAAAAATAATTTCTATATATTACCATAAAAAGGATATTGGGAAAATTTTTAGGTCATTTTTAACATTATGCATAAGGTTTTTTTTCAATTATTATGAAATTTATCTCTTAATCATTATAGTTAATTTTAATCACATTCACTAATATTTCTTGTCAAAATTTAACAATATATATTTATATATTATTATAAATATTGATTCCAAATATTTATTCATTTTTAAATATATATAATGATAATGTTCTTTTAAAAAAGAATATATTAAATCTCACAAAAGTGTCTTTTTAAATTAAAAATGTTTAAAAGTTTGAAATTTTTGTATATCAATTTTCAATGTAAAATTGACACAACTCAAATAAACTGGATAAATTTATGCATAATTTATATAATTAATATTTAATATAAACTAATATAAAATAATTGTATAAATCAATTATATTAATAATTAATTTTGAATAAAAATTCAATGCTTTCATAATTTATAAATAAATTAAACATCATTGAAAGGTACCATAAATTCACACAAAGTATATTTTCATATTATATATAAAAAATTGATTTTATTTTATAAAAATAAAATTATAATAGTTTAAATTCTCATAATTAAATTTGGTTTTCTATTAAGAGAATGAACATTTTTTTTAGAAAAATGAATATTTTCATTCATAAAATTAGATTTATAATTATCTATTACATATCAGATCCATTGGCTTAGTGTGAAAAATGTGTTATATATAAATTTTATTACAAAAATTACTCAAATTTATAAGTTTAAATTAATTATACTTTTTTGTATAGAAAATTGTTATCTTAGAAAAAGAATATCTTCATTCTCAAATAATTCATACCTTCATTTCTAACTAATTGAATGCCAAATGGTAAATTTTAAAAAAATATAAATAGATCATATTTTAAATATATAAGTAATATAATCCATACATTACAATCGAATTAATTTTTGGGTACAATAACAACATCTTAATAATATTATTCACAGTACATTGTAATTATCCAAAACTCGGCCTTGCATATAACACACAATATCAAAGAGAATTTAGTATTAGGTATAACACAATCCAAAAATAGTGTTTTATGTAAAGAAATATAATATAACAATTTTTTGTACTAAAAAATTTACTTCCTATTACAAATAATGAAATCCAAAATTAGTGCTTTCATATAACAAAATATATATTCATTTTTATGTGAAATATAATTAACAAGAATATTTAATTTATATGAAGAAATTATATTTTAAATAATCTCATGGTATAATATTCTATACACCATAAAATTATTTTTCCTGAAAAACTCACCTTTTTTTTATTATTTAAAATATTTATGTTCCATTCATATAATCCCATATTTTATAATTTAATATTAACACATTCTTTAAAAATGGAAAGTAGGAAACCTAACGGTTACAAAAAGTAACACATCACTAGGATTCTATTTGAGAGAACGTATGACGGATGTAAAAACATGGACATAGAATAATTATGTAAATAATCATATTGATTGATAATGATCATGGATCACATTAAAGATAATGATGTATGTGAATATAAGAATCACAAAACTATAAAGTGAATAAGCATGAAAGAGTTTATTAATATCATCAAAAATTATAATAATATGGAAAAAAATTATGGAAATTCCATTTTCATAATGTTTCAAAATGGTCTATTAAAATAATTATTAATTTATTGATTTTATTATCTTTAATATGTTAAATATCACCAATTGGTCATCTTAACGAATTTCTAGTTCACATATTTCTAAACAATGGAATGCTAATTTTTTATTCCTGAATCGCTAATAAATCATGAGAACAATTAAATTTAATCCTATATGTCTTCATTTACTATTCAAATAATTAGTTTATAACAAGTTATAAGACATTAAAAAATCCCCATGTGGTGATATAATAAATTAACCTTAAGAAAATAATCCCATGTTTAACTTATACATACTATAAAAGGTTAAAATTATAACACTTTTGAAAGAATGAAATACCAAACATTAGAATTATTTTCATGAAATATTCTTAATAATGATCCCCTGTATAACAAAAAATATATCACTTTTCTATCAAATTCAAAAAACTGAATACCTGGATCATATATTCTCTAAAAATATGACAATAACATGAATTACCATAAATCATTTTTCAAAACAAGGATGATTCCATATTCCAAAGATTACTGGATATATTCATCAAATCAAAAATGATTTAAAATTCATCAACAATGACATAGACCTGTTATTCTATAAATAACTAATCATATCTTAGGAAATTAGTTCTATCTATTTTATATTATACATATAAATAACCTCTATATACAAGGTAAATATTATTTTCACCGCATTAGGGATATAATAAGGGTTACCTTCCCTTAATCAAAATATAACTGTTCCATTAAATCTGTTTTCAATTTCATCAAATCCATTACATATATTTTTGAAAATCATTAATGGGAATCATATAACTCTGGATTTATATATCAAAATTCTTGAATCCCTATACATATACACTTCAATCATCCAACATTATTATTAATTAATTACTCATGGTTGATCATATTATCCATTACATCCACATTCCTATAAAGGGAAATATAAATCATGAGTTAAGACTTCTGAAGACCATTTATAATCATGATTATTATGTTTAATGTAAATAATACTGGAAGAACATCACATACCTTTAACATGTCTTTTGAGGTAAATTTCTCTTCAACAGTGTAACCAATACTTATCGATCAACCTTATTCTTTACATGAAATTTGAACATAAGAGATGGATTTTCATCATGACTATAAATTCCACATATGAAACATTAATTGTTAACCCAATTACTTGTTTTTACTAACATTGTAAAAAATAAGAATGAATAGGGTGAGAAAAACTTATCATAGTATAAAACAACATAAGCCTAAAAAATTTATTGTAGGTGAAACTCCCTGACCGTAGATTCCCAGAGTCGGTGAAATATTTTAATACATTGGAATGATTATAAGGAATCATGTCCCAAAAGACTGATATGTTTAGAAGTCTTGGAAAATAGATTACATTCATGAACTTTACATTTCACTTTCTAACATACAACTCAGAAAATATAATCCTTTGATATTCCATTGTTCCCTTAGCTTAAACCTGCATCTCAAACATAAAACACTTCTTGGGTTCCTGGGAAAATAAAACATATGAAAGAGGTGAGCTCAAATGCTCAGTAAGGATACCGATATAGCATAAACTTTCATTAATAAGTATAAACATTTCAGGCAATGTATAAAAATAAAAAAAAGAATTTTCAATATAATCTTCACCATAATATGAAAAATATAAATCAAAATAATGCCATTTACTTACTCACATATATATTTTACTAGTCTAATAATATCATGCAATATCAATATCCACTTTCATAATGATGGAATGCATAATTCCATTATTTCATAACCACATAGTCAAGGCCTTGTTCCAATACAACAAATAATATCTTTTCAAGGCCCTATGCCAAGACAGTACTTTGTCTAATGAGACCTACCGATGCATCGAGGAGCTATAGAGGGATCCACCTGTTACATAAAAAGTCCAATTCATTCCTCATATGAAAATGTTTAAACATAACATAAACATTCGTATAAAAACTAGCATACGAAATGCCAATAATTTATCCAAAAACCATGAATGGTATAAAAATAACACATCCACATTCAAGCATATCACAAAACATTCAATTCAGAATAGAAGATTTGTATCATAATAAATCAACTTCAAACAGGTTTAAAATCCATCAATGGATGATGATATAGATGAAAATTACTTATAAAAATATTTATGAGAAATATCCCTTTTTCAAAAAACATTTAAAAGTATCAAAATTTATAAGGGAAGACATTGAATGAAATTTTTGAATAAAATTGTCCAATACCACTTTGAATCTTTTGAAAGGAATTAACATTTAAAAAAAATTCATGTCCATATTAATAAATCCTTAAAAACCACTGTGAATACAAGGTTATTAATGGGAATGATTTAGTAGAATAAATATTTAAAACATTTAAAATGATGTTTTAGTGAAAAGTCCCTTAAAAATAATCCATTTGAAACCCCATTTATGAAACATGGACATTGACAATAAATATTTCCTAGTAGATACTTACGTAAAAACAATCTCAGATAATAAAGAGAATGTGAAATTAACTGTTACCTTGCACTTTCCTTTGGTCGATTGTACATTTAACCTCTTGTATGATTACCATAGTATGTTATTAAATTATAAAAGAACCATAATTATATTATTATATCATACATGATTCATTTATGACTTTATACTAACCATTTAAAAATGATTTCCATGTTTAATTAATGTTTCGGGTAATAATCTCATTCATTATCATACGTGTTTTAAATTGTTATTCATGATGGTTTAATTTAAATAATGATTAAGATACATCCAGAATACAAACCTTGAATTATATTCCATATATATTTAGAATATAAATATTTATAATAGATAGATATATGAAATGGAATACATCGTTTATGGAGACGGTATGCCATATGTACATATAAACGATGTTTCTGTTTTCATATCGTATTGAACGAAAGTAATTGAATGAGATATATGCAAGTACATAAATTCATATATATCTCTAGTATAATTATAATGTAATATATTACATTATTATTAGAAATGTATGGTTTTATAATCGTCGATTAATGGTGAACGTTGAAATGAATCTCATCGCATCGTGGAGACGGTAATCCGTACCAACACACGAGCGGCATTATCATTTCTTTAATGGTGTGGAATTTGATGGTATATTAATTTGACAAAAAAATTATCCTGTTATTTTAATTATTTTTATACATATTACTCATCATTATATCCATCCAAATAACATAGTGTTGAATAACAAATTACATCATGGTGTGGAGATGGTAAGCCATACGTACGCACGCATAGTGACATTATCATTCATAGGATGGATAGAATAACGAATATAGATTTACAATATTTATAATAAAATCACAGTATATATAAAATACTAGATTTATTAATTTGGTACATTAATAATAAATAAATATTTTGTGGAAGAATAAAATAACTTTAATGAGGGTGGTGAAATCATTTCCTCTTTTTCAGGTTCATCCTTTTGATTTTATCAAAAGGGCTCCAAAGGTTTTCATTATGACAAAATAAAGGCCTATACGATAAATTTATGATATTTGGGAGGATATTTGGGTAGGTTTTGGCCGAGCTAAATTGATTTGGAGGTGTGAATTTGAGAGAAGTGGAAGTGACCTTTTATATGATGGGTGGGGGCACCATAGGAAATACTTAAAATATTATTTTATAATAAATTTCATTTCTATATATAATGGATCAAAAAATAATTATTTAAAATCTAAGGTGTTTATGGGTCAAATAACACTCATCCAATAGGTTTTAGGAATGTTGGGATGACTATATTAACCTTATCATTTATAATTAAATCTTAGTTAAATAGTTTGACATTTACCATGTCTCTTTGTATTTTTATAATATATGCTTAATAAACATTCAATAAACTTCCAAGAGAACCCCAAGTGGTTCATTAATGACATTTACAATAGTATTTAAGCCCTTTGGTAGAGAAATATATTTTTAGGAATTTTACACCAATTAATAATATAATATTTGTTTTAAAAACTATTTTATGACTTTTTTGACACTATTTTGGTTTTTGTTTTTTTTGGAATTTATAACAGCATTATTACATCGAAAAATTTTATTTAATCAACAATAATATTTCATATGAACATATAAAATTAGTGTAATTTATACAAATTCTCATGTTAAATTTATTTGGGTATTTATAATATTAATTATTTTAATATTTCATTAATAAGGTAATTATTGCATCATCATTGTGTCATAAATAAATAAAATTATTTAATGTCTAAAAATTATAACTAAAATACCATTATCTAGGAAATATTTTTATCTTTGTAATGAAATTTTTTAGACAATTTATCTTATGTGTAACCATATATTAAAAATGTATTAGTTATTAAACATTGAATTTAACACATTTAACTCTTCTTTAAATTAAATAAAAATAAATGTCCTAATCTAATCCAATTGGACCTAAAAGATCATATTTTATTCCTAAGTTTTTTTACAGTCAAATTATATTTATCCAATAGAATTAGAACATGTGATAGGGTAATAATAATATCATTTTTACCATTAATTATCCTATTTTCTTTTAACTGTGGTAAATAAAAGTCAAGAGATACTATGAAAAAAATTATCTAATTGAACCACATTTTACATACTGATATTAGTTGTGTCTCTTAAATTTTTGAAATTCAATTCACGGAAGCAGTAAAATTAAGATTTATGCAAATTTGCAAATGTTACAAGTAAGTGGGTAAAAGGCAGTAAAATTTCAATAAGCTTTTTATATATCTAAACATATTATAAAATGACTCCAATGAATTAAATTGAACTTATATAGGTATTATGTATTTATTTTGACCTAAAATATATTTATATGAAATAAATAATAATTTAAATGAAAACTCATTTTTAACGAAAAACGCAGTTTCTTTTTCACTATTCATTAAGAATTGAATGTATTCAGAAACATGCTAAAAATTTACCCTAAGATAATTTTGATATTCATAATTCAATAATTATGTCTATTTTATCAAATTCTAAACATATAAATTGAATGTATTAATTTAATATTAATTCTTTTTGTCAACACAAAGGCATATTTTTTAGAAATAATAACTATCAAAAGATCGACACTGGTTTATGACCAATTTTATTGTGAAATTATATACAATGTCAAACATTGGATTAAATAGTAAAAATATAATCTATTTATGAATATAAACCAATAAAATTTATAATTTAACATTGCTAAATATTTTTATTAAAAAAAATTATTTAAAATATAGTATTATTCACTATTCACCCAAATATGAAAGTTATCAAAAAAACACCAAAACATTATTTAAACTAAACTCTTATGACCGAAATCTAAAGAAGATTTTTATTTTGTTAAATTGAATACATAAATTTTTACAATATTGTATTAAAAAAGGGTCCACCATTAATTGGCGGTAAAATTTCATTATTTGAAAATTACTTCTTTTGTCGGAAGAAAAATGAATTTGTTCTTACATTTTGTCTAAGAAACTCATAATATGGATTATAAAATTATAAGGATTATAAAATGTTTATAAATCAGTAAATAATATTCATAACCGCTTTTTAACGGATAGTATGGTAAGTCATTGTGAACTTGAACTTATTGTTGCGTGTTGTGTAAGTTATGTAATTACTTGGAAAAATTAACGTATTATGAGATCTTGGGGTGTTACATTATTCCCTCCATCAATAAATTTAATCTTCGAAATTATAAAATTTTCATTGAAAATGAAAGGATTAAAATAGAAAATAGCATTTTGGGAAAATAGACATTGCAAAGTGGTTTCAAAAAATTTAGTCTTAATAAAAGTAAAAGGTAAATCAAAGTGCCACCAACCAATTATGATCTCTATTAGAAGAACATTGGTGGATATTAGAGACACATAATTGGAGGAAAAACACAAATATTTATAGGGAGTTATTGATGTCATCAGTCACAAAAAATTGTAGAATTGAGGCTCTAAAACCCATCAATCTATTTTGATTTAAAATATCATCGGTTAAACAAAACAAAAGGTATTAGGATAACACATTTTTAGTTTCAAGATCCTTTTCTTAACGTTTAAGAATTAATTTCTTTATAGAATAAGAGAATATATATATATATATATATATACGATATGTAGAGTCCCATCCTTTGACTAAATTCTTCCACAAACTCATCTTTCACTCTAAAAGAAAATAGAACAAAAAAATTATTCTATTTATCCTATTTATATAGTGTTAAAAAATGAATTTAAAATTCACCTATCAGACCCTTTAAAAAATAAACTTCATTATACAATCCACAGACTTCACTTAGTGTAGTGGTAGGAGATAAATCCCAATATCACTATGGTTGTAGGTTCGATTCATGTAGCTTTGTCCGACGCGACGGGTTATCACACAGTCTGTGAGTTTTCATTTTTATAAAAATCCAATAATAACCTTAACAATTGTATCCAATTTAAAATATAATCTATTCATATCATTAGATTTATCTAAAATACTTCTATCCCAAATCACAAACTAAAATTTATAAGGTGTTAAAAACATTAAGATCCTATTTTCCACATAATAACTTGTGAACACTTTCATCAAGTATTATTTTAAAACATGTTAACACCCTGAATTACCATAAAACATTATTATTTCATTAATTCATCCTTATCCTTTATATAATACTCTATATATTCCTTTTATCCAAAATTATTGATTAAGACAACTACGATGATATAAAAAACTATTAATCAGTTTCAAAGAAGTCAAGAATATCCTATATAATTTATCCAAATCCAGCATCTCTTATTCCAAAATCACTACCTCATTATCAGGACCACATTAAATATTACATTTTATTCAAACCATGTATTTTTCAAAAAATTATAGCTTAATATTATGTAACTTTTCTTATAACCATATAATATCATATCCTCAATAAAATAGTACAGTAGTATAACCCTTATTTATCTCTAGTTTATTGTAGATACAACACACAAATGAAATACTTCTATAATAGTAACATAAGAACACTAGTCATTCATCTTCATCTGAGGTTGTATCACAACTTTATTATTATCTAATAGCATCATTTGATGCATACTCTGATGACTTGGACAATGATTCTCTTAGTGTCCCAACCCCTTATAGATGAATAATTTTACATTTGAAACCCTTTTCTTACCCTAGCAATCAAATACATGGTGTCCTTTTTCATAATAAGTATAACAAACTCTCATTCCCTTCATGCATTTACCGAGGTGATTATTTCCATATTTATCACATCTGGGAAAATACTTTTTCCCCTCTTCCCTTTAACCATATTTCTCTCTACCATCCTTTTCTTATTTTTATTCCATTCAAAGACATAGGAATCATAGAATTCTTTACTTATCATATTAACACATGATATTATTTCTTCATTTGTTCAGAATATGTGGGATTATATTTCCCTTATAAATGTTGGCTTAAAACTATTTATGATATGATCCTTTTTAATCATTGGATCATAAGTGTTGTTGGTGTCCTCATTCCATTTACAGGGAACCATTTCTAAATAATGCATACACTTGGTCAAATTACTAATCACAATTCATAATCCCAAACTTTTAAAAAAGATAACATAAATTCAACAGTTTATGGATATAATCCATAATTGTAAGAAAATTTTCTATGAGGAAGTATTTATACCAAAATCATTCATAATGACTTGTAATGAAAATTTGAATTATCTTATGCAAATCCCCCGGGAGTGTAGGAGCCAAGAGTGCATCAAGGCCCGTTGTCATGCACCAGTTCACGTTTGTGTCTATCCCAAAGTGGTGTTTTCGGGTTTTATCCCTTCGTACATCTGTGTCGGAGCATGCTCTACCTGCTCCAATCTAGACAGGTATGTATTGCATTGATATCTCAAAAAATCTCTACATTACCCAAATTCTTGGATGTTCTTCTATATTAATTCTCAATGTCTGTCTTAGAGTAAAGTGATCTGATCAGAGTTTATCTAAATCAAGATTCCAATGTTTTTACAAAACTTCCTCTGATACCAACTGTAACTCCCAAACCCTATAATCCCAAAGTCTATGTATTATTTTAATATATTGGCATGATTACAAGGAATCATGTTCCAAAAGAACGATTATTTTAGAAGTGTTTGAAAATAGATTACATTAATGAACATTGCATTAATCTTTCTAAAATAGAACAAAAAAAATAATCCTCTTAGAATTCAATTTTTTTCCTTAGAATAACCATGAATCTCAAACATAAAACATAGCTTAGGATCCTAGGAAAATAAAACATAAGAAAGGGATGAGCTCAAATTCTATGTAATTATAACAATATAGCGGAAATATTCATAAATAAGCATAAACATTTGAGGAAATATAAAAAACTAAAACAATATCCTTTTCAACATAAACATTATCATAATATTGAAAATATAAATCAATATAATTCCATATACATACTCACATGGATATTCTACTAGTCGAATAATCCCATGCCATATCTGTAACAACTTGATATTTTATGATAAGTATTCTTTTTAATTTATTTAATGTAATGTGTTTTATGCTACAACAAGATTATCGTGTGCTATATGCAACAACGTATTAGCTTTCTATATACGCAACACTATTCTTGGATTTTGTTACACACAATTTCAAGTTCGTTTGATAATATTCATTCTACGCAACATTGAGTATATATATATATATTCAATGTATAAATGAAAAATGGTTGGATTATGTTATAACGAAACAACAAATGAGTCATGTACAACATGCAACCCAATATTGGCTTGCATTACATGCAATCACGTCCTTCCTCGATAGCGTGTGTTGTACGCAATACCTAGTTTTTCTAAACAACGATATGCTCTTAAAATATTATTAAAACTAGCCATTATTAATAGTCTTACCCACATTTTGAAATTTTAGAATTTTATTTTCGAAGATGGACTTCATTTTTGGATTCAGAATATTGAAATTAGCCTTGGGTAAAATTTTGGTATTTATCTGAAAACTTTCAATTTTTGATGAATAGTGAAAACACTGGGTTACAATTTAAAAACCAACTTTTTATTTAAATAATTATTTATTTTATTTAAATTTATTTTAGGTCAAAATTGATACATAATACCTATATAAGTTCAATGTAATTCATTGAAGTCATTTTATAATAATTTTAGATATATAAAAATTTTATTGAACTTTTGACCGTCTTTTACCCACCTCCTAGGAGAATTTGCAAATTGACATAAAACGTAATTTTACCACTTTTGTGAATGGAATTTCAAAAATCCGAGAGACACGGTTGATGTCAGTATGTAAAATGTGGTTCAATGAGATGAATATAATTTTTGGTGAATAGTAACTGTTTACTTTTTTTAACCACGGTTAAAAGTAAATAGGGTAATTAAGGGTAAAAATGATATTATTATTACCCTTACACATGAACTAATTCTATTGGATAAGTTAAATTCGACCAAAAAGAACCTTAGGTATAAAATATGACCATTTAGGCCCACTTGGATTAGATCAGGACATTTAATATTAATTTATTTAATGAAGGGTTAAAATAGTTAAAATCAAATTTAATAACTAAATAATTTTTAATATAGGATTATACATAAGATAAATTCGACTATAAATATTCATTAGATATGTAAAATGATTTCCTACATAATGGTATTTTATTTGTAATTTTTAGACAATAAATAAATTAATTTATTTATAACACAATGATGATGTTGTAATTATCTTATTAATGAAATATTGACATAATTGATGTTATAAATACCAAAATAAATTTAATTTGAGACTTTTTATGAATTAAAAAAAATATATATGTTATTATTGATTTAGTTAACTTTTTTCGAACTAATCATTCTTTTAGGAGTTTCACAAAAATCAATTACCAAATAGTGTCAAAATTCACATAAAATAGTTTTCAGAACAAATATTATATTATTAATTGTTATTGTATTCCTAAAAATCTATGTTTCATCCAAATTAAATAGATAAGGTTATATATATTAATAATAAACAACTTGGGGTTCTTTTGTCTTGTTATCGTAAGTTTATTAACCTTATAGTGTAAGAAAACAAGAAGACACGATAAAAGAAAAATTATTTAACTTAAAGTTAAATAAAAATGATAAGGTTACAATAGAAACCTAAAATTGAATAAATTATATTGGATGTGAGGATTTAGACCCATCCCCACATTAGCTTCAAAATAAATCAATTTGGAGCTATTAAAAACCAAATATGACTTTATAATAAAATAATATTTTTTGTTTTTCCAAAGGTGCCCTCTCCTCCCTTATAAAAGGGAACCTCTTCCATCTCTTCCACACACCACTTTGAGCCTTAATTCTCGGCCAAACCCTGAAAAATTCTTTTTTCCACTTCCCTAGAAACATCCTAGAGGTTATAGTCTTCTTAATAGACCAATACTAGTGCCCTGAGAGAAGGTTTCAAAAGGTGTGTCGAAAGAAGAGGTAATATCTGTTACCGATTCTTTCAACTTTATTTCTTCTTCTACTTATTCTTCATTAGTTGTTTCATTATGAAGTAATAACATCAGTATCACTCATATACTGATATGTTATTATAATTATGAAACAACCCTATTTCACCATCTATCCATCCTACGGAAAACGAAATCACCGCGCGTGCGTATGTACGGAATACCGTCTCCACGCCGTGGTGTAATCTGTTTTGACCACCACCTTACTTGGATGGGTATAATTGTGTAAATAAATACCTATATATGATTATTTAAAAGTGATATTGATTCTGAAATATTATACATACACTTCATTGAAAATCCACGATCATGGGAATGCTATCATCTCTCATGCGTACATACGTACTACCGTCTCCACGACACGATGAGATTCATTCTCCATGTTAACCATTCATGAATGATTATAAAGTATATATAATAAGTAATCATGAAATATATGACATAATAATGATACTGTATTTATGTGTGTATATATTTATGCCATCTACTTAAATTCATTCAATTCAATAAGGAAACGAAAACACCGTTCATGCGTACGTACGGCCTACCGTCTCCATGAACGGTGTATTTCATTTCATTTAATCGATCTATCATATATATATGTATATAATGAAATATATATTATATATAAATCATGTTTTACATTCTGGAATTAATTAATTCAGGATATAAGTAATAATATCAATAACAAAAAGTCCAAAAACGTACGATAAATAAAATGATTTAACTCAAAACGCTGCTTTAACATGGAACTTACAAAACAATGGGTAATATAAAGTCATAAGTGAACCATATATTATATCATAAAATTGAATATGATTCCGTAATAAGTAAATGACATTATTTAAATCATTATACAGGAGTTTTGGAAACGTACGAAGAATATCGGACCTATGGTAAGGGTTAATTTTGCAAATTTCATTTTTATCCGAGATTGCTTATTCGTAAGTATTTACTGGGGTTATTTCTATCATCCATGTCCATGTTTTATAAAAGTTTTTTCATGTATGTTTAAATTCCTTTTTAACCATTTTTTTACTTTTACTACATGGTATGTAAGGAATCTTTCTATTGTTTACGTTACGAGGTACTTTTTTACTTTTCCGACAAAAGTAAAAGAAAAATGTTATTTTTAACTTATACGACGTGAACAGATTTTTATGGTTTTATAAAGCCTTATTTTCAAGAAGATTCATCCAAAATATTTCATGACTATTTTCAAGAAAATACTTTTCATTTAAAATTGCATGGAATTTTGTGAAGCAAAAATTATTTTAAAGAGGAAAGGATATTTTCCTCAGGAAATCTTTTCAAATGTTTTATCAAAACCATTTTCCACCTAGGATGACATTATTTCATAAGTGTATGTTTCAAGTTTAATGTCTCTATGATTTACATGGTTTCACTTTTCTTATTTTGAAATGATATCCATTTATTTTATATGGATTATGTGATGATGAGATGATGTTGTTGAAACCCATTTCATTCGTTGTGTTATTATGAATGATGTATGTTTATTTTGTGGAACAAGTAAGAATGATTTCATTATGAGATCAGTGAGACCTATATCTCCCTCCAATTCATTTGGTAATGATTAATATATCATGAGATATACATTAATAGAACGTAAAGTTAAAATGGTTCAGTAATACAGGACTGGAATGGGGAGTGAACTCGATTCAGAAAGGGTCTTTGTCCACTAAGATGGTCTTGGCAGCAATGTCTTCACTACTATGTAAATCATAACAAGTGTTGAAAGGTTTCCAAAATTACATGTTTCATTCCGATGATATTTTATCATGATTTATGTTCCATTATGGTCTATTCCTTATGTAATTCCATGTTTTATGTCATTGGTCAAGATTTTGTTGTTTAGATTTCATGCTCATGTTTTTTTTACATTAAAATGTCTAAGGATTGGTTTATGTTATCTATGATTACCCTTACTGAGCATTTGAGCTCACCCGTTATATGTTTTATTTTCCCTAGGATTTAATGAAATGTTTTAGGTAAGAAAACAAAAGGGGAAGATCATTAATGGAGATGTTGAAGATCGTTCGCCACGATTAGAAGATTATATTCCGAGTTTCCAAAGACACTAAACTATTAAGATCCTTGTGTGTCTGTTTTTGTTATATATTAAGTATTCCGCAAAAGTAATGTAATTTCCATGTACGTCAAGATTTGGGTCTCTATAGTTGGTATCTGAGGAAAGGTTTATTCAACATTTGGAAACTAGGATGAAAAAAACGTTAGTGAGATCCCAAGAGATATTACTATGTTATGTCTAGGGATGTCCCTAAGGATAAGTATACATATAGGTTATAGTCCTAGAACTACGGTAACGATCATATAATTTAACCTAAGATGTTATATATTGAGGGTACTCCCCCTTTACAATGTTGTTTTCCCTAGCATGATTTTTTCCTCTCACAGAATTCTTTTTCTGTTTTAGTCAATGGAGGGCACAAGAATGAATTCAGTTAACATTGAATCCAATGGAAAAATTGGTGACTATTAGAAACAAGATTGCATAATTTCTAGAGAGAAATATATTGTGATTATTCAGAATTAGTTATCGCAATATATGATTAACAAGGTGAATGTTAGTGGTATGCCTAATTCATCAAATAAGAGGAAGATAGACTTTTATGCATGTTCGGATGTTGAGGAGAATAAAGAAAGGGAGATTGAGATTTCTAAATAAGGGAAGAAGATCCTTGAGGAATACCTCAAATGGAGGGATAGATGTAATCTCTGTGGAGAAAAGGGTCATAGAGTGACAGACTATTATGGATTTCAATGTGTTATTTGTGGAGAAAATGGGCATTACTCAACTCAATGCCCTAACCTAAAAAGTTACTTCTAAATCAAGAAGGACTTATTACAGGACAATCGTTAAAGATGATGGATTGAAGTGTTTATGTGTTGGTATTCAAGAATAATGTTGTTGAGGTACTTTTTTGGTGTATTAGAATATTTTTGTGGTTTTCAATAATTTAATGGTACCAGTAACAATGAAAAGTGATTCAAATATTTTGGAAAGCAGATGATATGCGCATAATGAAGGGATAAGAAGATAATGAGATTTTTGATTGTATTCATGAGCTCAAGATTGATATAAGGACTAAGTGATATCATAGTTTGAGTATATAGAATTTGGAGGATTTTGGTATGTGGAAAGTGCTAACATTTAACTACATTCATGTTTTCACTAAGGTTCAATAGGTATTAATTCTTTAAGAGAATACATGATTAAGGTATTCAGAAGTTTTTAATTTGACCAACAAGATATATCTTATGATATATGGGGGATAAATGATGGCATTCACGTGATTTTTATGTTATATTTCAAATAATCATTTTCTTTATACAAGGAGCTTGGACCAAAGTATTTTAGATAAGCCTAAAGATTGGAATGGATCATATTGGACATAATTTAGTATTGTTTAAGGATAGAACTTTTTTTAATATTATTGATGGGATGTTATAGTAATATAGCTTTAGAAAAAGGAAAACCTTCCAGACAGGCGACATCCCATCACGTCAGACAAGGCTGTTGGAATCGAACCCACAACCGAAGTGTGACTGGCCTTTATCGTCTACCATTGGCCTACAGGAAGTCCCTGGTTAGTAGAAACTATTTTTATTTTATTACATGGTATGATATATGATGTATAAGTTCATTTTTGGAATCGTATACGATTAACCACACCATAGATGGACTTATGTATATTTGATAACTTTTCCTAACCTTTTGATTGAAACAGTTGGAATGACCCATCATTCTATCACATGATCTGTTAACACCACACGAATAACAAATTCAACTTAATTTCTTTAAGAGATGAAGTGGAAATTGGTCAAAGCACGAACAACAGTGACATTATACCAAAATAAATTAAGTATTTATTCTAATTCCAATTATTCAACTTTAGGGAAATGATCTTGAAAACCAAAAATGTTGTCCTAGTGCCCTTATATCCGACGAATCAAATGGTACCCTAGATAATCACAAATTTATGGCTTTGTGATTGTTGGATTTTTCATAGCCATGTTCTCAACCACTCTCCATCAGAACACGGCGGTTAGATTTCTCTTCCATATCCATATTTTCACCTATGTTCTCCTATGTGGAATCCTAGTGATTAGTTAACTTGGGAAACCATTACATTTTATACTTTAGTTTTTAAAGATATGTTTTGGTATTTCATTTTTCAATGTTGGTTTCAAAAAAAGAAACTTTCAAGTAGAAAACCATGTATAACCCTAACTAATTTCAAGGGAGAAATTCATTTTAAGGGGGGTAGAATGTAACAACCCAATATTTTATGATAAGTATTATTTTTAATTTTTTTTGATTCCAAGTGTTTTATGCTACAACAGGATTATCGTGTGCTATACGCAACATTGTATTAGCTTGTAATATACACAACACTATTCTTATATTGTGTTACACAATATTTCAAGTTCGATTGATAATAGTCATTCTACGCAACATTGAGTATATATATATATATATTCAATGTATAAATGAAAAATGGTTGGATTCTGTTATAACGAAACAACAATGGAGACTTTCACAACATGAAACCCTATCTTGGCTTGCATTACACGCAATCACAACCTTCCTCGATAGCGTGTGTTGTACACAATACCGAGTTTCGCTAAACAACGATATGCTATTAAAATATTATTAAAACTAGCCGTTATGAATAGTAATACCCACTTTTTGAAATTATATAATTTTTTTTGAAAACAGACTTCATTTTTGGATTCTGAATAACCAAATTAGCCTAGGGTGAAATTTTGTTATTTTTCCGAAAACATTCAATTTTTGATGAATAATGAAAACAATGGGTTACTATTTAAAAACCAACATTTTATTTAAATAATTATTTATTTTATTTAAATTTATTTTAGGTCAAAATTGATACATAATAACTATATAGGTTCAATGTAATTCATTGAAGTCATTTTATAATAATTTTAGATATATAAAAATTTTATTGAAGTTTTGACCGTCTTTTACCCACCTTCTAGGAGAATTTGAAAATTTACATAAAACATAATTTTACCGCTTTTGTGAATGGAATTTAAAAAATCCAAGAGACACAGTTGATGTCAATAAGTATAATGTGGTTCAATGAGATGAAAATAATTTTTGGTGAATAGTAACTTTTTACTTTTTTTTATCACGGTTAAAAGTAAATAGGGTAATTATGGGTAAAAATGATTTTATTATAACCCTAACACATGTCCTAATTCTATTTGATAAGTTCAATTCGAAAAAAAACCTTAGGTATAATATATGACCATTTAGGCCCACTTGGATTAGATTAGGACATTTAATATTAATTTATTTAAAGAAGGGTTAAAATAGTTATAATCAAAGTTTAATAACTAAATCATTTTTAATATAGGGTTATACATAAGATAAATTCGACTATAAATATTCATTATAAATATAAAATGATTTCATACATAATGATATTTTATTTTTAATTTTTAGACATTAAATAATTTAATTAATTTTTGACACAATGATGATGCAGTAATTATATTAATAATGAAATATTGACATAATTGATGTTATAAATACCAAAATAAATGTAATTTGAGACTATTTATGAATTAAAATTATTTTTTATGTTAATATGAAATGTTATTATTTATGTAGTTAAATGTTTTCGAAATAATCATTATGTTAAGATTTTCAAAAAAATAAATTACAAAATAGTGTCAAAATTGACATAAAATAGTTTTTAAAACAAATATTATATTATTAATTGTTATTTTATTCCTAAAAATCTAAGGATCGGAAAAATAACTTATATAAGGTTATATATATTAATAATGAACAACTTGGGGTTCGTTTGACTTGTTATTGTATCTTTATTTACCTTATAGTGTAAGAAAACAAGAAGACACAGTAAAAGTAAAATTATTTAACTAAAAGTTAAATCTAAATGATAATGTTAAAATAGAAACCTAAACTTGTCTAAATTATATTGGATTAGAGTATTTGGACCCATCCCCACCTTATCTTCTAAATAAATCATTTTGGAGATATTAAAAATAGAATATGACTTTATAATAAAATAATATTTTTAGTTTTTCCAAAGGTGCCCCTCTCCTCCCTTATAAAAGGGCACCTCCTCCCTCTCTTACACACACCACTTTGAGCCTTCATGCTCAGCCAAACCCTGCCAAATTCTCTTCTCCACTTCCCTGGAAACATCCAAGATGTTCTGGTCTTCTTCAAAGGCAAATATTGGTGCCCTAAGAGGAGGTTTCAAAAGGCGTGTCGAAAGATGAGGTAATATCTGTTACCAATTCTTTCAACTTTATTTCTTCTTCTACTTCTTATTCTTTATTTGTTTCATTATGAATTAATAACATAAGTATCACTCATATACTGATATGTTATTATATTTATGAAACAACCCTATTTCACCATCTATCCATCTTACGGAAAACTAAATCACCGCATGTGCGTACGTACGGACTACCGTCTCCACGCCGTGGTGTAATCTATTTTCGACCACCACCTTACATGGATGGGTATAATGGTGTAAATAAATAACTAGATATGATTATTTAAAATTGATATTTATTATTAAATATTATACATACACTTCAATGAAATTCCACGATCATGGGAATGATATCATCTCTCGTGCGTACATACGGACTACCGTCTCCACGACGCGATGAGATTCATTCTCCATGTTAACCATTCATGAATGATTATAAAGTATATATAATAATTAATCATGAAATATATGACATAATAATTATACTGGATTTATTTTTATATATATGTATGTCATCTACTTAATTTCATTCAATTCAATAAGGAAACGAAAACAGCGTTCATGCATACGTACGACCTACCATCTCCATGAACGGTGAATTTCATTTCATTTAATAGATCTATCATATATATATGTATACACTGAAATATATATTATATATAAAACATGTTTAAAATTCTGGAATTATGTAATTCAGGATATAAGTAATAATATAAATTACAACAAGTCCAAACACGTACGAGAAATAAAATGATTTAACCCAAAATGCTGCTTTAACATGGAACTTACAAAAGAACGGGTAATATAATGTCATAAGTGAACAATATATGATATCATAACAATGAATATGATTCTGTAATAAGTCAATGATATTATTTAAATCATTATACACGTGGTTTGGAAACGTACGAAGCATATCGGACCTAAGGTAAGGGACAATTTTGCAAATCTCATTTTTATCCGAGATTGCTTATTCGTAAATATTTACTAGGGTTATTTCTATAATCCATGTCCATGTTTTATAAAAATGTTTTCATGTATGTTTAAATTCCTATTTACCCAATTTTTTCTTGTACTACATGGTATTTAAGGAATCTTTCTTTTGTTTACGTTATGAGGTACTTTTTTGACTTTTTTGACAGAAGTACAAGAAAAATGTAATTTTTAACTTATACGGCGTGAACGGATTTTTACAGTTTTATAATGCCTTATTTTCATGAATCATCATCCAAAATATTTCATGACTATTTTAAACAAAATACTTTTCATTTAAAATTGCATTGAATTTTGTGAAATGAAAAGGATTTTGAAGAAGAAAGGATATTTTTCCTCAAGAATTCATTTCAAATGTTTTAGGAAAACCATTTTCCATCTAGGATGACATTATTTCATAAGTGTATATTTCAAGCTTAATGTCTCTATGATTTACAAAGTTTCAATTTTCATATTATGAAATGATATCTATTTATTTTCTATGGATTATGTGATGATGAGATGATGTTTTTGAAACCCATTTCATTCGTTGGGTTATTATGAATGATGTATTTTTATTTTGTGGCGCAAGTAAGAATGATTTCATTATGAGATGGGTGGGACCTATATCTCCCTCCAATGAATTGGGTAAAGATTTATATCTAATGAGATAGACATGGCTGGAACGATAAGTTAAAACGGTTCAGTAATATAGGACTGGAACGAGGAGTGAACTAGATTCAGATAGGGAATTTTCCCACTAAGATGGTATTGGATGAAATGCCTAGGATACTATGGAAATCATTACAAGTGTTGAATGGTTGCAACAATTACAATTTTTATTCCCATGCTATTTTATCATGATTTATTTTCCATTATGATCTACGCCTTTTGTACTTCCATGTTTTATGTCATTGCTCAAGATTTTGATGTTTAGATTTTATGCTCATGTTTTTTTAAATTAAAATGTCTAAGGATTGTTTAATGATCTCTATGATTACCCTTACTGTGAATTTTAGCTCACCCTTTATATGTTTTCTTTTCCCTAGGATTTAAATAATGGTTTTAGGTAAGAATACAAAAGGGGAAGATCATTAATGGAGATGTTGAAGATCTTTCACCATGATTAGAAGATTATATTCCGAGTTTCCAAAGACAGTAAACTATTACAATCCTTGTGTGTCTGTTTTTGTTATGTAATAAGTATTCCACAAAAGTAATGTAATTTCCATGTACGTCATGCTTTAGGTCTCTACAGTTGGTATCAGAGGAAAGGTTTAGTAAACCTTTGGAAACTAGGATGCAAAAACGTTAGTGAGATCCCTTGAGATATTACTAAGGTCTATCTAGGGATGTCTCTAAGGATAAGTATACATATTGGATATAGTCCTAGAACTATGGTAACGATATTAGAATTTAACCTAAGATGTTATATATTGAGGGTACTTCCCCTTTATTATGTTGTTTTCCCTAGCATGATTTTTTCCTCTAACAGAATTCTTTTTTTGTTTTAGTCAATGGAGGGAACCAGAAGGCATTCGGTTAACATTGAATCCAATGAAAAAATTGGTGACTATGAGAAAAAAAATGACGTAATTCCTAGAGAGAAAGATATTGTGATTATGCCGAATTAGTCATCGCGAAATATGAGTGACAAGGTGATATTTAGTGGTATGACTAATTCATCAAATAATAGGAAGATAGAATTTTATGCATGTTCGCATGTTGGGGAGAATAAGGAAAGGAAGATTGAGATTTATAAATAAGGGAAGAAGAACCTTGAGGAATACCTCAAATGGAGTGATTGATGTTATCTGTATGGAGAAAAGGTACATAGAGTGATAGACTGTTATGGAGTTCAACGTCTTATTTGTGGAGAACATGGGAATTACCCAACTCAATGCCCTGAACAAAAAAGTTACTTCTAAATAAAGGAAGGACTTATTCTAGGACAATCATTAAAGAGGATGGATTGAAGTGTTTATGTATTGGTATTCAATAATAATGTTGTTGAGGTACTTTTATGGTGTATTAGAATATTTTTGTGGTTTTCTATAATTTTATGGTACCAGTAACCATGAAAAGTGATTCAAATATTTTGGAATGTAGATGATATGCACATAATGAAGGGATAAGAAGATAATGAGATGACTGATTGTATTCATGAGATCATGATTGATATAAGGACTAAGTGATATCATGGTTTGAGTATATAGAATTTCGAGGATTTTGGTTTGTGGAAAGTGTTAACTTTTATATGCATTCATGTTTTCATTAGGTTCAATGGGTATTCACTCTTCAAGAGAATACATGATTAAGGTATTCAAATGTTTTTAATTTGACCAACAAGATATCTTATGATATATGGGGGATAAATGATGGCATTCATGTGATTGTTATGTGACATTTCAAGTAATTATTTTCTTTATACTATGAGATTGGACAGAAGTATTTTAGATATGCCTAATTATTGGAATGGATTATTTTGGAAAAAAGTTAGTATTGTTTAAGGAAAGAACTTTTTTTCGATATTATTGATGTGATGATTTAGTAATATAGATTTATAAAAAGGAAAACCTGCATGACGGGCGTCATCCCATTGCGTCGGACAAGGATGTGGGAATCGAACCCACAACCAAAGTGCGACTGGCCTTTATCGCCTACCACTGGCCTACAGGAAGTCCTTGGTTAGTAGAAAATAGTTTTATTTTATTACGTGGTATGATATATGAAGGATAAGTTCATTTTTGGAATAGTATACTGTTAACCTCATCAAAGATGGACTTATGTATATTTGATAACTTTTTCTAATCTTTTGTTTGAAACAGATGGAATGACCCATCGTTCTATCACATGATCTATTAACACTTCATGAATAACAAATTCAACTTCATTTCATTAAGAGATGAAGTGGAAATTATTCAAAGAACGAACATCAATGATATTATACCAAAATAAATTAAGTATTTCTTCTAATTCAAATTCTTCAAATTTAGGGAAATGATCTTGAAAACCACAAATGTTGTCACAGTGCCCTTATATTCGATTAATCAGATGGTACCCTAGATCATCACAAATTTATGTCTTTATGATTTTTGGATATTTCATAGCCATGTTCTCTACCACTCTCCATGACAACATGACGGTTAGATTTCTCTTCCATATCCATATTATCCCTTATGTTCTCCTATGTGGAAACCCAGTGATTAGTTAACTTGGGTAACCATTACGTTTCATACAGTAGTTCTTAAAGTTAAGTTTTGGTATTTCATTTTACGATGTGGGTTTCAATTAAAGAAAGTTTGAAGTAGAAAACCATGTATAACGTCGGCGAATTTCGAGGGCGAAATTTTTTTTAAGGGGGGTAGAATGTAACAACCTGTTATTTTATAATAAATATTCTTTTTAATTTATTTGATGTCATGTGTTTTTTGCTACAACAAGAATATCATGTTCTATACACAACACCATATTAGCTTGCAATATACGCAACACTATTCTTAGATTGTGTTACACACAATTTCAAGTTCATTTGATAATAGTCATTCTACGCAACATTGAATATATATATATATATTCAATGTATAAATGAAAAATGGTTGGATTATGTTATAACGAAACAACAAAGGAGTATTTAACAACACAAAACCCTATCTTGGCTTGCATTACACGCAGTCACGACCTTCCTCGATAGTGTGTGTTGTACGCAATACCAAGTTTTGCTAAACAATGATATGCTATTAAAATATTAATAAAACTAGCCATTATGAATATTAATACCCACTTTTTGAAATTTTGTAAATTTTATTTTTGAAAATGGACTTCATTTTTGGATTCGGAATATTAAAATTATCCTACGGTGAAATGTTGGTATTTTTCTAAAAACATTCAATTTTTGATGAATAGTGAAAACACTAGGTTACTATTTAAAAACCAACTTTTTATTTAAATAATTGTTTATTTTATTTAAATTTATTTTAGTTCAAAATTGATACATAATACATATATAAGTTCAATTTAATTCATTGATGTCATTTTATAAAAATTTTATATATCTAAAAATTTTATTGAACTTTTGACCGTCTTTTACCCACCTCCTAGGAGAATTTGCAAATTTACATAAAACATAATTTTTCCACTTTTGTGAATGGAATTTCAAAAATGCTAGAGACACGGTTGATGTCAGTAAGTAAAATTTGTTTCAATGAGATGAAAATAATTTTTGGTGAATAGTAACTTTTTACTTGTTATTACCACGGTTAAAAGTAAATAGGGTAATTAAGTGTAAAAATGATATTATTATTACACTAACACACGTCCTAATTCTATTGGAAAAGTGAAATTCAACCAAAAAAAACCTTAGGTAGAAAATATGCCCATTTAGGCCCTCTTGGATTAGATTAGGACATTTAATATTAATTTGTTTAAAGAAGGGTTAAAATAGTTAAAATCAATGTTTAATAACTAAATCATTTTTAATATAGGTTTATACATAAGATAAATTCGACTATAAATATACATTAGAAATATAAAATTACTTCCTACATAATGATATTTTATTTGTAATTTTTAGACATTAAATAATTTAATTTATTTATGACACAATGATGATGCTGTAATTATCTTATTAATGAAATATTGACATAATTGATGTTATAAATACAAAAATAAATGTAATTTGAGACTTTTTATGAATTAAAATAATTTTAAATGTTAATATGACATGCTAGTATTGATTTATTTAACTTTTTTCTAACTAATCATTCTGTTAGGAGTTTCACAAAAATATATTACCAAATAGTGTCAAAATTGACATAAAATAGTTTTTAAAACAAATATTATACTATTAATTGTTATTTTATTACTAAATATATAATGTTCGGAATAATGACTTAGATAAGGTTATATATATTAATAATAAAAAACATGGGGTTCGTTTTTCTTGTTATAGAAGGTTTATTAACCTTATAGTGTAGGAGAACAAGAAGACACGGTAAAAGTAAAATTATTTCACTTAAAGTTAAATCTAAATTATATGGTTACAATAGAAACCTAAACTTGTCTAAATTCTATTGGATGAGAGGATATCGACCCATACCCACCTTATCTTAAAAATATATCAATTTGGAGCTATTAAAAACCGAATATGACTTTATAATAAAATAATACTTTTAGTTTTTTCAAAGGTGCCCCTCTCCTCCATTTTAAAAGGGCACCTCCTCCATCTCTTACACACACCACTTTGAGCCTTCAAGCTCTGCCAAAACCTGCCAAATTCTCTTCTCCACTTCCCTATAAACATCCTAGAGGTTTTTTGCTTCTTCAAAGACCAATCTTAGTGCCCTAAGAGGAAGTTTCAAAAGTCGTGTCGAAAGAAGAGGTAATATCCGTTACCGATTCATACAACTTTATTTCTTCTTATACTTCTACATCATTAGTTGTTTCATTATGAATTAATAACATCAGTATCACTCATATAATGATATGTTATTGTATGTATGAAACAACCCTATTTCACCATCTATCCATCCTACGGAAAACGAAATCACCACATGTGCGTACGTACGGAATACCGTCTCCACGTCGTGGTGTAATCTGTTTTCGACCACCACCTTACTTGGATGGTTATAATGGTGTAAATAAATAACTATATATGATTATTTCAAAGTGATATTGATTCTGAAATATTATACATACACTTCAATGCAATTCCATGATCATGGGAATGATATCATCTCTCGTGCGTACTTACGGACTACCGTCTTCACAACGCGATGAGGTTCATTCTCCATGTTAACCATTCATGAATGATTATAAAGAATATATAATAAGTAATCATGAAATATATGACATAATAATGATACTGGATTTATGTGTGTATATATTTATGTCATCTACTTAATTTCATTCAATTCAATAATGAAACGAAAACAGCGTTCATGCGTACGTACGACCTACCGTCTGCAAGAACGGTGTATTTAATTTCATTTAACCGATCTATCATATATATATGTATATACAAAAATATATATTATATTTAAATCATGTTTTACATTATGGAATTAAGTAATTCAGGATATAAGTAATAATATCAATAACAAAAAGTCCAAACACATACGATAAATAAAATGATTTATCCCAAAACGCTACTTTAACATGGAACTTACAAAAGAACAGGTAATAAAAAGTCATAAGTGAAACATATATGATATCATAACAATGAATATGATTATATAATAAGTCAACGACCTTATTTAAATCATTATAAAGGAGGTTAGGAAACATACAAAGCATATCGGACCTAAGGTATGGGATGATTTTGCAAATCTCATTTTTATCTGAGATTTCTTATTCAAAAGTATTTACTGGGGTTATTTCTATCATCCATTTCCATGTTTTATAAAAGTTTTTTCATGTATGTTTAAATTACTTTTTACCCATTTTTGACTTTTACTACATGGTATGTAAGGAATATTTTTTTTACGTTACGAGGTACTTTTTTGACTTTTCCGACAAATGTACAAGAAAATTTTTATTTTTAACTTATACGGCGTGAACGGATTTGTACGGTTTGATGAAGCCATATTTTCATGAATCACCATCCAAATTATTTCATGACTATTTTCAACAAAATAATTTTCATTTAAAATTTCATTTAATTTTGTGAAACGAAAATAATTTTGAAGAAGAAAGGATATTTTCCTCAAGAATTCATTTCAAATGTTTTATCAAATCCATTTTCCATCTAGGATGACATTATATCATAAGTGTATGATTCAAGTTTAACGTCTCTATGATTTACATGTTTTCACTTTTCTTATTATGAAATGATATCCATTTATTTTATATGGATTATATGATGATGAGATGATGTTTTTGAAACCCATTTCATTCGTTGGTTTATTATGAATGATGTATGTTTATTTTGTGGCACAAGTAATAATGATTTCCTTATGAGATTGGTGGGACCTATATCTCCCTTCAATGAATTGGGTAAAGATTTATATCTCATGAGATAGACATTTCTAGAACAGAATGTTAAAACGGTTCAGTAATACAAGTCTGGAATTAGGAGTGAACTCGAATCAGAAAGTGACTTTGTCCACTAAAATGGTATTGGCACCAATGCCTTCGCTACTATGGAAATAATAACAAGTGTTGAATGGTTTCAACAATTACATGTTTTATTCCCATGCTATTTTGACATGATTTATGTTCCATTATGATCTATGACTTATGTACTTCCATGTTTTATGTCATTGCTCAAGGTTTTGATGTTTAGATTTTATGCTCATGTTTTTTTACATTAAAATGTATAAGGATTGATTTATGATCTCTATGATTACCCTTACTAGGCATTTGAGCTCACCCTTTATATGTTTTCTTTTCCCAAGATTTAAAGAATGGTTTTAGTTAAGAAAAACAAAGGGGAAGATCATTAATGGAGATGTTGAAGATCTTTCACCACGATTAGAAGATTATATTCCGAGTTTCCAAAGAAACTAAACTATTATGATCATTGTGTGTCTGTTTTTATTATGTATTAAGTATTCCTCAAAAATAATGTAATTTCCATGTACATCAAGCTTCGTGTCTCTACAATATCAATAGCCACTTTCATAACAATGGAATACAAAGTGCTAGACTTTCATAACCACATAGTCAAGGCCTAGTGCAAAGACTACAAATAAGATTTTGTCAAGTCCTTGTGCCAAGAAAATAGTTTGTCTCATGAGACCTATTGATGCATCGAGGAGCTATAACGAGCTCCACCCATCACATACTAAGTACAATGCATTCCTCATATGAAAATGATTAAACATAACATAATCATTCGTATTAAAACTAGCATACGAAATGTCAATAATTTATCCATATTCAATTAATGGTATAAAAATAACACATCCACAGTAAAACATATCAGAAAACCTTAAATGAAATATGGAAGTTTTATATCATAAAAAATCAACATCATCCAAGATTAAAATCAATCAAAAGATGTTGATATAGATGAAAATGATTTGTAAAAATCATTATTAGAAATATCCATTTTTCATAAATATATTTCAAAGTCAAAAAATTTAGAAGGGAAGACATTTAAAGAAATTTTTGAATCAAAGTGTCCCATACCACTTTGAAACTATTCAAATGAATTAACATTTAAAAAACATTCATGCCTATATAAATAAATCTTTAAACCCCATTTTGAAAACATATACATTAATTAGAATGATTTAGAAGTATAAATATTTAAAACATTTAAAATGATGTTTTAGTAAAAAATTTATAAAAAATATCTTTGAGAAATCTTTAATGAAACATGGAAATGGATTATAAATATGTCCTAATAGATAATTACGTAAAAACATCTTTGGATAATAAATAGATTGCGAGATTAACCCTTTCATTGCACATTCCTTTGGTCAATGGTACGTTTAACCTCTAGTATAGTGAGCATAGTATGTTACTAAAGTATACCATAACCATATTCATATTTATTATATGATACAATATTCATTTATGAATTTATGATATGCATTTAATAATTATTTCCACTATAAATTAACATTTTGGGTAATAGTTGATTTCGTTTTCTTACTTGTTTTAACTAGTTATTCTTCATCATATCATTTAGATAATGATATAAATAACTCCAGAATATAATCATTGATTTATATATCATATATATTTTTAATATAAATATTTATAACATATATATATATATGAAATGAAAAACACTGTTTATGGATACAGTAGGTCGTACGTATGCATAAACGATGTTTCTTCTTTTATATCGTATTGAACGGAAGTAAGTGTATGAGATATATGTATGTACATATATACATATATACATATACACACATATATATGTCCAATATAATTGTTTTTTCATATATTACATACTTATTAGTAGTATATATTTTTATAATCGTCGATGAATGGTGAATGTGGAAATGAATCCAATCGCGTCATGGAGATGGTAATCCATATGTACGCACGAGCGACAATATCATTTACTTAATGGTGTGGAATAGGATCATATATTAATTTTAAAAAAACATTATCATGTTATTTTCATTATTTATATACATATTACTCATTATTATATCGATCCAAATAACATAGTGTTGAATAACAAATTACACCCCGACATGGACATGGTAAGCCGTACGTATGCACGCATGATGAAATTTTCATTCGTAGGATGGATAGAATAATGAATATGGTTGTGTCATATTTATTATAACATTACAGTATATATAAAGTACTAGTGTTATTATTTTTTATGGTAATAATAATGAAAGAGTAAGTGGAAGAATAAACGAACCTGAAAGAGGGTTGTGGAATCATTACCTTTTCTTCAGGTTCTTCTTGTTGATTTGATCAAAAGGGGTCCATAGGATGGATTTCTGACCAAAGGAAGGCCTCTAGGATGATGGAAGGACAGTATGGGTGGATATTTGGGTAGGGTTTGGATGATCCAAATGGATTTGGTGGTGTGAATTTGTTAGGAGAAGTTCCCTTTTATAAGAGGGGTGAGAGGGTCCTTATGAAAAACCTAAAATATTATTTTATAATAAATTAATGTTCGATCTCAAATGCCTCCAAAATGAATTATTTTAAGACTAAGGATGGTATGGGTCGAAAAAAACTCATCTAATAGTTTTTTTACAGGTTTGGGGGACTATATTAAACGTGTATTTTAGATTTAACTCCTAGTTAAATTGATTGATATTTATTGTGTCTCTTTTTATTTTGATATTATATGGTTAATAAACATACAATAAACATCCTAAAGAATGTAAAGTGGTTCATTAATGACATATATAATAGTATTTAATCCCTTTGGAAGAGCCTTAGATTTTTAATAATATAATACCAATTAATAATGTTATATTTGATTTAAAATTTCTTTTATGTCAATTTTGACACTAATTGGTATTTTGTTTTTTCTAAATTTATAACAAAATTATTACTTCAAAAAAAATTCATTTAATCAACCCTAATATGTCATATTAACATATAAAATTTGTGTAATTCATAAAAAGTCTAAAAATAATTTTATTTGGGTATTTATAATATCAATTATTTTAATATTTCATTAATAAGGTAATTATTGCATCATCATTGTGTAATAAATAAATTAAATAATTTATTTTATAAAAATTAAAAATAAAATATCACTATTTATGAAATAATTTTATATTCATAATTAATATTTATAGTTGAATTTATCTTATGTGTAACATTAAATTAAAAATGGTTTAGTTAATAAACTTTTAATTTAACACTTTTAAATCTTCATGAATTAAATAATAACAAATGTACCAATCAAATAAAAGTGGACCTAAAGGGTCATATTTTATTCCTATGGTTGTTTATGGTCGAATTAAAATCATCTAATAGAATTAGGATATCTTTTAGTGTAATAATAATATCAGTTTTACCTTTAATTTTCCTTTTTACTTTTAACCGTGGTTAATAAAAGTCAAAAGTTACAATTCCCCAAAAATTATTTTTATCTTATTGAACAAAATTTTACTTACTGATATCTACCATGTATCTATAATTATTTAAATTAAATTTATAGAATAGGTAGAATTATGTTTTATGCAAATTTGAAAATGCTCCTAAGAGGTGGGTAAAAGATGGTAAAATTTCAATAAACTTTTTATATATCTAAAATTATGATAAAATGACTCCTATGAATGTCATTGAAATAATATAGGTATTATCTATCTATTTTGACCTAAAATAAATATAAATTAAATAAATAATTATTTAAATGAAATGACAGTTTTAACGAATAACGTAGTGTTTTTCACTATTCATCAAAAATTGAAAGTCTTAAAAATCATACCAAAAATTTAGTCTAAGCTAATTTTGATATTCCAAATTTAATAATGAAGAATATTTTTTCAAATTCTAAACATATAAATTTCATATATATATTTAAAATGAAATCCCATGGTCAAAACCAAAAAGTTTATTTTTAAGAAATAATAATTTTCAACAGATTGACACTTTTTTATGTCCAATTTCAATGTGAAATAACTTACAATGGCCAGAATTGGATTAAATGTTAAAAATATAATCTATTTATAAATTTAAACTGCTAAATTTTATAATTGAACACTATAAATTATTTAGATTAATAAATTTGTTTTCAATTAAAATATAGTATTTTTCACAATTCACCCAAATATGAAAGTTATCAGAAAAACACCAAATATTTATTGAAACAAAACTCTTATGTTATATTATAATGAAGAAGTTTATATTGTAAAGTTTAATATATAAAACATTAAAATATTGGATTTAAAAGGGGATTTCCATAAAAAGGTGGAAAAATTGCATTTTTAAAAAATACTTCTTTTATCTGAGAAGAAATTTTTTTTCTTACATTATTCCAATGAAACTCATAATATTGATTCTAAAATTATAAGGATTATATAAATTTCAAAATTAAGTTAATACTATTCATAACCACTTTTGAATGGATAGTTTGGTAAGTTGCTGTGTGTTTGGACATGGTGTTGCGTGTATTGCAAGTTATTGAATTACTTTGAAGAAATTACGTATTATGAAATCATTGGGTGTTATAGTATGATTTATAAATAATGACACATACTTAATTAATAAATCAAACAATAGGTTTATTCTAGGTTATACATAAAACTATTCAGCATAAATCCTTTATGATGGTTCATAATGAGTTTTAGAATTTTCAAACCACATCCCCCAGGTGTGCCAAACTAGGTGTGTAGCATTACCCCTTGTTGTGCAATAGTTCCAAATAATGCCTTGATCAATTTTGTGTTTCCAGGTTTATTACCCATAAAAAATATTTAGAAGTTCTACATCCACTTTTAGTATCGTGACATGGATTCATTTAGAGGAATCCACTAACTTTATCCATTATAAATATTACAAGAATTTTAATAAAATTTAACTCATTATTTTACTTATTTTTAATGACATAGTTAGGCATATCCTTAGAAATATACCTTGAGAATCCATAAAATATTTCTCATCCTAGATTCTTATTTTTGACTAAGAAATTTATATACTACCAAATATAGAGACCCAATATTAACATAAAACAGTATTACATCATTTGAGATGAATATTCATCACATTACAAAAATACATATCCATATACCATAATAGATTGGTGCTTTATGAGTCATGGAAACATGATATTCTAATGTGGTCAATCAGCTTTGAAATATCCCATAATGAACTTTTCCTTTAGTGCAACCACATAAAAACTTTTTTCCTAACACGGTGAAAGTAATCATTAGAAATGGGAGAGCTCAGATGCTCTGTCAGGGTAAACTATGGATATATGTTATAAGGTCAAGAGAATAAGGGTATGACATCATGAACATAACATTAGAATACAATAACCTCCAAAAAATATCATAATCATGATTCATTGTATAAAAATTTGTAGTTTATATTACGTTGATCCTAATATAATAGTGAACACAAATCATGTGATCATACGAAATGGATATGAACTATAATTTTAAGTAGACAAATATACATTTAACATCATTCCACAAATGTCAAGACTCATTGCCAAAAACATGTCACGGCGCTGCCTTGGTACAACACCAACTGATCATGAAACCACATCATCCTGATTCATAGTCCTTTCATTATAAGGGATTGGGTTTCCCCATTATCTCATAGTAGATCATGTTTCCCCATCATCAAATGGTATTTCATGGTTTCCCATCATCCCAATATTAAATGATTATATACCTATCTCCCATTTTGGATCAGGATGGCCCATTTAACAATTTTTGATCAATCCCATTAACTTATTTCCCATAATTAACTAGTGATATATAAATATTTTACAAATTCATTGGGGGATATATTGGTCCCATACATATCATAATGAAGTCATACATGCATTTGCACGAAAATTATAAATAATAATATAATAACCCATGAAATGAAATGAGGGTCGTAAACCTGTAATAATATCATAAGCTATGGAAAAAATAGACTTTATAATCATTTCCTGAAATAATAAAATGTGAAAAAATGATGGTTTCATAAGAATACAACCAGTGAAAGAGAAATGGGTTTTATTAAAAAAATATACCATGAAATACAAATGGGATCCATAAACATATAATGTTTGAATGTCTGAATGAGTTTCATAAAAATTATTCCATCATAATATAAACCAGTTAGAGACATAATATGAAGGTAATAATTGGATCATTTTCCAATATAGGCATGAGTAACACTGATAGATTATATCATACATGGAAAAAGAATTTTGAAATATAAATTAAAATGTTTTCTATAAAATCATTCTTTCATATTTGAAAAAATAATTTATAAAAAATATAACCTATTGACAAAAAATTACATTGGACATAAACAAAAATACATATAAAGGAATATATAATACCATTTTCCATTATAAAATAAATAGGAAACACAAAAATATTTTGAAATACATTTTTCATTGAAAATAATTTGAAAATATATATATGAAAAATTAAAATAATTAAAATAATTTTCAATGAGTGTATAACTATGAAAAAAATATAAATGGAGAATTGAAGATAGATTAAATAAAATTTAAAAACAAATTGAAATATGTTTTGTAAAACCTATTATTTAATAAATATAATTTTCCATATGAAGAGTGATTTGAAGCCATATATTATTTTTAAAAATGATAAACTATATTAATAATGAAATTGTTGAAAATGGTAAAAAAACATGATGATATCATTAATTAACATAGGATAAAAAATACATATATATTTTTTATATATAGTATATAATATTTCATCAATGGAATAATAATCATAATCAATCCCCAAAATGATAAAATTGTGTCAATAAACTATTACCTCTTTGGTAACTTGAATCATAATAAAATTGAAATTTTATAAATAATAGATGATTAAAATATAATTAGAATTAATATATTCATGATATATAATTTCAATGTGAAGTATATACACCACAAATAATAATTATGGTGCACAACATTGAGTGTATCTCAAAGATGGAAAATTGGGAAAAATTATACTACTGATTTGTAAAAATTTGAGAAATAAACCATACTAATGAAGGGTTAGAGAATGTATGTTTAAATAAAAATACATTTAAGAATATGAAATAAATAATACATTCATTTGTTTTATATTCCACATATAAGAGATTAAATGTTAAACATGGTTTGTTTTTCATTGAAAATAAAATTTAGATGATAAAAACATTAATACATGTGTAACATTATAATCATGATCCCCAATAAATAATAAAATCAATTAAATATTTTAATATAAAAAGTTAATTTAAATTAATTTTATAACATATCATATAGTAGTATACTCACCACACAAAATAATTTAGTGATGAATATTCTATGTATCTCAGTAAAATAAAAAGTGATATGAAATTCTATTACCTTATTTAATTAATTTTATCACACAAAATACAACGTCGTGTATAAAAAATATATAATTATTATAAATTCAAAAAAGAAACATATTATTATATAACATATAATATATGATTTTGTTATTAATTTATATTTCATATTTATTAAAAATTTCTTGTTAATGTTATGTTTTGGGTAATATATACTTTGTTTTTTCATAAATGATTTCTCTTATTATTCATCAAAATCATTCATCGATAATCACACAACTAGAATTTCTACGTTTTGCGACAGGATATTTGTGATGGGAGCCTGTCGCAAAAACCCTTTTATGAATGGGACTTTTCGCAAAGAGTCAGTTGTTATAAACGGCGTTGTAACAAGTGTTTTGTTGCAACAGGCCCATTGAAAAAAATACTAGTTGCGATGGGAAATGGCCCGGTCGCGAATATATTTCTGATTAAATACATTATATATAGAAGAACCGTTCACTAGAGGCCCTTCACAAAATGTTCTTGTGATGGGACGTTAGCCCTTCGTAAATAGCTTATATGTTTTAAGCCTATTGTGATGGGTCCGTCGCAACAAATTAACTGTTATGGTAAATCAATCCATCGCAAAAAAAAAATTAACCAATATATATATAATCGATTTGAGACAAGGCTCCATTACAAAAAAGCGCCATCATAAATATAAAATAAAATATAAAACTATTAATTTTATTAAAATTATAAAAAAATAAAAAATATTGAAATTCTCATTATTTAAAAATACATAATAAAATAGAAATAAAATAAAATTATTTTTAAAGAAAAAAATTATATTAATAATACTAAAATAAAAAATATATTAAAATTAAGAATATTTAGATAAAATATAAAAAATCCTAAAATAATATAATTATTATAATTAGTAAAATAAAAAAACAAAAAATATATAATACTAATAATAAATAACAAAATAACAAAATAATAAAAATAATAAAATAATATTATGAAATATTCACACTAATAAAAAAGAGAAAAACTGTAAATATTTCATATTACATAAAATGGTGAATTCAATTGTTTTTAACAGAACAAAAAATCACTAGGGGATAAACCTCTTGAGGAGTTGGAGGAGCTAGAGGAGATGGTGGAGGAAACGACAACACTAATATAAGGACCCGACCTTAAAACATACATAATATTGAATTAAATGAATAATTCACATTGAGGATCTTTTCAATTTTAGAGTATTAGAGAGTTATGCCATAAATATTACATCTCAAATGATTTTCAAGGTAGACACTTCTACACAATTTCTATTATTTTTTTACAAAACATGAACTCTGGATAAAAAGAGTCATGTCTATTTCCATGATTAAGACGACATGACTTTTCCTTGATCCCATCCTTGACCCTATTCAACTTTATGTCCAGGGAAAAAAATTTCAAAACCTTGGGATGAGCATAAAAAGCTCAGAAATCTATACACAAAGAAAGAAAACTGTTAGTATTTTAAATCAACATGTAAACCATGAATACTTTAACACAAGTAATACTTTTCATCTTTATGAATTAGTAAATAGTCTTTGCTGAATTAAATATCATTCTAACCCTTTTATAACCAAAATATTACCATAAAACCCATATCAATAACACATAGCATATAAAGGTAACTTGGGACATAAACATACATAAATAGAATAACCATATGGTCGACTTCCACACATATCACTAAATGGGATAGCCATATGGGCGACTTCCATACCCAATTCATTGGAGGTTATAACGAAACCACCCGTCCTAGTATTCATGGCACCACCCATCATTTGGTTTATCACATAACCACCCTTCAAATATCTAAGTACCATTATAAAATCATATCACATACAACAAATATAATGGAAAGAAAACATTTCCACATTTCAATCACAATATATCACATAAATATATTTACATAACAAATCCATTTTCAAAACCATTTTCAATACTAAAAAATATGTAAAAGATTATAAGGTATTTATTTTCTTTTAAAAACATTACGTCTTGTTGAGGATGATAAAGATAAAATAATACTCATGGCGGCGGAAAAGGACGTTGTCACTACTTATGTTAAAATAAACATTCTCTTTTTTCATTTAGTAAAATGCTTTGTAGAAAAATATTCCCTTTGAATGAGAAGAAAATTCAATGGGGTTTATACATAGTATAAAATAATATCTTGTATTAGAACAAAATATGCCTCAATGAAAGGAGATTGAGAAGATTCCCATACCTTGTGTCCGACTTGACCCGTTCGTTCTTTAATATCCAGAATAATAAACTATAGTTAATTTCTACTTTTTTAAGAACATTTTTCAAGTTTATTATTCCTTTTATGTCACTTATTACAATGTTATAAATGTTATGTAATCATTTAAGTTAATAACGTCCATTTTTTCAATATTTGGTACTTGTGTCAAAAAAGAACACCTTATATTTGCAAGTTATCCATGTGGTCAATAGTCCATTATATCCAGAATGATATTCATGATAAAGATAACATATATATAATATATATCCAGAATATATATGTATATATAATATTACATGTATGTAAGAAATGAAATGCACCATTCTTGAAGACGGTAAGTTATACGTACGCATGAACGCAACTTTCATTTCTATTTATTATTTTAATGGAATTTAAAAATAATGATACATAGTTATAATATAATCACAGTATAATATCGTATATTATATCATTAACTCTATCCTTTATACATCCCATATAAGGCATTAACGAGTCACGTCACATTGAGGGGTTGGTAGTCTGGACTTCCTCAAATGAGATTATCGTATTTACCCACTATGGAAACCATAAAGGTTAGATATAAATGGAAAATACATAATCATAATGAAAACATAAATATAATATATGTCATATATAAATACAGTTCCATCATAATTCCCACCATTAGAGGCGGTAGGAGATAATCGAACAATCATCGTTTCGTGAGGTGTTAGTTTGTCATCCACAGAAATATTATGTTCTTCACCCATTAGATAGAGGTGTGTTAATGATTAGTTCAAATCTGTCTCATAACAAAACACTAGTATATTGGGTATATTATTTTTGTTAGATAAGAAATTAATAAAAAGCGTTTTGGGGTTGGATAAGTAAAATAATAGATAACAATTTAAGAGAAATTGTTACTTTTAATTTGGGTAACTTCCTTTGGGTTGAACCAAAAGGAATTCTTGAAATTCCTTCTGCCTAAGGTAAGGCTTATATTGGGAGGAGAGCGATGTATGAAGATTACTTATGTAGAGGTTGGAAGATCAAAATGGCTTGAGAGGTGTGAAGAATTAGTTAGAAGTGGTCTCCTTTTATAAGGGGGGGAGGGGCTCTTCAGGAAAGTGTGAAACTATTATTCTATTATATAATTATATTCAGTTTCTAATGGTACATAAATCATTATAGATGAAGATAAGATGACTCATGGTCTAAATAAAAGCATCCAATCAGAATTTGGCATGTCTTGTAATTTATTTTAATCATTATTATCATATTTATTTAAATGATTTATTAATGATGTAAATACTTCATCATTATTATGTAATAAATAATTTAATTTAGTTGTTTTCTAAAAATTATAAAAAATACCATGATGTAGGATATCGTTTTAGCGTTCTAATGGATATTTATAGTCCAAAATATTACTTTTAGAACACCTTATAAAAATAAATTACTAAAAGATGTTTGTCAGTGTTAATTTTGACTTTAAATTAAATTAATTACTCTAAGTTGTCATTATCACACCCATGTGGCTCAATGGGGTCCCAAAATCGACCAAATAATGCCCATGGTCGTTAATGACGGAACCAATATGGTTTGGACAAGAGTTAAGGTGATTATTAATTATTATATTATTCTTTTTACCTTCAATTACCTTTTTTACCTTTAACAGCGGTAAATAAATGTGAAAAGTTACTATTCATCAAAAATTATTTTCTTCTTAATGAACCACATTTTAATTTTTGATAACAACCTTGTATGTTGGAGTTTCAAAATTCAATTCACAGACATGGTATAATTTCATTAAAATGAAAACATCATTTTTTTTAACTACCACTAAGTGGTGTCACTATTCATCAAAAATTGCAGTTTTTCAGAAAAATACAAAAAATTCAGCCTAAGATATATTTGATAATCCGAATTCAAAAATGATGTCTATTTTTTCCAAATTAAAAACAAAGAATTGTCATTAATTAATTTTAAAATTAATTCCCGTTGTTAAAACAAATAGCATGTTTTTAAGAAACAATAACTATCAAAAGATTGATACTTGTTTATGTTCAATTTCAATGTGAAATTATGTTCAATGACCAAAATTGGATTAAATTTTAAAAATATATTCTAATTACACTTTAAAAACAATTATAAATATAATCTAACCATATAAATAAATTAGATTTAAACATTTATTTGAATTGAAATACAATATTTTCACTAATAATTAAAAAATGAACATTATCAGAAAAATTCCAAAAATTTACACAATGTAAATTTTGATGTCCCCATTCTATAGAAGGATATTATATAGTCATATAGAATCTATTAAAGTAACCAAAACTAGATTTAAATAGGGTTCTCTATTAAAAGTTGATAAATTAGCCTTTTAATATAAATTATGCATAAAATTAGATTCATTCACATATTAAGCCTCTAACATTTATTGGATAAATTTAAATACATGTATAATCATATTGTAGTTAGTTTTGTTCATTCCCACCAATACAGTGGCTAGGAGTTAACGACCGTTTAAAATAATAATATTATATTATTAGTGTGCAACATAAGATTTCAAAGAAACCCGTTGTTGCTTATCAGGTACACTATCGAACATAGCAACCCTTTTAAAGTAAAATTAATATTTAATTTAAAAATATTAATATGTATAAAAATATCTTATTCTTCATTTATTTGGGATGTTACATCCTTCCTCTTTTTGAAAATTTTTTCCTCGCAATTTTTACTCACTTATCAATATAAGTGGGGGTATTTATCCCTCATTTCATTTTCAAATTCCCACGTTGCCTCTTCAACCATATGGTTTTTCCACAAAACCATTACATTGTGAATTTCCTTATTCTGCAACACTTTCTCTCTATGGTCAAGAATTTGGACAGGTTAGTCCTTATAAGATATATTTTCTTTCAACTGAACTACCTCTGGGCTAAAAACATGATATGGATCCGGCATATACTTTCTCAACATAAAAACATGAAAAACATTGTTTACCTGGGATAAACTTGGATGAAATGCCACTCTATACGCAACTAATCTATCTTTCTCCAGAATTTCATAAGGTCCAATGATCATCGGACTCAAATTTCCCTTCATAACAAAACGCATCACACTTTTCCATGGAGAATCTTTGAGAAAGACATGATCACCTACCTCAAAGGAAAGAATCTTGCTCCGGTTATCAGCATATATTTTCTGTATGCTTAGAGCTGTTCTCATCTACATCTTAATCAACTGAATTTTCTCTTTCATCCCATCAACCAATTTTGGTCCCATCAGCTTATTCTCACCTACTTCATCCCAAAAACATGTATTTCGATAAATCATTCCATATAATGTTTCAAATGGAGCAATATGTATACTAGAATGAAAACTGTTATTATATGAAAATTCAACCAAATAAAGTTGTTGGTCCCAATTTCCATAATAATCCATCATGTAGGCACGTAACATATCTTCCAAGGCCATAATTGTTCGTTCAGACTTCCCATCTTATTGTGGATGAAAATCTGTACTAAAATTTAATTCATTACCCAATGACTTCTGAAGACCTTTCCAAAAGATATAAGTAAACCTAGGATCACGATCACATACAATGGATAGAGGAACTCTATGCAACCTGAATATCTTTTTAACATTCAACCGAAAAAGTTGACCTAAAGACAGAGTATCTTGAATTGGAAGGAAATGTGCAGATTTAGTCAATCTATCAACAATAACCCAGATTGTATTATTACCTCGAGATGTCTTTGGTAATCCCATAAAGAAGTCCATGGATATATTTTCCCATTTCCACTATGTCAATGGTAGAGGCTGAAGCATCTATTTCAGTAACTTCCACTATGCATTAACCTGTTGACAAGTCAAACAATTCATAGTAAAATTATAAATATCTCTTTTCATTCCATCCCACCAGTAATACTCCCAAGGACATCTGAACATCATAGTACTACTAGGATGAACAGAAAACAGAGAACTATGAGATTCACATAACAACTAATTCTTCAACTGTGAATCACATGGTACACATAATCTCTTCCCAAATCTCAAAACAAAATCATTATCAATGTTAAATTCATGCAACATACCCTTCTAAACCAACTGTAAATTTTTCTGCAACTCACTGTCTTCTTTCTGCATATACTTTATTCTATCTGATAGATATGATTTCACTAACACCTGATATAAAACTGAAAAATTTCCTGCAACAACATCTTCTTATGGAAATTTTAATCAAATCCAAAACCAAAGGATCATGTTCCAAACGTAGCATGGCTAATGAATCATTACTTTTTCGACTCAAAACATCAGCCACTTTATTAGATTTTACCTGATGGTAATGGATCATGCAATCATAATCCATGATTATTTCCAACCATCTCCTCTGTCTCCTGTTCAATTCATTCCAAGTTAATACATACTTCAAACTATTGTGATCAGTATATATTTCACACTTCACTACATAAAAATGGTGCCTTTAAAATTTTAAAGTAAAAACTATAGAAGCTAATTCCAAATTATGTGTAGGGTAATTTAACTCATGAGGTTTCAACTAACGTGAAACATAAGCAATTACCTGATCATTATGCATTAGGACACATCCCAGTTCTTTCAAAGAAGCATCACTATAGATAAAAAACTCACCATTTCTGGATGACAGTGCCAAAACAAGAGCATTCAACAATCTCCTTTCCAATTCCTGAATACAATCATCACATTCTTTTTCCCAGATGAACTTAACACCTTTTCGAGTTAACTTAGTTATTGGAGTAGATAACTGTGAAAACTTTTCAACAATCCACCGGTAATAACCTGCCAAACCAAGAAAAATATGGATCTCGGTTATATTTTTGGGTCTTGGAAAGTCATTAACTACTTTTTTTAGCTGGATCGACAGTTATGCCATTTTTTAAAATAATGTGACCATTGAAAGAAATTTTTTGTAACCAAAACTCACACTTGATGAATTTCCCAAATAATTTATTTTCTTTTAAGGTTTGCAAGTCAACCCATAAATGAATTTCATGCTCCTCATAACATTTAGAATAAACCAAAATATTATCAATTAACACAACCACAAACATATCCATGAACTCATAGAAAATTCTATTCATATAATCCATGAATACTATAGGTGCATTGGTTAAACAAAAATTAATAACTACAAAGTCATAATGTCCATATCTAGTATGAAACGCGTTCTTCAGAATATCTGCTTCCTTTACTTTCAACTGATGGTACCCAGTCCTCAAATAAATCTTCGAAAAATACTGAGCTCCCTGGAGCTGATCAAACAAATCACCAATATGATGCATATGATACTTATTTTTTACAGTGATGTTATTCAATGGTCTATAATCAATGAAAACTCTCATTGAACCATGTTTCTTTTTAACAAACAAAACAGGAGCACCCCATGGTGATGTTCTTGGTCGAATGAACCCTTTATCTAATAACACCTGCAATGGGTTCTTTAAATCTAAAATTTCAATTTGATCCATTCGATAAGGGGGTTTTGAAATTGGATTAGCATCAGGAACTATGTCAACAGAAAAATCAACTTCTCTGTCAGGTATAATACCAGTAAAATCATCAGAATAAACATCAAGGTACTCATTCACCATTGGAACATCATTAATCTGAAAAATTCCTTTATTTTCAACAATATGTGAAATGTAACATTCATTTCTATCTTTTACTATTTTCACAGCTTCCTGATATGTTATCAACAACAAAGGTTCATTTTTTGTATACAAACTAAAAATCATACTGAAAATAAACCTCCTTTTCTTTGCAGGAAATCTTAGCATGATAAAAAGAAATCCTATCCATGCCCAAAATAACATACAACTCTACTAGTGGTAATACTATACGGTTTGCAGGAAGATTTTTCAACACACAATGACAAGAATGTTCTTATGTTTTCTTTTTGTCTCAACATTTCCTCTAGGTGTTTTTGTCGTTAGTTCTATACTCAGATCTTGAGATGGAATTACCAATTTACTAGAAAACTTTTTAGAATGGAAAGAGTGTGTAGACCCTGAATCAAACAACAAATTGGAATAATCCGAACAAATAGACAGTGTACCTGATACTACTTTGTTTGATGGCCCAACATCTACTGAAGTAGTTGAAAAGGATTTCACCAACCCTTTTTTGTTGTAGTCTGGATGGTTTTCCTCGTTTGAGTTCTTCACTGGACACTCATTTTCATAATGACCCTTTTAATTACACTTAAAGCATCTTACCGATGGGTTTTCATTACCTTCTTGATCACGTTCCTTACAGTTACGAGCAATATAACCAGGTTCTCCACACAGGAAGCACATTCCAAACTTCGATAAACAATCTCCAGGATGCTTTTTACCACACTTCTCTCAAGTTGGATTTTTAGTTTTTTTACCTCCAGGTTTCTTTGATGAATTCTTCCCATTTTCATGCCAACTGGACCTCTTATTCTATTGTTTGTCAAAATATAGTTGATCATCGACAAACTCAATTTCCACCGTCTCCGCACATCAAACAATTTTTTCATAGATTTTGAACTCATGATAGGCTAATTCTCTTTAATATCGGGGATTTATTATTGAGTAAAATCGATTTATCTTAGTATCAATATCTCGGATGAAATTTGGTGCATACCTTGCCAGTCGAGTGAACTTTATTCCATAAGCGGCCACTGATTCATCCTCCTGCCTCAATTCCAGGAATTGTTTTTCTATCCCAAGACAAACCACCTTAGGAAAATATTTCTCAAGAAACATTCCTTTTAATTCATCCCAAACAAGAGCATCAATCTCCTCGCTATCCTGAATATTTTTCACCATCGACCACCACTGATCAGCTTCTCCTTCAAAATGGTAAACAGTGAGAATAAAAATTTGATGTCACGAACATCGATTAACATCGAAAATAATTTCTAGTTCTTTAATCCACCCTAATGCTATTACAGGGTCATATGATCCTATAAATGATGGGGGATGTTGCCTCATGAAATACTCCACAACTGACATGTTAGTCTGCAGTTGATCTGGATGATCTCATGCATGGATTCCACCACCATTTATAGCGTAATTCAATTGTTCCATCACTGCAAAAAACTATTCAGTTCCAATTCTGACCATCTTAGGTTGCTAATTTGGATGGTTGTCTTCCTCCTGATGTCATACTAACATGGCTTCCAAGTTTCCTCTGCAGAAAACCTTTCTGAACATAGAAACATCTTAGGCTAAGCGACATGGTAATCTATAAATTCTATATGATTGCGATATTAACATAAATAACGTTATGGATATTAATTTAACAATAACCTAACTCCTAAAGTTATCTAAACCAACCTGTGGTAACAAATATATGGTCCCGTCCTTAAAACATACTTAATATTGAATTAAATGAATAATTCACATTGAGGATATTTTCAGGTTTAGAGTTTTAGAGAGTTAGGCCATAACTATTACATATCAAAAGATTTACAATGTAGACACTTTGACACAGTTTCTATTATTTTTTAACAAAACATGAACTATTGAAAAAAGAGTCATGTCTATTTCCATGTTTAAGACAGTATTACATTTCCTTGATCCAATCCTTTACCCTATTCCACATTATGTCATGTGAAAAACGTTTCCAAAAATGGGATGAGCCAAAAAAGCTCAGTAAGTGATACACAAATAAGTAAAACTATTAGTATTTTAAATCAACAAAAAACAATGTAAACTTTAACACAAGTAATAATTTTCACCTTTATGAGGTAGTAAATACAATTCACTAAATAAAAGATCATTTCTTACCCTTTCTTAACAAAAATATTACCATAAAACCCATATAAAGAACACCTAACATATAAAGGTAACTTGGTACAAAAACATACATAAATGGAATAACCATACGGTCGACTTCCACACATTTCAATAAATGGAATAGCCATACGGCCGACTTCTATACCCAATGCATTGGATGTTATAACGTAACCACCCATCCTGGTATTCACGGCACCACCCGTCATTTGGTTTATCACATAACCACCCATCAAATGCCCATATACCATTATAAAATCATATCACATACACAAAATATACAGGAAATGAAACATTTCTCATTTCAATAACAATATATAACATAAATATATTGACATAACAAATCCATTTTCAAAACCATTTTCAATACCAAAATATATGTAAAAGAGTATAAGGTATTTATTTTCTTTTAAAAACATTACAGCTTGTTGAGGATGCAAAATATCAAATAATACTCACATCGGCAGAAAAGGACATTGTCACCACTTATGTTAAAAGAAACATTATTTTTTTTCATTCAGTAAAATGCTTCGTAGAAAAAGATTCCCTTTGAATTAAATTAAAATTCAAAGTTTTTTATACAGTTTATAAATTAAAGTCTTGTATTAGAACAAAATATGGCTCAATCAAAGGAGATTGAGATGAAGTCCCTACCTCGTGGCCGACATGACCCGTTCATTCTTTAATATCCTAAATAATAAACTAAAGTTAATTTATACTTGCTTAAGAACATTTTTCAAGATTATTATTCCGTTAATATCACTTAGTATCATCTTATAAATATTATGTAACCATTTATGTTAATAACATCCATTTTGTCGATATTTGGTACTTGAGTCAAAAATGAGAACCTTATATTTACAATTTGTCCTTGTGGTAAATATTACATTATATACAGAATGATATTCATGATTAAGATATCATATATATCATATATATCCAGCATATTCATGTATTTATAATATTACATGGAGGTACGAAATGAAATGCACCGTTCCTGGAGACGGTAAGCCGTACATACGTATGAACGCTACTTTCATTTATATTTCTTATTCTAATGAAATTTAAACATAATGATATATAGTTATATTATAATAATAGTATAATATCATATATAATATCATTACCTATATCCTTTATACATCCCATATAATGTATTAACAAGTAACATCACTTTGAGGGGGTGGTAGTCCGCACTTCCTCAAATTAGATTATCGTATTTACCCACTATGGAAACCATAAATGCATGCTATAAATGGAAAATACAGAATCATAAAAAAATAATATATATAATATATAAATACAGTTCCATCATAATGGCCACCATGAGAGGCGATAGGAGATAATCGAACAATCATCGTTTCGTGAGGCGTTAGTTTTCCAACCACATAAACATTATGTTATTCACCCATTAGATGGATATGTGTGTCCGTGTAGTTCAAATAAATCTGAAAACAACATCCAAGTATATTTAGTATACTGGTGTTGTTACAAAAGAAAGTAATAAAATGGGTTTATGGGTTGGAGAAATAAAATAAACGATAACAATTTAAGAGAAACTGTTACCTTTAATTTGGGTAACTTCCTTTGGTTTGAACCAAAAAGACTTCTTCAAGTGACTTCTGCCTATGTTAAGGATTCTAGGGGGAGGAGAGGGATGTAGGGAGCTGAATTTTTCAGAGGTTGGAGGAGACAAATGGCTTGAGGGGTGTGAGGAATTGGATATAAGTGGTCTCCTTTTATAAGGGGAAGGAGGGGCTCCATAGGAATGTGTGAAATTATTATTTTATTATATAATTATATTGATTTTCTAATTGTCCAAAAATTATTAAAGATGACGATAAGATGATTCATGGTCGAAATAAAATCATCCAATAAGAATTTGACATGTATTGGATATTATATTAATCATTATAATCTTATTTTTTTAAATATTTTATTAATGAGGTAAATACTGCATCATTATTTAATCATAAATAATTTATTTTATTTTTTGTCTAAAAATTATAAAAAATACCATGATGTAGGAAATCATCTTATCGTTCCCATTAATATTTATAGTTGAAAATATTACTTATATAATACCATATAAAAATTAATTACTAAAAGATTGTTGTTAATGTTAATTTTGTCATTACATTAAATTAATTAATCTAAATTGTCATTATCACACCCAAGTGGATCAATGGGGTACCAAAATAGACCAAAAGATTCCCATGGTCGTTAATGACTCATCCAATAATTTTTGGACACGAGTTAAGGTAATTTTGAATTATTATAATATTCTTTTTACCTTGATTTACCTTATTTACCTTTGACCGCGGTAAATAAAAGTCACAAGTTACTATTCACCAAAAAATATTTTCATGTTAAGGAACCAAATTTTACATTTGGATAACAACCATGTATGTCGGATTTTTGAAATTAAATTCACAGATGTGGTAAAATTTCAATAAATGAAAAAGTCATTTTTTAACTACCACTATGTATTGTCACTATTCATCAAAAATTGATGTTTCTCAGAAAAATACCAAAAATTCAGCCTAAGATATATTTGATATTCCAAATTGAAAAATGATGTCTAATTATTCCAAATTCAAAACATAGAAGTGTCATTTATTAATTTTAACATTAATTCCTTTTGTTAAAACAAATAGAGTGTTTTTAACAAACAATAACTATCAAAAGATTGATACTTGTATATGTCCAATTTCAAAGTGAAATTAATTCCAATAACCAACATTGGATTAAATGGTAAAAATATATTCTATTAACATTTTAAAACCAATTAAAATGATATTTAACAATATAAATATATGAGATTAAATCATAGTTTTGAATTAAAATACAATATTTTCACTATTCATTAAAAAATGAACTTTATCAAAAAAATTCCAAAAAATTTAAAAAAGTAAATTTTTATGTCCCATTCTAAATAAATATTTTTTTATTCATATATAATGTATTAAAGTTACCAAAAGTAGGTTTAAAGAGGGTTCACGATTAAAAGTCGATAAATCGTCCTTTTAATGTAAATTATGTTTAAAATTAGATTCATCCACATTTTAAGCATCCAAAATTTATTGAATAAATGTAAATATTTGTATTATAATATTGTAGTTAGTTCGTTTCATTTCGTCCTATACAACGGGTAGAATTTAACTACTATTTAAAATAATAATATTATATTGTTAGTGTGCAACATAAGATTTCAAAGAAACTCGATGTTGTGTATCAGGTACGCGATCGAACATAGAAACCCTTTTAATGTAAAATTAATATTTAATTTAAAATATTAACAAGTATAAAAATATCTTATTCTTCATTTACATGGGATGTTACACCTAAACTATGAGGCATTCGACCCATGTACTCTATCAGATTGTGTTGCTGCTGCTGCCATCGATGCAAGTCCTCCTCATGGTACTGCTGCTGCTTCTACCATCGAGAATGTCCCCCTTGTTGTACTGTTGCTACAGCTACCATCGACTCATGTCCACTTCGTGTTGTTGTTGCTGTGGACACATCTCTTCCAACTGCTTCTACAAACTCTCTATTAGTCCAGTCGGAGCTCACAACTGCACTTGATATTGTGGGTCAAAATATGATTGTGACGCCCCAGGTAATCTAATCTGGTCCAAGTGAAAAATTTTATGCTTTTAATGATGTCTCTTGTTTTATTTTATTTTATTTTATTCTTTGTGTGCTGATAAAGAATTCGAATGGAAATAAAACATGAAGAATATGATAAACTGTTATATATTTAAAATATATATTGCAACAAGACCCATCTAATTGAAAGTACCTTGCACAAGACCTAACATGGCCACAGCAAGACTACTAAGAATGACAACACAGGTAATCAGATAGTCTTCATCTTCAGGGTCCATCAGTGTGAAAAATATAACTGCTAGAACCACCGTGCACACACTCAGCACTAGTGGTATGAGGAGAGCCATCCGCCAAGGGTCCGATGTTTTGAAAATGTAAAACACCCTACCCCTTGTTTTTATAATGGCCCACTAAGGGAATATGACCGTTTTTTACCATTGGGTTTCAATGGATAAAGTGCGTCTTTTTATAAAAAATTGGTTTTATAATGATTTTATAATATTATGGTATTTCAATATTTTAATAAGTACAAAATATTAGAATTTTATCTTCAAGTATTAAAATAAAGTATCATTCTTGAAAGTGAATCTATTTTTTTTTTCAAAATCATGATGATATTTATATGGTGGAAACGTAGTCTTTTAAAATCTTTCGAACGAGGTATCTGTAATAAATGAAAAAAAATTATCTTATTGGATCTCTAAAGCAATGTGTTTTGAATTAGAGAAAAACTATAGGTCTTTTAAAAATAATTTTATAAATCATCAAGTGATGTATGATATAAATTGGATTTTAGATTTTAAAGGTTATAAGATTCTAGTAGTTATAAACGTGTGGTATTAAAAATATATCTTTTTAAAAAAATAGTTATATCAAATAGTATCATTTGTTTACTTAAACTAAAATGGTATTTGTGGATATGAAAATTATGAGTTAAAAGTACTTATTAAATTTTATACAAATTCAAATTATAATGTTCCGGTTATATATATATATATATATTAAGAAAAAATGTGAAGTAGTATAATGTTTAATTTTAGAGTTTATTAAAACTGTTTTTTTTAAACATGCAACCCAGGCCATCTCGCGACCCCACACAGTCCTCATCCGCCCGATCAAAGACAGGGCTAATCTCAGCCATTGTTTTTTTTAAATTCTTGTTTCTTTCCTTTTCACCACGTCCATCCGATCTCACCTTGGAGAGATCCCAGTCGTCAATTTTTTTAAACTGCTATTCCTGTCGTCTTCTACCTCGCATCGGGGTCCCGCGAACCAGCAACTGGTTTACCTGAGACGCATCCTTCACCACTGTTTAGGTTGACCTCGCCCACCCACCTCCCTAGGACACCATAGGCATGGCCTAACCCCCCAGATCGTTTTCCTTTAAGAACGATGGAACCTCTGTTTAAAAGGGGACCCCTGGAGCCAAGCCGCACCGCCGCGACATCATGCTCGCCGTCGCCTCACCACCACACGAACCAACTTTGGTTCTACACCACGCTCCCCGTGCAAGACCACACCAGTGCCGGAGCCACGCCGCTGGACACCCCGTTGTTACCTTGTAGCATCTCTAGGAGGCCTCGAACTCACCGGACCACCACCAGCCACCCAGGTTCCTCCCGGTACTTCAGCTACCCAGCGAGCATCCCTCCACGGCGAGCTCCTTCCTTAAGCTGTAAGGGTTCCATGCTTATGCGTTTTTTTCAAAACCTACCCATGCTCCTCGTTAAACTTATATATACATGCAATACATATACATATATGAATTATTTTTTTACAGTTATATACTTCCCACGCTTTCCACTCTATGAAAATAGAGGGCATCTAAGGGGGTTTTCCTTAATGACTACAAACATAGGGGATGCCCCCACCTCCTGATAATTTGAAAACCCAACACACACTGCCTATTCATGGTTATACGATATGTATATATATATAAACTCAATATAATCAGTATAGGCATCGTGACTCTCCTCTTGTGAAGACATGGTGTATGGATTAGAAAATGGTATCTTTTCTTTTTCCTAAAAAGTTTTAAGGGTTTCATTCCTTTGATTTTTTTTATATAACCCTTTTGATACAATATATACATATACATATAAATTTATATATGTTTAGGTGTACCCCCTTAACCTCTTCCAGTTTAAGGTATTCCAAGGAGATTGTTTATTATTATAAATTATTTAAGTATTTCTAAAAGGGTAGTTATGAAGGGTTTTTCTCGTATGAAAAACCATTACATAACTTATATATATATTTTCAGGTGTTTAAGTATACAATTATATATATAACCAACCATACTAAATCTATTTATAATATTTCCATATAATTCAGTATTTTAAATTAGGAATTATACTTTTGGAAATTTCCTTTTTTTAAAAATATTCCTAACAGGTATGATCTTTGTGTAGGCCTTATATATATAACTATATATTCATATAAGGTTATGTGTCGGAATGGAAATCGGTTTGATTTTTTTGAGATGAATACTTATCTTTGAAGAAATTTTTTGATGCGAACTTGAACTTTGGTTTAAGTACATTTATGTTATAGTTAAAAACAATGTTTTTATATATTTATGTATTTATAGTTTCATGAAAATTTAAACCCCCATAAGGTTCTGATTTTTTTTAAACTGAATAAGTAATAAATAGTTAGAGGTTTTCATATTTTAAGTGAACCATGTTTATTTTATGAGAAATCCTATATATATACTTTGTGTATATATCACTATGTATGTATGTCTTTTTAAGAGTAATATCGGAAAACCTAGTTTCAAGAAATGGTTATTAATAATTTTTATGCATGTAGGATTTTAGCGCTTTCCTATGTTGTTTTATATTTTTGTGTCTAAGGGTACACCAATGAACTTGACAAATGTCGCCCTGAAAATGATTTGTGTTTTTTAAGGATATGCTTATGCATGTTTTAAACATGTGTTAAAAGGATAGGGATTTAAGTGTTATTTTAATATGTAGAAATCCTCTACTATTTTTATACCCAACTAGCTGCAGTGATTTTTAGTGATCAGAGTTTAACTGCAAATTCTATGACTAGTGAAGAATAACACTCAATGACAAGTATTTTATTTAAAGTGGTTTATTTCCAATTGTCGGAATTTTAAATATTGAAAGTGTTTATTATTTTTGTACCAAGCATGCCGCAGTGATTAATAGTGGTCGGAAATTTGTTGCAAGTACAGTGACCTGTGAAGAACAATAGTTAATTCCAAGTGGTTAATTTCCATATACAGGAATTTTAGAGACTCATCCTTTAATACCCCTTGGGGGAAAATCTCATACATTAATCATTTTATGCGCTTGTATGCTTACTGAACCATGCCTACTTTTATTCCATATTTTAAATTTTATCTGTCATATCATATATTTGTAAACCAATTGTTACCATATTCATATTATGCATGCATATGACTCAACATGATAATGAACGAAATTACCCAAAGTGGTATGGGACACCTTTGGTAATGAGAAATGAAAATGGTATTATCCAAAGTGGTATGGGACACCTTGTGTTATATGAAATGAAAATTAAATATTCAATGTGGTATTGGGCACCTTGAATATCAGACCTTATCAAAACGTGAGAAATGTATGCGACTACCCGGAATGGGGTCTAGTAAAAAGAAAACCCTCCAGGTTGGGGACTGGTTAAAGTAAGCCCTTGGGTTGAGGACTAGTAAAAGTAACTCCTCGATGCATCGATAGTTCTCAAGATAGTCAGGTTGGGTTTTTACCCTTAGGTCATGGCATAAGGCCTTGACACAGAGACCATGAGTCCTTAAGCATACATTTCTTTGTTTATGACCAACCAAGTGATTACTCCGACTAGAGGAATATCCTTGGTTATAGAACCTTACCTATGAGTATCATATTAAAAAAAATAGACCAGACATATGATATGGAAATTTTAATGCATGTACAGTTTTTTTTTCAGAATTTTATTACAAATGTTGCATTACATTTATCATGTCATGTTTTTTTTTCGATAATGCGCTTGTGCGTGACTCTGATGATGTTTACACCTTGTTGTTCATGCACACCTTTCTTGTTTATGGACACTTTACTTAGTATAGACAATGTTTTTTTAGAATGCTTATCTTGCCTATTAAGTGGGTTTTAACAAAGTGTTCTTGTCCATAAGTATGAAGATCATTAACTATGACGTGACATCCTTTGTTTAGTCTTGATGTTTTTCATTTAAGAAAAAATTTTATGTATGGAAAAGTATTTTCAAAGTAGGTTTTCAAAGGCTGTATTTACGTATTTTCAATAACCCCTTACTGAGTATTTCAATACTCACCCTACGTTTTTTTTTAAATTTTTTACAGGTTGATAGAGCCTTTCTAAGTCTTGGATTTTTGTTCTTAGCTCAGCGATAAAGAAGAAAAGCTGTTGTCCTTGATTCTATAGGATCTAAACAAAAACGTTCCTCCTGATGTGTTATGATGTGTGACTTATTTGTTTCATTTGTACGAAATAAATTACACACCATAACCATAGCACCGGCTCCAGGATACTGGGGTCGGGGCGTCACAGTTGGTATCAGAGTAATGGTTTAGGCAACCTTGGAAAATTAGGAGAACGCAAAAACATTAATGTTTTACTAAGTGGGGTTTGATCTTAAACTTCTTAGATGGCAAGACAGTGAACCACACCTAGACTCTTGACTCTCCCTACAAATATCATAGAGACTATTGTAAAAAAATCCTACTTAACAAGTTACTAACCTTTTGTTAACTTACGACTAATGTGAAAACCCCACTATGAAATATCGAAAAGCTCTAATGTCCATCGAATATTACGAGGGTCGGAAGTTGTGTATAACCAAACGGCCAGTGCGCTGTTCGAGAATTATAAAAAGAAAGGGATGTACTATGAGGGACTATTCCTTTGTTTCACCATGAATAATAAATGGTTGGCCTTCACAGCCTTTAGAGAAGCTTCAAAGGAGTTTGACATCCGTGCAGTCTTTATGTACCAAATCTTGTGTTTCAGCATGCTTGGGGAGCTCGCCGATTTTGGGTCATTCATCGAATCCTTCAGATATGAAGTGGTTCGAGATATCTATAAGAACCACATCCAAGCGGATATCACGAAGCATGATGTCACTCGTTCCCATCTCTGGAAAACCACCTGTATCAAACGAGAGCTTGGTTTAATCCACGATCCACTTTTCCAAAAATCTATTTGGGAAGAGGAGAACCACAAGCTTTGTTCTGCCCTAGTGATTGAGTTGAATAGTAACTTCTTCCATGGGCGGTGGAGGTAGAGGGACATCACCAAGGGTGTCAGAGAAGCTGTGTTAGTAAGTCAGTGTATGTACGCCGATCGAATTGCGAGGACGCAATTCTTTTAAGAGGGGGATAATGTGATGCCTCAGGTTTTATAAACTGGTCCAAGTGAACAATGTTATGATTTTAATGATGTCTCTTGTTTTATTTTATTTTATTTTATGCATTGTGTGCTGATAAAGAATTCGAATGGAAATAAAACATGATGAATACGATAAACTGTTATATATTTAAAAGATACATTGCAACAAGACCCAACTAATTGAAAGTACCATGCACAAGACCTAACACGGCCACAACAAGACTACTGAGAATCACAACAGGGGTAATTGGATATACGTCGTCTTCAGGGTCCATTAGTGTGAAAAAAATAACAGCCAGAACCACCGCACACGCACTCAGCACTAGTGGTATGAGGAGAGCCGTCCGCCAAGGGTCCGGTGTTTTGAAAATGTAAAACACCCTACCCCTTGTTTTTATAATGGACCCCTAAGGGAGTATGACCATTTTTTTAACCGTTGCGTTTCAATGGATAATGTGCATCTTTTAATAAAAAATTGGTCTTTATAACGCTTTTATAATATTATGGTATTTCAATATTTTATTAAGTACAAAATATTAGAATTATATCTTCACGTATTAAAATAAAATATCATTCTTGAAAATGAATCTGTTTTGTTTTTTTTCTAAATCATGATGAAATTTATATGGTGGAAAACATAGTATTTTAAAATGTGTCGAACAGGGTATCTGTAATAATTGAAAAAAATGTATCTTATTGGATCTCTAAAGCAATGTGTTTTCAATTAGTGAAAAACTACAGGTCTTTTAAAATAAATTTTATAAATCATCAAGTGAAGTATGTTATAAATTGGATTTTAGATTTTAAAGGTTATAAGATCCTTGTAGATATAAAAGTGTGGTATTAAAAATATATCTTTTTTAAAAAAATAGTTATATAAAATAATATTATTTGTTTACTTAAACTAAAATGGGATTTTTGGATATGAAAATTATGAGTTAAAATTACTTATTAAATTTTATACAAATTCAAATTATAATGTTCTAGTTATATATATATATATTACGAAAAAATGTGAAGTAGTATAATGTCTAATTTAAGCATTTATTAAAACTGTTTTTTTTAAAACATGCAACCCAGGCCATCTCACGACCCCGCACAGTCCTCATCCGCCCAATCAAAGCCAGGGATAAGCTCAGTCGTTGTTTTTTTTAAACGCTTGTTTCATTCCTTTTCACCGCGTCCGTCCGATCTCACCTAGGACAGATCCCAATCGTCATTTGTTTTTTTAAACCGCTATTCTCGTCGTCTTCTACCTCGCATCGGGGTCCCGCGAACCAGCAACTGGTTTTCCCAAGACGCCTCCTTCACCACTGTTTAGGTTGACCTCACACACCCACCTCCCTAGGACGCCGTAGGCTCGGCCTAACCCCCGGATCATTTTCCTTTAAGAATGTTGGAACCTCTGTGTAAGAGGGGACCTCCGGAGCCAAGCCGCACCGCCGCGACACCTTCCTCGTCGTCGCCTCGCCACCACACGAACCAACTTTGGTTCCACACCACGATCCCCGTGCATGACCACACCAGTGTCGGTGCCACGCCGCTGGACACCTCGTTGTTACCTTGCAACATCTCCAGGAGGCCGCGACCTCAACGAACCACCTCCGGCCACCCAGGTTCCTTCCGGTTCTCCAGCCACCCAGCGAGCATCCCTCCACGGCGATCCCCTTCCTTAAGCTGTAAGGGTTCCATGATTATGCGTTTTCATTCAAAACCTACCCATGCTCCTCGTTAAACATATATATACATTCAATACATATATATATACAGATTATTTTTTTTACTGGTATATACATCCCATGCATTCCACTCTAAGAAAACAGAGGGAATCTAAGGGGGTTTTCCTTCGTGACTACAAACATAGGGGATGCCCCCACCTCCTGATAATTTGAAAACCCTACACACACACTTCCTATACACGGTTTTACGATATGTATATATATAAAAACTTTTATATATTCAGTATAGGCATCGTGACTCTCCTCTTGTGATGAAATGGTGTATGGCTTAGAAAATGGTATCTTTTATTATTCCTAAAAATATTTAAGGGTTTCATTCCATTGAGTTTTGTTTATATAACCCTTTTGATACAATATATACATATAAATATAAATTTATATATGTTTAGGTGTACCCCCTTAACCACTTCCATTTTAAGGGATTCCAAGGAGATTGTTTATTATTATTAATTATTTATGTATTTTTTAAGGGTAGTTATGAAGGGTTTTTCTCATAAGAAAAACCATTACATAACTTATATATATATTTTCAGGTGTTTAAGTATACACTTATATATATAAGAAACCATACTAAATATATTTCTAATATTTCCATATAATTCAGTATTTTAAATTAGGAATTATACTTTTGGAAATGGTCTTTAAAAAAAAATAAATTCCTAACAGGTATGATCTTTATGTAGGCCTTATATATATAACTATATATTTATATAAGGTTATGTATTGGAATGGAAATCAGTTTTATTTTTTTGAGATGAATACTTATCTTTGAGGAATATTTTTGATGCGAACTTGGACTTTAGTTTAAGTACAATTATGCAATAGTTAAAAACAAAGTTTTTATATATTTATGTATTTATAGTTTCATGAAAATTTAAACCCCAATACGGTTCGTATTTTTTTTAAACTAAATAATTAATAAATAGTTATAGGTTTTCATATTTTAAGTGAACCATGTTTATTTTATGAGAAAACCTATATGTATACTTTGTGTATATATCCCAATGTATGTATGTGTTTTTTAGATTAATATATGAAAACCTACTTTCAAGAAATGGTTATTAATATTTTTTATTCATGTAGGATTTTAGCACTTGCCTATAATGTTTTATATTTTTGTGTCTAAGGGTACACCAATGAACTTGACTAATGTCGCCCTGGAAATGATTTGTGTTTTTTAAAGGATGTGCTTATGCATGTTTTAAACTTGTGTTAAAAGGATAGGGATTTAATGGTTATGTTAATATGTAGAAGTCCTCTACTATTGTTATACCAAACACGCTGTAGTGATTTTTAGTGATCAGAGTTTAACTGCAAATTCTATGACCAGTGAAGAATAATACTTAATGAAAAGTATTTTATTTAAAGTGGTTTATTTCCTAGTGTCAGAATTTTAATGATTGCAAGTGTTTATTATTTTTGTACCAAGCATGCCACAAGGATTAATAGTGGTTGGAAATTTGTTGCAAGTACAGTGACCTGTGATGAATAATAGTTAATGCCAAGTAGTTCATTTCCATGTACTGGAATTTTAGAGACTCATCATTTAATACCCCTTGGGGGAAAATCTCATACATTAATCATTTTATGCGCTTGTATGCTTACTGAACCATGCCTGCTTTTATTCCATATTTTCAATTTTATCTGTCATATCATATATTTGTAGACCAATTGTTACCTTATTCATATTATGCATGCATATGAATCAACATGATAATGAACAAAATTACCCAAAGTGGTATGGGACACTTTGGGTAATGAGAAATGAAAATGGTATTATCCAAAGTGGTATGGGACACCATGGGTAATATGAAATGAAAATTAAATATTCAAAGTGGTATGGGACACCTTGAATATCTGACCTTATCAACATGTGAGAAATGTATGGGACTACCCAGAATGGGGTCCGATAAAAAGAAAACCCTCCAGGTTGGGGACTGGTTGAAGTAAGCCCTCCAGGTTGGACACCGGTAAAAGTAATCTCCTCGATGCATCGATAGTTCTCGAGACAGTCAGATTGGGTTTTTACCCTTAGGTCATGGCACACGGCCTTGACATAGAGACCATGAGTCCTTCAGCATACATTTCTTTGTTTATGACCAACCAAGTGATTACTCCGACTAGTGGAATATCCTTGGTTATAGAACCTTACCTATGAGTATCAGATTAAAAAAAATACACAAGACATATGATATGGAAATGTTTATGCATGTCCAGTTTCTTTTCTAGAATTTTATTACAGATGATGCATTACATTTCTCATGTCATGATGTGTTTTTTTAGATAATACTATTGTGCACGACTCTGATGATGTTTACACCTTGTTGTTCATGCACACCATTCTTGTTTTTGGAAACTTTACATAGTATAGCCCAGGTTTTTTTAACATGCTTATCTTGTCTATTAAGTGGGTTTCAACAAAGTGTTCTAGTTCATAAGTATGAAGTGCTGTAACTGTGATGTAACATGCTTTGTTTAGTCATGAAGTTTTTCCTTTAAGAAAAAATTTTATGTATGGAAAATTATTTTCAAAGTAGGTTTTCAAAGGCCATACTTATGTATTATAAAAAATACCATACTGAGTATTTCATTGCTCACCCTACATTTTTGTTAAATTTTTTACAGGTTGATAGAGCCTTTCCAAGTCTTGGATTTTTGTTCTTAGCTCAGTGATAAAGAAGAAAAGCTGTTATCTCTGATTCTCCAGGATCTAAACCAAAAATTTCCTCCTGATGTGTTATGATGTGTGACTTATTTGTTTCATTTGTACGAAATAAATTACACACCATAACCATAGCACCGGCTCCGGGCTACCGGGGTCGGGGAGTCATAATGATGGATCTCCATGAGTTCCACTTGATATGGACGTCGACATCGCATTAGTACCATAATATGTATCCTAAGTCAAATTAGAGCTGATACAAACTACTCGGCCATTCTTGATTGTATACTAGGTCACCTGCTTCTATTCTTCCTCATCGAAATGGTGGGCACTAGTCTGATCATCCCTCTCATCCATAATCTTAGCTCGTGTCTGAGAGGGCGTGGCCTGATATGACTCCTTCAGTTTTAATTTGAAATTTAAATAGTGATAATATTATATGTAGTTAAATTTAAAACTGAAAAAATATAATACTAACTACAATATGACACTAGTGATAACCTCTAATCTCTTCAGGGGCTGGATAATTATACATCCTCTGATAAACGCCATAATCTATAATATTAGGATGCTCGAATGCATATATGAATATAAAATAATCTATTTATATGTAATGTTATATAAAATATTTAGAAAATATACTTACCAAATGCTCTCTATGTGTATAGAATGTATAGCTACCAGTATGATGTGTCACATCCTGTCTCCCCCAGTTATACTGAACTATTGAAGATCTCCTCTGAAATCCACCACTCAAACAGAGTGAACATAGCCAATCCCCAAAGTGAGATTAAATGTACTTTGGTCTATGGGATCAACATGACTCATCAAATATTGGTTCTCCTGCTTTCTTCATTGTTTTCCTTCTCACATTATGATAAAAATGACGAAAATTCTCCTACGTAGACACCTCTCATGCCTCATAAATTGGGGAACAGATGCTATCATCGATAGTTTATCATAATCCATACAAATAATTTATAATATCAGGTTATTAATGAAATAAATTTCTAAATAAATAATATTTATTTATGTAATAGCCAATGGTTGAACATTCCATGCCACACATCAACGGGAATATGTTCCTATGTGATCCAAGGCTATGAAAAATAATTTCATGAGATAGCACTCCCCTATCCAATGGCTACATGATCAAAATAGTGAAAAAATAACAAATAATAAAACAATTAGTATATAAATAAATTAATGAAATATAACTAAAATATACAGTTTATCATACCTATCCGTGTGTGGATCAAAACTAATATGTGGATGCCGCTCAAGGATAGCATCAGGAATCATAAGTCTCAGTAGACTATGCCCCCCTGAATAGCCAGCACCCTGAGGGTCGGATGATCCAAAATCCACCTCATCCAAATGTAGCTCAACCTCTTCCATCTCACTAAGTAGGTCAGGGTCCATCAGAAACAAGTAATGATTTTATTATCAGATAGTTGAAAATAACTATTACATATTGATATATATTAGTTATGATTATAAAGAAAATTTAACTATGTCAAACTTCAACATTATCATCATCTTCATATCTAACGATGTTAATGTATTTATATTAATCATCACCATCATCAATATCAATAAGAGTTTCATTTTCATCATCTCTTGCAATTTTAAATTCAATAGTAACATCATTAATATCTTCATCACTATTAACCCTTAATTATTGTGTTTCTTCATCGATATTCATGTCTCTTTGTGAAAAGGATGGATTTTGAGTAGTCTATTGAAAATATTCCATTACTTATACTTCATCGGAACCACATTTAGTTTGAGTAAACTGATATTTGTATGATTTCATTTTTTTATGCTCCACCAATCACTCAGGTATCTTGAATTAGTATAGTACTTTTCATAATATATTTGATGTGATTTTTTAGCCAGTAAAAATGATTCATTTACTTCAATAAGTCTTTCAAATATAATATTGAAAATTCCATGAATCAGATGAACACAGAAGCCTCTCCCAATATCTATCCATGTACATTTAAAACATTGTTATATAATTTTTCCTTTGACAACACAGTTAAAAAATTTCATCCATCATGTCATAAAAGTGAACTTCAGTTTCCCTATGATGTGATCCTCTCACAAAAACTCCACTATTCATTGTTTTTTTATTACACATATGAATGTGTATAAAATCAGAAACCATTTACCACATATGCATTGTAGTATTTAACCATTTTGTATAGTGGGTTACTCAATATATAGATTCACTTATAAATTTTATCAGCATGTTGAGAATCCTAAAAATATAAAAAAACATTTACCAAAATAATAAATATTATACAGAATTTATATGTTAAACCATCAATAATTTATGTTACCAGTTTTTGAAACCATTGATAATTTGTATTCTATCAGCATTAATTAAGAGCCCCAACTATGTTTTTTGAATGATGTATCCTGATATGATTATCAGATACCCTACTAATAAAATAATTTAATATAATGAAACATAAATTATTGAATATTTTATAGAAGAACTCATAGTACAAATTATATCCTTTCATCATAAGTGAGCAGAACATATGTATGATCTCTATGATGTTCTTCATCTGAAATCCATTGTTCATGAACTCCATCAAAGCCATGCTCTGGTAGATTAAATTATGACAATTTATTTTCTATTTCATCATCATCAATTCCAAAATTATGCGAAGTGAAGTTATGTTACTAAGGATATTCATATTCAAACTAATGAGAGAAAAACAAGCTATTTCCTCTTCTAAATAAGCTTTAACAATTGAGCCTTCAACTAATTCTTTGTAGAATACTATTCCATAAATTTTATGCATGCATATCTTAAATGCGTACATCCATCAGAATAGTACCAGACCTCCAAATTTAACTTCATGTGGAAAAAATAATATCATATGTTCAAATGATTCGAATAAAGGTGGTGGGAAGAATTTTTTCAATTTACATATAATGACAGCAACATCTTCTTTCAGTTTTCTTAGAACATAAATGTCTGTTTTCACCACAAAAATGTCTCCAAAAAAACATGATATATCTTTTATCAAATCCCCAACATATAATTCACCAAACCTCTGAATCCAATTGGCATTTGTCTTTCCAATATTATAGTACAATCAGGACTTTTTAATCTTGTAATATGTCCATTTTTAACACATCTACCCAAATTGAATGCATAACCATCTAAAATTCTCAAATTGAAAATCCACTATGAAAATAATATGTGACTCTCTTTTGAAAGTGTATATGATTCTTTTGGCTTCATTAACCACTGTGATCTGACATTTTGAAATAGTTCATGTTCTTGTCATCTAAAAATTTGGGCAATATCTATTCATTCCTTTACATTATCAATGGTCTTACATGGTGTATCCAAAACTCTATAAAATAAATTATAAAAATATTTATTCTCAATATGCATGAAATTCAACATGTGTCAGACCAACAAATAACACCAATGTGGAAGATCCCAAAAAATGATCTGTTTTATCTAATTATACTCCTTTCCAGAGCCATGAATTTTTTATAGGATTGGTGGTGGCCCAACTGTGTTGGGTGGTAATGAAAGTACAACATATTTTAACACTGTACATGAGATCATTGTTGGAGATTCATCGCTTTCAATTCTAACTTTTTTGAAGTGAGATTTATTCTTCGAAAAGGATGGTCTGTTGGATGATATCTACGATGAGAGTCAAAATTTCATGGTATTTTCCACTGATGGGAATTAAGGACTTTTTTGTCTTTCATACAGTAAGGACATGATTTTCATCCATTTTTACTCCAACCAAATAACATGCCATATGTCAGGATGTTACGAATCATGCACATCAATGTTTCTTTTAATATAAAATTTTTATTCACAACAACATCATAGGTACTAACACCATTACTCTACAATGAATTTTTCTCATCAATCAACGGGTTCAAATAATAATCAATATTACTTTTCAGATGTCCTAGGATTATTATGTTCACAAAGATATAGTGCTCCTTGACAAATATACTTGAAGGTAAATTGTATGGACATATAAAGACAAGACAACATGAATACGAACTACCATAAGAACCAAACATACAGAAACCATCTGTAGAAAGACCCATTCACACATTTCGGGCTTTTAAAGAAAAAGATGGATCCAGTTGGTCAAAATGATTCCATGAGTCACCATTATATGGATGATTCATGCTTTTATCAGTTGAAATATTGGTTTAGTTCCATGACATCTTTGAAGATGTGTTCTGATAAATAATGAATTTCTACAAACTGGGAGTAAGAGGGAAATATCTCAACTATTTCACAGGAATTGATCCAGACATCCCCTGTTGAGCTTCATTATACATCAATTGTTCACATGTGGGAAAACTATCCAATGACTCATTTTCACTAGAATATAATATGCAATCATTTTCACATGAATGTATATTTTGATAACTAATGCCTAGATTAAAAACCAGCCACATGCACTATAGTAATTTGCAAGCAACACATTTCTTTCAAGTAACAATGTTGTAACCAAAAAAATAGCTGATCTAAATAGTTGTTTGAAAATGAATTATCTGATTTAACAGCCATAACTTTTTTAAACACTTATAATTTTTTTAACTTTAAATAAGGATATAATGCATCCTTAGAAGACCACTATAACTCATAAAATTAGGATGGTGCCAACTCAGGATTCAAATCAATAGAATACAGATTTTCATTTTGTTTAACAGTTGGACCTACATCATCATGTACTAAATTTTGAAACCATGATTGATCCAGAATCATGTTATTAATATCTTCTCTTGAATTGCATTCACCGTGTTGATACAAAGAAACATAATCTGGTTGAAAACCAAACTATAATAGATGTCCCCCAACCTTTTCAAATGTGTCAAATGTTATCAAAGAACATTTTTTACAAGGTTACAGAATTGTACCCTTTGAAAAAAATTCTTCTTTTGATGATTCCAATGATAAGAAATCGGCAACACCCTTCGTATATACAGGATTTAAACTAGAACCATTCGGATTTCTACGCTGATTTATCTAAGCATGATCATCTAATAATGAATTTTCTCGACTTCATGGTTCAATATTTTTATAAAAAATATAAATTCATTAATATTTTTGAATAATTTGAAATTATAAAAACACTATCCAAAAAGAAGATAAATAATTTCAACTACCTCTTAATAATTTCCATTAATTATGGGTGACAAAATTTCCAATGGATTGATGACAACTTTTTTGTCTGTAGACTCGTTTACATGAAACATTCTCACACTAAAATCACAATTAAGAATCTCCTTGGAGGTACGATTATTCATTCTTTTACATAGAAGAATGTATAAGTGTACCTCCAAGCAGATTCTTCTTTGTGATTTCAGGGTGATATGAATCTATGTATATGGTCTATTAGACATAATATCCCCATTTTTACCGATGATATTACTTCTTGTAACATTCACTGCCTGAAAATAGTATGGAAAATGTAGTCCTACAAATGCATATTCAAACTCGTACATACAAGATTTGATATGCATATGTAGAAACATACATTTTATAATGTTTTGAGTAAGTGATAGATGAAAGGAGAAGATTCATCCAGAAAAAGGAATGTCACCAATCCACTGAAATTTTTTCCAAGTTATTATATTTTATTACAATTTTTCACAATTTATTTTATTGCAAATTTACTGCTAATTGTTTCTAATTATTGATAAATATTGATACTTATTATAATTATGGCAATTTATTTCTATTTATTTCTAATTACTTTTATTTATTTAAATTTAATTCTAATTATTGCTATTTATTGACATTTATTTCTTTTTATTTCTCTTTATTGCTACTTATTGCTATTTATTTCTATTTGTTTCTATTTATTGATATTTATTACTATTTATTTATATTTATTGCTATTTATTTCTATTCATTCACATTTATTACTATTTGTTCATATTTATTACTTGTTATTAATATTTATTACTATTTATTACAATTTATTATGAATTTTTTACTATTTATTACAATTTATTTCTATTTATTAATATTTTTCAAAAATATATTGCAATTTATTGCAATTTATTTCTATTTATTTCTATTCAGTACTATTTATTAATATTTATTCCTATTTATTACTATTTATTTCCCATTATTACTATTTATTACTTATTATTACTATTTATTACTAATTATTACTATTTATAGCTTATTATAACTATTTATTACTAATTATTTCTAATAATTACTAATTATTAGTATTTATTATTATATATTAATAATATTTACAATTTATTACCATTTATTATTAATTATTAATATTTAGTTCTAATTATTACTATTTATTACTTATTATTACAAATTATTCCTATTTATTACTAAATATTACCATTTATAACTATTTATTACTATTTACTAGTTTTTATAACTATTTATTAGTATTTATTAGTATTAATTACCATTTATTTGTATTTATTAATATTTATTAATATTTTATACTTTTAATTACTAATAAATACAATTTATTAATATTTATTAGTATTTATTAGTTGTTATTAGTATTTGTTAATTTTTATTAGTAGTTATTAGTATTTATTAATATTTTTTAGTATTTATTACAATTTATTTGTATTTATTAGTATTTATTAAAATTTATTAGTATTTATTAGTATTTATTAGTATTTATTACTTTTTAAGATTATTTATTACTATTCATCACTAATTATTACAAATTATTACTAATGATAACTATTAATTACTAATTTTCACTATTTATAACTATTCATTACTATTTATTTGTATTTATTACTATTTATTGGTATTTATTAGAATTTATTACCAATTATAACTATTTATTAATAATTAGTGCTATTTATTACTATTTATTACTATTTATTACTAAATATTTTTATTTAGTACCTATTATTATATTTATTACTAATTATTACTAATTATAACTAATTATTAGTAATTATTAATAATTATTACTAATTTACTAATTATTTGTATTTATTGCAATTTATTACAATTTATTTCTATTTATAAATATATTTTTCTATTTATTACTAATTATCGCTAATTATTAATATTTATTAGTATTTGTTAGTATTATTAATATTTAATTCTATATATTAGTATTTATTAGTATTTATTAGGTTTTATTAGTTTTTATTAGAATTTATTATTATTTAATGGTATTTATTAGTATTTATTACTGTTTATTAGTATTAATATCTATTTATTAGTATTTATTTCTATTTATTACTATTTATTACAATTTATTAGCATTTATAAGAATTTACTTTTATTTATTAATATTTATTACTATTTATTTGTATTTATTACTATTTATTACTATTTATTAATATTAATTTTATTTATTAGTATTTATTACAATTTAATTCAAGTTATTAGTATTTATTTCTATTTTTTAGTATTTATTTCTGTTTTTTTCTATTTATTATTATTTATTTTTATATATACTTACTTATTACTATTTATTACTATTTATTAGTATTTATTTATATTTATTAGTAATTATTTCAAATTATTACTATTTATTACTATTTATTTCTATTTGTTAGTATTAATTAGTATTTATTACTAATACTTAGTATTTGTTACTATTTATTTGTATTTATTACTAATTATTTCTATTTATTGCTATTTATTTGTATTTACGATTATTTATTTCTATTTATTACTATTAATTTTTATTTATCACTAATTCATACTATTTATTACTAATTTTTAATATTTATTAATATTTATTACTAATTATTACTAATTATTTCTAATTACTACTAATTAGTGTTAATTACTATTAATTACTACAAAATACACCTATTAATTATTATTTTCTGCTAATTATTTATATACATTTCTAATTATTGTTAATAATTATTAAATTTTTCTAATTACTAAGAATTAACAATAATAATTTAATTTTATTATTACAAATAAATACCGATGACAAAACAATATAAATATAACTTAATTAAAACTAATCAATGATAATTAAAATTAATATAAAAAAGGAAATAAATACTAAATTAAATAAAACATCAATACCTTTACACATGATCACTTATAATTGATGGAAGCTTCACAACTTCTTTGTAAAAAAATCGAACTCTAAAAAAAATTCACTATAAAATTAGGGTTCACATAAGTAGAGGAACATGAAATTCAGGTGGAGAGATGAAAAAACTGAGGGGGTATATATAGGTTATATTTGTTACTACATGACTATTGGTAACATGATACATGTCGCTTATAGTACTTTTTTGCGATGGGACCCGTCGAAAATAGATTTGACCGCATTAATTAAGTTGGTAGTTAAAAGGTTCTTTACGACAGGTCCTGTCACAAAAAGTGACCTTTAGGCACACTTTTTATAATGGGACAAAATCCTGTCACAAATAGGTTTGTACTACAGCATTTTATTTGCAATGAGACCCGTCACAAATAGCCTTCCAGGGATGAACGAGTTGCGACAAGGTGATCCCCCGCCGCAACTCGATCTTACCGCCGCCCAACATTTCCTACGGGCGGTGCCAACCCGCCGCAGTTACCCTTTTTCATGGTTTAGAGCGCAAACTGTGTGAATCCGCATGTAAGTTTTTGGGATGGGGTGCCTATTCCCATAAAAAATAATTGGTTATTTGTGACGGGTTGACCAACCCATCGCAAATAACGTCTACGATTGACTATTTGTGACCTGAATAAATCTCGTCGCAAATTAAGGTTTTTCCAATAATGTTATTTAATAATTAAAATAATTTAAATAATGATATAAATATCATATATATTCATTATATATATTTATAATAATATATAATATATATGAATATTAAATAGAATACACCAATCATGGAGACAGTAGGTCATACAAAAATATGACAATTGTTTCCATTTTAATGTCATATCGATATAAAGAATGTAAGTAAAAAATATGCATAAATGTAAAATTCCATTAAATAACATTATGGGAGGCGGTACTACACACATCCACAAACGAAGTTATCATATTTATACAAAATTGAATGAATGTAGGTATATGATTAAATAATAATTAAATAAGCATTAATATATCATGTATACAATATTTATAATTTAAAATTATATTTTCCCTCATAGTCCCCAACAATGATAGGTGGTAAAAGAAAAATGAATAACTTCTTTTAATGAGGTGGTAGTTCACCGTACATAAGAAAAATTTGTTTGTTACACATTACATGGAAGTGTGTATAAATTTTGGTCCAAAAAATATATATAATTTTTTTTAAATATATGACACTATGATTATTATAAAATATTATAATAATAAGTTTTTAGGGGTTTTTGAATAAATAAAAAACAAAGGACCATGAGGAGGGATATTTCCTTTTCCTTCGTTAATACGTCTTAGTTTTTTAAAATGGGTTTCCTTTCTTTGATTAATGGAAAATTTAGACTTATATAATTTAAGTTACGGATGTTCGAAGATTAATTTTTTTATGGAAAGCCAATGAGATTTAGAGGTGTGAATAAGTGGGAGGGGTGAGTGCCATTTTATATTGGAGGAGGAGTGGCATTATTGTTAATTTTTTAAAAGTGAACTCCTCCCAAATTTTACCTATCTAATATCCCTAAAATAATGGTTTGAATTAAAAAAAATAGAGTATTGTGTCTATATATATATACATAAAATGGTTTTTGGAGATTTTTCAAGTATATTTTGGCCCTTACGTTAATGGTTTTGTCATTTGGTATGCTAATTTTTCTCTTAACCGCTATAATTACTTTTTAATAAAATTCACAAATATTTTTTAACAAAAAAAATGGGTTGAAAATATTAGAAATTATAAAGTAAAAATTTTCCAAATTTTTAATCCATTTTCTATAATTCTAATCACATAGTAGGCATGAATTAATTGAAATTTAATCTTGTAGATAGGATGCTGAAGAATGTTTTGAATGTAAAAATATTCTACTTTTGAAATGTTTTTATAACCAATTTTAGTGTTAAATTCAATCTGCTAACCTAAAAAGTAATAATTGATTAGATATTGAAATTAATATTCATTAAAAATTTATATTATTTAACTATATTATTAAATTAGTTGAAAATGAAGTTATAAATTAAAATTCAGTGTTTTTAACAATTCTCATAAAATGGAACTTCTTAATAAAATAACAGAAATTCACCGAGAGATTTTTATATTCTCTACGATAAAATGAATTCTATTTTTTCAAAATAAATTATAAAAGTGTCAAAAAATAATATTTAAAATGGATTCTTCATTAAATTTTGAAAAAATTACATTTTATAAAAATATATCTTTTTATCATAAAATATTATTACATCATATCTTCTATATATCAAATATATTGGATGAGTATACAAAATATAAAAAATATAAAAAAATATATTGAAAAAATTAGTCAAAAATGTTTAGATTAATTTGAATAAATAATATTGCACATTTATATAGAAAATTAGTTTTCTTTGAAAAGTGATTTCTTCATTCACAAATAGTTCATACATTCATTTATAAATAATCGACAACCAAATGAATAATTAAATATTTTTATATCATATTTTATAAATTTATTTAATATTATTCATATCATAAATTCAAACATCTATTTGTTAAATGTAATAAATTTTTATTAATATTATTAATAGTATATTATATTTTAGTAAAAATTTCCCTTGAATATAATGTAGTATGTTTAAGGGACTCAATATTGTTTGTAATATATGGCACAAATAATGTTTCATGTAAAAAAATATAATCTAAATTTTTTATAGGGATATATTTACCATGTTTTGCATATAACACAGGCCCCAAGTAGTTCATTCGAATAAGAATAGGTATTTTCAGTTTTGTGTGAAATGAAAATTATCAAAAAGATGAAATTAATTAGAAAAATATTTCAAAAAATCTAGGGGTGTTATAGTGAGGTTTATTTTTTCACAATATATGATGATATTATTCAAGTATTTTTTAATGTAACACCCCGACCCCAGCTACCCAGAGTCGGTGCATTACTTCGTAACATTGGCATGATCACAAAAGATCAAGTCTCGAAAGACCGATTAGTTTAGTAGCCTTGGAAACACTAGATACATTCGTAAACGTTACATTACATCATAAAGTGAAAAACTACAATAACAAAGTCCCCATAGTCCACACTCATATCATCTTCTCACAATCCCTGCAGGTCATTCATAAAATACTTCTTCACATCCTGGAACATATTAAAACATTAAAAGGGGTGAGCTCAGATGCTCAGTAAGGATAACAATATTGCGGAAGCTTTCATAAATAAACTTTAACATTTAAGGCAATATATAACTAAAACAAAAGCCTTTTAAACATGAACTTCAACATAATATGGAAAAAGTAAAATGAGATAATGCCATTTACTTATTCACATGGATATTCTACTGGTCTAATAATCACATGCAATATCCATAACCACTTTCATAATGATGGAATGCATAATGCCAGAATATCATAACCACGTAGCCAAGCCCTCGTTCCAAGACCACAAATAAGATTTTGTCAAGGCCTCGTGCCAAGACACTAGTTTGTCTCATGAGACCTGCCGATGCATCGAGGAGCTATAGCGGGCTCCACCCGTCACTTATTAAGTCCAATGCATTCCTCATATGAATAGGTTTAAACATATCATAAACCATAACATAATCGTATCACATAAAACATGTATAAAGGAAACATAACATTCCCACATTTCAATCACAAGATATAAATAGAAAACATTGATATAATAAAAACGCTTTCAAAACCATTTTCAATACCAAAATAAAATAAAGTTAAAACTTTGTATTTATTTTTCATTAAAAAAAATGATGGCTTGTAGAGGAAGCCGAAACTCAAATAATGGTCACGGCGGCGGAGAAGTCGTTGTCGCCGCATATGTATGGAAAGAAAAACATTCTCTTTTTGTCGTTAAGTAAAACTCTTCGTATAAAAAGATTCCTTTTGAAAAAACTTAAAAGTCAAAGGGGTTTATACATCGTATAAAAGAAAGTTGTGTATAAAACCAAATATGACTCAATGAAAGGAGATTGAGACGATGTCCTTAAAAAGATCATTTTTAAAATAAAATAGATCTATTATGTGTATTGACTATAGGTACATATAAAGAAAGTAAAAATAAAAAATAGTACATAATAATATCATGACATAATTTTAATGTAGGAGATTAACCCAAAGAATGGAAGTTGGGTAAAGAAATTCCCTTACCTTGCGTCTTGTCCTGACTCGACCGTTCTTTAACCTCCTGAATAATAAACTAGTGTTAATTTATCTTTACTTAAGAACATTTTTCATGTTCATTATTCCATTTATATCACTTATTACCATGTTATGAACATTATTTAATTATTTAAGTTAATAACGGTCGTTTTGTCGATCTCTGGTACTTGAGTCAAAAATAAACTTCTTATAATTACAAGTTGTTCATGTGGTGAAATATCCATTATATCCAGAATTATATTCATGATGTAGATATCATATATATCATATATATACAGTATATATACATTCATTCATAATGTCACGTAACATTTAGAGGTAAGAAATGAAATGCACCGTTCATGGAGACGGTAAGCCGTACGTACGCATGAACGCTAATTTCATTTATATTTCGTATTTAATGGAATGAAATCATAATTATATAAATTTATAATATAATTACAGTATAATATAGTGTATAATACCATTTAATCCATCCTTTATACAACCCACATATGGCATTAACGATTCAAATCACTTTGAGGGGGCGGTAGTCCGCACTTCCTAAAATGAAATTATCGCGTTTTACCCATAATGGAAATCATAAAGTATGCCATAAATGAGAAATACAGAAGCATAAGTAAAACATAAACATATTTTATATCATATATAAATATAGTGACATCTTAATGGACACCTTTTAAGGTGTTATATGAGTGTTGAACAATCATCGTTTCGTGAGGCAGAAATTCACCATCCACCGAAACCGTATGTTCTTTAACCATTAGATGTAGGTGTGTGTAAGTGTAGATCGAATACTTCTTATAACAACATCCTAGTATATTGAGTATACTGGTGTTGTTACAAAAGGAATGAATAAAAAGAGTTTAGGGGGTTGGAGAAGAAAAATAAAACAAAACAACATTAGAAAAGACATTACCTCAAAATCGGGTAACTCTTTTTGATTTGAGCCAAAGGCTTCCTTGAGAAGAGTTCTACCCAAAGTGAGGCTTCTAGGAGTAAGAGTGGGAAGTTGGGAGAGTATTTGGGCAGAGTTTGGCCGAGCCAAATGGCTTGAAGGTGTGAATGAGGTGGGAGAGGTGGGGGCCATTTATAAGTGGAGAGGAGGGGCTCTTTTGGAATGATTGAAATGTTACATTATTACACAATGCTTTTCGGATTCTAAAGGTACCACACTTATATAATTCGTGAGTAAGGTGATAAGGGTTCGAAATCTACCCATCCTATAGTTTTTGGACAAGTGTATGCCTTGTAGTTTACATGATCTTCTAATTTTATTAAAATCGTTAAATAATGAGTTCATCGCTGCATCATAATGATGTTATAAATAATTTATTTTATTTAACGTCTAAAAATTATAAAAAAATACTATGATATAGTAAATCTTTTTATCTTTCTAATGAATATTTATAGTCAAAATTTGGACTTGTGTAACAACACTTAAAAACTGTTTTAGTAAAACAACTCATGTTTGTGTCAATTTAATTTTAACATTAAATAAATATATATTAATGTCATTTTCCAACCAAACTGGATCCATGGGGTCCCCAAGTTGACCCATGGGTTTTCTTGGTCTGACATGACTCATCCAATAGAAGTAGGACAAGTGTCATGCACATATCATATTATTAAAACATTGTTTTTATCTTAAACTACACTAATTACCTCTAATCGCGATTAAGAACTTTAAAGTTACTATTCACCAAAAAATTATTTTAATCTCATTGAACAAAATTTTACTTCTTAATGAAAACCATGTATGTCGGATTTTTGAAAATCAAATCATAGAAGTGGTAATATTTCATTTAAACAAAAAATCAGTTATTTAACAACCACTTAGTGGTTTCACTATTCATAAAAAATTGAAGTTTTTCAGAATAAGGCCAAAATTTCACCCTAAGCTATAATTGATATTCCAAATTCAAAAATGATGTATATTTTACAAAATTCCAAACATATAAGTTGAATTAATTAATCTTATAATTAATTTCCGCTGTTACAACAAATAGCTTGTTTTTAAGAAACAATTTATATCAAAAGATTGGCAATTGTTAATGTCCAATTTCAATGTTAAATTAATTCTAATGACCACCATTGGATAAAATGGTAAAAATATATTATAATTATACTTTAAAACCACTAAATAGTATAATTTATCACTAAAAAATTATTTTGATTTAAAAAGTTGTTTTTAAGTATTTTTCACTATTCATAAAAAATTAGAAGTTCTCAGAAAAATACCAAAAATTCAACATAGGCTAATTTCGATATTCCGAATCCAAAAATGAAGTCCATTTTGATATATAAAATTTATAAAATTACAAAAAGTAGTTATTACTATTCAGAACGGCTAGTTTAATTAGTTGGGGTGTTTTAGAACTCGAAGTTGCGTACAATGCAAGCTATTGCATTATTGAATGAGAAGCGTATCATGGAAGCTCGGGGTGTTACATTCTCCCCTCCTTCAATAAATTGCGTCCTCGCAATTTGAAATTTTTTTCTTTGAAAATAAAAGGTTGAAAATTGAAAATACCATTGTGGAAAACCCACATCAGAAATGAGGTTAATAAATATATAACATTAAAAGAAAGCAAGATAAGTACAAAGGTCACCCGAGATAGCCCATTCAAGGATTCTATGAAAATATGGATATGGAGGAGAAACAAACCATCAAGGTCTGATGGAGAGTTATAGAAAACAGGATTAGGAGAAAGTTTAACTACAAGAAAATCACAAACTTGTGATTGGTTAAACGATCATTGATTCCCCAATAGGAAAAGTTAACCGAAAACATTTTTGTTTTCAGTTACCTTTTATAATGTTGATGAATTTATTTAAGAGATTTACTAAGAATGTAAGGGAATATACATACTTGTTATGTATACTTTCATTCGTTAATAAATTTTTACCACAAACCCAACTTTTACTCCAAATGGTAACGGAACTCAAAAATATTCTATTTATCCTAATTGTATAAGGTTCCAAATGTTAACACATACCATTTAGATTAGTAAAACTATTTTGTAATAATCAGGGACTTCCTGTAGGCTAGTGGTAGGAAATAAAGGCTTGTCGCACTATGGTTGCGGGTTCGATTCCTGCAGCTTTGTCCGACGCGACAGGTTATTCCCCACCCTGCAGGTTGTCCTTTTCCTAAAACTATAGTATCATAATATTCCAAAAATAATCTTCAAAAATTTTTTAACTATAAACAATACTATCCAAAGATCAACTTAATCCACTCCAACCATTATAGTTATCCAAAATACCTCTGTCCTGACTTTCTCTAAAAGGTCTCTTAATTCCAAAATCAATTTATCAAATTCCCCATACAAAGTAAAGTTTCTCTTATTGTCACATACTAAAAATATAATTACCTTCATCATATTAAAACCATACTGAAATCAACAAGTACTGCAGTACAATCCTTATATATATATATCACATTATTCTAATAACAAAAATATAATCCATGAGTCCAAAAGCACCAATACATTAGTTATTCTTCATCAACTGTAGTAACAGCATAAGATTGTCCTTGATCCCTTGGCCTTTTCTGAGGTAAGTTTTCTTGACTCTTAGGAAATTCATTTGCATAATTCCCCATTTCTCTACAATTGTTGCATTCAACTTTGATAGCCTCTTTCTTTCCCTTTCAATCACGAGCCTGATGACCCTTTTCTCCACATTTATAACAAACTCCCATTCCTTTTAGGCACGTACCAGGGCGATTCTTCCCACAATTATCACATAATGGAAAATCCTTCTTTCCCTTTTTCCCTTTATCTGTCTCTTGTTCCACCGTTCTCTTCTTCTCTTGCTTTACTTTGTTATCATAAGACTTAGAGAATTCCTTTTCTATCTTGATAGCACACGAGACAATATCTTCGTATGATGAGAAGTATTGTGATACTAAAGCTCGACGGAGAAATGGTTTTAACCCATCAAAGAAACGATCAATCTTACTACTTGGGTTACGTATTTAATCGGAAGCATGCCTCGCTAACCCTGTAAAGTTAGCCTCATACTTTGCTACATTCTCATCCTCCTTCTGACTCAGACTCAGAAATTTCCTTTCCATATCTGCTCGATGGTCACGAGGAAAGTATTTTTCTAAGAAAATCTCTTTGAACTCCCTCCATTCCATATTCGATACGTCATCATCTTCCTTTGTGTTCAGAATCAGCGACCACCACTGAAAGGCATCTCCAGTGAGGCGGTAAACTGCCATGACAACCTTCTCCTTTTCACTACTCCCCAAGGCATGGAATATTTTATCTAAGGAATTTATCCATTGCTCAGCTACTAACGGATTTTTACCCCCATTAAATGTTGTTGGTTGTTGCCTCATGAAGTGGTCTAACATTGATCCTCCACATTGCGGATCAGGGTGCTCCATACGAGTAAGGTTATTATTCATAACCTGCGTGAGTTGTCCCAGTACGGTGAGAAGCGGATCAGCACCAGTTGTATCACTAGCTCTACCATAATTATCTTGAGCAGGAGGGAAATCCCTACACGGAGTGCGTGCATTGATACGGTTTCCATTCCTTCCACTAGGCGCCATTTCTAAACAATGGCATAAACTCGATTAGTTTATGAAATAAAATACATAATTCCATATTTTTAAAATACTTTACATAAATTGAACTATTTATGGATATAGTCCATAATCATAAAAAGAAACGTTTCCTTTGAATAATTATATACTCATAACCCTTCATAGTGGTTTGTAAAGAAAATGAGAATTACCCTAAGCATATCCCCCGGGAGTGTCGTAACCAAGAGTGAAGCAAGGCATGTTGTCGTGCACCAGTTCTCATTCGAGTCTAGCTCAAAGCAGTGTTTTCGGGTTTTACCCCTAGGTACATCTGTGCCAGAGCCGCCTCTACTTGCTCGTATCCAGACAGGGATGTATTGCTCGGAAAACTCACAAAATCTATACAATAACAAAATTTTAGGAAGTTCTTATATACTAATCCTCAAAGTCTATCTTTGGGCTATGTGCTCTAACCAGAGTTTATCTAAATCTAGCTTCCAAGGTTACTACTAAACTGCCTCTGATACCAACTATAACGCCCCAACCCCAGCTACCCAGAGTCGGTGATTAACTTCGTAACATTGGCATGATCACAAAAGATCAAGTCTCCAAAGACTGATTAGTTTAGTAGCCTAGGAAACAGTAGATACATTCGTAAACGTTACATTACATCATAAAGTGAAAAACTACAATAACAAAGTCCCCATAGTCCAAACTCATATCCTCTTCTCACAATCCCTGCAGGTCATTCATAAAATACTTATTCACCTCCTGGATAATATTAAAACATTGAAAGGGGTGAGCTCAGATGCTCAGTAAGGATAACAATATTGTGGAAGCTTTCATAAATAAACATTAACATTTAAGGCAATGTATAACTAAAACAAAAGCCTTTTAAACATGAACGTCAACATAATATGGCAAAAGTAAAATGAGATAATTACATTTACTTATTCACATGGATATTCTACTGGTCGAATAATCACATGCAATATCAATAACCACTTTCATAATGATGGAATGCATAATGCCAGACTATCATAACCACGTAGCCAAGGCCTCGTGCCAAGACCACAAATAATATTTTGTCAAGGCCTCGTGCCAAGACACTAGTTTATCTCATGAGAACTTCTGATGCATCGAGGAGCTATAACGGGCTCCACCCGTCACTTATTAAGTCCAATGAATTCTTCATATAAATAGGTTTAAACATATCATAAACCATAACATAATCGTATCACATAAAACATGCATAAATGAAACATAACATTCCCACATTTCAATCAAAAGATATAAATACAACACATTGATATTATAAAAACGCTTTCAAAACCATTTTCAATACCAAAATAAAAGAGAGTTAAAACTTTGTATTTATTTTTCATTTAAAAAAATGATGGCCTGTAGAGGAAGCCGAAACTCAAATAACGGTCACGGCGGCAGAGAAGTCGTTGTCGCCGCATATGTACGGAAAGAAAAACATTCTCTTTTTTTCGTTTAGTAAAACGATTCATATAAAAATATTTCTTTTGAATAAACGTAATAGTCAAAGGGGTTTATACACCGTATAAAAGAAAGTTGTGTATAAAACCAAATATGACTCAATGAAAGGAGATTGAGACGAAGTCCTTAAAAAGATCATTTTTAAAATAAAATAGATCTATTATGTGTATTAACTATAGGTACACATAAAGAAAGTAAAAATACAAAATATTACATAATTATATCATGACATAATTTTAAATTAGGAGATTAACCCAAAGAATGGAAGTTGGGTTAAGAAATTCCCTTACCTTGCGTCTTGTCCTGACTCGACCGTTCTTTAACCTCCTGAATAATAAACTAGAGTTAATTTATATTTATTTAAGAACCTTTTTCATGTTCATTATTCCATTTATATCACTTATTACCATGTTATGAAAATTATTTAATTATTTAAGTTAATAACGGTCGTTTTGTCGATCTTTGGTACTTGAGTCAAAAATAAACTTCTTATAATTACAAGTTGTTCATGTGGTGAAATATCCATTATATCAAGAATTTAATTCATGATGTAGATATCATATATATCATATATATACAGTATATACATTCATTCATAATGTCACGTAACATTTAGAGGTAAGAAATGAAATGCACCGTTCATGGAGACGGTAAGCCGTACCTATGCATGAACACTACTTTCATTTATATTTCGTATTTAATGGAATGAAATCATAATGATATAAATTTATAATTTAATTACAGTATAATATAGTGTATAATACCATTTAATCCATCCTTTATACATCCCACATATGGCATTAACGATTCAAATCACTTTGAGGGGGCGGTAGTCCGCACTTCCTAAAATGAAATTATCGCGTTTTACCCATAATAGAAATCATAAATTATGCCATAAATGAGAAATAAAGAAGCATAAGTAAAACATAAACATATTTTATATCATATATAAATATAGTGACATCTTAATGGCCACCTTTGAAGGTGTTATATGAATGTTGAACAATCATCGTTTCGTGAGGCAGAAATTCACCATCCACGGAAACCGTATGTTCTTTAACCATTAGATGTAGGTGTGTGTAAGTGTAGCTCGAATACTTCTTATAACAACATCCTAGTATATTGAGGATACTGGTTTTGTTACAAAAGGAATGAATAAAAAGAGTTTAGGGGGTTGGAGAAGAAAAATAAAACAAAACAACATTAGAGAAGACATTACCTCAAAATCGGGCAACTCCTTTTAATCTGAGCCAAAGGCTTCCTTGAGAAGAGTTCTGCCCAAAGTGAGGCTTCTAGGAGTAAGAGGGAGATGTTGGGAGAGTATTTGGGTAGAGGTTGGCCGAGCCAAATGGCTTGAAGGTGTGAATGAGGTGGGAGAGGTGGGGGCCTTTTATAAGTGGAGAGGAGGGGCTCTTTTGGAAAGATTGAAATGTTACATTATTACACAATGCTTTTAGAATTCTAAAGGTCCCAAACTTATATAATTCGTGGATAAGGTGATAAGGGTTCTAAATCTACCCATCCAATAGTCTTTGGACAAGTGTAAGCCTTGGATTTTACATTATCTTATCATTTTATTAAAATCGTTTAATAATGAGGTCATCGCTACATCATAATGATGTTATAAATAATTTAATTTATTTAATGTCTAAAAATTACAAAAAAAATATTATGATGTAGGAAATCTATTTATATTTCTAATGAATATTTATAGTCAAAATTTGGACTTGTGTAACAACACTTAAAAACTGTTTTAGTAAAACAACTCATGTTTGTGTCAATTTAATTTTAACATTAAATAAATATATATTAATGTCATTTTCCAACCAAAGTGGCTCCATGGGGTCCCCAAGTTGACCCATGGGTTGTCTTGGTCGGACATGACTCATCCAATAGGAGTAGGACAAGTGTCAAGCTCATATCATATTATTAAAGCATTGTTTTTATCTTAAACTACACTAATTACCTCTAATTGCGATTAAGAACTTAAAATTTACTATTCACCAAAAAATTATTTTAATCTCATTGAACCACAATTTACTTCTTAATGAAAACCATGTATGTCGGATTTTTGAAAATAAAATCACAGAAGTGGTAATATTTCATTTAAACGAAAAATCAGTTATTTAACAACCACTTAGTGGTTTCACTATTCATCAAAAATTGAATTTTTTCAGAATAAGGCCAAAATTTCACCCTAAGCTATAATTGATATTCTGAATTCAAAAATGATGTCTATTTTACAAAATTCCAAACATATAAGTTGCATTAATTAATTTTATAATTAATTCCCGCTGTGACAACAAATATCGTGTTTTTAAGAAACAATTTATATCAAAAGATTGGCAATTGTTAATGTCCAATTTCAATGTTAAATTAATTCTAATGACCACCATTGGATAAAATGGTAAAAATATATTCTAATTATACTTTAAAACCACTAAATAATATAATTTATCACTATAAATTATTTTTATTTAAAAAGTTTTTTTAAGTATTTTTCACTATTCATAAAAAATTAGAAGTTCTCAGAAAAAGACCAAAAATTCAACATAGGCTAATTTCGATATTCCGAATCCAAAAATGAAGTCCGTTTTGATAAATAAAATTTATAAAATTTCAAAAAGTAGGTATTACTATTCACAAGAGCTAGTTTAATTAATTGTGGTGTTTTAGAACTCGAAGTTGCGTACAATGCAAGTTGTTGCATTATTGAATGAGAAGGGTATCATGGAATCTCGGGGTGTTACATTCTCCCCTCCTTCAATAAATTGCGTCCTCACAATTTGAAATTTTTTTCTTTGAAAATAAAAGGTTGAAAATTGAAAATACCATTGTGGAAAACCCACATCGGAAATGAGGTTAATAAATATATAACATTAAAAGAAAGCAAGATAAGTACAAAGGTCACCCGAGATAGCCCATTCTAGGATTCTATGAAAATATTGATATGGAGGAGAAACAAACCATCAAGGTATGATGGAGAGTTATAGAAAACAGGATTAGGAGAATGTTTAACTACAAGAAAATCACAAACTTGTGATTGGTTAAACGATCATTGATTCCCCAGTAGGAAATGTTAACCGAAAACATTTTTGTTTTAAGTTACCTTTTATAATGTTGAGGAATTTATTTAGGAGATTTACTAAGAACGTAAGGGAATATACATACTTGTTATGTATACTTTCATTCATTAATAAATTTTTACCACAAACCCATCTTTTACTCCAAATGGTAACGGAACTCAAAAATATTCTATTTATCCTAATTTTATAAGGTTCCAAATGTTAACACATACCATTTAGATTAGTAAAACTATTTTGTAATAACCAGGGAATTCCTGTAGGCTAGTGGCAGGAAATAAAGGCTTGTCGCACTATGGTTGTGGGTTCGATTCCTGCAGCTTTGTCCGACGCGACGGGTTATTCCCCACCCTACAGGTTGTCCTTTTCCTAAAACTATAGTATCATAATATTCCAAAAATAATCTTCATAAATTTTTTAACCTTAAAAAATACTATCCAAAGATCAAATTAATCTACTCCAACCATAATAGTTATCCAAAATACCTCTGTCCAGACTTTCTCTAAAAGGTCTCTAAATTCCAAAATCAATTTATCATATTCCCCAAACAAAGTAAAGTTTCTCTTATTGTCACATACTAAAAATATAATTACCTTCATCATATTAAAACCTTACTGAAATCAACAAGTACGGCAGTACAATCCTTATATATATATATATCACATTTTTCTAATAACAAAAATATAATCCATGAGTCCAAAAGCACCAATACATTAGTTATTCTGCTTCAACTGTAGTAACAACATAATATTGTCCTTGATCCCTTGGCCTTTTCTGAGGTAAGTTTCCTTGACGCTTAGGACATTCATTTGCATAATGCCCCATTTCTCTACAATTGTAGAATTCAACTTTGACAACCTCTTTCTTTGCCTTGCAATCACGAGCCTAGTGACCCTTTTCTCCACATTTATAAAAAACTCACATTCCTTTTAGGCACGTAACAGGGCGATTCTTCCCACAATTATCACATAATGGAAAATCCTTCTTTCCCTTTTTCCCTTTATCTGTCTCTTGTTCCACCGTTCTCTTCTTCTCTTGCTTTACTTTGTTATCATAAGACTTAGAGAATTCCCTTTCTTGTCTTGATAGAACACGAGACAATATCTTCGTATGATGAGAAGGATTGTGATACTAAAGCTCGAAGGAGAAATGGTTTTATCCCATCAAAGAAACGATCAATCTTACTCCTTGGGTTACGTATATAATCGGAAGCATGCCTCGCTAACCCTATAAAGTTAGCCTCATACTTTGCGACATTCTCATCCTCCTTCTGCCTCAGACTCAGAAATTGCCTTTCCATATCTGCTCGATGGTCACGAGGAAAGTATTTTTCTAAGAAAACCTCTTTGAACTCCCTCTATTCCATATTCGATACGTCATCATCTTCCTTTGTGTTTTGAATCAGCGACCACCACTGATCGGCATCTCCAGTGAGGCGGTAAACTGCCATGACAACCTTCTCCCTTTCACTACTCCCCAAGGCATGAAATATTTTCTCTATGGAATTTATCCATTGCTCAGCTACTAACGGATTTGTACCCCCATTAAATGTTGGTGGTTGTTGCCTCATGAAGCGGTCTAACATTGATCCTCCACGTTGCGGATCAGGGTGCTCCATACGAGTAAGGTTATTATTCATAACCTGCGTGAGTTGTCCCAGTACGGTGAGAAGCTGATCAGCACCAGTTGTATCACTAGCTCCACCATAATTATCTTGAGGAGGGAAATCCCTACACGGAGTGCGTGCATTGATACAGTTTCCATTCCTTCCACTAGGCGCCATTTATAAACAATGGAATAAACTAGATTAGTTTATGAAATAAAATACATAATTCCATATTTGTAAAATACTTTACATAAATTGAACTATTTATGGATATAGTCCATAATCATAAAAAGAAATGTTTCCTTTGAGGAAGTATATACTAATAACCCTTTATAGTGGTTTGTAAAGAAAATGAAAATTATCCTAAGCATATCCCCTGGGAGTGTCGTAACCAAGAGTGCAGCAAGGCCTGTTGTCGTGCACCAGTTCCCGTTCGAGTCTAGCTCAAAGCGGTGTTTTCGGGTTTTACCCCTAGGTACATCTGTGCCAGAGCCGCCTCTACTTGTTTGTATCCAGACAGGGATGTATTGCTTGGAAAACTCACAAAATCTCCACAATAACAATATTCTAGGAAGTTCTTCTATACTAATACTCAAAGCCTATCTTTGGGCTATGTGCTCTAATCAGAGGTTATCTAAATCTTGCTTCCACGGTTAGTACTAAACTGCCTCTGATACCAACTGTAACGCCCCGACCCCAGCTACCCAGAGTCGGTGCATTACTTCGTAACATTGGCATGATCACAAAAGATCAAGTCTCGAAAGACCGATTAGTTTAGTTGCCTTGGAAACACTAGATACATTTGTAAACGTTACATTACATCATAAATTGAAAAACTACAATAACAAAGTCCCCATAGTCCACACTCATATCCTCTTCTCACAATCCCTGTAGGTCATTCATAAAATACTTCATCACATCCTGGAAAATATTAAAACATTGAAAGGGGTGAGCTCAGATGCTCAGTAAGGATAACAATATTGCGGAAGCATTCATAAATAAACATTAACATTTAAGGCAATGTATAACTAAAACAAAAGCCTTTTAAACATGAACTTCAACAAAATATGCCAAAAGTAAAATGAGATAATGCCATTTACTTATTCACATGGATATTCTACTGGTCGAATAATCACATCCAATATCAATAACCACTTTCATAATGATGGAATGCATAATGCCAGACTATCATAACCACGTAGCCAAGGCCTCGTGCCAAGACCACAAATAATATTTTGTCAAGGCCTCGTGCCAAGACACTAGTTTATCTCATGAGAACTTCTGATGCATCGAGGAGCTATAACGGGCTCCACCCGTCACTTATTAAGTCCAATGCATTCCTCATATAAATAGGTTTAAACATATCATAAACCATAACATAATCGTATCACATAAAACATGCATAAATGAAACATAACATTCCCACATTTCAATCAAAAGATATAAATACAACACATTGATATTATAAAAACGCTTTCAAAACCATTTTCAATACCAAAATAAAAGAGAGTTAAAACTTTGTATTTATTTTTCATTTAAAAAAATGATGGCCTGTAGAGGAAGCCGAAACTCAAATAACGGTCACGGCGGCAGAGAAGTCGTTGTCGCCGCATATGTACGGAAAGAAAAACATTCTCTTTTTTTCGTTTAGTAAAACGATTCATATAAAAATATTTCTTTTGAATAAACGTAATAGTCAAAGGGGTTTATACACCGTATAAAAGAAAGTTGTGTATAAAACCAAATATGACTCAATGAAAGGAGATTGAGACGAAGTCCTTAAAAAGATCATTTTTAAAATAAAATAGATCTATTATGTGTATTCACTATATGTAAACATGAAGAAAGTAAAAATACAAAATAGTACATAATAATATCATGACATAATTTTAAAGTAGGAGATTAACCCAATGAATGGAATTTGGGTTAAGAAATTCCCTTACCTTGCATCTTGTCCGGACTCGACTGTTCTTTAACCTCATGAATAATAAACTAGAGTTAATTTATATTTACTTAAGAACCTTATTCATGTTCATTATTCCATTTATATCACTTATTACCATGTTATGAACATTATTTAATTATTTAAGTTAATAACGGTCGTTTTGTCGATCTTTGGTACTTGAGTCAAAAATAAACTTCTTATAAATACAAGTTGTTCATGTGGTGAAATATCCATTATATCCAGAATTATATTCATGATTTATATATCATATATATCATATATATACAGTATATACATTCATTAATAATGTCATGTAACATTTAGAGGTAAGAAATGAAATGCACCGTTCATGGAGCCGGTAAGCAGTACGTACGCATGAACGCTACTTTCATTTATATTTCGTATTTAATGGAATGAAATCATAATGATATAAATTTATAATATAATTAAAGTATAATATAGTTTATAATACCATTTAATCCATCCTTTATACATCCCACATATGGCATTAACGATTCAAATCACTTTGAGGTGGAGGTAGTCCGCACTTCCTAAAATGAAATTATCGCGTTTTACCCATAATGGAAATCAAAAAGTATGCCATAAATGAGAAATACATAAGCATAAGTAAAACATAAATATATTTTATATCATATATAAATATAGTGACATCTTAATGGCCACCTTTGAAGGTGTTATATGAGTGTTGAACAATCATCATTTCATGAGGCAGAAATTCACCATCCATAGAAACCGTATGTTCTTTAACCATTATATGTAGGTGTGTGTAAGTGTAGCTAGAATCATTCTTATAACAACATCCTAGTATATTGAGGATACTGGTGTTGTTACAAAAGGAATGAATAAAAAGAGTTTATGGGGTTGGAGAAGAAAAATAAAACAAAACAACATTAGAGAAGACATTACCTCAAAATCGGGTAACTCTTTTTGATTTGAGCCAATGGCTTCCTTGAGAAGAGTTCTTCACAAATTGAGGCTTCTAGGAGTAATAGGTGGAAGTTGGGAGATTATTTGGGCAGAGTTTGGCCGAGCCAAATGGCTTGAAGGTGTGAATGAGGTGGGAGAGGTGGGGGCCTTTTATAAGTGGAGAGGAGGGGCTCTTTTGGAAGGATTGAAATGTTACATTATTACACAATGCTTTTCGGATTATAAAGGCCCCACACTTATATAATTCGTGGATAAGGTGATAAGGGTTCGAAATCTACCCATCAAATAGTCATTGGACAAGTTTAAGCCTTGGATTTTACATTATCTTCTCATTTTATTAAAATCGTTAAATAATGAGGTCATCGCTGCATCATAATGATGTTATAAATAATTTAATTTATTTAATGTCTAAAAATTATAAAAAATAATATGATGTAGGAAATATTTTTAGCTTTCTAATTAATATTTATAGTCAAAATTTGGACTTGTGTAACAACACTTAAAAACTGTTTTAGTAAAACAACTCATGTTTGTGTCAATTTAATTTTAACATTAAATAAATATATATTAATGTCATTTTCCAACCAAAGTGGCTCCATGGTGTCCCCAAGTTGACCCATGGGTTGTCTTGGTCGGCCATGACTCATCCAATAGGAGTAGGACAAGTGTCAAGCTCATATCATATTATTAAAACATTGTTTTTATCTTAAACTACACTAATTACCTCTAATCGCGATTAAGAACTTAAAAGTTACTATTCACTAAAAAATTATTTTAATCTCATTGAACAACATTTTAATTCATAATGACAACCATGTATGTCAGATTTTTGAAAATCAAATCACAAAAGTGGTAATATTTCATTTAAACGAAAAATCAGTTATTTAACAACCACTTAGTGGTTTCACTATTCATCAAAAATTGATGTTTTTCAGAATAAGGCCAAAATTTCACCCTAAGCTATAATTGATATTCTGAATTCAAAAATGATGTCTATTTTAAAAAATTCCAAACATATAAGTTGCATTAATTAATTTTATAATTAATTCCCGCTGTTACAACAAATAGCGTGTTTTTAAGAAACAATTTATATCAAAAGATTGGCAATTGTTAATGTCCAATTTCAATGTTAAAATAATTCTAATGACCACCATTGGATAAAATGGTAAAAATATATTCTAATTATACTTTAAAACCACTAAATAGTATAATTTATCACTATAAATTATTTTTATTTAAAAAGTTGTTTTTAAGTATTTTTCACTATTCATAAAAAATTTGAAGTTCTCAAAAAAATACCAAAAATTCAACATATGCTAATTTCGATATTCCGAATCCAAAAATGAAGTCCATTTTGATAAATAAAATTTATAAAATTTCAAATAGTAGGTATTACTATTCACAACGGCTAGTTTAATTAGTTGTGGTGTTTTAGAACTCGAAGTTGCGTACAATGCAAGCTATTGCATTATTGAATTAGAAGCGTATCATGGAAGCTCAAGGTGTTACATTTAATGTAATGGGATGTTAAATTACAACCCTTATGGATGATAAATTCCAATTTTCTTGAAGAAAGAACATGTGAATTTTAAAGAATTTTATGTAGTGAAATGTCAAAAAAGTAACAAACTATCATCCTTTCTCTTAAAGAAGGTTGGATATTTCATGGATTATGCTTATAAATCATTCAATATAGTTGGTATGGGATGTTTGAATCAGAGGGTGATATCTCAGACCCCACAACATTGGGATGTAAAACCTGTCATGAAGGTGTCTTCAAGAGGATTAGGGGATAAATTATAAGTAAGATCATATTCCTCAGATATAGAAATTAATCTAATAACTGATGAGTCTATAAAAATTCATGATGAATTCACAAATAAGATCCATGATATCGATGAATTTATTATGTCTTCTTAGGAAGGTTAGGGTGATGAGGTAGTTATTGAGACAACTTTCCCTTTTCAAAAATATATGATACCTTAAACTAAGCTAGTTTGATCCGAAGTATAGAGAAATCAACATTTAGTGGAATTTCTTGAAGGATTTTATCCAATATAACATGCATCACCTATAGATATAAAAATGGATGGTAATGTAGTTATTGAATCTGAAAAGAATACCATTACACAATCTATACCATCATCACATTCAACAACTGATAATATAAATCCTTTAGCAATAATGTTTTTGGAAATCCTGTTAAATGATGTGCTTTCTATTGAATTAATTACTGGGGATGACAATATGATATTATATTTTTCTGTTTTAACATTGGATATCTGTGCATTCAATGATGAGATCAATAAAATTCAAGTATCCTTTATCCCCAATTCATATTTTAATAATTTACTTATAATTGCATCTTCCCAATCAACATGGATCAGTATTATTTAGATAGATCCATATATACCATAATCTAGTCCATGCATAATATATAAGTAAGAAGATGAAAGTAAATCCTTCATAAGGCTATAGAAATAAATTTTCCTTATCATGTTTGAGTTTAAATATATTTTTTCATTAGTTATATCTCAAAATGATTTGATTCGTAATCATTCATCAATGCGATCAGTTTTTTCTTAGGAAGAACATCATGATGTCAATATTTTTCAAGAAAAATTGAATGAAACTCTTCAAACATTAAAAAGTGTTATATTTTTTCAGTTGTATTTTATAAAGAATCATAAAACCCCTAATGATGCTATATTCGAATATCTAATTCTTCTAAATCACTATGATAATGTTATTATGATAATTTAAAAGTTGATTTTGTTTCATTTTAGATTCATTTTCTTTGTGATGATCACCTTTCTCCAGTGTTACAAAATGAGATGGAAAATAATCATTCTAGTTATTTCCATGATACCTACTAATACATTAAAAATATTAGTTCAATATTGATATGAGTTGGAATGACCATCTCAGTCTTCTTGAAACATCACATGTATATATGGAAGAAAAGAATTTGGTAGTAAAAAACAACTAAAATATATAATTAGATGGTTTATTCATCATATCAATCAACTCAGTAAAGTGATTAAAAATGTGAATTAAATATATTAAATTATTTTATATTTTCATTAATGGAGAAAATTAGATTCAAAATCATATTCATCTTTAGAAGATTCTTTAAAAGTGTCCACAAAATTTTGAGTTCTAGTTATATATGGGGAGTCTGTTGTGTAAAAACCTATTGTACTTACATTATTAGTTGAACCCCAACTAGATATTAGTGATATATATTTGTGATCTTCTCTCAGGGATGTTTAACAGCATATTCACTATTTTCTAGAGCATCTAAATTGAATAGAAAACATATTAATATATAACCAGTAGGCTAATTGATGTGTAGTCCTCTATGATACTAATTATGTAAAAATATTATATGGATATTCCTTTTTTCATTTCAATAGTAGAAATTTACCCTATGGTTTCCCTCATTCAGTACATTTTTGTGAGTTTCTCTTCCTGGAATGTAGAACATATTTACATGTTTATCAAAAATGGTATAACATCAGTTTATCAAATGAATAAACAATAATATATTTTGATTGTTCCATTTTTCATGTATGATGTTGTTCTTAGGATATATATTTTTTCTGATGCATTTTATATGTTATAAAAAATATTTCATATATTTCATGACACTTTTAGTACTTATTAAAAAATGAAGTATATTGATGTCATTTACAATACATTAGTGCCTTCAGTTCCAGTACCATCTATCTATTGAACTACATCATCTATAAAATCACCTTCACACAAAACAAAATGAGTTCCATAACTGATATGTTTTTAACATTACTATGTAGATGTATATATATCTTAAAATATCTCAAGTAAATTATTATTATTTATTTTTTTCTAATGTATTTAGTGTATTTTATTTGATTTTATTTAGATCTTTGTTTTATTTTATCTATGAAAATCATACAATCATTCAATGTTATGTTTTAAAACTGAATTTTAATAATTCAAAAACTATGAAGTGCTACGTTATCATGTTCTTACCTCTTATACCATTCATTTTTAATGACACAAAAGGGTGAGATGTGTTATCTCATTAAAAATTGGGAGAATATTTCTATCATGAAAATATTAATTAAAATAGTGAAAATTATTTTAAATATGATAATATTATTCATTTCAATAGAGGATATTTAACTATGTAATGTTAAGAACCACTACATTTTTATCTCTATTAAAACTTATACACTTAAATTTTGTTAATAAAAATTATAACTATTTAATTTTTAATTACAATAATTTCTAATAAGTTTTATTATTATTAGAGGGTTTTTTGTTATCAAAAAATGGATATTGTTAGATTAACACTATTTATCCAACATATATCACGTATTTTAGGTTTTGATGATCTTAATTACCCATTATATATTATTAATGATCCAGTATTATTTTTCTATTAATGATGGTTCTACTAATTCATATATAATCAATGGTTATTTTTTATGTATGAATTCAATATGTTTTTGGATGAAATTTCACTATATATAAGTAAATTGATATATGATGTCTTTGGATACATAGTGAAAATTTATACATTGTTCAATATCCTCCGTAAAGTAAATAAATACATCAATTTGATATATTGAGGAATTAAATATGTGGAAATATCCTACATTGAAAAGATCACATACATGATCATTCGACTATCGTAAAATGGTTACATGGAGTAATCAATAATTTAGAAATCACCAATATGGGTAAATGGATCCATATATCTTCTTCATGATGAAATCAGTTATGTGAATCACATATATGGTGGAAACAACCACAGCACATCATTCATCCATGTAGACTTTGGTGAATCGACTACATGGATGAAAATTGATTTATCAATTCAATTTTCTATATCATATTTTGATATGTTTATTAAATTCCAACGTGATAAATTTGTCACGGTGAAGAAAAATAGATTTCATGGATTCATATATTCAAATTGGCTAGGTTTTTTCAGTACAAATAGTTTGTAACATGGATTCATTTTAGAATATTACCAACATCATAATGCAAGTTTGTATTAATTTCAGTTGAATCACTCGAGCGATGTTTTTAATTAATATTTACAATAATTATATTCTATATTTCCTCTTTATGATGAAATTTATTTTTATATGAAATAATTAATGAGACATAATACATGGAAAATATATTTTTTCTCCCTCTACTAATTTAGTTGAATTTTAAAGAGAAATTGTTGTATGTGATCGAAATGTTTTATATGTATCATGTGAAGAGTGTTCAAATAATATGGAGGGTATGTATATAAAATATACTTCGATAGAAGTTTTGGACATATACATTAGAATTGATGTGAAAAAAATTATACATAGATTAAAGATAATGTTTTCTCAATGAACATATAAAAGATCTCTGTTTTCTATACAAATAATGTTGAAGATATATCAACATATCATATATTTTTATAATGAACCATTATTAATAAAAAAAATTCATGAATATCTTAATAATAAAATTGTTTGTGTTGGATATCATTATTTTCATTCCCACAATATCTTAGTGAAATAAAATAAAATATAAAGACATTTTCATTTCTTTAATTGAAAAGGATCCTACAAAATAACATTTCAAGGTTTTATATTTCAAATCATCTATAAATCCAAATAGAAAAACCTTTTACATGTACAATGTTTTAACTTCTTCTACTCAATATCATATTCCCAAGAAAAAGGAATGGCAGTCCTTGGAAAAAGACTGCCCTAGTGAAACACATTAGACTCGTGGAGAAGAGTAGTGGTTGAGTAGACTAGGAGACTTCTATTCCACAAACAATGATAAATATCAATTTTTTGGTTTCTATTTATTATTTATATTTCCAATGAATAATTTTTTAATTTATATAAAATATTCATCATATTTGAGAGATTATATATCTTTGATTGAATAAAACTTTAATGAGCTAATTCACCACCCTCTGTAGAGTGGTACTACTCTTAATCTTCAAAAACATTATAGACTGATAATTTATTTCACCAAATGATATGAAAATAGATGATACATAAATGAAATTTTATTTTGTTAAATTTCTTCAAATGAATTCATTTAGTCAATGTAAGATTCTTCCTTATCATAATGTCTATAAAACATATATATTGTAATTTTCTATATATGATAATATAATAATCACTCACAATAAATATTGTTATATTAGTATCCATTGAGTTATTGGTGTTTTTTGTTTAATAGGGAAGAAACACTACTCAAGATTCTATATCCATTTTGATGCATGACAATATTTTAATAATGTTTTTAAAAATTAGGATATAAAATTAAATTCTTTTTATACAATAATGAAATATAAATTAAATTCATTAATATTATTTTAAAAAATATGTATGTATTAATTTATAGAGACCACAATAAAGAGGAGTGTAGAGAAAAAATATTTAAAATCAGTGGTATGTTTTAATTTACAACTACTACATTTTGGTTGTAATTATATAAAAGGTTTTCTCGAAAAGAAAGATTCTTTATAAATAGAATTTAAATCAGAATATATTAATGGAATGTGGTTACTATGTAATATGATTTTTGTATAAAATAATTTCAATAGGGACAAATACAAAACTCATGCAGGTTTGATATGGTTTTAAAAAATACCCTGAATTACTTATTTTTTATATTTAGAATAATTATTAAATTATTTCATTAGAATAAAAATATTTATTATTAACATATACCTTTCACTACAATCAATATATTAAATATATATAGTTAATGGATGGGTTATTTCATAGTTCGGATTATGTTTTAGTTTATCTCTAAAATACATTATAATGATTGATGTTCAAATTGTAATTTTCTACACTACTATTGTTTTCCTATTTTTTCTATCCTATAAAATATATTTACACCACAATTTTTGGAAATGATTATGATGATGTATTTATAGGATTGAGTGGTGTGAATCTAATTTTTCTATTAATGAAATTTTTTTATCATCGGTTGACTCATAACAGATATTAAAATTTAAGAAGGAAGAATAATCACATCTTTTTTTAGTGAAAATAATTTTAATAATATCCTTTAACATTTAATATATAAAAATACCTCGAAAAAATCAATAAAATTTGAAGTTTTATTATTTTTCAACGATTTTAATAAAAAAGGATGATATTATAATCTTTTTACAATATGATATTTTTTAAAAATAAATGTTATATGTTGTTTTCCATGTTATTTTATAAATTAAATGTTGGATATTTCCATAAGAATATGAATTTTTATTCCATTTGTAAAATTTTTATTCAATAATCCAATGTTAAAAATATATATCATATATATTAAATCATATTTGTGAAAAAATATTCCTGAAAATGTTTATTTAATGTATATTTTATAAAAAACCCATCATTAAAAATTCTTTTTCACTTTGGTAATGAAAATCTATTTTGATAACCTTCCCCCATATATGTATTTGTAATAATAGTTTTTATTATGTGATATAAGAAACCTATTTACGTCATTAATTGAAATAACATCATTGGATAACTAATGTTAAAAAACAAAAAAACGTACATGAAACCCCATTTTTCACTAGTAATACAGATTTCAGTTGAGACCATAGATCGATCCTTATCATTGTAAACACCTACCATAAGGGAATTAAAGATCCTAACATTCATATCATTATAAAATGTATCTCTTAGAGGATATATATTTTAATAATATATCTATGATGCAACATTTAGACCTTATAACTTCATCCTATGTATAAATATTCTATGAGTTGTTTTTTCCCATATTTACTTTTTTAGTTGATGGTGTGGTGTGTTCGTGATAATGGAATGGTTTTTTTTAATATTTTGGAATAAAGGAAACCCATTAATTTTTTGATGGGATCATAATAAGTAAGATACATACAATTACTCATAAATATCCTAGTATAACTCTTATATAATCAGATTCAATGGGACTTAACCCTCCTCTAGTTGTGGGAAAGAATGAAATATTCTTTCATAAAAAGGAAATAAGATTACTTCCACACCAATATATATAATCATGTTTATTCATTCACCCATGTGAAATCCAAATATTTTTGACAATATATTGGATGACACCAATAATGATTCATAAGGTAATTTTATAGTTGGAGGTCTTGATGAGGATGAGAATTGTCATACACAATGTGTAACAATTTACAACCCTCTTGTTTTTTATTATGAAGGTAGATAAGAGTATGAGGTTGTTAGTGGATTATCTTTTCCAAAATAATGTGATGTTAGTAATAAGAAATAGTTACTAAGGATTTATAACGTATTTTATTAGTTGATCGGGGAATGATGATATTCAATGATTGATCTCAGACCAGGCTATCACTAGCTCCTTGTAAACGACATTGATATACCTAAGAGGGAAATATTATTTTGCTAATATCATTATGAGTACATGTTGATTCTTTATTTTGGGAGAAACACCACATGATATCTCATGGGAATCATATCTATATTTATCATCATTTTATAGGCAGATTCATGGTGGTCATCATAGATGACATTTTAGTTTACATGGAATCCATGGTGGAGCACACGAAGAACTTGAGGATGGTCCTAGACTACAATTAAGGATTCTCTATTTAGTGGAATCTATATAAGTGTTAGTTATGGATATTATAGGTTCAATTTTTGGGATATTTCATCCCATTTTATGGTTCAATAATGGATCTTATTAAGGATGAAGTAGTGTATGCTTTTGACACAGCTGATAACATGATTTCTAAATGGATATTCAATGGAATGAAAAGATATTACAATAGCTTCATAATTAATTTATTTTTTATAATTACATCATTTAATTATATAACGTAAAATGGGTAACCATTCATATGGATGGAGAGGATCTAGTGTGACTTTTATGATTTATGGAAGAGGTTAATGAGTGCCACCATCTTTATACTGCCAGAGGATGGTGTCGAGTATGAAGTGTTTTTTGATTCTTCCTAGACCAATCATTAATATGTATGAATTTTTAGGAATGTAGATATCGATTATGGGTCATGAAAATTAATATCTCATAAAAAAATATGTGACCCATGATAATGACTTAGTAGTGGTTCCCTTTTCCTTGATGATGTGTAGACACTAACTTATGGGTTTATATTTTATCATCAATTATAATGATAATAGTATCAATTAAATATTATTTTAGAAGTATTTTAACATGTGATAGTGAATATGTCTAAAGTAAAAATAGGATTGTTAATTCATGATGTCTTAAACTAATGAGAATGGAAATATGGTGGAATATGTTCTCAACTAGAGGTCTTATTTGTTTTTGTTGACTAGGGAATCAGAGAATCTAATATTTTCTTCAGTTGTCCATGATAGAGGATGATGGTGTATCTTATCTTTAAATTATGGTTATTAACCCCAATTATTCTATATTTTAATAAGGTGGATCATCTTTGAGAAATTTACATTGAAACAATATATATTCAGATAATCTATAGATTTTCTTATGATGGATTGATTGAATATGCGGAGAATGTAATCCTTTTTAGATGATTGAAGATGATTAAAGATACATTGTGAGTGGGGGTTCTAGGAGATATTCGTATATTCCACATAGTTTTTCTTCTAGTTTTATCAGTGATGTAAAAATAACAGTATATGTAGTTCTTGTGTAGAAGGATAAAGAATTGAGTGACAGAGTTTGTCTCTCGAAACCTCACTTGTTACCAGGTGAAGGATGTGAACATGTTTCTAGTGGGTTTATATAAATCCAATTATTGGACAGAGTAAAATTAAAATAGTAAATCTATATGATTCATAAAGAGACTCCCATTATCATCTATAAGAGATAATTACATATGGGTTATCATAGACCGACTGACTAAGTCATCCCACTTCCTGTCTATTCTAGAGAATTTTCTGGTAGAGATCATCAGACAACATTACATGTATGAGGTTGTCCATAATAATGTTTTTTCAATGATGATCATTCATGAAAATGACTGTAGATTGAAATCATGATAATGGATAAGATTATAGGAGCCCTTTTATTATCAATTTCATATGAACATGACATTTAACACCTTGATTAACAACTAGACTGAGTGGACAATTCTTGGTTTAGTTGACATGTTGTCTTCTTTCATGTTTGACATGGGATATTGAATGTAGGACAACCTAAACATAGTTGAATTGTCATGCATTAATATCTACCATTCCAAAATTTTAATAAAAACATTTTAGGCCTTGTATGTAAGGCTTGATAGTTCTATGATGGATTGATCTAGGTGAGTCGGCACTCATGGGCCCAATGTTGGTGTGGGCGATGACAGAGAAGGTCCAGATCATCCAAATGTTGGTGAGGACAGACCATATCTATTATAAGTATTATTAAGCCCATATAATGTTGACTTTTGAGTTCATGGATGGATAACATGGTATCCTAGTGGTCTCACCTCAATGTGAATTTAAAATATTTGGCTAGGGACTTATGATATTTATGATTTTCATTGGCCTTACTAAGAAAAAATATTGGGTTGGTGAGGTGGTGTACCTTTTATTGTATTGATATAGTTAGATAGAGTACATCATGTTCTTCATGTGTCGTATATGAGGATGTATGTTCATTACTATTATAGTGTTATCAACTAGGGTCAGTTGTAAAAAATTTATTAAGCAACCATTGTATAATAGATATAAATATTACTGATTGGTGTGATAATATCCAATATAGGTGACTGATTCACTTAGTGAAATTCAATATGTAGAATTAAAATACTCTCAATAGAACTGGGGAATAGGAAAAATAGACCAAAATCAAGTTCCCACATAATTTTTTAAGGATTTTAATTTTTATTTTAATAATTAAAATCCATCCTATGAGAAGATTTTAATGAATCCATTTATCTTGTATTCCTTTGTAATGTTTTAAAAATCGTTTTCTAATTTGGGAACTAAATTAACATGGAATTCCAAGCACTGGGATTTCCCACTATTTATATATTAAAAATATTAAATATATTATAGCACTCACACTAGGAATTTATAAAATAATGGAATATATCTTGAAAGGAGTCTCATAATATAAATCTACGAGCACCATTTCATTTGGCACACATGATATACTTTAGTCATGATATAATGATTTTTAACTTCATGTATTTGTATTCAGAACCCCCATGGGAGGAATAATAAATTTTATAAATTAATAAATTAATTTATATTTATTTGAAAATTATCCTAATATTCATCTATAGAAAAATTCTATGGTAAATAAATTTAGTTACCTTAAATGAAATACATTATTAATCAACAAACATAAAGATCACTCTAATCGTAATATATTTGTATCTGGGGAGTCATGTATATATTTCCTCTAGAATATATCTACTCATTCTCTCTGAACCAATGCCAACACCATGTAATTCTTTGGGATCTATCATTGATTAATCGAATTCATATTGTGATCTATTTTGATCACAAATGAATTCATCAATAGAAGATGAATTTATTTGGGTGGATGAGGAGAATTGATTTACATTATTTGGAGTGTTCAATAGAGGTATCTCTATATGTATTTATGGAATTATCTCTAGACATTGTTATTAAAAAAATAAATGAAGCTCAGGATAATAATAAATTTCATTTTTATGGGTTTATTATGCTAGGATTAGAAAATAAATAATTCAATAATGGCTCTTTTTATTTTTTTCATTCCCAAAAAACCCACTATTACAATAATAATAATAATTTAAATTATTTAGAATTTACTGAAATCATGGATGCAATTTTAATTTTTTTTTCATTAATAAATAAATAAATAAATATTCAAACAATATTTAAAATTAAATTTCTCAATAGAACACTAGAATTCGTTTCATAAACTAGATCACGTTTCCATAAAAACTGATGCCTGAACCAATATGCGGCAAGGCCCAAAGGGTGTTTCCAATCCCTACAGCGTAGAACTAGTGCCCATGTATAAAAAATATTGTTTGGGAATTATTTACCTAAATTAATGATAAATAAATCCATCAAAACCCCAAAATACAGATCTAAAAACATCATGAAAATGAGTCCTTAACAACATTCAAATTTTATGGGTATAATTGAAAAAAATAAAAAGGACAAAAACACAAGGGAAAATATAAAAGACCATCCCATATATCATGAAGCTGTAGGAAAACCCAAAAATGATATCAAAACTCACCATGTGATGAGAAGGAATCACCCTCAACCCATCACCCCATGATTGCTTCAGGAGAAACTCAATCAACCCAAATCACAATTTTAATGTTTTAACCTTACCTATATTAGACACAACCAAATATAAATGCACTCATAAGTTTACGTGGGTTGTGATCTAATGCCCAATAGTATGCCACAAAAAAAATATTCCATTCATAATCATTAACATACAAATGTATTTTTTATTTTCTTTAATGAAATGAATTTAAATGGATGAACAATTTTAAATAAAATAGATTTAAATAAAACTATTTTAATGAAAAAAACATAAATTAAAACTCATGCACACAAGCTTTTAGGGTAACCCCAATTTCACACAGTGTACCGATGGAGAGGGAAAATAAATTGAGGAGCACAAAACATGGGTGTGGCCCTAATGATTATATTGAGTAGAGGGACAATAGAACATTGTACCTCAATGAAAAGTAACCATAACAAATATATGTTATCGTACACACAAGACACTAGAAGGAGAATAATCGATAACCTAGTGGTCCCCAACATCATCATATTCATAGTTTAGTTACTGTTGTATACAACAAACATGCTAAGTGAAACAAGGATGATACCACTCTAGATCACTTGAACACTAGTTCTAATCTGCCCACCTATTACCCAATTATCCTATTTTTTCTCTAGTGGTTCATTGTTCATGTCCCATGTATAAAATAAATTAATAAAAAATGAGGTTCTATCTCTACCCAACACCACACTCACACACACAAAATAATTTGAATATAATATGCACATTGAAAATATTTCAAAACTAAATCATCATCACTTACAAAAACAATTTCACATGATTGCACAGTCGAAGAGAGAAATTTCATGAAAAAAACCATTAAATTAATTTATTATTGAATTGAGACATATTTTGCATGACATTAAAAACAAAAATTTGAATAATTCAACAAAACAAATTATTTATCCTTAGGAATTATTTTATAAAACATTTAAACTTTTCATAAACAAAATTTATAGAGTATAATAACGACATACACAAAAAACCAACCCAACCCTCTTTCATGAGCACACACACACACAATGTCACCTCAATATGACCATCTACATCACAGAAGAAATTATTGTATCCCACCACAAAGATAAAAGGACCATCTCTATGATCAAAAAAATATGAGGAAAATTTTCCCAAAAATCCCAAAATATGATGCACAACATTAAACACCAAAAACTCCATCAAATATTCATTTATGAAAAAACACAAACAGACGCTACACCAACACATAAACTGAACCCACTGAAAATATAAACAAAAAAACTCTATATCTTATAAAATTATAATAAGGTGCTCAATTAAGGGTTTTTAAAAGTGTTTGAAGACATATTACATTAAAATGCTACTACTAAATCTAATTAAAATATGATCTAAACATAAAATTATTCACATCACGAAAATAATTTCCTAAATTATTTGAATTAATAAAATACAATTGGATTCATAGAATAATAATTAATCATTAAGTCACCTATCCCATTGTTGGATCAACATCGCAAGAATTTTTTGAAACTCCCGCCGCATAATAACTTCACCATAAGGTACCTAAATAAAACACTATTTTACCTATCAAATCGAAAAACATTGATACCGAAGAAAAATCCACATTAAATCCCAAACCAATAAACTATTAATGGAATAAATTAAACATATATAGAAAAATGAACCTATGGAGAGGGTGTTGGATGATAATTGATCAAGAAGGAGAGGAGTTGGTGGTGAAACACCTATGTGGGATGTCACGAGAGGGTCTATTTATGAAGGACGAGTGTGGCCAAGGGAGTGTGCAGTGCAGATTTTGGGTGTGGAGGAGTGAGGAATGATACAGATGTCCGGTGAGTGATGAAGTGGTGCATCTTTCTAGAGAGGATGAGGGTGACACAGGTCTTCAGTCGGTGTTGTTGGAAGGGGTTCAAACCAAGGGAAGTGTGAGCTATGAGGAGCTCTTGTCCGGATTGTTGGAGGAGGAGGATGGATGTCCGGCAAGGAGGTGGGGAAAAGGAGGGACATAGTGCTTAGGATTATGAGGGATGAGGCCAACATGATCTAAGGGGACTGGTGCGATACGTAATGTTGGGAGAGAAAGAAAGAGTGAGGGAATGGGGTAAAAAGGAAAATAAAAAAAAATAAAACATAAATAAAAACCTAAAAATAACTAATAATATTAAAAATAATTATAAAAATATGTCAAAAAATACATAAAAATGACACTAATTTATTATTAGAAACCTAATTAAAATATTAACAAAAATATTCATAACATTAAAAACAACAACAACAATAATAATAATAATAATAATATTATTATTATTATTATTATTATTAATATTAAATAAACTTTAAAATAACTTTATTTTTCTATTTCTTTAACCGTAAAAATCACTCATTTAATTAATTTAGTACCTGCACGCCGGGATAACATTATGTTGATCTAGTGAAGCCTCACTGCTTCACATGTTCCTATCTCGTGCATAGAACTATTTTGTGAAAGAATGCTCTCTTATTAGTGCATGTGAAAAAAAATTCATTCCGTTTTAAAAAAAACAAAAAAAATTCAATGATAGAAAAATAATTATATAATAAAATTATATAATATTTATGGATATTTGTGTGAAACACTCAGCCTGCTAATCTAGAATATTTATCTAGAGTTGTATAATGACTATATTTGATTAAATGGAATGACATAATTTGATCTCCAATAAATATAATAAAATTATATTCCTCGAATTAGGGTATAAATATTTATTAAATAATCTCATAACTATATAAACAAATATTTGGGAAATGTATGAATAAACCAACTTAAATAAATATTTTATTGTCATATGATTAAATATATAATCTGATTAATATTCCCTTGAATAATGGTTAATTTGATATTTCGGATCAAACTAACATATACAATTATTATCCCACATATATGAATAATAATTATTCAAACTCCTTAATTCATATATAATTTAATTGGGGTTCCAGATACATATAGTGTGTTTCCCTCTAGGCCTATTTCTCTGTGGCATTAGGATAAACTACTTAAAGTTAAAAGGTTGAATCTTGGAACATGCTATAGATCCCTTACAAAAAGAAACTAATGAAAAAATTACATGTAACCTCATCTAATTTCATAGTGAATAATATAATCCATTTATCATGATAACTGTATTTAATATGGTTTCATTCTAGTGTCATCAACCAATAGTATGGATGCCTCATTAATTTATTTTCTAGAAGAACACATTCCAAAAACACCATCATGGAAATAGAAATAATCAAAAAAAATTGTTCACATTATGGGTCCAATGATATTACATTTATTGTTTGACGAACAAGATAAACCCATTTCCACATTATTCATTAATATAACATCACTATTGTTAAACCCAATATATATGACTTCACTGTGAGAATATGAAATTATAGTATTCATTAATACATAAATTTCTTTAGCTCATGAATTGTATTAACAATATTATTAGTTTCGATGGATCATCACATAGATCTATATATAGTAATAACAATTAAAACATAAAAATGTGGATTTATTTTTGGCTGGATATGTTCTCATAATCTCATTGATTGATGATTACCAAGATAATTGCCTATGAAAAAGTATATCAAATCCCTATTCATATAAACCCATGATATTATAAATATTTATAATCCCATAGAATGATATTATCCATCTATAATCCATATATTTAAGACAACTATTGTAAAACATTTATTTTCACATCATAGAAGGGAAATTCTATGAAACTTTTGTGTGAAAATAGAACTTAAGACATTATAACATGCTATGTCACATATATGAAAAATTTTAATGTGGTAATATATTATATATATATTTAGATATATTAATACATTTAATCTTGACGTCTTTATAAGTTTATTCTCGGGGACCAGCTCTAATAGACAACAATATGATCAACAAATAACTTCTAATAACATTAATTTTGTTATCTCTCACTTGTTTTTGACACATCTACTATGATAAGGTCATCTTTAAGATTTCTAAAACATTTTATTAAATTTAAAATATTCTCATACAGTCTTCACCCGTCTGATTAAAATCCCACATGTGGTGTTATTTATGGTGTACATGATTTATCCACTAATGTGTACTTAGATATTTTTCGATAGATAATTTTACAATATTAATATTGTAAAATGTAATATGATCTCAACTATTAAAAAACATATCAATCCCATAAAAATTGAATCCATATAGATATTTTGGATACATTAAAATACTTTATAAACATAAACTTCACTACATAATTAGAAATGACTAGATTCTCTAAAATCTCTTATCTCACAACAATTCTGTTGAGACCAAATACATATCATAATTGGGACTTCATATTTCAATGAACTTATTAGAAACAATGATCAATATATCAATATAAAACTACTGCTTCATCAACTTCAATATGTAGGGAAAAATATGTAGTATTCCATAGAAAATTAAAGAGAGACTTAAAATATGAAATAAATTTCTCTCTTGGATCAGCTTTATATCTACCTAACTTTCAGAAAACATATAAATCATAAACCCTAATTTGTAAAGTAGAATACATGATAGATCCTAAAATGTATGTGTATAAGATCCTACTCATTCAATCTCTCAATCACCTTATCTTTTTTTCTCTAACATCAACTTATCATAGTGTGATGTAGACAATGTGACATTGGAACCAATACCCTCATAGATTATTGAATACTAAATATACATAGTATCATTTAAATGTATATACATTTACTTTGTCAAAGAATCTATTGGGTTTTATCATTAAATATCTTGATTAAAATGTTTTATTTTTCTCCCCTTACGTATAGTATGGAGAGGCACTTTTTTAATCAGAACATAACAGATTATATGAATTTCATGTTATTTCAAATATATAATATTACATAAACATATACTATTAAGAACTTCATGGCACTGAAAAAAAATGTATACACATGTTTTACATTCATTCTATATAAAACCAAATTTTTTAATGTATTCATTAGAATGAATGCCCCTTGACCAAGATGCATACTTTAACACATAAATTGATCCTTGTAAATAAAATATCTTATTTTCATGTCTTGGATTCACAAACTATTCATGTTGTATCATATTGAATTCATCCTAAAGGGTTCTATTATGGAATTATTTTTCGACATACAACTACAAAATTTCATAGTCTGGGTAAACTGATATGGAATCTATAATACTAATGGATTTAAAAATATTAAATATAAAAAATGTTTTTTTAGTCAGTGGCATGAATTTTTATAACCCATTAGAAACTATTCCTTATTTTTTGGTACATAATTTTCTATTTTCTTCATATTTTCTCTTGAATATTAATATTCAATAAAAATAAATCACATCAACAATAAGAACAACTAGAACTCATTTTTGAATTAGATACATGAAATATTCCTTTGGACTTACCATTTCATACCATATAATATCTTTTCAGGTCTCTACTTTCTCATGTGGGAAAGGGGATCATTATTTTCAAACAATAATAAGTTATCATAATTGATGATAATAAAATCATATCATTTTAAATCCTTTATTTGTCTTATGATCATATATTGTACATATGTTTTTGTAAAAAAATTATCCATGAGATTAAGTGGGACTATTTTATATTCCAAATAGTGTATATCTCAAGAATAATCATCAGCGAATTAAATATTTCTCATATTATACTACATAATGATGTTCCCCCACTCAAGTAACATTTATTTTTTTGATAATTTCACTAACATAAGTTCTGAGATATTAACATAATATCATCTTGTATCCTTGGGATATCCTATGAAGATATACTTCATGTTGTATGGTGAAAGTTTGTTCTCAAAGTGGGCCATAACAAATGTCTCCCAACCCCATGTATGAGAACAATAAAACATAAATTTCATTCCATTTAATAAATCATGTGGTATCCTGTATTCCATCATATTTGATACTGTTTTTAGAATGTGTGTTTTTGAATATAATGCATATCCCAAAATTGTAATATACGAAATGCCTGGATCATGAACAAGGTTAATGTGTTAAGAAAGGAATGAATACTCTATTAAATAACACTATTATACAATGGAGTATAAGGATGAGTTTTTGATATATAATATCACACATCTGAATAATAATATTGATTTTTGGTTAAGAAACTCGCCACCCTAATTAGATTAATGATTTTTTCCTTGAAATAATTGGAATATCCACATTATTCTTATTTCATTGAATTTTTCAAAATATTCTAAAGTATAAATCACTATGTCAACATATTCTTATCTAATTAAATCATATGTAAATGTAAATAAGTAAGAAAACAATCATATTTCATCAACTGATTACATTCCTCACACATTAGTCTGAACCAATTATAAAATAAATCAGTACTTCCACCATGAAAACGAAAAGCAGGATTGGTAATATTTCATTGTAAAAAACTATCAAATATAAATAGTGGTGTTATCTTCAAAGAGTCTAATTATTTTTCCTGATATAAAATTTTCAAATTCTTTTCATTCACATGACTAAGTCTGTTATTAAATAAATGTGTGAGAAATGTGTCATGTGAAATTAATTAATTATCAACTACTAAAATTTTGGTTTTATCTAGGAAAGAGGGATCCACATTTTCTTATGGGAATAAATCAAATTTAAGATATTATTTTAAAAATAATAATATCACATAGAACATAACTATATTTAGAAGGTAGGGAGTCAGTGGTCAAACACAAGATATGATTTTTTATACAAATTATGAAAATTAAAAACGATTTAATGAGATTTAATTATATTTACTGAGAATGATAGTGAAGAATTATTTTGAAAAACTAATTATTGAATGAAATTAAATGTTCAAAATTTTTCAATTCAATATGCTAATAAATTGGTATTTAAGTCCCCATAGTTTTGTATTTTCTAGATTTGAACCTATTGAAGAATTTATTTTTTGTGAATCCTCTTTAATTTATTATTTAATTATATTCATATTTTAATATATATTTGGTAAACTAATTGATAAACTAATTTAATACAATGTTTCTTTATAATCATACAGATTCAAAAAATGGTCATGTTTGAATTAGGTTGATTACTCTAATATTCAAATGTTACATACTTTTTCAATTAATAATGATCATGTTCAATGAAAATGGGAGAGATAGAATTGAATCGTAAATATCGAAATCAAAATAATCTAAATCATGTGAAAAATATCCATTATCACAATAAATTTACAAATAACTCACTCAGGATATGATTGAATTTCAACCTCAAGATAGTCCTTAGAGGGTGAGAGGAGGGAAAAGAAAAATTAATTCCAAATGGAATGATGTATTATCTAAAAGAATACATGACTGTGTATCACTTCATATCTATGAAATTATATGATTTATGATGCCTTTAATGTTTTCACATTTCCATGTATATTAAGGTGTAAATTCAACATCTAGAATATTTAATATAAAAAATTCATATTTTGAATGTATATAAATCAATCAAGTGTGTCCTAAGGTAAATTAATCCTTGATTTCTAAAAAAATTCCAAAAACATAGAATTAAAATTCTTGTCAGCTAATTTCATGTTGTGGTAGAGAGTTTCACGCTGTTAAATTTTGGGTCTTCACGTTCATTTGAATCCTTAATGGAATATATTAATTTTTTTAGTTTTTGGATAATCATGGTTTGAATGTTATTTTCACACTATAAATATGTTCTATCGTATCTCTTTGATTATTTTTAATTTATCCACTTTTTTCAGTGGTGAATTTGTTTCAAAAAATTTTTACATCTTGAATACTATTTTTAAGATGTTAATTTTGATTATCTTATGTATTGTTTTATATTAATTCAATTCAAATCATATTGACCTTGAATGAATAATATAATAAATAACCAAGAGAGAATTTTAATTTTATTTCCTAAAATAAATAACTTTTCCAAAAAATATAAATATTTGAAATATACATCAAATCCTTCGACACTTGAATTATGTTTTTTTCTCAACAATTAAATATCAACATAAGAAACTGGATGATCACTCTACCATGATTTAAATGTACCTTAATCAAATTCAAGTGATTAAATGGGGAATTAAAAGATCAGTATTCTCTTAATAAAATATCATTATGTCCTCATTTATAAAATAACCCATGTAGATGAGTAATTTTAATATTTCGATAAAGATATATCCATTAATATATTTCCTTCAGATTTCATTTATCAATTCATAATCAATTTTTATATTAATTTTAAATCACATTACCCTGATTTCTTACAACTCTTTACTCAAGGTACATATGTAAACCTAGATCTAATCATTCCTTCAATCCTTCTTCATACCATAGTATCTCCATGCATCGTCATTCTACACTCCATAGAGAATAAATAATAAATAATCATTAAATGATGACTATTATGTTCAAAAATAACATACAATGTTGGGTTGGTGGGTGAATTATGTAAAAACAATTCATTCTGGAGAATGAGGTTAAAATATATGGAATTTTACAGATAATGAAAAATAAATCATTTATAACACTCCATTTATAAATTTTATCTCCACTTTTCCCCCATCTCAATTAATATCCCCTATGCAATGAATCATAATGAATAAAAAACCCAGCCATTTTTCTTCTTTTATTGAGATGTTTCATTATAGAGTGTATCACGTACCCCATCAAACACATATTAATAAATAATAATTGTCCATTGATTTTTTACATTGAATCCTCCATGAAACAATCCATTTTATCTAGAGGTTGTGAAATAGATTTTAACAAATGAATAATCATGAAATTTTTAATAAATTAACTTTAAATCACCCCCAACTTTATCCGGATTAATGTAAACATCATTTACAACATGACACCATAACCCCCACATAGAACTTTTTTATAATCCTGAAAAATACATTAATAAGGGTATGAAAAAACAGGATAATCATGTAATACACATATTAATGTAGAGGGTTTTGCTGGATTTAATAGTTTATTTATGAATAATACAAAAAAATACAAGGATAAATTGATCAATTATGTGAAATCCTAAGTCATATTATATTTGAATATGTAAAATCATATATATAATAAGATCCAAAACATGTACTAGATGAAAATATTGATTTTTTTCACTAAAAATATTTGCTAAAAAAATAATGGGTAAAATTAAGCTTAGAATTATTTTTGAATGAGAATATATGAGTAATATAATAACACGGGTAAATTAAGAATAACTATAAATAATTTTTAAAAAAATTGTGTTTTCATAGAATGAGGATAATATAAATTTTTTTAATTCAAATAATCCAATTCCTTACATCATTATTTGTCCAGTCTAATCCCCCATGGTTTCCTTTACTTATTCACTTCCCCATTTAACTCTTTCAATTTGATGAAAATGTAAATTTAAAAAATTAAAATATAAGTGTCTTATGGTTTTTCATCATATTCCAATTATTAATTTAAAAAAGATCAGAAGTGAATATATTTTTAATTTATTGATCGTGAAAAAATTAAAATGGTGTAACATGATATAATAATATAATGAATCAATCAAAATTTTTGTTGTGATTATTGAAAATAAGTCCTCCCTTTTCCTTTCTTTAAAATTCTTGTGCCCCCATGTGGAAATTTAAATCGAAATACACTTGTGGAAATGTAAACCCTTTTTCAATGATATTTAAAAAATGTTTGATGGTGTTTCTAAACCTAGTAATAAAAAAACTAAAAAATTTGTTGAATACCCTATGAAATTTTGTTTAAAGTTTTTTTCGGGACCTTACCTATTTTGCTCAGGTGACTAATGTGTTTAAATATTGTACCTACTCTAGGTCCATAAATGGGGTTAACCATGTTTTTCCATGTATATTGGACTCCTTACTTGTTCAATGAAAAAAATTAAATCTTCAATAGATTAAGACCTTCTCAGCCATCATCAACCATATCATAAAATTATATTCCCTAACATAAAGTAAAAACTATTGGTCATGCACCTTACAAAAATTATTTCTTTCTTTAATGTCTAGTCTTCTCACTGGCCCTCCAGCATCAATGTTCTTTTCTAATAGCTTCAGAAAATATTTGTATTTTGATCCTTCATCATCATCCAATAAAACATTTTTTACTTGATTATCATCAATGTGAGAGACTTATTCAACATAAAAAATTCCAAATTCTTGAAGTTAATCCTCCCTTTCATGAAGTTACTTATTTTTAGGGTATGTTGAAACTTCATCACTCAATGTGAATTGTCATATCTATCTTACCACATTTCCCAGAGTTTATTGATCTTTCAATATCTAAAAATGGTCACTAATGAATGAAATGTGTCTAATCATCATCCATATATGGAAAAAAATGTTCATATGGAAAATAAGTTCTTAAAAATTAATTGAAATGTTATCAATGATTCCTTTTATGTATTTCACTATTGATTCCTCTGTTTAAAGAGAAACTCTTGTTAGATTTATGTACATAGGTCCCAATATTTTGAACGAGGTGTATGTTGTAATATTGACCGAAATAAAATGTCTCATAAATATCATCAAAATATATTAGACACAATATAAATAAGAATTGAAAAAAAGATAGGAAATATTTCATTTATGTTAGATCCATTAACAGAAAAAAATATCCCATGAGTGAAATAATTAAAATTTCTCATTAAATGATTTTTTTCATCACTAATTATTCCATGAACATTTATTATATTATAATTGTCTATTGTTCCACTATAGAATGGATTTTAATTTAATTTTTTCTGAAATATTTAATAGACACACCTTATTAGGCTATATTATTATCATGCTTTATTATTTTTACAAACAGTTAGAGTATTTTTTATGGTGGTGGTGTTTCATCACTAGTTTTTTCCTAATTAATTTCTTTATTTAACATCATGTTTTCATTTTTTGTTGTTTATTTTGTATATTTTAGGACAATTTTGGGTGTTTTTCATGTTATTTATTGTGATTCAATTATCATATCCTAGTGAGTTATTTTATAGTTCCATAGAATCACTCCGATCATCATTTCTCAATGTTTTTCTATTCCATTTTAATATTAGAACATTTTTATTTTCTGGGAAGAATATAATGTTCAGGCATCCTAGTTTAGATCCTTGAGAGTTTCCATTGTAGTGTTCAGGAATCTACCAAACGTCTCCTCCATTGAGTGAATTTGGATTAAGGGTGATGGACCATGAGGTGTATGTTTTTGGTATCCATGTTCTCATGGATGAAATAATTTATCTTGTATTTATTAGTTTTATAACCACTACAAATGATTTTAGGGATTATAATCCATATAATTTACATATTTAGTACACAAAACATGGGTGTTAGAGTGAGTTTTTAGTGGAATTATACTGTTTTCAAAAAATTCATATGGGCCACCATACATCCATGGTTGTATATTGTATGCAGCCCTAGACATTGTTTTCCTTCTATTATCCCATAAAATATATTACTTTCAATATCATCCAAAATGAATATAGATATGTTATGGTAAATTCCTCATTAATGGTCCATCTATCACACCATCAATTATAGACTTATTTTAATGTGATAAACATTTATAAAAAAAATTTAATCAGTAGAAATATATCCTTACCATAAGGATAGGAATTTTTAGTTAAATATTTATGTAATACTAAAGTGATATATATATATACATAATAAAAATGATAAAAATTTAAAATACCAACTCATATGTTCATTGATTTTTATATAGGTAATAATGGTATCTATAATTTTCACACCAACTCATCCCATGGATTAATGGAATGAATTTAGAGGCGTTAATTATATTTCCACACATTATCCATTAATGGAAACCAATGTTACATTATCATTATCACGTAAATTTAGAAAATGAAGAATTTAACAGTCTCACATTAATCAAGGAAACTACACTGGTGATATTTTAGATCCTCATGAGGCAACATGATAAAATTTATCAAATCTGAAATCAACATATTTATTGCTCGTTTAATCTCGAATTTATGTGATAAGAATAGGGGAACATGGATTCCTGATTGATTCACCTAAACTAATGGTCATCCATATTCCACGTGTTTAGACATATATTGTGTTCTCTATAGTACTTCCCCAACCATGTCATGTATTTTTTATCCATCCATACCCTCTTCATTTTTCCATTATATAATTTCATTTGGTTCATTATTACATTGGAACATATATGTCACCATGCTATTTTCCATTACCATGAGGGGTGTAGTCAAGCATCATAGTATGACCAAAAACTATATCATTAAAATTACATGTATAAAACATGGTACTAAAAAATAAAAATTGAAACTACTCCTTAATAAACATTGAATAATCTTAAAACACCCTAATACGCATTGTAATAAATTTTACTACCTTAGAATCAATCATTATTTATAATGTGGTATAAAGAATATTTTAATTTTTTAAACTCAATTTAATACAATTAAAATAACAAATTAAATAATTTATAAATTATGATGTCGAACCTAGGAGATAGGTTTTAGAAAACAAAGGAAAATAATAAATGATCAAATGAGATTGAATTATGAGGCGAGTGGAGAAAAATATTTTGTTTGAAATTAATTGGGGGAAAACTTGGAATGTAAATTAATTTTAAGTCTATGATATAATAAATTGATAAATATACCCTATAATTTATGTTGTTTCCAAATACGAATAAAATTAATTAATTGGTCTTAACTCATCCTCTATAATTTAATAACATCAAATTTTAAAATGGTTTACTACTTTTGTTGTATTAATGGTGATTAATGAATATGTTTATCCATAATCATATCATTATATACAATTTCCATGCATTAATAAGATTTATTGGTTTTATATTTAAATGATACTTCCCAATTCAATTAATATTGTCCATGATAAAAGAATGGGGGAGACTGAACTGAATTATAGTCATACAACTATATCAAAAGCAATAAATAAATGAAAAAACATGCATCAGAACAATCCCCATAGCAATATATCCCTCACAACCTAAGATAATTAACTCTCATTCTATTTATGATAGGGTAAGATAAGGGTAATGAAGAAAATTATTCATATGGTAATGATAAATTTGCATGGAGAAATAGTCTATAATGATTTAAATAATACATAATGATAATGTAAATTTTTTTTGCATTTGTAGAAGTATCTTGACCATGTATTTATAGGAATTACATTTTCCTTAGTAATATACAATTACCTAAATCCATCTGTTGAATGTATTCATGTTTATCATAGGTCCCTCTTGTCAAATAAAATTTTTTACAAATATTTCTAATATCCTTGATTCAAAAATCATATCACAAAATTTCATGGTGTGAAATACTATTTCACACCATGAAAATTATGGTCTAAACCTTCATTAAAATCCTCCATGGGTTTTTATCATTTTGAGATTTTTTATATTCACGAAATAAATACAATATTCATTGAGTGAAACCTTATTACGTATCCATAATTTTATTCTTTTTTATCCATCATCCTTTTTAGGAATTGAATTCATGTACTAAAAGTAGTATCTCATAAATTCACACTTTATTATATATATCATGATCATATTATATTTTTTTTATTCAATTCATCTCACATTGTACCTACCAAAAATTTATATATTAGTAAATGTTATGGAAATAATAAACAATTTATTACTATAAACATATTAATTTTATTCGTAAAATATATACATGGATTAAATATTGATTTTTATAATTTATCATAGAAATATCATTTATAAACATGCTATACTATATTAGATTCTATATAAAAAATATCAAAACTTTTATCATAAATAAATAGTTTGTATCTGGGTAGGATGTAAATAGTTTATTTTTTGTAATAGTATCTACATAACTGAAATATTTTATAACCAAGACCATATTTGTGGGAATCAAATTTTTGTCATCTCCAATGTAAAATTATTCAGCCTCATAAATGTTTTACCCCATAAATCCACATTTACTATGATTTTGAAATATAATTGGTTCTTAAATCTGTATATAGATTGGAGAACCACTAGCTATATCTAACACCCAATTCATTAATATATAAATAATTTTCATCATAAAAAATGCACCAGATTCTCTCCCTTGTTCCTTTAACTAGGTTAAGTTTTTATTCTAGCGGCCTAACATTAATCATGAAGAACTTATTTCATCCAATTCATTTTCTTGTCATTGTACATTATTTTTATTATGGGGACAATGACCAATATTCTTAGTAATTAAATGCATCTTGGTAACCTTCACATTGTTTTTCATATTCTTATTCAACGTAATTAATGTAGAATTTTTAGTCTCCATATATTTATCAGATTGTAAATTAATATAAATATTCTTACGATAAAATTCTTACTATTTCATATATTATAATTTAAAAATAAATTTTAGAAACTATTATATAGAAGGTTAAAATGATATATGTTTCCATATCATCGTAGATTATAAATCCCATAATATAAAATATCTCGGTCTATCTAACCATCTTAACAATATGAGGCCGAGCTAGTTGTAACGCCCTAACCCCAGTAACCCAGAGTCAGTTAATTATTACATAATATTTGCATGATCACAAAAGATCTTGTCTTAAAAGAGCGATTAGTTTAGTAGCCTTGTAAATACTCGATACATTCATAAATTTTACATTTCATCAAAAAGTGAAAACTACAACAAAAGTCTGTCTCCACACTCATATCCCATTATACTATCCCTACAGGTCATTCATAAAATAAATCTTCATATCCTTGGAAAAATAATACATAGAAAGGGGTGAGATCAAATTCCATGTAAGTATAACAATATAGTGGAAACTTTCATTAATAAGCATAAACATTTAATGCAATGTATAACTAAAACAAAATCATTTTAAACGTGAAAATTAGCATAATATGGAAGAAATAATATGAAATAATTCCATTTACTTATTCATATGAATATTCAACTAGTTGAATAATCACATGCAATATCAATAACCCCTTTCATAATGATGGAATGCATAATGGCAGACTATCATAAACACATAGCCAAGATCTCCTACCAAAGACTACAAATAAGATTTTGAAAAGTCCTCATGCCAAAAAACAAGTTTTTCAATGAGACATACCGATTCATCGATGAGATATAGAAGGCCCCACCAGTCACTTATTATGTCCAATTCATTCTTCATATGAATACGTTTGAACATAACAGAAACATTCGTAATAAAACTAGCATACAAAATGTCAATACATTCTCTATAAACCATGAATTGTAAAAAAATAACACATCCACGGTCAAAAATAACACAAAACCTTAAATAAAATATGGATTTCTTGTATCAAAATCAATAAATATCAAATAAGCGTAAAATCCAGTAAAGGTTGTTGACATAGATGAAAAAAAAACTTTTTGAGTGAAATATCACTTTTTTTGAAATCATTTAAAAGTCACATAATTATAAAAGAAAACATTTACTTTTAAAATATTCTTATAAGCTTGTAAGGGATGATTAGACGAGTTTATAACGATATAAAATAGCTACACCTGCTGTATATGTTAAAAAAAGGCATTCTTACCTTAATTTTTTCGAAAAGGTTTAAAAAGACATTGTTTGGAAAACAACGGAATGATTCCCTTATAAACTTCTTATAAAAAGTCAACAAGGGAATAAATCACTATAAACAATATTTTTCAAAATAGTAATAATTTTTTGAAATACATTTTTAATAAACATGGATGTGGATGATAAAGAGGTCCTAGTAGATAATTACGTATAAACAACCTCAGATAATGAAGAGATTGTAAAATAAACCCTTACCTTGTACTTTTCCTTGAGAGAGTGTAGGTTAACATCATATATAATAGTTAAATAATGTTTATTAAATTATACAAGATTCATATACATAAATATGATATCATATATGATTTTTTAATATTGCTTTTTTAATAATATTTTAATATTATCATCGTTTCAGGTGTTAACTGGTTCCTTTTCCTTTATATGATTCATTACGTAATCCGTATTTTTATGGATAGGATGTATCTTATTCATATCTATAATGATATCAAGTCCTTAAACATTACATTAAATCATCAAATGAGAATTATTCTTGAAGGGATATGATGGGGAAATTAATATCATCGAGTTCGTGGAGATGGTAATCCGTACGTACGCTTGAACGCTACATCCATTTCATTTTTCATTTTAAAAGGAATAAAAACCAAATGATAAATAGGAATATTTTTATTCCAGTATAATATAATTTCTTATATGTGTTACTTAAGTTCATTAACACCATCCTTTATACGTTAAATGTATGGTATGAACGAGTCATATCACTTTGAGGGGGCGGTAGTCCGCACTTCCTCAAATGAAATTAAAGTATATATATACAAAATGAAACAAATAATGGTATTCTATAAAATGGAATTATAGAATCTTATATATAAATTTATTTAATTATAGTGACATCATAGTGGACACCATGAGATGTTGTAGAGGATAATTGAACAATCATTGTTTCATGAGGCGTTTGGTTTCTATCCCAAGAAACATTATATTTTTCAACCGTTATATGGAGGTGTGTGTAAGTGTTGTTAGAAAAATTCTCATAAAAATATCCATGTATATTTAGGATACTGGTTTTTGTTACAAAAGAAAATATTAATAAGAGTTTAGGTGTTGGAGAAGTAAAAAAAAAAGAAGCTAAAAGAAATTGTTACCTTTAATTTGGGTAACTCCATTTGGTTTGAACCAAGAATGACTCTTGAAGTGCCTTATGCATAAGGTATGGATTCTAAGAGGAGGGGAGGGATGTAGGGAGATCAATTGGGTAGAGTATGGAACATCAAAAATTCTTTAGAGGTGTGAGAAATTGGTTAGAAGTTGCGTCCTTTTATAAGGGGGAGGGTCTCTTTAAAAAAAACAGAAAGTATTAATTTATAATAAATTCATATTCAGTTTATAATGGGTAAAAAGTGGATTATTCAAATTATAAGGTGGGGATGGGTCGAAATTCATTCATCCAATATATTTTAGACAGGTTTTATTCATTATATTAACCATATATTTAAGTTGTAATTCTTAGTTAATTAGTTTCACATTTACCATGTCACTTTGTAATTTTATATTATATAGTTAATAAACATACTATATACATCCAAGAGACCCCCAAGTGGTCTATAAATGATACACTTATCATGATATAAGTCATTTTTAACAACCATATATTTTTAGGAATATAATATCAATCAATAATATAATATTTGTTTTAAAAACTTATTTATGTCAATTTTTATTGTATTCAATAATTGATTTTTGTAAAAGTCGTAACAAATGTATTAATTCAAATAAAATTCATTTAAGAAATAATATCATGTAACAGTAACCAATAAAATTAGTGGAATTCATTTAAAGTATCAAATTGTATTCCTTTGTGTATTTATTATATCAAATATTTTAATATTTCATTAATAAGGTAATTACTGCATCATTATTATGTCATAAATAACATAATTTAATTTATGTCTATTAATTATAGAAAAAACTACAATGATGTAGGAAATTGTATTATATTTCCAATGAATATTTATAGTCAAGAATATAACTTATATAACCACATGTAAAAAATAATTTACAAAAATATATTAGTTTGTGTCTTTTTTGTCTTTATATTAAATTAATTAATATAAAGAGTCATTATCACTCTCAAGTGGCTCCATGGGGTCCCAAAATCAACTCAAGGATTCCCATGTTCGGCCATGACTCATTCAAAATGTTTAGAAAAGTGTTAAGGTAATTTTGTATTATTATAACATACTTTTTATCGTGAATTACCTTATTTAACTTTAACACTGGTAAATAAAAGTCAAAAGATACTATTCCCAAAAAATTATATTTATCCTATTGAACCAAATTTTACTTCTTGATATTAACTGTGTCTCTCAAATTTTCTAAATTCCACTAATAGAAGCGGTAAAATTATTTTTTATGTGAATTTGTAAATTCTCTAAGGAGTCGGGGTAAAAGGCGGTGAAAAGTTCTATCAAATTTTTATATATCTAAAATTATTATAAACTGACTTCAATTAATTACTTTGAACCTATATATTTATTTTTTATCTATTTTGACATAAATTTAATTTAAATAAAATAAATAATTATTTAAATAAAAATTCATTTTTAAACTATAACTCAGTTTTTTTTCACTATTAATCAAAATTTAAATGTTTTCAGAAAAAATACCAAAAATTTACCCTAAGATAATTTTGAAATTATGATTTAAATAATTAATTCTATTTTACCAAATTCAAAACATAGAAGTTTAATTAATTTATAATTAATTCATTTTGTCAAAACCAAAAGGCGTATTTTTAAGAAATAATAACAGCCAAAAGATTGATATTTGTTTATGTCCAATTTCAAAGTGAAATTACTTACAATGACCATCATCGGATAACATGTAAAAAATATAATCTATTTATACTTCTAAACCATTAAAATTTATAATTTAACATTAAAAATTATTTTGATTTAAAAATTTAATTTCAGTTAAAATATAGTATTTTTCACTACTCACACAAATATGAAAGTTATCATAAAAATACCAAAACGTTATTGAAACTAAATTATTATGTCCCAATTCTAAATAAGATTTTTATTTGTCAAAATGAATATATAAAAGTTTCAAATATTGTATTTAAAAAGGCTGCGCCATTAAAATGCGATAAAATTTAATTTTATTAAAAATACTTATTCTATCTGAAAAAAATGTATTTGTTCTTACATTATGTCTCAAAAACTCATAATATGGATTCTAAAATATTTAGGATTCTATAATGTTCAAAATTTAGTTAATACTATTCATAACTGCTTTTGAACGGCTTTTTTGGTAAGTCACGGTGCGCTAGAACTCGGTGTTGCGTGTAGTGAATGTTATTGAATAACGTACTATGAAATCTTGGGGTGTTACATTCTTTTCTCCATCAATAAATTTCTTCCTCGCAATTTGAAAGTATTTTTTGAAAGTCATAGTTTGAAAATAGGAAATACCTTTGGGAATACCCACATAGGAAATTAATATAACACAATTTAGTCTTAATAAGGGGAAAAGAGAAATGAAAGGGTCACCACCGAATTATTATCATTATTATGAGAACATTGGTGGAAATTAGAGACATATATTTGGAGTGAAAACGTAAATATTTATAGTTAGTGATTGAGGTCATCAATAACAAACATGTGTAAAATTGAGGGCCTTAAATTCATTAATCTTTGATGATTTAAAAAACCATCGGTTCAACAAAACATATGGTATTAGGATAACACATTTTTTGTTTTAAGATCTTATCACTAAAGTATAAGAATTAATTTCATCAATGAATAAGAGAAGAAGAAAAATATATACTTGAAAAGTAGAGTATCATCCTTTAACTATGTTCTACCACAACAACATCTTTCACTCTGAAAGATAATAGAACATAAAAATAATATTCTATTTATCCTATTCGTATAGGGAAAAAATGAATTTATAATTTATCTTGAAGAACCATTAAAAAAACTAAATAATTCAATCCAGGAAATCACGTGGGTCAGTGGTAGGCGATACACCATTGTCGCCCTTCGGTTGTGGGTTCAAGTCTCACAACCTTTCTGGATGTGACAGGTTGCCGCCAATCCTCCAGGTTGAGCTTTTTATGGAAATCCAAAAATAAACGTAAACTATACTTGTCCAAAATACTTCTGTCCAAACTCACAGTCCAAAATTTATAGGGTAGGTAAACACAATGAAGATCATTTTTCCACAAAACAGCATGTGAACACCTTCATCATTTATTCTTTTAAAACACTGCAACATCCTGAAATATCATATAACCTTATTGATTACATTCATGATCCCTTATTACTTATACAATACCCGATATAGTACTTCTATCCAAAAATGTTGTAAACTCCAATAATTATGGAATATAAAAATCATTAATTATTTTCAAGGTAGTCAATAATATCCAATATAATTTATCCAAATCAATCATGTATTATTCCAAAATCACTACCTTTGTATCAGAACCATATTATGGTTTATCTTTCTCTCAAACATATATTTTACAAAAATTTAACCTTCTATTGATTCATTTTTCGTTCTTCCACACAATCTCATGTCCTTAATGAAATAGTACTGCAGTAAAATCCTTATATCCTCCATAATTATTATAACTAGTACATTGTTGATACAACACTCAAATGACATAATTCTCTAATATCACCATAAGAACTCAAATCATTCCTCATCATTTGTGGTAGTATCATAACTTGATTATTATCCAATGGAATATTTTGGGGCATACTCTGATGATTTGTACATTAGTTTGCGTAGTGTCCCAACTCCTTGCAAATTAATAATTGTACATTTGAAACTTTTTTCTTACCCTTGCAGTCACATACATGTTGTCCTTTTTCGTCACACTTAAAACAAACTCCCATTCCCTTCAGGCAAGATCCAGGTTGTTTCTTTCCACAATTATCACATATGGGAAAATTATTATTTTCCCACTTCCCTTTATACATATTTCTCTCCTCCATCTTTTTCTTCTCTTACTTCCCTTCAAACCCATAGGACTCAGAGAATTATTTTCATAACTTATTAACACATGATATTATTTTCTTCATATGTTGAGAATACATGGGAGAATGTATCCCTTTAAATTTTGTCTTAATACTAAGAAATATATGATCCTTCTTACTCTTTGGATCATAAAAATTGCTGGAGATCACATTTCTTCTATAGGGTGCCATTTCTATATAATAGCATAAACTAGGTCAGTTTATGAATTGTAATGAATAATTCCAATCATATAAAATTACCTAACATAAATTGAATGGTTTTTGGATATAATCCATAATCATTAAAATGTTTTCATTTCAGAAATATATACTACTAAACCATTCATAATGATTTTAATGAAAATGAGAATTATCCTAGGCATATCCCCTAGGAGTGTCGTAAGAAAGAGTGAAGTAAGGCCCATTGTCATGCACCAGATCATGTTCGAGTCTAGTTCAAAGTGGTGTTTTAGGGTTTTACATGTAGGTACATTTGTGCCAAAGCTGCCTCTACCTACTTGTATCCACACAGGGATTTATTGCTCGTAAAACTCAAAAAATCTATACAATACCAAAATTAAAGGAAGTTATTCTATACTAATCCTGAAAGTCCATCTTAGGTCTATGTGCTCTAATCAGATTTAATCTAAATCTAGCTCCCATGTTTTGTACTAAAATTCCTCTGATACCAACTATAACACCCCGACCCCAATTTCCCAAAGTCTATGCGTTATTACATAATATTGGCATGATCACAAATGATCATGTCTCAAAATACCTATTAGTTTAGAAGTCTTGGAAACAATAGATACATTCATTAATTTTACATTACATCATAAAGTGAAAACTACATCAACATTTTGTCTCCACACTCATATCCTCTTATACTATCCATACATGTCATTCATAAAATTCTTATTCACATCCTGGGGAAAATAAAACATTGAAATGGGTGAGCTCAAATGCCTAGTAAGGATTACAATATAGCGGAAACATTCATTAATAAGCATAAACATTAAAGGCAATGTATATCTAAAAAATCCTTTTAAACATGAACTTCAGCATAATAGGGAAGAAATAAAATTAAATAATCCCATTTAATTATTCACATGGATATTCTACTAATCAAATAATCACATGCAATATCAATGACCACTTTCATAATGAAGGAATGCATAGTGGCAGACTATCATAACCACGTAGACAAGGCCTTGTTCCAAGACAACAAGTAATATTTTTTCAAGGCCTCAGTAAATGAAACTAGTTTTTCATGGGAGGCCTACTGATGCATTGAAGAGATATAGTGGCCTCCACCCTTAATTTATTAAGTCCAATGCATTCCCCATATGAACAGGTTTAAACAAAACATAAACATATGTATTAAAACAAGCATAAGAAATGTCAAAACATTCTCTATAAACCATGAATTATTTAAAAATATCACATCCATAGTCAAAACAATCACAAAACCTTCAATAGAATATGGAAGTTTTGTATCATAATAAACAAACATAAAATAATCTTAAAATCCATCAAAGTATGTTGAAAAAAATGAAATCAAAACTATTTGAGAGAAATATATCTTTTTTAAAATCATTTAAAAATCACATACTTATAAAAGAAAACATTTACATTGATAATATTAATATAATCTTTTACAAGAAGTTTCTATGAGTTTATAATGGTATAAAATAGCCACACCAACCATATAAGTTAAAATAAAGTCATTCATACCTTAATTTTTTCAAAAAGGTTAAAAAGGACCTTGTTTGGAAAACAACAGAACGATTCCTTTATAAAATTATTATAAAAAGTCAAACAAGGGTATAAATGACTTTAACCAATATTTTTCAAAATATAAAGAATGTTTTGAAATACATTATTAAGAAACATTAATGTGGGTGATTAATAGGTCCTAATAGATAATTACGTATAAACTACCTTAGATAATGAAGAGATTGTGAAATAAACCCTTAACTTGTACTTTTCCTTGATAGAGTGTAGTTTAAAGTCTTTTATAATAGTTAAATAATTGTTATTAAATTATAAAATAATCATATAAAGAAATATGATATCATATATGATCGTTTAATATTGCTTTTTTAATAATATTTTAGTATTATCATCGTTTCTGGAGTTAACTGATTCATTTTCCTTTCTATGATTTGTTACGTAAGTCGTGTTTGTAATGGAAAAGTTGTATCTTATTCATATCCAGAATGATATCAAGTAATTAAAAATTACATGTAATCATCAAATGATATTTATTCTTGAATGGATGTGATGGGGAATTGAATTGCATCATGTTCATGGAGACGGTAATCCGTACGTACGCACGAACACTACTTCTATTTCATTTTTAATTTTAAAAGGAATAAAAACCCAATGATACATAGGTATATTATTATTATAGTATAATATAATATCATATATTTGTTACTTATGTTCATTAATACCATCCTTTATACGTTCCATGTATGGTATGAACGAGTCATATCACTTTGAGGGGGCGGCAGTTCGCACTTCCTCAAATGAAATTATCGTATATATATACAACATGAAACGAATAATTGTATGATATAATATGGAATTATAGATTCTTATATATAAATATATTTAAATATATTACCATCATAATGGCCCCCATGATAGGTGGTAGGAGATACTTGAAGAATCATCATTTCTTTAGGCGTTTGGTTTCCATCCACAGAAACATTATGTTCTACACCAATTAGATAGAGGTGTATGTAAGTGTAGTTTGAATACTTCTCATAAAAATATCCTAGTATATTTAAGATACTGGTTTTGTTACTAAAGAAAATAATAATAAGAGTTTAGGGATTGGAGAAGTAAAATAAAAGAAAAGAAGCTATGATAAATCTTTACCTTTAATTTGGGTAACTCCTTTTGGTTTGAACCAAAAAAGACTCCTGAAGTGCCTTATGCCTAAGGTAAGGATTCTAGTAGGAATATAGGGATGTTGGGAGATTAATTGGGGAGATTTTGGACAAGAAAAAAGGCTTGAGAGGTGTGAGGAATTGGCTATAATTGGTGTCCTTTTATAAGGGGTGGAGGGGCTCTTTAGAAAAAACATAAAGCATTAATTTATAATAAATTCATATTTGTTTTCAAATGGCTCCAATGTTTATTATTGAAAGTATAAGGTGGGGATGGGTCAAAATAATTTCAAAAAATAGATTTTAGATAGGTTTTCATCAATATATTAACCTTATCTTTTACTTTAAACTCTAAGTTAATTAGTTTGACATTATCTATGTCACTTTGTATTTTTATATTATATAGTTAATAAACATACAATATACATCCATGCAACCCCCATGTGGTCCATTAATGATACAACTGTCATGAGATAAGTCCTTTGGCCGATCCTTATATTTTTATGAATATAATATCAATTAATAATATAATATTTGTTTTAAAAACTCATTTTTATCAATTTTGAAACTATTGAATAATTGACTATTGTTAAAGTTTTAACAACATTATTAATTAGAATAAAATTCATTTAAGAAATACTATAATTTATTATCTAATACAATTCATGGAATTCATTTAAAGTCTCAAATTATATTTATTTGGATATTTATAATATCAATTATTTTAATATTTAATTAATATGGTAATTACTGCATCATTGTTAGTTTATAAATAATATAATTTATTTGATGTCTAAAAATTATAAAATAACTATAATTATGTAGGAAATCTTATTATATTTCCAATTAATATTTATAGTTTAATTTATAACTTATATAACCCCGTGTAAAAATTAATTTACTAAAAGATATTTGTTTATGTCCTTTTTTTCTTTACATTAAATTAATTAATCTATAGATTCATTATGACTCTCAAGTGGTTCCATGGGGTCCCAAAATCGACCGAAGGATGCCCATGGTCGGCCATGTCTCATCAAATAAGGTTAGTACAAGTGTTTAGGTAATTTTGAATTATTATAATATACTTTTTATCTTGAATTACCCTATTTACCTTTAATCACGGTAAATAAAAGTCAAAAGTTACTATTCACCAAAATTTATTTTTATCTTATTGAAAAACATTTTACTCCTTGATATTAACCGTATTTCTTGGATTTTTGAAATCCCGCTCACAGAAGCGGTAATATTAGCCAAATGGTCCAAGAGACAAGAAAAAACCTACTCCCATCAAATTATTAAAAATGAGGATAAAGAGTACATTACAACTCAGAAAAGGGGAGCCTTACAAATCCGTGAATAATGAACACCATCTATATCATTCCTAGCCAGATTTTCACAATAGTTGGGAAAAACAAAAGGCCAACTAGAACTGACCACCATGATATCCCTTTTAGAGAGGGCATCCTACACCTGGTTTGCTTCACGATAAGCATGAGAAACATCAAGGGATAAACAGTCAACAAGACTGAGACAAGAAATACAAACAAGCAGCATCTTCCATGGAACATTCTGGGATCGGTCATTCAGAATCTGTACAATAATAGTGGAATCTGATTCAAGACATACTCTACACCAACCATAACGAGCTACGTACCTGATGGCCTTATTCATCGCCCATAATTCAGCTTCAATCGCATGATAATGCCCGATATAATGGAAAACACAGCCTTTAACGAAGCCCCGATGGGTTTTGATGAATCTGCCACAACTAGTAGGACCTGGTGCACTAGAGGCTGACCCTTCAACATTCACTTTTAACCTGTCAGAAATTGGTGGAATCCTCTGGATGTATTTTATAACTATTGGTTTTTTTCCTGCCACTAACACCAAGAGCTCTCAAAATAATAAAGTCATATAAATGAATTTTCATTGAGCTGCTTTGATTAATCGAAGAAAGTTTGATGCTTAGATGGATAATCATAAACCCTTACCAAAAATAGGGCTTTTCATTGTTTAACACAATATTATTCTGAGACTTCCAGATATAAGATATCACCGAAACTGAAGCAACAATAATCATGGATTTAATTTGTTCACTGAGAGCGAAATGAAGAACTGAGTACAGCAGAAACTCAATGGGGAATAAATTAATAAAGTAGTGGAAAATAGATTGCAAATAGACCCAGAATCAGCTAGAAAAGTCACACTATATAAACATGTGCAAGATAGATTCATCACCCTTTAAATAGAATAAGCATACCAGAGAAAGAGTAAGGCATGTACATTATAGAGCAGACTGGATGGGCAGCCACTATTTCCCGATTTTCCAGATTTGCATGGCATCATTGGGGAAGATATAAGGCCTCCGAACAGCCTCCACCCACAATGTAATTTCAGAAGAAACAACACACATCAGCCTGTTGTAGTATTAGATGGAAAAAGAGCCATTCATAGCAGGATTCCAGATCAGAACATCACTATCAACATAGAAATAATTTGTAATCTTAGTACAATGTTTACTAGGAATGATTTCATGGATAGTATCATTCCCCTGAATATCATATATAGATATATTTTCCAAGGAAGGTGGAATGATGGTAGAATCCTTAATAGGAGAGGACAACCATGGAGTATTCCAACAATTCAAATGGGACTCAGGACAAAATAACCATAAAGATTGAGACATGATGCTATAATATGAACTTTTGACTGACGCCCAAACTGACGATTTAAAGTATATACACTTTCTATTTTGAAACCAGTCAACAAACCTTCCAACAAGAAGTTCCAGGTAGTAATTAGGCTTATCCAGAAGTCTCCAGGTGAAATTTTGAAGAAGGGCATCATTGAATATTCTGATATTCTTAACTCCCATTCCTCCCATATTCACTAGCTTTATAGAATATTTCTATGAAACAATGACATGTTTCTTTTGATATATTGACCCAGTACAAATAAAATTACGTATCAAAACACTTAATTCCTTGATAAGGTCTCTTGGCCATTTATAAATTGAAAAGGAATAAACAAATAGAGATGTGATAACCGTGTTGGGATGACAAACTTTGCCATCCTAAGACATGGTCTTCCCATTCCAACTTTCCAACTAATTAGTAATTTTCAATGCTATGCCTTACAAGTAGATACGTTTCACCCTTCCCCAAAACAAAGGGATCCCCAGATAATTAAAGGGAAAATAACCTCTTTCAAAACCAATCTTACAAGAAGCCCAATTTTTCTTTGAAATTCTAACTCCTTCTCCAAATAAAAAAAAATGATTTATTCAAACAGTTCACCTCACCTAAAACCTCTTCATAATGTGAAAAAATACTTTTGATGCATGAAATAGTTACCCTATTATCCTTACAGAACAAAATTATGTCATCTTCATAAAGTAAGTGTGAGGGAGCCAAAAAATTCCTACTTGCTCTCATTCATTTATAAAAGCCAGTATTGACAAGATCATCGAGGCACAGACTAAGGTAATCTTCAGCCAGGGAGAACAGAAGCCCAGATAAAGGATCTCCTTGTCTGACTCCTCCAGTGCATCGAAAGAAACCCCTAGGGTATCATTTGAGAAGAATGGATAGATGCAAAATTTTCTAAATGGAGGAGACCATACCAATAAATTTCCCTGAGAATCCATTCATCTTTAGGATGGTGAAAATGAAATACCACCGTATAGTGTCAAAGGCCTTTGATATATCAAAATTGAAGGCCATGTTCCCATCTTGAACATTGCCTCTCAAAATATTTATACATTATGAAGTAGTAAATAGGCAGTTCTGAATATTCCTATCGTGTACAAAGCCAAATTGATTAGCAGAGATAAGCTTTTTAGGAACTTCACCTAATCGGATTGCCAAGATCATACTAATAACCATAGGAATGGAGTTCCCAATTGCAACAGGCCTGAATTATTTAATATCCAGTGCATTCTACTTATTTGTAATCAGAGCAATGAAATTTTAGTTCATCCCAAATGGCATAGATGAATTATGGAAGAGTTCCTTGACATCATTGATTACTTCAATATGAATAATGTCCCAGTAGAACATAAAGAATTTATTAGTGAACCCATCCGGGCAAGAAACATTGTCCATGTTTAAGGAGAGGAGTGTAGAGTGAATCTATTTGTAGGAAGGAACCTCAGTGAGCTTCTTATTCTAATTGTCATCCTAGGAGGTGGGTAAAAGACGGTGAAAAGTTCAATCAAATTTTTATATATCTAAAATTATTATAAAATGACTCATATAAATTAAATTGAACTTATATGGGTATCATGTATCTATTTTGATATAAAATAAATTTAATTCAAATAAATAATTATTTAAATAAAAATTCAGTTTTAAACTATAACTTAGTGTTTTTCAATATTTATCAAAAATTAAAAGTTTTCAGAAAAATACCAAAAATTTACCCAAAGCTAATTTTGATATTATGAATTCAATAATGAAGTATATTTTACCAAATTCAAATAATATTTGTTTCATTAATTAATCTAATATTAATTCCCGATGTCAAAACCAAAAGGCGTATTTTTAAGAAATAATAACAACCAAAAGTTTAACTGTGGTTTATGTCCTATTTCAAAGTGAAATTACATACAATGACAATAATTGGATTAAATGGTAAAAATATAATCTATTTACACTTCTAAACCATTAAAATGTATAATTTTAAAAATAAATTATTTTGATATAAAATGTTTTTTAGATAAAATATAGTATTTTTCACTGTTCACCCAAATATGAATGTTATCAGAAAATTACCAAAACATTATTGAAACTAAATTATTATGTCCCGATTCTAAAGAAGACGCTAATTTTGTTAAATTGAATAGATAAATGTTTCAAATATTGGATTTAAAAAGAATTATCCATTAAAAAGAGGTAAAATTACATTATTTTAAAAATACATATTTTATTTGAAAAAAATTTATTTATTATTACGTTATGTCTATGAAACTCATAATATGGATTAAAAAATTATAAGGATTATATAGAGTTCAAAATTCAGTTTATACTATTCATAACCGCTTTTGAAGGACTTGTTTTGTAAGTCATGGTGCGCTAGAACTCGGTATTGCGTGTAGTGAAAGTTATTGAATAACCTACTATGAAATAAAGGGGTGTTAAACTAGTGATATAACTTCATTGTTTCATGTGAATAGTTTCTTAGTTTCTCATATTTAATTTGTCTCACTGTGTCTTGATAAAGAACATGAATTTGAGACATGATTATATACACATCTATATACTTTTGTTACATTAAAAACCAACAATAAATCAAAATTAAAAAAACCCGTGGCATATGTGTCATCATCCAAATGTGTCATCCAGAGAGTTATTGTTTCCTAAAATGAGTCTAATATAGGATCCTCAATAATTTGGTTTCTTATCATATATAATTCTTTTCATGTAATAGTATAAATCCATAATCCCAAAACCATTCCTATAAATTTGATCCTTTTACAATGTTATACAGCTCTGTAATGCATCACATTAATATTTTGAATTTATCTTCAATTTCAATTTCTAAAATAAATACTAGTATAATTTTATTACTCTATAAATATTATAAATTAGATAATAATTTCATTCCATATATTAGTCACCCACTAATTTGAAAACAATATAGGCCTTATATTTGGTTTTATAATATAATATTTCATGGATACACTAATAGAATGGATCCATATTTCCCCTCTTATAATCCCAAAAAAATTGTTTGAAATGATACATGATGGTTTTTAGGTATGTATAACATGTCAACTATATGGATTCATAGCTACTTGATCCACTGAGTGGGCTACCCAGTACTGAAATCCCATATTATGATTTCCTTAACAACACATTTTTTAAACGTTTCACAAAGTCTCCTGATAGAGATCAACGCTTAATTGAATCATTATTATGTCGACTTCAAAATCAAGAGAGATAAGATAAAATAATTTAAAGCTTCCCAATGGAGGTTAATCAATAATATTTAACTATTGTTCTATTTTACCAGAGTATTGGAGGGAAATACTGAATTAATATTATATATGATTGTTTTTAATCTATATATATAAATAGATCATATTATCTTTACCAAAGAATTATAATATTAAATGTATTTATTTGTGTAATTAACCATGATTAGATAATTTTTAAAAATATAGTAATATTTTTTGCCTATATATTTCATAAATTTATAATAATTACATTAACTATTTATGGATCCATAAATACATAACCATTCAATTTACATAATTAAAATAAACAATGAATAAAAACCATATACATTTAAAATGGTTAGTTTATCTTTAAAATGATAAACCAAACCTTTACCCTCAAAAATAAATAACATTAACTAAGAATGGTTTGTGTTCTGGAATTCTATTATTTCTACTATGTATCTCTTTTATTTGTTTAACATAGGACCCATATATGAACAACCATCACTCACATTGTGGATCCATCCATTGTATAATGTTATTCACACTAAAATTATGGAGTCCAATAGATTTTTTAAGGTTTCGTTTACATAAGTGAAGTTGTGGGAACACAGGTATTCACATAATGGGTGGAGAGGAATTAAAAAAATGGAATTGTTTTATTTATTGAATTATTAAAAAAACCAGAAAAAATATATTAAATAAATAAGGACATATACATGATTTTCTAAGATTATGGTTATGTAAATTTCACTCAATGAATACAAAAAAATATACTAGCTATCATTCACGTCAATTAATTCATTATTATTAAGATAAATACATTTGAAATAACTAAATTAATTAATTAATTATGTTGATCATATTGAAAATCCAATGTAACTTTAAGATAAAAATAATGAATTAAATATGGAAAAATAATTGATTGAAAACTGATTATAGATAATTATATTTAAATAATTTTGAATTTTTTATCTATGATATATTTTATTACATAATTATCATACTAGATGATAGTAATATAATTTGGATTTTAATGGTAAAATTAATAATTCACCATGTAATATAATTCATTTCATTAATAGGTGAATACACAACATTTATGAATTATCTAAACATTATTTTCATCACATGTGTTGTATTATAGATAAACACCTATAGAATGTGTTTGTATTTGCCATGGATTATACATCGTGTACTAATGAGATATACACTCTCTAATCTGCTTACTTACTATGTGTATGTGTAACCATTATAGGTACATGACATGTTATTTAGAAATAAGAAACAATAATTCGCATGGAATTTATACCATTAAATTTTTCGGTGTCTCAACAATGAAAAAATATATGAAGCGCATGTGATGTTATGTAACATATTTCACCATATTGTTAGCATTAATTTGGATGATAAACCATGTATATCATAAGATATGTACTACATCTACATAATGTGTGGTCTGGAAGACCATGTATCAATATTTCATGGTTAATATTAACCTCACATTAGTTTCACCATATTTTATTACTAATAAATTCATCAAGTATATCATAAAATATCTATGTGTAGTGAATTTCGGTAAATGGAGTTTTCTATCACTCACACACAGTCAATCCAAGTCTAATACGTGAATTCATAGAACCCCCAAATAATATTAAATCATTCTTCACATATTCATAATCTATTTAAAATGAAATTACACATTATTGATCAATAAAAATACATAGAAGACATCTTAATCATTCGTTAGATTAACAAAATAAAAATCAAGAATTGAAAAAACTAAAAATAAGTATGTATAATAAAAAAATATTAAATTATTTTAAATTTTATAGTGACTTGATATAATACTATTTTAAATATTTTGGGTGATGAAGTAGCAGATAGGCCCAATCATAAAAATACTATATGTCAATATCTTTGGACTTATCATAAAATTAGATTACAATGTGATCTCGGAATCAACACAGATATGATATTTTCACATTAAATCTATTTTTCAAGTATGTAATTTAATAATTACCTCTTATGAAATTTTTTCTTCATTGATGAATTGTTAGGATAATATTATCTTATCATTATTCTGTCAGAGGAATCAAGTGTAGATTCCATCTCTCCGGGATTGAAATATTCTCTATGAAACTTTAGAACCCCCGGTTTGAGGAATGTGGCCTCTGTTTAAGCATTTTTATGTGTTTAAAGTGCATGAAATTAGTTGGGAAGAGATTGGGAGATTTTCGAATGGTTTTGGATAAGTTTGGGGGCTTTTCTAGGGGAGCACGGTTTGAGCACGGTCAGGGGAAAACCTGTGGATGCTCAGGAAACCGTGCAGGGGATGACAATAGGTTTTGCATGTCCTGCCCACGGTTTTCCAAACAGTTCAAGGCAACTGTGCAGACCCTTTATCTCGAGGCAGTATCATGCACACGGTTAGTGCACGGTTTTCCAAACCGTGCGGACTAATCGTGCTTCCACTTAAAAATAGGTTTTTAAAACTCGGGTTCACTCGAGATAGCCTCATTCCTCTCCAAGTCCTCTCCCACATGAGAATCACTCGGGATTTTCGGTTCTCAAGGGTGGGAGGGGATCTCCCACTCATTTAGGAAGCGATTCAAATGGGTTTGAATGCGGTTTGAGGTTGGTTTCTTCTAGGTAATTATCTCCTCTTCGTTTCCATTGTGTTTTCCTCTAGATATACATCCCTCTCTTTCTCGGTTTTCTAGATCTATACTTGTTGTGTGTATATATAGGGTTTTGGTTGCCTTAGATGATGGTTTTAAGGATTATTAATTTTATTGAAGGGGATCTTGAGAGGATTCAGTGGTGCATTCTCCGGATTTGAGGTGCGATTGCTTGTGGTTCGATTTCTCAGGAACACTAAAGGTAGGTGGCTTCTCTATCGACTCCATTTGGTTAGACATTGGTTTGTTTACAATTAATTTGTGTTTCTTAAAATTAATTTTGTTATTGATGTGTGAAATTGGATTGAAATCCCTTTGGTAATGGTTTGGTAATTTCGGGGAAGAATGGGGTTTTGGTGAAATGATCTTGATGTGATTTTAAAATGGGTTTTTAAAATGAGTTGTTTTGTTCGTTGATTATGATGAACTCACTAATTGGTTTTCAAAAAAAATTGTTGTTCGTAGTCCATTTTCTTATAATCTCTTGTATTGAATATTAAAAGTGGTGTACAACATGAGTATTTGTGTCAATGTTCCCTGAGACTCCACCCCTAATAGACTGTAATATTTTTTATCATCAAATAACAACATCCATATATAGAAACTTTATTTAGCAATATATTCACGAATCATCTATTTTATCATGAAATCATGGAACCAATATGACCATGCGATACGACAAGTACACATATGATATTATCAAATACTATTTCACAAATTAATGAAATCATTATATAAAATGATATATTATAATAATTAATATTCATTAATACTAGAAATCATAAAATACATAAATTTTTGTTCTTGGGTACTAAATCTAATAACATAAATATGGAGAAACCTAATAGGAATGAAATGTGTATTCCTAGAATTAAGCAAAATAAAAATTTATTTTTAAAGTATTTTATATAATGAGATACATTGTATGGTGCATGGGTAGTTATCAAATAACAGCATATTATGTTGTCTTTGTTGTGAGGATTGACTTGTGGTTATGATGTTATGTTTTATATTATTTCCACATTTCTATGATATCAGGATCTTATGCTGGTTTGTTTTTCATGCCATGGTTTTATGTTACTATTCATATAACTTTTATTTTTTGATATCTTGTTATTCCATTTTACTCTTATGTTAGTATTTATTATAATTTTTTCCCTTAATAATCCTTATATCTCACTCCTTTTCTATATATATTTCCATATATATCCTATGCAATACTTTAAGTTCAATAGTATAAAAGGTAACATTATAGTGATATAAAAATAAAGATATTGAATAGTAGTTTTATATTGATGATTTATTAATTTAATAACAAAATATACTATGCCTTTATATTATTGGGTTATACATTAATGATATTTATATTAAAAATAATGTAATAATATGTGTATAATACCTTGGTTTTATACTTGTTTTTTCTTATTTCAATGTGAGTAGAATTCAACATAAATTTCACTTCATTATTTAAATAAAACATATAGATGTTAGATTTAGTAATAATAAAATTTTGTATCTCCAAGACCATTATATAAAAAGTGAAATGGCTTTTGTTTATAAATTTATATAGATATGTTTAATTAAAATATCCTTGAAATACCTAAAAAAACCTGACTTATTAAAATATTTATATCAAATAATGAAAAAAATGGAAATTTTTTAATGGTTTCTTCTATTTTTTACTAAAAGAATGGATTTTAAAATTATGAAATATTTTTCATTATAATTTCATACATACAGAATGTATTACATTCTAGAGGATATTGAATGTTTTTTTCTACCCACATAATATATGATAGATTAGTTATGATCCCTATAGGTTAAAGTTTGTTAAAATTTCGATATATGATGGATTAAAAATATTTCTTATATTATATTAGTTTTTTACTATTTTATTTTTATAACACAAAGATTTTGGAATTTGATATATGTAATAAATAGTCCTAAAAGGTGTTTAAAAAATTCAAATGTTCATAAACAATCTATATAAAATATGTTATGTTTATGTGATTGTATAAAAAATTAATATTAGTTATTTATTTTCCTTTATTATATTAATATATCTATATATATTATTTATTGTGATTAATTTATTATTTCATAACCACTATTTCACAATCAATGATAATGTGACTAATAAAACATTTCCATCAGGTTATTTCCATTACAAGAACTATAATTTAAACTAATATAAAGTTTTTCTAATTTAATGATATTATTATTCTATGGGTTTGTTATCAAGTTTCATCATATTAAGCATAATTATTAAACCACCATTGAGGATTATTTGAAAACTACATTATATTTTTAATTAATATATATGTATAAATTTAATGTTTTTATAATCTATTAAATATTTGTATTGTTCTGGTTTTTGTTTATAAACAATGGATAATATATATTTAATATATTTTCGTTAAAAAAATTAGATTTCAACTTTTTTTATCAGAACTAAAATTGAATGGACGCCTAAAATCATTTTTAAACTTAAAACTGTTTCAAATTATATTTATGTGAATATTTTATCAATATTCTATGAATTTTCTAATAATTAAAAATAAGATTAATACTTTCAACAACATTAAATATAAAAAAAAGATATAAAAAATGTACCCTATATATACATTTACATAGGATTTAAATTTTATTTACTCTGAATCTAATGTTTAATGTAATTTTTAAATTGTTTAAAAAATAATCTTAACATATTACTTTTAATAATTTCTTTATTCATATAACTCTTTAAATGATAAGGAAACATTAAAATAGAAGTAATTGTATTTTAACAATAAAATAGCTAAAAATATGAAAATATAGTGTGTAATCATAAACTTCTTTAATTTTCTATAAAATTAATTAAAATTGAACTCATTAATCATTTTTCAATAAAGAAAACCCCATTTACTTAATAAATATAAAAAATAGATGATTATATTTGTTATTAAGATGAACAAAATGAAGGATGATCAAAATGTTTTTAATTTTAGTAGTTAAAAATCTATTATTGCTGAATTTTGTAAAATTATTCCTAAAACACTTCTTATAAGTTAGATAATCAATATATTTTATTATGGTTGTGAAGAATATTTTAGAGTAAAAATAATTGATTTTTTTTTAAAATTTTACAGTTACCAAATTATTCTTTTCAATTCAAAATAGCGTAAATGGGTTCAAATCATACTTGAAATTCAAATTGGACATCATGTATTTTTTTTACAGAAAAAATGCATAGTTTTATGTCATTAATTTTATAATAAGTATTCTAAGGTTGTTCAGTTGTTTCTTGGGAACTTAATTTCATCCCTATATGGTTTTGTGCAAAATGTATATTTTTCTCATTAAAAATCAATTGTAAACTCACATGTTGTGATTGATAAATAGGAAATCAAACCCCCTACTTGAATTTGGTTATTCTATGAGAGAAGTTTGGTTAGAGACTATAAATTTAAGACGTAGAGGTATATAAATCATGTTTTTTTATTTTAATATTGTATTCTCTTTTATACTTATATTTTATAATTTTATTAATATAATTTATAATAATGTCCCCTCTCTACCAGTTTTAAACACCCATTAGATGATATTTTACGTTGTCTTGTTGTCATAGATACTATTTACATAAATATTGGTGGAATAATTTAGTTAATATAATCATAAATATTTCATATAAAAATATTTTATTTTTATAGATTATATGATATTATCCTAAATTTATTTCAAGTTCATGATGGGGAAACCCCATCTAACTCACATGTTCTCACCTAATGATCCAATAGAATTGTCTTTGTATTTGGAGCTCCATAGAATCACTACTATCTTGAAACTTCATTATTTTCCCACTACATCAGTACTTCGATTGATTATAATCGAGTATGAATGTTGAAAAATGTTATGGACTTCATCATAATAATAGGTTTTAATTATAGAATGTGGATTGATCATAATTTATGAAAATGTATTATATCAACATTTTCTTTCATAATTAATATTTTTCACCTTGGACATAGAAAAATAATTTTGTGGTAAATTGAATATTTTTCTTTGACTTATGATGTTTATAAACTAGATAATTATTAATTATATTAAATAGGATTGAAATAAATTTCCATATATATTTGATCTATTTAATTCATATTATTTTATCCTTTGAATTATGATTCCATGTTTAGTAAACACTCATTGTGGTATAATGATTTTTGTAATATTTTTATTATTAGTTCTTAATATAATCAATCAAAAAGTTATTCATTGTTGGGATTTGAATGGATAAAATATTATGTACTATAATATTTTTTTATATTAAAGAATTTTAATTTTTTATCAAGAATATCTGATATGATAGTTTCCAAAATATGATAAATATTTTACTTATTTATTATTTAAAAATACATTTAAATTAATGTTAAATACTATATTAGTATTTTTTTATGTTAAAACTGGTTACTTTAATGCTATTTTTACATAATTGAATATATTAATAAAAAATTAGAATTAGCATAAATTTATATTTTAAATATAAATACCCAATCAATAAAAATAATTAATTTCATAATTTTTACATAGATTTGCATAATTTGAAAAAAAAATACTGGATTCTATGTGCCTTTATAAGACTATACACATATGAACAACACCATAAACATAAAAAAAATAATTAAATAAGACACCACATAATACTCATAAATCCAGTAGATCTTATAGTTATCATAGGAGACTATTGGGAAAATTTTTAAGGGAAATGGTGTGCTATAAGTCATAGTAAGGTATTCAATATTGAAATAAATAATAAAATAATACTCCAGTGTACTAACAGGATATCTTAATGGTAAATATCAAAATCATGATAACATGGCTTTAGAAAATAAAATCAAAAAAACATTATATCATTGAATTTATAGAAATAATGGAAGATATGACATCATAAACATATTTGTACTATTACTCCCATTACCCTGATCATAAGTGGACTATGTCCCGTGAGGTTTGGGATTACTAATTATTAGAATAAACTTAGTGGAAAAAGACCAATGGATGAATAGTTCTCTCCCAAATCTATTACATAACATATAATTAGAAATAAATCATTAAAGAATGAATTTGGGTTCTATATAATTATCATCCTAACCCAAAAATAATCATAAACATACTTATACATTACATATGAGTAAAATAGACCATAAATAAATCATAATCATGATTAAACACATGATAAGAAAGTGGGTTTCGTAATTCTTATTTACATCATAACTAAAGGATAAGCGATAAGGATTCACTAGATAAGAAAGAATAAAAACATATTAAATATTCATAATTGAAAAGGGAAATATTTCATGAAAAGAGAAATCAAATATTTAAAATTCATGAGATGGATCATGGGGAAGAAAGAATAAAAATGAATAACATGAGTTATTTTTTTAAAATAATTAAATGAATATTTTAAATAATGAATGAGATCATTTTTTTCATAAAACCTGAGTGCAAATAAGATGATTATTTATTAAATAATCATTTTTTTAAAAGATATTAATGTTTTTGAATTTTTTTTATGGATTCATGATATTAGATAAAAAACACAAATTTTCCCTTAAATATAGTTTACATAAAACTACATTATTTTCCATTAAAATATAAATATTATAACCCAAAAGATGAATAGTATATTTACATATTTTATAATCAATGTATAAATATTAAACAATAATATATGTTCATTATAAGAATATTGTATATAATGGATAAAATGAATGAAAATGTTTAATGGTCATGTAATTATGGTGGTAACAATGATCTTTTATATAACAACCCTAATTTTTATTACACACTTAAACATGATTTATTACATAAAATATTCACTTGATACAACATGGCAGATTGAGATGTATAGTTTCATTGGGGCTTAGGAACATTACATTGTAACAGAAAACATAAAATTCAAATCATTTTTACTGAAAATTTCTTTTACATAACCACGACATTCCCTTGTACATTGCATTTCAAGGGATTACATGAGGACATAAATGTTAAAAGGGTGAGATATAAAGCCTATTATGGGAGTAAAAAAGGAATAAAATTAAATATACAATACTTATCCGGCAATAGTAATATCAATGGATCATAGAAATAACATTAACATAAAAACATTATATAGCATTATTAGCCTAACATGGAAATGTGGGAATAACACTTAACATGGAATTACCATTATCCAAGGCTCATTGCCTAAGGAGCATGAGTAAACCCTAATTTCACTTGTATTAACATGAATAAATCCTCATTTAACTTAAATTAGAATGAGAAAATCTTCATTTAACTTTATGTATTATGATAGTAATCTATACCCAATGCATTGGAGCGCTATTAGGGAACACCCTTGTTAAACATTTCTTTTCATGCGTAACTATGCCACATAGATCATACTATATGGAGTCATTAAACATAATCATTTATTAAAAAAATGAATGTGGATTTAATACATGAATATCTATAATCCATAAGTAAATTTAATAATTGTGAATTACCTTGATAGAGAAATGGGCATGGTATTCACTATATAATGTATTTAGTATGAGAAAAAGCGTACTGTAATTTCAACAGCATAACAGTGTGACATAAGAATTCATAAAAATGGATTATGAGAGAGAATGGGTGTCTCATCATATATACATGAAATTGAATGTACGAGGGGAAGATAGATATATTTCCCAACAAATGTAATGGAATTTTGATTAATAATATAGAATAATTGTTTGAATGTGAATGATAAGAGATAAATTCCTTATGAAATTTTTATATTGTAATAGGTGCACATGGGAGGAATTAATAAGAGAGGAAGAGGTATTTTATCAAATAAAACATATGGAGGGTAATATTAGGGAGTTCATAAATCATACCCCCAACATTCATAATTGAATTTAAAGTGTATTACAACATAATGAAACATTGATAAAAATTATAATGGAAGGAATCCATTTAATGGAAGAGTGATCACAAAGGATATGGAGAGGATTAAGAGAAGATTATTGGGATATTGGGGTATCTTGGAAGGATTATAGGGAGAGGATTCTAGAGGTAGAATTAAATCCAATGTCATTGAGTGAAGAAGAAGTGATAGCTTGGGTGGGTTTTTATAGGAAATGAGAGGGAATTCGTTATTATTTATGTTTGGGACACCACAAATGAAAAAAATCAAAACCACAAACTAGAAAATGGGTATTCCCATGGTTTTTTTCCAAGTGAAGTGTAAAAAATATTTTATATGTCTAATGTACAATTTTTTTAAAATAATAAGGTTTCTTATGTGAACATAAGTCATACTCTCATGGAAAACAATTTACAAAGCTAAAATGATTTTTAAATCTTGGATGGTCAACTATGGAATTGTAAAATAAATCAAAATAACCCAAAATCTCATTATTTTAATGGAAAACATATATTGGACGAAAATAATGTTTATAGTATTTTATTACATCACTATTAATTCATTATGATGTCATAAAACACATTATATATTAAAAAAGTATAGAATTTTTACCCAAAAATTCAACATTCTCATACAAATCTAATAAAATCACCATCGGATAATTTGGACCTCAAAATTTCTATTATATTGTTAATTTTATCAATATAATTTTCTAAATATGTGAATTTCAACATTTAAAAAAACCAACATTTATATAAAATTCATTTGTTTTGACAAAAAAATCTTTCAAACATTAAAAATTTTTAATTGTATTCAAATAAGTATTCTATCATTTATACTTAATAATAATTAAATGAATAATAATAAAATTTTATTTAAATATTATTGAATTAAAAAATCCATTAATTTATCAAAATAAATTCCTTAGTTAAAAATTAAATAAAAATTATTTGGGGCTTTAATATATATTTACAAAGTAATAATAATAAAATGAATGTATATTCTTTATTATATAAAAAATAATGCACATAATCATAGTGTTAAGGTCTTGTTACATGTCCCATTATAACACCATAATAATACCCAAGGGTATGGTTTGCGATGAAGAAAAACTCTTAGTGTGGCTTAGATATCATTGCTATGGTGGTAATCTCTATCAACTTACACTTCTCCTGTAGGTGGTTCTATTCGAGATTAACATGTTGAAGCATAGCTTGGGCTTAGTCCTGAGCGAATCACAATGATCCCACCTCCATTTTGAGCTCTCACAAAATAAATTCATACATGGAATGTCTACTGCATGAGGTGATCACTTCCTTTTCATAGAAAATAGGATTTTTAAAGCCATATATTTATACTAATCATGTGATCACTATTCAATGACTATATTAGTAATGGCCACATTTCATAACGGTATTTTAAAAAATAAAAAACATAAAACCGAATAAGTGAATATGTTATATAACCATTTGACATAGTAATACATTTAATTATATCAGGATTAATTTCCATTATTAAATGTTTGGGATGTTACAATAATCCACCGTTAAAAAAATTGTCTCCTCGCAATATGATTACATTCAAAGAAACTCTGAAATTTATACATGAATTTAGGGATTCTTACCCACCACCATTAATCATTCCCTAACCCCCATTATCACGTCGATCAGAGAGAGTGAGGGTCCACATAGTGAAAAAATACCTCAATGCACATTAAAATACTATATCTTCTATAGTCCTAACACAGTTCATGCAACTTGGATTGTACCAATTCAAAATATGATTCAATATTTGAAAAAAAAAATTGTTTCAAAATTATAGTTTCATAAAATCACCATGTATTAGGTATTTTGTAAAATAGCATGACAGAATCATATTTTTAATTTTTGAAATGTGGTTCTTCTGATATATTTTCATCATTTCCAAAAAGACAGTAATACAATACTATATATATGGGCTTCTCGGATGGCTCCCTCTTCAGAAGCTATTAAAATCAAAAAGTACATCATATTTTCTGGATAGGGTGAAATATTTGAAAATTACCTAAAAGAACCTCCGTTATATTGAACGGTGGTAGAGTTGGGAGCATAATTTTTTTCCAAGTGTAATCCATGATCATTGATGTAACACCCCAAGCTTTCACGATACACTTGTCTTTCAATAATGCAATAGCTTGCATTGTACCCAAGTTCGAGATTCTAACACACCGCGACCAATCAAAGTATTAGTTATGAATTGTAATACCCACTTTTTGAAATTATATAAATTTTATATTTCAAAATGGACTTCAATTTTGTATTCAGAATATCGAAATTATCCTAAGTTGATGTTTTTGTAAATTTCTGAGAACTTCCAATTTTCTATGAATAGTGAAAAATACTTAAAAAAAACTTTTTAAATCAAAATAATTTATAGTGATAAATTATACTATTGAGTGGTTTTAAAGTATATTTAGAGTATATTTTTACCATTTTATCCAATGGTGTTCAATAGAATTAATTTTATTTTGAAATTGGACATAAACAATTGTCAGTCTTTTGATATATATTGTTTCTTAAAAACACGCTATTTGTTGTAACAGTGGGAATTAGTTATAAAATTAATTAATGAAACTTATATGTTTTGAATTATGTAAAATAGACATTATTTTTGAATTCAGAATATCAATTATAACTTAGGGTGAAATTTTGGCATTGTTCTGAAAAACATCAATTTTTGATGAATAGTGAAACCACATAGTGGTAGTTAAAATACTGATTTTTCGTTTAAATGAAACATTACCACTGATGTGATTTGATTTTCAAAAATCTGACATACATGGTTATAATTAGGATGTAAAATTTAGTTCAATGGGATTAAAATAATTTTTTGGTGAATAGTAACTTTTAAGTTTAATTAATCGTGATTAAAGGTAATTAGTGAAATATAAGATAAAAATGATATTATAAAAACATGAAAATACCGTTAAACTTGTCCTACCCCTATTTTATGAGTCATGGACGACCAAGTCAATCCATGGGTCAACTTCGGGAGCCCATGGAGCCACTTTGGTTGGAAAATGACATTAAAGACGTTTTATGTAATGTTAAAATAAAATTGTCACAAACAAGAGTTCTTTTACTAAAACATTTTTTAAATGAGGTTATACAAGTCATATTTTTTACTATAAATATTCATTAGAAATATAAAAATATTTCCTACATCATTATAATTTTGTTATAATTTTTAGTCATTAAATAAATTAAATTTTTTATGACACAATGATTATGCAGCGATTACCTCATTAATTAATGATTTAAATAAAATGAAAAGATAATGTAAAATATAAAGCATAGACTTGTCAAAAACCTATTTTAGGAGTATATTTCTAACCCTTATCACCTTATACTCGAAATATATCATTTTGGGACATTTGTAATCATAAAATCATTTCATAATAAAGTAACATTTTAATCTTTCCACGAGTGCCCCTCCTCTCCTCTTATAAAAGGCCCCCACCACTACCACATTATTCACACCTTCCAAGCTTTTGGCTCAGCCCACCCCTACCAATTGTGTCTCCCAAAATCCCTATCTTACTCGTATAAGCCTCACGTTGGGTATAATTCTTCCCAAGGAAGCCTGTGGGTCAAATCAATAAGAGTTACCCGATTTTAAGGTAATGTCTTCTTTTATGTTCTTTTGTTTTATTTTTATTCTCCAACCCCCTAAACTCTTTTTATTCCTTTCCTTTATAACAAAAACAGTATATAAAATATACTAGGATGTTGTTATGATATGGATTTGATTTAATCTCACACACACGTTCGTCTAATGGTTAAAGAACATACTGTTTCTGTGGGTGGCGAAATATTGCCTCATGAAACGATGATTATTCAATATTCTTTTAACACCTCTAATGGTGGCCATTTTGATGACAATATTTTCATATATGATATATTAATTATTTTTATGTTTTCCTTATTATTATTTTTTTCTCATTTATCTAAAACCATTAAGATTTCCATTATGGGTAAACAGGATATTTTCATTTTAGGAAGTGTGGACTACCACCCCCTCAAATTGATTTGAATCGTTAATGCCATATGTGGGATGTACAATGGATGGAGTAAATGGTATTATAAATTATATTATACTGGATTTATAATAAACCATTATATAATTATAATTTCATTCCATTAAAAATGAAATAGAAATGAAAGTAGCGTTCATGCGTACGTACGGATTACTATCTCCATGAATGGTGAATTTCATTTCGTACCTCTAAATGTTATGTAATATTATAAATGAATTTATATACTTGATATATATGATGTATATGATATCTAAATCATGAATATAATTATGGATATAATGGATATTTTACCACATGAACAAAGAGTAATTATAAGAAGTTTATTTTTGACTCAAGTACCTAAGATCGACAAAACAACCGTTATTAACTTAAATAATTATAGAATGTTCATAACATGAAAATAAGTGATATAAAAGGAATAATGAACTTGAAAAAGGTTATTAAGTAGGTAGATATTAACTCTAGTTTATTATTCAGGAGGTTAAAGAGCGGTCGAGTCAAGTCGGACATGAGGTAAGGGAACTTCTTAACCCAATTTCCATTCTTTGGTTTAATCTCCTACATTAAAATTATGTCATGATATTATTATGTCCTATATTGTATTTTTACTTTCTTTATGTGTACTTATATTGAATACATATAATAGATTTATTTTATTTTAAAAAAATGATCATTGTAAGGCAATTTCTTAACCCAATTTCCATTCTTTGGCTTAATCTCCAACTTTCAAAATTATGTCATGATATTATTATGTCATATCTTGTATTTATAGTTTCTTTATGTGTACATATGGTGAATACACATAGTATATCTTTTTCATTTAAAAATGATCTTTTTATGGGACTTCGTTTCAATCTCCATTCATTGAGGCATATTTTGTTTTATACACAAATTTCTTTTATACGATGTATAAACCCCTTTGACTTTTACATTTATTGAAAAGGAATCTTTTTATATGAAGAATTTTACTAAAAGTCAAAAAGGAATGTTTTTCTTATTGTAAGTTTGTGGAGACAATGACTTCTCTGCCGCCATGTCCATTATTTGAGTTTTGGATTCCTCTACAAGCTGTATTTTTTTTTAAATGATAAATAAATACCAAGATTTAATTTTCTTTTATTTTGTTATTGAAAATGGTTTTGAAAGTGTTTTTATTATATCAATGTGTTGTATTGATAACTTGTGGTTGAAATGAGGAAAAGTTATATTTACTTTATGCAAGTTTTATGTGATACGATTATGTTATGGTTTATGATATGTTTAAACCTGTTCATATGAAGAACGCATTACAGTAAATAAGTGACGGGTGGAGCCCGCTATAGCTCCATGATGCATCGGTAGGTATCATGTGACAAACTAATGTCTTGGGACGAGGCCTTGACAAAATCTTATTTGTGGTCCTGGCACGAGGCCTTGGCTACGTGGTTATGATAGTCAGGCATTATGAATTCAATCATTATGAATGTGGTTATTGAAATTGCATGTGATTATTCGACCAGTAGAATATCCATGTGAATTAGTAAATGGAATTAGGTCATTTTACGTTTGCCATATTATGTATAAGTTCATGTTTAAAAGGCTTTTGTTTTAGTTATATATTTCCTTAAATATTTATGTTTATTTATAAAATAATCTTCTATATTTTTATCCTTACGGAGCATCTGATCTCACCCCTTCCAATGTTTTAATTTTTCCAGGATGTGAAAAATTATATTATGAATGACATGCATGGATAGTATGAGGGGATATGAAGACAAGATGTTTTTGTAGTTTGGTTTTACTTTATAATGTAATGTACGACTTATGAATGAATCTAGTGTTTATAAGGCTACTAAACTAATCAGTCTTTTGAGACTTGATCATTTGTGATCATGCCAATGTTACGAAGTAATGCAACGACTCTGGGTAGTTGGGGTCAGGGCGTTACAGTTGGTATCAGAGACAGTTTAGTACTAACCTTGGAAGCTAGATTTAGATAAACTGTGATTAGAGAAAATACCCTAAGATCGAGTTTGAAGATTAGTATAGAATAACTTCCTAGAATTTTGGTATTATATAGATTTTATGAGTTTTCTGAGTAATACATCCCTGTCTGGATATGAGCAGGTAGAGGCGGCTCTGGAACAGATGTACCTATGGGTAAAACCCGAAAACACTGCTTTGAGCTAGACTCGAATGGGAACTGGTGCACGACAACAGGCCCTGCTGTACTATTGGTTACGACACTCCTAGGGGATATGCATAGGATAATTCTCAATTTCATTAATTATAATTATAAAGGATTTATGAGTATATAATTCCTCAATGAAAAAATTTATTTTTACGATTATGGATTATATCCATAAATAGTTCAATTTATGTTATGTGTTTTACAAGTATGGAATTATGTATTTTGAATCATAAACTATTCTAGTTTATGACATTATTTATAAATGGCGCCTAGTGGAAGGAATGGAAACCATATCAATGCACGCACTCCGTTTAGGGATTTCCCTCCGGCTCAAGATAATTATTGAGGATCTGGAGATACAATTGGTGCTGATCAACTTATTTCCATACTAGGACAACTCACTCAGGTTATGAAAAATAACCTTCCTCTTATGGAGCACCCTGATCCGCAACGTGAAGGATCAATGTTAGACCTCTTCATGAGGAAACAACCACCAACATTCAATGGAATTACAAATCCCTTAGTAGCTGAGAAATGGATAAATTCCTTAGAGTAAATATTCCATGCCTTAGGGAGTAGTGAAAGTGAAAAGGTAATCATGGCAGTTTACCGCCTCACTGGAGATTTTGATCAATGGCGGTCATTGATTCAAAATACAATGGAAGATGGAGAAGTATCAAGTATGGAATAGAGAGAGTTCAAAGATCATTTCTTAGAAAAATACTTTCCTCGTGACCATCGAGCAGATATAGAAAGGCAATTTCTGAGTCTGAGACAGAAGGAGGATGAGAATGTCGGAAAGTATGAGGCCAACATTACATGGTTAGCGAGTAATGATGAAGATTATCTAGGTAACCCAAGAAGTAAGATTGATTGTTTATTTTATGGGTTAAAACCATTTCTCCGTCGATCATTAGTATCACAATCCTTCTCATCGTACGAAGATATTGTCTCGTGTGCTATCAAGACAGAAAAGTAATTCTCTAAGTCTTGTGACAAAAAATTAAAGCAAGGGAAGAAGAGAACAGTGGAACAAAAGATAAATAAAAGGAAAAAGGGAAAGAAGGATTTTCCATTATGTGATAATTATGGGAAGAATCACCCCGGTGCTTGCCTAAAAGGAATGGGAGTTTGTTATAAATGTGGAGAAAAAGGTCACCAGGATCGTGATTACAAGGGAATGAAAGAGGCTATCAATGTTGAATGCTACAATTGTAGGGAAATGGGGAATTATGAAAATTAATGTCCTAAGAATCATGGAAAATTTCCTCAGAAAAGGGAAAGGGATCAAGGACAATCTTATGTTGTTACTATAGTTGAAGGGGAATAATTAATGTATTGGTGCTTTTGGACTCATTGATTATTTTCTGGTTATAATAATAACATGATATATATAAGTATTGTACTGAAGTACTTGTTTTTTTTTTCATTAAGGTTTTAATATGATGAAGGTAATAATATATTTAGTATGTGACAATAAGAGAAACTTTACATTGTTTGGTGAATCTGATGTTACAATTGATTTTGGAATTTAGACACCTTTTAGAGAAAGTCTGGACAGAGGTATTTTGGATAAATATATAGGTTGGAATGGATTATGTTAAACCTTGGATAATATTGTTTAAGGTTAAAACATTTCTAAAGATTGTTTTTGGAGTATTATAATACTATAGTTTTAGGAAAAGGACAACCTGCAGGTTGGGGGATAACCCATCGTGTCGGAAAAAGCTGTAGGAATCGAACCCACAACCATAGTGCGGCAGGCCTTTATTACCTACCACTAGCCTAAATGAAGTCCCATGTTATTATAAAATAGTTTCCCTAATCTAAATAGTATGTGGTAATATTTGGAACCTTATACAATTAGAATAAATAGAATATTTTTGAGTTCTGTTACCATTTGGAGTGAAAGATGGGTTCGTGGTAAAAATTTATTAAAGAATGAAAGCATACATGACAAGTAAGTATATTTCCTTACGTTCTTATAAAATCTCTTAAATAAATTCCTCAACATTATAATAGGCATCTTAAAACAAAAATGTTGTTGGTTAAATATTCCAACTGGGGATTCAATGACCGTTTAACCAATCACAAGTTTGTGATTTTCTAGTGGTTAACTTTCTCCTAATCCTGTTTTCTACAACTCTCCATCAGACCTTGATGGTTTTTTTCTCCTCCATATCCATATTTTCATACAATCCTATTATAGGCTATCTCGGGAGACCTTTGTACTTCTCTTTCTTTCTTTTAATGTTATATTCTTATTAACCCTATTTCCGATGTGGGTTTTCCACAAAGGTATTTTCTATTTTCAACCTTTTATTTTTTATGATCATTTTCAAATTGTGAGGACGAAATTTATTGAAGGCGGGGAGAATGTAACACCCCAAGCTTTCACGATACACTTCTCTTTCAATAATGCAATAGCTTGCATTGTACCCATGTTTGAGATTCTAACACACAGCGACCAATCAAAGAAGTAGTTATGAATAGTAATACCCAATTTTTGAAATTATATAAATTTTATATTTCAAAATGGAATTCATTTTTGTATTCGGAATATCGAAATTATCCTAAGTTGAATTTTTTGTAATTTTCTGAGAACTTCCAATTTTCTATGAATATTGAAAAATACTTAAAAACAAATTTTTTTATCAATATAATTTAAAGTGATAAATTATACTACTTAGTGGTTTTAAAGTATAATTAGAATATATTTTTACCATTTTATCCAATGGTGTTCATTTGAATTAATTTTATTTTGAAATTGGACATATACAATTGTCAATCTGTTGATATATATTGTTTCTTAAAAACACGCTATTTGTTGTTACAGTGGGAATTATTTATAAAATTAATTAATGCAACTTATATGTTTGTAATTTTGTAAAATAGACATCATTTTTTGAATTCAGAATATCAATTATAGCTTAGGGTGAAATTTTGGCATTGTTCTGAAAAACTTCAATTTTTGATGAATAGTGAAACCACATAGTGGTAGTTTAAAAACTGATTTTTCGTTTAAATGAAACATTACCACTTATGTGATTTGATTTTCAAAAATCCTACATACATGTTTTTCATTACTAAGTAAAATGTGGTTCAATGGGATGAAAATAATTTTTTTGGTGAATAGTAACTTTTAAGTTTAATTAATTGCGATTAAAGGTAATTAGTGAAATTTAAGATAAAAATGATATTATAAAAATATTAAAATATATTTACACTTGTCCTACCCCTATTGTATGTGTCATGGTCGACCAAGTCAATCCATGGGACAACATGGGGAGCCCATGGAGCCACTTTGGTAGGAAAATGACATTAAAGACGTTTTATGTAATGTTAAAATAAAAATGTCACAAACATGAGTTCTTTTACTAAAACAATTTATAAATGCGGTTATAAAAGTCATATTTTTAACTATAAATATTCATTAGAAAGATAAAACGATTTCATACATCATGATACTTTTTTTATAATTTTTAGACATTATATAAATTAAAATTTTTAAGACACAATGATTATGCAGCGATTACCTCATTAATTAATGATTTAAATAAAATGAAAAGATAATGTAAAATTTAAGACTTACACTTGTCAAAAACTTATTGTATGAGTAGATTTCGAACCCTTATCACATTATACTCTAAATATATCATTTTGAGACCTTGGGAATTAGAAAGTCATTTCATAATAAAGTAACATTTCAATCATTCCAAGAGTGCCCCTCCTCACCCCTTATAAAAGGCCCTCACCACTGCCACCTTATTCACACCATCCAAGCCTTTGTCTCGGCCAAAACCTGCCCATTTTGTCTACCAACTTCCCTATATTACTCCTATAATCCTCACGTTGGGCAGAATTCATCCCAAGGAAGCCTTTGACTCAAATCATAAAAGAGTTACCTGATTTTAAGGTAATGTCTTCTTTTATGTTCTTTTGTTTTATTTATCTTATCCAACCCCCTAAACTCTTTTTATTATTTTCCTTTATAAAAACAAAATTATCTAAAATATACTAGTATATTTTAAAGATATGTATTTGATTTACACTTACACACACCTTCGTCTAATGGTTGAAGAACATACTATTTCTGTTAGTGGCGAAATACTGCCTCACGAAACGATGATTGTTCAATATTCTTTTAACAGATCTAATGGTAGCCATTTTGATGACAATATTTTCATATATGACATATATATTATGTTTATGTTTTCCTTATGATTCTTTATTTCTCATTCATGGAAAATATTTAATATTTTAATTATGGGTAAACACGATATTTTCATTTTAGGAAGTGCGGAGTACTGCCCCCCCAAAGTGATTTGAATCATTAATTCCATATGTGGGATGTATAAAGGATGGAGTAAATGGTATTATATATTATATTTTACTAGAATTATAGTATACCTTTATATAATTATAATTTCATTCCATTAAATACAAAATAGAAATGAAAGTAGCGTTCATGCGTATGTACGACTTACCGTCTCCACGAATGATGCATTTCATTTCTTACCTCTAAATGTTATGTAATATTATAAATGAATGTATATAATGGATATATATTATGTATATGATATCTACATCATGAATATAATAATGGATATAATGTATATTTAACAAATGAACAAAGAGTAATTATAAGAAGTTTATTTTTGACTCAAGTACCTAAGATCGACAAAACGACCGTTATTAACTTAAATAATTAAATAATGTTCATAACATGGTAATAAATGATATAAAAGGAATTATTAACTTCAAAAAGGTTCTTAAGTAGGTAGATATTAACTGTAGTTTATTATTCAGGAGTTTAAAGAGCGGTCGAGTCAATTCAGACACGAGGTAAGGGAACTTCTTAACCCAAATTCCATTCTTTGGGTTAATCTCCTACATTCAAATTATGTCATGATATTATTATGTCCTATATTGTATTTTTACTTTCTATATGTGTAATTATATTGAATAAACATAATATATTTATTTTACTTTAAAAAAATGATCATTTTAAGGGAATTTCTTAACCCAATTTCCATTCTTTGGGATAATCTCCTACATTCAAAATTATGTCATGATATTATTATGTCATATCTTGTATTTATAGTTTCATTATGTGTACATATGGTGAATACACATAATATATATTTTTCATTTAAAAATTATCTTTGTAAGGGACTTTGTCTCAATCTCCATTCATTGAGGCATATTTTGTTTTATACACAAATTTCATTTATACAGTGTATAAACCCCTTTGACTTTTACGTTTATTCAAAAGGAATAATTTTATATGAAGAGTTTTACTAAATGACAAAAAGGAATGTTTTTCTTGTTGTAAATATGTGGATACAACGACTTCTCCGCCGCCATTACCATTATTTGAGTTTCGTCTTCCTCTACAAGCCATAACTTTTTTTTTAAATGAAAAATAAATACCAAGATTTAATTTTCTTTTATTTTGGTATTGAAAATGGTTTTGAAAGTGTTTTTATTATATCAATGTGTTGGATTGATATCTTGGGATTGAAATGTGGAAATTTTATGTTTATTTTATGATATTTTTATGTGATACAATTATGTTATGGTTTATGATATGTTTAAACTTGTTCATATGAGGAATGCATTGGACTTAATAAGTGATGGGTGGAGCCCTCAATAGCTTCTTGATGCATCGGTAGATCTAATGAGACAAACTAGTGTCTGGGAACGAGGCCTTGACAAAATCTTATTTGTGGTCTTGGCATGAGGCCTTTGCTACGTGGTTATCATAGTCTGGCATTATGAATTCCATCATTATGAAAGAGGTTATTGATATTGAATTTGATTATTCGACCAGTAGAATATCCTTGTGAATAAGTAAATGGAATTATCTCATTTTACATTTGCCATATTATATTGAAGTTCATGTTTAAAAGGCTTTTGTTTTAGTTATACATTGCCTTAAATGTTTATGTTTATTTATAAAAGCTTCCACTATATTTTTATCCTTACAGAGCATCTGAGCTCACCCCTTCCAATGTTATAATTTTTCCAGGATGTGAAGAAGTATATTATGAATGACCTGCATGGATAGTATGAGGGGATATAAAGACAAGATGTTTTTATAGTTTTGTTTTACTTTATAATGTAATGTACGACTTATGAATGTATCTAGTGATTCAAAGGCTAGTAAACTAATCGGTCTTTCGAGACTTGATCATTTGTGATCATGCCAATGTTATGCAATAATGCACCGACTCTGGGTAGTTGGGGTCGGGGCTTACAGTTGGTATCATATGCATATTAATACTAACCTTGGAAGCTATATTCAGATAAACTTTGATTAGAGAACATACCCTATGATCATCTTTGAGGATTAGAATAGAATAACTTCCTAGAATTTTGGTATTATAGAGATTTTATGATTTTTCCAAGCAATACATACCTGTCTGGATACGAGCAGGTAGAGGCGGCTCTGGCACAGATGTACCAAGGGGTAAAACCCAAAAACACTGCATTGAGCTAGACTCGAATGGGAAATGGTGCACGAAAACGGGCCCTTCTGCACTCTTGGTTATGACACTCCTAGGGGATATGCTTAGGATAATTCTAATTTTCTTTAAAAACCATTATGAAGGGTTTATGAGTATATACTTTCTCAAAGAAAACATGTCTTTTTACGATTATGGATTATATCCATAAATAGTTCAATTTATGTTAAGTGTTTTACAAGTATGGAATTATGTATTTTGATTCATTAACTAATGTAGATTATGACATTGTTTATAAATGGTGCCTAGTGGAAGGAATGGAAACCATATTAATTCACGTACTTCGTGTAGGGATTACCCTCCTACTGAAGATAATTATTGAGGATCTGGAGATACAACTGGTGCTGATCAACTTATTACAATACTGGGACAACTCACTCAGGCTATGAATAATAACCTTACTCGTATGGAGCACCCAGATCCGCAATGTGGAGGATCAATGTTAGACCGCTTCATGAGGAAACAACCACCAACATTCAATGGAATTACAAATCCCTTAGTAGCTGAGCAATGGATAAATTCCTTAGAGAAAATATTCCATGCCTTAGGGAGTAGTGAAATGGAAAAGGTTATCATGGAAGTTTACCGCCTCACTGGAGATGTTGATCAATGGTTGTCATTGATTCAAAATACAAAGGAAGGTGAAGAAGTATCAAGTATGTAATGGATAGAGTTCAAAGATCTTTTCATAGAAAAATACTTTCCTCGTGACCATCGAGCAGATATGGAAAGTCAATTTCTGAGTCTGAGACAAAAGGAGGATGAGAATGTCACAAAGTATGAGGCCAACTGTACAAAGTTAGCGAGTTATGCAGCAGATTATATATGTAACCCAAGAAGTAAGATTGATCTTTTCTTTGATGGGTTAAAACCATTTCTTCGTTGATATTTAGTATCACAATCCTTCTCATCGTACGAAGATATTGTGTCGTGTGCTATAAAAACAGAAATGGAATTCTCTAAGTATTATGACAACAAAGTAAATCAAGAGAAGAAGAGAACGGTGGAACAAGAGAGAAATAAAAGGAAAAAGGGAAATAATGATTTTCCATTATGTGATAATTGTGGGAAGAATCACCCTGGTGCTTGCCTAAAAGGAATGCGAGTTTGTTATAAATGTGGAGAAAATGGTCACCAGGCTCGTGATTGCAGGGGAAAGGAAGAGGCTATCAATGTTGAATGCTAAAATTGGAGGGAAATGGGGCATTATGCAAATGAATGTCCTAAGAATCGGGGAAAATTACCTCAGAAAAGGCCAAGGGATCAAGGAAAATCTTATGTTGTTACTACATTTTAAGTGAGATAATTAATTTATTGGTGCTTTTGGACTCAAGTATTATATTATGGTTATAATAATAACGTGATATATATAAGGATTGTATGGCAGTACTTGTTTTTTTCATTAAGGTTTTAATATGATGAAGGTAATCATATTTTGAGTGTGTGACAATAAGAGAAACTTTACATTGTTTGGGGAATCTGATGTTACAATTGATTTTTTAATTTAGATCCCTTTTAGAGAAAGTCTGGATAGAGGTATTTTGGATAACTATATAGGTTGGAATGGATTAAGTTAAACCTTGGATAGTATTGTTTAAGGTTAAAAAAATTTGAAGATTATTTTTGGAGTATTATAATACTAAAGTTATAGGAAAAGGACAACCTGCAGGTTGGGGGATAACCCATCGCGTCGGACAAAGCTGCAGGAATCAAACCCAAAACCATAGTGCGACAGGCCTTTATTACCTACCACTAGCCTACAGGAAGTCCCTGGTTATTACAAAATAGTTTTCCTAATCTAAATGGTTTGTGGTAATATTTGTAACCTTCTACAATTAGGATAAATAGAATATTTTTGAGTTATGTTACCATATTGAGTGAAAGATGGGTTCATGGTAAAAATTTGTTAAAGAATGAAAGACTACATGACAAGTATGTATATTTCCTTACGTTCTTAGAAAATATCTTAAATAAATTCCTCAACTTTATCAAAAGGTAACTGAAAACAAAAAAGTTGTCGGTTAACTTTTCCAACTGGGGATTCAATGACCATTTCACCAATCAAAAGTTTGTGATTTTCTTGTGGTTAATCTTCTCCTAATCCTGTTTTCTACAACTCTCCATCAGACCTTGATGGTTTGTTTCTCCTCCATATCCATATTTTCATAAAATCCTAGTATGGGATATCTCGGGTGACCTTTGTACTTCTCTTTTCTTTCTTTTAATGTTATATTCTTATTAACCCTATTTCTGATGTGGGTTTTCCACAAAGGTATTTCTTATTTTCAACCTTTTATTTTCGAAGAACATTTTCAAATTGCGAGGATGCAATTTATTGAAGGAGGGGAGAATGTAACACCCCATGCTTTCGTGATACACGTCTCTTTCAATAATGCAATAGCTTGCATTGTACCCATGTTTGAGATTCAAACACACCACAAACAATCAAAGTAGTAGTTATGATAGTAATACCCACTTTTGAAATTATATAAATTTTATATTTGAAAATGGACTTCATTTTTTTATTCGGAATATCGAAATTATCCTTTGAATTTTTTGTAATTTTCTGAGAACTTCCATTTTTTTCTGAATAGTGAAAAATAATTAAAAACAAATTTTTTATTCTAAATAATTTATAGTGATAAATTATACTATTGAGTGGTTTTAAAGTATAATTATAATATATTTTTACTATTTTATCCAATGGTGTTCATTGGAATTAATTTTATTTTGAAATTGGACATAAACAATTGTCAATCTTTTGATATATATTGTTTCTTAAAAAACACGCTATTTGTTGTGACAACTTGAATTAGTCATAAAATTAATTAATGCAACCTATATGTTTGTAATTTTGTAAAATAGACATCATTTTTGAATTTGGAATATCAAGTATAGCTTAGGGTGAAATTTTGACATTGTTCTGAAAAACGTCAATTTTTGATGAATAGTGAAACCATTAAGTGGTAGTTAAAAAACTAATTTTTCGTTTAAATGAAACATTACCACTAATGTGATTTGATTTTCAAAAATCTGACATACATGGTTGTCATTAGGATGTAAAAATTGGTTCAATGAGATTAAAATAATTTTTTGGTGAATAGTAACTTTTAAGTTTAATTAATCGTGATTAAAGGTAATTAGTGAAATTTAAGATAAAAATGATATTATAAAAATATGAAAATACCTTTACACTTGTCCTACCCCTATTGGATGACTAATGGCCATCCATGAAAATCCATGGGTCAACTTGAGGATCCCATGGAGCCACTTTGGTAGGAAAATGACATTAAAGACATTTTTTTTAATGTTAAAATAAAAATGTCACAAACATGAGTTCTTTTACGAAAACAATTTTTAGATGGGGTTATACAAGTCATATTTTTGACTATAAATATTCATTATAAAGATAAAATAATTTCCTACATCAGGAAATTTTTTTATAATTTCTAGACATTAAATAAATTAAAATTTTTATGACACAATGATGATGCAGCGATTACCTCATTAATTAATGATTTAAATAAAATGAAAAGATAATGTAAAATCTATGGATTAAACTTGTCAAATACCTGTTGTATGAGTACATTTCGAACCATTATCACCTTATCCTCGAAATATATCATTGTGCTACCTTTAGAATCTGAAAATAATTTCATAATAAAGTAACATTTCAATATTTCAAGAGTGCCCCTCCTCTCCTCTTATAAAAGGCCCCACCACTACCACCTTATTCACACCATCCAAGCCTTTGGCTCGGCCAAACCCTTCCAATTTTGACTCCCAACTTCACTTTCTTACTCCTAGAAGCCTCACTTTGGGCAGAATTCTTCCCAAGGAAGCCTTTGACTCAAATAAAAAAAGAGTTACCTGATTTTAAGGTAATGTCTTCTTTTATGTTCTTTTGTTTTATTTTGCTTCTCCAACCCCCTAAAATCTTTTTATTCCATTACTTTATAACAAAAACAGTATCTAATATATACTATGATGTTGTTATGATATGGATTTGACTTATAATTACACACACCTCCATCTAATGGTTAAACAACATACTGTTTCTGTGGGTGGAAAAATACTGCCTCACGAAACGATGATTGATCAATATAATTTTAACACCTCTAATGGTGGCCATTTTGATGGAATTATTATCATATATGAATTATATTTTATGTTTATGTTTTCCTTATTATTATGTATTTCTCATTTATGTCATACCTTTACGATTTCCATTATGGGTAAACACGATATTTTCATTTTAGGAAGTGCGGACTACCGCCCCCTCAAAGTGATTTGAATCGTTAATGCCATATGTGGGATGTATAAAGGAAGGATTCAATGGTATTATAAATTATATTATCCTGGAATTATATTATTCCTTTATATAATTATAATTTCATTCAATTAAATACGAAATATAAATGAAAGTAGCGTTCATGCGTACTTACGACTTACCGTCTCCATGAACGGTGCATTTAATTTCCTACCTATAAATGATATGTAATATTATAAATGAATTTATATACTGGATATATATTATGTATATGATATATAAATCATGAATATAATTTTTTAAATAATTGATATTTTACCACATGAACAAAGTGTAATTATAAGAAGTTTATTTTTGACTCAAGTACCTATGATCGACAAAACGACCGTTATTAACATAAATAATTACATAATGTTCATAAAATGGTAATAAGTGATATAAATGGAATAATGAACTTGAAAAAGGTTCTTAAGTAGGTAGATATTAAATCTAGTTTATTATTCAGGAGGTTAAAGAGCGGTCGAGTCAAGTCGGACACGAGGTAAGGGAACTTCTTAAACCAATTTCTCTTCTTTGGGTTAATCTCCTACTTTCAAATTATGTCATGATATTATTATGTAATATATTGTATTTTTTTACTTTCATTATGTATACTTATATTGAATACACATAATAGATTTATTTTATTTTAAAAAAATGATCTTTGTAAGGGAATTTCTTAACCCAATTTCCATTCTTTGGGTTAATCTCATACATTAAAAATTATGTCATGATATTATTATGTCATATCTTGTATTTATAGTTTCTTTATGTGTACATATGGAGAATAAACATAATATATCTTTTTAATATAAAAAAATGATCTTTGTAAGGGACTTTATCTCAATCTCCACTCATTGAGGCATATTTTGTTTTATACACAAATTTCTTTTATACGGTGTATAAACACCTTTGAATTTTATGTTTATTCAAAAGGAATATTTTTATATGATGTGTTTTAATAAACGATAGAAAGGAATGTTTTTCTTGTTGTACATATGCGGTGACAATGAATTCTTTGCCGCTGTGACCATTATTTGAGTTTCGGCTTCCTCTACAAGCCGTAACTTTTTTTTAAATGAAAAATAAATACCAAGATTTAATTTTCATTTATTTTGGTATTAAAAATAATTTTAAAAGTGTTTTTATTATATCAATGTGTTTTTTGATATCTTCTGATTGAAATGTGGAAATGTTATTTTTACTTTATGCATGTTTTATGTGATACGATTATGTTATGGTTTATGATATGTTTAAACATGTTCATATGAGGAATGCATTGGACTTAATAAGTGACGGGTGGAGCCTGCTATAGCTCCTCGATGCATCGGTAGGTCTCATGAGACAAACTAGTGTCTCGAAATGAGGCCTTGACAAAATCTTATTTATGGTCATGGAACAAGGACTTTGCTATATGGTTATGATAGTATGGAATTATGCATTCCATTATTATGAAAGTGGTTATTGATATTGCATGTGCTTATTCGACCAGTAGAATATCCATTTGAATAAGTAAATGGAATTATCTCATTTTACTTTTTCCATATTATGTTGAAGTTCATGTTTAAAAGGCTTTTGTTTTTGTTATACATTACCTTAAATGTTTATGTTTATTTATAAAATCTTCCGCTATATTGTTATCCTTACTGAGCATCTGAGCTCAGCCCCTCCAATGTTTTATTTTTTCCAGGATGTGAAGAAGTATATTATGAATGACCTGTAGGGATAGTATGAGGGGATATGAAGACAAGATTTTGTTGTAGTTTTGTTTTACTTTATGATGTAATGTACGACTTATGAATGCATCTACCATTTCCAAGGCTACTAAACTAATCGGTATTTAGAGACTTGAACATTTGTGATCATGCCAATGTTTTGCAATAATGCACCGACTCTAGGTAGCTGGGGTCGGGGCGTTACAATTGATTATTCCTTTATATGGAGGTGGTGTTTGATATGTCAAATAGCGTCTTTCAAGAACTTTGTACTTTAGAAAAGTTTTTGATTTTATGTGATGTCCACTTCACAATAATTATCGTTATTATGTCCTCAGGAAGGGGCAAGAGTGATTTATGAGGTTCTTCCCCTTCCATCATGAAACAATCATTTATCCTGCTGGTGAAACAAATCAAATTTTGAGTTACCCTCTAGAAATGATAAAATTTTGATATAAATCTAGCTTAATTTTAACGATTTATAATTACTTAATGAAAGGATAACTTGGGATAACACATAAAGTATAATACAAGGTAAAAATAGATGAATTATAAATAAATTTTATTTATTTAACTTATGAATCTGTAGTCATCAATCTATGTTATCCATGATCTACATTCTAACATATTTTATGAGGGGAATTTTTTAAATTCAACTTAATAATGGTTCATACTATACCTGTGAATTTTCAAAAGAATATCCCCCCGGAGTGTAGTATCTATGATTGAAACCAGGCCGGTTTTCATGTGCCATGATACCCCAGTTCAAGCCCGAAACCCCTTTTCAGAGTTTTCACACCTAGGTACATCTGTTCCAAAGCAGACTCTATCAACCTGTATGCAGATAGAGATATATTTTCTTGATAACCCCCTTACTCAATACCCACCAAAATTTAGGGATTTTCTTATTATACATAGTCTTATCCCTAAGGATTTCACTAGGGTTTCTATATCTTAATTCCAAAAATAACTAAACAAATCCTTTAATACCAACAATAACAACCATGCTTTTAATTACACACTTAAACATGATTTATTACATAATCTAGTCACATGATACAAAATGGAATATTGTGTGGTCTAGTGTCTGTGGGGATTAAGAACATTACATAACAACATAAAAAAATAAAACTCACAACATCTTTATTGAAAACATCCTTTACATAACCATGAAATTCCCTCGTACTATGCATTTCATGGGATGACCTGAGGATATACATTTGAAAATGGGGAGCTATAAATCCCAGTACGGGAGTAAAAATGGTATTGAATTTAGATTAAAATAAATTTTAGGTAATAATAATATCAACAGAGCATAAATGAAACATGAAAATAAAGTCATCATATAGGATGATTATCAAAACATGGAAATGTGGAAATAACCCAAAACATTGAATTATCATGACCCAAGGCGCATTGCACATGGAGACTGAGTAAACCTTCATTGAACATGAATTATCATGATTAAATCCCCATTTCACCTGAATTATAATGTGTAAATCCTCACTGCAAATGATCTATCATGTTACTAATCATTACTCAATGCATTTGAGCGCTATCTGGGTGTACCCATCTTAAATATTTCAATTCATTTGAATGTGTTCCACATAGATCATACAACATGGATTCATTAAACATCATAATTTATTACATGAAAAAGGATTGTTTAATTCATAAATGAAACTCTATAATAAATAAGTAAATGTTTATAAAGTTGAATACCCTTTATAGAGAATTGGGAATGGTATTCACTATACAATGACTTTGGCTTGCAAAAAATCGTGGGGCAATTTCGACTGCATAATAGCGTGACATAAAAATTAAAAAAATTGGTTATTGAGAGAGAAAGGGTGTATCATCAAATTTAGATGGAATGGATCATATGGTGGGATCATATTGATACATGTTCCAACAAATTTAATGAAATTTAGATTAATAATACAAACCAATTTCATGAATGTGAATGAGAAGAGAGAAATCCCTTATGGAATTTGAACATGGAAATAGTTTTGCGTGGTAGGAATTAATGAGATAGAAAATGGACTCAAACCGTTTAAAACAGAGTAAGGGTAATATAAGGTAGGTTCTAAATCATATGCCAACATTTTTAATTAAAATTTAATGGGTATTACAACATAAATTAACATAGATAAAAATAAGAAAGGATGAAATCCCTTACATGGATGTCTGATACCAAAGGATTGGGAGAGGCTTCGTGGGAGCTTGGGGTGAATTAGAAGGATTTTAAAGATAAGAGGGATTATATTTTATGATCTAAAAAGGTTTTTAGTGGAGATTATTTGGGAGATTTCATCGATTTATATAGGTAAGTAGAGGGAATTCATTATTATTAATGTTTGGGACACAAAACATTAAACTAATCAAAACAAAAAACTAGCCATGGTTTTTTTCTACAGTTTTTGAAAAAGGGGAGTGAAAAAAATATTTTATATGGACAAGGGATAAACTTCTTAAAATAACAGGGTTTCCTATGTGGAGGTGTGTCACACTCTAAAGGAAGAAAATTTAAAATGCTAAAATGTTTTATAAGTCTTTGAGGGTTCACTAAGGTTTTGTAAAATAAATAAATCAAACCTAAAATCACATTATTTTATCTAGGAAACATAGATTTCCTGAAAACAATTTCTATAGTATTTTATTATATCACTATTTGGTCATTATAATGTTATAAAACACATTATATATTTAAACGGTATTTAGTTTTTTCCCATAAAATCGACTATCATAAAAAATTATGAAAAATTATCTGTGGGATAATTTCGATGTCATGATTCCAAAATAATATTAATTATATCCAAATAACATTATGAATATGTTAATTTTCACTTTTAATATTGAAACTAACATTTATCAAAAATTCCTAGATTTTGACAAAAACAACTTTCAAACCTTAATAAAAATTACAATTGTATTCATAAAACCTATACGATCAATTATACTTAATAAAAAGTACATTAATTATAAAATTATTTTATTGAAATATTATTTAATTAAAAATTACATTAATTTATCAAAATAGATTCCTCAGTTGAATATTAACTAATAAACTATTTGTTCTTTATAAAACTATATACAGTGTTACAATAATAAAGTGAATGTATATGATTTATTATATAAAAATATAATTAAAATAATAATACTTCTAAGGTATGGTTACATAACCCCTTATAACAACTACATATTACCGAAGGGTAAGGTGTGTGATGGAGATAGACTCTTGGGGTGGCTCGGAAAACATCTCTCATGTGGTAATCTCTATCAACATCCACTTCTCCCATAGGTGGTTCTGTTCGAGCATAACAAGCTGAAGCTCGCATGGGATTGGTGATGTGAGTATCCTAATGATTCCACCTCCATTAGGATCCCTTATAAATTAGCTTTGTACAAGGAATGTCTACTAGATGAGGCCATCACTTCTTTTTTCTGAGTAAATTGAATTTTTTGAATCCCAATATTTATACAATTATTGTGATCACTATTCAACGACTAAATTAGAAATAGTCACAATTCATAACAGTATTTAAAAAATCCAAAATCATAAAACCAAATATGTTCATATATTATATTATTTTTTCACATAATAATACTTTTAATTTGATCAAGTGGTATTATAATAATTAAAAGTTTGGGTCGTTACATATTACATCATGTTTGAGTACACTATGTACATCCAATTAAATTTCTCAATACAATAATTATGTTCAATAAATATATACCTAATATCCAGGTATTTATATATTTAATATTATAATGTACATTTATTATCTTTTTTCATTTTTTATAATATTATTTCTATATATGTTCTTTACTCCGGGTTGTTCGGTTAATTTCTATGTAAAATTGTTTTTAATGAAAATAGTAAAGGATGATGTAAAATAACATCATAATATAAATAATTGTTTATTTTTAATTAATTTTTTATTCCACTAAAATAATACTTATAACATTTCTAGGGTTATACTAAAATATTCCCATATGGAGGAAGGTGACTTGGTAAGTCATTTTAATGTAATAATAATAAATATAATAGTTTATTATGCATTTTTAATTATAGATTTCCATAAAATGTCACTTTATAACATTAGTAGTATGATAAATATTATTTTTACAAAAATATTATTTTTTTAAAATATTTATTATAGGTGGTTATAGAAAAACAAAATATATCATTTTTTCGAGGAAATAATCCACATGCACATGAATCATGAACCAATTTTTCATAGAACAGGAATGGGTAATAAATTTTTTTTATTACTTTTAAATATAGTATAATATTTAATTATATAACCTATATAAACCTTATTTTAATATCGTGATCAAAAATTGCTCATTTCATTCATGTAAAATGTAGTCCGCACATATGCATGACAACATTTTTAGTTTTCTCGATTATTTGGAAGAAGGAATGAAATACATATTTCGTTAGTAAAAAAATTAAAAATATTAAAAATTATTGTGATATCATACATTAATTGTGAAATGAATTTTTAAGGATGTGGAAAAGGAATAAAACTATAAACTTTTAGTTAAGTGTATTACATCACGGTTAGATGTTTTCCCTCTGTTAACTCCTTTAGACTTTTAAAATTGTTCTTTGGATAATACCAGTTATTGAAGGGTCTGAGGAGGGTGCTTTTGAAATAAAAGTGTTGTTTTCATTGATCTAAATATTTTTAATGTTTTGGTAAATTGACAGTATTTGAGATCAATTTATAAGTAAAAAAATTGTCATTTTCAAAATATTACATTACTTTTCAGTAATAACATTCCATTATTATAGTAAAAAATGCTCTAACAACGGCCAATAATTATTTTTGAAATTATATATGGTATATCATACCTCTTAAATTTAATATATCGCATTATATATATATATATTTAACCATTATCACAAATATAAACAACTTTTATATGAATTTACCATTACTATGACAACCCCATGTTGACTCTTGTAACTAATTTAAATTTGAAAATCACTTTTTGAAATAATTTATGAATTTATAATATATTATTTGAAATATGGAAGAAATTTTATAAAATATATCTTCCATGACTAAAAAGAATAAATTTTAAAATTGTCCCATATTATGCATACTAAATGTTTCATAGAGAAAGATGATTTTATGATCAAAATTAAAGGGTGAGATTATATTAAAAAATTTATGATTTTTAACTGCTAATTTTATTTATTATAAATTAAATAATGATTATTTATATTTTAAACAAATCCACATATTTTTAGTAATTATATACAATTAAATGAAAAGGCTAAAGATTATGTTTTAATAGAATTCAAAATCCGGGATAAAAAATATATTCAAATATTTATTAAAATTTATTTAAATGAATTTAATTATATACATAAAAAAATAATTCGTCAAGTATTTTTTTAAATAATATATGGTCTCCCTTAAATACTGATAACAAAAAAATTTCACCATTTAAAAAGAAATATAATTTTTACTATTCATCTAAGAAATAGTAAATTTAGATTAAAAATAAAAATTAATTATATGTTAATAATGAAATATTAAATAAAAAATTATTTTTTTCTAATTAATTTCAATGAATTTTTAAAAATATATTTTTAATTAAAAATTTGAAATATTGTTAAAATATCTGTTTCTATATAATTAAAAATAAGGTTTTCTATATAATGATTATTTTCCCCATTCAATTGTAATTAATCTGTTGTTATGTTATTATTCAGCCAAAAAATAAATAAATGAATAAATATATTATTGTTATTAAATCATAATAAACATAGTTCTTATTAATCAAACACTTAATTTTAGAAGATAATATTTTTAGGTATATTGTGAAATATGAAAAAATGACCTTTCAAAGTTTATTAAAATTCATGATAAATTTTTATATATAAATAAATTATTAAATTTCAATGTATTCTTATTTTATACCCACATAACTGCTTATTATATACATTTAATACCACATAATTGGATGAGTTATGATTTTTAGGGTCGTTGATCATCTAGCTTAGAAGATGCAGACATTTCCATGATTATATGCTTCCCCCAAATATGGTTTCACTGAAATAGTAATTGTTTATGTTTGGATATATATTAGTCTACGGAGAACCATAGAGAAGATATCACATTTTGAATCATATAAAATGGGATTCATAAAGAAGAATTCTCTATTAGATTCTATTTCTTCTTATATTTGTATTGATTTTATGTTACAGTTAATTAAATTTATACCATGTATTTTTACAATTATGTTTTAATGGTCATTTTATTATTAAAATTTTACCATGGTTCTTTTTTTAGTCATAGAATAAAAATCACACTATTTAATATATAAGTTTTTTAAGAAGAATCTATATTGATATCTTTAGTCATTACAACCCCACCTAAATAAATTTTATCTTTATAATTAAACATATTAGATACTAAAAATGTTATCTAATTATCATTATAATAATAATTGACATTTAATTATCAATATTGGTGTCAATAATATCTATTGAAAAATTTATGGGGAAATATCTAGATTTTTTTCTTCTTAACCGATTGCGTTATATATCTATTGTCAGTTTTTAATAATCATATTTATATTCCTTGTGTTTATATTTTGACTTTCAATAAAAAAATATAATAATTTTTTTTTGATGTATGAAATTTGATAACATATTTGATACACCACACAACCAACCTCTCACCCATCATTGTTCTTCAATATAGTGGTGTCTGAAAAATGTTTTTTGGAAGGATGAATTAAATAAAGAATGATTATCCTCTTTATAAAGGTCATTGATATCCACATCATGAACCCTACAGAGTCTTTCCAGATTTTCAACCTCTATACATACACCCATTCCCTCAACATCTTATCACCTTCACAAATCGCTATCTTTTAAAAAATAAGCACACATCATTTTACCCCCTTGTTACACTAGTCCTAATATTTCCCATTCCATGAACCCCAACCGACAAACAGTTTTCATGGGATTGATATGCCAAATATTATTCTCTAGGACTCTTATCATATATCCAAACAATGATTTTTAATACATAATTTGTTATCCAGACAAGATTCATTAGGTAGAATTCTCTCAGATATTGAACCTAAATTACAAACTAATCCAATCATTGAGGTCACAAGGTAGAACCAATCTTCCCCTCCTAAACATCTTGTTATGATTGCATAGTTTTGTTAGTGGGGGATGTTTTATATATCCACAATTTCTTGTATATTTATATCTATAAAAACACATTAGTACATACACATGGTGGTTGTGCATTTAGGTATACTAACAATGAAGATATGGGTTTATTATATACTATTATGGTTATGTAATGATATCTCTAAGGAATCTAGTGGTTGTTGTCTCTAACCCCATACATTTCTTCCAATAATGAATAATTTTTTCTTAATATAATCTTTATTAGTGAATAAGGAGTCTATGTAGAAATAATTAATCAATTACTATTATTTTTTGGAATGGATTTATATGACCTATAATAATAACAATATTACTTTAAACATAAATTTAGAAATGAAACTGTCATACAACCTGACATTGTCTTTAATAAAAACAGATAAGGGTGGTACATTTATACTGTAATCATGTAAACTTATAATGATTAATTTAATGGTACAATATTTAAAATTCATAATAAGAGTATTTAACTTCAAAAATATACAACATTATTAGTCATTTAATAAGATCCATCTTATTCCATTGGTTATGATGGTTCTTTATCTATATCATTATTATAATCCAAATATATTTTAAAGTAACATGGAAAATGTCCACGTAATACAAACATATAGAATTGGATAGTTAGTGGTGATTTTGGTTGAATAATTTCCACTCACCTAGTGGTTACCATTATCATCATATTCTAGATGAAATATGATGCATTATTCCTACCTATTATTCCTGTAAAAAATTTACTATAACACATTAGGAAATTCACTTAGTGCATCTACCAACATGTTTTATATAATGATATGAAAATATCACTTCTTTTCTCATATCCATTTTTTTAATTTTCATGATTCACTACCGTTCACTTATATATTTTTTTCATTGTTTTAAAAAAATCCTTTCCAATCAAGTTCCATGAGATTTGGTTTTGAATAGAAAACATATTTCTTAGCCAATATCCAATTCTATTAGGTTGATCATCATGGAAATCATTTCATTTTTCCTAACAACCATGTTTAACTCAATTAGCTCAAGATTAAACGATCAATAAAATGAAAAGGGTATAAATTAAACAAAATAACATTATAGGTCAATTATCACAATTTGTAACATAAAAGAGAATACACCAAAAAACCATTTGCACGTTTATATAATCATGTTGTCCTATATGCCTGTTACTATATCCTATAACAACATTTTTATACCCCATTAAAGTATGTTTGGATATCACATATATATCAAACTAATAATTAAAAATAACAATGCAATCAATACTACATATTTCTTTATAAAGATAATATGATTAGCTAAAGAATACCCCCTGAGAGTGTTAGACCATGTATGTGGTTATAAAACATTTTCATTCACTAGTTAATGATATATTTAACATCTAATCATCCCTTTTGGAATTTTCACCATTCAGTACATCTATGATATATCCAAAATCCATTAATAGTATCCCAATATGGATTTTATTTTTAGTAATACCACCTAATTAATTATTTTCAAAAACATCATGATATTTTCCTCTACATCATCTTATCCGATGTTTTTTCGCTATTTTTCTCTAATCCTAATTTCCAAAAATAAATACCTTATTGTGATTACAACTATAGATCCTCATAAATAAAACACAATTTATTTCAAAAAAATTCACATATATTTATGACAAGTAATAACCACTCATGTATAGGTGATGTGTCTAAGGAATATTAGAAAAATAAATACATAATCGTAAATGAAAAAAGGTCATATTTATATAAGAATTGAATTAATTCTCATAAATACCATAGATATTATAAAAATGTATTGGATACTCTAACATCCCAAACTATTGGGGTCATCCTGGAAGATGATTAGTGGAATGTTACATTCCATACTCCGATAAAAAGAATATGGTGGGTAGAAAGAAATAATAAGGGATGTCCCAATTGGAAGGCATTTTACTATGGTACATTTATTAACACTCAAATATTCAATCCACTAACACCATGTTGAATTGTAGAATATATCTAATTCTAAAATGCATGAGTAAATCTATATCATTAAATCTATGTATAAGAATATACTAGAAACATAAAGTGCCAAATAAAACGCCATCATATAATTAATATGGTCATACATGTTATAAATGTTAGGGAATTCTATCAAATGTAACAACTTGTATAAACCATGGTCTTTCATGGTCACTATAGTCCTCCTACTCCTGGACCACTTATTACTCAGTCACATTGTGGGTAATTTTAATTATAAATGAAAATGGTGGGAAACACTAATATATGAGAGTAAAGAAATATCCAATAAGACAACATGAAATCAGCAAACATAAATCATTGAGGTATTAGTCATATCATCATCAAAAAGGAATATAAAATATTACATGATAAATAATTACCATAAAATATGATTGATATACTAATGATATAAACTAGGCCTCCAGAGTTCACATACATAAAACCATTCCTAGCATTTTGTAATATTTTTTTTGATGAATAATGAAAAATACTGAATTTCAATTCAACAAAATTAATTCTAAATAATTTATACTATTAAATTATGTTTTGAAAAGTTTTAAATTATTAAATTGTGAAATATTAAATCAATTAAAACAATATATTTCATTATAATGATTTCACTATGAAATTGGATATAAAAAAATTTAGAATATTGACCATTTTATCTTCTAAAACCTACTTTTTCATCCCAAATCTAGGATTATAATTAAAATAATTTCTACCAGACATATGATTTAAATTTTAAAAATTACATTCTATATTTGGAATGATCATAATTTATAATTTCGAAAATGTCGACAATTTTTTTAACTGAAATATTAGTGGAAGGGAATATCATTATTTACACTGATTTAATAGAAAGTTAAACTAAAAAAGAAGTAAACCATAAACATAAGGGACAAAAGGACATATAAAAATTTCAAAAAAAATATCCATATATAGAAACTCATCTCTCATGTATAATATTTCGACAATTAGTGGAGTGACATGACGTAAGAAAATATTTTTTAGTATTCCCTTTTAACAACTAAACATGAATACCACTCCCCCACAATAAAAAGGCACTCACCCATCCACCCTATTCACATATATCAAAAAATTTGGCTCACCCCAAATATTCTCTATTAAACTCCAAAATAACCCATAGTCCTTGAATCCTTCTATTGGTCATAAATCCATCGAAGTAAGCCATATGGTATAAAACAATAAGAGTTACCCAAAGAAGTTGTATCAACCTTACCCAAACTCTTTGTTCTATTTTCATTATCCACCCTTTAAAATATTTTTATTACATTATTATATAATAAAATATATATCCTAAATATCCTATATTTTTTATCCTCTCGGTTCTATAAAAATATACCCAAATTCCATCTAATTGGTAATGAACTTATCATTCTAGTCTATGGTGAAATTATTCCTCAGAAGCCATTGTTGTTCATTTTCCTTAACCAACTCAAATAATTAATAATAATTTTAAGGAATATATTTTTAACTGATATATATTATATTTCATATGAATTTATTCTTAGGGAATTTTTATATAAAAAATACGTTCATTTTTTCAATTTTTTGTAAGTATGATTACTTCATTTGTAGACATGTGGACTACTGCCTACTCAAAGCGACGCGATTTATTCACACTCTACACAGAATACATTTTGGATTCGTTTAGAAAAATTATAGGATATATATTATATAATAAATATAATTTATTTATTATATATATATATAATTATATTTTATTTACTTTATTAATTAAAGAATACAATAAAATGGAAACAGTATTCAAGCGTACGTCAAACCAACCATCTCTGTCAATGGTGTATTTGATCTCATATTAATATATTTTATATACTATTATAAATAAATACAAATTTAATATAAATAATATTATATATTTCATTTCATTCTAAATTTATTTAAATAATGATCTATGTAAGAGGATCAATATTAACAATCCATAACATATATGAAAAACAAATATATATTTCTAGAATAGTAACATCAACAAGGAGTTTTTAATTAACATGTAATATAAAATCATAATGAAATATTATATGGTATAATATATAATATTATGTTCATATGATATATATATAATAATCATATATTTATTATACAGTATGTTTTAACTTTAATGGCGAATGTTAAGGCTTAAGGTGTAGAAATTTCTTATATACTTTTTATTTCTATGAGATATAAGCCATAATCACCACTCAAATATTTTATGACATGTATATATAGACATATGAAAAGATATAAAAATAATTTATCTTTTTATATTATATTTAAATATTGAAATTATTTTTTTCTTCCATCACTATGTTGGCTCCATTGTTACTCAAGTAGTAATGTTATTCTCATAAAACTTCTAATTTTGGGATACTTATACCTTACTAACCACTAATTTATTTTTTGTGGTGTATTTTCTACAAATTGTTGTATAATGTTATTCATATAATTATATTTATGGGTATATACTTGTTTATTTTATTATATTTATATTATTGGGTTCATAGTATGAATATTACCAAATCAGTGATGTAATTTTGTCCCAATTTTACATTTTTAAGATACATGCAATGTTGTTCACCTATATTTTTCTATGGGGTGTATATACAAGTGATTGAAATTCTATATATTGAATCATACTATATATAAGATATTTTATGCTTCATTTAATTTTACTATTTCATAGATATTATGATTCAATGATATCAAATTTTAAATAGATTACTTCTACAATCCCATCATATATCAAGATTGTTTATGATTATGTTTCAATTAATGAAATAATATGATCCATTTCCGAAGAACAATATTTAAATTTCTTATATTATCCATATACATGAAATTTTCATGTTTTAGTACCATTTTACCACTCTTTGGTACATCTGATAATTATAATTTTTTTCATTAAAACCTATCTTTATTTATTCTTTATATTGAAAATATATTCTATTTCAAAACACCGTTTTCAAAAATATACCTTCAAAAAAATTATTTACTTTTAAAAAGTTTCACAAATTTTTCAAAGCCCCCTTTTTAATGTTTTAAGATAAAAAAATTCAATTGTTTTTCATGATTTATTTATATGTTTTCAATGATTTTTCAATGAAAATGGAATTATAAATGTTTTCAATATTTAGTTATAAGTATTCAAATTCATTTAAAAATGTTATTTCAAAATGATTTTAATTTTAATAAGAGTTTTATATACAGGAAATTTATATTTACCTAAATAAATATTTTAAATAAAATTAAAAATAATTTTGAAAAGGAAATTATTTTGTAATTGATTTATTAGAATAATTTTTAATAAAATGATAAATTTATTAGGAATTTTTTCATGTGATATTTAAAAATGAACCTCCATATAATACGACGTTAATGGTTATATTTATTCTTTATTGGGTGTATTATTCAATAATTCCATTAAAATTATTTGTATAATGGATTTGTATTTTTGGAATGATGTTTATGAAACCTATTTCTATCCCATGGGTAATATTCTCTTGAAACCCAACTCTTTTAATTGTTTGTTCCTTGTTGAAATTATTACAAGGCCTATATATTTTTTATGGGTAATGGTATGATACCCATTTTTTCACTATTCGTTATATGATGTTTTTATAAACCATCGCTTTTTATGGGTCATGATATGATCCACATTTTATTATCTTGAGTCCCATGTATGCATGATGTTATTATGTAAAGGTTGAGACTTATATACTCCCAATGAATTAGGTAATGATTTATTTCCCTTGAGATAATGATTGGAAAGAAGTTTAAAAGATTGATCCAAAATGGGAAATAGATTCATCATTATCCAAACTAGAAAACATGTGTGTCCTAATCTAAAATTAAATGATGGGGAAAATCGATCCACTATTAGAAGGTGGGGAAACCTGATCTACAATGTGATGATGGGGAAACCTGATACCTTATAACGAAAGTACTACAAATTGGGTTGGGGTGTATCATGCCTAGTATGTGTAATCCACATGAAGTTCCATGATGTCTTTTGGTAGTGATCCATAACATGTAGGGAATCTAGTCAAATGTTTATGATTCTACCAAATTTCTATGTTTTATGATATTATATGAAAACACTATTATGTTCATTATTATATAATTAATCGTGTATTAGAGAAGGAAAACCGTTATTCCACATCTCTTTATTATTATATTTTATGAAGGGTGTGATCTTCAAATGTTTTTATCTGGTTCTCATACAACTATGTTCATGTTATGATTATATATTTCCTTAATTTACCCTTATTATGCATTCAATCCCAACCAATTCTTATGTTTCCTTTCTTTGGGTGTGATGAAAGGTTTAATGACGGAGTACTAATGGATATGATCATTGATGTTTATTTTTATGATATTTGTCCAAAATTAAATAATGTGTTCCATGTTTCAAAATATGCTATACTATTATGGTCCTCAAAAATATATTTTTTAATTATACTAAATATTATTATAAAATGATGTAATATCAATGATTTTTAAGCATGGGTTACCAAAATTCATATCAATGGAAGGGTTTAGTAAACAATTTTAAACTAGGAGGATTACAATTTAGTGATATCCTTATTTATATTTAATATGATATTTATTCGGATGTCTCTATGAACAAGTATAATGATGATATAATGTATATGAAAATGTCTTAGAATATTCGAAAAAGATAGGGTGAGTGGTTTTCGAGAAATAAATCATTGTTTGGAGACTACAAGTGCATGTGGTTTTGGTATACATGTATATAAGGTTTTCAAACCCGAAATCACCATATTGAGTTAGAATTTATTGGGAATCAGTGTATGAAAATAGGCCATTATGTACTCCTAGTTTGAAATTCCCTTTTTATATGATTATGGAATTCAAAAAATCATTATAAACATTCATAAATGATTTTAAAAACAATATCACTATGAATAAACTATGATAAACCAAAGGATTTATAGATTAATGAAGTAGCCGGTGTCACATAGAAATCATATATGTAATATCACATGATTATGTGGTTTCTACTATGATAAATTTTTCTCACCCTATTGTTTTTTCTTTTATTATTTAGTGGGAACTAGAATGAAATGGATTAACATTGAATTTTTCCAATTACAATTGTAGGGGAATGGTGAAAATTGATTTCGTTTGTGGAAATCTCAAAAAAATAAATCATAAATGTCAATGAGTAATGGTTATACTGATATAGATAAAGATACTATAAAGGGAATGTTAAAGGTATGGGAATTTTTACTAGTATTATTTACTGTTAACATTATAATTTGGATTAAATTTAGTTTAAGGAACCGTAATACATGTTTGAAATTTCATATTCAAGAATATGATTATTATTGGATAATATAATGAAGCCTGTGTTTTGGATTAAGAATAATTATACATGATTTAATTGAGTTTGAATATGAATTAACGAATGGTGTTATATGGATCATAAATTATATGTTTTCCATTAAATAATTTAAATAAATATATTTAATGGTATTTATGAACTAGAAAATGGATTTAATGGAATAGTGATATTTTTCAGTGGAATGTAACTATTAATGTGACTCTAATGTTTCAAAAATTTGGTTTAGATTAGATAATGAGATTATTGATATGGATAAAGTAAATTGGATATAAATAATTACCCTATAACTGATTAGTTATTTGTTAAAAATGTTTTTTATATCATAATGTCTAAATTTACAACATTAATTTATGGAATATACACAGTGACCATTGGAATATGGATACATGCATGGTTTCAATAAGAATTTGTGGTACTTATTATTATTACAATGTATTGAGAGAATACCTGATGATGTAGTTCATTTTTTGGTCAGTTGAAATCTAATATGGTCCCTATAATATATTGGATAAAAATGTTTTGATGATTTAGTTGACTTATTTGTAATTTTTTTAATTTTCATCCTTGTTAAGTCTTATAAGGATAACCATTTATGGATATTTGTTTGGTCAAACATTGGATTATGTTTTTGAGAATTATGTATTATGTCACCATATTAGGATTTATGTATATTTTATAACATGTGAAAAAAATATTATTTTATGTTAACAAAATACATATAGAATAAAATATCATATTGTTAATGGTTCTTATGATATATTATTTCATAAGGAATGAAATAATCACCTCTATTTCTTATAATAAGAGATAATGTGTAAATTTCTCAAGACATAATAAAGGGTGAGGATGTCTTAAAATAATGTAAGTGTAAATTCACATGAAAATTAGTAAACTTTAGGGAAAAGGTTCATGGAGACTTTTTTTTTCATGTTTTCATCATCTTATTTGATATTAATGAACTTTTTCAAACCTTATTGTGTTTTGGGTTTCTAATCATTAATATTCACTTAACAATGTTCAATATCACTGTCCATTAAGAAATTTTTAGTTATATTTCTCATTCATGTCAATTTTTTTAATTCCCACCTGTGTTCTTCTATGATTAAACCTATTAATGTGATACTTTTGGTAATAATTATGTTTCAATCTTTCTGTTTTTCAAAAATGTTTCAGTATACATTTTTTATGATGTGGGTTTCAATAAAAGTAACATTAAAGTATTAATCCATTAATAATATATGATAATTTCAAGGGTGAAAATAAATTTAATGTTGGGATAATATGATACACCAGGATTTGTTGAAATATTTCATTTCTAATTAATTTAATCTTTTGATATTTTTCATTTCATAGGACATTTAATATATATTTTCATTCATAAAATCACTATTTGTGGATTTCATTATAAGAAAAAACAATTCAATATTTTAATTCAAGAAACACGTTGATTATTTTTTTGAACACAGAAATCTATTTTTATATTGTATTACACAAAATATTGACTCCCTTTTATAGCTTGTTTGACATGAATGTTTGAGATTTTCAGGACTCCAAGATACGGTTAATTTTTTATTAAAATATAATTATATATTCCACCTAGATATTGGAATAGATTTTTTGAATATAATTAAATAAAATTTTAAATTATTATTTCAAAATGTCTATAAAACTAATCATTTCATTATTAATTCGTATAAGTGAATGTCATAACTATTTTGAATTAAATAGAATACTTCTATAAGAATACTATTTTTCTATGCACTATATTTTATCAATAAAAATTTATAAAAACAAATTTTGAATAATTTAACTAATATGAAATATATGTATTGTATTCAATAAATAATTTTGAAAATCTAACAATAGATTTTATATGTTTAAGATGTGACTTAAACCAATTTCATGTATAAAAAGTTGTATTTTCCTAAAATGTAATTTTACCATATTATAATGAATAACCCATTTTAAATAATATTATTAACACATTCATAAATTTAATTAGAAAAAATTAAATTTTTTTATGATAAACATAAAAATTTCCCTTGGGTTAATTTTTTTTATATTTTTTAATATTTTATTTTTTGATGAATGATGAAAAATACTAAATTTTAATTCAAAAAAAGTTTTTATCTAAATAAATTATAAAGTTAAATTATATAATTATTATTTTAAATTAATAAATAATAATTTTTTAAATGAATCAATACAATTTATATCATTTTAATAAATTTTACATCGATATTGGATATAGAAACATTTCAATATTTTGATCCTTTTTACTTTAAAATCCCGAGTTGTTGTCTTGTCTATGGGATCACATTTAAAATAATTTCTCCCAAATAATTGATTGGAAATTGGAAGGACAATTTGTATATAAAATAATAATAATTTTTAATTTATAATATAATCAAATTATTTTTTTCAAATTACAATATAGAATCTTATTAATGTTTATTACAATGATTAAGAGATAAAATAACTTTACAAAGGACTAAAACATAAACATAATGGTCAGAATGACCAAATTTATTTTCCAAAATCCATTGAATGGAGATATTTTTACCATATAATACTTTTTATATAATTGGTAAAATTATTTTAACTAGATTATATTGGTGAAACATTGGTGGAATTCCCCTTTAAAAAATTTATAATAATGAAACTTTTCATCCACTATAAAAAGGAACTCATCCCTCCAACATATTCATGATTATAAAGATTTTTTATCACCCTAAATATACTCATAAATCCCCCAACATCCCTAAATTAATTTTATAATCTCCCATTTTAGCATAAATCAATTTAAGAAATCCATTTGTTGGAAAACAAGATGAGTTACACAATAAAGTGGTAATATCTTTCCTCAACATCCTTTATTTTATATTCATTAACCACCCCCTCCAATATTATTATTAAATGATTATATAATTTAATAATAATACACAATATACTGATATATATTTATTCAATGTTTTATACCTTAACTTGTACACACTTCAATCTATTGGTTAATGAACCAATCATTCATATCCATGAGGAGATATCTCACCGGAAAATGGCATTCTTTGTTTTTCCATTACAATATGTCATTGTTGTTAATTATGTTAGACAAAATATATTTATATTATATATATGTCTTAAATAAGATTCAATATTTATTATATAAAACATACCATTAGGATTTTCATTTTTTGTAAGTACGATAACTTCGATTGTGGGAGTTTGGAAAACCACATCGGCAATGTGATTTTATTCATTCAAAATGTACATGTAATATATTTAGGATTATTTTAGTGAAATAACATAATATATTTAATTATAATTAAAAAAATTGAAATTATATATATAGGTATATATTTTCCTTCAACTTTGAATTTCATAAGTGATTTTGTCTCTCAAACAATGATAAACATTTGTGGTTATTGTTTTAAATTTTAAAAAATTACTCAACATCAAGTATTATTAGTTGTAGGGTTTTTGTTTGAGGTATGTGCAAACTATTAAATGATATTAGGCCATATATTGATGTAAATCAAATTATGTAATATAAAATAATGTTATATGGGATCTTTTTGAACTATCTATTAATAATATAATGTGATTCATTACTCAAAAAAAAATTTAATGTATTTTATCATTATAAAAAAGTAATGATATAAATTTAATTTTTTTCAAGGAAGGTAGTTTAAAAAAGATATAACTACCGATATCTACCATATATTCGGAATTTATGCTGGTAAAATTCTATTGTCAAATAATTATTCATGGATTCTACATAATAAATAAATATTGATAAAGAGGGTTAAAAATGTTTTTTATCTGTTTCATTGTGATTGTTATAGAGTGATATTACTGAATAAATTGAAGGTATTATGGTGTATACATATTTTGATATGGCATGTTTTCTAATCCTTTTATATGTATAAGACATTATTCATCAACATATTTTTCTAGAATATGATTTGGATAATCATAAAATATTTTTCATATATTTTATAGATAAATATCTTCTCTTATCTAATTAGTATTATTTATAAGATAATTATATCTGTTAAAAAAATTATATCAGCCCTTCAATATAGATAGGTTATGTTGTAATCTTATATATATGTTGTTAAAATTTATTTATATCTATTTATTTTCAATATTTTAATTAATTTATTCCATACACGATTTCTTGTGATAGTATTGGAATGCTAATAAAGCAATGAATTTTCTAGTGATAAGAGTGGTATTTTAATAGTAGATTCATCATTATGTGAATAATTATCTATAGGATCCACGTAATTGGATAATGTTACTAGAATTTTTTTTAATATAAGATTATTTTAAAATTTAAATATTATTTTAACTCTCTCTCTATATATATATATATTTATTTTTTGAAATATGTTTTATACAATTCAATGTGAATTATTTCAATAAAATGATGTATTATAGTGATACAATTGTTTCAAGTCATGGTTTTAGCAGTGTTTTATTCTTTTTTTAAAAACATCATTCAAATATATATAACCAAATTGTTAAGGTGTTATAAAGAAGAATATTTTTTTATTTTTTTGGAGATTATCAATCATTTTAGAAATTTGACGAATCTAGAAGCCTAATTTAAATTGATGAATATAGAAAGTTAATTATTAAGAAAAAATTGAAGATAATGAAAAATTAATATATGAATGATATTTATTATAAGGAAAAATGACTACATTATATGATTTTTGGAATATAAAAAATATTAAAAAAGTGTAAAAACATGTGTTTTAATTTTAATGGTTTCATTTATGGAAGATCCAAGAGAGGACACATTTATTTAGAGGGAATCATGAATTAAAATTTTAAACTAGGGAGCATTGATTTTTTTGAATAATTTGTATATATATAATATTAAAAGGGTTATGAGTGTTCCAATATCACAAATTAATCCTCTGTGAATTAAATCTTATTGGTTATATGGGTGACTAGTATATAAAAGGGAGAAATGTGGATATCCATATATATATATATATATATATCAAGATGATTACAAGGAGTAGATCGTCACTACATAAAAAAGAAGGTGAGGAACCTATTTACACTCATTGAATGAAAAAACCTTCCCCCACACACCCATGTTTGGCAATATAGAGTCCCATAGTTATAATGAATTAAATGTGGAATATTTAGCTATAACTTTAAATTGAAAAAGATTGGTAAGGTTACTATATTTACCCAATTATTTTTTTCATTTATTTATTTTAGTTTCATGTAAAATATAAATACACATGATGAAAAACGAGTCATTTTCAAGGGTCAGGAAAAATATTTATCATATTATTATGATGAATATTATTGATTTTTTAAAAATGTGGGGCACACCCAGAGTGGTACATGTGAGGCTATTAGCTTATTTTTACTAACACTGATTTTATATAATATCCCAAATTGTGTTTTTAGAAACACTTTATAAAAATCATATATAATAATTAATGATCCAAAATACTGATTTAAAAGTATTTCTGAAATTATTGAAATTTGAATATTCTTATCCTTAACAAATAATGTTATAGTGATATTGAATTTCACTATTAAAAAAATAAAAAACTATCATTTTCCTTATTTATATTATATATATAAATATTCTTTTCAAAATATTAATTTGATAGATATATTTTTTTATGATAGGTATTTAGGTAATAAAAAAAATAAATTGAATAAAATAGTATTGAATAAGGAGGAAATACAAGGTGTTAGGATCTCTAAGTTGTTTTTTCTAATAAAATCTAAAAATAACCAATAGATTTTATTAGTCATATATATATAATATATGGTATTTAGATATTTTAACTTCATGTAACCCGTTTGAGGAACACAAGATGTAAATAACTATATTAAATATAGTATCAATGTGGGATATCATATAAATTTATTAATTTTTTTAAATTACTATGAAATATGGATGACCCATTTATATTTTTAAATATAAGATTATTTAGAAAATTGGTTGATCCATGTTATTCAATGATATTTTAATCAATGTAAATGAGATTTAATAATTTAACAAAATAAACATTAGCAATGTGCCAGTCTTGATGGATGATTCAGTTTTGGCTATTTCTTGCAGTATTTTGAATATGGATTTAGGGTCACAAAAATTATTGGAAAATGGGAAGTCACTAAATAGTGTTTGTTAATAGTTTATTCCTTTATAAATGGCCTAGATAGTAAGATGACATGAATATAATATTTGATAAATTTGTTATCACATTAAATATTCTTGGAGATCATTGAATAACTTTTATACATTAAATTGTAATTTATATGTTTCTTATAAATAATAATGATTCTTATGAAGGAAATTGTTTCATGTTAATTTCTAAAGATGAACTTTCAAAAAGTACATAAAAAATGTAATAATTTTTTCGGAATATATGTCTAGAAATTTATTGAAAATTTGTTTTTCATTATTATTTACAAATTTTAAATATATAATAAGTTATTAGAAATTATTTTCATTAATTTTTTAATTATTATACCCAAAATTTTGTTAAGAAATGTTTGCCACCAATATTAATTTTAGTCTATTTTTTTAAAAACTTGTTATCGATGTAACTATAACCCAAAACTACATATATAACATGATATAAATTAATGTATTCTCGTATATTTTAAGTTAAAAGTATCTAAAATGTAACTTAATTATCTTGATAATAGTATATTAATGATGAAATAGAAAAATAACCACTACCACACATACTCATAAATAAGTCACTAGTGTGAGGTCAATATGATTTACAGGTCTAACAAATGGATTACCCTTAAAAATTAAAGATTTAATTAAAAAATTTGTTGTAAACTAAAAGGAGATACAATTTAGTAAATATTATTCATTATTATTGCATTTCTATATTCACATTAACAGTAAAAAGTTTTATACATGATAAGTCCTCTATATTCACAACTAATAAAAATTCATTTGCAGTTTCTTATAGAAATACTAATATACAAAATATACAAAACATTGTAAAATATTGAAATTTATAAACGTAAAAAACCATACATAAAATTGTAAGTTCATTTCATTACTATTTTTTGGTACTATTTATTCAATTTCATGGCTTCTTTAAACACCATCTAAATATATCCATAACTTTTCTACTTTTCATTCTTCATAACTGTTGTTTTTTATTATTATTATGATTTATATTTACAACATCCAATTTTGTTGTTCTTAAATTATTTTTTGTTTTACATAATTCCATTTTGTATCTTCATGGATATAATAAACCATTTATATATCTTTGGTATTCATTATGATAATCTATTTGTTTATTTATTTACATTCATGAAAACAATTTGTAACATTAGTGTCTTTTTTGCAACCATGTCCTCTTTATCATGACTAAATATGATGTATAATATATTTATGTCAAATATATAACTTATTTATTTTATATTCAAAGGCATCGGTAGAAATAATTATACATCCATTGACTATAATGGTATCACTGCATGATAATAAAAATACCTAAAATAGTCAAATTTCATCAAACATAAATGTATTATCATAGGTGGATTATATAAATTATAATATAAAATAAATTTGATGAATAATTATTCTAAAAAGAGTCATTTTTGGTGAACTAGTCATATCACAATGCTAAAAAAACATGTATAACAATATTTTATTCATTCTAAAAAGGATTGAATATTTTTTTCATGTTCAAAAAAATTTCATTTTCCATGATAGGATGATATGTATAATGATTGTGTGGTAGTATTTACTTAAACTAAATTTCACCATTAAATAAATAATAGTTATTATCCTCTGACACATGATTCTATTTCATAAATAATTCCAAAAATACCTATATTAAAGTCTATGTAATCATTTAATAATCCATTAAAACTCTCAGTGAAATAAATAATATAAATTCATAATTTTATTACTATTTTCATAAAATAATGATCACATTTCCCCAATCACATTTAAAAACATTTTATGAATTTTTATGTTTAATAAATGTAATGAATTTTAATTTGATGCCATTTTTCTTCAAATGTTGAAAAAATTTCATCCTAACACATGTCCTTACTGTTGTATGTTTGGTTGGTTTTACCATCTTTTAATAATGTTTGTAAATTTTTAATTACATTTTCATTATGTTCTACATGTATAATCTTTGATTTATTTTAGGTTTATTTAATTAAATACATTTTTTCATGAATATTTCTTAATCTAGGGAAATATCCTCAAGAATCATCCATATTGAAAATTAATAAACATTTTGAAGAGACCACTATATGAGTCCTCTTCCTCATCATATAAAAATCGAAGATAAATTAAATCTTTTAATGATGGATTACACTGTAATGTAATCCCAAATTTATGAACTCCTTATTTTTGTTGAAAATAATTTAAAAAAAACTATGTATGAAAAATTATCACAATCCACCTTCATTTTAGAATCAACTTAAAAATTATTAGTAATTTGGTTCAAATTTAATGAAAACTTGATTATAAAATTGTTGTGATATCAGTTGGTAACATATCTAGGTATTTTAACATACCATTTGAAGTATCAATAAGCATATCTGTATTCCTTTGGAATAATAATAAATTCTATTGGTTATTATGTGTATATCTAATAATATCAACACCATCTTCCATGGATGTTACATATGATGAAGAATTAAAATTATTTACACTAGATTTATCTTTTACGTTCACTTCTACTTCATATGAATCTCTAATATATCATTTTGAACAAATCATATATATATGGTTTCCAAATTATGTAATAAGAATTTATGATCCTAGACAAACAGTCCATACTCATAATATTGATTATATATATATATTACACTATTTCTATTAGGATAATCAATATTTATATTAGCACATGGAGTTTTTACCGATATATCACCTTTTATATATATTTATATTTTTAATTAAAACATGTATATATTTTTTATTTCACTGAAATTTTGTACTTATTATTATTGTTAAGAAATTACTTTCATAGACTAAAACCATCAATGAATCCATAACAGACATTAAATTAATAACATACAATCAATAATTTAAAAACTTATCAATTGTTGTTTTCAACATCATATTATATTTATTTATAAGGCCATTGAATGGGGGTAATTTCATATAAATATTAAATAGTGACTCCATCCATTAAAATTTCACCATTATAAATTGATTTTAAAATCTAACAATTATCATGTTCCCTCATGCTATAATCCACTGTGTCATAAACCAACATGTGAGACACCTAATATGGGTCTGTATTGTTATCCATAGAAATTACAAATGATCATTACTGATATCCTAAATATGGAGAGAAGATCCAAGGAAATAGTTATTAACCAATAAAGAATGTCTTATCCCAATAATGAAACAATTACGAAATGGTGCATTGACACAGAGTATTAACATGAATACATCAATTTTTTATATATATTAATATAAAAATTTACTTGTATTTATAATTCAATACAAATGATGAATCAAAAATAAATATATTTTCCTACATCATCAAATCCTTTAACATTGTATATTTTTGGTCTTGTATGTTTCATGAGGAGGACCGAGGAATAAAAGAAGGAGATTGGGGTGAGATTCATGATAGGGGATGAGATTATGGAATATTTGTTACTGATTAAATGTTAAGTGTTAAATGTTATTTATTACTATTAACTAGAGTATTATATTGTGTCATGGTTTTCGGTTTAGGGTTTCTAGATACAACATGGTTGGCTCTGTCAGGGGGATACATTTTTTTGGTTTGTTTAGAATCTATAGATTTTTTAAAATTTAAATAGAATGGATATTTATGTTATAGAGTGATTGATTAAATTCATATTCTTAGGGAGGTAGGAACATTGATTTATAGAGTGGTTTTTACCACTATTTCGTGGAGTTCGGAGAGGATTATTGGGTTGATTGTTTGCATTGGGAGTCATTGTGTTGTCAGGTAAATGCAGTGGTGTGATCTAGTTTGGATATTTGTGTCAGTAAATCACCTTTTTATATGATTTTTATGGTAATTAACATGATTTATATAATATAGGATTTGAATAAAGAATTATTAAAGAGGTATATTGTCTGGTTATTTTTTGATATTGATCATTCCTTCCATTGGTGTTTTAGAAAGCATTACCTTGTTGTGTTGTAACCTATATACATAAAACCAGAATGTAATGTTTCATAGATGTGAATAAATTTGGGGAGTATAATTTAAAAACAATAATATTCCTAGTTTTTTTACTCTTGGTGACATAAATGTATTTCTAGTCAGTATTTCATAAATTAATACCTATATCTGAAAACCAGCATTTGGAGATTGTTTATTAACAAGGTAGGGTGAGTTCCCCCTCCCTTTTCTATAGTTTCCTCAATGATCATCCCATGGTAACCCATGGTAGAGGTGATAAATTGATATGTTGGTTTTTTGTTTAATATTTTCATATGGGATTATTTTTATTCATGTTGGTAGAAGATTCCCCCATATGGGGTTGGACGTGTAGCCATAACATCATCATTTTTCTCTAGCGAAGTATTTGTAATGTTCTGATAACATTCATAGATTCAATTTCACTATATTATTTAGTGCAATATAAAATAATATCATAAAATTTTCCCCTTAATTTGTTTGATGGAATTAATTAACATAAAAAATATAGTAAATTGAACTTATTAAATCTAAGTGTAAGGGGGTGACTCATATGGGATTTACAAGATTCATATTGTTTCTTAATGTTATTTTTGTAATATTTTCAATGATTATGTGATGTTTGTGATTTAATTATGTAACATATTATTGAATACACTCTACATAAATGTAATAACCACTTAAATATATTAATGAATTAGCATTCTGAAAACATAGAGAGAGGAAAAAGATATTTGTGATGGAATTGAATTAATAATAAGAATATAGTTGATACAAATGTATGATAATTAATGAATTCTATAGTTGGTTATATTTTGGGTTTATTCATGTGTTACAGAAACATTACAAAGGTGTTTGAGATTTGTTTTGGGATTATTGTGGTTATTTTGGGAATGATTTGTGTTTGGTAGTGTGGATACCATTGGTCTTTATCGTAGGTATGGGTTGTTGTTGTTATTGTTTTATGATGGATGTGGAATAGTGTTGGATGTTGAAATGTGTGGTCGGGGAATTTAGGTGTTCATTGGTTATGATATGGATGAATGAAATTTTAATTTTTAGAAGTTTTTTAATGTGTCTTAAATTAGAAAAGAAGATAATAGACAATGATCTATAAATGAAATTGAGAATGTCTAAAATTATTATGTTCTGGTGGGAAAATTGAAGTGTTTGGTGTATAGAAAATTTCATGAAATTAAAAATAGTATTGAATTAGGTAATATAAGAATGTTTCTTCTAAATGATAAATAAAAATATTCAGTTAAATAATTGGTTATAATTGAGTAAATTCGGTTTATGGATGTTATATATATTAAATTTTGTATAGTTGTGTTTTATATGGTGATGTGATGTGGGATGTTTGATAGAAGTGATGTAGTGCATGTTGCAAGAATCGATAATTTTTTTTATTGTTTGAACTAATATGATGCATTTATGGGTGAATTTTGTATCCTGTATTTTTTAATGATTTCATATACACAATAAGTAAGTCATGTATTCATTCCAATAACCATTTTTTTGTTCCAAGTGCTTCCCAATATGTATATTGATATGGATAAATGAGTAGCTACTTTATATTCCATTCACTATCATTATGAAATGGTAGGTTTTCGTTTTAGGGCATGGTATGGTCCACACCTGGAAGGATGAGGTCACATCATTGAAGTCATTCATGTTCATGATAATCCACCATGATGTATATACTAGGTGAAAATTTGTTAATCGATGTAGACTATTAACCAAACTATATTCCAGACCTTATAAGGGGTTCGGACTTTTAGGGATGTGGTCAAAAAATTATTAGTTTTATGATCACCATGCTATATTCCAACAAAAGATAAAATATCTTATGGGAGGATGGGATTAGTAGGATCACAGTCTGACCCCCACTAGACAATGTTGTTTATAAAAAAAATATGTGATTTTTATGCTGTGGGTTTATCTAGATTGATGGAAGTGGCATGCTATATATTATTGGTTGTGAAACAATGGAAAACAAGGAGATAAGATATTTTTGGTTAACTTTTTTCTATTACATATTTTAATTTAATAATTTGATGTAATATTTGGGAGTGAGTCAGTGCGTGGTTGGGTGATAGTTAACCTATATAGGTACGTGTTGGGTATGTTGTTCATTCAATATAGTATTGGTATACTTCATCCACATGTGCATGTGTGGTCAAGGATATGATTATATATAGTATATTGGTTATGATCAACACTACATAAATTAACATTTTTAGGTTTCAAATTTGGATATAGAGACTATATTAGACATTAAAATCTTGATGTTATGATTTCCATTGGCACTGATGCCAAAGGACTATTTTTTTAATATTGAATAAAATATATTTTTACACTATTATATAGACTATAATGAAATTGTTTTATTTTATATATAATATGGTGTTGATTAGTGTATTGTTCATGTATATTCCGTGTACTCATGAAATTAATGCCTCCAATATGTGTGATGTAACCCATAGTGATAGTCACAAACCTATGGCACATTGGAGGTAGGATTTTTGGGTTATTTTCATATTTACTAAATGATCCAAATAAAATCCAAGTTGGATCAGGTTGTGACATAGTGTTATCTATAATTTAGTAAAAAAATAGTTATTTTGGTTGTGGGTTTTGATGGATATTATAGATAACTATTTGTGATTATTTAACGAGTTGATAGGGTAATATTTCATGTTAATGTTAGTACATGATATAAGAACATGAGACCTAATGGGATATAAGTTCTTAGGGTTCCTTATCATAAATTTCTAGGGCCATAATTCTATTTAATATACAAGGAAAAGTGATTATACAATGGGTTATAGACCCTAGAGAGTTATATAGGCCATTCTTGTATTTCCATGTTTTTAAATGTGTAAGATTTCATATTTAAAAATGAACATATTTTAATGAATCATATTAAATAAATTCTACACTCTTAGTATTACCTTTTCCATTCCTTATTTTTCAATGATGTATATTATAAATAATCTAAAATTTTCTTTGGATGTTTGGGTGTAAAATGTTATCGCAGTTTATGATCATATTGTCTTACCAATTGAGGCGGATGATATGTATAGGAGAATACTATGTGAGTTTCATAGTAATATCATAGAAAGGTGTTATTTTCTCATTTTTTAATTTGTATATAGAGTATTTATGAAGGATATTAGTATTGTATTTACTCTTATGTTTGTTATGGTATAACATTGACTTCCATTGGATGTCATACAGATAAGTGGAGTGGATATGTAGTGATAGATTATTTATCATTGTAATTAGAAAGTGGAATATTTTTCTGAGGAATATTTTTATATTTACGTATAAACATTGTTCCTCTATTCAATGACGATGGTGAAAAAACAATGGATTCTATCACTTTATATGTGTATCATGTGAATTTGAGGGCTTAAGAGAATGATTACGGATAATAATTTATTTTCTTTCGATAATTTATCAGATGGAAATTATAGGTTACAAAACGTTATAGAGTCAATATATGTATAAATTATATAGAGAAAAAACCATTTATTTTTCCTTCATATATTGATGTGTGGATAGACATTGAAATAATTTATAAGATTCATTCAGGGGTAGGAATTCATCATGAGCAGTTATAGAAGGGATTATATTAGAATAGAAAATAAAATAGTGTATTTAAAATGTAAATCCACTAGAGATTTCATGTAGTAAGGAGATTTCATTTACAACTTTTCTCAACTATCTCATGGGATAACAATTCCCATGCATCTATTGTGGTTTCCATCCCTTTTTCTATTTCATGTGGAATTCATTCTTAAAATTAATCACAATTTATATACTTTTTGTGAGGTTTATGGGTTATGATTGGAAAATTAATTTTCATCCACTATAGTAGATGTTTCTTTAGATTTTATAATGGTAGTAAAGGTGACTAGATTATGCTCTGTAGAGAGTTAATTGTGATGGAATGGGACAACCATATGATTTACCTTGTCCCTAAAAACCTAGAATGCAGTATTATTATAGAGGTGTATTTAGTAGAGAGGTAGAGTAATTGGGCACGACCAATTTCGAATCATTGATCTTCCATCTCTAGAGGTTCCAAATGTTATTCAAGTTATAATAATATTATCATATACACTTTTTCCCTCATTTTATTCAAGAGTTTCACACTCCATTATTACACCAACCTTTTTAATACCATGGGAATAAAAAAAATTTATGTTTGTTAGGTATGTTGTATAATGATTGGAAAATGTCACAAAATGGGTGATTTATATTATCTCAAATATGAAGATATCATTTAATTGTTGGCATAGATTTTTTGTACCTCGTGTGTTCTATTAGATATTACATCAAGGGGATAGTAACATTTTATTGTTGGGGGATATCTTGTGGAATTCATTATGAGTGGGATTATTAGAAAGTTATAATTCATTAAGAGACACTTATATATCAATTGGATGAGCAGTCATTGGAATTAATTTATCTGTGCGCGCTATAGGTTACCATGGTTAATAAAGAGTCCCCATATGTCATCCCAATGAGGTTTTTACCCTTCATTCTCAGCATGATATCAGGTTTTGGATAGAGTTTAATGTGAGTGACTCTCATATACTAAAGAATCAATATTAAATGTATCTTACATTATTATAGTATTTGATGGCTCTTATCAATGAACTAATAAATAATGGATTCATCCCACTTGATGTGATTTTATGGGGTGATCAAATATATTAATCCATGGAGAAGAATTTTTGTATGACTATATAAATGGACATACAAAGGATGAATCAGGAAATAACCATGGAATGTTACCCCCTCCTCATGATAGTTAACTATCTTGACTAGTTTAAGGGATATAATTTGTTTTTAGAGATTAATTTTCAGTCGGGTATTACCATATGAGGTTGAACGAGGAGGATGTTATAAATACAATTTTATTTTGTCAAAATGGACACTTTGAGTATGTGGTAATTATATTTTGTTTCCAAAACAACCCCTAAAATTTTATAAGCCTAATGGAATCCATGTTTTGTTATTTACATGATTATATTGGGGGGAATTTCAATGAAATAATATTTGAAAAAAAAAATTTGTAAGTGGAAAATTTTGTTCACCATAGGGATAAAATACTATTTATTTGATACCATTGATCAGATTTAGTTCTATCAAAGGGAATTAACAATAAATTAGAAGTTAATTTCATTAGAATTATGGGGTGTAAAATGATTTCATCAATTTTCAAACTGATGATTGAGGTTGTGGATTTTTATGATCCCTAAAAGAATATGGAATATGATCATAAATTATTTCATATTGTTGGATATAATAATTTGTTTTAAATTTTCTTAAATTTTATCTTTTTTATTTCCATAAAACTAAATGAATGGGCCTTTATATAGATTTGTCAATGAATGGAATCCATTGCATACATGAAGGAGAAGATATTTTTGGAACCCATTTTATTTGGTTTCAATTGGAATGGGAGATGTCATATGGGTTTGTAGAATTATTACTAATATATTCTGGGTGGTGTATTAATGTAGTAAAGGACATATATCTCATATGAGTTTTGGATGTTTTCCCGCATAATTATAAAAATGGAACCCATGATCTGGAATTTTTCGAAGTGGCGTTTCCCATGATGTTTTGGTGGAATTACCAATTTAGTGGGTTCATTGGGGTCTTCATGGATCAGAAGATATGTAGGAATATTTTCTCTTATTGGAATATAAATTTATAACAACAACATGGGATGAAGTTCATACATGAATATGACATTGAGATCTCTTACACCATAGGTAAAAGAAATTTTATTGATGATATTTAGAGTATAATTTCACAACGTAGGGCTATATGGGAGTCTATAGTTTTTCTAGAGTGATAGAGGAGATAGCAGTTATACATGTTGCTGAGGAAGAGTCTGGTAATATAGTGTACCATTTTCACCTAAACTTATTTTTTGAGTAGGGATGGGGTGGTACTACTCTTAATTGATATTCCCAATACTATATTGTTTAAAAATTATTTATTATGATGATAAATTATATATTGATAGTAATTTAGCATTTCATACAGTTTAACCATCTACAGACCCAAAAAATGGAAATAATATATTATGCATTATATAAACCACATCAATAATAATAATAAAATAATCAGTGTCAAAAATACAAATATAAGTAGTCTCAAAACCAAAATACATATGAATCGATCTATGAACGTGGAACTACTCATGAATCCATGTTTAACAATTATTAATATCTTAATAACCCCACATGTAGTATCAAGATTATCCATAAGTTGAGTTACAACACCATCCATTTTAATGTATCATAGAATAATATATATATAAGCTTTGGGGTGTATATGTTGGATTGATTATATAGACATAGTAGAAAAAACTCCAAATCCATCCAACTAAATATAATAAAAATCATTACAATTTAAAAACTAGTTTATTAAATTTTATAGTATATGAAAACTAATTACTAAGGAAAATTAATCAATGTCTATAAAAACCCACTCAAAAGTGAATCCATGAAATTAAATCATGCACACATGAAATCCAATTTCATATTAAATATTGAATGAAAGTAGTTCAAAAAAATATACCATACACCATATTCATACTAGTCCCTCTATAAATAAGTCACTACATGTCTATGTCATACCATTTTTCCAAATTATTATTTTGTCATTATTCAAATATGACATTCATAAACACAAATATATAATTTTTCTATTTGATAAAATATAATCAAATAAGACCATAATTTTATAAATAGGAGATCACACCAACACATTTATATCTATGATCCCATATCAATATTATATATTAATTAGAATAAAATAAACTATTTCATTCAAGATGTTGTGTGAATCCCCACAGTCCATTCATTAAAAATTCACAAAATAAGGTCAATGTATTTTATTAAGTGTTTTTATCATGAGTATTCGAAACATAATTTTAAATCAAAAATTCTATAAGATCTATATAGGTTTATCATATGATAGAATCTATAAACCTTAATAGGTTTTGTGTTAATGAAATGAACCAAAATCTCATAGACTGAGAATCTCCTAACCACTTCTTTAACAATTAAAATTTAAAATTCCTCATATAATTCCAAAAAAATTGATCTTGTATGGGATATATTAGATTATAGTTCAATTAATATATATATATAATATAATATCTGGAAAAAATGATTAATGGTACACATACCATTGATTTTAAATATAAAATAGTCTATGGTCCATCAAAATTAACCACTAGATCATAGGGACACTCCAAAATCACATAGGTAAGGGTTTCAGGTCAAGGGATTATTTCCAAATTGGAATAGATAGAGTTTCATAAGGTTAAATGTGTTATACATATAATATTTATATTAAATAATCATAGGGAATAGTTATGTAACACGTTTAGGAAAACAAAGTTCCAGATGTGATGGTTTTATTGGATTAACACTTGGAGATTCTTAGTTCTATAAACCATTAGAATACCTTAAACATTTTCATTATTGGAAATATTAAAATTTTGAATATATTTACCTATTTATCCTCCAACCTTATCCCAATCTAGGGAACTACATTATTAATCATATAATTACCAAGTAAATTTCTATGGTTTCCACAAAATTTCATTCACCCAAAATACCCCTCTTCCACATGCATAATAACCTACAGAACTCACATGGTTTCCCTTTACCATGCTCAAACCATGAACCATCATAAACAATCCAAAAATATCCTAGCAACATAATAACTCTTAAAAAGTTATATTTATTAAAACATAAAATTAAAAGGGATAATACCTCAACTTATAGTTGATATTTTCCCATTACCATTGGGGATTCAATCCATAGTAAACTCTTAATAGGCTTTTGTTTGGATAAGTTCTTACCATTTATTAAGTATATTTGTATCATGTCCAACATTTAATCTATAAATTGATTATTATTTCATAATTATAATACCAATGATATATTTCTTCCTCATAAAACATTTTGTTTTTATATATAATATATTTTAGAGTATAGATTAATAGAGAATTGGGTTCAACACTAAAATTGTCTCTGCACGTGACATGGTTATGATTAGTGTGGTACAGATTCAATTGCGATATGTTATAAAATCTGAAACACATGAAATATTAGGCTTAAGAACAACAAAAATGAAACAACACCATTTGTTTTGATAATCATGAATGGTCCAATATAATAACTTACTATTATCTCATGTATTCCCAACAGACAATGCCCAAAAATCATTAATACATCTAAGAATAAATGATAACCAACTTCTAAAGAAAAATTACATTAATGGTTATCTACATAATTATTTTTTCATATTTGGGATATCACTATTTATTTACAGGTTATAGTGATTTTTCCTCTTGGTCTAAAGGAAATGTTTTTTATAAGAAGATAGGTTCTCATGGTCTGTACCCAATAATATAGACAACCCCAAATATGTACGTAGTTGTTATTTGAATAGAACTATATGAATAATATTATATTAGATGTATTTATGTGAAAACTACATTAGGGGAACATATTCATCCCCTGAACCACCAAAATACCATAAAGAAGATCTAATATTATCCTTCAACATATGAATCATACTTTTTTATTTTTTTTCCATTTGAGGATGATATTTTATTATCATTGTTAATTTTTTAACCAATATTTCCTGAAAACACTACCAAAAAAATGATGTGAAATAGATATATCTGTCATAGAAGATATAAATAGAACACCAAATAACCTAACGAAATCCTAGATATAAAACTTTTTAAAAACAAAAACTTTGTTGGACTTTCATATTAAAATAAAATGTTCTGACATAGGGAGTTAGTCTATAATCACCCAAATGGAACTATTATTACAAATTTTATAATGGTAATTCCATAATAATATCATTGTAAATATATTTATATTTATATATATTCATAGTAATTGATTATAATATATCATTAGGTCACTGATATTCCACCTTTACCAATTGATATATGGAACATTTTATAACTTACATAGCCACTATCCACTATATAATAGACTACTAAAATTATGTTCTCACCCAATTAAAAATATATGAAATGACATGGTGGATATCATATATATAATGGTTTTAGGTATTATTAAATTACTATAAAAAACTAGTGGTACTAAAATCTAATTCTTATAATATATGATCAAATTTATGTCCATTAATAATATATCAATTGTCTCACCACCAATTATTTTTGACCTCATAGGATTGAAATTTGATCAGAAATTTGAGTGATCTTGTATATTTAAACCAACTATATAATGAAGGTTATTGGAAATAATACCACAACATCCTTCACTTATGTACAATCTGCATGTCTATCAATAGTCATGGTAATTAATTTCCATTTTTTACTTTGGTTCCTGACCAACTTGGTTGTACATTGTTCAGCTCAAATCATGCACCATTGAATTCCCATTCTTAGGTGAATACAATATATTGAAATTTAATATTTGTAGATACCCCATCCAATAATGTTTTTTATGGTTTATATTAATCTACGAGAATAACTATTTAAAACTTTTTTAATGATTATAAATATTAATATTATCACTAAATAGATAATGACAACATATTTTAAATGTATGGAAAACTACAAATAATATTTTTCCATTTGTTTTCACGTTCTTATCATGGGTTCTCAAATGTTTTGATACGTAATTTAAACCTGATAGTCATTAGTGAGAGAAAAAAATCATAATCCATGTTTGTAACCCAATAAATACATGTGTATTGGTTCTTGGAAAATGAGTATAGGCACTAAAATAAAATTCACCATATACTATTTATTGTATTTATGGAAATATAAATTCCATGAGAATGTAAACCCCATTTTCTCAATATATTCATATGAGAACCTATAAAAATAAAACCGTGAAACATCAGTTGTAATAACTACATTCCTAAAATAACTAAGTTTATCAAAACATTGTTATGTAGTTTCCATGAAATCATGTATTTTATTTCATAATGATCAAATGATAATTATTTATAAAATATAACATGATAAATCATGTTGACATCCCTTTTCATAATTCACATTTAAAAAAATATTCATAAATATAATTGTAATTAAATATGAGAAAAACAATATCAATGAGTAATTCATGGTCATCTATAGTTTCACAATATTCTATGATATAATCAAAAAATACCATGAAAAAATAATACCGGATCATTCAAATAATGACACATATAGGACATGAAAACTCTAGCAATATTTATAATAAAAAAGGGAATATCACGTAACCATAATTTCCATAAGGTCTTTTAGAAATATGTTTCATTTGAAATATTCTCTTTTATTATCCTTAGATTATTTTAACAGAATTGAAAATAAATTTATGAGAATCATTTGGGAACCATTTATATATTAAAGTGCTTATCAATCAAATAATGGGGATAATTACTCATAATTATTACAAGATTGAATATATGGTTAGTAACAATAATTGTATTGTCTTTCTTATTTACATTCAAAACATGGGTATCCTAGAGTGATATACCAGTTCCAATGAAGCCCTTGCTTTTTAATTATTAAATAAGGACATTCCAATAATATATTGTCTTAAATGCTGTTATGTAGGATGGAATAAAAAGATAATTCATTTCCAAAAGTATCATGATAGAAAATTCCACTTTTCTCTCATGTGGTAATCCTAAAAAATAATGTGAAACTATGTACATATAAAAATAAAATAAATAAAATATTCATATTATTGAACCATTCCATATAATCTAAGATTATCATAATCACTAAACATCATTCTCTTTCAATGTTTATATAACATTATCTTTTAATGGTCCATATTAAGATATGAAATTAACTTCACTAAAATATCAATTGATCCCCAAAATTAGATCGATCATTTCCATTTAATAACATTAATATAAAATGATTTGTGAACATAAACAATGTTTATATAAAATTTTATAAATATAATATAACGTTATTGAATCTAGAAACCTAGTGTATGTAGTTTTAATACATAATAAGAACCTAATAAAAGAGTTCACACAATATTGAATTGCTTAGTAGTCTTTGAAGATTAAATACATATAATAATTAAAATTGATAATATAAGATTCAAAATTAATAAAATTGGAGAAAATTTATATCCCTTCCATTAAATCCATGAAAAGTATATATTTTCCTCAAATAAAATTTCTATTGAAATGAAAAAAATAATTGTTGGATCAGATTCCAAGTATAGAGTTGTATAATGTATAACCTTACATAACATACTAATTAAATAATAGAAATAAAAATAATTAGTGAACAACATGAATATATAATCAACTAAAACTAATTTCATGTTTTATCAATGATTATAATTAAAATACTAGATAAAAATAATCATTGATCATATACAAATGGAACACAAAATTTCTAAAATCAATACAAACGGTCACAACATTATTCAAAGAAATATTTTTATTATGGGAAGAAGTATATGCCAAAACCCAAATAGTTTTTTCTAATGATTCTAATCAATGTATCATGAGGATATATTATTTGGTCCCAAAACATTCACTTCATTACATTTAAATAACTCACTGTAAAAGTAATAAGTCATTTCATATCATTCCCTATGGAACCTTTTACTAAAAAAGTTGAATATGAACATAATTAAAAATATGGAAATAAAGTAATTACCAATCAATATAAATATGGGGATGTTTTAGAAAACATACCCAAATCAACATAGAAGTTGTGTGGTATCATTAATGTAACATATGTTAACACATTATATTAATGTAGTTGTGATGTTTCTCCAAATGTGATGAGTTATCCATGGAATATAGTAATTGGGTTCAATAGTTTTCAATTGGTAGAATACAAATAATATAGTTATAAAAAATACTTCTTCATACTTTCTTAATATAAAATGATTGATGTAAATCATATCTTTCTGGATTATCTCACAATGTGGTAAATAATATTCTCATTCAACGTGTATCATGGTGATGATTGAGTCACTGATCAATAAGAACATTTAGAGTGATTAATAAAAGGTGATTTTTTTACACATAATAATAAAAATAAATTTATATATAGGGATGTATTATATATGAAATTATCGAACTTTTACTTTTCCAAAACAAAAGATAGGTTTTCCACCTTGTAGAATATTTTGTTATATGATACTTCTGGAAACTCATGAATTCATAGAATATGAGAGTGTGATAATAAAATTAAATTATATTGATCCTAAATCTATTGATTAATATTGAATATTTTATTCTATTTCAAATCATGCACCAAAAAAATAAAAACTGTGGTGAATTAAAGATGAATCCCATATAATTAAAATTATGATGGAAAAACCACACTTATTGATTGGGTATAAATTGAATAATAACCTCGTAAAAGATAGGAATATAATTTTATATTAAAGTTAAATAAATAATTTTATTTCATTATATACCATTTCAAATAGTGATTATATATAACATTAGATGTAAATTATTTTTATAATACAAAGCATGTCTCAATGAGAAACATTTGATAGGGAAAACCCTTATGTCATATACTGTCTTCCATGAACATACATTAACATAATGTATATTAAGAATAAATATAATAATACCACAATTAATAACTTCTTTTATAGAAACTAATTTATAATAATTATTTATATTAATACCATTTAATTATTTTATTGTATGATATTCATAACGTGAAAAAAAATCAATGAATGATTTTTACTACTTGATATCTATAGGAAAGTGATTATGAAAACTTTTTAATGAGTGATAAATGTATTAAACCATAATTACGATAATATTTATATTGAAAACTATATTTTTATAAGTATTTATATTTATAATAATATGGAAAAAAGGGAATATAATAAATCAAGTGCATTAATTGAAAAGAGAAGGGGGAGAATCAAAGAGTAATTTCAATAGCATAATCGATATAAAAATATAATTATAGAATGTATTTAATGATATTGAATGGTATTATCTCATAAATATATAATTATATGGTCTATTGAGTGTTTATTATTAATATTAGGAATCATAATAATTTTAAATTCAATGGGTTTATCAAAAAATAATTTCATCAATCCAAAAGAAGAGGAAGAGAACCCCTTCCCTGCTATGTAGCTTTTCAATGAAAGAGAAGAGTCATTAAAATAATATAAAATACTTGGGAGATCATTATTTTGTTATTGGGATAGAAGATTCACGATAAAGTTATTTTTAATATAGTGGTATTCAATAAATGGTTGGAGTGATCTCCATTTATTGGTGAAAAGATGAGACCCTTCAATGAAATCTAGTTTTAGGTAAGGGGTTGGAATAGACTCCAATGTTTTTTTGATTTATTTGTATAATAGGATAATTATGTGAAAAATAATTGATGAGACACGTGTTTAATAAAACAATACTTAAAAAGTATATATAAAAAGTTATTAAGACCTTTTAATTATTAAAATTTATAGATTCCTTCTTTACCCATTTTTATCTCATTAATATATATTAATAATTAATCATGGTAAATATTTTGTTAATGAATTTATAATATTAACCTAATAAAATTTTCAACATGACGAATCTTACTTTTTAATCAATTTATCCTAATTCAATTCTTATATATGATTAATGGATGATTCAAAATAAAATGTAAGATATAGGAAAAACTGATTTCATAAAAAATGTTGTATTGTTTAAAAAGTGTTTATTAATATTAATTACTACAAATTACTAATTAAATATGTGTATATATAATTTTAAATGATTAAAAATAAAATTTCAGTCGCATTTTAATGTATATTAATCTATTTTATTTTGAAAAAAAAATTAAACTAATCCTATAAAATTAGTTCGTTGAAAACCCCAATTTTACTTTTACGATGATGATTAGTCATTATGATATGTAATTTGTTTAATGGAAAAATATTATTTTCACACACATATATATATATAATTTTTATGTACTTAATATATATATATATATATATTCAATTTTATCATTAAAATTAATTTTTGTAGGGAAAATTAATTTTAACATTTTGATGCACAATTTTTTTTTAAATCCATAAAATTCATATTTATCAAATATCATTATGAAGGATTAAATAAAAAAAATCTATTTTTTGAAACAAAATATAATTAAATATTTTAAAAATTACTATTTTAAATATTGTTATGAATAAAGGGACATTAGCATACTTATTGTGTGATAGTTTGATATATGTTGTTTACATTCTATAGTAGGGTAGTGGGTATTAAATCCCCCCATAAATTATTTCTTCCTTGAAATTGTGGTATGTATAAGATATTGATTAATGTTGGATACCAATTTTTTATATATTATTCAGGCCCCAATATTTCATCTTCTGTCATCTTGTTTTTCCAATATTGCTTCACCAATTAACTGTTCGGATTCTGTAAAAGATTATCTGATATGTATAAGAATGTATACAGGATATTCATTATAAGATAATTCAGGATCCAAAACTATTCTCTTAGATGTGGGAACATTAACTAGATCATGTATATATTTTCAAAGAAATAAAACATGAAAATAATTGTAGAATTTTCAATCTTTGGGAAGCACTTCCAATCATAAACCTACAACTCTTTGTCTTTATAGTAATATAAAATGACCTAATCAACTTCAAAAAATCATACCCCTTTTTCAAAATATCACAACTCCCTTACAATGTTATACCATCAATAATAAATTTTCCTCAACTTCAAATCCCAATTATTTCATTTTATTGATAGTATAGATCATTTTTTTCTATGGGACACATTAATATGATATTTAATTATCTGTAATTTAATCGTCAATTACACTATATGATTTTTCCCAAATAACATTGTATCTATTACTTCTTCTGAACATGTTTGAGTAAAACACCTATTTCTATACATATCATTGAATAATAATACCTAGATTCTATATTTGATGCTACACTTTTATAAAAATTCCACCATAGGTAGATACTCATTCCACATACCTTGGAAGGTACTATAAAAAGATTTTAACATGTATTATAATGTATAAATAGTGATTTTAGACTTCAAATCATTCTACGTATGATTATTGGTGCTTAAATATATCTATATTTTGGTATTCCTATATATATTCATAAATATTTCCAATGTGAACTATGGGTCCTAATAAGATATAATCAATAAATGTTCCCTGATATTCCTTATGATTTCATTAATATAGAGGCAGGAATGGTTATCAAAAGGGTTACCATCACTTATTTCTATGAAATGTACCAAATTAGTTAAATTATCAATGATCACCAATATATTATTTTTATTTCATTTAATCATTTTGAGTCTAGTAAAAAATACATTATACCATTTTACCACATCAATATAGGTGTTGGTAGAGGTTTCATGACTCCCTTAGTAAGTTTTTTCTACAATTACCTATTGTAATTCAAAGCATATGAACACATAGTTTTAAATTTTTCATGTCAAACCATCCCTCAAAAAATTTTCTATTAAATACATATAAATAAATTTCATTGAATTGAGTATTGGTAAATATATTTTGTTCTGTATATAGTTTTTTGGATTTTCAATTTCCATATATATGGAACACATATCATTGAAAATTTAAACACTCCCTATATATAGATTTATTAAATTAATTTTCTATCATTAACTACATTGATCATACTTTTTAAATTATCATATTCTTTTTGGGACATCCCAATCATTTATATCCTAGATTATTTAATAATTCATTATAAGTTTAATAATGCACCCCCTTCATATCAATCACAACATCAATTTTCCATGATCTACGTATATATGATCCTTATTAATTCTCATCATGGTAAGTACTCCTTAAACTCTCTCGATCAATGAACAATCCACCTTGTTTGTCATTATAGAGTGATAATTTATCTCTCAATAATTGTCCTCGAGTAGTTACGACTCACTTATTTTCCCCATCTTAATCTCCTTCTGAGAGAAGATACACTTTAAACTCTTTTGGGTAGTATATATATGACATCATTTACTATATATATAATATCTATATATTTTGAAATAAAATATTAAAAATGTAAACTGAATGTAATTATTTATATAGATATATTCATTAGTTTTCCTTTTCCTTGTTGCATAGTAAATCAATCTATCATTTTTTATGAGGACACATACATGTTTTATCTTCAATGCATCACTATATATTATAAATCATTGATTACCTAATGGAAAATTTAACACAAAATTATTAACCATTATCCACCCTATCACTATAATAATTTCTCACCTTTTTCTTCCTTGTTAATTTTATTTAGTTAAATGTTATCATGGTTAATAGGTTGAAAAACTATGAAAACTCAGGAAAACATCCTATAATAATATCCTAAGACTGAATATTCAACTGTTCCTAATGTCGTTAAAATTGAATTATTACTTGAATACCATTGTATCATAAGGTTTAACATATATTTCATCCTTAGAAAAAATATTCCCATTAAAAGTAACATAATTGATCAAAAATTCACATTAATATATTTATAATATTATTCTTTTTTCTAATGAGTTGCCAAAAATATTTCATATCAATTTCCATGCCCTTCTAGGATTTTCGTCTATATCTTGATATAATCAAGGAATACTACCAAAAAATTATACAGTAGAACACATGAATAATATATTTATTGGTTCTATATATAGGTAAATTTCATTAGTCAATCCAAAATGTGCTACCATAAACTTACAATTCTTGTACCATGTTCAATATCTCTTCTTCATTATATCATCCTTCTTCACCCATAGTTGCCGATAAATAGAGTAAATGTTGATCATTGATAACTACGGGTATCATTGAATTTGAATAATTAATTCATTAATATTTTTTAAAAGAAACTTACTATTTATATTAATGGTATTGATCTCCCGATAATAAATACACAATCTCAACGACTAATCATTATTTATCATGAATAAATTAAGGGCTCTAAACAGAAAATCATAGGTGCATAAATAAATTATCACAATACTCCTATAACTATTACCTCAACTACCACACCAACTATCATAATTCTATAAAGAGATTTATATATATTTCAAGCATCATAAATGATTTTTTTTTGGAGAATTAAACAACATGCTAGATTCGATGACCATGAAATTCTTCTAGAAAGGAATCATTGATTTTTCTTCCATAGGTGGATCCTTGATTCTTGTATTGTTTTCCTTATACATGAAAAATACCTGATATTATTATCTTTGAATAATATCATTATATATATATATACTAGTTGAGGAACAACAAAATATTTAGATTAAGATTTTTACCTATAAAGGAATGAGAATCCATCTAACCTTCTAAAATCATAAACGCTTTCTCAAGGAATACTATTTCTTAATATGTGGAAATCCAATCCACACTAAGGATCACATAAAATTAAATGTTTGGTATGTATATATTTTTTAATTTATTTCATGCCCATGAATCATAATTCGTTCCTCTTAACATATCTTTATTTCAATAATTTTTCAAATATCCATATTATTATGTATTTATCATACTTGGGTAAAAATTAAATATATAATGTTTTTATAAAACCTAGTATAATTAAAAGAGTATGAATATAGTAACAAATAAAATTTAAGCCATATAATATGTAGTGATCAATGTACTCACCACCACAAAATTAGTATATTCGACATTAATAATGATAATTATAGAATATTAGACTTTATTCACTTACCTTTTCTATTATAGGTTCCATTGATGATTGGGGAATTTGTTCACAAAATATAACTTCTACCTACAATTAAATATTTTAACATTAAAAACATCTATCATTCAGTATCATTTATATGCATGAATTCCATTATCTTGGTAAATTTAACAATCTAATGTTCCCATCCAACATGACATAACGAGTTTCAATCCAGAATTATCAATTTTTTGGAAATGAATCCTTCCTTTATTAGCCTTTTTTTATAGTTTATAAATATTTTATTGAATAACCTATTAATATATAGATTCATATCATATATATACATCATAGTGAAATTAATTTCGATCCAAATGGAATTTTAGACAATATACTATTATGAAGAAAATTACTAAGAGACAAATATATTTTGAAGGCCAATATTTAACCTATCAAATAAATCATTAATATTTAAATTTGATTCACTTGCATTGTATAAAATTGGTCTATAACACCTTATATGTTATCCTTATACTATAAAGAATTTTATCTATCATTCATTATAATATTTAGTAGATTTATTTCTATTTTATCTATTTTCACATTAAGAATATATTTTTTTAGGGAATATATATTTTAAAGATCCCCATTCTGTGTATTTGAAGTCATCTTCCACTTTTTCCTTTTTAATTAGTGACCATAATTGTAAATTATATCCAATCATATGATAGAACACAATGGTGAACTTTTTCCTATAACTAGTTCCCAATGAAAAAGTGAAAATTTCTTGTGATTTGGCCCATCTTCAGCTACCAATGGATTTGTAATTCCCATATATTCTAGAGGTTTTTGATATATTTAGTTATCATGTATAGTTACACCACACTATGTTAAATGTATGAAAATCAATATATATGTTATTATTATTCACAATCTTGATTAAATACCCTAGTATGATCATGAAATAATTACACATAACTCCAATTTCAGTAACTTGTTTTCATGCAATAAATCTACAATGACTATGGGTATTGATTCATATACTAAACCGAAAATTAATCAACATATTTTTACAGATGAATACAAAAAATTTGGTCATGATATTTAATTTCATTATATAGATCCTATCATGTTTTGTAGATTGTTTCATATAATTATTACAGTACTTTTTAGAACATGTTCTATCTAAATTTTTTCTTATAAATATTGCCTTCAAGGTTATTTTCTAAATTATATCAAATTACATCTATAAAATCCTAGAATCTAGAATCCTCAAGCTGGTATTGATATAAAATTATTGGAAGAGAATAATGTATTTCTTGTATGATTGAGTAACATAGTAGTATCATAATACGATGTATATATATCATTTTAAAATAGGAGAAACAACATAAACACATGTGGATAACATTATTATACCTTCAATCATATCCAAAAACCTTATACATAGTTCTCTTTTAAGGATTACCATGGAATAGAAAACAAATATGGATGAACTCATATGATCCATAAGGAGCATCATACAATGACATTTTATATAACCTAATAATTTAATTAGTTATATTGGATAAAAAACATACAACAAGAATCCATAATAAACTAAACTAAGGGTATTATATATTAATGATAATATATGAAATCATGGATACTAATTATCATTGTTCTCATAACTTTGGAATATATAATTAATGACTTCAAAACATTTAACCCAAGCCCTGTTCGAATATGTTGTTATGTAATGGAATGATACATATTCTAAAACCCAACATGTTTTATCTCATGGGAACTAACAATGCATCTAGTTTCTATATAATTCATCCCCATCCCTACACATGATTATGTTTAATACATTCACTATACGACACAACAAGACCATCCATACCATTCCCTGTGTAAATTATTTCTATACAAATCTTGGATTGCTATATAAAGTGAAATATAGAAATTAAGTACATACCAGGTATATAAAATAATTTTTATTTCAATGATAACATAACTTATTTAGCATAAGGATTTAATATGTATTTTAAAAGAAACACGATGTTCCCTAATCATAGAAATGCGCTGGAAGGGTTACTTTTAATGTATATGGATATCAATAAAATATATTGACTGGATATAATAGTTTTCATTGGAAGGATGTAAATGAAATGGTTGGGAATATCTATTATTGTGGTTAATTAATATAATTTTAATATTCTCATCAATATCCCCATGGAGTTTCATTCCATTTTTCCCATCTTAGTCCCACTCATTGTGTATCAAGGTATTGATTTAGTCTAAACTCATCTTACCCATTTAGGGGTGATTACACCTAGTTAATTCTTTCCCAAGAAATATCCTCTTAAAAGTATCTATTTAGTAATGTATTATCTTATTAATTTTACACAATTTAACATTACTGAATCCTAGAATGTGTTTTCTATCAAGGAAATGTTTTATTTTTAAATAGGTTTGGTAAATCTTGAATCAAAATAATCTGATAAAGTGGTGAATATATATATATATATTTATGTATAAATATATATATATCTATCCATTAAATTTAATGTGTAATATTCATAATAAACTATGTTGTAAATTTATGAACCACACAAAATTTTTGATGTGGTGAATATGACATGATTCACAATGAATGAAAATCGAGGAGGAAAACCCCCACTTGTGGGTTGGGTAGAATCTCAATTATAACCCCATGAAAAAGAGGTATTAAACATTATTATAAAATTACATAAATAACAGAATATAATGATTTAAATCGTAAATATGTAGTATATATACCATAACAAGGAAATTAGGTGAAGAATCCAAAACGTGACAAAAAAGTGAAATTTTCAGATAGAAAACCATTACAACTTGCCTAAAATTACACTAAAATAGTTTAAACTTATGTGTTGTAAACATATATAACATAATCACTTGAAAATTAATAGTATTAATAAACATAACATTATAAAAACAACATTTATCCGTATACCATTTAGTTATATTATATTTGGATATTCATAATATTATAATTTGATGTCATGTAATGATTTTAGTGGTATTATGGATATAAAAAAGGATATTCTAATGGGTTTAATGAGTGAGAATGTTATTATCTCATTAATCAGATATCATTTGGATAATATTGGACGGATAATGAACATTTACATGAATACCATCAGGAATCCTAATGTCTTATAAAATAATATTGATTGAATAGATAAAAAATTGGATAGTAAGGGCTTTATTATATATATATATGAAATCATAATATGTTTATACTCAAAGGAATTTTCACAAATGAAGTACTTTAATTACAAAGGGGAGTCGGAGGACTATTACCTTACTATATAGATTCATAAATATCAATAAGTGTAATTAGAACATTATAAACTCATAATTATAGATATATTGTGGGATATAGAAGGAAAACACATGGTCAATGGATTATTATTATTGTGGTTTGTGAGAATGGGTGGGATTAACATCCTTTCATAAGTGAAAATATGATCTCTTTCATTGAGAATTAGAGTTAGGTAAGGATTGTCAATCGAATAACATGGGTCTTATATGTGTTTGGTAGCTTTGGTAAATTAATTTTAATTGAAAGGTGAATCATTTGGTTATGAGATTTGTACCTAACATGGATATTTATAAGGTGTATGTTTCCATTTAAATGTTTAAAATTTGATATTATTTATTTACTCATACTACCCTATTTAATATTAATTAATAATTAACCATGGAAATTATTTTTTTACTAAAAAAATAAGATGCCCCTTATTACGAAATTTCAAAATATTGAATTGAAATATGGGATTCATTTTATAAAATTTCAATTTCATATAATGATAATATTTATCTTTAAACTAAAACATATGATATTAAAAATGTTTATATATTACAATTTATTTAATTTATTAATTAATTTTATTATTATTACTTATTAATTATTAATAAAAATGGAGTTAATATATATTTTTATATTTTTAAACATCTTATATGGTTGATTTTTGAATAACTATTAATCTAATTTATTTAGATAAAAATTTTATGACTCCATGAAAATTAATTATTTGGAAATATAACTATTTTACTTTTACATTGTAAATTAATTTTTATCGTGTAGAAATTATTATCAAGAAAAAATTAATATATTATTATTTACATGATTAATACATAATGAATATATATATAATATAATTTATAAATTAAATTATTTTGTGTATGGAGATTTAATTTAATAATGAGCATGCATAAAAACAATTATTTATAAAACACCGAAAATCCTTTCTTAAATATTATATATTTATGAATAATTCAAAAATGATTTTAATTTTATAAATTCTAAATGAAAATTACAATATTAAAACATTAAATAAACATATTAATATTGGATATTTAGTGTGCATATTTTTCGATAGTTTTGGATATGGTTTTTAAGAACTAAATTTTTGAATAAGGTATTACATGTAAACCCTCTTTAGTCCCATTGTCAAAGTGGTTTCATAATTATAAAACCTATGAGACTCATATCCACATAAATCAAATAAAAGTTTTACCACATAATAAGTAAATCAAGGAATGAAATTACATAATTTCAAACAAGATATACTTAATAGTGATGTTAAGAAAATAACATGTATCATTGTTGATATACATGATTGATCGTCCATGATAACAGGGTTAGATATATAATTTTTCATTTAGTATCTATAAATTATTATTAGTCCCATTATGTGTTTTTTCTATGGTATTGAGATTCTTTTGAAGACAACTTCAGTCAATCACTTTGGTAGTAGATAACTACACAAATATGGTACCCCAGATGGAAATTAAAAGATGAAGATAAATTTAAGCTATCTCTAAAATCTTAATTGGTTGGTTGGGAGAAATAGTGCTTCCAATTTCCCTAAATGATATAGGTGTGGCACTCTCATGGAGGTGTAATACAATCCTTCTTCTATTGTTTTAAAGAGTACCATTGGAAACAACCTAGTAAATTACTATGACATAGTGGAGAAGATATTATTTTTGGGGACTAGTTAACTAGTTCCAATCATCCTTGTGAATAATTTTCCATTTTATTTTTATTTTTACCACCCTAGTTTCCACATGTGTATGGTGAGAAACAATCACCCCTATATTAGAATTCTTAGTTATAATCCTCTCTTCCAAAATATCCTTGTTTAATTTTTTATATAGTTATTAATATATAATATAACACTTATGATTGTATTTTTGGTCAAAAAAATTTCACATTCATATGTTCCTTGATATAGTCAATGATTTTTAACTCTTGTGATAATAAATATTGGTATATAAAACTAGATCCATATTCAATAGTTGATTGATTTATTTAATTCATATTCAAGATATAAATCCATATCAAACCTACAATGTATGCGGGTGATATTTTATGTTAAAAAATTCCTCTCATAATTAATAGAGAAGAGATTTACTGAGTAGAACATTAATGGAAAAGTCCCACCATTATTTTACAAGGTTTTAGAGTATATTAATTGACCATTTTATATTATTATCATCTTGGGTTTCAATTAATTATAATATTTGATTAATTCTAGAAATCGATGAACCAGAATATTTAGAACCTAAATCTCCTTAAATATATATATTTTATACTTGTGGAATTAAACTCGGTGATCCACTAGATGTAGTTCATCAAATTGATACCACCTTTTACTAACTAAAATTTCCTAATGATTCTCTATGGATGTTTTTGAATCACCAGTGGACCATGTCAAACCATATTCTATTTATTTCCCTTCTATACATTATGAACACTCAATCTAGTGAAATTATTTTGAAATAATTGTAACAGTCACAACTCAGTCATGAAAAATCTTCTAAGAATAGTTAATAATATAATGTCACTAGAAATCATGCCACATAAAAAGGATTTACAAAACCAGAATCCAAAAACAACATGTTAATGATATATTCAATGTTATAGGTCTCTTTACTAATATATGATACATAAAACTCAATTGATAGACCCATGACAATGATGTAAAGACACATTATAGAAGTATAAGAACGCCAATTGTACATTTATCAGCCTTGTAACATGAACATTTAGATTAAATGTTTTGTAATTAATATTTAGGATATACATTTCTTATATTGAAATATCCAAACTTTTTAAAAAATCCCTACCAATGAATTGATCAAATAGATTCCATTTATGACATCCCTACACCATCTAATTATCATTATAGATGACCAAGTTCTACTATCCATAGGTGAGGTTCCCCATACAACATAGGTTAGATGTTAGTTCCTAAGACGAGTTATAAAACTAAGGGATTGATTTAACCTTTTATATAATGTTGCCATTAAGAGTATTTGGAAAATAAAATTTTATTTGATTATGATATAAAATGTGTAAAAAATAATAAAATTGAATTTATTAGAGTCACATTAGAAAAGATATACAGGAATATATCTAAAAATTGAGAGCCATAAGATTCAAATTTTTAAAATGGAACTACTCCTGGATCTATAATCATCAATCAACCAGTTATTAGCATCAAAGAACATAACATCATGATTATATATGAGAGAATTTTGACATCATAATTATTCCTATATCATAGAAAACAACATCTTCAAATGCACAATAGTACATATCCTTGGAGAGTATATCGAAACAGTTGGAAACCCTAAAAATCTTACATGAATAAGATATTAAAACAATAATAAGATAACTATTAGTTTATAAAAAATACAATGAAAACCATTTAAAATTATCAAATACAAAATTCCAAGAAAAAACTACACAAAAGTACACCAATGGAATAATTTCATGTGCACATGAAATCCATTATCCCATTGTATCTTCTTGAAAATTTGGACCCCTCGAAATCCCATACCCATGAGTAGTAATAAACACTCTAGAATGAAGGCTCGAGTTTGTCGTATCATTCCATGTGGCCAAATTAGAGTCATGGCTATTCTATAATCGAAAAATATCTATACCCATATTCTTGATTTGTCGCCCCAGTAGAATTTAATCACATAGGGCCGTTATTCCATTTTTAAGGACAAAAATCTACCCAAATACATTCCATTCTCTCAAAACCATTTCATTCATTATGTAAAACCAAATAAAATTGTTCTTGGACCATGTTATTATTTTCCCCAAAATCCATTGTATTTAAATAATTAATCTTCATCCAATGAATTTTTTTCAAGGGTTTTCATCATGACGATTAAGAAACCAACATTAAAATTATAATACTCTATGTTCCTGATAAGGATATTTTATGTTTGGAAATACCTGTAAATTTATTTATGCGACTAATTATCCCACCATGATTTAAAATATTGGTAAACTCTTAACTATTCCTTCAACAAGTCACAAATAATGATTTTCATAGAATTAAAAAAAACCAATATCCATTTAAGAATTTTTTATAATAAGGTTATTTTCAGGTGTAGATGAGAACATCCAGATAGATAATGGTGAAAATCCCTATGAGAGATGATTTAATATATAATAGTTTAATAACCATAAAATGGTCCTCCAAATCAAAGGTTATGTTAAGAATAAACTATGGAAGGTTTTTAGTTGAGATAATGTTTTCAATGAGGAATAATTAATTTTTAATAGGGTTAATCAGATTAATTTTTTTTTTAATAAATCCATCCTCATTGTGAGAAAACACGATTAGAAAAAATTATAAAACAATTATAAAAAATGTCATTATTTGAAATTTTTTATTTTTTATGATAGCCAAATGGTTTTATCTAAACATGTTTCAATTGGGATCCTATAAAAATAAATCAATTACCCCTCATATGGTTACCTGGAAAATATACACAATTGAAAAAAATAATGTGCAGACCGTGTTCATTACTAGTGGACCCCTCTTTCTCTTTAATGTTCATCTAGGGAGCTCTCACTATTTTTGTAATATATTTTCATATTTTTCACATTTATAAACTCATAAAAAACATTCCAATACCATCCCAAGGACTAAAAAAACATTAAAAGTCTTATAACATGTAATAAAAAAATAAAATACATCAAATTAGGGGTTTTAAATGGAGGTTTCTTATTTTAATTAAGAGTTAAATTTAACATATTATTGTGGGTGGAGGATTAATATTTGATAGACACAAAGGTAGAAGTGACATTAGATCCTTTTGATTTGTAATGATTTTTCTAATGGATGGTTCGATGATAAACTAATCATATGATGTATTTGTTTATATTTTTGGTTTTAGTGCTATATGAGGATGTTATTTATGATTTATATATATCTGAGATGGAAGTCCATAATATAATATCCAATATGAACCATCCCTTGAATATAAATTTTTGGTAGTTCAAGATGAAGTTGTTTATAAGTGTGCTTTTTCTGAGTTACATCTTCTTGTAGGTGAATGTGGAAAATCGTCTTCTAGAATAGTTTTTTAGAGACATTATAAATCCACACATATAAATGGAAGAATATATCAATGGATTACATATCATGTACACCCTAGGTTGTAGTAGAATGTGACACTCTTTGGGAAATCATATATCTTCTTCCAATGTAATCACAATTCCTATAGATCATGGATTCATTTGTTGTGGTTTCTTTAATAAGGTGGTATGTGGATAACATTGTGAGGCCAAATGGGCCCCCAAGAACCACATTTTTAATATTAATACTCATTTTACATAAAATTTATGGAGATTATTTTATTAAACTATTAGATCTATTAAATGACTTCTCCATACACTCCATCTTCATATGGACAAAGAGAATAGGAAGACTGTTTAGATAATAGGATATATGGTGATGTTATAGTATTTGTTTTTAGTGGATCATGGAAAAATGTAATTACCTTTGTTGATTTCAATTATAATAAAAAATATAAATCTAACCATAGCATGGATCCTTTGTATAATTTAATGGTAAACCCTATTAGTATTCATTATATTCAATCGAGGATTAGAATTTGGTAGTTTTGGTCTATATGAGTATGAAAAAGGATATTAAAATAGTTTGGGGGGGGGGATAAAGGTGGTGTATGATTAAAAAAAATAAAATGTTTTTTGAAGGAAGCATACACTGGAGTTAAGGGTTTCACACCATGTGTAATTTAGGATTTCCCATCGTTGTAGATTTTTTTTGTTTTTTTAGGTGACCAAGTTCTATCCATGGATCTTAGTCCTTTATAATTGGTGTACCACATATTCCCAGTGGAAAATCAATTGTTTATTTCTCCATAGATTTACAATATTCATGATTTGTTCTAGATATCACAGTTCTAATGATGTATTTATAGTGGAAACAATATGATTGATTTAGAAGAGCTTGATTTTTGGGATGAGGTGATGTTCATGGTGTCATTGATCAATATTCAAGACCTTCAAGAGATGGTGTTTTTTGGGAATTTTACCACATTATTTCAAGTTAAATACATTCATAGAGGCTTTGAGGAGAGTAATTAGGAATATAATTTACATATTCATGTTTAATACACCATTCTCGTTGAATATAGATGTTTGTGAATTATATAATTCATGGATTAATTTTGATATTATGAGATTATTATATCCATTATGTAATATTTTTCTAGTGGTGGTGTGAACATGTTTGATATGTTTCTCCATAGGGATATATTGAGGTCATTATGGTTTATGTTTTTTTGGGTTGCCATCGATTCTCAATGATGAAAATTATTTGTGATGTATGTAATGTATCATTTCAGATTCTTCTATCATGTTATGTAATTATTTGGTTCTAGAAGATCAAGAATGTGGAAAAATAAATATAAGTAGGGTTTTTTGTTTAAATTCAAACTAGTTAGTTGATTATGGTATGAAAGATTGTTTTTTTGTGAATGATTATATGTGAGTCAGATTTATGGTTTAATGTATAATGTTACATTGTATATTTTTGTTTGTGGGCCTATAGAAGAATAGTTTTCGTTTGTTCCCTGAAATTTCATATTAAGTGGTTAGTTATGAATATATTTCATTGTTTTCATTGTCATTTTATGAGTATATGGGTTGTAGTATGAAGGATAGAAGTTATTTTTTGTTGATTAGAATCACATTGATTTATGGTGTGGTAATTGTTTTTTTATTTTTGTGCCTAAAGGGGATGATATGGTGTTCCTATGAATTTGAATGATTTTATGTTGTGGTGTTTTGGTTGTGATATAATTTATTTAAATAAGTTATGGTTTTGAGGAATGGTGTTAAATATTTTTATATGTTCATTTAATTTTTTTTAAAATATTGTCATTTATTATGGATTTATTTATGGAGGGTTATTTTATTGAGCCTTTTAAATCATGACATTTTCCATTCTTTATAGGTGTATCCAACATAACCAAATTGTGTTGTGACCTAAAGAAATGGTGTTATAGTGTTATGTTTTAAGTTAATTTATCAATTTTGAACCCCCTTTGAAACCCATCATTATTCTATGTATTCACATGGGTATCTAAAAAAGTAGTTTTTCCTAGGTTTATGTTGTGTTTAGGTTATGATTTTTATGAGGGGTTATTGTGATTTTTTTTAACTAATTTCATTCATGTTGGTTTTTCTTATTTTTTTCTTCCACTTATTTCATTTTTACTTCATTTGTAAAGATCTAAATGAGGCAGGGTGTTAATGAAATATCTATTATTTTGAGTAACATATGGAAGTATCATGTTTTTGTCTTTTGGATAGATTATGCTAATTATACTAAAAATTATAATCATTTTAATAGATTTATTATGATTATTTAGAGGGATTAATATTTGTTTTTTCTTTTGTAATGTGTTGATTGTAATGGTCATTACATAATTCAAGATATTTTTTACTTTTTTTATAGACTTTGATTATTCTGAATATTTTTTGTTAATTTCAAAAAATTTGTTGTTAAATGAACTTTCAAAAATATTATAATATATTAGTATATATTAAGGAATCTGTTGGGATAAAATATATAATGAGTAATATAATTTTTATGATATCAATGAAGTAAATATATGAATTTATTTGATACTAACAGATGGTTAATGATATTTTATATTGTTGGGGTTTTGGGAGGTTGATTGATCTTTTTATGATACATTATAATGGTTGGGAGATAATGGTTATGATTTTCAGGGTTGGATTGGGCTTTAGTTGTGTTCATAAGTGGGGTTGTAGTTGGTCTTCATGGTTTTCATGGGATTTGATAGTTTTTTTTGTATTGGATAGAATATGGTGTTGGTTATTAATAGGGTAGATATAGTAATTGATGTGGCAGTAGGTTGTGGGAAGGAATAATGATTTTTTGTGTCCATATTGTTATGGAATTTCGATTTTAATAATAAAATTATTAATATAAATTTGGATTTAAATGAATCTTATAACACATAAAATGGTTCAACCCAACACCGATGGAGATATTTTCATGATCATTTGCTGGGGAGGGGTTGCTCCATGTTGTTAGTTTGGTTTATCTCACCTGAATTTCCGGTTATGGAATGTTTTATGTCGATGATGTCTGTTAGGGTTTCCCCCCTTCATCCCTTAATAGGGGTTTTTCTTTATAATAAATAAATTGAAGGACTTCGGTCCATTGTATGGATGGATAAAACATTAAATGAAAAATTTATGGATGAATAAATAAAACAGGTAGTTTTTATATGTCATATTTTCATAAATATATAATTGGATAACGTAACATAAGTATCATGATTAGTAAATAGTCGATATATATCATAAGAAAAATAATAGTTTAAATTATAGGTTGTGGTAAATTATATGGTTTTTAATATTAGAATCTGGGGATGGATATGTTGATTACATGAAAATGATTTGTTATGGGTGGTATAAATGATGTACTTGTAGATGTGGGATTTAGTATGGTTATTTGGTGAAAATATATATGACATGAATGTGTGATAATTTTATTTAGAATATTATATTTTGACTTTATACACACCTCAAATGATTTTATTATTTGTATAATTACAAAAATATATAATGTTATATGTGTTTCCCTTTTATATAAGTTGTTGAGGATAGATGGATGGAAACACCCACTTCCTATTTTTCAAATCAATGAATTGTATGAGTGTCCATGAATAGTTTGGATCTTTCATGGGAGGAGGAGGGAATGGGGATGATGTCTTTTATGTTAATAAAACATTACCAGGATAGGTGTTATAAATTGAACATACGGTGATGAAGGATGGATGATTTCATTATTCTATGTTGGACCCTGTGGAAGGATTGAATTTCTACGGTTTAAGTATAACCCACATAATAAATGGAATCATTATTTGTCAATATATGTTGATAGAGGAATAGATAAAAGAGTCGTGAATAAGCTTATATGAAATTTCATATATGTAATCATAGTTTGAATCTTAATATAGTAGAAATAAAAATAATCAATATCCATAATTATTTTTATATTATTCTAGATCTAAATCCTCATACTCATACTATTCACACTATAAATGAGACAATATGTCAACTAATATATGCCCACAACTTTTATAGGAGTCACAACCCTTTACGAGTATCATTTTATCCCATTGAGGCACAAACACTATCTTGAATTCTTAAACAATAATGTCAAAATGCATAAAATTCCTTTTAATGTAAAGTTAAAACAGAACATTCCTATTAAACAATCAAAGGAACATTCAAATCACATGCGTTTTACCAGTTATGGAACAACCTCCATCATGGATTTTATGAAGGAGTCAGAACCCAAAAATCTATCCTTCTAATGGTAGGTATAACCCACTAAAAATAATAAAAAGAAAATAATACAATGGATTACAACACCCCAAAAAAGGGAACTATTGGAGTAGGGGTGTAAAGGGAATAATGATCACTTTATAAACTAATATATCAAAACAATGTAGTTCATTCAATAAATGGATAGAGTGAATTATTTGAAAAATAAAATATAAATTAATGTTTTTTATAATCCACAACCTCCTATATAGAACTAGTTATATCATGTTCTTTTTATATAAGTTCCATTTATATATAATTTAAAACAAAACTTATGTAATGTTAATGATTTAGTAATTTTATTTTCTAATTTTCCAATGAATTATTTGTGCAGGTTAATTTACAAAAATCGTAAACATCAATTTACATTGATAACTTTTAAATTGTAATAGGATGTAGAAGTAATATTTTTAGAAAACACAGTAAAGTAATAAATATAAAATGAAAATTCATGTTAAATGTCCTTTGAATAATCCTCACAGAACATGGGAAATTCTCTTGACATTTTAAACATTATTAATTTAAAATTTTCAACTTCTAAGAATACAGTTTTTAGTTAATACATTCTTGCTCAAATAAAATGTTCCTGAAATAAGATATACAATATAACCAAATTAATATATATAGGATTAAAATAATAATTAATTAATTATCTAATATTTAATTCAAGAGAAAATTGTAATTTAAACCTGTAGTAACGAAAAATATATAAATACATGGAAAAAAATCATCTTTTGAAATTAATAATGTCATTATGACTGTGCTAATTAAAAATTTCTCTCATTGTGGAACACACATAGAGTAAAATTTATCTGTTTGTTTGAAAACTAATGGCACACAATATAAAATTATTATAGCTCACTCATGGTATCATATTTATTCTGACAATAGGACACTCGTGGTAGAATAATCACTAAAACTAAAAACATCTGGTCAACTAAAACTGTGAGAAAAAAATATAACCAATAAAAAATAGAACAACCCATTTTTCTATATGAATAATATTTATAATGATTTAATATTTGTGAAAATAAATAAATAAATATTCAATTATTTTTAATAGAACAAAAAATTTCTGAAAATTTTATAAAAAATATAATGATAAAAAATTTACGAAATAATACCCTTAGTGAATTTGGACTAAATTTTGGACATTATAATGATTGATTTAGAATTTTTTATTAGTGAATATAATGTATATAATAGTATTATATTTCCAAATAAATATAAATTGTTCAATTTAGAGTTATATAAGTAATGTTACGATTAAACGTTTTTAGCTAGAATAAAATTGTAATCTCCAGAAGATAATATAAAGAAAAACTAAAACACAATTTAACACATGATATAAACTGATTTAGACTTATTTGTGGTCAAATTAAATTTATATAATCATTTTATTTTTACTACCTAATAATACTAAATCCAAGAAATGTTATATATCCCATTGTATCATTAAAATATAAAATTATTCTAAATCAGGAAATAAATAGTAAAAAACATGTATAATTGAAACAGTGTAAAACCCTAGAAATAATAAGCACAAAAATACATCATAGAATTTTCATAACATGTTGTAAATTATTTGAAGATTAATTATAAATATGATCTATGAAATTTAATATAATAACTAATCAAAGAATAAATTTAGGTTTTCAATTATCAAAACATGGAACAGGTCATTTAAGGAGCCACTCAATAATATCCACCAATATTATAATTAAAAAATAATTCTTGATTTTAAAAAAATACATCCCCTTTTGAAATTATGAAAAATAATGTGTTTTTTTAAAATCAATATTTATTTAATATATTGTTGATCTCCCCCTTAGTTTTACATTTTTTACTTGGAAAGAAACAAAATATTATATTATTATCATCAAAAATTAAATTCAAAAATTAACTAAATATAATTTCATACATTTTTTAAAACTTTTGTAAATATTATACATAAAAAATATCATATTATTAAAATTTAAATTTGAATAATTTAAATAGTAGTGTTTATTATTTTTAATTAACCATTTTGGATAAAAATTGAAATAAACTACACCTAATCATATTATATAAAATTAAAATTATGTTATTTCATGGTCAAATTTTATTTTAATTTTTTCCAATTGAGATAAATTCAAGGGAATAATAAATATATCTGAAATATAATTATTTTTAGAAAGAAATTGAGTATTTTTATTCAATTTTAACATCTTATCTAGGAATATGAAATTAAACTTCAATATTCCTAGTCATATTGGGTTTTAATGGATTTGGAGATATAAATTATAAAGACCGAGACTTATAAATTACATAATCTATAATTATGATAATAATTCACTTTGAGGATCTTTTTAGTTTTAGAGAATTAGATAATTGGGTCTGAACATTAACAAAACAACTTGAATATTACATGTAGGCACTTCTACTCAGTATCAATTTTTTAGAAAATAAAAACTCTTTGAAAGAAAGATTCAAGACTTGTTCCATGTTTTAGACAGAATGAATTTTCCTTGATCCCATCCTTGACACTATTACACATTATGTCATGTGAAAAAATTTCAAAAACATGGTATGAGCAAAAAAAGCACTGTAATGGATACACAAAGAAGGAAAACTATTAGTTTTTTAAAATATCATGTAAACCATGAATACCTTATCATAAGTAATATTTTTCACCATTATGAAGTAGTAAATAAACTTCAATGAATAAATTATCATTATTTACAAGTTTTTTACAAAATGATTATCATAAAATGCATAGAAAGAACAGAAAACATATATAGCTATCATGGGACCTAAACATACATAAATAGAAAAATCATACGGTCGACATCCACACATATTACTAAATGGAATAGCCATATTGCTGAGTTTTATACCCAATGTCACGACCCATCTTCAGGGCCCGTGCTGTGACTACCCCAAGCCCGCTTTACATAGGCTGGGGGCAGGCGACTAGCACCAAGACGTAAATCCCGATAAAAAGGGAAGGCATTGCCTTTATAAAGTAACAAACACCACAGAGTACGCAAGCTGATGTAAACACTATTTAAATTGAGTACAATAGTAAGTGATGGAAAGTAAATGGGCCAGAATACAAACCCAACTGAAAGTAAAATATAACTAAAAAGATAGTACAGCAGAAGAAATGTAAAGCATCAACTCTGAGACATCCTCTAGAAATCCCACCTGAAGGGTGGGTAAAGATAGTCTCCACAGCTCCTCGGGTCCAGCCATCCACTCCGTGAACATCCTGTCCAGTGATCCACCTCCAGGTACCGTCCAGCTCCACAAGCCTCCACCTCGATCAGCTCTGTCTGTCGTCTAGATCCAACACTACGTAGTGTGGGGATAGCCCATGCAGGGGTGAGTATACGATACTCAGTAGGGACCCCAAGACCCCCAAAGGTGTCCCAGAATCCATGAAGGATAAACCAAAAAGGAAATATACAATCACGAAGTATCAACCAACTCTAATTAGGTATATTCCTATACATATACCTAAGTCATCAATTCCAATACTGCTCCAACTCACGATCCCAAGTTCAACCCAGTCCACACAGGAAAATATAACCCAATCCACATAGGAATTCCCAACCCAATCCACACAGGATAGAAAGTCAATCATATCGAAGATAATTATTGAAAGTCAAGACTTAGCTCACACATGTATACTACTCATGAATAGGGGTGGAGATGATTGATGTAGCCTCTGAATCATCTCCCCTGCCCAAACCACATTGGTTCCAAGTATAGAAGTCGCCGCTGCCGAACCCACATTGGATCCTAGTATAGTAACCATTGCTGTAGAACCCACGTAAGATCCAAGTATAGTCATCATCGCAGCCGAACCCATAGAGGATCCAAGTACAGTCGTCCTTTCTGCCAAACCCACGTAGGATCCAAGTACAGTCATCATTGTCATCAAACCCACAGAGGATCCCCGCATGGTAGTCTTCACATTCTCAACTAGCTCAAGGGTTCCCGCACAAAGAATACTCGATTCCCGTAGGGTCCACTCCTCGAGTCAAAGGGGTGGTTACATCAACCATCCCGAAGACCAGAGATGATGTATCTCAACGTTCTATCCCACAACATCGGGTAAAACCAAGAAAAACGTTCCCATGTCACGGAGAACAAGAAAACCAAGCCATTTTACTAAAGAAAACGGCATGTAGGTAATCAATACACACCATGTAATTAGACACCGGGTACTGCCCATGTGAAACGGTCTGTGTCATTGGGATGGTCACGTAAAAAGTAAGTACACAGCCTGTGGTATGGTTACACACCGTGTCTTCAGTCCACAGGTACTGTCTGTGTACCGCATCCCGTGTGAAAAGGGTTGTTTGTGTAAAAACTAAGTACGTGGTGTGTGGTATTGTTACACGCCATTTCCAAACTTCTAGGGTTGACTCCATGTATGTTGGCTATGCCTAGTCGTGTGGTTTTTTCCGTGTCCATGTGTCTCCCATATTACACATCGATCCTCGAGAAGCTTCTTCTGCCATTCAATGTTGATAATACACACCATGCCTCATGGCTATGTATTTCTATCCATGTTCGTGTATTTACCTTGAATACAATCCATTTCCATCGAAGTCTACTCTGTCAGACTGTGTGGACAGTACACGCAGTGTGACTGGTGTCACATACCGTGTGTCACTTCTTCTGATGTATGTTACTTCTACCACTGAATGCTTGCACTGCACGGTGTGTGCTTTGGAAAGACACTCCGTGTATTCTGGAATTTTCCAGAAACGATTCCTCTAGCCAGCACGCCTCCAGAGGCATCCATCCATTCTTCCGATGATCCTTTTGCTATAAACCTCCCATTCATAGGTCATATATATGTTCCGAGGCCGTTTCTATGTTTTTGGGCGTCCGATCAACTCCAAAAACTTTCTTTGATTCACCTTTCAAGAACAGTTGTAGAACACCATACAACAAGAATGGCGGAGGAATCATACCGTGTTAGTTTGTTCAAGTTCATTCTGCATTAGTTTGATAGCAAAAGTCTTAGGGAGAAACATCAACATGGAAGGAAAACCAATATTTCTCAATTAAAAACACACCCCTACCTCAATTCAAGAATTTTGATCACTAGATGAAGGATTGAGATTCTTTCGTTATTCTCTTGACGTTGTCGTGGAATAACGACATCACTTCATCAACGTCGAGAAGATAGAAGCCGAGGTTGGCACCGGCATTCTTGGCGTTCTTCGATGAGAGAATGAAGTGGAAACATTCTTCTTGGGAAGAATTTAGTTCTTTCTACTCTTATCCCACAATGCAAAGAGTCAACCCCAAATAAAATAATTCTACCCCTATTTTATTAAATCATGGCATGTATTTGAAAATAAAAAATTCAAAAACAACTCACATAATTAATTAAACATATGTTGTATAATTTATTAGGAGTTTAGTTGGAAATAATTAATGTGGGTGAGAGTGAGGAGTTACTTAAATAAAGGGGGAGTTAGAGGGTTAAAGGAATGTGAAGGGGTGGGGCTCGTGTGGTCCCCACCACACAAATATCCTATCATGGGTAGTTAGGGGCTTGGTGGTCCCACCCCATATACCCCATGTAGGATATAACAATTAGTTAATGTAAATAAAATTATACCACAATTTTATTTACTTCACATTTTAATCCTCAATTTTTAACAACTTCCCACGAGAAAACGCACCTTCAGAAATGGTCCTCTTAAGAAAATACTTTCACTGCAGTTTCATCGGTGCCCTCAAATTTCGATTTCGAGCACCGGTACAAATGTTAGAAAAACCCGCTCGTTTGTCCACTGAACGTACCCGAGCTAAACTTCGGAAAATGATTCTGGGCACATTGGGCCTTGGAATCAGGTACCGTCAAAAACTGCATACTCGTAAAATCCCAAAGAAATTAAGAAAAAATATTCTTTGAAATTTTCAGGTCTTTAAATTACTCCCATCCGAGGGATTTACGTCCTTGTAAAGATACATAACAATATATGGAAAAAAATGAGGGTACTGAGCACACATCTGATCCTCCTGCTCCCATGTTCTCCCCTGGAGTTTCCCGTGATGCCACCTGATGTGCACTAGAGGAATCGATCATCCACATAGGACCTTCTCCTATCGATCCTCAATATCCACCGGAACCGCATCAAAAGTCGCCCCGTCATCGATATCCATCTCACTATGATCAATGATATGCATCGGGTCATGCATGTATCTCCTTAGCTGAGATACATGGAATATGTTGTGCACCTAGTGAAACTGAGGCGGAAGAGCCACGCGATAAGCCACCACGCCTATCCTGCTGAGAACCTAGAATGGTCTGATGAAGTGTAGAGATAACTTGCCGCCCCTGCCAAATCACTGTAATCCATGTCGAGGTGAGACCCATAAGAAAAAGTGGTCACCATCCTCGAACTGAAGTGGTTTCCACCTCTTATCATCATAGGACTTCTATCGGCTCTTAGAAGCCCTCATCCACTCCTGGATGATCTTCACCTTCTCCATCATGGCCTGGACCATCTCTGGTCATACAAGTGATGACTCCCCAGGGTATGTCCAACACAGAGGTTATCTACAAGGTCGGCAGTACAATGCCTCATATGGTTCCATCCCGATGGGGAGTGGTAGTTTTTGTTATACGCAAACTCCACCAGGGGTAGGAGATCTTCTCAACTGTGAACAATGTTAAGGACACATGCACGGATCATGTCCTCGAGATTCTGAAAGGTCCTATCTATCTCATCATCCGTCTATGGGTGAAAGGTGGTGCTCAGACTTAGCTGCGTCCCAAATGCCTCATGAAACCCCTACCAAAGCCGTGAAGTAAAGAGAGTGTCTCAATCGGAGACGATTTAAGATGGCACACCATGAAGCTGTACGATCTCCTGAACGTAGAGGAGTACCAAGCTCTCTACTGATCCCTACATTCTGATGGGTAAGAAGTGAGCTAACTTGGTGAGTCAGTCGACAATCACCCAGATGGATTCATGTCCTCTGGAAGTACGTGGAAGACCTATCATGAAATCCATATATATCCCATCCCACTTCCATTCTGGGACCTCTAAGAGTTGTACAAAGCCTGCTGGTACCTGGTGCTCTGTCTTCACCTACTAGAAGGTGAGGCATCGTGAAACAAACTCTTCCACAGCCTTCTTCATAACTGGCCACTAGTGTTATCATCTGAGTTCCTGGTACATCATCGCTACTCCACGATGTATCGCTAGATGTGAAGTATGAAAATATTCATCACCTACAGCAATAATGCAACTGGTACCATGGTACGTCCTCTGAAAATGATGATGTTCCCTCCTCCTAATGAAAATCCATCAGGTGCCTGTCTTGTGGATATCTGCTCACGCTGCTTCTCGCAGTCAACGTCCCCAAGTTGTGCCTCTCTGGCCCATTGATATAGTGGAGGAGTGAATGTGAGAAACTGTATAAGTACTGCCCCATCTCTATCCACGAAGGATATCGGCAATGCAACTAGCTGCTTCGTCACCTCTCCAAGTAGTTGGATACCCGACCTCCTGCTGAGAGCATCGGCTGCTATGTTCCCCTTACCATGAGTATAGACTATACCAATGTCATGTTCCTAGTGTATCTTGATCCATCCCCGCTATACCAGGTTCAGGTCCTTCTGCGAGAAGATTTACCTGAGACTCTAGTGGTCAGAGTAGACTGTAAAGCTCTCTCCCATCAGATAGTTCCACTAAATCTTCAATTAAAAGACCACTAAAGATAATTCCAGGTCATGGGTAGCATAGTTATTCTCATGCTGCCTCAACTGTCTTGATCCATAGGTGATCACTACCCACTCCTTCTTCATGACACACCCAAGACTGGTCCTTGATGCATCACAGTAAACTACGTACCCTATGCCCTCCTACGGTAGCCTCTAGATGGGTGCACTGGTCAATGTTTTCCTCAGCTCCCAAAATCCCTGCGACATCTATCTGACCATACAAAGGGTTTACCCTTCTTCATCAAAGTCAAAAGTGGTTCTGAAAAACAGGAGAAGTATGGCACAAATCTCCGATAGTACCCAGCCAGACCTTGGAAACTATGCACCTCCATCACACTCTGGGGTGGATCCCAAGCTAGCAATTCCTCGTTCTTCATAGGATCCACCGCAACTCCCGCCTTATAGATGATGTGTCCCAAGAAGTGGACCTCTCGAATCCAGAACTGACACTTCTAGAACTTACCATAAAGCTGGTGCTCTCGGAGTGTATCCAGTACAACACGAAAATGGTAGGCATGCTCCTCCTCAGTGGTCGAGTAAATCAATATGTCATCGATGATGACTATAACAAATCAATCAAGGTATGGCTGGAAGATCCTATTCATGAGACTCATGAACACTACTGGAGCGTTGGATACGCCGGAAGGAATAAACAAGAACTCATAGTGGCCATACCAACACCTGAAGGTTTTCTTCTGCACATCCTCATCTCGAACTCTGAGCTGATGATAGCCCAACCTGAAGTCTATCTTCGAGAACTAGCGTGATCCCTTGATCTGATCGAAGAGGTCATCTATCCTCGGAAGTGGATACTTGTTCTTCACGGTCACCTGGTTCAGGCGACCGTTGTCGACACATAGTCACAAGCTCATGTTATCCTTCTTGGCGAAAAAATCGGGGAAGCCTAGTGGGAAACTCTAGGTTGAATGAATCCCTTGCCCTCTAAGTCCTCCAGTTGTACCCACAACTCACGAAGCTCATCGGGTGCCATACGATATGCTAGTGTAGATATCGATGTTGTACCGGGGTACATGTCAATATAGAAGTCTACCTCTCTAATAGTAGACAATCCTGGAACGTCGTTAGGAAAACCATTGCATATTGATCCACCACAACAAGAACACTCAGACTCTGCACATCAACTACTCCTAGGATAATACTAGCCAATTGATGAGTAATCATTTGTCCTCTCCTCTGTGTGAGTCCATCCTATGCTGCAAAGGATCCCTTCTCACAAGTGAAGGTGAACCTTCTCCCCTCGGTGCGAACACATCGTACCTTGTGCCTAATATATTTGATCTGAGCAAGGACCATAGATAACCAATCCATGCCAAAGACAACGTCGTAAGGCCTCGACGCCGCTACAAGAAGATCCCAACTGAAGTTCTCACCTCCTAGAGTAAGATCACACTACCGGCCCAAGTGCGTAATCATCGTGTCTTCTCCCAAATCAGTCTCTAGCCGTAAGGATCGAGCCAACAACTCCGTCATAATCTCCAAGCTCTGAACAAAGGCAACGAAAATGAAATAACGACTTGCTCCTGTGTCCTTAAGGACTATATCAAGGGTGGAGTAGACACATATAGTACCTCGAATCATATCAGGTGCGCCGTGGTGGTAGGCCTCCACTGCCTAAATTTGAGCCTGCCTCTGTCTGCCAGCACCCTATGGTCAGGGTGGACCTGTTGGTGGTGGTGGTGGTAGAGCCTCAATGCATTACCCACCACCAACTGCTCAGACAACTCCTCTACCTCATCTGACTACTTCTTACGGACCTCCATTGTCAAACCTCTGCCTCTACCTGGGTGGTCGCTCAACCATCTACTTCTCCTCGACATGGCGGGTCGGGCAATCACAAGCCATGTGTCCCTACCCACCACAAACATAGCACTATCTGCATCTTGAATGACTGGCTCTACTACTTGTTCCCCACACATTAGAACCAGTGTCCGGAGGTCGCCTACCTGATTGTCTGGTCCACTTGGACCTCTGCGACGTATGTCTACTGCCATCTTTAGAAGACTCCGCTACGTGTCGCCTTGCAGTAGGCCTCGCTGTTGGCATAGGCTCAGCTAGAAATCTCTCCACAAGAAGGGCTTTCTCCAGTACTCCTGCCTGCATCGGAATACCGAGGGATATCATCGATGCCCTGATCTCATGTCTCAGTCCCTGCTCGAATGTTAGGGCATGGCAGAATGGGTCACGTACCATGTCTGTGGAGTACCGTCAGAGGTCAGTAAATCTTGTCGAGTACTTGGCTACTGTCATGCTGCCCTGACGAAATTTTAGTAACTCTTGAATGTGCACCGCACGGAGGGTGGAGAGTACGAACTCTGAGAAGAATAGGGTCTCGAACTCCATTCAAAGAATAGATACATCATCGTGCACCTGTAGCATTAGGCTCCACCATCTACTTGATGTCGCGTGCAAGAGAATCGCTCAAAGGATCAACATGAGGTCTGCTGGTGTCCCTACCAATCTGAAGACTCGAACAACAACCTCCAACCAATCCCCGACTACCTGAGGGTCTGTCTCCCCATGGAACCTGGGTGGTCTCTAATGTTGAAACTCGTGCTGTGCACATAGGCGATGTGCACTCTCAGCTGCTGGGGCCGATGGAATCATTGGGTCAGCTAGTAGAGGTACCGCTGGTTCCTCCACTGCAATGGGGCCCTGCACCGAGGCCTCATCACTCGGTGGACTGCTGTCTCGCACAAAACTCAGAACCCTATCTGGCTGCAGTCATGTGGCCATCCTAAAAATAAGCAGGTGTGCCACGGTCAATATATTATACCTGGTGAGCTGACACATAATAATCACAATGAAATTTTTTAAAACACACATGTAATCAATGTTTTCGTGCATTGAGTCAGAAATTAGAAGTCAAGGTCCTGGTGTGTGGATACATCGGCCACCGCACCAACACAGGACACCCTGGACAGATAACCACACTCAATACTCTAAACATTATTTCTTCATAGAGAAGGAATTATCAGAGTCCTGAGTTCTGCAGTAGATCCGACCCCTCTGATACCAATTTTTCATGACCCATCCTTGGGGCCCGTGCCGTGACTACCCCAAGCCCAACTTTCAGAGGCCAGGGGATGGTGACTAGCACCAAGGCATATATCCCGATAAAAAGGGAAGGCATTTCCTTTATACAGTTAAAAACACCATAGAGTACGCAATAATAAGTAAACACTAAGTAAACTGATTAAAAAGTAAGTGCTGGAAAGTAAATGGGCCAGAATACAATCCCAACTGAAAGTAAAGTACAACTGAAAAGATAGTACAATATCAGAAACTAAAGAAGCAACTTCGAGTTGTCCTCTGGAAATCCCACCTGAAGGGTGGGTACAAATAGTATCCTCAGCTCCTCGGGTCCAGCCGTTTGCTCCGTGTACGTCCCATCCAGTGATCCACCTCTAGGTATCGTACAGCTCCATGAGCCTCCACCTCGATCTGCGTTGTCCATTTTCGGCATCCAACACAATGTAGTGCGGGCATAGCCTGTGAAGGGGTGAGTATACGATATTCAGTGGGGACCCCTAGACCCCCTAATGTCTCCCAGAATCCACGAAGGATAAACCACAAAGGAAAGATACAATACTAAAGTATCAACCAACTTATCTTAGGTATATTTCCATACATATACCTAAGTCATCAATTCCAGTACTTCTCCAACTCAGGAGCCCATGTTCAACCTAGTCCACAAAGGAATTTACAACCCGACCCCCACAGAAAAGCACAACCCAATCCACACAGGATAGAAAGTCAATCATATCAAAGATAATGATTGAATGTCAAGACTAAGCTCAAAAAGGTATACTACTCATGAAGAGGGGTGGAAATGATAGATTTAGCCTCCGAATCATCTCCCCTACTGATACCACGTAGGATTCAAGTACATAAGTCGTCACTTCTGAACCCACATAGGATCCTAGTACAGTAACCATCGCTGCCGAACCCACGTAGGAACCATGTACAGTCATCATCACTGCTGAACCCACAGAGGATCCATGTACAATCATACTTGCTTCCGAACCCACATAGCATACATCTACAGTAATCATTGTCGTCGAACCCACAGAGGATCCCAGCATGGTAGTCGTCGCAGTCGCAGCCAGATCTAGGGTTTCCGCACACAACATTCTCGATTCTGGGAGGGTCCACTCCTCTAGTCAAAGGGGTGGATACATCAGCTATCATGAAGACCATAGATGATGTATCTCAACATTCCATCCCATGACATAGGGAAAAACAAATCAAAACGTGCCCGATTCATGGAGAACAAGACAGCCATGCCATTTTCCTAAAGTACACGGTGTGTAGGTAATCAATACATGTCGCATCATTAGACACCAGGTACTTCCTGTTTGAAACATACTGTGACAAGGGGAATGTCTTTTAAAAAGTAAGTACACGACATGTGGTATGGTTACACGACGTTTCTTTAGTCCACGGGTACTATCCGTGAACCGCAACCCATGTCAAAAGGGTTGTTCGTGTAAAAAGTAAGTACACGACATGTGGTATTGTTAAAGGTCATGTCCAAACATCTGGGGTCGGCTCCGTGTACGCTGGCCAGGGCTGGATGTGTGTTTCTTCCCATGTCCATGTGTCTCCAATATTACACGTCATGCCTCGTGAAGATTCTTCTGCCTTACAATGAAGATAATACATGCCATGCCTTGTGGTCGAGTATTTCTGTCCGTGTCCATGTATTTCCCGTGAATACACGCCATTTCCATCAAATTCTTATCTATCAAACAGTGTGGACAGTACACGTCGTGTGACCGGTTTCAGACGCCGTGTGTCACTTCTTCTGATGTCCGTTACTTCTGTCGTTGAACGCTTTCACTACACTGCATGTGCTTTGGAAGTACACACCGTGTATTCTAGAATTTTCCAGAAATGAAGCCTCTGGACAACACACCTCCCGAGGCGTCTGTCCTTTGTTCTGATTACTCGTTTTCTACAAAACTCCCATTATTAGGTAGTCCAGATGTTCCGAGGCCATTTCAGATGTTTTTGGGCCTTCGTTCGGCTCCAAAAACGTTCCTTGATTCACCGTTCAAGAACGTTTGGAGAACACCATACAACAAGAATGACGGAGGAATCAGACCGTGTTATTTTGGTCTGCTCACTTCCACATTAGTTTGATAGCAAAAGGTTTAGATAGAAACTTCAGCATGGACGGAAAACCAATATTTATCAATTAAAAACACACCCCTAACTCAATTCAATAAGGTTGATCGCTTGACGAAGGATGGATATTATTTCATTGTTCCACTGACGTAGCCGCAAAATGACGGTGTCACTTCGTCAGCATCGATAAGAAAGAAGCTGAGGTTGGCACCGGTGTTCTTGGCATTCATCGATGAGAGAAATAAGTGGAAACGTTCTTCATGGGAAGAATTTAGTTCTTTCTCCTCTAATCCCCCAACACAACAAACCAACACCAAATAAAATAAGTTTACCCTTATTTAATTAAATCATGGCATGTATTTCAAAATACAAATTCAAAAACAACTCATTTAATTATTTAAACATAAATTGTCTAATTAATTAGTTGTTTAGTAGGAAATAATTAATGAGGGTAAGAGGGAGGAGTTACTCACAGAAATGGGGAGTTAGAGAGTTATAGGAATGTGAAGGGGTGGGGATTGTGTGGGCCCCACCTCACAAATATCATAACATTGGTAGTTAGGGGATTTTGGGTCCCACCCCAACTACCCCTTGTAGGATATAACCATTAGTTAAAGTAAATTAAATTTTACTATAATTTTATTTACTTCACATTTTAATCCTCAATTTTTAAGAAATCCTCATGAGAAAACTGACCATCTGAAATTGTCCTCTTAAGAAAATATTGGCGTTGCAGTTTCATCGGTGCCCTCTGATTTCGATTCCAAGCCCCAGTTCGAAAGATAGAAAAACCCGCTCGTTCATTCACTGAAGGTACACGATCTAAACTTTAGAAAATGATTCCAGGAACACCGGGCCTCGGAATCAGTTGCCGTAAAAAACTGTGTACTTGTAAAATCCAAAAAAAATTAAGAAAAACATTTCCTTGAAATTAGCGGGTCTTTACACCCAATGCATTTTTGGTTATATCATAACCACCTATCCCAGTTTATCATTACCTCACTATCATTTGTTTTATCATGTAACCACCCATCAAATGTTCGTATACCATTATAAAATCATAACACATATAATATTAAAAATATAAATATTTTACTTATAACTTTTCATTTGAAATAAAAATTAGTCATTTCATGATATTTAAATAATAAACTGATTTCAAAACCCATTTTCAATACCAAATCACCCAAAAATAGTATAAGGGGTTTTTTCATTTTTAAAACATTAACGCTTATAGATGAAGCCAACTAACGATTACAATGGAAGATATGTCATTATCGCTGCAAACGTTAAAAACATTCCTTTTGTAGTTTTTAAAATGATACATAGAAAATATATTCTCATTGAATGAAATGAAATGTATAATGAATTTAAAAACTATATAAATGAATGTCCTGTATAAATCAAAATACGTCTCAATGAAATGAGATTGTGGCGATGTCCCTTACATTGTGTCTAAAGTGACCCATTCGTTCATTAATATCTTGAATAAAAATATTAAGGTATTTTATACATTAATAAGAACCTTTTAAAGTTTATTATTCCTTTTATATCATTTATTATCTTTCTATAATAAATAGTTAATTATTTGTGTTCATAGCAGGAATTTTTTCCACGTTTGAAACATGAGATAAAAATGAACTTGTTATAATTATAAACTATCCATGTGGTCAAAATTACATTATCTCCATTATGATATTAATTACATAGATAACATATATATCATATATATCCAGTATATATTTGTATTTATAACATTATATGAAACATTTAGATAAGAAATGAAATGCACCGTTCATGGAGATGGTAAGTCGTACGTATGCTGGAACAATACTTGAATTTCTATTTCGTAATTTAATTGAATGAAATAATAATTATACATAGTTATATTATAACTAGAATATAATATCATATATATAATTTTAGTGAATCTATCCTTTATAAGTTCCATGTGTGGCACGAATGATTCATATCACTTTGAGGGGACGGTAGTCCGCACTTCCTCGAATGAAATTATCATATATACCCACAATGGAAACTATAAAGGTATTCTATAAATAAAAAATACTGAATATTAGAATCAATATAAATAAAATATATATCACATAAAAATATAGAACCATCATAATGGCCACCATGAATGGTGGCTAGAGATAACTGAACAATCATCTTTTTTTGAGGTAGTATTTCTTTGTCCACAGAAACAATATGTCCTTTTCACATTAGATACAGGTGTGTGTTAGTGTAGTTTGAATAATTCTCATTAAAACAACCTATTAGGTTGAGGATACTATTTTTTTTATAAAATAATGTTATAAAAAGTGTTTAGGGGGTTCGGGAAGTAGAATAAAAGAAAAGAACATAGAAGAAGACATTACCTTTAAATTGGATAACTCCATTTGGTTTGAACCAAAAGGATTTCTTGATGTGCCTTATTACTACTGTAAGGATTATAAGTGAAAGATATGGATGTCGAGATCTAAATTGGGCAGTGCTTGGATGAGACAAGGGTCATGAGAGGTGTGAGTTGTGGGTAAGAGGTGAGGGATTTTTATAAGGGGATGAGGGGATCATTAGGAATGTCTGAAAATATTATTTTATAATATAATTATTTTTGGTTTCAAAAGGTCCAAAACTAATTAATGTCGAAAATAAGATGAATCACGTTTTAAAAAAAGCATCCAATTAAAATTTTATAGGTTTTGGATATTGTTTTAATTTTTATAATGTTCATTATTTATATATATTTTTAATGAGGTAAACATTGCATCATTATTGTAACTTAAATAATTTGTCTTATTTGATGTATAAAATTTATAAAATTATACCATGATGTAGGAAATCAATTTATATTTAAAAAAATATATTTATAGTCAGATAGATAACTTATATATCCCCATGTAAAAACCGATTTACAAAAACATATATTTTGAGGTCATTTTTGTCTTTACTCTAAATTAATTACTCTAAAGTGTCATTGTCACTCATAATTTACACAATGGGGAAAAAGTTTTCCCAATAATTCAAATCATCATAAATATATCAACTAATAAGATTAGGAAACATGTTAGTGTAAATGAATATTATTATAATATTATTTTTACCTTTAATTCCCTTATTTACCTATAACAATAGTAAATAAAAGTCAAATGTTACAATACACCAAAAATTATTTTCATTTTATTGAATAACATTTTCCATACTAATAAGAACCATGTATGTTGGATTTTCGAAATTCAATTTACAGAAGAGGTAAAATTTTATTTAAATGAAAAAGTTAGCTTCTTAACAACTATTCAGTGTGTTCACTATTCATGAAATATTGATGTTTTAAATAAAAATACCAAAAAAAATTAGACTCAGATATATTTGATATTCCGAATTCAAAAAATATGTCTATTTTACCAAATTCAAAATATAGAAGTTGGTTTAATTAATTTAAAATTAATTTCCGTTGTCAAAATAAAAGTCTTTTTTAAGAAACAATAACTTTCAATAGATTGACACTAGTTTTTGTCCAATTTCAAAGTAAAATTACATCCAATGACCAACATTGGATTAAATGGTATAAATAAAATCATCATTACAATTATAAACCAATTAAAAAAATAATCTACCCATATAAATAAATTATATTAAAAGGAAGTTCTGAATTATAATACATTACTTTTCTGTATTCATTAAAAATGAATTTTATAATCAAAATACCAAAAATTTACCCAATGTAAATTTTGATGACCCAATTCTAAAAAAATAATTTTATTTTATCAAATATAACATATAAAAGTGACCAAAACTATATTTAAATAAGATTCCCCATAAAAATGTGGTAAATAAAACTTTTAATGATTACTAAAATATTTGTGCTTAAAATTAGATTCATTCATATTTTATGCCTCAAAAATTTATTGGACAAATGTAACAACATCTAAAAACATGAATAATCATATTTTAGTTAGATTTATTCATTCACGCCAATAAGATATATAAGAGTTAACTACCATTTTAAATAATAATATATTATTATTATTAATATTATTTTCTATCCCAACGTTGTGTGCAACATAAGATTTCAAAGAAACTCGTTATTGTGTATCAGGTACTCCATAAAACATATCATCCACCTTAAAGGATAGTTAATATTTAATTCACAAATATTAATAAATATGAATAATTATTATTTTTTATATACCAGGGATGAAAGATCCTTCCACCCTTTTTGAAATTGCATACTCACAAGTTTAATCACTAATCAAATAAGTGTGGGTATTTATACCTCATAACATTTATTTATTTTTATGTCTCCTCTTGGACCATACATTTTTTTCCCAAAACTATTACCTTATAAATTACCTTACTCCACAAAACATTCTCTCTTCGGTCAAGAATCATGACTGGTTGTTCCTCATAAGAGAGATTCTCTTCCTGCTGAACTACCTTTGGGCTAAAACCATGAGATGGATCTGACATATATTTCATCAACATTAAAACATTAAAAACATTGTGTACTTTGGATAAACTAGGAGTTAAAGCAACTCTATAGAAAGCTTATCCAACATTAGCTAGGATTTCATAAGGTCCGATGAACATGAGACTCACCATTCTTTTCTTACCAATATGCATCACAATTTTCATTGGAGAAACATTGATATAGATATGATCACCTACCTCTAAGGAATGATCCTTCCTTTAGTAATCCGCATAACATTTCTTCCTACTATGATTTGTTCTCATGTACTTTTGAATCAACTGAAATTTCTTTAATCCCTTTTACCAATTATGGTCCCATCACCTTTCTTTTACCTCCTTCACCACAAAATTTTTTTGTTAAACACTGGTTCCCATATTATTCCCCGAATGGATCCATCTGTATACTAGAATGAAATGTATTGTTATAAAAAAAATTCAAAAAAAATTATATTGGTCCTAACTTCCCTGGAAATCCATTTAACATGCACATAGCATGCCCTCCAAGTTCTGAATAGTTCGTTTGTACTACCCATTTAATTGAGGATGAAAAGATTTACTAAAATTTAATTTAGTATCCAATGACTTCTGATGTACTTTCCAAAAGTAATAAGTAATCCATGGTTTACAATTAGATACAATGGAGAGGGGAACTATATACAACCTGAATATATCCTTAACATACAATTGGGAAAGTTGATCTGGAGAAAAATTATATCGAATAGGATGAAAATAAGTAGATTTAATCAACTGATCAATAATAATCTAGATTTCATAATTACATCGAGATGTCTTTGGTAATCTCACAACGACGTCCAGGGATATATTTTCCCATTTACACTCTGGCACAGATAATTACTAAAGCATCCATTACGGTTACTTCCATTATGATTTAACCTATTAATAAGAAAAAAATTTCACAACAAAATTAGAAATATCTCTATTCATTCCATCACACCAATAATTCTCCTAAAGATCTATGTACATCATAGTTAATTCAAGATGAATTGAATATGGGGAACAATGATCTTCACATAACAAATCATCCATCAACTGAGAATAACAAAGCAGAAATAATCTCTTCCCAAAATTAAAAACACGATCTTTTTCAATGTTAAATACGAGAATCTTATACTTATGAATGAACTATAACTTTTTCTGTAACTCAATATCTTCATTCGGAACGTGAATAATTCTATCAAACAGATAAGATTTCACTTCCATTAAATAAAAACCTAAGAAATTTCCAACACTAAAAATGTCTATTCCAAAGTTCACCAAATCCAAAACCAATGGATCTCATCCCAAATGTATTATGGTTAACGAAGCATTTCCTTTTCGACTGAAAGAATTAGCCACATTATTTTCTTTTCCTGGATGGTAATGAATTGTTTAATCACAATCCTTATTAATTTAAATTATATCCTATGTCTCATGTTTAATTATTTATGAGTGAATATATACTTCAAAAATTTAGGGTTAGTATATGTTTCACATTTTTCACCTTACATATGATGCAGTTAAATTTTTAAAGAAAAAATATCATCTAATTCCAAATCATGTTTAGGGTAATTTAACTCATGTTGTTTCATCTAACGTGAATCATAAGAAATTACTTGATCATTTTTCATAAGGATACATCTAATTTCATTCAACAAAGAATCATTGTAGATAAAATATTCACCATTTCTTGAAGGTAATTCCAAAACTTAAGCATTTATCAGCCATCTTTTAAATTACTAAAAACAAACATCATATACTTTTTTCCAAATTAACTTAACAGATTTTCAAATTAAATTATTTCGTGGGATAGATAACCATGAAAAAGTTTCATCAATACTCTTGTAATAGCATGATAAACAAATAAAACAACGGCTCTGGGTTATATTTTTGTGTCTAGGCCATTCTCAAACAATATTTGTTTTTGTGGGATCCATAGTTATGCCATTTTTTAAAAAAATATGACCATGGAAAGAAATATGTTGTAACCAAAACTCACACTTACTGAATTTTTAAAGAAAATTATTTTCTTTTAAGGATTGATATAATATTATTAAATTCCATTCGTGTTCCTCTTTAACTTGGGAATAACCAATATATCATCAATGAAAACAACCACAAACTTATCTTGGAACTCATAGAAAATTCTATACATAAGATCCATGAATACTGTAGGATCATTGGTTAACCCAAAATTCATAAATAAAAATTCATAATTTCCATATATAGTACCAATCACGGTATTTATAATGTCTTCTTCCAGTACATTCAAATGGTGGTTCCCCGACCTCATTTCAATCATCAAAAAATACTGAGCTCCATGTAGCTGATCAAATAAATCATCAATATGAAGAAAATTATACTTGTATTTAAATGTGATTTTATTCAATACACTATAATAATTTCAATGTATCATTGTACTGGCTTTATTTTTAGTAAAAAAATTAGTTGCACACCATGATGTTGTGTGAGGTCGAATGAACCCTTTATCTTATAACCATTTCAAGTGATTCTATTACTCCAAAAGTTCATTTTTATCCATTCCATAAAGGGGTTTTAGAAATTTTCATCGCATCAGGAACAAAGTCAATAGTAAATTCTACTTCCCTATCATGTATAATACCATGCAAGTCATCATGAAAAAAAATCATGGTACTCATTTACCAATGGCACATCATTAATCTGAATAGTTATTTTATTATCAAAAATAAGTGTATGTTAACATTTATTTCCATATTTTACTAATTTCTTAACTTTTTGATATGTTATCAAAGGTAAGGGTTCATTATTGTACACAAATTGAAAATATTTCAGAAAAAAAAATCCTCAGCTATATAGTCAATCTTAGCATGATAAAAATAAAGCCAATACATACCCAAAATAACATAAAACTATACTAGAGGCAAAATAATAACGTTTTCTAGTATATTTTTCCTCAAAAAAGGTTAGGAAGGTTCCTATGATTCGTTTTTGTCTCATCATTTTTTCCTAGTGTGTTTACCATAAGTTCAAGATTTATATATTTAGATGGAATTTCCAATTTACTAGAAATATTCTCATAAATGAAAAAATGTGTAGACACTAAATCAAACAACACTTTGGAATAATCAAAATAAACAAATACTATACCTGATACTACATCATTCGATGCTCCAACATCTACTCAAGTAGATGAAAATGATTTCGCCAACCTTTCCAACTTTTAGTTAGACTACTTTCCCTCAATTATGTTCTTTTTTGGACACTCATTTGCTTAATGACCCATTTCATTTCACACAAAACATCATAATACTAGATTTTCATTGCATGCTTCACCATATTCATTATAGTTAGGATCATTATGACCAATCATACCACAACATAAGCACATTCTAAACATTGATAAACATTATACACGATGTTTTTTTACCACACTTTTCACGTGATGGATATTAAATTTTTTTACGTCCAGGATTCATTGATGAATTGTATCCTTTTTCCTACCAACTGGACCTCTTCTTTTTTTTTCGCTCTTAGAACACCTAATAATAATAAAACTCAATTTCCCCCTTCTCATCTCATCTGAAAAATTTCTCATATCATTTGAATTAACTAAATGCTAATGTTCATTGATATTACGACTTCAGTACTGAGTAAAGTTGATTTATATTACTATCAAGATCTCAGATGAAATTTTAAAGCATACCTTGCCTGTGGAGTGCACTTTTTTCGTAATAAGCCACTGAGTCATCCTCCAAAATCAATTATAATAATTATTTTTCAATCCTAATTCAAAATACCATATAAAAATATCTCTCAAGAAATATACCTTTGAATTCATCGTAGTCCAGAGCATCAATCTCATGACAACCACATATATTTTTCACCATTGACCACGGCTGATTTCCTTAATCATAAAAATGGTAAACATCAAGACAAGCATTTTGATGTTCTAAACCACCCATGTCATTGAAAATCATCTCCAGTGCTTTAATCCACCCTTCACCTAGCACAATGCCAGATGATCGCTTGAATGATAGAGGTAAATGTCTCATAAAATGCTCCACTATAGACAGGATCCTTTGTGGTAGATCTGGATGATATCATGAATGGATACCACAACCATTTATATGATGATTCAACTATTCAATCACTGCAAAAAAACTGTTCAGTTTTGATTCTGACCATCTCTTGTGGCTAATTTGGAAGATTGTTTTCCTCTGTATGCTTTCCCAACATAGTTACCCTATTTCCTCTGATGAAAGTAATTATGAACTCATAAATATCATAGGTGAAGCAACATGGTAATCTATAAATGATATGTCATTTCAATCTTACCATAATGTAATTTATGGACATTAATTTAAAAATATGGAAACTTTAAAACTTGTCTAAACTAACCTCAAATACCAACTATAAGTACCCATATATAAACATTAGTTAATCTTTACTTGTGATAATAGTTCTCAGGGAGGATCTATTCAGTGATATATATTTAGATAATAAGTTCATAACATAATCAAAACAACTTGAATAATACATGTAGAAACTTTTACACAATATCCGATTTATTATAAAATAAAAGCTCTCTGAAAAAAAGTGTCATGTCATGTTCTATGTTTTAGATAGCTTGAATTTTCATTGATCACATATTTCAACCTATTCAACTTTATGTATTATGGAAATAATTTAAAAACATGGTGTGAGCATAAAAATCACAATAAGGGATACACAATGAAAGAAAACATTTAGCTTTTCAAAACTACATGTAAACCATGAATACATTATATTATTTAATAATTTTCACCATTGGGAGTATTAAATAATATTCACTAAAAAAATTATCTTTTTCAACCATTTTGTAACCCAAATATTACCATAAAATCCACATAAATAAAACATAACTGATAAACGTAACATGGGACATGAACATACTTAAATGGAATAAACATATGGTTGACTTTCACACATATCAATAATTGGAATTGTCATGTGTCTGATTTCCAAACCCAATGCATTGAAGGATATAACATAACCACCCATCCGAGTTTATCAGGGCACCTCCCATAATTTTTTTATCACCGAATCCCTTTTCAAATTCCATGTACCATCATGAAATCATAACACATAAAATATTGGAAATATTAATATTTCACATATAACATTAGATTTCATTTCATTTGAAATAAATATAAATAATTTCATGTTATTGATATAATAAATTGATTTCAAAAGCCAATAACAGTACAAAAACACCAAAAAAAATAGAATAAGAAGTTTCTTTTTTAATTTTAAAATAATTAAGGCTTATAGAGGAAGCAAACTAATGATTACGGTGGTGAATAGGTCGTTATCGCTGCAAACGTTAAATCATTCCTTTTGTCATTTCGTAAAATGATACCTAGAAAATTTTTTCCCATTGAATGAAATTAAATGTCCAAGGGTTTTATACATTATGAAAATGATAGTTATGTATAAATAAAAATATGTCTCAATGAAAGGAGATTAAGATGAATTCCCTTACCTTGTGTCCAACTTGACATGTTTTTTCATTAATTTCTTAAATAATAATAATTTAATAATTATGAATATATTAATATCCATTTTCAAGTTTATTATTCCTTTTATATCACTTATTACCATCTATATGTATTAGTTAATTATTAATGTTCATATCGGACATTTTCACGATGTTCAGAACATGAGTTAAAAATGAACTCATTATAATTAAAAATTGTCCTTGTGGTAAAAAGAAAATTATCTCTAGAATGATATTAATGTTTTAGAGATCATATATATCAAATATATCTTGTATATATATGTATTTATAATAGTATATACAATTTGGAGGTAGGAAATGAAATGCACCGTTAATGGAGACGATAAGCCATACGTACGAATAAATGCTACTTTGTTTTCTATTTCATATTTTAATGAAATGAAATAATAAATATACAAAGGTATATTATAATTATAGTATAATATAATATACATAATTTCAGTAACTCTATCATTTTTAAATTCCACATATGGAATGAACATGTCATATCATATTGAGGGGGCAGTTCTCCGCACTTCCCCAAATGAAATTATCATATTTACCCATTATGGAAACCATAAAGGTATTCTATGAATGAAAATTAAAAAACCATTGAAACAGTATACATATAAAATATATCACATTTAAATAAAGTTCCATCATAATGACCACCATAAGGGGTGGTTGGAGATAATTGAATAATCATCGTTTCGTGAGGTAATAGCTCGCCGCCACCGAAACAATATTTTCATTACACATTAAAAATATGTCTTTTTAAGTGTAGTTAGAATAATTCTAAAAAAACTATTATATTTAGGAAACTTGTTTCATTATAATAGAAATTAATAAAAATAGTTTATGGGGTTGGAGAAGTAAAATAAAGCAATCAAACTTAAAAGAAGATATTATCTTTAAATCATGTAACTCCATTTTGTTTGAGACTAAAGGATTTCAAGAAGTGCCATCTACCTATGTTACGTATTCTAGGTGGATGATATGGATATATGGAGATTAATTGGTATGAGTTCAGTTGATCCAAGGGGATTTATAGGTGTCAATAATGGGTTACATGTGAGGGCTTCTTATCATGTGGGAGAGGGGCTCCATAAGAATGTTTTAAAATATTATTTTATTATATAATGATTTTCAGTTTTAAAATGTTCAAATATCATTAATGTATAAGATAATATGACTCATGTTAAAAATAAAATCATAAAATACTAATTGTATAGGTGTTACATATTCTTTTAAGTTTTATAATCTTAATTATTTAAATCATTTATTAATGAGGTAAACACTCCATCATTATTGTGTCATAAATAATTTTATTTAATTGTTGTATATAAATTATAAAAAATACTATGATATATGAAATTATTTTATATTCAAAATTAATATTTAAATTCTAATAGATAAATTATATTACCTCATGGAATAATTTTTTTACTCAAAGATATATGTTTATGTCATTTTGTTCATTACTTTAAATTAATTAATATAAAGTGTAATTATAACTCTTATGTTGCTCGATGGGGTCCCAAAAATCGACCCAATGATGAAAATGGTTATAAATGTATCAAAAAATTATATTAGGAAACATGTTAGTGTATATTAATATTAATATAATATTATTTTTATCTTGAATCAGCCTATTTACTTTTAACCACGGTAAATTAAAGACAAAAAATACGATTCACCAAAAATAATTTTTTTATTGAACCAAATTTTACTTAAAAAAAACAACCTTGTATGTCTTAATTTTGAAATTAAATTCATAGAAGTGGTAAAATTTCATTTTAATGAAAATTTATGCTTTTTAACAACAACTCCGTGTTTTCACTATTCATAAAAAATTGATGTTTCCAGAAAAAATACCCAAAATTCAGCTGAATCGAGATTTTAAATTATATAATATAAAATGAAATATTTTTTACAAAATTAAAAACATATTAGTTCGAATAATTAATTTAATATTATTTCTATTTGTCAATGAATGTTTGTTTTTAAGAAATAATAACGATCAAAATATTTACAACTGTTTATGTCCATTTTCAATGTAAATTGACTTCGAATGACTACCATTGGATTAAATGGAAAAAATATAATCCAATTATACTATAAAACCAATTAAAAATATAATATATCTATATAAATAAATTATATTAAATGGCGGTTATGAATTAAAATAATGCATTTTCACTATTCATTAAAAAATGAATTTTATCAGAAAAATACCAAAAATTTTCCCAAGGTAAATTTTAATGTCCATATTTTAAGGAATAATTTTATTTGATCGTATAGAAAATATATAAGTTTCCAATACTAATTTTAAATTGGTTTTCCATTAAAATGTGGTAAATCTTCCTTTTAAACAATAGTAGACTTTTTTACGTAAAATTAGATTTATTCACATTTTAAGCCTATAACATTTATTGGATATAGGAAAAAACATTTAACAAACATGAATAATCATATTGTAGCTAGTTCTATTCATTCTCTCTAATACAACGACTAGGAATTATCAAATATTTAAAATTATATTATATTATTATTTTTCTGTATGACACAACGTTGTGAGAAACATAAGAATTCAAGGAAACCTATTGATGTGTATCAGGTATGCCATCAAATATAATGTCCCTATTAAAGTAAAATTAATATTTAATTCACAATTATTAATATATATAAAAATTTATTATTCTTTATTTACCATGAATGTTACGTGAAAAATAGAATAATTATTATTAATTATATATAGGAAACTTTTCAAAGTTGAAACTATAATAAAAATTATTTTGTTAAACCTTATTGATAATGAGTACAAAGAATCAAATTTAAAATAATTGAATTTGTCTTTCGAAATAGAAATAAGATAATATTTATTTTAATACCAAGAAACAATAAAATTACTATATGATTTAAACATACCATATATTTGTTCCCTTTCTATCAAAAAAATCAATAAAATATTAACTTATCAAATATGAAGAATTTTTTAGCAGTGTAAAAAAGATAGATTCAATTATACATTAACATATATAAGAATAATTTTTAAAATATTTTTTTAATTTATTTTGGGTCAATATGAAATATACCACTCATGAAAAATGTAATCATTAATTAGATCTTTTATACTCTTAATATTATAAAAAACACCATTCCTCTAATTGTTTTTAATATAAATTGATTTTACATCATTAAATAAATATAATTTTAAATATGTACAAATGGGATAATTATTTATTTTATAATATTTTAAATATAACAATTTAACTAATTCTTAAACATGCATTGTCTGGTTGTGAAAAAACTCAATGTTTTCATTGAAATATTTGAAATATATGGAAGAATAACAACTCCACCCTCGTAATCATATAAAATTTAGATTATATTAGACAATATAATTACATTCTATGATAGTAATTTTAATAGTAAAAATTAATTTCATCAACCTAAATATTAATAATTATAATATCATTTTAATTAATTTTCCTAGATAATATTGGAACAACATTCTATTTCTCAAAACAATTATTCAAAAGAAAAATTGTTAATCTCTTATATCTCATTTTAGGATAATATTTCAAACTATAAAGTTATTTACAAATCATTAAATTGTTATTGGGATTAATTTTTATTTAGAAAACAAATATTATTTGTTAAATTTAATCCTTTGAATTATATCCATTTAAAAATGCCCCTTTAATATATTTTAAAAAAATGGATTCTAGAATGATATTCATATGCCAATATATTTATTACATATTCTAATATCAATATTTGGAAAAATGAATCATCATAGTCAAAACCATTTTATTTATTAAACCATTCCTACAATAATATTTCTTTTATTATAAAAATCTAACCATATTTATATTTTTTATTCAAAATATATAATTTTTTCTGAAGATGATTTGATTATTAAGAGGATCAACCACATGCTAGACATTATTTATGTCAAACAAATTTAACTCTAAATGCAATTTCATAGTCCAGTTTTAATACATTAAATAATCATTGACATTATTAGAATCCAAATAATAAATCAATGAATTATAATAAAATACATTATAGACTATTTTCATTTTTTAACCACATTGTGGACATTTCCAATGATATTTTCAATTTCATGATCTCAATGAGTATTATAAATTTTCATTTTAACTTCATAGGTGTATTTTAGAAAGCTCCCATCGATTAGGTATTGTAGTTTCACTATGATTAAATTAGTAAAAATAAATATCTCCATAGAAATCATTAAATTGACCATCAAAAATTAATTTATCATTAAAAGAAATTTCATTTAACAGAAAAAGTATTTATTCATCATCAACCAATGCTATAATATCATAAAAACTATATTCATTAATATTATTTTAAGAGAAAAAACTTCACCTTAATTATTATTTTCATCAAATTTATCCATGGAATCGAAATTATTTACAATTAAATAATTACATCAATTGACTCTAAAATATATATTTTTTCTCCCCTTTCAAATCCCATGTGGAGTCTCTTTTAAAAATCGTATTAATGTAATTATGTTTGTAACATAATAATATATATTAGTATATTTTTTAATAGAAAATATTTAGTATATTAATCATATTTATAATGGTCTAATCCGTTTTGTGGGATATTGTATTTTTCCTTTCTATTCAACTAAATTGTCATCCTATTATAGGAGATGAAAATTATAAAATTACTAGTTTTTATATAAAAGTGGATAAATTTCATATTCTGGTATTCATCACAATTATTACATATAATTGATATAATTATATGTAATTTATAATTTTTAATAAATTCTTAATAATTCATAAACTCAGAAAACATTTTAATTTTATTAATCATGGAATAAACACATGTGTTACTTGTAAAATCATTAATAATTTTTGAAAAATATATTTTATCACCCAAAAAAGTAATCTAAATTTCAAAATAACATCCAAATAAACGAGTTCAAAAAGTCATATAGTTAATACCTTATAAGGGGTTATATGTAACTTCTATTTTGTTTACCTTTCAAGACACATTCACTCACAAAGGTACTATCCATAGTTCAATTAGGTATATCTAAATCAATTTTTATGAAAAAAGTATACAGAACCCTGAAGTTGAGATAGAAAAATATCTTATCAATCGAATTTTTTTCATATTGTATTACATTCACACACTTATAAAATATGATTAAATTACATTATCAGATTTATAGGATTAATTTTTTCATTCCAATTTGTAGAATAACTTATAAAATCATCCTTAAAGACAATACATTTATCAACTTCAATTGCAACATAAATTTTATTATCATAAAATTAATAAATATTTATTAAATTATTTTTCAATCCAAGAACATATAAAACATTCAAAATAATGAATAAATATAAAAATACAACTTCTATGACACATTAAATGTTTCCTTTGAAATTTCACTAAATGAAGCTCTACTATAACCACGTTAATTAATTTATAAAAATTTATAGGTATCACATGTAATGTGCGAGGAATATACATTATCCATGTGCCATGTTTCATTTTTGAAAAATGTAAGCATCAAAACATTAAAAACTTTATTAGACCCAAAAGAACATTTTAATAACTCACTAGAATTTATGTACCTGTTCTAATGTACCAAATATCAGAATAATTAAAGATGGATTATTAGCTATAATATAAATTCGAAATGTACATGGGAACCAATACCAATCTTGGTTTAATGGAATTTAAATAGGTAATTTTTTGATCCAAAAGTGTGCATATTCTTAAAATAAAGAATCTCATCTGTTATTAAATAAACATTATTATTGTTCACTATAGGTTATCTAAATCAACCACCACACTTTTTATAGTAATGAAAATGAAGAAAATCAAAACAATAAATAATATAATAACAGTTCATTTGTTTGAGATTAATATCACAAATATTAAAATTAACATGATAATGATGTTTAGAACTTTGGAATATTTTAGTAAAACATAGGAATTTTATTGAAATATGTTTTTTTCATGATAAAATTTAAATAATTTTTTTTCTTTTTATTTGAATTTTAATAAACATTTAATTAATTTTAAACATTATAATGGTTTTAAGAAGATGTACATCTCAACTAATTATTTTTATTTTTGAGTTATCACATTCACCCTTTACATTATAGATATCATGAAATAAAAAATTATACATCCTTTATTCCTCATAATCATTATTACACATATAATTATTTAAGTTTTCATTTTCATCTCTAGACTTCAAAACATCTGAATTTTCATCCATTTAAACTTCACCAAAATATTTTTTTATTCAATTGATGAAATTGTAAACCTAATTTTTTAAACATTCTCTTGATACTATTCAAAAAATTATGTTAATTCCATTACAAAATAATTTATAGAAAATATTTCCTTATATAATTAAATATCCTAATCCTCACATGAATAAGTCATATTAGATATATTATCGGATTATTTCTCTACACATGAAGGGTTTTTTTCACATTCGATTACAATTCCTCATACTCATAAATTTTTCCTCTATCCATCCATTTAAACAAATTGTTATTCCATTATTGATTGATTCATGAAATAGTTTACAATCATAGAGAGAGATATATATATAATATTGTTTTAGGTTTCAAACTCGGATTCCATTTTTTGTTAGAGATATAGTGAAGGATGACTAGACAATAGATGAGAGAGTTTTTTCTTTTAAAATATATTTTATTATTAATTTATTTATTTAATCATAATTATGTAGAAATAAAAATAAACAATTAATAATAAATAATGATATAGTTGTTTTGAAAAAATTATTTGGACATCTAATTATCTCACTCAAAATGTCAGAATGTGTTGCTGAATATATGGTCTAATTGTTTATGGGATGCACAACACTTTACATCCATTATTTAATCATATGGAGGAACAAACAGTGTCCTAAAATTTTCAAAAAAATTGATATAACTGAAAGTCATTGTTTTTAGGTAATGGGAGAATAATACATGAATTTTAATCATAAAAAGGAAAAAACTAAATCCCATAAAATATATGTAACACAAAGATGTTTTTATGAAATATTTATTTTAAATAATATTACTTCTTGACTATCATGAATTGCATACAATCTAGAGTTAAAAGAACCACAAGATTAATTTAGTATAAAATGAACATTATAACTAAGTCAAAATGTTAATATTAAGGAAAATATCTTTCTTATGAAATTATATTGTGAATTCATTTTCTATAAATTATATTTGAAAAATATTTACTAATAAAATTTAAATGAAATATTTTTTATTTTGTACTAATAAATTAAGTGATTTTTAATATTTAAATTAAATTAATGAAATATATATGTAATAAATTTAGTCAAATTTTCTAATATTACTCTAATAGATATTTTAGTCATAGGATATGAATAAACAATATTTTATACCTTATAATTAGTATTTTTTCAATAAGGTCATTTTACCACCATTTAAGGTGGAACATATTTAAAATTAATATTTTGAAACATAAATAATTATTATATTAAAGTAATAATATTCTTTGGAATTGGGTTATAAAAATTTACTTTTGATGAATTTTTTATATTTTATAGATAACATTCATTTTTTGATGAATAGTATAAATATTCTAAATTTTATGTGAAAATGGTTTTCTTTTTGGGAATATTTTATATGGATAAATTTTATTATTGAATGGTTCTATAGAATAAATATTTTTTTATCATTTAACAACATTACATATTTCTAATAAATTTTACATTGATTTTAGATGTAAAAACTTTTCAATTATATGCAATGTTATATCTCTAAAAACTCGTTTTCTCATTTTTATACTGTGATTTATTTAAAATTAATTACTAAAAAATATATTTTATAAATTTTTTAAAAATATAATCATTATTTTGAATAAATAGGTAAAACTTATGAAAATATATTATTTTATTTTTTGGGAATATAAATAATAATTTTTTATTTTTTAATAATATAGTAAATGAGGAAATCATATAATAAAGGGTGAATTCTAATAATAAAAGACTACACAAAAAATTTTATTAATATAATTTTATGTGTATTTTTCTACTTAAATAATCAATGGGTTGATATTTTATCCTTTAGAAGCCACTTAGATGATGTAAAGACATTTATATTATTTTACTTAAATAAAATTCAAATATATTTTACTAAACAATTAATAACTATATCATATTTATTATATAATTATACAATAAATGAATTCATATATAAAAATTTTTTCAAATTATAATTTATTTCCCTTATCATTTTAAATTATTAGTAATTTTTTTAAATAATTTATTACCTAAAGGTTTTATACAATGATAATACAGATATTATTTAATTGATGAAAATTCAATAAAATAATTATTATAATAATTATAATAACAATTATAACACAAAAAAACTTTAAAACATATAAATTTTAGATTATATATCTACCATAACCATAAAAGGGAATGTTTATTGACCCTTTGGATCCAAATTCAAATGATTGTGACACTTATAATAATTTATTTTATAACGACCTAAAATTTTTGTGAATTGTTTTTCATAAATAAATGGGAATTTTATGAGTCCACGGTTTATAACATGGATTGATTCCGAGGCCTGGTGTGTCCAGAATCAATTTCTGATGTTATGTTCAGGTACATTCAGTAAACGTACGAGTGAGATTTTATATCAGTTGAACCGGTGCTCAGAATTGAAATCTGAGGGCACCATTGAACTCGCAGCATCGATTATTGCTTCGTGAGACCTTCACCGTAGTTGAATTCTAACGATAATGGATGTTTGATTTTGGGAGTTTTTAATTAAATTGAAAAAAAATAATCTATTAACATTATTTTTATTTTGGTGGTTGAAACCTTCAAGAGGAGGTTGGAGGTGGGGGCCTTAACACCAAACCTTACATGGGAGGTTATGGTGTTGGGGCCCAACTGAGCATAACCTCCCTTGGGAGGATATTATTAAGGTGGGGCACACATGAGCTTTAAACTCCTTTAACCCATTGGAATCCTAATTAATTGGGGAGCCTCTTCACCTACCCCCATTAAAGTGCCAACTCCTACACTTAATTAATTGGAACATTTTGAATTCGTTTGAAATCTTGTCAATAAAAAAATAATAGACAGATCTATTATTTTATTTTGGGTTGGTAACTCTCTTTTGTTAGAGCCTTGGAGAAACATGGGATAACATCATCCTCCCCATGTAGAACAAGAAGAACGTCTCATCCGCTACCAAATAACAATGAACACCATATGCTTTTTCCTTAAACCGGGGAAAGAAATGGAAGATTCGCTGCCCAGGATGAACACCGACGATGTCATATTGACTCCTATTCTCAATATTATTCCTCCCATGACATTGAAGAGACGACACTACCTTCCCGCGACTCTGTCAACGATCACCAAACTCAAGGTAGGGGGATTGAATTTTTTTATACCCATTCTACATCGATGACTTTATGGTTTGATAACCGAAAGATATCACCGTAATAAGGAGGGTTTGGACCACACGAACACAACCCAACACTCCCCTTTTGTTATTTTCATTTAATGCCGATGAAGGAAGAGCGCGAGGGAACCAGTGGTGGAAGGCCTCCAGGTCTCCACAAGGGCATGCCACTACTGTGTCACAGTGAGAACTGAGTTGCGGCTAAGGTGCGATGTGGCGGAGCCAGAGGGGCATGGTTCTCTAGCACCGCACGGGAAGAAGGGGTCACGACCATGAAAGCTGCAGCGGTCGCATAGTGGGAATAGTGCCATCGTGCTGCGCGGAGGAGCTAGACGCCACGACCAGACTGGGTCACGACAGAGGTGGCATGCTGTTGTCGCACAACACGGAGAAGGGGAACTGTGGACATAGTCTGTGGAGAATTGCAGAGGGTGTCCGACTGAGCCGGCTACTAGTGCACACAACATGCAGGACCCCATGAGTCCCATAGGTCACCTGAACTGGTTCTAGGAGCAGGTTTCGCTCGACAACAGTGGGTGTGACACCGTATTCCCATGCGTGGACATCCAATCCATGCGGGTCAGCTAGCCAGGCCACACAGGCTGGCCAAACAGGCCATGGGCCGGGATACCACATGTTAGGCTGCCTTAGGCCTGGCCGCCTTGGGCCGAGCTGCCTCGAGCTGGACCGCCTCGATCGAGCCACCCTCGGGCCGAGCCGCCTTCGAGACGGGCCACCCACTTTTGTTGGGCTGCCCACTTGGGCATGGCCACCCCCCTGGAACAGGTCAGTCCCATAGAACAGGTTGGGCCGGGTAGGTCCCACTTGGTCGGACCAGACCCAGACTCATATGGCAAGTTTACACCTTTTCTCCCCTATCTTGGGCTATGGGTGCCCGATCGACGACCCGTCTGTGGAGATGGAAATATTAGAGCAATACAGTTCTTTTTCCATACTTCCATTGATTTTTGGACATAGTTAGTGTACTATTGGGATTGTTTGAAGCTAAAAATCCAATCGGGACCCTGCAAACAAAATGCCACTAACTAACAGACCGGGCGTCCGATCAACGCGCTGTCTGTTTTCGTTGAGATCCCTATGATATGGCAGACCTTTGAGATAATTCTACGTTAGACATCTCTATAGTTTGAGTTTTTCCTAGTAGCTCGGAGAGCTAATCCTTCTAGTGACAAGCAGACAGAGTGTGGGGACCTAGTAGCTGGCAGACCTATCAACTGCTTGAAAAATTTGACTAGCCCAGTGGGGATCGCCTTGTAGTTGGCAGTGGACCCAAGGCGGAGGAGCGCCTGGTAGATGGTGGTAGACCCATGGTAATTGATAGGAGGAGTACCTCTACTAGCTATTAGGGGGAGCTCCGAGTAGTTGGTTGAAAACCCACAGTGGAGGAGCGCCTGGTAGTTGGCTGTTGACCCGTGGTACACAACAGGAGGAGCACCTCAGCAGTCCAAAGTTAATGAGAAGTTCCTTAGTGTCGCAACAAGCCCACTATTCTTGACAGAGTAGGAGTTCTCCAGCAGCCGTGGTTTCGATAATGAAAATCCTGGTTTGGGATGAGTTGTTGAGAATTGTGTTTCCTCATGATTGAGATGTGTTATTAGATAACTTAGGTATATTTATGGTCATATACCTATGTATTGGTTATCCGTTAAAACCATTACATTTTGGTTTATACTTGTTTGATATTGAGAGACCTTGATGGTCTTGGGGTCCCTACTGAGTATCTTTATACTCATCCATACACAGGTTTTTCCCACACATCGTTGTGTTGGATGAAGACGACAGATAACATTGACTTAGTCAGAGTGACTGGACCGTACCCGGAGGTGGATCTCACGACGAGTCGTTACCAAGAGCAGACAGACGGACGTGGAGCACTGAGGAGGCTATCTGTACCAACCCTTCAGGTATGTTCCATTGTAGATGATCCAGAAGATGCTAGACACCTTCCAGCTATTTTTATTTTCAGTTGTACATGTTTGTGCATCCATTGTACTTTACTATTGGGCTTGTATTTTGGCCCCTTTTACTTTCCAGCATACCTTCTGTATACAGTTTCTACTTAGTTTTTTGCTTCCAGTTGTGTACTTTGATTGGGGGTGTTTGCTTTTTTATAACGAAATGCCCTCCCAGATTAGGGATTTATGCTTTTGGTGCTTGTCTCCAGCCCCTGGCCTATGGAAGGCGGGATTGCGGTAGTCACTACACGGGTCCCGAGGATGGGTCATGAAATATTTAACACTATGTTAAAGTTGTCACAATGATGTTATAATATATATTAAAGTGGTATTATAGGATTTTATTGAATATATATACAACAATATATATTATTCTGAAATATAAATATTATTCATAGTATTATAAATTTAAGTTATTTTCATCATATATGTATAAAAATTTATTAGACAATATGAATGTAACAATAATTTTATTAATGAAGATAATATATAAATCTTATTAAAATATAAAAATAAGAATAATTTTTTAGAATTAATATATTAAAGTTATTTTATAAACGACATTGATGTTTTTTAAATATGATAAAATATTTTTTTTCGAAGTTAACTTTTTATATTTATATTTTCAATAATCAATTATTTAAAGCATGTCAAAATTGACACTATTGATTGTTTGTCAAAATAATTAATAATTAAATAAATTTAAAATAATTAAACTTATTTAAAAATATAAAATTATTATAGTATCTTAGAAAATATTATAAAATGTTAATTTATAGTCTAATTAATGTAAAATAAGTATATATTCTACCATTTAATTTTGAAATATTTTTGACCACAGCTATATGTAAATATAACAAATAACTATTAATTACAAATGATAATGGTTAAATTGAGAGAAAATGTTTCTACAATTTATTAGTTGATGAGATTATAGCCTTACCATATATAAAATTTAAAATTTTTAAAACTTGGGGGTTTTCGGATGGGTTTTTATTTTATTATGAATTAATATTTTTGGACATTTGAAAAGTACCACACACCTCAATTATAAAAGCAAACTACCTTGATCACTATATAACATCAATTTTTTTCTTCATTCTTGTCCATAACCTACCCAAATAAATTAATTTATCACTCCAATCTTCCATGGTATGCTTGTCTTTGAATAATATTGTAGCGTGTGTTGTACACCACTTCGAATTCTAACACACACCACAACCAATCAAACTAGCCTTTATGAATAGTAATACCCACTTTTTGAAATGTTATAATTTTTATCTCTCAAAATTGACTTCATTTTTGGATTTGGAATATCGAAATTTTCTTAGTGTAAAATTTTGGAACTTTTTGGATAAAATTTATATTTTGATGAATAGTAAACATTACTAAATTTTATTTAAAAATAACATTTTTAATTGAAATAATTAATTGTGATAAATTATGAATTTGAATGGTTTTAAAGTATATATAGAATAAATTTTTACCATTTAATAAAATTTTGTCATTTGACATTATTTCACAATTAAAACGTACATGAACAAGTGTTAATCTTTTGATAGTTATTATCTCCTAAAAACACGCTTTTTGTTTTAACAACGAGAATTAATTTTAAATTAATTTCTGCCACTTCTATGTTTTGAATTTGGAAAAATGGATTCCATATTTTGAATCCAGATTTCCAAAATGTTTAATAGGTTACTTTTATTTTTATAAATTTTGAATAATTACTTCGTTAAATATTTTATTTACCATGGTTAAAGGGTAAATCCGGTAGATAAGGGTAAAAACATAATATAATAATAATAATAATAATAAATTACCCTAAATCGTGTCCTAACTTTATTGGTTGATACATGTCCGACCATGTACATCTTTGGGTCGATTTTGGTACCCCATGTGGCCACTTGTAATTGATAATGACACTTTATATTAGTTATGTTAAAATAAATAAAAAAATGACATAAGCATATATCTTTTAGAAAAACAATTTTTATATAGGGTTATATATGTTGGATTTTCCACTATAAATATTCATTAGAAATATAAAATGATTTTCTACATAATGGTTTTTTATTTATAATTTTTACACATTTAATATTTAATATTATTTATGGCACAATAATGTTGCCATATTTCCTTATAAATGAACGAATCAAATTATTGGTGTTATAAATGTTAAAATTAATATAATTTAATGTTTTGATGACATACATGAATTTTATTGATTATTATGACAATATAGGATTGATTAAATGAATTTTTTCGAATTAATAACGTTTTTAAGACTTTAACAAAAATAAATTATTGAATAGTGTCAAAATTCACATAATAGAGTTTGTAAAACAAATATTATATTATTAATTGATATTAAAATTATAAAAATCTATGGTCTATGCAATGAAGTATATCATGATAGGTGTATCATTAATGGACCTCTTGGGGGTCACTTGGATGTATATACAATGTGTATTAACTATATAATATAAAAATACAAAGTGACATGGTAAATGTTAAACTAATTAACTGAGTGTAAAAACTAAAAGATAAGGTTAATATAGTGACCCAAACCTGTCTAAAACCTATTGGATGAGTGTTTTTCGACCTATCCCCACCTTATCCTTTAAATAATCAACTTTTGAACCATTATAAACCTAATATGAATTTATTAAAAAATAATATTTTTCACTTTTCCAATGGTGCCCCTCACCCATCTTATAAAAGGGCACTCCCCCTTCTCAAAAATTCACACATTAAAAGAATTTTGGCTCTACCAAACCCTTCAAAAATACTCTCTCAACTTACCTAAATTCATCTTAGTGGCCTTAGTTTGATCAGAAAGCAAAACTATGGAGCTATTTTGATCAAATCAAAAGGAAGAACCCGAAGAAGAGGTAATGTTTTCATGACTGTCATTCAAGTTCCTTTTTTTCTTCAACATCTTCCTTATTTGATATTCCCATTCTAAAATAATAACTCCAGTATCTTATATATACTGTGATGTTATTATAAATATGGTACAACAATATTCAGTATTCTATCCACCCTTTAAATGACATGTCACCATACGTGTGTTCGTACGGCTTACCGTCTCTAGGTCGTGGTGTAATTGTTATTCATTAAATTATCATTTGGATGGGTATAATAATGATGTGAAATTCATGTAAATAATAAATATAACATGATAATTATTCTTTATATATGATATATACCATCCAATTATATATTATTTTAATATCAAAAGAATGATATTCTCACTCGTGCGTACGTACGGACTACCGTCTCCACGAATGCGATGAGTTTCATTCTCCATCGTATCCATTCAAGTATAATTATCATTTGAGGATTAAAATAATCTTTAAGGACATGATATCATTCTGGATATGAATAATATACAACCTATCCATAACAAACACAAATTATTTAACAAAACATATACGAGTAAGTTAACACCCGAAATGACGATAATACTAAGATATTACTAACAAAGAAAAGTTAATTGATCATATATGATATCTTATTAATGTATATGAATCTTGTATAATTTAATAACAATTATTTCACCATTATATTGAAGTTTAACCTACCCCCAACCATGGAAAATTACAAGGTAAGGGTTTATTTCACAATCTCTTCATTATCTGAGGTTGTTTATACATAATAATATACTGGGACATCTTTATCATCCACATCCATGTTTCTTAAAAATATATTTCAAAACATTTTTAATATTTACATAATATGGGTTAAAGTCATTTATAACCTTGTTCGACTTTTTATAAGAGGTTTATAAAGGAATTATTCTGTCGTTTTCGAAACAAGGTATTTTTTTACATTTTCGACAGAATTTAGGTAAGAATGTCTTTTTTTAACTTATACAGCAGGTGCTGCTATTTTCCACCATTATAAATCTTAGAAGCTTCCCTTAAAAGATTATAAGGATATTTTCAAAGTATATGTTTTATTGTATAATTATGTTACTTTTAAATGATTTCAAAAAATGTGATATTTCTCTCAAATAGTTTTGATTTCATCTATGTCAACATCCTTTGATGGATTTTATGCTTATTTGAAGATGATTATTATGATACAAAACTACCATATTGTATTGAATTTTTGGTGATATTTTTGACTGTGGATGTGTTATTTTTATACCATTCATGATTTATGGAGAAAGTATTGACATTTCGTATGCTAGTTTTAATACGAATGTTTATGTTATGTTTAAACCTATTCATATGAGGAATGCATTGGACATAATATGTGCTGGTTGGAGACCGCTATAGAACCTCGATCCATTGGTAGATCTCATGAGAAAAACTAGTGTCTTGGCACAAGGCCTTGACAAAATCTTATTTGTATTCTTGCCACGAGCCCTTGGCTATGTTGTTATGATAGTCTGGAATTATGCATTCCATCATTATGAAATTGGTTATTGATATTGCATGTGATTATTAGACTAGTAGAATATAAATTTGAATAAGTATATTGAATTATTTCATTCTATTTCTTCCATATTATGCTGAAGTTCATGTTTTAAAAGGCATTTGTTTTAGTTATTTATTTCCTTACAATTTTATGCTTATTTATGAAAGTTTCTGCTATATTTTTATCCTTACTAGACATTTGATCTCATCCCTTTCTATGTTTTATTTTTCCCAGGATGTGATGATGTATTTTATGAATGACCTACAAGGATAGTATGAGGGGATAAGAGTGTGGACTATGGAGACTATATAGTTGTAGTTTTCAATTTATGATGTAATGTAAACTTTATGAATGTATTTAGTTATTCCAAGGTTACTAAAGTAATCAGTCTTTTGAGACTTGATCTTTCTTGTGATCATGCCAATATTATGTAATAATGCTCTGACTCCAGGCAACTAGTGTTGGGGTGTTACAATTTTTATCAGAGGAATTTTAGTACAAACCTTTGAAGCTAGATTTAGATAAACTATGATTAGAGCACATAGACCTAAGATGGACTTTGAGATTCAGTATAGAAGAACTTCCTAGAATTTTGGTATTGTAGAGATTTTGTGAGTTTTCCGAGAAATAAATCCCTCTTTTGTTACGATCGGGTAGAGGCGGCTCTAGCACAGATGTACCTAGGGTTAAAACCCGAAAACACCGCTTTGAGCTAGAATCAAACGAGAACTGGTGCACGACAATGGGCCTTGCTGCACTCTTGGATACGATACCCCAAGGGGATATTCTTTGGATAATTCTCATTTTCATTAGAAATCATTATGAAGGGTTTATGTGTATATACATCCCGAAATAATTTTTTTTATGATTATGGATTATATCCATAAATATTTCAATTTATGTTAATTGTTTTATAAGTATGGAATTATGTATTTTGATTCATAAACTGATCTAGTTTATGCCATTGTTTAGAAATGGCGCCTAGTGGATGAAATGAAAATAGTATCAATGCACGCACTCCATATAGGGATTTCCCTCTGGCTCAAGATAATTACAGTGGAGATAGTGATGCAACTGGTGCTGATTTGCTAATCACCACACTGGGACAACTCACTTAGGTTATGAATAATAACCTTACCCAAATGGAGCACCCTGATTCGCAGCGTGGAAGATCAATGTTAAATCGCTTCATGAGGCAACAACCTCCAACATTCAATAGAAGTACAAATCCCTTAGTAGGTGAGAAATGGATAAATTCCGTAGAGAAAATATTTCAATCTTTGGGGAGTAGTGAAAGGGAAAAAGTTATCATGGAAGTTTACCGCCTCACTGGAGATGCTGATCAATGGTGGAAATTGATTCAAAATAGGAAAAAAGATGATGAAGTATCAAAAATGGAATGGAGGGAGTTCAAAGATTTGTTTTTAGAAAAATACATTCCTCGTGACCATCGAGTAGATATGGAAAGACAATTTCTAAGTCTGAGACAAAAGGAGGATGAGAATGTCGAAAAATCCGAGGCTAACTTTACAAGGTTAGAAATGTATGATGGAGATTATATATGTAACCCAAGAAATAAGATTGATCATTTCTTTGATGGGTTAAAACCATTTCTCTGTCAAGAATTAGTCTCACAATCCTTCTTGTCGTACAAATACATTTTCTCATGTGTTATCAAGAAAGAAGAGGAATTCTCTAAGTCTTATGACATTATAGCAAAGCAAGAGAAGAAGAGATCTTCTGATCAATCTGGGAATGGAAATAAGGGGTAGAAGTGAAAAGTTTAATATCCATCCTATTGTAAATGTGGGAATAAACACCCCGGTAATTGCTTAAAAGGAATGGGAGTCTATTACAAGTGTGGGCAAAAAGGCCACAAAGCTCGTGATTGCAAGTGGAAGAAGGAAGCTACCGATGTCCAATGATACAATTTCAGGGAGATGAGACATTATGAAAATGAATGTTCTAAGTGTTAGGGGAAATTAACTCAGAAAATTCCAAGGGATCAAAGACAATATTATTCTATCACTACTACTGAGGTAGAAGCTCTGAAAGACGTGGTGGCAGGTAATTTATTGGTTTCCTCATGTTTAGAAAATGAATTATTCGATTTTGGACCATCACATTTTTTCATATCTTCCCAGTTTTCAAAAAATATTAGATATTTAAAGTTTTATTTAAAAAGAGAGTTTTCAGTCAAAACTCCTAAGGGAATTATCATTGCAACAATGTTTTGTGAATCAGTCCCCATTAGAGCACATAAATGTTCTTTTATCTGCTGATCTCATCGTCAGAACTGATATTGAGTTTGATGTAATCCTCGATATGGATTGGATTTCAGATGATGATGTGAATATTTATTGTAAGAATAGGGAGGTTATGATTTTTAATGATGATGATAAGGAACACCTTATCTTTAGAGAAGAGTTGTCATGACCTAATTATTATCTAGATCCACCCCCAGTAGCTAAAATAAATACAATTATTGGGGAGGAAGTGAATGAAATGATTGTGGGTGAGGAAAGGAATGTTCAAATAGAGGATTTACCTATTGTAAAAGAATATGTTGATGTGATTCCAGAAGATTTACCTGGACATCCTCCAGATTGAGAATTTGAGTTTTCCATTGATTTAATTCCTGGATCAAGTCCTATATCGAATACCCCTTATAGAATGGCCACTGTAGAATTAGTTGAACTAAAGAAACAACTAGATTAATTGAGTAATAAGGGATTTATTCACCCTAGTGTTTCTCCATGAGTATACCCTGTTCTTTTTGTTAAAAAGAAAGAGGGGTCTATGAGGTTATGTATCGACTACATGGAGAACAATGCCATAACAATAAAGAACAAGTATCCCCTACCTCGCATTGATGATTTATTTGACCAACTGCATGGATCTCAATACATTTCAAAGTTTGACCTTCGATCTGGATACCATTAGTTGTGTGTGAAGAAGGAAGACATTATGAAGACAGCATTTCGAACAAGGTACGTGCCTTACAAGTTTACGGTAATGCCTTTTGGGATGACTAATGCACCCTCTGTATTCATGGATCTAATGAATCTAGTTTTCACGAAATCTCATGGTGATTTTGTGGTGTTATTTATTGATTATATCTTGGTATCTCCAAAATCTAATAAGATAATGAAAATTGCATGGGCATTATCCTAAAGACTTTTAGAAGTCATGAATTATATGTGAAGTTTAGCAAGTGAGAATTCTGGATTCTGGAGATTTCTTTTCTTGGGCATATTGTCTCTAAAGATGGAATCACTTATGATCCTTCTAAGACCAAGAAAATACATGAATGGTCAGATCCTATGAGTATAACTGAGGTACACAGTTTTATGGGTTTAGAAGGTTATTATTGATGTTTCGTCTAGAATTTTTCGGGATTGGATAACCCATTAACAAAGCTCTAACATAATGGGGTTAATTTGTATGGAAAAAAGTGTGTTAATAATGTTTTGAATAACTGAAGAGAAGATTAGTCAATGCTCTTATATTGACTCTACCATTGGGGAATGATGGGTTCGTTATTTATAGTGATGCATAGAATAAAGGACATGGTTGTTTCCTTGTGCATAATGATAGAGTTATTGAATATTCATCATGACATTTGAAAATTCATGAGCAAAACTATCCTACTCATGGTCTCGAGTTAGCAATTGAGATCTTTGCTTTGAAGATATGAAGACACTACCTCTATGGTGAAAAAATGTGAGATTTATACATATCACAAGAGTTTGAATTATATTTTATCACAAAAATAACTCTACCTGAGGTAAAGGAGACTGCTTGAATTACTCAAGGATTTTGATTGTACGATACACTACCATCTAGGGAAGGAAAATAAGGTGGGAGATGGTTTGAGTAGAAAAGATCATGGAGATTTTAACAATATGAGAATTTAAAGGGATCCAATTTTCATGTATCTAGTGAAGATATACATGGTAATAACCATGGAAGGTTAAACATCAGTGCTTTATCAAGTGGTATCCAGACCATCTTTACTAGAAAGGATTAAGAATTCTCAGACCGTTGATTAATAATTTCAAAGGATGATTAATGCTATGAATGATGAGAGATTGAAAGACATTGTGTATGAAGAAGGAATTTTGAAATTTTGGAAGAGACTTTGTGTCCCCAATATACCTGATTTAAAAAGGGAATTTTTAGATGATGCCCATAGATCCAATTTCTCTATACATCCTAGGAGCAACAAAATGTATAGATATTTAAAGGAACATTTTTTGTGGGACAATATGAAGATGGAGATTGCTGATTTTTTGTCGAGATGTATAGTTTTTCAACAAGTGAAATCTGGAAGGAAACCGCTTGGAGGAGTCATGTAAACTCTTCCCATACCTGACTCGAAATGGGATAATATCACTATGTACATTGTCATGGAACTACCAAAGTCTCCTAGAATGAATGATGCAATAGGGGTCGTTGTTGATCGTCTTACCATGTCAGCACATTTTCTTTCTATGAGGGCAGATTTACCACTTAAACGTCTAGAAAGACTATATATTAATGAAGTTGTGTGACTTCATGGAGTACCCCTATCAATTGTTTCATATCGAGATCCCCGTTTTACATCATGATTCTAGAAAAGTCTTCAGAAATCATTGGATACTGAACATCGATTGAGCACTGCCTACCACCCTCTAATAGATGGACAATCAGAATGGACTATTCAAACCATAGAAGACATGTTGAGATCATGCTTACCTGACCTTAACGGTATGGGGGATCAATATTGACCTATGGTAGAATATTTATATAACAATAGCTTCCATTCGAGTATTAAGATGGAGCCATATGAAGCATTATATGGAAAGAGATGTCAGACACCAACCTGTTGGGATGATGTTGGTGAAAGAAAACTTATTGGCCCTGAACTGGTGGAGGAAACGATGGAAAAGGTGAAGGTAATCCAAAACCACATCAAAGTTTCTCAAAGTAGGTAGAAGAGCTATGCTGACAGTCGATGAAAGGATTTGGAATTTTAGGTGGGAGATCATGTTTTCTTGAATGTATCTCAATTGAAGTGAGTTATACGTTTTGGAAAGAAAGGTAAATTAATTCCCTGGTACATCAGTTATTTTGAAATTCTAGAACGAATTGGGGTTGTAGCTTACCGTATGGCAATGCCGCCAAATATCTCCAAATTTCACGATGTGTTCCACGTATCACTATTGAGAAAATACATTCCTGACCCAATGAATGTACTCACCTATGATGAATTAGAACTGGAACCCAATCTATCTTCTTGTGAAGATCCCTTCAAGATTCATTATACAAGAGAACAAGTACTGAGAAACCGGATGACTCATCTGGTAAAATTTCTATGGAGAAACCATAAGATGGAATAGGAAACGTGGGAACCCGAGGAACTTATGATGAGGAACCACCCGAGTGTTTTTATGCAATAATATTCTTGTAATTTCAAGGACAAAATTATTTGAAGGAGGGGAGAATGTAACACCTCAAGCTTCCCAAGTATGCTTCTCTTTGAATAATATTATAGTGTGTGTTGTACGCAACTTCGAGTTCTAACACACACAACAACCAATCAAACTAGCCATTATAAATAGTAATACCCACTTTTTGAAATTTTATAAATCAAATCTCTCAAAATTGACTTCATTTATGGATTCGAAATATCTAAATTATCCTAGGGAAAAATTTTGGAACATTTCGTATAACATTTATATTTTGATAAATAGTGAAAATTACTAAAGTTTAATTAAAAACTAATTTTTTATAGAAATAATTAATAGTGATAAATTATGAATTTGACTGGTTTTAAAGTACATTTAGAATATATTTTTACCATTTAACTCATTTTTGGTCATTGGACATAATTTCACAATTAAACCGGACATGAACAAGTGTCAATCTTTGGATAGTTATTATCTCTTAAAAACACACTTTTGTTTTAACAACAGGAATTAATTTCAAATTAATTTCTTCAACTTTTGAGTGTTGAATTTGGAAAAATGGATTCCTTATTTGGAATCATGATTTCCAAATTGTGTAAATAGATAACTTTTATTTTTAGACATTTTGAATAATTAGTTCGGTAAATATTTTATTTACCATGGTTAAAGGGTAAATCCGGTAAATAAGAGTAAAAATATTATATTATAATAATAATAAATTACCCTAAAACGTGTCCTAACATTATTGGTTGATACATGTCTGAAAATGGGAATCTATTGGTCGATTTTGTGACACTATGGAGCCACTTGTAAGTGATAATGATACTTTATATTAATTAAGTTAAAATAAATACAAAAATGAGATAAGCGTATATATTTTAGAAAATCAATTTTTACATAGGGTTATATATGTTGGACTTTTGACTATAAATATTTATTATAAAGATAAAAATATTTCCTACATAATTTTATTTTATTTATATTTTTTAGACATTTAATAATAAATATTATTTATGACACAATAATGATGCTGTATTTTCATTATTAATGAAAGAATCAAATAATTGGTGTTACAAATGTTAAAATTAATATAATTTGAATGTTTTGATGAAATACATGAATATTATTTCTTAATATGACATTATATAATTGCCTAAATTATTTTTATTCGAATTAATTGTGTTTTTATGACTTTAACATAAATCAATTATTGAATAGTGTCAAAATTCACATAAAAGAGTTTTTAAAACAAATATTATATTATTAATTGATATTAAATTATAAAAATATAAGGTTCAGTCAAGAGTCTTATATCATGATAGGTGTATCATTAATGGACCACTTTGGGGTCGCTTGTATGTATATAGTACGTTTATTAACTCTATAATATAAAAATACAAAGTGACATGGTAAATGTTAAACTAATTAACTATGAGTTAAAACTAAAAGATAAGGATAATATAGTGACCAAAAACTATCTAAAACCTATTGGTTGAGTGGTTTTCGACCTATACCCACATTAACCTTTGATGAATCTTATTTGGAGCCATTAGAAACAGAATATAAATTTATTATAAAATAATATTTCTAGCTTTTCCCAAGGTGCCCCTCACCCCTCTTATAAAAGGGCACCCCCCTACTCAGTAATTCACACATTAAAATCCTCTTGGATCGGCCAAAACATTCCCAAATACTCTCTAAACTTATATTACTTCAACCTAGAGGCCTTAGTTTGATCAGAAATCCAACCTAAGGAACCTCATTGATCAAATCAAAAGAAATAACCTGAAGAAGAGGTAATGTTATCACCACCATCTTTCAAGTTCCTTTCTTTTAAACTTCTTCTTTATTTGTTATTACCATTCTAAAATTATATATCCAGTATCTTATATATACTATGATGTTATTATAAATATGTTACAACCATATTAAGTAATTTATCCATCATTTTAATGACATTTCACTGTACGTTCGTACGTACGGCTTACCGTCTCCATGTCGTGGTGTAATTGTTATAAAATAAATTGTCCTTTGGGTGGGTATAATAATGATGTGTAATTCATGTAAATAATAAATATAACATGATAATAAATATGTATATATGATATACCATCCAATTATATATTATTTTAATATCAAAAGAATGATATTGTCAGTCGTGCGTACGTACGGACTACAGTCTCCACGAACGCGATGAGATTCATTATCCATCGTATCCATTCAAGTATAATTATCATTTGATGATTAAAATAATGTGTAAGGACATGATATCATTCTAGATATGAATATGATACAACCTATCCATAACAAACATGTCTAATGTATCAAATGATATACGAGTAAGCTAACTCCCGAAACGATGATAATAATATGATATTATTAAGAAAACAAAGTTAAAAGATCTTATATGATATCATATTAAGCTATATGATTATTTTATAATTTAATAACAATTATTTCACCATTATATAGGTGGTTAACCTACCCCAACCATGAAAAAGTACAAGGTAAGGGTTTATTTTTCAATCTCTCCATTATCCGAGGATGTTTATACGTAATAATCTATTGGGACTTCTTTATCATCAACATCCATGTTTCTTAAAAATGTATATCAAAACATTTTTACTATTTACAGAATATGGCTTAAAGTCATTTATACCCTTGTTTGACTTTTTATAAGAGGTTTATAAAGGAATCCTTCTGTTGTATTCCAACCAATGTCCTTTTTAACCGTTTTGACAGAATTAAGGTAAGAATGTCTTTATTTAACTTATACGGAAGGTGCGGCTATTTTCCATTGTTATAAAATCTTAGAAGCTTACCTTACAATATTATAAGGATATTTTCAAAGTAAATGTTTTATTTTATAATTATTTGACATTTAAATGATTAAAAAATAGATATTTCTCTAAAATAGTTTTGATTTCATCTATGTCAACATCCTTTGATGAATTTAAAGCATATTTGAAGATGATTATTATGATACAAAACTTCCATATTGTATTGAAAGTTTTGTGATATGTTTGACTGTGGATGTGTTATTTTTGCACCATTCATGATTTATAGAGAAACTATTGACATTTCGTATACTAGTTTTGAAATAAATTTTTATGTTATGTTTAAACATATTCATATGAGGAATGCAATCGACTTAATAAGTGATAGGTGGAGCCCGCTATAGATCCCTGATAAATCGGTAGGTCTCATGTGACAAACTAGTGTCTTGGAAAAAGTCCTTGAAAAAATATTATTTGTAGTATTGTCACGAGGCCTTGGATACGTGGTTATGATAGTCTGGTTTTATGCACTCCATCATTATGATAGTGGTAATTGATATTGAATGTGATTTTTTGACAAGTAGAATATCCATGGTTATAAGTATATTGAATTATTTCATTTTAGTTCTTCCATATTATGCTGATGTGCATGTTTTAAAAAGATTCTATTTTAGTTATACATTTCCTTAAATGTTTATGCTTATTTATGAAAGTTTCTGCTATATTGTTATCCTTACTGGGCATTTGAGCTCACCCCTTTCTATATTTTGTTTTTCCCAGGATGTGAAGAAGTATTTTATGAATGACCTGGAGGGATAGTATGAGAGGGTAAGAGTGTGTACTATGGAGACTATATTGTTGTAGTTTTAATTTTATAATGTAATTTAATATTTATGAATGTATCTAGTTATTCCAGGGCTACTAAACTTGTCGGTATTCCGAGACTTGATATTTCTTGTGATCATGACAATTTTATGTAATAATGCGCCGACTCTGGGAAACTGGGGTTGGGGTGTTACAATTAAAACAAATATCTTGTTGCATTGTATAGGTTTTTGTATTATATAAATCCCATGTCTAGTGCATTAAGACTCTATCAATATAGAGCTCATTAAGGAAGAGGTAATATCATCTGCTGATTCATTCGAAATATTTCTTTATCAACTTCCACATCATGTGATTTATTTCAATATAAAGTAATAAATAATTAATAAAATATAAATTTAGATGTTATTTTTCTAACATCCCAGTTCTGGGTTCCACTCAACAGTAGCCCCAAACCCGGTTCACCACATGGCCTCAAGCACATTTCCCCAAATGGCAGAGGCTTCCGACTAGCAGTGAGGGACTAGGTCTGACAGTGGGTAAACTATGCCTTCACTTGTCAAAGTGTAGCGCAACAGAATATAATAAAAACATACAACAACTGTGGATGCAGTAATAGTATATATAACTGAAATGGATTATTGATAATAAAAAGCGAAACAAGCAGTCATATATATATTTGTGATGATGCATCATGTAACTATTCTATAAAACAGCCAGAACATGTTCACAACAATACAGTACAGTACGAGTATATGAAAGAAAAACAAAACAAAACAGCCAGTATAATCGCGAGTCTCAGCCCAGTCCATTCTCCCATACTCCTCAGCAGTGCTCAAGTACCTATATAGGGATTATTACCACTATCCACACCTGTTGCAATATAATATGTTTGGGCCTAAAAGCATGTCCCAAACATGGTGTGAGAAATAAATCCCAGTAGGCACCCACCAAAGGCCCATTCCCAACAGGGTGTAAACATGCAACAACAGTGTACAATATTCAATGCAATAAACTAAGCAGTACTCAAGTAACTAACTCACCAGTTATATTACAATTTTAATTATTAATTTAACCATTTAATATTATGGAAACACCACAGTTAATTCCTAATTAAGTATTCATCGTCCTCAGACAAGCAAAACATCGCCCTCAGTTAATCAGAATCTCACCCTCAGGCAATCAGAATCTCTCCCTCAGTCATAAGAGAAATTTCCCTCAGGCGTAGGAAGTGTCACCCTCAAGCACATAAGTCAATCCCTAAGGAATGAAAGGTTTCCCTCAGGTTAAATATAATGTCGCCCTCAGGATCATATAGTCATGCCCTCAGGCTATAGTAAACACCAACCTTAGGCACAAGTAATCGGGCCATGCCCAACATATAAATATGTAATTTACATACAATTCCTCTCAAGGAAAAAGTAATTCATAATTAAACATGTCATACCCTAATGTATCTTGGCCAAATTGCTAAACAGAAGAATGCACACTTCGGTTTGGTCCTGGATCCATGTAGCGATCCGAAAAAGCATTTTATTATCATAATTAATAACCTATTCAATTCTATTTATTTAAAATATCCACAGCCTCAGCCACAGGACACCCCAAATATGGGTTCGTAGCTCAAAAATACACAAAACACATAATAGTTGGAAAAATACACCAATCCACCTACCTTAAATGCCTACAAACGATATATGTGATCATCCATTCCAAAAAACGCCCAGGAATGATGTTTATCTGACATAGATGAAAACTATTTCAAACATAAATAACTTTCCTTAGAGGATGAATTGGCAAGAACGACAAAAGAAGAGTGGAGGGCTTACCAGTGCGGTTCCAACGAGATTGTCCGGGGTGGAAACAGATTCCCAACATGCGCTCGGCGGATCTCCAATGCTCCGGCCTCCCTCATCCACTCCTTCATGTTCTAAGACTTCCCTATGAACATGGGAGGATACTGCCCATTTTAAGCGAAAAAAGTACACTGTGTGTATTTCCATGTACACGGTGTGTAGTCCCCCTTTTTTAACTGTTCCTCTGGCTATTTCCCACCAACGTGGCACTGTTCACCTACCGATGTGACTACACGGCGTGTCTCCTTTAGAAAACAGCATGTTCTGTCACACAGCATGCCACCGCCTTACTATTCACCTGCCGACTGACTACATGGCATGTAAGGTCCCACTACACAGTATGTAGTTGTTCTTTACACACTTCTTCGCCGACTTGAATACACACCCCGTGTACTCATCCCAGACGGCCAAAAGTACACGACGTGTGGAAAAGTACACATTGCGTACATCCAAAATTTAGGATTTTTCTCATTTTCTATATTTTCTCAAAAACACTTAAGGAAAAGAGAAAAAAAGAAACTCGTACCTAAAATGTAATAACTGGGTTCTAACAAACATCCCCCCATAAAGAAATTCATCCCTGAATTGACCTTCCAAGGTTGGAGAAGATAAAGCACAGAACAGCCTTGGCCACTCATCACGTATGTCGGTCTCCCGCTCCAAGGTTTTTTCCGGTACTCGGCCATGCTGCTATAACACCCCTGTAAGAGGAACTGACCAGCCTTGAAGAACCTATGTGTTCCTATCAACAATAAATATCAGATGCTCCTCAAAGGACGCATCTTCCTATAGATCAACCTCCTCTGTCTGAAAGATGTGAGACGAGTCTGAATCGTACCGACTCAACTGAGATACATGGAAGACATCGTGCAGGGCCCGGTACCTCTGTGCTAACTGCAACCGATATGCAACCGGCCTGACTCTCTCCAAGATCTCAAATGGCCCCACATACCTCGGTAAATGTTTTCCATGTCTCCTGATTCGTCTGTGTCCCATCCTCCGTGAAACACGTTGGAAAACTTGATCCCTGGCCATGAACTCCAAAGGCAATCTACAGTGATCAACATAAGATTTCTAACGAGACTACGCGGTAACCATCCGCTTCTGAGTCAAATAGACCTGCTCAGAAGTCTCATGCATGATACGTGGCCCCAGTAATGCTGCCTCACCTTCCTCTAACTAGAACAATGGTGAACGGCTTGGCCTACCATATAAAGCATCATATGCTGAAATCTCAATAGTTGCCTGAATGCTGTTATTATAGGAAAAATCAACAAGTGGTGTATTCTTCTCCTAGGATCCCCAAATATCTAGGACGCATGCTCGCAACATGTCCTCAAGCACTTGTATTGTATACTCTAACTGCCCATCGGTCTGAGGGTGGGACGCTGGGCTCAGAAGCACCTGTGTACCCAGTGCCCTCAGAAAACATTTCTAGAAACGAGATGTAAAACGGGTGTCCCTATCTGAAACGATAGAACGAGGGACCCCATGAAGACGTAAAACCTCTCAGATATACAACTTATTGAGCTCGTCAACACATATGGTCTCCTTGATCGGAAAAAGTGAGCTACCCTCGTGATTCTATCCACAACAACTCACACGACATCATTGCCTCATGGTGACCTCGGCAAACCGGTCACGATAACCATCGCGACATCATTTCATTTACACTCTATAATGGGTAACGGCTGTAACAGTCTGGATGGCCTTGGATGCTCTGCCTTCACCTACTGACTGGTGGGACACCTCGTAACCAATCCAACTACATATTTTTTCATACCCAGCCACCAGTACTGACATCTCAAGTCACAGTACATCTTGGAAACCCCGGATGAACTCCCCAAGATGAAGCATAAAACTCTTGCATCTGCTCCTCACATATATTCCCTTGAACCCACACCTGTCTATGGAAACACAAAATATCATCATCGACTATCGTCCAAAAAATAGGAGGGTCCTCACTTGCCACTTACTCCCGTAGAACTAGGCCTTCTGAATTAGATATTTGTCTCATCCTCACTCTATCCAGGAGGGTATAAGTCACAACTAAAAAGAAAAGATAACTCTGCCCCTGAATATCATGCACTTTCAAATGCATCTCATTGAACAATTCCAGGAGCAGCCACTCATCACTGGCCTCCTGCACAGCCTATACTGGAGTCCTCCTACTCAGTGCATCTGATACTGCATTACCTTTTTCATGTGTATAGGCAAGCTGAAAATGAATGGACTGAAGGTATTCAATCCACCTTCAATGTCTCAGATTCAATTCACACTGAGTAAAGATATACTTGAGTCTTTTGTGGTCAGTGAAGACCACAAAACATTCTCCCAAAAGATAATGTTTCCAACAACGCAATTCATGAACAACTGTAGCTAACTCAAGATCATGCGTCAGTTAATTTTTCTCATGTTGCTTCAACTGCCGAGACCCGTACGCAACAGCTCGATCACCCTACATCAACACAGATCACAGTCCAATCCGTGATGCATCATAGTAAACTGTATAGCTCTTCCCCTGCTCTAGGAGTATCAGGATTGGTGCTGATGTAAACCTTCCTTTCAGTTCCAGAAAGGTTGTCTTGCAATCTTCTGACCAGGAAAACATCACACCCATATTAGTCAAACCCATCACCGACGCTGCTACATTGGAGAAGTCTTGTATGAAGCGTCTGTAGTAACTAGCCAACCATAAGAAACTTCATATCTCAAAAACGTTCTTAGGCTTCTCCTAGGAAACTACTGCTCTCACCTTCTATGGGTCTACTGCAACTCCTGACTCTGAGATGATATGACCCATTAAGTGAATCTAGTTCATCCAAAAGTGGAACTTAGGGAGCTTAGCATATAGTTTATGTTCTCTCAGTGTTCCAAATATGATTTCAAGATGGGTGGCATGGTCATGTCGAGTGTGAGAGTACACCAAGATTTCATCCACAAATACCACCACAAAAGAGTCCAGATAAGGATGGAACACATGATTCATCAGAGCAATAAAAACTGCTGGTGCGTTCGTGAGTCCGAACAACATAACCAAGTACTCTTATATACCATATCTTCTCCGAAAGGCTGTAAGAGGTATACATGATGGTCTCACATGTGGCTGATGATATCCTGACCACATGTCAATCATCGAGAACACTCGTGCTCCATGAAGTTGATCAAAAAGATCATCTATCCTTGGCAAGGGATATCAGTTATTAACTATCAACTGGTTCAGCTTCCGACAATCCACGCATATTCTTAGTGTACCGTCCGCCTTCGTCACAAAAAGGACTAGAGAACCCCATGGAGAAGTACCGGGTCGGATAAAACCCTTTGACTGTAACTCCTCTAACTGCCTCTTTGGCTCTTTCAACTCCGACATAGCCATCCTATAAGGGGTAATGGACACCTGTGCTGATCCGGAAACAAGATCAATAAGGAAATCCACCTCTAGCTCTAGAGGTAGAGCTGAAAAGTCATCTGGGAAGACATCCCTGAAACGATCAACCACAGGAGGGAAATCTCTCGGAGAAGTCCCCTGGACATCAAGATATAAACTCGCAATCTGGGTTGTGACTCCACCTCACCCATGATGCTCTATTCCATCTTGACTTGCCTGAACATCCCACTCGCCCTTTTAAAGAAAATCTGCACCCTAAGTTGACATGAAACTCACCCTGCGATGATATCAATCTACAAAGGCTTGAAGGGGAACCAACTAGTCCATCCGAAGAATGACGTCCTAAGCCATCATATCTAAGACATAGAGTTTCCAATGAAAGTGACACACACCAACCTCAAGGGGTAAATCCTTGCACTGACACAAACCAGCCGTTCTAGTCCCCAATGGAGTGTATAGCGTGATGATATCAAAATAAGTAGAAACATAGAGCCCAAGGCTCTCCGATATGGGTACAGATATGAAACTATGTGTATCACCCATATTAAAAAGTACCAAAGATTAAACAGAAGATACTAGGAGAGTACCTATGACTGTAGAAGGTCCAGGATCCTGCTCCTACTGGGTCTGTTGCATGGCATATGCCTGCCCAGTGCTGCGGCCCTGTGACACAGCCTGACTACCATGATCTATCCCGCCCTGATGCCAATGAGATCATTGTGTCTGGTTACCACGTCCATGACCACCATCCCTGCCAGCATGATCAGACATATTCCAGTTCCCTGACTGGTAAGAAGCCACTAGTCCTGCTCCCGCACGCGGAGTTTTCACAGAACCTCTCTCAGTAGACACTGGTAGAAACTCCCTGCAAAAGCATTGCAGATGACCCATCTTTCCACACACTCGACACTCCAATGGGTCACGTGGACACTACGGTCTCTTGTGCCCCTTCTTACCACACTGGTAGCACCTGATCGGGCCACCTGATGAAACCTCCTAGATGTTACTTCCACCCTAAGAGAAGTCCATCTATCGCTTCATTTTCTCAATAGAAATAGTGCTAGGAACTGTTGCTAAACTGCTCGGGCCCACACCACTAGCTTCCTACAGATTCCTCTCTACAATCAGCACCTAGTTCACAATAGTATGTACTGAAGGAAACCTGAATACATTAACCAGTGCTCAGACGTCATATAGAAGAACATCCTAAAAACTTATGGCTCTTAACGTCTCATCACCCCCCAGAACGTGTGCAAAATGCTGATGCTTGGTGAAACGATCAGAATAGTCCATCACCGACATAGATCCCTACTGCAGATTCATGAACTCTCGAGCTCTATCTACCCGCATCGTCTCTGGAAAGAATAAGTCATAGAAGAATTCCTAAAAATCGTCCCACTCCATGTCTCTTTGATGCTCTGACTGGGTGGTAACATTCCACCACCTCTTGGCAGAATCCCACAGCATGTAAGTCATGAGCTTGACCCACCGCCCTGGAGGCATCTCAAGATGCTCAAAAATAGTCTGTATAGTTCCCAACCAAGACTCTGGAACCTGTGGTCCGCCATCCCCAAAAAAATGTAGGCGGATGGTGCTGCTTGAAGATTCAAGTAATATCATCCATAGATATGGCAGTCGTTAGTGCTCCCTGAATGGTCTGCATGAACCGTATAAATCCTTAACAGAACTATGCATCCATGCCTATGTCTGGTATAACGGCTGGTGTCACATTTGGCTATGCTGGAGGATCAACTGGTAGCCCATGGCCAACCATCTCTAGAGTAAAATCGTTGCCTCTCTCCTGGAGAACAACGCATGAACGTCTAGGTGGCATGACACTACAAGGTCAAAAACACGCCTTAGAACAAGATTAAACAACCAAAATCGAAGAAACCCAAAAGGAAACAGGAGGAAGTAGGCATTATAAATTTTCAAAACTGGACGACACGACATGTAAAATGAATACACAGCATGTACTTGACATCTATTCCCCTACCTGGGTCCTTCTACATGGATAAGCCACATGGCTCCCGTTGAAAAAAACTATATAGCATCTATAACATCTACACGGCTTGTATGGTGTCATTTCTAACTGCCTGTGTCGTTTGTGACATGGCCGATGACTCAGCTTGTAACTACATGGCATGTGACACCCAAACATGGTGTGTACACCACCATGTTTTTTACATCCACACGGCTACATCCACATGTACTGTCCTCAGACAAGACTACACGGCCTGTCCCACAAGTACACATCATGTTCAAGGAGAGGTGACACTGACCCATGTTGTTATTTACACGATCGAGTCCCCAGGTCACACTACACGACATGTTCATCATTGACACAACATGTATGTCTTAAGTCTCCTCTGTCCGTATTGTTAGTTACACGGGCGGACTCCGGGTCAACACTACATGGAGTGTACATCCCATACAGAGCATGATCGCCCCATGATCTGACCTTCCCTGTGTCGCCGCCCACACAATTTGTGACATGGAAAGAGACTACCTGGCATGTACATCAGGTACAGTGCGTGTACCTTTTTCTTTTCTTCCTAAATAGAAGAACATACACGGTGTGTGTAAAACACTACAAGGCGTGTATACTAGGTTTTCTGGATAGTATGCCTCATAAATTACTCTGAAGCCCAGAAAATACCAATAATTAACACCTAAGTGTAAAATTTCGATCCGTAATGGCCCATACTCCCCAACAATCAATTTTTCACATCTTATCTGTGTTATAACATAATAAACAGTCAATGATCCACTAAATTCTGGTAACTGGGGGCCCATAATCCCCAAAAACCAAAGTTTGGCATTCATTCTATAAACCATCTCATAAAAAAATACCGTATTACATTGTAGGTATTTATCAAATAGCTATCACAAAAACATGATTTTCTATCCCCATAACTACCACAACAACATGAAATTACTAATGCACAAACATGGCATGGAAATATTCATGGAATGTGATTTCTAGCATGTTCATAAATGATGTATGAGATGGCATACCCTCATCTCATCGGGTTTCAAATAAATACAACCCAACGATAAAATATAAACAGAAGAAGCACACCATTATCACCCTTCGGGGAAAACAAATCAACTTTAAAATTGAAAAATCATTAAAATTTCAATACGATGTAAATTGGCTTTTCCTTGTACACATGTTTGATACTCCCAGGCATAGCTTATTACCAACTAAAATTTTCATCATATCTCTGACTAAGGCTCCAAATATTATGTCAAATAAAAGAACCCCTCTGATACCACTTTGTAACGTCCCAGTTACGGGTGCCACTCAATGGTTGCCCCGAACACGGTTTTCCACATGACCTCAAGAGCATGTCTACAAACAACAGAGGGTTCCCACTATCAGCGAGGGCCCATGTCTGATAGTTGGGAAACTATACCCTCACTTATCAAAGTGTAGAGCAACGTAATATAATAAAAACATACAACAACGTCAGAAGTAGTAACAGTGTATATAACTGAATTGGATAAATGATAATAAAAAGGGAAACCAGAAGTCATATATATATATGAGTGACGTTTCATCATGTCACTATTCTATAAAACAACATGTACTTGTTACACAACAATATAGTACAAAACAATTTTAGGAAAGAAAAATAGAACAAAACAGCCAGTAGCATCGCGAGCCTCAGTCTCGTCTCATGCTCCCATACTCCTCAGCTTCACTCAAGTATCTGTATAGGGACTCTTACCACTATCCACACCTGTAGCAATATAATCAATTTGGATAGAAAACATGGCCCAAACAGGGTGTGAGAAATAAATCTCAGTAGGCACCCTCCAAAGGACCATGCCCAACTGTGTGTAAACATGCAACAATAGTGTGTTAAAAGTAAATGCAATAAAATACGAAGTGCTCAAGTAACTAACTTACCAGTTATATTTCCATTTTAATTATTCATTTTACCATTTAATATTAACGAAACACCATAGGGACTTCCTAATTAAGCAATCAGTGTCCTCAGATGAGAAAATCATCACCCTCAGGTAATCAGAATCTCACCCTCAGGCATTTATAATATCATCCTCAGGCATAACTGAAATTTCCCTTAGGCGTAGGAAGTGTCGCCCTTAGGCAGAGAAATCAAGCCCTCAAGCACGAATGGTTGACATCAGGTGAAATAAAACACCACCCTCAGGCTAATATAGTCACCCACTCATGCTATAGTAAACACCACCCTCAGGCATAAGTAATTGTGCCATGCCCAACATATAAACATGATATTTACATACAATTCCTCTCAAGGAAAAAGTAATGTATAATTACACATGGCATACCCTCAGGTATCCTAGCAAATTGGCTAAACAGAAGAACGCACCGCTCAGGATCGTCCTGGATCCAAGAAATGATCCCAACCAGCATTTTATTACCACAATTAATTACCTATTCAATTCTAGGTTTTTAAAATAGACACGACCTCAGCCACACGACACCCGAAATATGGGTTTGTAGCTCAAAAACGTACAGAACATACAATAGTTGGAAAATAAACAACAAGCCACCTACCTTAAACACCAACGAACGATATACATGAACTTCGATTCCAGAAACGCCCAAGAACGATGTAGATCTGGCGTAGAAGAAAATTTGTTCTAACATAAATAACTTCCCTTTGAAGAAGAATTGGAAATAATGGCTTATGATTAGTGGAGGGATTACCTGTGTGGTTCCAACGAGATCGTATGAGGATGAAACGGATTCCCGTCGTGCACTCGACAGATCTCCAAAGCTCCAGCCTCCCTCTTCCGCTCCTTCTTCACATTCTATGCCTTCTTTGTGAACATGGGAGGCTATCACCCATTTTATGTGAAAAAAACAAACTACACGACGTGTATTTCCATCTACACATCGTGTTCTCCCCATTTTTTAACTATTCCTCAAGTGGATTCCCGCCAGCATGGCACTATTCACCTACCGATGTGACTACACGACGTGTCTCCTTGAGTACACGGTGTGTTATGTCGCACAACTCGCCACCGCCTTACTATTCGCCTACCGACTAACTATATGACGTGTAAGGGACCATTACACGGCGTGTAGTCAATCATTACACCCTTTGTTTCCGACATGGATACACACCCTGTGTACTCTTCCCATATGGGCAAAAGTACACGGTGTGTGGAAAAGTACAAGACGTGTACATCCAAAATTTTGGATTTTTCCCATTTTCTATATTTTCTCAAAAACACTTAAGGAAAAGAGACAAGAAGAAACCCATACCTCAAAAGTAAGAACTGGGTTATTACAATTTTCATTATATACGAACCATTTTCCACCTTCTATCTATCCTACAAAAATATAAATTACTACACTTGTGTACGTATGACTTACTGTCTCCTTGTCGTGGTGTAATATTCTTTCCCCACCACCATACATGGATGTGTAAAATACTAAAAATAATAAATATATTTTATTATTATAACATGATATGTACGCTGGATGAAAATATATATCATCCACATCCATTTCATTTCACAATAATGGGAAATATATCATCACTCATCCTTATGTATGGCATATCATCTCCACGATGTGATGAAATATATTGTACATGAAATCCAATAAAAAATTATTATATAAATTAATAGAATAATAAATATGACATATATTATATTTATATAATTTTACAATGATATAACTATATCATAATAAGGATAACTTGTTCTTATTTTTAAAACCATCTTAAGAAAATGGCATAGTTAGTACACGAATAATGAATTATAAGGAAATGTTATTAACAAAAAGATTACAATATGATCATATATAATATAATAAAAATGACTATATTTCTATAATAATTCAATAAAATTATTTAAATCATGGTAATAGATTTCCATATACATACAATGGATATCATACCTAAGGTAATAGATAATTTTAGAATCTCGTTATTATCTAGGGATGATTATATTTATGTATTTATTGTAGTATAGTTGTCATCCATGTTTATGATTCCAAAATATAATTCCAAGATATTTTTTTATTATTAATTTTTTTTAAAATAAATTTTACTCATTGGAGTGTTTTTATTAAATTTTATCAAGTTACTATTTTTACATTTTCAATACAATGTACTTTTTGAATATTTTGACAAAATTTATAAGATGAATTTTTTCTTTTATCTTATATGACATGAACATATTTTTAAATTTTCATAAAAACATATTTCCATGAAAAATTATTTATAATATTTCATAATTATTATCAATGAATTTATTTTCTTCTAAAATTTCATGGAATTTTGGGAAAAATTATTGTTTTTTAGGAAGAAAGAATATGTGGATTGAGAATTAATTTCAAGTGTTCCATGAAAATTATTATTTACATATGATGGAATTTATTAATAGGATTCTGTTTCATGTTTAAAATCTTTATTATTTTTATTGGATGATTTTGTTTTTGGAATGATATATATGAAATCCATTTTTATAAATATGATGGAATGATGTTTAAGAAACCCATTTTATGAAATGGATTTTACTGTAATGAATTATTCATGTATTAACTAAACATGTAAGAATGATTTCAATATGATATGGGTGGGACATATATATCCTTCCAATACATAAAGTGATGATTTATATCCCATGATATAGATCGTTCTTGAATGGTAAATGATCTATGTTTTTTAATACATGGATGGAAGGGAAGTAAACTCCATTTAGTAATAAAGCGATGGAAAAAATCGTGAACATAGTATAGTAATATGATTTATTGATATGATGTTATTGGATTACAACATTGAATAATAAGAAAATATTTAATATTCTTATGAGTATTCCAAAAAATCCATGTCTTATGTGATGAGTTTATGGAATATTTTCATTGATTTATTATTATTTTTTAAGATTTATCCCTTGAGACGATATCATGATCCTTAATATGCATTATATTTTTTTTCAAATGATATGTTATCTTGTCATATGATTCTGATATGATTGATATATACCATGATTACCCTTTTTGAGCATCTAAGATCTATATTTATTTTGTTTCTTTTACCAAGAATATGAAGAAGTGAATTAAGTATGTTATTTCAAAAAGGGGTCCAGTTATGATGGAATAAGTGAGGGACAATGTTGATGACTTATGAACCACTAGTTTATGTTCCCTTGTATCAAATGAAACTAAACCAATCAATCCTGCTATGTTTTTTAAATATTTTTAAGGAATATTATCTAATATTATTGTTTAATATATGTATTTAATATATAGTTTGTTATATTTGGAATTAATGGAACATTATAGTTAACCATTGGAAACTAGGATATGAAAACATCAGTAAAAACCCAATATATATATCTATGTATAGGATATAATACTTTTGTTTCATAAATTATCATTATTAAATATGAATAACTCCTAATTTTTCATAAATTAAAATTTCATTCTTCATTATGTCATATTTCCATTATTATTAGTGTTTAAAACACATTAATTCATTGTTTTAGTCAATGGATGGACAAAAAATAACCAATTTAATGATGAATGTGATGTGAAATGAAATGATTTTCCTCCTGAGAGAAAAATATGTGTGTATTGGAATGGTAAATGTTTCCACTATGAAAATTAAATATTCTCAATATATGAATCATACTGTATATAAAATCAAGGAAAGGAGGTGGAAAAAAAATTAGTCATTCGTGAGGAATCATCCACCTTCATTCTTTGGTTATTCTGATCAAATAATTGTTGAAAAATATATTAATACCACAGAAAAGATATTTTTAGTTTTAGTGTGGTCACGGCATGGTAAATTCATTCTTGGTAGTCTCTAGTTAAGAAGGTGATGTTGTTCAATGGTGGAATCATTTCAAGAATTATAGTAAAAGTGATGAAATTGAATCTGTGGAATGAGATAAGTTAAAGAACAAATTCTAAAATAAATATATTCCTCATATTATTTTGAAATATAATAATATGTGTTTCCTATAGTATAAATAAATATATGATGAATCAGTTGGTACCTACGTGGAAAATTTTACAATAATTTCAATGTAAACTTCTAGATTTTGTATCCATGATGATAGTAAAATTAATTGATTCTTTAGAAGATTAAAACCATGTAACCAATGGGATTTGTACAAAAGAGACATCAATATCTATGTGAACTTTGATTGATGATGTCTCATAGTTGAGGTGAATATTTGAGTAATCCTTCAGTATTATAAGTGTGATGGGAATAGAAAAATAGAATTCATTGCAAAAATATAAAGACCACAGAAAAAAGAAGATGGGTTTTCCCTTATACTAAATGTGTTGAATAAAATATTGATGATATTATATTAAATGGATAATAGAATATTTTAATATGGGAATATAAGGTAATTAGGAAGATGAATGTAGAACTAATGGGAAAAAATGTCTAATGAAATGAAAACAAAAATGCTCATACATAATGAACCTTCCACACATTAATGACAGTAGTGCAATGAAAGGCGAAAATATCCTAACAACTGGAAAAATCTAAGAGTTAATGATTCATGCCAATAAACTCATATGTCCATTGTAAAAATAATGTCACATGTGATCACTATTGTTGATCTAGTGTATGATAATGAGGTGGTGAATGTTACACTTACCATCGACTTGAAAGTATAAAAGATTTTATTTGATTTTAGATCCACAAACACATTTATTTATTAATAATTTTCTAATGTTATATCTTTATTACATAAACCCATAGATGTTGATTTATCTTGTGAAAAATAAAAATAGAACAAATTTCTCATAAAATGTTTATAATTCTTCTCTCATTGAGGTCTGTGGGAAATTCGATCATCTAAATATTGTGGTTCTTCATTATATTGAAATAGATGTGAATCTTTGCATGGATTGGAATTATCTAAATGGAGCTCATAACAATTTTCATTGAATTTATTTCACATTACATATTATATATAAATATATGATCATATATCAATGTCTAGATGAATATGAACTTCTAATTGAAATTTATTCAACAATATCGGTCATTATTCCTATAAATTAAAGTTATCTATCTCAAATCTTGGGGGAAGAAACTCACTATTAATAATACAGTTGTTGTATATGATTTTTTGGAATTTTCAAATGAATTATCATGTCTTCCATTGAATTGTGACGTTTTGTTTTCAATAGAACTTATAAAAAGTGCTATGACTATATCAAACACTACTTATATAATGGCCTAAATTATATTGTAGGAATTGAAAACTAATCTCCAATAAATTATGTAAAAGTGATTCATATGACCAATTGTTTTACCTTGGGGTGCACATGTACTGTTTATTATGATGAAATATTGATCAATGAGAAACTACATTAATTATCAAGATCATAGTAATTTCACTGTCATGAAAAAATAACCTCTTCCCCACATTGATAACTTATTCAACCAACAATGCAAAGCTCAAAAAATTTCCAAGATTTATCAACATTCAGTATTTCATCAATTAAGGGAAAATAAAGTGGATATACAAAATAATACATTTTGAACAAGGTATAGATATTATGAATTTATAATTATGTCATTTGGTCTTGATAATTCCCCAGGTATCATTATGTATATGACGAGTAGAGTCATTAGATTCAATCATCATCAGTTTATAGAAGTATTAATATACAATATTATTATACATTAGAAGGTAGAATAATAACATGAATATCACTTGAGAATTTTTCTAAATACCCAAATAAAGGAGTAGAATAATGAATAATTTTCCTCATGTGAATTTCGGATTCCGAAAGCATCATTTTTGGGAAGCTTAATCTCAAAAGAGGGGATAAATATAGTACATGAAAAATTGAAGTTATTGAACTTTTTCAAGGTCTAAAAACAATAACTGAGATCATACGTTCTCTTGGTTTGGATAAATGTTATCATTTTTTGAATGATTTTTCACTACTATATAATCCACCCACCAAGTGCACATGGAAAAGAGTTTAGTACGTGTGGTTGGAGGAATGCGAGAGAATTGAAAAGAGATAAAATAAGGTTAAGGTGTGAATGTTTTCACTCATAACCTTATAGTGGAGGATGGTTTGTGATATATTATGACACATCCAAGAAGGTTATTTGATATGTTCTTATGAAAAATGATATGGTGACAAAGTAATCCTCGCAAGAACTGAAAATCCATGATCAAGATTACCAAATAAATATTTGCAGTTAGATGTTGAAATGTTTTCATTAAATATATAGAGGAATTATCATTATTGTTAAATGTGGGAAATTTATACTGATCAGATATGCTTAATGTATATTTTCAAAAAAAATTGATATTATTATAGGAAGAATAATATTGGTTGAGTTTGTTAAACATTATGAATGCTCAATACTTTACCACCCTCAGAAAGCTAACGATGTCGAATATTATTTGAGTCAAAACAACAATGATAGACTATCCAAAATGAGGAACAAAAAATATTAAATTTTTATGAAATTGTAGGGGATGGTTCTTCAAAATTTAAAGGATCAGCATAAATCATACATTTCCCAAATTAATGATTGACCCTCAATACGTGTGAAAATTACAGTGTCACATAAGGAAGATATGGAGATACAAAAAAGGAGAAAAATGTTCCGGAATTCAACCATGATTATAATGGAATAATATTGTCTTGGAACCACGTTTGTATTAATTCCATAACATAATTAAAGTAGTTTTTTAGGAGGAATATAATTATTCATTTTATATTCATCATGGAAGAACAATGTTTTACAAGGATGGGAAAGATAATTTCTAGTGGGATGCTAGGAATGTTGTTGTGTCTGAATTTTCCACTAGGTGCATGGATTGTCAATAAATTAAGGGTAATAGTGATATGTTTAAGGAGATTTTACAGCCCTAAACCAATCTAAAATTTATATAAGAAAACATCACTGTTTAATTTTCCTTCATAATTCCAATATATATATATATATGATATAATTCTATATGGGTTTTAAATGATCTCCTAAAAAAATTAGAACATCTCATTGATATTAGATAGTGTTTTCCTCTTTATTTTATTAAGAGGATATATGAAATGTTTGCGGTATGATTTAATGGAGTACGAATTTCCATTATATCTGATTGGGAATTGTGTTTGAACTCATGGTTCTGGAAAATTCATTAACATTATCTAGTTGCAGAGTTATGTTTTAACACTTTATATCACCAATAGAGTAATAGTCTGTCATTGGGGACAATATGAACTCAATAATATACCTTTATAGATTTATCTATGAATTTTAAATGTGGTTGGGATCAACAACTACCTTAGGTATAATTATCTTACAAAAATACCTTTCACTCTAGTATTAAGATGGCCCTATATGAAGACCTCTATGTAAATAAGTGCATAAAACCAACATTTTGTGATAAATATATGTAAATAGTGTTATTATGACCAAATATTGATGATGAAATGGCAGAAAAGGTACGATCTATTAAAATACAGAGAAGTGTAGATCAATGTCAAGAAAAAATAATGATGAAAATCAATAAAAAGTCCTAGAGTTTGAAGGGGAATAGAAGATGTTTCTTTTAATTCTCCCAAAAAGTGAGTAATGAGATTTTTAAATTTGTTACAACCAAGAACATGGTATATAAACCCTTTTTCAATTCAAAATCTTGTTGTGAATGTATCCTATAGATTTATTGTTCCAGGGAATCACTGTAAATTTCATGATGTGTTCCATGTATCCCTCCTAAAAAGTATAGAAATGATCATTCACATGTAATAAACATAGATTTTATACCATTATACCAATGACTTTCTTATAAAAACAACCGTTAGATAAACTAGATCGTATCGATAAGGTTATATGAAATAGGACACCTTTCTTGGTTATTGATTTATGGTGAAACCACCAATTTGGGGAGACTATGTGGGAAATTGAATATGTGATGAGGTAGAGGTATATTCATATATTTGTATCAATGTTATGAATTTCAATAGAAAAATTACATTTATGGGGTGGGTAGAATATAACACCCAGAAGATTTTATTAGGTATATTCATTAAATAATTTTAATTATTCAGTAGTATAAATTACACATAATCTTATATATAAATGAACCCTGTGATTTCATCAGTATAGAACAATCAATATAACCCATTTTTTCTTAGCCTGAATAAATACAACTAGCTTATGAAAATGTATAGTGAAATCATTTGCTTCCATTTATTTATGAATGAAATAAACTAATTAAACATCAAATAAATTTCGGTAGTTTTGTATTTGTAGGTAATGAAAATTATAATTATTAAATAAAATTATCTAAACTTGTATGTTATATATTTAATAAAATAAATTTTATATTCATATAATAGAAAATTTAGTGATAGGAAATGAATAAACAATTTTTTATGTATAAAAACCTAATTCTTTTCAACGTATAATTACAATTCCTTTTAATTGATAACACATATTTAATTAAACTATTGGCAGAATGATAATTTTATATGATAAAAAAATATTATGATTAGTAATTGGGGTAAAAAAAATTACTTTGGATAACTTTTTGATATTTTTCTGATAACTTTGAGGTATTAATGAATATTAAAAATACACTAAATTTTATTTGACCACAAATATTTCCATCCAAAATATATATACGGTTAAATTATAATATTGATTAGTATTATGTAATCAATAGATTATTTTTTTATCATTTCATATAATATTGGTCATTGGAATTAATTTTACATTGAATTTAGATGTAAAAAAATTTAAATCGTTTTGTTGTGTTATAGCTTTTAAAAATCATGATCTCATTCCAACAATGAGGTTAATATTAAATTTATTAATGAAAATTATAGGTTTGGAATTTCAAAAAACAGATTCCATATATAGAATTCGTATGATCAAATTATGTAAATTTTTTTTGAGCATTATGAAGAGTATGATCTGTAATTTTTACTAATAATGTAAAATAGTAAATCAAGTAATTTAGGGTAATTATAATATTATAAAATTACCCTAAAAATTGCCCTAATATAATTGGATAGGAATTCTTCAACCCAAATAATCCTTAGTATGAAATGGCATATCATGGAAGAATGTTGGATGATATTATGAATTTAAATAAATTTTTTTAAAGAAAATTTTTATATTCCCTTCTCAAATTTTTATAACTATAGAATTTTTAATATATGTTTAAAAATATGATAAATACTACTATAAATACTCATTTGAAAAAAAAATTCATTATAATTTTAATTTTTTTAAAATATATGAAATAAATAATTACCTTAAATGATTATTCATTGATTATGCAACAATTATCTTATTGATGAAAAATTAATTAATTTTTTTATTACAACAATAATAACACTTCTATGAAAAAAATTATGACTATATTTTGTTGGTCATGTAAAATTAGGTTAGTATTGTGACATTCATAATTTAATAAATATAAAATTTTAAATCAAGGATTTTCTAGAATAAGTATTTTACTATAGGTGTTATTATGAAATCTGGAGGATTTATTGATGCTATATTATTTTTTTAGTTTTTTACTCAAATAATATGTATATTAAATAATTATACTAGATAGATATAGTAATTATTTAATTTATGGAGATGAAAATTAATTTTTTTTAAATGTTAATATAAATATAATTGGGTATATTTAATACACACAACTAATTTTATAAATTCAATTGACCTCTTAGAAATATAATAAAATATTTGGTTCGATGTTTACATTTTTTTTATCAAGTAATTGAATAGTGTCAAAATTTAAACTATTGATTGTTTATCAAAATAATTTTTTATTTAATTATATAATAATCATAAATCATTTGAAATTTTTTAGAATAATTAATATATGGTCTAAAATGTTCAAATTGATTAACTTACGGTCTAATTAACATCGAATAAGTAATTATTTCAGTTTTTTAATATTAAAATAAATTTTACATTGGATAAAAATAAATATAATAAATAAGTATTAATTAAAATTGATAATTATTAAATTTATAGAATAAAATTTATAAAATTTATTAGGTGATCATATTAAAAAATTATCTCATCAAATATTCACAATTATGAAACTTTGGAGGTTTTTTTCAAGGGATTCTTTTTAATATAAATTAATATTTTTGGAGATTCAAAAAGTGACCCACATTTAAATTATAAAAATTATCCTTATACCCCTGTTCTTCAATTCACATTCAACCTGTATGCTTGAACATGTCATATAAATTTCACTTTTTAACATTCACTTTAAAATTAAGAGGTTTCAGTCTTATTTAAAAACCAACTCTAGTGCTTTTATAAGAGATCTAGATTAAGCTCATGGAATAATAGATAATCTCCTCTACCGATTCTATCAATGTTATTTCTTCTTCTACTTCATATTAATTATTTTACATTATAATGTAATAAATTCATTACCACATATATAATGAAATGTTATTATGGTTATGGAAAAACCATATTTGTCCCCATGTCCATCTTACAAAAATGGATCCACCATGCATGTTTATGAATGACTTACCATCTGCACATCATCGTGTAATATTTTTTTCACCACCAATATACATGGATTGTTATAATGTTGGAAATAAAAACTATATATTATTATTATATCATAAAATGTATTTTGGAACAAAATATATACCATCCATTTCCCAAACGTTTCAAAATTATGTGAAATATATCGTTTTTCATGCCTATATATGACCAACCATCTCCACGATGAAATGTGACTCATTCAACATGATATCCATTAAAGAATTATTATAATAATTTATAGAATCAATAAGTATGATATATATTATTTTAATATTATTTTTTAAATGACATATATATAACTTAATAATGATAAAATTAAATTTTTCTACCAAACATGCATATTAAAATGAAGTAGTTAAAATCCAAATAATGAGTAATAATGAAATGCTATTGACAAACGAATGACAATATGATCAGATATTATATAATAAAAATTACTATAATTCTAGAATATTTTAATTAAATTATTCTATTCAATACTCTAGAGGACGAGATATATACAAAGGATATCAGACCTATGATATGTGATAATTTCTCAATATCCTCATTATTTGATATTGTTCATACGTAAGTATTTATAATTGTATATTTATCATCCATGTCCATGCTTCCTGAGATTGTTTTCCATATTATTCATTCTATTATTATAAAAACTTTTAATGTAAATTTCAGGTACTTTTAAATTTTTATTAAATTTTATTAAATTAATCTTTTTTCACCTTTCATACAAGGTACATTTTGACATATCTAAATGGAAAACTACAAGAAACATGTTTTATTTTAATCTACATGACAGAAATAGATGCTTACATCTTCATGATTCCTTATTTCAATGAAAATTACATTACAATATCTCAATATTATTTTCATATAAATTATTTTCAAACAAACTTTTGTGAAATTCTCAAAAATGTATATGTTTTTTAAAATAAAGTGTATTTCCATCAGGAATTAAGTTAAACTATTTTATCAATATAATTTTCCCTCTATGATGGAATTATTTATTAGTGTTATTTTTTATGTATACTATCCCCATTCTTTCAATTTTTTGATTGTTTTTATTATGTAATGATATTTATGAAATCATTTTGTTTAACATATAATTGATTGATTTTTAGGAAACCAATTTTATTCGTTCGGTTAGGTTATGATGGATGATATATTTTTTTGTGTCACTTGTAAGAATTATTTCACAATGACATTGGTGGGACATATATCTCCCTATAATGTATTGGGAAATATTTATATCACAATAGATAGACATGGATGGAATAAGAAATGATCCCAGTTCTGTTATATTGGATTGGAACAAGAAGTAAACTTGATTCAGTAATATCATGCTGCAATGAGGAGTGGACTTGGTTCAATAATGGACATTGTCCACTATGATGGACTAGTAAATGAGCCTTGACTAATATGCACATATTTTCTATACTTATCTTCACGCCACAAATTCTATGTCTTATGTTTCGATTTTTGGAAATTTTTTCACACATAATTTATTTCCATTTATGATTTATCCAATGATATGATATCCTGATCTTTCATATATTGGATAATATTTTCAAAATTTATGTTCTAATGTCTTATTATTTTGATATGATTGACAACTCCTATATTTACCCTAACAGGTCATTTACGGTCACCCATTACTGTGTTTTTATTCCAGATATTATGAATAATGGTATTACGTAAGATATCTAAATAGTGGGTCTCATTGTTTAGGAATAAATAGGAGATAATGTAGTTACATTATGAACCAGTTGTTTGTGTTTCCCGGTTTCTACTAACACTAAATCGTTATTATCATGGGATGACTTTTAAATGTTCTGTAAGGAATTTTATTCAATTTTTATTTAATAACAATGTATATAATATTTGGTAGAATATAATTTATAAATTATGGAACATAACAAATCCCATATTTTCTTTTGGAGTTACAGATTAAAAATATTACATTTTAAAGGGTAATAACACAAACATTTTAGAAGCATAATAAATAATTGTAAGCATTATAAAACCACTGAAAATAGGAACTATTTGAAAATAAGTGTTTTCGAACCAATCATATCTTCTTCCATAAACTTATAAAAATGAAATATTACATTTTAGATGGTTTTCTAAGGAAGGATAAAATAATTATATCACAAAATATTGTTTGAAAATATCCTCAACCTCCTTCTAAAGAGAATTAGTTCTATATATCTCTTTATATAAAACCTCAATTCATTCATATAATATTTCTAAATTATTAATATATGAATGATGTAGCTATTTTGATTTCTATTTTCCCATATAATGTGTTTCATATCTGAATATTACGAATTAATGTTCCCACATGGGTTTTATTTGATAACCAAAACATTATAAAATATATAAAACATTAATACTTAGAATAGTAAATAGTAGTCCTAATTCAATAAATATGATGTTAATAGTATTTTTAATACGTTGTTTATTCATATGAGAAAAACACTTAATATTTTAAAAAATATTACACTCGAAATTTCATGTTCCATGAATACTGTTTGTATATTAATACATATATTCCATAATTAAATACATTTCCACATAAAATATAAAATATATTTACAAATATATATATATATATATATATAATAAAAATAATATATGAATAATTAAGGAATAATTAAAGCCAAAAATATATAATAAAAAATTATACAGTAATTCAATGTAAAAACATTTACTTATATCATGGAATGTTTTAAACTAAAAGATAAAAAATTCATTTTGACTTTGGTAAACCAAAATCTCGCTCATAGTAGCACACTCACAACAACAGATTTTATCTCATGGTAGAAGAGTCATGGTAGTAGATTTCATCTAATGGATGTACATTCATAGTATATATTTATTCTCCCAATAGAATAATCATGTTTTCATATATCCTAAAATAGATAATTTACTATAAACTATAAATATATGAAAAGAATAAACCTCTAAAAACATAAACAACCTCTCTTCTATTAGAAAAATATATTTTTTCCTTTCAGAATCAATAAATATAACATTACTTATAATTTTATAGATGGAAGTATTTAAAAATTATTAGATTAGTAAATATGAAAGACATCTGAATTAAGACCAAAAATGTAGTTTATTTAAGGAAAATTTTTGATATTATAATAATTGATTCATTTTTCTAATTTCATTTAATTGAATTTAAATAACATCTTTATATATCCAAATAATCTAAAATAGTTTATTCTATATTAATAATGCTAATTTTATGACTAAAAATAATATTAAAATGGCTTTTTATATTTTATAATTTAAAAAAAATATGTTAACTTCGAACCCAATTTTAGAAATAAAAAATGATCATCCAATCTTTTATTTATTTAAAATACGTGCAATTAAGGATATAATATTTCTAAAACAATATGAATCAATAAATTTATTTATTTATATCTAGATTAATGATTGAACTATAGATTAAATTTATATCTAGAGATAAATTATGTAAATCATGTGCAATAAAATCATTGAGAGACCAAAGAAATATTAATAGTAGATATAAAACATATGTTTTTTAAAACATATTGTAAAAAATGAAAAAAATAATGATATTAATATAAAATAATGATAGAAAATAAAATATAAAATTTGGGTTTTATAATATACATACATGAAAGAAGTGGTAATGGAGGCACTCAAAATTGGTTACATTGAATGATCCCATCATATGATACATAACACTAATGAAATTTTGGAATGGTAGGGTTGTAGTCCAATACACATTATTCTTAGATGGTTATATGATTTAGAGGTATTCGTTATGGAATTGGCTGATACAAAAGGTATGAGATTTCCAATATGTTTTTCATTAAAAAGTGAGAGTGATAATCGAATGGGGAAGTGCATCTGGCATACCGTATTTGTCATTATGATATTATATTATATCAGTAAGTGTGATAATTATTGAGAAATATATTATGAGGTAGGGTTATATTTGACCAACATTTGACCTTGTTGGTTGCACTATTTATTAATTGGTTTATTAGTATGCATGTTCTATATTTTTGTGAGATTTATTTCTTATGATATTATATAGTATACATGTAATGGTAACTTCTATAAAAAAAATCTATTTATTTGGGTTTCTAGGATGGATGAGTTGGTGGGAAACTATAATCTCAAATATTCCCTATATATTGGATCTTCTATCATAAGATTATTTTCATATTTCTCTTGTTGACATATTTATATATATATGAAATTTAATCCATTATATTATGCTATTTTAATTATATATATAATGAGGTAGATTGGTGGGTCCTTCATTTATTTTCCAAATACTCATGATGTTAGTGCATATCAAATGTCTTATTTGTACCCTATGTTATAGTTGTTTCTATGGGCCCTGTTAGAGGAATGATTCAGGGGTCACACATATCTTCATTATAGTTCAAAGAGGGGTTCCTAATACAAAATGTCTATAATAATAATCATAATCAAAAAACAACCATATATTTCAAACTAATAAACCCAGTAAAAAAATAAATATAAATTATCAATCAATAAAAATTGAGTATGAATAATAAACTAAATATAGAATAAGACCGATGAAAAGGACCAGTATGACTAATTAGAAAAAAAACAAAAAAAAACAAAGAACATAATTTCCTATCTCCACTTCCAAAGTGAGTAACTATTTAACTTTTCACAATAAACATACCAAAATAAAATTCCATGGATCATCAAAAACACATTAGGGAAGCTATACGAGCCATTCTGAAGGGAATCAGAACAAACTATTAGTAGATATAATCCATACACACCATACATTATCATTAAAATAAATATTAATTCATCTTATTGATAAATGAAATTAAAAATATATTTTTAGGTTTATTGAATGAAAATAACTTGTTAACAATTTTCAACCAATTTATTTTCAAATAATGATTGAATATATTTTTCAATATGTCATTTATTTAATAATTATAATTTATATGGGGAATTATGTTTGTAAAAACACATTAAAATATTTCTTGAAAAATATCATCACACAAATTATTTCCCCAATTAATTTTCAAACCCATTTATTTGAACTAGAGAAGTTACAATTGTTCTTTTTAATGAAAAATATCAATAAGATTGAGGAAAAAATATACTACTAAAGGCAGATTGATCATAGTATCATATAAATCCTGACATGAGGGATAATTAAGAATCATGAGAACACCAAATATATTTGAAAAAATTAATGATTATATTAAAAATGAAAATATTATATCATCATTCCTAATGTAAATTGATAACTATAACCATCAGTATCACCCACCTAAGCCTAAAAGAGGGGATATTTCAAAAAGATAATAAAAGACCTACATTGTGCCCCTAGTAGAGAAGATACATTCTTCGATGTAGAATATGATCCTAGACATACCATATAATCATTCAAGGATCCCTATGGTATAAAAAATAATGGAGACCATTCATATAAATTTTAAATAATATATAATATTAAATAAGTAACATAAAAACGCAGTTCCCTATGAACACCATTCATCGAAACAACCTTTTTTTCATGAGAAATATACAAATATTATGTCATATAACATGGATAATTTTATACATTTAATTAAAGAACAAAATTTCAGAATAATTTAATTATAACAAGAAAATTATTTATAGAATAATTTATTTTCATAACTATTAATAGTTATGAATAATATTTTAATTTTATCTTATAGACGACACTTTTTTTGACAGCGTACTCAATATGAAACAATATGTTTCTTGGAAATATTACATTGTACACAACATTGAGTAATACAAAAAAAATATAATAATATTATTATTTTAATTGATAGTTAACACATAGCTGTTGTATTGGTGGATTGAACAGAAATAACTACAATATGATTATTAAATTTCTATAATATTATCCAATAAATTTAGTAGGCTTAAAATAATAATGAATCAGATTTTAAGGATGAAAAACAATAACATTTTTAAAAGGTTGTTTTACTACCATTTGATGGTGAACCATTTTAAAATGAATTCATTGTTACATTTATATTTTATATTGGATGAAATAATATTATTAATTAGAATTTGGAAATAAAAATTTATGTAGGAAGAAATTTTGTAATTTTTTTGATTAAATTTATGTAGTAATATTGAAAATTTAATTGTTTATAAAATGTAATTGGATTATTTTTTTATAATTTAATTATATATTGGTCAATGTATTTAATTTCTTTTTAATATTCGACTTAAACTAATGTTAATATTTTTTTACTTGTTAAAACATGCTTTTTGGTTTTGATAATCGGGATTGATTTTAAATTAATTTATATAACTTCTGTGTTTCGAATTTGGAAAAATAGATTCCATATTTTGAATCAGGGGGTCCATATTTTGAAAATATGTACAATTTATTTTTAGATATTGTGAATAGTATCTTCCATAAATATTTTATTTACCATATTTAAAGGGAGAATCATGTAAATAAGGGTAAAAATAATATTATAACAATATTAAATTACCCTATGACATGTTCTAACACTATTTAATGAAATATGACTGACCATGGTCATCCTTGAGAAATCTTTAGGACCCCATAAATCCACTTTTGCTGAAAATGATATTTAATGACATTTTATATAATATTAAGGAAAATATGACATAAAAATATATCTCGTAGTAAAAAAAATTATATGCGGTTATATAAGTGATAAATTTGTATATAAATATTTATTCAAAATAAAAACATATTTCTTACATCATGGAATTTTGTTTTTATTTTTTAGACATTAATTAAATAAATTTAATTATAATGCAATGGGGATGAAATGATTGAATAATTAAAGACAGATTCAAATAAATGATATTATAAATGTCAAAATAAATGTAATTTTGTTATTTTGATGTCATCCAAGAATCCTTTGGATGATAAGTACATTTTATATTTATTTTAATGTTGTTTTTTCGATGTAACATATTGGTTATGGATTTTTTTTAAAATTCATGATAAGACTATTGTCAGAATTGTCATAATTCAAATTTAAAAATATAATTTTTTTAAAACCTTATAAAATTTTAAAATATTATAATATCAATAAAAATAGTTATAATAATACTAAAATTTTATTATTGACTCATTAATTTATTAGTTTTCATGTTTTGGTAACTATTTGGATTATCATGTTTTAAATTCTTCATTAAATAATAGGAGTAAAAAATTGTTATATAAAAATGATAAAGATTAAAAAATATCCAAACCCTGTCTAATTATTATATTATGATTTTATATCAAATTATATTCATATTATATTATAAATACCTAAATTTGGACTCATTTATATTCGATATGTAATTTATAATAAAATAATATTTTGAATATATTCTGAAAGTCCCCTCTTCCCTTTTATAAAAGGCAACCACCTCTATCCATTACTCACACCTCTCAAGCACATGTTTCTTGTCCAACCATTACCAAATTAAGATACAAATATCTATATATTCCTCCTAAAATACTTTCTTTGTTGATAAGGGAATTGAATAAGGCTTTTTATGTTAAATCAAAAGTATTTTCTCTATTTTTGGTAACGCCTTCTCTCAAGCTTCGTCCAATTATTTTCATTCTCGGACCCCGTAAACTCACATTATTCAATTATTTTATAAAAAAATAATTAAATTTAATTTAATAAGATATTTTTATTTCATGTATTCGAAATAAACATCCACACACATTAATCCAATGGATATTAACATACTGTTTTTGTGGACGGCGTAGTACTACCTCACGAATCGATGATTGTTTAATTATCTTCTATCGCATATCATGGATGCCATTATGATAAAAATAAAATTAAATATGATATTTATGAAATTTATTTTATTTCTATTCTTCTTTAATTATCATTTATATGATAACTTTATGATTTTCATGTTGTATAAATATTATAATTTCATTTGAGGATGTTCGGACTACAACCCCCTCAAAGTGATTTGAGTCGTTCCTTCTATAATTGACCACATAAAAGATGGAATTAATTAACATATGTATCATATATATATATATTATACTGAATTATAAAAACCCTTTGTATTATTTAGTTATCATTTGATTAAAAATGATAAAACAATTAATGTAGCGTCCATTATAATGTACGACTTACCATCTCCATGAACAATGCATTTCATTTTATTATATCAAAAGGATATATAAAATTCTAAAATAAATATATAATTGATATAAATACATATATAATATAAATATATGTTATTTAAATATTGAATACATTTCTGGAGATAATTTACTTTTGACCACATGGACAATTATTAACTATAACGAGTTCATTTTTTACTCAGGTACTGCACATCAACAAAAAGACCGCTATGAACATGAATAGTTATATGATAATAATAGATTGGTAATAAGTGATATAAAATAAATAATAAACATTAATAATTTTCTAATTAAAGTATAATTAACTTAAATTTATTATTCTGGGAGATATAGAATGAACAAGACAAGTCAGACAAAAAATAAGGTAATCGTTCACCCTCCTATTTTAGTCAAAAACATAATTTATGTTATGTATTTTAAATTTAATTTTCTTATTGCGTGAAATTTTCTAATATATAATTATTACATTACATTTCATGTCCATGTGATGAGAGACCATTTTTTCTATCATCAACAAATTTTCTAAATTTTTAAGTGACATTGTTATGCAGCCAAATTTTTGTAAGGAAAATTCTTAAACCAATTTCTATTATTTGGGTTGGTCTTATACTTATTATTTATTTCATTCTATTATTATGTGTGAATAGATTTTTGATATATTATCTTGTATTAGTATATTATATATGTGTTCATATATTTAATACACATAATCGATCTATTTTATTTATTAAAGGATCTTTGTAAGGGACTTCATCTCAAATTTCTTTCAATGAGGTGTACATTGATTTATACATTAAATTCATTTATACAGTGTATAAAACCCTTCCAATTTTAATTTCTATCAATGTGAGTCTTTTTCTATGTATAATTTTACTAAATGACTATGGGAATGTTTCTTTTTAACGTACACAGTGAAAATGCCCATTCCGCCGTAGTGGGAATTATTTGATATTTTCCTTCCTTAGCAAGACACAATGATTTAAATGAATATAAATACCATATATTATTATTAAATTTAATGTTATTGAAAATTGTTTTGAGAATGGATTGATTGTGTCAATATATTGAAAATTTATATTGTTATTTCAATGTGGAAATGATTACATTATTTTATGCTTGTGTTATGTGTTATAATATGTTATGGTTATTGGGCATTGTTTACGTATATGGTAGGATCCATGATAAAACATTGGTAGGTGGTCCTGATATAGCTCTCCAATGAATTGGGTGATGTGATAGAGGTAAAAAATATTGTTTCTCCAATGATATTTTTGGAATATACATTGATGAGTATTCTAAATGTAACTCCCTATGTAGTTTTGAAATCAACAATGTATGTATGATATGTATGACAAAATTATCCTTAATTATTCATGATTAATATGTGTTATTAATATATATTATGATATTTTGCGGTATGTTAAATTGATTATTTATTATTATTGAAAATTATTATTTTATTTTTTTGTATGCATTGATGGACTAATGTATTGTTTCATTATTCTATAAACCTTTCTAAGCTTTTTATAAAAATATAATTTTTTTGAATTGTTTTCAATAGGGTATAAGTAATTTTAATGGAATGTAAGAATTCATGTAGATTAATATCAATAAAATAATTCTAGTTTTTTTAAGGAGTTATATTTTTTTGAAATAAATTAATATAGTCGAAGTGTCTACTTTGTAATCTTTTGAGATGTAATGTAATATTTATGTCCAAATTCTCTAAAACTCTAAACCTAAAAAGATCCCTAATGTTCATTATTGACATAACATAAGATTATGTAATGATTAAGGTTGATCCATATAGTTGGAATTAGAGGTCTGTTTAGATAACACTAGAGGTTAGGATGTTATTTGTGTTTAAGTAAAGGATCCCATATAACAAATAGGGTTATTATTATATGAAAAAAATTTGATGGTAATGGTAAAATTGGTTGTTTGGATAAAAACCTAAAAAATAGAGATATAATGAGGTTATGGATTATAAAAATATGAATATTTTTAGGTAAACATTAACCTATATAATATATTTTTTAATTATAATATTTTGTTTCATGTTTAAGTGTTGATTCATTTCACCATATTATGGATAATTTTTCAAGATGGGAGGAAAGAGATCTTGCACAACCTTTTTATCCCTCCTGGGGATTTTATAATCCATATAATATAAAAAAATCCTATTTCAATAACTTTCATATCTTCATGAGTAATCAAATCACTTACAAGAAATTGTTTGAGATATCAAACACATGATCATTTCTAAAACAATTTTATGGGTGATGGTATCTTTTTCATATGATTTCAAGATCTCAACATTTTCATTTCTTTTGAAATGTGAAATACTATAAGTTGAGTGAATTTTTAATATTCAAATGTTTGAAAACATGACGAAAGAGAAATGGAACATCCTAAAGATCAAAATATCTTGATTCAAGGTATGATTTTTTTTCTTATCCATAAATAATGAAGTATTATTGGATTTATATATAATAATGATGAGGATATTCAGTCTTCAAGAATGATTTGTTATGAAATAAGGTGGAAATGAAATGTTACTGGATTAGGAATAGTGTTGGATGAGTATGATGTCAATATATAAGGGATTAAAGTGTTATGGTAGATTATAGGATGATGAAATGATTAAAAGTATCATTGCTCTTCTGATGATGAGATTAAATTGGAATGTCTTTTTGTAATATGTGTAACCCTGATGTTTGGTTTGTTAATTTTTTTTCAAGTAAGAATTACTTATTCTTCTGTGGACATAATGCGTACCCTTAGTGGTTCATATGGTATTTTTTTAAGGTTAATAATGGTTATTACATTTTGGGATGCAAAATTAATGTTATTAGATAAACTTTGAAGGAAAAGCAGGTTATGGTAATTATTTACGAAACAATATTATTTTGGGGAATGTTCTAAGAATGATATGGTTTTAGATAAAGGAAAACATGTTTGATGGGTGACAACTTTTCACATCTGGAAAGGGCGTATTAATTGAACCCACAACCGAAGGGTGACAAGGGCGCATTTCCTGCCACTAGCTTACATGAAGTCCCTAGTTAGTATGGCTTATTATTTTTAGTTAACTGAATTCATTGATCAAGAATAAGTTGATTTTGGATATTATGTTTTATCAAATGTATATCATTAGTAAAAATATATGATTTAGTGATTAAGTGATAATGGTTATTTTGAAAGACCGTTTTTTCTTTTGTGAACACTATTTGCCTAAGGAAAATAGAATACATTGGAATTCTAGTTACGGTTTAATGGTGGAATTATATTTTGGAATAATCTATGATTTTATTTTGGACATAGTGTGATTTGTGATATTTATTGAAATTATTATCCTATCATAGATCATATGTGATAGGTTAATTACATTTCATTATGAGACATTAAGGGTAGCTGATGTTATTTGCAGATAAATTTTTAGATTTTTTTGGAAGACTATGTGATCAAATTCATCTGAATTTTGGGTATTAATCATAGTTTGGATTATTTTGAATAATTTTAATGAAAAATATGTATGGAATGGTCTTTGCTGATCTATGGGTAATGTTTGGTCAATTTTGGAGATTAAGATTATTATTTCGTTTTTAGAAAATATTATCCTTTTTGGGGATTATCGGATATTTTACTACCCTTTTTAGTTTAGGGTAAAGTATAAAGGCATGGGAAATATATGGTTCAAGTGTTTGGATCATTTTATTCTGTATAAATTAATTCTAAAACATATGGTTTCACCAAGTCATCTTGAATACTCATTTTTTGAAGAAAAGAATATTTTTTCGCAAGAAACATATTAAAGGATGAAAATATCCATGAAAAGTATGTATATTTTGTTATGTTCATATTAAATCTCATAAATAAATTATCCAACCTTATGAAAGGGATCCTATACAAAAAAACCTTTTCTGTTTACTTTTCTTAACAGGGAATCAAAGATAGTTTAACCTATTACATTTCTGTTGTTTTTTGGTGGTTATCTTTCTCTTGGTCATGTTTACTATCACTCTCCATCAGAACATGACACATATTTTCTCCACCATATGCATGTTTTCATATAATCCAATTATGTGTTATCTCATGTGAACTTTTTGTTCACTTTATTTCTATTTATGTGACATATTTATTGACTATTTTTCTAATGTGGGACTTTCAATGATGTTTCCAAGACCAATTTTATAATTGTGAGGATACAATTACCAAAAGGGTGAAGGATGTAACAACCATGTATTTATATAATAATAAATTTGCATATCAATTATTATTTATGAATAATATTTAAATTTTATTTTAAATAGGAAACTATTCTTGGCAGAGTAATCAACATGAAATAACAAGTTTCATTGAAATCATACGCTTCACACAACATTGAGTTTTACAAAAGAAAATAATATAATAATAATATTATTTAATTTAACAGTTAACACCTATCCATTTAATTGGTGGGGATGAATATAACTAACTAAAATATGATTATTAAATGTCTTTAAACTTATCAAATAAATTTTAGAGGCTTTAAATCATAATGAATATGATTTAAGCATGAAAACCTCTAATATATTTGAAAGGATATTTTATTGAGAGTTGAAAATTACCCCTTTTTAAATATATTTTTTGATACTTTTATATGTTCTATTTTAAAAAATATAATTCTTTATTAGAATAGGGACATCAATATTTACAGTGGAAATTTTCTTTTCTGATAAAGTTAATTTATTTAATGAATAGTGAAAATATATAATTATAATTCAAAACTGCCTTTTAATATTATTTACATATATAGTTATATTGAATTTTTAATTTTTTATAATGTTTAATTCAATAATATGTTTTTCATTTAATCCAATTGTGGTCAAGGGATGTAATTACATTTTGAAAATGGACATAAACACATGGAGGCCATTTGTGATTTTTTTTAAAAAAAAAATTATTTTGACACTGGGAATTGATTTTAAATTATTTTTTGTGACTTTTTTGTTTTGAATTTATAAAATTAGAATCCATATTAGGAATCATGTGGCAAAAATTTTTTAAATAGGTAAATATTATTAGAAATTTTGTATAGTAACTTCAGTAAATATTTTATTTACACGGTTAAAGTGTAAATATTGTAATTAAAGGTAAAAATATTATTGAAATAATATTAAATTTCCCTAACACGTGGATTAACTCTATTGGATTAGATATGATTGATCATGTGAATTTTTTGGTCTATTTTAGGACCCCACGAAGACACTTGTGGGTGAAAATTACATTTAATTACTTTTAATTTAATATTAAAGAAAATGAACTAAAATATATATCTTTTAGTAAAAAACATTATATGGGGTAATATAAGAGATATATTTGACTAAAAATAATAATTTTAAAGATAAAAAATTTTCCTACATCGTGGTATGTTGTTTATAATTTTTATTAATTAGATTAATAAATTTAATTATTACACAATGGTGATTCATTGATTTCTTCGTTAATATAAGACTCAATTAAATGATAATATAAATGTGAAAATATATTTAATTTTGTAATTTTAATACCATAGACGAATTTTTTCGATGATAGTTACATTCTATGATTTTATTAATGAAGTTTTTTCAAAATAATCAAGTTGATATAGATTTTTAATAAATTAATGATATAATTAGTGTAAAAATTGACATTATTCATATTTTAAAATACAATATATTTTATTAAATATTATAAAATTTAAAAAATTCATTACTCACCCAAAATGTTATCATAAGTCTAAAAATTTATTATTTAATCCTTAATTGGATATATTTCATGTTTTGGTTTCTATTTTTTTCTCAAAGTGCCAAATCCATTACAAAACAGTAAGAGTAAAAATGGTTAAATAAATAATATAAGGATTAAAAAATATGAAAAAATAGTCTAATTATTATTGGATGACTTTATTTTGACTTATATTAATATTAAAATAAAAATAAATGAATTTGAAATAATTTATAATAAAATAATATTTTAATATATCCCTAAAGAGCCTCTCCTCCCGCTTATAAAAGGCAACCACCACTATCCCATAAGAACACCTCTCAAGCCCCACTAGAACATCCAAACTATACCAAATGAATCTCCCAATATATCAATCCTACACCTATAATCCTTACCTTGTGAATAAGGCAATTAAATAATGAATTTTTTCTTAAATCAACAGGAGTTACCTGATTTGAGGTAATGACTTCTCTCAACATTTTTCGATCTATTTTCATTCTCTAACCCCCTAAACACTATTTATTTAAATAGTTTTTTATATTGAAAAAATATTAAATATGATAGGATGTTTTAATGAGAATAATTCAATCTAAAATTCCCTTAACATCCACAAAATGGATACAAACATACTCTTTCTCTCGACGACACACTACTATATCACGAAATGCTAATTATTCAATTATCTCTTTCCACCTCTCGTAGTGTCGATTATAATGGAAGTGAAATTCAAAATGATATAAATGATATTTATTTTATCTCTAATATTATATAATTATAATTTATAACATTCCTAAATACATTTCTTATTTTATAAATATTTTAATTTCGTTTGAGGAAATATGAACTACCACCGCATCAGAGTTATCTTACTCATTCATACTATACAAGGAATATATGAAGGATGGAATTAATGAAATTAAGTAACATATATAACATATATATTATACTGGAATTATAATATACATATGTATCATTTATTTTTTATTCTGTTAAAAATGAAAAAGAATGGAAAGTAGCGTTCATGTGAACGTACGACTTACCATCTCCAAGAACGGTGCATTTCATTTTCTTATATCTAAATGTTATGGACTATTCTAAAATACATACATAATCTGTCAAAAAAATATATAATGGATATATATGAAATTTTAACCATTAATAAAATTCTATATATAAAGGTCTTTTGACAACACATACAATTTTTTATAACATCATGTTCATTTTTCACTCAAGTACCGAAAATAGACCAAAATAATGATATGAAATTGAATAATTATATGATTATTATAGAAGGATGATATGTGATATATAAGGAATAATAAAAACTAGAAGGTATCTTCTAAATTTATAATTAATTTATTTTTTAATTTAGTGAGATAAATAGAGAACAAGAAAAGTCGGACACAAGGTAAAGGAACCATTAACCCTCCTCTTTTTTTCAAAAACATATTTTATGCTGTGTATATTAATTTACATTTTTTTTATGTTGGGATATTTTTATTTATATCCTTATTATTGTGAATTTTATTTCTATTTAAGGAGAGACCATTTTCGCTCTAATCAACTAGTTCTACGAATTTAAAAGTGACGATGTTATGCTACTGAATATTCGAAAGGAAACTTCTCAACCCAATTTCTATTCTTCCGGTTGTTCTTCTACTTCTTGTTTATGTTGTTCTATCGTTATGTGAGAAATTAATTTTCATATCTTATCTATTACAAGTAAATTACTTATGTGTACAAATAGTGAAAACACAAAATAGATCTATTTTATTTAAAAAATGATCTTTGTAAGGGACTTCATCTCAATATCCTTTCAGTGAGTCATACTTTGATTAGTACACATCTTTTTTTATAGTGTATAAACCACATTGACATTTAATTTAATTCAAAGAGAAATTTTTATTATGTAGCATTTAACCAAATGAAAAAGGTAATGTTTTTTAACATATTTAGTGACAACGCCCTTTCTATTTCCTCAAGCATTATTTGATATTTGGAATCCTTAACAAGTCATAATGTTTTCAAAGGAAAATAAATTCCATACACTCTTTTTACATATTTTTGTATTGAAAATTATTTTGAGAATAAATTAATAATTTCAAGAAATTGAAATGATATATTGTGATTGCAATGTGGATATTTTATCCTTCCATTATGCTTGTGTTAAGTGTTATGATTATGTTATGGTTCTTGTGAATTTGATACATATACAAGTAGTTCCATGATAAAAATAGGGCTGGAGATCCTGGGATATCTCTCTAATGCATTGTGTAATGTGATTAATGTAAACATAAATGTTTCTCCTAAGAGATTTATTGAATATACGGTGATGGGTATTCCAAACATAACTCCATATGTAGCTATGAAATCTATAATCTTTGCATGATATGGTTGCAATAAGTTACATTTATGATTTATTATTTATACATGTTATTAATAAATATTTGATTTTGTGAGGTATGTTAAAGAGATTATGTTTCATGATTTAAAATTATGATTTCATAGATTTTTTTGTATTGAATGTCTAATGTTTTATTTTCTTATTTTATATCCATTACGATTCTTTTAATGCTCATCCCATGTTTTTTAAATGTTTCTCATAAGATATTAGGAAGCATACATGAATGGAAGAATTCATGAAGATTTATATCAATAAAATACATTTTATTTTATTTAGGAAGATTTATTATTGTGAAAAAAAATCAATTGATGGGAAGTGTCTACATTGTAATCATTTGAGATGTAATATCATAGTTATGGCCTAATTCTAAAAAATTCTAAACCTAAAAAGATGGTCAAGTGAATTTTTCACATAACTCGTGATTTTTTTATTTTTAAGGATGGGACCTTATATTATTGGTTTATTCACATTGAGAAAAAACAGTAGATAGTACTAACTAGTCCATAGAGCCATCCTTCAATGAATTAATTTATAAAATCATTTATTAAAATAAGGTCCTAAATTTAATAAAACCCACTCTAATGAAAAAATAAATATAAAAAATAATCTAAAAAACACCAAACAAGTCTTTAATGTATAAATAAAATCAGGACACGACTCTCATGTATTTAAACGAAGATATAAATATATTAAATTATTTAATAGTCGTTTTGATCATAAAAATAGTATAAATTTTTTTATAAAATGATAATTAGATACACACAATATATATTTAAAGAGATAGTAGAAATCATTAAAACAAAGGCTAAAAATGGTTTTAATGTAATTATTCCATTATAGTTAAACTACACTCAAATCAATTATGTCGAATATGCATAATAATAAATCACCACAACAAGGTAATAATACTCATTAAAAGGACATAAAGGGCCATTAGAAAAGAAAAAAATCAAAAAAAACCAAAAAAACAAAAATTTCTAAGAACATTATGGGTTTATAAAATATGATAGAATGTTGTGTATATTATATTGAGAATTATATTATATATTTCTGTTAATAAACATCATTTAATCATTGAAAATATCATGAAATAAATCTGAGTAGAAGATAGAATGAATGTGGATAAAAAAGATAGTAGTTGGGGATGGAATTGGAGGATGTGGGGATTCAAAATTTGTAAAATTAATATAGGATAAAAATTATAAATTCAATATTATTAATAATAATAAAACTACATGATCTTTCTGTATTATATACCAAACTATTCTGTAAACATGATAAATGAACTGGAAAATGTAGGGTGATCCATATGGTTTGTAAACACGGTTCTTTTACCTATGATCCATTCATGGAAATGATTTCCACACACAAGGGTGGCCATTAAAATTTAGACAAACAATTCATTAAATGATTTATCAATCAAGTGACCACATATAAAACATGTTACATGTTTTTCATGGTAAAAGTTCTATTGTCTTCATTAATCAGGTGACATACACTTCACCTGATTCCCAATAAATTTAAAATAAAAAATACATGATTTAAAATTAAAAAATGAAAATATATGAAATAATACAGAAAAGGATAATGATGTTTGGAAATTTGGGTATTCCTTTCCACTTAATTCATGGGTTCTCAAATTTTTAGGTTGTCGAGAACCCTGTCAAACCCCTCCATTAATTCTTACTGAATTACTGTCCAATCATATAAATACAATATTTATATTAAATGTCCATTTTGTTTTATGATTATAATAAAAATTCACCAAGGAAAAAAGTATTGAAAATTTTCATCGACAAGTTCCAAAGGAAAGATCAATTATAGTGAAAATTTAAACTGAAAACATAAAATTTTAACATCCACTACAGATTTACAATGTAAATTACTAATATAATTATGAAATAAAGTTTTTACACAGTATGTTAATCTATATATTTCACTATAATAATATTTAGAAAATGTAACTATAATTTTTGAAAGAAAACATATAATGTTGTGAATATTTTCAACATAAAGATACATTGGAATCATACACATGATACATTCAACGTAAATTATTATTGAAAAATTAAACTAAAAATTCCTATATGTATCTTTCATTATAAATTTCCTTTTAAAAACTATTTTGCAAACATTTAAAATAAATTCTCTAGGAAATAATACACTATATTTAATTTTTACTCTAGAATTATTCATTTTAATGTTTATATAGAAATGTTTAATATAAATTATCTATAAGTTCCCATGCTTAAAAATTGCATAAAACATGAGTGGAGTCAATAACATGACATTAATTCATATCAATGATCTTATCAGGTATAATAATTTATATTATAATACCATAACTATACTATAAAAATTTAATATTACAATGTAGATACTTCTACTCACTTTCCATTTTTCCATAAAATAATTAATCATAAAAAGAAACATGGTTTCATTTCATGTTTAATCATTATAAAGTTTCAATGATCCTAACCTTGAAGCAATTCTATTTTATATACTATGAAAAAAATTTCAAACATGGGATGAGAATAAAAATATTATTTAGGAATAAAAATTGATGTAAAACTATTAACATTTCAAAAACATTTAAATGATGAACACATTACCATTAACTAATAATTTTCACCTATTAGAACTAATAAATACTTTTTTGTAAACATGAGATCATTTTATAAAATTTTGTAAACAAAATATTACAATAGAATCCATAAAAATTACATATAATAGATAAAGGTAACTTGGAACATAATCATACATGAACAGAATAACCATACGAATGACTTCCACACATATAAAAAAATTGAATATCCATACAGCCGGCTTCCATACCCAATCAATTGGATGTTATAACCAATCATCCTTGATTAATCATAGAACCAATAGTAATTGGTTTATCACATGTCCATCCATCTTTGTATTATGATGTAACCATGATTCAAATGTCCATGTATCATAATAAAATCCTAACACATAAAATATTTCAATTATACACATTTAACCCACAAAATTTCATATGAAATCACAAGAAATAAATTCAAGATATTAAAATAGTAAATCTATTTTCAAAAACATTATCAATACAAAAATACTCATAAAATGGAAATAATGTATATAATATCAATTTAATACAAATTAAGTCTTGTAGAGTAATTCAAATATCAAATAACGGTTAGGGTAATGGGGAAATCATTGTTTCCCCATACATTAAAAATATTAATTTTGTCAACTCTAACGAAAGTAAAATGGTTCATATAAATATATTACATTTGAAATGACTGAATAAAATTACAAATAAAAAAAATATCATCAATAATTCTTTTATATCCATATAAATAAGTATATAAATTAATATCATGAGAAATAGTTTTTGTAAATTAAAAAATTAAAACATCTAAGTATCACACACCACATTAAGTACTTTAATCATAATCTCCATGAATTAATAAAATTACTAAAATAATAAATTAAATTTACTAGAGATAAAAATATCATTATTAAATGTCATAGTTTGTGTATATACACATTATAAAATAATAAGGACTTATATTAATTGGAAATTCATCAATGAAATGATATTGAAACAAAATCCATTTTTGTGAGTCAGAATCATCAGGTAGAACCTTTATATTCTATAATAGTAAAAATAGGTTAATTTATAATTTATTTATAATATTTTTAATGTTTAATATATATTTTATCTCAATTTTTACCAGGTTATGAAAATTACATAATTTATTTGGTTCAGAATGGATGTTTTTGTTGATATTCGGAACTTGAGTTGAAATAAAACATTGTTTGATATCACTAGTCCATGTGGTCATAAGTAAAAAATCTCTAGAATAATATTCATTCCATTATAATAATGTTTATAAAAAAATTATACTTTTAAATAAAACCATGATTTAAGGTTATGAATAATGTACAGCGTTATAATCTGTGAGATGGTAAGTTATACGTACGCATGAGTAACGTCTTCATTGTTCATTGATCACTGTAAAATTGATTTAATTATCATATCCAATTTAAATAGTTATAATTTCATCATTAATTTAATATTATTCATTTATATATAATTATATATATATCATAAACGTTATATAAACAATAAAAATGAGTCAAATCGCTCCGTGGAGGTGATAGTTCCCATATAAGCACGAATGATATTATCATTTTTATATGCATGGATGTAAGAACATGAATGACATATTATTATCATACAATGATATTTATGTCATTAATATAAAAAATTATCAATAATTTTATTATCAAAACGAGTCATGATATATGGTTATTGAAAAAATATTAGATCGGTCTTCCGAAGTGATAAATCATATGTACAAATGAACAATTACATCATTTTACATTTAATGGATGTGGTGATGGATTTATTTTATGGTATTAAAGTATCTAATTATTTGTATATTATGTTTACTTAATTTATTATATCATCATAGTTGCAGGTGATTTGAAGTATGTTGAAGAACAAATTAATTAGAAACACTTAAATGAAAACATTACCTTTCTTTCAGATGATCACCTTTCTAAACTATTTAACACGTTTATGGTTGGTGTTCATCCAAAAATATGGTCTCTATAATTTGGGTAGGGATTTCAGAAATATTTTTGGGTAGATCATGACCTAACTAAAAGAATTTTGATGTGTGAGTACTAGAGAAGAGTGGATATCTATTTATAGTAGATGGGAGGGGTACCCATGGAAACACATAAAATATTAAATTAATATAAATTGAATTTTTGTTCTAAAATGGCCCCAAACACATTTACATAGAAGACAATATGAGTTTGGGTAAAATAAACTTAATTAAATAAAAATTATACAAGTTTTAATATATTTTTTATCATTGTCTTTTTGTTTTAACCACTTTTGACTCTAAACATTATATCATGTAATTAACAATTAGAGGGTTAGAATAATTACCAAATCTTTCCAAAAGTAAAATAATAGACTAACTAATCCAATTTTTAGGAATTTAATAATAATTTTGAAAATTCATATACTTTTAGGAAATTTATAACATTTAATTAAATATTTTGTATTTTAAAATATAAATTATGTCAATTGTGACACTATTAATTATATGTGTTGAACCCACATTATGATGTATGTATCCTTTTTATATGCCTCTTTATGTGTTTAAGGTGAATGGGATGAGTTGGGAAGAGGTTGGTAGAGTTTGGAATGGTTTTGGATGAGTTTGGAGACTTTTAAAGGGGTGCATGGTTTGAGCACGGTTAGAGGAAACCATGCGGGTTCTCCAGAAAACCATTCAACGGAGACAGTAGGCTTCACACAACCTATGCATGGTTTTCCAAACCATGTGAGGAAACTGTGTGGACCCTTCCTCCAAAGGCAGTAGCGTGCGCTTGGTTAGCGCAGGGATTTCCAAATCGTGCGGGCTAAAAGTGCGACCACATAAATATATGGTTATAAGTTCCAGGCTCCCTCAGGCATAACCTATTTCACTCAAATATTTCTACCACTTGAGCCTGACTTGGGATATTGGTTTATCTGGGGTTAAGGGTTCTCTCCCACTTGTTTTGGAATCATTTTGAAGTGGTTTGTTAGCGGATTGAAGATGGTTTCTCCCGAGTAAGCCTCTCTTCATGGATTCTTTGTGTCTTCATCTAGATCTACATCCTTATCATTATTGGTTTTCTTGATCTACATTTTTTTGTGTGTAGATGTATGGTTTTGGTTGCATTGGATGTTGTTTTAAAGGCTTATGGATTCTAGGGAAAGGGATCTATAGAGGTTTCAGTGGTGCATTCGCTAGATTTGAGGTGTGGTTGTTTGTGGGTTGATTTCTCGGGAACCCTAAAGGTAGGGGGCTTATCTCTAGACTCCAAATGGTTAATGACAATGGTTTTGGTAATAATTAATTATTTGTTCTTGAATTTAATTGTGTTTTGATCTGAGAAATTGATTATAAATCCCTTGGGTGGTGTTTTGGAGATTTTTGGGACAAATGGTGTTTTATGGTGAAACGTTATTCTTGTGGATTTTAAAATAGAGATTTTAAAATAGGATACTCATGTTGATTTGTGAAAATGATTGATGGAAAGGGTTTTCAATAAAATATTTGTTTTATTGAAATGTTTTTTGTCATGGAAAATGGTTTTCAATAAATGGGTGATTTATTGAAGAGAATTGATATGAAATGGAATTTGTTGATTGCATGTGGTTGTGACCATGGTGGGTTATATACTTGGTCTGGCTTGTTTGGAATGTTGTGTGGATGTAGAAGGAAGTACCACTATAAAAATGGGATGGATAGTGGATTGAAGGGGCACCATCAATGGTAATTTATCAGGAAGTGCCACTAAGTTTGAATGGGTGAACGGGTTGGATGGTAGCTCCATAATTTGGTTGATTGGTTGTTTTGGGTGTGTTGTTGTGCATTGCTTTGCAAGATGCAATTGTGGTGCTAGTGTGTAAATTATGAGATGTCTTGTGGCATGTTTGGTTGGCTTTCCCTTGGTTGCTTGGGTTGGATGTGATGGCTTGTTAAGGGCATGTTTGTCTTGTGAAAATGGTTTCAATTGTGATTTAATTTATAAAAATTGGTTTATATAATTTTGATAACAGTTTTATCCTAGTGGAATGTGTAGGAAAGTCATTTGGGGAAATCCTACTGAGTTTTTGTACACACCCCATTTTTTTAATGTTGGTTTCTTTGTTGATGTCATGTACAGTGATGTGGGAAAAGATAAGGTATCAACCTCCTTTAGTGGTGCGTTGTGATGTATTGGTGGAGCTTGGAGCTTGGATCTGGGTGTGGAGCTATGGGGGAGTCATGGCTCGTGGTGGTTTTGTTGTTTAGTTTCTATTTTTACTCTGATGTTTTGTGGACATGTCTAGTTGTATTGGTTTTGAGTTATGTTGTGGAATAACTTGGTTGTCTTTTGGGAATTTATGGTTGGGTAATTGAAGTTGCAAGCATCATTTAGTGAATGTTAGTGGATGTTTTTTTTGGTTTTGTTTTAAGGTAAAATCATTCCCCCACATGATAATGAAGCCCTCGACATTTATTACCAGCCTTAGGAATCTTGGGAACGTCTCATAAGGCCATGTAGCCCTAAACTCCTCCTTATACCAATGAGGTAGGGGCAGGGTGTTACAAGTGGTATCATAGGGGGGTCCTTTGGAGTTGATTCTTGGATTTGGTGTTGAAATTCGTTGGGATATAATCCCAGAGTTGGGATGGTAGCAAGGCGTATGAATTTCTGAATGTGGAAGGTATAGAATAAAAGGATATATCTAACCTTTTTATACTTAAATTCATGTTTCTAGGGAGTTGGGTACATACGTATTTTGGAGACACTTATAGGCATTGGATATGTCATTGTCGTTGGTATAGCCAATGCGATGAGCATGACATGCATGGTAGAAATGACTTCCCACTAGGATGCATAATTCATTGTGGTATAATGATTTATGGGATGAATTGGGAAATGGTTTTTGTGTGAAACTTCAATTTGAATAAATTTGATATTTTGAATAATGTTAGGATTTTAAAATTGGTGAACCCTGGAAAATGTGATCTTCTGGAAAGCCTTGTTGTGAAGGTTTTGTGTAATGTGATTTGAAGTGGGAATTTGTGATGTCTACAGAAGTGAGACTAATGTTTTTTGTTTTTTGTTTATTGAAATGACATTGGGTTGGCATCGTAGAGACCAAAAAGAGGTGTATGATGATAATGTGGTTGCACCTATGCCTCAGGTGAACCAATAGTTAGTGCAATGTAGAGTGCAAGCATTCTATATTGTGGAATGTGGGAACAAGGTGGATGAACCAAGGCATGGGGATCATGCGGTTTAGTTTCAAAAGAAAAATCCACCCATCTTCAGGGGTGATTTAGAGCCAGATAGGGAAGAATCATGGTTTAATAGAATGAACATGATCTTTGAGTTATTTGGAATGCCGATAGAGTTAATGGTGAAGTTGGACATGCATATGTTATAAGATCTTTCCCTTCAGTGGTGGGAGTTGGTTGTCCAAGAAGGGACGGACCGGGGTATGACGTGGGAAGGATTTGAAGAATTTTTTATTAAAAAATTTTACCAACATACGTTCAGAATTCAGAATACGAATTATTTCATCAGTTTGAAGAAAAAGCTCATGGATTTGATGGAGTATACAACTGTGTTTATGAACTTAGTGAGGATTACCCCCGAGGTGGTGGGTAGCACGTCGTTGAATGCAGGGATATTTGAAGCGAGGTTAATGCAAGAAATCCATTCAAAGATAACAGTATTGTGTATCGATGATTACACTGAGATGGTGAACGGATACCCGGAGGCTGAGTGGCATCTGTTGTGAGCTCTGGGAGGGGGAAGCATGGTGGTACCCATGGGGAATAGTGGGAACTATAATTCTAGGATCAAGAGGACGAGGAAAACTTATTCCCAGGGAGGGAATATGGCATATAATTTGATGGCAGGATCGATAAATATTCCTCTAAGGCCTGAGAGCAAGCCTGGATGTATTCAGTGTGGTTCTACGAGCCACATAATGCGGGATAGTATGGAATAACCTCAAGCATGTGATAATTGTATGAAAATGGGGCATGTGTAGCGTTATTTTCAAAATTCTCCAAGGTTGGGTGCGTGTGACACTCCTTAGGGATCACAGACATCATATACTTTGACGGGCTGGGGACAGCAGCACACCCCTCATCAGTAGTGTGAAGAGGGTCATGGTGATTATCATAATACCAAGATGCCTCAGTAAGGCAATAAAGAGTTGAGTGTAGAAAGGAAAAATGTATTCTGAGCTGAGAAGGTTGTGGTGGATGATTATTCTGGACTATCCACTATGTGAGGTACTATTCATTTAAATTCTACCTTGATGCAACTGCTTTTTTATACGGGTGATTCACACTCGTTTATTTCTACACATGTGGTTGATTCACTGGGATTAAGGGTAGATAAAATTCCCTCGGTTCTAAAACTTAAAACTCCTCTAGGTCAAAGAGAGTGTTGAGCCTTCTTCTATAGATCAATTTTTATCATTTTGGGAGAGGTTGAGATACTGTGGAATTTCTTGGTTCTTGAGATTGATGGTTATGATGCTATATTGGGAATGGATTGGCTGGTAGTGTTTAAGGCCCACATCGACTGTGATTCACGGACAATGGATTTTTCGATATAAGATATTGTTAGACATCTCTTTTGAGGAGAGAGGGAATAAAGGCAAGGTGCAACGAGTTTGTTGGCACCAGCAGTGGGTACATTATCATATCGGTTGGCAATGTTGTCATTGTAATCAGTAGAGGGTGTTGAGCAGATTGTTCTTCCAAAAGGGTGGATTAGTTAATGGATGTTTTTCCTGAAAATTTTTTGGGTTACCTCCTGTAAGAGAAGTGGAGTTTACGATTGATCTCCATCTGGGGACCAGTCCTATCTCAATTTTGTCTTACCGAATGGCACCTACGAAATTGCAGTAATTGAAAATCCAATTGGATGAGATGGAAAACAAAGGGTTTATCCAGACCAGTATGTCTCCGTGGGTGACACATGTGTTGTTTGTGAAAAATGCAAATGGAACTTTGAGAATCTTTGTTAATTATCATAAACTTATCCATGTTACAATAAAGAACAAATATCCACTTCCACGAATTGATTATTTTTTCGACAAGCTAAGGGGGCCTAGTGGTTCTCCATGATTGACCTGAGGTCAGGATATCATCAATTGCAGGTGAGGGAGGAGGATATTTCTAAAACAACTTTCAGAAGTATATATGGACATTATGAATATGTGGTTATTCCCTTTAGTCTAACGAATGTGCCCGAAGTGTTCATGGAATTGATGAATCAGATATTTTAGAGGTATCTGGATTCATTTGTGGTGGTTTTTGTAGATGATATTCTGTGTATTCAAAGACAAGGGTGGAGCATGAGCAGCACTTGGTGATAGTGCTAGGGATCTTGAGGGATCATTGGTTGTATTCCAAATTGTGAAAGTGTGACTTCTGGATATAGGATGCTCGTTATCGTGGCCATGTGATTTCTAAAAGAGTTGTTTTAGTGGATCCAAGAATGATAGAGGCTGTTATCTCATAGAAACTGCAAAAGTTTGTGTCTAAAATATGGAGTTTTCATTGTCTATCTGGGTATTATCGGCGTTTTGTTCATGATTTTTCAAGTTTGGATTCACTGATGATAGCATTGACAAGAAATAATGTTCCATTCCAGTGGAATGAGTACTGTCAGCAGTGTTTCGAAGAGCTGAAGAATCACCTTACATCTGCACCAATCTTGGTTTTTTCAGAACTAGGAAAAGGGTACATGGTGTACTGCAAAGCATTGGGATCAGGGTTGGGGTTAGTTATTATTAAAAGGAATCATGTAGTTGTATATGGATCCTGGATGTTGAGGTTGCATGAGAATAACTACCCAACTAATGATTTGGAGTTCGCAGAAGTGGTATATGCTTTGAATGTGTGGCGTTATTATCTCTTCAAGGAGAAATTCACGGTATATACGGATCATAAGTGTTTGAATAATATTTTCTCACAAAAGGGATTTTATCATTAGACAATGAACATTGATGGAATATTTCTAGATGTTTGATTTTGACTTAATGTGCATACCAGGTAAGGGATACTTGGTGGTGGATGCATTAAGTAGAAAATCATATGATCAGGTGGGGAAACAAGCATCAGACTAGTGGCAGTTGATGTCGGTTATAGCTGAGATGCAGTGGGAATGTGAGGACTAGGGGGATAAAGCGGTCTGCTTTCTAGTGTTGTTGATTCCTGAATTGGTTGTCCTGGTTAAAGTGGAATCGATATCTGATTCGGAGTTTGTGAACATGGGTTCAAGACTCAATGGTGGGGAGACCATTGAGGGTTTCCAACTGAATTAAGATTTAGATTTGTGTTTTCGGAATCAGATGGTTGTACTAGTTGATTGTGAAGAGGATCTTCTCAGGGTGTATCATCATTCTAGGTGGTCCGTTCATACTGGAATTTAAAAAATGTATAAATCATTGAAAGTGTAGTTCTGGTGGGAAGTTATGAAAAGATGAGTGGTTGAGTTTGTTACGACATGCTTGACTTGTCAGCAGGTCAAGGCAGAACATCAGAGGATAGTTGGAATGGTGCAGTCTTTATCAATACATTTTTGGTAGTGGGAGTAGACAACGATGGATTTTTTCACTGCCTCCCAAGAATGGTCAGAAAGTACGATTCCATCTGGGTAATAGTGTATCTGCTAACGAAGTCGACCCATTTCATCCTGATCTGTGAATCTCATACGACGAAGGATCTATGAAAAATCTATATCCAGGAGGTGGTTAAGAGGCATGGTTTTCTAGTTTCGATTTTATCAGATAGAGATCTGATGATTACATATCATTTCTAGAAATCCTTACTGCAAGCCATAGTTACTGATTTGACAATGAGTACGGTGTATCAATCTCAAACAGATTGTTAATGCGAAAGGATGTTACAAACTCTGTAGGATATGTTGAGGTATTGTGTCATGGATTCTGGTCACTTGTGGGAGGTGTAATTATCATTTGTTGAGTTATCGTACAATAATAGTTATCATACATCCATACAGATGGATCCATTTGAAGCATTATAGAGGCGTCCATGTCGTTTTCTACTATGTTGGGTGGAAAGAGGTGAGTACTTGATGGTTTTACTGAGCCTTGTCCAGGAGGCGACAGAGAAACTCAAGATGATCAGGAAGAAAATGGATACCACTTAGAGTTGTCATAAATCATCTTTGTATCATCATCTACGGTCGTTGTCGTTCGACGTGAGTGATCATGTGTTCTTGAGGATCTCTCCTAGGTTGGGGAATCGTTGATTTGGGAAGAAGGGAAAGTTATCTCTAAGGTATATTTTCCCTTTTGAGATTAATGAGCGTGTTGGTTAGTGTCTTATCATCTGGCTTTTCCACCATGGTTAAGTATGGTGCACAATGTGTTTCATGTGTCAAAGTTGAACAAGTATCAGCCATATCAGGACCATGTCATTCGATAAGATCATGTTGGGATAGAACCAGATGCTTTGTTGGTTCACATGCAAGTGCATGTTGTGGATAGGCAAGATAATTTCTTATATGGTAAAAGCATCGGTTTAGTTCGGGTTTTGTGGAAACATGGTCAGATTCATGAGGAGACTTGGGAACGGGAAAAAAAGATGGTCGAGTAGTGGCCCGAGCTCTTTCAGAAAAGGGAGGGTTCACAACTGTCCGAGGATTGAATGTCCAATGGTGGGGAGAATGTAGTACCCCAGGTTTGAGGTACGTAACCTTTGATTAATCTTATTTATGTGTTTAATGTGCAATAGATCACTTGTGAAGAGTATTGGAGTGTTTGGAATGGTTTTGGATGAGTTTGGAGGCTTTTAAAGGGGTTCACGGTATGAGCACGGTTAGGAGAAACCATGTGGGTTCTCTAGAAAACCATGCAAGGGGATATAGAATGCTTCTCATGGCCTGTGCCTGGTTTTCCAAACAGTGTGAGGCAACCGTGTGGACCCTTGCTCCTAAGGCAGAAGTGTGTGCATGATTAGTGCACAGTTTTCCATACAGTGCAGGCTAAACGTGCGACCACTTAAAAATATGGTTATAAGTTCTGGTCACCCTCGATCATAACCCATTTCACTAAAATCATACTCCCACTCTATCCTCACTTGGTATTAGGGTTTCTCAGGGGCTAAGGGTTCTCTCCCACTCATTTTTGAATCATTTTGAAGAGGTTTCTTGGCAGATTAAAGGTTGTTTCTCCCGGGTAAGTCACAAATCATGGTTTCTTTGTGTTTTCCTCTAGATCTACATCCCTATCCTTATTTGTTTTCCAGATATACCCATGTTGTGTGTATATATTTGGTTTTGGTTTCCTTGGATGAAGTTTTTATGTCTTATGGATGCTATGGAAATGGAACTAGAGAGGTTTTGGTGGTGTGTTCGCCGAATTTGAGGAGCAGTTGTTCGTGGGTTGATTTATCAGGAACCCTAAAGGTATGTGGCTTCTTTATCGACTTTACATGGTTAGAGATAATTGTTTTGGTTACAATTAATTTTTTTGCTTGAAATTAATTGTTTTTTGATGTGAAAAAGTGATTAGAAATCTCTTGGGTGATGTTTTGGGGATTTTGGGGACAAAGGGTGTTTTATGGTGAAATGCTATTCTTGTGGATTTTAAAATGTAGATTTTAAAATGGTATGCTATGGTTGATTTTTAAAAATGATTGATGGAAAAGGTTTTAAATAAAATTGTTGTGTTATTGAAATGATTTTTGGTATGGAAAAAGGTTTTCAATAAATGGGTGATTTATTGAAGTGAATTGATATGCAATGGAATTGGTTAATTGCATGTGGTTGTGACCATGGTGGGTTATATGCATGGCTTGGCTTGTTTGGAATGTTGTGATGAAGTGGTGTGATGTAACACTATTAGAAGGTAATGGATAGTGGATGGAAGTGCCACCATCAATGGTAAGTGCATGGGAAGTGCCGCTAAATGTGAATGGGTGAACATGCTGGACAGAAGCTCCACTGTTTGGTTTTTTTGGTTGTGTTGTTGTGCATTGCATTTCAAGATGGAATTGTGGTGCTATTGTGTAAATGATGAAAAGGGTTGTGGCATGTTTGGTTGGATTTCCTTTGGTTTCTTTGGTGGGATGTGGTGGTTTGGTAAGGGCATGTTTGGCTTATCAAAATGGTTCCACTTGTGATTTAATTTATATTAACTATTTTATATAAATGTGTTAACGGTATTATCCTTATCGCATGTATAGGAATGTAATTTTGGGAAATCCTACTGAGTTTTAATAATCACCCCCTGCTTTGGAACGTTGGTGTCTTTACAGTTGATGTGTACCGTGACATGGGAAAAGTTCTGGCATCAACATCCTTTAGTGTTCCATTGTGATGGCTTGGTGGAGCTTGGAGCTTTGAGTTGAGTGTGGAGCTGTGTAGGATGTCATGGCTCATGGTGGTTTGGTTGTTTAGTTTCCGCTTGTACTCTGATTTGTGTGGACATGTCTAGTTGTATTGGTTTTCAGTTCTATTGTGGAACAACTTGGTTGCCTTTTGGGAATGTACGGTTGTGTAATTGAATTTACATGAATTATTTAGTGGCTGTTAGTGGATGGTTTGGTTAGTTTTTAATGGAAAATTGTTCCTCAACATGATCTTGATGCCCTCGGCATTTATTGCCAGACTTTGGTATCTTAGGAATGTCGCATAAGTCCATGTATCCCTCACCGCCTCCTCAAGCCAATTAGGAAGGGGTGGGGTGTTACAAAATGCCACAATATCATAAAAACACTATTCCTTAAAAAATACATTAAACCAATCCTAACATGTCATAATTTACAAGAAAATTCATTTATGGCATAAAATGATAAAATTTATATTAATTTTAATATTTTTTATATTTTTTATTTGATTATTCATTTAATTAGTCGGTTATCGCATAATCATTTTGTCATATATAAATTTAGATATTTGATTCATAAATATTATAAATAAATAATCCTGACGTAGGTAATATTTTTATATTTCTATTGAATACTTATAGTTGAAGTGATCACTTAAATAAGCCCATATTAATATTGTTTTAGTTAGAAAATACATGTTTATGTCCCATTTTCATTATATTAAATTAAAAGTTATAAATGTCATAATCACACTCACATGACATAGAAAGGCCATATTTTTATCCCAAGAGTATTAATGGTCGTCAATAACTCATCTAATATGATTATTATAGGTTTTTGGGAAGTTATTTATTATTATAATTATATTTTTACCCCTGTTTACCTAATTTACCATTGAACATTGTAAAATAAAATTCTACAGTTACTATTGACAAAAAAATTGATCATATTAAACCACAATTATTATACTAACTATAAAAATGTATCCTATTTTTTCAAATTTCAATTCACATATGTGTAAAAATTAACTTTAAAAATCAATCTTATTATTGGAATACGAAAACAGGTTTATAAAAAGTAAAATGTATCAAAATATTAAGATATGCTTGTATCAAATTTCATTGTGAAATTACTTCATAGTGGCCCAAAATCGATTAAAAGGTAAAAAATAATCAAAATTTAATTTATAAAAAATTAAAAATATTATTTAGTTATTAAAATAAATTACATTAAAAGGATATTATAAATTAAAATGTTGTATTTTCAGTAATCATTAAAACATGAATTTTATCAAACCAAATACCTAAAATTTTATCCAAAGTAAATTTAGATGTTCACCTTCCAAATAAGAAGCTTATACTATAAAATAGAGCCTTTTAAAGTGAAAATAATTACATATAATTTGGGTACTCCATAAAAAATATGTTAAAACATGTTTTAAAAACATTGGAATATTTTTTCTAAAATTTTGATTTGTTCTCATTTTATACATCTGAAATTTATTGGATGGTTGTAAAAATATTAAACAAACATATACAAACCAATTTTTCATAACACTATTATTATTATTCATTACCTCAATTCAAATGACATGGTTATAATGATAACAATTAAATAATAATATTTAGTTTTCTGTTTAAGCTCAGTGTTGGGTATCGTGTACCCTATTAAACATTGTGTTTTTTCATAAAACTCAAGATGTTACATTATATATAGAATTTTGAAAAGAAAATTATCCCCAAAATATTACAATGTCTGATTCAACCATATACACATATTTGAAATTGTCACCATAAATATTCTAGGAATAATTCAACTACACGAAAAATATTCATGGGAAGCATGCATTGAAAATTTATACTCCAAAAACGTAATGGGATTTTCTTAATACATTGATAAAACATAAGTAAATAAATTTTTTAGTTAATAAATTAATAATAAATTTATACTTATAAATTTTCAGTGCAAAACAATAATATACATTTTCACTAATGAATAATAATTTATGCTTATATTAGAAATTATTTTTAGAATAATATTTTTTTCCTACCTTGTAATTAATTATAAAAAACGCATTCCATAAATGTTCAACAGTAGATAATTTCAATATTATTTCCACGGAGTAGTTATTATTTGTTATTGTGCTAAAAATAGAAAAAATTCTAGAAATAGCTTATCAATTATGCCTTTCTTGCATAAGGAAAGAATATGTTGAGAAATACCAGACCAATATCGATTTATTATACTAAAACACAAGCGACGATTATGATATCAGTATCTTACTCACATACCTTGAGGAAAAAATTCATAGTATATTTTATGGGAAATAGAAATAAGAAATGTTTCATCAATATGATGTAATTTAACCCTCATGTATTTTAACATGAAAGATAAATTTACTCCCCTGAATTTTTGGACCCACACTCACCATAATATAAGGTTATATTCATAAACCAATGTGTGTTAGATGATTTATGAATAATTTAGTAGATTTCAATCCAATGTGTTTATTATGAATACCTATTAAGTGGAGGAAATTAAATATCAATGATGTTTATTGAAGGAGCCGAATTCAGTTGATATTTTCGATTCAGTAGTTTATCAGTGATGATAGTGAGGATAAATTAAGTGTGAATTAGATTATATTATTGTGATTAGGATTTATAATATGATCCATCAGTTTCCACCAAATATATCATTATATGTTAATTTTTTTGATTCCAAATGAAAAACTAGAGTGTGATGTTCATTGCATAGGATACTCCTTTGAAAAAAATAAAATTAATTAACGATTGCGGTGAGATTGGGCCAATTTGAATAAAATTTTAATTGAGATCATTTTTTATGTTACATAGTATTAATATTTTTATTGTTTTATGTTGGATAATGGTTTCAATATATATAGAGAATTTTGATTGGAGTTACGAGTGTCTACATGTGAAGATCCCAATAAAAAGTATCAGTTATGTGAAATAGTTGAAATGATGTTCATAGCCTAAAGGGTGATATTATGTTTATATGGGAATTTTCTATACCAAAAGATAGTGTCTCATATCATTGGGTAATATTTCTAGTTTTATATGTCAGCTCTGGGTTATGGTTTTTCTCCAATTAAGGCACTGAACTATAAGATGAGTACATTTACTCATTGAAGATTTTCAAGGATTCATGATAATTATTTAGATGGATAATGAATATTTCTATCAATATAAAATTTTTAATATGTTATATATTTTAATTAGTATAAATATATATCATTGATAGATACCTAATAAGATTTTTCAAATTAACTCTCACTCAAACCCATACACACCAAAAGGAAAGAAAAATAAAAAACATTACACAGTTCTATCATATTACCTATATCAATTAAAAAGGAAACATATTACATTATTTAAATGGTATACCAATAATTATTATAATACCCTTTATAAAAAACATATATATATAATGGTAATGGATAAATTTAATTCAATAAATGATAAAAAATATATTTTGGTGATCACTAATTTTATAGTAGTTAAATAGAATGAGCAATAATTATTTTTGGTAATTAAAAAAATATCCAGCGTGACTAAAAATATCACCAAATTGTTTTTCTCAAATATTTCTTCCTACTTCCTTCATAATTCTCTTAATAATCTCAAATATGTTAGATATAGATGTTTTTTAAATAGTGTATGAGCATCATCCCTATAACCAGTTTCATGAACATTTATGTTGACTATTCTATTGTTTTGATTTTATAAGTGAGAAATTGCTCTAATTGATAATATCATTGTTTAAATGTAACTGAACATTAATATTCTTGGACTAATAATAATGAACCAAAACCATCATAATGGAATTCAAACTATAGTAATCATGAAATACATTGAAATACTTCATGATGATTATTATGTATCTAACCAGTTTATTGTACTAGATATAATATAACAACCTATACATAACAAATATTGATATTAAATCATTTAAGATTAATTTTTATTATATTAAAAAATTACATGAATAAGGACAATATTAGTATATTTTATTTGAAAAAATGGAACCCAATCATTTAGTTTTATGAATGATATTTATAATCACCATTAAAGATCATCCCATTTTTAACGCTACATAAAATAATTCATTATTACATAGGGAAGGAAACATAAGATAGGGGTGAGTCAAAATTACTCATAAGGGTATGTAAAGTAGATATTAAATTATAAAATGTACAAAAGGGTATGCAAACATGAGCATAAAAATTGATGATCAAACCCAACATATCAAAATCATAATTATGGGAATGGAATAAATATTGGAAGATAATATGACATGAATGATAAAGGAATCGAGAAAATAATCACAAAGAGAATAACATAAGAATAAGGAATTATTTTTTTGCATACACAATACTATATAAATTCACAAGCTATAAGTCATGGTACATTCCCTAAACATATCATTCTACTTCCGGGGGAGTATATGTAATGTGAGGATACCCCAACATCCCCAATCATATAAATTTATATATAAGGGATCCAGTTACCCCATCTTCAAATAGTGTATTGGGTTTCCCCATCTACCCATAGTTAACCTAGATGACCCATTTTAAAAATAGTGTAACATGACACACCTTCTTCCCATTTTGGTTCAAGACGTAACAATTTTTCAAATTTGATCAAGACTGTCAAACTATTTCCCAAAATTTTCTCATGAGATATAAATCATTACAAAATTAATCAGATAGAGATATAGTCTCCACAAATCAAATATATGATCATAAAAACATTTGGAATAAGATAATAAAATATTAATCACATTATGAAACATAAAATGAGTTTGAATTCAATATAATTATAATATAAACTTTTAAATAAAATGGTTATCATAGAAATTTCTTCATATAATCACCTATAGAAAATACGTTGGTATCATAATAATTACATCAATGTATAAGCAACGAAAATAAGCGATTTTGAAAATCATATAACCGGTTGATGTGAAATTAGCCTCATAAATATCATTCCCTCAAAAAATAAACCATTCGAGAATCAATATATATGGTAATCTAGGAACATGTTCCCAAAAATCATAGACTATACCAAATGATTTTTTCATAGACAGAGATTGATTTAGACATTTTAGTTGAATCATTTCTTTAAAAAATAACCATTCATTAAAATTATTTTTTCATAATTATATGACATTCGATATCCTTTTCTTAAAAAATATTTCAAAATATATAATGAAAAATTTAGAATATTAAAAATATATTGTTATGGAAATATTATTAATTATTTAAAAAAAATTATATATGAATATTTTTTTTTAAAACCATCTCCTTTGAAGATAACCTTGATGAAAATATGAGTAACCAATTCATTCAAAACAAATAATAGAGTTTAAAAATAACTATAAATAAAAATTCCCATGAAAACATATAAATTAATATCAAATATATTTTAAATATATTTTACATTGAAAATATGTTAAAATATTAAATACAATTTTAAATTAATTTTAAATAAAAATTATTTAAAAATTATTTGACGACATAAAACAATCATGAAAACATTTTGAATACCATTTTTCTTGAAAATTTATTTTAGAGAACTTAAGAGATGTTTTGAAAAATATTTTTAAAAATATTAAAAAATTACTTAGAATTATTCTCCTTGAAAATGATATTACGATATAATATAAAAAAATTATTAATTTTATTTGAAGACATGGTTTGGGAATAAAACATATTTCATAACAAAAGGAGAAATAAAGACTTATTGAAAACAAATTTGTAATCATAATAAGTACGAATGAGGAAAAAAAGTAGTACCATGATATGAATATACAATCATTAAATATTATATATAAAAATTAATGATATTTCTTGGGATATCTATCATAATATGTTTTCAATAGAGTTGTAATTATAAAGAATCTAGATAAGTAATGAGATTGTAAAAAAATTGTTACCAATTTAGTAACATTGATTCATAATCCCCTTAAAAGGATAAAATTACATGAGGATTAAAATTTCTTAAAATAAATAAAATTGTGATATAACATGTTAAATGCATGAATATACACCTCTTAAAATAAAATCGGTTCATGACAAAATAGGTGACTCAAAGAACAAAAATTAAGATAAAATCACTTTAAAACTTTTGAAATTTTTCAACCATAATATTCATAAAGGTTATATAATAAAAGGGATATTTAAATTAACTATTACCTATGAAAATTGAACATATAATACATTTATGTTCCTTATATACAACACAGAAAATTTATACGTGTGGAATAAGTAATAAGTCTTGTAGAAATTTAAGTGAGACAAAAAATCCCCTTACTACTTGAGTAACCATTAAATTATGATCCCTATGATATAATTATATAAAATATAAAGTATAATTATATATTGGAAATTATTTATATGATATTTCATTGGGATTTATATGAACCACATAATAATAGTAAGTGGTTAATATAGCATATACCTTTTATAAATAAAAGTCAAATGAGAAAACCCTTACCTAATGTCTTGTATTTCTTTATACATGTTAAAAAAAATGTACAATAACTATAATTGTATTTTAAAAATAATTAAAAGACATATTATTATGTATAATTCCATATAATATTTTATTATTAATTTATAATACCAATTTAATAATAATTTCATTTTAATGATATTTTTCCTGTAAAATCCTATTTTTTTATATGCCATGACTTGTTATGCCTGATCATATTATTTCAATAATTATTTAAATATTTAACTAATTTTAAAAATAAATTTAAATATAATATATTTTAAATATATAAATATTTCATATAATCATTAAAATGTATGAACATGATACAGAATAAATTGTTCACTGATATCGTATGTCGTACATACAAAGAAATACAATATCCATTTTTTGTCGTATTAAAGAATGTATGTAAATTAAATATACTTATATAAATATATATTATATACTATGGAATTAAAATTTAATTATTTATGTATGTTTACAAAAGCCCATCCATAGTAAATTCCCTGTAATGTGTGAATGGGTCACTTTGCTTTGAGGAGGCGGTAGTCCACATTTCCACAATTGAAGTTATAAAAATTAACGATAATGGAAATAATTAAAGTATTTATTATATATTAATTGTAGAATCATATAAAAATACTAAATATCATATATTTAAAATTAAAAAAATTTGTTAATCATAATTCACTTCCATGATATGTGGTAAAATAAGAACATGCGCCATCATTTCACGAGGTGGTAGTCCACCGAACACAACAACTTAAGTTTCGTTTACCATTTGATTGACATTTATATTGGTGTAGTTCGAACCATTATAATAAAAATAATTAAATATACTAATTATAGTAAGGTTATTATATAATAATAAAATACGAATAATTGAGTTGGTGTATAATGAAAATAAAACAGAAGATCATGTCTAATGATATTACTTAATATAGGTGTAGCTCAACTGGGTTTTCAACAAAGGGATTACATGGTTAGATTTATATAATTTTATAATTTTATTTATTGAGAAGATAGAATTTGGGGGCTTATTTGGGATGAGTTAGTATGACACAATGTGTATTTAGATGTGTGAGTATGTAAGTTTGGTGAGTTTCCTTTTAATATATTGGACGAGTCATATTTCTATAAATATAAAAAGGACAACATTATTGAGAGGTATACATTACATCATGTGCTTCCAATAATTTTAAATTTTGTATCTAATAGGTTTATTGGTCTAAATATGGGCATTATAGTGCTTTTTTAAAATTTTATAGGTCATCTGGCCCCTTAATATTAATGTTTAACCACTAAATAATCTTATTTTAACATTAGTTCATATAAGTAATTTAAATTTTATCTCCAAATTTTTTTGAAACAAAACTAAATTAAAAATATTTTATGTTATAATGTCTTAATATTCAAAATATTGGGTCCATTTTTTCAAATTATAATAATTTAGGTTTCATTTTATTGTTTAAAATTAATCCTGTATTGGGGATGATAAAACATGTTTCTAATGTTAAAATGCTTAAATGTTTAACACTTTTTATATCCAGTTTCTATATTTAAACTATTTTAATAATTTAAAAATGATTAATTGAATTAATATTTCTATAAATAAACTCTATAAAAATTTAAAAAATTATTTATATTTATAATTAATTAAAAAAATTCATTTTAAATAAAAATTTAGATCTTTAACAACTATTTAAAAACTGAAACATTGTATAAATATATAAAAAATTAACCTAAAGTAAATTTTTATATTAAAATTTCAAAAAATAGGTTTACATTTTTCAAATACAAATTATAATGGTTACATAAATAATATTTAAAATTGGTACCCAATGAAAAATATTTTTAATTACCTTTTAAAAAAATGAATATTTTATTAATAATAACATATTTATTCTTATATTATACCTATCAAACATATTAGATGAGTATAGAAAGTACTAACTTAATATATATACTATATAATTTTAATTAAAACATTCATAATTTTTTTTATTTTGTTGAGATAAAAGTGTTTTTCTACATAGAAAAAATCTCACATAGAAAAGAAAAATATTTATTTTCAAATAATTATTAAAATAATTTATACTCATTTATAACCAAGGTGTTCGTTTAATATATATGTTTAAATTAGGTTTTCCAAAAAAAATTAATATTAATATTAACTTCCATTCCAATGGACAGGTGTTAAGTATATTAATAAATTAACTAAAATTTTAATTGTATATTTTATTTCGGTAAAACACATCATTTCATGTCACACAAGCTATCAAAGAAACACAATATTGTTTGTAACACAATCCAACAATATTGTTTTATTCACCAATGGTTAATATAACTATTTTATATTAAAAAATACTAGTTTTTTGTATAATTCAGGAAAAAATATGTTATTTAATATAACAAAACTTATATTAAGTTTTGTGTAAAATGAAGAATAAAAAACAGATTACATTAATTCGAAAAAATAAATCAGAAAATCATGGAGTGTTACATATATTACTTGAAAGATAATGTTACTTAAATAATCATTATATATCTTTTAGAAAGTTAAATTATTATTTTAGTGTATATATTTATCTTACTAGCCATCATGTCAAAGTGAAATCATAGCCGGCATTGATATATAGTTATATAGGTCTCCAATATAATCTGGACCAAAATATTTGATAATAAATATAAAAATATTTTTATCACTTTTGAACATGATTCCAATATATATTATACCAAAGATATATCATTGAATCCATCTAAAATCCTACTAGTTAAATTTATTATGATCACACATGCAACGACATTCCATGCACACTTTGTTTAAAATACCTAATCTCATACACACCATCATATACATCAGGTTTCCGAAAAATCATTATTATACAACTCAATGCATTTTTTTAAAATTTTAATTGAAAAACATATGATGGAATTTATGTTGATATTCTATATAAAATAGGTTAATAACAACAATATAATTTTCAAATCAAATCTTTATACCATGAATCTTTTTGGTTTCTCCAATATCCTTCACATCAAATTCTATGTTGAGCTATTCCTTTAATGTATAGAATTATTCATGAAATTCACACTATTTAATTATATCATAAACATATAAAATAATTTATAAAAATATAAAATATGTCAAATTGATTATTTAATCACAATGATTAAACTAACAATAGATTTATCCCTAATTTTATATATGGTTTTAAACATTTAATAATAATGTCTTGATGAATGCATTGTGGAGTTCAATGAATTTTTCAACATAAAACCAAATTGATGCATCCTGATACTTGAAACCAATCACATTATATCATAATATATATATATATATATAATGATTTCCTCTAGTAATCCATGATGAATTTATAACATAAAATCTTGTTGTGTCTACTTAATATCATATTCTATTTCCAATACTAATTAAATTTGCACAATTTCATGGTTAATAACTAATGAAAATAAATATATTGTCTACCACTTCCTTATGGAAATATACTTTTTAATTATGATTTTACTTTTACATGATTCTATTATTGAATGCTTCAAAAACATTTTTTGGAAACATCCATTTTCCGCAAAAAATCAACTTCTTCATCAGAGGTGTAATAAGATCCAACATCATATTTATATGTGGTGAAATTATATATTTTTTCACAACATACAAACAGTAGTCCATATAATTTGTATAAAATATTATACTTTTATATAATATCATATTCTACTACTAAATGTGTATATAAATGAATATAATCATACATATAATGTCTCTGTATGGTATGGTATGATCTTCACATGGAAATACTCTCATAGTGTTGATTATCCTGTTATATTGGAACATATTATTTAGTTGGAATATATTTAATAATTGAACATTGTTACCTATATGTATTGATCATTAATCAATAAAATTTTCAACACATAAATCACATTTGATCTATCTTTATCTTTTCATAGATTATTCTACTAGATGCTCAATATCAATAATGGATAGAAGTAATCGATTCCTAATATATGTTTTATATATCAATGATCCTACCCATATTTTTATATTCCATTCAAATTAATATAACATAAAACATACCATTTCAATGACTAAATGGATCATCCATTCTACCACTCTATTGTAAAATGATATTTTATAAACTATAATTTCTCAAACAAAAACATATTCATTAAAAACATTATTAATTGAATATAATATATAATTTTTACTATTATTTTATCTAAGTCTCATGAAATTTCATATTTTATAGTTGTATATAATATTTTTCAATTTATGAAATATATATAACATACCATTCTTATAGATCATAGAATACACCCAAATATATCAAGACTAATTGTTAATAAATCCCAAAAAATAATTATTGTATCCTAAAGAAGGAAAATATGATGGTATCCAAATATTGATATAGAATTAGTCATGTGTACCCTTAAAATAATTTGTTAAAATATTTGAAGAAACCTTATTTTTCATTCACATTATACAATGATTATATAAGTCATATTGCTTATGAGGTAACCTATCTAAATTTCATTATTAAAAACATATCTTAAAATTATTCACTTTAGTATTTTTGAGTCTAATATGATATAGTTGAGAATTTTCTTTATCCATAATCTCTAATATCACTACTTTGATTATAAAAGTCTAAGCATTTAAAAAATAAAGAACACATTTTTTAGTATCATTCATCATTAGTAATTCATTGTGGAATACTATCATAAATCCATTTTCATTGCTTATTCGTTAAAAAATGACATTAAAATCCTAGATATATGGGTTTATTATCCATTTTTTGTTTATTTATCACATCAATAAGGCATTAAAATGTATTTTCACACATCCAAAACTATATTTTTCTCATAAATCTTGTATAATAGGGATGGTTATCTCCCATATGCACCATAATATCACTGAATTCCTCGATACATGCAACCCAACCATAATTCCAACACATATATAATGATTATCCTGAATCAAGAAACCAAACATGTGAATGGTTGATAATTGAGGAAACATGATATAAATAATCATTAACATCCATTATTTTTCTGGAAATCATTCACATATGGTTTCCTAATATTTTGAAAATACTTCTTGTAGTGACTTATATAAGGAATATCAACACTCTCATCATTTTATTTTCACTAATGGGTGGAATCACCTATTAATTTCAATAATTATTTTCCTATTTATATTCCACATAGATTTTTACAAGATGATGTAAATTTGGTTTCCATATATTCCTATAATGATGAATCACTATGGTAAATCATAGTCTTCATCATGTACTCATTATTAATCTTAGAATTCAATATGCCAAATATTTTTATCATTTAATTATCCTAAAATTGTGTACTAGTTAGGTGATCATAACTCTCTAGCGGAGATTTCAATAATATAAGGGCCCCATGTCCACCCATGATCATTGAATATAAAATGTAATTATATTTTGGTATTTTCATAAACCATTCATTGTTCTCAATTATTTAAATAAAATTAATTCACTATAATCATTAAAATTTATACTTCAGGTGTATATATTTATCAATGGTTTCCCTTATAATTATTCTACACAAACATCTATAATAAATTTTTTATATCCCTTCAATCGACCTACAATTCGTATATTTTCATTAAAAATTTTGATTAATCTACACACATAGTGATTGAGTCTTTTCAATTCCCCATTAGATATTTCAATGTGATTTACATCTAAACAAATAGTAATGTGTTAAATAGTTATCACAAAAAGAACTTTGTATTTCGATTTTCAAAATTTATTTGTCCCATAAAATTTCTCCACCTCCAATTTTGAGTTTGACACGAAAAATCCATTCTCATATTCAATTTTCATCCAATTCTATCATTCTAAAATGGTCTCCATTTTTTTTATGGGTCACAACATGATACTTTTATTTTTTGGTCCCTCTGTCAAATAAATATAATTTTATACATTTAAATAACAAATATAATTGATTAATATATTTGTAACAAACACTTTAGAATTTACTATTGAATAAATTAACTATGTTCAAAAATGAATAAATAAATTTTAATACCAAACATTCTCAATATGGTAAAAAAAGATTCCAAACTGTAGTATGATTGATTGTAGAGGCCTGTAAAACAGAATTTATGATATAAGGTAAAGATGAATTTAGAATTATGTTCACACAAGGAATGTGTGTAAATTTTACTAGTTTTTAGAATGATAATGTGATTACATATCTAGGTAATAAAACATATCTCCTTATTACCACATTTTTGTTACACAACATCTCTCTCTCAAACATATTGGAAAAAATTAGAATGAAAAAAGTTATATGTCTTTGTAGAATGTACTTCATAAATAGAGATGGAAATAATTTTTATTATTGAAATAGGATACAACCAATTATGAATTTTTCCAATTAAAAGAACTTATATATATAACATATGAAGGGAGGAAAATAATTAAATGATAAAAAAATTTCTATTTAAGCGGAAAAAAAAACTAATTCTTATCAATAAACTTTTGGTGGTCAATCACAATAGTATGTGTTTAAATTTATTTAAAAATAAATATGAGATATGGGCATCAGTATTGAGTTAGGTTTGGCTGTTATGCTAACCTACCTACTACAAAAGGGTTTTTAGTTACCCCTATAAGATGTTGTTAATGTATTATATTTTCCATTCACTATATAGAACAATAGGATATAGTACAACTATATCTAGGGAAATATAAATGGATGTCTCCATAAGAAGTTAATATTTTGATAAAAATAGAAATAATAAAATTTAAATATGATATTTTAAAAAATAAAAATAAAAAACATAAACATTCATATTTTTGAAATTAAATACATTCCTATATAATATTTGAATCAATAAATGAACAACTAACTTCACCAGATCATTTTCTAGTCTCCACATTTATAATATCAAATGATTAGAAATATGAAACAATAATAATAAAAGTTGGTATAATAAAAAAAAGGTTATAATTAAAAAAACAGAATATTTAAATAAAACTATAATATAACAAACAGTCACTATACATTGAATCAATTATTTACTTGTTTTTTTTATTTATTTAATCTAAAACTACTTATTAATTCTGTCTGAGTACAATACATATTTTATTTATGTTTCATCATATCATAAATGTCAAATATAATTAAAATATAGATGTAAAATAATTTCACAAAAATTAGATGTTTTTATTTGGAAAACCCCATTACAAGAATATTTAGATTTTTAAAACACTATTAATACATTTTATGCTATCCTGGACAAAATAGAATTATTATTTTTTGAATTAGTATATAAATTTAAAAATTATATATATAAATTTTTCTATAATTTCATATCACACTATGTTATTTTTCTTTGGTTTAACCCCTTTAAAATCTATTAAATGACATTCAAATATTTTAAAAAGGGATTATCCAATCAATATGAGCCCTCGTTGAGTCATGTTGATGTTTCCTCTCCTCATATAAGTCACAAATTTGTAAAATATAGTTTTATTATTACATTCCATCAATATGAGGTCTTATTATATGGTTTTTATCATTAAACTTATCTTTTAGTGTTTTAGGACACTAAAAATACATATTCATTCATTAGGATAAATTATTAATTAGTTTATTGTGATACTAATTTATGCATTTTATTTAATTATTATAAAGTGGTTTTAATTTTATTTCATAGAAATAATGGGTCATTTTATTGGTTTTAACTCCATCAGCATATTTTCAATGAAAATAAAATCAATAAAAAATATATTTAATTGTTCTGAGCACACCATAAGTCAAAATGAATTTTAATTTTTCCATACAAGTCACATATACTTCGAGGGTAGCTTTTTATGATCTCACATAAAAATATAGTAATTATTTATGGTCTATAAAATTATATGTATTAGTTTGTGTTTTTAAAAACAAAAAAATGTGTTTTTAGTCATCCTAAGAAATCATCAACATGGATTTTCATAGCATTAATTAGTAAATTACACAATTCAATATTTTTTATTATCATTTCATTGAAATATAAATTCATTTTCTGGTTTTTTCCAATCCTACAATCAATTAAAAATAATTCTATGCGTTTAAAAAATATTTATTCTAATAGTATGTACACACATCAATAAATATTGACAATATGTTGACTTATTATTTCATAAAATAATTTAAATAATGTTCCAATATTATTTATAATAATTTTTATATTTTTTTATGTTTCTGAACATTTCAAAAATCTTTTGAGATTTTGGTACCTTAAAATGTGTGTTTCATCATATCATGAAAACAATAATTCAGATTTATGTGATATTGGTTCTAAAATTCATTAATTCAGTCAATGATTTTAACTTTTATTTGTCGAAAGGAAAGTTCATTTTATTTGGTTTTACATGTCGACTACTCATACACATCCTAATTAATTCCAATAAAATAGTCATGTTATTTCCTTTTAATCTATGGTTACATGAAATGTTTTTTACTATTTCATGTACCATTCCGTATTTTATATCACTAAAAGTGAATTTCCAGTAATCACGAAAAAATGATAACTTAGATTAGTCAAATGTTAGTTTCAGCTGTCCCAAAAATTCTAAAATTATTTTATTATTATTACTTGATAATATGACATTTTTTGGTTTTTTACATCAGGATAAATCCTTTGAAAAACAAATAAATCATTAAAAACTACTTATTTAGTCATTCAAAAAATATCATATATCCAATTGAGATATATTTTACTCAAAGCCATAACAATTAACTCATTGAAATCAACCCTATAATTTCCCTACAATTTGATGTATGTTATATGGTTCTAGAAATAATATAAATTATTTATTATTGTAAAACAAAAAAATGTTAGTCGTATGAAATTAATGGGATTATAATAGATTCAGATCATAAATATAAAAAATAATACTATGGTTATATTCCTATAATTTCAAAATAATTAGTGGTTGTTTTATTTGTTTTATCCCACTGAGGAATTTTTTTAATGATAATCAGAACTTGAAAACCTTCAAATTTAGTTAGTCTAGGCAAACCACATAATTAATTGACATGTACCAACTTGTACATATCAAATATGATTCCATGATAGTAATCATATTAATTCAAATTAATTTTATGTTATTTTCTCAATATTGGACAAATAAAAGCACCATTTTCTATTTAAAAATATTAATATGTATTTTCTTTATCTAATGAAATTAATAACTCAAACTACTATAGAGTTTGATTTTATATTTGGATAATAAATCTATGGTTATTATCATATAATTTATTAGTAAATCAAGGTAATTGTATTGGGTTTTACCGCTCTCACGCATATTTTTACGGACATTTAAATATTAATAATCTTCTCAATCATTATATCTAGGAAAAATTCATGTTATATTGACATACCATCTTGTAAATCATCTAAAACAAAATTAAATGGATTTTTTATTTGATTTTGATTTTATTAGGTGTATTTTTTTTTGAATTCGACCATTACACACATTTTATTTTTTTTAAAAAATAAAATTTATTTTTAAATCACCTAATGAAAATAAAAACACTGATATGTGTTATTATTATTCTTACATTCCGAAATTATTCTACAGTTTTCTTATGATTTCATGTCAATCCAAGAATATTTTCATTGTTTTACCTCAGAATCCTATTTTTAAATACTATAAATAATCAATAATTTTTATTCAACCATTTATTAACACCATATATTATATTGATATTATGTAAAATAGTACACTTTAATAAAAATACAAAAATATTTATCTTATGATTCCATGTTAATATGAGGATATTTTTTCTAGTTTTGACAATTAATGAAACATTTCCGTTTTAAAAAATATTCACAATTTATTTTGGGTAAAGAGAATAGAAAAATTAAAAAATTAATAGAATAATATGATAAGATTTATAATTTAATATGAACCATTTTTCATGTGACTTTATGAAAAACTAAATTTGATTTCTTGGATTTTACCTCCTAACATGTTATTTAAAGGACTTAAAAATCATAAAAAACTACTTATTCATTTAACCTGTGCACAGTGCATGTCAGATTAAAATGAAATATATTAACACATGTCAAATATAATTCAAAATTATTTATTCTTTTACATTATTTTAATAATATATTATTTTTTTGTTTTTATAATTTCATAAACATTTTGTCATTTTAAAACACTAAAAATGTGTCTTTTATAATCATGAGAAAATGATATCATAAAACGTGAAAATATTAATTTTAAATTTATAAGTATTAATCTATATTTTCTAACCTACAATTTTATAGAAATCATTGATCATTTTAATTACATTGAAAACCTTAGGAAGATTAATAAATATTAGTGATTTATTAAAAATGGAATTTTAATTTTTCTAAATAATAATGCATGATATATTTTCCTTTATCATTATATTTTATTGGTGCATAAATGATCCTTTTAGATTAACGGATTGATTGGATTTTTATCTATATAGATGTTAGATTTTCATTTCAATTCAAATTTTATTTTCTTATCAAATCCTTGAAAAAGTTATTGAACTATAGCCTCTATTTCCACCTTATAGAATAATAATTAATCTCTTCATAGATTCTAATGTCTCTTATTGATATCCCCTAAATATATTTTGTTTTATGACACTGAATAAATGTATAAAATTGCATTCATGTTTGATGATAATACCTAGTGTACCAGTAATTCCTTTTAATTTTTTCTATATATGTACCAACAAATTGATCATCCTATTTAACTATCTTAATTAAATAATGCTACATCATTATTTAATCAATATGCAGAATTTACCCATTGAAAAAAATGATTATGAACTCATCCTGATCTATGGGGTTAATTAACTATTATTTCAACATATTCATGAAAAGATCGGACCATTTTTCATCATCACTATTGAAATGATAGACAACAATGTTGACTTTATCATGATTCGACCACTTGGGGGTTGGAAATATACTTAAATTGGTACTAATCCATTACTCATCAACTAATAGAACATTATTCCCACTTAAAATAGGTGTAATTTTCCTTCGGAATGAGTCAATATAATTTCGTATCCACATTTCTCATTTAGATGTCATGTATGATTCATAAGTTGAGAAATTTTTGTGCTTAATGAAATCATATTTTTAATTTTAGATTCCATAATGTTTGTTTTATTAGGAGAACAATAATTAATTTTTTATCACAATAATAATTAAGATAGTTACATCATGTTCCATCCATCAACAAAAATCAAAAAAATAGTGCCTGTAACACTAATCAAAGTGGGGAACCACATAATCCTGAAAATCATATATATTTTATCTAAATAGAAACACGTTCGTTTCAATCTATAACATATTATGAATAATATAGATCAATCATTATCAATTTATTTTTAAATCAACCTGAAGGTTTGAATAGATTTAATGTATTTACATATTATATCTTCAGATAGTTCAAATCTAGGTGTGTAGCAATGTATCTTTTTAGGAACCATGTTATGATAATGTCTCAATCAATGATCCCATTTAGGAGTTATTTCCCCTATGTATCTGTACTTCAGTTCTATATAAACATACAGTATCTAGACTGGGAAGTAATTTCTTGTAAATCACTTTCCCTATCATTTATAAAAATCCCCTAAAATTTAGTTATACATTGAATTGTAATTTTAATTATCTAAAGATAAATCCATATACATATCATTATAAATATACCAACGGATCTAAAAAAAGTTTTATCAACTTTTTCTCCATAGAATAACTAAATCGTTCTTTTATATACCAACTATAGTGACTCATACATTTAGTTCATGGATATTACATCATTTTAGAATGATATTATATAAATTAAACAAAAAAATCCATAGGAACATAACAATTTAGATTAATTTGAGTGTAGGTAAACAAGCTATTAATTCGGTCAATGATCATAAAACATTATCATAACAATCTTATCCTTTAGTAATATTCACAAACATTCAGTAATTAAAACCATAATCAGAACCTTGTGAAATTAAAGATAATAATTCTTGACGGGGTATTCTCCATAAGAGTAAAAAAGTATGATTTGTATTATGACATGGAGATATGGGTACGATAACCTAAGCATAACATTTGAAAACCACACATTTCTTATCAATGATCATAATCTTAAGTTACGGAATAATGATTGGTACTTTATAAGAGTTGAATTATAATGTAATCAAAGGGCATGAACCATTAGAGAATTACATTGGAATAAGACATAAAAAAATTGAATACACATAATCATAAAAACATTATGTCAATGATACCCACCAATTCATTTATAACATATTAGGACTGGGGTAACCGCCTATGTACCAACATCAGGCATTAGATTACCCATAGTTTACCCTCTTTTAGAGTTGGGATAACCTACCATGTACCCTTTCATCTCATATAACATTTACAATTAACCACCACATTTGAGGGAAAGTCATCTCTCACAAATCACTTCCTAAAAATAATAAATAAGTGTTCCATTAGTTATCATGACATTAATCATATAATAATACATGAAATGAAGATAGGTTTAATAAAAAATTCTTCATATATTTACCAATGGAAAAGAAACAGGTTTCATGGTCATTTCATAAATCCAAAATTGTGATATCCATGACATATTTATCCTTCAAAAAGATAATATATAATTTTATTTCAAACCTATTTTCCCACTAATATATGATAACATCACTAGTGTATGTGTAGAATTCCGCCTTAACGGAATGATGTGACTCTCTATTTTCATCACCACACCACATGGATGACTGGTATATGTTTATTTAATGAAATAAGATGATATTATATTCATTTATAAAAATAAAATATTACCCACCTCCTTTATATATTGATAATTTAAATGGAGAAATGTAAATCATAAGAAAACGGATTATTATCCTTTATATTATTCCACTATTGAATCCCTCAAAATTTTTAATCTTATATATAGAAGGGAAGAAACACACAATGCATGTTAATGATTTTCTCCACAAAATAAGGTAAGTGAAGGCAATTAACTAGTATAAATCGTGTAACCTTGTGACGAAAAAGATATCACATAACCCTCCAAAGGTCATCAAATTGGATAATGTGCAATCTATGTCTTCTTCTTATAACGTTTATTCCCAGTGAAAAGCCTCCATATTCTAGTAATGGTTTATGGATAAACATTTTTTATCATTTAGAGGATTCCATATGAGTTCATCCAAATCACATGACATGTCAATTGGAGGACTCATAAAAATCATTGAAAGTACCATTATAATATAAGGGTGGAGAAATAAAGAATACACAAATTATGGAGAGTAATATTGAACTCCATGTGACTTGATCATGTTATCCTCAATACCACAATAATCTATTGAATGAATTTCTAACCATTCATGAATAATATAGATTTTCATGTCACCTTTATCATGAAAAAAACCTCATATGCATCAATTCATGTATATTATAACCCTATAGAAAAAATAAAAGATAAAATATTATCTGTATTAATTCATGCATCTCTTTACATGATTTAATATTGATCATCACATGCATCACCGAAAACTAGGATAATTTTCCTGGACAAAACACTCCCAATGTCATGAGAACCCATACACCTGTTAAACATTGAAGGAAATAAAAAGTAACAATATGGATTCTTCTCGAGAATGAAAGATACTCTATACATCATGAGATATGTGTTATAAGTATAATGATATCATCATTAATCATGGATGTCCCCGTAGACAATCTAGATTGATCTCTCGAGGACTATAGACCTGTTAGCCAAATCTCCTTGAGACTTCGTCAACAAACCATAAGAGTCTCATAGAAGAACCCTAAAAAATAATCTTACATAATGATATATACATTCCACAAGTGTCAAATCTAGATAATAATCCATATCATCTCATAATGAACATATAAAATCCCTTATACATGTTAACATGGGTTTGTGAAACCACATTAAATGGCCATGATCCAATAATACCTGAAATGTATGTACTTTTTAGTGGTCAATTAATTCATACATCACCATTCATGTCCCAAGATTAGATCATGAGATGAAAATAATGAAAAATACCACTACTAAATCCAAATAAATATTTCATGATATATTCCATACAAGGTTTCATATAACTAGGTATATGGAACCTATAAATCCCTCAGTCTCACCATAAAAAATAGACCCACCATGGGTGAATTCTATATGAGAGAGAATGAGAAGAATTATGAGAGGGAAATAATAGGCCATAACATAGGTCTACAACATTGTAAAATATATTGAAAAATATAATGAATTACATGACATGAATATTTTTCTCCCATGATCACATGATAAATCATGCAACAGTCTTCTTGCATGTCTCCTGGATTCTGAGGAAGTGGTCTTGAATGTCGACTACATCCCACAAAACCTAAAATAATTATAGAATGGAAAAACGATGAGTAACACAAGTTATAATTGTTGTTGAAATACTAAAAAAGATGTTATAAATATTTTAATATCTATAAAATGATCTTCTGGGACACCGTATAACCAACACAGACCACACAAGAGAAATGAGATATGTCACCCAATTCATTTGATGATTCCTCAACATACCATTTAGATAAATTTTTATCCTTTAAACTAATCAATAATTATATAGGACACCATCCATGAAATTTATCTATGTCTTGCAATCTCATTATAGAAATCCAGCAATAGTCATGTGATGTCCTCTATACCTTTCTTCTATGATGTGGGGTGGAACTATGATATGTCATTAGGGTTTCACAATATCCTCTGAACAAGACAACCAGATCTATATATGTCCACTAAAAATTCCAACCAAATATAAGGTTGTACTACAAACATTCCATCTTGGAATATGATTTATATAAGAAAAGTCATGCAAATCATATAACACATTATATATTTGACATCCATATCATGTGACACCATCCAGAAATTCATGCACTTGTAATTTTATTTATATATTCTATTTTTATTTTCTGTTTCCCTCATATAAGTAAAATAGATCATGTGATTATATTCTAACAAATCTTATAGGATACCAGGACTTGTCTATCCTATTAGGATCATATTATAACAATTAATTAAAAGATATACATTGGAGTGGAGTGAATTGTTTTGAAAAAATAAATTGATATATTTAGAACACCTATGTTGGAGTGCATCGAATCTTCGTAACATATATTATGATGAGTAATTAGAAGAAATAAATTTCTGAAATAAACACATCAATGTATAATGGTTCATGGAACAATGATCCAATATTCCAACACACCATATCATAACTCCTTTAGCATTGTTATTTCTACAAGGTCTTCTTATCTAGATACATTTAAACAACAAAATAGTATATACTATTTAAAAATTTATAAAAATATTTTACAAATCCTTCTGGTTATTTTATTGGGAACCATAAATTTAAAGATTAGTGAATGAATCTGACACTTAAAAAATGATGATTCTTAGCAATATAAACTCCCCGAAAACAATAGATATTGACTTTTGTGGATGTTACATGTTAAAATTCACAATTTTAGTAACGATTGAAAAATTTATTTAGATTATTAATAATTCCCAATTGTAAGAATATCTTCATTGTTATATAGGATTTATTAAAAAAAGTTGTAGATAAAAACTACAAAATTAAGTTTAAAATTATATTCCTATAAACTTTTTCCCTAAAAAATACTTCATCTTTCTAATAGAATAATATGAAATAATAAAATGTTACAGCAATGAAAAAAATAGCATTAATTAGATCATATAGATCAGAACATCCTTGTTTATAATGTGTATCTCTAAAGGTGGAGAAAAATTTCCCCCTTAGGTATATTCCTTTATTATTATATATGTTTTGATAACTAACATATCTATATTTATAAATATTCTTATATATATCCCGATTCAAACATCCCTAAGAATATCACTCAATAAAACATACTTATTTGAATATGAAATCAAAATGGGAGGTTGTAACATTCCATAAAAATTTTAATAGTGTACTTTTTGAATATGATCCACTTAAATAATTGAAAATTAGAATTGAATTAATATTTATATCCATTGATATGGATTCATAAATCATAGATAATATCATATATTTAAAACTCTATATTGGAATAGTCAAATGAATGTTTCCATCCTATGATATAAAAACACATAATGCAGTTTTTCCAATTTACCATTGATCACAAAAATTGGGTTGATTTTCCACACATTTCTTCCACAAATGTATGGTTTCTTACTTAAATGGGATTTATAAACCATAAATTCCAAAAAACATGTGTTATATGATCCAAATGAGTTTTTCCAAACATGTAATTGATTCCTTATGTTACACATGCACATTTTTGGTATGAACAGTTTTTATATAATACATAAAAACACATCCTCGATACATTAAAAAATATTCCACATAGATCAACGAATTCAACATAATTCTAGAATTAATATCTTAATAAATAAAATCTATATAAATTCACATAATTTAAACTCATTATTTAAATAAATAAGAGTGTTTGTGTAAATAAATATAAAAAAAATAATGAAAATATTTAATCATAATATTCTCAACAATAGCGTTCTTTTTTATTATCATAATACCACTAAATATACATAAAAGCATAAAAATAATTTAAACATATCCCGCTTTATCATTTTAAATTTTTCCATTAATATTATTAACTATAAAGTCTTGTAACCCATGTTAAGAGTAGAAAATAATGTTTGATATAAAAAATCTCCATATCATTGAATGAAAAAATATATAATCTAAAACTATAATCGTATACCCATAATGAAAAATGAACATATTTAAACTTATCCCCCATTTTGTGAAATCAAAAAGCCAAGACTTGTAAAATTATGTCCCCCTAAAATATTTCATTCATAAAAATGAATAATGATTAAAAAAATAGTATTATAAAAGAATTATATGTATCAAATGATCATTTTCTTAAAAATTACCCAAATTTATATAATAAATGATATAAAATTAAATATAACACTTAGAAAATTGGAATTAGTAAAAAAAACTAGTATTATTAATATTAGAAATACAATTATTTATGAAATATATAAATTTTGACTACATGTTTATGTATGATAAATAACAAAAAAATTATGATTCATCTTATAGAACATAATTTCACTAAACAACATATATAAAATAAAATTATTTTTAAAATAAAATTAAATTGAATGTTTAATAATGAGTATAGTATCATACTAAACATTCAAAAAATATAAATTTTTTCAATTAAATAATTTAAACTCTTGAAAGTTCTAATAATCTATTTTGAACATATTTATTTATTTTATTGGAAGATGAAAAAACTATTCACCAAGAATCCACTTCAACATATCATGCTATATCATGTTAGTAGGTTATTTTATGAGTAACACAATTTGAGTTAGAACTTATATCATAAATGAATCAATGTATGCTATTAATATAGAATAATCCATCATATTATGATAATATTTTTTATGGAATCAATATTAGATTTAGATACTGATGGTTCCTTTAAACATTAAAACAACATTTTAGAAAAACACAAAATTGAATGTAGCTTCAATTTTTCTTAATTTAAGGTGTTGAATTCTACTAGAATCAGTTCATAAGAAATTTTATATGAAGAAACATCCAGTTCTACATGTATATTGTTTTCCTTTTTTCATTTAGAATACTTTTAATAATATTCATTAACATACAGAACTAGCACTTCATCAAAAAATCAAATGTATAACCATTTTTCTTTTTTTGAAAAATATTTTCATCAAAACTTTTAGAACATAATCTCTTTATATTTCTATATATGATTTTGTCGAATCGTTTGAAAAATTTAGAGACCCAATGCTTCTCGTACATGGATATTACATTACTTTTGCAGAATTCTTATGACATAACAAAAAAAACTCCCAGAGACTGTATTTGTTTAGTGTTTTTGGAAACTCTGAACAAAATATTATAATCATGTTGAAAGATCTTCAATATATCTCATAAAGATATCCCCCTTCTATTTTCTTACCTAAAAACATTCTTTTTTATCTTAGGGAAAAGAAAACATATAAAGGTTGATGTCAAATTCTCAGTAAGGGTAGGCATTGAGAAAATAAAACAAACCATATACATTTGAATTTAAAAACATAAACATAATGTTTAAATGTCAAAATCCTAATCAATGACATAAAACATGTCAATACATATGGCATAGATCATAATGGAACAATAATCTTTCTATAATAGCATGGGGAATAAAACATGTAATCGTGGAAAACAATTAAGCACATGATATGATTCCCATAGTAGCCAAGGCATTGCTGCCAAGACCGTCATTGAGGATAAAGTCCCTTACTCAATCAAGTTCACTCCTCATTCCAATATTATATTACTAAAATGGATTATCTTTCCATTCTATCAATGTATATGTCATGAGATATAAATCTTTACCCAATGAATTGGAGGGAGATATAGGTCTCACCAATCTCTTAATGAAATCACTCTTACTTGTGCCACAAAATAAACATAAATCATTAGTCATAACCCAAAGAATAAACTAGGTTTCATAAACACCATCCCAATATAAAATAATCCATATAAAAAATGGATTTCTTTTTATCATAAGAATATTCAAACAAAGTAAATAGTAGATACATTATAATTGAAAGATAAACATACTAAATAATGCCATCTTAGATGGAAAACAGTTTTGACAAAACACTTGAAATGAATTCTTGAGGAAAATATCCTTCCTTCTTAATAGTAATTTTCTTTTTTCCAAAATGTCATTCAATTTAAAAAGAAAATTCTTTTTTTGAAATTAATCATGATATATTGTAGCGGAAACTTCATGAAAATTAGTCGTTTTGAAACTATAAAAATCCATTCATTCCGTATAATTTTAAAAAAATATTATCCTCATATTTTTTATGGAATAGTAAAAAAGTACCACGTATGGTAAATAAAAGAATGATTCCTACCATAACACAATGTAAAAGTCAATGAGGGGTAAACATGACTTTAAATATACATGGAAAAACATTAAACACTTTATGAAAAATATTTTTATTGACATGGATGAAAAATATAACCCCATTAAATACTTACGTATAAGAAATCTCAGATAAAAATGAGATTTGAAAAATTATCCCTTACCTTAGGTCCAATGTCTTCCATACATGTCTGAAACTCAATATAGTGGGTTTAAACATATTATAAACATGGGACAGAACCATAAAAATATTTATGATATCATATATGATTCACTTATGACTTTATATTACTCGTTCTTTTGTCAATTCCATGTTAAAGAAGAATTTTGGGTAAAATCGTTTCATTTATCATACGTCTTTAGACTTGGTGTTCATGATATTATTATTACTTATATCATGATGTAAATACTTTCAGAATGTAAAAGATTATTTATATATCATATATATTCAATATATAAATATAATAGATATATAAATGAAATTAAACACACCATTTATGGAGACAGTAGGCCATACGTACGCATGAACGCTATTTTCCTTTCCTTGTTGAATTGAATGGAAGTAATTAAATAACATATAAATAAATAAATTATCATTGATATGTCATATATTTCATGATTATTTATTATATATACTTTATAATCATTCTTTAATGGTTAACTTGGGGAACGATTCTCATCGCGTCGTGGAGACAGTAATCATTACGTACACACGAGCGATGATATCATTCCAGTAATTATTGAATGGAATTAGAGTGGATGATATAATATCATAGAATTTGTATCTTTTTATAATAACCATATATATTTATTATTTACACCATTTTACCCATCCATGTAAGGTGGTGGTGGAAAAACAGAATGCACTATGGCGTGGAGATGATATTATGTACGTATGTACGCGCGGTGATTTCTATTTCCGTAGGATGGATAGAAGGTGAAATATGGTTGTTTCATATTTATAATAACATATATGATTATTATTGATACATATGTTATTACTTTATAATGAATACAATGATGAATCGGATGTAGAAGAATAAATAAATTTGGAAGAATCGTTAAAGGATATTACCTCTTCTTTGACGTGCCTCTTTTAAACCTCTTCTTAGGGCACTAATGTTGTTCTTTGAAAAACATAAAGGCTTATAATATGTTTATAGTTTAGTGTATAAGAGATAGTGTTAGGGTATGGCAGATCATGAAGGCTGAATGTGGTGTGAGGAAAAGTGGGAGGAGGTGCCCTTTTATAAGAGAGAAGAAGGGCACTTTTGGAATCCTCTAAAATATTAATTTATAATAAAATCAAAACCCACATAAAAACATCCAACGTGACTCAAATTAAGATATTATATAAAATAATTTTGTAATCTATTAACCCAATTAAATTTATACATGTTTTTATTTTCTTTTAAACCTTATCATTTTGATTTATCCTTATTTAATCTAATTAATTTTATTTCTGGTAATAATGTTATAAATTTTACATAGTTATAAATACTTACATATGTGTTTTTAATTATACATAATTTGATACTTAATTACATGTTAGATCATATAAATTTTAATTTGTAATTTTTAAATATTTTTGTGATTTTTAAACAATTTAATAATATATAATATCAATAGTGTCAATTTTAACAAAATTCATTTATTTGAATTCAAATAAAATCCAAAGAGAATATATTTTATGAAAAATACTATTTAATAGATTAATAAATAGTCATATTAATATATAAAATTCGTTGAGTACATTAATTAGTTCATATAATATTTATTGTAATACTTTTAATATCATTTATTTCATATTTCTTTTAATAAAATAATTAATACAACTTTTTTGTATAATTATTTAATATAAATATTTGTTTTATAAAAATTAAAAATGAAATATAATGATTTATATGAATATAATATATTCCATTAATATAATTTTACTCGAATTTATCATCTTAAAATCACAACATTTAAATTGTTATATTTATTAAATTATGATGGTAACAACATTGACGTCATTTAAAATAATATAATCTAAGTGTCATAATCTCTTTTATAAGGATCCAAATGGTCAAATATTATACAATTGGATTATTATGGATTACATTTACATGACCAATAAGTTTTAGTCAAGTTTTTGTGCCTTTTTTGGTTACTATTAGTTTAATAATATTTGTTTTATTGATTTTTTCACTAAATAAACAATTTTTGCATCACTATTGTGTCACATTTAATGATAATTATTTAATCCCTAAAAATTATAAATAAATTCACATTATTCATATAATTTTATTAGTTTTAGGGAGAATATTCATTTTCGATGTTTTATGAATTTTATTACTAAATTAAAATTATTATACTTATAAGATATAAGAGAGTGACATGTTGTCACATTCTTTGGTTCTAATAATAATAATATCATTTTCATTTTCAAAAGTCCATGAAAAGAATCTATTCAATCCCATTGGTGATATGGGTCAACATTTATTAATACAATATAATTTAGGTAGGTGTTAGGGTAACTTTATAATCTTATTTTTACCCTTAATTACTCAATTTACCTTTATCTGTAGTAAATAAAAATTACCTTAGTTACTATTCATAATGTCAAAAAAATAAATGTAATATATTATCATAATTTGGACCCTCTTATTCCAAATATGGAATCTATTTTTCAAAATTCAAAACATATAAGTTTCAATAATTAATTTTAAATTAATTCTGCTATTAAAAAACTGGTTTTAAAAGTTAAAACATTGTCAAAGATTGAATTATTTTTACCCATGAGTTCAATATAAAATTAATTGTAATGACATGAATTATATTAAATGGTAAAAATTTATAATATTTATAATTTAAAAAAATTAAATTTCATTATTTAGCTATCTAAATTATCTTGATGAAAGAAGTTGTTTTTATGAAAAATTTAGCTTATTTTCACTATTCATCAAAATATGAAATTTATCAGAAAAGTATAAAAAATTTATCCAATGTCAAATTTTATATCCTAATTCTTATGAAGATGTTTATTATGTAAAATTGATCTTATAAATTTGTCAAAAATTATATTTTAAATAGTTGATCCATCAAAAGGCGGTAAAACTGCATTTTTTTTTAAAAATAATTCTTTTATCGGAAAATTGATTTTGTTTTCATATCTCATTCCAGAAAATGTGTACAATGAATTATAATGTTATAAACTTCTAAATTTATTTAATACTAATCATAATGGCTAGTTCATAATATTTTTATAACAATATATCGCTGTGTAGTGAAACTCGGGATTACGTACAACGCATGCTATCGAAGAAGGTTGCTCTTGCATGTAACACACTCCAAGAATAGTGTTGCGTATAACACAAGATAATACATTGTTGTGTATTGTGAAAGATAATCTTGGTGTAGTTTAAGACACAAGAAATCAAATAAATTAAAAATAATATTTCTCATAAAATCTCGGGGTGTAACAAAGTAAATATTACAAATAAGAATATGGTTATTAAAAACAATTTTATGAAAAAGATTATACTTTTAGTTCGGTCACAATGTATATAAAATTTTACATTTCATCAAAAAAAATGTCATTATAATAATTAATTATTTTATCTATTGAAATGAAATTATTATTTATGAAATATTATTTTGTTTCGTAAAAAAATGAAATTTTCATAAAATTGAAATATTAAGATTTCAAAATGGATAAACAATATAAAATATATAAAAATCATAATTCAAATGGATATTATATTTTCCAATTTATTTTTATAGATATTTGAAAATTAATTTTTTTATATATCAAATTTTGAGTGACAGTTTCCCCATTTTATAAAAACATTAATCCTCTAGAAATATTTAAAAAAATTGCATACATCATTGATAAATGATTTTAGTACTATGATTTTTTTGATAAAAAACTACTTCTGATTTTATCACACCCATTAATCAACTACTCAACATTTTAACGATGCCTATTTTTGGTGTAATCCTATAAAATATCAAATGAAAATATTTTTTGGAACACATAATTTTTTTGGTCCAACTATATTAGAAATTAAATTTCAAGGTAACCATACGAGTTTATGTTATATATGAGTACTATAATTTATGTAAACCAATGCTTGTGAGAAATAAACATTTTCAAAACCCAAACATTTTAGATTTTCTATTGGAGAAATAATTTTCATAATCTAATTTTATACTACAAATATAAAATTTATTATTATAAATATTTATGATATTTATTCTAGGAAAATAATAATTCTTGTATATGGGTGGCCTTTTACCATTTCATCTTATTCCATGTTTTCCTTTCTGAGTTATATTTTTTTAATGAGCTTGATTTAAATATATTTGTCTTTATTCTATATTATTTGGGATTTTTTTATAATTATCTTTATCCTATGAATCATTAATATTAATATTTTGAAAATTGATCTTAATTTAAGAATAAATGTACTTTAACACAATAATGGTTTTTCGATGATTTTCATTACATTGAAAAATAATAATATGAATTTCAAATCTTCCTGTAAACATAAATTAAAGAATCAAATTATCTTATAGAATAATGTAATATCAATTTAATTAATCATAAAAATATTTCCTACAACAGGAATTTTGAGGGTATAAAATTGTACCTCATGACCCGTATGAGTCATAATATATACCATATGTCTTTTATTCTTATCCTCAGAATTTGTAGATGATTCATTATGTGAAACAGAAGTATTAATCTCAGTAGCATTTATATTTATTCTGTATTTTCTATTGTAATAAGTTTAAATTTTTTCTTTTGAAATAAATTTTTTTTTGATTTTTATGATATTTTTCATTTCTCATAAAACATTTATTTTCTTCATTCCCATTATTCTTATTTTTGTACTTCATTTATAACAACTCAATAAGATATAATAACTCACTGTAAAATTTTTTATAACATGAATCATATGATTCATCAATTTTAGTTTTTAGAGAATATTATTCACATTATGTTTGATTTTAGTCATAATCCAACTTATCATCATTATACATCATTAATATCCCAATCAATTTATTTATAAAAAAATTACATTTGGTGTAGATTGGAATATAACAATACATATTCCGTTCCATATAGATTTTAGTAGTTTTTTTACATTTATTGTGGATATTTTTAAAAAATTAAATATCACAATGAGAAAATATTATAGAAAAACATTTATAAACATACATTCATTTGAGAAATAGTTTCTTCCTCATACATTATAAATGAATCCAAGAGAGGTGTTATGAATTGCCCCTATCTTGGGAACACTTAGAGTACAATCCCCTTTTAATGGCATGATGTGACTTAACCCATACAAGGGAATCTACCTTGAGGTACATCCTAAGGGTATGATATATCCTTGATGAATCTGATTTATGATATAAATAAGATATATCAGGTTCCTCCTCGAAGCACAAGCTCAACACCTGGTTCCAAACTTTCCACCCATTAGCTCATTCAACATGAAAATATAATGAATAGTTTTAACGATCTATGTGGGTTTTGATTCCTATTATAAATAAGATATGTAGGATTCCTCATAATTTTCCAATTACATCATTGAAATATTAATCACCTCCTTGGTTGGAAATAAACTCTTAAGTGACTATATATACTTACTAAATGTATAACAATCTAACCATGATGATAAAAACTATTAACCTTGGATACATATAGATAGTGTCATCAATTGTTTCCTATTTTCTTTTTTAAGGATTAAACACTTGATCATCTTGTTAGGGTACTGGGAATAGTATTGTAATTAGGAATTGATTCTCAAACATATCATATATCTATAACATAGTCCAATAGAAGGGATAAATTCTCCCTTAGAGGGTGTGATGAGCATGTCCTCTCATCATCTCAACCAATGGGACTTCTAAAGGTTCATTGGGTCTGAAAGACTTGATATGATCCTTCATTTAGAAAGAAGATATGTACTAGTTTATGAATGTGGGAAGCATTTGTAGTTTTTTGATAAATAATTTGAATCATACATGAATGGTTGAATAAGCCCCTGAACCCCCTCCCCCTGCAATCATCTACTAGGTGAAACCATAGTTGTTATCATTCCATGAAACAAAAATGTAGAACTCAACATGAATCTCTTAAATAATAAAGATGATGAGATCAACTAAAAACATCACACTAAATTATACATCCCATAGGAAAACAAAAAATTTCCAACATGGTGTGATAGGATATGTAATCATTGTTCTCATGATCAAATTCAATCCTTGCTATGAAAATTATATATGATTATAATGGTTAAACCCAAAATAAGAACGAAAAATTGGTCTAAATATACATATCTGATAGAGCTTGTGTCATTCTTGAAATGAATCACTAATTAGTAAAAATTTCATTATCTTTTTTATAAATGTAGATAATTTTTTCATTAGATATATCCTAAACTAATATCATGTCATTATCTTCTGAATGTTTTGGAAAATAATTTATAGTTGGGACCCTTATGGGTCATAGAACAACTTCACCCAACCAACACCATTTTTCTGGTTGAGAATGAAATGATCTAAGAATATCACAAACATGATATAATATTTAAACTTGATTCTATAAATAAGATTCTACAATCACAAAAAACTGATGTTTCTATGTCATCCAAAAATAGGTAATAAAATTTGTGGCACTCATTTCCACCACTAATTGCTTTAGAATATTACCCCGAAACTACAAAAATCACCACATTAAATATATTGTAAATGTGGATCAAGGGTTTAACTATGTATCTCTTCCTATTGAAAATCCATCATGGAGGGATCCTATTAATTACTCTAACTCAAATCATTAACAGTCACCTACTATGGGAACCACCCAACATAATTCCACATAATTTGCTCATGAACATGGACCAATTAAGACACATAGGGAACTGAAATATTTAGACAACATAGAGCGGGATCATATATAATATTCTAAAGAATAATCCAGATATAATATTTTGACCTGTTTTAATGAGACGGACCATACATATTCTTACATTAAGCATGTCTATGGGAATATTTCTACCGCAGGATTGGGGGAGGTTCATATCCCTACAACATTCATGAATTACATTGTAATACTCAGTTGTAAAATGGAATTTGTATATGTTCTTATATCTCTACTTCAATAAAATATACATTCCATTACATTTGGTAGATAGATATTTACAATGACGAAATTCCAATTATCATTTTTCTAAAATGTCCCTACTTTCTAGAAACATCTTTTGAAATCTGATGCTATATTCATGAACTAGTATATATTCAAGGAAATTATAGTATTCATATCTCTATAGCTAGGGAAATAAAACACCCCTATCTACAAGATGAATTGGTTTCATTGGATAAAGTGCACATTCATTCTCCCATCTTGGAGGATTAAAAATATATTTCAAGAAAGTATGATAAAAAATACTGTGATTATATTGCAACTAAAATTGGCGATCATCAGGTGAGGACAGAACATGCATTGGAATATGCACACATTCATATAGAAAAAGACTAGTGGAATACTCTAAATGAAGAAGTCCTAGATCATATTCCCAATCTAACTAGGACTCATCATGTGAGTTTGGGACATGGCATGTGATATTCTCATATCACTGTTGAAAGATAACATTAGAATACACCAATGTCACAAGAAGATGATGATATTCAAATTCCATCTTCGGTCCACCATGTGAGAGCGTCAGACAGCTTGGGGAAGGATCATATTCTTTTTAGTGAATCTTGTTTGCATATTACAACACCTCATTGAAAACAATCATACAAATATTGTCATATATGAATGAAATCACCAGAATAATAAGGATGCTATATAGAATGAGTCTAATATTATGTTTCCCAATATGGAATTCTATTTTTATATTCCATTAGTGAATGTATATTAGGAACATTCTCATATACCAACCTCATCCAATTTTAACTGTAATATTTTTGGAAATCCATATAGGTTGGATCATACTCCTACCCAAAATAATGAACTATATTTTAATACACTAACAACATCTATGTAGGGGGATCATATTCCCATGATAAAATATAGTTGTTAACATATTATTATAGTTATCATTAAATAGGATCATATCACAATAGAACCACTAAATCCATACTCAGATATTCTGTCTGTGATAAAAAATGATAGTAAAATAAATGACAAACTCAATGTTAGTGTCCTTGAGGATGTTTAATTCAAATATAAAACACCCCAAGGGTCCTTTAAATCTTTAACTAAAGTATAAAATTTCTAATAACATTGAATTACATCTAATGGTATCTTAGTGATGTATAATATAGAATCTACTTCATGATATTCGTCTTTCTTGACCAACCCACAATGATAAATCAACCAAACAAGTAAATACTCCCCTTACCTCGACACCTACATATAGAGAGATTCTAAAACACAAATATTTTTTTAGATTGGTGACCAAAATATTAAGCCCAGCCATATATAATTCACAGTTTTCTTCTAGAAACCATTTTCCATAGTCGGTGGGTGACCTGGAGAAGAGATGTTAGTGGTATGAACTTGTGTGGGATTTTAACATTACATAAATTAAATAAAAAAAATTATATATAAGGATATATCACTAGAAAAAACCTCCAAGATTTTTTCTAGCCCCTTGCCACTACTTTCTACGAGATGTCAATTGAGATATAGAAAGAATATATTTCTTAACTACAGAAATATAGGTGGGGAAATCAATAGTGGTTAAAGGCTAAAAACCTACCATATTATGGAAATGACGGTCACATTTATACCATAAATATTATTTACAATAATTTGGACCTGTATGTTATATCCATTGAACGAGACCCAAAACTAGAAAATCATTGAATAAATCCAAAACACAGATTATGCTATTATATCACAACTCTTTGATAGCTAATAATTAAAGCCTCATATTGTAATAAAATTTGAGTATGAAGAATTCTTGTGGTGATACACATCTCCACAAACCTTGGAAAATAGACCCCTTTGATATGGAACCCTATTTCAAAACATCCCATCATGAGACCAGGGGACCGGTAAAAGAATGTGATAGTTAGTCATTATAATTGAATTAAACTGCCTTAATGATGCTAATAAAAATCAAATATTGGGATTTGTATCCAAATAAATCATTCAAATAGAACCCTAATTACATCATGATCACCTTTTAGGCATGGAATCAGATGTTGTGGTCAACATAAACAATTCCACTAAAAATGACTCACATCATGGACTGTCATTATACGCATCTCATACATGACCACAACTACACCACACCAAGTGGGTAAAAATAGAAGCTTTCATAGTAGCCATCCATATATGAACCCATCCCAGTAGACTAGGGAATTAAAATCCACATCCCCCACCATTATCATTATTATTCCATGATAGGATTCATGACATATCTTCAACAACATACAATAAACCCTATATCACTATGATATGGGTAATTTTTCATAGTCATCATCACCAGGCTTGTCACACCCCAATAAGGTACTGGATAAACCAATAATGGTTCATTATAAACCCTAGACTATAGGTTTGGGGTCATTTATATCTCAATTCACATCTTTGGAGTCATCATATCTTCAACAATATGATCAAAAAATACAAATGTTGACTTAAATATTACCTATCCCACATAGTTAATGTATTTTCATCATCATCACCACAAAAAAAGCGAACTGGTATTTTCTAGTATGGTAGGTAAATATCGATGTTTGACTTCCCATCTTCTCATCTTGTTGCACGAAATTCCATTAATATTCAAGGCCCATTCCACAAGAACAAACCGAATCTCACTCGTGGTCACTACTCATAGGTCCACATGGAAGGAACATATAATTACATCAATCAAACACTATTGATATCATAAGGGAAAATGGTCTGATATATCTAAGGTTCCGAAAAATGAACCAAATAAAAATAGTGTAGAAAATCTATATTGCATTATGATTAATAGGTAAAATACAAATAACTAATATACCACTCTGAATTTGATCACCATAAACATAATATATAATTTGGTTACAGAGTAAAATGCAGGGGATGAAATGAAGAAAATATGCCTCGAAAGGAGGGGGATCTAGATACACCAACAGAGGTAAAATGCACATGAAACCAGAGTAAAATCTATAACCTTGAACCTATGAATATTGTGTTCCCACCACAATGGTAAAAAAATAATTAGAATAAATCAAAATATGTTAAAATATCATAGTCCTCTCCTAGAGAGGCCTAAATAACTTCCATGGAGGGGAAATTTTCATAATATGGGAACAAGATAGAAAATCTCAGACAACTCAATAAGGATCTAATCGAAGGAAACATTACCATGATATAACATCATCAGAATGAGATAAATATTCCCAATCCCATACATATAAAATGTTTATCCACCTACTAGAGCAGTGTCTATGTTTCAGACCAGCTCTAGATCCACATATCTAGTCTACATAAAAAAATTTCACATATGATATCATCATACCTACATTATATAAAAAAAATCCCCCTCAATGGATATCACACTGTTTAACATTTATCTAGAATCATAATGAGATTAAAATAGGGAAAAGTCGTTAGTCCCTACATGCTCCCTATAGAGGGTAGTTGGTCAATCCATAGTACCTCCATATCATCTCAATGACATTGTGTCCATAGTTTCTCAAATTGAATCCATCAAATAGTGATATGGAACTATTAATTTTGGAAAAATACATGTCCTAAAATGGTGGATGAAACAATTTCCACAGCTAATTTTAAAAATATTACCTTGTATAGATTTAAATGTGTGGGGGACATTGAACTGTATATCACACAATTCTTATATGGATGTGGTCTATTGATTGGCCCTTGACACCAGTAGGAGGTGAGAAAGCTGTTTTGTTTTGTATTGAATCTGATAAGGATAGCCATCATTTATATGGTTTCCATTGGTTATGATCTATTGTGGTAGGGGAATCCCTTCGTTTTCAATTCCATTACTAGATCATTTATATGACAAAGAAAATATCAATTTTCAACCCTAAAAACATCAAGAAGTATTGAAATGAGAGGGTGTATGTCTTCATATCTAGATGGAAATGTTTGACATATTTACTCAGTATTACCACATCTAAGGTTCCATTATTAGGGATCTGTGTTAAAATTTGTCTAGATGACATACATACACCCCTGATCCTGATGATATATCAAAATGGATTCTATGAATTTAAATAAATGAAATAATGTTTAAAAGATACCATTTTGTGAACCCAGTCTAAATATAATCTCATAGAATTTGTTAATGGGGAAATTATATCCATTAAATTGACTACCATTATTTACTTCAAACTCATATTAGTAAATATTCAAGCACCATGGAAGGTTTCAAACCACCTAGACCATCCACTCATGAAATGATAATAATAAACTCTCCATTGGATATAATAAAAATAGATACCATGGTCTATTTGGATTTGAAGAAATTATTAATAAATAATACTCTATCCGAACTGATATTGTCCATAGTTATTTACTTTAAGTCCTAGAAAATAACATACTCAAGATTTTAAGTCCTAGAAAACCCAATGAGGTCAACCTCACTAAGCATACTGACTACCTCCCATTCTATAGAATAAGAGTTCAAAACGTCATGGATTTTTTCATATTTAATGATGTCATAAATCCATGGTTGATTATAGAATGTTAATTTCAGTCATCATTATGGAATAACTGAATTTTGTATCCATTTTCGTGTCCGAAGAAGATGGTGATTGGGAAAAAATTTCTTCCATGATTGGTAAAATGTTCTCAAAATATATGACATTAATAAAAATTGATGAATCTTATCCCACCCTAAGAGAATATGTTCACATACCCATTGTGGATAAATAACTGTCGAAGGTGAAATCGAAGATTCCTTAAAATAGAGTATAAGACCATCAGACATATGAAGTGATAGAATATGAAGTGTCATATTCTGCTTTGATGCATGATCTAACTCGTGCCGATTTTATTCTAACAAACCCTGATCCATGAAACCACCCAACCGAAAAAGAAAAATCATCAAAATTATATCCTATATTTGTTTCTATTAATGAAATAAATATAGAATATTCCATTATCAGGGATTAATATGACTCTGATATTTAGTTCCTCATACAAGTATGGGGATCTGGAGGCCACATGCATAGGAACTAAGGATACACGGGACACCACATGATTGGTTGGACCCAATATCATGGTAACAGACCCACTAATAACATATATACAGATGATACCCATGGGAAAAGTACTCTAACAAATAGAAAAACGTCATGGTGGCGACCTAGATCCCTCAAGATGTCTTTTATGCCCTATTGTTTTATACAATCATCAAGAAGTTGTGGGATTGTATGATTTACCCAAACAGAGGGGATGACTATTGTGATGTACTCCTCATGTAAAATAATCTCCCTATACCTCAACAAAACACCATGCCCATATTCCCCTAATGAACCTTCTCCTGAACTACCCAATATTGATCTGTCTCTCCTCAAGAACCACCTACAATTATCACAATGGTATGACATTCTGTAATAGATTGTGGTTGTCCTATCTATGATCAGAATATTTGATTTATCCCATATTACTAAAGTATAATGAGAGTAACTGATCAAAGACCTTTATATCCCATATTTTGTTGATAAAAACCCATTTGTCGAAGTGGATTATCAAGTGGATGTGCTTCCATTATAATTTAATGTATTCATTTTTTTCAAATAGTCAAATAGGTAAGAGGTCATACAGGGAAAAATCCTAACCCTATATAATTCAGCAAGACACCATAATTTTGATATCATAAGGGATATGATTTAAAATTGTTTTAGGATCATCCTCACCCCAATTAAAACCCATCAAAATTTGTGATCTATAGGGGATGATTTATATCCTAAAATTCTATTCAAGCATCAGTATGTTTAGAGTATTAAAACTACACTGAGGAAGATCATGATCAAATATTACCGTAGGGTCTTAGAAATGACCTTGACTATAATGTTATACTCAGAAGGCCTTGTCATGTATCGATGTGGTGGTACCTTCACCATTTCATCATTAATTGAAATGATCTATCAATGAATATTAATGTGTACTAAGTGGTGACATATCACTTTTGAGTATTGAATTTATATATATTATAAGGGAGTTTTCAATTTAAGGGAGGAAACAAACTAATGGTTGAAAAAAAAATAGTTTTCATCCCCAAATTTAATGTGTAGATCCCATGTAAACCCTTGGTGTATTCCTGAAAATTTTTATGTAGTACACAAAAATCTGATTGTGGAATCAAACATGATAACATATGTCTAGGCTCTAACTATCCACTATGATAGTGTGAAAGAATGAAATCATATTTGGAATCTCTTTGTAGTGACTTTAGTAGTTTGGGATGACAATTATTTTCCCCAGGGACTCTCTAACCTCAACAATTCCAATGATTCTCCTAGGATACCAACAATGTATGAAACTTTCTCCATAGAATCATAGGTATGGGTGAATAGGATGACAACAGCAATTCCCCTGTCACATTTGAAGGGGGAATCTAGACCACTATCAATGAGCTTAGGTAGGTGAATAAGATAAAATAATAAGACGTGTGGATGTTATTGATTTGTGTTTCCATTCCAATTGAGGTGAATATATGTATGATGATTTTACAATGAGAAATTATATGTGTGTGCTTGAAATGATATATAAATTACTAGATTGAACCCTAATGTTGTCTCAAACCACATACGCTTACCCGGCGACAATTGAGGTTCTCAGAAAGTATCTAGGGTGATACACCACTCTTATGCTACTAATTTAGATTTGTAAAATGAAAAATTGATCCAAAATATTTTTTTATAATTGAAAAACACATTATAGATTTTCAACATAACACTTTTAAATAAAATAATTGGTATATTATGAATTGTATCAATTTTAGTGAACATAATTGAAACACCCAAAATGAAGATTTCCCATTATTGATCAAATAAATCTTTATCGATGTAACTATACAATTTCAATACCACTGCATCATGGTTGAGTGTTTTGGGTTGATATAAACAATGATATACCCTTTATATGAGGAATATAACTGTTTTAGAGAACCCCAAGGGATCTTATGCTATTATTTCATTACCATTAGATTAAATAATACCATTACTATATATGTAAACAAAATTCATCATATATTTAATGCATAATTGGGTTTAAAAAGATAATTTTATATTAATGAACTATTAGTAAAATAATGAAATATATTTGAAACAATTCATTGGACATCAAAAATTATTCAACATGATAGACTAACACATTATTAACGTGAGTTTTCTAAAATGATCTATTGAAGAATAATTTGGGAAATTATTTATCTATTTTGTATTCCATCAAGGTATTGATATTTACCCCGAAAACAATAGTAAAATGCTATTAATGTGACCCCATTGCAATCTCAATGCAACTTAGTGTCCTCGATAGGAACCTCACAAACATTCAGCATTTTATAGCCAATATTGAAATAAAATATCTCCCTTTCACCTAGATAATGATGAATCAATTCAACTACTAATGGGAAGATAACATCTAAGTGAGATTTGAGAGTCTCATGTAGTTCTGGTTACACTAACAAAACATCATGACACTGGTTGAATTAAATCAACTAAATTTTTTTGTATGCACCCTAGAATAGTAACATGGAACTCTAATCACAAAAAAATGATTTAGGGAATATGAAGAGTCTATAATACCTTAGGAAAAGAACTATTGGTTCCAATACATTCTATTATGTCGTTAGGTAGAGATACCCCCACTTTTCTTTGTAGTGAAAAAGTGTAGCAAATACGTGAAGCTCAATGATGTGCACATTGTTTATCATATCATCATGATCAATTATATCTTTATTCTTCTTATGATGAAATTTCAATTGAACTTATTTATAGTTTTTACTGAGACATTTATCATTCAATCTGTTTAACAGAATTCAGTTATACAAAAGTCCCATGATGATTTTATTATGGTAGATCCCACCCCAAAAATAACACGACATGATACCAAAATTTAACATTATGTGGGTTTATGTGTCCCTGACACTTGTGAGACTTGATATACGTATTTGTATTGTGCCTCCATAATATATATAATAAAAATAATGTTAAACATCAAAAATGATTTTGGTTTGTTTTGGAATTTTATTTTTTCTCAATTCAATGATATTTATCCCTATATTTTAACACTATCAGAGTGATTCACAAATAATGATGCAAAATAACATGCCATCATTTATTTCTTATCACAATCCCTACAAATTCTGATAACCTATGTGAACAACTAAGGTGAGTTAGGGCTAGTGATAAAACATTTTAATGGGGAATATGACCATAAAAAGGAAAAATCAAAACCCCTCACTACCTATGTCAAAGGAGTAGTGGTAGTGTTCCCCTTTAAAACCACATTTCATAATGTCTCCTATAATATATTTTTTATGAAAATGGACTATAAAATGCATATATAGTTCTAGAAGACTTGATTAGGATGACGTGTCATTATACATCATATGCCGAATGACATTGTCATCAGTCACTATCAATGAAATGGAATAATTAAATAAAATCAATTCTAACACAGATCATGATGTACTAACATCCACCCACTTATGTTTGTATCCCTTAATTGAATATCTCTAAAATGGGACTCTATCAAATGGAATAAAGGAAAAATAATATATTCAGCTTGGAGCCACAAAACATAATGTGTAGGAAGGTTCAAATGAGAAGGAAATGCATCTTCAAAAATATATTTTATAAATTCCTCCTCATATTAATAGAATAATTAGAGATACCCACCATCACGAAAAAATTCCACATATTCTCCTTCAGAACTAATCAGTCTAGGTGTATCCCTTCCCACCAAATATGGACGCTAAGTTACTACTGGAAAAAAATGATACATGACCACCTAGAATGAATTATGAAATTTCATTCCAAAAAATATTCATGAAAACATCATCCAAAAGACCAAAAAACATCAACATATAGATAAATATTAAATATTATTTTATATATATGGGATGGATTTTGTAGGGCCACATCCCCAGTCACAGCCAAGATGTTTATGTTTATCCATATAGTTTCTTACTTCTTTCAAAATTAGATTAGGAAATACACATCATTGAAATTGGTATTAATAATATCATTATATTTGTGAAGTCCAACATCATAAAAATATTCAGAGTCCATTAAGATATAATAATAGATAATGATACCCACATTCATTCAACTTATTTAGAGAAATTAAACCATGAGTACAACATCGAGTGAAACCATTCATATCATTACCATGCGGTGGAATGTTTTCAAATAGAGGCCTTCAATATGACTCTTTTATATATATTCTATAATTGGTGAATTAGAATATGAATTTTTGGCCAGAAAATCTCTTCCTAGTTTTATAGGTCTATTGTACCACCATGTATCCTACAACACAAGCAATCACATATAAGATGCCATAAAAAACATACATAATTGTTTCCATTTAAGTGAACATTATTTCACATCAAATTGTTATTTATGGAAAAAAACTTATATGAATAAAACGTGTAAAAGATGATTGATAAATTAGAAGGAATCGATAGAAAATCTTTGCATAAATTTCACCCCCATTAAGCCCATTTTAATATGATCAAATGATCATTCAACAAAAATATTATCCTGTATTCATTCTTTCATGGAGAATTGGTATTTTCTATAAAAACTGCAATAAAACTAGTTATGAATGCTCCAATGATGTTTCCAAAATGTGTGCGGTCTTATATGGTATATAATAGCTATAATAATGGTGTTTAATCATATATTATATTTATGGGGAATCCAACCCTCCCCCACCGGTGGGAGATTTATTAAGAAATAATCTTCATAGTTTCAGTGAAGAATTATTATTTTCATACACATGACATTAAACTTCACAAATAATTCCATACCATATGATAGTAAACTATATAGAACACATCCAGAACACATAATGATAATCTATTTGGAACATTTCCATACCAAATCAAATTAGAATACATGGAACAAGTCATTTACACATGATGTTAAATCACATGGTAAGCATCATCTCACAGATGAGTCATCCCACAAGAGCTATTTTTGTGTAAGAGTGGAACGATGTGCCCCACCCTTGTGTGTGAGTTATATTCACTTTGGAATTCTCCATCAATGATGTTTGTGTGTCTTGATTCATTCCATCATAGGATACATAGTGAAAAATATATATCAAATCCATGGTATGGCCATAATATATTCATGTCGGGCAAGAGTAATGAGATGGTACGATAATGATCAATATTTATTTTTAAAATTAGGTATCCTTCATCATGACCACATGAAGTTTACCTAGATTGCAAAGACACATTCCAAAAAAATGTGTTCTTTGATTCCAATCATTATATGATATGTCGTAATGTCAATATCTCAATTATCATATCTATTTGTTGAGTTTTTTCCTATAATTCATCATCATCTTTACTACATGACATTAAACTACATGGAATATATATTTACCAACTGAAATTAATCTATATGGTTTAATAGAACTACATACCACTTGATTATCATTATAATAAGATATTTAGTAATTACTAGATCCTATATCACAGCTGAGTCAACATAAGAAACAAAATGACCTTGTGATTACCATTAATTTCCTCTATGTGGTGAGATAAACCATTTCATTCCAGTTTCCCACACAGATCATATCTAAAGAAAGATTTGGTATTTTTGAGAAGGCATCCAAAAACAATCGTGAAATATATATTAATGATTTGGTTAATATTTTTCATTATGAAATTCATAAAATGGAACACCCTAAGTCCTTTTTTTATGATGTTAAACTACACACTTCATGTCTCCTTCATGTCATAAGAATGTGCATTACCCAGAACCTCACCCAATAGAACCAATATCCTTTTTGTTGGTATCCCACCACTCCTCCATTAAAGAACAAAGTTTTCCTTAATTAATTCCATTACATGGAATGCAACGAAACAGATATATATAGTCTTAGGTCTACACACAATAAGCGCTTTTTTACATTAGATAACCTACTTCTTTTATTCATGCAATTAAACTATATGGTTGTTTATGAACTATATGTGTCTTGATTCCATTTATTGTATGATATTTAGTGATTCCTAATTATTTAACTATGTGTCCTACTATACTAGTATATTTAAAAAATTCCACACTCTACATAAGGGCTGACCTATATAGAGGGTTTCAAAATCAATAACTACATGCTAATTGATTTTTTTCTTCACAGGATACATAGTGATCCCTAGATATCCAATCCTATTTCAAAATACCCAAATCAAAGGGAACAATCCCCCATTTACAATCAAGTCATACCTATTTAACGATTTTCACATTCAAGAACTATGTTTGGATTTATTATACTTGATGTAGCATATTTAGTGTTCCCTAGATATATGATTCTTCTGTGTAGTTGATATAATTTATTGTCCCACATCATTTCATATTGTTTAGACATATGTAGGGGAAATTCATGAATGAACTATGTGTGATAAAATTATATTCATCAAAGGATACGTGATGATACATGGATCCCGAATAATGGGTTCTGTGGAAACAAAAAAATGAAAAAATGTACCCCCAATGTTTATATGGGATTTACCCATGTAGAAAATGTCTTCTGATCATGATGATAAACATTATAAAAAATGTCCTTACATTTAATGTGTCATAAAATATGTATGTATTTATTTAAAAGAGGTTAAAATTATAAATGATCATTCCCCTGCTGCTCGATTCTGATATACATACGACTTTCTTCTACATGTGATAGATACGTGCAAGAATTGATTCTGTATATGAAAATCTAGAAATAATATGTTTCATTGATAAAAATATTTTCTCATCTTAAAAATTCCCATGACAAGTGATGTTTTTTCCAAATGATATCTTGAGAAATTTTCCTATGAGTTCCCATGTCTTTACTACACTACGTTAATTGACATGGAAAGAAAACTATTCTGACACCATGACATAAAAAATGAAGAAAAATGTCTTAGACACTTGGAATTAAAACATCATGATAAAAACACCCCCACAAATGGAAAATGTAATGTGAAATAAATCACCCATAACAATTCCTTAACAAAGTATCATCTGATAATGGCCTTTGTCAAGTAGACTACTGGGATTGTCCTTCAAATATTAATCCCCCAAACCAAAATTCATAATTAATGTACAGAGAGTATCCTAGGTTACCAAAAACCATTCATGGCCATATGATATGGATACATGAATTCAAGAGACGCATTTTTTTTAATATGAATTTATTCATATATCTCATGCATATAAGTTCCTTATAGTCAACCAAAATTACCATTGCCTTGAAAAATGGCTCTCGGATCCTTGTAAGACTTATCATCACCATGATAGAACATAGAACAATTGTGTTCTTTATTCTATCACATGTATAATTTTCCAATCTCATTACTCATATACCAAGAACCTCAGGCCTTGATTTATAATGTTTTCATCTTGATCATAGAACATTGTTGGATTACTCTTGATCTAGATTATTCTAATTAGGTAATTGTACAATATTACCCTCAACTAAGTTCTATGTGTGTCATGACCATAAAGACAAGGACATTTTAAAAAATTTTATGAACATATAATTCATCATTTTATAGATCAAATCAAAAGACAATATATTCTAGTAAAAGATACACACAACATGTCAGGTAGAAAAACCATAAATGGAATCCTGAGAAAACATCAATTCTATTATCTCTATACACTTATTCACATCACTTTAGGAAGAAATAATAGTTTAAATGAACAAGTAATTAAGATCATAGGGCCAAAATTCTGGCCATAAAAATTCAACCCATTCCCACTGGACATCTGGACCATGAAAAAGTTAGTGTAATGATTTTTCACATTTCTTCCCTGTGATGACATATTCACAATGCAGTGACACAAATATTTGGGCTCTCTAACCATTATTGAATATCACATTATGAAAAAAATAAATATCATGATTTTAGCACCTCGGATTACAATACATCTTACATGGAAATTTTAGAAGGATAACCAGTATGGGGATAAACTTTGTATGATTATGAATTTATGACTATGGATCAATCATTTGAGATCTAGAACATAAGCCATGTACATAATCACCCAGAACAAATGTATTTCTATTCCTTATAACCCTAACATCAGCATAGAGGAACACAACACCTCATGGTGTTATGGCTCATCCCTGACACGCTGGACCCATAACATCGTCATGTCCAGAGAACATTAAATAATGATTTACAATCCCAATAACCAGACTATTCAAGAAGATTCATCATTCTCAATATACTTTAATTTTGATTGATTACATTTCTAAAACAAGAATACGACACTCAATTATAATACCATTGGATGACCCATACCACATTTCTCTAAACCATAAACAATAGGGATTGAGTTTCCCTACATTACGCTAAACTCCCCCAGGGTTCCATAATCCATCGTGGATTTCCGTTTCTCCACATAACAATTAATTTTATAGATTTAGGTTGTCATGACCCCCTCCACTCAATGTGGACCCCTCCTAGGCCAGAAATGTTAGAAGGGAGATAATGACCCCCTGAGTCCTGCCTCTAGTAAGGCTCGGGGTGGCGACTAGAGCTGAGAGTATAGTAAACACAAAAATGAGATGCATTACCCTCTACAAGAACACATGTGAACGAGAGAGATATTATAGACACCAACCAACTCTAACATAGATTGAAATATAAAGAAAACCCCTGTTCACATATGTAATGTAATCAAAAACTACTACAACTGAAAGGGGAAAAGTGAAAATACCAATGGAAAGTAAAAACAACAGCAACAACAAGCCCGAATATTTCATGACACCCCAAGATAGTAGAAACCAATTTGATCTCCAAAATATCTCAAAGTGACCTAAAAATTTGTTTATATATACACCGGTTTTGTATAAAAGTATACCTTGTAGGATCCACATAAGATCCTCTCTTGAAAAAATAATGAATGCTTCTTAAAGCATTGTGAATAGAACGTGAAACTAACTAGTCACCTAAATAGGTATACTAAGTTCCCAGCCAAACCCTGGCAACTCTCACCAAGTATCGCATATAAGTTTATATAACATAATAAATAATATCAAGGGTACACAACTACTACTTCCCCACTAGTTTTTCGCTTTCCCCCATTGTCGCTAATCTTAAGCATCTCTCTCCAAAAAGGCTTTCCCAAAAATACATGGGCGAAGAACCACATCACGCACATAATCCAAAAAACCACCATGTCCACACAATAATTTAACACGATTGTTTCTAGGATCAACCACATCTCTCATAATGTGTATCATATGATGATAATTATACCTCAATCCGTTACTGTCCATACACCAAGAAGTGTCCTCAACCCATCATAGCCTATAAATATTATACCTATAGTAGTCCATTGGAAATTATATCTATAATATATGTGTGTGAATAACCACAATATTTTAAATCCCTATAAACACAAATACGGGAAAAAATAATCATTGTGCCTACCTGTGCAAGTAACTACCAAGTGAAGAGAGCGGTGCCAAAGGGGGTAGTCAGCTATCCATCCTCCCACCAGTATGTTAGAGAAAACAGCCATAGTGATCAGAATCCCTGGGGAGTCAGTTTCCCTAACTGAAGAGGTGGTGTAGCCTATGGAAACAAAAAAATTATAGAATATAATATATATCACAACCACATTATGGGCATAACCTAGTATTTGACTCAACTGAAGCTACTGTATGTCAGACTCCAGGATTCCACTTCAAGGACTAGGTATCCTATAATCAAACTACCATTAAAAGGGATTTAGTACATTAATTTATTACCTTTTTATAAGTTTCAATTTAATTTTATTAAATATTTAAAGATTAAATTACCATTAATAATTTACACATTTTATTTCATTAGCTTCTATCTCAAAGTTCTATGTTCCATTAAATTCAAACCTATGCATTACATCCCAACAAGATCTTACCCCATGTATTAACCACATTTATTAAATAATTTATTATCAATATTATTACATTCCAATATTTCCATGCATTATAGAAAAACATTCTATTCTACTGAAAATATGGGGGGTCAATACATTGAGTAGATGAACTACCAGTCGAGTCTTTCCCATTTCTTGCGAGAGCGTAGACCCATCCTCATTGAAGAAGATAAACACGTATAGAACATGGAATTACCCATGTTTCTTATCACATATTTAGTGGAGGGTAAGAAAACTAGAAACCTTGAGTGGTGGGGAAGGTAAAGTTGATAAACAGCCAATAAGAAACAACATGCATCCAAACATTTACATCCAACCCATTCAATCATCTCTGGTGTCCTCCCCGACACCCACATGAAAATAACGATACATATCTCCACTATAGACATCAAATACTTCCATTAACAATTGGCCTCCCTACCCCCACATATTAAAATAGACATACAGACACATATCACAATACAATAAGTCAAAAAAAAACAGAAAATCAGTTCGGATCATGGGCCTTAAACAAGAAAGAGGTTAACTTAGTAACTTAGAAGGAATTATGTTTTATTAAAAAACTAGTTATTTAATACATGTTGAATTAAATAATTTATTATTATTATGTTCAAAATTCATGAAACCTAACAAATAAGTTATCACAGAATCATTAAACATGCTAACATCCTCAATTTTATTAAAAGAAAATTACATCAACAATAACAACCCGATTCATTTACATGCCTCTTTATCATTAGCCAAAAAATTATCAATTAATTGAATTTTTATGCTCATTAAAAATTTGTATCCTGAAAATAATAGTTCATTAAGGAACGAATATATTTCACACAATCTAGTAATACAAGAGGAAATATCATGGAATCGATGTCAACGTATTATTCTGGTTCAAATATTTAATATGTCAATTACATTGTGATCCTGTGGGCTAAAACATGATAACTATATAGTTTCACACAATTTAATAGAGAAGAAACAAATCCCATAACTCAAATGGTTCTTTATGTTCTTTATATGATAATGAGCCACACAATGGGTTACAATCACCTCCCCCTATGACAATTGTATCCACTTGAGGATGTAGAGACACCACCACACTGGTCAGCACCCATTAAAATTCCATTAGGAACATGGAGATAGAGTTCCACCAAAGGGAAATGAGAAATTAAAGGTGATGAACCCAAAATAATGATTATAGATCATACCATATATCGACGATCGATTGATACTTCCTGGTTGCAATAAAATCATAGTGGAACCAACCATTGAAGAAATTTTGATCGCACCACTCATACGAGAAGGAATGGATGGTTCGAGCATCTCAAACCTGAGATCAAGGAGGAATAATTTGGGAGAATTATATCTCATCCCTTTAAAATATTTAATGGAGTAGCATTTTAAGAGAACCTAGAATTTTTCATTAAAGGTGGATAGTATTAAACCGCACAGCTTGACCACATAAAAGAATATCGAGCCTTATGTAAAAATAATATAGGATTTATGGCATTTGAATTGGCCTTAGTGTCCTTTAAAAAAGGATTTAAATTAATTTTCTGGAAAAGGAAACATTAATGTAGAAAAGTGTTAGAAGATGGAAACATTGTTCATGAACTAAATATTTCCCAAATGAAATAGAGGGTACCGTTGGACCCCACCATTCTAGAGACATTTTTCATGAAATAAAAATATGGAAAAGAAAATAGAGGCTACTGTTGGACCTGACCATTCTAGAAACAATGTTGAGGAAAGTAAAATTTGGCAATAGAATGAGAGGCTTCCATTGGTCCTCGCCATTCTGGAAACATAGTTCAGATAGGGATACAACTGCACTATTCAGAAAAGGATATCGTTGCACTGTTCGTGTATGGCTACTATTGTACTATTTGAATAAGGCTATTATTTCACTATTGACATAAGGCTACTATTTCACTATTCACATAAGGCTACTGTTGCATTGTTGACATACGGCTACCATTTCACTGTACACATATGGATACCCTTTCACTATTCACATAAGGCTACCGTTACAGTATTCACATAACAGGAAATTTGGAAAAGTGTTGGGGATATTATTCCTTGACCTCCTAGAACACCTCAGACACCATATTTTAGTAAGTTTTTGGACCATAGAGGTCTAGGCCATTACAACAGATACCTCTCAAAAAATTCACATCCTAGAGAATTCAAAACACAATTAAAGGGAAACTGAAATGGGGTTCGAACAACTAACCATCAAGATACCACTCAGAAGTGAGCTAGCCATAATATGTAACCAAAATAAATACATCATATAATATGAAAAGGCCTATTACCCCAAAGGATACATCATTAAATGAAAAGACTTAGTCATAAAAAACACTGGTTACTAGGAACGTATCTCTGACTCATTTTCTCAGGAACTCTCACTCATGCCACTATGTCACCACAGGACCCAAACCAGGGTGATAGAATGCCCATGTAGCACCTTCTCTTTGTAGTCCTAGATCTCTACAGGTCACACCTCAAAGTTCGCATCATCATAAACATCTATATCTCCCCAATATAGGACATGAGATCCATCGTGAAGATAACAATAAAGCTATGAGACATGTAAAACATCATTTATCCGGCTCATCTACAATGGAAGGGCTACTTGATATGCCAGAACTCCAATATTATCTAACACCTCAAAAGACCCAATAATCTGAGGGGAAAGATTACTCCCATGATCAAACTTCCATTTCCAAATATGTGGTGTCACCTTCAAAAACATGTGATACCCAAAATCAAACTCTATGTGTCTCCTACTTTGATCGGCATATGATTATTGATGATATTGTGTTGTCTTAATCCTCTCATTAATCACCTGAATCATCTCTGTTGTATTAAACACTAGTTCTAGTATGATAATTCCGGACTCTCCGATCCTAGTCTAGTAAAAGAAAAAATGGCATGGTCATCCATACAAGGATTCATATGACACCATACCAATTTTGGAGTGAAAACTATTTTTTTATGATAACTCCACCATGGATATGTGTCTCATCCGCGAAACTACAAAATCAATGACAAAATATAAAAAATGTCTTCAAGAGTCTGGATAGTTCACTCTACCACACAGTCTGTTTGTAGATGAAATTCATTTCTAAGGCTTAGTTGAGAATCGAAAGCATGTCGGAGTCCTCTCCATACCCAGGAGTTAAAACGATGATCTCGATCAGAAATGATCATTAATGGTAATCCATGAAGTTTCTCCCCCACCTCCAGATACTCCATCTGCCAAACATCCACTGAGTTTGACACCTTCATCACTATGAAGTGGGATTATTTTGTTAAATATTCTACTACCACCCAAATATTGTCATGTCCTCCCTAATCTTGATGTAAACCATTAACGGTGTCTATTGAGATGACCTCCCACATCCCATTAGAAACATCTAATGGACAGAGAAGACCACCATGAACATGGTGTTCATCTTTCACCTTCTGGAAGAACAAACATCAAGACACAAACCTCATAACTTCAAGATCTATCCCAATCCACCAAAACTAAAACTATAAGGATTTTTACATCTTTGACATGCCGTGATGCCCTACTAAAGGTGAATTATGAAATTCACTGTGAACCGTCTCATGATCACCAAAGGAACAAATAGCCATTTTTGATACAACACACAGTGTTGTTCATCCACATGACAACCATAAAGGGACCCACCACAAACAACTAGATCCCTCTAGACCTATAACATAAGATCCCCCAACTCGGAATATTACACATGCTGCACCAGAGATGACTAAACCATCATTTGAAAAGACATTATCTGCCCCCAACTTATCCCATATAGAGATATAATGCTTGATGTTCTTCGCTAACTCTCTAGGAATAACTAGATTCATGTGCTGCATCACTATGTGACTTCCTTTTTAGCAAAATAGCTAAATAATTCACCTTTATAGGGGTATATGATATTTCAATGTTTTACTCTTGTATGAAAACCATCCACTGACATTGTCTCATGGTTTTGTAACACTGGGAGAAAACATACCTCAGGATCTTATGATCGGTGAAATCCAACAAGCACTCACAAAGGAGGTAATGTCTCTACAACATCAAATAAATCACCACAGATTCCAAATAAAGATCTTGGGTAGAATAGTTAAATTAATGGGAACATAAATTCCAATACCCATAAGAAAAAATTGATCTTATTTACATCAGAACACAACCTTACCGCAGATGAGAATCATCACAGAAAACATGAAATTGAAATCCCTCTACTAGAAGACAATGAATTTGAAAACATACTAACTTCACCTTAAAATAATAAAAATATTTCTAAAACTGATCATTCTACGTGAACACATGGTTCTTTTCAATTTTTTCATAGGAGTCGTAACATCAGAGAGATTGGATATGAATATCCTGTTGTATCATGAAAGACAAAGGGAACTTCGCACATCTACCACTGTCTTGGGTGATACCAAAGACAAAAATGATTCTATCATTGAGGAATCCATAGCTACGCCCTTCGAGGAAACAAGATTCCTTATGAAAGAGACTTCTTGAGCCCAAACCTCACACTTCTAAAACTTCCCAAACAAGTGATGTTGACGAAGAACTCCCAAAACGGATTGTAGGTACTCTATAAGCTCCTTCTCATACATGGAGTACAAAAGGATTTCATTGATGAGTAAAACAATGAACTTATCTTGGAACTCACGGAAAATCATGTTCATAAATCCCTTGAACACAACTATGGAAATTGTCACATCAATCAGCATTACAATGAACTCATAATGCACATGATGACAACAAAAATCCATCTTTAGGATATCCTCATCCTTTACATGCATCTGATGATATCCTGACCACAATTTGGGCTTTGAAAACCAACTTTCACATTTCAGTTGATCGATAAAATAATCAATCCATGGAAGTGGATAGTGATTATTCAATATCTCTTTGTTTAAGCAATGATAATCGATACACAATCGTAAACTGCACTCATCCTTCTTCATGAAAAAAACTGGATCACCCCATGGGGACACACTCAGTTGAACAAAAATTCAATGTAACAGACCATCATGCTGTTTATGTAGCTCTAGTAACTCATAAGGTACATCCTATGTGGGGACATTGAGATAGGGAATGCTTCTGGTTATATCTTGATCCCAAACTCGATCTCTCGATAATTGGATAATGTTACAACCCCCTTTGGGAAAACATTAGGGTACACTTCTACGATTCAAGGAAACACCAACTGATGAACACCAGAAGAACGCAACATCATATCAGCCATCATGGATGATAAGGATGGAACATGCCTCTGACCTATATGAGTGTCTCACTCGCCAACAGACTATACTGGCTCTCAATCTCTATCGAAGAATAAAACATGCCTCTAGAAGAAATCCACGATAGGCTGCACCAAATACTCACAATCCATGCCATGGATGAAATCATATAGTTAAATCTATAATTAGGGGAATCTCCCCAAGAGAGGTGATTCCCCAACACTATCTCACAGTCTCTACATACTTCAAATAGGTTATATTTCCCTCAAACTAACGTAGTCAACGCCAAGGGAAATAGAAGTCTCTCTACCTCAAGTGTCAAATCATAGAAAAGGGTAGCTGATATGATGGAGTGTATATCTATTAAATCAAATAAGGCATACACCTGGGTAGAAAACAAGCAAATGTTACCTCGAATGATGTCTAGATAACTTAGAGCTGGCAAGGATACAAAATGAAGCTGACCACGAACTCCACCATGACCTATCTATCACTGATGATGACTACCACCATGACCGAAATCTGCTCTCTTTATAAGGGGAGAATCATGGTGTTGTCTAATTCATACCCCACATACCCTAATATGAGCCAAATATAGTGCAACATGTTGTTGCGGCCTTGGCTGGTTCAACCTTAATAGAGGAACCTAGAGTAGAACAAATGTTGCACAATGACTAATTAATATATCAGGAACTCTCACAACTGATGACCTTATACAACCTAAGAATAAAAAGCTATTGATCCCTTTTCATTGAACTGATAGCTACATTCCCCATAGAAATGAGATGCAGAGGTCTATGTCTTACCCCCATCTAAATGGAAAGACATTGGACCTAAAAACCGTGAACCCCGAACCACAACTCTTCTTTGTGAGGATTCATGAAGACTCCCCTCTCATGAAAATATGGTTCTGGCCAATGTATTCTCAATGAACTATGCCCTCGCTAGAAAAATAATATACACCATAATCATAAATGGGGTGACCTAGCACTAGATATCTTGATGGAAAGCCTCCTTGAAATACCTCACCCTGGCATCCTCATCTAGAAATAGGTCCGAATCATATCATAAAAGGTACATAAAATGGATTCCAAAATCTCAAAACATGGAGCTCCACTATTTAAGGGTAAGAAGATCCTATTGACTAGAGGCCGTCACATTAGAAGAAGGATACACAACTCTAAACATGCATTTGAACTACTTCCATGAGATCGTCAAATCCTCATGAACCCCAAGGAACAAAAATCACCAGTGCCTCACTGCTCCATGCTGCATCATCACAACCAAGGACACCCAGTGCTGCTTCCAAGCATAGATCGAACAGAATCCTATCTTGACCTCCTTCTACCAGTCTTCTATGACTACATCTGAAATGGTTCCCTCATACATCAATAGACACTAGTACAGAAACTCTCAAAGTTTTCTCCTCCATGTGTCATCGTCATCAACCTCAACATAGTGTCGGTCTACTGGCACAACCTGCTGGGTAACTTCTTTGCAATTCAGATGAATATTTAAACCAATATATATATCTATAAAATAAAAAACAATTAGAGCTCCAAAACCTGGAATATTGAAGAATCAACATTAATTAAGTAATTGTTTTCTTTTATTCATTTTAGGTTATCCAATCTCATGGTCTACCCATTAAAACACAATCACAAAGAAGGATGATGCATGATCCTTTCCTAGGTCTCAACCCTACAACTAGTATCAACACATTTAGTATCCATTTATATATAATGGTTCAAGAATCAAAACAATGGGGGCCCTAAAATTCAATATCCCAGCCAGAATCTAGTGCGTACATCACTAGTTAAACACGAATGAAACAGTTTCCCTAAGAACCCATGCATCCTCAAATGTTCCTAACACCAAACTATATCATATCCCTCAACCAAACCTCTGATACCATTCTATCACGACCACCTCCCTAAAAGGTGTACCCCACCTAGGAAGGAAATGTGAGAAGGTAGATAATGACCCCCGAGTCACACCTCCAGTAGGCCCTGGGATGGAAACTAGCACTGAGAGTATAGTAAACATAGAAATGGGAGACATTTCCCTCTAGAAGAAAACATTCGAAAGAGAGAGACAAGATAGAACCCAACCGACTCCAACATAGACTGAAATATTAATGGAAACCCATGTTAACATATTTAACGTTAAAAAAACAACTACAACTGAAAGGGGAAAACTAAAAATAATAAAATAATGTAAAAAACAGAAACATCCAAAACACCGAATAGCTCCTATAACCGCAAGCTAGTAGAATCTATCACAATCTCCAACCTGATTCAAGTGACCTGAATAACAGACTATATATAAAAATGGTGTGTATCACAGTATACTAATTATGATCCTCCATGGAGCCTCTTGTGCAGAATTAAAGAATTAATGTTAAAGCACAGTGAACCAAAAGTGAAACTAACTCATCACATAAATAGGTGTACTAATTTCCAACCAAATCCATGTATACTATCATCAAGTAACTAATACAAGATTATATTATACAATAAATAATATCAAGGGTACCCTACTACTACTTCCACACTAGTTTTCCGATTTTCCACAACGTCGCACGTCCTATGTATCGCTCTCAAAAATAATTTACCCATAGACACCTGCATGAAGCACCCCAACATGCATTGTATTCAACAAAACAACCACATATACATAAGAAAGTATCCAAGTAGTATCCAGGAGCCACCATAACTCCCATAATGTGTATAACACATCGAGCATTATACATCCTGACATTATTGACCATACACCGAGTAAGGATCCTCATGCCATCACACCTTATTCACTTTATCCCAATAGTAGTCCATAAGAAACTATATCGAGAATATATGTATGTGAATAAACACAAGCCATTGCAACCCTCTTCACATATATATGGGGAAAACTAACCATTGTGCCTACCATCACAAGTAACTACCAAGAGAAACGAGTAGGGGAAAGGTTGTAGTCAGTCATCCATCCTCCCATCTGTATGTTGCGGAAAACACCCCCTAGGGATCAAAATACCTAAGATGTATGTTGACCTAACTAAGGAGGTGGAGTAGTGTATAGAAACACAAAAAGTACAGAATATACTATATCTCCTACCACACTATGGGATTAACCTTATCTTATACTCAAATACATCTAACATCTCTCGGACTCCAGACCGCCACTTCTAATACTAGGTATCCTTTAAGCACACCACCATTTATCATGATTTAATACATTACTCCCTTCCATTTTTATAAGTTTCACTTTACATCAATTAATTCATAAAACATTAAATAACCATTAATAATTTCCACATTATATTTCATTAACATCACAACCAAAATTCAATGTTCCTTTAAATTGAAACCTCAGCATTGGATACCAAAAATATCCAACCCCTTGGGTTAACATCATTTATACAATCATTTATTATCAACAATTTTACATTCTCATATTCCCATGATTTATTGAAAAGTATTCTAAGCTAATAAAAACAAGGTTGTTCAATACAATTATTAGATGAACTAGTTATCGAGTATTTGTAACCTATAGTAAGTGTGTAGACACATCCTCCCTCAGTAAGCTAAATACAGAAAGCACAATTCATACCCTGAACTTCATTTCCACTTTTGGAAAGAGGGAAAAAACCAACTGCATTGATCAGTAGGTAAAGTGAATAAGATAAACTACCAACAAGAAACAAAATACATCTGAAAAATCACATCTAACATGTTATCTCATCTCGGTGTCATCCCCGATAGCCACATGCACATACTGATGCATCTATCCACTAAATGAATCTTGTATATCCATAAAATATAGGCCTACCTACCCCCACATATCACAATAGCCTTCCAGGATCACATAACAACACAAGTAGTAGGAAAACAAGCATCTTTTCAATTGGGTTCTTGGTCCTTAAACCTGAAAGAGGGTAACTCATAACCCTGCATGGAATTATATTTTATCAAACAAACAGTTCTTTAATCCATTTTGAATTAATTGATTTATTATTTTTAGGTTCCAACATTGGGAAACCTATACAGTAAGCTAGAAAAAATTTATTAAACATTCCTACTTAATCAATATGATTAACATGAAATTACAACAACAACAACCAAATACATTTACATGGATCATTATATTTATCCAAACAATTATCAATTAATTCCATGTTTACATTCATTAAAAATTTCAATTATGAATGAATAGATAAACAAGGAAAGCATAGATTTCACACAATCAATTAAAACAAGTGGTAATATCATATGATCGATATCAATTTAATTATCAAGTTAAAATATTTAATATTTCAATTCCATTGGTATCTAGAGGGATAAAACATGATAACTATATAGTTACACATAATTTAATTGGGATGCAATTAATCCTCTACTCATATAGTTCGTGACATTATTTATAAGAGAACAAGCCACACAATGGGTTATGATCTCATCCACCGTGACAACTGTAAACACCAAAGGATTAATAGACACATCCACACTGGTCAACACCCATGAAAAACACATTAGTAACCTGATGATAGAATTATATAAAAGGATAAGCTGAAATATAAGGAGATGAACCCCAAATAATGATGAAAGTTCCTACCTTATATCAGAGATCGATCAATACTGCTTGGTCGTATCAAAATCATTGGGGAACCAATCCAAGGAAGAAATTATTATTTCAAAAATCATATGTGAAGGAATGGAAGGTTCGATCATCAGAAACCAGAGAACAAGGAGGACAAACATGGGAGGAAGATATCTCATCCCTTTCTAACATTTAACTATGTAGTTGTTTAAGATATCCCAGATTTTACATTAAAAGTGGATCACATTAAACCACTTGATTTAACCAAGTAAAGGCTACCAAGCCTTAGTAAAATTTAATATATGATTTATGGCCATAGAATAGGCCATAGAGTCCTGAAAAAAAGGCTTAAAATGCATTCTATGTCAATGGAAACATTAAAGGGGTGAAAATATATGAACCTAGAAATATTGTTCATGAACTGAAAATTTGGAAAAGGATATAAAGCCAACCGTTGGAACTCATCCTTCTGGAAATATTTTTCATGAAACAAAAATTTATCAAGGGAAATAGTGGCTACCATTGCACCTCACCATTCTGGAAACACTATTCACATAAGGAAATCGTTGCACTGTTCACATAAGGCTGTCATTGCAATATTCACATAAATCTATCATTGCACTGTTCGTAGAAGGCTACATTTTCACTATTAACTTTTGGTTACAATTGCATTTTTCACATAAAGCTACCAATTCACTCTTCACATAAGGACACTATTGCACTCTTAATATAGGGATACAATTTCACTATTCAATAACTGGAAATTTGGAAAATTACTATTTAAATGACACCATAACCTCCCAGAACACCTCAGGAACGAGATTATAGCAGAAGAATGGACTAGAGAGGTCTGGCCATTACCTTTGAGTCTTAAAAAGACATTCATATCCCCTGAAAATGGTTAATACAACATTTTTTTCCATTCAATCGATGTATAATGGAATTTAACTACTATCGAGAGGTATCATCCCCATTTAGAAATGGAACATTGATCCATGTAATATCTGGTATCACTATGGAATAACAAGGCTCTTTAGGGTATTATGGTGATCCCTAGAATTTCATACCCATTACAAATTACATGATTCAAACTTTTGGGTTATGAATTTTAAATCACACACTCCAACTATCCAGGTGGGATCATCTTGTTTAATAATTCTATATCCATCCATAAAATCTCCATAATCATTCAAAAAACATGGAAAATAGAATAGAAACATATTTTTAACTATTATAGTGATGCCTAAAGACATCAACCTACAAACGAGATATTTATCAACCTTAATAGAAATGATGTCCAATCCTAATGAGACCTAGAAACACTATATAAAAAGATATCACCTCGGGGTATTTGGGAACATCCTTGAAATTTTTGGCACATATTCTATATTCATCAATAATTTTTTAGATGACTGAATTTAAACACATATTATATATTTTCTTGTTTTTGAGATATTAAACTACATAAAATATTTATATTATTACAACATGATGTTAATCTCCATTGTAGATGTCTATAATATTTGATGTTAAACTGCCTAAATGGTATCCTTACCCAATTATGCTAAAAGTATGGATAACAACACCTCGCAAATAGTATATTACTAAAATAATATTTTATTAGCATGACCACCCAATAATATATAAAGGGGAGGTCTATTATATATGACCATATACTACATCATAGAAATGGTCTACTACATAAGACCATATAATTGAAAACATAAAAAGTCAATGTGCTCTTCCGGTTGTATATATGATAAAGGAAACTTTGGAAAAATTAAAGTATCAAAAAGTTGTTCATTCAATTTGTGTTCTTGATTCAATATTTAGATATCATGAAACATAAATGTAATAAAACACATTTGGTTAAAACCCCATAAAGAGGAAATCCAAACAAAAATCCAAGTCCACATCATCTAATAATTTCCCTATATAAATATTCCAAAAACCATCTTGAGAAATTTGAAATTAAAATACATCATGAATGTTGGAATCATAATTTTTTATTTTTTAAAAATCATTTTTAATTCTCTATGTCCATTAATATCAATAAAATATAGATAATTCTCAATTTTGAACATATATTTTACCAAAATTATCTATTTGAAAATAAAGTGATATTCAGACAACTAGAGAAGGTATATCAATAAACAATCTCAGGGTTTGGGAAACTCCAATGAATTTTTTAAGAGAAATTAGTTCTGATTTTTGAATTAAAATCCATGCATTCATAGTTACATGATATTATAAAAAAATGATATGTATTTATGATGATCCAAATTTTTCTTTTTCCTTTGTTTTCCTTTCATAATTTTATGAATTTCCCCTTCCAAAGATAGAGTTTTTTATAGCTCATTTCAGACATCCACAATAGGTAGGAACTCATCATATATCTCTTGATGGGGTGATATTCTTCCTAGTTAGTAGATATACAAAATATTCATTCCATTTTCACCATGGAATATATAGAATGGATTAGTTCCACGGAACCAATAAATAATGTTTTCTATAATGAGATATTAATGATGATTAATTATAAACTATAAAATCCTTATATCTTTGTAAAGTTGAATATATCAAACTTATTGAGAATTTATGATATTCTTTATCCCACCAAAAATATACACTTCCATTCATCATAAAAATTTACACTTGGATACATATACCATTTATAGATTCATTCACATCTCATTTCATTCAATGATGCTATAAATATAGTCAAATAACATTGATTAGGGAGTTTAAATAAAAATCAATGTTTTCTACCCCATAAGGGGAGTTTTACAACATGTAACACAACCTAGAAGACCGTACCATGACCAATTGACTTCCTTAAAAAACTATTATTCGAAAATAATCCTTGGAGGATTATAACCAAATTCATTAGAAGGGGTTATGGTCTGATTAGGGATATCATAAATGTTTGGATGAGAGAAGCCACTTCAGATCCTCATAGACAAATCACACAAGGTACTGAGGATCAACAAAATTATTCCTATTAAATCATATATATATATATTTCTATCCTCAATTAAATGGGAATGGGAAGTGGATTCCATCTTTATGAAACAAATAAACAGTTATATGTGAGTGATAAATCTTATCATAGGGATTCATAAATCTTGAGAACTCATGAATATTTTGTGAAACATGAAGGTACTCACAATCATATCACTTCATAAAAGTATCATGAACTGCATAACCCCTGGATATATCCTGGATATAATGACCCTTCGGACATCTCATGACCATAATACTTATTATAATGGTTTTGATACCTTGAACATTACATGGTCACAACAACCACATTATGTTCAAGTGATTTTGTGACCAATCTAGTGGACCATGAAAAGCATAAACTAAATCTATAAAACCAAGAGCATTGGTCATGGTTCATGAAATTACTAACAGTTGATTTGAAATTGGATTGAGAATTTTATATGATATATCTCTTACATGTTGTAAACATGAATCAGATATTATGAAACAACCTCACGATGTATACATGTGATACATAACTTTTGATCAGTACTTTCCGAGAGGTCATCAGAATGGGATATTGTGATGGGGTCATGACAATAATTCGTGTGATAGATGAAATAATGATATATATATATATATATATATATTATGTCACCATAAAATCAGTTTCGCCTTCACCCATAATTATTGGTATCTCGGCAGAATATCAATGGTCACTGTGAAAAAAAAATGTTTCCCACGAAAGTGAGTAGTGGTACCCCAAAATCATTAAGAGGGAATTCAATTTCCTTATAAATTAATTCATATCCCGATGGATGTTACTCATATGGATTACATTCTTTGACGCCCACAAAATCAGAAATCAAAAATCCTATAGGGACGAAACATTAAAATATTGTGAATTATTTTCTCCACATAATATAGTATGATGTGGCAACCAACTCACCCAGATCAAATAAAAAATATAACGAAATGACATCCCATAACAAATAAATGTTCATGATAATAGATAATATTCGACTTAAAACCTGATTTTTATTATGAAAATATCCTTTGACAAGACTCAATGTTCTTATGAAGCTATCCAGAAAACCATTGTTGATCATTCATAGGATTAAAAATGTGTTCCTCTAATTCCAATGAATTTTCAATTGATATATTCATGAAAGAAATATAGAAACACTTTAAAAATAACATTGGATAAAAGAATAATCCATATATGATGGATACATATATTTATATTCATGCAATGGGATCATGTGATTTGAAATACATCACAAAGCCCATAGTGGCATGTAGAACTTTTCATGTAAAATTTTGTGGGTGTGTAAATTTAATCATGTGATAAACCTCATATCCATAAATTCAAGCATAATTTTCGCATGTTGGACTATATAAAATAATAAGGGGTGTTCAGGGAAATTATTAAGCATCACCAAAATAATCAATTTTGACCACGTGATGCCTCTTAAAAAATGAGATTGATTTACCTTGAAAACAAACACATGATATCACAAGATCCCCAAAAATATTAATATGAAGATGAAAAGGGGAAATAGAAAACATTCACATTAAGGGATTATATTTTTTACTTCACATGAAATGGGATATACTCCCTGGGTGATCAAAACTGATTATTTGATCCTCATTCCCCTCGAAAAGACAAACTGTTATCACAAGGAACCTTAAAATTTCTGAGCTGATGTTACTAAGACTGCACTAAAAATCCTTTTTAGTCTCATGAATGACTCCAAAAAATCCATCTTAAAACATGTGAAATAATTTCCTTATGAATTCTAATTTTTTGAAGACTATTATACATGTATCTGTGACCTTCTAAAAGCCTTTTGATATGTCAAAATGGTTAGGAAAAACACCATTGATCATTTGGGATTCGATAAACATGGTTATGGTAAAACATTCTCAGGGTACTAGTATTTATGTTATGCTATGGATGACCCACAATAGGATCATGAATAGTCTATGATACCAAAATTTCGGACACTGACCCCTTATCACAATTTCGCGATTTGTACTACCCAAGGATGTTTAGAACTAGGGATGGGAGGTCTATAAATACCAACCCCTAAACATAAAAAAGCATAACCTCCAGGGGAACTGCTACACATGATCAAAGGAGATGCCTTCTTGATGTGTATATTCATGAAATCACAAAGTTATTCCTTTAGGAAAAATATAAATAGTGAATATATCAATCACGCATTAAAATGCATGCTTCGTTTGATCACTATATAGATCAAATGATGTACATTGGGTGCGTCATTTGTATTATGTGATTGAGGCCCAAAATTTTGACTTGGTCACATAAAAAAATAAAATATGCTAACACTGGATAGAACTTGAGGGACGTATTCAATAAATTATTGTTTATATAATAAAAGATATGGGTTAATTATGGGATAATAGATATGATGATCATCATGTTCTTTTCATTACCTGCCCATTACATATGATACAATTTGGACTTGTTCCCCAAGTCATGTGATACTCCCTCAACTTTCCATTTGGATAATGTGATGTCCCCTATACATGTCATGTAGGTAGTGTTATTCCCTTATAAAATTACACTAAACTCTTTCATTGTTTTTAAGGCATAAAAGACATGGTGTTGAAGTGTTCTACAACCATTTCTAACAAGTTGTGCAGTGGAACCCAAACATGCAATCTAGGTCTTGCAATGTCCACCAGTAAATAAATCCATGTCTCATGATGTCATCAGGACATGCTAGCAAGATCTCACGTTGTCCTGTGGACATGCTAGCTAGGTCTCACAATATCCTCCAGACATGTTATCTATGTGATATGACACCCTGTTGACTTGTAAACAAAGTCATCTAAAATTTTTCAATCATGTCATCATTGATCATGTTTTTTTCTCTAGATGTGTCATTTTTTTGTGAAATGACACTAAAAAAAGTCATCCTTGCCATGAAATTTTCATTATAAATATTCTCTTGTAAACGGAGACATGTATGGAAATCATTATAAATGTAATAGTGAAAACCCATATATGTTAGGAAAATAATTATGGATTAGTAGGTTCATATCCTAAGAGACATGAAACTTGTCTACAAGATATATTTGGGTATACACCCAAACTGAACAATGAGAAATCAGATTCAATCATTAACCAAGATACGTAGGACACCTTCTTAAAGCCCGAGAAGAAAAGTGAATCTACCACATTATATGTCTCTATATGTCTCTGAAATTTAAAACATCAATGACTAATCTTTCCCAAGGGTGTATCATTTTTCCTCATCCACCAACGAATAGAAAAAGTAACTGCACTATGTGAGCAATAATCCATATCAAAACTATGATCTGTATGATTCCTTCTATAGGTATGAAGTCCAGTAGAATTCAAAATTAGTGTAACTCCCTCCATGTCTACAACATTCCAACCATCCGTAATCATTCTATCCCATGGTATTATCACTCTTTCTCATCCACCAATGCATTAAAAAATGACATTAAATTTGGTTACTTATATAACAAATATACATTGGATTCCATTCTAGGGCACGATATTTATATGAATGATCCCGTAAGGGCTACCCCATAACAAAAGTAATGCTTACATATTCCGTGAGACAATTTTCTATATATCATATGATTCCCAAACTGAGTATGGATCATATGGGATTTTGTATATTCAATGATCATATCATTCATATCATGAATCTCTCATATCCCGGGAAACCGAAGAGTTTAATCCCATTTTGCATCATGATGTGACTACAACCATACAATGATATCAACCACATGGTAACCTCAAAAGTCATGATTGAACTATGATTACTTTGATTCATTCTATAAATAATATACATAGTTTTTTTCTTTGGGGCTCGATCCCAACACCAAGTGTATATCTTCCCACACATTGGCCATTTAAAAATATTATAAAAATGTATGGGTTAATAAAATATGTGGGATTTTATTCCTATAATAATCATGATCTGTTGGATTACCCATAAAGTTTCAATCCCATCACTGAAATAATAATCCACCCTAATAGTTGAAAGAATCTCTATATTTAGTGGTCCTACATCATCGTAGGATTAGACGATACACATAATGATATGGATATAGAACCATAGATACATAAGATGGATTCATCAATAGACGTCTATTTACAAATTTATTGATTGACCACTACATATTACTTTTATGGTAATCGATCATGTATCATAATGAAAATTTAATTATCTAAAATATCAGAAATCTATAAGAGTGTAATTGATTATGAATCATTTCCCCCCAAAAGTGTGTGATGAGCATGTCCACCCATCCACTTGACCAACGAGAGTTAATTATTGTCATTGGGTCTAAAACCCTTATTGGACACATAACATTGGAAATAATGTATATACATAGTTATGGATATAGGAAAAAATTGACGTTTCAATTAAGAAAAAATGGCAAACCTGATGTCAATGATTTTACAAGAAACTAAACACTCCATAATCAACTGTCTAGAAAAACTACATGTTGTATCTTTCCACAAATTATCATCAAGGTATCAAAATAGAATTTTATCTAGTATTATACGAGATAGGTAATTAATATGGACATAAAATATATTTTATACTATCTTTAAATGTTTTTTTGAATAGTTATTATGTTAATTTTACCACAGATAACCCCATTTGACCTTTACCAAGCAATTAATTTTACTCTTTTCCCTATACATTTTTTAAAAAATTATGTTGGATTTTTTAAATATTATAAATTATTCTCATTTATAATTTTGACATATTTTTCCCAAATTCAATTCAAATTGCTCAAAATAATTAATTTATAATTAATCACATATAAGTGTTGGAAAATGGGTTTTAAAAAAGAAAATGTTAAAATTTTCACAAAAGTTTAATATAAACGTCAAAATGAAATTGATTCTAATGCCCTAAATTTTATTAATAGATATATAATATAAATATTTTTCTTAAGAAAAACAAAAAATAACTTATCATAATAAATAATTTAAATTAAAAATACAGTTTTGAATTTAAATTCAATATTTTTCACTGTTCAACATAAAATTTATATTTTTAGAAAATTTTCAAAAAGAAAATGTAATATAATTTTTATATAATAAAATAAAATTTTATTATTATTTTATCAAATAAATTTTATAAATGTTTCCAAAATTATTTCTAATAGAAGTGTGAAAATGGAGACAAAACTACTTTTTGGAAAAATAAATTTTTTGAGGAAATTTTTGATTTATTCTTATACATTTTAAAAATACAAATATGATTAATGTCAAGATATTTATGAAATTATATATATATATATATATAACCATTTTATAAATATGATTTTTTATCATATTTAGGTAAAATAATTTTTTTTGAAAAAAATTGTTTTTTCACAAAACGTATGTATTTTATTTTAGTAAAAATTTTATTTTCATATTATTGTAATTGGCCATAAAATTATTAATATTATATACATGTTCTTAAAATATATATTCATAATTTATTCAATCATATTCTTACCCTCCATTCCAATTCGTAGTTTATAACTATCATATTTATAAAAATATTTTAAAAATATGTCACATTTATTTAAACTCAGGGTTGCATGTAATATAAGCCAAAATAGATACTTCATGAAATGAGAAATACATAAAATATTAAATTTAATTTTTAAAAAAATTTCAAAAAATTACTAAGATTTATGAATTATATTAAATTATGATAATTTTAATTTTTTAATATATTTTTATTTCTAATAACTATATTATTACCGCATCAATGTTGTGTAAGAATTTTTGGTTATAATTTCATTAACGAAAATTTCAAATAAATTACAATGATTTAGATAAATAACTTATAATTTATGTTACAATTTATAACTGAACATATATTTTATATATATCGATTTTTAAAATATTATAGTTATTAAAAATAATAGTGTAATAATGTTATTTTTCATTAATAAATATTATATATTTCATAATTACATGAAAATGGAAAAAGGTCGTATAATTGAATATTTTAATAGTATACTTGACATGTAATAATATAATAATAATAATGAATATTTTAGGGTCATTATATAGACCATATCATTTTATTTGTATCTTTAATTACTAGATTTATCATTTAATATCGTAAGAAATTACTATTGTTTATATTCACATTGAATAAAAATATTGTGGAAATATTTACAAATTTTGAAACTCCTAATTATAAAATTTTAATATAAATTTCTTATAATGAAAAAAAATTTGGATGGATTTACTGTAGAATTAAACTACAAAAAAATCAGAAATAGTTGTTTAAAAAACATCCCATTTTAAATATAAATTTTTTTCTCGTAAATAAATGCATAAAATTTATTTCATAAAAAATTATTGAATTTTTTAAAATGTACATGAACTAATTAATTTCCAAAATAATCCAAAATATAATATGAATAGGTGTGTAATTTTAAATGAAATACATATTTCAATAAAAATCATTATTTTCTCTATTCATTGACATAACAAAAATGAAATTAAATATTTAAAATTTATTCTCCGGATAATTTTGATATTATGATTTAATTTTTTTTTATTTTAGATAATATTTCTAAAACTTACAAAAAAACATAATTATAATATTTTCTCAAATAATAATCAATTTATGAAGATAAAAAATCATGGAATCATAAAATTAACTTAAACAATGTGTACATTTTTCATAATAATTATTAAATACAATTAAAATTAATATATAATTTACATATATTTCAGAATCCATTTAATCATATTACTACCTTCCAATTAAATAACTAGGTTATAATGGTCATACTTAAATAATAATATTTTAGAGTTCCATTAATTTTGGTATTTTGTATCTTTTTCACAATCCAACATAATATTTATTTTAATGCTATATAATATGATAGTAACCCTATTAAAACCATTAAATTATATTTTAATGATGGTTAACAATAATGGAAATGTGTGGTAATTTATTTCATCTCAATTTTCAATCCCTTTAGAATTATATGTTGTTAAAAATCACATCTATTTTTTAAGGTGTATATAATCCACTTTTAAATGATATTTCAAGAACATATTTATTCTCATGATATAATAATTATCATTTAATGTTATTACTTCATGGAAATAATTATTCAAATTCTTCATAGTAGTTTGTTACACTTTTTAATGATTAGAGATTAATCTTCTCAAGAAAGTTTTTATTGATTATCTTTTCATTATCACATTATCTTTTTTTTTACTTTCACTTCAAATACTTACATTATTTTTATCTTTTAAATAACAAAATCATTTGTGATATATATTATTATTTCCTAATTTGTATACCATTTTTACATATGCTATCCCCCATGAAATGTTTTTAATTAATACATGAATTATAGATAAATAAGTATCTTTTTATTCAATAATGATATTTGATAAGTAATAATGTATATTTATTAAATAAATTATTTTATATGGGGAATATTTTGTACATGAAATTATTTGTTGGGTGTCAGATATTATATAACATCTTGATGCAACAACATGTTATCATGAGATAATTAAGTTGGCTTACATAAATCGGTTTCCACATGAAGTTTTAATCTATCTGGAGGTTAGATCAATATACTATAGGTAATCTTGTTCCATTGAAATGAGATACAATAATATATCATTGCATTCATAGATGACTCTTTTATAATAATTAATATAAATGAGGTTTTCATATAATAAAATATATGAACGAATTTTTTCCTCTTTATATGGATTTAATGGCATGTGTTTTCAGTTTCATACCATTCCATATTGATTATGCCTTATATTTCTTATTGATTATTTTATAATTAATTTACTATTACATGATGATTTATTCCAATTTATTCATTTTTTCAGTTTCAATTACCCTTTTTGGTCATTTGAGCTCACCATTATTATGTTTTCCTCATAGGTTATGAAGAGGAATCCTTCAAGTGAGTATCAAGGATGTTATTTATTTCATATTATTTTGTATCTTGTTTTAATTTCTAATTTACCAATATATTATGGGTAAAATTTATTTAACAGATCATTCCAAAATTTATAAACTTGTCAGTCCTTTCATATATGATTCCTTGTAATCCTAGAAATGTACTATAATAAGGAAATAGCTCTAAGCTTCTATGGTCAGGGTAATACATTTCTTATCAAATATTGTTTTGCGGAAATGGTTGAATCTAGATTTATAGAACATATATTAGGTATCATAATTCTATGATAGTGGTTTTGGAAAAGTATAATTGAATAACCTATAATTTATTAATGGTATAGATTTTGTGTTTATTCGTAGAAATAAATCCATGTCTGGATTCTATAATTGTACATGGTTTTGGTATAGATGTATCTAGGGGTAAAAAATATGAAAATTTTTCATAGACATGACTCGAAGAATCATAGAAAAAAACAATGAACCTTATTTCACACAATTTTTTACAATCCCATTAGATATTCATTGGATAAGGCGCATTTTTTTATAGTCCAATATGAAGGATTTAAAAATAATGAAGTTCAAAGTGAAACTAGAGATTATTATTCTAGTATTAATGATGTATGAATGTTATGTTATATAAGATATCTACAATTTAATATTATATATTAATGAGATAACCTAATATATTGCATTATTTAGAAATATTTCCTTGATGGAAGAATGTTTTGAAAACATAGTGAAAAACTAGATATTACCCAGATGGCAAATAAAAAAAATTCAATGTTGAAATAGAGAAAATTATAGACATGTTATGGAAACATAATAAGGTTATGAAAAATATACTTTAATGAATATAGACAAATATTCTATCAAGATAATCTATTAGGTGGAATTAATTTATGTGATAGAAGCCACCATAATTTAGTCAGACTAATAATCTAGTTGAAGCTAGTCAATGAATATTTCTTTTAGAGATGATATTTTTAGCCTTGAGATGTAGTAAAATTGAAATGGTTACAGAAGTAGTATAATACCTCAATTATGTTGTTAATCAATGGTGGACCTTGATCCAAAATACAAAGATGGATGAAAAATTTAACACATGGAATAAAGAACCATTAAGTTTATATTCTTCAATAAATACATTCCTAGTTATAAAAAAATTGATAGGAAGGGGACTTTCCATTTCATAAAAAATGATGAATAGATTTTTTAAGATTATATAGCTACATTTACATGGATCTCTATATATGTTATATATTCTATACCCAATATAGTGTGAATGATCTACCGCTTTTTTGAATGCCTTAGTCCATTTCTCCAAAGGTAATTGGTATCTCATAATTTTTCAACACATGAATAAATTGTTATATGCGCCACAAAAATAGAGATGGAATTTTCAAGAAGAAATATATTTAAGAGAATCTAATAGTTGAATAGTTCATGTGATCATAATTAAAAATTTAATGCATCCATGAAGAATAAGAAAATTCAATATTATTCATATAGTGAAAACTATTGAAAAATGAACCTTGGGAAATGTATGAAGAGACTAGGAGGTTGTTATAAGTACCTGAATAGGGGTCACCAAGCTCATGATTGTAATGTAAAAAGGAAAAACAATTTTTCCATGTTTTTAAACTATTGGTAGATGGGGAACTATGCAAATTAATGCTCCTTTTATAAAGGGAATCCACCATAATAGAGGCCAAGGAGAGGCGGACAAGATTATGTGATCACTACACTAGATGTAGAAATACCAAAATTTGTGTTATTAAGTACATTAATCTAATAATAAAATTTGAAATTGGTAATTTGATTGGGTATCATTGAATTAGGTTATATCTACGGAGTTTTCTAAGAAAAATTCAGATTTCCCTTTCGATTTAATAAGGGGGTTATCAATAAAAGCTCATAAGGGAAGTATCATTTCAACAGAAATGGTTCCGAAAGTCCTCATGACAACACATAAATACTCTTTATATAATGACCTATTTATCAAAACTATTTTGTTATTTGATATTATCCTTGGTATGGAATTATTCATGAAATAAGATGCAAAGCATCTGTTGAAAGTGGAATAAAATTACAATTTTTTGGAAGAATTAGAAGCTCTTATCTTTATAGAATTAGCTTCATGACCTAATTCTCATCAACATCAACCCCAAGTAGATTTAATAAATTAAATTATTATGGAATAATAATAAACAAAATCCATTAATGGAGTAAAAATATTCAAATTTAGTATTGCAATATTGAACAAGAAAACATTGATTTATTTCATGGGAAAATTTCTAGACATCACCCAAAGCAAGGAATTGAATTTAACATTGATTTAGTCCCTAATGAAAGGATAATATAAAAGACTCATAATATATTGGTATTAGTTGAATTAGTGGAGTTGAATATACAATAAGTTTATTTTTATACAAATGTATTTATTTTCCCTATGGTTTTATCATGGTGAGACCATATCCTCTTTTTTATAATTAATTATGGATCCAAAAGGATGTTATTTTATTTTATGTAAAATTAATGAATTTATAGTGAATAAAAAGTATCATATTCCTATAGTTAAAAAAAATGTTTGATAAAATCCAAAATGGCTAATATTATTCAATGATTAATATTTTCTATGGGTATACCAAATTGAGATTAAATAATGATGACATTATGAATATGACATTTAAAATGAGGTATGAGAACTGTGAGTTTAGAGTAATCCAATTTGGATTGAATAATGCACCCTATTTTTTATGGACTTAATGAAAGAGGATTTAAATGAATATTTTGAATATTTCTTTGGTATTCATTGATGGTGTTATGGTGTATTATAAATTCTATTATGACTATGAGAATCAATTATGAATCATTATTATGACTCTTAGAAGGGAAGGGTTATATGGTAATTTTATTAATTGAAATTTCTAGCCTAAAGAATTTTCATTTCATGTCTATATTGTCTCCATGGATGTTATATGAAGATATACATAAATAAAAAAGGTAGTTATAGGATAGAGTATAACAAAAAATAGAATTAAGGTACGTAGTTAAATTTGTTTAGTAGGGTACATTTAGAGATTTATTTGTAGTTTTTCTCGAATAGATAACATATTAACAATGAATAATTGTAAATGGTTTATGTTTGTTTGAAAAAAATAATATGAAGAAGTATTTGATGAACTAAGTAGAATTATATTCAATCTTTTACTTTGAATCTACCATCATCGAGGGATGATTTATTTGTATATAGTGAGGCAATGAAGATGGGACTTGGTTGTGTCCTAATGAAAAAATTAGAATGTTATTTATTATTCATCAAGTAAATTAATGACTCAATAAAAGAACTATAAAACCCATGATATTGATTTATCAGCTATAAAAGCACCCTAGAAAATATGAATACATTATCTCAGTGGTAAAATACGTTAAATATACATGGATTATAAAAACATGAAATACATATTCTATCATAAAGAGATCATAATGAGACAAAGATGGTGGCTCATGTTACTCAAGATTATGATTTCACATTACACTAACACCAAAGGGAAGAAAATAAGATAGAAGTTTAATTGTGTAGAAATGATAATGGTGTTATATCCACAATGAAAATTGGGAAGGATCTTGTCTTCACGGATCTAGTAAATATAGATATGGATATTTATAAGGAAGGGGGACACAAATAATTATTCAAAATATTGTAAAACAAACTTTGTTAGAGAGGTTAAATACTTCTCAATGGAATATTTAAGGATTTTTAATTAAAATAAAGGCATTAAATAATGGAAAATGAGATTAATTTTTATTGCGAAGATGGTGTTATAAAATTTTGAAGTAGAATATGTCTTCCATCTATACCTAGACTAAAAATGTAATTTTTGAATGGAACCCATAGCTTAAATTTATCTATACCCCTTGGAAAAAATGATGTATCAAAATATTTAGGAACATTTTTAGTGGGATATCAAGAAGCATGAAATAACTGAATATGTGTCTAGATGTTTTGTTTACCAAAAACTGAAATTTGTAACGTAGAATCCTGAGGGATTAATGCAGCCTCTTTCACTTCCTATTTTGAAATTATATGATATTATTGTATAATGATTCTTGGGAATACCAAAGACTTTAATAAATACAAATTTATTAGGGTTTATTATTGATCAGCTGACCAAATATGCTCATTTACACTCTATAAGAGAAGATAACTTTCTTGAGTGACTCTCAAGGATATATATTAATGAAGTTAGAATGAAACACATAAATAAATTATTTCTGATTGTGATCCCCACATTAACATAAAATTATGGATGATTTTTCATAAGGATCTTGATTACAAGTATCATTTGAGCACTGTATTTCATCTATATTTTACTGGATATCCTGAAAGAACAATTAAAATAGTGGAATACATGTTGATCTCATTCCCACTCCTCTTTTATGTTTTGTGGGATTAGTACATACCTTTGGTATATTCTTCCTACAATAATTGATTCCATTCAAGTATTCAAATGTCATCATATGATGTAGTATATTGAAAGATATTATGTACAGCAACATTTAAGAATGATGTTGGAGAAATAAAACTCATAGGCCCATAACTTTTCAAAGAGACAACATCAATTGTAAAGGTTATTCAGGCTCATATTAATATATCTCAATGTAGGCAAAATAGATATGTCGATAATCATAGAAATTATTTAGATTTAAAATTGAGAGAACATGTTTTATTGAAAATATCTTCATCGAATTCTATTATATGGTTTTTGTAAAGAAAGGGATACTAATTCCTAGTTAAATATTACTCATTGAGAAGATTCACAGGGTTGGGGTTTTTCTTATTATTTGAAAATTCTTCTAAAACTATCATTGGTATATGATGGGTTATATATATCAACGCTAAATAAGTACATTCTAGACACAAATAGTGTTCTCATCTATGATGAGAATGATATGGAACATGACCTTTAACATTGTGAATAAAACTACCATATTATTGATAATAAAGAACCATTATTTTGTAATTAGATGAATCGTCAGGTAAAGGTACTCTATAGATATCACAAAATGTATGAAGCCACATATGAACCATATAATTTTCTAAAGGATAAGTACCCTAATAATTTGAAGGTAATACCCCTAAAATTTCATGGATGAATTTTTTTTGGATGGATGAATGAATCACCACAATACATTAACAAATTTTCTTTTAACATTAAATTTAATTTTTTGATATCTTCTCGATATACACAACACTCAATAAATAAGAGCCCAATATTTAGAAATTATATTGATAAAAAAATATTATTACAATTTTAAAAAGTTTATATAGTAAATATATATTTTAAATATCCAATAAAATATTTTTTATATTCAAACAATATTTTTTATTGTCATATTATTAGAGCTAACCCAATATTACACATAAAAACCTATATTTTTATAATGGTCATTTTACCACCTTTTAATGGAGAACTAAATTAAAATAATTTTTATTACTATATTATAAATTTAGTATGTAAAAATAAAATTCATCTATGGAATTGGAACATAATAATTAGCTTATGGTGTGTTGTTGGTAATTTTCAGTGATGTATCATTTTTAATGAAAAATGAAGATTTTATCATTTTAATTCAAACACACTTTTTCATCTAAATTATTATTGAGGATAAATTATAATAAAAATCGGGTGTAAAGATTAAAAAAATAAGTTATTTATTAATTAATACAATTTATTTTTTTCGAATAAAATTAACCATGAAATTGGATAAAAAACATAGTAAAATTTTGGATGATTTTACTTTAAAAAACTACATTATCGTCTCCTATCCATGATTAAATTTAAATTAATTGCATCCACTAATATGAAATTAAAATTTAATAATGGATTTTTTTTATTTGGAACAAAAATAAATTATAATTTATATATATTTATATATATAATTTGGAAACAAATATTAGTGAATGTATTTAATGTTAATTACAACATTTATGGTGAAATTAATCATTACAGGAGGACAAACCTTCATCTTAAGGCCCAAAAAGATGCAAAACATTCTCCAAAAAACATTTAAAATCATATGAATTCCCTAAACTACATTTTATCTAAATTTGAACATTATTAGAGATATCTACAATTGAAAATATATTGGTATAATTCTTTTTCCATAAATTTATAAGAATTCCACTAATCATGCACTCTAAAAAGACACTCACCCCTTCCAATCATTGAAATATATAAAGACTTTTGGGATGACCAATATCATCCTAAATATTTCATATATATCAATCAACTGAACCTAGATGGCTCAGATCTGGTAGAAATCCATCCATTCAAGCCTTTTTCTTCAAATTAAAAGGGTTTCCCAATGAAGAGGTAACATCTTTACTCAAAATCCTTAGTTTTATTTTAATTTTCCACCCCCTATAATAGTTTTATTAAAATATTAAATAGTAAAATAATTATTCTCAATACACTGTTATTTTTTATGTTATGTTTTCAAACTTTATATACACACACATATATCTAATGTCTAACAAACCAACCACTTATATGTATGGTGAACTACCACCTCAAGTAACTATGGGTGTGCGTTGTTTTCCTTTACCACCATCCACGGTAGGAATTATTATTGAAATATATTTTTAATGATATATATGAAATTAATATGGTGTTTATTCTTTTTATGATTTTATATAACATATACCATTATGAATTCCATTTGTGTAAACGTGATAACATCATTTTTGGAAGTGTGGACGACTTCCCCCTCAAAGAAATGTTACACAGTCAAACTATGCATGGAATATATAAATGATGGTTTTATTAAACATATGAAAAATACATTAAATAAATATAATATATTATTTATATTATATATATATATACATAATTTACTTATAATTATTTTAATACCACAATGAAATGACGTTGCATTCATTCTTACGTACAAACTACCATCTCCATTAATGATACATTTCATTCCCAATGTCCAAATATTATAAATTATTATAAATAAATATATAGTGTATATATATAATATTTAAATAATTTATTATATTATAGATATGATAAACCCATGATTATGTTAATGTGGAAAACAAGTATGATGTTAAAACATATTAAAAAACTAGGCAATTATAACCTAGAATAGTAAAAATAATGAATGATTATTATAAAATGGGTAATAAGATAATATAAGAAGGTAATATTTTATATTAAGAACTTAAATATGGTTTTTAATAATATATTAACACATGTGAAATCATTATATAGGGGTTTAATGGAATTTCGCATTAAATTAAAGGAAAGATAAAGGATTTCATATCGAATTACATTCCCTTGAGACATATTTGTTTATATGAAGAAATTCGCTTTTATAAAATGTATATACTCACATTTTACATGATATTATGTCAAAATAATTATTATCATTATATAATAAGTTTCATTTAATGGTATTACTTCAGTTATATTATGGTTCAAATCTTTAATTGTTGTATTAGATACATTGGAATTTTTAATTATTATTCTCCTCGTGAACATTTGAAATGATTTTCATTGAAGTTTCAATGTATATGTGATTATTATAATTATTTTGAAACAATAACATTATTCTAAAATTTTATTCATTCAAATTCATGGGTGGTGGATATTATTATTTCATTAACATTATAAAATTTTATCATACATTGTTCAAATTGATTGTTAGTTGATTAACTGTGGAATAATTTATATGTTTTTTATCATTAAATCAATAAGTATACATGATAAGGAATATTATCATTTTATTAAATATATTATTATATATTAGAAATCCTTTGGATGTGAAATGAATGGTGGTGACCAGACATTACATATCAATTTGATGCATCAATAGGTTCACATGAGATAAATAGGTTCGAAAAAATACATAGGCTTTTATATGTAGATTAAAACCATTTCAATGATGTGTATTGAAATTATATGTATTCATGTGACTCATAAAAGAATTAAAATAATTAATAATTTCCATCATATATATTCCATTATAAATTATTATTTTCCATGAGGTTTTCTTATAATAAAATTTTTGTATGTATTTCATTCTCAATGTAATGATTAAATGGAATGATTTTTTTTCCTATTTAAATTCCTATATATTTATTATTACTTATTTAGTAATTTTCATTGTATGTGATATAATTTATTTACATTTACATTTTTATTTATTCAAATTAATTCATTATTTATTTCATTTTTCATGCCCTTACTCAGAATTTGGGCTCACCATTTTTATATTTTCATTCCCAAGGTTTTGAAGAGGAATTATTTGATTTTGATTCAAGGACACTGTTTATTTCATTTTATTATTCATATTTTTTATTATTTAATTTTTTTCAAATTTATTATGGGTATAATGTATGTAATATATAAATTTTTTAAAATAGATAAAAAAATTGGTCCTTCAGGATTTGATTTCTTGTAATCATGACAATGTAATAAAATAACAAAATGGATATGGTTTTCTCGAGTAGAGCAGTTACACATTTTAACCCTTTATTATATTATGAATTTTTTCAAAGGAGTATTTTTTTAAATAAATAAATTTAATTTTACAAACATTATAACATAAAAAAATTAGAAATTTAATGGCCTGTAAAAAATTACACAATATTATTTCTTCAATCCATCATTTCTGAGTTTAAACAGTTATGTTTTAATGAAAATTTTATCAAAAGTGATTTTTAAAAAATACTGTTTCAATAAAATCATAATAAAAATGATTTTATCGTCAAGAATGTTTTTTAATGGTCATTTTTTATTTCAATTCATTAATGACACAAAACATTATTGTTACTCCACATGGGATATGTTGTATTGCTACCATATTTATTCAAGCTCTATGGTGGGTTATAATTGATTTGGAAAAGGAAATTATTGAAATTCATATTATTTATTCCATTGTTACACCCCATGAAATATTAAATTTTTTATGATCATTATATATTTAATTTTTCTAATATTATAGATCATTTCAAATCTATATGATTATTCCCTAAACCATATGTCATTTGTACATATGATGTTTAATTTGATAGTTATTATATTTTATGGGTAAATGATGATAAATCCCTCTTAATTATAAAATAATGATATTGGATAAGTCATTTTTTATTAATTAAATTCATTATTTGATACAAGAAATTATTTGGTGATGTAGTGACAAGTGGGCCCGAAAATTATATATCCTTTCAATGCATCAAAATGTTCTTATAAGACATTTTATATGAGAAAATTAAACATGTTTCAATATGTTTTTTTAAAATATATTGAGGATATATCATGAAATCAGTGTTCATCATGTTATTTAGACATGACATTGAATAATTAATTATTTCAATAATTTTGATTCAGTATTCATTATACTTGGTATTTTCAATATGAAAAATTCAATTGATACATTTTCTTCTTGGTTTATTTAATTATATGGATCATTTTTCTATCCCTTACCATGTCATATTTATTATTAATTATCTAATTATTTAAATGGATTTTTCTCATTTATATAAATTTCTATATTTTCTAAGTGATTCCATATCATTTTATTGGTGACATAGCCCGCGTTTTCAGTTATTAACATTCCCTATTGACTATTATCATTGTGTTGTTGTTAATTTCACTATGTATTTATATTATAGATAATTTTAGCTCACACATATTTCATTTTATTCCCCATGATTCTCTGAAGATTGAATTGAAATAATTCCAATGATATCATAGATGGAATAAATTTATCCATGAAAAAAATATTGTTTTTCAATTAGTGTATTCATTTATTATATAGGACTAATGTATTTTCTAGTATTGAAAGACAACTAATCTATTATATCTATAGGGATTTGATTCCTTGTAATTATACCAAAGTAATTTTAGTAGACGCCTGCTCTGGTCTTCATTGATTGTGTCTCTACACATTACAACTATTCTTTCTCTTGGTTTCCCACATGATTCATGGATATACCTCATTGGTATGGTTTCTACATCTGTCCTCACATCATTTTCTTACATTCATTTTTCTCAACATCACCATTGTTGGTTTAGTAAAACATTAAGTCTCATGGTTACAATTGTTTTTCTTTTTTTAGTGACTAGGGTTTATGGTGATATATTCATCCTTGATTTCATGTCTGTCATCAAAGGATAATGATTGGATCTCATTTATCATAATTTTTTTGTAGGTTTTTCTCTAATTTATGATTAAATATAAGAAACCATTATTTTATGATGTTTTAAAAATTATTAATTTTTATTATTATATTGGGGTTGATAAATGTTTCTGGGTGTCTTCCATTTTTAATAATTCTTGTAAGAGTTTCATCATGTGGACGATGTAATAATAATTTTAATTAAAGTGTTAAAAAAATTAATAAAAATTAATAGAATTGTTTTGAAATCATTTGACCCATTTTGTGTCTAGAAATAAATTTATATTAATTTTATCCATAATAAGGCATAATGATATAATTTATTTGAATTCATTAACAGTGTTTTTGAAAGGTATTTTTTTACAAATTTTTTAAATTGAATTTTCAAATCAATTATTAATTTTAATTTTAAATTTACATTTTAGAGCAAGTTATTTTTTTTACATGGGTCTGAAAAGAAATGAATATTTTGTTTAATATATATATATATATATAATTATTTACATATATACCTTGTAATATATATATTAATAAATTTACAAGATATTTTTTGGCTTTTAACAAATGGATAAATATGTTGGTATGTGTGTGTGTGTATTTGTAAGTTTTTAAGAGAATAACATGGAAAATATATTTTATCTTTTGGTTTCAAAAATATATTTTGAATACCAATTACAATCATTTAAAATATTTATTAATGGGTGTTTTTTTGTTCTAAAACCTCTTAATCCCCATTGGTTCTGATTGATACTAATAGTGGATTCATGGTTGGGATAGTTCCTTGAGAATAAACTCTAGATGAGCAAGAGTACTTATTAATTATCATTGTTTTCCATCTATGATTATTATTAGTTATAATCTATACTTCCATACTATCCCTTTATCTATAGTTGGTCATGGGAACCCAGGTAGCTATGTTGGAGTCTAAACGTACGATATAGAAGATAGTTGAACAATACCAGTGGTCCCTTAATTTTAGTGATATTGCTAGTTTTGGTGTTCAATTCTATTGTGGATAGGTGTAGGATATTCAAATGTCTTATATTAGTATGAATCTTATGTTTATATATTAATTCATGTTTTATAAATTCTATGATTTTATCACATGAGGTCCTAATATAAATCGAATTACTTATATTCTTTTGGTTATTTGATTAAAAAAGATGGATTCCATTGCATTCATTGACATCCGTTGACTTCATAATTTATATGCAACCTTTTGACAAGATATCATTATTTATTAATTTTATTTTTGACATGGGGACCCATTTATTGATATGTTAATTTTTTACTACATGTCATTATTTAAGAAGTGTTTTATGAATTGGATTAATCAAACCTTAAAATTTTAACATGGAGTTCATCCATGTAGATTTTTTATTTAGAATTAAATTATTTTAACTTATTTATAATGTTGAATAAAAAAATATACAGATTTGTTTTTAAAAATATGTGTTATTGGATTCAAAATATAAATAAATACAGAAAACCCATTAATTATTAATATTCACCCAATAATAACTAAGTGGTTCATTCATCTATGTTTTATAATTGGGGGTTATTTTCTATTTGAATTTACTAAGGTTCTTTAGCTCCTACCTATCTATCATTTTACATGCAAGATTTTATCCATCATTTGGCCACTTTTATGAGTGCTGATTTATTTATGGTGGTTATATATTTTAATTTATTTGGAATGTGGTTCCTATTAATTTATTTCCTTAGACCTAATTTTACATTTATTAAATTTTTTATGTGTGGAAATTTATACGATTTACATTACCAATTAGGATTTTACTACATTCTAAGTATGGTGGGTAGAGATATTTACCATTAGATAAGAAAAATACATTCGGAGGTGTCTTTCTAGGAATATTTTATTATATAGGTGGGGTATATTAGACAGCACTGAATATGGTTCTTGTTTTCATATATTTAACACTTAATTAGATTCTATATATCTGATTTGGTAGGGATTACCTATATAAATATGAATATTACATACATTTCCTTAATTATAAACTATTTATTTTACTCAAATTCATTAGTTGATTCATTATCATTGAGTTAATATGATTCTCGGGACATTATTCATGTCTATAGGGATCGATAATTCCCTTTGATATCTATCATTGGTTGAATAAATTTTCTAAAAATGGGTTGTTATGGCTGGTTTTTGACGAATGATATCAAATGAGAGTTCTATTTTTCTATAAGAACCTTTGATAAATCAAGAGTAAACCTTATGTATTTTGGGAATTCCTAGTAGGATCACATAATAATATGTTTATTAGGAGTCATATGTTTTTTCATATTGTTTTCATATTCACCACATAATATAATGATTCTTGAGGCACCATGGGTTTTTGGGAACTAAATTTTGAGTTGGAAATTTTATTTTATTAATTTTGATCATTTTTAAATTCTCATTTTCATGATTTAATTTATTAGTGTTCGATTCGGTTTTTGTGATGAAAATTTAAATGTGTTCAGTGGTCTATGGTTGGTTTTCATATATCAAAAATTGGTGTATGGGCCAAATTCTCAATCATAAGACATCATAAGAATTGTTATATTGTTTTCATGTCATCCCTCAAACCTCATGGATTATTTATTATTTCTTCAACATCCAATTTAATTATTATTTAATACACCATTGAATGACATCCATAATGTGGACTAATTACAGGAATGGTTTGCGATATGTGGGAACACGATGTGTAAATTTGATGGGGTTTTGTATTGTGTTCATTTTGAGGAAAATTATTCAAAACTGAATATTCATTTTGGGTGAAATTAAAAAGAAATAATTTAAGAATTAATAGTTTTATAAATAATAGTATGAATATTATAAAGATGTATTATTGGAATAATTTTTATAAATGTTTTATATTTTTTAATATTTCATTATATCACATTGAATTTTTTTAAATTTTAAAATGGATTTATAAATTTATTTAATTGTAGCTGATTTTGAAAAAAGGTTCTAATTTTCAATTTTTGGATTACAAAATCAATGGTTTTAAGAGAGTTAATTTGATATTATTTATAAAATAGACATATTTTTATTATTTTTAAAAAATATTTAAATTTTTTTAACCAAATTTGTTAGAAAATAGAGGATTTAAATGTGGGGTTTTGTAAGTTCAATGATTTTTTGTTTTATTATATTGATTTTCCTTTAGTTTGATAATAATATTTTGTTTGAGCATATATAAAAGAAAAAATTTGAATTAATGTTTTGTGTTATTTGGAATCTTTATCCTAGAGAAATCATATAAATGATAGTTAGGTTTTTTATAGGGAGGAACCTAATGGTGATTATTTTTATCTCTTAGATGTAGTATGTCTAGTTTGTAGACCTACAGAGAATCAAAATCAAGTGTTAGGGCTATAAATTTCATTTTGTTTTTGAAAATATAGTTCACAGATTCAAGAATCATGCCCATCCATTTCCCATGGTGACTTATAGTTATCATATGTGTTCCTGGATCATTGGAACAAGATATTATTATTGTATTCTATTTATAGTGGTTTTTGGTGATTTATAATTAGTGGGAGATTTTCAGGTTTTTAAGATCTGGATATTAATTGGGTGGTTTTATAAGAATTATTAAGAAATTCTAGTTCTTTTAGAGTGCTTTTGAGATGATTGATTTCATTATAGTGATTATTCCAAGGATATGATTTTTTATGGGTTTTGTTTTATGTAAAGTATGTGGTGATTTATTTTATGGGTTGAGCATGGTTGGTATTAGGTCTATTAATTGGTATCTAGGATAGAATACCATCATATAGATGAGTAGATATGAGTGTGGATTTATTTTTGGTTATCAATGATATGATTTAATTTGATCCGGGTCCACGCATACCATGTTGAGTATAGTGACACATTATTAAGAATCCTCTTGGTATTTTTATCAAGAGTTCTATGTGTTCATCCTACATTAGGTAGGTATGTTTGAGAGAGGTTTGTAGTCCCTCTAATAATTTTTTTGAATTTACTATCTTTTAGTATTTCTTACCTTAGAGTGTGTGTCTCTAGAATCACCATTTTTTATAATGTCTAAATAGTGGGGAACCTCGATAGACCTCATTGATTGTCATTCATTATGACAATGATTTTTGACTAGTTCTTCGTGGATATATTATAGTTTTCTCAAGGATTTCTCCATTGATTTTTTATTCTAAATTGTATATTTTTTTCATTATTCATCCTTTGGAAATTTCATTCATGGTGATGAATGCATTACGGTAATGAGAATTTTAAAACACCATGTTTTTTATTTAAAATTAGTTTATATTATTTTGATTTTTGGGGAGTTTCTAAGTCATTAGGGTAAAAAATATTAAATTTAAAAAATATTTCAAGGCTCTCATGATTTTTTAGAATGGTTTTGGAAACCATATGGTCATCGTGATGTAGGATCTGTATTAGTAAAATAGTTTTTAATCAGATCAATATTTATTAAATCACATGGGATGACTAGGGTAACATTGAATATTGTTTTTTGTCTTGTTCCATTTCAATGGATTGTACAGATTTTCCTCAACCATGTGTCTTAACTACTCACGTTTATCTTGTTTTGTAAAAATTTATTTGATTTTATTTATTTTATTTCTTTCCTTTTTTTTCTTCTTCTCCCCCTTATCTCCCTCACATCGCATGGTGGGATAACCTCGTCCCTCAAGCATCCTACGGCCTCAAATACTCCACTCACTCTTTCCTTGTTTCACAATGTATGCAAAGCTACAGATTCCCATCACCCACATATCTTCATAATCCAAGTCCACACCCACATTTTGACAAACAATTCCCCAAGGAGAAACCCCATTATACTATCACCGCTCTTTTAGTTCTCCTCTTCAATGGTGGTTTCTACGACTTTTCCTTGTGATTTGAACTATTCCATCATAGAATGGTTTCTGAAACCATATTCACATCATTTTCTTGTTTTTTCATTTCCCCATGATTGGGTTTGGCTAAAAACAATGTATGAGGGTGAACCTTAATAATTTGGGTTCCTTAGCGATTAGTGGTTTTTTATATTCTATTTTTCCTTGATTTGGTATCATCAATTTATGAAGACACTTTTTTTCTTGTTCACCATTGACTTTTAGGTAGGTTTCACCATGATTATGATTTATATTTTGGAAACCTTTGTTTTGGGATATTTTAGAAATTTTATTTAACTAATTTTCATAGTTTTTGCGTTAAATTTGGTTTGATAAATCATAATTTTATTTTAAAATATTAATAATGAATTTTCCATATTAAATTATATGTATTCTAAAATTGATGAAATAATTATTTAAAAAGAATTTATTTTTGAAAATTGTTTAATTGTGCTTAGGTCTATAAAAAAATTGACATGCCTTCTTTTGGACCTTTTTAGGTATTATAGAAAAAATATATTGAATTATTAAATGGTGATTTGGAATATCATTCATTATAACATGTTTTATAAAATATTTTTAAATGGATATATAAATGTATTTTTGATATGTCATGTTCCAGGAAGTTATTTTTCTAAAACATGGGTCTATATAGAAATATTTTTTATAAAATTTATTTTAGAATATATATATTATTTTTGACGGTGTATATGGGTAATGATCACAAAAATATAAATTATTCATGTTCACAAATTCATATTTTTTCCCATATTTTACACATTCTAATGGCCAATAGATTTAATAACATTCAGCAGTGATGGATACTTCCTAATTGAATCGGGATAATGGGATCTTAGTTCCTACATCCATATATTCCACCTACGAACTTTTCCCCTAGTATGGGTCTCCCAAAGAGTAGAAAATTTTGTTCTTGGAACTAATTCATACTTCCATCTAAATTTTGAAACTAGTTTATTACAGAACATTTTCTAGATATTGTGATTTCATCTTAACAAGATAGAAATCATCAGTTAGAATATTAGTAAAGATAATCATTGATGTGAATTTCTGGATTCTTAGATCATAGGTCACCTGTTTTCTTCCTTGTTGGATGGAATCTCATGTGAAATGTCATTTGGTGGAGATCCCAAGGCATCAATTGTCGATCTTGAGGTTACAATGCTAGGGATGTATTTCCTTTGAGTATTTTTAACAAAGGAATCACATATCTCGCATGGGGTATTTATTATGAGTTTTCCTCAAGATATATGTCATGTGTCGATGGATAAATATTTCTAGTTGAGATGGATTAGGGAATGGGTTTAACAAAATGTCGATATGGGCACAGGTTTAAAGTCATTTCAGAAAAAATGATTGATCAGTCTATCCAATGAGATGAAGCTGGGAGGTGTGTGCCGAGGATAGAAGATGTCATATTGGGATGGTGAACTCAAATAGCCTATAAAATCTTCGGTTGGATGAGAAGGAGTTACCCTTGAGACGAATCAGGTTTTCAATTAGAACAACCCTTATGGTGGATCACGTAGGAGCATTTTAAAGATGTACAACCTACAATTTTAATTTTTTAGAACACTTCTTGGTGTTAAACTAAGATACTGATCATAATTCCCCTTACCTAAGATCAAGGTGGTACTTCCCAAGGAGTTATCACATATGTTAACCATTACTCTATTCAATTGTTTAAGAAAACACAAGGTATTGATAAGAACACCCCTTGGGGGGGGGATCGGCGATGTACATCCCTTTGAACGGAAACCTAGGATTACAATTTTTTTGGGACACACCATACTGAATAAAAGGATAAGTTCACTATAATTCACCTTGAGGGAAATGAGAGAGGTGCATCCCTAGGATTAATCACATATGTTTTCCATAGTTCAAGACACCCATTAATTAAAACCCACATGATTGATTAGAACACCCGATAAATATTCATTAGGTACATTTCTATTGGTTAGAACCTATGTTTACCATTGGATTAGATTAATCCACAATGAAGCTTCTAGGGTACCATTTTTAGATGATATGGATCAAAACCCATGTAGAACGATGATATAGTTTAATGTCGTGTGATAGGACTGGTCAATTTAGTATAATTTCATGCTTTAAGGACACTAATGTCACAAAAGTTGCATAAAAAAGGATGGTATGAGGCTTATGAATCTAAATTCTCTTTTCAAAATAATTACACATGGATGTAGCAGTGTTGGGATTATGATATAATCCACCATTTGGTTAAAAATTTATACCACAGTGGGGGAGAAACTATGGGGATTACCTATGTAAGTTGGCCATGTTATGGGGTTTTATCATCATCATTGGAGAGGGTTAAATCCCAAGATTTTCATACATGTAGAATAAAATATTCACTTTAATGTTTAATACTATAGATTCATAAAACATACTGTGGAAGTCATTATTCAGTTTAACATCATATGAGTAGGATATGTAACGCGGTAGTTTTATATCATGAATCACTGATTTAGAGGGACTCAAAACTCACCCATATGGATTATGTGACCATAACTCATGATCCTCTGATAGGGGATACCTTTTGCACTAACAGGAGTACAATTATTGGAGGGTTCTCTAGTCACGATGTCTATAGTAATATCCTTATGCAATGAGTAAATAAGGATTATAGTGCCTATACTTATTTGAAAATTTTATGTGTTGGGATTAATCCAAACCAATAATTGAGTGGATGGATCATATCACGTCAGGATTTGAGGAGTAATTGAACATTTCCAAGATGGTTTTGTGTGACCGAGGGAATAATCATTTATACATTACATCCATTAAAATTGAGGCACCATTGGAGGCCTAGGAGATATGTTTCATTATGATTTGGTCCTCACATATATGTGGTTTGTGAAGCAAATGTTCTATATGGATGATAGGGTCATCAAATATGGTGTAATACTTCATAAAAGGATTCCCCAACTTTGTGAATTCTATAAAGAGTATAACTAATTGTGTTTTTTTAATCTATGATACCTTGGGTGACCATATTCGATTCAGTACTAAAATATATAGAGGCATGTGAATTGGGAGAAATTAGGAAGACTAAAGGTCAGGAAACCATCCCAAAATTGTCAGACAAAGGGTTGTATTTTATTATAATGTTCTTTCATGAATTCTGAATTCATTCACAATAAATTGGAATATTTTAAAATTCACATAAATTTATGAGTATGAATATCATACTCTCAAGGACACCTTCAAACATTCACTCAGTCAAGAAACAGTGTCAGAATCATGGATGTGGATAATAATGTATTCTTGAATTTGAAAATGTATCATAACATCTGAGAGGTTTTGGATATCTGTCCATTCGAGATAAATCTTTTCATTGAGAAGAGGAATCCTTATAGGGGTTTTGCGTTATTTTGGTATATATTTTCTTTGAACATTTTGTACCTTCCTTGCCAATTCCAATAAAATGTGTGTTCAAGGGCCACCCCCTTAAGAATGGGAGCCAATGGAGAAAAATAGGATCATATTTTGAGAGATAATGAATAAAAATTATAAATCTACTCTCTTTAATGAATCTTACTCTAGAATCCTATTCATGATGACTGATTCTTGAAATTTTTTGGGTGGTGACCATCATAAATCCTAGATCCATTAAATGATTATAAATAGAAGTGGGCCCACAAAAATTCACCAAACTATCACATTGAGAAAATTAATTTTCATTATTTTATTGAAGCTCAACATATCGACAGTCTATACTCCCTGAATTCTTCTTATATAACAATAATTTTTTATCTTTACTCCTAGAACACATCTGAGTGAACTAGGCTCAGAAAACGTGCTCTTCAATAATTCATTTTTATGAACCAGGGATATATTAAAAACATTTACGACAACCCTTCATAAACTATAGTACATAAAAAATATGTACATAATAAAATCGAAATCTAGGCAGTCAGAAATGTCACAAAATAGAGCAAGGAAATGGAATACAACTGAGTGACCGTGAAAAGAGTTTGAATCACCTCATACCATGAATCCATTTTGGATCAACTAAATGATACATAGATGGCATACCAATTAAAAAATTGGATACAAGTTTATGGATTTAGTTTAAGGGGTGTCATAGTCATCTAGGTGCTGAAAGGAGATGGAGCCCCTTACTGGTTCAAATTCATGGCAATGTAGTACTAGTGGAATAAAATTGCTGCAAGGACTATGTAGACATACCATGAACTGATCGCAATAGTTTTTCTCAACAACATTATAATTAATATTAATTGGGAGAATATAGATGGTGGGGGATCCATTATGTAGTATGGGATCATCCTGAAGGTACGTTGTTAGGATCCTTTAAAAGGATGGAAGGATTTTTGGGATCAATTCCCGAGCGACAACATTATTAATGTATGGGCATGGACCTCCTGGGATTGTGTATCATGTATAGAGTTTGAATCAAATCTTTATTGAGTTGGGATCTATGATTTGTCTTGGACTTCATAATTTCACATCTATTGACCCCAAGAGTACATGCCCGAATTAAAAATAAGAATTTCATAGGGGGAAAACACCATGCATATTCACCAATGAGAGGTTAAAATTATCCTTCAACTCCATCATCAAATCACAAGGATCCTGATCCTAAAAGTACTTTATGATGATTTACCCCTTGTATAGAATGTGTCGGTAGACCAAGAGAAATTATTATCTCTAGAAAAGGAATTACTAGATCAGGTGGGGGCACCAGTATTGAGATACTAGGAATGAGGGGTATCCCATTCAAATAGTGATTCTACTAATTATTAAATGACCATGTGGATATGATACTGATGAGGATAAACATTCTCTATACAACATTCTAATTTTGGAAATGATCACACCCAATGGATCATTCTATAGAAGTGACCATGGAAGATATGTGTTTGAAGTTTCATGATTGAATCTCAATCCATTTTAAAGATGGAATATTTTATTACCACACTCATATGTGGTTGGACAATCCCACTTAGGGAAAAAATCATGGCAGTGTGGTTGTGAATCTTCCTTATGGTATTGAAACAAGTGATGGGGTACCATGTGATAATGGTTGATCATGTACCTGGGAAGCTATATGAGGTTATTAAACATTTCATTGAAGGTAATATGTCATTGTGTGTGTGGGGGCCTCCCCAGACTCTATAAATTATGGTTTCCACACACATAGGGGGATATGATTATCTGAATCCCATTTCTCTAACATCAAGAAACAATCATTAATTACTCTGGAATATCATGGGGAGTATTTCATTCATGTTTTTATTAATAGATGTAATAGAAGAGTATTTGATGAATGCGAACATTAAATTTCATCCATTCACTCTGTTGAAGGGGTATATAACCAATGACAACATGGGAACCACTGAGCAGTGAGCGATTCTCCAGGAATATGAGTTGGGTTATTGATGGGATGGTTTTATTAAAAACCGATTTGTGATCCATTCAACCAGCATCAGTTTGTGATTTTATTCTATTGTAAGTAGATACAAACACTAAATTTGTAATTATAGTTGTGTAATGGGTTACATACATTAGTGATGAGACAGATCTGGTGGATTCTTATTTTTGAATATGGGAGGATGTGAAATTAACTTCCACCTCCCACTACTTCATATGGGCTCACCCAAGATGAAACTGATCGGGGTAAAAGTGTTTATTCTATTGATATGATGAGGAGTAATTCCACCTAATATATTTAAGGGGTGTCCCTTAAACTGCAATGATTGGGTGGAGTCTAGGTGATTTCTTGAGGGTTCCATGGTGGAAGATCTGGCATGTTATGTAGGGAAAAAACATTAGGTCTAGAATTATGTGATCCAAAATAGGAAAGGGATATGGGAAGAGGATCGTAACTCAGTTCGATGATTCATGTAATAAAGTAGAATGAGGGACGTTAACCTTCTTGGTTGGTCTTACGTTCATTTTTCTGAGCTTTTAAGAACATGTTATGATGTTGGTAAATTCATAGTGACTATATATTTCTCAATTCATGTTACAAAACGTAGATAAATTTTTAGTTCAATATAATTTTTAGAGTGTATAATAATATCAAAAAGGAAGGTATATTACATGATGGGACTGGTCATTAAATTTTTTTAATTCACCTATCCAAACCTAAGGATGAGAGATATATCAAATAATTTCAAGACTTGGTCCATTTGCTGGTTTTTTCATATCTATTGAATGTCCTTTTGATAGTGTTTCTAAACATGAAAACTCCCTTAAAACTGTACATAGATGAGATTTCAATATGTGATCCATTTCCTAAGGAGTAATATGATTCTTGGAGGAGTGTTTATTACAAAAGATTTAAAATGGGAGGATGTTATTCCATAGACCAGTTATTTTACTAATCTCTATGATCCTTTTTACCTAACTAAATCAATATTCTTGTGTCAGAACACCTATATTCTTCTATTTATAAATTTGTGAGTACTAAAGAAGTAAAAGAATTAAATAAGTCTCATGAGGTGGGTGAGTGAATCTAAAACAATGAAGGGTCATGTGTTTGAGTGGCGGGTGGAGGTCATCCCAGATTCTACTTCCACGAGCATCCATACATCAAGCCTATACATAAGGTAGTATATGTAGAGTAAACCATTCGTAAAAACCTCCTAATGAACATAGATAGTTCATAATGTTCATGTAAATTTCAATCTTCATTACTACATTTACTATTTAAAATGTATTCCCATTCATGGCTGATGAATTTTGGGAAAGATTTTTTTTGATGGTGTTCATCTCCCAACAGCCAACAATGATGCTTTCATTACCAGCCGTGATGTATAGTTGGCAATGGTGAAGGATACTCTCTCAGTGGAGATAACTGAGTAGATCAAAGAAATCATGAAGACCATAAACGTACTATTGGAAGGGGAATCTTATTATATTAGAATGAAGAAAGGGGTCTAGATAGGTCCCCCTATAGGGTATGAGGATAAGGTTGAAGTGGTGGAGTTGATCATGGAATTCCCACTGGGATCTGTCTCTAAAGACAAAGTGGCATGAATTTTCCAAGAAACTAGAGTTGTTTAGGGAAGATGAATTGGGTTTTCAGGGCCATTAATTGATAGGAGGTTGGATTCATGGGCTTAAGATGAAACTATTCAAAAAACAGGGGAATCCAAAGGTGTCAGGGCATTTACCACTACTTCATCACTACCACATGGGTAAATGGTGGCTTCTACCTCCTGTAATGTGGTTAGAGATGAACTATTCAATCATTTAATTCCTTTTCCACTCATGTCTGATGAAGGAATGTTTTAACCACTATATTTTTATGAGTAATTAATCATATAGGATCCAATCGATAATATATTATTAATCCTTCCATCATTAAAGCTCATACAGCTCAAATATTTTGAAGATTTTGTTTCAGAGGCTGCTGAGGAGAACCAAATTTTCCACTAAATAGGGGTATGTGTATGTGAGAAGTTTCTTCATTAGCATGAAAATAGTTTATCTACCATAATGTGTGGGATCCACCTTCTATTTTTTCATTGATTGTGTACAATATGGGTGAACTTTTGTAACAATCACATCCTTGATTGTTATTTCCTCAATGATCATGAACTTGTAGAATGGAAGCAGATTGACCTGGCCTAGAGGAATCATAAATACAAGGGCCACTAGGTTCTCTAAGGGGATGAAAGAGAGATCACCCCCATGAGGGGATGAAAAAATTGGATGTTGTGCTTGTAACAACCCAATCCGACGTTGTCAACAGTTTTAATTCCTAATTTTAAATAACTACATCCATGGTGGAAGAGGTGAATTCTTGGTGGATGAGTAATGGGATGAATATAATTGATAGTTGATCAGATATTATGATGTTTTAACCATGTCAAATGGGTTGAAAGAGGATCAATAGGAATGAATTCAGGTCCAAGAGGCCACTCAATGGGGGTTGGTCAAATTCGAGCACTCAATAATTGATTTGGAGCCGTAGATGCAATAGTTGGAAAATGAGAGTCTCTAATATGTTTATTTACCTCCAAGACATTGAACTTTTCACATTAAAATTATGCTTCACCACATTCAATTATCATACATATATCATATTTTGGGCATAATGAATGATAAATCCCAATGTGTATGTGAGTGATTCTTTATTTGAGATAAAATTTATGACTTTGTGACACTACATTAATATTAGAGTGTTAGTGTGGATAGATAGGAAATGATTATAGAAGACGGATCTCTGAACATCTAATTTTATATTCCAATTTTCTCTAAAACACAAATGTGTTATGTACATTGGCATTGAAATCGACCAAAAAACAGAATGGGGACTAAAAATCACAATACCCCAAGCCTAGAACACAATTATAATGGAAATGCGATAAAGGATAATTGTTGACGTAGTTTGAATAAAACAATTAATATTTATATCATAGAATGATTACAAATAAGAAACAAATAACTACTAAATGGAACATGTCCCACAATGTCACCCAAATTCATCTATGGCATTGACCTAGGACGTTAAGTGAAGCATAGATAGACACCTCACAATTAGGGGTTCCCTTCATACATGGAAGGGGATGAGGATCCAAATTAGGGGAATGTGAAGCGTTGCAATGATGTGGTGGAACATTTAAATATATTCCAGAACTGTCAAAATTATTCCACCAATGATTAAATTGCATTGTTGGAGGTGTATCAATCACAACATAGTAAAAATAGTAATAATAAAGAAGAATTATCCATGATGTTTATTGGATATTGATAATATAATGTTTTCATTGAACAACACCTAGAGAAATTGATTATTGTGTGAGGTCCTAAGGTACCCTGTATTCTAACATCATGAAATAAAGATGTTATACATGACTTTTAACAATTCATGGTGGCGGTTTGACATTTCATATCGTAGTGTCATGTGATGAATAATTATTCAAGATTTCATCATCAAGGTACTATAATGTTTTTTATATGGGGAATATGTATAGATATTCTCCCCATTTCATCCTCATATCATTTCAAGACGTTTTTCAATATTTATTGTATAAGGTAAGGTAATTGTATAAATATTTTCAAAAGGGATGTAGATAAATGATGTGAATGGTACCCTTTTTACATCAAGAGTGTGGGTGAAAGTGGGTACCATGATTAGAGACCACGCACAATAAAAAAGAATTTAGGTTGAGTCACCTACAATTTATGGTCATGTTGCATGAACCTTGTGGATGGGGTCTCAAAGTAATGAATATGACATTGAATTAATGTTTCCAAAAATAAATGGAGGTGATGATTAGGAAACTAAATTTGTAAAAAACCACCATAAATCAAATCCCATATAGTATAAATTCCTGATTCTAGGACTATAGATATTATCTATGTTTATGTTCATAGAGATCAGGTTGTGGGGTGACATAAAAAGTTTTACATGTCATGGATGATTTTTATCTGAATTTGCATAAGCATCGAGAATGAACCTATTCCATACTAAACAAAATCGTATGGTTAAAAATAGTTTACAGTTATGTGGGATGGACCATGATGTGTAGATTAGTAGAAGATAGACATAGTAAAGGGATTCCCTATCAAATATGAGTATTGATGATTCTCATATATGAATATAAGGCATATAAAATTCATATATTGTAATTATATAGCTCATAATCATGTGTTTTCGACATTCATTCGTAACATAAGTCTATAAGGGAATCCCAGTATGTAGATGGGTAAATGAATCTAGAAGGATCCGTATGGGGAATATTGATGTGCTCACACTATATTTCATGGATACTTCTATGATGAATCTGTGACTTTGAATAGATGCTAAATTTCTTTGTGTCTGTATGTATCATAGGAGGATAGACATAAATCTATGAATAATATTACAAGTGATACATAGTGTGGGTTTATGTTTTATGGACTAAAGAAAATATGTAAAAATTTTAATTCATAGAATGATTGGGGAAATTTTTTCTTTAATGGTTTATGTGTGGCCTATAAATGGAAAACCCCAATATGGACTGATCCAAATATTTATCATGCACCATAAAGGTTCCCAAAATAAAACAAAAATTAGTTTGGGATTATAATACATGGACTAGGGCGGGCTCACAGTTTGAGGTCATATAGTTTTGACCATAGGGTTGGTGTATCAATTGAGTATGTGTAATGTGGTTCCATAAAAAACAATATTTTAAAAAGGTAGGAATTTCTCAATATCCATAAAAAATAATAGAAAATATCACTCAGTATTTAATGTTGTAGTTCGTGGGCTATAATCTGTTATTTTTTAGTTATTGTGTATAGTCATTAGTTTACTTCTTAAATGAATATATTTAGCATGAAAGAGTGAAAAAAATTGAATACAAGGACAGATTAGAAGGACCACTACTACACCACATATTACAAGGGATACATTAATAGAATATAAAGTCATGAATCCAAGACTTATCCTCGCATTATATGTTCATTGAGCTATACCATGGATCATGTATTTCTTGGCCACATTATCACACACCCTATGAAAAAATCCTATGCCCATGTGAGTCATGATCACTATGGGAAACTCTGAGGGGATAGGGAATTTCCCTTAAATGTGTAAGTGAACAACAAGGGAAAGGAGATATTGTGTTGAGAACATCATAGTAGTTCTGACATGACCACATGATATACACATATTCATGAAGGGGTGGCAACAGAGGTGTTGAAACTCCACCTATGCTTACGAAGGTGAAAAATATGAAATGATGTGTGTTCAAAGACACAGATAAGGGTTGAATGATGTGTATGGTTATAATATTTATGTTTTTTGAAACATAGGTAATATAACTTCTCTAGGAAATAATGGTGTGAGAAACTATATGATCTACTTCTAGTCATGTTCAAGACATATGATCCACTTTTTGCTATTAGAGATCCATAAAGTTAATATAATAGGATGATAGGTGGGAATTCTTCATAAAAAATTATTTTATGGGTAAATTTATATTTTAAATGTGATGAAAATACAAACCACAGATGAATCAAATATTTTAAATTAATTAAATGAATGTATCCATGGGATTTACACACTAAGGTGCATGGTATAGTACATTTGGGCACCCCAATGAGGCATATTGGAATATAAAATTCATATCCATTCACATAATGAGGTTTTAAAATAAATTATCTTGAACAAGGGCAGAATAAAATTCATTTTAGATAGTTTAAATTCATATGGTATGAAGTTAAAATTGGATAAAAGTATAAGGTCTTGATTCTTAGACCATTAGCTCATAGCTTAAGGTTATAGATTTTTTACTTAACATGAGTATTTAAAATTTATATTTGTAGCATGGGGCCATGTAAAAACAATCAGGAATGATGGAGAATTATTATCAATAATAAGAATACATTCTTGAGATGGAACACACAATGTTTAATGTTTCATATCATAGAACATGAAATATAGTGTGATGACATGTTTCTTGACCTTTGGGGTAATGTGTGCTCCAAGTGTATATGTATGGAACCAATGAGGGAAAACTGAACATAAATTAACTAAACTGTATTATATACTACATACACACCTTAAGATGGTCCACACATAGTTTATATTCAAAATTTATTGATCGTGTTTGAGGATATGGTGAAAAACTGATAATGAGTTTGTAGTAGGGCCCATAGATGAGAAGTATGGGCATCCCTATATTTCCTAGGAATATGTGAATCAAACAACACATAGTTCTGGTGAATTGGTTTTGTAAGAGAACAAAAATTGTGGGATAAATCCTCTTTGACAAGGTAATTTGAGGCATCCCATATTTATTGTGGGGCATCACATGTTTAGTGCATCAGCTATTACCATATCATATCAAAATTATCCCTTGTTTATAATGGGGAAATGATATATTTAGACATCATGTAATGAGGATGTTGGAGTTCATTCATCTAATGTTTGTAACATGAGGTGTTACAATTCATCATGCTGTAAAATAATCTCTCATAAAGAGGCATTTATAACTTTTTCAGTGTAATACTGTTGTTTAACATCATATGAGGAGGATGTGAAATATACCAATAGGATATTTGTGGTATATTAAGTAGAAAAACTAGTCATGACTCATGACTAAAGAGGAGAACTACACAATACACATTCTTATGAAAATTTTCATTGAATTTAATGTTGGGATGCTTGGACTATAGGGTTTCTTATTTTTATGGTCATTTTTACATAAACAAGTGGGGGAGTTTTACAGAAGGGAAGTTTTTGGAGTCATAATTATAAATATATGATAGTGGGGAATAAGGAGTTATGGGTCTCACAAAACACTCCCATTATAAACAGACACTTTTTTTGATGTTGAGATTATTGGATTTAGACTACTAGTTTACGGTCACTATGTTCGGATGAGTCACATAGTTTAACACTTTGTGATTAGAATGTGGAAATTTAATTTAGATTCATATGATGGGGATGATGTTTGTTATGTAATTTAAAATAATTAAACTAGTACATTGGTTATGCAGATTATCATCACACAACTAGGATAAGTTTTTCTCCATAAACAAATTATATATAGAGAAATTTTGAATTGGTATGAGGTGTGACATGATACATATCTTTAGTGATCAAATAGTATGTACCATTTTCATCGGCCGTGCGATTGATATAAGGTACTTCCCACATGCGATATAATAGTGTGGAATTTTTCTATGTAGAATATGTGTTCTAGGATTTTACACCTTGTCACTGAGTAGGATGGAGTAGAGGCAAATGTTTTTGTTGAATTCTCTAACTATATTGTTTTTCTACCACTCTTGATTATGAAATGTTATGATACTGTTCAATTATAGGGTTTCAAGCCTATACATATAGTCTTATATGATTATATCTATAATCTACTTCTAACATTCTATTATTCAGAGTGATGGTAACAAAAACTCAATGGGAAACACTACCACTATTCCATACACCTGGTAGTGTAGAGTCACCCAGATGGAATTTTTCAATATCATACGATTTCATAATGGGGGTTGGGGATTTTTCATGAAAAAATTTATTGTTATGGAAAACCATATTTTATATAATTTAAGATATTTCAGTTTTTTAATGTATTGGTCTATCCATTTTATTCTTCAAGGTAAATAGAAGTATGGTTTGACAAGATATTTTATGTTTCATGCAATATCATTAGGTTAGAATCATAGAGGTTGGTATATTTTTTCTAAGATCTATGTGAGTAACATAGAATCAATAGATGGTTTGGGAGATCACAAGTTCTATCATAGATGTATCCCTGACTTTTTTGAGTGAAATCACTTCTTCGCACTATGAGGATACTCCCAACACAACCATAATGGAATTGAAATCATTAGATGTTGTAGGTTGATACGATCTAAAACACCATGTCCCCAAAATTGAAGTGGATAAATATACATGGGGATATGGAGAATAAAAAATGGTCAATGCATAATATTTTCAAGGGTCCAACATAGATGATACTTTTTGAGATACTTAATTTAAAAATATAGCATAGTGGGTTAGATGTAGCCCTGTCTCTGAATCTGGTGGGAGAGAATCAGGCCCAACTAATGGGAACTATAGGACCCCCAAAAAATACATATATAAAAAGGTTAATCCCATAATCATAATGTAACTGATGATAATTTAATTAAACCCCCAAATATATGAAATATTTTCAATGTTATTTTCACTATAGTGGATGAACTGGGATACATGACAATTAATTCAATCACACCCTACTTGATCTGGTAGAAAAATACAATGTTAGATACACTTACTAAAAACGTTTTCCAATAAATATTTCCCTCTGTGATGTGGGAACTAGGATCTCCTAATGTAGAAGACAGGTAGCCAACATTGATACATGATTCTAGTAGTCATCAACTAGAATAATGGGAGTGATGGATCATTAATAGACAACATGACTAAAAATTCCATCATTTCCAGGCTCTACCAGAGAGGTGGAAACACTAGCAGAGTTATCATATCAACATTTCTATAATAGCCGATCATGAGTTTCATCTGATTGTGTTGGGAACATAGAAATTAACTATCTAGTGAAATCTTGTTGGGGAATAATATATTGAATTCTAATGATGTAGTCACTATTGATCAATTAGAAAATTACCTCATAGTCTCACTTAATATTTAGGCACAGGACATCGATCTCTGCATCCATCTTGATACATGATATGAGATATATAATCACTTTTCATTAATTCTAGATATTTATGATTATAGGGTTGAGTATGGTATGATATCCTGTATTGAGGTGAGGAACAAAACATCCATGCGTATTGTTTTGAGTTTTTGGTTGTTGATATCTATACATATGGGCTCTAAAAATCAACATCAAAGTGGGGTATTTTGTTATGGGAGTGGGGTATTTTGTTATGACTCAGGGATGTCCTTTGTAGGAGTATGAGGTAATCATTGGACGTTTTCCCCATTCCAGGACACAACAACTATTAGTCTCAATGATGGCACAAAAACATCCGATATCCATCTTTTGGGGTTCCCCTAATGAATTGGGAGGATAAAAGTGTCATCAATGTTTTCCAAAAATCTTGATCGAACAGCTCTGAACTCAACATGGTTATTCTAAGAATTATTTCCCTACCTCTTGTAATATTTTTATTATAGATAGAGTGAATCACAAGAATCAAAAGGGGGTAATCACCCGGGAGTACACCTATGAGAACATTGAGGGAGTGAATGAGGCACCTGTGTTTTGAGGGGACTATAGAATATAGATGAAGTCAAGGACTACCCAGCATGGCATTATAGGTGGTATGTTTTGAGATGATCATGAATTAAACACATGGTTTCATTAACCAAATACTACCACACAGCCTCTAATCCCTTGATTCATAACACTAAATCGTCCAATTAGAAGGAATCTGGTCTTCTTCGATCATCCCCAATATTTGGAGAGTTTGGGATAAGATGAAATTAATCATGGAACTTTATTCCACTAGGTAGTGATGGAAAACCAATATATTAAACAACTATGGGATATACATCAGTCAAATGTTCCCAAAAACTAGGGGACCATCATCATTTATGAAGAAAGATATGATGGATTGGAATTCTTCATCTTCAAAATCCTTTGTATAATATGTCATTCTAAAATATTCCTATGTCTCAAACTATAGGGATCTCTTTTCAGAATCATCACGGGCCACACACATTTCAATCAATAAGCTTAGGGCATAGGGGACTTATATTCTTGTAGGTATGATGGGGAGGTGGTTCATCACATTATAGAACATCGCCAGATTCACATTTAAACATGTAGGGTAACATTACTATATTTGATTCAAAACATGTTTTTAAAACTATAACAGTAGATTCTGACAATGTTTGGACCATCAAATTATTGACTTGATAATAATCCTAGAATCACTATTGTATGATTGTCGGTGGGTGGAGGCATAATTATGGATAGATGTGTTTGATCAAGGTGTTTTCAGGGCAGATATACTTAGCCTATGATTATTATATGGTATTTGGATACATGTTAGATGGAAAATTATATCAATAATATTCCAACTGATCTCTCTACAGAACATACTACCTAGTGTGGGTATCATGCATTCCATAGTTTGAATCAATATAATGATCATTTTGGTTGATCTCATGTCTTCAACGTCTCCTTTTGTGTCATTATCCAGAAGAAAATAGAGGGGTTTTCCAGTATTCATCATCACTGAGAAGTGTGAAGTGACCTGCAAGCTCAGATAATTTCAGGGAGGCATGTTATAGATCATGATATGGGAAATAATCTGATTTTGGGTGGCCAATGATTAATGATCTCTACATTGGGGCAATGAAATTCCCAAGAGTGTGAGAAGGATTTAACATTGGCGGGGGAATCAGTTTTCCATTATATCTTTGGGGCCTACTCTTTTGAAACATAGGGGCTGAGATATATATGTGGAGGCAATAACAAGAGATGGAATGTTCGGTTCAGTAGGATATGTACTTCCTAAGAAGGCATATATTATTCCATGGGAATGATCGTCTACTATGAATTCCAACTAGTTTTCAAACTTCAAGGATCCACTTATGGAAACATATTTCCATCCACTAGAACCTTCACTATTACTATCTATCTTTGTAAATACATGTGTAACCTAGGATTTAAAATCACCAAACATTACCATACCATTATACAAATGGTCATAAAGGTAATACTAGAACTAATAACATTCATTGGTGGAATTTATAGGGATCCTATTATAAATGAAATTTCTAGGACAGTCAGTGAATCTAGATTTGTGGTCCACTTACAATATGGATGATTTTGAATCACCTCTTCTAGACACTAGAGATATAATAGAGGACTTCTGCATTCCAAAAATATTAGGTCAGGTTCCTTAAAAATTGAATTGGAAATCAAGGATCATCGCAATTACAATGGTTTGGACTTTGATAAGAGCATGGATCCACATACTCTCATCATGATAGTGGTACTTGGTTAGGTGGTGCATAGCAGTTCTTCACTATAATATATAGTTATATATATGGTTGTGTCACTAGGTGGGGTTCATTAGAAAGATGTTCCTATAATTTTAGAAATATGGTGGAACACTATCGATACTTTGGAGATAGTTTCTTCATGAGTAAGACTTCTTAATGAATATGGAAGAGGTTTTAGAAACACATGCATTGGTTGTTTCATGGAATCCTCCTGCCACTAGGGATTGTTTTAAAATCAATGGAACCCTAATAATGATTTAAGAGTGATCAGGGTGAGGTTTATCATTGTTATAAAATTCTCCATGCACATTTTTAGAAGTTGTTCTTGAGTCAGCAGTATGATGAGTGAGTACGTGATGCCTTTCCCCTGGAATATTTTTCTAGTACATTCCCATATGGCCTATTAATTCACATGATGAAGTAAATAATGTTTTTATTTCATGTGTTTGAGAAAAACATGAAATTTCATTGTCTTGAAATGTCATCTCACCTAGTTATAGACCCATTGAGATGCATTTTCTACAATAATAATGTGGTAATGTCCAATGATTTGATGAAGCACCCAATATTGGAATTCATTTTTTCATCACATGTTCTTAAAAAGGCATGAACCTCAGGATAATGTGGTCTAAATTATAGAATGGGTAACTTATATCCTTTAATGGTGAAATAGTGTTCCAAAAATCTGGAAGTTATCGTATGTCATCTTCCCATGCTGTGTATGGATTTATTTCAGGTAATATCACCACCTATCATGTCTCTAAAGCATAATGGAATGTGGTGAGACTGGGTATCAAATAATATAATTATGGATCACTGTCATGATGATAGTTTCAAACAATAAATTTAGTGAAAGTCTCATCAACACATTAAGCGAGCTTTGCAGCCCATGGATCAGCACAACTTGGATATCATGGATAGTGGTGATAGTAATATGAATGGTTTAACGACTCATATATCTGTCATATTATAAAAAATACCACCTATTCTCTATCTAGATGTACTAGATTACTAATCATGAAATGGGGAATGTGTCCAATGGGTGCATTCTTCTGCCCCACTCGAGGATAAATAGGATCTGATTGGGAGGCCTAATAAAAAGGATGTTAATCAGACATGTGATCAGTGATAAGGATTTTTTTTCACATTGTTATTCAATTGTAAGAAATATATAGTAGGTTTCAACTATATTTTTTGTACTTATTTTGATGGGTAATAGGATAAATATTATTCTTACCCTTGTTGATATTCTTATAGGGAGGAAATGATTCATTGGATGGATAATCAAGGATGAGTTTATTTTTTTGCAGGTGGGTACCAACAACTATATTTATGATTACATATTACCATGCTTCTGAATGAGGTAGTTTTTCACTATTAAACCATATATAGGTAAAAATATCTTTTGAAATCTTGTTAACAAACATTTTTACCAGGAAAATAAAAAGATTATAATTGTAATATTTGATAGTTAATTCATTATGTATCATGATTGAGCTAAATTTGAGGGTTGTGTATGGTCCCTAACCACTGATCAACACATGAAGAGATGCCTCTTCTATAATATGATGAAGCAATATGATTCAATTGATGCAATTTTTTGTAGCGTATTATATTATTTAGGTGACATGGAGTGTTGATCCATGAATGTTATTATAGATCTACCATTTTTTACTTCTGATTGATACCCTTGAGGTTCCCCTATCATCATAGATAGGTCGACTGGAAATCATGGAGGATGTGTGGCATTGATGATATGGTTTGTAAAAATATTTCTTTTCAATCGATAATGGAATTTGGGATGCAATGTGATCTGTTGAAAATGTATATAAAACCAATGGATACTGGTCCCCATCTTGAACATCTGGTAGTCCATCATGTTCAGATCATTATTCCTTGTCATCCTAGGGTCCAAAAAACTATTGATGGTAAATTATTGGTGGTACCGAAGTGGATTGGTTTGGTTTTTGGATGACAATTATAATTGATGTTTAGTGACTAATATATTCACTTCACTTTTGGATGTCCCCTGGTGGTGGTGGTAATATCACTATCAAATTCTTATAGGAATTGGTCACACAACTACCTCATGTACGAGGGTGGTGGTAATCATTAGTTACTGTTCTGGAATCTCACATTATGATAGTTTTATCCCATCACAAAAATCACACCATTATCATGGGTATTAAAATAGAGGACAACGTGTGATGACTAGGAAGGATGAACTATAAACCCCTAAAAGGGACCAATAACATATTCCACATAAATATACATATTGATATATATGAGGACCCTGTGGATTTCACCTTCCAATATGGAAAGTCTCACATGTCCTGATCCTACCCTAGAATCTAGAAGTCCATGTAGAAATCAATTATCTAGGATTCCTTATCCTCAGAATTAGATTGGTCAATGATGACATGGAGTTTCCAAATATTTATTCTTCATCAATGATGGTTCTCAACTATACCAATGGGATGTTATTTAGGGAATCCTAATTTATATGTCAAGGGATAAAATCCCTGATGTGTGACTCTAAAATGATTATCGATTTACCAGGGATGACCCTTGATCTTGTTGATGCTAGAGAATTAATAAGATTTCCATTATCTCTCATCATTGTAGTATATCCTATAACATATTCTAGTGGTGTTTCTCATTGATAGGGACATCAAAATATATATGTGTTTGATGGGGTATTTATACCAGTCAATCAATTATGGATACCTATTCATTGGTAGTTGGAATATAGCACAATTCCCTTATTGTGGTGTGGGTTACTGGAACTGTGTAGGGAAATGAACCATGTGGAAAATTCTCTTATACCATTACCTAATGTTGGCATCTAGTTTATTGGACATGGGCATGCAGAGGAGGTGTAAATTTCACATATTCTTTTCCCTTATTGATAGTTCATTTTTGGAAATAATAGGGCCTGTTTAGGGAGGATCGTTTGTGTGTCGAATGTAGTAGTCATATCTAGGGTGACTCGAGCATCCCCAACCCCCTCATTGTCGGGGAGATAATAATATGATCACAAAGGTTAGAGAATCTTGATGTAGTTTGATTTCAGAATGGGGAGTTGTTCTTACTTTCATGGTCCTTGGGGGATGCGATGTTCGAAAGGAGATGATGAAAACTGGTCCTGTATGGACATATATATTCTGGGAAAGACCTATATAGTAGTGAATGATGTACAAGGTTTTATATCACCATATGTTGGATGATCATTTTTGGTGAAATGGGGAGAATGTGGTCGGTAGCTCATATTGCAACTGAAGTTTTGATGGAGGTAGTGTTATTTAAGAGTTTTTCTTTATAATTTCTCTGACAAAGATACCTTAGGTAATAGGGTAACTAATTTCATGAGGCTAGGGTCCTTCAAGGAATGGGGATTTAACCATCAGTACATGTAAAAAGAAAACAATTTCTAAATCCGGAGAATCATCCAATATTTCAAATATAAAGAGGATTCCATATAAATAATTTCAAAAACTAAATATGACTAAATTACAGCCAACCAAATATCTTTTGAGTTCCTTACCGTTACTACCATTTCCTTTTATGGACCTATCTTGTGATATATTTATCTGATGACATGAAAATCATATTATATATTGAAATATATTAGTCCCCATTTTGAGGATAACATAATCATGATTGGATTACCATTTCAACTTCTAATTATATCACTAGCGTGTTTCTAGACATATTCACATGATTCAGGTTTGTGTTTCTGATTTATATCCCCACATTTCTAGTATTTAAAGGTATGTGGTATACATCACATTGAAAAGAGATGACTAGGCCTTAATCAAAATAAGAGTATTGGGTTATTGTTCCTAAATTTATGGATTCCTCGTTGGAACATGTCAGTTTATCTTGGACTCCATCATTGATTTATGTCATGTATTTTTAACACATTTATGGTTCCATCTATTATTGGAAAGCATTTGATAAAACTAATTCTATATGTAAATTATTATTTTTTTTTAACAGCGAAGAAACCTTCAATCATGGGAGTACTCATGTAGGGAATCATTATGAATGTCCAGACCGAAGTTGCATTAGTCACATGTATTTATCTATATCGAAAATAATTGCATCTAAGGCATCATAGGACACATAACCTATTGTATACAATGATGATCCCGATGTAATAATTTTGAGGGGGTTTGTACTATGAGTATGTTTACCTTATACATACCATGTATCAAATGAAGTATGCACTATGGTATTGGTCACTAGATATATGTGTTGTGGAGAAAGAACATGTCATAAGGTTGAGACAAATCCGGGAATGAGTTTAATGTCATGTGGACATGGGAATATGTTTGAATTATTTTAGGGAGAAAATGGATGGAATAATATTTCTCTTGATATTGATCTAGGAGTTGTGTCCTATGGAGGGAAAATTTAACACATGAATGGTGTACCAAAATGTCCCTTGAGAAGGATTTGGAATGGCTGAGTCAGAGTTCCCCATAATATGAATCCAAATGGTTGATAAGAATGCACTTTGAGACGGATCATGGAGGTTTTTCACTAGTAGGAAGAACATATTTTTATTATAGATCAAGAAATCCATTGAGGATAGTGAAATTGATTGATCAGAATTCCCCTTGAGGGGGATTAGGCAGTTACATCCACAAGAGGGAGTACCTAGGATTACAAGTGGTCAGAACACATCTTGAGATGAATCCAAGGGATTGATCTGAATTACCCTTGATGAAGATTAGGGAGGTACATCACATTGAGGGAGAAAATTATTTCTATTTTGTTTTGGAAAACCCTTGATGTGAACCCGATATATTTTTATGAAATCCCCTTAAGTTTGAATATAGAGGTACATAATAAGGAGTGATCATTCTTTACTTTGGTTACAACACCCCATGAGTCAAACATGAGAGATTAATCAGAATACACCATGAGATAGATTAGGGGGGAACATCCCTATGAGGTAGCACTTATTTGTTCCATTAGATATGATTAAAACTGGGTAATGATTCCCATGTACCATTTTTAAAAAATTGGTATTGAATCCCTTGTTTTTTGATGCCACATTTTATGGTCGTTGTAGGTGACCGATCCAATTAGTTTAACGTAATGTTGTAAGATGTTCACATAATGAATGGAGAATCTTAGAGTAATGGTACAAGGATTAGGAATCAGACCATACAATCCTAATGTGATTAGTCTACGTTAGAGTAGTGTGGGTATCAATCAATAATAAACCATTTGTAAGAACATCCAAACAAAGGTGGGAGAGATGGTTTGGGTCTTACACATCGAAACATCCCAATTGTTGGGGTTTAATCACCATGAGAAGATAATTAGTAATACCATTATGGACATATAAGGGGAATCTTATTTTCACAACATTGGGTAAGATTATAATTTTATGTCAGGTTCTAAGTTTGTTGTTGTGAATTTGAACATCATATAACTATGATGTGAAACATAGTGTTTTCAGGCCATGAAACATAGATGTGGGGAGGTTCACCCCTCACCACTATTGATTATGTGACAATATATCACTATACATTCAGTGGGGCATTGATTTGGAACTTATATAGTACACTGATGTGAGGATTGGATTGTAATTAGGTACATGTTATTGTTTTTTTGTTGAGAATCAATAGGGATAGAATTTTCAATACTAACAAGAAAATGGTAGGTGGTAGGAAAGAGACACACTTGTACTAGAGATGGTGGACATCATTTTTGGTGGAATAGGTCATATGAGTACTTGGGGTGTAGCTGAACCAGTCTAGGATATATGTATAGGACTTGGGCACTCAACCATCAAGAAGGAGGCCCATTATAAGGGAGGCACCAAGGGGATGCACAAGTTAGTTGTTTTCAGAGGTCTAGGGAATCAGGAAGAGTTTATTAAAAAATAATTTTCTTCATGGAGGTGATGGGATTCATGAAGGAGTAGGATTCATGAAACAAGGTGACCTATAACGACCCATACTTTATATACATGGTTAATACTTCAAAATTGAAGAAAACGTATTACAACATATAATAAAACCATGGATGGACCGTATAGGTATAGTTTCTTTAGAAACTGGTAAACATAAACAACAGGTTCATAAAGCGTCTACACTGTCTCCCATTTATTTCATCATAGCTATAGTCCCTTTAGGCATATCTTACTTAATAACATTCTTCCTGACCAAAGGAAAGAAAACATTCAAAAGGGTGAGCTCAAATTCTCAGTAAGGGTAAACAAAAGAAATATCAATCACATCATATTAATAAGAACATAACATTTTGGAAAACATACCCTAAAAAAGAGATCATAATTTCTTAACATGGGAAAAATCATAGTAGTGAAATGTAATCAAAATAATCATAACATAAAACATTATGCTTTAGGGCATACACACATAATCATAGAGAATCATTTCTTATTAGTCAAGACTCATTTCCAAGACTATCTTAGCGGACAAATTCCATTTCTGAACCGAGTTCATTCCTCATTTCTGTCTTCATTCACCGAACTGTTTTAACATGTCGTTCCTGTAACAGCCCGAGATTTTATAAAAAAAAGATTCTTTTTAATTTCATTAATGTCTTGTGTTGTATGCTACAATAAAAGGAGCTTGCTCAACATGCATCCTTGACTTTCCATGCATTACATGCAATCGCGACCTTCCTCGATAGCATGTGTAGTACGCAATACCTAGTTTCACTAAACAACGATATGCTATTGAAATATTATTAAAACTAGTTGTTATGAATAGTAATAACCACCTTTTAAAATTTTAGAAATTTTAGCTCTCAAAATGGACTTCATTTTTGGATTCATAGTGTCGAATTTTGCCTAAGGTGAAATTTTGGAACTTTTCGGATAACTTTCATATTCTGATGAATAATATATATTACTAAATTATAATTAAAAACAACTTTTTTAATCGAAATAATTAATAGTGATAAATTATTATTTTGAGTGGTTTTAAAGTATATTTAGAATAGATTTTTACAATTTAATACAATGTTGGTCATTGGATGTAATTTCACATTTAAACCAGTTATAAACAAGTGTCAATCTTTTGATAGTTATTATTTCTTAAAAACACGCCATTTGTTTTGACGACGGGAATTAATTTTTAAATTAGTTAATGTAACTGATATGTTTTGAATTTGGTAAAATAGACATCATTTTTGAGTTCATAATATCAAATATAGCTTCGGCCTAATTTTTGGTATTTTTCTGGAAACTTTCATTTTTTTGATGAATAGTGAAACCACTAAGTGGTAGTAAAAAAATTAATTTTTCATAAAACATAATTTTACCGCTTCTGTGAGTGAAATTTCAAAAATCCGAGAGACACGGTTGATGTCAGTTAGTAAAATGTGGTTCATTGATATGAAAATAATTTTTGGTGAATAGTGACTTTTTAATTTTTTACCACGGTTAAAAGTAAATAGGGTAATTAAGGGTAAAAATGATATTATTATTATCCTAACACATGTCCTAATTCTATTGGGTAAGTTTAAATCAACCAAAAACAACCTTAGGAATACAAGAAGACCATTTAGGCCCACTTGGATTAGATTAGGACATTTATTATTATTTAATTCAAAGATGAGTTAAAAGAGTTAAAATCAAAGTTTATTAACTAAAACATTTTTAATATAGGGTGATACAAAAGATAAATTCGATTTTAAATATTCATTAGAAATTGAATAAGATTTTCTACATAATGATATTTTATTTATAATTTTTAGACATTAAATAAATTAATTTATTTATGACACAATGATGATGCAGTAATTACCATAATAGTGAAAAATTATAACAATTGATATTATAAATACACAAATAAATATAATTTGAGACTTTTTATGAATTACACTAATTTTCTAGGTTACTATGACATGTTAGTATTGATTTAATTAACTTTATCAGAACTAATAATTCTTTTATGATTTTCACAAAATCAATTACTAAATAGTGTCAAAATTGACATAAAATAGTTTTTAAAACAAATATTATATTATTAATTGTTATTTTATTCCTAAAAATCTATTGTTTGGCCGAATGACATAGATAAGGTTATATATATTAATCATAAACAACTTTGGGTTCGTTTTTCTGCTTATAGTATGTTTATTAACCATATTGTATAAGAACACAAGAAGACACGGTAAAAGTAAAATTATTTAACTTAATGTTAAATCTAAATAATAAGGTTAAAATAGGAACTTAAACTTGTCTAAATTCTATTGGATGAGAGGATTTCGACCCACCCCACCTTATCTTCTAAATAAATCAATTTGGATCTATTTAAAACCGAATTGAACTTTATAATAAAATAATAGTTTTAGTTATTCCAAAGGTACCACTCTCCTCCCTTATAAAAGGGCACCTCATCCCTCTCTTCCTCACAACGCTTTGAGCCTTCATGCTCGGCCAAACCCTGAAATATTACCTTCTCCACTTCCCTAGAAACACCTTATAGGTTCTAGTCTTCCTCAAAGACCAATTTTAGTTCCCTAAAAGGAGATCTCAACGAGGCGCTTCTAAGAAGAGGTAATGTCTGTTACCGATTCTTTAAACTTTATTACTTCTTCCACTTCTTCTTCTTAGGTTGTTTCATTATGAAGTAATATCATCAATATCACTAATATACTGATATGTTATTATAATTATGAAACTACCTTATTTCACCATTTATCCATCCTATGGAAAATGAAATCATCGCGCGTGCGTATGTACGGAATACCGTCTCCACACCGTGGTATAATCTATTTTCCACCACCACCTTAATTGGATTGGTATAATGGTGTAAATAAGGACTATATATGACTATTATAAAGTGATATTGATTCTGAAATATTATACATACACTCCAATACAATTCCACGACCATAGGAAGAATATCATCACTCATGCGTACGTACGGAATGTCGTCTCCACAATGTGATGCGACTCATTCTACATGACCTTCATTTCATAATGATTATACAAATGAATTTAATGAATGAATGTGATATATATTACACTAATAAAATTCTGGAAATGAGTTATCTATAACCTAAAGAGAATAATAAGAATTTATTCGACAAAACACGCATAAGAACAAAAGGTTATAAACACCCAAATAACAAGTAGCAATGAAATATTACTACTAAGAAGCTAAGAATATGACCATATATGATATCATAAAAATAATGATGATTCTGGAATAATTCAATAAAATTATTTAAATCATTATACAGAAGGTTCGGACACGTACAAAGCATATCGAACCTAAGGTAAGGGATAAATTTTCAATCTCATTTTTATCCGAGATTGCTTATACGTAAGTATTTACTAGGGTTCTGTTTATCATCCATGACCATGTTTTCTAAAAATGATTTCATAAAATGTTTACCATTCATACATGGATTTTTAAAGTCATTTTTACCCTTTATTGACTTTTTACCACATTGTATGAATGGAATCTTTCCTTTGGTTACCATATAAGGTACTTTTTCAATTTTCTGAAAATAGTACGAGAGAAATGTTTTTTTTACTTATATGGCATTAATGGATTTTTAAAACATTATTTACAAGAAGATACCTTTACATGTTTTCAAGTTTATTTGTAATCAACTTCTTTTAGTTAGAATTTTATGACATTTTAAGAAAGGAAAAGTGTTTTTGAAGTTGAAAGGATATTTTCTTCAAGAATGGAGTTCAAGTGCTTTATCAAAATTATTTTCCATTTAAGAAAATATAGGGTTCTGTTTATATCCCTATTATTACATTGATTAGATTATGTTTTGATGGAATTATTTTTATGAATTACTTTATCTTATATGAATTGTCTTATGATGTCATGTTGTTTAAGAATCCCATTTTTACTACATGGGTTGTGCAATGATGTATGATTTATGATTTTGTGGCACACATAATAATGGTATCATTAAGAGATGGGTGGGACATATATCTCCCTCCAATGCATTGGGTAATATTATATATCTCATGAGATAGACATGGATGGAACGGTAGGTTATACCGGTTCAGTGAAACAGGACTGAAACGAGGGTTGACTCAGTTCAGAAATAGACTTTGTCCACTAAGATAGTCTTGGAAATGAGTCTTGACTAAAAAGAAATGAGTTTATATGATTAGGGGTGTATGCCAAAAAGTTTCATGTTTTATGTTATGAATATTTGGATTACATTTCACTACTATGATTTAGCCCATGTTATAATGTTATGATCTCTTTTGCAGGTTATGATTTACAAAAGATATGTTCTTATGAATATGACATGATTGATATTTCTTTTGTTTACCCTTACTGAGTATTTGAGCTCACCCTTTTATGTTTTCTTTTCCTCAGGACATAAAGAAAGGATTTAGGTTTTAAAGAAATAAAGATCTTTAGGGGAGATGTTGAAGATCTTTCACCACGATTAGAAGATTATATTCCGAGTTTCCAAAGACACTAAACTATTACGGTCCTTGTGTGTGTGTTTTTGTTATGTACTAAGTATTCCAAAAAAGTAATGTAATGTCCATGTACGTCATGCTTCAGGTCTCTACAGTTGGTATCAGAGGAAAGGTTTAGTCAACCTTTGGAAACTAGAATGCGAGAGCATTAGTGAGATCCCTAGAGATATTTCTATGGTATGTCTAGGGATGTCACTAGGGATAAGTATACGTATAGGATACAGTCCTAGAACTATGGTAACGATCATAGAATTTAACCTAAGATGTTAGATATTGAGGATACTCCCCCTTTATTATGTGGTTTTCCCTAGCTTGACTTTTTCCTCTCACACTATTCTTTTTGGGTTTTAGATGATGGATGGAACCCGAAGGAACCGTGTTGATCAATGCAATGGACAATGAAATGATTGTCCTCCTGAACAAACAAATGTTATGGGAGATGGAGTGAAAAATCTTATTGCTATACTTACACAAGCTATGAATCATTCTGGACTTCCAAATGAGCAGATATTGGAACAATATTCTATTGAGTCCTTCACGAGGCAACGTACACCTTCTTTCAGCGGGAGTACTGATCCATTAGTTGCTAAACAATGGATTAGTACTACTAAAAATATATTTTCAGTTCTTCAATGTTCTGAACATGATAATGTCATCTTAGCAGTGTATCGTTTGGAAGGTGATGATGATCAATGGTGTAATCTTATTAAGAATACGAGGCAAAGGGATGAAATTGAGTCCATGGAATGGGACGTGTTCAAGAACATAGTTTTCAATAAGTACTTCCCTCGTATTCTTTGAACAAAGATGGAGGAAGAGTTTCTTCAACTAAAGCAAAAGGATGATGAATCTGTTGGTCTATACGAAGCGAATTTTACAAGGCTAGCAAGTTATGCATATGGCTTTATCATCCAACCTGAAAGTAAAGTTGATCGATTCTTCAGTGGCTTAAAACCAAATCTTCAAAGGGAATTAGCTATAAGAGACTTCAGTAGCTATGAAGAAATTGTGCATTGTGCTATCAAGGTAGAAATGGAAGTTGGTGTTACTTATCCATCTAGTAGTTTTGACAAGAAACGAAAGATGGAGGTCAAGGAGAAATCTCAGAATAATGGTGAAAATAAGATGAATGTTTCCTTATGCTCAAAGTGTGGAATGAAGCATGGTGGATATTGTCTTAAAGGGACAAGTAAATGTTTCAAATGTGGAAAGGAAGGTCATCGGGCGTTCGAATGCCGCAATGATGGAAAGAAGATGTCTAATGATGCAAACAAAGGAAGGGATACACAGAATTAACCTACTACAGTTGAATGTTTCAAGTGCAAGGAGATGGGACATTATGCCAATAAATGCCCTAATCCAAGGGTTAGTGATGATTGACATGAGTAACCACTTAAGGCAAAGGACATAGGGAAGTCACATGCGATCACCATTGGTGATGTTGAATATGACAACGATTTGGTGGAATGATTAAGTGTTTATGTAATGGGATTCCAAAATAATGTTGGTTATTGGAATATTTATGTATTGGTCTATTGTGGTCTTCAATAATTTTATACCGGTAACCATTGAAAGTGATTGAGATATTTTTCGGGAAAAAAAGCTGATATGCACATAATGAAGGGAACACGAGAAAAAGACATATTTGACAGTATTCATGAGCTAATGATTGATATAAGGACTAAGTGATATCATGGTTTGAGTATATAGAAATTTAAGGATTTTGGTATATGGAAGGTGTTAACTTTTAACTACATTAATGTTTTCACTAAGGTTCAATGGGTGTTCATTTTTCAAGAGAATACATGATTAAGGCCTTCGAATGTTTGGAATGTGACCAACAAAACATATCTCCTGATATACGGGGATCAACGATGGTATTAACATGCTTGTTATATGAAATCTTTGGTAATAGTTTTCACTATAATATGAGATTGGACAGCAGTATTATGGATAAGCCTAAATATTGGAATAGACTATGTTGAACATAAGTTAGTATTGTTTAAGGATAAAGTTTTTTTTCGATATTATTGATGGGATGTTATAGTAATGTAGTTTTAGAAAAAGGACAACCTGCAGGACAGGCGACAGCCCATCGCATCGGACAAGGTCGTGGGAATCGAACCCACAACCGAAGTGCGACTAGCCTTTATCGCCTACCACTGGCCTACAGGAAGTACCTGGTTAGTAGAAACTAGTTTTATTTTATTACATGGTATGATATATGAATTATATGTTCATTTTTGAAATCGTATACGATTAACTTCACCATATTGGTCTTATGTATTTTTTATAACTTTTGTAACCTTTTGTTTGAGACAGATGGAATGACCCATCACTCTATCACATGTTCTTCTAACACTTCACGAATGACAAATCCAACTTCATTTCATTAAGATTTGAAGTGGAAATTGTCCAATGAATGACCAACGGTGACACAGTACCAAAATCACGAAAGTATTTCTACTAATTCCAATTTCATCAACATTAGGGAAATGATCTTGAAAACCAAAAATGTTGTCCTAGTGCTCATATATCTGATGTATTAGATGGTACCTTAGATCGTCACAAATTTATGGCTTTGTGATTGCTGGCTTTTCAATAGCCATGTTCTCTACCACACTCCATCAGAACATGATGGTCAGATTTCACTTCCATATCCATATTTTCTCCTATGTGGAAACCCAGTGATTAGTTTATTTGGGTAATTGTTACATTTCATACATTAGTTTTAAATCATAGTTTTGGTATTCCTTTTTACGATGTGGGTTTATATTAAATAAACTTTCGAGTAGTAAACCATTTATAACCCTGACGAATTTCGAGGGGGAAATTCAATTTAAGGGGGGTAGAATGTAACAGCCCGAGATTTTATAAAAAAAATATTCTTTTTAATTTCATTAATGTCTTGTGTTGTACGCTACACCAAAAGGAGCTTGCTCAACACGCATCCTTGACTTTCCTTGCATTACACGCAATCACGACCTTCCTCGATAGCGTGTGTAGTACGCAATACCAAGTTTCACTAAACAACGATATGCTATTAAAATATTATTAAAAATAGCCGTTATGAATAGTAATAACCACATTTTAAAATTTTATAAATTTTAGCTCTCAAAATGGACTTCATTTTTGTATTTGGAGTGTCGAATTTATCCTAAGGTGAAATTTTGGTACTTTTCGGATAACTTTCATATTCTGATGAATAGTGAAAATTACTAAATTATAAATAAAAACAACATTTTTAATCGAAATAATTAATAGTGATAAATTATTAATTTGAGTGGTTTTAAAGTATATATAGAATATATTTTTACAATTTAATACAATGTTGGTCATTGGATGTAATTTCATATTTAAACCAGTTATAAACAAGTGTCAATCTTTTGATAGTTATTATCTCTTCAAAACACGCCATTTGTTTTGACGACGGGAATTAATTTTTAAATTAGTTAATGTAACAGATATCTTTTGAATTTGGTAAAATAGACATCTTTTTTGAGTTCATAATATCAAATATATCTTAGGCCAAATTTTTGGTATTTTTCTAGAAACCTTCATTTTTTTGATGAATAGTGAAACCACTAAGTGGTAGTAAAAAAAATGAATTTTTCATAAAACTTAATTTTACCACTTCTGTGAGTGGAATTTCAAAAATCCGAGAGACACGGTTGATGTCAGTAAGTAAAATGTGGTCCAATGAGATTAAAATAAATTTTGGTGAATAGTAACTTTTTAATTTTTTTTCCCACGGTTAAAAGTAAATAGGGTAATTAAGGGTAAAAATGATATTATTATTACCCTAACACATGTCCTAATTCTATTTGATAAGTTTAATTAGACCAAAAACAACCATAGGAATAAAATATGACCATTTAGGCCCACTTGGATTAGATTAGGACATTTATTATTATTTAATTCAAAGAAGAGTTAAAAGAGTTAAAATCAAAGTTTATTTACTAAAACATTTTTAATATAGGGTTATACATAAGATAAATTCAATTTTAAATATTCATTAGAAATCTAATCAGATTTTCTAAATAATGATATTTTATTTATATTTTTTAGACAATAAATAAATAAATTTTTTATGACACAATGATGATGCAGTAATTAGCATAATAGTGAAAAATTATAAAAATTGATATTCTAAATACCCAAATAAATATAATTTGAGAATTTTTATGAATTCCAGTAATTTTATAGGTTACTATGACATGTTATTATTGATTTAAATAACTTTATTCGAACTAATCATTCTGTTATGATTTTCACAAAAATCAATTACTAAATGGTGTCAAAATTGACATAAAATAGTTTTTAAAACAAATATTATATTATTAATTGTTATTTTAATCTTAAAAATATGAGGTTCGTCCAAATGACTTAGATAAGGTTATATATATTAATAATAATCAACTTGGGGTTCTTTTGGCTGCTTATAGTAAGTTTATTAACATTATAGTATAAGAACACAAGAAGACACGGTAAAAGTAAAATTATTTATCTTAATGTTAAATCTAAATGATAAGGTAAAAATAGGAACCTAAACTTGTCTAAATTATATTGGATGAGAGGATTTCGACCAATCCCCACCTATTATTCGAAATAAATCAATTTGGAGCTATTTCAAACTGAATATGACTTTATAATAAAATAATAGTTTTAGTTATTCCAATGATACCCCTCTCCTCCCGTATAAAATGGTACCTCCTCCCTCTCTTCCTCACAACACTTTGAGCCTTCATGCTCGGCAAACCCCTGCCAAATTCCCTTCTCCACTTCCCTAGAAACATCCTTGAGGTTCTGGTCTTCCTCAAAGACCAATTTTCGTGCCCTAAAAGGAGATCTCAAAGAGGCGCTTCAAAGAAGAGGTAATGTCCGTTACCGATTCTTTCATCTTTATTTATTTTTCCACTTCTTCTTCTTAGGTTTTTTCATTATGAAGTAATAAGATCAGAATCACTTATATACTAATATGTTATTATAATTATGAAGAACCTTATTTCACCATCTATCCATCCTATGGAAAATGAAATCACCGCGCGTGCGTACGTACGGAATTCCGTCTCCACGCCGTGGTGTAATCTATTTTCCACCACCACCTTACTTGTATGGGTATAATGGTGTAAATAATGACTATATATGACTATTATAAAGTGATATTGATTCTTAAATAGTATATATACACTCCAATACAATTCCACGATCATAGGAACGATATCATCACTCGTGCGTACGTACGGAATACCGTCTCCACGATGTGATGCGACTTGTTCTACATGACCTTCATTTCATAATTATTATACAAATGAATTGAATGAATTAATATGATATATAATACACTAATAACATTCTAGAAATGAGGTATCTATATCCTAAAGAGAAGAATAATAATTTATTCAACAAAACACGCATAAGATCAAAAAGTTATAAACACCCGAATAACAAGTAGCAATGAAATATTACTACTAAGAAGATGAGAATATGACCATATATGATATAATAAAAATAAGTATGATTCTGGAATAAGTCAATAACATTATTTAAATCATTATACAGGAGGTTCGGACACGTACAAAGCATATCATACCTAAGGTAAGGGATAAATTTTCAATTTCATTTTTATCCGAGATTGCTTATACGTAAGTATTTACTGGGGTTATGTTTATCATCCATGACCATGTATTCTAAAAATGATTTCATAAAATGTTTACCATTCTTACATGGATGTTTAAAGTCATTTTTACCCTTTATTTACTTTTTACCACATTGTATGAATGGAATCTTTCCTTTGGTTACCATATAATGTACTTTTTGACTTTTCTGAAAAAAGTACGAGAAAAATGATTTTTTTAACTTATATGGCATGAATGGATTTTTAAAACATTATTCACAAGAATCTTCCTTTACAATTTTTCAAGTTTATTTTTAATCAACTTCTTTTATTTAAAATTTTATGACATGTTAAGAAAGGAAAAGTGTTTTTGAAGTTGAAAGGATATTTTCCTCAAGAATGGAGTTCAAGTGCTTTATCAAAATTATATTCCATCTAAGATAATATAGGGTTCTGTTTATATCCCAATTATTACATTGATTTGATTATGTTGTGATGGAATTATTTTTATTAATTCCTTTATCTTATATGAATTGTTTTATGATGTCATGTTGATTAAGAATCCCATTTTTACTACACGGGTTATGAAATGATGTATGATTTATGATTTTGTGGCACAAAAAAGAATGGAATCATTAAGAGATGGGTGGGACCTATATCTCCCTCCAATTCATTGGGTAAAGATTTTATATCTCATGAGATAGACATGGCTGGAACGGTAGGTTATACTGATTCAGTGAAACAGGACTGAAATGAGGGTGACTCGGTTCAGAAATAGACTTTGTCCACTAAGATAGTCTTGGCAATGAGTCTTGACTAACAAGAAATGATTCTCTATGATTATGTGTGTATGCCACAAAGTTTCTTGTTTTATGTTATGATTATTGGGATTACATTTCACTACTATGATTTATCCCATGTTATGAAGTTATGATCTCTTTTGCAGGTTAATATTTCCAAAAGATCTGTTCTTATGAATATGACGTGATTGATATTTCTTTTGTTTACCCTTACTGAGCATTTGAGATCACCTTTTTATGTTTTCTTTTCCCCAGGACATAAATAAAGGATTTACGATTAAAACAAAAAGAAGATCTTTATGGGAGATGTTGATGATCTTTCACCACGACTAGAAGATTATATTCCGAGTTTCCAAAGACACTAAACTATTACGGTCCTTGTGTGTGTGTTTTTGTTATGTACTATGTATTCCGCAAAAGTAATGTAATGTCCATGAACGTCAAGCTTCAGGTCTCTACAGTTCATGCCATGTCTATCTCATGAGATATAAAATCTTTACCCAATGCATTGGATGGAGATATGGGTCCCACCCATCTCATAATGATACCATTATTATGTGTGCCACAAAATCATAAATCATACATCATTGTATAACCCATGTAATAAAAATAGGATTCTTAAACATCGTGACATCATAAAACAATTCATATAGGATAAAGGAATTAATAAAAATAATTCCATCGAAACATAATAAAATAAATTTAATAATATGGATAGAAACAGAACTCTTTATTTTCATAGATGGAAAATAATTTTGATAAAACACTTGAACTCCATTCTTGAGGAAAATATCCATTCTACTACAAAAACACTTTTCACTTATTAACATGTCATAGAATTCTAAAATAAAAGAAGTTGATTAAAAATAAACTTGAAACCTTGTAAAGGAAGCTTCTTGTAAATAATTTTTTAAAAATTTATTCATGTCGTATAAGTTAAAAAAACCTTCTTCTCGTACTTTTGTCGGAAAAGTCAAAAAGTACCTCGTACGAAAAATGACAAAAGACTCCTTTCATATCATTTACTAAAAACTAATCGAAGGGTAAAATTGGATTTATTCAATTGTAGTGGATGGAAATAATATTACATATTGAGGAAACATGGATGTTCATGATAAAATACACCCCATTAAATTCCAAAGTATAAACAATCTTGGGTAAAAATGAGATTGTGATATTTCCCTTACCTTAGGTCCGATTTTTTTCTTAAGTGTCCGAACCTCTTGTATAATGATTTAAATAAATTCATTGACTTATTCTAGAAACATACTCATTGTTATGATATCATATATGTTCATATTCTTATCTTTTTATTAGTAATATTTCATTGCTACTTGTTATTCGGGTGTTTATTACTTTTTGTTCTTATGCGTGTTTTGTTGAATAAATTCTTATTCTTCTTTTTAGGATATAGATACCTCATTTCTAGAATGGTATTAGTGTAGTATATATCATATTTATTCAATCACTTAATTTATGTAATCATTATGCAATTAAAATCATGTAGAACGAGTCGCATCACATCTTGGTGACGGTATTCCGTACGTACGCACGAGCAATGATATCATTACCATGATCACAGAATTGTAATGGATTGTATGTATACTATTTAAGAATAAATATCACTTTAAAATAATCATATATATTCATTATTTACACCATTATACCGATCCAAGTAAGGTGGTGGTGGAAAATAGATTACACCACGACGTGGAGACGGTATTCCGTACGTACGCATGTGCGGTGATTTCGTTTTCCGTAGGATGGATAGATGGTGAAATTGAGTTGTTTCATACATATAATAAAATATCAGTACATGACTGATATTGATGTTATTAATTAATAATGAAACAACTAATGAAGAATAAGTGGAAGAAGAAATAATGTTGAAAGAATCGATAACGGACATTACCTCTTCTTTGAAGCGACTCTATGATACCTCCTTTTAGGGCACCAAAATTGGTCTTTAAAGAAGACCAGGACCTCTAGTATGTTTCTAGGGAAGTGGAGACAAGAAATTGGTAGGTTTTGGCCGAGCATGAAGGCTCAAATTGGTGTGAGGAAGAGAGGGAGGAGGTGCCCTTTTATAAGGGAGGAGAGAGGCAACTTTGCAAAAACTAAAAATATTATTTTATTATAATGAAATAATCGGTTTTAATTAGCTCCAAATTGATTTAATTAGAATATAAGGTGTGGATGGGTAGAAATCATCTCATCAAATATAATTTGGACCAATTTAGTTTACTATTGTAATCTTATCATTTAGATTTAACTTTAAGTTAGATAATTTTACTTTTACCGTGTCTTTTTGTGTTCTTACACTATAAAGTTCATAACCTTACTATAACAATACAAACAAACCCAAAGTAGTTTATTATTAATATATATAACCTTATTTAAGTCATTTGGCCGAGCCTTAGAGTTTTAGGAATAAAATATCAATTAATAATATAATATTTGTTTTACAAATGATTTTATGTCAATTTTGTCACTATTTGGTAATTGATTTTTGTGAAAATCATAACAGAATGTTTAGTTAGAAAACTGTTAATTAAATCAATACTAACATGTCATATTAACCTATAAAATTACTAGAATTCATAAAAAGTCTCATATTACATTTATTTGGGTATTTATAACATAAATTATGTCAATATTTCATTAATAAGATAATTACTGCATTATCTTTGTGTCAAACATAAATTAAATTATTTAATGTCTAAAAATTACAAATAAAATACCATTATGTAGGAGATATTTTTAGGTTTCTAATTAATATTTATAGTCTAATTTATCTTATGTATAACCCTATATTAAAAATTATTTACTTATTAAACTTTTATTTTAACTATTTTAACCCTTCTTTAAAACAAATTAATAATAAATGTCCAAATCTAATACATGTTGCCCTAAATGAACATATTTTATTCCTAAGGTTGTTTTTGGTCGAATTATACTTATCCAGCAGAATTAGGACATGTGTTAGGGTAATAATAATATCATTTTTACCTTTAATTACCCTATTTACTTTTAACCGTGGTAAATAAAAGTAAAAAAGTTACTATTCACCAAAAAATATTTTCATCTCATTGAACCACATTATATATACTGACGTCAACCATGTCTCTCATATTTTTGAAATTTCATTCACAAATGTGATAAAATTATGTTTTATGTAAATTTGCAAATTCTTCTAGGAGGTGGGTAAAAGACGGTGAAAAGTTCAATAAAATATTTATATATCTAAAATTATTATAATATTAATCCAATGAATTATATTGAACATATATAGGTATTATGTTTCAATTTTTACCTAAAATAAATTTAAATAAAATAAATAATTATTTAAATAAAAAGTCTGTTTTTAAATAGTAACCCAGTGTTTTCACTATTCATCAAAAATTGAAAGTTTCCAGAAAAATACCAAAATTTCACCCTAGGCTAATTTTGATATTCCGAATCCAAAAATGAAGTCCATTTTGAGATATAAAATTTAAAAAATTTCAAAAAGTGGTTATTAGTATTCATAATGGCTTGTGTTAATAATATTTTAATAGTATATCGTTGTTTAGTGAAACTAGGTATTGCGTACAACGCAAGTTATCGAGGAAGGTCGCGATTGCGTGTAATGAAATCCAAGAAAGTGTTATGTGTAGTGAAAGATTCCTTTGATGATTTATATAACAAAAAAAGAAAATATTTCTCATAAAAGTCTCTGGTGTTACATTCTACCCCCCATAAAATGAATTTCGCCCTCGCAATTCGTCACTTTGTAACAAACAGATGAGGATACCTCTCCCTCATCATATCCTCAAGCTCCAATGTAGCTTCTTCTAATTGGTGGTTCCTCAATAAAACATTCACCAAGCGAGTGGTCTTGTTCCGTAGGACTTTTTCACTACGATCAAGAATCTCTATTAGATGTTCTTCATAAGAATGATCTTGTTCTAGTGGTACAACTTCTGAGATGAGTACATGTGAAGGATCAGGTATGTACCTTCTCAGGAGAGATTCATGGAACACATCATGAACTTGAGAGAGATTCGGTGGAAGTTCCAATCGGTAAGCTACCATCCCAACACGATCCAGTATTTCGAAAGGACCGATATACCTAGGGCTCAGCTTTCCCTTCTTTCAAAATCGCATTACTCTCTTCCAAGGAGATATTCGTAAGAACACTTTATCACCCACTTCAAACTCTAAGTCTTTTCTTCGGTTGTCGGCATAACTTTTTTGTCGACTCTGAGCTGCTCTTATGTGTTGTTGAATAGATCGTACCTTTTCTGACATCTCATCAACAAGATCAGGTCCAAATAGCTTTCTTTCCCTGACTTCATCCTAGTAAGTTGGATTCCTACATTTCTTTCTATAGAGATCTTCATAAGGAGACATCTGAATACTGGAGTGAAAGAAATTATTATAAGAAAATTCCACCAAAGGTAGGTGTTGATCCCAACCACCTTTGAAATCCATAGAGAAAGCTCTCATCATATCTTCTAGAGTTTGAATTGTCCTCTCAGACTGACCTTCTGTTTGAGGATGATAAGAAGTGATGAAACTCAACTCTATATCCAGAGTATGCTAAAGACTTTGCTAGAACATTGAGGTAATCCTCGGATCCCGATCAGATATAATAGGAAGTGGTACTCCATGAAATCTTACCACTTCCTTTACATATATCATGTAAAGCTTATCAAGAGATAAATCCACTATAATAACAATGAAGTGTGCTGACTTTGTAAGATGATCAACTATGACCCAGATAGCATTATTTCATTTGGATGTTTTAGGAAGTCCTGTGACAAAGTCCATAGTGATGTTTTCCCATTTTTATTCGGGTATGGGTAATGGTTGTAACATCCCCTTAGACTTATGTCTCTCAGCTTTAACTTGCTGACAAACCATGCATCGAGAGACATATTAAGCAACATCTCATTTCATTCAATCCCACCAAAAGTACTCCTTCAGGTCCCTATACATCTTCGTGCTTCTAGGATGAATAGAGAATGAAGAACTATGAGCCTCATCCAACAGCTCCTTCTTTAATTCGGGGATGGGAGGAACACAAACTCGATTCCAGAACATTATTATCCAATGACAATCAAGGTTGAATTAGGAACATTTCTCACCTTCTTTTGTAACTCTACATCTTCATTATGTGCCTCTTTAATCTTAACATTTATATATTGTTGAACATTCATTTGGGAAAGATATGATTTTTCCCCATTCATTATAATTCCAAGATTCATCCTTTTTAAATCCTTATATATTGGATATTTTGTGATCCTCATCATGGATAAACTAGCATGGTCTTTTTGACTTGATGCATCTACCACCTTGTTTGCTTTCCCAGGGTGGTAATGAATTGAGCAGTCGTAATCCTTAATCAGCTCCAACCATCTTCTTTGGCGCATATTTAGCTCCTTTTGTGTGAAAATATACTTTAAAATTTAATGATCAGTATAAATGTCACACCATTCTCCATAAAGATAATGCCTCCAAATCTTTAATGCAATGATTACAGCAACTAACTCCAAATCATGATTTGGGTAATTTTTCCCATGGATTTTCAACTGTGATGAGGCATAAGCTATCACCATATCAGTTTTCATAAGAACTCACCACAATCCATTCTTGGATGCATCACTATAGTTCACAACCCATTATCCACTACAAGGCATTGTGAGCACATGTGCACTGAATAAACTTCATTTCAACTCCTTGAAATTCTCTTCACTTTCCTCTGTCCAAAAAACATAACTACAATTAGAGTCAACCTGGTGAGTGGATTAGATAATCATGAAAAATCATTCAAAAAACATCGATAATATCCAGCCAAACCAAGAAAACAACGGATCTCAGTTACTGTTGTTGGTCTCGACAATCTTTCGATAACCTCTGTTTTTGCTGGATCCACAGATATCCCCTCTTTTGAGATTATGTGACCCAAAAAAGAAACTTTTTCAAGCCAAAATTCACAATTGGTAAATTTGTCATAAAGCTTCTCCTTTCTCAGGGTCTTCAATATTATTCTCAAGTGATCTTCATGTTCTTCCTTTCTCTTTGAATATACAATAATATCATCTATAAATACTACCACAAACAGATCAAGATAGTCTCTAAAGACTTTATTCATCAGATCTATGAAGATTACAGGTGAATTAGTAAGACCAAACTGCATCACAATAAATTCATAGTGTCCATACCTTGTACAGAAAGCCATCTTAGGTATATCCTCCCTTTTGACCCTTAATTGATGATACCCTGAACGAAGATCAGTCTTGGAAAAGTATTGAGCTCCGCATAGTAGGTCAAATAAGTCATCAATGCCAGGGAGAGGATATTTGTTCTTGATAGTGATCTTGTTAAGTTCTCGATAATCAATGTAGAGTCTCATTGATCCATATTTCATCATAACAAACAGAACAGGTGCTCCCCAAGGTGACACACTAGGGCATATGAACCCCTTATCAAGATTCTATTGGAGTTCCTTCTTCAATTCCTGCAACTCAATTTGGTCCATTCTATAAGGTGTCTTTGAAATAGGCAAAGCACCCGGTATGAGTTCGATTGAAAAATCAACTTCAAAATTTGGTGGAAGACCCGAAAATTCATCTGGAATGACATGGTCAAAATCCCGTACAATGGGCATATTCTTAATCGTGAGTTTCCCACCAACCATTTGAGATAAATAACCTTCATTTAGTGGAATCAAGACCCATAAAATGGAAGAAATTTCCACTGAATGGTTATGTTCATCCTTGCATCGATAGACGATCAATGATTGATCTGGAATATGAAATGTGACTTTTATTCTCTGGAAATCGATATGAGCTCCGTATAGAGAAATCCAATCCATGCCAAGAATCACATCAAATTCCACAATAGGGAGGATCAAAAGATTTGAAGGAAGCACATTCCCAAAAACTTCAATCGGAGAAGAATTATAAAATGTTGATGCGACTATTGTGCCATTAGGGGTTGTCACAGCTAATTCAACATCTAATTGTTGAGGTAATACGGTGATACCCTTAGAAAATTCTTCAGAAATAAATGAGTTGGTGGATCCATAATCAAATAAAACATTTGATACTTTAGAGTGGATGGGAATTGTCCCTTTCACCACATCGTTATCGTACTCCACATCACTGATCGAAATTTCATGTGACATTCCATTGCCTTTAGCCTTAAGATTTTTTTTGACATCGATCATCATCCACAACCCTTGGATTAGGGAATTGATTGGAATAATTCCCCATTTCCTTGGACTTGTAACATTGAAGTGTAGGAGGTGATCTCTATGTAGCCTTTTCATTGTTCACATCACTAGTCATTTTCTTCCCATCATTGCGGCATTCAAATGACCGATTACCTTAATTTCCACATTTGAAAAATTTACTTGTCCCTTTAAGACAACTCCCTCCATGTTTCTTTCCACACTTTGAGCATAAGGGAAAATTCATCTTCATTTCAGTGTGCTCTTTATATTTTCTTTTGAATCCCATTTTCATCTTCTTATCAAACCCATATGACTGATGGGTTACTACAATCTCCATCACAACTATCAGATCACATCGAACGATTTCCTCATAGCTATTGAATTCCCTTATGTCTAACGCCATTCGAAGACTTGGTTTTAAGCCACTAAAGAATCGATCGATCTTACTCTTAGGTTGGATAATAATACCAGAAGCGTACCTTTCATGTCTTGTAAAATTTGCTTCATAGCTACCAACAGATTCATCATCCTATTTCTTTAGTTCAAGAAACTACTTCTCCATCTTTGTTCGTAGAATATGAGGGATGTACTTATTGAAAAATAAGTTCTTGAAGTCTTCCTATTCCATGGACTCAATTTCATCTCTTGGCCTCATATTCATTATAAGATTCCACCATTGATCAGCATCACCTTCCAAATAATACACTGCTAAGATGACTTTATCATGTTCAGAACATTGAAAAACTGAAAATATCTTTTCAGTAGTACTAATCCATTGTTCAGCAACTAATGGATCAGTAGACCCGTTGAATGAAGGTGGACACATCCTCATGAAGGATTCAACAGAATGTGGCTCCTTCCTTTGCTCGTTTGGAAGTCTTTCATGATTCATATCTTGAGAAAGTGGTGTGAGCATGGCTACAAGATTTCTCACTCAAGCTCCCATAATGTTTGGTTTCTCAGGGGGACAATCATTGCATTTCCCATCGCATTCCTCATTAACACAGTTCCTTCAAGTTCTAGACATTAACTAAAACCAAGAAGAATAGTGTAAGCAACACTAATAATAATAGGAAAACCACAAAATCAAGAATAAAATTTCATACTTATTGTCTTATCCTAGGTTATTCATGGCCATTTCTATAACACTAAGATTATGTTCTATTCTTAGACTTATCCTTAGGATTCTTACTATGTCTTTCACATCCTAGTTTCCAAAGGTTGACTATACCTTTCCTCTGATACCAACTATAATGACCCATACATTACATACATGGTTAATACATAAAAATTGATGCAAACTTGTTAAAACACAAAACAAACCCATGGAAGGACCATATAGGTATAGTGTCTTTAGAAACTGGGAAAAATAAACAACTGGTTGATAAAGCGTCTACACTATCTCCCATTTATTTCATCATATCTATATTCCATTTTGGCATATCTTAATTAATAAACTTCTTCCTGACCTAAGGAAAGAAAACATAAAAAAGGGTGAGCTCAAATGCTCAGTAAGGATAAACAAAAGAAAAATCAATCACATCATATTCATAAGAACATAACATTTTAGAAATCATACCCTGTAAAAGAGATCATAATTTCATAACATGGGATAAGTCATGGTAGTGAAATGTAATCAAAATAATCATAACTTAAAACATGAATCTTTTTGGAATACACACATAATCATAGAGAATCATTTCTTATTTGTCAAGACTCATTTCCAGGTCCATCTTAGTGGAAAAAGTCCATTTCTGAACTGAGTTCATTCCTCATTTCAGTCCTATTTCACTGAACCGGTTTAACCTGCTGTTCCAGCCATGTCTATCTCATGAGATATAAAATCTTTACCCAATGCATTGGAGGGAGATATAGGTCCCACCCATCTCAAAATGATACCATTCTTATATGTGCCACAAAATCGTAAATCATACATCATTGCATAACCCATGTAATAAAAATGGAATTCTTAAACATCGTGACATCATAAAAAATTCATATAGGATAAAGGAATTCATAAAAATAATTCCATCACAACATAATCAAATAAATTTAATAATAGGGATAGAAACAAAACCCTTTATTGTTTTAGATGGAAAATAATTTTGATAAAACACTTGTACTCCATTCTTGAGAAAAATAACTATTCTACTTCAAAAACACTTTTCATTTCTTAACATGTCGTACAATTATAAACAAAAAGAAGTTTATTAAAAATAAACTTGAAAACATGTAAATAAATCTTCTTGGAAATAATGTTTTAAAAATCCATTCAGGCCGTATAATTTAAAAAACATTCTTCTCATACTTTTTTCGGAAAAGTCAAAAAGTACCTCGTACGAAAAACTAAAAAATATTCCTTTTCATTTATTTTACTAAAAACTCACCGAAGGGTAAAATTGGATTTAAAAAATTGTAGGTGGATGGAAATAATATTACATATAGAGGAAACCTGGATGTGTATGATAAAATAGAACCCAGTAAATTCCAATGTATAAACAATCTCGGATAAAAATGAGATTGTGATATTTCCTTTACCTTAGGTCTGATTTTCTTTGTAAGTGTCTGAACCTCTTGTATAATGATTTAAATAATGACATTGACTTATTACAGAATCATACTCATTGTTATGATATCATATATGGTCATATTCTTAGCTTATTATTAGTAATATTTCATTGCTACTTGTTATTCGGGTGTTTATTACTTTTTGTTCTTATGCGTGTTTTGTGGAATAAATTATTATTCTTCTTTTTTAGGTTATATATACCTCATTCTAGAATGGTATTAGTTTAATATATATCATATTTATTCACTCAATTCATTTATGTAATCATTATGCAATGAAAATCATGTAGAACGAGTCGCATCACATCGTGGAGATGATATTCCGTTCGTACGCACGAGCGATGATATCGTTCCCATGATCGTGGGATTTTATTGGAGTGTATGTATACTATTTCAGAATCAATATCACTTTAAAATAATAATATATATATATTAATTACACCATTATACCCATACAAGTAAAGTGGTGTTGGAAAATAGATTACACCACGGCGTGGAGATGGTATTCCGTACGTACACACGCGCTGTGATTTCATTTTCCATAGGATGGATCGATGGTGAAATAGGGTTGTTTCATAAATATAATAACATATAAGTATATGAGTGATAATTATGTTATTAATTCATAATTAAACAACTAAAGATGAATAAGTGGAAGAAGAAATAAAGATGAAAGAATCGGTAACAGACATTACCTATTCTTTGAAGCGCCTCTTTGAGACCTCAATTTAGGGCACTAAAAATGGTCTTTGAAGAGGACCAGGACATCTAGGATGTTTCTAGGGAAGTGGAGAGGATAACAGTTCAAGGGCTGGCTGAGCATGAAGGCACAATGTGGTGTGAGGAAGAGAGGGAGGAGGTGTCCTTTTATAAAGGAGGAGAGGGGCACCTTTGGAAAAACTAAAACTATTAATTTATTATAATGAAATATTCAGTTATAAATATGTCAAAATTGATTTATTTCGAAGATAAGGTGGGGATGGGTCAAAATAATCTCATCCAATAGAATTTGGACAAGTTTATTTTACTATTTTAACCTTATCATTTAGATTTAACTTTAAGTTAGATAATTTTACTTTTACCTTGTCTTTTTGTGTTCTTACACTATAAGGTTAATTAACATAATATAACAAGCCAAACTAACCCCAAGTTGTTTATTATTAATATATATAACCTTATATAAGTCATTTGGCCGAGGGTTATATTTTTAGGAATAAAATAACAATTAATAATATAATATTTGTTTTAAACACTATTTTATGTCAATTTTGACACTATTTGGTAATTGATTTTTGTGAAAATAATGAAAGAATTATTAGTTCTAAAAAAGTTTATTAAATCAATTATAACATGTCATAGTAACCTAGAAAATTAGTTAAATTCATAAAAAGTCTAAAATTACATTTATTTGTGTATTTATAACACCAATTATGTCAATATTTCATTAATAAGATAATTACTGTATCATTTTTGTGTCATTATTAAATTAAATTATGTAAGGTCTAAAAATTACAAATAAAATACCATTATGTAGGAAATCTTTTTATCTTTCCAATTAATATTTATAGTCGAATTTATCTTATGTATAACCCTATATTAAAAATTATTTACTTATTAAACTTTGATTTTAACTATTTTAACCCTTCTTTAAAAAAATTAATAATAAATGTCCTAATCCAATCCATGTGGGACTAAATGGTCATATTTTATTCCTAAGGTTTATTTTGGTAGAATTACACTTATCCAATAGAATTAGGAAATGTTTTAGGTGAATAATAATATCATTTTACCCTTAATTACCCTATTTACATTTAACCGTGGTAAATAAAAGTAAAACATTACTATTCACCAAAAATTATTTTCATCTCATTGAACAACATTTTATATACTGGAATCAACCGTGTCTCTCGGATTTTTGAAATTCCACTCACAGAAGTGGTAAAATTATGTTTTATTCAAATTTGAAAATTCTCCTAGAAGGTGGGTAAAAGACGGTGAAAAGTTCAATAAAATTTTTATATATAAAAAATTATTATAAAATTACTCCAATGAATTAAATTGAACTTATATAGGTATTATGTATCAATTTTGACCTAAAATAAATTTATATAAAATAAATAATTATTTAAATAAAAAGTAGGGTTCTAAATAGTAACACAGTGTTTTCACTATTGATCAAAAATTGAAAGTTTCCAGAAAAATTCCAAAATTTCACCCTATGTTAATTTCCATATTCCAAATCAAAAAATGAAGTCCATTTTGAAAAAAAAATTACAAAATCTCAAAAAGTGGTTATTACTATTCATAACTACAAGTTTTAATAATATTTTAATAGCATACCGTTGTTTCGTGATACTCGATATTGCGTACGACGCAAGCTATCGAGGAAGGTTGAGATTGCGTGTAAAGCAAGACAAGCAAGTGTTGTGTGTAGTGAAAGATTCCTTTGATGATTTATATAACATAAAAATAAAATATTTCTCATAAAATCCTCTTGTTTTACATTACCCTACCTCAAAGGGAAGTCCTTTCCCATTAGGAGAGTTCTTTGCAAAGTTTGAATGCTTTATAAATCCATAATTTCCATAGATGGCCTTATTCAATTGCATAGGGTATAAGACATCAGAAAAAACATCCACCGCCATGTGGGAGGTTTTCAAGTGCATAAGGAAGGGTGTTTTGAAAATATATGAAAGTTATGGTGAACCATATTCTATTTTTTTATAATGATCAAGTGGTTCATGAAGCATGGGAGGCATATGCATTTGGACCTATTCAGAAGCTGAAAAGAGGGGTAACGATCCCTAAAATGAAAGACTATGGATCAGTGTTATTAATTGGAACGTTCTATTGATAATATCAGATCCCCTAATGAGGAATGGGGTGATTTGAAATGGTTCACTACTCCGTGACAATGAATATCCTAATCTATAAGACATTACCAAATGTTCGCAGGATTGTGAAACACTATTAGACACATGGAGGAACATTTCCATTTCATCATACTATTGAGATGGGAACTTATCATCCAAGATATTTTTGATCTATAGATATTCATAAATATAAGTTTACTCTCAAAGATTACTTTTAATTGATATTTTGGGAAATTTTTGATCAAATTTTCATTGATCTATCTGTATCTACCTCAACCTTTCATAAAAAATGTGTATTTCATCACCAATATATATATAATGGTTATAAGAATATAAATTTATATAAAAACACACACATATATATATAGAGTAAAAAACTAAAATGAGAATATACGAATTTGGGCAATGAGATAAATAGGATTATATGTCTCTCTCTCTCTATGTGTGTGTAAAACACTTAATGTTGTTTTTATATTTATGTTTAAAAAATATAAACAAACCAGATATTTATAAATTTTATGAGATTTATAAATGGTTGTGTCCATGTTTTTATTTGAATCCACCTTAAACCACATTGTTTTTTTGATACCAATGTTTGATGGGTTATTGGGTATTTTTCATGAATGGGAGCATGAGGTGAGTGTGTGTTCATTACTAATTATCATTGTTTGTTAAATATAATTTTATTCGTAAATTTTCATTAATTAATTTCATTGCTTTTTTGGTTTTGTTCCTATGAACATGGGGATCTTTGTTGGAGTCTTCACTTATATTAGACTAGATATATATACAATAAAATTTTATCCACTATTTTGTGATATGGATAAATGGGGATTTCCATACTAATGAGGTTGTGCGTATACTATTTAGATTTATTCTATTAGTATGAAATATAAACAAGATGCTCAGTTCTTGTTTAATAAAGACTAATATAGTCTCACAATATGATCATCAATAGAACCCAATACATTTATTCATGTGGTTGGATAATTCACATTGGGGGGATCCCTTAACTTTGTCGATATACCCTCACTTCATCATGTGTGAATAACAAAAAATTAGATACATTTATTCCATTTTTTATCTAATAATAATGTACCAATTTTATTTTTCTATCACTTTCTTCCATTTCTATTGGATTTTCTGAATCATTTTAATAAATGATTAAATGAAACATAAAAATTAAATAATGTATTATTACATGGATCATGTGTAATTTATAAATAAAAATTTTAAAGTGGTTTCTTTATCTACCAATAAAATTTAGTGAGGGTTGATAAAAATTTTGGGGATTTATATGTTTCTAAATATTATTTACTAAAAAAACACATAAATTATCAATTTATTTCAAATATTAAATAAATTGATATTTTTCATAATTTTAAAAAATATGGAGTAGTTTTTTATTTTCATCCCTACTATGATTTATCTCATTCTTATTAGTCTTTTCAAATGAATTCATTGATATAGATTTTTTCTACTCTTAAGATAATTGACTTATCTAAGGTGACATGTTTATTTTATTATATTTATTATATGGTTCCTATAACATTATTTCATTATACCTAATTTAACTTTTGTATAATTTATATTTTTCCCATTATGTGATTTACTTTGTAGAGTTAGGATTAATTATATTCACATATTGAGGGTAGTGATATCATTATATGGATTAAGAAAATGAATCAGTAAGAACCTTTTTTGTCTTTCTCTAAATATGTAGGGGTGGGAGACTGGGGGGGTAGGTGAATTGTTTTTGATAATCCATGGATAATTTATTTATTTTATAATATCTAAATTTTAATTGATGTATAAAATATAGATTGGTAATATAGATATTTCATTTAATGTATACTGTTTATTTTACTCTGATAATAGGTAGACATCATCCTAATTGTATTTCTTTGATCTCCTATTAGATGTCGTTAACCCTTTTTGATGTGAAAATTACATTGAGAACTATCAAATGATAGATCTTGCATTTGATGGATAGACTGCTCAAAACATTTCATCAACAAATTCCTTCTCAAATACATAGATATGTTCATCATGTAAATACAATGACTCTCAACAATTTTAGTTTTGTATATACTAGTAAGAAAAGATAACCAGAAATGAAATATTAGGCACATGACATAAAATACATTATAAATCCAATGGGATACACCTAATTAATTATATTAATCATTCCTAGCTCTATCGATGGATCATCAATCCTATTAATATTATTTCCATGAAATATTTGTAAAGTATCATTCCTAAATTTCTCCTTATCAAACCATGCTATAACCATAAAAATATATGTAACCATTATGAGAATACAAATATTTCTAGATCTATCATTTTTGACCTTTTGACTAGATATGAAATATTCTTTTCCCATGACCTTCAACAAGAAGAATTTTACCAGCCACATCATCATTGATCAAGGATTCATGATATCATTTCTTATAAGAACTATATTAACTATTTAAACTCTCATAAATTCTATTTTGATTCCACTATTAAATATATATTGAAAATAATAACAAAAACATTTACTTAATATATAATATTTATTTATATATTAAATGATACATTATAATCATAACAATCATACTTTAATATATTAATTGACCATTACAAGTGACACACCTTATTTGAATCATTTGGAAAATTGAATCATTTAGCAAATATAATATAAATATTATCCATGAAATTAATATTATGTAAAGAGGTTGTGAAGTCCATATGTTTTATTTCATAATCATATTGATTTTCATGAATATAAAAATATGAATGAAATATATATTCACAATAGTTATAAATGATTAATCATATTCAATACATTTTTTTTGTAAAATTTTCCACCAAATAAAAGTTTTTGGAAGACACTTCACCATCCATATTAGATTAAATTTGGGAAGACCACATGAACCCTATGAGGCATGATTATTTTGGTGTATATCTCATGTAAAAGACATGTTCAGAAAACATGGAGTCTATATCATACTTTATTGTTTTTATCAATTAATAATAATCATAACACTCAATGATTCATATTATTAATGTGGTTTTTTACTTATAAATGACTATTCATCAAAACTGCCCATGAATATCCATATATCTCATGTTCCTAATGAACCATACATGAAAATTGAGGTTCATTTATAAAATGACATTATTATTTATCCACAACTCATTATTAAATTGGATCAACCTCTTTTTCATGAGAATTTATGGGTTTTCATTCTTGAGAATACGAATTTTTATCTATCTTCTCATATATGAATCTATCTATAGATATTCTCCCAATGTAAAACAATTTCATGAGACATGAGCAAATTTTTTAGAGGTTTTAGAGTAATAAAATCCATTACTTTTCATAGGATAACCTAAAAGCAATTATTTTTTGACATGGTGTCTATATATATTAAATCAATTCATTGTACGACTGTTATGAAAACCTATATCCCCATAAATAAAAATATTGGAATGTTCATATACCATATCTTAGATGGGGTATTTTTTAATACATTAGATGAAATATGATTAATTAGAAATGAATCCATTTTCAGGGAATAACCTCATCATGTTGTAATAATCATAGATTAAAACAACCCAGATTAACTAATACCCATCATGATATGATTTCTTCTCTTGGACCCAATAATTCTTTGAGGAATTATAGGAGGACTGGGTTGTGAAGTAATTTAAAAACTATAATATTATAAAATTTATAAAAAAATGTATTCAAAACCATAATCTTATAGAAAAACATAACACCCCAACCTAATTTATTTTTTATTTAATTTGATATCCTTTTATAAATTTCAATGCTTCATGCTTATTCATCATCAAAAAATATATCCATACCAACTAAAGTCATTGGAAATGTTAATGAAGTAAATATAACAACAAATTTTTTAACTAATTAGTATTCATATATTATAATGTGTGAGATCAATTATACTATAATACCATTCACCATTTTTTCCAAATAGTGACTTTATCATTTTACTAAATAATATAATCCCATGAATAAAATGATTCATAATCGAATGAGTCCAAGAATTCATATCTATAGGCTTATCAAATACCTTTACTGTTTATATGGATGAGGTGATAATTCAAATGGTTGTTTAGATTATAATAATCCCTAATAATTTTATTCTAGAAGATTTAAATAGGATTATCCGTTTATATATTGTATACATTTTTCATTTTATTCCAATTTCCACAAAAAAATTTCATTTCATATATCAAATAACTAGTGATAATGTTCATGAATGAAAATAACTTTTTTCACAAAAAATATAGAGAAAATATAGTTATGATTATGATTTGTACATAATAACAATTTTCCAACAATATTATTTACACACTAAGTACAAATATATCATAGAAAAAAACATCTAATTTAGAAAATATGGTTTCTTTGTAGACATAAAGACCAAATTAACCCTTTTTCAATTATATCGTATATAAACGTTTGTGTTTTTAGCTTAAATGTGTGATGTGTCCCCAGTTTCAAATACCGATGACTTGGAGTTAGTAAACCTGAAATCTATAACATTCAAATTTAGGGCCATTTAATTATTCTCATTGAAAACGCCTATCAAACCTTGATACAAATAATTAAATATTTAAATGGTTACAACTATTAGTGATCTGAAAATTATTATCAATCATGGAATAATCTAATGGAATTACATATTAGTGGTTGAGTATCATGTATTATATATTTTTATTAGGATCTTTTATAGATAATGCTTCATTAAAAAGTCATTATCCATTACACAATATCTATTAACTAATACAATATTCATATTTATATAAGAAAATATCTCAATATTACATGGAACACATTTCATTATTTTTTAGATGGTCTATAAAAGTAGTAAAAAAGTTATTATTGGATTGTTGAGTGTAATGATAATTATTTATAATTATATATTTGATACTCATCAATATTCTATATGTATCTTATCCCTTGTATTTTCCACCTATGTAAAACCCAAAATATACATCAAAATGAGATAACACAAGAAGATACAAGGGAACCCTTGAAGGGAATGAAAATACCTTATTATAATATCCTATGTCACTTAGTACATATTTAAATTTCATAATATTATCAATAGCCACCCCATTATGACATGAAACATAACCGTTAGATCATTGAAGTCATGGAACATGAACCAATTGAATGAATCTCATACATTGTATTTGATAGGGTTTCTTTTATAATTTCCCCAATTTAAAATAAATTATATGAATATTAAATTGATATATAATACATATTATTTAATATTTATATTCAAATTTTTTATCATTTAATGTATTTAAGATTATATTTATTTATTTTTAAAATCCATATTCTAGTTAGTAATTAAATGCGTCCATGCTTCATTAATGTGTACTAATTTCTAAAACTCATAGTTTGTGTTACTCTCCTAGAAAATTATGTTAAAAGTATTAATACTTTATAAAATGTAACATATAAAAAAGGAAGATAATCTATTCATTTAAAATCAATGAGTTCTATGAGACTGATAATCTCTACATGAGTAGTCCTCAAGTGATATACAACTAACCCTATGAACTTTCCCTTGTTTCGAATATACCTTTAGTCATGCGGGTAATAGAAAACCAATTCCTTCTCCATAAAGAGACTTTACTTAATATTGAATTTAATTCATGGAATTTATGAAAAATAATATTCAAAAATATTCTATAAAACTATATTTTAATTAATAATTTCAATTAAAATTTTTGTCAAGGAATATAAAGAATAAATTTTATATTGTCGTACATAGAATTAAAAGTGAGGATCTATCCATTAGATGTAATTTATTGCATAATTAAATCATGCACAATATTTATAAAAAAATATTTTATATATAATAATATATAATGTAATACAATCTAACTAAATGAATATTTCCTAAATTTTAACAAGTAAACAATTTATAAACCCTTTCTTAAATAAAATATTATTATAAATTTTTTTTTGTAAATATAAACATTTAGGTTGTTTCGTAATTATATATATATCTAGTTTTATGTCGACTAATATCAACTTTAAATATTAAATATTTCATATTATTCATTACATAGTATATAAATATATATATTAATATATAAAATTTCGTGAAATAATTTATACCTCATTTCATATTATGTTAATCCTTTTATATAATTCTTTTATCATATATATTTTATTATTTAATCCTTTAATATTATGAATCAACAAATGTTTTTATGTATGGATATAAAATTTCTATAAATAATACACCATTAAATATTTATAATTTCAATTGAATTATTTTTAATTGATTCACATTTTTATAAATAATTATATTTATATTTTAGCATATATATTAATTTATAACCATTAAAAGTTACACCTAATGGTTTTTGTATATGAAATTTACATATAAGTCAAAATACATCTAATATATTTTGGTGAATGTTATTTTAAATATTAAAATTTATTATTTTACAATAGAAATTATATATTAATTTTTTATTAACAATAGAAGATTTATAATTAAAAAATTATAATTTAATTATAATCTAAATTTTTCAAAAATACCTTTTATTGATATTTAAAATCATTTTATAATCCAAATAAAATTATCAATGTAAAAAATATATTTGATAAAAAAAATTAACCATAACAATATATCCCTTCCAATGTAAATTTAATTTAAGGTTACCATTATGTTGAAATTAAACATAAAGGAATAAAGTAATCTTTATCTATAAATTCTACATGATGTTAATTGGAGTTATTTTAACACCACATAAGTGTAATTATTCATCAAATTTATGTAGAACTGTCTATGTAGAGATATTAATTGGTTACTATTACACATAATTTCTATATAAATTTATTATGTATACCTATAAAAGATAAAAAATGCTATGTTTGTAAATATAGTTACATAGAAATTATATAATATGGGAGAACTATGGTTACCTTTATACTGAGCTTTTGTATAAAGGTAGTGTGTACAATGATTTAGGATGTTATTGTAAATCCTTTTAAACTATAAATATTTATTTAATTTGCGAATAAAAATTGTTTAATATATGAAAAATAAATAATTGATACTAAATATTGTTTAATTTTAATCAACTTATGATCATTAGTGGTAGGATATTCATAAGGATGTCAGAGGAATAAATATAATGTAACAAAAATATTTCATGGAATAACAATGTAGTAGCCTCTTTCATCCTCGGAATTTGGATAATTATTGAGGAAGTTACTGAGGATCAAATAATTTCTTCCCAATACATCCATTGGGTAACAAGATCAAGAGGATCCAAATCTCCTTAATAGAAATCTATTATACATGAACAGGTTCTAATACCATCACCAATGGTGGTAAAATAGTTATAGGAATACAAAATATTTTAAAATATTTCAATGAATCGTATCTTTTACTATAAAATTGAAGGATCTCATAAAAACAAAACAATACGTAATCAAAATATTATAATATAAGAAAAGATCAACACTTATCCATTTTTGAGGAATTTATTTTTTCAGTCATACAATATAATAAAATGATACCCATTACTTATACCTCATTTATGATCATTTTTAACTCTTTTTAGGTCCAAATTAATGTGTAACGCCCCGACCCCAGCTACCCAAAGTCGGTGCATTACTTCGTAACATTGGAATGATCACAAAAGATCAAGTCTCGAAAGACCGATTATTTTAGTAGCCTTGGAAACACTAGATACATTCATAAGTCTTACATTACATCATAAAGTAAAAACTACAATAACAAAGTCTCCATAGTCCACACTCATATCCTCTTCTTACTGTCCCTGCAGGTCATTCATAAAATACTTCTTCACATCCTGGAAAATATTAAAACATTGAAAGGGGTGAGCTCATATGCACAGTAAGGATAACAATATAGCGGAAGCTTTCATCAATAAACATAAACATTTAACGAAATGTATAACTAAAACAAAAGCCTTTTAAATTTGAACTTCAACATAATATGGAAAAAGTAACATGAGATAATTCCAATTACTTCTTCACATGGATATTATACTGGTCGAATAATCACATGCAATATCAATAACCACTTTCATAATGATGGAATGAATAATGCCAGACTATCATAACAACGTAGCCAAGGCCTCGTGCCAAGACCACAAATAATATTTGTTCAAGGCCCCGTGCCAAGACACTAGTTTTTCTAATGTGACCTGCTGATGCATCGAGGAGCTATAGAGGGCTTCACCCGTCACTTATTAAGTCCAATGCATTCCTCATATGAATAGGTTTAAACATATCATAAACCATAACATAATTGTATCACATAAAACATGCATAAAGGAAACATAACATTTCCACATTTCAATCACAAGTTATCAACACAAAACATTGATATAATAAAAATACATTCAAAACCATTTTCAATACCAAAATAAAATAATGTTAAAACTTTGTATTTATTTTTCATTAAAAAAAGTTATGGCTTGTAGAGGAAGCCGAAACTCAAATAATGGTCACGACGGCGGAGAAGTCGTTGTCGCCGCATATGTACGGCATGAAAAACATTCCCTTTTTGTCATTTAGTAAAAATCTTTGTAAAAAAAGATTCCTTTTTGAATAAAAGTCAAAGTCAAAGGGGTTTATACACCGTATAAAAGAAAGTTGTGTATAAAACAAAATATGCCTCCATGAAAGGAGATTGAGACGAAGACCCTTACAAAGATAATTTTTTTGAATACAATACATCTATTATGTGTATTCACTATAAGTACACATAAATAAATTACAAATACATGATAGGACATAATAATATCATGACATAATTTGAAAGTATAAGATTAACCCATTGAATAGAAATTGGGTTAAGAAGTTCCCTTACCTTGCGTCCTGTCTTGACTCGACCATTCTTTAACCTCATGAATAATAAACTAGAGTTAATTTATAATTTATTAAGAACCTTTTTCAAGTTTTCTATTCCTTTTATATTACTTATTACCATGTTATGAACATTATGTAATTATTTCAGTTAATAACGGTCGTTTTGTCGATCTTTGGTACTTGAGTCAAAAATAAACTTCTTATAATTACACTTTGTTCATGTGGTAAAATATCCATTATATCCATAATTATATTAGTGATTTATATATTATATAAATCATATATATATCCAGTATATACATTCATTTATAATATTACATAACATTTAGAGGTAAGAAATGAAATGCACCATTCATGGAGATGGTAAGCCGTACGTACGCATGAACGCTACTTTCATTTCTATTTCGTATTTAATGGAATGAATTTATAATTATATAAAGGTATAATATAATTCCAGTATAATATAATGTATAATACCATTTACTCCATCCTTTATTCATCCCACATATGGCATTAACGATTCAAATCACTTTGAGGGGGTGGTAGTCCGCACTTCCTAAAATGAAATTATCACCTTTACCCATAATGGAAATCATAATGTATGACATAAATGAGAAATACAGCAGAATAAGGAAAACATAAACATAATACATATATCATATATGAAAATAGTGTCATCACATTGGCCACCATTAGAGGTGTTAAAAGAATATTGAAAAATCATCATTTTGTGAGGCAGTATTTCACCACCCACAGAAACAATATGTTCTTTAACCATTAGACGAAGGTGTGTGTATGTGTAAAACAAATAATTATCATGAAAATATCCTAGTATATTTTAGATACTGGTGTTGTTACAAAAAAAATGAATAAAAATAGTTTAAGGTGTTGGAGAAGCAAAATAAAATAGAACAACATTAGAGAAGACATTACCATAAAATCGGGTAACTCTTTTCGATTTGAGCCAAAGGCTTCCTTGGGAAGACTTATTCCCAAAGTTAGGCTTCTAAGAGTAAGGGAGGTAAGTTAAGAGAGTATTTTTTCAGAGTTTGGCCGAGCTAAAATGCTTTGATGTTGTGAGTAAGGTGGTAGTGGTGGGGGCCTTTTATAAGTGGAGAGGAGGGGCACTTTGGAAAGATTGAAATGTTACTTTATTATACAATGCTTTTCGGATTATAAAGGTCCCACACTTATATAATTCTAGTATAAGGTGATAAGGGTTCGAAATATTTTCATCCAATAGGCTTTAGACAAGTGTAATGCTTAGATTTTACATTATCCTTCCATTTTATTAAAATCGTTAATTAATGAGGTAATCGCTGCATCATCCTGATGTCATAAATAATTTAATTTATTTATTGTCTAAAAATTATAAAAAAATATCATTATGTAGTAAATATTTTTATATTTCTAATGAATATTTATAGTAAAAAATATGACTTGTATAACCCCATTTAAAAATTGGTTTAGTAAAACAACTCTTGTTTGTGACCTTTCTATTTTAACATTAAATAAAAAGTTATTTATGTCATTTTCCTACAAAAGTGGCTCCATGGGGTCCCCAAGTTGACCCATGGATTGTATTTGTCGTCCATGACACATCCATTTTGGGTAGGACATGTGTAATGTTCATTCCATGTTAATATAATACTATTTTTACCTTAAATTTTACTAATTACCTTTAATCGCGATTAATTAAACGTAAAAGTTACTATTCATCAAAAAATTATTTTAATCCCATTGAACCACATTTTACTTCCTAATGAAAACCATGTATGTCGGATTTTTGAAAATCAGTTATTTAACTACCACTTAGTGGTTTCAATATTCATCAAAAATTGAAGTTTTTCAGAACAATTCCAAAATTTCACCCTAAGCTATAATTGATATTCCGAATTCAAAAATGATGTCTATTTTATGAAATTACAAACATATAAGTTGCATTAATTAATTTTATAATTAATTCCCGTTGACACAACAAATAGCGTGTTTTTAAGAAACAATATATATCAAAAGATTGACAAATATTTATGTCCAATTTCAAAGTGAAATTAATTCTAATGAACACCATTGGATAAAATGGTAAACATATATTATAATTATACTTTAAAACCACTCAATATTATAACTTATCACTATAAATTATTCTGATTAAAAAATTAGTTTTTAGTATTTTTCACTATTCATAAAATTGGAAGTTTTCAGAAAAATACCAAAAATTCAACACAGGGCAATTTCGATATTACGAATCCAAAAATGAAGTCCATTTTGAAATGTAAAATATATATAATTTCAAAAATTGGTTATTAATATTCATAACTGCTACTTTTATTGGTCGCGGTGTGTTAGAACTCGAGGTTGCGTACAACACACGCTGCTCTATTATTCAAAGAGGAGCGTACCATGGAAGCTTGGGGTGTTACATTCTCCCCTCCTTCAGTAAATTGTGTCATCGCAATTTGAAATTTTTCTTTGAAATTAAAAGGTTGAAAATAGAAAATACCTTTGTGGAAACCCCACATCAGAAATAAGGTTAATAAAAATATAACTTTAAAAGAATGAAAGATAACTACAAAGGTCACCCGAGATAGCCCATAATAGGATTCTATGAAAATATGGAAATGGAAAAAAAACCATAAAGGTCTGATGGAGAGTTGTAGAAAACTGGATTAGGAGATAGTTAACCATAAGAAAATCAAAAACTTGTGATTGGTTAAACGGTCATTGAATCCCCTATTGGAAAAGTTAACCGGCAAAATTTTTGTTTTAAGTTATCTTTTATAATGTTGAGGAAGTTATTTAGGAGATTTACTAAGAATGTAAGGGAATATACGTACTTGTCATGTAGACTTTCATTCTGTAATAAATTTTTACCACAAATCCATCTTTCACTCTAAAAGGTAATAGAACCCAAAAATATTCTATTTGTCCTAATTGTATAAGGTTCCAAATATTAACACATTCCATTTAGATTAGTAAAACTATATTGTAATAACCAGGGACATCTTGTAGGATAGAGGTAGGTAATAAAGGCATGTCACACTATGGTTGTGGGTTCGATTCCTGCAGCTTTTTCCGACGTGACGGGTTATGCCCCACCATGAAGGTTGTATTTTTCCTAAAACTATAGTATTATAATATTCCAAAAAATAATCTTCATAAATGTTTTAACAATAAAAAATACTATCCAATGTTCAACTTAATCCATTCCAACCTATATAGTTATCCAAAATACCTCTGTCCATACTTTTTCTAAATGGTCTCTAAATTCGAAAATCAATTGTAACATCAGATTTCCCAAACAAATTAAAGTTTCTCTTATTGTCACATACATAAAATATGATTACCTTCATTATATTAAAACCATAATGAAAAAAAAAGTACAGCAGTACAATCCTTATATATATCACATTATTCTTATAACCAGAATATAATCCTTTTTTCCAAAAGCACCAATACATTAATTATTCCACTTCAAGTGTAGTAACAACATAAGATTTTCCTCGATACCTTGTCTTTTTTTGAGGTATGTTTCCCTGATGCTTAGGAAATTTATTCACATAATGCCCCATTTCCCTACAATTGTAGCATTCAACATTAATATCCTCTTTCTTTCCTTTGCAATCACGTGCCTGGTGACCTTTTTCTCCACATTTGTAACAAACTCCCATTCCTTTCAGGCAAGTACCGAGGTGATTCTTCCCACAATTATCGCATAATGGAAAATCCTTCATTCCCTTTTTCCCTTTATCCAGTTCTTGTTCCGCCATTCTCTTCTTCTCTTGCTTTACTTTTTTGTCATAAGACATTGAGAATTCCTTTTCTGTCCTGATAGCACACGAGACAATGTCTTGGTACGACAAGAAGGTTTGTCAGACTAATGCTTGACAAAGAAATTGTTTTAACCCATAAAAGAAATGATCAATCTTACTTCTTGTGTTACGTATATAATCTGCAGCATGCCTTGCTAACCTTGTAAAGTTAGCCTCATACTTTGCGACATTCTCATCCTCCTTTTGTCTCAGACTCAGAAATTTCCTTTCCTTATCTGCTCGTTGGTCATGTGGAAAGTATTTTTATAAGAAAATATCTTTGAACTCTCTCCATTCCATACTTGATACTTCTTCATCTTCCTTCGTGTTTTGAATCAGTGACCACCATTGATTGGCATCTCCAGTGAGGCGGTAGACTGCCATGACAACCTTCTCCCTTTTGCTACTCCTCAAGGAATGTAATATTTTTTCTGAGGAGTTTATCCATTTCTCAGATACTAATGGATTTGTACCCCCATTAAATGTTGGTGGTTGTTTCCTCATGAAGAAGTGTAATATTGATCCTCTACATTGCGGATCAGGGTGCTCCATACGAGTAAGGTTATAATTCATAACCTGAGTGAGTTGTCCCGGTATGGTAATAAGTTGATCATCACCAGTTGTATCTCCAGATCCACAATAATTATCTTGAGCAGGAGGGCAATCCCTACATGGAGTGCATGCATTGATACAGTTTCCATTCCTTCCAATAGGTGCCATTTCTATACAATGGCATAAACTAGATTAGTTAATGAATCAAAATACATAATTCCATACTTGTAAAATACTTAACATAAATTGAACTATTTAGTGATATAATCCATAAAAATGATTTCTCTGAGGAAGTATATACTCATAACCCTTCACAGTGGTTTGTAAAGAGAATGAGAATTATCCTAAGCATATCCCCCGAGAGTGTCGTTACCAAGAGTGCAGTAAGGCCCGTTGTCGTGAACCAGTTCCCGTTCGAGTCTAGCTCAAAGCGGTGTTTTTGGGTTTTACCCCTAGGTACATCTGTGCTAGAGCCGCCTCTACCTGCTTCTATCCAGACAGGGATGTATTGCTCATAAAACTCACAAAATCTCTATAATAAAAAAATTCTATGAAGTTTTTCTATACTAATCCTTAATGGCTATCTTTGGTCTATGCTCTCTAATCAGAGTTTATCTAAATCTAGCTTCCAAGGTTAGTACTAAACTGCCAATGATACCAACTGTAACGCCCTGACCCCAGCTACCCAGAGTCGGTGCATTACTTCGTAACATTGGAACGGTCACAAAAGATCATGTCTAAAAAGGCCGATTAGTTTAGTAGCCTTGGAATCACTAGATACATTCATAAGTCTTACATTACATCATAAAGTAAAAACTATAATAACAAAGTCTCCATAGTCCACACTCATATCCACTTCTTACTATCCCTGCCGGTCATTCATAAAATACTTCTTCACATCCTAGAAAATATTAAAACATTGAAAGGGGTGAGCTCAGATGCTTAGTAAGGATAACAATATAGCAGAAGCTTTCTTCAATAAACATAAACATTTAAGGAAATGTATAACTGAAACAAAAGCCTTTTAAATTTTAACTTCAACATAATATGGAAAAAGTAACATGAGATAATTCCAATTACTTCTTCACATGGATATTCTTCTGGTCGAATAATCACATGCAATATCAATAACCACTTTCATAATGATGGAATGCATAATTCCGAACTATCATAAAAATGTAGCCAAGTCATCGTGCCAAGACCACAAATAATATTTTGTCATGGCCTCATGCCAAGACACTGGTTTGACTCATGAGACCTGCCGATGCATAGAGGATCTATAGAGGGCTCCACCCGTCACTTATTAATTCAAATGCATTCCTCATATGAATATGTTTAAACATATCATAAACCATAACATAATCGTATCACATAAAACATTCATAAAGGAAACAGAAAATTTCCACATTTCAATCACAAGATATCAAAACAACACATTGATATAATAGAAACACTTTCAAAACCATTTTCAATACCAAAATAAAATAAAGTTAAAACATTGTATTTATTTTTCATTAAAAAAAGTTATGGCTTGTAGAGGAAGCCGAAACTCAAATATTGGTCACGGCGGCGGAGAAGTCGTTGTCGCCGCATATGTACGGCAAGAAAAACATTCCCTTTTTGTCGTTTAGTAAAAGTCTTTGTAAAAAAAGATTCCTTTTTTAATAAAAGTCAAAGTCCAAGGGGTTTATACGACGTATAAAAGAAAGTTGTGTATAAAACAAAATATGCCTCAATGAAAGGAGATTGAGACGAAGACCCTTACAAAGATAATTTTTTTAAATACAGTACATCTATTATGTGTATTCACTATAAGTAAGCATAAATAAATTACAAATACAAGGTAGGACATAATAATATCATGACATAACTTTAAAGTAGGAGATTAACCCAACGAATAGAAATTGGGTTAAGAAGTTCCCTTACCTTGCGTCCTTTCTTGACTCGACCACTCTTTAAACTCATGAATAATAAACTAGAGTTAATTTATAATAGATTAAGAACCTTTTTCAAGTTTTTTATTCCTTTTATATCACTTATTACCATGTTATGAACATTACGTAATTATTTAAGTTAATAACGGTCGTTTTGTCGATCTTTGGTACTTGAGTCAAAAATAAACTTCTTATAATTACACTTTGTTCATGTGGTAAAATATCCATTATATCCTTAATTATATTCATGATGTATATATGATATAAATCATATATATCCAGTATATACATTCATTTATAATATTACATAACATTTAAAGGTAAGAAATGAAATGAACTGTTCATGTAGACGGTAAGCCGTACGTACGCATGAACGCTACATTTATTTCTATTTCATATTTAATTGAATGAATTTATAATTATATAAAGGTATAAAATAATTCCAGTATAATATAATGTATAATACCATTTACTCCATCCTTTATTCATCCCACATATGGCATTAATGATTCAAATCACTTTGAGGGGGCGGTAGTCCGCACTACCTAAAATGAAATTATCGCCTTTACCCATTATGTAAATCATAAAGTATGCCATTAATGAGAAATACAGAATAATAATGGAAAAATAAACATAATATATATATCATATATGAAAATAGTGTCATCAAAATGTCCACCATTGGAGGTGTTAAAAGAATATTGAACAATCATCGTTTCGTGAGGCAGTATTTCGCCACCCACAGAAACAGTATGTTATTTAACCATTAGATGAAGGTGTGTGTAATTGTAAACCAAATACTTATCATAAAAACATCCTAGTTAATTTTATATACTGGTGTTGTTACAAAAGAAAGGAATAAAAAGAGTTTAATGGGTTGGGGAAGAAAAATAAAACAAAACAACATTAGAGAAGACATTACCTTAAAATCGGGTAACTCTTTTCGATTTGAGCCAAAGGATTCCTTGGGAAGACATCTTTCAAAAGTTAGGCTTCTAATAGTAAGGTAGGGAAGTTTAGAGAGTATTTGGGCAGAGGTTGGCTTAGCTAAAAGGCTTTGATGGAGTGAGTAAGGTGGTAGTGGTGGGGGCCTTTTATAAGTGGAGAGGAGGGGCACTTTTGGAATGATTGAAATGTTACTTTATTATACAACGCTTTTCAGATTATAAAAGTCCCACACTTATATAATTCTAGGCTAAGGTGATAAGGGTTCTAAATATTCTCATCCAATAGGATTTTGACAAGTGTAATTATTATAGTTTACATTATCCTTCCATTTTATTAAAATCATTAATTAATGAGGTAATCGCTGGATCATCATGATGTCATAAATAATTTAATTTATTTAATGTCTAAAAATTATAAAACAAACTATGAATATGTAGGAAATCTTTTTAGCTTTATAATGAATATTTATAGTCAAAAATATGACTTGTATAACCCGATTTAAAAATTGGTTTAGTAAAACAACTCTTGTTTGTGACCTTTTTATTTTAACAATAAATAAAACGTTATTTATGTCATTTTCCTACAAAACTGGCTCCATGGGGTCCCCAAGTTGACCAATGGATTTTCTTGGTCGTCCATGAAACATCCAATAGGAGTAGGACAAGTGTAAAGTTCATTCCATATTTTTATAATACTATTTTTACCTTAAATTTCACTCATTACCTTTAATCGTGATTAATTAAACTTAAAAGTTACTATTCCCCAAAAAAATTATTTTAATCCCATTGAACAAAATTTTACTTCCTAATGACAACCATTTATGTCAGATTTTTGAAAATAAAATCACTTAAGTGGTAATATTTCATTTAAACAAAAAATCAGTTATTTAACTACCACTTAGTGGTTTCACTATTCATCAAAAATTGAAGTTTTTCAGAACAATGCCAAAATTTCACCCTAAGCTATAATTGATATTCCGAATTCAAAAATGATGACTATTTTATGAAATTCCAAACATATAAGTTGCATTAATTAATTTTACAATTAATTCCCGCTTTCACAACAAATAATGTGTTTTTAAGAAATTATATATATCAAACGATTGACAATTGTTTATGTCCAATTTCAAAGTGAAATTAATTCTAATGAACACCATTGGATAAAATGGTAAAAATATATTCTAATTATACTTTAAAACCACTAAATAGTATATCTTATCACTATAAATTAATTTTATTAAAAAAATTGTTTTAAGTATTTTTCACTATTCATAAAAATTGGATGTTTTCAGAAAAATACCAGAAATTCAACATAGTCTAATTTTGATATTACGAATCCAAAAATGAAGTCCATTTTGAAATGTAAAATATATATAATTTCAAAAGGTGGTTATTACTATTCATAACTACTACTTTTATTGGTCGCGGTGTGTTAGAACTCGAGGTTGCGTACAACACATGCTGCTCTATTATTCAAAGAGGTGTGTACCATGGATGCTTGGGGTGTTACATTGTCCCCTCCTTCAATAAATTGCATCCTCGCAATTTGAAATTTTTCGTTGAAATTAAAAGGTTAAAAATAGAAAATACCTTTGTGGAAAACCCACATCGGAAATAAGGTTAATAAAAATATAACATTAAAAGGAAGAAAGATAAGTACAAAGGTCACCCGAGAAAGACCATAATAGGATTCTATGAAAATATGGATATGGAAGAAAAAAAATCATCAAGGTCTGATGGAGAGTTGTAGAAAACTGGATTAGGAAAAAGTTAACCATAAGAAAATCACAAACTTGTGATTTGTTAAACGGTCATTGAATCCCCAGTTGGAAAAGTGAACCGGCAACATTTTTGTTTTAAGTTACCTTTTATAATGTTGAGCAATTTATTTAGGAGATTTACTAAGAACGTAAGGGAATATACATACTTTTCAGGTAGACTTTCATTCTATAATAAGTTTTTACCACAAACCCATCTTTCACTCTTAAAGGTAATAGAACTCAAAAATATTCTATTTATCCTAATTTTATAAGGTTCGAAATATTAACACATACCATTTAGATTAGTAAAACAATATTGTAATAACCAGGGACTTCCTGTAGGCTAGAGGTAGGTAATAAAGGCCCGTCACACTATGGTTGTGGGTTCGATTCTTACATCTTTGTCCGACGCGACGGGTTATGCCCCACCATGCAGGTTGTCCTTTTCCAAAAACTATAGTGTTATAATATTCCAAAAATAATCTTCATAAATTTTTTATCCTTAAACAATACTATCCAAGGTTCAACTTAATCCATTCCAACCTGTATAGTTATCCTAAATACCTCTGTACAGACTTTTTCTAGAAGGTCTCTAAATTCCAAAATCAATTGTAACATCAGATTTTTCAAAAAAAATAACGTTTCTCTTATTGTCACATACTTAAAATATGATTACCTTCATCATATTAAAACCATAATGAAAAAAAAGTACTGCAGTACAATCCTTATATATATCACCTTATTCTTATAACCATAATATAATCCTTGTTTCCAAAAGCACCAATACATTAATTATTCCACTTCAACTGTAGTAACAACATAAGATTTTCCTTGATCCCTTGTCTTTTTTTGAGGTAAGTTTCCCTGACGCGTAGGACATTCATTTGAATAATGCCCCATTTCCCTACAATTGTATCATTCAACATTGATAGCCTCTTTCTTCCCTTTGAAATCACGTGCCTGGTGACATTTTTCTCCACATTTGTAACAAACTCTCATTCCTTTCAGGCACGTACCAGGGTGATTCTTCCCACAGTTATCACATAATGGAAAATCCTTCATTCCCTTTTTCCCTTTATCCATTTCTTGTTCCACCATTCTCTTATTCTCTTTCTATACTTTGTTGTCATAAGACTTAGAGAATTCCTTTTCTGTCTTGATAGCACATGAGATAATGTCTTCGTACGACGAGAAGGATTGTGAGACTAATGCTCGACGATGAAATGGTTTTAACCCATCAATGAAACAATCAATCTTACTTCTTGGGTTACGTATATATTTTGCAGCATGCCTTGCTAACCTTGTAAATTTAGCCTCATACTTTGCGACATTCTCATCCTCCTTTTTTCTCAGACTCAGAAACTTCCTTTACATATCTGCTCGATGGTCATATAGAAAGTATTTTTCTAAGAAAGTATCTTTGAACTCTCTCCATTTCATACTTGATACTTCTTAATCTTCCTTCGTGTTTTGAATCAGCGACCACCATTGATCCGCATCTCCAGTGAGGCGGTAGACTGCCATGACAACCTTCTCCTTTTCGCTACTCCCCAAGGCATGGAATATTTTCTCTAATGTGTTTATCCATTGCTCAGATTCTAATGGATTTGTACCCCCATTAAATGTTGGTGGTTGTTGCCTCATGAAGCAGTCTAACATTGATCCTCAACGTTGCGGATCAGGGTGCTTCATACGAGTAAGGTTATTATTCCTAACCTGAGTGAGTTGTCCCAGTATGGTAATAAGTTGATCAGCACTAGTTGTATCCCCAAATCCACTATAATTATCATGAGTAGGAGGGAAATCCCTATATGGAGTGCGTGCATTGATACGGTTTCCATTCCTTCCACTAGGTTCCATTTCTATACAATGGAATAAACTAGATTAGTTAATGAATCAAAATACATAATTCCATACCTGTAAAATACTTAACATAAATTGAACTATTTATTGATATAATCCATAAAAATGTTTTCTTTGAGGAAGTATATACTCATAAACCTTCATAGTGGTTTGTAAATAAAATGAGAATTAGCCTAAGCATATCCCCCGGGAGTGTCGTAACCAAGAGCGAAGCAAGGCCCGTTGTCGTGCACCAGTTCCCGTTCGAGTCTTGATCAAAGTGGTGTTTTCGGGTTTTACCCCTAGGTACATCTGTGCCAGAGCCGCCTCTACCTGCTCATATCCAGACAGGGATGTATTTCTCGGAAAACTCACAAAATCTCTATAATACCAAAATTCTAGAAAGATTTTCTATACTATTCCTTAAAAAGTCTATCTTCGGGCTATGTGATATAATCAGAGTTTATCTAAATATAGCTTCCAAGGTTAGTACTAAACTGCCTCTGATACCAACTGTAACTCCTCGACCCCAGCTACCCAGAGTCGGTGCATTACTTCGTAACATTGGCATGATCACAAAAGATCAATTCTCGAAAGACCGATTAGTTTAGTAGCCTTAGAAACAATAGATACATTCATAAGTCTTACATTGCATCATAATGTAAAAACTACAATAACAAAGTCTCCATAGTCCACACTCATATCCTCTTCATACTATCCCTGCAGGTCATTCATAAAATACTTCTTCACATCCAGGAAAATATTAAAACATTGAAAGGGGTGAGCTCAGATGCTAAGTAAGGATAACAATATAGCGGAAGCTTTCATCAAAAAACATAAACATTTAAGGAAATGTATAACTAAAAACAAAAGCCTTTTAAATTTGAACTTCAACATAATATGAAAAAAGTAGCATGAGATAATGCCAATTACTTCTTCACATGGATATTCTACTGGTCGAATAATCACATGCAATATCAATAACCACTTTCATAATGATGGAATGCATAATTCTAGACTATCATAACAACGTTGCCAAGGCATCGTTCCAAGACCACAAATAATATTTTGTCAAGGCCTCGTGCCAAGACACTAGTTTGTCTCATGAGACCTGCCTATGCATCGAGGATCTATAGTGGGCTCCACCCGTCACTTATTAAGTCCAATGCATTCCTCATATGAATAGGATTAAACATATCATAAATCATAACATAATCGTATCACATAAAACATGCATACAGGAAACATAAAATTTCCACATTTCAATCACAAGATATCAACACAACACATTGATATAATAAAAACACTTTCAAATCCATTTTCAATACCAAAATAAAATAATGTTAAAACACTGTATTTATTTTTCATTAAAAAAAAGTTATGGCTTGTAGAGGAAGCCGAAACTCAAATAATGGTCACGGCGGCGGAGAAGCCATTGTCGCCGCATATGTACGGCAAGAAAAACATTCCCTTTTGTCGTTTATTAAAATGCGTTGTAAAAAAAGATTCCTTTTTGAATAAAAGTCAAAGTCAAAGGGGTTTATACACCGTATAAAAGAAAGTTGTGTATAAAACAAAATATGCCTCAATGAAAGGAGATTGAGACGAAGACCCTTACAAAGATCATTTTTTTAAATACAGTACATCTATTATGTGTATTCACTATAAGTACACATAAATTAATTACAAATACAAGATAGGATATAATAATATCATGACATAATTTGAAAGTAGGAGATTAACCCAAAGAATAGAAATTGGGTTAAGAATTTCCCTCACCTTGCGTCTTGCCTTGACTCGACCGTTCTTTAACCTCCTGAATAATAAACTAGAGTTAATTTATAATTTCTTAAGAACCTTTTTCAAGTTTTTTATTCCTTTTATATCACTTATTACCATGTTATGAACGTTATGTAATTATTTAAGTTAATAACAGTCGTTTTGTGGATCTTTGGTACTTGAGTCAAAAATAAACTTCTTATAATTACACTTTGTTCATGTGGTAAAATATCCATTATATCCATAATTATATTCATGATTTATATATCATATAAATCATATATATCCAGTATATACATTCATTTATTATATTTCATAACATTTAGAGGTAATAAATGAAATGCACCGTTCATGGAGACGGTAAGCCGTACGTACGCATGAACGCTACTTTCATTTCTATTTTGTATTTAATGGAATGAATTTATGATTATATAAAGGAATAATATAATTCCAGTATAATATAATTTATAATACCATTTACTCCATCCTTTATTCATCCCACATATGGCATTAACGATTCAAATCACTTTGAGGGGGCGGTAGTCCGCACTTCCTAAAATTAAATTATTGCCTTTACCCATAATGGAAATCATAAAGTATGCCGTAAATGAAAAATAAAGAAGCATAAGGAAAACATAAACATAATATATATATCATATATGAAAATAGTGTCATCAAAATGGCCACCATTAGAGGTGTTAAAAGAATATTGAACAATCATCGTTTCGTGAGGCAGTATTTCATCACCCACAGAAACAGAATGTTCTTTAACCATTAGAAGAAGGTGTGTGTAAGTGTAAACCAAATAATTATCATAACAACATCCTATTATATTGTATATAATGGTGTTGTTACAAAATAAAGGAATAAAAAGAGTTTATGGGGTTGGAGAAGTAAAATAAAACAAAACAACATTAGAGAAGACATTACCTTAAAACCGGGTAACTCTTTTCGATTTGAGCCAAAGGCTTCCTTGGGAAGACGTTTTCCCAAATTTTGGCTTCTAAGAATAATGGATGGAAGTTGAGAGAGTATTTGGGTAGATCTTGGCCGAGCTAAAAGGCTTTTATGGTGTGAGTAAGGTGGTATTTGTGGGGGCCTTTTGTAAGTGGAGAGGAGGGGCACTTTTAGAAAGATTGAAATGTTACATTATTATACAATGCTTTTCGGATTCTAAAGGACCCACAATTATATAATTAGAGGCTAAGGTGATAAGGGTTCTAAATATTCTCATCCAATAGGCTTTTTACAAGTGTTATGCTTATATTTAACATTATCCTTCCATTTTATTAAAATCTTTAATTAATGAGGTAATCGCTGGTTCATCGTGATGTCAAAAATAATTTAATTTATTTAATGTCTAAAAATTATAAAAAAAATATAATTATTTAGGAAATCTTATTATATTTCTAATGAATATTTATAGTCAAAAATATGACTTGTATAACCCCATTAAAAAATTGGTTTAGTAAAACAACTCTTGTTTGTGACCTTTTTATTTTAACATTAAATAAAAAGTTATTTATGTCATTTTCCTACAAAAGTGGCTCCATGGGGTCCCCAAGTTGACCCATTGATTTTATTGGTCGGAAATGACACATCCAATAGGGTTAGGACAAGTGTAAAAGTCATTCCATATTTTTATAATACTATTTTTACCTTAAATTTCACTAATTACCTTTAATCGCGATTAATTAAACTTAAAAGTTACTATTCACCAAAAAATTATTTTAATCCCATTGAACCACATTTTAATTCCTAATGACAACCATGTATGTCGGATTTTTGAAAATCAAATCACAGAAGTGGTAATATTTCATTTAAACGAAAAATCAGTTATTTAACTACCACTTAGTGGTTTCACTATTCATCCAAAATTGAAGTTTTTCAGAACAATGCCAAAATTTCACCCTAAGATATAATTGATATTCAGAATTCAAAAATGATTTCTATTTTATGAAATTCCAAACATATAAGTTTCATTATTTAATTTTATAATTAATTCCCGATGTCACAACAAATAGTGTGTTTTTAAGAAACAATTATATCAAAAGATTGACAATTGTTTATGTCCAATTTCAAAGTGAAATTAATTCTAATGAACACCATTGGATAAAATGGTAAAAATATATTCTAATTATACTTTAAAACCACTCATTAGTATAACTTATCAATAGAAATTATTTTGATTAAAAAAGTTGTTATAAGTATTTTTCACTATTCATAAAAATTGGATGTTTTCAGAAAAATACCAAAAATTAAACATAGGCTAATTTCGATATTACGAATCCACAAATAAAGTCATTTTGAAATGTAAAAAATATATAATTTCAAAAAGTGGTAATTACTATTCATAACTGCTACTTTTATTGGTCGCGGTGTGTTAGAACTCGCGGTTGCGTACAACACACTCTGCTCTATTATTCAAAGTGGAGTGTACCATGAAAGCATGGGGTGTTACATAATGTAATTAAATTAATTAATGGTTAAAAAACCTATATGCAGAGGGATGTGGAAAACTATTTTGGCCCAGACCTCTCTGGTCAATTACTTTGTGAAAATTAGGGATAAGAAGATACAATGTGAGTTTTGTTGGAGAAGGATTTAATAGATAGTATAGAGGGAGTAATTATAAGCTAATAATGGGTGTAAATAATAATAATAATCTTTATTTATAATGATGGAGTCTCGTTGATGAAATTGAAAGTGGATTTATTACTATTAAATAATAATTGTAATGGGGGATTTTAGTGTGCGATTAATTAAATGTAATGGTTTTAATTTAATATGAGAATAGCCATGTTAAAATAATTTAATGGGATTAAATTAGAACATTAATTATGGGTATTATTATTATTAATTTTATTAATAATAATTTTTAAGTAATAAAGGAGTTGGGGCATGAGGGCATGGAGTAATTTCTAGGGGGGAGGCGCCACTTTTAGTGGTGTGGGAGAAGAAATCATAAATGGAAAAGTTAGATTGGAGAGAGAATGTTTGAATTAAATGGGAATGTAATAAAAGAAAAATAAAAGGAAATCAATTTTGGTGGAAGGGAGTGAGACACACCAAATTGGAGGGAGGGTGTGCGACTTTTGGTATTTGAAATAAATCAATTAAAATTTAATAATATAATAATCATATTATTGTTTTTTTTTGATAAAACACTTTTTTTGACTATAACTTCTTCGTGTGACCTCGGTTTTACGAACCATAAGTGGAAGTGCGACACTAACTTCGAGATGGGAATTATGAGTCCAATATTGGATGTCATTTTTTGGTTTTTGGATCGGGTACCCGAATCCCACAGAAAATAATAAATTTAATATTATTATTAATATAAAGCCCCAGCCTTAAACCTTACTCAATCATGAGTTATTACAAGATTAAACATTGAGGATATTTTCAGGTTTAGAGTTTTAGAGAGTTACATCATGAAACTTGCATTACATTCTACATTTAAACAAAGTGGTTACATAAAAAACAGTATTCATTATCCCCATAAACAGAAATATATTTAAAATAAAACATGGATTCATTCTTGACACATCCTTGACACTATCATCACATCATGTACCCTTCCCTTGACCTTTGAAAAACATTTCAAAAACTTGGGATGAGAATAAAAAGCTCAGTAAGGGATATAAAAATATGGAAAGGAAACATGAGTACATGTATACATAAGAATGAAATCATACTTTACCCATAAAACATACGCACTTTAACATAACTCATAAAATCATGAATAAATCATAGAAATCATAAGACATAAAAGGTAACTTGAGGCATTCATAACATTATTACGTGGGGAGTAACCATCTTGGTTACGTTTTGGAATACCCATCACAATATATTCCCTAAATCTCTTCGGAGAAACCTTAATGTTTCACTCCTTCGCGTTACCCAATGTATTGGAGAGCTATATCGGGCTCACCCGCACATAGTCTATCACGAAACCACCCGTCTTCATAATAATACCCAAGAACCTCAACATAATTGTATCACATAAAACATGCATAAAGGAAACATAATATTTCCTCCTTTCAATCACAAGATATCAATACCACACATTTATATAAAAATATTATGAAAACCATTTTCAATACCAAAATAAAAGAAAAGTAAAACATGGTATTTATTTTTCTTTTAAAATAATGTTATGGCTTGTAGAGGAAGAAGAAACTCAAATAATGGTCATGGCGGCGGAGGAGTCATTGTCGCCGCATACGTACGACAAAAAAATTCCCTTTTGTCGTTTAGTAAATGCCTCTTATAAAAATAAGACTTTTGAATAAACTTAAAAGTCATAGGGGTTTATACACCGTATAAAAGAAGGTTGTGTATAAAACAAAATATGCCTCAATAAATGGAGATTGAGACGAAGTCCCATACAAAGACGTTATCCTTGGATTAAGGATAAATCAATTAAATAATTATGTGTGACAAATGAATACACGAAATATAAGTGGATGTTATGTGTAAAACAATCAGAGTTTATTCACACATATTCATAGAATGACATATTGAAGGAGTAAAAGTTTATCCCAAAGAATCAAATTTGGGTTAAAAAGTTCCCTTGCAAAAATTTGACAGCCTAATGGCGTCACTTCAAAATTCAGAAAAAAGAGTTGATGAGAGATAAAAAGGGCATCTCATCACATGGAAATAAAATTTACTTCAATAAGGATATAGAAGAAAATATCCCAACATAACAATATGTAAATTAAAAGACCCAAAAAAAGAAGTCTTTTAAAAAGAGGAGGGTGAAAGGTTCCCTTACCAACTTGGGTATCTTTCAAAACATACACCCCGTGAAAGAAAGACAATAAAACATTGATGTAAATACTCATAAATGAATGTATATTACACAATTAGTAAAATAATGTTCAGTACATACACCACTCAAATGAAATTGTGGCAAATGTATCATAAATCCCACGGGAATAAAAGTGAGATGAAAAATCCCTTACGAAAACTCGGCAGCCTAACGGCGCCCCAAAAAACATAAAAAATGGATTGATGAGATCAAATAGGGTATCTTATCATATTAACATAAATTTTATAGAAAGAGGAATATAAAAGAACATCCCCCAACATAACAAAGAGGATCTTAAAAGGAGTGACATAAAGGAGAGTACTTGAAAGAGAGAGGTTTGATCTCTTATGAAAATTCGGCAGCCAAACGGCACCACTCAAAACTTCCAAAATGGATTGATGAGAGATAATAGAGTCTCCCATCATATGAACAAAAAAATTACAGTAAGAGTAATATAAAATAACATCCCAATAACAAGAAAGATGATCTTTAAAAGGAATTACATAAAAGAGCGTACATAAAAAGAATGAGAGTAGGATCCCTTAACTCAAGTCCAACTTGTCTTGTTCGTTTCATTATATTCCTGAATAATAAACTTTGGTCAATTAATAACTTCCTAATTACCTCATTTAGATATTATTATTCAGTTCAAATCACATATTATAATGTTATAATAATTGTTTAATAATGTTAGTTCATATCAGACGTTTTTGCCGATGTTTGGTACATGATTCAAAAATGAACTAGTTTGAAAAATGATTTCCCATGTAGTTATAAGTAAATAATTTCCAGAATAGTATTAATGATTAAAATATCATATATATCCATTAAATATTCATTTTATACTATTACATATCATTTGGAGATAATAAAACTAAAAGCACCGTTCATGGAGACGGTAGGTCGTACGTATGCATGAACGCTACTTTCATTTTTTTCCATATTAATGGAATTAAAACAAAATGAGATATATATATATATATGTTATAATTCCAGAATGATATCCATAATTTAGATATAATATATTACATATATATATATATATATTATATATGTACTTATAATATTACATAACATTTTTAGATAACAAATGAAATGTACTGTTCATGGAGGCGGTAAGTCGTACGTATGCCTGAATGCTAATTCCATTTATATTTCATATTTAATGGAATTAAAACATAATGATACATAATAATATTTTAATTCCAGTATGTTATCATATATAAAATCATTAAATATATCCTTTATACGTACCACATATGGTATTAACGAATCAAATCACTTTGAGGGGGCAGTTGTCCGCACTTCCTTAAATGAAGATATCATGTATACCCATAATGGAAGCCACAAAGATATGCCATAAATGAAAAATTTAGAAGTTTAAGGATAACATAAACATATTATATATCATATATAAATAGAGTTTAATCTTAATTCCCTCCTTTTAAGGTGTTATAATAATGTTGAACAATCATCGTTTCGGGAGGCCGAAATTCGCCATCCACGGAAACAGTATGTTCTTTAACAATTATATGTAGGTGTGTGTAATTGTAGCTCTAATAATTCTTATAAAAACATCCCAGTATATTGAATATACTGGATTTGTTACAAAATATATTAATAAAAATAGTTTAGGGGGTTGGAGAAGAAAAATAAAACAAAATGACACAAGTGATGACATTACCTTAAAATCGGGTAACTCCCTTTGGGTTGAGCTCAAAGGATTCCTTGGGAAGACTTATTCCCAACGTGAGGCTTCATGGAGTTAGAGAGGGATGTGGGGAGACAAAATGGGCAGGGTTTGTCTGAGCCAAAGGCTTTTGAAGTGTGGGTAAGGTGGTAGAGGTGGGGGACTTTTATAAGAGGAGAGGAGGGGCACTCTTGGAAAGTAAGAAAATGTTACATTATTTGAAAATGATTTTTGGTTTTAAAAGGACCCACATTGATATAATTCGCGGATAAGGTGATAAGGGTTCTAAATTCACTCATCCAATAGGTTTTGGATATGTGTAGGTCTTAGATATTACATTATCTTTCCATTTTATTTAAATCGTTAAATAATGAGGTCATCGCTTCATCATCATGATGTCATTAATAATTTAGTTTATTTAATGTTTAAAAATTATAAAAAATACTATGATGTAGGAAATAGTTTTAGATTTCCAATGAATTTTTATAGTCAAAAATAATATTTGTATAACCCCATGTAAAAGGTTTTTTAGTGAAACATTTCATGTTTGTCTCATTTTTACTTTAACTTTAAATAAAAAGACATTAATGTCATTTTCCAACCAAAGTGGCTTCATGGGGTCCCCTAGTTGACCCATGGGTTTTCTTGGTCGGAAATGACGCATCCAATGAGGTTAGGACATGTGTCATGTTCATTTCATGTTATTAAATCATTATTTTTACCTTAAACTACACTAATTACCTCTAATCGCGATTAAGAACATAAAAGTTACCATTCACCAAAAAATTATTTTAATCTCATTGAACCACATTTATTTCTTAATGAAAAAAATGTATGTCGTATTTTTGAAATTAAAAACATAGAAGTTGTGAAATTTCATTTATACGAAAAATCAGTTTTTATAAGTACCACTTAGGGGTTTCACTATTCATAAAAAATTAAAGTTTTTCAGAAAAATCCCAACAATTCACCCTAGGCTATATTTGATATTCCGAATTCAAAAATGAAGTCTACTTTACAAAATTCAAAACTTATAAGTCACTTTAATTAATTTAATAATTAATTCCCGTTGTCAGAGCAAATAGCGTGTTTTTATGAAACAATAAGTATCAAAAGATTGACACTAGTTTAAGTATGATTTCAAAGTGAAATTAATTCCACAAACCACTATTGGATTTAATGGTAAAAATATATTCTAATTTTACATTAAAAAAAATTCAAAAGATAATCAAATCATATTAAAAAATTATATTAAAAATAGGTTTTGAATTAAAATACAATATTTTACAGTATTAATTAAAAAAAAATGAACTTTATTGGAAAGATACCAAAAATTTACACAAAGTAAATTTTGATGTCCCGATTCTAAATAACAGTTTTATTTGGTCCAATAGAATTTATAAGAGTGAACAAAACTATATTTAATGACAGTTTTCCATTAAAAGACGATAAGTGAACCTTTAGTGAAAACTAGGGCATATACGCCTAAAATTGAATTATTTCCGTATTTTAAGCCTTTATCTTTTATTGGATAAATTTAAAAACATTTAAAAACATATATAATCATAATATAGTTATTTATATCCATTCCCTCCAATACAACTGTTACATGTTAACTACCATTTAAAATAATATTATTTTATTATTAGCGTGCAACGTAAGATTCCCAAGAAACTCGTTGTTGCGTGTTGGGTAGGCCATCCAGCATAGCGTCCCCTTTAAAGTCATATTAATATTTTATTCAAAAATATGGATAAATATGAAAATGTCATATTTTTTATTTATCTAGGGTGTTACATCCTTCCCCCCTTTTGGGAATTGCGAACTCACAATTTTTAAAATTGAGCTTGGAAACATCCTTGAAAGTACCACATCGGAACAAGAGTCGGTAAAACAATCACTTTAAAATATTGTAAGATAAGTACAGAGGTCACCCGAGATAACCCATACTAGTATTCCATGTAGAAAAACATGGACATGGAAGAAAAATCAAAGGGTCATGTTCTTGAGGGAGAGTGATAGTAAACATGTCTAGGAGAAGGTTAACCATAAGAAAATCTCAAACTTGTGATGGGTTAAACGGTATTTGATTCCCCAATAGTAAAAGTTAATAGACAAATTTTTTGTTTTAAGTTACTTTTTATTGAGGAATTTATTCACAAGGAAACATAATCACTTATCATGTTGAATTTCAACTTTTACTAGATTCCTTAATCAAACTCATATTTTTTTTCCGAAAGACGAGTATTTAGGGAGACTTGTTCACATTAAGAGTACTATAATCAACTTCTATAGAATCACCTAATCAAAAAAAGAGAACTATATACGTCCCATGTCTTTGGAATTTAACCAAAACCAAAACCAAAAAGGTTAGTACAAGATCAGATAATCCAGAAAAGGATAACCCTTTATAAAAATAAAATCTATTCTTAATCTCCAAAAATTGTCAAACAAAACCCAAAGTTCAACGAGGACAATTCGATAAACAATTTTTCCATAACATTCTTCAAAGTAAACAAAACTAATATTGAAACCCAAACATTTTGAAGGATTTAGTCACATAGTCTACCAAGTTAAATCGTATCATTTATCTCCAAACCACATCGGTTGCTCTTAATGTCTCGTATTGAAAAGTAATTAATCCTAATCACTTATCCTCCATGATAGGTTAATAAATTTCCATATATAACCCAAAATAAACTTACTCTTAATTAATAAAATAATCTAAATAAAAAAGAATCAGTCAAACTAACCAGGGACTTCACGTAGTCCAGTGGTAGGTGATAAATACCAGTCGCACTTTGGTTGTGGGTTCGATTCCCGCAGCTTTGTCCGACGTGACGGGTTGTCACACGGTCTGCCTGTTGTCCTTTTTCCAAAACTATATAATTCTCAACACATTTCCCAAAATGAGATAAAATCTTCAAAAATAAACATAACATATTTTAACCTCATGTTTATCTCATGCCTTTCATTTTCCATCATAACATATAATAACACATAATTACCTAAAAAGTAAGGATCATATAAACCCTAAGGGTTACCTTTTTAATTATTACCTGAACTTCCACATCAATTGGTCATCTCGTACATGATGTATTAAAGAACATACCAAGGTTCAATTGGTTGATATTGAGTCCTTGATTGTTGGTTTAGAACAACCACGAGTTTCCTCATTGAATACCCCATTTCATCTAGTCTCTTAATCAGAGAACCACCACAGTTTCCTTCAAACCAATTGTCACTTTGGTGCCTGCTAGATCCAGCCATTTACTAAAACCAAAAAGGTCAGTGTGAGTATATCAACATAACCATCATGTACTAGTGAGGAAGATAAACACTAAGATATACTTACCCATTCACTTTATCTAAAACCAGGACTCTTTCTGAAATCATAACCATTATGGTAATGTCACTTATGCTTTAAGAATACTGTAACCTCTAATGTTATCTAAACTGATCTCTGATACCAACTATAAATCCCCAGCATTAAACCTTACTTAATCTTGAGTTATTACAAGATTACACATTGAGGATCTTTTCGGGTTTAGAGTTTTAGAGAATTAGATCATGAAACTTGCATTACATTCCACATTTAAACAAAGTGGTTACATAAATGAAAGTATTCATTCTTCCCATCAACGGAAACATATTTAAAATAAAACATGGATTCATTCTTGACACATCCTTGACAATATCATCACATCATGTACCCTTCCCTTGACCTGTGAAAACCATTTCAAAAACTTCGGATGAGCATATAAAGCTCAGTAAGGGATATAAAAATATGGAAAGGAAACATGAGTACATGTATACATAAGAATGAAATCATAGTTTACCCATAAAACATAAGCACTTTAACATACCTCATAAAATCATGAATAAATCATAGAAATCATAATACATAAAAGGTAACTTGAGGCATTCATAACATTCTTACGTAGGGAGTAACCCTCTTGGTTACGTTTTGGAATACCCTTCACAGTATATTCCCTAAATATCTTCGGAGAAACCTTAATGTTTCACTCCTTTGCATTACCTAATGAATTGGAGATCTATATTGGGCTCACCCACCCTTAGTCTATCACGGAACCACCCGTCTTCATAATAATTCCCATGAACCTCAACATAATCATATCACATAAAACATGCATAAAGTAAACATAACATTTCCACCTTTCAATCACAAGATATCAATACCACACATTGATATAAAAATATTATGAAAACCATTTTCAATACCAAAATAAAAGAAAATTAAATCATGGTATTTATTCTTCTTTTAAAAAAATGTATGGCTTGTAGAGGAAGCCGAAACTCAAATAATGGTCACGGCGGCGGAGGAGTCATTGTCGCCGCATACATATGACAAAAACATTTCCTTTTGTTGTTTAGTAAATGCTTCATATAAAAAAGATTCCTTTTTAATAAACTTAAAAGTCAAAGGGTTTTATACACCGTATAAAAGAAGGTTGTGTATAAAACAAAATATTCCCCAATGAAAGGAGAATGAGACGAAGTCCCATACAAAGATGGTATCCTTGGATTAAGGATAAATCAATTACATAATTATGTGTGACAAATGAATACACAAAATATAAGTGGATGTTAAGTGTAAAACAATCAGAGGTTATTCAAAAATATTCATATAACGACATATTCAAGGAGTACAAGTTTATCCCAAAGAATCAAATTTGGGTTAAGAAGTTCCCTTGCAAAAATTTGACATCCTAATGGCGTTACTTCAAAATTCAGAAAAAAGAGTTGATGAGAGATAAAAAGGGTATCTCATCACTTGGAAATAAAATTTACATCAATAAGGATATATAAGAACATATACCAACATACCAATATGTAAATTAAAAGACCCAACAAAAGAATTCTTTTAAAAAGAGGAGGGTGAATGGTTCCCTTACCGACTTGGGTATCTTTTGAAACATACACCCCGTGAATGAAAGACAATACAACATTGATTGTAATACTCAAAAATGAATGTATATTACACAATTTGTAAAATAATGGGCAGTACATACACCACTCAAATGAAATTGTGGAAAATGTAGCATAAATCCCACGGGAATAAAAGTGAGATGAAAAATCCCTTACAAAAACTCGGCAGCCTAACGGCGCCACATAAAACATAAAAAAATGGATTGATGAGATCAAATATGGTTTCTCATCATATTAAAATAAATTTTATATAAATAGGAATATAGAATAACATCCCCCAAAATAACAAAGAAGAGCTTAAAAGAAGTGACATAAAGGAGAGTACTTAAAAATAACGAGAGAGGTTAGATCTCTTACGAAAATTCGGCAGCCTAACGGCGCCACTCAAAATGTCCAAAATGGATTGATGAGAGAGAATAGGGTATCTCATCATATGAACATAAAAATTATAGTAAGTGTAATATAAAATAACATCCCAATAACAAGAAAGATTATTTTTAAAAGGAATGACATAAAAGAGCGTACTTAAAAAGAAAGAGAGGAGTAGGACCCCTTACCTCAAGTCCAACTTGTCTTGTTCATTTATTTATATTACTGAATAATAAACTTTGGTCAATTAATAATTGCCTAAGTACCTCCTTTAGAGATTATTATTCAGTTCATATAACATATTATAATGTTATAATAATTATTTAATAATGTTAGTTCATATCAGACGTTTATGCCGATGTTTGGTACATGAGTCAAAAATGAACTTGTTTGAAAGATGATTGACCATGTAGTTATAAGTAAATAATTTCCAGAATAGTATTAATGATTAAAATATCATATATATCCAGTAAATATTCATTTTATACTATTCCATATCATTTGGAGATAGAAAAATGAAAAGCACCGTTCATGGAGACGGTAGGCCGTACGTACGCATGAACGCTACTTTCATTTTTTTCCATATTAATGGAATTAAAACAAAATGAGAGAGATATATATATGTTATAATTATATAATGATATCCATAATTTAGATGTAATATATTACATATATATCCATTATATATATGTACTTATAATATTACATTACATTTTGAGATAAGAAATGAAATGTACCGTTCATGGAGACGGTAAGCCGTACGTACGAATGAACGCTACGTCCATTTCTATTTAATATTTAATGGAATTAAAACATAATTATACATAACAGTATTTTAATTCCAGTATGGTATCATATATAATATAATTAAATAAATCCTTTATACATACAACATATGGTATTAACGAATCAAATCACTTTGAAGGTGCGGTAGTCCGCACTTCCTTAAATGAAGATATCATGTATACCCATAATGGAAGTCATAATGGTATGCCATAAATTAAAAATACAGAAGCTTAAGGAAAACATAAACATATTATATATCATATATAAATATATTGTCATCTTAATGGCCACCTTTGAAGTTGTAAAAAGAATGTTGAACAATCATCATTTTGGGAGGCCGAAATTCTCCATCCACAAAAATAGTATATTCTTTAACCATTAGATGTAGGTGAGTGTAAGTTTAGCTCTAATACTTCTTATAAAAACATCCCAGTATACTGAAGATACTGAATTTGTTACAAAATAAATGAATAAAAAGAGTTTAGGGGGTTGGAGAAGAAAAATAAAACAAAAGGACACAAGTGAAGACATTACCTTAAAATTGGGTAACTCCCTTTGGTTTGAGCTCAAAGGCTTCCTTGAGAAGACTTCTGCCCAAAGTGAGTCTTCTAGGAGTTAGACCGGGATTTGGAGAGACAGAATGGGCAGGGTTTGGCCGATCCAAATGCTTTGGATGTCTGGGTAAAGAGGTAGAGGTGGGTTCCTTTTATAAGAGAAGAGGAGCGACACTCTTGGAAAGTAAGCAAATGTTACTTTATTTAAATATGAGTTTCGGTTTCAAAAGGTACCACATTGATATAATTCGTGGATAAGGTAATAAGGGTTCTAAATCCACTCATCCAATAGATTTTGGACATATGTAGGAATTAGATATTACATTATCTTTCCATTTTATTTAAATCGTTAAATAATGAGGTCATCTTTGCATCATCATGATGTCATAAATAATTTAATTTATTTAATGTGTAAAAATTATAAAAAAATACTATGATATAGGAAATATTTTTATATTTCCAATGAATATTTATAGTCAAAAATATTATTTGTATAACCCCATGTAAAAATTGTTTTAGTAAAACATTTCATGTTTCTCTCATTTTTACTTTAACTTTAAATAAAAAGATATTAATGTCATTTTCCAGCCATAGTGGCTTCATGGGGTCCCCAAGTTGACCCATGGGTTGTCTTGGTCGTCAATGACAAATCCAATGAGGTTTGGACATGTGTCACGTTCATTTCATATTATTAAAACATTATTTTTACCTTAAACTACACTAATTACCTCTAATCGCGATTAAGAACTTAAAAGTTACTATTCACTGAAAAATTATTTTAATCTCACTGAACCACATTTTACTTCTTAATGAGAACCAAGTATGTCGGATTTTTGAAATTCAAAACATAGAAGTGGTAAAATTTCATTTAAATGAAAAATCAGTTTTTATAAGTACCACTTAGTGGTTTCACTATTCATAAAAAATTGAAGTTTTTTAGAAAAATCCCAAAAATTCACCCTAAGCTATATTTGATATTCCGAATTCAAAAATTATGTCTATTTTACAAAATTCAAAACATATAAGTCACATTAATTAATTTAGTAATTAATTCTCGTTGTCAGAGCAAATAGCGTGTTTTTATGAAACAATAAGTATCAAAAGATTGACACTAGTTTAAGTATGATTTCAAAGTGAAATTAATTCCAACGACCACTATTGGATTTAATTGTAAAAATATATTCTAATTTTACTTTAAAACAAATTCAAAAGATAATCTAATCATATAAATAAATTAGATTAAAAATTTGTTTTGAATTAAAATACAATATTTTACACTATTTATTAAAAAAATGAACTTTATCGGAAAGATACCAAAAATATACACAAAGTAAATTTTGATGTCTTGATTCTAAAGAATAGTTTTATTTGGTCCAATATAATTTATAAGAGTGAAAAAAACTATATTTAATGACAGTTTTCCATCAAAAGGCGATAACTGAACCTTTAGTGAAAACTAGGGCATATACGCCTAAAATTGAATTCTTTCCGTATTTTAAGCCTTTATCATTTATTGGATAAATGTAAAAACATTTAAAAACATATATAATCATATTTTAGATATTTCTATCTATTCCCACCAACACAAAAACTACATGTTAACTACCATTTAAAATAATATTATTTTATTATTAGAGTACAACGTAAGATTCCTAATAAACTCGTTGTTGCGTGTTGGGTACGCCATCGAGCATAGAGTCCCCTTTAAATTCATATTAATATTTTATTGAAAAATATGTATAAATATGAAAATTTCATATTCTTTATTTACCTGGGGTATTACAATTAAATCTTAGACCTACCATAACTCCCGTATGCGATATCTGATTGACTTCTCATCAGTGGTGACGTAAACATGTCATTATTACAATTGGTTCAAGTATAATGTGGAATATTAATTTATGGTTCATGGCTTGGTTCCAAGTGACACTCAATATTATTATTATTATTATTATTATTATTATGGTTTCTTTCATCCAACATATCTCCCTCATACAGTGTTGGAATGGAAAACCGTCTGTGATGTTGAAACCCTGAAATTAAGACAGATAATTCAAAGACCATAACTCCTATATTAATATTTCCTATGGCATAGGATGTTTTACTCGGTCAAACAATGTGGGTTAATGTGATCCTATTTTAATGGGGAATTATGTGTATCTAAAACTGTCTCCCCATTAAATCTTCAAAAGAGACAAGATATCATCCCCCCTTGTTCCTTCTCTCTGTTCATAGCTGTGAGATACTAGAACCTTTAAATCATTCCTGTAGGAGTTCCACAATCAAACTTTCCTCCTTGGATCAGTTCTGCTATTTTCTGATGAAACCGAGCTGTATTGATCAATCCTCGAAATAAGGTATGTTTTATAGTCATTCCTTTGGGATCATCGTCTCCTATTTTTCCATCCACGATTAAATCATGTAACCTCAAAGCTTCTAATGGGGTTTTTCTTGGGATTTTTATGGTGTGGTTGTTCCGTGGAAACATTGGTTGGATGATGTTGGCGTGTGTGGAGTATCGTGACCCGTTGTATAGATAAATAATGACAATAACTCCTCGATGTAGGGGATTTAGTGCTTCTCTTTTCTTTTATGTGAAACAATATTGTTAGCATGTTTAATCCCACTAGTTGAAAATAGAATTGACATAATAAATATTTCAACTTGATAAATAAATTGATATCGATCATAAGTTATTACCTCAGGTTTTACTGGATAGTGTGATATTTATGCTTTATTTGATTTTTTTTCACTCTTGATGGAAATTGGAAAAGAACATAAATTGGGATTAATTGATAATTGTTCAGCTAAAGATAAATAGGAAAGTAAACGAATCTAGTTCTTCTTATAATTTGATGTTAATAAAATTAGTGTAGTAAGCATGTTTATTTATTTATGTTCACATACCATTTAGGTTTTCCAAATTTGGAAGCTACGAATAATAAATTGGTTAACCCATGATGGATTAATGAACTGATTGTTTAATAATTCCTTAAAGGGTTCTGAGTTACCCTCTTTATTGTTAAAGGGCCAAGTGCCCAATTAAATGATTTATTTTTTCCTACTTTTTGTGAAGTTATGTGATCCTGAATAGTTGTCATGATATGTGGGGGAATTTAGGTTTTTTTTGTGGCAGTGGATGACTCTTAGCGTGGATAGATGCATCAGATTATGCATATTGTTGTCAGGGAGGACACTAGGGATGATGGAATGGAGTTGATGTGATTGTTGGATGCTTGGTTATTTTGATTGCTTGTTTATCTTATTTAAGTTTCCCCACTGCTAAAAGTAGTTGGTGTTGCTTACCCTTCTCCTGGACGAGGTGAAGACACACGGGGTATTCCATGTGCTTTCCATGTTTATATTCTCAAGGGGAATGGGTTTATCCTCTTGCAATAGGCGGCAAAGACTCGACGGGACATACATCTACTCACCGGGTTGAGCCCCCTTTGTGTTTAGTAGAATAGAATGGTTTCCAATAATGCATGGGAATATGGGAAATTAATTCTGTAAGGAATATTTGAAAAAATGGTTTTAACCCATGGGGATGGAGAAGCTGGAACATAATGATGAGGTTGTAATTTTTGAAGGAACAGTTGATTTTGGGTGTGATGATAAATAAATTTTAATGTGTAATTGTTCATGGTTAATTAATGTTTAATGAATTAATTAACGTACAACAGAACTGATAAAAAGTCAATGGTGTAATCTAATAAATCTCTTAAAATGGTTGTGTGCTTATAGGATACCTAGCCTTAAAAATAACATCCCTGAGTCTGAGAGATGTTAGCTGCAGTTGTGTATAAGACTATGTAATCCCATAGTGTGGATATGAGTTATAATATTTCATGTAAAATTTGTGTTTCTATACACTAATCCACCCTGTCAGATAGGGCAAGTGACACCTCAAGGATTCTGAGCCCTGGGGGTGTTTTCCCCAATATTCCAGTGGGAGGATGATTGACTGACTACACCCTTTGGCCCCACTCAATACTCTTGGTAGTTACTTGTGCGGATATGCACATTGGATAGTTTTCCCCAGATATTTGTGTAGAGGGCTGTAATTTATTATGGTTATTCACACAAATATATTCTAGATATAGTTTTCAATGTACTACTATAGGTGTTACGTTTGTAGGCTGTGATGGCTTGAGGATCCTTACTCGGTGTATAGGCTGTAATGGCTTGAGGAATAATATCTGACATATGATACACGTTATGAGAGTTGTTGTGGTTCTCGGAAACTACTTGTTTACTTTTGTTAGTGAGGATGGTGCGGTGCTTCACCCAGGTGTCTTTGGGAAATCCTTTGGTGCGCACGAGGTTCATATTATGGTGCTTCACCCAGGTGTCTGTGGGCCAGACGTTTTTTTGAGTGAGATGCTTAGGACATGCGACATTCGGGAAAAGCAGAAAACCTATAGGGAAGTAGTATTGGGGTAACCTTGAAATTTGTTATTATATGATATATTATTGTATGTGTTACTTTGTGAGAGTATCCATGGTGATATTGGGAACTTAGTATACTTGTTTAGGTGATGAGTTTGTTTCACTTGTTGTTCATTGTGCCTTAGAATGCTCTCATTACTTTTGGATGAGATACTTTTGGGAGGATCCTTCTGAGTATACTATTATACTCACCCTATGTATATATAAACTGTTTTTATGATCACTTTGAGTAGGTTGGCGATGAAGCTTGTTTCCATGAGCTTGGCGTTGCAGGAGCTGTTCGGGCTTGTGGTTGCTGTTGTTTTTACTTTCTTTTGGGTACTTGTAGTTTCCCTTCCTATTTTAGTAATTTTTCTTGACATTTCATATATTAAGATGGGTTTACATTATATTCCAATTCTTAGTTAGAGTTTAGTGGTTTCTATCTTATCTCTCTCTTCCACATGTGTTCTCATAGAGGGTAATGCCTCTCATTTTTTGTTTATAATACCCTCAGTGTTAGTCTCCAACCCGGGGCCTACTGGATGTGGGACTCGGGGGGGGGGGGGGGGGTTCATTATCTCCCTTATCGTATTTTCGGATCAGGAGGGGTACACTTTGTGTAGATGGGGTCATGACAGAGTGGTATTAGAGTTCTGGTTGAGGGATCAGATGAAGTTTGGAGTTAGGCATAGGTGAGGATGCATGGGCTGATAGGGCAATAGTGTCATTCATATTTTGCAACTGTGGTATACACTGGAGACCGGATGAGACATAGGCATTTAGGTCCCCCTATGACCTGATTTATGGACCTTTATTTTTACAATGGCTACTAAATAATGTGATAATAGTTACAGTGTAGAGTCCTAGGAAAGGATCATGCATCATTCTTCTTTGTACCAGTATTTTAATGGGTAGACCTTGGGGTAGGTTAACCTAAAATTAATGAATGAAAACAAAAAATTAATTAATGTTGAGTATTCCATATTCCAAGCTTATGAACTCTTAATTTTTTTATTTTACATGTCAAGATCCAGGTCGATGTCTTCATCAGGTCTGTATAGAAAATGTCCAGCATGCTTTTCCAGCAGATCACCATAGGGTAGAGGTTGATGTTGACAACACTTAGAGGAAGACACTCCGAGAGTTTCAGCGCCAGAGTCTGCAGAAGTATGAGGGCTCCATTTCAGATGCACTCACGGAAGACTAGTTATAGGAGGTCGAGATTTGCTTCAGTTCAATTCATGTTCGGAAGGAGCACTGGCTATCCTTTGTTGTGATGATGGTATGTGGAGCAGTGAGTCAGTGGTGGTTATTGTTTCTCGGGGATCGTGAGGAGTCAGTGATCTCATTGTAGGTGTTAGGAGATAGGTTTAGAGTCATGTTTCATTCTTCCACTGTGAAGGTGTCTTGTTGCCAGGAGCTTCTTATCCTTTGATAGGGGAGCTCCAGTATTCGAGGGTTTGGAATCTGTTTCAGGAACCATTTATAATATTCTTCAGACCTGTTACCAGATGAGGAGGCTAGGGTGAGTCATTTTGATGAGGCTTTATGTCAAGAGATCCAGCACCATGTTACCCCATTTAAGCTGAAAACATATCATGAGGTACTGGTGAGGGTATAGTTTGTCAAGAGTAATTTGTCCAGGACTGAATCATAATGAGAGGGGAATTAGCATGATTCCTCAGGAATCATTGTAGTGGTCAGGGGTTCCTGGTTTTCAGGGTAGAAGAGTTTCTGTTCAGCTGGGGGTAGGTCCCAACACTTCAATTATCATTTATCTAGAGGTAGAAACTCTTAGTCCTAAGTCAAGGGATCATGTTCTTTCATTTCTTGTGGTGGTCATTTCCATCAGCAACATGAGTGCTAGTCCTTTCAAAGTAGTCATCGTGCACCGGGCACTATGCTCCAGGTTCCTCTGTTAAGGCAATTCCAGCCGAGGCAGCAGTAGATAGTTGCACTAGAATTAGATTAGTAGAGGGTAGATGGGTCAGATAGAGGACATCCCCATGATGCTCCTCATCCTCATAGATCAGAGAACGGTCGTGGTGGTGGTCGTTATTTGGGTCAGAGAGGCCATGGAGGAGGTCGTGGTCAGCTTCATTCTCTAGTGTATCCAGCTCCAGGTGACCCAGACGTCATTTGAGGAACACTTTTCTTGTTTTCTACCTTGTTGTATGCCTTATTTGATTTAGAAGTGACACACTCCTTCATATCACCTACCATTCTACATGCTTTGGGACATGAGTTTGAGAGGCGTCCAGTGCCCTTGGTGTTCACTAGGCCATTTGGAGTTCTAGATGACATGTTTGAAGTATGTAGAGACTGTGAGCTAGAGTTAGGGCAACAACGCTCTTGGGGATATTTTCTATGTTTATGAATAAAACCATATGATGAAATCTTTGTCATGGATTGGTGTTATTTAGTTCAGGATATCGTAGAAATATTCAAGAAAAAGGTCATTTTCATTGGAGCATATGGAGGGAAAGTGGTGTTGTTTGGTGAGAGAGACCCTTAGATGGGTGATCGGCATGTTCCATCCTTATCATTCATGATGGATGAGTTAATAAAGAGTTATTTAGAGGTTCAGAAGTTGGTGTTTCCTAGGGTCGTAGAGGAGTACCATGATGTCTTTACAGAAGTGGTTGTAGCATTACCCCCTTGATGAGAGATCTAGTTTGGAATCGAGCTACATCCAGGACTGTCTTCTTTCTCTATGTCTTCATATCAGATTTCCCCTTCTAAGTTACGATAGCTACGTATATCGCTTTATGGTCTATTGTAGTGTGGTTTTTTCAGCCAAGTGTGTCACCATGGGGTGCACCGGTTTTTTTCGTGAAGAAGGCCGATGACAGTTTTTGGTTGTGTGTCAATTATCGTCACTTAAACAAAGTGACAATAAGTAATCGATAACCTATTCCACGAATTGATGATTTATTCAATCATCTAAAGGTTTCTACTTGGTTATAAATGATCGAATTGTGGTCCGGATATCATCATATGCATGTGTGGGAAGAGGATATTCTGAAGACTGCTTTCTGTTGTCGTCATGGGCATTATGAGATCTTTGTAATACCATTTGGTGTGATTAATGCTCCATCCGTATTCATGGGATTGATAAATGCTATGTTCTGTGTGTTTCGAGACAAATTATTGTTTATCTTAATCGACAACATCCTTGTGTACACCACATCTGAAGAGGAGAATACAGAGTATCTAAGAGCCATTTTGGGAGTTCTTCGCCAACATCTGTAGTACATGAAGTTGTCGAAGTGTGTGTTTTTGGCTCGTGAATTCTGTTTCGTGGGGAATGTTGTTCCCCAATAGGGAGTAGCTATAAATCCATCGATGGTAGAAGTAGTTATGTCTTGGGGATCCCCCTAGACAGTTTCAGAGGTGTGATGTTTCGTTGTTCTCGCAGGCTACTACAGGAGGTTCATAGCCAATTTCTCACGAGTTGCGACTCATATAACACCTTTGAAATGGTAGGATTATACATTCATATTGACTGATCAGTGTCAGGTAGCATTCATTTATCTAATGTAGAAGTTACTAAGTGCTCCAGTCCTTTGTCTTCCAGTTGAGGGATTCTAGTTTGATGTTTTCTACGATGCTTCACATCTGGGGTTAGGCGGTGTTCTCATGCAGAAGAGGTCAGTTTTTTCTTATGGAACATGGCAGTTGCGTCCCCATGAACGCAACTATGCCACCCATGACCTTGAGTTGGCATCCATGTTGTTTTCCCTGATGTTGAGGAGACATTACCTCATTGGTGAGCGCTTTATGATTTTCACTGATCATAAGAGTTTGAGGTATGTAATCTCTCAGTGTGACTTGAACTTATGAAAGCTTCGGTGGATGGAGTTATTACAGGAATACAAAATCAAAATATCGTATACTCCTGGAAAAGGGAATGTTGTAGCTGATGTGCTGAGTTGAAAGTCACGTAGTGATACTATGACTAAATCTGAAGATTCATGGAGAGTAATGGAAGAAGTATCAGAATTGCATTTTGATAAGCAAGAAGTTGGGGGTAGAGGTTGTCTTTTTCAGATGATGATACAGTCATCCCTAGTGCAGAAGTTGGAAGATTTCTAGTTGGTAGATCTAGAGGTGGATGTTTGGAGAGGCAAATTTGTTTATGGTGAGGCCCCTTATTGTTGGTCGGAGGACAAACAACACCGAGTGTTGTATCATGGAATTATTTTTGTTACCTTGATGATGCACAAGACGGTTCTCCAATTGTTTCATAATTCGCCCTTAGAAATACATCCTAGCATGACAAAGATGTACCAATCCTTGAGGAGTCTGTTTTGGTGGCCTGGGCTAAAGTGTGTGGTTGCGGAGTTTGTGTCTCAATGTTTAGTCTGCCAAAAGGTGAAGGCCAAACACCGTGTTCCTGATGATCTTCTCGATCCATTAGAGATTCCTCTGTGGAAGTGGGAGGACATTTCAATGGAAAAGTTAGATTTGAGAGAGAATGTGAGAATTAAATGGGGAAGTAATAAATGAAAAATAAAAGGAAATCAATTATGGTGAAAGGGAGTGAGGCACACCAAATTTGAGTGAGTGGTGCATGGCATAGGGTATTTGAAATAAATAAATTAAAGAATAATAATATAATAATCATATAATTGTTTTTGTTGATAAAACACCTTTTCAATTGTAACTTCTTCGCGCAACCTAGGTTTTACGAACCGTCAGTGGCAGTGTGACCCTGACTTCGAGACATAAATTATAAGTCCAATATTGGATGTATTTTTCTAGTTTTTGGATCGGGTACCCGAAGCACTCAGAAAATAATATATTTAAAATTATTATTAAATCTTAGACCTGCCATAACTCCCGCGTGCGACGTCCGATTGACTTCTCATCATTGGCGATGTGAACTTGTCATTAATTCAATCAGTTCAAGTCTAATGTGGAATATTAAATTATGTTTTGTGGCTCGAGTCCACGAAACACCCAATAAAAATAATAATAATAAATTGGGATCTTGCATCCCACATATCTCCCTCACACTACATTGGAATGGAGAACCGTCTGTGGTGTTGCAATCCTGAAATTAAGACGGAAAATTCAAAGACCATAAATCCTATGTTAATTATTCCTATGGATTAGGATGTTTTCACTCGGTTAAACCATTTGGGTTAATGTGATCCTCTTTTAATGGGGAATTAAGTGTATCTAAAACTGTCACCCCATTAAATCTTCATAAGAGACAAGATATCATCCTCCCTTGTTCATCCTCTTTGTTCTCAGCTATGAGATTATAGAACCTTTCAATCATTCCCATTAGAGTTGCACAATAAAATTTTACTCCTCGGATCGGTTCTGCTCAGTTTTGATGCAACCGAGCTCTATCGATCAATCCTCGAAATAAGGTATGTTATATAGTCATTCCTTTGGGATCACCTTCTCATGTTTCTCCATCCCATATTAAGGCATGTAATCTCCATGCTTCTAATGGGGGTTTTCTTGGGGTTTGGATGGTGTGGTTGTTCCGTGGAAACCTCAGTTGGATACAGTTGGCGTGAGTGGACGATCATAACCCTTTGTGTAAATAAATAACATCAAGAACTATTCGAGGTAGGGGATGCATTTCTTCTCTTTTCATTTATGTGAAACTATATTGTTAGCATGTTTTATCCCACTGGATGATAATGGAATTGACATAATAAATATTTCAACTAGATAAATTAATTGATATCGATCATATGTTATTGCCTCGTGTTTTGATATATAGTGTGATATCATTGCTTTCCTTGATTTGTTGTTCATTCTTGATAGAAATTGGTAAAGAACGTAAATTGGGATTAATTGATAATTGTTCGGCTAATGATAAAGTGGAAAGTCAACTAATATAGTTCTTCTTGTAATTTGATGTTAATCAAATTATTGTAGTAAGCATGTCTATTTATTTTTTATCACATACTGGATAGGTTTTCTGAATTTGCAACATACAAATAATAAATCAGTTAACCCAAGACGGATTAAAGAACTAATTGTTTGATAATTCCTTAAAGTGTTCTGAGTTACCATCTTGATTATTAAAGGACTATGTGCCCAATTTGATGTGGTGTTTTTTTCCTATTGTTTGTGTTGTGATGTGATCCTGAATGGTTGTGTTGATATGTGGGAGCATGGAGGATTTTTGTTGTTGTAGTAGATGACACATAGATTGGTGAGATGCATTGGATTATGCATATGGGTGTCAAGGAGGATAACATGGATGATGGAATGGAGTGGATGTGATAGTTGGATGCTTGGTTATTTTAATTGGTAGTTTATCTTCTTTAATTTTCCCCACTGCTCAAAGAAGATGGTCTTTCTTACCCTTCTCTCGAAAGAGGAGAAGACACATGGGGTATGCCATGTGCTTTCCGTGTTTAACTTCTCAAGGGGGAATGGGTTTATGCTCTTCCAATAGGCAGAAAAGAGTCGACGGGTAGTACATCTACTCACCGGGTTTATCCCCCTTGTGTATAGTATCATAGAATTCTTTTCTATAAAGCCTGGAAATATGGAAAAATTAATTCTGTAATGAATATTTTAATAAAAGGTGGTAACCCATCGGGATGGAGAAGCTGGAACATATTAATGAGGTTGTAATTTTTGAAGGAACAATTGAATTTGGGTGTGATGCTAAAGAAATATAAATATGTAATTTTTCATGGTTAATTAATGATTAAAGATTTAATTAATTCACCGTGGAACTGATAAAAACTGAATGGTGTAATCTAATAAATCTCTTTAAATGGTTTTATGCTTATAGGATACCTATTCATAGAAATAGCATCCCGGAGTCTGAGAGACGTTAGCTACAGTTGTGTATAAGATTTTGTAATGCCCATAGTGTGGATATGAGTTATAATATATCCTATAAATTTTTTGTTTCTATACCCTAATCCATCATGTTAGTAAGGGAAACTGACACCCCGAGGATTTTGATCCCTAAGGGTGTTTTCCCCATGATTCTTGTGGGAGGATGAATAGATGACTACCCTGTTTGCCCCACTATCTTCTCTTGGTAGTTACTTGTGATGATACACAAATTGGTTAGTTTTCACCATATATGTGTGTAGAGGGCTATAATATCTTGTGGTTATTCACACAAATATATTCTGGATATAGTATTCAATGTACTACTACAGGTGTTACGTTTTTAGGTTGTGATGGCTTGAGGATCCTTACTCGGTGTATAGGCTGTAATGGATTGAGGTATAAGACCCGATGTATGATACACATTATGCGAGATGTGGTGGCTCTCGGAAACTAATTGATTACTTTTGGTTGTGAGGATGGTTTGGTGATTCACCCAGGTGTCCTTGGGAAAGCCTTTGTGGTACACGAGGTTCATATTGTAGTGCTTCGCCCAGGTGTCTGTGGGCCAGACGTTTTTTGGAAAGAGATCTTTAGGACAAGAGACGTTGGGGAAAAGAAGAAAACCTATGGGGAAGTAGTAGTGGGGTACCATTGATGTTCATTATTATATGATATATTCTTGTATTCATTACTTTGTGAGAGTATCCATGGTGTGGTTGGGAACTTAGTATAGTTGTTTAGGTGATGAGTTTGTTTCACTTGTTGTTCACTATACTTTAGCATTGTCTCTTTACTTTTGCATGAGATGATTCGGGGAGGATCCTTCCAAGTATAATATTATAATCACCCTATGTATATATAAACTTTTTTTCTGGTCACTCTATGTAGGTTGGATATCAGTCTAGTTTCTACGAGCTTTGAGTTGGAGGAGCTGTTCGGGCCTGTGGTAGCTACTGTTTTTACTTTCTTTTGGGTACTTGTAGTTTTCCCTTCCTATTTTAGTAATTTTTCATGACATTTCATATATGATAATTGGGTTTCTTTTATGTTCCAATTCTGAGTTGGTGTTGATTGGTTTCTATCTTATCTCTCTCTTCCGCATGTTTTCTCTTATAAGGTAATGCCTCCCGTTTTTGTGTTTAGTATACCCACAATGCTAGTTGCCAAACTAGGGCCTACTGAAGGTCGGACTCAGGGTTCATTATCTTTGTTATCATATTGTTGGTCTAGGAGGGGTAAACTTTGTGTGGAGGGGGTCATGACAGAGTGGTATGATAGGTCTGCTTGAGGGATCAGACAGAGTTTGGAGTTAGGCACAGGTGAGGTTGCATGGGTTGGTAGGGAAACAGTGTCATTCATGTTTTGCAAGTGAGTTAAACACTGGAGACCGACTGAGACATAGTTGTTTAGGTCCTGCTATGATCTTATGTATGGACCTTTATGTTTTCAATGGATACTATATAATGTGATTCTAGTTGCAGGGTAGAGACCTGGGAAAGGATCATGCATCATTCTTCTGAGTACCAGTGTTTGAATGGGTAGACCTTGGGGTAGGTTAACCTAAATTTAATGAAAGAAAACGAAAAATTAATTAATTTTGAGTCTTCTATATTCTTGGATTAGGAAATATAACAAATGTTATTTTATAGGTCTGGCTCTAGGTTGATATCCTCTTCAGGTTTGCACCGAAAATGTCAAGTAGGATTTTCCAGCAGATCACTGTAGGGTAGAGGTTGACGATGAAAACACTTAGAGGAAGACACTCCAAGAGTTTCAGCTCCAGAGTCTGCAAAAGTATGAGGGATCTGTTTCAGATGCACTCACAGAAGACTGGTTAGAGGAGTTCAAGAATGGATTCAGTTCGATTCATGCTCGGTAGGAGCACTGGCTGTCCTTGGTTGTTACAATTCTATGTGGACCAGCGAGTCACTGTTGGTTATTGTTCCTTAGAGATTGTGAGGAGTCAGTGATCTCATTGTAGGTTTTCTGAGATAGGGATAGATTCGAGTTTCATTCTTGTACTATGAAGGCGTCTAGTCACCATGAGCTTCTTACCCTTCGACAGGGGATCTCCAGTGTTCGAGTGTTTGGAATATGTTTTAGGAACATTTTACGATATTCTTAAGACCTGTTACCAGATGAGGAGGCTAGGGTGAGGCATTTTGATGAGGCTTTATGTCAAGAGATCCAGTTCCATGTAACCCAATATAAGCTGTAAACATATCATGAGATACTGGTGATGGAAAAGTTTGTCGAGAGTACTTTTTCTAGGACCGAATCATAACTAGTGGGGAATCAGTATGATTACTCACTAAGTAGATCTGTGGTCCGGGGTTCCCGGTTTTCTGGTCAGATGTGTTTCTGTTCAACTGGGGGTAGGTCCCATCCATTCAGATATCGTTTCTCTAGAGGTAGCATCTCATAGGCCTAGTCCAAGGGATCATGCGCTTTCTTTTCATGTGGTGGTTGTGTCCATCATCAGTGAGAGTGACCGACCTTTTAGAGAAGTCATCATGCACTGGGCGCTACGCTCCAGCTTCTTCTGTTAAGGCAGTTCCACCGGAGGTAGTACTATCCAGTTGCACCATCATTAGATTAGCAGAGGGAAGATTGGTCAGATAGAGGACATCCCCATGATTCTCCTCATCCTCATAGATCAGAGAACGACCATGGTGGTGGTCATAATTAGGGTCAGAGAGGCCGTGGAGGAGGTCTTGGTCAGCTTCATGCTCAAGTGTTTCCAACTCCAGGCGAGTCAGACGTCATTCGAGAAACCCTTTCCTTGTTTTATACCATGTTGTATGCCTTGTTTGATTCAAAAGCGACACACTATTTCATATCACCTACCCTTGTCAATGCTTTGGGACTTGAGGTAGAGAGGCTTCCAGTTCCCTTGGCGTTGACTACGCCTATTGGAGGTTGAGCTGACATGATAGAATTATGTAGAGACTATGAGCTAGTGTTGGGGAAACACCGCTCTTGGGGAGATTTCCTATGTTTATGAATAAAACCATATGATGTAATCCCCAGCATGGATTCATTTTCTTCGGTGGAGGATATCATATATTGGTTCTAGAAAAAGGTTATTTTCATTGGGGAGGATGGAGGGCAAGTGCTGTTTTTTTGGTGAGCAAGACCCTCATATGGGTGATAGGTGCATTCTATCCTTATCATCCAAGATGGATGAGTTGATGCAGAGTTCTTCAGAGGTTTAGTAGTTGGCATTTCATAGGGTCGTAGAGGAGTACCCAGATGTCATTCTAGAAGAGGTTGTAGCATTACCCCCTTGATGAGAGGTCGAGTTTGGTATCGAGCTACATCCAGGAGTGTCTTATTTCTCAATGTACCCATATTGTATTTCCCCTTCTGAGTTAGGAGAGATACTTATACCACATGGTGGTCTGTTGCAGTGTGGTTTTATTCGGCCAAGTCTGTCACCATGGGGTGCACCAGATTTGTTCATGAAGAAGGCTGATGACAGTTTGTGGTTTTGTGTCAATTATCGTCACTTAAACAAAGTGAAAATAAATAATCCCTATCCTATTCCATGAATTGATGATTTATTTGATCAAATGTAGGGTTCAAGATGGTTCTAAAAGATAGACTTTCGATCGGGATATCATCAGATGCGTGTGAAGGATGAGGAAATTCTAAAGACTGCTTTCTGTTGTTGTCATGGGAATTATGAGATCTTTGTAATTCCATTTGGCATGACAAATCCCCCAGCCGTATTCATGGGATTGATGATTGTTGTGTTCTGTGAGTTCCTGGAAAAATTATTGGTAGTCCTAATCGATCAAATCCTTGTGTAATCCATAACTGAAAAGGATCATGCAGAGCATCTATGAGCCATTTTGGGAGTTCATCGCCAACATCAGCTGTACGTGAAGTTTTAGAAGTTTGTGTTATTGGTTCGAGAAGACCGTTTCATGGGGAATATTTTTTCCCAACAGGGAGTAGATGTGGATCCATCGATTGTAGAATTAGTTATGTCTTGGGAATCCCCCAAGATAGTGTCAAAGGTGTGAAGTTTCCTTGGTCTCCCAGGATACTATAAGAGGTTCATAGCCAATTTCTCAGTAGTTGCGACTCTTCTGACAACTTTGACTAGGGAGGATTAGGCATTCATATGGACTGATCAGTGTTAGGTAGAATTCATGTATCTAATGTAAAATTTACTAAGTGCTCCAGTCCTTTTTCTTCCACTAGTGGGATTCCAGTTTGATGTTTTATGTGAAGCTTAAAATATGGGGTTAGGCGGTACTCTCATGCAGAAGTGGTCAATTGTTTCTTATGGGACATGGCAGCTGCATCCACATGAACAAAACTATGCCACCCATGATCTGGAATTGGTAGCCTTGGTGTTTTCTCTGATGTTGAGGAGACATTACCTCATTGGTGAGAGCTTTGTGGTTTTCACTGATCATAAGAGTTTTAGGTATGTTATCACTCAGTGTGACTTGGACTTTTGACAGCTTCGGTAGATGGAGTTATTACAGGAATACAACTTCAAAATATTTTATACTCCTTGAAAATTGGATGTTGTAGATGATGCGCTGATCCAAATGTCATGTAGTAATACTTTGCATGAATTTGGGGATTCATGGAGCGTAATGGAAGAACTTTCATCATTGCATCTTGATATGGGAGAAGTTGGGGGTAGAGGTCATCTTTTTTAGATGACGGTACTATAATACCTGTTGCAGATGTTGGAAGATTCCTAGTAGGGATATCTAGAGGTGGAGATTTGGAGAGACCGAGTTGTTTGTGGGAGGCCCCGGATGGTTGGTCGGAGGACAAGCAACACCAAGTGTTGTATCATGGAAGGATTTTTGTTACCTTGACGATGTGTGAGATGGTTCTCTGAGAGTTCCATAGTTCGTCCTTAGCAGTACATATTGGTGTGACAAAGTTGTACCGATCCTTGAGTAGTCAGTTTTTGTTTCCTGGGCTGAAGCATGCAGTTGCAGAGTTTGTGTCTCGATGTTTAGTCTACCAAAAGTTGAAGGCCAAACACAGGGTTCCTGGTGGTCTTCTCCAGCCATTAGAGATTCCTCCGTGGTAGTGGGAGGACATCTCTATGGAAAAGTTAGATTGGAGAGAGAATGTGAGAATTAAATGGGGAAGTAATAAAAGAAAAATAAAAGGAAATCAATTTTGGTGAAAGGGAGTGAGGCACACCAAATTGGAGAGAGTGGTACGTGAATTTGGGTATTTGAAATAAATCAATTAAAAAATAATAATATAATAATCATATTATTGTTTTTGTTGATAAAACACTTTATCGACCGTAAATTTTTCATGCGAGCTCGGTTTTATGAACCGTCAACGGCAGTGTGACCCTGACATCGAGACAGAAATTATGAGTCCAATATTGGATTTCATTTCCAGGTTTTCTGATTTGGGTACCTGATGTGCTTGGAAAATAATATATTTAATATTACTATTTAATCTTAGACCTACCATAACTCCCGCGTGCGACTTCCAATTGAATTCTTGTCAGTGGCGATGTGAACCTTTCATTAATACAATCGGTTCTAGTATAATGTGGAATATTAAATTATGGATCATGGCTGAGGTCCATGATACACCCAATAATAATTTTATTATTATTATTACAGGATCTTGCATCCAACATATCTCTATCATACGGTCTTGGAATGGCGAACCATCTATGATGTTGCAACCCTGAAATTAAGATGGATAATTCAAAGACAATAAATCCTATATTAATAATTCATATGGCTCAGGATGTTTTTACTCAGTCAAACCTCGTGGGATAATGTGATCCTCTTTTAATGGGTAATTAAGTGTTTCTAAAACTATCACCCCATTAAATCTTCAAAAGAGGCAAGATATAATCCTCCTTTGTTCTTCCTATTTGTTCTCAGCTATGAGATGCAAGAACCTTTCAATCATTCCCATAGGAGTTTCACAATCAAACTTTACTCCTCGGATCAGTTCTTCTAAGTTTTGATGCAACCCAGCTGTATCGATCAATCCTCTAAATAAGGCATGTTTTATAGTCGTTCCTTTGGGATCAGCTTCACATGTTTCTCCATTCCATATTAAAGCATGTAATATCTATGCTTCTAATGGGGTTTTTCTTGGGGTTTTGATGGTGCATTTGTTCTATGGAAACCTCAGTTGGATGTAGTTGGCGCAAGTGGAGGATCTTTACCCGTTGTGTAGATAAATAACATCACGAACTCTTTGACGTAGGGTATTAATTGCTTCTCTATTCTTTTATGTGGAGCTATAATATTATCATGTTTAATCCCACTAGATGAAAACGGAATTGACATAATAAATATTTCAACTGGATAAATAAATTGATATCAATCATATGTTATTGCCTTGTGTTTTGATAGATAATGTGATATCTATGATTTCATTCATTTTCTGTTAATTCTTGATGGAAATTGGTAAAGAATGTAAATTGGGAATAATTGATAGTTGTTCGGCTAAAGATAAAGAGGCAAGTAAATAAATCTAGTTCTTCTTGTAATTTTATGTTAATAAAATTAGTGTAGTAAGCATGTTTATTTATTTATGATCACATAATGATTAGGTTTTCTGAATTTGGAACCTACGAATAATAAATTGGTTAACTAATGATGGATTAAAGAACCGATTGTTTGAAAATTCATAAAATGGTTCAGAGATACCCTATTGATTGTTAAAGGGCCATGTGCCCAATTAAATGTGGTGTTTTTTTCCAACAGTTTGTGTTGTGATGTGATCCTTAATGGCTTTGTTGATATGTGGGGGCATGGAGGTTTTTGGTTGTGGCAGTATATGACGCTTAGAGTGGTGAGATGCATCAGATTATGTATATTTTTGTCAGGGAGGACACCAAGGATGATGGAATTGAGTAGATATGATTGTCGGATTCTTGGTTATTTTGATTGGTTGTTTATCTTCTTTACTTTTCCCTATTGTTCAAAGAAGCTGGTCTTGCTTACCCTTCTCCCGAATGAGGCAACGACACCTGGGGTATGCCACGTGCATTCCGTGTATAGCTTCTCAAGGGGGAATGGGTTTATGCTAAGTAGCAAACACTCGATGGGGAGTACATCTACTCACCGGGTTGATCCCCCCTTTGTTTAGTAGCATAGAATGATTTTCTATAATGCCTGGGAATATGGGAAATTAATTATTTAGTGAATATGTGAATAAATGGTGTTAACCCATGGGGATGGAGAAGCTAGAACATAATGATTAAGTGGTAATTTTTGAAGGAACATTTGACTTTGGGTGTGATGCTAAAGAAATTTTAATGTGTAATTGTTCATGGTTAATTAATGTCTAAAGAATGAATTAACATACAGTGGAACTGATTAAAAGTGAATGGTGTAATCTAATAAATATCATTAAATGGTTGTGTGCTTATAGGATACCTATTCTTAGAAATAGCATCTCGGAGTCTGAGAGATGTTAGATTCAGTTGTGTATAAGACTAGGTAATGCCCATAGTGTGGATGTGAGTTATAATATATCATGTACATTTTGTGTTTCTATACTCTAATCCACACTATCAGTAAGGTAAACTAACACCTAGAGGATTCTGTGCCCTGGGGGTGTTTTCCCCAACATTCTGGTGGGAGGATGAATGGCTGACAACCCCCTTTGGCCCCACTCTCTTCTCTTGGTAGTTGCTTCTGCTGATACACACATTGGTTAGTTTTCCCCATATATGTGTCTATAGGGCTATAATTTATTATGGTTATTCACACTAATATATTCTGGATATAGTTTTAAATGTACTACTATAGGTGTTCTGTTTGTTGGCCATGATGGCTTGAGGATGCGTACACGGTGTATAGGCTGTAATGGATTGAGGTATAATACCCGATGTATGATACACGTTATGTGAGTTGTGGTGGCTATCGAAAACTACTTGGTTACTTTTTGTTGTGAGGATGGTGTGGTGCTTTGCCCAAGTGTCTTTGGGAAAGCCTTTGTGGTGCACGATGTTCATATTGTGGTGCTTTGCCTAGGTGTCTATGAGCTAGACATTTTTTGGAGAGAGATTATTTGAACATGAGAAGTTGGGGAAAAATAGAAAACCGATGAGGAAGTAGTAGTGGGGTATCATTAATATTCATTATTATATGATATATTCTTGTATGCATTACTTTGTGAGAGTATACTTGGTGAGGTTCGGAACATTGTATAACTGTTTAGGTGATGAGTTTGTTTCACTTGTTGTTCACTGTGCTTTAGCATGGTCTCTTTACTTTTGCACGAGATGCTTCACGGAGGATCCTTCTGAGTATACTATTATACTCACCGTATGTATATATAAACTATTTTTTCAGTCACTTTGAGTAGGATGGAGAACAAGCTGGTTTCTACGAGCATGGAGTTTCAGGAGCTGTTTGGGCTTGTGGTAGCAGTTGTTTTTACTTTATTTTGGGTACTTGTAGTTTTCCCTTCCTATTTTAGTAATTTTTCATGACATTTCATATATGAACACGGGTTTCTATTATATTATAATTCTGAGTTGGAGTTGATTGTTGTCTATATTATCTCTCTCTTCAGAATGTGTTCTCTTAGAGGGTAATGCCCCCATTTTTGTGTTTATTATACCCTTGCTGCTAGTCGCCAACCTGGGGACTACTGGAGGTGGGAATCAGGGGGTCATTATCTCGTTTGTCATATTTCCATCCTAGGAGGGGTACAATTTGTGTGGAGGGGTCATGACAGAGTGGCATCAAAGGTTTGGTTGAGGGATCAGACAGAGTTTGTTGTTAGGCACAGGTGAGGTTGCATGGGTTGGTAGGGAAACAGTGTCATTCATGTTTTGCAAGTGAGGTAAACATTGGACACCATCTGAGACATAGGCGTTTAGGACCCCCTATCATCTGTTTTATGGACTTTATGCTTACAATGGCTACTAAATATCATGATACTAGTTTCAAGGTAGAGACCTAGGAAAAGATCATGCATCATTCTTTTTTGTACCAGTGTTTGAAGGGGTAGAGCTTGGGGTAGGTTAACCTAAAATTAATGAAGGTAAAAAAAATTAATTAATGTTTATTCTTCTATATTCCAGGCATAGGAACTCTAATTGTTGTTATTTTATAGTTCTAGCTCCATGTCGATGTCCTCGTCAGGTTTCCATAGAAAATGTCCAGTAGGCTTTTCCAGCAGATCACTGCAGGGTATAGGTTGACGATGACAACACTTGGAGGAAGACACTTCGAGAGTTTCAGGGACATAGTCTGTGGAAGTATGAGGGATCCGTTTCAGATTCAGTCATGGATGATTGGTTAGAGGAGTTCGAGATTGGCTTCATTTCGATTCATGCTTGAAAAGAGAACTGGATGTCCTTGGTTGTGGCGATGCTATGTGGAACAGCGAGTCAGTGGTGGTTATTGTTCCTTGGGGATCGTGGGGAGTCAGTGATATCATTGTAGGTGTTCTGATATAGGTTTAGAATCAAGTTTCTTTCTTTGACTGTGAAGGTGTCCAGTCCCCAAGAGCTTCTTACCCTTCAACAGGGGAGCTCTAGTGTTCGAGTGTTTGGAATGTTTTTCAGGAAACTATTACGATATGCTTCGGACCTGTTTCCAGATGAAGATGCTAGGGTTATGCATTTTGATGAGGCTATATGTCCATAGATCCAGTGCCAGGTCACCCCATATAAGATGAAAACATATCCTGAGGTACTTCTGAGGGAAGAGTTTTTCGAGAGTACTTTTTCCAGGATTGAAACATAATGAGAGGGGAATCAGCATGATTCCTCACGAAGTAGAGCTGTGGTCCGGGGTTCCTCGTTTTTCGGGAAAATTTGTATCCATTTAGCTCGGGTTAGGTCCCATCCATTCACATCTCATTTATCTAGAGGCAGCAACTCATCGGACTAGGCCAAGGGATCATTCACTTTCTTTTATTGTGGTGGTCGTGGCCATCAGTAGCGAGAGTGCCCGACCTTTCAGAGCAGTCATCATGCATCGGGCGCTACACTTCAGGTTCCTCTGTTAAGGCAGTTCCAGCCGACACAGCACTAGCCAGTTGCACCAGCATTAGATTTGCAAAGGGTAGATGGTGAATATAGGGAACATCCCCATGAAGATCCTCATCCTCATAGATTAGATAACAGTCATGGTGGTGGTCGTCATTAGGGTCAGAGAGGCCTTGGAGGAGGTCATGGTCAGCTTCATTATCTAGTGTTTCCAGCTCTAGGCGAGCCAGATGTCGTTTGAGGTACCCTTTTATTGTTTTCTACCTTTTAGTATGCCTTGTTTTATTCAGGAGCGACACACTCCTTCATATCACGTACCCTTCTCTATGCATTGGGACTTGAGGTGGAGAGGCTTCCAGTTCCCTTGTCGTTGACTATGCTAGTTGGAGGTCAAGCTGACATGTTTGAAGTATGTAGAGACTTTAAGCTAGTGTTGGGGAAACATTGCTCTTGGGTAGATTTCGTATGTTTACGAATAAAACCATATTATGTCATCCTCAGCATGTATTGGTTGTATTTGGTGAAGGTTATCGTAGATTGCTTTAGGAAAAAAGTCATTTTCATTGGTGTGAATGGAGGGAAAGTGGTGTTTTTTGTGAGCGAGACCCTCAGGTGGGTGATAATTGTGTTCCATCCTTATCATCCCTGATGAATGAGTTGATGAAGAGTTCTTCAGAGGTTTAGTAGTTGGACATTCCTAGGGTCATAGAGGAGTACCCTAATGTCTTTCTAGAAGAGGTTATAGCATTACCCCTTCAACGAGAGATCAGGTTCGGGATCGACCTACAGCCAGGAGTGTCATCTATCTCTATATCTCCATATTGGATTTCCCCTTACGAGTTACGAGAGTTATGTATACAGCTTTATGGTCTGTTGTAGTGTGGTTTTGTTCGGTCATGTGGGTCACCATGGGGTGAACCAGTTTTGTTTGTGAAGAAGGTCGATGACATTTAGTGGTTGTGTGACGATTATCATCACTTAAACAAAGTGAAAATAAATAATCGCTATACTATTCCATGTATTTATGATTTATTCGATCAACTGAAGGGTGAATGTTGGTTCTAAAAGATCGACTTGCGGTCGGGATATCATCAGATTCGTGTGAAGGATGAGGATATTTTGAAGACTGCTTTATGTTGTCTTCATGAGAATTATGCGATCTTTGTAATTCTATTTGGGATGACAAATGATCCAGCCATATCATGGGGTTGATAAATGCTATGTTCTGTGAGTTCTGGGAAAAATTATTGGTAGTATTAATCGACGACATCCTTGTGTACTCCACATCTGAAGAGAATAAGGCAGAGCATCTATTGGCCATTTTTGGAGTTCTTCACCAACATCAGCAGTACAAGAAGTTGTATAAGTGTGTTTTTTTGGCTTGAGAATTCCGTTTCTTGGGGAATGTTGTTTCCCAATATGGAGTAGTTGTGGATCCATCGATTGTAGAAGTATTTATGTCTTGGGCATCCCACAAGACTATGTCAGAGGTGCTAATTTTCCTTGATATCGTAGGCTACTACAAGATGTTCATATCCAAATTCTCACAAGTTGTGACTCTTCTACAACATTTGACCAGGTAGGATTATCCATTCATATGGACTGATCAGTGTCCGGTTGAATTTGTGTATCTAATGTAGAAGTTACTAAGTGCTCTAGTCCATTTTCTTCCAACTAAGGGAGTCCAGTTTGATGTTTTATGTGATGCTTCACATCTGGGGTTAGGTGGTGTTCTCATGAAGAAGAGGTCAGTGGTTTCATATGGTGAATAGTAGTTTCATCCCCATTAACGAAACTATGCTGACCATGATCTTATGTTGGTGGTCTTGGTGTTTTATATGATGTTGATGAGACATTACCTCATTGGTGAGCACTGTATGGTTTTCACTGATCATAAGAGTTTGAGGTATGTTATCTCTCAGCGTGACTTCAACTTATGACAGATTTTGTGGATGGAGTTATTATAGGAATACGACTTCAAAATATTGTATACACCTGGAATAGGGAATTTTGTAGCTGATGCACTGAGCCAAAAGTCATGTAGTGATATTATGCATAAATCCGGAGATTCATGGTGAGTAATGGAATAACTTTAAGCATTTCATCATGATATGGGAGATGTTGGGGGTAGAGGTTGTCTTTTTCAGGTGACGGTACAATAATACCTAGTGCAGAAGTTGGAAGAGTCCTAGTTGGGAGATTTAGAGGTAGAGGATTGGAGAGACCGATTTGTTTGTGGTGAAGCCCCTGATGGTTGGTCGGATGATGAACAACACTGAGTGTTGTATCATGGAATGCTTTTTGTTGCCTTTATGATGCGCGAGACAGTTCTCTGAGAGTTCCATAGTTCTCCTTTAGGAGTACATCCTTGCGTGAAAAAGAAGTATCGATCCTTGAGGAGTCAGTTTTGGTGGCCCGGGCTGAAGCGTGCGGTTGCAGAGTTTGTGTCTCGATGTTTAGTCTTCCAAATGGTGAAAGTCAAACACCATTTTCCTATTGGTCTTCTCAATCCATTAGGGTTTACTCCATGGTAGTGGGAGGATATATCAATGTACTTTGTTATATGTTTACATTGAGCTCTGGGAGGACATAAAGTGTTGATGGTCAACCTTTCCATTCTCTATTGTTCTGGACTGGGGTGAGAGAGTCAACAATTCACAGACCAGAACTAGTGTAGAATACAACAAGGATAGTTCAGGTGATTCGTGAGTGGATGAAGAAAGCACAAGATCATCAATAATCATATGCTGATCAATGGAGGAAAACTGTGGAATTTAATGTTAGTGGTTAGGTGTTTCTAAAGGTGACTCCCCATCATGGGTAAAAATGGTTTGGTCATGGAAATAAGCTTTCTCCCAGTTTTTTGGGCCTTTTGAGGTGTTACCTTGTGTTAGAGTTGTGGTGTATCAAGTAGCACTACCCCCACAGATGATTCAGATACATGATGTTTTCCGTGTATCACAACTCCGTTTTTATATTCATGATGAGTCCCACATTATCGATTGGGGAGAGATCAATGTTGGTGATGATGCAATCATTGCGGAGCAACATGTTCTGATCCCAGACCACAAGGAGAAGGTGTTTTGCGGGCATTCTATCCCCTTAGTTCAGGTCTTGTGGTGACACGGTGGCATGAAGGAGAGTACCTGGGAATGTGAGTCATAGATACGTGCCCAGTACATATAGTTGTTTGATTATTAACAATTTTCATGTAATTATGTTTCTTTTGTGGTTAGACCTTTCATGAATTATTTATGAATTTCTTTTGTTGCTTTATAGCATGCTCTATTTTGAGAGGTATCTCGATGGGTTGTTGTTCAGACCTCGTTTCTATTTTTTTGTCTATTTAGGTTGGTCTTGAATTCTCAGGGACGAGAATGTTTTGAGAGGTTTCTAATGTAATGGCCTGGACCTCTCAGGGCCATTACATTTTGAAAATTAGGGTTCAGAAGATGTCGTGTGAGTTTCTTGGGAGGATGATTTATTTGGTGGGAGAGAGGGAGTAATTATAAGATAATAATGGGTGGAAATAATAATAATTAATATTAATGATAATGATGGAAACCCATTGATGAAATTGAAATTGGATTTATTAATATTAAATAATAATGGTAATGGTATATTTTAGTGTGTGATTAATTAAATGGAATGGTTTTAATTTAATATTAGAATAACCATGGTCAACTAATTTAATGAGACAAAATTAGAACATCAATGATGGGTGTTATTATAATTTATTTTATTAATAATAACTTTTAATTGAGAATGAAGTTAGGGAATGAGGGCATGGAGTAATGGCCAAGGGGCGGAACCACGTTTGTTAGAGTGGGAGAAAAAAATCTTGAATGTAAATGTTAGATTGGAGAGAGAATGTGAGAATTAAATGGGGAAGTAATAAAAGAAAAATAAAAGGAAATCAATTAAGGTGAAATGGAGTGAGTCGCACCAAATTTGAGAGAGTGGTGTGTGAATTATGGTATTTGAAATAAATAAATAAAATAATAATAATATAATAATCATATTATTGTTTTGGTTGATAAAACACTTTTTCGACCATAGCTTCTTTGTGCGACCTTAGTTTTATGAACCATCATTGGCAGTGCGACCCTGACTTCGAGATGGAAATTATGGGTCCAATATTGGATTTCTATTTTGGGTTTTTTGATTGGGTACCTGAAGTGCTCGTAAAATAATATATTTAGAATTATTATTAAATCTTCGACCCGCCATAACTCCCGAGTGCGACGTCCGATTGAATTCTCGTCAGTGGCGATGTGATCCTGTAATTAATAAAATCGATTCAACTCTAATGTGGAATATTAAATTATGGTTTCTTTCTCAAGTCTACGAAACACCCAATAAAAATAAAAATAATATTACGGGATCATGCATCGAACATATCTCACTCATGTGGTGTTGGAATGGTGAACTGTCTTTGACGTTCCAACCCTAAAATTAAGATGTATGATTCAAAGACCATAAATCCTATATTAATTATTCCTATGGATTGGGATGTTTTTACTCATTCAAACCATGTTGGTTAATGCGATCCTCTTTTAATGGGGAATTAAGTTTATCTTAAACTGTCACCCCATTAAATCTTCAAAAGGGACAAGATGTCATCCTCCCTTGTTCCTCCTCTTTGTTATCAGCTCTAAGATGCTAGAACCTTTAAATCCATCTCGTAGGAGTTTCACAATCAAACTTTACTCCTCGGTTCAGTTATGCTCTGTTTTGATGCAACCGAGCTTTATCAATGAATCCTTGAAATAAGGTATGTTTTATAGTCGTTCCTCTGTGATAAACTTCCCCTATTTATCCCTAATATATTAAAGCATGTAATATCCATGATTCTAATGGGTTTTTTCTTGGGGATCAGTTGGTGTGATTGTTCTGTGGCATCCCTGGGTGGATGTAGTTGGTGCAAGAGGAGGATTGTGACCCGTTGTGAGGATAAAGAATGTCATGAACTCTTTGAGGTAGGGGATTCGTTGCATCTCTTTTCTTGTATGTGAAACTATATTGTTATCATGTTTAATCCCACTATATGAAAATATAATTGACATAACAAATAATTCAACCGGATAAATAAATTGATATCGATCATATGTTATTTCCTTATTTTTTTCTTCATAGTGGGATATCTATGCTTGCTTTGATTTGTTGTTCATTCATGATTGAAATTAGTAAAGAGTGTAAATTGGGATTAATTGATAATTTTTTGTCTAAACATAAAGAGACATGTAAACCAATCTTGTTCTTATTGTAATTTGATGTTAATCAAATTAGTGCAGTAAGAATGTTTGTTTATTTATGATAACTTACTATTTAGGTTTCTTGAATTTAGAACCTCTGGATAATAAATAGATTAACTAATGTTGGATTAAAGAAATAATTGTGTAATAATTTCTTAAAGGGTTCTGAGTTACCCTCTTGATTGTTAAAGGTCCAAGTGCACAAATAAATGTTGTGTTTTTTCCTGCTGTTTGTGCTATGATGTGATCCTGGATGGATATGGTGATATGTGGGGGCATGGAGGTTTTTGTTTATGACAGCTGATGACGCTTTGAGTGGCGAGATGCATCAGTTTATGCATATGGGTGTAAAAGAGAACACCCGGGATGATGGAATGGAGCGGATGTGATTGTTGGTTTCTTGATTATTTTGACTGGTTGTTTATCTGCTTTACTTTTCCCCACTGCTCAAGGCAGTAGGTCTTGCTTACCCTTCTCCCGAAAGAGGTTAAGACACACAGGGTATGCCACGTGCTTTCCATGTTTAACTTCTCAAGGGGGAATGGGTCTACGCTCTTTCTATAGGCAGGAAAGACACGATGGGTAGTACATAAATTCATCAGGTTATTCCCCCTAGTGTTATTTTAGCATAGAATGCTTTTCTAGAATGCTTGGGAATATGGGAATGTAATTCTGTAATGAATATTTGAAGAAATGGTGATAACCCATGGGGATAGAGATGCTAGAACATAATAGTGAGGATGTAATTTTTGAAGGAACAGTTGACATTGTTTGTGAGGCTAATGAAATTTTAATGTGGAATTGTTCATGGTTAATTATTGTTTAAAGAATAAATTAAAATACAATGGAACTGATAAAAAGGAAATGATGTAATATAATGAGGCTGTTTAAAAGTTTGTGTGCTCATAGGATACCTAGTCTGAGATGTATAAGCCCAGAGTTTGAGAGATGTTAGATGATGTTGTGTCTAAGACTATGTAATTCATATAGTGTGGTGGTGAGTTATAATATATCCCATGATTTTTGTGTTACTATACACTAATCCACACTTTTAGTAAGGTAAACTGACACCCCGAGGATTCTGCGCCCTCGGGTGTGTTTTCCCCAACAATCCAGTGGGAGGATGAATGGATGACTATCCCCTTTATCCCCGTTATCTTCTCTTGGTAGTTAATTGTGTTGATAGGCACATGGGTTAGTTTTCCCCATATATGTGTGTAAAGGTCTGTAATGGAATGTCATTATTCAAACACATATATTATGGATTTAGTGTTATATGTACTATTATATATGTAATGAGTGTAGGTTGTGATGGCTTGAGGATCCTTACTCGGTGTATGGGATGTAATGGATTGAAGAATAATACCTGACGTATGATGCACGTTATGCGAACTGTGGTGGCTCCCAGAAAATAACTGGTTAATTTTGTTTGTTAGGATGGTGTGGTGCTTCGCCCAGGTGTCTATGGGAAAGACTTAGTAGAGCATGAGGTGCATATTGTGGTGAATCGCCCAGGTGTCTACGGGAAAGCCTTTTTTAGGAGAGATATTTTCGGACGTACGACATTGGGGAAAAGTGTAAAACCACTGGGGAAGTAGTGGAAGGGTACCCCTGATATACATTATTATATGATATATCCTTGTATGCATTAATTGGTGAGTGTAACCATGGTGAGGTTGTGAACATAGTATACCTGTTTAGGTGACGAGTTAGTTTCACTTGATGTTCACTATGCTTTAGCTTGCTCTCTTTACCTTTACATGAGAGGCTTCAGGGAGGATCCTAATGATTTTACTGCTATACTAACCCTGTGTATATATAAACTATTTTTCAGGTGACTTGGAGTAGGTGGAGATTAGGCCAGTTTCTACTAGCATGGAGTTGTAGGACCTTTTCAGGCTCGTGTTTGCTGCTGTTTTTTCTTTATTTTGGGTAATTGTAGTTTTCTCTTCTAGTTGTAGTACTTTTGCATGAAGTTTCATATATAAACATGGGTTTATTTTATATTCCAATTCTGATTTGGATTTAATAGGTGTCTATCGTATCTATCTCTTTCGTATGTGTTCAATTATAGGGTAATTCCTCCCATTTGTGTGTTTATTATACCCTCAGTGCTTGTTCCCAACCAAGGACCTACTGGAGGTGGGACTCGAGGGTCATTATCTCCCTTCTCACATTTCCGGACTAGGAGGAGTACACTTAGTGGGGAGGGGGTCATGATAGAGTGGTATCATAGGTATGGTTGAGGGTTATGATGGTGTTTGGAGTTAGGAACATGTGAGGTTGCATGGACTGGCAAGGAAATGGTGTCATTCATGATTAGAAAGTGAGGTAAAAACTAGATAGCTACTAAGAAATAGGCATTTAGGCCCCCCTATGATCTGATGTATGGACCTTTAAGTTTACAATGGATACTAAAAAAGGTGATAACTGTTGCAGGGTAGATACCTAGGAAAGGATCATGCATCATTCTTCTTTGAGCATGTGTTTGAATGAGTATACCATGGGGTTGGTTAACCTAAAATGAATGAAAGAATATAACAAAATAATTAATGTTTATTCTTCCATATTCTATGCTTAGGATCTCTAACAGTTGTTATTTTAAAGGTATGGCTCTAGGACAACGTCCTCGTCAGGTTTACGCAGTAAATTTCCAGTAGGCTATTCTTGCAGGTCGTCTTAGGGAAGAGGTTGACAATGACCATACTTTGAGGATGACATTTCTAGAGTTTCAACGCCATAGTCTACAGAAGTATGATGGTTCTGTTTCAGATGCACTCACTAAAGATTGGTTAGAGGAGTTCAAGATCGTATTTAGTTCGATTCGTGCTCGGATAGAGAACTGGGTGTCCTTGTTTGTGATGATGCTATGTGGAGCAAAAAGGTAGTGGTGGTTCTTGTTCCTTGGGGGTCGTGAGGAGTCATCGATCTCATGGTAGGAGTTCCGATATATGTCTAGAGTCGAGTTTCTTTCTTCAAATGTTAAGGTGTCTCGTCACCAAGAGTTTCTTACCCTTTGACAGGGGATCTCCAGTGTTTGATAGTATGGAATCCATTTCAGGAACCTTTTATGATATGCATTGGACATGTTACCAGATGTAGAGGCTAGAGCGAGGCATTTCGAGGAGGCTTTACATTGAATGATCCAACGCAAGGTCACCCCAATTATGCTGAAAAGATATCTTGAGGTACTAGTGAGGGTAGAGCTTGTCTAGAGGACTTTGGCCAAGACCATATCATCCCGAGAGGGGAATCAACATGATTCCTCATGAAGCAGAGCTATGGTCTGGGGTACTCGATTTTTAGGGAAGAATAGTTTGTGTTCATATGGGGGTAGGTCCCTTCCCTTCACATCTCATTTCCCTAGAGGTAGCAACTCTCAGGCCTATTACAAGTGATCATGCACATTTTTTCTTGTGGTGGTTGCGGCCATCAACAGCGGGAGTACCTGACCTTTAGGAGTAGTCATCGTGTACCGGGCACTACACTCTAGGTTCCTCTGTTGAGGTAGTACCAGTCGAGGAAACAACAGCTAGTTGAAGCATATTTAGATTAGTAGAGGGTATATGGGGAAGATATAGGACATCCCCATGACGCTCCTCATCCAAATAGATCAGAGCACGCCCATGGTGGTGGTCTTCAACAGGGTCAGATAGGCCATGGATGAGGTCTTCTTCAGCATCAAGCTCTAGCGTTGCGAGCTCTAGGTGACCCAAACATTATTCGAGGTACCCTTTTCTTGTTTTCTACCTTGGTGTATACCTTTTTTGATTCAGGAGTGACACACTCCTTTATATCACCTACCCTTGTCCATGCTTTGGGACTGGAGGTGGAGAGGCTTCCAGTGGCCTTGGTGTTGAAAACGCCAGTTGGAGGTCGAGCTAACTTTTTTGAAGTATGTATAGATTGTTAGATAGTGTTGGGGAAACAACACTCTTGGGTAGATTTCCTGTGTTTACTAATACAACCATATGATGTCATCCTCAACATGGATTTGTTATATTCGGGGGAGGTTATCATGGGTTTATTTAGGAAAAAGGTTGTTTTCATTGGTGCATATGGAGAGAAAGAGGTTTTTTTTGGGGAGCGAGACCCTCGGGTGGGTCATAGGCACGTTCCATCTGAATCATCCATGATGATTGAGTGGATGCAGAGTTCTTCAGAGTTTCAGCAGTTGGTGTTTCCTAGGGTCGTAGAAGAGTACCCTGGTGTCTTTCCAAAAGAGGTTATAGCATTACCCCATCAATGAGAGATCGGGTTCGGGATCGAGCTATATCCAGGAGATTCTCCAATATCTATGTCTCTATATAGGATAACCCCTTTTGAGTTATGAGAGCTACGTATATAGCTTGATGGTCTATTGAAGAGTGGTTTTGTTCGGCCATGTGTGTCACTGTGGTGTGAACCAGTTTTTTTCGTGAAGAAGGCCGACAGCAGTTTGCGGTTGTGTGTCGATTATCGTCGCTTAAACACAGTGAAAATAAAGAATCTCTATCATATTCCATGAATTGATGATTTATTAGATCAAATGAAGGGTGCAAGTTGTTTCTCAAAGATCGACGTGGGGTCAAGATATCATCAGATGTGTGTGAAGGACGAGGATATTCCGAAGACTGCTTTCTCTTGTCATCATGGGAATTATGAGTTCGTTGTAAGACCAATTTGTGTGACAAATGCTCCAGCCATATTCATGGGATTGATGAATGGTATTTTCTTTGTGTTCCTTGACAAATTCATGGTAGTCTTTATCAACGACATCCTTGTGTACTCCACATCGGAAGAGGATCATACATAAAATATAAGATCCATTTTGGGAGTTCTTCGCCAACATTAGATATATGGGATGTTGATGTAGTGTGTGTTTTGGGCGATAGAAGTCCGTTTCATGGGACATGTTGTTTCCCAATTGTGAGTAGTTGTGGATTCATCGAAGGTAGATGTATCTATGTCTTGGGAAGCCCCCAGGATAGTGTTAGAGGTGCGAAGTTTCCTTGGTGGCGCAGGCTACTACAAGAAGGTTCATATCCAATTTCCCACAAGTTGAGACTCCTCTGACAACTTTGACCAGGAGGGATTAGGCATTCATATGGACTGAACAGTTTTAGGCAGCATTCGAATATCTAATGGAGATGTTAGTAAGTGCTCCAGTACATTGTCTTCCAGCTTAGGGATCCAGTTTGATGTTTTTTGCGATGCTTCACATCTAGGGTTAGGATGTGTTCTCATGCATTAGAGGTCGATTGTTTCTTATGGGTGTCAGTAGATGCTTCCCTATGAGCGTAGTTATTCCACCCTTGATCTTTAGTTGGGCTCTGTGGTATTTTCTCTAAAGTTGTTGAGACATTACCTCATTGGTGAGAGCTTTTTGGTTTTCACTGATCAGAAGAGTTGGAGGTATGTTTTCTCTCAGCGAGACTTGAACTTACGACAGCGTCAATGGATGGGGTTATTATAGGAATATGACTTCGAAATATCATATACACCTGGAAAAGGGAAAGTTTGTAGCTGATTCGCTGAGCCAAAAGTCACGTAGTGATACTGTGAATGAATCTGAAGATTCATTGAGAGTAATGGAAGAAGTGTTAGCATTGTATCTTGATATTGGAAATGTTGGGGGTAGAGGTTGCCTTTTTTAGATGACGGTACAGTCATCCCTATTGCAGAAGTTGGGAGATTCCCTTTTAGAGATCTATAGGTTGATGTTTGGAGAGACCGAGTGGTTTGTGGTGAGGCCCCTGGTGGTTGGTTGGAGGACGAACAACACCGAGTGTTGTATCATGGAAGGCTTTTTTTCCCTTGATGATACATAAGACGGTTCTCAGAGAGTTCCATAGTTCACCCTTTGTAGTATATAATGTCTTGACAAAGAGGTACCAATACTCGAGGAGTCAGTTTTGGTGGCCTGGGCTGAAGCATGCCATTGCAGAGATTGTGTATCGATGTTTAGTTTTCCAAAAGGTGAAGGCCAAACACCATGTTCCTGGTGGACTTCTCCAGCCATTAGAGATTCCTCAGTGGATGTTGGAGGACATCTCAATGGACATTCTTCCAGGTTTTCCTCAATCTTAGATAGGACATCTTGTTATTTGGGTGGTAGTGGATCGTTTAACAAAATCATCCAAATTCATAGTGATCAAAGTGTCGAGATTAGTCGATGTTTTTTCAAGGAAATATCTGGATGAGGAGGTGAGACTTTAGGGAGTCCATAGGACGACCATTTATGATCAAGATCCTTGTTTTACATAAATGGTATTTAGGGGTCTCCAACATGATTTTGGTTCTCAACTATACCTTAGCACTGCTTTTCACCCTCAAATAAATGGTTAGATAGAGTGATCCATCCATACTCTTGAAGACATTTAATGTTCTCGTGTTCTTGATTTTAGAGGTTTATAGATGAGGCACATAACCCTAGTGGAGTTTGCTTAAAATAATATTTTTCACTCCTCCATCAGTATAGTTCCGTTTGAAGCCTTCTATGGATGGCCATGTTGTTCTCCATTGTACTGGACTGGTGTCTGAGAGTCAGCAATTCTCGGACCGGAACTAGTGCAGAATACAACAGAGATTGTTCAGGTGATTTGTGATAGGATGAGGACCGCACAAGATCGTTAGAAATCATATGCTGATCAAAGGAGGAGACCCATGGAGTTTAATGATGGGTATCATGTGTTTTTTAAGGGGACTAACTATCATGGGAAATGAAGGTTTGGTCGGTGAAGTAATCTTTCTCCCCAGGTTTTTGGGCCTTTTGAGGTGTTAGCTCATGTTGGAGTTGTGTTGTATCGAGTATCACTTCCCACATAAATGAGTAAAATACATGATGTTTTACATGTACCACAACTCCATTGTTATCTTCATGATGACTCCCATATTATCGATTGGGGAGAGATCGATGTTGATGATTATGAAACCTTTGAGGAGCGACCTATGAAGATCCAAGACCACAAGGAGAAGGTGTTGCACGAGTGTTCTATCCCCTTAGTTCATTTCATGTGGTGAAACTATGGCATGAAGGAGGGTACCTAGAAACATGAGTCAAAGATTTGTTATCAGTACCGAGAGATGTTTGATTCTTAACTCTGTTCATGTAATGATGTTTCCTTTGTGGTTAGAGAATTCATGTTTTATTTTTGAATTTCTTTTGTTTCTTTTTGGCTTGCTATATTTTGAGAGGTATCTCGATGGTTGGATGTTCAGACCTCGTTTCTGTTTTTTCATTGACTCTTTAGGTTGGTTTTTAATTCTCGGGGACGAGAATGTTTTGAGAGGTATCTGATGTAATGGACTGGACCTCTCCAGTTCATTACATTGTGAAACATAGGGTCAGGAAGATGTTGTGTGAGTTACAAGGGAGATGGATTAAATTTATGGAAGAGAGGGACTAATTATAAAATAATAATGGGTGTCATTAATAATAATTATTATTAATGATAATGATGGAGACCCATTGATGAAATTGGGAGAGTATTTACTACTATTAAATAATAATTGTAATGGTGGATTTTAGTGCGTGATTAATTAAATGGAATGGTTTTAATTTAATAAGAGAATAACCATGGTCAACTAATTTAATTGGATTAAATAAGAACATTAATTATGGGTGTTATTATTATTAATTTTATTAATAATAACATTGAAGTGAAAAAGGTGTTGGGGCGTGAGGGCCTGGAATAATGGCCAAGGTGAGGTGCCACTTTTGGGGGAGTGGGATAAGAAATCTTGAATGGATAAGTTAGATAGGAGAGAGAATGTGAGAATTAAATGGGGAAGTAATAAAAGAAAAAGAAATGTAAATAAATTAATGTGAGAGGGAGTGAGGAACAACAAATTGGAGAGAGTGGTGCATGAATTTGGGTATTTGAAATAAATAAATTAAAAAAAGATAATATAATAATCATATTATTGTTTTTATTGATAAAAAACTTTTTTGACCGTAACTTCTTCGTGCGACCTCGGTTTTACGAACCTTTAGTTGTAGTGTGACCCTGACATCGAGACGGAAATTATGAGTCCAAAACTAGTTGTCTTTTTTAGGTTTTTGGATCAGGTACCTGATGTGCTTTGAAAATAATATATTTAATATTATTATTAAATCATTGACCCGCCTTAACTACCGCTTGTGATGTCCGATTGATTTATCATTTGTGGTAATGTGATCCTTTCATTAATACAATAGATTCATGTCTAATGCGGAATATTAAAATATGGTATGTGGATTGGGTCCAGGAAACACCCAATATTATTATTATTATTTTTTTATGGGATCTTGCATCAAACATATCTCCCTCAAACGGTGTTGGAATGTTGAACCGTCTATGAAGTTGCAACCCTGAAATTAAAATTGATGATTCGAAGACCATAAATCCTATATTAATTATTCATATGGATCGGGATGTTTTTACTCCATCAAACCATGTGGGTTAATGTTATCCTCTTCTAATGTGTAATTAAGAATATCTTAAACTGTCTCCCCATTAAATCAATAAAAGGGTTAAGATATCATCCTCCCTTGTTATTAGTCTTTTTTCTCGGCTATGAGACACTAGAACCTTTCAATCCATTTCGTAGGAGTATCACAATCCAACTATACTCCTCGGATCGGTTTTCTATGTTTCGATACAACTGAGCTGTGTCAATCAATCCTTGAAATAAGGTATGTTTTATAGTCATTACTTTAGGATCATCTTCTCTAGTTACTCAGTTCCATTATAAAGAATGAAATCTACATGATTCTAATGGGGTTTTTTGGGGTTTTGCTGGTGCAGTTGTTCTGTGGCAACCTCGGGTGGATGCAGTTTGCACGAGAGGAGGATCGTGACTCGTTGTGTGGATAAAGAATTTGAAGAAGTCTTCAAGGTATAGGATTCATTGATTCTATTTTATTTTATGTGAAACTATATTATTATCATGTTTAATCGCACTAGATGACAATGGAATTGAAAGAATAAATAATTCAACTGGATAAATAAATTTATATTTATCATATGTTATTGCCTCATGTTTTTCTAGAAAGTGTGATTTCTATTCTAGATTAGATTTGCAATTTGTTCTTGATGGAAATTGGTAAAGAATGTAAATTGGGATTAATTGATAATTGTTTGGATAATGATAAAAAGGCATGTAAACAAATCTGGATCTTGTTGTAATTTGAAGTTAATAAAATTAGTGCAGCAAGCATGTTTATTTATTTATGATAACTTACTGGTTAGATTTCCAGAATTTGGAACCAATGAATAATAAATTGGTAAACCCAAGATGGATTAAATAACTGATTGTTTGATAATTCATTAAAGGGTTTTTAGTTACCCTCTTGATTGTTAAATGGCCAAGTGCTAGATAAAATTTGATGTTTGTTTTCCTGCTTTTTGTTCTATGATGTGATCCTGGATGGCTTTGGTGATATGTGGGTGCATGGTGGATTTTTTTTTTGTGGCAGCAGATGATGCATAGAGTGGCGAGATGCATCGGTTTATGCATATGGGTGTCAGGGAGGACACCAGGGATGATGGAATGTAGTGGAAGTGATTGTTGGATGCTTGGTAATTTTGATTGGTAGTTTATCTATTTTACTTTTACCCACTACTCAAGGTAGCTCTTCTTGCTTACCCTTCTCCTAAAAGATGCAAAGACATGTAGGTTATGCCATGTTCTTTCCGTGTTTAGCTTCTAAAGGGGGAATGGGTCTATTCTCTTTCTATAGTTGGCAAAGACTCGACGTGTAGTACATCTACTCACCGGGTTGAGCCCCCTTGTGTTTAGTAGCATAGAATGCTTTTCTAGAATACCTGGGAATATGGTAAAGTAATTATGTAATGATTATTTGAATAAATGTTGTTAACCCATGGGGATGGAGATGCTGGAACATAATGATGAAGTTGTAATTTTTGTAGTAAAAATTGACTTTGGGTGTGAGGCTAAAGAAATTTTAATGTGGAATTGTTCATGGTTAGTTAATGTTTAAAGAATTAATTAACCTACTGTGGAACTAATAAAAAGGTAATGATGTAATCTAATAAATCTCTTTAATTGGATATGTGCTTATAGGATACCTAGTCTTAGAAGTAGCAGCCCGGAGTCTGAGAGGCGTTAGTTGCAGTTGTGCCTAAGACTTGGTAATGCCCATAGTGTGGTTTTGAGTTATAATATTTCATATAATTTTGTGTTTCTATACTCTAATCCACCCTGTTAGTAAGGGAAACTAACACCTATAGGATTGTTAGAACTGTGGGGTGTTTTCCCCAACATTTCGGTGGGATGAAGAATGGCTGACAACCCCCTTTGGCCCTTCTCTCTTCTAATGGTAGTTACTAGTGCTAATAGGCACATTGGTTAGTTTTAACCATATATGTGTGCAGAGGGCTATAATGGATATTGGTTATTCACACAGTTATATTCTGGATATATTTTTCTATGTACTACTATAGGTGTAATGCGGGTAGGCTATGATGGATTGGGTATCCTTACTCGGTGTATAGGCTGTAATGTCATGATGTATAATACATGATGTATGATACACGTTATTCGAGTCGTGGTGGCTCCCGGAAACTACCTGGTTACTTTTGGTTGTGGGGATGGTGTTGTGATTCATGCAGGTGTCTACAAGAAAGCTTTTGTGGAGCACGCGGTGCATATTGTGGTGCTTCGCCCAGGTGTCTGTAGGAAATCCTTTTTTGGAGAGAGATGCTTAGGACGTCTGACATTGGGGAAAAGCTGAAAACAAGTGGGGAATTAGTAGCGGGGTTCCCTTGATATGCTTTATTATATGATATATTCTTGTATGAGTTACTTGGTGAGAGTATCCATGGTGAGGTTGGGAATATAGTATACCTGTTTAGGTGATGAGTTAGTTTCACATGTTCTCTACTGTGATTTATCATGATCTCTTTAATTTTCCACGAGAGGATTCAAGGAGGATCCTTCTGAGTATACTGTTATAATCACCCTATGTATATATAAACTGTTTTTCAGGTCACATGGTGCCGGATAAAGATCAAGCTGGTTTCTACTAGCTTGGAGTTGCTGCAACTGTTCGGGTATGTGGTTGCTGCTGTTTTTACTTTCTTTTGGGTACTTGTATTTTTCCCTTACAATTGTAGTACTTTTTGATGACATTTCATATATGAACATAGGGTTTCTTTTATATTCGAATTATGATTTGGAGTTTATTAGTCTCTATCTTTTCTATCTATTCCACATGTGTTTTGTTAGTTGGTAATGTCATCCATTTGTGTGTTTATTATACCCTTAGTGCTAGTCTCCATCCCAGGGCCAGATGGAGGTGGGACTCGGGGGGTCATTATCTCCCTTCTCACATTGTAGACCCAGGAGGGGTACACTTTGTGGGGAGGGGGTTGTGAAAAAAACCCATATATATCATGAATTAAAACCCATGTGTGTTTGGTGACCATGAATTCTATAGTGACAACTATTCCATAGTTTTCCATATTTTAGTGCACATCTAACATGTTTTTTGCGTTGACATAAGATTATTATTAATGAATATTTTTATTCATTAACTTTTTTATATAGAAAAATAAAATGATGACATATTGTTGTTGTGAGGTAAAAAAAATATGGTGTATCAAAATTGATAAAAAATTAATAAATAATACATGAAATAAATTTTCCCTAATAGGTTTCATGGAAGTAAATTTATCAGGACCCTTCATTGAGGTGAAAAATATGATTTAAGTCTCTATCCATAACTATTTATTGATGAGTTTTTTTTCAAGTAATTTAATAACATATCAAGAATATAGTATGATTAATGTGGTGATGTATCCAACATGATGGTATACTGAGGAAAAGGGATTATAATATATAGTTGTAATTTATAAGAGGTTTTTTTCATTACAATATTAACACCTTACTACATCGGTTTCGTTACATCCCTAAAAAATAAAGAATATGAAATTTTATTTTTTATTAATATTTTTTAATTAAATATTAATTTTATTTTAATTGAGATGCTGAATTCAATGGTGTACATCAAACAAAACAATGGGTTTCTTCGAAGTCTTTTGTTCCACACAATGATGAGTCATACTGAAAAATAATAATATATTATTATTTTAAATTATATTTAACTCCTAGCTATTGTAATTGTAGGAATGAATATAACTAACTACAATATGATTAAACAAGTTTTTTAAATTTTTTTACAATTACCCAAAAAATGTTGGAGGCTTAAAATGTGAATGAATCTAATTTTAAACATAGATACTCTAATATTATTTAAAATGCTGATTTACTACTTTTGATGGAGAACCCTCGTTAAATAAATTTTTGGTCACTTTTATATGTTTTATTCTAAGAAATAAAAAATTTCTTTAGAATCGGAAAATCAAAATTAAATTAGTGTACATTTTTGGTGTTTTTTTGATAAAATAAATTTTTAAATGAATAGTGAAAAATACTTTATTATAATTCAATACTACCTTTTAATTTAATTTATTTATGTTATAAATAGTCTTTTTAATTTTTTTTAAAGTTTAATTATATTTTATTTTTAACATTTAATATAATTTTGTTCATTGAATTTAATTTCACTTTGAAATTGGACATAAAAAGTATCAACTTTTTTAGTTAATAATTATTAAAAACCTGTTTTTATTACATCAAGAATTATTTTTAAATAAATTAATGATTCATCTATTTTTTGAATTTGCTAATATAGACATCATTTTTTATTATGAATATAAATTATATCTTAGGTTGAGTTTTTGGTATTTTTTTTGAAAACCTTCAATTTTTTATTAATAGTGAAAACACATAATAGTGGTTAGAAATTATCTTTTTAATTTAAATGAAATTTTCCCACTTCTAAGAATTTAATTTCAATAATACAATATACATAGTTTTTATTAGTATGTAAACTATTGTTCAATAATATAAAAATAATTTTTTATGAATAGTAACTTTTAGCTTTTATTTACGGCGGTTAAAGGTACATCGGGTAATTCAATGTAAAACCAATATTATAATAATATAAAATTAAACTAACACATTTCATAACCTTATTGGATGGGTAATGGAAAAGAATAAAAATACTTGGGTGAGAATTTCGGCCTTTTAAAGCCACTTGGGTAAGATAATTATATTAGTATCTTTTTATTTAATGTAAAAAAATATCATAAACATGTATAGTTTTTCTAAAAGAAATTAATGTGGTTTTATATAATTGATATATTTGACTATAAGTAAACAATTTAAAGCTAAAAATATTCCCTAAAAATTGATACATATTTTTGAAAAATATTTGACATCATATAAATAAAATTATTTATGACACGATAATGATGCACTATTTAAATTATTAATGTATGATTTAAATAAATACGATTATACAAATTGAAAAAATTTCCAAAAAATATACAGTTTTTATTAGAAGATTTTATTTCGAACATGATTCATCTTACATGTGACTTTAATAAGTCGTGTACCTTTATAAACTAAAATAAATTATATTATATAACAATATTTTAAAACAATTTTAAAAAGAGCCCCTCCTTCCCCATATAGAAATCCCTCACCTCTAACCCATTACTCACACCACTCAATTCATATAGATCATCCAACCTATGCCCAAATATTTTCTATAGATCCCTTTTTTACTCCTATAATCCTTACTTAATGTAGAAGGAAAATATTGATATCCTTATTGTTCAATCTAAAAGGAGTTACTCTATTTAATGGTAACATCATCTTTTAAGTTATTTTCTATTACTTTAGTTCTCCAACACCTTAACTCATTTTATATCATTCATTTATAAAAACAAAAATATCCTCAATATAATAGGTTCTTGGTATGATAATTATTCTAACTACAGCTACACATACCTCAATTTAATGGTTAAAAAACATACTATTTCTATGGATAGTGAACTACCGCCTCACGAAGAGATGATAGTTCAATATTCTCCTACCACATATTATGGTGGGAATTAAAATGGGATTGTATTTATATGTTATATATATATATTATATTATATTCATATTTCTTCTAGGACTATGTATTTTTTTATTTATACAATACCATCATGAATTTTGTAGTGGGTAAATATGATAATTTCATTTTAGGAAATGCAGACTACCTCCCCCTCAAAGTGATATGAATCGTTCTTTCCATACATGGAATGTATAAAGGTAGATGTTAATGAAATTATATATGATTTTATAATTTAATTAAAATACAACTATTATAATTATGTTCTCAATCAATTAAATGTGAAATATAAATGAATGTATCGTTCAAGAGTATGTAATACTTACAGTCTCCATGAACGGTGAATTTAATTTCTTATGTCCAAATGTTATGTAATATTATAAATACATGCACATACTTAATATAAATGATACATATGATATCAAAATCAGGAATGTCATTTTTTAGAAAATTTCCTTTTGACCGCATGAACAAGTAGTAATTATAAGAAGTTCATTTTTGACTCAAGTACCAAATATCGACCAAACCACCATTATTAACATAAATGAATTAATAATGTTTAAAACATGGTAATAAGTGATAAAAATGTAATAATAAACATGAAAAATTTTCTTACAAAATTCTAAATAATATTTAGTTTATTATTCAGGAGTATAAATAATGAACGTGTCAAGTCAGACAGAAGGTAAGCGGTTCCTTATCTCACTTTTAATTCCATGAGATATCCATTGTTCCCCATTTATTTATCACATGGAGAGTATTTTTTACTTACATTTGATATATTAAAATTATTATATTTATAATAATTTTATTATTTTATTCATTTTGTTGTTATTAACTTTTGGACATATGACTCGATTGATTTCAATGTCAAAAGGGGTTTGTTATCTCACTTTTAGTTCCCTAAGATTTCCATTGTTCACCACGTATTTATTGCATGAGGTGTATTGTGTACTTAGTTTTGATATATATTATCATTATTCATTTTATATTCATGGTATTATGTGATTCGTGGTGTGTTTATTAACTTTTGGTCATATGATTAAATTGATTACAATGTGGTAATTTGTTTTCATCTCACTTTTTATTCCCAGGAGATTCATGCTCTGTATGCCCATATTTTATTTTGTGTGGTGTATGTACTACCCATAATTGTATTAATTGTGTAATATAAATTAATTTATGGGTATTTATATCTTCATTGTAGGACCCTTAATTAATGCAGTGTATGTTTCGTAAGTTACCAAATCGGTAATGTAACATGTCACACTCCTCTTTTTAAAAGACTTTTTTGCTTATGTCTTTTAATTTACATATTCATATTTTGGGATATGTTCTTATATATCCTTATTGCAGTAAATTTTATTTCTAAGAGGTTAGATACCATTTTCATTCTCATCAACTCATGTTTTGAGTTTTAATGTGACGTTGTTAGGCTGTTGAATTTCTGTTAGGGTACTTCTTTACCCAATTTCAATTCTTTGGGATAAACTTCTACATATAGATTATTTCATTCTATGAATATGTGTGAATAAAATTTTTTTTTTCGACACTTTATACCCACATATATTGGGTGTATTAATATTTTTCACATAATATTATGTCATTTATTTATCCATATTCTAAGGATAGTCTTTATAAGTGATTTAGTCTCAATTTATATTTAATTGAGACTTCATTATTGTTATGAGACAATTCACTTATATATGGTTTATATAATTTCTTTTGGAATATAATATAATGAATATATTTATTCTTTTTATATTATAATATTTTTATTTAATTTTTTTAATAATTTATTTTTATTCAAGCATCTCTCCATTGGTTAAGAGCTCCTTACCTAAAATATTGTTTTAGTAATTTTGTTGTTATAACTATTTTTCAATAATGTAGATGTTTTAATAATATTTTTAAGGATTTATTTATATGGAATTTATTTTTTTAAAATGTTAATTCCATTAAAGTCATCAACGTGGTATAGGAAACATTGATTAAAAAATTTCATTGTTAAATGGTTTTGAAAATGGTTTGATAAAGAATTTATTATGTCAATATCATGAAATATTATATTGTGATTGAAATGTGGAAATGTATTCTTTCCTTTATATTTGATTTATGTGTTATGAATATGTTATGGTTATTGAGAATTTTTTATGTATATGGGTGGTTCTTTGATAAACATATGGATATTGAGCCTGAGATAGCTCTCCAATGCATTGTGTAATGTGACAGATGTAAACGTTAATGTTACACATAAGAGATTTAGGGAATATACAATTATGTATATTCCAAATGTATCTCACTACATATCTATTAATGCTACAATGTATGTATGATAAGTATCCCATATGATGCCGTTATGATTTTTGTTTTCTGTGTGTTATTCATAAATCAGAATATTTCATAAGGAATGTTATGATTGGAAGGTATGGTTTCATGGATTTTTATTTATTGATAGGATAATGATTATTTGTTTATTTTATAACCCTTTCTGATCTTTTTATACTCATCCCAAGTTTTTAAATGTTTTTCATAGGAAAAAATTAGGAATAGGGTATAAGATGGGATCAAAAAATGTAATTCTTTCTAAAAGATTGAACTAGACATGTATTGTAATGAGTTTTTATTTTATTAAAAAAATTGAAACTGAGAAGTAGTGTCTACTTTGTAATTTTTGAGATGCAATAGTTATGGCCAAATTCTATAAATCACTAACATGAAAATATCCTCAATAATAATTACTAACTTAATTCATGATTATGTAATGCTTATGGTCGGGTCCTTATAGTTTGTATCAGAGGCTAGTTTAGATAAATTTAGTGTTTTGGGAGTTATTTAAGCATATGTTACATAACCATAATGGATTGAATATTATAAAGAGTAATAGTTATTTTAGAGGTGGTAAATGATTATTTCAATTTTGGGTACAAAATGAAATATTTTAGATAACCATTGATGATAAAATATGTTATTGTTGTTTTGAAGAATTGGCCTCTATTTTTTTGAATGTTATGAAATTGAAAAGTTTTTTTAATAAGGACAACACAAAGCCAATGTGACAACTCATCACATCATACAAATACATGGTAGTTGAACCCACAACAAAAGTGTGATAGTGATTTATCACATACCACTGGACTACGTGAAGTCCCCATTCAGTATAACTAATTATTTTTAGTAAAATGATTTTATGGATCACGTATAAGTATATTTGGGATCTCATGTTTTATCAAAGAGACATTATTAGTATAATAAAATGATTTGGTAACTATGAGATAATGGTTATTTTGGGAGACAATCTCTCTTTTGGGAAAACTACATGCTTAAGGAAAATAGAATACTATGGGATTTAATTTGTGGAGTAATGGATAAAATATTATTTTGGAAAAATATCTGTTTTTAATATGGACATAATGTTATATTGGTTATTTTTGGTAATTAATAACCTTTCATATAGAATATGAGATTATATTAAATACACATCAGTATGAGACTTTATGAGTAATAGATGTTTTGGAGATAAATTTTATGATTTATTATGGAATACTATGTGATTAATTTCTTTTGATTATTGGGGTTCAATATTAGATTGGATTATTTTGAAGAATTTTATGGACAATTGTATTTTGAATGGTCTTTCTTGACCTTTATGTACTTTTTGTTTGTTTTTTAAGATTAAGAGTATTATTTTTTTTATAAAGGATTACCCTTTTGTGGATTATCTAATATCGTGCAATCCAATTTTGGATTTGGTTAATGTATAAAGATATGGTTAATATATGGTACATATTTTTTGGATCATGTTATTATTTAGATGTTTATTCTTACTATTTTAATGTGACCATGTCATCTTGAATACTCATTGTGTAGAGAAAAGATGAGTTTGTGGTAGGAATGTTGTAAATGATGAAAGTATGCTTGTCATGTACTTAAGTTTCCTTATATTCTTATTCAATATAATAAAAAAATTCTCCGTCATTATGAAAATGAAAATAAAAAAATTTTCCAATTACTTTTCCTAATGGGAAACCAATGACCATTTAACCAATCAAAAATTTTGGGTTTTCTTGTTTTTAACATTCTTCTAATCATGTTTTCTTTCACTCTACATCAGAACATGACACATAGCTTCTCCTCCATATCCATGTTTCCATGGAATCCACGTATGTGTGGTAACAGGTGACGTTTGTACTTATTATTCATTATTTTAAAGTGATACTTGTATTTAATCGTTTTTCGATGTGGTAAATTCAATGAGGTTTCTAAGCCAAATTTTAAAATTTTGAGGACGCAATTTTTAAATGGGGGGAAATATGTAACATCCCTATATAATAAATAATTTGAAATTTTCATATATAATAATATTTTTTAATTAAATATAAAAATTATTTTAATGGGGATTCTCTATTAAATGGAATTCCTGACATGAAACAATGGGTTTCTCTAAATCCTTATGTTTCACACAATACTGAGTCATACTGAAAAATAATAATATATTATTATTTTAAATGATTGTTAATGCCTAGACATTTTAATGGAAGGAATGATAAGAACTAACTAAAATATTATTATACATGTTAGTTAAATTTCATTACATTTATCTAATAAATTTTATAAGATTAATATGTGAATGAATATAGTTTTAATCATAAATAATCTAATATTCTTAAAATTTTCAATTTACCACCTTTTGATGGTGAACCATATTTAAATATATTTTTGGTCACATTTATTGGTTCTATTTGAAACAATAACATTCTTCATTAGAATCAAAAATCATAATTCAATTTTGGTAATATTATGGTATTTTTCTGATAATATTTATTTTTTAACGAATAGTAAAAAATATTGTATTCTAATTCCATGCTGCCATTTAATATAATTTATATATATGGATAGATTATATTTTTAATTTGTATTAATGTGTAATTTGATTTCATTTTTACAATTTAATCTAATGTTGGTTATTGGAGGTAATTTCACTTTGAAATTCGACATAAACAAATGCCAATCATTTGATAGTTAATATTTTTTAAAAATGCACTTTTTTATTTTGACAATGGTAATAAATTTTAAATTAATTAATGAAACATATATTTTTTTTAATTTGCTAAAATAGACATAATTTTTGAATTAGGAATATCAAATATAACATAGGTTTATGTTTTCGTATATTTATGAAAACCTTCAATTTTTTATAAATAGTGAAAACCCGGAGTTGTAGTTAAAAAACTTTATCATTAATTTAAATTAAATTTTACCACTTATACAAATTGAATTTAAAAATATAAAATACAAGGTTGTAATTAGTATGATTTTTTTAAATAAGATGAAAAATATATTTTTGTGAATAGTAATTTTTTGACTTTTATTTACTGCGGGTAAAGCTAAATAGGTAAATTCAATGTAAAAAATTATTATAATAATTTAATTTAACATAAAACATATCCTAACCATATTGGATGAGTAATGTACAACCAATAAAATCATCGGGTGAGACTATTGGCCTTTGAAAGCCTCTTGGGTAATATAATGATATTAATAACATTTTGTTTAAAGTAAAAAAAATTCAATAAAATTGTATTTTTTAAAAAAACATTTTTAATGTGGTGTAATATAATTTATATATTCAACTAAAAATATTCATTTTAAATATAAAATTATTTCCAATATCATGTAATTTTTCTTATAATTTTTAGACATGAAATAAATAATATTATTTATGACACAACAATGAAGCAGGGTTTACCACGTTGATGAATGTTTTAAATAAATAAGATAATAAAAATTGAAACAATATCCAAAACCTATACAATTATTATTGGATGATTTTATTTAGAACATGATTCATCTTATCTTCTACTTTAATATGTTTTGGACCTTTAGAAAATTAAAATAATAATATAATAAAATAATATTTTAAAACATTCCAAAGGAGACCCTCCCTCGCCTTATAAAATGTACTCATCCATAACCCATTACTCACAACTCTCAATCTCCTTGTCTCGACCAAAAGTTTCCCAAATAATATCTCAATATATGTCTCTTACACCTAGATGCCTTACCTTTGGATGAAGGCACTTCAAAAAGCCAATTATTTAAACCAAATGGAGTTACCAGATTAAAAGATAACGTCTTCTTATAAGTTATTTTCTTTTATTTTACTTATCCACCCCCAAAAACTATATTTATTCCTTTATTTTATAACAAATTCATTATCCTCGTTACAATATGTGGTTTTTATGAAATTTATTGGAACTAAAATTACACACCTCTATCCAATGGGTAAAGAGCATATTGTTTCTATGGATGGTGAACTACTACCACACGAAACGACTATTATTCAATCTTCTCCTACCACCTCTTATGGTGGAAGTTAAGATGAGACTATAATTATATTTTATATATATTATATTCATATATTTTATATATTTTTCCTTATTTCATATTTATATAATAAAATTATGGTTTCCATAGTGGGTAATATGATAATTTCATATGAGAAAGTGCAGATTACTGCCCTCTCAAAGGGATAAAACTCATTCATGACATACCTGGAATGTATAAAGGATGGAGTTTATGAAATTTTATATGATATTATACTATAATTATAATATACCTATTTATCATAATGTTTTTATTCCAGTAAATACTGAATAGAAATTAAAGTACAGTTTAATCATATGTACGGCTTACCGTCTCCATTAATTTTGAATTTCATTTCATATCTCCAAATGTTAGGTAATATTATAAAAAAATAGATATACTAGATATATATGATGTATATGATATCTAAATCCTTATTATAATCTTGGAGAAAATGTAATTTTGACAACAAGAACAACAGGTAATTATAAGATGTTAACTTTTGACTCAAGTACCAAATATCGACAAAATGACAATTATTAACATAAATGATTTAATATTGATCATTATAAGGTAATAAGTGCTATAAAAGGAATAAAAAAATTAAAAAATGTTTTTAAGCAATTATAAATTTTCTTTAGTTTATTTTTCAGGATAGGGAATAATGAACAGGACAAGTCAGACCCTAGTTATGGGGTTTCTTATCTCACTTTTAATTAAGTGAGATTTCCATTGTCCGACACTTATTTATAGCATGCGATGTATTGCATACTGCCATTTGATATATATTATCATGATTATATTTATTTTAATATTATTTTGTGATTCATTTGGTGGTTATTTTATTTTTTTCATGTGACATAATTGATTACAATGTGGTAAGGGGTTTATTATCATACATTTATTTTTGTGAGATTTCCATTGTTTGCCGCTAATTTATTCCCTGTTGTGTATTTTAAACTTCAATTTGAAATAAATTATAATGATTACCTTTATATTATTGTTATTTTTCAATTCAATTGGTGTTTATTAACTTTTGGTCCCACGAATCGATTGATTACAACAAGATATGTGGTTTTCAACACTCTTTTTATTCATATGAGTTTCAGGATATATTTTCCACTATTTTCATTTATTGGGTGCATATTGTCACGAACCCCTCCCACCAAAGATGCCCCTCCTGAGCTGGCAATGGTGAAAGGAAGATAATGACCCCCGAGTCCCGCCTCCAGTAGGCCCCGGGTTGGCGACTAGCACCAAGGGTATGAGTTTTCACAAATATGGAAGGCATTACCCTTTTTATTATTTTGGATCGGGAAATATGACAAGTCAACCACCAAAAAGGGAAAAGAACAAGTGTATATAAATAAACCCAAACCAAGCCCACATGCATGTTTAAACAATTTTTCATAACAAGGTACAAGTACAAGGAAGCTCAAAAGTATAATGCCAAAGAAAACAAGAGAACAACAACTGCATCAACTCCAACTGCCCGACTAGTAGGGTCCCGCATGGCCCAGGTAGTCCTCCTGGAAACCTGAAAGTAAACGTAGGGTGAGCATACAAGTATACTCAGTAGGGAAACCTAAAGCTCTCGTGCACAAGTGGGGAGACACACTAAGGTCCCATGAGAAAACAGAAGAACCAGAAACTAACAAGGAAAAACTATCCACCCAGCCTCACTGGTCACACTCACCATGTAACACAAAAAAGTTTAGTATATATATAGAACAAAAGTACTGGGTACCCCACACCATTTCCCACTTAATTAGATGCTGCTCTTCCTAACGGAAAACGTCCTGACGCTGCCACACTCTTCCCGCCCGCACACACCTGGGCCAAACCACGCATCCTACCCGCACACACCTGGGCCTCACAACCACGCATCTCGCCCGCACACACCTGGGCCTCACAACCACGCATCTCGCCCGCACACACCTGGGCCACAACCACTAACCCGCCCACAGACACCTGGGCCTCATCCCGAAAGTTCTTGGGAACGGTAAGCCTGCCCGAAGAGTCTTGGGCTAATGGTCGCCTCAAGCCATCACAGCCTCTGAGACCTACCCGAAGAGTCTTGGGTGTAAGGTCACCACAAGCCATCACAGCCTATGGAAGAAGGAGTAGGAAGGAGCTAGTAACTAAGGGGGAAAACCCTCTCCCATAAAATGGGAGTGTTCGGCACTAGGTGCTTGACATGGGTGTGGTGCGACAAAACACAAAGATACAATTATATATATACATATACCAAACACACATCCCAACCTATGGCTTCTTAAAAAGAGAAACTGAGCATGTGACTCGGCACTGCTACCACGAAGCATGCATTAACAACCAAACAATCATCCCCCAACCCCATTTAGGTTTTCATTTTTCATGAAATGGTTTAACAAATTATTACTACTGGGCAACTATCATCCAGACAAAACCTTCCACAAACATATCCCTGCCATCCACAACCAAGGTTAGGTAAAACACAAGCAACCACATGCCATTTCATTTACAAAATATTATCACAACCATACAACATTCCATCATTCATTTATTTCAAAGTTCCACACATAAAACCCTTTCCACACACAAAACATTTCCGTAATTGAAAACACCTTTTTACTTCAAAACACTTTTCATAATAAAAACACTTTTCATAAATAAAGGAATTTTCCACAACCTACTACTTCCCATTTCAACCCCATCGTTTACAAAACATTTCACACCTCCACGTTTCCACCATCAACCATTCCAATAAGATCACCACCCAAACATCGCAGCCTCGCTGCTCACCCAAACCACAACAACCCACAAAACACCCCCAACACATGCCACGTAACCAAGCCAACACCCACATGTTCATTATCCCATTTTGGTTCAACCGGGGTGATCACACGTGGGTTCTAGATTTTCATTTAAAAAGTCAACATTACTTGATTAACCAATTTCCACATTTCATGAAGTTTCCATCTATAAGAGAATACAGAAGGAGAGGGCAACATTTAATTGTGTAAGCAAAGGCCCCCAACGACTGTGATTTTCAGTAGGTAGAAGCTCATTCAATTCAAAAATATAATATCACAGGATATAAAAAGTAAGGTAACAACAATCACTAACTTCCCAACCCCATTCTTTAACTAGTTATTATCTTTATTTAAAGGTTCAACCATTTCTCATGAAAACAAAAGGTTACCCGCCACACATGATACATAAATTAGAGAGACAAAGGTGAGATCCCAACCTCAAAAGGTCCCGATCACACCGCTTCCGACGACGTCCTTCGGTGTCCTCCGCCTTCTCCAAACCCGACAAACTCCTCCTAGGATGGAAGCTGGAGAAGGAAGGCTGGAAGGAAAGGTGACAAGTCGGGGCTTAGAAGCTTCGTCTCGTCGCTACGATCCTGTGGCCGCTGACGGATTGTAATTCGGAGCTCGGACAAAGAAGTTAGAGGAGGAAGACTTCTTGATCATCCAAGAGTGTCGTCATGCAGAGAAGAAGCGATTGGTCTAGAAATAATCTGCGACCCGTTCTTATATAGCCAACGAATAGGTAAAACAGTATGCAGCGGGTATTGATGAATACACGGTGTGACTGTACACCCGTTACATGTTTTGACTGGTCAACACACGACACGTCACGCGGTTTCCACGCGTTTTAAAAAAAAGACGTTAATTTTATTAATATGTGTGTTTTGTTGACCCGATACAAAACTCATAAAAAGGTATCCATCACTGGTCTTAAAATGACCGTCTTAATTGCAGGATTACACTGCCGCTGACGGTTCGTCATTCCGACACCATATGAAGAAGTTATAGACTTTTTAAGTTTTGATCACCCAAAATAATAATATTATTATTTTATTATTATTATAATTACTTATTTATTTATTTTTATAACTCCAAATCAATCGTGATTTGGTCTCTTTCACGTTGGAAACAAACACTCCCTCCTTTTACATTTATTTCTCTTTTAATTTTATTCCCATTAATACCTTATAATCATTATTATAATATATAATAATAATGACTTATAAAAGAACCTCCTCAATCCCACGCCACCACAAAAGTGGCGCCTCCTTGGCTCCATGTCAACCATGCCCCACCCCTTATTGATTTCCTTTTTAATTTAACTTATTTGTTTTATTGCATTAATTTTTAAATCTTTATTTCCTTTAACTCTTTCTCTCTCCAATCTCCTTTAATGTTATTATTAATAAAAATTAATAATAACACCCATCATTAAAGTTCTAAATTAATCCCATGAAATTATATTACTATAATTATTCTCTTATTAAACTAAAATCATTCCATGCGACTCAAAACCATTTCATTTAATTGAATTAAATGTCAAAACAAAATTAATATAACTTACATATTCAACCCCTTTTTAATACATTTTATTTCATTAACCTCTCACACATAGTTTTACGTCATCATTGTTATTTATTGTTTTTCAATAATAATAAAAATTCATCAACTTATTTTATTAATTCATCACCATTATTATTTTTAATAACAATAATATTTATGCTCATCGCATTTACTACATTAAACCACCACGTTGGATATCTGAATCCAACCATGCCACATCAATGTCACGTAACATTCGTCAATTTAATTATTTAATTCTATTTATTTTTATTTCACACTGATTAAATTGAAACCACTTTTATTAAATTAAAGTCATTCAATTTAATAAACCCAACATATTTTTAAACCACCATTATTATTATTATTTAACATAATAATAATAACAAACTCACCTTTAATTTTATTAACGCACCACCATGCTTCCACTGTGCATCTTCATTTATTTGTTTTCAATAAATATCATAACTCATTTTATTAATTTCTCATATATATTATGAATAATATTAATAACACAACACCTATTATTATTATTCTAATTTAATTCCAACAATTTCTCAATTAATATTAAACTAAACGCCTTATTTTTTTAAATTGTTATTTAGAATTAAAACCCCTTTTAATTTAATTAATCACGCACTTTATATCACCATTTTTATTATTTAATATAATAAATTGACAAATCATCTTTTAATTTTTTATAAATTCTTCTTCGTTTTTATCATTAATAATTATCATTGTTACGCGCACCGTGTAGACCACATCGATTTCAACAAAGGAATGGACCGGAGGGGTCTGGTCCATTACATCAGATACCTCTTAAAACATTCTCGTCTTCGAGAATTAAAAACCAATCAAGAAAAAGAAAGGATCCAAACAACCACTCCGCAAGATACCTCTTAGGGCTCTTGTCATAACAAGAAACAACCGACAACTCTATGAGTTAGGAATTCCCTCTCCTATGTCAAGATACAATCCGCTTTAGGTGGTACTGACTCGCCTGCACGAGTTTAATCGCATCCTCATTAATGCGTCTTGATTAAGGATCAGGTTTTTCCATTCCCATATATTAGGTTTTTTTTTCAACTTACACTGCACCCAACAACGTACAACCCACACAATGCCCGGACACATGGCTTGAGGAATTCCTTCTCCCATGTTGAGATATTATCTGCTTTAGGCGGCACTGACTCGCCTGCACGGGTTAAATCGCATCCACATTAATTCGTCTCGATTAGGGATTAGGTCTTCCCCTCCCCACATGATAGGGCTCTTCACGTACATTTAAAGAAAAGCGGGAAACAACATGGCATTATAGTCTCATGAAAAACAAGGTCCAGGCCCAAAGCATGGGCGAGAATGAGTTTCAACAATTGAGTGTGATGCTCCTGGATTTAAACAAAACATAAACGAGAGCATTTAAGTAAAACATGAAACATCTCTCTCGATCTTTCGCCTTGCTGGGGTTGCCACTTCTGTTGCGTGAAATTGCCCGCGTCCCACTCATCTGCATTTCTATTAACGTCCAAGTGCCATAGATGTACGGTAAACAAGGATCGCCTAAGCCCAAGTAGTAAGGAAAAACTCAAAGTTTTAATTATCATATTATTTTAATTTCTTTCCCAGAACACCCAAATCAAGTAAAACAAAAACATGATGATGCATGTACCTTCCCTAGGGTCTCTACCCTACAATCAATAAAGTCTCACTTGGTCGTTCGGTAGGCTCAGTGTCCTTGCATCGGATCACGGGGGGCCCTAAAATCCCATGTCCTAGCCGGTCTTCCCTGTCCTATGTCAAACACCAAGATTAACGAACATTGTTGCCCTACCATCCCATGCAATCCTCACTGTGCATAACTCCAGACTCCATCCTATCTCTCAACCATCAGCCTCTGATACCATTCTGTCACGACCCCCTCCCACCAAAGATGCCCCTCCTGAGCTGGCAATGGTGAAAGGAAGGTAATGACCCCCGAGTCCCGCCTCCAGTAGGCCCCGGGTTGGCGACTAGCACCAAGGGTATGAGTTTTCACAAATATGGGAGGCATTACCCTTTTTATTATTTTGGATCGGGAAATAGGACAAGTCAACCACCAAAAAGGGAAAAGAACAAGTGTATATAAATAAACCCAAACCAAGCCCACATGCATGTTTAAACAATTTTTCATAACAAGGTACAAGTACAAGGAATCTCAAAAGTACAATGCCAAATAAAACAAGAGAACAACAACTGCATCAACTCTAACTGCCTGACTAGTAGGGTCCCGCACGGCCCTGGTAGTCCTCCTGGAAACCTGAAAGTAAACGTAGGGTGAGCATACAAGTATACTCAGTAGGGAAACCTAAAGCTCTCGTGCACAAGTGGGGAGACACCCTAAGGTCCCATGAGAAAACAGAAGAACCAGAAACTGACAAGGAAAAACTATCCACCCAACCTCACTCGTCACACTCACCAAGTATCACAAACAAGTTTAGTATATATATAGAACAAAAGTATTGGGTACCCCGCACCATTTCCCACTTAATTAGACGCTGCTCTTCCTAACGGCAAACGTCCTGACGCTACCACACTCTTCCCGCCCGCACACACCTGGGCCAAACCACGCATCCCGTCCGCACACACCTGGTCCTCACAACCACGCATCTCGCCCGCACACACCTGGGCCTCACAACCATGCATCTCGCCCGCACACACCTGGGCCACAACCACTAACCCGACCGCAGACACCTGGGCCTCATCCCGAAGGTTCTTGGGAACGGTAAGCCTGCCCGAAGAGTCTTGGGCTAAAGGTCGCCTCAAGCCATCACAGCCTCCGAGACCTACCCGAAGAGTCTTGGGTGTAAGGTCACCTCAAGCCATCACAGCCTATGGAAGAAGGAGCAGGAAGGAGCTAGTAACTAAGGGGGAACACCCTCTCACATAAAATGGGAGTGTTCGGCACAAGGTTCTTGACATGGGTGTGGTGAGACAAAACACAAATATACAATTATATATATACATATACCAAACACACAGCCCAACCTATGGCTTCTTAAAAAGAGAAACTGAGAATGTGCCTCGGCACTGCTACCACGAAGCATGCATCAACAACTAAACAATCATCCCCCAACCCCATTTAGGTTTTCATGTTTCATGCAATGGTTTAACAAATTATTACTACTGGGCAACTATCATCCAGAGAAAACCTTTCACAAACATATCCCTGCCATCCACAACCATGGTTAGGTAAAACGCAAGAAACCACATGCCATTTCATTGACAAAAGATTATCACAACCATACAACATTCCATCATTCATTTATTTCAAAGTTCCACACATAAAACCATTTCTACAGACAAAACATTTCCGCATTTGAAAACACCTTTTTACTTCAAAACACTTTTCATAATCAAAATACTTTTCATAAATAAAGGCATTTTCCACAACCAACTACTTCCCATTTCAACCCCATCGTTTACAAAACATTTCACACCTCCAAGTTTCCACCATCAACCATTCTAATAAGATCACCACCCAAACATCGCAGCCCCGCTGCTCACCCAAACCACAACAGCCCACAAAAAACCCCAAACACATGCCACGTAACCAAGCCAACACCCATATGTTCATTATTCCATTTTGGTTCAACCGGGGTGATCACACAAGGGTTCTAGATTTTCATTTAAAAAGTCAACTTTAAGTGATTAACCAATTTCCACATTTCATGAAGTTTCCAACCATAAGAAAATACAGAAGGAGAGGGCAACATTTAATTGCGTAAGCAAAGGCCCCCAACGACTGTGCTTTTCAGTAGGTAGAAGCTCATTCAATTCACAAATATAATATCACAGGATATAAAAAGTAAGGTAACAACAATCACTAACTTCCCAACCCCATTCTTTAACCAGTTATTATCTTTATTTAAAGGTTCAACCATTTCTCAAGAAAACAAAAGGATACCCTCCACACATGATACACAAATTAGAGAGACAAAGGTGAGATCCCCACCTCAAAAGGTCCCGATCACGCCGCTTCCGACGACGTCCTTCGCTGTCCTCCGCCTTTGCCAAACCCGACAAACACCTCCAAGGATGGAAGATGGAGAAGGAAGACCGGAAGGAAAGGTGACAAGTCCGGGCTTAGAAGCTTCATCTCATCGCTACGATCCTGTGGCCGCTGACGGATTGTAATTCGGAGCTCGGACAATGAAGTTAGAGGAGGAAGACTTCTTGATCATCCAAGAGTGTCGTCATGCGGAGAAGAAGCGATTGGTCTGGAAATAATCCATGACCCTTTCTTATATAGCCAACGAATAGGTAAAACAGTATGCAGCATGTATTGATGAATACACGGTGTGACTGTACACCCGTTGCGTGTTTTGACTGGTCAACACACGACACGTCACGCGGTTTCCATGCGTTTTAAAAACCAGATGTTAATTTTATTAATATGTGTGTTTCGTTGACCCGAGACATACCTCATAAAAAGGTATCCATCACTGGTCTTAAAATGACCGTTTTAATTACAGGATTACACTACCGCTGACGGTTCGTCATTCCGACACCATATGAAGAAGTTATAGACTTGTTAAGTTTTGATCACCCAAAATAATAATATTATTATTTTATTATTATTATAATTACTTATTTATTTATTTTTATAACTCCAAATCAATCGTGATTTGGTCTCTTTCACGTTGGAAACAAACACTCCCTCCTTTTACATTTATTTCTCTTTTAATTTTATTCCCATTAATACCTTATAATCATTATTATAATATATAATAATAATGACTTACAAAAGAACCTCCTCAATCCCACGCCACCACAAAAGTGGCGCCTCCTTGGCTCCATGTCAACCACGCCCCACCCCTTATTGATTTCTTTTTTAATTTAACTTATTTGTAATATTGCATTAATTTGTAAATCTTTATTTCCTTTAACTCTTTCTCTCTCCAATCTCCTTTAATGTTATTATTAATAAAAATTAATAATAACACCCATCATTAATGTTCTAATTTAATCCCATGAAATTAGATTACTATAATTATTCTCATATTAAACTAAAATCATTCCATGCGACTCAAAACCATTTCATTTAATTGAATTAAATGTAAAAACAAAATTAATATAACTTACATATTCAACCCCTTTTTAATACATATAATTTCATTAACCTCTCACACATAGTTTTACATCATCATTGTTATTTATTGTTTTTCAATAATAATAACAATTCATCAACTTATTTTATTAACTCATCACCATTATTATTTTTAATAACAATAATATTTATGCTCATCGCATTGACTACATTAAACCACCGCGTTGGATATCTGAATCCAACCATGCCACATCAATGTCGCGTAACATCCGTCAATTTAATTATTTAATTCTATTTATTTTTATTTCACAGTGATTAAATTGAAACCACTTTTGTTAAATTAAAGTCATTCAATTTAATAAACCCAACATATTTTTACACCCCCATTATTATTATTATTTAACATAATAATAATAACGAACTCACCTTTAATTTTATTAACGCACCACCATGATTCCATTGTGCATCTTCATTTATTTGTTTGCAATAAATATCATAACTCATTTTATTAATTTCTCATTAATATTATGAATAATATTAATAACACAACACCTATTATTATTATTCTAATTTAATTCCAAAAATTTCTCAATTAATATTAAACTAAACGCCTTATTTTTTTAAATTCTTATTTAGAATTATAACCCCTTTTAATTTAATTAATCACGCACTTTATATCACCATCTTTATTATTTAATATAATAAACTGACAAATCATCTTTTATTTTTTTATAAATTCTTCATCGTTTTTATCATTAATAATTATCATTGTTACGCGCGCCGTGTTGACCACATCGATTTCAACAAAGGAATGGACCGGAGGGGTCCGGTCCATTACACATATTCTTCCCAAGATTGTATTCATTGAGCTACATCGATTAATTTATGGGTATTTTCATCTTCAATTTATCACCATTCTTTAATTTGGGGTATGTTTCATAATTTAACAAATTAGTAAGGGTAACTTTCACCCACTTCTTTTTAAAAGACTTAATTTTGTTATGACTTTTAATTTAAATATTCATATGTTGGGATATTTTCATATATATAATTATTTCTATAAATTTAATTTCCATGTGAGTGGATACCATTTTACTTCCGATAATCACATTTTATGAATTTTAATGTTATGTCGTTAGGCTGTCAAACTTCTTGTAAGGGAACTTCTTCACCAAATTTTATTTCCCTTGGTTAAACATATTCTTCTGGAGTATGTAATGCTATGAAAATGTGGGAATAAAATATGATTGTTTTACACATAATATCCAATTATATTTCGTGTTTTTATATTTGGAACAAATATTTATGTCATTGGTTTATCCATAATCTCATGATACGGTCTTTATAAAATATTTCATCTCAATTTGAATTCCATTGCAACTTAATTGTTGTTGGGCACCAATTCACATTTGTATGGGTTATATACTGTCCTTTGGAATATTATATCATGTATAAATTTAATATTCTAGTATTATAATTTTTTGATTAAATATTATTCCACAATTAATTGTATTCATGAATCTCTCATTTGGTTGTGAACTTATTAACTAAAATATTGTTTTTAATATTTATTCTTATAAATCATTCTTATTAATTTACATTTTGTAAAAATGATTTTAAAGATTTATTTATTTGGGAATTAATTATTTGAAATGTCAATTCCTTTAAAATCTTCAAATTAGTATGGTGAACATTGATTCAAACATAAATTTGTTAAATGGTTTTGAAAATGGTTTCATAAAGAATCGATTATGTCAACATCTTGAAATGATATATTGTGATTTCAATGGTTAACTGTATTCTTTAATTTATGCTTATTTTATATATTGTGAATATGTTATGTTTATTTGTATTTTTTTACATATATGGGTTGTTTTGTGATAATCTTATGGCTAGTGGTCCCAAGATATATCTCCAATGAATTGGGTAACGCAACGGAGGTAGACATTAATGTTTCTATTAAGACATTTATGGAATATACTATGATGGTAATTTCAAACATAACTTCCTGCATAGCTATGAAATCAAAAATTTATGTATGTTGTGATTTCCATATGTTACCTTTATTATTTATGATTTATGTGTGTTATTCAAAAAAATTATGATTTCATAAGGAATGTTATGATTGAAAAGTAAGGTTTCATTGATTTGTATTAATTGAGGGGATAATGTTTTTTTCCTTATTTTATAACCCTTTTTGTTCTTTTTTATTCTCATAACATGTTTTGAAATGATTTTCATATCACTTAATGATGAATAGGTTCAATGATGGGATCAAGGAAAATTCATGCTGTCTAAACAAGGAGCTAGACACGTTTCTTATTTTAATGGTTATGATTTTATGAAAAAAATGGAAATTTAAAAGAAGTGCCTACTTTTTAATTTTTGAGTTGTAGTAGTTATGGATTAATTATCTAAATCACTAAACCAGAAAAGATCCTAAATGTGAATTATTCACTTATTTTAAAATTATGTATTGTTTATAGTCGAGTCCTTATAGGTTCCTTTATGTGTTTCCATATTCTAATTGAGGAAGTTTTTCAATTAAGCCTAATTCTATCGAGAAAGAGGAGTATAGGGTGACACCCTTAGTGTATCCAAAACCTCAATTAAATTATAAATTAATAGATTAATATAATATTATATTAGAAAATGATTATCATGTTTTAAGGAATAATATTTATTAAGATTATCTACATTTTAAATATCTAATATGCTGTTATTTGAGAGAATAAATTTAATTTTTATATTATATATATATATTATAGTTTTATTGAATATAATGTTCGTTTTTTTAACATTTAATGACATGATTTTAATTTAATTAAAAAAAGTATCATTATTGAAGGTTTCAAAAATAGTGAGGAAGATTAACACAATTAGTTGAGGGTCTCAATAGAAATCATATATTAGATATTAATTTATTTAACTAAGAAATTATATATATTTAATCTATAATTTTAGCACATTTCATGTAAAAATAAATATTATTTTTATTATTATTGTACATGAAGTTCACAAATAGTAAGATATTACTTAACTTCCAATATGTAATTAATAATTCTTAATATTGCGATTTAAAAGTACATAATTTTTTCTACGTTTTTACATCATTACTTCCGATAAGTCCTCTATAGATAATTCTATAAAACCAGAGAATTCATCCTCAGAAATTTTCTCAAAAACCAAGCGAAACATTTCTCCTCCTACATCGTGAGTGTAGGTAGAATATATGAATCCTTCAGGCATTGGGTTTATACTTTTTCTGATTAATAGTTAATAATACAATCAGTGAAAATCTTCTCTTCTAGCACTCAATGATTCTATATTGAAATCTAGATGTTCATGGACCTTGTGTTTGCACTACAAGAGTGATTTTATACCTGAATTATTCAATAAAACAATTTTATGATAATAACAGGTCAAATAATTCATTAATTAATAAATAATCAAATGAAATAACAATATTAATCTATATAAATTAGTTATAAATTTTATATAAAATATCCACTTATTAGTATTTCAAGGTAGATATTAATCATGTTATGATATTATTTTTGATGATCCTAAGGACAATACAATATTTTCAATTAAATTAAGAATTTATTTTCTACATGTATCCTTCAAAACACTCAAATACTTATAAAAAAATTTATAAAATAAAAAATATTGATATAAAAAAAATAAAAAAAAAATATAATAACACATGTTTTATATGGTTCAAAATTAGTCTTACTATATGCGATGTATTATAGAGAATATTAATTCAATAATTACATTATTGATATTATGTGTAAACTATGTAGATAATATATTTTATGATACTATTTATAATACGCTAAAACATGTTCAAAATGGTATAATTAAATTTCAATATTTATTTATAATATGCCAACATGGATCTGATATTTTTGATCATCCATTAACTCTATAAAAGAAATATTTTTTCATAAATCTCCCTTCATGTGATCATATCATTATTCTAGAATAATGGTTAGATTAATTTTTCATAATCCTTGGGTTACTTTTATGAAATCATTTCTTAAATACAGAAAATATTTTTTCAATCATATCCGTGAAACTCTTAATTTATTGATTTTGGATAAAAAAATTGGTATGCATGCTTGTAGAATTATAGGCCATGTATCATTTTATTCAAAATATACAAAAACTGTTATAAATTAAATTTTTGGAATATATTATTTCTATAGATTTAATAATATACCATCAAAATGGATTTCATAGATGTTCATAACAAACAATCTTACAATTGAGAGTCATGTACATGCTTTATCACTAAGACCAACATTATCATCTGCAAACCTCCATATATTCTAAAACATATTATTCTAGTACATTTATCACCATAAAGATCATAGTATTCTTAACCCAACGATGGAAGAAAACTGACTCATTACATCAAATAGAATGACATTTACCATGAAATCTATAGAATTCTAATATCTATGCATCTCTTATAGAACTAGAATGTTTTCCTTTAATTACATCATGATAATATTATAATTAAATTTAATATACTTTTTATTAGAGTGAGACATAAAATTTTGTCCAAGTGAATTTCACATTGTTATTTATAAATCAATGTTCTATCTTATTATCTTCTCTTGATATTATCCTATACCCCATTTATCCAAATGAAATATTTCATAACAAAACTAAATTAAAAGTACATTTAATCAATTAATGAAAGGTAACTATCAATTTAATACAACACACAAAATTGTTATCTTTTAATTAAAAATTACTAAATAGTTCCTTTTGATATTATGAGTGTCTATATGTCCTACCTGTTTTAATCAACAAACCCCTATAATGATTCATCTATTCCAAAACATTGATATAAAATTCATTAACATTTACGATATCAAAGGATACAAAATAAGATGTCACAGTGTTCTCTTCCTAAATTCCTCATGAATATCCTAACAACTCTAACTACTTCTGAAATATCTTACCTTATACAAAAAATTTAATTTTTTAATCTTCTAACTACTGATGAATAAGAAACAGTTTCCCCATTCTCAACCTCTACTTCTATTTATGAAGAATTCTATTTCCTTATTCTGAAATGCTCCACAACCTTAAAATTAAAATAAGACTGTGTCAGGAATATAGTTTTAGAACATAATTAATTTTCAATCCAAGTATAAAAAATTAATTGTACATGACATATATACTTTATCTCAAAGATGATATATAATTAAGGTTTCATCTCAATGATCATGTACATTACTAAACAAGTAATGATCATTTAATAAATAAATAAATATAGGAATATAGAAATCAAATAATATTACCAGTAATAGTAATTGAAATGATGTAAATTGATTAAAATGAACTATTTTCATCCATAAGGAAATTCAACTTCTAACACCACATCATTGGTGCCTACTTCAATTTTTATAAGAACTATTTTTTATTGTGTACAAGATCCAAGTTTTTATTATCCATGAATTATTGTAATTTTTTAAAATATATTTATTTATGAATGTCTTAATAATGATATTCAATCTACATATAAAACATATGTAGATATTTTGATTATAATAATTGAAATAATTTCATCAAAAGGATCATAGTTTTTATAATTTTATGAATTTTTATAACATGAATCTCAACGATTTTCTGAATTTGTTTTTTACCTCATCATATTACTTGAGTATTTTTTTCATAAAACATTCTTATATTTGATTTTGGGTGAAAAAATATGAGAAATATTGCATACTAACAATTCTACATTTTCAATTAGTAAATCCAATATGCTTCTGAAGTAGGTAAGGTATAAGAATGACATAAAATAATATCTATGATAGATTCATAAAAATGGACACGATTACACTAATTTAGGAAAAAATTTAATTATTTCAATGAGCTTGATGAATATTTTAACGGTGTAAATGAATTGAATTTATTGAATTTTATTCAAAATTTGTAAAACCTAGTTTACATTGGAATTAATTCAATAATTGATTTCAGCTAAAATAATATTTTATAGACAGAATTATACAAATACTATTCTTGTAATTTGAAACCCTAGAGATCCCCTAATACATTTAATAGAATTTGTCTCAATTGTTTACTTTTTCATAGATTGAAGAGGTTTTTCTAATGATGGTTGCTTCTTTAAAGATCTATAACCATTTGGAAGAAGGATTGATTTGGGAAAGGGAATCTACTAAGAAGAGACTCCTCTCAAAATTTAATTTTCTAATTCATTGATTTAATGTTTGCAATTTCACTTTATATTTATTAAAAAATATTTTTTTTATTTTTTCACTATTTAATTGTTATTATAAGTGATAGAGTGAATAATTATAATGAATATTAGCTTTTACTCATTCAAACCCTTTCTTATATAAATCATGTCTATGTTGAAAAATCCAGACATGTTAGAGTAACTCTTTTTTAATTTCGATCTAATTATATCCTCCTTTATTAGTTAATTTAAATATTTTTTACTCCTTTTAATATATGAAATTTTTTTAATGGAATTTTTTATAATTTTGGGATCAATCAATTTATTTTAATCATTACTGTGAGATCTGGAATGTTTTAATCCTAATAGAATCATATTAATCATGAAACAAGATCAACCTTGGATATTTTCATAGGTTTTTGAATACATTACCACAAAATATGAAATTCCCATTTATAGGATTTATATTCTATCAAAATTGACCATACAACAGATCTATGATTTGGGGAAATAGTCAAATTTTGGTGTTAGAATTGGATGTTTTAATGATACCATAGTTTTCATTTCATTTGATAATTTTTTTATATTTTCTAATACACTATTCATTAGATTCCAAATTAAGTAACCAAAATTGATTTAATTTTATAATAAGAGTAAAATTTTAATTACTAATGAAGGGTTATATTAGAATAATCACAATCATATATATCATTATCCTTAAGTCTATTGTTTCTTTATCAATTAATTATTTCATGAAATCATTTTTTCTATATCTTCTATACAAATTTTTTTCAAAAAAAATACACATAAATATTTATATTTTATAAAATTATATAAATATAAAAATATAATATTTTTATTAGGATAGTGTGTGATCATTATATATTCTCAAGGGCGGATAACCTGCGTCATCTCATATACCGAAGACAGTAAAAATCACAAATATTTAGATGGAATATGTGGATAAAATCATCAATTTTCATCATTTTCGGGGAGGTGCTATAACGTCTTATGATCTTATGGAATATTTATTTTTTAAAAAAAATTAATTCTCTGCAATAGCTTGGAATGCATGAAAACTTGATTCAACATGAACTGTAGCATAATATATAGTTATATCCTCATCGTGAAATTGTATGGTGTGAATAGTAATTAATAAATTATGAATTAATATATGTTTTAAAATTTTATTAAATATATTTATTGGATATATAATTATTAAAAATGAATATAAATATAATTTCATTTTTAAATAATTTTTGTACTGAAAAAATTTTTATGTTCAATATATGTAATCCCATAATGAATTAAATTAATCACTAATACTATGTGATTTAAAAAAAATTAAATATTCTATATTCAACCAAATTTTCTATCATTCATTTATTATATTTTCTTTGTATGGTATAAAAATGAATATATTTTATGCTTATAAATAATATTTTTCTAAAAACTTATTTCATTGTGTTTTCATAAAATTTATTAAAACTAATTTTTATCAATTTTATAAAATATATTTCATAAAATAAACCAAATTTTTAAATCATTCTGTCAAAATTAAAATATATATAACTTATTTATATTTTTTACTATTTATTTTTTCAATGTATTGGGAATTTTATTTTTCTGATTTAAAAATAACTTTTTTATTTGAACACTTTTTTTTAATTTTTTTTAAATATTATAAAAGAAAAATTTTGTCGACTAATATTATTAGTAATACAATTTATTTTATAATAATAAATATCATGTTGAATTTTTATATAAAAACATTTTTTAATTAAGAAACGTTCTTCATTGGAAAACAGTTTTTTCTTCATCCCTACTGGTTTAATTTTAAATTTAATTATTTCACATATGTTAACTGAATATTATAAAACATATAAAATAATTTTAATCTTAATAATTTATATTATTTAAGGATATAAACATAATTTTGTTCCTAAAGAATAGTAAAAACTAAAAAATATTTAAATTTTACGGTGATAGTTAAAAAAGATTTTTCCGCTTTATGAAATAAGGATAACATATTTTTATAATCAAATGATAAATTACCAAGGTAAATAAAAAACTTGTTACCATGGTAAAAAAAATAGAAAATGTGAGTTACAATAGTGGTTAGTGGTATAACATTCTTCAAACATGATTCTCTTTTTATTTGAGGTGTGGATAGAACAAATCATACCCAAAATTATTTATTTACCAATTGTTATTAATATTTTCAATAGTGATCACCATTTAATTAATTGTTTTAGTAGTCAAAATAATGGTATCCTTCCTCAATAATAAATGGAAACATCCTTCAATCAATTATTCAGAACAATTATTCCATTTAACTCAACAAAACCCCCTAAAAGCACCCAAAAAACCTTATCCAAATTTTATTAGTACTTTTATTCCCTATCCATATCCCACAGGGTCCCTAATAAGAGATCCAAAGGAAGTTTTTTAATAAAATGAAATTGTCTTCACTAAACTCTTTCTATTTACATATTATCTTACAACATTCAATCATATATTAAAAATAAAAATATAATAAAAAGAGTATATAAAATATATTTTATTTATTTTATATATGGAATAACCATTATCAATCTAATTTTCAATGAAATTAGAAATGAAACCGTCAATCACGTGTGTGGTGGGATACCACCTCACAATCCAATATAACATATTTTCCATTATATCCAATCACATAAGAATTTAATGATGGATTTAATATATATATATATATATATTATATACAGCATTATTATATTCATATAACATTAATATTACATATTCATTCCAACCTTCCTATCAATTGGAAAATTAGAGCATTACTTGTTCATACATTTAGACTACTGCCTCCATGAAGTTATGTGATTTTATTTTCATTTTATTTATACCTAGATGTTAGTTTGGATAATTTTAATGAATTTATGTTATAATTATGATAAAATAATAATGATATAATGTTTAATTAATATTTATTGTAATTTTTTCCATCAATAGAAAACAACATAATCAATATTTATGGGTACATAGAACCTACAGTCTCTATGAACAGTGTAATTAATATTTCTATAACTAACTATTATAGAGGAGTTGGAATATTTATATAAAAATTATATATCATATATGTATCAAAATTAATTTTTTTTGAAAATGGATCCCTAATAAATTTATATATAAAAACCCATTAAACCAAATCTTACATTTAAATCAGAGATGGCAACCAAAAAAGTTATTTTAATAACTAATTGTGTGTAAAATGGTAATAAAATATTATAAATAAATCATATGAAGTACGATATATATTATTATGGTTCTCTAATATATTTTTAATAAATATTTATTGATTGTAAAATATATTTTAACACATTTGAAGGAATTCGAAATTGATGAAAGGGCCTATTTTATAATGTTATCATTATTTTTAGTTGTTTTAGTTAATGTATCCTATAGGTGAATTATTTTATTGTTCAATTTTAAACTCATTATATTTCATTATACTCAGTTTATTAATTTGAATTAAAATTTTTCCATTAATTCATACTCTTTATGATCTCAAGACATTGAAAACATGTTTTTAGGCAAAACCAACTATATTTTTAGAATCGGTCGGAATCACATTTTCTTTAATATGTATGTATTATAAAAAGGTTTTTTAAAATGGTTTTTAATAATATCATATGATTGTTAATGTCATTTTTATCCATTATTGAATTTTTAAAAAATTAATAAAACGGAATCCTATAGACATTTTTATAACAAAATATTCTTTTTGAATTTATACTTAAAATGCGGAAAGATTCATTTTTCATGTACTAAAAAAAATAGAATTTCCCATAATCAAAGACACATGTTTATTTAATTATTAAATTAAAATTTTTAATTGTTGTTTTAAAAATAAATTGTTCCCCTATTATTTTAGAAATTGTAATTTTTAAAATTTGATTTTCCATTTGAAAAGTCTTTTTTATCTGATGATTGTATTGCATATAAAATTTATGGTGTTTCTATTCAATAATAAATATACCATTCGTTTACATATGATTAATTAGGTATTTTTTGTAATAAAACCACCCTTATTATTTCTCTAGATGGTTTATGACCTATCTAATTGGGGATAAACAATTATGATACAAATCAACAAATCACTCTAGATTATTTACGATTATGTTTATTTAATAAGTAAATTACTAAAATATTTTTTGATGTATTTTTGTATGAATTTTTATATTGATTATCATTCACCCCTTTAATTTTAGGAATAAATTGTACATAGTAATTGAGGGGTGGGGCCCTATCTATCCCCTCGGTGCATCAGTAGGTCTCTTGCGACAACCCCTTTTGGGTATTTAATTGAGGCATTTTCCATTTATATAATAAGTATTGGTACGATTTCTATGTGGTATGTTTATGATTTATAGCATTATACATTCCCTCATTTTGATATTTTTTATTGATGTCCATGTGATTATTTTATGAAATATATGTAAATGTTTCATGCTCATGGGATTATTACCATTTGATTATTATATAATAATTATGTATTTCACTTCATGATCATGTAATTGATTAATTGGAATATATTTTCACATATTTAGCTTTCCATATTGATCATTATATATTTAGTCATCATATATACTAATGTATGAAATCCCTCACAATTAATTTTCCCTCAACCCTTTCTAATTTTTCATTTACCTAGTATGCTTAGAAATTTATTATGATTGATATCAAATGATATAATAAATTTAACATGGGTGTCATAAAATTTTATGTTTTCAAATGTAATGTGAAATTACATTATATCTAGTATTCTAATGCAATCAATCGATTCAGTCTATGGGATTCGATCGCTTGTATCTAGCACCAATGTAAAAAATTAACCACTAACTCAATGATACTAGGGTATAACTATATATCGTTCGAATTATAAAAATTTATGTATAAACCATGGAAAATAGTTTTAGGTAAAATTAGATTATATAGTATACCCCTATGACTGAATTTAAGGGTATATATAAGTATTAGATAATATTCTAATATTTTTTTGGGGTATTGATAATGTGTTATTCCTAGAAATATATCAATTTCTAGATAAAAATGTGGATGTGACTTTGAAAATTTAATTTTTAGGGGTAATAACATGGAATATGTAACATTTGGATTTGAATAAATAATCACCGGATGCATGATATCTAGTGTTACTGCACACAGAATTTGACACACCCTAGGGATATTCTACGGTTAATTTATATTTTATTTGAAAACTATTATGATGGATTTGAAAATATTTTTATATCATGAGAATATTCTTATATAAGGAATGTTTATGATTTATATATTTTTTATACAATGACATTTAATTTATGTAAACTATTTCATTATTCCTGAAATTATACATTATGATTCATAATTTTATGATATATTATATACCATTCCAATTTTTATAGATAGACCATAGAATATTTAATGAAACCATATCAATGTGAAAACCCCATTTTTGGGATTCCCCTCATAGAAGAGTTAACGATGATGGATCAAGATCTCCAGGATGAGCTAAAAAATTATAACTATATAAGGCCATATTTATCATGTTATGGGAAAGAAAATATCCCTTATTTGGTATTCAATTGGCCTATAATTTGTTTTTACAATGTTGAAAAACATCATGGGTTAAAAACCTCCAAATATTAATTTCACCTAAAAATCATTTTTTTGTTGAGAAATGGATATGTTCTATAAGAAATATATTTCTCACAATGGGATGTAATGAATGGGAAAAGGTTTTTATGGTAGTTTCTAATCTCTCATGAGATGGGGATCAATGGTTCTCACTAGTTTAATACAAAAAAGATGAGGATGAAATATAGAGAATAGAATTCAAGGATGATAAGATACTTTCCTTTGTAAAATTTTTCATTATGATAAAATGATAGAATATTTAGAGAAAATGGATGATTCTATGAAAAAATTATGATAAAATGAAGTCTTTTATGATGAAAAAATTACATGGATAATAAGTTATGTTATAGAATATGTATTCAGTCCAAAGAGAAATATTATCCATTTCTTTGATTGGATAAATATAATCTTTCAACGAGAACTAGTCTCCCAATCAATCCCATTATACGAGAACATAATATCACGTGATTAAATGTTTAATAACTAATTTTACAAATATTATGAATTATAGGGATATAAAGATAAAAAAGGGATGTTAATAAATTTAGAAAAGGAAATGATAACAATTGGATGATGTTATGTGTGTAATTTATAACTTGTAAGAAATGTGGACTGACACTCTTTAAAAGATATGTGTTGGAAATGAGAGTTCTCTAAAGTAGTGGAGTGAAAGGCCACTAGGTGTTTCATTATAAAATAAAAATGAAGATTTAAATGTTCATTACATCAACGTAAAGAAGAATGGGAACTATGTAAATAATTATGTGAGTTATCAATTAAAATTTTAATGAAGTGAAAAACTATAAATGGCCAATCATATTCAATCAAAACAGTCGGGGTCAATTTTCGATAAATATGTTGTGGAATGAACTTTAATTAAACCCACATATTTAGTTAATAACATATTTGATTACATATATAATCATAAATTTATGTCACCCATGGTTTCCATTGAAAATAAATATTTCCCTAAAACCATTTTAAATGAGTTGTAGATCATGAAATATAGTCGAAGTCTCACTAAAATAGGCATGTGTCAGTTAATTCCTTTTATAACGCACCACTTCTCCATATTTTTAGACCTTATTATTTTTTCTATGGTTAAATTTGTTGTAATAATTTTATTACTGGATTAGTTAAAATAGATAAAAATTTATTAAAATGTGTTGGAAACTATGATTCATGAAGAAGATATGTATTTACTTATATTTAGAGGAGATAATTAATCATAAAATTCAGTTATATAACCACCCACAGTAGCACTTCTAAATAAGGACTTTATAGATGAAGAAAAAAATACAATCTATAGAAGGAAATGGTAATTTCAAAATTGATGATATATCTTTAATACATGAATAAATTTATATATATCATGAGGAACGACATATAGATTCACAATAGTGTGAAGTTATGTTTTAGATTTATTTACTTCTTTATGAAAGGCCTATATAAATGACTCCTTATAGAATGGATACTAAAAATGAGGTGTAGATAAAGAAAATATAATAGGATTTATGTGATAAGGTATTTACAAACCCTAGTGTATGTAATTAGGTGTCCAATATTATTTTAAATAATATGAAACTGGGATATAAGAGTTTATTCATTAATTATAGATAAATAATTTATATTTATATAATGAAAAAGTATCATATTACATGCATTGATGAATTATTTTATAAAACTCATGAAGCTTGATAATTTTTAATGATTGAAATTAATTTTTTGTGTTGTTAATTAGATGTAAAGAAGGATTATATTCAGAAGAAAACAATAAATATGTGTATTGACATTATGATTTTACAATAATTTCATTTGGTTTGACTAATGCATCGTCATTTTTATGGATATAATGAATAGAGTATTCAAGGAATATCTAGATGGTTGTTTATGATGTTTATTGATGATATGTTAGAGTAATATAAGAATTATGAGGGCCATGAGAATCACATATAAATCATTATTGAGACTCTTAAATAATATAGTTACATGGTATATATATCAACATTGATATCTTGATTTATAATACTTTTTTCTTGGCCATATTATCTCCCTAGATGGCATCATAGTTGATCCTATTTTGACAATGCAACCGCAAGATTGGACTAAAAAATTGATCATTTTAGAAGTAAGTACATTCATCAGTTAGGGAGGTGTCACTCAATGATTGTTTCAAGAATATTATTTATTGTATTACCTGTTAACCCGTCATAACAAATAAAATGATTTTTTCATTTTGGAAAATGAATGGGAAGTATGTTTTGATAAATTGAAGAGGAGATTCATAAATGATATAATTTATACTCTACCACCAGCAAATGATTTATTTATGATATATTAAAATGCATTAATTTAGGGAGATAGTTGTGTTCGTTTTTAGAGTAATAATGTTATTGCCGATTTATCTAGGGAGTTAAGGATCAAGGAAGAAAACTACCTAGACAATGATCATTAGATGGTAGTTATAATATTTTCGTTGAAGAGATATATAAATTATATCAATGGAAAAATATGTGAGATATAAAATGTTCATAAGAGTAAAAAATACATCTTATCATATTAACAGATTTTTTAATAGGAAAAGGTGGTGTCTTATGCTGATAATGGATTTTTATTTCTCAATACACTACCAACCAGTTATGTACTATAAGGAAAAATATGCATTAACAAATAGATATCATTGAGTTATTTATATAATTTGGATCTATATGGTTCATTTTACTATGGATATAGTATACGTGGATATGGTAATTTTTAAGGAAGTGGTGACATTGTCCCATTTTCAATTAATTTATAAAAAATAATTTTTTTAATATATAATTCTCTAAAAATGATAAATATAATTTTTAAAAGTAAATTTATATTGTGAACGATATAAAATTCGTACAATTCATTTATTTAATGAAATTTTTTGAAATTTTGTAATATATTATTAGAAACCTAGCCTTATTATCCCAGATATTATGGCAACATTATTATAGTATCATATTTACAAGCGCTCAAATTATGATGGAACAATCAGTTTTTTTGTAGAACTAGATACATTCAATATACTAATCATTCCTTTAGAAATGTATAATAACATTTTAATGGTAAAAAATCATCATGCAGGAAATATTTTAAAGAATAATACTTCATATCATAGGGAAATGGGATAATATAAATGTGATTTCATATTACATATCAGATTTTGATATTATAGCTATTATTTAAATGGTTGTTTTAATATCAAATATTCAGTAATGGTTACATTAAATGGATACAATCATGAATAGTTTATTAATAATTAATATATAAAGGTAAATAGCATATCAAAAAATACATTGAATAAATAACATGAATATCAAAATTTGATAAGGTATAATCATTATGTACTTTTAAATAACTAAAGACACCTTCCCTTTAATAACATGAGAAATAAATAAATCGAATCATAACCTCAATAAGAAAATGTAATAAATAATATTAAGTGAATTATCAATAAAGGAAAATGTTAATTTGGATTTAATTATCTCAAACAACATGATATATATACTATGACTATCTTTCTCAATGTAGATTATAATAAATTTTCAATACTGATTCAATTTTTCTATCAAATTTTTATCATCATACCTATATATGCATTGACAGGTTACATAATTATGGGAACCATCTATCCATACAGGTCCATATTATTCCACAATTTTTAATGATAAATTTATTTCATTAAAACAGTCCATAAAATATATCAATATTTATTAAATAATACACATTTAACACTATTTTCCTCTTTAACCATATAACTATCACTGTGAACACCCTAGGTAAAATTGGTATATAATTTTATAAATAATCATATAAATCATGAAAAAATAGATAGATATTTAGGAGAAATTTAATTTAAAATGTAAACTAACCATAAAAAGTTATTTTATCAAGACAATGATAATAATAAAAAATTAATTGAGAAATGACTGGTGGGAACCAGTTAATTGGGAATAATGTTTTTCTGAAATTAAATCATGATTTTTTTATGAAAAAAAGAATATATATGAAAATTTAAAATATTAATTCATAAAAGACTTCTATTTTTTAAAACATAGAAAACATGAAGATAGAGATACATTTTTTAAAATGGTTATGGAATAGGGTAATTCCATTATCCCTATAATCATTAAAAACATCAATTCTACATTTTTATAAAAAATAACATTAAATAATAACAAAAATATTAATTTAGAACCATTTATAAAAGTGATGTAAGAAATAAAATATACTTAATAATTAATTATATTTATCAAAAGAATAATCATAAAACAATTTTTAAAGGCATGTAAATGAATGAAACATATAGCTGATATAATGAAAAATAAAATATATTTTTTAAAACATTTATATTCCATATTCAAGTACCAGAGAGAAATAAATTGAGATGAAAATATGAAAATTACATAAATATCTTGCAGAAGAGAAAAATATGTGGTTATTTTTAATGATAAATGATAATATTTCATCAAATAATGTAATAGATATCCCAAATGAATATAACATTTTTAAATAGATTCTATAAACTTTTCTAAAATTCAATTTACTACCCCTTGAAAGAATAAATATAATTTGAATCATTAAACATTATGAATATATATTTATTATTTTAAAATTCATTAAACTATTAATATAAAAAACTCATAATAGTGAATATGTGGAAAATAACAAATATGTCTCACAATAATATAAATTGAGAAGAAATCACTTAACATAAACATCCCATTATATGAATGAAACTAATCCTCATGTATAATGGTTTTGATATTATTATTAATTTATAACTAAAGCATATTCATATTTATAATATCATATATGATCATATTGTAACATCGTATAACCTACTTGTTAATAATATTTCATTATATTCATTAATAATGGTGTTATTTCCCTTGTTTTCTTGTGGATTTTTTTGTGATGAATATTGGGGTTCCTGAGATTATAATATTTATATATCTTGTAAAAAACTATAGTAATGTTATCAATATAATATTTAATAATTAAATATAATATTGGGAGCATTTTTTATGGTTGGATACTATAAATGAATCCCATCTCTTTGTGGGGATAGTAGGATGTACGTATAAACAGGCAACGATATCATTCCCTTAGTTGGTGAAAGGATAATTAATTGGATGATATATTAATTTTCCAAATTCAATATAATGTCATATCTATTATATATATTCATTATTTCTATCATTATTATTATCAAGGTGATTCTGTGATTGAAACAAAATTTCATAAGTTTGTGAGGGGTAGTCCACTATACACGTGGTAGTGAGACATTTTTCCCATTTGAAAGAGAATGAGAAGGGAAAATATCATTAATTAAAAATAGTAAAATAATAATATGTTTGGTATTTTATTTTTATTATATTGATTGTGTTATGAAATAAATGAATGTTTTTAAATATTAATCAAAAGGAAGTAGATTTGTTTAAATGATTACATTATCTTAGAGAAACCTCTTTTGTAACTCTTTATAAATATAATAGGGTTAGTATTTTTGGAAGGATATTACCTCTATAATGTGATAGAGGATAATTAAGAGACATGTTTTAGGGAAATTTCAATCCATGTTTATATTTATTTGAGAATTTTTTTGTGGTGTGAGATACCTTTTTCCACTAAAGAGTATAATTTTTTAAAATATCCTAACATATTCAACAATGGGAAGTCACACTCACCCCATTTGCCTAAAAAAATAGATAATAGTTTGTATGGATGATAAATATGATATATAATCCAAAAAAGTAAATTTAAATATTATTTAAAAATATTATTCCATAATCCATATGTTTAATTTTTCCATTTTCAACCATAGTAACTAGTTTTCTAACAATTGAAATTAATCATTACAAACTACAATTAAGTTAGAATTACTATATAATTTGGAACTAATTATTATAAAATTTATTTCTAATATATCTATTAAAAACTATAAGTGTTGGTAAAATTATGTTTAGCACAAGTGCATGAATGTCAGGAAACCATCTTTTAAACAAAACCCTGTTAATTATTCATTACTGTCATTAATATTTATTATGAGAAAAATATTAAGATGATGTTATTACATAATATTAATTATTATTATTTGAAAATGGAACACATTTCAATAAATTACATTTAAAAAATTCATTGAATTTATTTTAAAAACTATCCCACAAAAAAAATCAATAAAATGGGTTTTCAAGAAATTCATTATTAATTATAAGATGAGTTTTTACCAACAATATGTATTGTAATAATCATTATATGCAATAAAATTAATATATATAGTTATATAATCTATAAATTGAACGTATATAAATATTTATTATTGATAATTTTTATAAAATTATTTTGATAGGCCTTAGTATATTTTAACCAAAATTTTGTTTCTGAAAAACAAATTCATGAAAAATAATATTATTTTCATCAAAATGATAATATATTTATTAATATAAAATTATTATTTGATAAATTGTTAGTTTTATATATTATAATAAATTATAATTAAAAAATATGTAAATTTGTTTATGATACATCTTTTATTATTCATCAAATATTCGAAGGGAACATTTCAAGAATTCGTTTTATGCTTACATTGACTATAAATATTGAAAATAAATATTCATCTTGCAAAATTAGTATTTTAGTTTCATTGAATTTAAAAATATACATTGTATAATATTTTTTTTATATTATAATATTCACATAATATAATTGATGATGTAGGGTTACATTCTTCTATATGATAATAATTCCATCCTCGAAATCTTTATGGATACTACATTATAAAAAATATGGATGGTTCTTCTTCATAACATTATCTAGTTCCCATATTTGGTCCTCTATTTATTGATTTCTCTAAATTAACCAACCTATTATATTCATCAAATTCTTCAACACTTTTTCTATATAATAATGAATATGAATAGACTCCTTATAGAAAAGTAGATCATGTTTCAATTCTATTTCATTAGAGGTGAGAACATGTAATCGACCACCTGAAAATCCAAATGCTTCCTCTCATTATTATAATTAATCATTTGAATTATTTGATGTACATTAATGTTTTCTATCATAGTATTTACCTTTTTTCCCTCCTTAACAAGATCAAGGGAAAAAAGATTCCATTCACCAACTTCATCCCAAGAAGTTGAAGTGAATCTTATATTTCCAAATAATGCTCCATATGTAACCATTAAAATACAAGAATGGAAACTATTATTATAAGAAAACACTTGAATTAGTAAAAAATAATCCCAAATACATACATAATCTAGTGTTCATGTACTAGACACGTCTTTTATTGTTTAAATTTTCCTTTCACAATTACCATTAATTTTATGATGGTACGAATTGCTAAAATGTAGATTAGAATAAAGATAATTTTTATGACTCTTCTATAATTTAAATGTAAAATAGGAATCATAATCACAGGAAATCAAAATTGGTGAACCATGGTTTATTATATATTTATTAAAATAGTTTCCTATAAGTAACTCAAGAGTAAAATTTTCACTTTGAAAAATTAAATGTTCATGTTTTGTTTGAATATCAGTTGTGGCCCATCTTTATTCAACATTTCTAGTATTATTGGGAATTTCTATGATACATTCTAGAGTAATTTTACTCAAATATCACATATTAATTTAAATTTGTTCCATTAATCATATTGGATGTTTTATCTTATCCTTCACATATTTAAACACCAAACACATATAATCTTAATTATATATTTATCACATATGTTATCACTCAAAAAATATTCTCTATATAGATGATAACTCTCTATATAATGAAATTCATGATTTTAGATTCATCCAAAAAATACCTTTCCATCCCTGGTTTATATGGAATATATTATGTCAATATTGTTTTCTGGATTCCATCTTAATGAAAAACTTCTAACAACATCAAATCATTCATTAATTTAATTTTCTTCTAAAAACTTTCTTCCTCAAATAGAGAACTTTTCAAATGTTTCATTAAAGGAGTCTCCAAAATCATTTGAATATAGTGTAATGTATCGCCTTCCTTAATATTTCCAATATATTCTTTTAGTAAATAACTAAACATAGTATCCCAACTAATCATCATCTTGGTTATAAATCCATGGTATTTCGTACTCAATCAATTGGTTACCATATTTTTCTTCCTTTAGTTGTTGTGTATTTAAAAATAATAATCATTTAGTAGGTCATGATATCATATTTACCTCCTATTTAGTAAATTTGTTTTCGAAAATATGTATTTTAGGACCCTATGGTCGGTGTATATGACACATTTATACCATATAGGGAAATTTTTAATATCATTAAATAATAGATCATATCTATTTTTTAATTGGTTTAATTAACATGATGCATATTCAACAAATTTATAATTTTTCATAAAGATAAAACCTATTACTTTATTTTATGAATCACTATATTTTAAATGAACAATACTTCTTGATGGTATGTTATAAATTAGAATTTTGATCAATTACCTCCACAATTTTTTACATCAATATTCATATTAAATTTTATTAAATAACAAAACCTCTTTACTTGTATTCATGGTTAATGGGATAGTCAATCCATAAAAATTATAAATGGATAATTTATTTTAAACTTCAATACCAAAAAACTATATACTTCAGATATTTATGTTGGTGTGTTCAATTTTTGGACTGCTGGAATTCTTCTGGGGTTAATTGAGATTCTCTACTTAGAGAAAAAATGGGAAAGAAATTAAAAACCATGAATAAATAAATTTCACATAATAAAATTTATATATAACACTTTTACTCTATGGGACTCATTCAGGATACAAATATGCTTCTCATGGTCCTCCTAGCTTCAAATATACTCCATCATTTCAACATTCAATACCAAAACTAAATCATATAGATATTCATTGAATAATATATTCATTGGATGCATAAAAGTGGATGTTTCATTAATTAATATAAATATAATTACATTAACCTCATAATGTTTATAACTCTCTTAGAATGTAGTAATTGAAATGAATTTTTTATTTAATCACAATTTATGATACCCATAATAACAATTCATCATTGAAAACTATTTATCTCTATAAATTTTATCAAATAAGTCATCAATGAGATAAGAATGATGGTTATAATCAATAATTATATGAATTATATAATCAATAAATAGAGTAATGGATCCATAATTATTATTAACAAAGATAATAGGGGAACCCCATGTAGAAACACTAGGGTGAATAAATATATTACAACACAACATCTCTAGTTTTTTCTTCCACTACACTAACTATAATGTGGACATTATATATGTATTTTATATATAGGTCATTATGCAATGATTAAGTCAAAGGAAAATATCACTTTAAATTATGGTGTATGTCTATGTTATTCATTAATAAATACATAAATATATTCTTATAAAATTCGTACATCAAATATTTAAATATTAAAATTTTCATCCATATATTTAATTTTCAATTCCTCCACAATAATCTTATTTTGAAGTGATACCAGTGTACGATGTACACATGACTCTAATGATTATGTCTCTACTCTAAATATAAGGAATTAAATATCTTTATCACAAATCATAGCTTCCTTCTCAGTGTAATAAATTTTCAAATTCTATATTGAAATCTAGTCCATACAAAAGATTATATCATACATGACTATAGGTGTAACATCCCAGATAAATGAAGAATATGAAATTTTTATATTTATTAATATTTCTGAATAAAATATTAATAATACTTTAAAGGGGATGATATGTTAGATGGTGTACACAATACACAACAACGAGTTTCTTTGAAATCTTACATTGCACACTAATAATATAATAATTTTATTTTAAATAGTATTAATTGGCTCGCCATTATAATGGAGAGAATTATTATAACTAAATAAAAAATTATTATATATTTTTGTTAAATATTTTATCAATTACCCAATAAATTATAGAGGCTTAATATGGGAATGAATCCAATTTTACGCATAAATTTTCTAATTTTCTTTAAAGGTTGATTAACTGGATTTTGATGGAAAAACCTTTTCAAATATAATTTTTGTCACTTTTATATGTTATATTTGAAATAATAAAATATTTCTATAGAACCAAGACATCATAATTTACTTTTTGTAAATTTTTGGTATTTATCCGATAATGATCATTTTTTTAATGAAAAGTGAAAAATGTTGAATTTTAATTCAAAGCCTCCTTTTGATATAATTAATTTCTCTGGATATATTAACATTTTAATTGGTTTTTAATATTATTTAAAACATATTTTTATCATTTAATCTTATGGTGGTAATTGTAATTAATTTTACATTGTAATTGTACATAAACGTGTCTTAATCTTCTGATAGATATTGTTTCTTAAAAACACTCTATTTGTTTTGACAGCGAGAATTAATTTCAAAATTAATTAATGCATATTATATTTTTTGAATTTGGTAAAATAGAAATCATTTTTGAATTTGTAATATCAAATTTACTTTGCATAAATGTTTGGTATTTTTTTGACAAATAATTATTTTAATAAATATTGAAAAATACTGCATTTTAATTCAAAATTTCTTTTTCATCTAATTTAATTATATAGTTATATTGTACTTTTAATTGGTATTAATTTTTAATTGAATTATTTTATTATAACTTATACAATTTTTTTCATTGTAAGATTTTTCACATTTCAATTGGATGTAAAAACAAGTCAATATTTTGATAAATTTAACTTCTTAAAAACTCATCATTAGTTTTGACAATGAGAATTATATTGAAATTATTTACTGTAATTTTATGTGTTTGTAATTTGGTAAAATGGATTACATATTTGGAATTAGGAAGTCCAAATTATTTAATTCAGACTCTTCTTTTGGACATTATGAATAGTAATGATGGAAATTATCTATAATTATCGTGATTAATTTGTAATCAGGTAGTTAAGGCTAATAAAATAATATCATAATAATATAAAACTACCCCAACATTTTTCCAAATCCACTTTTTTGAGTCATTACCGACCATGGAAATCTTTTTAACATACTTGAGGGCCCATGGAGTCATAGAGATGTGATAGTGACATTTATGACTTTATTTTTTAAAATGAAGAGAAATATAAAAAGGTTTGTATATCCTGTGTAAAATAATTTTCATTTTTTTTAAATTAATGAAATATTACACTATAAAAATTAATTGTAAAGATAAATATATTTTCTACAACATTGTATTTTTTTTAATTTTTTAGACATAAAATAAATAAATTTATTTATGACACCATGATGATGCATTGATTACCTCATTAATGAACGATTTAAATAAAATGAAAAGATAAGGTAAAATATAAGACTTACACTTGTAAAAAACCTATTTTATATTGTCATTTAGAACCCTTATGACCTTATCCTAAAACTATATCATTTTGGGACCTTTAAAATCCGAAAATAATTTTCTAATGAAGTATCATATCAAGACTATCCAAAAGTGAACCTCCTCTATCTTATAAAAGTCCCAAACCTCTACCCACTTACCCACTCATATCATGCCCTTAGATTATCCAAAATATACTCATATTATCTATCCATATCCCTCACATCCACCTAGAAGCCTCAATTTGGGCATAATTCCTTTCAAGAGAGCATTTTCCTCAAATCAAAAGAAGTTACATGATTTAGAGGTAACACCTTCTTTCAAAACCCTTTGTTGTATTTTCCTTCTTCACTCTACATAAAATTATTATTAATTGATTCCATAGTAATAAAAATATCCTCAATTTATTAGGATGTTTTTATGATAAGGATTCTACCAACACATACAGACACCGTTGTCTAATGGTTAAAGAACATTCTGTTTCAGTGGGTGGTGAATTATTGTCTCATGAAACGATGATTGTTCAATATTATTTTAACACCTCTCATGGTGTCCATTATTATGGAACTATATTTATATATGATATATATTCTATTTATGTTCTCTATATACTTCTGTATTTTATATTTAAAACACAAATATATTCTTTTCATGTTGTGAAAATGCGATAATTTAATTTGAGGATGTGTAGACCCCTTCAAGTGATGTCACTCGTTCCTGCCAAAAATTGAATTTATAAATAATATAATTTATTAAATTATTTTACCTATATAAAATATAAATTATACTCAAAATTAAAATATATCTATGTCTCATTTAGTTCTAATGTCTATTAATATGAAAAAAATTGAAAGTAACGTTCATGTGTACATACGACCTACCGTCTCCATGAACGGTACATTTCATTTATTATCTCCAAACACTATGGAATATTATTAAATACATATATACTGGTTATATATGATATTTTAATCATGAAAACCATTCTATATATTATTTACTTATGACTACATGTACAATTCTCATCAAACATGTTCATTTTTGACTCATGTACCGAACATCGACAAAATGTATGATATGAACTCACATAATTAACTAATTATTATGACATGTTAATATGTTATATGAATTGAATAACAAAAATTAAAGAATTACTTATAAAATTATAAATTGACCAAGGTTTATTATTCATAAATATAAATAAACGAACTAGACAAGTTAGACATGAGGTAAGGGATTTCTTATCTTGCTTTAAATAATATGGGATTTCCATTGTTCGACACTTATTTATTGAATGTGGTGTATTTTCTACTGACATTTGATATATATTTTCATGATTATATTTATATTCTTGGTATTATGTGATTTATTTGGTTCTTATTGTCTTTTTGTCATACGACGTTATTTATTACAACGTGGTTAGGGGTTTTTATCTCACTTTTTATTCCAGTGATATTCATGATATATTTACTACTATATCTTATGATTGGTGTATTTACAGCCCATTATTCTACTATTTGAGAAGCATACATACATTTATGGGTATTTACGTCGACATTGTATGGTATATCATTTATGGGGTGTATGTTTCGAATGTTACCAAATCTGTAAGGGAAACTTTCACCCTCTTCTTTTAAAAAAAGAATTATTTTTGTTCGGTATTTTAATTTACATCTTATTATGTTGGGATATGTGATAATATATACTTATGTTTGTCGATTTCATTTTCAAGTGATGAGATACCCTTTTTATCTCTAATCAACTCATTTGATGAATTTTAAAGTGTCTTCATTAGGCTATCGAATTTCTGTAAGGGAACTTCTTATCCGAATTTCAATTATTTGAGTTAATTATCTACTTCTTGATTATGTCGTGATATGAATTTTTTTATGACCTATGATAGTTTTACACTTAATATACCCTTATATAGGGTGTATTTATATTTTTCACATAGAATTATGTAATTGATTTATCCAAAATCTAAGGATACCATCTTTGTAAGGGACTTCGCCTCAATCACCTTTCGTTGAGGCATACATCAATTTATATACGACCTTCATTAATTAGTTGTATTATAAACCATTTTAACATTTAATTTCATTCAAAAGGAATCTTTTTACATGAATCATTTTATTAAAGGACAAAAGTAATGTTTTTTTCCTTATGTATACAGCGACAACAACTTATCCACCGCCGTGACCATTATTTCAGTTTCAGCTTCCTCAACAAGCCATAACTATTTTTAAATGAAAAATAAATACCATGTTTGATTTGAATTTATTTTTGTATTAAAATGGAATTGATATAGTTTTAATTATATAAATTTTTTTTATTGATATCTTGTGATTGAAATGTGGAAATGTTATGTTTCATTTATGCATGTTTTATGTGATACGATTATGTTCTAGTTCTTGAGAATTGTTTATGATGTCGGGTGGTACCATGATAAACTATGGGTGGGTGAGCCCCAGATATCTCTCCAATGAATTTTTTAACATGAAGGAGTTAAATTTTATGGAATATCCAAATAGTTATAGGAAATATACATTGATGGGTATTACAAATGTAACCATTAGGGTTACGGCCTACGTAAGAATGTTATGAATGCCTCCAGTTACATTTATGTCTTATAATTTCTTTGAGTTTTTCATAAATCTTATGATTTCATGGGGTATGTTAAGTGATTATTTTTTATGAGTAATGTATGTTTTCATTGATTCTTATGTATACATGGACTAATGTTTTCCTTTAGTATTTTTATATCCCTTATCGAGCTTTTTATGTTCATCCCAAGTTTTTGAAATGTTTCCCACAAGACATACAGGTGAATAGGGTCAAGGATGGGACCAAGGAAAGACTTTTTGTCTAAAACATGGAATTAGATATCTTTCTTTTTTAGAGATTTTATTTTATAAAAAATGGAAACTGAGTAGAAGTGTCTACTTTGTAATCCTTTGAGATGTAATAGTTATGTCCTAATTATATAGAACTCTACACATAAAAAGATCCTCAATGAGAATTATTCATTTATTTCAAGGCAATTTAATGATTTAAGGATGGGTCCTTATAGTTGGTATCAAAGGAAGGTTTAGAAAACTTTATGGATTATGAGTTTTCGTTAGACACATGGTTAGTCAATATATCTATTATTTCAGTTAAATCCTTGTTTTATAACTTTTTCAGATCAAGTAAAGTCTATTACAAATTGAAGGAGGAGGATCTCAAATGACATTCCTATCTCTTCCATAGGACATAGTTGTAGTAATTATTGTAAAGTCATTTTCGGATGATTGTGAAACATTTTCTAGAATACAACTCACTCGCAAAAATTTGGTTGAGATATCAGACACCTCCACTATACCTCGTTATTATCATGTATCATGGGTTGTATTTAGAAAAATCCTATTTTCAAAATATTCTCATATTTTCATGAAAGTTAAATATTATCACGGAATATTTAAATATTTTACCTTATCACAATATTTTAAAGCATATTATGATTTTAAAAAATGTGTTGATGAAGGAGACCCACACACAAATTATTTATATGTGCTTTTACAATATAGCATCTCGGAAAATACCTATGGTATATTAAAAGGACACTTAATTGAATGTTTCGACTCAAATTCGGACAAAATATTTTATAGAAATCATGTTTTATCAGATGTTTTGAAATTATATGTCATACATGATTATTTTCCAAAAACAAATTTCTATGAACACCCATATGACCCATGTTGTACAAGGTAAATTTGGATGGAGGAAGAAAATGATTTGGAAGGATCTCTAAATCAATGTTGAAATTCATGTACCATCTATCTACATGAACAAGAGGACTATGAAACCTAATGCACACCATGATCAAGGTATGATGTTCTTCATTTTGGGGATTGTTTTATTTTATCTTATGGTGGAGGAATAAGACTTCAAGAATAATGAAGTTGAGATCATTATGAATTTGGATGAAAATGAGTGGTATAAGAAAACCACTGAGGATAAAACATGTTATGGTTATTTTTTAGTTTTATAAAAATTACAACTCTTAGGATTGGTGAAAACCCGTCGCATCTGGTAAGGTCGTAGGAATCAAACCCAAAAACGAAGGGCGACAAGGGCGCATCGTTTACCAGTGGCCTACTTGAAGTCCCTGGTTATTATGACTTATTATTTTAGTAAAATGATTTTATGGAACAAGAATAAATTGATTTTGGGAATATATGTTTTACCAAATGGATATAATTAGTATAGGAAAATGATTTGGTGATTATGTGATAAAGGTTGTTCTGAAAGATGTTCTCTCTTTTAAGGAATCACTATATCCCTAAAGAAGATAGAATACAATGGGATTTCAATTGTGGAATGACAGTTGAAATTTTAGTTTGGAAGAATATAAGTTTTTATTGTGGACATATGATTATTTGGTTTATTTATGAAAATTATTAACCTATCCTGGAGAATATGTGATTTGGTTATTTAATTTTCAATATGATACTTTGTGAGTAATTTTTGTTGTTTAGAGTTAAATGTTATGATTTTTATTGGATTACTATGTAATTAAATCCTTCAGTGATTTGGGTTTCAATCATAGTTTTTATTACTTTGAAGAATTTTATGCATAGCTATTTATTTAAGGGTCTTTCTTGAACCTTGGGTTCTTTTTGTTGAATTTTTGAAATTATGAGTAGTATTTCTTTTTATGAAGGATTATCCTTTTTGGGATTATCTAATCTTATACTAAAAAATTTGGTTTTAGTTAAGGTCTAAAGAAATGGGAAATATATATTTCATTTTATATGAATTAGGTGATTCTCAATAAGTTGATTATAGCACTCTTAATGTGAACAAGTTATCGTAAATAATCATCTATTGTTGAAAATATGAGTTTTTTTAAGAAATATAGTAAGAGATGAAAGTCTACATGAAAAGTAATTATGTCTCCTTATGTTTTAGTTAAGCTCATAAATAAATTCCTCAATGAAAAGTTTCTTAAAATAAAAATGTTTTCTACTAACTTTTCCAACTAGGGAATCAAATACGATTTAACCAATCACTAGTTTGCGATTTCAGGGTTGTTAAATTTTTCCTAGAAATATTTTGTATAACTCTCCATAAAAACATGATGTTTTTTTCTCCTCAAAATCCATGTTTTCAGGGAATCCTAGTATCTTTTTTCTCTGTTAACCTTTCTACATTTCTTTAATTCTTTTAAACTGATACTCTAATTTACTCTGTTTCTGATGTGGGGCTTTCAATGATGTTTCCGAGCACAATTTTAAAATTTGGAGGACGCAATTCCGAAAAGGGTGGAAGGATGTTACATCCTAGGTAAATAAATAATATTAAATTTTCATAATTATTATTATTTTTGAATAAAATATTAATACTACTTTAAAGGGGATGTTATGTTCGATGGTGTACCCAATACGCAATAATGAGTATCTTTGAAATCTTACGTTGTACACTAATAATATAATAATATTATTTTAACTTGTAGTAAACGCATATCTATTGTAATGGTGGGAATGAATGGAACTAAGTAAAAATTTATTATATATGTTTGCTAAATATTTTAACAATTACCCAATAATTGATAGAGGCTTAAAATGCGAATGAATCCAATTTTAAGCATAAAGATTCTAATATTTTTCATAAGGTCGATTAACAACCTTTTGATGGAAACCCCTTTTTAAAAATTCGTTTTTTTACTTTTATATGTTATATTTGAAAAAATAAAGTCCTTTTTTACAATTAAGACATCAAAATTTACTTTGTGTAAATTTTTGGAATTTTTATGATAAAGTTCATATTTGATTGAATTCTATAAAATGATGTATTTTAATTCATAGAATCTTTTTAATATAATTTATTTCTATGGATAAATTTTCTTTTTAATTTGTTTTGATGTTTAGTTAAAATATATTTTTACCATTTAATCCAATGTGGGTAATTGGAATTATTTTCACTTTTAAATTTGATATAAACAAGTGTCAATATTTTGATAGATATTGTTTCATAAAAACACGCAATTTGTTTTGATAGTGGGAACTAATAAAAAAATTAATTAATTCAACATATATGTATTGAATTTGGTATATTGGATGTCATTTTTTAATTTTTAATATCAAATTTACTTTGGTTAAATTTTTGGTATTTTTCTGACAAATGTTCATTTTTAATGAATAGTGAAAAATACTGCATTTTACTTCAAAACTTTTTTTTCATATAATATAATTATATAGTTATATTACCCATTTATTTTGTTTTAAAGTGTAATTTAACTATGTTTTTACCACTTCATATAATTTTGTTCACTATTATTAATTTCAATTTTCAATTGGGTGTGAAAACAAGTCAATCTTTTGACAAATTTTACATCTTCAAAACTCATCTTTTGATTTGACAATGGGAATTGTTTTTAAATAAAAAACTTCAATTTCTGTGTTTTGAATTTGGTAAAATGGATTTAATATTTTTAATAATAAGTTCCAAAAAAAATTAATTAAGGCCTTTTTGTTTTTGGACATTATGAATAGTAATGAAGACAATTATCTTTAATTATCATGATTAATTAGTAATCAGGTAGTTAAGGGTAATAATATAATATCATAATAATATTCAATGACCATAAAATGTGTCTAAATCGTCTTTTTTTATTCATTTACGACCATGTGAAGCTTTTTACCAAACTTTCTGGCCCATGGAGTCACATGGGTGTGATAGTGACATTTATGACATTATTTTTTTAAAAGAAGGGAAATATAACAAAGGTTTGTATATATTAAGTAAAACAATTTTATTTTTTTTACATAAACGATATCTTAGACTATAAATATTAATTGAAATTATAAAAATATTTAATACATAATGGTAATTTTTTTATAATTTTTATACATTATATAAATAAACTTATTTATGACACCATGATGATGTAGGGATTACCTCATTAATCAACGATTTAAATAAAATGAAATGAAAAGTTGAAATATAAGACTTTAACTTGTCAAAAACCTATTTTATGGGTTGATTTAGAACTATTATCACAATATCCTCAACATATATCATTGTGGGTGTCACGACCCACCTTCACCAAAAGGAGGGAAGGGTCAGCAGATTGCTAGGCCCTTCCTTCTTTAAGTTGAAGGAGAGATAATGACCCCCAAACCCCGCCTTCAATTGGTCCCGAAGTGGCGACTTGCACCAAGGGTATAGAAAAATCTCGCAAATGGAAGGCATTACCCTTTTTATTTTATAGGATCGAGAGATAAGGAGAAGAAAACCCAACAACACCAAGGTAGAAAGAAAAGTAAAGAAAAAAGTAAACCATTCCCACATGCATGTTTCAAAAGTAAAAGCCACAAGTGAAAAAGTTGACTACAAGGTAAGTACCAAAAAGAAAAACAACAACTGCAACTGCTCCAAAAGTCCGAGCTAGTAAGGTCCTGCGTGATCCCTGAAGTCCTCCTGGAAACCTGAATGTTGTTTTATATACATAGGGTGAGCATACAAGTACACTCAGCAGGGAAAACCAAGACTCTCGTGCACAAGAGGGGGGATGTACTAAAGTCCCGTGAGAAAAAGAGTAAACCAAACACCTAACAAGGAAAACTATCCATCCCAGGCCTCACCAAGGCTCACTCCCCAAATAACCCAAGTCAAGTAATATATATAATAAGAGCACATCGATGTTTGGGTTCCCCACGCCACTTCCCCGCTGGTTATTGAGACATCCTACGCATGGGACCAATCCCGCCATTCTCACCGCAGTCCCACTGCCACACCCGCCCGCACACACCTAGGCCACAACCACAGATGATTCCACCCCAATATGTGATATAAACAAGTAACCACCCGTATTTAAACCTCACAGCCACCAAATCCATACCAACAGGAGATCACATCCCCCAAATTCACACAACCACCGAGAGTATGAAAGAACAGGAGATCCCGTCCTCTCCCACATTTCCAGCAATCGGCCCGAAAGGAAAACAACCAACTACCACAACCAACACAAGTCAGGGATTCTCATATTTAAACAACTTAACACACTCCATGATTTCAAATTCTGTGTGTTATAACCGGGAGTTATCATAGAAGGGTTGATCCTGGTGTTTTCAATTATTCAGCCGGATATACATGGTTAACCGATTCACTTTTCACAGCAGGAGTTTACAACCACAAACAATCCATTTAAAACATCAGCATGGTTTATTAGTGCCAAAAAACGAACACCAACGGCCTCGATTTTTAGGAGGCATAAGCCAGCACAACTCAACAAGATGGTCATAGAAGAAACAATATCAAAATATAAAACACCATCAACGATCACAGCCCCCTCTCTTTCTTTATAGAATTCGTTCATTATCTTTAATTAGGTTTGGTTTACCCAATTATACAGGATCAAAATCACGCCCACCCTGCATGATACACCAAAGAGAGAGGCGAAGGAGAAATTCCCTACTTGTTGATAGATGATCGACGTTTAGGCTGAGGGCGTGGAACTTTACGGATAATGATGTGGCGGGCCTGATGCACCAGATGCTATTTGTGAAAGGTCTCGATCAAGGAAAGGAGAAACCATGACTATCCCTTAGTTTATAAGAGCCGGGGATGGATGAGGTGGGAAAACGAAACCGCGTAAGGTACGGGGGTCGTGGGTTGATCACGTGGCTCCAATCGTTACAAAAGGGGGTCGGGTGGTTTAAGACGACTCATGAATAGATGAAGCATTTAATTAAAACCCTTATGAGCATTACAGGTCTTAAGATCACGGTTAAATGAGTCAGGTTTAAAACCCTATTTACGCAAAGGAGTGCTACTGGAAACAACTTGACAAGGTCGGGTGACGCCGATCAGTCTCACCGATCGGTCTCACCAATCGGTCTCGCCGATCGGTCTCACCAAGACGACACTCCTTTAGAACCCGGAGTTTGGAAAAGGGAAGGACCAAGAGTGTCTGGGTCATCACATCAGACACCTCTCAAACTATTCTCGTCCCCAAGAATTTAGACAACCCAGAAGGAAAGGGCGGGTCCGAAAAAGCACCCCAAAAGATACCTCTCAAGAGTAAACCTCATCGCTAACTAAGAACATATTCCTGTCACGAACCAAGAAACACACCATGCCAAATTGCCCGGGCACGTGGGTTGGGGAGTCTCTTCCCCCATTTCAAGATATTATCCTCTTTGGGCGGAACTGACGCACCCGCAAGGGTTTAATCGCATCCACCTTAATCCGTCTTGATTAGGGGTCGGGTTCTCTCCTTCCCTATAGCCGGGGGTTTTCACACACAAGAAGAGGAAAGAAACCAGCACATTTCATCGACAAAAGACAAAACATTCTATCACAATAGGTACAACAAGGAACAAAACTCAAAACAAATCTGGGTACTGGGTACGCATCTGTGCTTCCCTCTCCCACGTACTCTCCTCAAGCCCACCATGTCTCCACAACACGCGAACCAAGGGAATGGTTCGCCCATGAAGCACCTTCTCCTTGCGATCCTCGATCATCACTGGTCTCTCCTCAAAGGTCACGTCGTCCTTGAGGTCCAGATCTCCCCAATCAAGGACGTGTGAATCATCGTGCAGATACAGATGGAGCTGGGACACATGGAAGACATCATATATCCTTAGTAGGGGCGGTGGCAACGCTAGCTGGTAAGCCACTTCACCCACCTGCCACAACACTTGGAAGGGCCCGATGAACCTAAGGGAAAGCATACTCCCCTTGCCGAACCTCCGCTTCCCACGTCGATGGGAGAACTTCAACAACACAAGGTCCCCAACCTCAAATTCCAAGGGCCTCCTCCTGGTATCAGAATACAACTTTTGTCGGTCCTGGGCTGCCTTCATCCTTTCTCGTATGAGCTGAACCTTCTCTGTCGTGTTCTGCACCACCTCCGGACCAAGGATGCCCACCTCTCCTACATCGGTCCAACACACAGGCAAACGACATGGCCTCCTATACAAAGCCTCAAACGGGGCCATGCCAATGGTAGAGTGGTAGCTATTATTGTAGGAAAACTCTACCAGAGGCAAGTATTGCACCCATGACAATCCTGAGTCCAGAACACTTGCTCGCACTATATCCTCCAAGGTCTGGATGGTGCGCTCCATTTGTCCATCTGTCTGGGGATGGAAAGCAGTGCTAAGGCGTAACTGGGAGCCAAACGCATGCGGAAATCCTCTCCAGACCCGCGAGGTAAACTGTGCATCCCTATCCGAGACTATAGACCTTGGGAATCCATGCAACCACACCACCTCATCCACGTACTTTCGTGCAAAAGCATCCATAGCACTCGACTCCCTGATCGCCCGAAAGTGAGCCGATTTCATCAACCTATCCACTACCACCCAGATGGCGTCATACCATCCATGGGCCTTGGGTTGAACCGTGACGAAATCCATTGAGATGTCATACCACTTCCACTTGGGGACACCTAGGGGCTGTAGTAGGCCACCTGGAACTCGTTGTTCAGCCTTCACCTGCTGACACACTAGGCACTTGACCACAAACTCTGCCACCACTCGCTTAACTCTGGGCCACCAAGACTTCCTCTTCGAACTCTAGTATATCTTGGAAACTCTAGGGTGTACCGCCAGGGGTGAGTTATGGAACTCACTAAGAACCCTGCCGCATATCGCCTATGGGATAAACAACCTTCCCTAGAAAAGCATCTGGTTCTGACCATCCTCGGTCCATCCTTCCGGAGCATTGCCCTGGTCAACTTGGTCACACATCACTTTGCACTCTAGGTCTCCCCACTAAGACTCTTCCACTTGCTGAAATAGGGATGACTGCACTATCATCTTATATAGGAAGCCTCTGCCACTATCCATCGTCGCATCCAGGTGTAAGGCATCCAACTCTTCTATTGCCTTCCAGGCGTCGGCCAACTCTCGGACCACATCCTTCTGCGTCCTCCTACTCAAAGCATCAGCCACCACATTTACCTTGCCCTCAGTATAAGAGATCTCAAAGTCGTAATAATGGAGGAATTCCACCCATCTCTGTTGTCGCACATTTATGTCCCGTTGGGAGAAGATATACCTCATGATTTTGTGATCCGTGAAGACCACAAAGCGTTCCCCGATGAGGTAGTGCCTCCATAACTTTAGCACAAAAATGACCACTGCAAGCTCTAGGTCGTGGGTAGCATAATTATGCTCATGGGAACATAGCTTCCTGGACCCATAAGAGATCACCCCTCATCGTTGGATCAACACGCATCCCAGGCCCTGACCCAAAGCATCGTAGAATACCTCATAGGCCACCCCTTCTTCTGGTAATCTCAGCACCGGGGTACTGACCAACTTCTCCTTCCGATAGCTGAAGGCTGACTGGCACTGTTCACTCCATACGAAAGCCTGGTCCTTCTTGGTCAGAGCCGTCAAAGGGGCTGCTACTCCGGAGAAGTTGGGTATGAATCTCCAGTAGTCACCTGCCAGCCTCAGGAAACTTCGGACTTCTGCCACATTCTTGGGTGCTGCCCAAGAAAAAACTGCCTCAACCATTGATGGGTCGACCGCTACCCCCTTCTCAGAAACTACATTCCCAAGTAAGTGCACTTCTAGTGTCCCGAACATGCATTTTGACAACTCCCACATAGCTGGTGCTGTCGGAGGACCTCCAAACCTGTCCTCAGGTGCTCTGCATGGTCCTCCTCTGATCTAGAGTAGACCAGGATGTCGTCGATGAACACAACCATGAACCGATCCACGTATTCCCAGAAGAAGGAGTTCATAAGCCCCATGAACATAGCCGGGGCGTTCGTAACACCGAAGGGAATGACTACGAACTCAAAGTGTCCATACCTGCACCTGAACGCTGTCTTCGGGATTTCGCTCTCTTTCAACCTCAGTTGGTGGTACCCAGACCGCAGGTCGATCTTCGAGAACCATCCCGCCCCTTTCAGCTGGTCAAAAAGATCATCTATCCTTGGGAGAGGGTAGCGATTCTTGATCGTCACCTGATTCAACCTCCTATAGTATATGCACAACCTAAGACCTCCATCTGCATTCTTTGAAAACAAGACCGGAGAAACCCATGGTGATGCACTCGGACGAACATAACCCCTCTTCATGAGATCTTCAATATGTTTCTGCAACTCCCGTAGCTCCGAAGGTGCCATCTGGTAAGCAGCCACAGAGATTGGACAAGCGCTGGGCTGCAGGTATATCCCGAACTTGATATCACGTCGAGGGGGTAGATTCGTCTCCTCTTTAGGAAAGATGTCCATAAACTCAAGGATGATCTCTGGCACTACCACCATTTCCGCATCTACTGATTCTACCGTCAGCTCGGTCAACAAGGAGAGGAGAGGTTCCTCTCTCTTGTTTCCCTCGGACTACTCTGCTCGCCGGTGAAGGTAACACGCTAGCTGTTCAAGTCTAAGAAAACCACCCTTCTTCGAAAATATTCGATGACGGTGCACACAGAAAATAGCCAGTCGATGCCTAGGGTGACATCGTATGGCTGAATCTTAAGCAGAAGAAGATCCCGAACCGACTGATGTGGCCCTATCATCAGTCTACATCCCCGACAACCGAATAACAAGTCGGTATGACCTCCAACTGGTTTTCTCAACACCAGGGGCACTGGAAGTCTCTCGGCATCTAGGCCCAAGGCACGGGCTAGACTGGGCGCAACGAAGGAGTGTGAAGATCCGGTATCGAACAAAGCATAAGAAAGAGTGCTGAAAAGACTGATTGTACCTCGAACAACCTCTGGCCCTGCTGGGACTGCTGCCTCTGCAGCGTGCAAGTGTCCATGCCCAGCTCCCCTTCCCTTCAGCTGTCGGCCACCTCCCCAACCACGCCCTAGTCGAGGTCCCTATGGAGAACCCTGAGGTCGGCCTCCTCCTACGTCTGCCCTCGGAGGAGCTGGAGCTTGCTGTCCCCGCTGCTGCTGCTGGAACGGTCTGGATAGAAGCTGCTGTTGGGGCGGGTGCTGGGGCTGACTGCCACTGCTGTACTGCACCCGGTCTGGGCACTCACTCCGGAGATGCCCAGGGCTCCCACAGATGAAGCACCGTGGTCCCGGGCCCGTAGGAAAAGGGCGAGGACCGGGGGATCGAAACTGAAACTGCTGCGGCCTGCTCCCTGCGGGTCGAAACCTAGAGGGTCCTGATGCTGGAGGCCTGGTGCTGACGGTTTTCCCCTTTGATGGTCCCAACTGGATCCCCTCTCACGACACTCCCCCTAGATAATTCATCCTCTCCACCACTTCGGCCTTCATCTGGACCTCCAAGTACCTCGACAGGGTAAAGGGGGTAACATCATACTGGAGGGAGGGTCGGAGTGCCTCCTCCAAATGTCTTGCCCGAGACTCCTCATTGGGAAAGAGGTCTGGAGAAAAACATAGGAGGTCCTTGGACTTGATCCCTAGATCCCTCACAAACATACTCCCCTGCTGGAGGGAGAGTAGTTCATGCCTCCTTTATGCCTTCATCGTCGAGGAGAGGAATTCCGCCCGGAACTCCTTCTCGAAATCCTCCCAAGCCACCTCAGACTCTCTCCTCTCCCCCAGGTAAAGCATCCACCACTGACGTGCCGCTCCCTGCATCTGGCTAACGGCCAGGGGAACCCAGTACTCGGCCGGGGCCCGAATCAGGCCGAAGGCTATAACTAGCTCCTCTAGCTAGCCTTCCGTCTTCATATTGGAGGTGCTGCCCTCATACTTCTCGAGGGCCTGTCGCAAGAAGGCTTGAAGAGTCTTCTGCCACTGATCATCCTCTTCCTCTCGATCAGCTCTCAGCCGACTGGCCAAAGTAGTCTCAGGGGCGTCGATCGCTTGTACCACACGTGGTCATCTTCTAGGTGCCATAGCTGAAAGGTAAAAATAGAATGCCTAAGCCCAAGTAGTGCAGAATATCGTTCTTAAAACTTCTTAAGATTTAATTTATTCATAATTCCCAATACATCCCAGAAACACAAGAACATAAGTCATTATGTTGCATGTACCTTTCCTAGGGCCTCTACTGTGTAATCAGTGTGGCCTCACTTGGTCGTTCGGTAGGTACAAATTCCTTGCATCGGATCACGGGGGGGGGGGGGGCCCTTAAATCCTGTGTCCTAGCTGGTCTTCCCTGGACTAATTCACGCTCCAAGGTCACCCAACACCGTTGCCTTACCATCCTATGCAATCCTCACTATGCCTAACTCCAGACTCCGTCCTATCTCTCAACCATCACCTCTAATACCATTCTGTCGTGACCCACCTTCACCAAATGGAGAGAAGGGTTAGCAGATTGCCAGGCCCTTCCTTCTTTATGTTGAAGGAGAGATAATGACCCCCAAAACCCACCTTCAATAGGTCCCGGAGTGGAGACTAGCACCAAGGGTATAGAAAAATCTCTCAAATAGAAGGCATTACCCTTTTCATTTTATAGGATCAAGAGATAAGGAGAAGAAAACCCAACAACACCAAGGTAAGAAAGAAAAGTAATGCAAAAAGTAAACCATTCCCACATGCATGTTTCAAAAGTAAAAGCCACAAGTGAAAAGGTGACTACAAGGTAAGTACCAAAAAGAAAAACAATAACTGCAACTGCTCCAAAAGTCCGAGCTAGTAAGGTCCTGCGTGATCCCCGAAGTCCTCCTGGAAACCTGAAAGCAGTTTTATATACATAGTGTGAGCATACAAGTACACTCAGTAGGGAAAACCACGACTCTCGTGCACAAGTCAGGGAACGTACTAAAGTCCCGTGAGAAAAAGAGTAAACCAAACACTTAACAAGGAAAAATATCCATCCCAGGCCTCACCAAGTCTCACTCCCCAAATAACGAAAGTCAAGTAATATATATAATAAAGCACATCGATGTTTGGGTACCCCGCGCCACTTCCACACTGGTTATTGAGACATCCTACGCATCAGACCAATCCCGACTTTCTCACTGCAGTCCCACTGCCATACCCGCCCGCACACACCTGGGCCACAAACACAGAGGATTATACCCCAATTTTTGATATAAACAAGTAACCACCCGGATTTAAAACTCACAACCATCGAATCCATACCAACAAGAGATCACATCCCCCAAATTCACAAAACCACCGAGAGTATAAAAGAACAGGGGATCCCATCCCCTCCCACATTTCCAGCAATCAGCCCAAAAGGAAAACAACCAACTACCACCACCAACACAAGTCATGGATTCTCAGATTTTAACGACTTAACACACTCCATGATTTCAAATTCCCTGTGTTCTAACCGGGAGTTATCACTGAAGGGTTGATCCTGGTGCGTTCAATTATTCAGCCAGATATACGTGATTAACTGATTCAGTTTTCAAAGCAAGAGTTTACAACCACAAAAAATCCATTTAAAACATCAGCAGGGTTTATTAGTGCACAAACAACGACCACCAACGACCTCTATTTTCAGGAGGCATAAGCCAGCACAACTCAACAAGATGGTCATAGAAGAAACATCATCCAAATATAAATCACCATCAACCCTCACAGCCCCCCTCTCTTCCTTTATAGAATTCGTTCATTATCTTTAATTAGGTCTGGTTTACCCAATTCTATAGGATCAAAAGCACTCCCACCCCGCATGATACACAAAAGAGAGAGGCAAAGCAGAAATTCCCTACTTGTTGATAGATGATCAACGTTTAGGCCGGGGGCGCAGAACTTTACGGATAACGATGTGGCGGGCCCGATGCACCCGAAGCTATTTGTGAAAGGTCATGATCGAGGAAAGGAGAAACCACGGCTAACCCTTAGTTTATAAGATCCAGGTACGGTTGAGGTGAAAACGTGAAACCTTGTAAGGCACGGGGGTCGTGGGTTGATCACGCGGCTCCACTCATCACAAAAGGGTGTCGGGTGGTTTAATCTGACTCATGAATTGATGAAGCATTTAATTAAAAGCCTTATGGGTGTTACAGGTCTTAAAACACAGTTTAACGAGTCGGGTTTAAAACCCTATTTACGCAAAGGAGCGCTACGGGAAACAACTTGACAAGGCCGGGTGATGTCGATCGGTCTCACCGATCGGTCTCGCCGATCGGTCTCACCGAGACGCCACTCCTTTAGAACCTGTATTTTGGAAAAGGGAAGGACCAAGAGAGTATAGCTCATCACAGTGGGACCTTTAGAATTCGAAAATTATTTTATAATAATGTAACATTTAAATACATTCCAAAAGTGACCATCCTCCCTCTTATAAAATGCCTCAACCTCTACCCCCTTACCAACACCACTGAAGCCCATGACTCATCCATCCTCTGATCATATTATCTGTCCACATCACTATATTACGCCTAGAAGCCTATCTTTGGGCAGAATTATTTTCAAGAATGCATTTTCCTCAAATCAAAAGAAGTTACCCGATTTAGAGGTAACACCGTCTCACAAAATCCTTTGTTGTATTTCCCTTCTTCACTCCCCCTAACATTTAAATTCTATGATTCCATAACAAAACCAGTATCCTAAATATACTATGATGTTTTTATGATAAGGATTATACCTCATCTTACACACACCTCCGTCTATTTGTTAATGATCATACTGTTTCTATGGGTGACGAATTACTGCCTCACGAAATGATGATTGTTCAATATTATTTTAACACCTCTCATGGTGGCCATTATGAATACACAATACTTATATATGATATATATTATATTTATGTCTTCTATCTGCTTCTTTATTTTATATTTAAGACATATTTATATGCTTTTCATGTTGTGATAATTTGATAATTTCATATGAGGAAGTGTGGACAACCACCCCCTCAAGTGATTTGACTTACTCATGACAAAAATGGAATTTATAAAGAATTTAATTAATGAACATATGATACCTATATAAAATATATATATTATTCTATAATTATAATATATCTATGTCTCATTTAGTTTTAAATTCCATTAATTTGACAAAAAATGAAAGTAGCATTCATGCCTATATACAGCCTATGGTCTCCATGAACGGTAAATTTCATTTCCTATCTCCAAACATTATGGAATATTAATAAATACATATATACTGGATATATATGATATTTAAAACATGAACACCATTCTTCAGATGATGTACATATAACTACATGGATAATTCTCTTCAAACAAGTTCATTTTTGACTCATGTACCGAAAATCGACAAAATGTATGATATCAAATCACATAATTAACTAATTATTATAACGTGATAATATGTGATATGAATTAAATAATAAACATTAATGGAAGTCTTTATGAAATTATAAATTGACCATGATTTATTATTCATAAATATAAATAAACAAACAAGACAATTCAGACTTGAGGTAAGGGATTTCTTATCTTGATTTTAATTCCATGATATTTCCATTGTTCTCCACTTATTTATTGCATTTGGTGTATTATGGACTATTATTTGATATTTATTATCTTGATTCTATTCATAATCATGGTATTCTGTGATTTATTTTGTTTTTATTATATTTTGGTCATACGACACTATTAAATACAACGGGGTAAGGGGTTTTTATCTCACATTTTATTCCCCGTTAGATTCATTCTATATTTACCACTATCTCTTCTGAGTGGTCTATGTACATCACATTATTCTAATCATTGATTAGTATAAATCCATTTATGGGTATTTACATCAATAATGTATGGTCCTTCTTTCATGGGGTGTTTGTATCGTAGGTTACCGAATTGGTAAGGACACATTTCACCCACTTCTTTTTTAAAAAAAAGACTTCTTTTTGTTATGTCTTTTAATTTACATCTTCTTATGTTGGTATATGTTATTATATATCCTTATTGCTGTAAATTTCATGTCCTAGTGATGAGATACTATTTTTATCTCTCATCAACTAATTTTTTGAATTTTAATGTGACAAATTTAGGCTATTAAATTTCTATAAGGGAACTTATTATCTGAATTTCAATTCTTGGGGTTAAACCCGTAATTATTGATTATGTCATGATATGAATATGTGTGGATGACCTCTGATTGTTTTACACATAATATCCTCTTATATTGGGTGTATTTATATTTTTCACACATAATTATGTAATCTATTTATCATTAATCTAAGGATACCATCTTTTTAAGGGATTTTGTCTCAATCTTCTTTCGTTAAGGCATACTTAAATTTATATATGACCTAATTTTATTAGTTGTATAATAAAACCTTTTGAATTTTTATTTAATTCAAAAGGAATATTTTCAAAAGAGTCATTTTACTAAATGACAAAAGGAATGTTTTTGTCTTACATATGCGGCGACAACGACTTCTCCATCGTCATGACCATTATTTTAGTTTCGGCTTTCTCTGCAATCCATAATATTTTTTAAATGAAAAATAAATATTTCATTTTAATTTACTTTTATTTTGTTATTGAAAATGGTTTTGATAATGTTTTGATTATATCAATCTTTTTTATTTATATCTTGTGATTGAAATGTGGAAATGTTATGTTTCCATTATTCATGTTTTATGGCATACGATTATGTTATAGTTCTTGAGCATTGTTTATGAATTCGGGAGGTTCCGTGATAAAATATTGGTGGGTGAGCCCTAGATAGCTCTCTAATGCATTGCGTAATACGAAGGATTTAAACACTAAGGTTTCCCCGAAGATATTTAGGGAATATATTGTGATGGATATTCCAAATGTAACCATGAGGCTTAATACCTACATAAGAATGTTATTAATGCCTCAGGTTACCTTTATGTCATTTGATTTCTATGAGTTATTCATAAATATTATGATTTCCTGAGGTATGTTAAGTGAATATGTTTTATGAGTAAATTATTTTTTCATTGATTGTTATGTATACATGGACTAATGTTTTCTTTCCATATTTTTATATCCCTTACTGAAATTTTTATTCTCATCCGATGTTTTTGAAATGTTTCCCATAGGATTTAAAGGTGAATATGGTCAAGGATGGGATAATGGAAACACATTCTGTATAAAACATGGAACTAGACATATTTCTTTTTAAGAGTTTTTATTTTAGGTAAAAAATTGAAACTGGGTAGATGTTTCTATATTTTAATCCTTTGAGATGTAATAGTTATGTTCTAATTCTCTAAAACTCTAAACCTGAAAAGATCCTCAATGAGAATTATTCATTTAATTCAGGACTATGTAATGTTTGAAGGATGGGTCCTTACAATAGGTATGACTATTAAGTCATCATATTGAGTATATTTTTTTTAATGGGAATTTCCTAAAATATTCTCATGAGAGTGATATTTATACAAGGTATTTGGAATGAAAAATATCTTCTCAAATATATAGGTAAAAAATATATTTTTCTTATAATACATGGAATATACAATTGTTTGTGAAGATATAGAATCAGATAAATAATTTGATAAATTTAAATATATGAATAAAGTTACTTTTATAACTTCAATGGTAAAATCCACCTCAATTGTAGGGATTACAAATGTTTATCCATATTTCCTTATCCAATTTTGTGGTTTATTGTCTTATCACATTGGGTGTTGGTTTGATTACCCCACACCTATTTTTATGTAAATAACTAGATAACATTTAATTGTTTCTTAATAATTCATTCATGACATATCTGACCATTATAAACACACCTATAACAAACTCTCAATTTATTCGTTTATTTTATATGGTGTTTATTTTTTTATCATTACAAGAAGAAAATTTATTATTATTATTATTAATATTTAACACATACCATTTTTATTTTTTCCCACATGAAATATTTTTATATTTATTCCCATTGAATATATCGTATTTATTAAATTTATTATATATTTTATTAACTGAAGAAATAATTTAAGATACATTCCCCCTACACAGATTTGGATAAATACCTTCAAATAAATGTTCAATAATTCCTTTTGTATTTGATATGTAATGCAAATATTACAAAGATAATTTTTTAAAAGGTATCCTCATAATCCAAAATACTTTATCCATCATTTTAAATAAGTTCAGTAACATTCACATCACTTCAGCCTATTTCTCAATAGGAAAATAATTATCAAATTATGTTTCCTTAAAAGATGTCAATTCCATATGTTCTATTAATTCTCCCTCTCTTGTACTATTTATCAATGACCGAAATTTTTCAGAATCATCCTTGAGAGAATATTCCACCAATATAGAATTTTTTTTAGTCACATTCGATCTCTATAAATGTCTATTCAATGGACAAAATCAGTTTCTCAATAACTACTTTATTAGTTTTCCCACAAAATGATGGAGGATTGTGTCTCCTACAGTGATCCAATATAGGAAACAAATTTTGTGAAAAATATGTTTCTCTATTAGGTAGTGTTTATTTACTATAACCTGAATATTCAATCATAATATAGCAATAATCTGCTCAGTTCTAATGGTATTATTATTTTACTTCCCCAAAAGACAATATCTAAATTGGCCACTAGAATTGATACACTTATGTAATCTTGGAAGCATTTATCAATAATTTATTATAAAATATTTGATCTTAAAATTATGAATTTTAATTTATAATTTAAGATTATAAATATGATATATTTCTTTACATAAATTGAATATTTATGTATTTTAAATCGCATACACATTTAAATGGTATATTTGTGGATATATTTATTCCCAAATACATTATAGTTTCTTGAAAATAATAAGGGAATTATCATAAAAATATCCACCTTGAGTTTTATTAGATGTGTGATGTAAGGGGAATTTACATGAAGTAGTTGACAATCGATTCAAAGCCTAATGATCCATTTTTTGGAGTAATTACTCTATGTTACAACTATCCAAGAACCATTTTTACTGAAGTATCAATATAGGGATGTATTTATCAGAAATAAAATTTAATATTTACTTCATAAAATTATTATATTGTAATTTTTTACATTCCATAAAAGTATATTATATGTTCATGGTCACTAATCATTGTTTTCCTTATTTTTGTTCCCAATATTTCTACTAAACATATACTAATTACAACTGAAACTACCCTGACAATAGTATAATGGAGAATGTGGTCATTTTCATGAATAGAAATATTGATAAAGACAAAATTTCTAAAGCACGATTCAATTAAATAGTTTTAGGGAACCATATACCTATATTTTAAATATATTAAATTTGGAAAAAAAATATAAAACATATCATAGGAAAAAATTTAGAATAATTAACCTCATATAAAGAATTATTCCTTGTATCAAAGGTAAATAAATTAGCATATTGTTGTGCTAAAATGGTTAGTAAGGGTGACATACTAAGGAAAAAATTAATTCATTATGGAATAATCAATATAGTAAGTCGAATAAATGAAAATACAGTCCATTTGACCAATACCATGATAATACTAATTAGGTAAGGCATAATCAGTATATAATGTTATACAAATAAAATCACATTTCAGTTAATGAAATATAAAAAAATTAATCCATGGACAATGATAATGAAAAAAATATCATGGATAATAGTGGCATAACACTAAATGAATGAAATTTTGATGTTTTATATCATGATATCTAATATTTTAAGATAATTCATCAGAGAATTAAAAACATTACGTAAAACCCAATTTATGTAGGCTAACTGATTTATATCATTTGACCTAATGATGCACCGATGGGTTGTATAATTATCTTCCTTATCCATCACTACATACCAACATAATTCATCATCTATCAAATGAATTATTTAATTCTGGAACGTTATCCATTATCAACAAATATATGTATTATTTACTGAATATGGAATTAACAATATTTTCCCAATTAATAAAATAATATTCAAAGTAGACTATCTATGATAAGATGGTATATAGTTTATGAAATAATCATATACTTGATACAAATAATAAATTTATTTAATATATATATGTAAATTCCAATTAAAAATTTTCATTAGAATGTGATTGTATCATGAGAAAAATTATTATCATAATATTAATCAAGAAAATAAAAGTGACCATATGTTTATCAAGAATGTAGTTTTTTTCAATATAATCATAGATTTTGGAATAATAAAAGTAATGGAATTGAAATATTAAAATAATTTTTCAAAAATGGATTATAATTTTATGTTAATTAAAAATATATACAAGAATCAATGCTTTGTAAAATGGTCATAGTAGTGGTAAAGCCCATTATTATTGTATAGGTTAAAAATTTATCTTGATTTTTTTTAACATTCCATTTTAAAAAAATTAGTAATATTCCTTTAAAAAATTGAAAATTATATTACAACATAACATTTCATTAAAAAATCACATGAGTAAAAAAATTTAAATTTGTTAAACAAGTTTTACAAACATGGACATGCAATAAAAGTTTTAAAATTTATAGATAAATAATTTTTTTTTGATTTATAAAATTTATTTACATGATTCAAGAAAAATAGAGATGAATTTTTGGAAATAAAAATATCGAAAATACTTAAATATACCATGGATATGAAAATTATATAGATCCTATGATAGATAAATTATAATATTCCTTCAATTTAATTAAATTAAATCCCAAAATAAAGAGAGATTGTGAAATCTGTTTTTACCAATATTGTAACAATCATGTTGTTTATCCATGAATGAAATAAAAATAGTTGAAATATTAACAATCATGAGTAAATGGGTATTCTTTTTAAGTATATAAAATGGGAGTAATTCAAAAAAAATATAGGTGAAAAATAGAAAATATGTCTCAATGGAATGGGAATTGAGGTGAAATAACTTACCTCACACATCCCATCTATTAATTAGGAATCTCAAATAAAATGTATTTTTTAATGGTTATAATTTATTACATTTCCATATTAATATTTATTAAATCATATAAGCTTATTTTATAACATCATATTTCATGTTTTATAAAAATATTTCACTATTTCCAATGTTTTAGGTGTTCATTGGATTGTTTTATCATACAGGTTCTCTCATGAATGTTCTTTTTTATCTATATAAGATAAAAATCCATAATATACCAAATGATATTATTTTTTTAAATATTATATTTAAATTATAAATAATTTTTTTCCATTCTTGATTGTAGGATTTGTAAAATCAATGGAATCATTTTGTGGAGATGATAGGTCATACATACACACAAGCAATGATGTTAATACCTTCAGGGGAGAAATGGTAAATAATTAGAGGATACATTGTTTTTATAGAATCGATATAAAAAAAATTAAATATTTTTTACTATTTATATGAGTTGGTGATGGAAATAATTTACATCAATTCATGAGGTGGTAGTCCCATACACACATGTCATATGGATTTGTTTCACATTTTATATAAATCAAAATGGATAAATTAATTTCTTATCAGTATAATAAAATCTTAGAATCTATGAGATACTACTGTTACCATATTGGATGTGTTGAGAAAGAATTCATGTGTTTGAAAGAAGAATGAAAAACATAGAGCTTCATTGAGAAGATTACCTTCTTTTAAAAAATCCTTCTTTGTATCTCTTATTAAGGACCTTGTGTAAATAAGTGAGTGGTGGGAGATCTCTTTTATAATATATAAATTTAATTTAAATAATTATTCATAATATATCGTTTAATATAATTAATTTTTATATACATCAGTCCTTTTAAAAAAATTGTTTTCTTATGAAATAAATGATTTCATGAAAAATTATTGATTTTACCTTCAAATGATCTAATATTTACTTCAATAAATTTTTTTTAATAAATTTTATGTTGTACCAATTTTTAAAAATTATTATAAATTTTTTTGAATAGTGGTATACAATATTTCTTATTATTCAGAAAATATTCATTCTACAAGAGAATTTCAAATTTTCATTCTAATATTATTTTTACCATGTTAGTTTAAAATAAATGTTAATAATATCAAATTAGGAATTTTTTGATGAAATATTAAAATGAGAATTGAATTATAGATTTATTAAAATTGATTTTATATATACTAAAATTTAGGATCAGTTTTTATAGACACATTGTGTTCCCTTTATATATGAGTTGAAGAGGGAATAGTTTGGTGATGTAGATATCTCAAATTTCACTATACACCCATGTAAATTCATGATTTATATATTTTTTAATGTAAAATTTTACTTGTGAAATTTGAACTTGGTAATTAAGGAGTATTTTAATTTATATTTGGTTTTTCAATTGTTTATGGATGAGAGAATACATACTAGAGAAGTCATAAAACTGATACCTGTTTACGTGTAAATGGGATGTCATTATTAAAGATATGGTCAATATATTAACAAATACATCTAGAAAAAATATACATTGTGGACAATTTTTTCGCCTAAAAAATTCTTTGATTTTCCTTCCTATAATATAATATTGAAATCTAATGTCACTTACATGGATATATATTATTTAAATTGTAAGACTTCATAGAACACCTTTTCTAATAATGTCGGATCATGACCCATGATTTACATAGGTTTCATTGAAATTTATTAATAGGACTCTTAATACTAATCTGCATTTTAGAATCACTTATAACACACAAAGTCATGGTTGAAAAAAAAGATAATTGAAGCATCAGAATATATTTTGTGGTTATTCTATATTGGATTTTATGGTATGTGGGATCAATATGTCCCTAGGAATAGTTATTTTGTAATAATAGCTCCCATTAAAGTATTAAATAAAGAAATTTATACATAATTATATGGTAATATATTTCATACTCTAACTCTTTGATGATATGATTTTTAAAGGATGCTTGATGTCCTAGAACATGAGGCAGAGACAGTAAAAAAGGTAAATACAATTTAAATCTATATGAAAGAAACATAATGACGGAAAAAGAGTTCCGTTGATTATCAAATGAACGTTTGGTAATTTTAAGTCAGAGATAATAATTTATTTAAAACATATCAAGGAAAGGGTGATATAAGATTATAAAATACTGAATAGTTAATTCATATGTACTGTAGACTTTTAAAAATCCATAAAATAATTGGAGCTTTGTCTTACCATTTATAAATGACATTGTCTCTACAAATTACATGTTATGTTTCATGTATTATTGTTCACAACGTAAACTCTAGGATTAATTCATGTTCTCTACATTTAAGACATATAATTATAATACGATCAATCTTACAATGAGAAGCCTACCAAGATTTTGTACATGGGGGAATTGCTGTTGGGGAATCATATGACTCATTTGGTAAAGGTACATTAGAGAAATCATAAGATATAATTATTAATGTGGGAACCTAAAAAAATTATAGTAATGTAATACCCAAATATAGTCATGTGGGGAAGTTAAGTAAATTATGATGAATTTTTTTTGAGGGAACAATGTAACACACTGATATTTTATGGTATACTTCATTTTTAAATAAATTTAATCAAATTGGTAGATTATGATACACACAAACATTAGTCTAAATGAACTGTAATATGGAACATAATTATAAAATAAATAAACCATTATTCGCTATTAATATGATATAATAAATTATGATAATTATATAGTGTACATATTTATAAATTAAATTAACTTCTAATTAAATCCATAATAATGATAGTAAAAATCTTATAAATTTAAAATAATTTTTTTTAAAAAAGTATTTTTATCAGAAAAATCAATATTTATGATAATGAATTAAATTAACCAAAATTATTTAATTATATTAGTGAAATATACTTATTAACTCTTCAATATAATGTTTTATTTCAAATAACATAATCATTCAATCAAAGGGATAAGAATAAATCATGTTTTCTCTTAAAATGATATTTTCCCAAAAAGTTTTCTCGTCTCATTTTTCATATTTATTTTTAAAATAATTATTTCCAATTTCAGAATATTTACCTAAAAATTTGAAATTATGTTTTTAAATAATCATTTTAAAATTATCGTACAATTGTTTTTAGATTTTTTTGAAACTAATTTATTTTGATGAATAGTAAAAAATAATTTTTTTTATCCAAAATAGACTTTTTGATAAATAATTTTAAATGATTATTTTTTATTAATATGGTTTAATACTAAAACATTTTCGATTATATTCTTATATATCAAATTTTTTTCATTCCAAAAAACAAAGTTGAATTATTAAATTAAAACATGATATAGATGTGAAAATTGTTTATTGGGAAAACCATTTTTTCATCCCACATATGAGTTTCATTTAAACTAATATATTCCAAAATGGAATTGTTTAAATATATTCCACATTATAAATATTAAATATTATTAATATTTAATAATTTTAACATTATTTTTTGTCAAAAATAATAGAAAAATGTATAAAAATTATTTACCACAATTAATGTCAAAACATGGCCTTTATGTTTATAAGATGGTATGTGCAAAATAATTATTCAAACACATATGAATTTTAGGTATCCAAATAATTAATACTCTTACTCTATTATAAGAGAGAACCTCATCCCCTTATCCCTTAACACATCATAAACCATTTATAATGAAATAATCTTACATAAATATCTCTTAAAATTCTTATTAATGTTATATATCTATTCGTATTTAGAAATTACAATACCTAGGGTCTACAATAAGAGATCCAAAGATGTTTTTATAAAATATTTTAATTATCTTCACTATGATCTTTATATTTTACTTATTCTCTTTCCACATGGATTAATAATTAAAATGAAATAAAACCATAATCTATAATATAATGAAATTTTATTATATTTAGGGAATAAAATATATTGATCTCTTTTTCCTTCAAATGTGAAATTAAACCACGTATCATGTGTATAAAATATTACCAGATCGTGAATAGATGTAATTAATTTTTTATCACCACCTATAATTGAATGATATAATGATGAATTTAATTTATCAATTTTTGTTATACAATAAAAATATTTAGTCATTTAAAATGGAATAACATTTTTCTAGTTCTAATGTAATAAAATGACCAATAAGACTAGGAAATTAGGGTCATGTAATTTATATATTATTTGATCCCAAATTAATTTAATTCAATTTTAAAATAATTTTTTATCATAAAATTTTAAAATATATATTAGAAAAAAAACATAATTCATTTATAAATGACCTTTTTTGTGTGATATAATGACAAATTTATAAGAACATGTAAGAGGGTTTTGTAGTCATACTAATAGTGCTGATTTATTAAAGGTTTTATTTTAGACCATAAATAATACAAGGAGAAAATTACACCATAATACATGACTAAAGAGATCAGAAAATTCGCATACTACTTTCTGGTGATCAGTTATGTGTTTTTTATGAAATAAAAATATATTTTCATTCCTATAATTTAGAAAGTCATAGAATAAATGGTAAAATGACTAAAAAAACCTTTACTCTATAAATTTATATAATACTCCATAAGGAATATCCTGAAGGGACAACACTTGAAACAGATTGGTTTATAGGAGTAGATATAACAATGGATTCCCTTTTTTAATACTATATTGTTGTCGAATTAAATTCACTAAAAATATTTTTCTTTTTAAAACTGTATTACTATTATTTACCTCTAAATTAATAATTATAAGTTTGGTTTTACTAGTATCTTGGAGAATACAGTGTTAAAACTAAAATTTGATTGTGTTCACGGAGATATAGAAGCTGACCTTAAAAAATGTTACAATATTTCGAATCATTTTTATTTAAATTCATCCAGTTTTAATATTTTTTAAATTGAACTGTTAAATAATTTTACCTATGTTTTTTATGTATTCTCATAAATTATTACACCATCCATGGAAATTAACAATGAAGAAACCCATGTGGTGGTCACTATTAATGAATAATATATTCTTGATAATGTGAAAATGTTAATCCATTCTGTACATCAACATGCACATCTATTATATGATGACACCATGAAAGTTCACAAGGACCACCCAATCTCTATTTCCCTATTTTCTAATTCTTCAATTTTTCATTTTTTTAATATTAAGATGGGTTAAATTTCTAATTTTCTTTAGGGACTAAATTCTATGTATATACACTTGTAAATCTAAAAAATACACTTGTTGTGGTTCATTAAACAAAAAACACACCTAACATTAGATTTAATTTAACACATATCTACCATCTAGAAATAGAATGTATAAATAAAGGGCCTCTTGTGGAATAACAATATTTTATCTTTAGCTATGTATTTAAAGATGTATTTAAATTTTTGTAATTATGTTGTTTTATATTTTCAGATGAAGAGGGTGATAATTAGAAGCGTAACTCAAATCCACTGGATATTGACTACAATATTGTTTTATTTCAAATTTGTATTTTAGTAATACCCTATAATTTATTATTATTGTATCTATTCTTTAATCAAATTGTGTATCTCCACTTAGTTTTTTGGGGGGATGAAATTTTTGGTTGTTTATATAGGATTTTTTTTATATATAATATTTTACTCATTTTAAATTGCTTTTAAATATCTATATATATAATATATTTATATATATATATAACTCATCAGTATATATTTTTTTTTTGAAAATTTTTATCTATGTTATTCATGGAAAAAATATTGTCTTTATTTGAAGCATTAATCATTTTCATCAAAAATTTTGTCCAATACATTTTTTATGTCATACTATATTTTGAGGGAAAAAATTCAATTGTAAATTTATAATTTTACCCCTACCAATGAAATACATATTGAAATTTCATTGAACTGAAATTTGTTACCATTATTTCTACCTATGTTCATTTCAGCTAATATTATGAATTTGTTTAGTGATTATGTTTGATCATAACTTCTATATATTTTTGTAACAAAAATGATACAGGATGTTTGTTTAGACACATGAGAATTGCTCTAAAAAAATATCACCCTCACAAAATATTTTTAAACATCCCTTTAAAATCTTCATTGATCATATCAATACCCCATTTTTTATTTTAACTATACAAGCCCATGACCTTTTTCTACCTGACATTAACATAATTATTTAGTGAATTATTTGGTGAAAGTTATGTATGGGGATGTTTTTAAAATTTTCATTACATTACATTAACGTTAGATAGTTATACTGGGAATGTAGAAAATAATCGTTTTATTATCATGGGATGTGTTATGATATGGATAATTATGAAACAAATTCACTATAATACTTTTTAAAATTATTTAAGACATTTAATTTTAAATGTGTTAAGAAAAAAAATTAGAAAAAATAAAAAAAGAGAAAAATAAAATGGGGGATACTTATATTAATCTCATCATAAAACTATATTTTTTGTAAGTTAATTTCAATTTTTATCTCATCCATACTCAGTTATTTCCCTAATTTTTTATTATCATGATAGTTTTTCATTTATTAAAAAATTATTTTAAATGAAATTTGATGTCCTCTTTAATTGGTGTTAAACTATTTTAACCATGTTATTGTATAAAATCCATATTCCAAATTTTTAAAAATGTATCTACCATTCCATAATCCATAAAAAATAAATTCAAAATTTTATGTTTATAAATGCTCACATTTTATGGGGATAAATGTTTTGATCTCTAATAATGTCAATGAATCTAACTATTGGTTGGTGAATGAGTTAAGTTGTTTTACAAATTAACATCATTGTGAGATGATTGAATCATGTATGATAACATTTTATAAAAAAATTATAATAAAAATGCATTTTTTGAATCATGATTAAGTAATGATGTTGTTCTGAGATTCAGAGTGGATCAGTGAATATGTTATAGCCCCCAACCTTGGTTAAAATAAAATTTTCATATGTTTGAATGGGTTATAAAGGTTTTTTTTCTTTGTTGATAGTTTTATTGTACAAGGAAATGAATTATACAATGTGTGGGGGAGTTTATAAACCATTAGTTTATTGGATATTGATTTATAATTATTTATATAATTTCCTCATATGGAGGATTAGTATAACATTTAACGGAATTTTTTGTGTGCCCAAATTAGATAATTTCATGAGAATTTTTAGACATGATTTGTTTAATCATGTATTTTGATATAATAAATTATCGTATATGAATTTTAAATTTTAATTTGTTTTTAAATATTGCAATAAAAATTTGATACATTCTTATTAGGGACGATTAAAGTTGTCTCCCTTGTTTGGAGGGTGTAAGGTTTCTATGGAATTAATTATTGCCCATATATGTAAAAATTGACCCTGCCTCACTAATAAGAAAAATTAAAGTTTAATTATTTCTCTTACAAGGATGAAATTTTTAGTGGATTTATATGTAGAAATTTTTAGAATATCATTAATCTAGAGTGGAACCAACATCTCATGGCAAGGTAAAAAAAATTCATCTCAATTTGGCATTACATTTTTATATTAAATAATGTATTAACCCTTTATAAAAATTTAGACCCCATCCCTCACCCACTCTATCTAATAGAATTTTTCTATCATAGAGAATAATTTTCATGGATTTAGGATGGTGTGGATGAAGGTGAGGTTACAATATACATTTCTAACCATTTAGAAGAGGGAAATATCTACAAAAATGGAAACATCATAAAGGAACTCCTATCATAATTAAACATAATGTTTCCTATATTTTATTATAGTAGTAAAATATTATATATCTTTAGAACTCTAGTGGCACATGACAATTCCAAGATTTGGTTCTCTACATGATTGTAGCTGCAACTCCCCATACGACAGAGTCTTTCGACTAGTAGTGAGGATTTAATATATAATTTCGGGAAACTATAACCTCATTACCAATCTGTATTAATATTGGAAATTTATAAAATATTGAAAAATTATAATAACAAATAACAAATAATGAAAATATATTAATTATGGATTCAAAAATATGGATGATTACTATAAAAAAACTAGTATATATTTCCATCCATAAAAAGCCTAAAAAAATTCCGTCCATAAAAGTGTCAACTATCAAATAGATACATACAATAAGACACACTATATCTTTTATATTGGTCCTGATATCATTTATATTTTTCACATACATACTCAATTCGGAATTCAATATCAACTATCTAAAATTGGTTTCTTGATCTAATCATATCCTACAATAAAGATTTTATTTCGAGTAACAATCAAGAGGACTATGTAAAGAGTGATTATAACTCCATTGGCCCCCAAAAACAATATCAGAATAAATATAATGTCTATAATAGTGTACAAAGATTTATAAATAATTGTGATAAAATGAAAAAAGTATACATGTTTTAAATTTAATTATTGTTTATTCAACGACATCCTATCTTCTTTTTCCCATGATGGATTCTAAACAATACAATACTGAATATTACATTTTACACTTTTCATGGACATAAAATATTCAGTTAAATTAAAAATTCAATATAATATATTTATACATATATATATATATATTCGTACTAGAGAAAATGTATAGAACCCCATGGTTACATGGAGCATCGATCCTTCACCTATAACTTATTTTTCATATTAACATATAAATAAATATATTGAGGATCTAGAGAAGAAGTATATCACCCAAAGGGTACTTTTTGAATGAGTCCCTCACCTAAAAAATCTTCGATGAATCAGATATATTACCAACTAATATTTATGAAAAGGGGTTCGAGAGTAGTTGTATGTCACCCCATGGGTAAATGTAGCATCACTCACCCACCCCAAAGTCATTCTCAATATATACATATATACATATCATGCTTCTATATTAATAACTCATTTATCAACCATTATCAACAAGGTGTGCCAATTATTATATCAATCCAAACCATGGTGCATTACTATTAATAGAAGAAAAAACCTGAAAAGTGTACAACCTAATCAATTTATCATCAGTCATTACACACCTAATTATATCATCAATATAAGGCCAATCAACACATTAAATCCCATTATTTTCCATGAAATAATTATTAAGGGAAATTATATTAACCAATTACTACACATTTCATAAAACATAAATCAACATTTTATTTCTATTTGAGAAACCCATAGGTTTCTATCGTTCCCGGTCTCATAATCTCAATGGTGCAAAAATATTTTTGAAGGGTCTCACAGTCACCTGGAAATATATTCATTATTCCAAACCAAAAAAATTCACAATGTTCAAACAGAATCATGAAACTATAAGAATAAGATCATTATCAATACTATTGTAATTACCAACTACACCACCTATATTTAGATCACTATTGAATTATATTCAAACCATATCCATTAATTTGATGTAGAACAAACTAATTTATGATGGTTCACGAGATATAGGATCAAAAAGTAGGATAAATATCCGATAAAATTTGTAACTCCCTGACCCCAGTAACCCAGTGTCGTGGAATTTGTACATAACATTTTCTTGATCACAAGTGATCAAGTCTCTAGAGAATGATCATTTTAGCAGCCTTAGAAGTAATAGATTCACAAATAAGTTTAACAATACATTATGAAAGAAAAAAATATTGTTTCGCCTATTAACTCAATCATCTCCCTTATCCTATCTCTATAGGTTAGTCCTAATATACTTCTTTGCATCCTGATAAAAATTAATCATAAGAAAGGGGTGAGAAAATATTCTCAGTAAGGATAACAATAAAACAAAAACTATCATAAATAAGAATAATTATTTATTGAAATGTATATGAATAAAACATAATCCTTTTAAACATTAACATCATCATAATATGGCAAGAATAAGTCAATCGATTCTATTTAATTATTCACATGGATATTTTGCTAGTCAAATAATGATATGTAATATAAATAATTAATATCATAATGATAGACTGCATAATGTCGTACATCATCACAACACATTCAAGACATACTTTTATGAATACACATTGAAATATTGTCAAGGAATTATTACAATAATATATTCAATATCATGAGATCTATTAATCCATTGATGGGTGATAGTGAGCCCCACCCGTCACATACTACATTCAATGCATTCCTCATATGAAAAGGGTGAACCGAAACATAATTATTCATATTAAACCGGAATATGAAATGTTAGTACTATAAAAATATAATGTGGATGACATAAAAATAACACATTCATAGTTAAACATGTAATAAAACAATCAATACAATATTTAATATTGTATTACAATAAATCGACTTCAATTAAACCTCAATTCCAATAATATATGTTGACACAGTTGAAATCAATCCAAAAAACTATCTGGGATAAATATATATTTCTTCATTGAAATCATTTAAAAATCACATAATTATAAAAAGAAAACTTTTATTTAGAAAATATTATTATAATCTTGTAATGGAAGCATCAATGGTTTTCTAATGGAAGAAAATAGCTTCACCCATCATAAAATTAAAAAGAAACACTCTTTGTATAATTTTTCGAAAAGGTCGTAAAGTTCCTTTTTTGGAAATTGAAGAAATGATTACATTCAAGGCATTTTATAAAAGTTCAAACAACGGTATAAATGAATTTAAAACATATCCATGGAAATAGTAAAAATGTTTTGAAATATATTTTTAAGAAGCATGGATGTGGATGATAAAGAATTCCTTTTTGATGCTTACGTATAAACAACATAGATAATAAAGTGATTGTAAAATTACCCCTTAACTATTTCTTTTACTTTCTCTAGGTTATGTTAACCTCCTTTATAATGGATAAATAATATTTATTAAATTATTAAATAACCACACACATAAATATGATATTATATATGATCCTATAATATTTCAATACTAATAATATTTCAGTAGTATCATTATTTTGGGTGTTAACTGATTATTTTTCCTTTATATGTTTTGCTACGTAAGTCAAGTCAATTATGAATAATATGTATTTGATCCATTTCCAGAATGATATTGTGTTCTTCAACATTATTTTTTAATCATCAACTAAAAATTATTCTTGAATGGTTATGATGGGGTATGAAATCTCATTGCATCATGGAGATGGTAAGTTGTACGTACGCACAAGGAAAAATAACATTCTAATAATGGTGAAATAGTTTGTAACTGTATGTTATATTATATATATATAATCATTAACATTTATATTTATTATTAAAATCAATTAATCTTATTATTATACCCATCCAAAAAATGTAGTGTTGAATAACAAACTACACCTTGACGTGGAAAGGGTAAACCGTACGTATGCATGCATAGTTACTTTGTCCTTCATTGGAAGTATAGAATAACGAATAGGGTTTTACAATATTTATAATAAAATTATAGTATTTATAAGGTAGTGGAGTTATTATTTTTGTATGGAAACTACAAAGAATGTTTATGTAGAAGAATAAAACAACATTTAAATAGGTGACAAAATAATTACATCTTCTTAAGGTGGTTCATTTTGATTTGAACAAAAGGGATACAATAGGATAAATTTATGATATATTTAAGGCCTCTAGGTTTAATTTAGGGTAGTTGGGAGGATATTATTGTAGGTATTATCCATGAAATATTTAATTAGATTATGAATTTATGAAAATCAGAAGTTCCATTTAATAAAAGGGGTGAGGGAGATGTTAAAATAATAATGAAATATTAATCTAATATAAACAAAATTTCGGATTCTAATTGATCCCAAATGATTTATATCAAACATAAGATGAGTATGGTTTGAAAACCTCCAATAAAATATGTGTTACACATTTTTAGGTCATTATATTAACCTTATCATTTAGATTTAACCCTTAGTAAAAATGTTTTTCTCTATCCATGTCTTCTACTATTTTAATACTACGTGGTTAATATATTTACTATAAAATGACAAGATAAGATTATGTGGTTAAAAAAGTAAATAAATAACATTATCTTAGTTATTTGTCTAAATATTATATTATTCAGACTATTATGTAATCTAATAGAATATTATTTTTTTAAAAACACTAAATTGTCAATTTTGTACTATTCTGTAATTGTTTATTCATAAAGTCAAAATACATAAACTATTCTAAAAAATTACATTAAATCAACCCTTACATGTCATATTCACCTAAAAATTATTTTATCACTTCAGAAGTTTCAATTTAAAATTATTATTATATATACAATTTCATATATTTTAATCATTAGATAATAAGGTTATTGGTGCATCAATATTGTGTCATAAATAAATTTAATTATATTATTTTAAAAAAATTTAAATAATATTCAATTATTTAGGAAATATTTTCATATTTATAATTAATATTTATTGTTAAATTTAACCTATATATAACCCAATATTAAATACATTTTATTTATTAAAATTGGAATTTATCAGTTTTAGCTGTTGTTTAATTTAAATATAATAAATGTCCTTATATTACAAAAGATGATAAAAAATGATGAAATTTTTGTCCTAAAGATGATTTTGGTCTAAAAAACTAATTCAATAGAAATTGTACATGTTTTGGGGTAATTTTATATTATTATAATAATTTTTTCCTTTTATTAAACTATTTACTTTTAACTGTGGTATGTAAAAATGAAAAGTTACTATTCATAAAAAACAATTTCATCATCTTGAACCCCAATTTATATAGTGATGAAAACCGTGTCTCTCGGATTTTTTAAATTAAATTGCTAGAAGACCTAAAATTATGTTTTATTAAAATTTAAAAATGTTCCTAGATGGTGGATAAATGACGTTAAAAAGTTCAACAAAATTTTCTAAAATTATTATTATTATAAAATAACTCCAATGAACTAAAGTAATCTATTATTGGTATTGTGTATGTATATATACATTATATTATATTTAAATTAAATATAAATTTTTAAATAAAAAAGTCATTTTTAGAATATAATCTTGTGTTTTTCACTATTCATAAAAATTTAATGTTTACCAAAAAATATTAAAAAATCACCCTATGAAAATTTTGATATTCTGAATCTGGAAATGTAGTTCATTATGAAAAATAAAATTTAATAAGTTTAAAAAATTAGGTATAACTATTCATAACTTCTTTATAAAAATCTAGATTCATTGGTCATGGTGTGATAGAACTCAAAGCTGCATTCAACACAATATACTGTATCATTCAAAGAAAAGCATACCGTGGAATCTTTGGGTGTTACATTATTCCCTCTATCAAATAATTTCTTACCTATAATTTCTGTAATATTTCAACATAAACAAATTCTAGTGGTTCTTCATCACATGTTCCTTAGATTCCGACGTTGCCTCTACAATTTTATGGTTTCTCCCATGAACATTTACCAGATGAGTCATCCGGTTTCTCAACACTGGTTCTTTAGAATCAGGAATATTGATAGGATATTCACAATACTACAAATAAGTTTCTTGATATATTAGTTCATAGGTGAGTAAATTCCTTGGGACTCACATGTATTTTATCAATAGAGATATGTGGAACACATCTTGAACATTGGAGTGACATGGGGGCATTTCCAAACGGTAATCTATAACGCAAATTCATTCAAGAATTTAAAAATATTCAATGTACCTAGGACATAATTTACCCTTCTTACCGAATCATATAAAACTCTTCAAAAGAGATACCTTTAAGGAATCATGATCTCCTACTTGAAATTCCAAAATCCTTCCTTTAATTATCGACATACCTATTTTTACTATTATGATCTTCTTTGATGTGTGTTTTGATAATCTTCACCTTTTCCACTATTTCCTTAAGAGGTTTTAGGCCTATGAGTTTTCCTTCACCATCATCATCCCAGTAAGTTAGTGTGGAAATTCTCATTCCATATAATGCTTCATAGGGTGCCATCTAAATACTTGAATGAAATCTATTGATAAAATAATATTCTACCTAAGGAAAATACTAATCAACATACCTTGAAATTCATTTGATAAAGATATCAACATGTATTCTATGGTTTGAATATTCCATTATTATTATACATTAGTTTGAGGGTTGTATTCATTGTTCAAATGATGTCCAGTATCAAGGGATTCCTAAAGACTTTTACTGAATCTTGATGTAAAACGTGGATCAGGATCAGAAATAATCGACAGTGGATCACCATAATGTCTTACCACATCATTAATATATATTCTTGCTAAACGTTTAAGTGCTAAATATTCTCTTATAGAAATAAAATTTTTAGCTTAGAGTGACGATTAACAACCCATATTACCTTATTTCTTATATAGGTATCTGGTAGTCCCATGACATTGTACATCCTTATATCATCTCATTTACACTCTAGTATGGGAAGAGGTTTCATGAATCATCTAGGATGTTGTCTCCCAGCCTTCACCTATTGACAAACCACACATCATGACACATAATTTGTAATCTCCCAATAAATTTTGTCCCACAAAAAATGTACCATCTAAAATCTATACATATTAGTTCTACCATGGTGTATATAGAAATGGGAACTATGAGAATAATATAACTATTATCGTTTTATATCTGGTATATTGGGAATAGAAATCCTCTTCCCAAATTTCAAAATTCCATCTTCATATATAAATTTAATCAATATCCCATCACTGACATCAGTAATATTCCTTTTAAACTCTACAATATCATTCTATGAACTTTATATCCTTTCTAGAAATTATTGGTTTCAAACCATTTAAAAAAGTATTGATGTTTCACCATCAATGATTCTAATTATAACCATCTTTACTCGATCAAAAAAACAAATGATCCCTTTCAACTATCATGTTTTTAGAACTCCTCGATTCTATCTACTCAAAGAATATACCACCTTATTTTCCATCCCAGGGTGGTAGTGTTTTGTGAAATCATAATCCTTGAGTTGTTTAAGCCATAACAGTTTCCCCATGTTGAGTTCTTTCTGTGAGAAACTATATTTCAAACTCTAGTGATCTGTATATATCTCACATTTTATCACCATATAGTTTATACATATCATCATAACAATGATTACAGGTGGTAAGTCAAGTTCATGAAAAGGGTATTTTTTGTTCATGAATTTTTAGCTGATGTGGGGAATAAGAAACCACTCTATCATTCTACATGTGGACATAATCATGTCATTTCATTGATTCCTCATTATTAATAACAATCCCACCAATCCCTGATTGTAGATCCATGATAGGATCATTAACTAATATTCTCTTCTATTCTTAAAAAAAATTCATCACAATATATTTTCCAATCAAATTTGACCCATTTTGCATGTGATCTTAGTTAATAGGTTATCTAATCAGGCAATATTCTATAAAAACTGTTGATAATAACCTACTAAACCAATAAAACTGCATACATTAGATATACTCATTAGCGTTGGAAATTAATGGATTTACCATGTCATTGAAGGATCTATAGAGATTCCTTCCTTAGAGAAAATGTGGCTAAAAAATAAACTTCTTAAATCCAGAATTCACACATGATAAACATCCCGTATAATTCTATTCTTTTAATAGTTTCATAATATAGCACAAGTGATTTTTGACGATATTCATAGTTTTTTAGTATATGATGATATCATCAATAAAACCACTACAAATCATTAATACAATACATGAAAACACTATTAATTATATCCATGAAAATAGTGGGAGCATTAGTCAGTCCAAAAAGTCATTACTGCAAACCCATAATCCCCATATCTAGTGTGAAATTCTATCTTTATAATGTCTTCCTTCCTCACGCACAACTGATGATATGCAGATAGAAGATCAATTATTGAAAAATAACGATCTCTTTGATGTTGATGGAATAAATCATCGATGAGAGGTAGGGGATACTTGTTCATTATTGTAATGTCATTGATCTCCCAATCATAAATGCACAACTTCTAGATCAATCTTTCTTCATAACAAAAAAAACATAGTCTCCCCATAGATAAACACTTGGGCGAAAAAATCCATTATTATTAAATTCATCAATTAGTCTCATTAGTTCCACTAATACAATAATGTCCATTCTATAAGGGGTATTCACTACTGGCCTTGATCCATGAATCAAGACAATGGAATACTCAATTTATCATTCTGGAGGATATCTTGGTAAATAATCTAGAAACACATCCACACATTCTTGAACAATATATAAAAATTCTATTTGAACATTCCTTTACTCACCCATATTTATGTTACTCCACCCCCCACCCAATAATTGAATTTAGTTGAGCTATATGGGTGGATTTACTTGAGAATCATATAGTGAAGCTTCTACTCTATATATTAGATATTAAATGTCATCATAAAAATTTGTATCCTCCATATTCATACAATAATTTTTCACATCATGATCAAAAATCCAATCCTTACTAAGGATTATATAAAATTCAATCATGGGTATGAAAATGAAATCAGAAAATAAAGCACGTGAATTTGACATAATGTTAACTGATTGACAAAACATTGTTGCAATGATACTTGCCAGGGGATTTGTAACTGAAAAAACCATATTATGTCAAAATGGAAATATCTAATTTGGTTGGAAAAATGGGGGGTTATTAATGAATGAGATGATATATAATTAAATAAAGAATTAGATAACATTTGGGAAATGATTAAATTACCTTCCACCACATCATTAGGAACATCAAACTTAGTAGATGTGATGGCATAAGCAATCTTGTTCTCCAATTTCTTTTTATGGGGAAAATTTCAAAGAATCTTAAGATAAAAATTCACAATTCCCCGTCTATTTAAAATTATTCCATTGAACATTAGTGTATTCTCTCTTCACCTTGAAATTAGGTACATGGTGGCCTTTTTCTCTTCATATGTAATAAACTTACATTCCCTTGAAAAATGTACTAGAGTGTTTCCTCCCACATTTACCACTTGGTAAAAATTATAACTTTTATATTATTCTTCATATTTCCTTTTCCTGAGTGTTCAGTATATATTTTCTTCTCTTGCTTCACATTTGAAGTCATTATACATAGAGATTTCATTTTCTGTCGTGATAGCACATAAGTCTCTATCTTTGTATGATGAGAATGACTTTGTGACAAATTATTTTCTGAGAAATTGATTTCAACCATCAAATAATTGAAAAATATTTCTTCTAGGATTACATATATAACCAGTAGTATGCCTTTCTACCCTTGTAATGTTAGACTCATTAAGAAATTATTGTCTGCCTTTTTACTCAGACCAAGAAATTTCCTTTCCATATCCACTCGATGTTCATGAGGAAAGTATTTCTCTATGAAAATCTCTTTAATCTCCCTCTATTCAATATTTGATAATTACTAATCATCTATTGTGTTTTGAATTAGTCACCACCATTTATCTGCATTGTCACGACCCGTCCTCGGGGCCCGTGCCGTGACTACCCCAAGCCCGCCTTCCATAGGCCAGGGGCTGGCGACTAGCACCAAAGGCATAAATCCCGATAACTGGGAAGGCATTGCCTTTATAAAAGAAAACAAGAACCACAGAGTAAGTAAGCAGAAAAATTAAATACTAAGTATAAGAGAAGTGCTGAAAAGTAAATGGGAAACAATACAAACCCAAAAGAAAGTACAACTACAACTGAACAATTACAATAGAAAATATAACAGCTAGAAGGACGGAAGCAGCTCCTAGGTCGTCATCCTCGGATCCTACCTGAAGGGTAGGTACGTATATACTCCTCCACGCTCTCGTCCGTCAACCTCCTCTGTGTGCTGACTCATCGTGTAGTCAACCTCAAGGTACTGACTCGTCGTGTAGTCCACCTCCGGGTACCATCCAGTCCTCTAACACTCAGCCTCCATCAGCACTTCCCATCATCTGCAACTAACACAACGAGGTGCGGGTATATCCCGTGCAGGGGTGAGTATAACGATACTCATTAAGGACCCCGAGACCCTCAAGGACTCACTAAAACCAACAAGGATAACCACAAAGATGATCTCAACAGATAACCTCTACTTAGGTATATTCCATTACATATACCTAAGTTATCAAGTAACCAATCTCAGTCACGAGGAAACACAAGGATTGTGAAATCAAAGGATAACCACTACCCAGGTATATGCCCATACATATACCTAAGTTATCAAGTGACCCATCTCAATCATGAGGTAAACACAAAGGTCAAAAGATTCAGCTCAAAATTGGATTTTCATTATCGAATACATAACTGCTGAAGAGCTCCATCTCTGGAGTGTTCAGTGGTCCTGTCACGACTCTGAGGTACTGCTCACTAACCTAAGACTGCTGAGGTACTCCTCCTGTTGAGTACCTTAGGTCAGCCACCCAAACACAGTAGTGCTTCCCGCCGAGGTATGTCACCAAAACACAATAGTGCACACCCCCTAGTAGACTGCTGAGGTACTCTTCAGACGAGTAATGTGGGTCTGCACTGTCACACAGGTAGTGCTCCGTCCGCCATGGGACTCCACCTCACAAGTAGTGCTCCGTCCACTGGGCTAGTCGACTCACTCCAAGTCGAGTCGGTCAAGCAGTCGTCAGGTCTCAGTCGGCTACATGGTCTCCGTACACCACACGCTCATCTCTGGGAGGGTCCACTCCATGAGCTGCAGTTAGATACTAAAAGTATATAAAAGTCCCATGAAGATGTATCTCAAAGGACCATCTCATAATAGGGGTCTCCACGTAACAGACGGCGCGTCAATCGGACACCCGGTCTGTGAGTTACTAGCCTTTTCGTCCCAGGGGACCGGTTGGTTTCGTGAATGAACCAATCCCAGCCGTATCTCAACTGTACCTCAAACTCTCATAGGTTATACTCATAGGGACCATTTCTCAACGTGATCATCAACGCCGCTGATGGTTCGTCAAACAGACGTCATGTCTGAAAGATATCAGCTTTCCCGATCCAGGGGCCCGGTTGGATTTCAGGTACAATCCGACCCGACCACTATCCAACTGTATCCAAAACTTGGGTGAATTATTTCAAAAGTTACATCTTATCATGAGGAAAACAACGAGATAGACGGTGTGTCAATCTGACGCCCGGTCTGTGAGTTATTGGCTTTTTCGTTCCAGGGGCCTGGTTGGTTTCGTGAGCGAACCTGCCCGACCGCACTCCGGCGACATCCAAACCTCGAGCAGAGTAGACCAAAAGATCTGTCTCACTTAGAGGAAAGTAACAAAGTCGATGGAACGTCAATCAGACGTCCGGAGCTCACAATATGAGTGTTTCCCCTCCGAGGGCCCGGTTGGTTTCGTATCCGAACCAACCCGGCCGAACACAAAGTATTCCGAAACCTTGAGTGCGATATACCAAAACGACCGTCTCATTCAAAGGATCGCATCTCCGCTGACGGTGCGCCGTTCGGTGTCCCGTAGCCCCAGTTATGAGCGTTTTAACGGAAGAGTCCAAGTACGGGGGGTCTGGGCCCGGCCCGGCCCGGCCCAGTTCCCCCTGGGCCGACCTGAACCAGGTCGAACCAGCCCGATGGCCCGACACAGCCGGCGGCGCGGCGGCGCGGCCAGCGCGGCCAGCACGGCCTTTGCGCCTTACTTGCGCCAAGGGAGGGGTGTTACCCCTCCTTTATGAAAACAGCGACCCCCATTATGGGGGCCGCGCCTTGTAACACCGGGGGGTGTAACCCCCCGGATTTCCACCAGTAATGGCCGGTCAGCGCGAGGCCAGCCAGTTTCTCGTCGCGGGACCCTGCAGTCCCGCGTCTTCCGGTGCCGGCGGCCGGGGTTCCGGCCGCCTCCTTCGTGTTCTCCAACTGCCGGTTTTTCCGGCCGCCACTTCCAAGATGGCCGCAAATCCGTCCGGCATGGCGTGACGGCGCCATGCCCTTCCGCTGCGGCCTGCTCTTACCGTGTTTCCTCTCGTTCATGCGCGATGCGATGGTACAATGTCGTGTTTTCTATTCAACCAAGGATTAAAAACAAAGGGGGTGGGGAATCGGCCGTGTTCGTGCGGTCTGATCCCCTCCCATTAAAATGATAGCAATCGGCCAAATCGTTTAACCTTCACAATTTTTTAATTTAAATAAAAATTGGAACATGGACGACAGATTTATCTTTCATATTCGAAGGAAAGAATCACCAACTTCAAATAGTCAAACCCCTACCTTGGGTATAAGCCGATTGGAAGGAGGAGTCGTTGTTCGAGGTTCGTCGCTGTATGGCGTCGCGAGGATGACGACGTCGAAGGGGGACGTTGGCGTTCGTCTGACTCGAAGGAAGGAGAAGCCGATGTCGCTCGCTACCCAATTCCGTTTCCGAGCTTGTTCGTTGATCCACTGACGATGAAGGGGAAGAAGAAGATCCATTTAAGAGTCTCGCCGCGGAAGGGGAAAAAATTCCATGGAAGGAAAACGATCGTTCTTCGTCAAAGGTGGCGCGTTCTTCGCGTTCTTCGCGAAGGAGGAGGAGGAGAGGAAAACTCACCGCAACGCTTCCCAACCCAAAAATAAAATGAGGCTAAGGCCTTATTTTATTTCTTTCCGCCAACGATTTCAAAAATCAAACGACGTAACCCTCACAATTAATTTCAAATAATTAATTGTAAAAATTAATTGCCCAATTAAATATAGGCGTTAATAAATTAAGGAAACGCATCGGTTGACTTCGTTTAATTGGGTGGTGCGGGTGCGTTACTTAAGATGAAAAGAAACGGTGGGGCTCGTGTGGGTCCCACCTCACAAATATCCTACCAAGTGGGTAGGATATTTTGAATTGCACCCTATCCTCTTCAACCCACCTTAAGTAGCTTAAAGTGGTATTTAAGCAGATTTAAGTGAAATGAAATAAAATTGATGTACAACTTTATTTTATTTCTTAACTTAAACCCCCAAAAAATAAAAAGCACAATCGAGCAAACACAACTCTGAAAGAGGCGTTTCTAAGCAAAAACTGGTGCTACAATTCCATCGGTGCCCTTGAAATTCGATTCCGAGCACCGGTTCAAATGTTAGAAAAACCCGCTCGTTCGTTCACTGAACATACCCGAGCCAAACTTCAGAAATTGATTCCGGGCACACCAGGCCTCGGCATCAGGCGCCATTAGAAACTGCGTTCTTGTAAAATCCCAAAGAAAATTAGAAAAAAATTTCCCTTGAATTTTACGGGTCTTTACATTACTCCCACCTCAGGGCTTTACGTCCTCGTAAAGCTTTAACATAAACTAGGGATACAAAAACGGTACTGAGGACGCATCTGAGCCTTCCGCTCCCGTGTGCTCACCCAAAGGTTCCTGTACTTCCCGTGAAAGTGCACCCGAGGAATAGGTCGTCGTCGAAGGATCTGATGCTGTCAATCCTCGATTCCCACTAGAACCTCTGTGAAAGACACTCCATCGCCATCGTCCAGCTCCTCATGGTCGATGATTTGCGAAGGGTCGAGCACGTATCTCCTCAGTTGCGATACGTGGAAGTCGTCGTGCACCTGGTGCAACTGAGGTGGATGGGTCAAGCGGTAAACCACCCCGCCTACCCAGCTGAGGACCTAGAAAGGTCCGTTGAACCTCGGAGATAACTTTCCGCCTTGGCCATGTCTCCATAAACCTCATCGAGGTGAGACCCGTATAAGGATGTGATCATCATCTTGGAACTCCATAGGTCTCCATTTTCTATTAGAACTGAAACTCAAAAGACTGCTGCCAAGAGGGTATGGTTGACTGACTCAAGAGTGATCAGTCAAACCCTCCTGTGAAAGAGTTTATCCCATGCTGCCTGGGGGTTCCTTTTTTCCAACCAAGGAAAACCCATCCCGACGTTTTCCTAAAACCGTCAATTTGAGTATGAACAGTTATTTCCCAATCCATACTCAAACTAACATCATCAGGCCTCGATGCTGCCACAAAGAGATTTCAATCGAAACTCTCACCTCGAGGGTCTGACCACACCGTCGGCGTAAGTGTGATTATCGTGTCTCCTCCCCAGGTATCTCCAGACGTGAGGGTAAAGTCCACGGCTGACTAGAAACTCTAGGTCTGGGACAAGATTTGTGAAAGAGAGGAATGATTCATCTCGACGTCTGATACTATGTAGCTAGTAGTGGACACAGATTGTCCCTTGAATCATTTTTAGAGGCATTGGGTCTCACTCCTTGACCGCATGCAGTCGCACTCTTCCACCGCCGTCCAGCTCCATTAGCCTAGCGGGGATAACTAAGGCGGGTGGTTGTATCATGTTAAGATGTACACCACCTCATACTCCTCTCCTAGCTCTGCCTCCACGTTTGCTGCTTTGCAGACTCATATATCCTTAAATCTTCCACTTCTTGAAACATATAACATGCACGTGTCTCTATGACTGGTGCCAGTCTCCTGTTTTGTACTGCACCGTGCAGTCTTCATCCGCTCATAGATCATCTTCACCTTCTTTGCCTACGATCTGAATAGATGCTAAAATTTCTCCTTTGCTGAAAAGAGAAACTCGGTCCCATCCCTTGGATGATCCACGCCCATTGCCTAATACAGTCAATCCTGACATGAATGATGTATTCATGCCATGGATGACGTCATAAGGCCTCGACGTAACTACCAAGAGATCCAACTGTCACTCTCGCCTCCAAGGGTCGAGTCACACTGTCGGAATAAGTGTGAGGTCACTGGGTCTTCTCCAGTAGAAATCTCGAAAGTGAGGGTCAAGTCAACCGTTTTAACTAGGACCACTCAGTATCAACCAGACAAAAGGACAGGAAAGCAAAAAAAGATATGTGTATTTTTTATTATTGCAGCTCATATTGCAAAAACACGAATACAATAGAAACATGGAACTAGAAGTACAAGAGACGTATCCACTAGTTCCACTCCTTTCCACTTGCTCTCGGAGCTCTAGTGCCTTGTCTACTGCTCGGCTATTGCTCAAGAACCTGCCGCTGCTTCTGTCTCGGTGGCTCCTCCAATGCCTGCGGATCATCTGTGCGGGGAGTCATACAGTCACGTGCCAGGTGACCATTTCTGACGCAGGAGTAACACAGCCTGTTTCTGGCACACCTAGCTCTGTTCCCACCCCGTTGCCCTGCACCACCGGTTCTAAAACCCGAGATCTTCCAACTGCTGGTCTGGTCCTCCTAGACCTCTGTATCATCAGTCTACTACCCACAGATGACTCGGCTACTGATCGAAAAACACGTGGCAAAGGCAGAAGATCCTGTACACGCTCGGGGTGTAGAGATACTGGCACAAACTCCACCCTGAAGAAGGTCTCGAAGTCTTCCCATGCGAAGGTCATCCCGTCGCAAAACTGGAACAAGTGGATCCACCACCTGCCTGCTGCTGCCTGAAGAAGGCTGGCAGCAAAGATCAACATGAGGTCTGCCGGCGTCCCCACTAGCCAGAAGACTCTCACCACAGCCTCCATCCAATCCTCAGCCACCTACGGGTCCATCTCTCCCTGGAACCTGGGTGGCCTCTGGCATTGGAACTCGTGTAGCGCACTCAAGTAGCATGCATCGCCTACTGCTGGGGCCGGTGGCATCGGTGGCCCAACGTATAGTAGTACCACTGGTGCCTCAACTACAAGAGGGCCCTGTACCGAAGCCTCGTCGCTCGGCAGGCTGTCAGTGCGCACATCCCTTATGGCTGTAGCTGGTCAACCGAGAAACGGCATCCTGAATGAAACAATGTAACACAGCCAAACAATTATACCTGGTGAGATGACCTGGTTTGAGATGGTTTTTAAATAAAACGACTGGAAAACACACATGCAATTAGTGTTTTCATGAACAATGTCGGAATTCAGTTGTCAGGGTCCTGGTGTATGGTTACGTCGGCCGCCCGCACCAACACTGGACTCCCTGAACTGAAAACCACACTCGGTACTCTTAACACTATTGCTTCACAGAAAGAAATATCAGAGTTATAAGTTCTGCGGTAGAGCCGACTCCTCTGATACGAATTTTTCATGACCCGTCCTTGGGGCCCGTGCCGTGACTACCCCAAGCCTGCCTTCCATAGGCCAGGGGCTGGCAAATAGCACCAAAGGCGTAAATCCCGATAACTGGGAAGGCATTTCCTTTATAAAAGAAAACAAGCACCATAGAGTAAGTAAGCGGAAAAAGTAAACACTATGTAAAAGAGAAGTGATGAAAAGTAAATGGGCCAGAATAAAAACCCAAAAGAATGTACAACTACAACTGAACAAGTACAACAGAAAAGATAACAGCTGGAAGGACGGAAGAGGCTTTTTGGTCGTCCTCCTCGGATCCTACCTGAAGGGTAGGTACAAATAGCCTCCTCCACGCTCTCATCCATCAACCTCCTCCGTGTGTTGACTCGTCATGTAGTCCACCTCCGGGTACTGACTCGTCGTGTAGTCCACATCCGGTTACCGTCCAGTCCTCGAACACTCGGCCTCTGTCAGCACTACCCGTCGTCTGCAACCAACACAACGAGGTATGGGCATAGCCCGTGCAGGGGTGAGTATAACGATACTCAGTAGGGACCCCGATACCCTCAAGGTCTCACTAAAACCAACAAGGATAACCACAAAGAAAATCTCAACAGATAACCTCTACTTAGGTATATGTCCTTACATATACCTAAGTTATCAAGTAACCCATCTCAATCACGAGGAAACACAAGGATTGTGAAATCAACGGATAACCACTACCCAGTTATATGCCCATACATACACCTAAGTTATTTAGTGACCCATCTCAATCATGAAGTAAACACAAAGGTCAAAAGATTCAGCTCAAACTAGGATTTTCAATATCGAAACCGTAACTGCTGAAGAGCTCCGTCTCTGGAGTGTAAAGTGGTCCTGTCACGACTCCGAGGTACTGCTCACTAACCTAAGACTGGTGAGGTACTCCTCCTGTCGAGTACAGCGGGTCAGCCACCCAAACACAGTAGTGCTTCCCGCCGAGGTATGTCACCCAAACACAGTAGTTCACACACCCTACTAGCCTGCTGAGGTACTCTCCAGACGAGTACCGCGGGTCGACACTGTCACACAGGTAGTGGTTTCTCCACTATGCATCTGCACCTCACAAGTAGTGCTCTGTCCACTAGGCTAGTCGACTCACTCCAAGTCGAGTCGGTCAAGCAGTCGTCAGGTCTCAGTCGGCTACACGGTCTTCGTACTCCGTACGCTCATCTCTGGGAGGATCCGCTCCACATGCTACAGGTCGATACTCCATGTTTCTCAAAGTCCCACGAAAAAGTATCTCAAAGGACCGCGTCGTCACAGGGGTCTCAATGTAACAGACGACACGTCAATCGGACACCCCGTCTGTGAGTTACTAGCCTTTTCGTCCTAGGGGCCCGGTTGGTTTCGTGAACGAACCAATCCCAATCGTATCTCAACTGTACCCCGAACTCTCATCTGGTATACTCATAGGGACTTTTTCTCAACGTGATCATCAATGTCGCTGACGGTTCGTCAAACGGAAGTCCTGTCTGAAAGATATCAGCTTTCCCGATCCAGGGGCCCGGTTGGATTTCGGGTACAATCCAACCCGGCCACTTTCCAACTGTATCCATAACTTGGGCTATGTATGCCAAAAGTTACATCATATCATGAGGAAAACAATGAGACAGACGGCGCATCAATCTGATGCCCGGTCTGTGAGTTATTGGATTTTTCATTCTAGGGGCCCGGTTGGTTTTGTGAGCAAACTGGCCCGACCGCACTCCGGCGGCATCCAACCCTCGAGCAGGGTAAGCCAAAAGATCCGTCTCACTTAGAGGAAAGCAAAAAAGTCTACTTCATGTCAATCGGACGTCCGGAGCTCAAGATATGAGCGTTTCCCCTCCGAGGGCCTGGTTGGTTTCGTATCCGAACCAACCCGGCTGAACCCAAAATATTCCGAAACCTTGAGTGAAATATACCAAAATGACCGCCTCGTTCCAAGGATCGCATCGCCGCTGACGGCGCACCATTCGGAGGCCCGTATCCCCAGTTATGAGATTATTAATGGAAAAGTCCGAGTACGGGGGGTCTGGGCCCGGCCCGGCCCGGCCCGACGGCCTGACCCGGCCGGCAGCGTGGCCCGGCCGGTGGCGCGACGGTGCGGCCAGCGCGGCATCATGGCAGGGTGGCCAGCGCGTCGGTGCAGTGGTGCAGCCAGCGCGGCCAGCGCGAGCGGCCAGCGGGGCCTTTTGCGTCGCACATGCACCAAGGGAGGGGTGTTACCCCTCCTTTATGAAAAATGAGCCCCCCATTAAGGGGGCCGCGCCTTGTAACACCAGGGGGTGTAACCCCCCTGATTTTAGCCAGTAACGGCTGGCCAGCACGGGGCCGGCCGGTTTCTCGCCGCGGGACCCCACGGTCCAGCGTCTTCCAGTGCCGGCGGCCGGGGTTCCGGCCGCCTCCTTCGTGTTCTCCGGCGGCCGGTTTTTCCGGCCGCCACTTCCAATATGGTCGCGAATGATAGCAATCGGCCAAGATGGTCGCGAATGATAGAAATCGGCCGTGTTCATGCAGTCCGATCCCCTCCCATTAAAATGATAGCAATCGGCCAAATCGTTTAACCTTCACAATTTTTTAATTTAAATAAAAATTAGAACATGGCCGACAGAATTATCATTCATATTCGAAGGAAAAAATCACCAACTTAAAATAGTCGAACCCCTACCTTGGGTATAATCCGATTGGATGGAGGCGTCGTCGTTCTAGTTTCGTCGCAGCATGGCGTCGCGAGGATGACGACGTCGAAGGGGGACGTCGGCATTCGTCTGACTCGAAGGATGGCGAAGCCGTCGTCGCTCGCTAACCGATTCTGTTTCTGATCTTGTTTGTCGATCTGTTGACGATGAAGGGGAAGAAGAAGATCTGTTGAAGAGTCTCGCCACATAAGGGGAAAAAATCCATGCAAGGAAAATGAGCATTCTTCATCAGAGGTGGCCCGTTCTTTGCGTTCTTCGCGAAGGAGGAGGAGGAGAGGAAAACTCAGTGCAAAGCTTCCCAACCCAAAAATAAAATGAGGCTAAGGCCTTATTTTATTTCATTCCACCAACAATTTCAAAAATCAAACTACGTAACCATCACAATTAATTTCATAGAATTAATTATAAAACATAACTGCCCAATTAAATAGAGGCGTTAAGAAATTAATGAAATGCGTCGGTTGACTTCGTTTAATTGGGGGGTGCGGGTGCATTACTTAAGAAGAAAAGAAACGGTGGGGCTCGTGTGGGTCCCACCTCACAAATATCCTACCAAGTGGGTAGGGTATTTTTAATTTCACCCTATCCACATCAACCGAGCTTATGTATCTTAAAGTGGTCTTTAAGCAGCTTTAAGTGAAATGACATAAAATTGTTGTACAACTTTATTTTATTTCTTAACTTAAACCGCAAAAAAATTAAAAACATAACCGAGCAAACACAACTGTGAAAGAGGAGTTTCTAAGAAAAAACCAGTGTTGCGATTCCATCAGTGCCCTCGAAATTCAATTCCGAGCACCGGTTCAAAAGTTAGAAAAACCCGCTCGTTCGTTCACTGAACGTACCCGATCCAATCTTCGGAAATTGATTCCGGGCACACCGGGCCTCGGAATCAGGCGCCGTCAGAAACTGCGTTCTTGTAAAATCCCAAAGAAAATTAGAAAAAAATTTCCCTTGAATTTTACGGGTCATTACATGCATCTCTAAAGAGGTGATAAATTTCCATGAATTTTTTCCCCTATCACTACTCCCCAAAGAATTGTATAATTTCTCTAAGTAACATACCCTTTTCTCATCTAAATATGCCTTTTTAGTCCCATTGAATGTTGGTGGTTATTTATATAAGAAGTGTTATAACATTGTACATCCATGTTGTGTATCAGGGTACCCCAAATGGGTAAGGTTATTATTCATAACTGGAGTGAGTTGTCCCAATATGGTTATAAGATACCCTGCACCTGTTACATCCGCAGCTCCACTACAATTAACTTCTATAAGACGGAAATCCCAACATGTAATACATGTGTTGATATGGTTTCTATTCTTTATACGTGGTTCCATTTCTAAACAATGTCATCGATTAGATTATTTATAAATTTATAATGCATAATTCCAAACTGGTAAAAAACATAACATAAATTAAATAGTTTCTATATATAATCCATGATCATAAAAAAAATTCATTGTGGAATTATTTACTCATAAATCATTCATAATGTTTTTTAATGAAAATGTGGATTATCCTAAGCATATCCCTTCCGAGATTCAAACCAGGTGTGTAATAATTCTTGTTTTCATGAACCATGAATCCTCAGTTGAAGCCTGAAACTCATTATCATGGTTTTCACTCCTTGGTACATCTGTGCAAGAACCACGTCCAGTTTTAGTATGTATACATGGATGTATTTTTTGGAAAATGCACATAATATATACATTACAGTATTTTTTTTGTTCTACTATACAAATCCTCAAGTTCAATAATTGGGTAATTTTTTGTAATTAGAGTATTCCGAAATCTAGATTCTGAGGTTTCTAGTATACTTAATGTGACACTAATAGTAATGCCCTGACACCTGTTAACCATAGTTTGTTCCTTATTACATAACATTGGCATGATCACAATACATAATGTCCCGAATCAGCAATCAGTTTAGTATCCTTGGATTTCCTAGAGACATACATAAGTTTTCACTACGTTATGAAATAAAAAAATAAACATTATTTATCATTTGAACACACTCATATCCCGTAGCCTATCCTTTTTGATCAATCATAATAAACATCATCACATCATGGAAAAAATAAACTATAAGAATTTGGGGAATATAGATGATCAGTAAAGATAACCATGTATTAGAAACATAATATAACAATTCATGTTAAACTACCATACGAAATGTTAACACTTTTCCCATAAATTGTGAATGACATAAAAATAGAACATCCAAAGTCAAACATATCATAAAACAATTAATAAAATATTGAATAATTCATCTCTATAAATCAACTACAATTAAACAATAGATGTTGACCAAAATGAAATCAATCCTAAAACTATTTGAGATAAATATCTCTTCTTAATTTGAAATCATTTAAAAGTATCTTAAATATAAAAGAAAACATTTATCTTGAAAATATTCATACAATAAATTATAAGGGATCAATGATGGTTATATAAATATTGAATATAGATTCACTCACATTATAAGTTAAAATAATCATTCTTTCCTTAATTTGTTAAAAAGTCCTAACGTACCTTGTTTGGAATATGATCCCATTAAAATGTTTAAAATAAATTCAAACAAGGGTATAAATGAATTTAATCAATATTATAAGAAATGTAAACAATGTTTTGAAATAAATTTTTGAGATATACAGATGTGGATTATAAAAAATACCCGGTACATATTTACATATAAACAACTATGCATAATAAAGAGATAGTAAAATTAACACTTAACTAGTAATTTCCCTTAGTCGGGGTTATGTTAACGACCTTTATAATTGTTAAACAATTTTTTTAAATTATAAATTAACCATATACATAAATATGATATCATATATGATCCTATAATATTTATTTGATAACATTATTTTAGTAGTATGATTGTTTCGTGTGATAACATATTCATTTTTCATTATATGTTTTGTTACGTAAGTCGTGATTATTATGGTTAGGATGTAATTTAATCATATATAAATATATTAATTTCATGGAAATTATTTTTTAATCATAAAATGGTAATTATTATTGAATTGTTATGATGGGGTAAAAATTCACATCGCTTCCTGGAGACGGTATTCTATTTGTAAGTACGAGTTGCAATATCATTTTATTGATGGTGAACTAATAAGTAATTGGATTGTATATTATATTTACATAATAATTAATATGTTATATTTAATATTTATATTGATCATACTCCTTATTATTCCAATTTAAATAATGTACATTTGAATAATAGACCACACCACGATGTGGCGACAGTAATCCATTCGTACACACGCATGGTGACATTGTCATTCATAAGATGGAAAGAATAATGAATATGGTAGTACCATATTTATAATAACATATATATATATATAAGGTAATGAAGTTATTATTATTTTTTGTAATAATAAAATAAAGAGGATGTAGAAGAATAAATGATCTTTGAAAGAGGTGATAAAATAATTACCTCTTCTTTAGTTGATTCCATTTGATTTTAACAAAGGGATTATTTGGATGGATTTATGATCAATGTAAGGCCTTTAAATTTAATTCATGGTGGTTGGGTGGATATTTTTGTAGGGGTCCACTGAACCAAATGTCTCTGGAGGTTTGAATTTATGACAAGGGGAAACACCCTTTTATAACATAGGTGAGGGGTACTTTTTGAAAAGATTGAACTATTAATTTATTTGAAAACAATTTTTGGATTTTAACTGCACCAAGATGATTTATTTCTTAGATAACAAGATTATTGGCTTCAAATATCTCAAATAATAGGTTTTAAACAATTTAATCACTCAATATTAACCTTATATTTTGGATTGAACCGTTAGAAAAAAATCTTATTGTTTACCATGTCTTCTTCTATTTTTATACTACATGGTTAATATAGTTACTATAAAATTTCATGTGAAACTATAGTTGTTAATTAATTATATATTTAACATTATCTATGTCATTTGTCTAAATATTTTTTTTTGGACTATTATATAATTCATAAAAATAGTATTTGTTATAAATATCCATTTATGTCAATTTTGACACTATTTAGTAATTGGTTTTTGATAAATCCGTAACAACTTTATTCCTTCAAAAAATACCCTAAATAAGCCCAAACATGTCATATTAAATTAGAAAATTCTTATATGGCTTAAAATGTATCAATTTACATTTATTTTAATATTTATAATACGATTTATTTAAATCATTCATTCAAAAGTTAATTACCTATATTCAGTGTGTCTTAAATAAATTTATTTATTTAATGTTTGAAAATTAAAAATAAAATACCACGATGTAGTAAATATTTTTATATTTATAATGAATATTTTTTGTTGAATTTATCATATGTATAACCCTATTTTAAAAATCTTTTAGTTATTAATATTTGACTTTAACACTTTTATCACTTCTTCAAATAAAATATAATAAATTCATAATCAAACTCATGTAGATAAAAAAGGATCATACTTTTATCCTAAGGTGGATTTTGGACAAAAAAGTCTTATCCAGTTGAATTGTATCATTTTTTGTTGTAATTTTAAATTATTATAATATTATTTTTACATTTAACTACCCTATTCAAATCTAACCATGGTAAGTAAAATTAAAAAGTTACAATTCACCAAAAATTATTTTCATCCTATTGAACAAAATTTATATTACTGAGGATAACCATGTGTGTTAGATTTCTTGAAATTCAATTCAGAGAAGTGGTAAAATTATGTATTATGAATAATTTCAAATGTGCCTAGAAGGTGGGTAAAGGACTTCAGAAATTTCAATAAAATTTTATAAAATTAATCTTATTATAAAATTACTCTATGGGATTAAATTTAAATAATATTTTTACTATGTATCTATTTTGAATTTAAAATAAATATAAATTAATGAATAATTATTTAAAAGAAATGTCGAGTTTAAACAATAACATGGTGATTTTAGTATTTATAATAAATATAGTGTTTTCCAAAAAATACAAAAAATTCACCCAAAGATAATTTGGATATTAAAAATGGAAAAATTATTTCTATTTTTCAAAATAACATTTATAATATTTCAAGAATTATGTTTTAATATTGATAAATTATTTTTAAACAACTAGTTTTATTGGTTGTTGTGTGTTAGAACATGGAGCTGTGTACAAAACAAGCTATTGTATTATTCAAGGAGTATCATACTGTTGAAGGTTGGGGTGTTAAATAATGAGATCCATTAAAACCTACATCCACACTATCAAAAAATGGAATTATATATTTTCTCTCTAAATTGATGGAAATAAGGGAGTTAGAGCTTCCCAATAGAGTAATAGATCATATACCAGATTTTTGACAATTCCTTCCATGAGATCATTGAATTTCATGTAAATGACATCAAGGATCCTAGGAATCTTCTCGTGTGATTTTAAGAGAAAATGAAACTATGTTTGGTTAAGAGGGGTTGATGAGGTATATAAATTGTGGGTTCTAGAAATTTTAACTATATTTTCAAGGGGTTTAAATCCGATAGGAAAAGGTTTCTATATGGGTAACATGGTTAGACAAACCATTCACCCTAACAATGTAGCCCAACTATCTGGGGTGAATAGAGTATCTATGAAAACCCAAAATTCTAAATAACCTTGTATATGATTGATTGTATGACACGTGACACCAATATTTTAATAGAATATATTATCCAAATTATTTATTTTAAATTTAATATTAATAAAAGATTATATATATTAATGTAACACTATGTCAGCATGTGTTACCTGAAAGAGTTTCATTCTTCGATAGATTTTGTTACACGCACGAGTGACCTTCCTTTATTTCATGTGTTACACAAAATATTGAGATTCACCAAATAACCGTTTACTATTAAAATATTATTATTTAATATGATATGATATTTACTATCAGTTATGGTTGTAGTTATGAATCATATTAACTAACTTCTGATGATTTATAGTGTATTTAAATTCATGGGTTATCAATTAACTAGAAACAAAAATAAGATCTGATTGTATATAAAAAGAAATTTTATTATTTCATTACTTCCAAAGGAGTTTTTCCTTAATAAACATAAATAACTAAAATTATTTAAATATATGTGTTATATATTATTTATATATTTTTTATTTTCATCCAATTGATTTTATATGCATAATATAAGAACAAACCATTGTTCACACATAAAAACCTATATTTTTATTATTTTATTTTTATAAACAATTAATAAAAATCCATTTTTTAGATATGAATTTTGACACATTTATGAAATTAATATTATAATTTAAAATTCATTTTTGAATTCATAATGTTGAAATTATCTTAGAGTGAATTTTTTGGATTTATCTATGAAACGTCATTTTTTATGAATATTGAAAAATACTACATTTTCGTTTAAAAGGACATTTTCATCTGAATAATTATTAATATTAAATTTTATTTAATTATATTTGTTTAATTTGAAAATAAATTTATTATTATAATTTATTTTATTATAATCAATTTCATATTGAAATTTAATTTAAATATATAACATACATTTTACTATTTTATACTAAAACCTATTAATTTGTTCGTCTATGAGAATAGCATTAATACTAATTTTCCCACTTATATGAGTTGAATTCAGAAAATATGAAAAAATAACTAGTATAATATTTAGTTTATGAAAATTTTATAATATTTTTTAACCAAAATTATTAGTAAAACTGATTAAAATTAATCACAACAATTAAGGATAAATTAATATTAGTTAGGGACTAAACCATAATAGTTTGGGCCCATATGGATGAAACTTTTCCTACACCCATTGTATAAAAAATTGTGACACAAAATTATGTTATTCAATTATTATAGTTTTTATGAATTTTCATACGTAAGAACATGTGTATACCTAACATGTTTCCAAATATTTCTATTGTGTCTATTTCCGACTCATTAAATATTCACCAACTCTAGCCTTCCTCACACCACTCTGTCCACTTTGGATCGTTCAATATAAACCCTTTTATTCTACAAAATTAACCCCACCCCCATGACAGAGAATCAAAAATTTGGGTACGAAGCCACCTAAAGAGGCATTTTTTTTATAAAACAAACGAAATTACCTGATACTGAGGAAACACATTCTCTTAGTATTTTTAGTTTCATTTCCATTCTCCAAGACATAAAATATCCTTATTAAATTTTTACATAGTGAAATAATTATTATATTTATTACCCAACCATATGTACTTACATTTGGTGCATTATTAAAAAACATAGGCATGATCACACAAGATCAAGTCCTGAAAGACTGATTATTTTTGTATAATTGGAAGTAATTGATATATACATAAGTTAAATATTATAATATGAAATGAAAAAAAATAAAAATTTTTCTTACATTTGACTCACTCAAATCCCTTATCCTATCCTTTTATTTCAATCATTATATTCTTCTTCACATCTTGGAAAAAATAAAACATATGAAAGGGGTCACCTCAGATGATGATTAATGATAACAATATAGTGGAAACAATCATAAATAAGCCCAAACATTTAGGGAAATGTATAAGACTAAGACTCAATCATTGTTGATTATAAACATCAGTACAATATTGAAATGATAAATAAAATAATTCCATTTACTTATTCAAACTGATATTGAACTAGTATAATAATCAAATGTAATGTCAATTAAAAATATCATAACTATTGAATGCATAATTTCGGAGATCATAACATCATATTCATGGCATTGTTCCATGATTATGAATAAATGATTTTGTCAAGATCTTCTACCAACACAATAGTTTTTTTATGAGACCTACATATACCTCTAGGGGATATAGATGAACCTTCCCATTACATACTACCTCCAATGCTTTCCTCGTATGAAATGGGTGAAACATAATATAAAAAATCGCATTAAAATTTCATAAGAAATCATAATACTTTAACAATAAACTCTGAATGACATTAAAATAGAACACCCACAGTGATACCTATCATAAAACTACCAAAAAAATATGTAATATTGTATTATAATAAATCAACTTCAATTAAACATAAAATACCATAATATATGGTGACGTATATGAAATTAATAAAAAATCATTGTGAGAGAAATATCTATTTCTACATTGAAATCATTTAAAAGTTTCCTAATTATAAAATTAAAAATTTATTTTGAAAATATTCATACTAAATTATAAGGGATTTCTCTTAGGTGTTATAATGGAGGAAAATATCCTAACACTCTATATTAGTTAAAAAACATTCTTTAAATAATTTATTGAAAAGGTCATAACGTACCTTGATTGGAAAACGAATGAAATATTTATTTTTAATTTTTTTTGTAATAATTAAAACAAGGTTAAAAATGAAATTAGCCCATATTTTAGGAAATTGTAAACTCTTTTTAATAATAGTTTTATGAACTATTAATGGGGATCATAAATATGTCCCAGTAGATACTTATGTATAAACAACCTCAGATAATAAAGATATTGTAAAATTAACCCTTACCATGTACATTTCCATAGTTAAGGGTATATAAAACTCCAATATAATAGTTAAATAAATTTTATTAAATTAAAAAAATTACCACATAAATATGTATTATATCATATATGATCCTACAATATTGGTTTGTTTATAATATTTTTGTAGTATCATTGTTTCAAGTGTTAACTAATTCTTTTTCATTTATATATTTTTTAACGTAAGTAGTGTTTTTGGGAGATAGGATATATTTGATTCATATCCAAAATTATATAATGTTCATAAGCATGATTTTTATACCATAAAATGAAAATTATTTTATAATGTTTATGATGGGGAGATAAATATAATCGCACCATGGAGATGGTAAGTCGTATGTACACACGAGTGACAATATCATTCTATTTATGGTAAAATAATTTGTAATTATATGGTATGATATATATTCAGAGTAATTAACATTTTATATATATTATTTACATAAATTATATTAATTATTATACCCATAAAAATAATGAAGTGTGGAATAACAGACTACACCATGATATGAAGATGGTAAGCCGTACGTACGCGCATATAGTGAATTTTTCATTCATTAGAATGATAAAATAATGAATATGGTTGTACCTTATTTATAATAAAATATTAGTATGTATAATCTAATAGAGATATTATTTTGGTATGGAAACAATAAATAAAGTGTAAGTGGATGAAGTATAGAACTTTGAAAGTGGTGATAAAATAATTACATCTTCTTCTGGGGCATCCTTTTAATTTGAACAAAAGGGATCCTTAGGTTGGCGTTCTAATCAATGTAAGGCCTCTAAGTTGAATTTAAGGTATTTGGATGATATTTGATTAGGTTTTGTCTTATCCAAATGGCTTTTGAGATGTCAATTTAAGATAATTGGAAGTACCCTTTTATAGTATAAGTCATGGGAACTTTAGGAAAATCATTAATTATTAATTTATTATAATATTATTTTTGGTTTCTAATAGCTCTAAATTGATTTATTTCGAGGTTTATAGGGACAGGGGTCTAAATCCTTTCATCCAATATGTTTTAGACATGTTAGGACACTATATTATCCTTTTCAATTATATATAACTCCGAGTTAAATAGTTTAATGGTTACTATAGCTTTTTTATGTTTTTATAATACATGGTCAATAATTACTATAAAATTCCAATATACCCAAATGTTTTTCAGTAATTACATATATAACATTACCTTCATTATTTTGTAGAATCAATGATTTTAAATAATATTATATAATTCAATAAAATAGTATTTGTTTTAAAAACTAATTTATATAAATTACGACAGTATATAGTTTTTGGATTTTATAAATTCATAACAGCATTATTACTTCAAAACAATACAATGAATCATCCCAAAAATGTCATATTAACTTATAAAATTCATGTATGGAATGAAAAGAATCAATTTTTTTTTATATTTATAATATCATTTATTTTAATATTTCAGTAAAAAAGAAATTAATGCATCATCATTGTGTAATAAATTTATTTATTTATTGATTGCGTAAATTTTATAAATAAAATACAATGATATGGGAAATAATTTTATCTTCTTAATTAATATTTATAGTTAAATTTATATTATTTTTAACCCTATAATAAAAATATTTTAGTTATAAAAATTTGAATTTAACACTTTTAACTCTTTTTACATAAAATATAATAAAAGTCATAATCTAACCCAAATGGAGAAAAAAGGATATTATTTTTGTTAAGTGATTTATTTTGGTCAAATATAACTCATCCAATATAATTAGGACTTCTATTACTGTAATATTAAAATATTGTAATTTTATTTTTACCTTTAATTATCTTATTTACTATTAATTGTGGTAAATAAATATCAAAAGTAACTATTATCCAAAAAATGTGAATAAAATTGGACCAAATTTAATTTATTTATGAAAAAATTTATGTTTCATAAATTTAAAATTCAATTCACAAAAGTGGTAAAATTAATTTTTATGGAAATTTTAAAATGCTTCTAGAATGTGGGTAAAAGGAATTTACAAGTTCAAAATTTTTTAATATGAATAATAATTTTAAAAAATTGACTACCATGAATTAAATTGGAAAAATATAGGTATTATTTATCTATTTTTACTTTAAATTAAATTAATTTAAAAATAAATTTGATTTTAAATAATAACACATTATTTTTCACTATTTATCCCAAATTGAGATTCTTAGAAAAATACCAAAAAATAATCCACATCTAATTTTGATATTCCATATCAAAAAATGAAGTAAATTTTGAAAAATAACATTTATAAAATTTCAATGAGTGGTTAATACTATTCATAACTACTTTCTAAATTACAATCTTGATTGGTCGGGATGTGGTAGATCTTAGAGTTGCGTAAATCTTAAGCTATTGTTTAATCAAAGAGATGCATAACGTGAAAGATTGGGGTGTTACATTCTTCCCTCCTTCAAATAATTTCATCCTGGATATTTTTTAAATATTACAAAATAAAAAAGATTCATATAGTTCTTCATTATATGTTCCTTCTATTCCCACGTTGCCTCTTCCATGTTATGGTTTCTCAAAAGAACATTTATCAGACGAGTCATCCATTTTCTCAACACATGTTCTCAGGTATCAATAATTCTAATAGGCTCTTAAAAATAAGAAAGGTCAGGTTCTAGTTCTATTTCATCATAGGTGAGTACGTGCATTGGGTCAGGAATTTATTTTCTCAATAATGATACATGGAACACATTATGAACATTAGAGAGACAAGGATGAATTTTAAATGAGTAATCTAGAACTCTAATTTGTTCTAGAAATTCGAATGGTACAATGTAACTCACATATATTATAACCTTCTTATTGAATCTTATAACTACATTACATGAAGAAACATTCAATAAATCATGATCTCATACATGAAATTCCAAATAATTTCATTGGTTATTGGCCTAGTTCTTTTTTGACTTGAATCTTCATTGAAATGGGCCAGGATAGTCTTCACCATTTCTATTTTTTCCACAAAACTTTTTGGTCCATCATGTTTTCATTCACCAATATCATCCCATCAAGTTGGTGTCCAACAACTCTTTCCAAATAATTCTTCATATGGTGCCATCATAATACATGAATTAAATCAATTTTTAGGTGAAAATTATACTAGAGGTAAATACTAATGCCATATACCTTGAAAGTCAAGTGACCCTAATCTCATCATGTTTTCTAAGGATTAAATTGTCTGTTTTAATTTTCCATCTGTTAGAGGGAGGTAGTAAGTGCGCAAATCAAGATTATTATCTATGGATTTCTGAATAAATTTCTATATTCTTGATGTAAAACAGGGATCATAATCAAAAAAAAATCTGTAGGGGTAATCCCTAAAGTCTTAAAAATTCATTAAAATATATTTTTATAAAAGTTCATCTGGTAAATAATCTCTTATAGAAATAAAATGTACTTACTTGGTAAGATGATCAACATGGAGCCATATTGCATCATTCCTTCTAGGATTCTTTGGTATCCCCATGAAAAATTCCTTTGTAATTACATTCCATTTCCACGTAGGTATGGAAAGAGGATTCATGAATCCTCTTTGATGTGTTCATATAGTCCTCTCTTATGGACAAACCATACATATTGAGACATAATCAGCAATCTCCCTCTTCATGTTGTCCCACAAAAAAAGGTTCATTCAAATATCTATAAATCTTATTTTTACTAGGGTGAATAGAAATATTAGATCTATGACTATCATCCACAATTTCCCTTTTTATATCGGGTATGTTGGGAACTAAAATATTCTTCACAAATTTCAATATTCCATCTTCATATAAAATTTTAATCAATCTCCCATCACTCACAACTATAATTTTATTTTTAAACTCCTCATAATCCGAATGAGAACAACTTATACATTCTAATAATGATGGTTTGAATACAATTTGAAAAAGTGATTGATGTTTCAACTTGAATGGCTATTCAGTTATCCATATTTACATGATCCATGACCATATGATTCCTTTCAACTCTCATCTTGTTCATAACTCCATGATCATTTCTACTCAAAAGAATATTCAACCTTATTTTCATTCCTTGGGTGGTAGTCTATTGTTAAATCATAACCGTTGAGTATTTCAAGCCACCAACCTTGCCTCAGGTTTATTTATTTTGTTTGAAAATATACTTCAAACTATGCGATCAGTATGTATCTAACATTTTTCAGCATAGGGATAGCGTCACCATTTCATCAGTGTAAAAATTATATCTAATAATTTAAGATCATGAGTGAGATTATTTTTTTCATGTGTTTTTAGATAATGTGATTCATAAACAATAACACTCTCATTCATCATAAGGACACAACCAAGAAAATTCATTGAATCATCACTATAAATAACAAACCCATCATTCCCCAATGATAGAGTAAATATATGATCATGTACTAATATTCTATTCTACACTTTATATAGTTCTTTACACTCTTTTATATGAACCAAATTTATCTCTTTTATGTGGGATCATGGTTAATGGGATAGCCTGTCGAGAAATATTCAGGTAAACGTGCTGATAATAACCTTCTAAACAAATAAAACTATGCTCCTTAGTTATACTTGTTGGTGCTGGCCATTCATGGATTTCCCATGTCATTGAATTATTAATAAAGATTCAATTCTTAGGAACTATTTTGACAAAAAAATTCTTCTGAATCCAGAATTAAAACTTTTTAAACATCCCATATATTTCATTTCTTTTTAGAGTCATTAGAATTGTGAAAAAGTGATTTTCATGATCTTTGTAGCTTTGGAGAATACAGAGATATCATCAATAAATACAACTAAAAATTTATCAAGATATTCTTTGAAAACTATATTTACTATATCCATGAAAATTGAGGGTGTGTTGGTTAATCCAAAAGGCATTACTGTAAACTCATATTACCCATAACTAGTTCTAAATTTTTTCACTAGAATGCCTTCATTCCTCACACAGAAATGATTATATCCAGATGGAATGTCAATTTTTTATAAATATTGATCTTTTTTAAGTGGAAAAAATAAATAATTAACATTATTTTTGGGATATTTGTTCTTTACTATTATAGCATTGATATCCCTATATTCAATAAACTACCAAATAGATCAATCATTCTTCTTATAAAAAATAATTTGGGCTCCCCATAGAAAAAACTAGGATGAATCAATCGTTTATTACTCAATTCATATATTTGTTTCATTACATCCAATAATTCCACATTGTTCATTATATAAAGGGTCATTAATATGGTCCTTGATCCATTACTTATGTAAATGGAAAACAAAATTTTCCATTCTAGAGGATGTCTAGGTAAATCCTCTAGAAACACATCAACATATTCTTGTACAATAGTTAAATATTATATTTGAACATTATTTTCCCCACCTATAGTTATATCACTTCCTTCCTAACAAATAATTGAATTTAGTATAACTACAGATGGTGGATCAAGATGAGAATCATATGGTGATCTTCCAAATTTAATGATAAGGGATTCCTTATCATCACCAGAAATCAAAACATCATTCTTCTTACAATAAATTTTCAAATCATGGTAATTATTCCAATCCATACTGAGAGTTATATGAAATTCAATCCTGGGTATGACAATAAGATCAGCAGATAAATCACTTTTATATACCATAATGGTAACTAATTTATTAAACATTGTTACAATGATAATTCCCTAAGGAGTTTTCACTGACAACTCCCATGTTATGTCAAATTGATAATATCTAATTTTCATGAATTACTACGAAGATATGAAAGAATACATTGATCTAGAATCAAATAATGTATTGGAAAATTTTTAGGAAATGATTAAAGTACATACCACCACATCATTTGGAAATTCATCCTCATTAGATGTGATCGCATAAGATTGGCATTTCTCCCTTGACATTTAATAAGGTATTCTTCCTTCATTCATAGTACATTCATTTGCATGATTTGTCATTTCATTAAAATGGTAGCATTGAACATTAATAGTCTCTATAATCTCTTTGAAATCAATTTCTTGGTGGCTTTTTTCTCCACACTTGTAAAAAACTCTCTTCTATTTTAGGCATGTATCATGGTGTTCCTTCCCACCATTACTATGAGAATGTATGTCACAATTTTCCTTCTTCCCCTTATTTACTTTTCTATAGGGTTCAACGTATCTCTTCTTTTCATGCTTCAATTTTATGTCATAATACATAGATAATTCCTTTATTTCCTTTATAGAACATGAGAATATATCTTCATATGATGAGATTGATTTGTGAGACTAATTATTAATGTAGAAATAGTTTTAACACATCAAAAAATCATTCAATATTAGTTCTTGGGTTACCTATATAATCTACAGTAGTCCATGATGACCTTGTAATGGTAGCCTCAAAAATTGTGACAGTCTCATCCTCCAATGGTGTAAGACGTAGAAATAGCCTTTTCATATCTAATCAATCTTCACAAGGAATTTTTTTAATTAAAGATATTTAAAATCCATGCATTCCATTCTTTATACTTCTTCATCCTCCATTGGGTTTTGAATTAATGAACACCATTGATATATATCTCCATATAGGCGATAATCTACCAATACAAAATTTTCAATTTCATTACTCCCCAAAGAAATAAATATCATCTCCAAGGAACTTATCCATTCCTCATATACAAATGGATTTGTAGTCCCATTGGATGTCAGTGGATTATAAATCATCAAGTGGTCTATCCTTTAACCTATTCATTGTTGATCAGGGTGCTCCATATGGGTAAGGATTTTATTCATAACCTGAGTGAGTTGTCCATGTATGGTTATAAGCTATTCAGTACCGGTTTCATCAACAACTACACTATAATTATCATGAATGTGATATAAATACCTAAATTTATTATGTGCATGGATAAGGTTTCCTTTCCTTCCACCATGCTCCATTTATAAACAATGGAATACACTAGATTAGTTCATGAAATGCAATTCATATTTCCTAACATATAAAATAATTAACAAAAATTAAATAGTTCATGCATATAATTTATAATCATAAAATTTTTTTTAGGACGTACATCCCATAAATCCATCATAATGTTATTTAATGAAAATATGATTTATCATTAACATATCCCATAGGAGTGTCAAACCAGATGCGTATTAAGGCTCGTTGTTGGTACCAAGAAAACCTGGGTCTAGCCCGAAACTCCTTGTCAGTGTTTTCACTCCTAGGTACATTTGTGCCATAACCACACCAACATGTATTATCCAAATAGGTATGTATTACTCGGAAAACCCACGTAATATCTTTATTAATAAATTGGTTGTTCTTCTATACTAATCCTCAAAGTCTATCTTAGGGTAGTGTTCTCTAAACAGAGTTTTTTCTAAATCTAGTATCCACGATTTGTAATAAATGTTTATGATACTAACTGTAATTCCCCAACCCCAGTTACCTAGATTCGGTGCATTATTAAATAACATTTTCATTATTAGAAGATATAAAATCTATAAAGAACGATCATTTTAGTAGTCTTGGAAGTACAAGATACATACATAAGTTTTACATTACATTATGAAATGAAAAAAATAAACATCGTGTCTACTTTGAACAAAATCATATCCCATATCCTATCCCTGCAGGTCAATCATGATATAATTCTTCACACCCTAGGAAAAAAACATAAGAAATGTGTGAGATCAGAAGCTCAATAAGGATAACAATATAGTAGAAACTATTATAAATAAGTGTAAATATTTACAGAAATGTATAAGACTAATATAGAATCCTTTTAAACGTAAACATCAAAATTATATTGAAATTATAAATAAAGTAATTCCATTTAATTATTCACATGGATATTCTACTATTTTAATAATTAAATGTAATAACAATATTAAATCTCATAATGATGGAATACATAATGTCAGACATCATAGACACATGGTCATGGCCTCATACCATGAATACAAATAAAAGATATTGCCATGGCCTTGTTCTAAGAAACTTGTTTGTATCATGATAACTAATTATGAATTGAGGGGATATAGTGGGCCTATATAGTCACATACTACATCCAATGCACTTCTCATTTGAAAACGGTGAAACATAAAATAGACTTCCATATTGAACTAACATACGAAATGATAATACATTAACCATAAACTATGAATGACATAAAAAAAGCACACCCACACTAAAAAAAACAAAAAAAAACATTTGAATACAATATGTAATACATTATCATAACAAATAATCTTCCATTAAATATAAAATCCAAAAACTGATGTTGACATAGATGAAATTAATAAAAAACTTTTTTCTAGAAATATCCCATTATACATTGAAATCGTTTAAAAGTCACATAATTATAAAAAAATTATTTATTTTTAAAATATTAATATAATCTTGTAAGGTATTCTTTGAAGGAGCTATAATGAATGAAAATAGCCTCACTCTCCATATAAGATAAAAAGTAATTTATTTTTTTAATTTTTTCAAAAGGTAATATCGTACCATGTTTGGAAACTGAAGGAATTATTCCATTAAAGACATTTTATAAAAATTCAAAAAAGGGTATAAATTTAATTAACACAATGTCTAGGAAACTGAAAAAAAATTGATATACATTTTTAAGAAACACATAAGTGGATGATAAAGAAGTCCTAGTAGATACTTATGTGTAAAAAACCATAGATAATAAATAGATTGTAAAATTAACCCTTACCTTGTGATTTTCCTTATATGAGGGTATGTTATCCTCCTATGTAATAGTTAAATAATTTTTATGGAATTATACAATAATCACATACAATAATATGATATCATATATGATTCTCCAAAAATGATTTTTTATTGAAATTTCAGTAGTATCATTGTTTCTGATGTTAACTAGTTGGTTTTATTTATATGTTCTATTACATAAGTCATTTTTGTTATGGATATGATATATTTTATTCAAATAAAGAATTTTATTATGTTATTAAATATTATTTTATAATCATAAAATTAATATTATTCTTGAATGTTTTAGATTGGGAATGAAATCACATTGCATCGTGGAGAAAGAAAGCCGTACTTACACACGAGGGACAATATCACTCTATTGATAGTGAAATTTTATGAAATCGGATGGAATATTATATATAAATAATAATTATGAAGACATATTTATTATATACGTCAATTATAATCATTATTATACCCCTCCAAATAATTATGTGGTGAATAACAAACTACACCTCGACGTGGAGATGATATGTCGTACGTACGCATGTATGTTGACTTTTCCATTCATAGAATAGATAGAATAATGAATAATTTTGTATCATATTTATGATAACATATATGCATGTATAATTTAATGGAGTTATTATTTTATTATGGAAACAACAAAGAAATATGAACTAGAAGAAGAAAAGATCTTTGAAAGAGGTGATAAAATAATTACCACTTCTTTAGGATCTTCCTTTTGATATGAACAAAATGGCACCATATGACGGTTTTAGGATCAACTTAAGGCCTCTAGGATGATGATATGGTATTTGGGAGAAGATTTGAGCATGTTTGTGCTGAAACAAATGGCTTTGATGTGTGAATATTACTGAAGGTTTTGTACCGTATTATAAGGGACTTGAGTGGCACTTTAGGAAAATTTTGAAATATTAAATTATTATAAAATTATTTTTTATTTATAATATCTCCAAATGGATATATTTTGAGGATAATGTAGTACCCCCAGTTTCTGGTATATAACCCTTAATTTATGATTTTCTTGGTTTCAAATGTTATGGGTGACGTATTGGAGAATCTAGAGATCCTGGAGTGAAGTTTGAAGTAAAGGGGAAGGTGCACGGTCAACGCACGATTTGTCAAACTGTGCAGCCAAACCATGTGTGTCTGACTAAGGAGGCAGTGACTTCCACACAGTGGGTGCATTGTTAATGGAAACTGTGGGATGAGGCCGTGCATTAAGTATGTCCGAAAAATAAGCTAACGCACGGTTAACGCACGGTTTTTCAAACTGTGCGGAATAATCGTGTGGTCACTTAATGTTCAATCCTAAAATTTTGGATCACACTAGTTTTTCCTTTAATTGCCTTGTTTAAACCTCCCATGTGACCCTTACTCTGGATTATTATCCCTTTAAGGTTTGAATACTTCTCCCAAGTGATCCTGAGGTGACCCGAAGGCTTCTCCTGGCGAATCGAAGATGGATTCTTAAGATATGTGATCGTTCTTGAACGGTTTATTAGATATACTTGGATCTACTTCTCCTATTCTATAATTTTCATATCTCTAAACCCATTATGGGTAGAACCAAGGTTTTGGATTCCAAATATGACAAAATTTGGTCCTGTTTGTGTTAAGAGAAAAGATCTAAGGAACGGTTTTTGGAGTTTTGACCCGGGGTTCTTGAGGGTTCTTCGTTCGTGTCTTGGTTTTTCCCTTTTTGTTGAGTTTGGTGGCTTCACTCTTGACTCATCTTGTTATAATTGGTTGTCCTTATTTCAAATTGGTTATTTGAATGGTATTGATATTGAAAATCAAGGAATAAATCTTCTTTGGTGATGATTTATGGTTTTGATGAAATTGTGATATCTTAGAAAATTATTGTGCAATGTGATTTGGATTATTGAATATAAAATTTTGATTTTAAATTATGGATTTGATGGAATGTAAAATGGTTTTATGAATGACGAATTTTAAATAAAAAGGGGTTTTTTATTAAAATTGTTTGGTATTGAAATTTCATAATGAAATTTATTCATTCATTGGTTTTCATTAAAAGTATGATTTTATTGAAATGGTTTCAATTGGTTGAACAAACATGCTTTTGATGAAAATGGTTTTTAATAAAAGATATTTTATTGAAAGGATGGTTTTGGCTTGATTTTTTTTAATGTATGGTGTGCGTCCATGTTGCATATACGAGGATTGGTTGAAATATGACCTTGTGCTCGGTACCAAAGGTGTAATGGCACACAAGAAATAATTAACTTGTGACGACTTGGTAGATTGATGAGAAACCGCTCATTATTATGGAACTATCATAAAAAAGCCTGCATAGTTGATTTCACGGGTTTTTGAAATGGTTGGGTTTCCAAAACAGGGTGTTTGTGAAATGTTTCTAAAGCAGGATTTGTTATTTTTTTGGAAAAATTACTTGTTGGAAAATAGGTTTCAATTATTTGTGAAATGGGCTTTCAAGCCTTGTATTCAGGCCACTTGGCCTTGGGCCTCCAGGCTATGTAATGGGTCTCCATATACCCAGTCTAAAGAGGTCATTGATTTAAAATAATAAATTGAGGCTTCAGCCCCAACATTTTAAAAAAATTACTCTTGGATGATTTTGGTTACGAATTGTTTTGGAATCTTTTTTATATTTAGTTATAACTACTTTTGTGAAAATGTTTTATATAAACTGTTTTTATATAATTTTGGCTAACTCTTCTATCCTACTGTCGTGAGTAGGGAAGTCATTGGGGAAAACCTACTGAGTTTTATACTCACACCTACTTTGGCACATTTGTGGTTTTTCAGATGTCGCGCTCCAAGACACATGTAAAGGTAAAGCATCTTGTTACTAGTGGCTCGTGGTGATGCTTGGGAGATTTTGTGGATCTTGGAGCTTGTGGAGCACGGAGTCTTAATGTCTTTTCAGAGTCATGAGTTGTTTATCTATTGAGCACATTGATACTTGGTTTGATATTCCATTTTTGTGTACTCTGATGTGGTTTGACATAAATGAATTTTGATTAGTAGGTCTTTCATTTGATCATGCATCAAATAGTTAATGTTTTGTTATGGATGGTTTATGGGTTTATTTCGTAAAGGGTAAATCATCCCCCACTTATATTTAAAACCCTTTGGCATTCATTTCCAGCCTTTGGCAACTTGGGAATGTCTCTTAAGGCCATGTAATGAATTATTGTACTCTCAAGCCAATGGGAATTAGTGGGTCATTAAAAATGGAATCAGCTTGTTTGGTTCTTGCCTAACAAATGGTCATCATTGTTCTTGGTCTTGGAGTTTAAATTTCATCTTTTCTATTCCTTGGGTTGTCGTCTTAGACAGGAGTAGGATTTTCAAAACATGAAATGTATAGTATAAAATGATGTAGCTAACCCATTTATGCTGAACATCAAGTTACCAGGGTGTTGGGTACATAAGTGTTTTGGATAAACTTCTAGAATGTCGGAAATCTCATTGTCCTGGGGTTAGCCAATCAGAGGAGCATGACATGCATTGTAGAGGAATGAATTCCCACTAGGATTTCATATCTCCTAGTGAATAATGATTTATGATTTCATGAAATGTGAGAATTTATGAAAAAAGTAGAAATTATTTTCAAATCAAATATTTTGAAAAGATATTTGTTGTATTTTGAAAATGGGTTGATTTTCAAAAGGCATGAGGAATGTTTTCAACAATGTTTGATCATGGGAAAAAGGTCGGTTTGAAAACAATGTTGTGATAGATGATGTGATAGAATTTGAAATGCTAAGCCATTAGTTTCTAGAGAGTGAGATTAACGGAGTGTGTTGTTGGTTTAGGAAATGGCACCTAGTAAGCGTCATTGAAACTCGCCGAAAGAGGCCATTGAAAATGTGGTTTCACCTGAACCATATGTGAATCAAAATTTGGTCCAAATCATCTCTCAGGCTTTTAATACCGTTGAATTGGGTCTTTCACATGATACCTTGTTTACGATATCTATCACTGCTGAAAATATAAGTAGAGGAAGTACGATTATCTTCGCTAGAGGATATGAGAAATCTAACACTAACATCATGAGGGTATTAGACAACACTTCTCAAGGAGGAATAATACATCAATATTGGACCACGGGATTGCTAAAACTTCCTTTGAGACCCAAGAGTAAGCCAGGATGTTTCCAGTGTGGCTCTACGAGCCACATAAAGTGGGATTGTAATGCACAACCTCGAGAAACTCATAATTGTAACAATATGGGACACTTTTAGTGATAGTTCCATAATGCTCTGAGGTTGGGTATTCGTGATACTGTTCCGAAAGGGAAATTTTAGCAGGAAAATAAAGAGCCGAGCATGGAAATCACACATCTTCATGGAGATGAGCAAGTTGTAGTGGATGATAATTGAGGACCCTCCAAAGATCATCGTAAGGTTATTTTAATTTCCATGTTGATGAAAGAATTGTTGAATATGGGTGATCCCCATTCTTTTCTTGCTTCTCGTATCATTGATCTGTTGGATTTACACATAGAAATTATTTTGTCTCTTTTTAACCTACTAACTCCTCTGGGTCAAAGAGAGTGTACATCCTTCCTATGTCGAGTGTGTTGTTTATTTGTAGAGGATATCAAATTGATGTGGGATTTCTCAGTTCTTCAGATGGATGATTATGACATAATCCTGGGAATGGATTGGTTGGAAATGTTTAAGACCCACATCGATTTATATGCACAGATGGTGAGTTTTTTTTAGGAAGGATGGCATTAGAAATTTCTTTAAAGGGGAGAAGAGTGCAATGCTTGTGTAACATATTGGTTGGAACCAACCATTGGCATGATCTCGTATCAGTTAGAGGTTTTTTTCATCAATGGAAGATATCGAGGAAAATCATTTTCCAGCTATTGTGGATCAATTTCTTGATGTATTCCCAAAGAACATCGCAGGTTTACTAACTCCAAGGGAAGTGGATTTTACGATTGATCTCTTTCTGAAGACCAGTCCTATTATCCATTCCGACTTATAGGATGACACCAATAGAGTTACGGGAATTGAATGTGTAGTTAGTGGAGCTGGAAAATAAGGGTGTCATTCGACCAAGTCCTTCTCCATGGGCAGCACTAGTGTTATTTTTGAAGAAGTCAGATGGAACTCTTCAGCTGTGTGTTGATTATCGTAAGCTTAACCAAGTTACAATAAAGGATAGATATTCCCTTCCATGCATTGAAGAACTGTTTGATCAATTGAGGGGAGCTCAGTGGTTCTCCAAGATTGACTTGAGGTCAGGATATCACCTGTTGAGAGTTAGGAATGAGGATATTCTGAAGAAAGCCTTCAGAAGATGATATGGCCACTATGAATATATAGTCATGCCTTTTGGTCTTACGAATGCACCAGCAGTCATTATGGAATTGATGAATTGGATATTTAATGATATCTGGATTCTTTTGTTGTGGTTTTTGTGGATGACATATTGTTGTATTCAAGAAAAAGGGCTGAGCATGAGCAACACATGGCGATAGTGTTATAAATATTATGGGACCATCAGTTGTATGCCAAATAATCAAAGTGCAATTTTTAGATACAAGATGTACGCTTTCTAGGCTATGTTGTTTCTGAGATAGGAGTTTCAGTGGATCCAGAAATGATAAAAGCTATTCTTTCTTGGAAACCACCGAATAATGCCTTTGATATACGGTGTTTTCTTGGTCTAACTAGTTTTTACCGATTCATTGTGCATGAATTCTCAAGGATAGCTTTGCCTACGACAGCATTGACAATGAAAATTAGTGCATTTCAATGGATTGATGAATTTCAAAGATCTTTTCAAGAGTTGAAACTTCACCTTACATCAGCACCCATCTTGATATTTCATGAATCAAGACAAGGGTATGTGGTGTATTTTGATTCTTCATGAGCAGGGTTTTTAGGTGTTCTCATGCAAGGAGAAAATGTTGTTACTTATGGTTTAAGGCAGTTGAGGGTGAAAGAGAAGAATTAACCAACACACGATTTGGAATTACCCCCAGAAAGTTGTAGGCTCGGATGGAGAATGAAGATTCAGAAAAATGGCAGTTGATGTTTGTCTTAGATGACATCCATGTGGAATGTGAAGACTGATGAGATTTTCCCGTTTTCTTTCTAGTTTCACATGTTCCGAATTTGGTGGAGATAATAAAGGAGGCACATGAATCTATGTATACTGTGTTGGAATGAGTTCAAAACTCAATGGTGGGGAGGCCATTGAGGGATGGAAGATGGATGGGAGTTCTGTTTGGCGATTTCGAGATCGGATCATTGTACCTTTGACTGCATAGGAACAAATCTTTCATGCTTACCACCATTACAAATGGTCTATTAATCTAGGAATACAAAAGATGTATAAGGAATTGAAGGTGGATTTTTGGTGTAGCAGCATGAAAAGGAAGGTGGTCAAGTTCAACCCACGGTGCTTAACATGTTAGTAGGTTAAAGCAGAGCATTATAGACCAGCTGATATGTTACAGTATTTACCTATCCCTGTGTGGAAATGGGATTAGAAGGAAATGGATTTTGTTATAGTTCTTCCAAGAACGGTCCGGAAACAAAATTCCATTTGGGTGATAGTGGATCATCTAACCATGTCGGCCCATTTCATCCCTATTTATGAAACTCATACGGTGGAAGATCTTTCAAAAATCTATATCTGATAAGTGATAAAGAGGCATGGTGTACTGGTGTCTATCATGTCAGATAGAGTTATGAGGTTCACATCTCATTTCTGGAGATCCTCACAGAAATCCCTAGGAACTCAGATGAATATGAGTACGGATTATCATCCTAAGAGTGATGTACAATTCAAAATTACAATAAAGACATTGGAAGACATGTTCTGGTCTTGTGTAATGGATTTTGGTGGCTCATGGGTGGAGCATATACCCTTAGTGGAGTTCTCATACAATAACAGTTATCATGCCTCGATGCACATGGCTCCATTTGATGGACTGTATGGGCGTCCTTGTTGTTCTCCACTATGCTGGGTGGAAAGAGGTGAGACTTCACTAGTTGGGCCGAGCCTTGTTCAAGAAACGACGGAGATGATTTAGTTGATTAAAAAGAGGATGGAGACGGAACAAAGTTGTCAGAAATCATATGTGGATCATCGCTGAAGACCGTTATCATTTGTGGTGTGTGATCATGTCTTTTTGAGAATCTCTTCATGGCTTGGACATCGTCATTTTGGGAAGCATGAAAAATTATATCCTTGATATATATGCTCTTTTGAGATACTAGAATGGGTTGGAGAGGTGGCATATCGGTTGGAATTACCACCATGGTTCAGTGCAGTGCATAATGTGTTCCATGTATCTCTGTTGAAGAAGTATCAGTCCGTTCCTGACCATGTGATCAGATGGGATCATGTTGACCTAGAACCAGATGCATCATTGGTACACATTCCGGTGCAGATTGTTGATAGGCAAGAGATTTTCTTTTGTGGATGAAGCATCAGTCTAGTGCGGGTTTTGTGGAAACATGGTCAGATTTAGGAAGAGACTTGTGAACGGGAGAAAGAAATGACAGAGCAGTGGACGGAACTCTTTCAGGAAAGTGATGGTTTTCTATGTTTTGAGGACAGAAAGGCCAATGGTGAGGAGAATTTAGTACCCCTTTTTTCTTGTATGTAACCCTTACATGATGATTTTCATGGATTCAAAAGGTATAAAGATGTATGGGTGAATTGGGAGATCCTAGCGTGTTGTTTGAAACAAAGGGGAAGGTGCACCGTCAGTGCACGGTTTGTCAAACCGTGCATCCAAACCGTGCGTGTCTGACTGAGGAGGCAGTGGCTTCCGCACGGTCGGCGCATGGTTAAGGGAAACTATGCGATAAGGCCGAGTGTGAAGGATGGCCTAGGTAAAATCTAACGCACTATTAGCGCACAGATTGTCAAATCATGCGGACTAACCATGCAGTCACTTAAAGTTAGATCCTAATATTGTGGATCTTAATCATTTTTTAATTGCCTTGTTTAATCCTCCTAAGTGACCCTAACTTGTGATTACTCTCCCTTAATGGTTGTAAGACTTCTCCCAAGCATGATGGAGGTGATCTGAAGGCTTCTCTTAGCAAATCGAAGCCGGATTCTTAAGGTGTGTGATCATTCTTGATGGGTTTCTCATATCTACATAGATCTACATCTCCTCTTTCCTTTATTTCTTAGATCTATGCCCATTTTTTGTAGAAAAAAGGGTATGGATTCCAAATATGAGAAAATTTGGTCTTGGTTGTCTTTGGATAAGATATCAAAGTATGTGTTTTTGGAGTTTTGACCTGGTGTTCTTGAGCGTTCTTCTTCTGTGGTTTGGTTTCCCCATTTTTATTGAGGTGGGTGGCTTCACTCTCGACTCCTCTTGTTAAAATTGGTTGTCGTTGTATCAAATTGGTTATTTAAATGGTATTGATTGTGAAAATAATGGAATGAATCTTATTTAGTGATGATTTATTATTTTGATGAAATTGTGAAATCTTGGTAAATTGTTGTGAAAAGTGATTTGGATTCTTGAATTTAAAATGTTGACTTTAAATTATGGATTTAATGGAATGGAAAATGGTTTGATGAAAGGTGGGTTTTCAATAAAAAGCGGTGTTTTATTAAAATGGTTTGGTATTGAAATGGCTTGATGAAATTGGTTCATTCTTTTTTTTCATTAAAAGTACGGTTTTATTAAAATGGTTTGAATTGGTTGAACACACATGGTTTCGATGAAAATGGATTTCAATAAAAGGGATTTTATTTAATGGATGGTATTGGCATGATTGTTTTGAATATGTGGTGTGTTTTCATGTGGAATATATGAGGCTTTGTTGAAATATGACCCTGTGCTTGGTGCCAAAGGTTTACTGGCACATGGTAACAACTTGTTCGAGGCTTAGTTGAAATATGACATTATGCTCAGTTCCAAAGGTGTAATGGAACACGAGAAATAATTACCTTGTGAAGACTAGGTAGATTGACAAGAGACCACTCATGAGTTTGTAATTGTCATAATGAAGCATGCATAGTTGATTTCATGGGTTTGTGGAATGGTTGGGTTGCCAAAACGGGGTGTTTGTGAAATGGTTCCAAAGATGGATTTGTTATTTTTCTGAAAAAATGACTTGTTGGAAAACAAATTTCAATTGCACTTGGATGCTTTTGGTTATCAATGGTTATGGAAACTTTTTTATATTTAGTTATAACTGCTTTTGAGAAAATGTTTTATATAAAATGTTTTTATATAATTTTTGCTAACTCTTCTATCCTAGTGGCGTGAGTTGGGAAGTCATTGGGGAAAACCAACTAAGTTTTATACTCACCCCTGATTTGGCACGTTTGTGTTTTTGCAGATGTCATGTTTTGGGACACAGGAATAGGTAATGCATCTTTTTGCTAGTGGCTCGTGGTGATACTTGGGAGATGTTGTCGAGCTTGGAGCTTGTGGAGTACGAATTCTTAGTGTCTTTTGAGAGTCTTGATTTGTTTATCTGTTGTACACTTTGATACTTGGTTTGGTCTTCCATTTTTCTGTACTCTGATGTGGTTTGACATAAATAATGTTTTTTAGTTGGTCTTTCATTTTTTCATGAATCATATAGGGAATGTTTGGTTGTGGTTGGTTTATGGTTTTATTTCATAAAGGGTAAATCGTCCCCCACATATATTTGAAACCCTTCGGCATTTATTTCCATCCGTTGGCGACTTGGGGATGTCGTTTTAGGCCATGTAATGACTCATTACACTCTCAAGCCAAAGAGAATTGGCGGGTAATTACACTAATGTGGTTATCTGTTGAATTAATCTCATAAAATAGGTTTTAAATAATTTTAATTCACAATTTTATCCATGTCATTTAGTTGTATCTCCTAGTAAAATAGTTTATCTTTTACTATGTCTTTTTTGTGTTTCTATACTATATAGTTAATACATTTAGTATAAAAGGCCAATAAAACCTAATGTGGATAATTAATGTAATATACATAATTATCTATGTCCTTTGTATGAATGATTGATTTTTAAAAAATTTATGAAATTTAAAAAAATAATATTTGTTTTAAAAACATATTTATGTCAATTTTGTCACTATTTAGTATTTTATTTTTCTTAATTAACCAGAACATTATTACAAAGAAATAAATACCTTTAATCAGCCCTAACATGTAATATAAACATATAAAATTCTTTTATGGAATTAAATGTTTCAATTTATATTGATTTTAATATTTACAATATAATTTATTTTAATCTTTCATTAATAAGGAAATTATTGCATTGTCATTGTGTCTTAAATAATTTTAATTATTTAATGTCTAAAAATAATACATAAAATACTATGATTTATTAAAAAATTGTTAATTTATAATTAATATTTATATTCTAATTTTGTATGTATAACCCTATATTAAAATGGGTTAGTTGTTAAAATTTCGATTTAACACTTTAATGTCTTCTTTAATGAAAATATAATAAATGTCCCAATATAACCCAAATGGATAAAAAAGATCATATTTATGTAATAAGGTCTATTTTTGTCAAAAAAAAAACATATCCAATGAAATTTGGACAAGTGTTGGGGTGATTTTATAATTTTATAATATTATTTTTACCTTTAATTACAATATTTATATTTAACTGTGGTAAATAAAAATAAAAATATACAATTGACGAAAAATTATTTTCATCTTATTGAACCAAATTTTACTTACTTTTTACAACTTTGTTTGTCAAATTTTTAAAATACAATTAAATGAAGCGGTAAAATTTCATTTTATGAAAATTTGTAAATATTCTTAGAAGGTGGGTAAAAGACGTTAAAATGATCAATAAAATATTATTTGTCTAATATTATTATTAAATTACTCCATTGTATTAAATTGGACTAATGTAGGTATTATTTATCTAATTTTACTATAAAATAAATTTAAATTAAAAATAATTATTTAAATTACATGTCGGTTTTAAACAATAACGCATTGTTTTTCACTATTCATCCTAAATTGAATGTTTTCATAAAAGTACCAAAAATTAACCCAAATATAATTTTGATATTCCAAATCCAAAAATGAATTCTATTTCGAAAAATAAGATTTATAAAATTTAAAAAGATGGTATTGATATTCATACCTTTTTTTAATGTGTATTTTGATTGGTCAGGATGTGTTAGAACTTGGAGATGTGTAAAACACATGCTATTGTACTAATAAAAGACATGCATAACATGGATGAATGGGATTTTAAATTATCAAAATATTAGTATGTTTTTATGATAATTGTTTTACCTACACATACACACACCTCCATCTAATATTAAATGAACATAATGTTTATGTGTACGGTGAACTACTCCCTCACAATTTTGTGATTGTTCGAAGTTCCCCTACCACCTATCATAGTGAAAACTACGATGCACAGTATTTTTAAATATGATATATATGATTCTTAATAATTTATTTATTATTCATTAAATTTTAATTATAACATTCATTAATTATTCCCAATGTTGTGTAAATAATATAATTTCATTTATGGAAATGTGGACTAACACCCCCTCTAAGAGATATAAATCATTCATGCTATACAAGGAATCTATAAATTATTGTGTAAATTTACCTAAAAAATTTATATATAATATATATCATTTTGGAATTATAATATACATTTTTTTTCATTTTTTTCTTTCATTTAATAAAATAATGAAATTAATCTTGTCTTCATATGTGCATAGGACCTACCTTCTTCATGAATGGTGCCCTTCATTTTTTGTATCAAAATATTATACAATATTATAGATTAAAAAATATTGGACATATATGATATTAAAAGAATGTTTTATAATATGGAGATGATGGAACCCAAAAAAATTTAATAATAACTCCAAATACAGGAAAAAAACATGATGGACTTGGAAATTAACACATTTAGTAGTCAAAATACTAAAAGAGTCGTAACAAAAAGGTGAATAAATGTTTTAAGAAGATAATATATGATATTATTAAGATTATTATGGTTCTAATATAATATGGTATTATATTTTAATCCACTATAAATGAGGATAAAGACAACATAACAATAGGAAGGTTAATGTAAGGTACTCTTGTTTTACATTCCCTTTCATAAGGAATGTGTCATGTACACCTCTTACTTGATTGGATTAGTGAATCTACATAAAACTTTTATCCATAATATCATGAACCATTTTTCATAAATGTATGATAAAAATTCATTTTCAGGGATTATAAATTTAATGCTAAACTTGGTATGGGATAAATTCGTACGTTTAATAATTAATTTCCAAAAACATATTCTTAATAATTATCATTGTAATCTATCTCACATTTCTAATTGTTAACCTTATCATGAAAAAATAATTGTATTATAATCATTTATCATTCTAAATTTAATTTAATTGCCATATTATCATAATATTTATATAATTAATTCCTAAACTATACACCATTTTACATATTTTGTAAACTTTGATAGTTATTTTATTATTTTGGAAATTATTGATAAGAATATGCTATTTATTCAATACAGATATTTTATAAGTATAATTAGTTATTTTGATTATTTAATATGAGAAATATTTTGGGAAAAAAATTAAGGATGGATCTCAAACATTATATAGCTCCTCGATGCATCGATACGTTCTCATTAATCATATTAGATTGAAATATTAAAGAGGTTTATATCCATAGTTTTAAACCATATTGTGAAAAGTCATCATGGTAATAGGTTTTCATGTTCCACAGACATGAAAATCATTAATAATGAATATAAAACATCTAGATTAGTTTATTATTCACCCATGAGATTTATTTTCGACATATCTATTGATACATTTCAATATCTATTTATTCATTTAGATGGCATGAGATTCCATTTCTTACCTTGATATATGAATACGTCCTTATCTATTTATTGATTAGAATGTGTTTTCAATTTACCACCTTGACATGTAAATTTATTATCACTAATTCATTATTTCCTCATATTTACATACCCATTCTGAACATTAGAGCTCAACCTTATTATTTTTCTTTTATAAGGTTATGAATAAGAAATATTTGAATATTATTTCACGGACATAGTATGTATTATTTTATTATTTTTATTGTTCTTATATCATATTTCCCAATGTATTATGGGAATTATCTTTGTAATATAGATTTACATTACTGATAAACTGAAATATTAATCAAAATTTTATTCCTTATAATAATTCCTATGTAAAAAAAGAAATGAACTGGCTCTCGACATCTGGGGTCGATGCATTACAGTTGGTATCAAACAAAGTTTAACAACACCCATGGAAAACAGATTTAGAAAACATAGAATATAGAACATGAACATTATATAGACATTGAGTAGAATTATATAAGAAAATAAATGATTTTTTGTAATGTAGATATTTTGTGGGTAGTTCTAGAAATGCATCCCTATCTAGATATTACAAGTGGAGTTAGTTTTTTTACAGATGTACCTAGTGGTAATAAATCTGACAAGGGGTTTTGGGCCTTACTTGGGGATACCTAGTACAAGACAGTATGCCTTAATATTCACCTAGTTTTAAGATCCAGTGGGATACACTTATAATAGATCACATTTTCTATACCTACCATTATGATCTATTTAAATCTAAGGATTTAATGAAAGTAAATAGAGTTTATAGATCTATGATTTATGATACATTAATTTATGTTATGTGACATACCCTGTTTAGATATATAGAATGTTCATAATTTTATTAGCTAATTTAGTATATGGAATTGTTTATAAATGGTTCACAGTTTAAGGAATGATAACTCCACCAATGCATGTGATACCAAGAGTGAGAAGGATCATATATTTTATGGACTTATTCTGACACTGTGAAGGGAAATAGTGTCACATGTATTATCTTCATATGAGAATATAGTATAATTTGGTGAAAGTATATATAAAGACTTAATTTGACTTCAATTTATTTCAAGGGAATGAAGATAAGAAAATGATTCCATAGAAAAATATGGGAAAATGTAATAATGTAAAGAAGGGTTTTGAATATGTGATAATAGTGGAAAGAGTCACTCTGGTATATGCCTGAAGAGAATGTGAGTATTTTATATTTTTAAAGAAAATGGACACCATGTTTGGGATTGAAAGGGTATGAAAAATGATTCCAATTTACAATTTATAAATGGAAACTATATAAGACACTATATGAATCAATGTCTTAAGAATATATGGAATATACCCCAAGTGATTCTATTTGATACTAATCATGTTATGATAGTATTTTAGATGAAGAATAATGATTTATATGTCTATTCATGAATTATGACATTTTAATATTTTATCAATAATGTTACGGTTTTATGAAATATGGAATATGTGAGGATTGTAAGATATTAATTATTCCTTAATGATTTGATCTCATATGTTTAAAGGTACCAATAAAACTTAGTCATTATATTTTTTTTAAACACATGATTGAGGGAAACACAACCCTTTGTATGTTTTTTATTTTGTGATAATGATGACTAAATGATTGATTTGTGTAAGTGATACTTGCCTTGGAATTAATTAATGAAATTTTAACAAGTGTTTAATGATTTCATTATAGAGTTTATAACACATTTGGATTTATGTAAAATATACAATAACATGTTCCTTATATAAGGAATAGGGATGAATTCATGTTTCCAATGAGGATTTATGGTGATTTGAGTTATTACCATATTTCAAGTGGTTAAATGATTTACATGTCGAGAATGTAAAAATTTATAGCTTCTACATGTGTATTCAATGAAAATGAAAAGTTCATTTTGGAAATTCAGTGACTACAGATACTAATAACTTGATTATAGTATTTTGTAAAAGTAAACCATTTATAAAATTGTTTAAGAGGATCAATGTATAAGGTTCTCGAGTTCAATGTATTCCTTCACTATATGATGCATCACTAGCTTTGATATTTTGTAGATATATTCCAAGGAATAATAAAAGGAAAATAATATATTTATAGAAATATATATTTACATATATTATTATAGTGTGAATTTATTCCTTAATGATATAAAAGGGTGTATCAAAATAATAATTTTTTCCTATTATTATCATTTTTGATGATATAAATGGGAATTATTCACACCATTGTATTGTGGTTTTATGTTCTAAAAAGTTCATATTAACAAGTTATCTATCACACTTCATTATAATATGATTTTTCAACTTTTTTATATATCTCTGTTTTCATTTCCCACGCATGTTCTACTACTATGGAACCAGGATACGTGACCAATGTTGTTTCCTTTATCACTTACTTGGAATATGTTTTATTTAAAATATTTATGATGTGGATTCATAATCAATAATTTATTTTCAATCACTGAATTTCTAATATCTTTTTTAAATTTTGTTGATTAAAATTAATTTAGGTGGGAATAATTTGATGCCCTAAAAATATAATGTATGAACCTTGTATTTGATAGTGTGTATGACACACAACACAAAGAACCTAAGGAAATATAATATTTGGAAACTTTATAATATATTTAATATTTATAATGGATTCTAAATATAAATTCAACAGCTATTTATCTTTTGTCAAATAGAATAAATACCTTACTCAATAGCTTGTGTTACAGAGAAGATTGACTATCCTCGACGGCTTGCATTACACAGAAGACCATGTTTCGTAAATAAAAATGTGCTTTCAATATATTATTACATAATATAATATAATATAAAATAGAATATATTTTTATTTTTATTACACCTATTAACTAGATTTTTATGATTTATGGTATATACAAATATTTGGGTTATCAATTAATGATAAATGAAAATAAGAGCCAATTGGATATAAAACAATTTTAATTTTTATTCATCGAAAAGAGTTCTATATTAATAAAAATATATAATTACTAATAGTTAATTATTTTAATGGTGTATAAATTTTATATATTAAATTAAATATTTTTTATATTTATCATTTTTTTTGATAATCATAATATAAGAACAAACCCTTATTCAAACATAAAAATCCATATTTTATTAAGGCATTTTACCACATTTTAATGGTTTTTCATATTTTTAAAAAGGAATGTTGACACATTGTAAGAATGTTTTTGGATAATATAAAAATAACTTTTTAATATTTAATGTCAAAATTATCATTTGGTGAATTTTTTAATTGTTTTTACAAACATTATTTTTTTTATGAATAGTGAAAATATTACAATTTGATTAATAACTGTATTTTTGTCAAAATAATTATTAATGATAAATTATATATATAATTTTTTTAAGGTGAAACCATATCAATTAATATAATTTATTTTATTATAATCAATTTAAAATTGATATTTTATATAAAAACTTAATATTTTGTTCATTATTGTACTAATACTAGTTAATTCATATGTTTGCGAGATTAACATTAATTTTAATATTCCATATTCTTTGATGTGAATTTATAAAATGAAACATAATAAATATGAATAATTATAATATTTATAGTATAACAACACAATATTAATTTTTGATAAAAAATATTTGTAAAAGTGATCAAAATTTATTACAATAATGATTGTCAAATTAAGCATAATTTGCGACTAAGCATTAATCATATGGTCCCAAATAACCTAGACACGTGTCCAAACCCAATTTTCTGGCCATATATTGAGAATAAAACTTCCATTATTGTGATTTTATGGTTTATAGTGACATTTTATTAGGTATGATCGTGTGTATACCTAACATGAATCCAAATATTAAAAGTGAGTCATTTTCCTAACATATTAAAGGTCACCACCTCTCCTCCTTCATCCCACCTCATAAGAAACATTATATCATAAAAACAATTCCAAAATAGTCATAGAAACCCCTCTCATATACCTAGATTCATCCCTTTGGGCATGAAACCACCTAAGTAATCCTTTAGGTAGAATCCAAAAGAAGTTACCGGATTTGGAGGTAACTCCTTCTCTAAATATTCATAGTTTCATTTCCATTTTACACTTGCTAACATAATAATATTATATTATTACATAAAAACGATATTATAAATATAATATTATTTTTTATTCTAATTGTTTGAACTACACTTACCCACACCTCAATATTATGGGTAGAGAACATAAAACTTTTGTATATAGAAAACAACAACCTCACAAAAAGATGATTGATCAATTTCCCCTACCTACTCGCATGTTGGACATTATGATGGGAATTGTGTTCATATATGATATATATGTTATTTATAACGACTTTATGATTTTGTAACATTAGTTTAGAATATAACTGTATGCTTTCCATGTTCTGTAAATACTATAATTTCATTTTAGGAAGTGTGCACATCTTCCCCCACAATGTGATATGACTCATTCATGAAATACATATAATTAATAGAAGATGGTGTTAATAAAACTATTTAACATATATAAAATATATATGGTACAAAAATAATAATTTATATATATATCATTTAGGTTTCATTATTTTAATACAATAATGAAATGATTGCATGGTTCATGAATACATTCGGCTTACTACCTCGTTGAACGATGCACATCATTAATAATCTACAAATGTTAGGGATTATTATAGAAACATATATAGTAGACAAAAATTATATTAAAATCATCATTTATGTTTTTATGTGATGAAACCATGGAAAAGTTATCTAAAAAAAACATAATAAGTAAAAATAAACTCACCGAACACGGAAATTAACAACCAAAATAGTCAAAATAATGAAGGTGTGTTAAAAACGGGTAAAAGTAGTCTATGAAGAAAATATACGACATTATAATTATCATTGCGTTTTTATAAATATTGGTAAAATATTTTAATACACTATACAGGTAGTTAAAGACCACACACAAAAAGAAATGTTAAGTGAAGTGATTCTAGTCTATCTTTTTGTTTCATAAGGGATAAACCATATATATTACATACTTCATTTGATTAACGTATCTAATTCCCATTTTATAAATTAGATAATTAATCCTATAATTTTATTGTATGAAAAAAATTAATTCATGGGGATTATGAATTTAATGTCTCTAATGATTTGGTATATAGGGGGTACTTAATGATTAATTTCCAAAACCACATTCTTAATGATTATCTTTTCAATATGACTTACTTTTTGGGTCATTAGACATATCATGAAACATTAAATTCATTTTAGTCACTCTTCATTCAAGATTTACATGATTATACATATTCTCATATGATAGATATTAGTATTGGCTAAACTATATACTATTTTACACATGGTATCTACTTTAACAGTTAATTGATTATTTGGGAAATTATTGAAAAAATTGTATTCATTATTCAATACAGTAATCTGATAAGAAATACTATTTATTTTGATTATTCAATATAATTAAGGTTTTGGACTGTAAATGATGGGTGGATCCAATACCTTATACTGATTCTCAGTGAATCGATAGGTTATAATGAAGAAAATTATTTAGCTAGCTTAAATAGGTTTCTATACATAGTTTTAAAATTCCTGGTGAATGTTCTGGATGGAAATAAGTTTTTCGATTATTTAGGTAAGAAGTCCATAAAAAAACTAGTCCCCCCCCATTTATATTTAGTTATTATTCCTCCATGAAATATTTCATGACATACCTATAGATACATTTCATTGTTTGTTTGTTCATTTATATGACATATGATTTAGTTTCTTACCTTAACATATTGATATTTCCTTATCAAGATTTTGAATGGAACATGTTTTAAATTAATCACATTTTTATGCTAATTCATTTCCATTAATTATTTGTTTCTAACATTTAACTTACCCTTACAGATCATTTGACCCCACACATATTTTGTTTCTTACCCTAGTCTATGATGAACAATGATTTTAATAAGAATTCAAGGACGTAGATTATATCATTTTATAATGATTCATGTTTTCATTTTATAATATTTAAAATGTTTTGATAAATTGTACGAGCTATGAAATTCTAGGGTTGAGGTGTTACATACTCTAAGCTGGATGCATGGATTGAAATGATGCATTTATAATGAAAAAAGACCCATTTTCAAAGGTGGAATAGTTTATGGAGGGTGTCCATGCTGCATTGTTAATATTTTGACCCCTTCCTCTGTATAAAAATGTGGCACATCGTTTCTTGGGGAAAAATATATTATTTTTCCTAACTGTGTGCCAACCATTAATAGCCACATGTGCTTCCTATTTTAGACAAATTTAACTAAAAATACACTCAATAAATACCCAACCATGTTATTATAATTTAATCGGTAATTCAATTCATGAAAATGATTATGAAGCATCTACGTAATGGTCAGGATATTGTAATCTCCAACATTATTACATAACATACTAGAGCGGTACTCCCAATAATCACTATACATAATATGTGAACTATTATAGCCACATTGAAATAATGTTTTGTTCTCCCTCACAGTATCCAAAATATGGCCATGTTTCTACAACACTCAAACCAATGACATGGCTTTTTGTTTCAATACATTATCACTGCAATCGACAACAAAAGTTTGATAGTTCCAAAAAGATTCATTATCCTCAAGCTCCACATCATCAACTCCAAACATATGAAAATGATTAGGGAGATACTTATGAAGTCACGACATATGAATAAAAATCATTCACAACACTATGACTCTTTAGATGATCCAATTGATTCATCACCATTCTTATCCGGTCAGTAATCTCTAATGGTCTGAAAAAATAGGGCACAAATATTCCCACCCTCAGAATCTGATAGTGACCTAATATCAATAATAGTTGATAGAAAACATGATCACCTACTATAAACTAAAGTGGTTGTTGATTTCAGTTTAAATAATCTTTATAACATCCAATATTTTCTTACATTTATATTACATCCAAATAGAATCATATTCATTATTTAAGATAAAAGAACATGAAAATACCATATAAGTTTAAGATATTTATAAAATAGGAAACATAAAAAAATAATTCATAACAATTATTAATTGTCTCCCAATTATTTTGTCATAAATTGAACCCCTTTTTGACACATCTAAATTAATACCATTTTCTACATCTGGGGGAAATGAAACATGAGAAAGGGTGAGCGCATCTTATCTATAAGAGCATACAAGAGATGTAGCAACCATATCATAATCATGGGATAGAATAAATTAAGAAAAAAATTGTAAATTATATCATGAAAATCAATTACCATGATCTCATGTCATTCAAAACATCATATATGTTCATAAAGAATATATTTCTTGAGATCATAACAAAAAACCAAAAAAATTTCATATCCATAAGCATTGAAAATAATTTATATATTATTCATGGATAATTATAAATATTTTCCTAGTTTTAATGGTCCATTACTAAATCTAGATCACTCGTCATTCAATCTCTCTCTTTCTGAGAAAGTTTTCAATCCATTTCATCCATGTATTACTGAACATAGATCATTTCCCCTTATAGTCTTGTTTATATCATTTTTTACCAATCCATTGTATAGATGTATTGGTATCACACATCAAATAATGAAAACTAATAATATGTGGTCTATAATAACATAATTCATTCAACATCTTAGAATGCATGAACTGAAATGAGTTTCATAAACATCATTCGATCACAAAATTATATATGGAAATGAAATGGGTTTCATATATTTCATTCCATAATAAACCTAAAACAAATATATGAATAATATTGATAATATCCTTGAATTACTATCCCAATTAATGTATATATGGAATCATAGAATGTTATTGTATATGGAGAATAATTTTTATAGAACACGTGAAGTTAATTCCTGAGGAAGATGTACATTCAGTTTTTGAAAGTGTTTTCTTTTCCTAAAATTACATACATTTTTAGAAAATAAAATTAACTTTAATAAAATTGTAATCCTAATAATTAATCACGAAGTAATTAAGGAATTATTAAATAGATAAAATCCATTAACTACATATAAGTTAAAATAAAAAATTCCAATAATACTTTTGCTGAAGAATTTACAAGGTAAATCGTTTGGAATATGAAAAAAATAATACACTAATAAAATATAGGAAAAATTTACACAAGGGTAAAAATGAATATTAAATTTCATTTAAATAACAGTAAAAACATTTTGGTTATTTCGGAATCATGGTCATGGAATATAATTGTTCCTTGGGAAAAATTTACATATAAACTAACCTAGAATATAATGTGATTGTCAAATTTACACTTACATTAGGATTAATTACTTTTTTACGTGTCCTGAAATAACGTATAATATATTTAATAATTTGATAATTTTTTTAGAGAACCATGTTTATATTTATGATACCATATATGATAATATAATAACCCTTTTGTTCATAAAATTTCACTATTACTCTTTTTTTAGTTTTTAACTAACTCATTTTCATATGCTTGTTTTGTCATATAAGACCCAATTATATTTCATATGATATGGTTTCATAATTTCTAAAATGATGTTTAGGTTATATATATATATATAATTTTTATTCACTATAAAAATTTCTATAGTAATTCTTGAACGGTGAATATGGAAAATCAAGTGCATCGCATCTTGGAGATGGTAGCATCTATGCACGCACAAGCATTGATATCATTCCCTTAAAATATATTGGTAAATAAGTGGATGGTATATATTTTTCCCCGAAATAATATAATTATATTATAATTATAAATATATATATATATATATATATATAATAATTCCATCACTATACCCATCCAAATAATGTAGTGATTAAAAATTGATAACAACACGACATGGAGACGATATGCCACACACACAAACACACACACACACACGTGTGGTACTCTGTCATTTCATATGGTAGATAAATTATGTAATATGGTAGTTACATAACAATAATAACATCTACAAATATTTTTGTACCATATTTATTAGTTTATAATGGAAAAACCCATGAAACCGAATTATAAGAACAAATAATCTTGAAGGAGTGTGTAAAAAATATTACCTATTATCAAGTGATCTCCCAATAAATATCTTTTTTGGGACAACAGTGTTGGTCTTTTGAGAGTAATAATCCTATATAATGTCATTGGGGACTATTATAAGTAAATGTGTTTGGTTTGATCAATCTTTAACACTCAATGTGATGAGATTATGTGATGGTGGAGGTTCCCTTTTAAAAATGTGGTGACAGTACTTTTGGAATTTCTGAAAATATTATTTTTTAATAAATTCAATATCAATCCAAATACATCCAAAATCCATTTTATTCAAACTCAAAATGTTATGGTGTAGTAATATCTAAAAATAATTAACATTGGAATATTGTTTTTTTATAACATGTCATTTTGATTAATACTTACATAACAAATTTTAATTTATATTAAGGTAACCAATTTTCAAATGATAAAATGTTTTATATTTTAATTATGTGATTTCAATTAGACCATAAAAGAAAAATATATAAAAATTTTAAATTATAAAATTAATATTTTTTATCAGGATGTTTTTTGAATTTCAATTAATTTAATAAAACATTAATTTCATAAAATATCATCTCTTTCAATTTTTATACTTTTTATTTTTTGTATTTCTAAAAATATCATGATACAAATTTGACATTGAAAATAATATTTTTTATATTCCAAAAAATTCATGGATTTCTATAAAATTATTTTAATACATTAATTATATCAAATTTATATTTATTTTAGTTTTTTGTTAGACATTCCTTGATATTACCATTACTAAATTAATTACTGGAACAATGTAGTCTAATTATTTATTATACATTTTATTCAGTAAAAATTAGAAATTATTTTCTACGATGAAGATATATTTTTATATTTAATAATCATATTTATAGTCTTATATACCTATTTTGTATATATATATATATTATGTAATATTATTTAAAACATCAATGTGGAAGTTTTAAATTTTTATTAAATAAAATATTATAAATATCATAATTTCTTCGATGTGGCACAAAATGAAAAAAATATATATATTATGTAAATATTGTTATTTATATAATAATATTTATTAATATTCATTCATAACATTATTTTTTTCTAATATGTACACATTAGAGATATTAATGGAATAGAAAATGAAATTTTTTGTATTTATTAGTTTCAAATGTTACATAAGTTATTTTGACATATAATTGTCCATTAAATGAATAAATTTACTTCCATATGTTTTAATTATAGAATTTAAATAATCCAATTATTTTTTGGCATTGTTTGGGAATATTTTATTGACTTTCTAAAATTAATTTTATCATAATTTACCAAATTTATCATTTACACTTGTAACAAAATTTACCATGTTTACTAATCATATTGGACCATAATAAAAGTGACCTAAATGATAAATTTTGAAATTATGAAATCCAAATTTTCATCCAATTTTCAAAATTCAAAACAAAAAAAATGCAAGATTGTATAAATTATATCAATTTAATTACATTGAAATTATTTTTAGAATATTTCCCTCTTCAAGGAAATTTTTTTATAATAATTTATTTTATAAAATAATTTAAAAATAATTTACCATTTAAATAAAAATGATCTGATAAATATTTAAAACTAATCCAAAAAATTTTACCTTGAATATATATATTTTTAAGAATCATATAGATTTCAATAAAAAATTATGTATATTCACCCATCCATAAAATTATATTATCATAAAGAAAAAAATTAATATTATTTTTACAAAATAAATTCAAATATTGAATTCTTTTTTTTAATTTAGTTTTAAGAACAAGGAAAAATAATTTTTAAAGAATATGTATAATGTGATTGGACATAACATTGTGTGAGTATTTTTTAATCCCTTAAAAATAAATTCATCTTGAATTAGAGAATTAAATTATATTAGTTAGTTATTCTTATTTATTAAAACCTATTTAAGTTCCAAGTTATAATGGTCTTTTTGAAATAGTAGTGTCTTATGGTTCATTTAAACTCACGGTTCCATGAAATACATACTACTGAGGAATTAAAATTATATAATGAGAAATATTTCATAAAAATATTTTGGTGTTTCAATATACCCATAGTAAAATGAATTTTGACATCAAAATACATCACATGTATATAAACAAATGAGGATAACTCTACCTCTACACATCCTCAAGTTCGCACATAGCTTCCTCAAATAGATGGTTTTTCCTTAACATATTAACCAAGAAAGTGGTGTAGCTTCATAAAACTTTATTTTTCCAATCCATAATATATATTTTTTGTTGTTTATGAGAAATATATATCTTCTGAAATATGTTTTCTGAGTTTAGTACTTTTGAAGGATCATGTATGTAATTTCTTAGGAGAGATACCAGGAACACATCATATACATGATAGTGATTCAGTGGAAGCTCCATTATATAATCCTCCTTCAAAGTACTATCATGTTTTTAAAAAGGAATGATATGCCTAGTAATTAGTGTGCCCTTTATTCCAAATACTCATAATATATTCAAAGGACATATTCATAGAAAGGAATTTTCACCCACTTCATATTATATACATTCTCTTCAATTTTTATCATATTTTTGTGGTCGACTCTATTATACACTTATGTGATATAGAATAGTCATGTCCTTCTAAATCAATTCCTCAATTAGATCATGTTCTCAAAGCATTAATTCTAAAAATTCATTCTAGCATGGTGTAGTCATACACATCATACCATATAGGCCTTTGTATGAATCCATCTGAACACTACATTGAAATATATTATATTAATAACATTCTACCAATGGTAGGTTTGGGTCCCAACGAAATTTGAATTATATAGAGTAAGATCTCAATTATTACAATATATTTTAAATTTTCCTCTCAAACTGACCATATGTTCTAGGATGATAAGTAGTGATGAAATTTATAATTTTATCCAGATTCAGATGAGGACTCTTCTAGAACGTTGTGGTGAACATTAGATATCGATATGATATAATAGACTTAGGTACTCAATGAAATCTAACAAATTAATTTATATATGACATAGAATGTAGATCAAGAGATAAACCATATCTAAAAAACTTAATCATTATAACTTTATAGGGTATTCAACTGTAAGTCATATTACATAATAGAGTTTAGATATTTTTTATAAGTCCCACAACAAACCCCATGATGATGTTTTCATATTTCTATTTTGGTATACGTAATGGTTGAAACATCCCCTGAGACTTTTTTCTCTTGTCTATAAATTTCTAACAAACCAAGAACCGAGAAACATATAACACAATATTATTCTTTATGCATCCTAGATGAAAATACTCATTCAAGTATTTATATATCTTTCTACTTCTAGGATTAATGGATAAGGATGAACTATGAGCATCATCCTAAAACTCCATTAATTGTTTCATGTGACCAATAAAATTATGGGTTCAAAATCATATTATTAAAATTCTATATAAGTTGTCCACATGTCAATTTCTTGTATTGTGTTGTAGTATTAAATATTTATTCACCTCCTTAATTAGGAAATGTACAGATGGTTAAACAATCATTTGATAAAGATAATATTTCTCCCTATTCATTATGATATTCATATCCATCCTTTGTAAATGTATAAATATTATGTCCTTTATGATCCTCATCATAGATATGATAGCATGGTCATTTCAACTCAAAGAATAATCCACTTTATTCATATTTATAGGGTGGTAATGTCTTAATGATTGAAATTTTTTAATTAACTGCAACCATCTCATTTAATGAATTTTCAGCTCCATTTTAGTGAGAATATGCATTAAAATTTTATGATCATTATATATATCACACATTTTCCCATATACATAATTCATCCATATCATTAATGAAAATATAGTGACAGTTATCCCTAAATCAGGTGTCTGGTGATTTTTTTAATAAATTTTCATTTTCTATGAGGCATAAGCTATCACCATATCATTTTAATCAAGGAACATCTAGTCCTCCTCTTTGATGAATCATTGTATATAAAAACCCATTATCCAAAAAATCATAGTGTGAGAATGGGATGATTAAATAATCATGTTTTCAACTCCATGATATTTTATTAACATTTTCTTCCATATGAACTTATCGCATTTATGAGTCAACATGGTTAGCCGATAAGATTATCAGTATAAATAATTCAAGAAATGTTGATAATATCTATCAAAACCATGATAACATCAAGTTTTAGATACTTGTTTCTATCTATTACTATGTCTAATAACTTCTATCATTTCTAAATCCATATATTTCACCTCTCTAGAGATTTTCTGGCCAAAAAATTAATATTTTTTAAGCCTCAATTCACCCATGGTATATTGTTCATAATGACTATCTTTTATTAGGGTCTTCAGTAAAATTATCAATGTATCATCATGTTCATAATTTATCATCATATATGTATGAATATCATCTTTAAATACTTCAAATAGTTGATCATGAAATTCTCTAAAAACATTATTCTTTAAATCCATGATGATTGTGGGGAAATTTTTATCCCCAAACGAAATCACTATAAATTCATAGTGTCCATTTCTTGTATGTAATTAAATATTTGGTATATCCTCATTCGTGAACCATGATTAATAATATCTATAATGATGATCAATATCAAAAAAGTATTTAGATCCACGTAGATGGTAAAATTAGTCTTGAATATGGGGAATATAATATTTATTCTTGATAGTGACAATGTTATGTTCTTGATAATCAATGTGGAGTCTCATTGATCCATCCTTCTTCTTAAAAATAATTAAAGGTTCACCACATGGTGATGTAATAGTGTATATAAACCCTTATCAATATTATCTTGTAGTTTTTTCATCAATTCCTGCAACTCAATTGGGTTTATTCTAAAACGTGTCTTTGAAATAGGCATAGAACACAAAATTTGATCTACAGAAAACTGATATTTCTGATTAGGCTTAAAAATGATAAATTCTTTTAGAAAAACCTAAAAAAATGATCCTCTAAAATAGATTTATATTTAATGGTGACTTTACCCTTAACAATATGTGAAATATTACCTTCCTTCATAGGAATTAAGACCATATGATGGTTATAATTTCCACTGATGATCATATTAATCATTATATACATAGCTGATCATATATTCATTAAGAATATGAAATGTGACTTCGCTTAATTAGAAATTTATATGATATCCATATAGGTAAAACCAATCCATAACATTAATCACATCAAATTCAACAAAAGAAATAATCACTAGATTTTCCAGTAGATCATTCCAAAAAACAACAATAAGAAAAAAAGTGTGAACATTTCATTTCATTGTTGTTTTATTTTCAGTTTCACTAGTGACTCAACATATAATATTTTATTTAATACTGTGATACTCATATAAATTCATTAGTAATAAAATAGTTGGAGTATCCATAATCAAATAAATTATTTTCTTCAATATAGTGCATGGTATGTGCACTATTCACCACATCATTTTCATACTCAACATCCCTAATAGTTAACTCTTGTAATTTTACTTCGTATTTGACCATTAATGTATACTTGAAATGATAATCATTAATAACCCATGGATTAAGCAAATTGGGTAGAATAATAGGCATTGAAGTATGGGAGTTTTATATTTTATATCTATTTCACTATTCTCATCAATAGTTATTTTTTCCCATCATATCACAAGTCAACTGACCAATGAACATATTTCTCACATATAAAACATTTAGTATTCCCCTTATTATAGTTTCCTCCATGTTTATTTCCCCATTTAGAGAACATTTTAAACCTTGTACTCTTTTTACTATGTTTTTTGTATTTTCCCATGAATTCTATTTTTCCAATTCTTATAAAACACATAAGATTTATGGGTGACTGTAATCTCCATAACAAAATTGAGAGAACATCAAAGTATTCCCTGATATATACAATATTTTCTTCTAGCTAGTAATTTTTTAATACATGGGTTTATTCACCTATGAAATATATCAATCTTACTCTTATATTGAATTATAATTCCTTATACACACATTTCATGTCTTGTAAAATTTTCATAATAGGTACCAATGAATTCATCAACTTATTTTCATAACATCCTGAAACTCCTTCTCATACATTTTATGGAGAATTTGATTATATATGTTATTTAAAAATACATTATTGAACATTTCACATTCAATATATTAAATTTATTCTAGTTACCTCTAGTTATGGGGAAGATTACACCATTGTTCTACTTGACCTTCAAAACGATAGACTAACAAAACAAATTCATCATGATTTGAACATTAGAGATCTAAGAATATATTTTTATTGGTCCTGATCCATTTTTCATCCACTAGTGGATCAATAGACACATTGAAAATATGTGGACACAACCTCATGATGTAGTCAATAAAAATTTGTTCCCCCTATGATCGTATGGAATTCCTGCAAGATTTTGGGCATTAGAAAGTTATGTGAGTATAGAAAAAAGTTTTTTCATTCCTACTAAAATAAAATATATTTGATATAGAAGAAATAAAATGCATTACCTATCACTTTAATCATTATTCTTGTCCATTTATCTTCCATTCATTAAATAAAACAAATAATCATAGTATGAGAAATACTAACAATAATAGAAAAACCACATAAATAAGGTAAATTAAATATAAAATTTCAATTAATGAAACATCATGTTTTATCGAATGTTATTTATAACAATCTTTGAAACTCATGGATTATTAACTATACATATACCTCTCCTTAGCATCTTTACTAAAGTATTATCATTCAAATATCAAAAGGATAACTAAAACTGGAATTCATTTCAACTATTATGGTTCATACATTTCATACATAGATATTACATCCTAATAGAATAATATTTATTGTGTAACATAACATAACAATTCCATAACACTATAATTTTAGTGATTTCAATAACTGATAAACATTAAAAAGTGGTTGGAAAGACATCTACAACATATGTTGTTTATTCCTTCATAACCAGAACTCAATTTTGACACATCTTACTTAATTCCATTCATCATATCCTGGGGAAAAATATAATAAAGGGTGATATTTAATGCTCATAAATTATATTCTAGAGAAATATAAATAATAAAATAATTATGGTACAAATTAACATAAGAAAAACATTTTAAAAATATATCATGTATATCAATGACCATGAGGTAATGTCATGAGAAAAATAAAATAGGTTCATAAAGAGGATAAATCAGGATATTGTAACATATGAAATAATATTATTAAATTCCCATAAGAAAAGAAAATCATTTAAATATTTTTAAAGTCTCATTTAAAAGACCATTATAATGGAAGAAGTCCTTTACTAAATCGAGTACACTCCTCATTCCATCCATATGCTTCTGAACCATTATTATTTCTCATTTTAGTCATATATATATCATGAGAAATGAATATTTACGTAGTTCATTGAATGGAGATTGTGGTCTAATCCACCAAATAATGAAATACATAAATATGTGTTTCATAACAACATAAAACATTCATCATATCAGAACTCATGGAATTAAATGGGTTTCATAAACATCATTCATTCAAAATATGACCCATGAGAGAAATGGGTTTCATAAATATTATTCCATAAAACAAATAAAAGCAACCATAGTAAAAATAGGAAAAATATCCCAAACAATTCACAATCAAATTATAAGTAAAATCAATTAATGTTTTTGTATATGGAAAATAATTATGATAAAACAAAAGAAAAGTTTTGTTAATGAAAATATTCATTTTGATTTGGATAAATTTTATTTTCTTAAAATTTTAAAAAAAAATTAAAATAAATCATTTGCAAAAAAAAAATTATAATATTGTTAAAACTTATTCTAGGTGTTAAGTATTATTAAAACCATTATAATATGTTCATGTTGTATAGGTTAAAATAACAGTTTTAACTCATTATTTTTTCTCGAAAAGTCCAAAAGTAAAATGTTAAGAATACCAAAAAAAATTCCTTTCATTCTGTTTTGTGAAAATTTATACATGTATAAAAATGACATTAATAAATTTTATAATAATAGTAAAAATATTCATGATTTTTTTAATGAAAGATGCACATTTATGATAAATGTTCCATGGTAAATACTTACATATAAAATATCCCATAAAATAATGGGATTGTGAAATTAACCATTACAATTGGCTTGATTTTCATCATCTGTATAAAAAAATTTTTAATAATGAACTAAACAAGTCTATTAAATTATTTTATAATCAAATTCATATTTTTGATATCATATATGATAATATTATCAATCTTTTATTAATAATTTTTCATTATTAAACTTTTTTTTTGCTGTTAGCTACATCATTTTCAAATGCATGTTTTGTCCAATAAGTCCAAATTATTTTTCATATGATATCATTCCATAATTTGTAAAGTTTTATTAAGGTAATATATAATATGTTTATCAAATTAATTCATTATAAGAATCTATGTAATCTTTCATTAATGGAAAATATTATAATAAATTGCATCAATTAGTGGGGATGGTTTATTGTACTTTTGAACAAGTGATGGAATCATCCCTATAACAGTAAAAAGATAAGGAATTTAATTTTATATATTTTGTTCCAGAATCAATTCCAGGTCATAATATATATATATATATATATCCAATATTATTACCATCCAAATAAAGTGTTGATGAAGGACATATTACACCACGGTGCAGGGATGGTTGGCCATACGTAAGCGTGAATTGTATTTTTGTGTTTCATAGTGTATATAAATGGTGGAATAAGTTTTTACATAATCATTATAAAATATCATCATTTATTAGATACAATAGTTTGTACTTTTTAATGGAAATAATATATAAATATGAATTAGTAGAATAAATAATAATGAAAAAGTCGATAATGTATATTACCTCTTTTTTGGTGAGCTCCAAATAGATCTCCCCTTATAGACACTAGGGTAGGAATTTTGGGAAAAAAACACCTCTATAATGTTACTATGGATGATGTGAATGGAAATGGATTGGGGATGATCACGATTGAAGATTCGTGGTGATTTAAAGTTGTGATGCGGAAGGTGCCCAATTATAATTAAGGTATGTGTAACTTTTGGAATATCTAAAAATATTAATTTATATAAAATTAAATCTCAGTACATATACCTCCAAAGGGCCATAGATTCTAATATTATATTAGATATTGTTTTAATATCATCTAAAAAATATTTTTTACATATTTTTTTATGACCCTGAGTTGGGAAATTATTTTATCATTGTAGTTACATTGTTATTCGAACCATGTACCTTCACACATGGAACTGTTTAGCTTGAAATTTTGTGTCTTGGGAATATTCCATGATCTACACACGGTTAGGGAAACGATGTAGCACGAATTAAGTTATGTTCTTGAATTTGGAAGTGGTTTTTCTAATGGTTGTACCATGGTTGGGGAAACAATTAATGCATAGCTTGTTGGTGAACATATTCTTTATTATGGTATACAATATTGGCACACGATTTGTAAAACTTTGTGGCCAAACCATTCGAGTTTCCCAAATCATTGGAAGTTTGAATTTCTTATCCTTCACCAATGTTAATTTGACCACATTTTGGATTTATTCTCCCTCTTTAAACCTAGTCGTACCATTGTATCTCCCGTGCTTCCCTCCGGTGTCCCTAATTTTCCCATGGATGCATTTTGAATGTTTGAATGTGTGTCATGAAGGATTTTGTTTGATTTACACTTATTTTTCCTTTTCTATTTTGATTCCGTGGATTCCCATGGTGGGGATTAATTTTTAACAAAATTTAAGATATTGGTTTCATGTTTGGTTCTTTTACTTGGATCTTAGGGTGTGCATAGTGTATCTCGGGCTTGGTTTTCACTTCTCCCAAAAATTTGTTGCATTCATATGTCTTTGATGTATCTGTATCTAGCAATTTATTTTCAGGAACATTCCATTGGTTCATTGTAATTCATATAATTCAATAAAAACATTAAAATCATTCTTGTGATGTGATTGTATGAATATCATTATTTATTTTTTGATAGAAACATGATGTGAAACAGTTTTTAATGGGTTTCCCTAATTATGCTTATATTGAAATTCATGCAATGTGTTTGGGGAAATTCCTCTTATTTTCTAAAAGTGAATTTTACCACATTCAGTGTTACATGGCATTTGATGATTCATCATTGATTTTTGAAATTTTATATTAGGAATTACTATTCTTTAATGCCAATACATGGATTTGAAATATGTGTAAAATGCTTTTGAAAGTTTATTATAGTTTTTATGTTCTTATAGGTGTTATTATGATTATGTTAATTGTTATATCGAATTAATGGAACACATTGTTCCTTGAAAATGGTTTTGGGTGAATAAATATACATTTGAAGTGTGTCATTGGATGTATTCTCATTAATGGGTGCATTGGGTGACCAAAAAAATGATAATTTAAATGATGATGACACATAAAAAATGGTGTTTTCCCAGATCCTCTTTTTTTCCATGTTTTCTCACTCATTTATCGACAATTTTTTCTTGAAATTGTTTCATTATTTTGGACTGGTGATGTGTTTCTTCATATAATATAAACATGATTTACTTTAAAGGACGGCCCATTTGTCATTTTGAGACATTATTTGGGGAATAATTTTAATAAATCACCACTGGGTATTTTTGAGAAATTCATATAAAACCCAGTGGGGCATGCAACTACATGCCATTTCACACATTGAATTATGGATTATTTATAATTGTCTATTTGGCCACATTTTAATGTTGTGGAATTTCAGAATCATTTTTAAATGGTCTTTAAATTAGAATTAGTTTTGGAAATGTGTTTTTTAGTTGGTATATAAGACATTTTTGAAAATGTTCTTCTAAACTCATGTGATGGGGAAGAATGGTTAGTATCTTGTGTTACCCTAAAAAATTTGTTTTTAACATGATATGGTTTTATGGAGTAACTTTAATGTCTTGTGTTTGCTGGAAATTGGTTTTTTAAACTCATTTTAAGTAAGGAATCAACTGGACACTTTTCATGTTTTGGAATATTGATTGAAATCCTGGGAGGTGTGTGGAATGTTTGATATTTACCAATTATTGATAAAGTGGTTTTTTGAATCCAAATGAGGGGATGGTCTGATTGGGACATGTTGTAGAATGGAATTTTTGTGTGTGTTTGTGGTACATTTATTGAGTTTGAAAAAGAAACTAGTTCTTGTCATATATTCCCCCTAGTTTATATTATAGGGTTAGGATTTTGTAATTGATTCCATTAGAACTTCGTATTCATTTCCCTCTAAAGGATTTTTCACAAGGATGTTATTAGTTATGGATTCTATAACTTGTTTCCTCTTGTATTATTATTATAATCCCAGTTTTTCTATATATTATATAGGGGGATGAGGTACATTTTCTTGTCCATCTGAGTAGACGTGTTGGCACTCCCCCACACTGAATTAACAAGGCTAGGTGGGACGATCTAATAGAATTTCTAGTCTAGAGAGGCCTGTTGGTTACTAACTATAGAGCTACACCTTATGTCAAAAGGAGATGAAGATAATATTTTCTTATATTTTATTATGTAATTAAATACTTAAAATCCCAAAATAATGTTATTTTATGGGTAATTGTCACTTTTTTAAATGTATATTATGATTTATAAGAAAATGGAAATATTTAGGGATTTTCATAGCATTTGATCACATTGTTATTTTTGAATAACTTTTACAGTATTATTCTAGTTTGTGTGGTTCATTTTCTAGAATTTCATGATTTAAAATCATCACCCTTTTTTAGACTATGTCTGTAATCCATCATCTAAATTCCCCAAAAAAATAATTCATGTTGAAAAATTGTTCGAGTTGATAGGGTGGACCCACCTCTATAACAAAATCATATATCAGGATACACAAAACTAATTGAGGTTATTCTAATTTGACATGAAATAGGGAAAATGGTAAATTTATTAAATTTATTTTATATTGTTTTGAACTAATTAAGAGGGAAATTTAACATTATATATTTGGATATGAATTATGTAATTTAGGGTGAGAAAGGAAAAAATTCAAAATAATTATTCAATAAATCCTAAATATGGGGTTCAATGATGCTGAAATTTCAATGTTGAATGACGTGTAAATTATGGGACAAAATTCGTGAAGAAACATATTAAATATTAATCCATTTATGGTAATCTATGTGAAAAATTTGAGAGATGAAATTTTGAGTGAAAATTATTCCTTACATCTCCCTAAAAATATAAACCCCATAAACTATTTAAGTTAACCATTTCATGTGGAAAAGGTTGATTTTTGATACTATAAGAGTTCTTTTTATTTTTTATTTATATAAGGTTAGTATTCTTCTTCATTTATATTCTTCATCAATTTCCCTTCTTTGCTTATTATGTGTTTCTCCCAGTAATCTTTTTTTACATGCATGTTTTTTGAGAACTATCCGTCATTGTTGTTCAATGGGGGATTTGGTGGAATTTTTTATTATTGGAAATGAATAATTTCTCACGTTTTAGCCAAATATTTCAGTAGTGCTTAAAATTATTGTAGTGATAATTCACTCCACTTTCTCTACTATTGAATTATTCATCCCCATTCACTCATTTTCATTCTTGTTGGTATCTAAGTCATTCAAATGGTGGAGTTTAGAATATGTGTTTATGTAGTATATATTATTCCTACATACAAATTTATCATTTTAGGGTAATAACGTAAAAATTAGAGGTTGTACATTTAATGTTTTGTATCTCTATATTGAGTTAAATACTGAGAAACATAGGTAATAAAGATTTCAATCACCACAGCTTCATTAGAGTATTTTATTATTTTCTTCTTCTAACAATATTTTATTTTTCATTTAATATATATATATTATATATTATATAAAATGTATCTTCATAATAGAATACCCCCACATATATCATTATGTTTATTTTATATAAGATATATTTTAATAGTTAAAATAATTTTTTTGTGTGTTGTAAGCATCCTCATCAAGAGAATGACCTTGGGTTTGAAATTATATTGAATAATTAGGTAAATAAAATATTTAATAGTGTAAAATTAATAAGTGTACTATCACAAATTTGGTACAAGTATTTGTGGATTCTATGTTCTTTCACAAATTTTATTCATAAATAGCCAAAAACATAAAATATTTAAAAAAACTACAAAAATATATTTGATTCATATCTATAATTTATTAAGACAATATTTATTTTTATAGTGACTATTATTATTATTTTTATTTTGATAATTTTTATTTTTAGCCTAGTATGGAATATAAAATCATGATCCATCAAGAACGAAACTCCACAATTTATCAAGAAAAATTGAAACATCTCAAAAAAGAATTATAAGATGGTTGTGTTCAATCTGATAAAGTTGTTGAAGATAATATATTATGTATGGAACATAAAAAAAGAAAAGATAAGGAGAAAAAAATTATTCCCCCCAAATTTGAAGAATTAATTATTGAGGTTCGAGGAATGACTTGAAGATCCACCTCCCTCTCCACCAAATGAAATCATAGCTTCCATGCTTGAAGAAAATAATTCTAAAACTGAACATTTTGATGGAGATATGATTTATGTTCATTTTTTCATTACTATATTATTAATTATATATTGGATTATAATATCCCGTGTGTATATTTTTTAGATTTAGTATCATTATTATAGGCCCTAGAAGATGAAGATGAAGATGTTCTTTTTGATTAGGAGAGAATGGAGGATCTAGTCGAGTTGTACACTAGAGAAAAGGAGGATTATGGTACAACACACGAAAAATATGTTGAATATTTTGTTGTTCCTATAAAAAAAGGGAAGAAACATATTTTCTGCTTCATTTTCCACAAGTGTATACAACTCCTCCAATATAATAAAATTTAGGTAACCCATATACCCCCTCCCGCTCTGAACCTTATATTTTCTATTTCATCTCTTTTGGTTATTAAGGATTTTTTATTTTAAATGGGGGTTATCACACCATGAATCCATTAATTTATTTTCATAAAATTATTATTTTTTGTTTCAATCTAGGAAACCCCATCCACCTTTATATTGCATTTAATATGTTGTAACTACTTAACTAGGGGAGGTAAAAAAACTAGCACCTATATGGGGATAAACGATGCATTGTCTCCTTTATTTTACCTTTCTATTTATTCTAATTTATTTTTAATATATATTTTTTGATTGTTTTTATATAAATAGATGTTTAATTATGTAAAATATTACCTCAATGTTTTAATTAAAAATTAATTTCATGTAGTATATTTACTTATATTTAGTTTTTCTGCAATTTTTTTTGCAGAAATGATGGGTAGTTAAATTTAAGTGTGGGGGAGTGTCAACCTATTAGTTGTTATTTTGTATATTTTTATTTTTTATTAATTTTTTATGATTAATGTGTTTCAATTAATATTAAAATCACTTTTCATACATGAATATATTTTTTAGATAATTGAAATGATTTTTGATGAAAATTTATTTTAGAGTATAGTTAATGTGATAAACTATTTCCTTAAATTGGATTATCATTAATTTTTTTGCATGTGATTAATTTTTAAAATACATTACCATGAAAAGCTGACTCAAAATATATTTCTAGTCCTTTGAGGTATTCTAAACATCTTAGATATAGACTTTCTAATACCCCACCTTCTTGAAGGAAATAAATATTTTATGTGAGAACCATAATTTTTTATTTTTCTCATTTAATGAATTTGATTTCATAAAATATTATAAATATTATTTATGGGATTCTATATATATCTACATATTTAATATGTGACCCAAACTTATGTCCATCATTCATTACCCCTTAGATTCCATGTATTTACTTATAGGTTTAAGCCATATTACAAACCAGTTTTCTTTTCCAACGCACACTATTAGTATTTTTTAATTTATATTTTAATAATGAGTGTGGGTAAGGGCCTTTCGTGATTATTTTGTGTTAATTATTTCTTTATTGTGTGATGTGAGGTGTTTGTTAAAACATTAGGCTATGGATAGTGATAGAATTGTGCATCATTCATCATGTAATTATACTTTATCTATTTCTTATGTTTCTCCTTTAATAAAATTGAAAATGTGATCTCCCAAAAATTTTATGTAAATGATTTAAATTATATGGGATTATTTTGTGACCAAACACTAATAAAACTTATGATTTCGACACCAGGTGGGACCAGAAAAGTGTTTTGAACTTTTTTAATGTTCACATAAATGAATATGCAATTGTGATTTTATATCGTTTAAACAGGTGAACAAATAAAAAATATGGGAGTATCAAAGAACTCATAACTTTTGGATTCACCTAGAAAGTACCTAACATTGACTAGAAAAGCCTGATCAGAAAAGTTAGTTTTTGATATTTTTGGGAGAAAAATAAAAATAACTTAAAACATTATTTTTTTGTTTCCTTCGCCATTGAGTGGTGACATGTCTACACTAATGTTTAGTGACAATCCTACTGTGAGTTACATTAAATGATTCCCTTTAATTAATTGTTAATATGTTGTGTAATGAATCATTAAGCGAAGGGTAATAGATAAGTTGTTTCACTAATGAAACTATGTAACAACGCGACGATGGAAGAAAACAAAAACACTACAACGTGTTTCAATTTTCATGAGATTACGGATTGGAGTAACAGATATATTTCTTCTATGAAAAATGATGAAGGATTTATTCTCCAACAAATGCAGGTGAATCTCTAGAGACATCAATACTTCTCAAAGAATAGGACCAGTGAGCAGCAAATTGAAATGGATAATAACTTTTGAATATCTACATACAGATCGCCACAAATGACAATATTTAATATTATGTTATTCTATCCAATGTATTGGTTTACCTTTTGATGATTAAATTCAACATTAATCGTTCTAAAAAATAAAAGTTGATCAAACCCCAAATACATTGATCTGCGGGTCTCTTTTTCTGGTACGAGGGTATTATTATATATCAAGTATTTTATCTGGATTAGACTATTTTTTGAATCACAAACATCCCATACCATGTTTTCAATATCTTCTACTTGAAGGGTTCGGGACGAAAAAAACAAGGCACGGGCCCCTCTGCCTTTGCTTGTTCTTGAGAGTTCTTCATGGATGAAACTTCTAAATGGAGATAAGATTGTATATAGGCCTTATCAAATATGGTGGAATCCCATAGAAGTTATTTTCATAGAGGACATAAGGAAAGTACCACCAGATTCGACCTGGTGGTCTGTGGAAGGCCCTGCCGCCACCACCGACCCACATCAGCGCGCCATGATGGCATTACGAGGCCAAAATCAGTGTTGTTTTGAGATGCGGGGGGGGGGGCAGAAGGAGCTTCTGGAAGTGTGTCGGAAGTCGGAGAACTAGGACGCAACCACACTGCCTCTTCGTAGGGGAGGATCGTGCCACAAAGGCTATGAATAATCTCTCTCACGCTTTCTAGTGGGACTGTATTTTGGAAACAATTTCATCTAGCTTAGCCTACCACTATGCGAAAGAACTAGATGCCCCGACGGACCTCTAGGTTGGAGGTGATTGTCCTCTCATGTGGACCGGCAGGTCACGAGCTCGACCTTGGAGTGGCCCAATTTGAATTAATCCAACACGCTATTGTGGGGTGGGAAAATGGAATAGCATCAAGTCATTGGGTGGGACGAGTAGGTAGAATAACTATTGGTCATTGGGCATCTGATTGATGATATGTTTGTAGCATTGGAACCATTTTGATATGGTGGTTTTTTTTGGCATACTCTAAAGAGGATTTCATGGATGTTAAAATTGAAAAAATGGATAAAAGAGAAGTTTTCCCAATAATTCATTGTGCCATGTGTGGGAATCATGCGGCTGACTGTGACTGGAATACTACTGAAAAAATACCCTATTTGGATCATCTATAAGAGATCTTGTGTCGAACTTCCACTGTGGCCCAGTGGGAAGTGGCTCTGTGTGACCTAGTAAGCCCATGGTGTGGATTGACTATATGTGACCTAACAGATCCATGTTACTTATCATGGATGAGTCCTCAATATGATTTCCAAGGTGTGAAGTGGTTCTATGTGACTTGATAGTCCCCTGGCAGGGAGCACCTCTGTGTGACCCGGCATACCCATGATACTCATCACATAATAGTACCCACAGCAGTTCATGGTGTTCTATGTTGTGTCAGATTGGTCTCACTTGCTATATTCTAGATTATACCTCTATGAACTACCTTTCTTACTAATCATGCTTAGTTGATTTCAATCTAGATTTTTCGGTCTCTCCTTTGTGGTTTGGGGTTCCTACAGATTATTTTGCTACTCACCCCCACATGGGCATTATGTCTGGTGCAGATGACGGACTCCATGTAAGAGGTCTTGCAGACCAAGGACCTAGTGGTTCCCAGTGAGATAAGGTAGGTGGGGCATACTTATACGGCTTCTGGAAGCTACTATATACTTCCCATCATGTAGGGTTTTTAGTGGATTGTTTTCCAAGGATCATTTGTACATTCCATTTTTAGTTGTTCTTTTGATGGGGTTTTATTCTTTCAAATTTGACATATATATTGTACATTTAATCAATGGTAGTTTAGTGGAATTTCTAATTTACATTTCCAGTTTTTCTGTCATGGTTATGTGTTCAAGCATACATATACTTTGGTAATGCCTCCAACTTGTAAGTTGACACCTTCAGGGCTTGTCACCAACCCCTGAGATTTCAGAGGAATATATTGGTAAGTCACGAAACATTCCTCAGTGGATGGGCCATGAAAAACTTGTATAATAGGAAAAGACCTCCTATATTCAGGTGACAGATATATCATGAGGTCACTATGGACTATATGGTGATAGTGACTTGAGTCATTCCCTTAGTTAGGATGCCACTGACTATATGGAGAAATTTGCTTCGAGGCCTCTTTAGGGATTGGCTGGAAGATGGTGGATCTTGATGATTTATACACATGACAAGGAGACCCTCACCTGGACAGACTTATAGATCCTATTCAGGATGATGTTCTTCTCGGCAACGTCACACTCTGTTCCCATATAGGAGCAATTGCACCTACAATAGGGTAGCATGATAGAAGCATAGTACACAGTGAGGATCACTGATCTTCCTCACCACTATACAGACATGGTGTGAAACTCATTTTTTAGGGATTGATCCCCTTAACAGGGACTGTGTTAGGTGATCAGGGTGTTCTTGGTGCCAATCAGCATCGTTACAAAGGCTGGGTTGCTGGAGTGAGTCCTTATTGTGGTGAAAAACAAGGCAGAGCTGGAACGAAAAGTTGGAGCCATTGGTAGACACTATGATGTTGAGTCATCAGTGGTTGGCTGAAGGTATGATATGTAGGGACAAAAGAGGGTCAACTCATTAAGGGGTGACCCCAGCACTCAGGGTCGATAGTGTGGGGCTCCCAAGGAAGAGGGAGTCAGTAGGGATCAAGGTTGTGCTTCACATGCGGTGGGTTGGGACACATGGCTTGTGACTCCCATGAAACTACATAGACGATCAACAAATGGTCGGGGGACCACTGATGAAGAGATTGAGGTTTGAACATGGAGGTCTTCATGGAGGGGACATGGAGAAGGAGAAGGTCGAGAAGTAGGTGGTGGGCGACAGTTCGAGGAACCACCACCACCACACCTAGGTGGTCCAAATCAGCCTCAGGGAGTAGGTGGATAGAAATATTAGCTTCTGGTTGTGGGGGCCTATGACCATGAATCTCTGTGGATTATTTTTGGTACAATCTATATCTTCTACACCTTAGTTTCAGTTATTATAGTCATATGTTCTAGTCACTAGTTTCTTTCAATGAACGATGTTTGAGGCATAGACATTTAGGTGAAGTTGTTGACTAGATCCTTATGATCAGATACTACTACGGGGGGAGGGGAGATTCGATTATTACACACTGATGTCTGTAGATTTAGCATACTCTTGGAGGAAAAGGGATTTTTTTATTTCATAGTAGTAGAGTAGAGGCCATAAAATTCCATCTTGCATATGGACAATTTATCCACAGTTCATTGTATGATTGATTGTATTAAGTGTATAGTGCATTGTGCATGTCTATATGGGACTATATTTTCCTTCACCAACTAGAAGGGAGATCTTTCTCTGTAATATTGGCTTTCTTGGAGTATGGTGCAGTAGATCACTAACATGTGGGATAATATCACTCCTAGTGTGGTGGATGGGAGGAGTCTGTGAGTTCTTATAGTGGTATATGTGTATGAATACGTCATTCTTGAGGATGTTCTGGGCCTACCACCTCATAGGGAGGAAGATTTATACATATATCTATATCCTGGGATGGGACCGACATCCAAACCTTCTTATTGGATGGCTACTGTGGAGCTTCGTGAGATGAGGGTACAACTTGAGGACTTGTAGGAAATGGGATTTGTGTGGCCCAATGTTTCACCATCTCCAGCCCTAACATTGTTTTCCAAGAATTCAGATAGTAGATTAATGGTATGTGGAGACTATTGAATCCTGAACCAAGTGAAAATGAAGAAAAAATAAACAACTCAATGAATGGATGACCACTTCGACTAACTAAAGGAAGCATAGTGGTTCACAAATATAGAACTGAAATTAGGATATCACCTACTTTAGGTATGGGTTGTGGATTTTCCAAAGATAACAATCAGGTTCTTTTACGACTACTATGTGTTCTTGGTGAATCCCTTAGGCATGACCAATTCCCAAACAGTGTTAATGGGGTTCATGAACATGATATTCTAGCCCTGTCTTGATTGTTTCATGGAGGTCTACCTTAACGGTGTCTAGGTGTAATCGATGTTAGATGTGGAGAATGATACACACATGTGGATAGTTCTGGATACACATGGGACCAACAACTTTATAGGAATCTCTCAAAGTGTATGTTATAGATTATGGAGGTCCACTTTCTTAGACACGTCATCTCCGAGGATGAAGTTGCATTGGATTCGACGATGTTATACATTGATCATTCTTAGGATCTACTGAGGATAAAGATTGAGGTGACTTGTTTCTTGGGTATGGAAAAATAATACTGGAGTTTAGTACCAGAATTTTCCATAGTTGCAGCACCCTTATCAGCTTTTACACTTAAAGGTCAACCCTTTGTTTGGAAAATAAATTTCCAATAGTTTTTTAATGAGCTGAGGGGATGATTGAATTGTGCCCCCATATTAATTATACTAGGGGAGGGAATAAGGTATAGAGAATTTTGTGATGCATCAGGGACTAGAAAGTGTTATAGTTTGATACGTGATGGAGCAGTGATCACATATTATTCAATGAATATAAGGCAGTATATGCAGCAATATGTGACACATTACCTACAGTATGTAACATTGATCTTTTCTTGGATGATGTGGAATCACTACATGATGGGTGAAAAATTTACCATGAACTCTGACCACAAGAGTCTCAAGTATTTCATTTCTTATAAGGACCGGAACATTAGATAGTGGTCATGGTTTGAGTTCCTACAGGACTATGTCTTTGAGATTGTCTATACTCCATTGTAGAGGAACACGGTTGTAGACACACTTAGTAAGAGATCTGGGTTGTAGCTACTGAGTGAGGTGGCTGAGTATCAAGATGGGATGCAGATATACATCATGGATGATTATGGATAAATTTACCTCCATTTGATGACTATCACTTTCCACTCATATAGTGATTTAGAGAGGCATATCTTCTGGATGTTGACTTTGATTCCCAACGTGCTCAATTATCCTCACGACAGGTTCCTGATGGATTTTCTATAGGTGGGGAGCACATCATTCTTTTCAGTGGATGCACAGTAGTGAAAGTGGAATTGTGAGAGGGTATTTTGAGAGAGTTCCAAACATCTCCCTTGGTTGTACATCATGGAGTGGAAGAGTTATAATAGGATCTCTGACAACAGTAGTGGTTTCCATGGATGATGAAAGCAGTGGTCAAGTTCGTTTCATGGTGCCTTGGTAGTCTTCTATTAATGGTTGAGAATCATGTTATACCAAGATTGGAACAGGCATGTGAGTTAGTATAGTGGAAGTGTGGTGGTATTTTGATGGACATACTAATGGTATTACAATAAAAGTCTAATGTCCAAGATTATATTTGGGTGATCATTGACCAACTCAAAATGCCAGCTCACATAGTACACATCATGGCGCTGGGATTGGTATAGGGATTCATACGCCACTACATCTAGGAGATATTCTATTTTCATGGGATTCACTCAATAATCATCTCATAATGTGATGATTTCATCACATCCAGGCAGTGGAATGTATTACAGGAGTCATTCGGGACTTAGCTTCATTTGAGCATTTCTTTTTAACCACAGAATTATGGTTAGACAGAGCAAACCATATAGACCATGGATGAAATGCTTTATGCTTGTGTCCTTGATTTTGGATATAGTTGGGAGGACCACCTTCCAATAGTAGATTTTTCAATGAAATAAAATAACTCCACCATTGGCATTGAAAAGTCTGAGGCATTGTATGGGAGGCCTTGGAGATCACCTCAATGCTAGAGAGACCCAAGAGAGTCATCACTCATGTGTCCAGAGATGTTTCATGCTACCTTTGAGAAGGTGAAGATCATCCAAGAGTGGATCAGGAATGGATATACGTGGAAAAAATATTATAATTATGGTATATAGTTTCCCTTTTATAATGAGGAGGGATATAATGCAGTCCTTCAGGTCTCACACCGACGGGGATTGCGTAGATTTGGATGGGGCAGGACTTCTTCTCTAAGATTCATTTTTCCTTTCAAGATTCTAAGTAGAGTTATCGAGGTGGTGTACCACCTAGATCTCCCACCCCCCACATATTCATTAGGTGCACTATGTTTTCCATATATCGATGTTGAGGGGTGTGTGCATGATCCATCATAGGTCATTGACTGTGGTGAGCTGGTCATTGATGATAGGGAAAAATATGTAGTGTTCATGATGGAGATAGAGGATTTATTGGAGAGGGTCCTTCTAGGATGGTTGATTCCTCTACTACCCGATCAGTGGTAGCATGAAAATATCCATGATATCACATGGGATCTAGAGGATCAGATTCATTTTCTGTACCACAATTTGTTTATTTATCCTTTTTTGGCTTATGCGGACATGAATCCATAAAGGAGTGGGTAGTGAAACGTCACAATAATTAAATATATTTATTTTAATTATATGGGATTATTTCAAGAACAAATTCTCATGATGTTACCGATTTCAAGTCCCAGTGATCCTGAAATATATTTTTTTATCATTTTGTTGTTGAGTTAAATAAATGTGAAAATTGTTTTTTCTAAATTATAATCTTGTTCCGGAATCCAAAATAAGAGGGTACCTTTTCAATCAGAACATATTTATTTTCCAAGAACTGAACTAACATCAACAGATGTGGGTCAACCAAAAGTGTTATTTTTTAGACTCTTTAGGAGAAAAAATAAAAATAGTTTTAAAAGATAATTTTTGTATCATTCCCTATTGAGCAGTGAGACGTCCACAATATAGTGCGATGATGAGGTGAAAATGAGTTGCATTAAATTAATACCATTGAAGTCTGATTAATTTGTAGTGTAATGACTCATTAATAGAATCATAACAGATTCACTTTTTAACAAATGAAGCAATGTAACAATGTGTCCACACAGCATAATATAAAGAATGAGACATGTATCTACATTAATGATATAATAGGATGGAGAATAAGAGAAATAACTTATCTAATTAATAGAGAAGGATATCCTCTCTAACGAATGCCAATGAATCCATGGAGACATCGATGCTCCTCAAAGAACAAGACCAGTGTCTGATGAATGCCAACGTCTTCATACTCTTGAATCTCTACAGATGGATCACATCCAACAAAAAGATACCATATGATGTGATCCTATCTGAGGAAGGGGTTTACATGATGATTTGTAAATTCTATGGTCTTTTTTCTTCAAATAATGAATGTGGATCAAGACAAAAACAAATTGATCTGTTAATTGTTTGTTCTTACAAGAGGTTATTATTATATCCTAGGAGTTTCTATAGGATTTGACTGTTATTTGTATCATAAACCACCCCTCCCATTATTTCAAAAACTCTAACATGGAGGGTGTAGTCCAACATGAAAATTTCATGTGACCCACCACCTTTGTTTGTTCTTTGTGTCCACAACTTCGAAATGCCAAGAAAGAGGTTTTGAGGCCTAAGAAAGTAAGGTGGAATCCCATGGAGGCCAGTGGAATAGAATACATGCGGAACAGACTGCCAGAGTGGACTCATTAGTCTATGGAAGGCTCCATCATTGCAATGGGACTAGAAACGATGTCGGTGACTGGCAGTAGCTACGAGCATGTTCTGGTGTTCCACGACGGCATGCCTAGGTAGTAGTAGTGGCTATCTATGGATGTTGAGGAACGGAAAGAGCCACTAACAGTGGGTCGGTGGCTGCTGGAAAGGGATTGGGCCACCCAGTTTTGTCAGAGGGGAAGCTCAAGTAGCATAGGATGAGATTACCCTCTGTGATTCCATCCTATTGAACTATGTGCAGGGAAGAAGTGATATGACTTTGTTAGCAGCACCATTCAAGAACCGGACCCCTTGTTGGGTGTTCGGGCTGGAGGGGACTTGACTGCTGGGTATGGTGGGATGGTAGGGAACCAATAGGGCCGTTAAGAGGCCAATGTGGGATTAAGACAACCCGCCTGTTGTGGGCCAGGCTGAATGGAACCAGGTCTCTAGGAAACCTTGTAGGCTAGATCCCCACCCAAACTGGGCTAGGTCCTATAGGGCCCAATGGAAAATCAAGACTAGGCTAGCCTAGACCCATAATAGTTTGTTTTGGATCGGTCAAACTAGGATGGGGCATCTAGGGCCCCTGATCTGGGTTGGTTGGGGAAGTCTGATCGTGTCGGACCGGGAATAGACACGATAGAACAATAATTACTAAAACACACATATCATTTAGACCGGGTGTCTGATTTACGAAATTATTGATTTTTTTAGAACCATTGCCGCATGAAGGATATATGTATTACCCTAATAAGGTTTTCATGGTGGCTCAAATGAAAAAAATGGCCTAAGGAGTGGTTTCTTCTAGAATTAAGTGCACTACATGTTGGAATCCTCCACTTGAATGAGACCTAATGTCTACTGACCAGAGACCATGTGTGGATTAGATACCAGAGACCCTTTGTAGATCAGTTATAGTGTTTTATTGGGATGAATAACTTTATAACATTATAGGCCCATGGTGGGGAGCGGATCTCTATGAATCGGTATATGCACAATAATAATCAGGAATGAGTATCCCAACACAGTGGCTAAGGTGGGAAGTGTCTCTGTGTGACCTGGCATGCCCGTAGTGGGTATAAACTATGTGTGACCCCACATACCCATGTTACTCATGAATGATGAGTACATCTATATTCTAATGTGCTCAGTGTTATGTATGTTGTTTTTTCATTCTATACTCTTGATTATACCTTTGTGAGCTATCTTGATTCATGATCATGCTTTTTGGTTTTCCTTTTGGATTTCTTTGTGGTCATTACATTGTGTTTGGGGGCCCCTATGGAGTATTTTGTTACTCAACCCTACATGGGATATTCTTGCAGGTATTGTGTCTGGTGCAGATGAGTGACACCTAGACCGAGGACATGGTTTCCAAGGACCTAGTGGTTCCCAGTGACATAAAGCATGCATGGTGCACTTTTACGACATCCAGAAGCTACTCTATACTTATCCATAATGTCAATTTTTTAGAATAACATTTAAGAGAAACTTTATTTCTTTCTTGTTTTTAGTTTTTATTTTGTTGGGTTTTTATTATGGCCCATTTTCCTTAAATCTTGATCCTTTACTCAATGGTTGTTTAGTGGCATTCATGTTTAAAATTCTAGTTTTTTGGTGGTGGTTGTGTGTGTGTGTGTGCATACAAGTACATAGGAAAATGCCTCTATCTAGTAAGATGATGCCTTCAATTCTAGTTTTTAACCCCTGGACTTTGGGTAGCCGGCTTGGGGATGTCACGAAATAGAACCCTTGGGATGGGTCGCGACATAAAATAATAGAGTTAATATTGAATTGACAATTGATAATAATTTTATAAATCATGATCCAACATATATTCAAGTAAATAATTTTAATTAATTCATTAAATTCAATTTTTAGCTCATACTCCATGAAAAAAAGTTTTTCCTTTCTGGAGATTGAAAAAAAATAAAAGAGGAGAGAGTGGATGATTCCATTCATTGTAAGAATATATTGGCTCATTACCCATGTTATAAAATGGGTTTTTATTATATTACACATTCTAATTGATAATATAGAGAGGTTTATCATGTGTTTTTTCCAAATTATTCATACAATTTACAAAATATTTAAAACTCCTCATTCTAGCCTTAATTTTTTATCCATTTTCCAAACATCCACAAGACATACAATTCACCTAGAATAAACTCATAATGATTGAAAATATTTTCATGTTTAATGATATGGAGGAATGATAATTTCCACAATCCTATGGTGATACATGAAATTTCCATGAATGAGCATAACTCCATATTAAATTTCTATTATATGAAGAGAGACATAAAATTAATTGTGAGATATATTGTGATTGGGAAATAGATAGATTTATGAGGTTGAAAATGATTAAATTTGAGGAATTAAAAAGAAAGGAAACATCATTCATGTATGAAACAAGAATGAATATTTTTCACAATATCATTGATGTTTTCACACATTTGATTATTGTGTGGATTTTAAGGTGGATATATTATGATCACCCAAGAGTGAAATGGATATGTGTGGGGGAGTGATGAAGATAAAATTTTCATATATTTTATTTAATAATTAAATTTATTTAATCTCAACATAGTTTTATTTTATAGGAAACTATCAAATTTTTAGGTTTTTAAAATATTTTGAGATTATATGTAAAAATGTACTAATTATGGAATATTGATAGATTTCAATCACTAGGGTATTTTAGAAATAAAATTTACAATAATCTTTCAATTTATGTAGTTACATTTTTTAGTATTACTTTATATTTTTTCATCTTTTTATCCTAGACCAAGAGATAATTCATACATCTAGATGTCATTTAAAATCAACAAATTTGTATATTTTTTGGAAAATTATGTGGACCTGTCCTTTGTAATGGACGAATAATTTGTTATATATAAATTGTATTGTGGGGATTTAAAATAGAAGAGAATGAGGACATGTATACTAAATTATTCAACTATCCCTTTAGAATATTCAGATCATTAAGATGTCTATTGGATGTTATAAATTAGAAGACAAATTCTATAAATTTTATCTGTAGAACATTTTCAGAACCCATTCCCCAGGACCCACGCCATGACTACCCCAAGCCTTCCATCAATAGGACAGGGGTTGGTGACTATCATCGAAAAGGCATATCCCTAAACCGGTAAGACAATTCCTTTTAACATGAAAACACACGCAATCCAATAACAAAACAGGATACAAGAAAAAGGTAAACTATAAAGACAATAGGGTGAGTATAGTAAGTAAAAGGGGCTGGAATACACGCCCAACAGGAAGGTACATATAAAAAAATATCTTATGAATGCCCACAAAATATCCTACCTGATGGGTAGGTATAGCTGTCAAAATTTTGTATCTACTGTACGTCTTCAGTAATGGTCCACCTCTGAGTAGCATCTAGTCCTGGAACCCTTAGCCTTGATCAATGTTGTCAGTCATCTTATCAAGAAAAAGCAAGGTGTGGCATAGCCCATGAAAGGGTGAGTATAACAATACTCAGTAGGGACCTTGAGACCCCTGAAGGTATCTCAGAATCCATAAAGGATAATCCACAATGCAAGACCACAATCACAAGGAATGAAAATACAATCTACCCTTTTTAGGTATATGCCCATAAATGTACCTAAGTTATCAATAAAAACCCATCTCATTCAGGAGGAAACACAAGGACTAAAACATTAGCCAAAAGAACATTTGATCCATAAAGGAAATAATACCACGAAGGTAACCCCATGAAGGCAAGTAGCACAAATCTAACACCACATAGAAGAATTAAACCAACGTTTCACCACACAAAAGTGTACCATAAAGGTAAAGACTCAACCCACACCATGTATATCTTATGTAAGGAGGTATATACGATTAGTTTTATTGCTATATCTTCTTAATTCATCAAGAACCTCTACTTTTGACCCACATAGGATCTAAAGATGCTGACCAACACAGAATCCGAAGATGACACACAATGGATCTAATGATGACCAACACATGATCGGAAGATGACCCACACAGGAATTAATGATGACCCACATAGGATTGGTAGACGCTGACCCACACAGGATCTGATGATTTCTTCAAGTACAGATAGCCACAGGGTTTCCGCACTATAAAATATTGATTCTAGGAGGATCCACTCATCATTACAATGATCAATATATCAACGACCACTAAGTCCCTCGAAGAAGTATCACAATGTATCGTTATTTCATAAGAGACCCAATATGACAGACAACGTGTCAATCAGACTCCCGGTATTTATGTTATTAGTGTTTCGGTTCCGAGGGACCATTTAGATTTGGGTTTGAACCAACCTAGATGTACTCCAACATTACACAAAACTCATTTGGAGTATAATAAATCGAAATTCTTGATCTATGGATGCTAGCGCCGTAGACGGTTCATCAAACAGATGCATGGTTCTCTAGATATGGCCAAAAGGTGTATATGGGTCCAGATGGGCCTAGGTCCGATCCGACCCATTCAAACCAAGTAGGCATGACCCGATCTGGCCCATCCAGAAGAGGGGCGTCTCGGCCCACTGGGTGGGGCTTGGTCAGCAAGGTGCTCTACTGGGTGTGGTCCAGCGTGGTCGGGCCCGCCCTAGTCGCCACCCGGGGGAGACACCACATAGGATTTCAGAATTGTCATGTTGGCCCATTCTGTTTTTTCCAACAAGGTGTCTTCATGAGGCTCCACCTACTAGTGTATAGGACCCATCGGAGTGGGTCCTAATTGGCATGAAGAAGCCAGTTCAGATTCCTACTGGCTCCCCTTCCAACGGTTTGACAGCGCTGCTACTCCTCCTACAGTATGGCGGGTGTCGGCTACCATGTTGCACCGCCAGGGTTTGACAGCTACGAAAAACTCATCTACCAACCACGCTGACGCATGCCACCCTACTTTCATGTGGCCGGCCGGTATGCTGGTTACCTACCTCCTCAACCGCATCCACCTTCGGTGGCATATTTGCACCATTGCTGCCATTACGACTCGGCGGTGTGTCAGCCTCCTCCTTTACCCTCTCGGTGCCGGTTGCTGGCAGACTTCCACAGTCATTGGGCAGCTTTGGTTGCATGTTCATCAATCTGATGAAGTCATTTTGCATCCTGTGACATTTCCATCACATCCATCTAGACATGTCGGAGTTCTGCTCGACTCGATGATTTTCCCGTAATGAAAAAATTAACCACTGAGGTAGCGGAGTGATCGGGTCATGTTCATTGGGCCCGCACACTCCACATTAGTTTGCTATCATGTTTTTCAAGAATATTGAATCAAAAAAAAATATGAAGAAAAAACAAGTAAAAAACCTACATAGAATCGTTGGCGAGTTCTCGTGGTTGAAGATGACATGTCATGGTTCATCATTATGTAACATGCTACAACGGTTTTTCAAACATTGATCCTTTGTTATTTGATCAGTGGATCTGTTCTTTGATAAGAGCCTCATGATCCTCCTTCACATTTACCCAATGGAAAAACAAACATCCAACCCAAGGGAACAGTTAATATAACTCTTAATTTGAGAGAATATTCATATAATAATGATTAATAATTCCAATTAATTAAAGGGTTTGATGGTTACCCATTTTGTGTAACCAGGAATTTAATTCCCAATATTAAATGCCTGACCACCCCCTTGTGTTTCCCACCACTATAAATTAAAAAGATATGTGGGATTATATTTTAAAAATAAAATTTATTTATTTTATTTAATCATCTACGAAAAGCAAAAAAACCAACTTATCCTCTTGACCTACTATAGTCAAGGATAATGTCTCCTTATGTGAATAATGATGTTGTGAGTTCAACGGTGTCCTCAAATTTCTATTTTGAACACTGGTTCAAAAGAAAAAAAATTCCCATTCCTAAGTTAACTGAACAATCTTAAAGAATTTTTCGATAATCATTCCAGCCACTCTGGACATCATAATGATGTGCCGTCCAAATTTGCAGACACATTCTATTTCTATATAATTTAAAAAAATTACACGTAAAAATCTACGTATTTACATTATCCCCACCTTAGGGATATGCATCCCCAAAATCCACAACACAAACTCATGAAACAAGTGGGGGTATTGTGCACGAATCTGATCCTCATGCTCCCATTTTATCTCTCAGAGGTTACCATGCTTCCAACATATGCACACTAGAGGTATCAATCGCCCAAGGACTCTCTCCTGTCGATCCTCAATCTCTATTGGAACATCTAAAAAAATTTCACAATCATTTATGTCCAGCTCGCCTGATTCAATGATGTGTGAAGGATCATAAACGTACCCCCTCAACTGGGATATGTTGAAAACTTCATGCCCCTAGTGCAACTGAGGTGGAAGGGATAAGCGGTATGCCACCATGACAACTATAAATAGTATGAGAAAGGCTCAGATGAACCTCAGAGATAAATTTTCCCCCCTTCCAAATCTCCAAAAACCTCTTCCATGTGAGACAAATAGAAAGACATGGTCACCATCCTCGAACTCCAGAGAAAAACATATTCGGTCAGCATAAGACTTATTCCTTCTCTATGTAGACTTCATCCACTGATGAATGATATGAACCTTCTACATGGTAGCTCATACCATCTCCGGACCCATGAGTGTTGAATCCCCTAGGTCCATCCAACACATAGGTGATCTACAAGGTTGACTATAAAATGCCTCAAATGGTTCCATACCAATATTGGAGTGATAATTGTAGTTGTTTGCGAACACTACCATGTGGAAGTGATCCTCCCAACTATGGAATAAATCAAGAAAGGAATAACGGAACATATCCTCGAGGGTCTGAATGGTTCTCTCTGTCTAATCATCCATCTGAGGATGAAAGGAAGTGCTCAATTGAAGTTGAGACCTGAATGCCTCCTACAACACCTTCCTTAGCTGTTATGTAAAACATGATTACGATCGTAGAAAATCGTCATGGGAACTCCATGGTGAAATACAATATTGTTTACATAGAGGCTTCCCAAGCCCTCTACTGAACCCTACTCTATGATAGGTATAAAAATTTCCAAGTTAGTGATTTGTTTAATGATCACCTAGATGGAATCATGTCTCTTCAATGTGCATGGAAGTCCTGCTATAATGTCCATGGATAATCCATCTCACTTCCAATCTGTCACCTCTAGTGGCTGAACTATGCCTACTAGAACTTGATACTCTTCTTTTACTAGCTGACAAGTGAGGCAGCATGAGAAAAACATTGCTACCTCTTTTTTCATTCTAGGAAAAAAGTGCTGATGCTGGAGGTCTGACACGTGCCTGTCATGGGTTGTGACAAAAAAATACTACATAATATAAAATGAAGTAGAGTGGTTAACCTAGGATGTCTCCAGAGAGAAGTGAACAACAAATAAGTTGTCACCTTAAAATAAGAGAAATAAGAGAGGTTGTTTTTTAGGAAATTGTTTGATTTTTGAAAAGCCAACAAATAAAAATAATTATGAAAAATATTTAGAACAAATTGATAAAATTGGGGATTGAAACTATATTATGATATGGGTGATTAGTTTAATGTTGGTTCTCCATTTTTAACTCTATCATAGTTCTAATTTATCCAATTCTCTTCTGCTAAATCGATAAAAGTGAGATTCCTCAATTGATTTATCTCACTCCTTTGGTCAAATAGAAATGGTAAGAATAAATCTTAACAAAAACTTGTCTTGGTATACTCTTATTCCAATATATGATATAGTTATAGATAATACCCTCAATTATATTAGGCAATTCCCAATCGGACCTTGTTTATCCCAAAAAATCAAGAATATGAACTACCTCTCTCACACGTACCGATGATCGCCAAGTACTTCACCACTAAGACATGATCTCTTCCATAATATATAAATCAGAACCTATTGGAGGGAGAAATTTATATTTGACCAATGAAATAGAAACAACAGAATCTAAAATCAAAATACAATCGAACATGATAATACAAACCGTTGTATGAAATTGAAACTGATTTCACAGAATAGAGAAAAGAGGATATTAATACATTACGTGCAAGAACTCAAGAATCAAAAAAGAGGAAACCTACCCTTACCCAATCACTCAAAATGTATACCCCACCATGGTAAGGGTAACAGAGTTTAAGGGGGAAGAATAAGTCATTACTAATCTAATAAGAACAAAAGGGAGAAAACAAAAAGCTGAAAATTTGATGCTCCAGAATCTGTCCTCCAGAAGTTTGTCTTTGTTATGCCACCCAGATGGTAGAAACTCACTGATGTACTTTCTTATAGAATTTTTTTAATGACGTTGGCTATCAACCCCCAAAATTTTAGAGTAAATGGACAGGTTTCAAGAACAATATGGTCAAATCAATGGACATTACTTATCTGTCCGCCAAAAACTGTTTCACCTACTCCACATGGATGCACCCAAAAGATGCTTTATGAGATTCATTTTTTATGAAATTTAATATTCACCATACTTTTATGTACATTTTAGACACCAGATCGAAGCACCTAATTATATGGTCGATGAATGAGATATTGTCGATTTAATGTGGTGGGGTCCATTCTTCCAGCGAGACTGAGTTCTCCACTTGATTGAATTTTTTGTACCATTGGGATTCAAATTGGGTCTTGATATAGAAGTAACATTTGAATACCACAAGCATAGGAAGCCTCCAAAAAAAGATTCACTTCAATTGGACCAATATTTTAAAAGTTATGCCTGAAAAACAGAAGCTATATAAAACTGCAAATTTTACAGAATTACCCCATTTTCACATTTAATCCCAAAATACACCAAAACACATAAATGATTAAAATATTCTCAGATTGAATAATTGGGAGGGATTAATTAATTGAAAAAAATATAAATAATAATGAAAGTATTAACTCTATCAATTCCCCCACACATATCACATGGACTCCTGGACAAGTCAGAATCAAAATAAAATGAATGTAAATTCAAAATACATATCCATGAGATCCACCAATTTGAAAACAAGAAACAAAATATATCATGCCTCCCCAAACTCCATTATTTCATGTTATTAATTTTGGATCATTCAATAAATTTACTCTTCATTTCTCCTCCCATGCACACAAAACACTTACCTAACATTCATTATCTCTCATTACACAAATTTAAAATTTTTACCAATGTCTTTCTCATCTAAAATCGTACAAGGGTCACCATAGGCTTGATAAATTCATACACCTCCACTCGATGTGAGTCAAAGACATATGTTTATCATGAGGACTTGTTAATTTTTATCTGTGGCTTTAGGTTTTTGGGATTTAGATGTGAATATTTTGAGGCTGAATGAAGAGGGCTTGGCTCTTTTTGAGGCAAAATTGCATTACTCTAATTTTTACTGAAGTTTGGTCTTCTCTTCACTCCCATTAGTAGAAAATAAACTCCATATTCATGTAATATCAAGGAATGTTCACAGAGTTCATCATTTCTTCAGAAATCAATTCAATCTTCTTAAATATAATATTTATTGAAAGCTCCATAAAGGGCACAACATTCTTTTTACATTAGAAGCTCTAGAAAGGAAAAACTTCTCTGATCATGAAAGCTCTAGAAAAGGCCAAAAATTCAGAAGAATGATTTTTTTTATCAGCAATAACATATCTTCAACATTTTATCACCCAAATTATTGCCAAATAAGGTAGTTCAATAGAAGACATCTCCCCCCACATAGATGTTCAAATAGATCATGCAATTTCACTTCAAGAGCAGGTTGGATAGGGAATATTGGCTTGTACTGTGGATAACCTAACAGGATGTTCATGGATTATATGGGATACAAGGATTAAATGTTCATGGTAGGCCATTATGAATGGGATTATATTGAAAAGGGGGATTTCAAACCAATGAAATGCCTCAATCATTTAAAACAAATGTACCCCAAACCCTCAAGTTTTGAAATGAATAAATCAAATTCTGGTTAAAACATGCATGATTTGGTTCTAGCAAGATGTGAGGTGAATGTAATGAATATGAAAATAATAGGTTCATAAGCCTCAAAAAATTTGATTTTATATATAAAGACAGTGATAAGTCGCATGGGACTTCAAAATACATAGTATTTTTCATGAAATTCACAAAGAATGGAACTTGAAACAATATCATTTTCGACATTCATTTAAGCCCAGTTTCATTGAATAAATTATTTCTCCCATGGACATAGGATGCAAAATGTCAAATATAATCATTTCAGAACAAAATATTCAAAAACACATAAAAAAATATAAAAATAAATACACAAAATTTGAAACACACACATGTTTTTTAAAACAAATAGGAAAACAAACAACACATAAAATCCTAAACTACTAAGGTTCCCTCCCCCACACATAAATGATGCAGTGTATGCAATGCATTAAAATGTATTTAACACTTATGCATATTGGAAATTGAATCACAGCAATCATGAAAATATAAAGAGGAGGTACGACCTTACATATTGGTAGTGCAATGTTGAGATAAGTTCCAAAGTGTTACACATAGAAAACCCCACAATGGTAGATAATAAAAAAATAATAAATGAATTCAATGTAAAGAACATAGAAATATAATGATAATAGAAGGATAGATATTGGTTTAATCCCCCATGTGGGCCCTGGGTTTTGACTACCTCCAGATGGGCAGTTTCAGTGGGTTATCCCCAATCCGATGGTGGGTGATGTTTCTTTGAGATGAACCACCAGAACTTTTTCTTTCCATCATGAACATATTCATTCTTATTGAGGACTACATGGATATAGTACACCAAATCCACCCCTATTAAAATGATATTAAACTTGCATGGTGGGGGTAGGACAAAGAATGAGTCATCATCTTTATTTGTTTCCACTTTCACAACTTCTTCTTCATTCTACAGCAGTTCCTCAAGGCATGATACATCAAAAGAGTAGTTAATGTGAAAATAAAACTGTAATTCTATTTGAATAATATTAGAACATAAGGAATCAATATCAAACTCATCCCTTTCAATGTAAGAATCTTGTGTTTCTTTTTCATCATGAAATTCCACTTCGATCTCATTTTGAACTCAATCCAATAAATGATCAACATGTTCGGGGAGCTCTAGGTGTTCCTATTCAGGGTTATCTTCTTCTTTTTTCTTCATCCACCAAGGCAATACATTTGTTGCCCAAATATGAAAATTTAAAGCTAGAGAAGATGATACTCAATTCAGATTCTATATAATCAGAATAAAAAGAGGTAGGAAAAATATTATATCCCTTAAGTTTATTGACTTCAATTGATTCTTCAGTATGTGGGTTCTCTTATAGTTGAATTTCATAATATAATGGTAGGTATTCAGGCTCGTCCGTCTTTTCTTCCACCACTTTGGTGGTGTATTCCTTCAACGGTTCTGGATCTTCTACTTTGTAAGGAATATATAGATCACGTTATTCTTAGCACTCATTCCAGAATTAATCTAGATCTTTTTTATCTCCCACATGTAGCTCAATAGGTAATTCTTATTTCTTGTGCTCCTCGGGTTCATTCATAGGTTCTGGTTTTTCCATCATTGCACGGACATATTCAAATGAGAGATCTACATTGTTCTCTACTTTTTCTATTTGATTTCTAATTACTTGCATGTGAACTAAATCCTAACCAGTATCATTTAATTGTTCTAAATTTGGGTAGTTGTTACAAGAATTAAAGATATAATCATTTGAAAACATCATGTAAAAAATATTTTTTTATGTTTTTTTTTAAGTGATAAATATTTATAACGAGATTGTGGCACTGCCTCCCCAGCAATGGCGCCAAGTTTTGACACATGCCTGTCAAAGGGTGTGAAAAAAAATCTTACTTAAACTAAAATGCAGTAGAGTGGTTAACCTAGGTTGTCTCCAGAGAGGAGTGCACAACAATTAAGCTATCACCTTTAAATAAGAGAAAGAAGTGAGGTTGTTTTTCTAAAAATTGTTTGACTTTTGAAAATAAAACATGCAAAATTAATTATTAAAAATATATAGAACAAATTGATAAAACAAGGGATTGAAACAATTATATGAGATGGGTTATTAGGTTAGGGTTGGTTCCCCATTTGTAACTCTATCATAGTTCTAATTTATCCAATTCTCTTCTGCTAAATCAACAAAAGTGAGATTCCTCAATCGATTCATCTCACTTCTTTGGTCAAAAAAATGGTAAGAATAAAACATAAAAAAATCTTGTCTTGGTATACTATTATAACAATATGTGATAGATTTGTAGATAATTCCCTCAATTATATTAGGAAATTCTCAATTGGGCCTTATTTATCCCAAACAATCAAGAATACGAACTACCTCTCTCACACGTACCAGTGATCGCCAAGTACTTCACCACTAAGACCTGATCTATTCCATCATAAATAAATCAGATCCCAGTGGAGGGAGAAATTCATAATTGACCAAATAAATAGCAACAATAGAATCTAAAATCAAAATACAATCTCACATAATAATACAAACCATTGTAAGAAATTGAAACTGATTTCGCAGAATAGGGAAAAGAAGATATTAAAGAATTACATGCAATAACTCAATAATTACAAAAGGTGAAACATACCCTTCCCCAATCACTCTAAATAATTACCCCACCATGTTAAGGGTAACTGAGTTGAAGGAAGATGAAGAAGTCATTACAAAGCTAATAAGAACAAAAGAGAGAAAACAAATAACAGAAAATTTGATGCTCCAAAATATGTCCCCCAGATGTTTACCTCTTTTATGCCCACCAGAAGGATGAAACTCACTGAGATACCTTCTTATAGAATGTTGTAAATTTGGTTATCTATCAACCCTGATAATGTTAGAGTAAATGGAATGGATTTATGAATTATATGTACGAATCAATGGACATTACTTTTATGGATGCCAAACAATGTTTCACCCACTCCACTTGGACGCACCCAACAGATGCCATAATGAGATTCATTTTTTATGAAATTTAATTTGAACATTAATTTTTATGTCCTATGTAGACTCCATCTAGAAGAACCTAATTATAAGGTCAGATGAATGATATATTGTTGATTTAATTTGGTGGGGTCCATTCTGCCAGCCAGAATGATTTCTCCACTTTATTGAATTTTCAGTACCATTGGGTTTTGAATTGGGTCTTGGACTAGAAGGAACATTTGAATCCCACAAGCATAGGGAGCCTAAAAAATATATTCACTTCAATTGGATCAATATTATAAATGTTATGCATGAAAAACCGAAGCTATATAAAACATCCAATTTTATTGAATTACCCCATTTTCAAATTTATGCCCAAAATAAACCAAAAACACATAAATGATGCAAATACACTCACATTGAATAATTGTGAGGGATTAAATCATTGGAAAACATATAAATAATAATGAAAATATTAACTCTATCAACGTACTGGTACATCCTCACCGCACCAAGATGTACCGCAAGAGGGGATGTGTGGAACTCCCTCAACACATCCTCCCATAGCACAACTGGTACCATAGTACGCCCTCTGAAGAGGATGAAATTATCTATAAATTCAGAAAATACATGAGGTGTTTGTACTGTGGATATCTGATCATGTCATTCCTCACAGTCAGGGTCCTCAAGTTGTGACACCATTACTTGATGAAGAAGTGGGGGACTGACTATCAGAGACTAAAGATAAGCTACTCTATCTCGATCCACGTAAGGATATTTTCAAAGAAACCATCTACTTTTTCACCTCACTGCGCAATTGTATACCAGATCTCTTATTGAGTACATCTTCTACTATGTTCCCCTTCACAAATTCATAGACTATCTCAATGTCATTGTCGAGGAGGAAATCAATCTAGCACTATTTTCTTAGGTTATTGTCCTTCTAATAGAAGGTATACTTGAGAATCTTGTGATTGGAGTTGAATATGAGTTTGAGATGACTGTTTTTGGTTCAAGAGAGTCAGGATAAAGATACCCAGAAAATATTTTCCATCCAAGAGTCCCATGTTCAATATTGGGTGGAGGCAAATTTTCCGGGGTGTTGTAGTAGTTACTGTTGCAGCTGAAACTATTCACCCGATTTGGGCCTTCGGGCCACTGGTTTGGGCCTATGGTTCTCATGGGAATTTTGGAAATCGATGGCCATTGTGTCATAAGGAATTCAGGGCATTATGTCTATGGATTATCCCAATTCACAATGATCAGGCCTCAGAAGAGAATCATAAGAAACAGGAATAGTAGCCACTAGAAGTAGAGCTAACTGTATTAGAAGAATGAGAGGGTATTCAAACCACCTTTGGGACTAGGCACCATGCAACTTTGTATGGAGAAATGCTAGCTGATCAGCAATATAAGGTGGGTAGCTAGGAGATCAATGATGAATATGATAGGGAGGGGTAGTTCTAGTGGGTTGGGCCTTTGGGTTATCTATTGGGCATGGTTTTCCTACGGGCCTTTAGGTCATCTATTGCAAGTCATTTCGGGCCTTGTGCCTTGGGCCTATGGGTCATGTACATGTTCCCCTCCTACCCTCAAAAAAGGTAATATCCATGATAAAATAAAAAATAAGGCCTTCGGGCCATTTGGGGCAGAGTAGACTAGGAATTGTTTGTCTATCATGTATTGTTTCCACATCTTCATGGTGAAGACCACTACTGCTAACTATAGGTCATGGGTAGCATATTTTTTCTCATGTTGTCTCTGCTATCAAGAACCATAAACAATAACTGCTCACTCCTACATCAAGAAACGTCCATTCGTGGTCCATGATCCATCGCAGTAGACTAAGTACCCAATGCCCTCATCTGGTTTCCTTAACATGGGGGAACCCGTTAGACACTACCTCAGCTCCTGGAAACTCCACTAGAATTTCTATGACCCCATAAAGGGTTTCCCCATCTTCATCAATGCTGATAAGGGTGCCACCATTTTTTAAAAGTCAGGCATAATCCTCCGGTAGTAACTGACCAGACCCAAGAATCATCGCACCTCTGTCACACTCATGGGTAGCTCCCAAGAATGCACAACCTCAATCTTCGCTAGATGTACCACAACTCGAGCCTTTGAGATGAGATGTCGTAGGAAGTGAAACTCTTGGATCTAGAACTGGATCTTCTAGTGCTTACCATAAAGCTGTTGCTCTCGGAGTTTGTAAAGAACAATATGTAGATGATTGGAATCCTCCTCCTCTGTAACTGAGTATACGAGAATGTCATCAATTAAGATTATTATAAAGCGATCGATGTATGGATGGAAGCTCTTGACCATGAGTCCCATGAACATTGATGGGGGAATTATTCACACCAAATGGCATATCCATGTACTCAAAATGGCTATACATACTTCTTAAGGTCATCTTCTGCACATCCTCATCACGTACCCTGAGCTGGTGATAGCCTGATCAGATGTCTATCTTCAAAAAACACCATGCTCCCTTCAGCTAATCAAAGAGATCATCAATCCTTGAGAGTGGGAAATTATTATTTATGGTAACTTGTTTCAAGCACTGATAGTACACACATAGTCTCAAACTCCCATCCACCTTCTTGGCGAACAAAATCAGGTCATCCCAAGGGTAAACATTGGGAAAAATGAACCCCTTGCTATGCAAGTCCTCCAGCTATAATCCCAGCTCTCAAAGCTTTGCGGATGCCATCCGATATTCTTGTGTAGATATTTATGTCATCCTAGGGTACAAGTAGATATAATATTCCACCTCTCTGTGAGGAGGTAGACACGATACATCATCCGGGAAAACATCAATGAACCGGTCCATCACTATAGGATCGTTCAGACTCTCAACATCATCCGATTAGAGGGTATAGCTAGAAAACTGGTGTGTGATTGGATACACCCTTTTCTGGGTATGTCCATCATGTGATATAATGGTATCCTTCTCACCATTGAAGGAAAACATGATCACATCTATATGGACAAACTACACATTTATCATAATATAGTCAATCTGAGCATGTAATGTGAATAACCATTCCATAACCAAGATGATGTCATAAGGCTTCAATGCCACTACTAGGAGATCCCAGCCGAAGCTCTCACCTCCTAGATTATGCTCACACTATGGGAACCAGTTTGTAATTGTCAAATCCTATTCTGTAGGAGTCTCTAGCTGTAACGATCGATCCAACAACTCCACTGGAATCACCGAGCTCTGAATGAGGGTCATAGAAATAAAATATTGACTGGAACATGTGTCTATATGTTCTGCAGCTAAGGTGGATTAGACACACATCAGACCTCATATCATCACTGGAGTGTCATGGTTAGAGGCCTCATCCTCTTGGAGATGATCTCATCCATGTCCACCTACTCATTGTGGTAGGGGTAGACAACCTCGAAGTGGTGGTGGTAGATCTCAAATCTCCGTGCACCACCTGCTGCATGGCCAGCTCCTCTACCCCTACCGCCTACTGCTTACGGACCTCCTCGATCTAATATTTCCCTCTGCCCTGGATGTCCTTTTGTAGTTTGTTGGTCATCCGTATGGGGCATCGGGCAGTCGCGATCCATGTGACCCTGCCCACCGCACGAGTAACACTTCCTAGTCCCTGCATGTCCTTATCTTTCTGGAGAACCCTTCTTAACCAACCCTATATCTTGAAATCTTACACCTATAGGTTTGGTCCTCTTAGACATATGTGTCATCTGTATGCTATCATCTACATATGATTATACTATGTGACGTCTGTTGGTGGGTCTCACTATCAATGATAGATCGGCAATGGAACTATCCACTATGAGTGCTCTCCCTAATACACCCACCAGCATCGAGATATTGAGATAAATCTTCATAGATCTAATATTACATATGATCCCCAGATCGATGGTCTCGGCCCGAAAGAAAGTGTCCCACACCTGGTCTCTGGAGTAGCATGAGAGGTCAGTGAACATCACTGAATACTGAGCCATGGTCATGATGCCCCATTGCATGTGGAGAAGCTCTTGTATACGCACTGAGTGTAAGGTCATTGGGATGAGCTCTGCCCTAAAAAGTCTTTCAAAGTCCTCCCAGATGAGATTCCCCTCATCATGAACCTGGATCATTGAGCTCCACCATCTTCCCACTGTTGCCTATATAATAATGAATGCAAGGATGACCATAATATCAGTTGGTGACCCTACCTATCAAAAGGCACTAACAACATCCCTCAGCTAGTCATCTGCCTCTTGTTGATCCATCTTTCCATGGAACCATGGTGCCCAATGGTGTTTGAACTGATGTGTTGTGCTCAAGTGGCATGCACCCTCTACTGCTTGGTCTGGTGGCAACAGTGTCCCAAAATGTAGTGACACCATTGGTACACCACCCGATGGTAAAACTGTAGAATGGGGTCCATCCACCGAAGCCTCTTCACTTAGTGGGTTGTCATCGCATACTCTGCTCGGAGCCATAGCAGGCTATTTGCATGGTGGAATATTGATAAGAAATAGGTGCATCAAATTAAATAAGTTATACATGGTGAGGTGAATTAAAGAGATCATAATGAAAAACATTTCAAAAACATTAACATGCAATTAGAGTTTTCATGCACTGAGTCGGAAATCAGAAGTCAGGGTCTTGGTGTATCTCTACGTCAGCCGTTGTACCAATACTAGATACCCCAAACTAAAAAACACACTCATTATACTTAAAAATATTAACAAATCAATATATCAGAGTCCATTTTCTCCAGATGACCTGACGCCTTTGATAACAGTTAATCAATAACCATTTACCGGTACTCATGTCATGACTGCCCCAAGACCACCTTCCATAGGCCAGGGGATGGCGACTAGCTCCAAAAAGCCATATAATTCAAACCATGAAAAAATTTCCTTTTAACCAGAAAACTCATGCAATCCAAGCACATAGAAAGATATAATCACAAGGTAAACTATATACAAAATATGGTGAATAAAGTTTGTAAATGGGGCAGTTATACAAGACCAACTGGAAAGTCCACGTTAAAATGAAAAAAAAACTCATGTTAACACCTTACAAGGATACTACCATAATGGTAGGTGTATCTCTCTAACATTCGTCTTTGCAGTATGTCTCAATTAATGGTCCACATCCAAGTAGCCTCATGGCATGACACCCTCAGCCTTGATCAATTTTTTTAGTCATCTGGACAAGACACAACAATTTTTTGGCGTTGGCTATGTAGGGGTGAGTATAAAAATACTTAGAAGGGACCCTAAGACCCACAAAGATCTCTTAGAATCCACAAAGGATAATCCACAAGGCCAGACCACATTTCAAAAATAGGAAGAAAAAATTAACCCTTGTTAGTTATATCCCCACACACGTACCTATGTTATCAAGTAAAATAATCTCGTTCATGAGGCCACAAAAGGCCCAACTCATTATCCAAAAGAATAATTGTTCCAAAATGGAAAGAATGCAATTAAGGTAACACCAAGAAGGAAATTATGAAATAGGTAACAACGCACTAAAGAATACCACGAAGGTATCACGAAACAGAAGTGTACCAAAATGGTAAAGACTTATCTAACACCAAGTATAACTTACGTATGAAAGAATAGATGATTAGTTGTATAGGAATTTCTTCTTAATTATTCATGAAGATCTATTGTTGACCTGCACAGGATTGATGATGTCTCACACAGGATCATAAGATACTGACCCACACAGGATCTGAATATGACCCACACTGGATTTGAAGATTACCCACACAGGATAAGATGATCACCCACATAGGATCTTAATACCAACCACATAAGATCGATATATGCTGACCCACATAGGATCTGATGATTTCTCCAAGTACAGCTAGCATAGGGTTCCAACACTAAGCATGCTTGATTCCAAGAGGATCCAATACTCAATCCATAGATTGGTACTTAAAATTACACTAAGTCCCATGAATAAGTATGATTTAGGTCTTTCTTGTCATAAGGGACCCAATACAACTGACACTGCGTCAATCGGATGCTAGATCTGTATGTAATTAGAATTTATGTTCCGACGGCCCGGTTGGATTCAGGTTTGATCCAATCCTTCCATAATCCACCTTTATCCAAAAATCATTTGTATTATATCAAATGTACCTTCTTGATCCAAGGATTCTAGCGACACAAATGTTTTATCAAACGGACACCTGGTTATCAAGATATGGCCAAAAATGTATAACTGGTTCCTCATGGGCCTAGGTCTGATCCAAACTAGTCCAACCCGATGTGGGTCCAGCCCGATCTGCAAAGGGGGCGGCCCGACCAACTAGGTGTGGACCGCGTCTACGTTTAGTCCACCAAGTTGGGGCCCACCATATCCGTTACATGGGGGAGGTTCCCACCTAGGATTCCCAAATGGTCCAGTTGGACCGTTGGGTTTTGACTAACCCAGCAGTGCCACCTGGGGCCACCTGCTGGCATACGGGACCCGCCAGAGTAGGTCTTACTTGTTGTGATGTGGCCGACCATGTTTTTGGTTTTCTTCCCTTCCAGTGGTGTGAAAGCGCCACTTCTCCTCCAATGGGTGGCCAGGTGTCGGACGACCAGGTTCATCATCGTGGTTCGATAGCCACTACCTCCTCCTTCACCGGTGGCATGAACGTATGATTTCCTTCTCCCACACAGCCGACTGAAATGTTGCCCACCTCCCTACTCCACTAAAGCTACTAGGATATGGCCTCATTCTATGGGAATGTTCATTCCACTTTCACCATCATGGCTGGACGGTGCGTCGACCACCGCCTGTAACTTGTCAGCGCCGGTCGCCGGTGTTGTTCTCCAATGGACTTTCGTGGGTCATCAGGTGAGCTCCAGTGGCCTATTTTTTAATCCGTAGGAATCATTGTGTGTCCCGGGACAAATCCATCATTTATATATCGACGTGGTCAGGTTACACTCATTTCTATGATCTTCATGTGATGAACACATCAATCCATGAGGTAGCGGAGGGACAGGGCCATGTCAATTTGGCCCGCTCCCTCCACATGAGTTTGATATCATCCGGCTCAAGATGATTTAATCATTGTAAAATTATTGAAAAATAATGAAGACAAAACCCTACCATGAATTTTTTCAGAGTACTCATGTTAGAAGATGATGGGTCAGAATTCGTCATACAGCAACAAGCTACAATGGTTGCTTGAACATCGATCATCACTTCATTGCTCAGTGGATCTGTTCTTCTTCAGGATCCTCAAGATCCTCCTCCTCCTTTCCCAAATTGAAAAACAATCATCCAACCCAACATAAGAGTAAATATAACACTTAATTTAAGAGGTTATTCATTTAATTAGAATTGTTGTATCCTATTAATTAATGGGTTTAGTGGATAAACATTTTGTGTAACTGGGCATTTTATGCCCAGTATTAAATTCCTGACCACCCCCTTGTTGTCCCCACCACAAAAAATTCTAAGGATTGGTGGGAGGATATTTTAAAAATATAATATATTTATTTAATTTAATTCTCCAAAATAGATAAAAACCCAACATCTAATCTCGAACTACTGCAGTCAAGGATATGGTCTCCTAATGCGCATAATGGCGCGGCGAGTTCAACGGTGTCCTCATATTTCAATTCTGTGCACTAGTTCAAAAGTTACAAATCCAGCTCGTATGTTAACTGAACATACATAAATAATTTTTGGAAATTCATTTCGGCGACTCTAGGCCTCAGAATCACGTGCTTTCAAAATTCTCATATTCTTAATATATCCATATAATTAAAAAACATTTACATATAAAAATAAGTGTATTAAAAAACATCAATATAAATAATTATTCAATAACTTTTACATATTATTTTCAATGATTCTCATATTTTGAGGGTGAACTCAAATGTCATTTTGAAACGACATTCAGGAAGAAACCTAACAAATGTTTAGCCATTTTGTTGGTACACTGTAATGACCCAAAAATTTATTAATGAAAATTTATCTTGAACTACTTAATTATATTATTATTTTTAATGGTTATATTAAATATATTCTTTTTATTGGATTTATGTTTTTGTATTTTAATGTACCATTAGAAAATGATACTGTTTTTAATATATCTATTGAATATGGATCGCATGGTTAGTATAAATATAGGTATTTAACAAATCCAATTTACTCAGAAAAAGGAATTAATGGCCTCATTCTATTGAATTGAACCATATGGAAACTATTTGTTAGATCTTGGAAAGAAGTTAGCATCACTGGTCTTCTCTATTAAAAAAGGCATTTCCAAGCATCCATTTGTTTATCTTGAATGGAATCACCTATCATAGAAGTGAAAGCTAATAGAGATTACCACTCGAGCGATGTTATCCGAGCCACCCTAAGAGTTTTACACCATCACACACATTTCCCTTAGGTCTTATGCAGTTGTTATATGGGTTTATGTAACATGAACCTATAATTATGAATATGTGATTTTTTTTTTATAAATAATATAAATTTATTTCATTATTGTTACATGGTAAATGGTTTTTAAAGATAAAATAGATTTTTAATAAATAATCAATTAATAAATGTATTATGATGAATTAATGGATTTTTGAAATTAATTAATATTTTATTAAATTTTATTATTCATATATTAATTTTTATTAAATATAAATGATCGACTAATTTTTATGAATATAATTGAAATATTTATTAAGGTTTGAAAAATATTTTTGTCAAAACATATGAATTTTAAATAAATGTTAGTTTTTAAATTAAAAGTTAATATACAGATATTTAGAGATATTTTTAGATAAAATGAATATTATTTTTGGAATCAGGATATCTATATTATCCAATGGTGAATTTTTCATATTTTTTGTAGGTAGTCAATTTTTTGGGTAAAATTTAAATACCGTTAAAATATATAAAGTACATTATGACATCATAATGATACAATAGTTGTGGAATAAAATTATATAAAATTGATTTTCCCGAAGTATATTTTTTAACATTAAAATAAATTTCTTTTAGATTTTTTCTATATATTTTACAAATCCATAGTGAACCCTACAAGCCATATAAAACATTTTAACATTATAAAATGATTTCCTGGAGACTATGACTCACCTCTACATAAGAAATCCAAATATTTTAATAACTTTGGAAATTGGAATTACAAAATAGTTTTTTCACCCCCACTTTGGAAAAGCCATTGGAAAAAACTATCGGATGGTTTTTGGTTTTGATTAGATTATTGTGTAGTGTCAAAAACCCGAAAAATATAGAATTCCCTCTCCATTTTTATATAAACCCACTCAATATCGAATTTCTATTCACTAATATACATTATAACACATCACTAAAATTTCACCATATCTCTATAATCCCCCCAAGGAACCCCTATGTTCCTAATAAGCCTCTCTCAATCCTCCCCCATTCATTTGGATCACACTTCTAAGTAATAGTTGTCTTCCTTTCTCAGTTTTTTACAAATTTCATTATGTCGTTATACAAAATTATTTTCATTTAAAAATGTCGGCGCATGATTTATAACCCCCCAATTATTCAATAATAATGTTTTAATTATTATATACCTCCTTAGATTCTATTAATTCCTCACATATACACCTTATACCATGCCAAAATTCCATAAGAAATTTTCTCTTAATATTTTCATTCAAGAAATTCTTTTATATTATGCATCTTAATTCCATTAACTATATTGGGACATGTATCTATATGAACCCCCATAATTTACATTACTATAATATATGATTATATACCGTTTTATATCTCATCAACCAGTTCTATTAAATATTATGTATTGATGTTAGGCTTACGAAAGTGCACAGCGATTTACCCATAAAAAGTCATTGTGTAGTGAATACCATGCTCATTTCTGTATCAAGGGTATTAACCATTACCCACCTATACATATTGATTATAGAGTTTTATATATGTATTTCACATTACATTACTATAGAATAAATGATTATTTTGAATTATTTTATTTGTATGAACCATGGGGCACACTTATGCATGAAATGAAATTATTAAGATGGGTGTGCCATGATATTTCTCCAATGCATTGGGTAAATATTATTATCTTGATACATGAAGTTAAATGTCAGTTTACTCATGATAATTCATGTGAAATTAGGGTTTACACATGCTCCGTGTTCATGGATCCTTCGATCATGCTAACATCATGTTATATGTTGTTTCCACATTTTCATGTTATGATAATCCAGATATATCATACCTTTATGTTTATGTTTCTATTATTCTCCATTGATATGCATGTTTCCAAACATTAGTTATATTCATCATGTTATGAATTGTTGAATCACTTACTAGGATTTATAGCTCACATTTTTCACATGTATGTCTTTAGGTAATCCATGGAAATTTTAAATACGAGGGAATATTATTGTCATGTAAAGGAATATTTCGATAAAAAAATATGTATTTTTTTGTCTTAAGATATAATTTAATGTTCATAATATTCCCATGAAAATAGACTTATTGATCCTCAGTGTTTTCTTGAGTTCAAGTTTATGCAATAAATCTTGATTACGCTTGTAATATAGTAACGTGTTTTTATATTTGGTATGAGACGGAGGATTAGTTATTTTTTGGATTAGGAATTGAAAACCCTAGTGAAATACATATGGATGAGACTATGTGTATTATAAAATTCCCTATATTTTGGTGAGAATTCAGTAAGTAGTTTACCAAGAATATACATCCCTATCTTGATATGAGTAGGTAGAGGTTGCATTGGCATAGATTTATCTATGGGCAAAATCTTAAAACACGTCATTGATCTAGACACAAATATGAACTAGTGCGCGACAATGGGCCTTGTTTCTATCCGTGTTACAACACTCCTAGGGGATCTGCAATGATAAATTCATTAGCTTAGTATGTAATATTATTAATGGAATTAAAAAAATTACCCTATGAATATATATTGGGAATTAGATCATTAATAAAATTGATATGATATGAAAATAAATGAAATATATATGTTATCCCTTTTAGTCGTTGAATTACACTTTATATTTTACCCTTAATATTCCTATTATTGTAGCTAATGGATGGTAATTGGATGACTCAGGACAGTAAAAAATGTGATGATCAATGTGATAATTTTTCTAATGAGATTCCCACACAGATGGGAGTGATAATCACAAACAATGTCATGATATTCTCCGAGTTCACTCATGTTTTGAATAGAAACATGGGTTAATAAGAATGTTCACCCCCCCCCCCAATGGAAGAACAATCCATAATTGAGAGCATTATGAGACAATGGAATCATACCTTTAATGAATCATATGATCCCTCAACTATTGCACATTTGATCAACCCAATTTAGAAGATCTTTTACATCCTAAATTATTCTATACAAGAGAATGTACTTCTATCTACTTATCATATAGTGGGAGAAGCATATAAATCAGGGTTTTGGATAAAAATAAAATTCCTGAAAATTATATTGTAGCATTGGAATAAATGTATTTCTAGAATATAATTTCGATAAATATTTTCCACAAAACCACTAACATAAGATGGTAAGGGACTTAGTTACCTTCAAGAAAAAATTATGAATTCATTATAGCCTATGATGAAATATTCAAAAGGCATTCACGATATTCATCTATATTTGTTGTTATCCTTGAATGAAAGTTTGATCACTTATTTGGTGGGATAAATCCAATGCTGCAAAGAAAACCTTACACCCCACTTTCCAAAGGTGTGGAAAGAAGTACCCCATAAATAGATTTAAGGGGATGAGGAAATTGTTTAGTTGTGGAAGAGAAGGGAACCTGACCATTAACCACCAACAAAACCCCGTAGCTGCAATAGAGGAGAGGAACGCTTCTTTAGACCCTCAACAGGATGTTCATTTCATAAACTAAAAATAATAATGGAACATTGAAAACCAGTTCCCTAATCCAAGGTTTTTTGGAGGCATCCAACACCATCCAAGGCAGCAAGTGAGAGCTTTTTAAATCACCAATGCCAAAGATAACCCAGAAAAAAAATTGGTGATAGGTATGGTAGTTATTCATTCAAGGATATAAAATGTATTTATTGATTCTTGTTATATGCATTATCTTATTTCACAAATTTTTATAAGAACAACCCCAACACCACCACAAATAAAGGATGTAAAGATGCTCTTGAGAACATAAAATGAGGTAATCATTGAATCAAATTAATATAACTCCTCCATTTTATTAATATAGGTATTTAACATCCTGGTGACCCACATCATACTCCATCTGGATGAATTTTATGCAATTCATGGAATTGGTTTTATTTCCTTTTATAGTTTCAAAATATGTATTTGTGAGACATAAATCATGCTCCCTGTGGAAAATTGATCCCCAATTATATAGAAGTTCGAGGAGGTGTATGAATCTTCTTTAGAACCATCACCTCTTGCATTGATATTAATTCCTTATGAGCACATGATTCTTTCTCAATTTACTAGTTCTATAGAAGCAACCAACCTTGATGACATTCCTATTGTGATGGAATACAATGAAGTGTTTCCCATGAAATTGCCTAGCCTTTCTCCATGATGACAAGTCCAATTCTCAATTGATCTTTTACATGGGTTATTTCCAATATCAAAGACTCTGTAAAGAATGGATGTTGTGGAGATTGAGGTGATAGAGATGAATCTATAGGAGAATGTGATTATAGGGTTTATATGCTCAAGTACTTCCCCATGGGGTCTAACTGTTCACTTCGTCAAGAGTAATGATGGGTCAATGCTCCGTTTCATTGATTATCTTGATCTCAGCAAAATCACTATGAAGAAAAAGTATCTTATGCTATGAATTTATGATTTCATTGATTAGATATGAGGGGAACAATAATTCTACAAGGTGGATCTTCTATCAAGATATTGTCAAGTAAGGGTGAAGAAGTAGGATATCCCGAAGACAATGTTTCATATAAGATATGGGCACTATGAATTCACCATAATGCCATTCAGACTCACTAATTATCTTGAAATTTTCATGGACGTGATGAATAGAGTTTTTAGAGATTAACACAACAAATTTTTAGTATTATTTATAGAAAATATTCTAATATACCTAGAATCCAAGGGGGATCACGAGTAGATTCTTTGCACTATACAAGAGTCAATGTGAAAGGATAAGCTCTATACAAAGTAAACAAACTATGAGTTCTGGTTGAAGGAGGTCACATTCGTATGTCATGTCATTATAAAAGATTGGATATATGTGGATACCTTTAAGACAGCTTCAATTGAGTTGTGTTTGATTCCTGCATCATTAATGAAAATTCGTAGCTTCTGGGGATTATATTGATATTATCACCAATTTGTGAGGAATTTCTAGAAATGATCCCACCCTCATACAAAGAAAACTAAAAAGGGATAATAGTTTTCTTGAATTGATGAATTCAAATATAGATTCAAAGAGTTTTATATGAGGCTTATCACTGCACCTAATCTCACTTTACCCCCAAGTGGAGATATTTTTGTTTTATTTATTGATACCCAGAAGAAGGTCATGTGTTGTGTGTTGATGAAAAATGGATAATTAATTTCCTACGCTTCAAGGAAATTTAAATTTCATGAGAAAAACTATACAACACAGAATCTGTAGTTGGATGCAATAATATTTTCTTTAAAATTATTGGGACATTACCTTTATAGGGAGAAGTGTGAAATATACGAAAATTATAGAATCCTAAATTATATATTTACCAAAAAAGAGTGGAACATGCTCCAACGAAGATGGTTAGAGTGGAACAACGAATATGACTAATCAATCCATTACTACCTTGGGAAGCGAACAAATTAGAAGATGATCTAAGTAGAAATGACCCTATGATTCAATCATTGATGGTAATTTAAATGGATCCAATCATCATATAGATGATGAAGATGGACATGGGAATCATAATTAAGGGAACATCATTAATCCTTTATCAAATTACTTCTCAACTGTCTCTTTTGGAAAGGATAATAGGTTCTCAAAGAAATAATGCGGGAATTCAGAAGAAAGTGGAAACTATTAGAAAAGGAAAATCCTACTAGTTTAATGTTAATGAAAAAGGAATTGTGTGATTTGGGAAAGGACTATGTGCCCTATCAAATCTAGAGTTAAATAATTAACTTTTTGATGATTCACATAGTTCACATTTCGCCACTGACCTAGGAAACAAAAAGATGTGTTGAGATCTCCAAAATAATTATTGGTGGGATAACATTAAGAAGGATATCACTGAGTATATATCAATGTGTCTGGTAGGTCATCATGTGATATCTAGGAGGCCTAAGACTAGGGGGTTATGTAACTGTTACCCATATCATCATGGAAATGGGAGAACATCACCATGGGCTATGTCACCAAACTTCTAAAGACATCCAAAAGAAATAATTCTATGTAGTATATTGTGGATCATCTTAAAAAGACTGCACAATTCATTGCAATTTGGGAGGATATCCCATTATATCAATTCGCTTAGATATATCTCATAGATGTTATAAGGCTTTACAGAGTACCATATTGATTGTATTCTATCGAGATCCATGATTCACCTCTGGGTTTTTGAAGAGTCTCCAACATGCTTTGAATATTGAGATGAACATCAGTACGACATAATATCCTCAAAATTATGGCCAATATGAATGTAAAATCCAAATACATGAGGATATATTGAGAGTAGGATCAAAGTACTTCAATGGATGATGGGGTGAACATATTTCTATATTTTATTTCTCTTACAGTAGTAGTTTCGACTCAAGAATCCAAATGATTCCTTATGAAAAACAATATGGGAAGAACTGTTGATCACTGGTATGTTGGGATGATGCTGAGAAGCGAAAACTACATGGTCTATAAATGGTCAACAAAATGGTGGATAAGGTTATCACAATCTAGTAGCACAATAATGCTGCTAAGAGTTGACAAATGAGCTACACTAATAATCAGTAATGATACCTAGAGTTTGATATTGGAGACATGGTATTCTTCTTCATATCACCATGGAAGAGGGTTATGAGATTTTGGATGATTGGAAATCATAGACCATGGTAAATCAACCCCTTAATGATATTTGATCACATTGGAGTAGTGACATATCGACTAGAGTTACCAATGATCCTATTGCAGATACATGATTTATTCTTTGTATCACTCATTAAAATTCCATACCTAACCCATCGCATGTACTTAATCCATATGTGGTACCATTAGAGAATTACCTATACAATTAAGAGAAGCCAATGAAGATCTAAGATCGTAGGAAAAATTTTCTATGAAATTAGACAATTCCCCTCGTCTAGGTGTTGTGGATAATCCACATGTTTAAATAGGAATCAAAGGAATTAGAGGAAGTGATGAAGCACAGTTACCCGCATTTTTTTAGTGTGGGAAAGGGATATTTTGTGGGCAGAATTTCTTAAGGGTGGATTATTGTAACAACCCAAATGTTTATTAATGAAAATTCATCTTGATCAATTAAAATGAATTATTATGAAAAATGGTTATATAAAACAAATTTACATACATTGTTTTATATTTTTGGATTTCAATGTACCGTTGAGAAATGTAATCATTACTAATATAACATTCTAACAGTGATCACATAAATAGTATCAACGTAGGGCTTTATCAAATTCAATTTACTCAGAAAAAGGAAGCGATTACTCATCAAGTAGGAATGATCAATACAAATCCCATTGGTCAATGTTTGGGAAGGAGTTAGCTTTACTGGGATACACTCTTGACCTACCCAATATGATCATCAATACATAACGTTTTTACTGAATCTCCTTCATGAGAAGTAGATGTTAATTGAGATTACCATTCAAACGATGTTATCTATGCCACCTATGAATCAGTCACCATGGCCCACATTTACTGTAATGTCTTGTATTTTTTGTGTATTATTTTTAAATATTATATGGGATTATTTTGAGACTGGGTGAAAAAATGGAATATCATTTCGAGGCATACTGAATCTGGAATGGTGGTTTGAGCTTTTATATTTTAAGTGAGTCGGCACTTGTGAGAAGTTGTGGAAGTTTCCAAAAGGATTCCCAGATTAAAAATATGAGGGCACCGTTGTGTCCGGGGGGATGAGTTTACCAAATAAAGAGGCTACCCTAAACTGGAAAAGGTCTTGGAAAAAAGATAATTTATAGATATTTTTAGTAAAAATTGATATAAAATAAATTCGTAATGTTTGTTTTATTTTTATGGAAACACCCGCTATATCACAGTGACCTGAAAAATATATCAATATTAATTTCCCATGTCATAATGGCTTAAGAAACAGCCACTTGGAACATTAATGTCGTAGTGTAACAGAACACTGAATCATGTTTCCCTTTTTTAATTGGTTAAGTAACTGGTGGTCGTTGACAATTATTTTTGGGGAAGATATAGAGAAATTTTTGGAGATTTTGAGGAAACTCTCAGTGAAAAATAATGACAAATCGAAGCTGTGAATTGCTACGCCAATAAAGTTAAAGGATCATGACGATTATGGTAGTGCATCCCAACAATCTTTCTTTAACCGGTTCGAGGTAGGGGTTATTATTACATTCTTCATTCCCCGTTTTGGAGTTTAAACAACAAATGCAGATCAACCAAGAACAAGTTGATCCGCAGATTCGTACATTATTGTGGGAGGGTTTTATAAAGATCATTATGGGGAAATATTCAATATTGTTTATTGTTGATTTATACTCTGTTTATTCCCACCAATAAGATCAGATCAATGCTATGATGAATGACAGCAAAGGTTCATTCCGCAATTTGTTTTCTTGGACTCTTTCATTCCCCTTCGTTTATTGTGTTCATCGCATTCTTCACAGGGCGACAACCAATGGATCTTTGTGCATCCGTTTTGTGACAAAATGATCCCAAACTGAAGACTAGACACCATAACGACATTGTGGTGGAACGACGACAATGGTGGATGAAAAAACGACTTGGATAGAATGAGTTCGTTCATCAAGCGTTCATTGTGCAGGAAGATAAAAACATTTTTTGGTGCTGTTCAAATATCCGAAAAAACTGGAAGCAGTTTCATGGTGTCGGGGAGACCAAAACCTGGGTGTTTTGTGGAGATCGGACGACCGAGTTGATGAACAAGGCAGTTTGGATGGCGCGATGGGGGAGGGCTGCAATTCTGAAAATTTCAAGAATACATGACATGTACTTCTGATGAACACTCCATGTACTTCTTTCAGTGACGACTAGGGTTTTGGGTGTTAGAGAGTAATCACACGGCGTGTGACCCTAGTCAAATGGCAGGCTACGCCTTCCCCGAAGCTCGGTGTGTATTTTGGGAAGTACACGGGCACAGGTTAGACAACACGGATTTAGGCTACACGGTGTGTACTCTCTACATAGCATGGTAATGGAGGCTATAAGGGACTTAGTTTGTATCCAGGGGATACATGGACACGTGATGAAGTACACACCGTGTCCTCTATCACATGGCCAGGCGAGGCCATCAATGCGGGCCACCCCATGTTATGATTACATGGGTTGGAGTATATAGGTTGATGACCGTATAATGGGACATGGACAACATACACGGAGCCAACCCTGGTCACGTGGACACAGAATGTACACCATACTACATGTCATGTACTAATTTTTCTACACGACCAGCCTTATGACATGGGCCGTTGTACACGGCCTATTCCCAGGGTCAGACAACACGGCTTGAAACTTCTCTACACTCTGTGTACTTCTTTGAAAAATGGAATGGTCCTCTTGTTCATCATATTTTGGACACCTTTCATTTGGGTTAGTTCCCCTTCTTCTCGTTCCCTAGATGTTCAGGCATCGTGTCCTTCTACAAGAGTATGATCCCTTCAGCAGGACTTTCTGTGATATAGTCGGGCATCCATCCGAGAGGCCTGGATCGAGATCCTCTATTCATTTTGGACACTAGGTACAGTCTGGAATCGACGTGACCAACATAATTGGGCATCGCTCCTTTACCATGAAGGTGATTTCTAGATGAGTTTCTGTATCCGCCATGGCCCTGGCAGTGATCCTCATCTGTGTATTGAGATCTTTTCCACTCAGGAGTGTGTCTCCCGTAATGAGTGCATATATATACCATAACCTTCTCACTCAGAAGTGTGTCTCATGTAATGAGTGTATGATACCTCTCATGACACTTCCCGATGAATAATACATCTCTGATGGATGACATCATATCTATAAGAATCATCGAGTGTGTTCTACTGGAATGATTGTTTCGTGGAATCTTCGAAGTAAACACCTAGCTTAGGGTATTTGGTTGTGTGACTGGCCTCTAGAATATGTTTCTGGTTTTTGAGTATATCTAGTTTGTGCTATATGTTCTATAAATATATATTGTGCATAGCTGAATGTACATGTATTTTTTACTATTTTTTTGTTTTTGGGGTCCTTTACTGATAATTTTCATACTCACCCCTACAAGGGCTTTTCCCGCATGTGTTGTGTCTTGTGCAGATGACCAGCCTTTTGACAGAGTCCAGGGAGGACCAGTATAGGACCATGCTTTCTGAGTTCCCTATAGACTGAGGTGTTCCTTATCCTATGAGTATTAGTCCCAGTAACTTTTGTGATTATAGGTTGTAATTTGCAGTTTTCGGACTTTTATGTTTTGGTGGGCTTATATTCTGTCCCAGTTTACTTTCATTAATTTACCTTCTATCGTACTTTGTCAGTCGGGTTTCGTTGTATGCATGAATTTTTTATCCATGGTGTTTTTACATTTCAGCATTGTGGGCTTGGAGATGTGTGTGTGTTTACAAGTACATAGACAATGCCTCCCATGATTAGTAATATGCCTTCTCGGTGCTAGTCACTGGCACCTGGCATATTGGAGGTGGGCTTGGGGAGTCACGGCATGGGCCCCACTGGGACAGGTCGTGACAAAGTTGTATCAGATGTGGTTGGTTCTACCTCTGGACAAAGATTCGGTGAGATTAGTTTGGGAAATAGTGTTATGTGATTCGAGTTCAGCTTCAAGGCCAGAGATTCAAGTGTTGGTGTGCCGGCTGATGTATCCATACACCAGGACTCTGATAACTTGCTTTTCAACTCGGTACACGAAGACACTAGTTGTGGTGAAATAAAAGAATTGTACATGCCTCATATAGGAATGGGTTGTGATTTCCATATCCTTTATGTCAGTAATCCAGATATACTCATTGACCATGGTACATCTTGTTTCGCTACAGGATGCCTCCGTGAAGCATAACCGCTAGGATTCAGCAACACAATCATGAAGATGACCCACTCAGTGACAAGGCTTCGATACAGGGACTAGTCTCCCATGCATTACCACCAGGTGTTGCACCTGCTACGCCACCACTTGTGGAGCAGGCCATAGTACCTATGGTAGAAACCGACGAAGAGCAGAGGCATAGTACGCTCCATGAGTTCAAGTGACAGAAGACCCTCAGGTTTCGTGGAGAGCCCAATCCTCAGGAGGCCGAGGACTGGCTTGAGGTGGTGAGTAGAGTTTTCTGTCTAGTGAGGACACCAGCAGATGAGATGGTGATCCGTGGAGCGAGACTTCTTCAGGGTTCTGCTGGATGATGGTGGATTCGGACCACACAGACTCACGACAAGGAGACTCTTTCGTGGGAGTAGTTCGAGCGACTCTTGAGGGAGGAGTTCTCTCCAGTTATTCTAAGAGTGGTATGCATCCAGGAGCTTCTTCATCTCCAGTAGGGAAGTATGACAATAGCTGACTATTCATCGAGGTTCACCAATCTCACCCGGTACTCGACGGATATGGTCAAGGATCAGTACTTCAAATCTCGGACCTTCGAGCGAGTTCTATGATTAGACATATGATCTAGTGCTGTGATACTATTCATATTAAATTATGCTGGAGTTCTTGAGCGGGACTTGGTGATCGAGAGCTTCTTGGCAGTGAATAGACAGTCGACGACAGTCAATAGCAGGCAGACAGGTGTGGAAACATCAGCAGCAGGGACCCGACGTCAGTAGTAGTGATCTAGATGTGGGTGGAATCATAGGAGGACCGAGGATAAAGGATCGATAGTCACATGCTCTCAGGCTGGATCAAGTCAGCCGAGGGAGAAGCAATTCTACACGTGCGATGGTAGGGTACATCTCCCTAGAGATTGCCCAACCAGTCGAACTGCTGATAGGGAAGTGGTGGATGGAATACTGAGGCAGAGGCAGAGAGTGGAACATGCATAAAAGTTAGGTGGCAGATGTGGCAGAGGAGTAGGGAGATATGTGGGTGGTGGAAGACGCTTCGACATACTTCCACCACCACCACTAAGAGGTCCGCACTAGGCTCAGGGAGCTAGGGGATGTGGACGGAGATAGCTGCATTCAGTCAAGGCTTACGACCCCGGAGATCCAGGGATGATTCAAGGTATGGTCTATGTCTTTTAAAACTTGTATTCCGTACTTATAGACACATGTTCTAGTCATTCCATCATATCCCCATGACTTATATGCATCCTCAAGATTCTGGTAGAACTGTTGACTCGATCGTTTTGCTTAGAGACACTTACGGGAGGAGACTCGACGATCACGCAGCTTTGTAGACAGTGTGATCATACCATTGGAGGTGAGATTTTGGGTTGGAACCACTTTTTGGTATCATCGAGGCCTTATAAAGTCATTCTTGGTATGGATTTGTTATCTTTAGTCCATGCCCAGATTGTCTGTTTTAGGTGAAGCGAGTGGTGTGTCTGTCGTGAGGGAATGAGGATTTCTTTTATCATAGAAAGGGAATCCCAGGCAGCATCGAATGAGATCATGCAAAGGAGGTTGCATGTAATTTCTCATGAGTTGGATATACATTCCCTTGGAGTCATGAATGTTGAGAGCTCCCATTTCCTAGAAGTTATGGTAGATTATGAGGACATCTTTCCTGATGATGTACCAGGATTACCTCCCCATTGGGAAATCGCCTTATGCATCGAATGACACCCCGAGATGACACTGATTTCCTCATCAACATATCAGATTTCTCCTACAAAGCTTCAAGAGTTGAGGGTGCATTTGGAGGATTTGTAGTGAAGTGGTTTCAATAGACCAATATTTCACCCTTGGCGGCCCCAGTGTTTTTTAAAAAAAAGGCAGACATGAGTCTGAGGTTGAGAGTGGATTACAGGTGCCTTAACTAGGATATGGTGAAGAACAAGTATCCACTACCGAGAATTGATGACCTATTCAATTAGCTGAGAGGTGCACAGTGGTTCTTGAAGGTTAACATTCAATTAGGTTATCCCCAGTTATGAGTATGAGATGAGGATATACAGAAGATGGCTTTCAGATGCCGCTATGGTCACTATGAGTACATGGTGATGCCTTTTAGCATGAAGAATTCCCTTGAAGTGTTCATGGGACTGATGAACCGGATTTTCCAGCCATACGTGGACTGGTTCAGAGTGGACTTCATCAATGAAATACTTTTGTACTTGGTGTCATAAGAGGAGCATGTGAGACACCTGTGGATGGTTCTAGACATACATCGATAGTCCCAACATTTTTTGAATCTCTCAAAGTGAATGTTATGGATTTAGGAGTTCCAATTCTTGGGACATGTCATCTCAGAAGTTGGAGTAGCTATAGACCCAGTCAATGTGGAAGCTGTGTTAGCATGGGAGCCACCTCGGATCATGACAGAGGTGTGTATCTTCCTTATATTGGCAGGATATTACCATAGATTCATTCATAACTTCTCTCGAACATCATCATCGATTTCATTCTTGACTAGGAAGGGAAAACCTTCGTATGGATAGAGAAATGCCAGTGGGCTTTTGAGCAGTTGAGACAGTGTTTGACGAGCGCCCCAGACTTCATATTACTGGAGGACGACGTCGAGTACATAGTATTCTACGATGAATCAGGGACTGGGCTCGGCTATGTCCTGATTTAGAGGCAGTCATAGATTGCTTATGGTCCACTTCATCTTTGGAAACATGAGAAAAACTATGAAACCCATGATATCAAGTTGGCTGAGGTAGTCTTCGCATTGAAGATATGGCGACACTACCATTTGGGTGAACGATTTATCATCACTCTGACAACAAGAGCCTCAGGTACATCTATTAGCAGAATGATCTGAATATGATGTTAAAGCGTTCGCTAGAGTTCTTCCAGGACAATGTTTTTGAGATCAACTATACACCTGGGAAGGGGGAAAAGGTGGCTGATTCTCTGAGTAGAAGATTGAGCTCAAAACTGCTGAGTGAGGCAACAGAGCAGTTAACCACGTTGCATTTGACCATTGTGGATAGGGAAGATGCAACCTACCTAGATTCCATGGTTTTCGCCCCTCCACTCATACAATGGGTTTGGGAGGAGCAGCAAGGAGATGTTGAATATGTGTCTTTACATGCTCAGTTATCGACAGTACATGCTCTTGATTGATATTCACAAGGTTGGGATCATGTACTTGTATTTAGAGGACAGACTGTTGTACCGATGACATTGTAGGAGGAGGTCCTGAGTGAGTTTCATACATTCCCTTTGGCGGTACATCCTGGAGTGGCAAAGATTTACCAGGATCTCTGACGAGAGTTCTGATGGTCAGGAATGAAGAAGGCAATAGTAGATTTCGTTTCTCGATGACCTACATGCCAGTAGGTGAAGGCCGAGCACCAGGTTATAGTGGGATTATCTCACCCTTGGATGTTCTAGAGTGGATGTGGGATGGAATATCGAGGGACATCGTGATAGTTTTACCACAAATGTCCAAGGAGCATGATTCTATATAGGTGATTGTTGACCGACTCAACAAGTCGGCCCACATACTAGCAATCAGGGAGCAGAGTTCCTTAGAGAGCATGTGAGGCCACTACATCCAGGAAATAGATCAGATTCATGGAGTACCCTTGAAAATAGTCTCAGACAGAGACGCATATTTCACATCCCTGCTATGGAAGGTATTGTAGAAGGATTTTGGGACTCAACTACGCTTGAGCATAGAATTTCACTCCCAGATTTATGGTCAGACGGAGATAACCATTCTGGTTCTAGAGGATTTGTTGTGGTCCTGTGTCATGGACTTTGTTCGCAGTTGGGAGGACCACCTAACACTGGTGGAGTTTGTGTACAACAATAGCTACCACTCCACCATTAGTATGGCACCGTTTTAGGCCTCGTATAGGAGACCCTATCGGTCACCGCTTTGTTGGAATGACCCATGAGAGTCAGCACTCATGGGTCTAGTGATGGTGTGATCTACCACCAAGATGTTTCAGGTCATCCGAGGGTGGATGAAGACTGCACAGATACTATGCAGAGTTGTCGAGGTGGCGTACAACCTAGCTCTACCGCAACAATTTCATCGGGTACATGATGTATTCCACATGTCACAATTGTGGAGGTACGTGCATGACCCATCACACGTCATCGACTAGGGTGAGCTGGACATCGAGGATGGAGTGACCATTGCTGAGAACCCAGTGGAGGTTAAGGATCATCCATAAAGCATCCTTCATGGGTGAATGATTCCCTTGGTGGGTGTTCGTTGGCAGCATGGGAATCATCAGGAGAGCACATGGGAGTGGGAGGCCCAGATTCGTGTCGAGTACCCACATATTTTTGAGTAGCCTTTGTTTTGGATTTTTAGGGACACAAATCCCAAAGGTTGGGAGAATGTAAAATCACATATTTTCCAAGTATAATTTTTAAATATCATATGCAATTATTTCGAGAATGGGCTTGAAAATGGAACATCATTCCAAGGCCTGGTGATCTCAAAATAGTGGTTAGATCTTTTTTATGTTAAGTGATTCGACACTTGTGAGCGGTTGTGGTAGTTTCCAAAAGGATTCCAGGATTAAAAATATGAGGGAACCATTGTGTATAGGGTGAAGAATTTACCTATGAACGAGCCTAAACTCGACAGACATGGGTCCAGGTAAAAATTTAATTTTCAGATGTTTTTAGTAAAAATTGAAATAAAATATATTCGTAATGTTTATTTTATTTTTATGGAATTATCCACTACAGCACAGTGACATGGTAGCTGTTTCAATATTAAATTCCAGGTAAAAATGTCTTAAGAAACTGCCACCTGACACATTAATGTTGCTACTTAATATAACGCTAAGTCACATTTCACTTTTTAATGGGTTAAGTGATTGGTGGTCATTGACGATTTTCTGAGGGGATGCTCTAGAGAAATTTGTGGAGCCTTGGAGGAAACTCTCGACAAAAAACAATGACGAATCGAAGTTTTGAATCACTATGCCAACGAATTTGAAGGATCTTGACAATGATGGTATCACAATGTGACAATCTCTCTTCAACCGGTTTGAGTTAGGGGTTGTTATTTCATTCCTCTTTCCATATTTTGGTGTTTAAATGACGAACGCGGATCAACCATGAACAATTTGACCTATGGATTCATACGTTTTTGCGGGAGGGTTTTATTGGGATTATTATGGGGAAATAGTCCATGTTTTTTATTATTCATTTCTGATCTTTTTAAACCCACTAATAGGGGCGGATCAACACCGTGGTGAATGACATCGGAGGTTTGTTCATAAATTTTTTTATTGAACTCTTTATTTCTCCTTCGTTCTACATGTTCTTCACGTTCCTCATGGGGCGATGAACAACAAATCATTGCACATCCATTTTGCGATAGAACGATCCCAAACTAAATACTCGAAACCATAATGAACATGTAGAGGTGCAACGTTGATGGAAGATGACAAATCGACTTGGATCGGAAGAGGTCGTTCATCAAGAGTTCATCGCGCGTGAAGATAAAAACATGTTTTGGAGCCAATACGTGGTCCGAAAATATTGCAAGAGGATTTATCATGTTGGGGTGACAAAAAACGGGTGTTTTTTAGTAATCTGATAGTAGGGTCGATGAATGGGACTGCTTGGAAGGCGAGACGGTGGAAAGTCGCAATTATGGAAATTCCAGAATACACGGCGTGTACTTCTGAAAAACATGTCATGTAGTGATTTCAGTGGCCGCTAGGGTTTCATGGGTCAGAGAGGAATCACATGTCTTGTGACCCTGGTCACATGGAATGTTGCACCTTCCCAAAGATCGGCGTGTATTGTGATGTACACGGACACATGTTGGACTACATGGCTTCATGCGACACAGTGTGTAGTCTCTACGCAGCATGGCAGAGGCAGCTACACAGGACATGGTATGTATCCAGGGGATACATGGACATGGAATGAAGTACATAGTGTGTACTCCATCACATGGCTAGGCAAGGCCAGTAATACGGGCCACCCCATGTACATATTACACGGGTTAGAGTACACGGGTTGATGACCGTGTATGGGGACATGGCCAGCATACATGGAGCCAACCCCTGTCACTTGGACACAACATGTACACTATAAAACATGTTGTGTACTATGTTTTCTACATGACCTTCCTTACAGCACGGTCCATTGTACATAGTCTATACCCGGGGTAAGACAACACTGCGTGTAACTTTTCTACACAACGTGTACTTATTGGAAAATGGCATGGTCCTTTTGTTTAACATATCTTAGACATCTTTCATTTGGGTTAGTGACCCTTCTTCTCGTTCCCCTAAAGGTCATGCAACATGTCCTTCTACAAGATTATGATCCCATCAGTAGGACATTCTGTGATAGAGTCAAACATCCATCTGAGAGGCCCAAATCGATATCCTCTTTCGATTCTTGACCCTTGGTAGAGTTCGACATCGACGTGACAAACTACATCGGGCGTCAATACTCTACCTAGTATGTGAATTCCGGATGATTCGTGGTATCCTCCATGGCCCTAACATTGATCCTTATCTATGTATCTTGATCTTTCCCAATGAGGAGTCTGTCTCCCGTAATGAGTGCATATATCTACCATAACCTTCTAACTCAGAAGTGTTTCTCGTGTAATGAGTGTAAGCTACCCCTCTTGATGCTTCATGATGAATAGTACTTCTTTGATGAACGTCATCAGAGTTATAAGACTTGTGGTGTGTGTTCTCCTAGAACAAGTGCTATGTGGAATCTTTGAACAGAACCCTGAGCTGGGGATATGTGGTTGTGTGACTTGTCTCTAAACTATGAGTCTATGTTTTGAGTATATCTGGTTTGTGTTTTATGTTCTGTCGACATATACTGTGCATAGATGATTGTACCTTTACTTTGTGTACTGCTTTGTGGTTTTCGGGGTCCTCTACTAACTATTGTTATACTCACCCCTGCATGGACTTTTCCCGCATGTTTTGTTTCTTGTGCAGATGAGCATCCTATTGACATATTCCAGGGCGGACCCGGACATCACCAAGAATTCTGAGTTTCCTATATGCCGAGGCATTCCTACGGCTATGATCAGCTGTCCCAGTACCTTTTTTTTACAGGTTGGTCATTGACATTTTCAGACTTTTTGTTTTTGGTGGGCTTGTATTCAGGCTGAGTTTACATTCAATACATTTGCTTCCGTTGTATACTTTTCATTGGGTTTAGTTGTATTTAGGAATTTTTGTTCATTATTTTTTTTAGAATTCAGTATTTGTGGGATTGGATATGTGTGCATGTGTACAGGTACTTAGGTAATGCCTCCCCATGATTAGTAATATGCCTACTCGGTGCTAGTCACCAGCCCCTAGCCTATTAGAGGCAGGCTTGGGGAGTCAGGACGCGGGTCTCACTAGGATGGGTCATGAAATTTACCATACGAATTATGTGGGTGTTATAATGGGTTATGTAACAAGACCCTAGAACTATGATTATGTGTTTTATTTTTTTAAAATTATATACATTAATTTCATTATTGTCACTTTGTAAATGGGGTTTAAAGCACAAATAGTACTTTTAGTTAACATTCAATTAATAAATATTTCTTAATGAATTAACAGATTCTTGAACTAAATAATATTTTAATAAAATAATATTTTAAATAAATTACATTTTATTAAATTTAAATGACCGTATAATTATTATATATACAATTGTAATTTTTATTACTATTTGAAATCCATTTTGGTCAAAACCCATGAATTTCCAAAAATTGATGGTTTTTATTTTAAAAGTGAAAATGCACATATTTAGAAGGTTATTTAGATTAAATAAATATTATTTTTTGATTCATGACTTCTAAATTATCCAATTGTTAATTTTTAATAATTTTTTGAGACAGTAGAATTTTCGGGTAAAAATTAATGACAATTTAAATATATAATGTTTTTTATGACATAATAAATACCAAATAGTGATGTAATAAAATAATATAAAATATATTTTCAGTAAATATATGATTTTACATTAAAATAATTTGGTTTTAGAATTGTTTTTTATTTTACAATGCCTTAGTGCACCCTCAAAGACTAATAAAACATTTTAACATTTTAAAATAATTTCATTAAATGTGTGACTCACCTCCACACAAGAAAGATTAATATTTTAATAAGTATGTGAATTGGCCTTATAAAATAATGTTTTCCACCCCTATGGAAAAAAACTACGGTATGGATTGTGGTTTTGATTAGTTTAATGTGTAGTGTCCAAAACCCAAATAATAAAGAATTCTCTACCATTTCCTGTATAAACCACACAATCTCCCATTCTTATTCACTAATAACACTTGGAGAATGTCACTAATCTTCCGTAATCTCTCTATAATCCTCCCATGGATCTCCATTCTCAAAATATTCTACTCTCAAGCCTCGACCAATCCTTTTGATCACACTTCCATATAATGGATTTATTCCATTCTCATTTCGTCAAAATTACTTTATGTAGTTATAAACATTTAATTTCAATTAAAAATGATGGGGTATTATTTAGAACCTCCCCAATAAATACCACCTTACTTATTAATGATTATATACATCTTTATCTATCATTATGTCCTCCCATGTTCATCCAATACCAGACAGAAATTTGGTATGAAATTTCTCTCTTCTCATTTGCATTCCAGAAATTATTTTATATTATGAATATAAATTCAATTACCTATGTTGGGTAATGTATCAATATTACCCCATTACTGTTATTTTCAAATACATGTTTTGAGAAACCCATTTCCCTCTCATCATTTGTTTTTATGAAATATTATGTCATTTTGTTATGCTGATGAAATTGCACCCCAATTTACCAAGACAAAGTCATTGTGTAGTGAATACCATACCCATTTCCCTATAAAGTGTATTCACCATTATAACAATTTAATTATTGATTATAGATTTTATGTATGTAATCAATATTACCATATCATGGAATGAATGATGATGTTTAATTATTCAGTGTCGTATGTGCCATGTGGCACACATAGGCAATAATTGACATGATTATGAAGGGTGCACCCTGATAGCACTCCAATGCGTTGGGAAAATATTAGAATCATGATAATTCAAGTGAAATGAGGTTTTACTCTTGGTAATTCATGTTCAATCAGTGTTTACTCATGGTCTAGGTGTAATGATCCTTGTCTCATGCTATTATCATGTTAAATGGCCTCGTCGCATTTCCATAATATGATAATAATTCTATATCTTGGCTTTATGTTCATGTTTATATTTTTGTACATTGATATGAGATTTTATAAAATGTATTTTATTCTTCATATAATGCCTTTTTTACTCCATTAATGGGCTTTACAACCCACCCTTTTCACATGTATATCCTCAGGTTATCCCATTCAATGATGAGTATAAGGGAATGATGTGGTCATGTAAAAGATGTTTTCAATAAGGATGTTTATTTTTTTATGTATGTTATTTTGTAATGTTCCAAAATTTTCCAAGACACTATACCTGTCGATCCTCAGTGTTTTCATAAGTTATCATTTATGTAATAAATCATGTATGTGATTGAAATAATAATTAGGTTTGATATATAAATCCATGTGGAAATGTTTGGATATTAAATTTTGAGTGGGAATTCTTCACCCCTTTTCCCTATAAATATGTATATGCTATCCCATGTCAATATATCCATTTAATTATTATTAAGTGCAATTTTTATATTATACTTGTTATTTTTTAAAATATATATTATTTTATTATTGATCTTCATTTCTCTTCTACATAAATTTCTATTATTTTATTGTTTTGTGTTTTAGACATAGTGTTTCTTTTAACACCTTGTATATGGATTATTAACACTCGTTATTGTTTTAGGGTATATGTCATGAAATTTAAGTTTTTTTTATTTAATGATTTCTATTGTTTTTATATATTATTTATGTATTGGTTAAAATAATTTTTTTGAGAGTTTTCTCACATTATATAATATTGATTTCTTTCTCCTGATTCACTAATTTTACTTCCTGTTGATATATAAGTCACTCAAATTATTGATTTTGGCATAACAGTTTATGTGGAAGAGATTACTCATTCATTAAGAGGTATCATTTTTTCCTAATACCACTCAAATGAGATTGTATAGAGTTAAATGTTAGGATCTCTGTATTGAGTGAAATATTGAGAATGATTTTTATCACTGCTTTCAATCACCGTGACCTCCAAAGTCAATTCCATCATTATTTATTCTAACAACATTATATTTTTAATTGAAAATAAATATCATATATATTATATTATATTTAATTTTGATAATAAAATAAAACAAATTTTTATTAGTTTTTAAATTTTATATTAGAAAAATTATATTATTAAAAATATAATTTCAGTGAGTTGTATGCATCTTCCTCAAGATATTGACCCTAGATGTGAAAATTATATTTAATTAAAAATTAAATAAATTATTAAATAGTATAAAATGAATAAATCTTATATAACTAGTTGGTGAGTCCAAAATGTATATGTCTAAGGATTACGTGATGTGATGTTCAGGAAATGATCATGATCTACAAGTAGAGTATTATGTTAATTCTCTAATGAATGTTTTTTATTTTCATTGATAGTTTTGAATGTTGTTTTGGGTTTTTATAATTTTTTCAAAATTTCTTTTTGGTTATTTGGTTTTTATTTATTTTTGGGTTTTGGTTTTGAAATGGTTTGTGGAAGTGAATTATTTTTTATGGAATGTTGTGTGTGTTATTTCACAAAATAGAATTTCCTAAATCATTGTATGGTTTTTTGAAATGGTTTTGAATCTTATTTAATAAATATATTTTCAAAATATTATCTTTGTACTTTTAATGGAATGAAATTCATGTAATTTTTGTTCATTGACTATTGTGTTGTTTATGCTCACACCCTACTTATTTCACTCGGTGTTAGTAGTGCCAGATTGATTTTCAGGTGTAGGTTTCTAGTATGGTATCTCTTGAAGAAGGTTAATTTTTTTGATGTAGGTCACCTAGAGGTCACATGGAGATCATGTTTTCATAGTAAATTCTTTGTTTTGTACTAATCTTCTATTGTATTTTACAATTATTGTATCTTCATTAGTTTAATATTTATAGATATTTAGTTGTTGTTGGTTTTTATGTGTTCTCAGTTTCTTTATTGGATCATGTTTTTGGTGGAAAATAATTCCTACTGTGATTACATTATTTCCCAAAACTGATTTCTATCCATTTTGGATCAGGAATTCCCATTGTAAATTGCCTCGTACCATTTGGGTAGTCGAGTTTTGTGGAATCCTTAATAGGTTCATTAAAAAATGGTTTTATAGTATATTCTTATTATTGGAGGTTTCACTAAGGTTATAAATTTGGACATATGTGACATGATAGGTAGGTAAGAGAAGGATATCATAAACACACACTCATCCTACTGATCATGTTTTCTTAGGGGAGTCCATGATTTTAGTATTTTTTTAGATGAATAATGAAAATGGAAGTGAGATGATGTTATATTGTGATCTCTCGTGGTGTAGGGACACTGGTGGAGTTTTAGGTCATGGTTTTATGTCCTTATATTAACTGATTATTATTTTAGTCATGACCCACTAACCATGTCTCCAGGTTGGCCATGGGCACTAGTTCATCATTTGGGTAGTTTAGTGTCAGTTGTGTTTTTCTGATTTGGTTGGTGGGAGTGGGCACTTGAAATGAAAACATTTTTTGAAAAACAATTTATTTCCTTAAAATTGGGTTGTATTGAAATGTGAAATTAGGTTTGAAAAGATTAATTGTTTCATACTTTTTAATGGTCTTAGGGGAATTGAGATCAAATTTGAATTTACACTTTTTTAAATTCTTCTGTTTAAGGATGAAATGATATGTGTTCCCCTTAGAATTCCTTAGGATAATTTGTATCTATTTGTTTATTTGTTGAATATTAAAGTTGGGAAATGTACATGGATGATATAAGTGGAGAGGGGATAGAGAAACATATGACTGTTCATAGGATTATGTGGGTGATTCTTTGAAATAAAATGTCTGACTTGGTTTTTCCAAAAAAAAAGGTTATAAAAAGAAAATGATTTTGGGGTTCATTTTTCAAAAAAAATATATTTATTGTCTTATTGAAATTGGATTTTGGTATTTAGATAGCGTTTTTGGAAAAAGATGTTTTCTAAATGGAAAAAAATTTATTTTTGAAAAGAGTATTTTTGGTTTGTCTTGAAATGTTTGGATGTGAGAATGTTTCTTTGTATTGAGGTTTTCATTTAAATGAGTTTTGGTTGAATGATGATATTGTATTTGTGTTCCTTGTATTGTTTAGATAATTCGTACTAGAATGGATCCCAATATTTCTGGTGGGTATTATCCCATTTATGTTTATTATTGGTTATTTCCCATATTTCATGGTGATTGAGGACTATTAGAGAAAATGGATTGGCTTATGGATGTTGAGGGTATCATTAGATTTTTGGGAACTCTTGAGGAAATGAGAGTGTGTGACATTTTGGGTTTTATTGAGGGTCTAAAAATGGATTAGTGGAAGGTGGTTGGTCAGTCATAAATGAATTTTGGGATGAAATGGGATGTGTTCAAGACAAATTTATTCATCTTGTATATAACTTAGTAGATGAAGATGAAGAAATTGTAAGAGATCAGGAGTATTCATCAGGACTATCAAATCGTGAAGGCCTACGTTGAACAATTCAAGAATATTGTTTCTTTTTGTATAGAAGTAGTATAACATGATTTGATGATGAATACAAATTTTATTTGGCATCTTCTTCTAGAGATCAAGGAGTGAGACCTTTACTACAAGGATCTTCATTTTGAGGTGTTGGTGGATGAATCATTATTTATTGTACTATTTTCTAGAGTGCATATAGTTAAATATATTGTATCCCTTTCCACACAAGAAGGATCCCTATCTGGAGAGAGTTGTGTCGTAGAGGAACCTATTTATGAAAAGACTCTTTCAAGGGTTCCATAGTATTGTTCATCAGACAATTATCTCATATGTGTTTAGTGCGGTCTGTTTGGGCAGTCAAATATATCTTGTCACAATCCTCCCATGACATTTGATCATTGTGGTCATATGGTTTTTCTAGATATGTTTTTTAAGAATCAATTACTTAATAAAAAAAATTATAAGAGGATTTAATTTATTGGAAAATTTATAGTGGATGCTTCACAGATTAGCACACAAGCAATAGGCCCCAGAGTGAAGCTTTACCATAGTCCGGAAATCACTAGGGGTGTGGGGTACCATGGAAAAGTCATTATATCTAGTGTTGTAGTGGAGGGAGTTTATGTGATTGTATTATTTTATTTCATGATATGTGTTTCTTATGTCCATATAAGAGGCTTGGTGGTCCATTTATCTTTTAGTCCAATTTGTTCTAGGAATATGGATCATTAAAATGTCAGATTTTTTAGAATTGTTTTTAGATTTCTATTGTGCTTGTTTTTGTACATAGGGTCATGTAGAAATTGTTGATTATTGATTGTTTTTGGGTTCCCCATTTGGTTCTGGATCCATTTTTTGTTTTCCCATAGAGTTAGTGCGTTGGATTATATGGGGAGATTTTAGTTTCATTGGAGGTGTTTTTAACTTGTGTAGAGAAGTTTTATTAGTTCATGTTGGCAGTTCATGCAATGGTTGAACCAAGGTGGGGTTGTCAAATTTCCCGCATTGGTCCAATCGGATGATGGTACATAGTGGTAGTCAAGTTTACAAAATATTGATAACCAAATCTTGTTCTATCATTATTCCATATGTTGTTGTACCCTTTATAAATGGTTGGGAATGACATATGAAGTACAATGTCACCCAATTGTTCATTGTTTTTTTCATCTATATTCAACGTTAGGATGATGTTTTATTTATAAATAGGTTGGGTGAATTTCTATGGTAGGAAATTGATTTGGTGGGGAGAATTGTAACCCCATGACCATTGAGGAAATTTTATTATATTCTGTTCATGATATTAGATCATTTGGCTTATGTTTAGGTTAAGTCATAGATTGAAATTTTCTATTATGGAATCTGTAGGGTGAGTTTTTATTGAAAATTTTGTATTCAAGATTGATATAAGGTGAAATACTATTGGAACATAGTAATGGGAAATCAAGTGCATTCACCCAGGGAACTGTGCAGCTAGAGTTTTGGTTCATGGGGAATAGCGCACAACCAACGTATAGTTAGGGAAACAATGTAGAAATAATTCAGTGAGGTTTTTGAATTTTGATGTAGGGTTTTTCATGGTTGTCACATGGTTTGGGAAACCCTGTAGCTATCCCCTGATGGGTTCCCCACTACCTCAGTAGGGTCTACAAGGTGGGCGCACTGTTTTCAAAACCATACAGCTAAACTCTGTGACTTACATAGATAATTAAAAGAATAAAAATCAAATCTTTACCTCCAAGGTTATTACAATATTTTAGTGTTTTCCTCCATTTCTCAACATATGAGAACTTTCGTTGCTACCACCTTTCCATATTTTAGACCATCAATTCGCATGGATTCATTTTGATGGTTCCAAGGAGTTTTATTCATTGTTTTTGGTCGATTTCCTTCTATTTCTCTTCCCTCCCATGTTATCTTTGTTTCCCTTAGATATGTTTCAGTTCCTGTGAACATTAAGAGTTGGGTTTGAAATTTGTATTTCCATGGATGTTAGATTTTGTTGTGTTTCTCTCGGGCTAGTTTATTCTTTCTCTTGATGTTTGGTAGGATTCACACATTGTTTAGGTAAGTGTTTCCATCCAATTAATTTCTAGCACATTTCATTGAATCTTGGGACATTCTGTATTGCTATAAATATATTATAATAATTCTTGTGATGTTGTATTATTAATATCATTGTTGATTTTATGATGAAATATTTATGTGAAATCGGTTTTGATGGGTTTCACTAATTTTTCTTATAACGAAATGTATGCATGGTTTTTGGTGAAATACATGTTGTTTTATAAATTTTCTATTCAGTACATTGGGTTATATTAATACATGGTTGTATTTTTATAGTATGTTTAAATGATAAATTGGGAATGATATGTGTTTTGGAAACCTCTCAATGGCTTATTATTTTTTGGAAAATTTTTTTGAATGGTTTTTCATGTTTAAAAAAAATCATTGTAGATACTTTAATTTTATGATTTGTTATATTGAGTTAATGGAATGTGGTGTTCCCAGAAAATGGTTTTGGTTGATTTCATAGACCCTTAATGCGTGTCTTTGTGTATTGAAACATACATAGGTTCAAAAGGTGAACACAATTATGGGTATTATAATGATGATGATGCATAAACAATTGTGTTTTCCATGAGACATTACATTTCAATGGATTCTCCTTTTTTTTCTTAATCGCTTTTCCACTAAAATGATAACGTAATTTTCAAAAGGTTATATGTTAAATTATCTGACTGAAATGTGTTATTTCAATTTTGGTTATTGAAATCATTTTCCATTTTTAAATTTGTGACAAGTTTTGGTGAATAATATGAATAAAGGCCCATTTTTATTTTGAGATATGGCTTCTTTACCGAATTACGTTTTAATATATGGATTTTTTGGAACATTGAAACATAATTGATTGATAAAGGCCTATTTGGGAGATTGTGCATGTTTTGAATTTTCATCTTGGTTTTGAAATTGGGTTGGAATTAGAAAACGGGTATGAAATTTGTTTTCTAGTTAAAATGTGAGAATTTTTTGAATATTTCCTAGGAAACCTGTTTGATTTGAAATATTGTCTTATATATTGTGTTACCTAGGTGGTGTTGTTTTTAAATTGATGTGATGTGTTTTCCCAATTGGAACATCATGAAGTTTTGGTGAATTGGTTTTTAGAAATCATGTGATGTATATTCCTTGTGGGAATCATGGCATGTTTCATTAAATGGATTGAAAACTATTGTGGTGTGAGTCCTGGTTAGTGTATAAAAATGATTCCGAATGTGGTTTTTCAAATCCAAATGAAGATATATTTACATTGGAAAATGGTAATTAGATGTATTTTTATGGGTTTCTGAGATACATTATTATGTTTTGAAGACCACTAAAATGTTGGATGAGTTCCCCTATAGTGGCTCATGCATGGGAATGTTGTAGGACTTGATTCCGTTAGATCAACAAATTTATTCACCCAAATGAATTTTTCTTGAGAGTGATTTTTTTTATGGTTTATATACCATGATTCATCGAGTATTATTAATAATCTCAAAGTATTTTTGGGCATTATATAGTGGGAAAAGTGATGGATTCTTGTCATCCTTGATAAGATAGTTTGGTTCCACCATAACATGATGGGGCTAGATGGGATGTGATACAGGAATGACTTATTTAAAGTGGACAATTGTTATTAACTATAGAGATGAACCACATTAAGGTAGGTGAGTATAGACACAATACATCCATTGATTTCATTTATATATTTGTAGGAAATTATCATGATAATCTATCAGTATGTTCAATTTATTCAATACAACATGTTTGGTATTATCCTTTCTAGTTATTCCAATTGGTTCTTTATTCTATTTTAGAGAAATTAATTTTTCGTTATCTATTTTGGATTCAATTTTTTTGTTTTTTGAAATGGTTTGAGAAATTGAAACAGTTTTAAAAAAGTTATGTTTCATGTGTTGTTTAAAAAACAGTGAATTTATGAAAATCTATGTTTGGTTGTTTAAGATGATTTTAAATCCAATTATATATATTTATATATATATATAATTTGGAACATGTGTTTATAAAATATTTTTTTGAAAGGAATTCAATTGAATCAATGGTGATTTCCTACAAAAATATTTTTATTCTCACCCTAATTATGCCACTCAACATTGGTATACACTTGCTATTTTTGAGGTGTAGTTTTGTAGTTCAGTTTCTCTTAGAGTTGGTTGGTTTTATGGATGAGGGTGACCTAGGGTTAACATTGAGATCATGTTATCATTGTCCAATTATTGGTTAGTATTCAATTCCAATTTTATTCTTCAGATATTGAATCTTGATCTATTGGGTATTTATTGATATTAATTTATGGATGGATAATTTTCTTTCTTAGTTTGTTTTTTTATCCTAGTTTTTTTGGAAAAAAATTCCCATTTTAATTACATTGATGTCCAACAATAGTTTCCTTCATGTGAGGATCAGGAATATCATTCGGTAAATGTCTCAGAACTAGCCTGGTTTTGGGTTTGATGGAATCCATAAATCGTATGTGACTATTTTAGTAATTTGTATTTAAATATTTTCATTTGGATTAATCCATAGATATCCATTTTTTATTATAACTAATGTAACAAATTTTCCTATTATAAAAGTAGTTAATTTTTACTTATGTGTTGTAAATTAGTCCATAGATGAAATATTTAGAAAATTTTGGACCATATTATAAATATTTGGTTTTTTCGTATATTTTTTATCACCTTTAAATAATTTAATAAAAAATTAATTTGATTATATATCCTCAGTGTCAATTTTAAGACTATTTATCTCATGGATTTTTTAAAATATAAATACATCATGATAACATTAAACCAAATATTATATAATATTCTCAATATTTCAAGGTCATGTATAAAATTCATTTTATTCATTAATAACCTCAAGGTAAATTTATTTTAAGATTTCTAATAATATATCATTGATATCTCCAATACTAAAATAATTATTTAGTAGTGTTGTGTATTTGTTTAATGCAATTTTTTGTTAAAAAATATTTCAAAAAATTTACTATAACAGAGATATATATTTTAGATTATAGAATAATGTTTATAGTCTATATAACTATTATGCATCCATATATATAAAAATATAGGTTATTTATAAAATGAATGTGGCATCATTAAATTTTAATTAAATAAAATATTATAAATATCATAATTTCTTCCATGATAAAAATGTAAAAAACATTTTTATATTATGAAAATGTACATATTAAGTTAAAAATTGACATTGATATTCATTCATAACATTCAATTTTCCGAATTTGGAAACATATGAGATATTAATGTCAAAGAAAGTGATATTTTGTGACTTTCATTGAAATAAATATTTTATAACTAATTTTCATGGTAACATTTCCATTAAATGACTTAATTTAGTTAATTAATTTTTAAGGGTTGATTTTCATTCATTATATAATTTTTTTAATTAGTTATGTTCATTTTCTAGACTTTATAATTTTATTTGTAACCAAAATTACATAATTTACACTTATCCGTGGTAATAATATTTACCATGATCACTATTCATATTGGAAATAAAGGTAACTAATTACAAAATTTGAACCTCAAACCCCAAACATTGCATCGATAATTTAAAATTAAAAACACAGTATTTGAAGAATTTATTTTAATAATATGCTTGTAAAATTCCATTATTTGTTTTTTGAAAAAGTACCTTTAAAAACATATAATAATTTTATAATAATTATGTAGAAAATACAAAAAAATATTAGTTATTTTAAATTAATATTGTATAATTAAAATGTAAAACTAATAAAAAATATAATTTTACCTCGTAAATACTTTTTAAAAAATACAGTTTCAATTAAAATAAATTTTTTACTATCTCTTTAAAATATTAATGTTTTCAAAAAGAAATATTTTTAAGATAATTTTTACATGATGAATTCAAAAATTTAATTATTTTTCTCAAATCCATTTTTATAAATAGAAAAGCACATTTTTTATTATGATGTATAAAGTGATTTTAATGAAAATTGTGTAATTACTTTCTAAGAACATGAAAACAAATTCATATTTAGATGGATCATAATATTTCATAATTTAGTTATGCTTATTTATTTCAAAAAAATTAATGGATACTTTTTTACTGTCAATTTGTACTAATATAATATCACGGTTCATATAAACTAATGGTTTCATTCAGTACTGGTTATTGTAAAAGTAATTATTTTAAAAGAGAAATATTTCAGATAAATATTAGAGTGATACAAGAATTCTTTATAATTTTCACTATATCTGGCCATTTTTATATCAACTACACTTACACCAAAATATCTTACATGATACTCAATCCAAACTTATATGACTCATCTGCCATCACCCATATAGAGGTAATCTGCATAGCCTACTATAAAGAACCTTAAATGGTTCTATACGAATAATCACATGATAGATGTTGTTGCTAGAAAACCCAACTATTTCTAAGTGCTTCATCCAATATCGACTATTGTATGTAATTAATTCCCTACATTTCTTCTTCTACAACGATAGTGTGCTCTGATTTCCCATCTGTCAATAGATGAAATGACATGCACATAATTATTTTGGTACCTAGATCTTCCTACATTATGTCCTAATAGAATCTTGTAAAAATAGAGTAATGGTATGAAAATATACTTTATAGTACCCCATGAGAATTTTTTTAAAATAAATAATTATTCTATGTAATCAGTCGTTGAAGTAATTTTAATTTGATAAAATGGGATAATTTCTACAAACAGTATATAATCACCCATATTGAATCATTCTTCTAATGAATCTTGATAATAACAATCTTGAAGTCCATTGTAAAGGAACCCCACATCCATTCCAAAATGGGAAATTAACATAGTAGTATTCCAGGCCACTAATGCATTGTATTCACCTACTGATAGGTGTATAATTGTGTCATAAAATCTAGCATATGTTTCATAATTATTCGACACAAACAATGCATACAAACATCATAGTACAATTTTTAAAACCCATGTTCACTATCTACTTTTATCCAGGAATCTCACAAAAAATATCATCTTGCATACATGTATTCAGAACAACATGAATATGAACATAGATGATATCATCATTATCTATAGTCTAATTGGATGGTGACTCCCCCCATTTAAGGATTCCCCTCAAGAAAAAATAGTTCTATCCTCATACCGATTGTCCATGATTCATCTAAAAAGTGTGGAATAGTCATATAAGAACATGAGGTCATCTAATCCCATCCCACCAGAATGTCAATATAAATCTAAACCTATAATGTCATCATCTATTAGTCAAAACATGACTCTTGAACTTGCTTGGTCTAAATGCCTTAAGGATAAACATGTCAAAAACATGATTTCCATTCTTATATGTATATGCTACATCAATGTTAGATGAATATATATACCTAACCCATATCAAATGTCAAATATTTATATTTCACTACTAAAAGATAAATATTAATCTTTTTTCATTAGTAGACACAACAAAACATTCTTGCAACATGTATTTCCAATAGGACTGTAAAAGATAAAACATCATGCCAGTCTCGAGATCATGAGTAGGGTAATATTTTTCCTTATTCCTCAAATTTCAAAATCCATATACTACGACTTGATAGTTCAACTTCAATATGACCCCATGTATGACTATGATTGAATAACAAAACATAGTACACTCTTCACTCTTCTATGGTGGGAGCAATTGGTGTAGTGTTCAAAAAAAATAACATCTGTAATGAATTATAAAATTTTCATCACCACTATAAATTTATTCCCTTCATTCTCATTCCCAAATGAAGCAATTTTAGCATATTGTTTCATTGATGAATCTTTGATAATACCCATATGAACCTAGAATTCTTTAGATATCAATTTTTTTTAGATCATCATATGAAATATATTCATGATAGTTATGTTGGTCCATTAACACAATTTCATTAGATATTATATTTCACAATAAATTTACCAAATCAAACTAGAATTTACACTTTAATATCTTATTGTATAACCTACTATCTATCCATATACTTGGGATGATGTGAGGATTTTTGGCATGATCCCATGAGTCAGGGTTTACACCAAGATATCATAACAAAAATAACAAATAATTGATCCTTGTATTGGTGCAATATTTACTTAATTATGACCAAAAACATTGTTGGGTCATTTTTTACCCGAAACTGAATCACAAAAAACTCATATAGGCCATATCATATCCTAAAAGAAATAAGTGGTATATGAGATTGTATCACTGACATCTAATGATACCCCAACCACTAACCAATCCGGTTGAACACACATTCTCCTATAAACTTGATAAAGTGATCATTGTTACATGGTAGAGGATATATTTTCATAACTATCATCTAGTTCAAATTCCAATAATCGATACATAAACACAACATTCCATCACCCATATTTGAAATCAAAACTAGAGAACCCGAAGGCAATTCACTCTAGAGGATAAATCCCATATCTAAAAATTCTTCCAAATGAATCTCAAGCTATTGAATATATTCTGTTTCCATTTAGTATGGTGGAATAGAAAGTGGTTACCCTCTTTGAATTAAAACAGTTTTAAAATCAAAATATCCTCTATGTTGAAGCCCACACACATGTCCAGGATGAGAATAATTTTTACTCATCGTATATTTAAATGTTACTCTCCTTTGATAAAAATCAATTTGAGATTTTCATGATTCAAGACAATCCATACCCATGGTCAATTATAAATTATATATATAATTTATGTAAAGATCCCAATGAGAATGATACACACCAACCAAGGAGCAACACCCTTTGAAAAGACATATTTTTTTTGACTAGACACCCAGTGGTTTGTGTGTCATCATAACCCCACTCACAAACTCCACTATTATACTCAAAATATTTACAAGTCGATATGATATAACAGAATGTGACAATCTATTATGAAATAATCCAATATAAACCATAGAAACTACATGAATAGTACACTTGACTACTGATATCACTACATCAAAATCAATATGTAGAAGATAAAATGGGATAAAATATCATAACCCAATTTTTATACTCTACCATCTATTTAATAAGCTATGCTACACTTTTGATAAGAGCATTATTTCATGAAATAACAACTTAATCCGACAGAATCACCATGGCCAATATAGCTCCAACTACCCATGTAGTACTAAGTGGAAAACCCCCTTCTAGAACTCTACCTCTTCTTGCATGTCCATCATAATTAATATTTAATGGGTTCTTGAATTACCAATTAATGTTTCCCATCATACCACAATCTTGGCACTAAAATAGTGGTTGGGGAAACTGGGTATGAATGTGACCCATCCATCCAAACTAATGGAAGTTCACTCAATTACTTCTCTAGGTAGATGATCCTTACTCTATTATACATGGATTTCCAATACTCTAGTGAAAATTATTAGAGAGAAACTTCTGACCATCATAAGTAATACATATGGGTCATCCATCGAAAACCACTTATCCTATCCTCTAATCCTCCTTCATGTTCCCTTATAAATGAGAACCATATTCAAAACCTCATCAAACCTCTTCAATTAGAAGTTGATATCATATGGAATGATCTCACATTTAAATCCACCATAAAAACATATCACCCTTGTTTCCTCGTATCCTATCAGTGCATGGGTAATTCTATATATGTTTTTTAAGTGACCAATATAGATCATCATGCACATAACCCCTGGGTGAACTGTATTAACACTACTAACCACAACTATCTCAATATATAATGGTAAAAGTTCGGTATTTACTTCTCCTAGATGTCATTCCCCATCATTACCAAAAACTTCTCATCCCATTCTTAGATATCCCACCAATTATATTATATACATAATGATATATAAGAATAAAACATAACTCTTTTTACAATTGAAGTCTCTAAATTGTCCATAATGGTCTCATAGACACGATAGAGAACTCATCTGCATTAGGACCACTATCCACAGTTACTATTAGGGGATGTTGCAACTAAAACTCTTGAGTTAGATCAGATGAATTATGCACAACCCATCATGGGTCTCCTTCCCAGAACACTATAATGTGAGAAATTTTATCATGGATATTATCTCCCAATCCTTCCCCCAAAACGAATGTGAACACTTCTACCACATATAGAGGTACATTTCTATTTATTTCCTCCTTTCTTCCTACTAATAAATTCATTGATTTATTACTATAATATTTGAAAAACTCATCATAGGACAAATATCACATCACAAAAACATTTACTAAAGATAGATTAACATAATTCCATAAATATTAATCCCTCATATACCACCATATAGTCAACACTAATACATTACCACTACTTGAAACCATCACTAACATAGTTCATAACTAACATAGGGAAAACATATTCTAGTGTCATATGTTTACCATTAGAAAACAATATTTTATCCATTTAATATTACCAAATTTTTCATCCTTTAAAATTATAAAATCATTATTAGGATAAATATTTTAAATTATAGAATATCAACATATCTTAAACTCTGAGAACCCTAACATAAAATTATTTTCCATGTGTTCCAATAATTCTTAATGTAATATACTCTTTCGTGTACCCAAAAGGATGCATGTATATCCAAATATCATTACATAATAGGCAATAAGTAATGTACCATAAGAAAATTACATAAATCAGAATGAGCATCACCCATGGTTAAATCACATTCAACTATAATAGGAAACATCAATAAAACATCAAAAACATGGTTCTTGGGGTTTCCTACACAAATGGGTTGTATAATCAAATTGAATAGCTCAATAACGAGAAATGAATCATCCTATAATCCAATATATGATTTCATACTACTATGAAATCTAAAAATAAAAGAATAATACTTTGATAACACATTTTAATATCATGATCTAGGTACTGAATAATGGGGCTCTGATTCAGTTCTCCATATGACCTAAGGCACATCTCAACATATTCTGGAGTCTGTTGACTAATAGTTAGGGTCTAATATTTAATGTAGGGAGACTATAACCTCATTATCAAATTGGGAAATAATAAAAATAAATAAATAATAAAAAATTATAATTAAAAATAACCAATAATATACAATATCTCATTATGAATCATAGAACATGAAATCAGACAGTAAAAGAATGAAGTCAATATTGCATTCATTACAAGTGTCATGTCTCTATAGAAAACCCAAAATAATATATTATAAAATATAAAAATTAATTCTTGAAATAATTCATACTTCCCTCAATAATGATCCATCCCAAATACTTAACCTTTCATTCAATATAGGTTTCATTCACTTATACCATCCTCCAAACATGAAGTCTATAGGGGATCCAATCAGGTTTCCCAGTTATTGTGTGAGTACAACTAAGAAGGCCACCACCAATGATGATTAATGTAATATATGGGCTATAAAAATATATTCTATTTTATGTTGATTATTGTAAGTATAAAAAATAGAAACATGGTTCAGAGTTAATTAAAAATTTCTGAACCACATCATACCTAATTCTACTCGTCCATGAATCTGAACCATTAAAAAATTTTAAATTTACTTTTTTCTATTTTTTTGGAATTTAATTATTCAATTAAATTCAAATTTCAGTGGAATATATATGTAAATATAAGGGACCTAAAAAAGTATTATAACATCCCATGGGTACTCAGAACAACAGTCCCCAAACATAGCTCATTGTTCATATTGAAATATATAAAAACATATTAGAGGACTATATTATTTTTATAGATCCCCATACATACTTGTATAATTAGTCCACCATATATATCACATTGATTTGTTACATAAATTTCAAATTTACATGTATTTAATGGGGGGTCATGAACTACAGTTCAACACTCCATGGATACTTGGAGCATCAATCCCTTACCCATAATTCATTATTTTCATTTACATATACACCTATTATTTTTCAACGTTAATAAATCATTAATAAACAATTATAAACAAGTTTAACCAATTAATCTATCAATAACCACCATAGAACATCATTATTATCACAAGAAAAAACATGAAATATTTACCTATAAATACATTGAACAAATATCATTACACAGCCATTATCACATCAATGTCAATACAATAATTCCTTTAGATCCAATTACCAATCATGAAATAAGGATTTATTTAAAATATAGTATCCCATTATTCCCCCTTTTGAATTCATAAATCAACATTGCAAGTTCATTGACACCCCCTTGGGTTTCAATGAAGATAGATCTAATAATATCTAATGGGTCCAACTAGATCCATAAAGTGTATCACAATCCCATGAAAATTAATTCCTTATTTAAAATTTAGAAAAGAAATATCATAATGTGGTAATGAAAAAATAAAAATTATATATTTAAATCATGATAAATAATATGAGAATTAAAAATCATGACACTGATCATTGGATCATTGTTGAAAACTCACCAGACCATAGCCTGCAATTTGACATAGAACATCCAGAGTCACAATGGTGAAGAGATCTGGGATAAAAAATAGGATCATGATCCAATAAAATTTGGTAAATAATTCCCATATCAACACCATAATAAGTGAATGAAATTAATCCCTCTACAAATAAGTAGAATAATGTGAAATAGAAAATTCAAAATAATAAAGAGATCACATACTAGAGAGGTGTTGATTTCATTAACATGAACTTTTATAAATAACGAAAAGAGTTTCAGTAGACGATAAATCATCTTGGGAGCCACCACAAGAAATTTAAATCTTATTAGTTCATAAGATGATATTTAGGGACATACAAAGAGGGTTTATGTTTTTTTACATAAAATATTATGGTTTTAAATCCCTCAAATATGGATTTCTATACAGTTCACATGGTTAGATAAACATTGTACCCCTACTATATAGGGTTCTTAGTTTTTCCTCTGTGGGTTCGCGGTTTCGAAAAAAATACCAACCATGAAAACCAAAATATAAAGGGGTACATATTTTGGTGAGTGTGGACACATTAATTGGTCAAATAATGGACCACCTTTTTGGGGCACAAAATTGGGTTCAATTTTTCTAACGGAAAAAAAGATATTTTTCCAAAACCATTCACCAACCAAGCCATGAACCATGTGATTTTAAAATTATCAATTTCTATCCAAAAAGCATATAAGAAAAACCCAACCATGATCTGATAAAAATGTGTAATATAATACCTGATATTGAGCAGGATGGATCTCAAGAAAGGATCATATATTACACATTATCTTAAATGAAACGTATTTATTATTAAATTTCCTTATTATTATTGTTAGTAAATATGTTTTAACCTTATGTGAGAGGTGATAATTATTTATAACCATTAATATCATGGCTTTGGATAATCATATCTATGATTATTATTCCAACATTAGTAGAGTAGTTCTCCTTGTAGTTGATCTAATTCATATATCCCTCATTGATTATTTTGAATCCATGAACTACTTGTAAGGCATGAAATTTTAGTCAGTTGAATGGGATTTAAAATTTTTAAATCCAATTACATAACATAAGAAATTTTCGTTTATAGGGTTGATAAGAGGTCCAAATTTTGCAGATACTATATGTTGGATTTGTGAGCATAATAAAGGAAGGGTATTATGATTAAAAACATTGATGTTTACCAAGGTTTCTATTCATCCAATTATTATGGTAATAATTTATTCTTTATGGATATGGGTTTAAAAATATGGGATCTATAACTAAATAAAGTTTAACACAAGGGATATTTATTAATCACAATTTTGTAGTCTATTTTACAATAACCACAAGAATAAATATCAATTTGATTAATTATATTTTTTTTACTCCATTATTTTCTCATAAAATAATTTCTTGTTTTTCATGGATGAATATTTACATCACAAATATATACAAATTTCCACTTATTTCTAATTTATATATAATAAATAACATTTATAATAATAGTTTGATGATATTGGGTGGTTGAGAAATCTTCTCAAGGAATATTGGCTAGGTTTTCCCATGATCAACACATAGAAAAAATAAAAAATATTTTTACATCACATTAAAAAAAACTCTCCAAATTGGCACCATTATTGGGGGATATGGTCTAATAAATCATTTAGTATATTCAATTTATAAATATTTTATTTAAAGTGAATTTAAAAAAAATTGAGTTTACGGAATTAATTTTTTATCAACATTCCTTAACGGAATGAATTAAAATTTTACAAAAACAAGTTGGATATATAATAACACTTATATGGATTATAATTTATTAATTCATTAATTTTAAACATATATGAATACCATGATAAACTATTTTTATGATCCTTCACCACAGAGATCATGTAAAACTCATAGTAATTTTTGATGTCCCATCAAGAGGTTTCAAAGCGAAAAAGGATAATCTATAGTAACCCTATTTTCTGGTATGTAAACCTTACATGATGGTTTTTATGATTATAATGTTTTAGGGTGATGCATGGGAGAGTAGACAGAACATTGAAATTAGTTTTTGGTAGGAAAAATAGAAGTTTCACATGCGGCACACAATTTTTGTAACTGTGCAACCAAACAGTGTGTAATTGGTCCTCTGGTGGTAGTGGCTCCAACTTGGTTGAAGAATAGTTAGGGAGACTGTGTGAGGGATCCTTGAAAGGGTCTGCATATATAATATCTAATGCATTGTTAGTTCACATATTTTAAAACTGTGAAAAATAATTGTGTATATGGTTTACATGAGATACTAAAAAAGTGGATCTCACAAGTTTTTGCCTCTAAGTGACTCATGTTTTCCCCTATCTTACAATAACATTGGATTTTTCTTTTCCAAAGCCCAAATAAGGTTCTCTACTCAATCCAAAGGTTATTCGAAGGCTTTCCATGCAGAATCAAAGATATATTCTGGATGTGTGTGATCATTCTTCATCATTATTGTTTGGTTTCATAGATCTATATAGATATACTTCTTCACTTCCCTCGGTTTCATAGATATATGACAATTATGGGTATATCTAGGTATGTGGATTCTATGTATGATGGGATTTGGTATTGATCTTTCTAAGAGTAGAGATCTAATACAGATTCTTGGAGAATTGACCTGGTTTTCTTGTCTGTTCATCGTTCTTTGGGATTTCCATCAAAAACATTTCTGGTATTAGGATTATTTCATGACTCAGAATAATAGAACTAATTGTATATCTATACAATTGAATGTGTGTTTTAAATTGATTGTGATTTGGTTTTTAAAAAACTGTTAGAAACCATCTTGAGTGATGGTTGTGAAATCTAGACAATTAGGGATTTTGAATGAATGATTTGGTTCTTCATTTGAAATTTGGGATTTTAAAATGGGATTTCATGGGATTATTAGAACATGATTGTGATTACGGTTTTAAATAACATGTAATGTTTTATTGATATAAAATGTTTCTTTGAAATTTATTGTTCTTTGTTTATCCTCAAAATATTAGTTCTATTTAAATGGTTTATTTGGGAAATGGAAATATTTGGCATAAAGGTATTGGTGTGAGTTTATGCTTAATGGGACCTTAATAAGGTACGATTACATTTAGGGTAAAAGGGACATGACCCTGGATCAAAGGCATGTTTCATTGGGAGACAAGGTAATTGGGTGACAGACTTCTCATGAGTATAGATCTATCAAATGATTCATGCCTCTGTGGGTGTGTTGTGAACAATGGAATGGGTATTCCAAATGATAAGAAGATTTTTTTTAATATTTGTTTTTTTTATAGAAAAATAACTTGCTGGAAATTTTATTCATTATGATTTGTTTTCACATGGTTGCAATTGCTTTTTGGAAATTGTTTATATTTGGCTATAAACTGTTTTGGAAAATTATGTTATATAAAATGTTTTATATATATGTTTCTAACATTTCTATCGTAGAGGTGTGAGTAGGGATATCATTGGTGAAAACCTACTAGTTTTCATACTCACCTAAAATTTTTCACTTTTGTGCTTTTGCTGATGCTAACTTCTAGGATATTGGAAAACGTAATGTTTTCCACGATTTTAGTACAACCTCGTAATGTTTGGGGTTATTTGGGGATTGTGGGACTTGGAAATTGTGGAGCATAGAGTCCTGTGTTCCATTGAGAGTCTTGAGTTATATATCGATTTTTTTACTTCGATACCTATTATAGTCTTCCATTTAATCTTCTTTTGATGTGTTTTTGATTTACATGAAGTCTTTTGGTTTGTTTTCCATGGTTGATGGATCATTTAACAATTAGTTTGGTTAGGGTTGATAGAATATCAGTTTATTTCAATTATGCTAAATCTTCCTCAACATGTATTTGAAACTTTTTGGAATTTATTTCCAGCCATTGGCATCTTAGGAATGTCATTTAAGGCCATGTAATGACTCATTGTGATCTCAAGATAATGAGATTGAGTGGGTCATTAGAAATGCTATCAATATGGTCCTTCCCTTGAGGTATAAATATTAACTTCTAGTTTTTTCCTTTCTTAACAAGTGGTCTTTAGTGTTATTGGTCATGGAGTTAAAATTACTTCTTTTCTATTCTTTGTGATGATATCATAGACATGGTAGGATTTTTAGAACATCAAATGTATAGAATTAAAGGATGTAGCTAACCCTTTTATGTTGGACCTTAATTTACTATAGAGTTCGGTATAAATGTGAATGGAGACACATTCAGTATTTGGAAAACTCATTTTTAGGAGTTTAGTCAATGAGACAAGAAAGAATTTAATTTTAGAGGAATGGATTCCCTCTAGGTGTGCATACATCATTTCAATGTATGATAGATCTTGTGAATAAATGTTAATTTTTTGAAAAAGAAAAAAAATCAAATGAAATTTTTTGAAAAAGGGAATGTGTATGTTATCTTGAAAATGGAATAATATTCAAAAACCCTGAATGAATGCTTTACAAAAATAAAACATGGAAACCGGTTATTTTGAAAAATAATGTTATGATACTTGATGTGGTAGAATTTGAATGTCTTAGCCATCCATTGCTAGAGAGTGAGATTGATAGATGTTTTTCTTGGTTTATAAAATTGAACCAAGTAGGTGAAATAAAAATGAACCCAATAGGATGTGGAGAATGTGGTATCACCTGAACCATAGATGAACCAAGAGATGCTTCAGAGTAATGTCTTGGATTTTCATGATGGGGATACGAGGAACTAGAGGAATGAGCCAATGCATGTGGATCATACCATCCAGTTCATGAAGAAGAATCCAGGTAGCATTCAGGGTGATTCTAAACCCATGAAGGAAGAGGTGAGGCTGAGTATGATGAATTGTATATTCGACTTCTTTAGAACACCAATAGATCTAGAGGTGAATCTGTAAATTTATATGCTTGAGTATCTTGCACATTAGTGGTTGAATTATGCAGTGCATGATAATTGGGATGAAGGCCTTAAATGGGATGATTTTGAAGAATGTTTTGACAAACATTTATATCCTCTGACATTAAAGATATAAAAAATGATGGATTTCTTTAGACTGAAGCAAGAGAGTCTCTCTATCACAGAGTATGCATCTAAATTCATGAAAATAATACTCTTTGTGTTTGAAGTTGTGGAAAGTGAATCCTCGAAAGCACAAATATTCAAATCAGGTCTACAATAGGAGGTTCGATCAAGGGGTGCATTACTATGTATAAAAAATTATATTGAGATGGTGAATAGAGTGATTGTGGATGAACATGATATCTGGGGATCGATAGGAGGAGGTATGATTATTCCTACTAGGAATGGAAGGTACTCAAATGCTGAATGCAAGAGGAAAAGGGACACATATTTCCAAGGTGGAAGTGGAAATCGAAATTAGATAGCTAGATCAGTGAACCTTCCTCAATTACCCCATATAAATGAATGTTTATTTCAATGTTGTTAGCTTTACCATTTGATGTGAGACTGTACGAAAAAAACATATATCATGAAATAATTGCATCAAGATGGGGAATCTTATGTTCTATTGTCATAGTTCTCTATGGTCATGAGCTCATTACACTTCTCAAATGTTGTAAGCATCGTATGATTGGACCTGGTGAGGACAACAGAACCAGTGTTTTCAGCAGAATATAGATATCGATGGATATTCTAGAAATACTATTACTCCTCACCCTGGGAAATCTCATCAAGGTAATAAAGTGAGCAATGGAGTGACAAAGCAACTGTATGGAGCTGAGAATATGATTTTTGAGGACCAAGATGGACAAACTATGGTGTTAGGTATGAATATTTTGAATTCTACCCATGTGAATGTGCTCATTGATACAGGTTCATCACATTATTTCATTACTTATCGTGTTGTTAATTTTCATTGTTTAAATTTATAAATGATGCCTTCTGTTTTAAAACAGAAACTCCTATAAGTGAAATAATGTTTCAAGCATTTGTGTGTATACCATGTGTTATAACAAGTGATGAAGCTAAGATGAAATAGAACTTCTTGATTTTGGACATTGATGTCTATGATGTAACCCTCTACGGATTGGTTTATAGCCTTTAAGGCTCACATTGACTGTTATGGGATAAAAATAACTTTCAAAACTTTGAAGAAAAAGAACATCTCCTCAGAGGATAAATGATGGAAAAGAAATGGGAAAATATATTGTTGGAACCAATGTTGGGAATGATCTATTATCAGTTTTCCATGTTGAAATTGGAATCAATGGAAGAGATCGAGGAAAATTGTTTCCCAGTAGTTGTGGATCGATTTCCAGATGAATTTCATTGAGAAATTCCCATGGTTTCCACCTATAAATGATCTGGAGTTTACAATTGATCTTCTTCTGGGGACCAATCCTATTTACCTTCCATCTTATATGATGGAACCAAAAGAGTTACAGTAACTGAATGTTCAATTGGTGGACCTAGAAATAAAGGGTTTCATTTGGCCAAATACATCCCCTTGGGCTGCACCATGGTTTGTTTTTGAATAAAGAAGATGTAACTCTTTGGATGTGTGTTGATTATCTTAAGATCTACCACATGATGATAAAATATATATATATATATACTTCAACGTAATGATGATCAATTCGATCAATTAAGTAGAGATAAATGTTTCTCAAAAATTTAATTGCAATTTAGATATCACCAATTGTGAGTTCAGAATGAATATATTCCAAATAAATAGTTCAATATAAGATATGAACAGTAATCATATTTAGATAGGACATTCATTGTAACGAATTCACCGATGGTCTTCATGGATTAGATGAATTAAATATTTCATCAATATTTGGATTATTTTGTTTTGGTGTTTTTCGACGTCATCTTGGTGTATTGAAAGCCAAGGTATAACCATGAGAAACACCTAAAAACAGTGTTAAAAAATCTAAGAGATCACAATTTGTATGAAACATTATCAAAGTGTGATTTTTGGATACAGGAAGAATGTTTTCAAGGACATGTCATTTTGGAAAAAGGAAATTATTTTGATCATGAAATTATAGAAGATGTTATCACATGTCATCCATTTAAAAATGACTTCGATATACAAATTTCTATTGGTATAGCTAGTTACTACTGACATTTTGTGTGTGACATATCATGACTAAAATTTCAAATGATAGCTCTGATAAAAAAGGATGATCCATTCCAATAGACTGATGAATACCTAATTTCCTTCCAGGAGTTGAATGATTGGATTTCATCGGTGACTATATTGATTTTTTCCAAATTGGGGTAGGCATATATCATGAATTGGGATACTTGAAGATTGAGGTTGGGATGTGTTCTCATGCAAGAATACCATGTGGTTTCTTATGGATTAAGGATGTTGATAATGCATGAGAAGAATTACACAACACCTGATTTTGATATAGCTGCAGTTTTCCATGCTTTAAAAACATGGAGACATTATCTCTTGGGTGAGAAATGTATCGTGTTTATAGACAAAAAAATTTTGATACACATTTTCTCAAAGTGAGCATTGAATCTGATGTAAATGATATGGAAGGAGTATCTCTAGAATTTTGACATTGACTTTATTTATACACTAGGAATGCTAATTATAGTGGCGGATGCATTGAGTAGAATTTAATATGACCAATTGGTGAATAAATCATTACATGAATGTAAACTGATGTAGGTATTAGACGTCATGCTTGTGGAATGTGAAGAACAAGGTGATGTTGTGATTTTTATATCAGCTATGAATTTTATTGATTTGGTATGTATGGTCATAGAGGCACAAACATTTGATGTTGAATATCTGGTTATAAGTTCAAATCTTAACGGTGGGGAGACCATTGAGATTTGGAAACAAAACGGGAGTTTAGTTTTGTCCATTAGTGACCAGATGGTTGAACCTCTGGTTTGTTAGGAAAAAATTCTTCATGATTACCACATTTCGAGATGTTCTATTCAACCTGGTACACATAAGATGTATAAGGCATTGAAGGTGAAATTTTGGTTGAATGAAATGAAAAGGATGGTGGCTAAGTTCATCTCAGGGTGCTTAACTTTTTAAAAGGTTAATGAATATCATCAGATACCATTAGGAATTTTTCCGTAATTTCCTATCCCAGTGTGTAATTGGGAGCATATTGCAATGAATTTTGTTACAGTTCTTCCATGAACAATCCAGAAACACGATGCCATATGGGTGATAGTGGAACAAATTACTATGTTGGCCCATCTCATTCTAATAATATAAAATTATACGATGAATGTTTTATCTAAAATATATATACATGATGTGGTAAAGAGGAATGGATTTACAGTGTAAATCATCTCAGAAAGAGAGCCAAGGTTCACATATCATTTTTTTAGATCCTTATATAAATCCACTGGGACTCAGTATACTATGATCACGACATATCATCCTTAGAAAGAAGAACAATCTGAGAGAACCATAAAGACGTTGGAAAACAAGTTTCAGGATTTTTTAATGGATTTTTGTGGCTCATGGGAAGAGAATATACCCTTAGTGGAGTTCTCATACATAACATTTATATGGCCTCGAAACACATGGCTCCATTTGAAAAATTAAATGGGTGACCCTGTAGTTTTGCATTATGTTGTGTGTTAGGAGGTGTTAAATCTCTATTTGGGTTGATCCTAGTCCATGAAACAATAGAGAAGTTAAAATTGATTTGAAATAGGTTAGAGATGGCTTAGAGTCATCAGAAATATTTTGCAGATCACTGTCGAAGAACGTTTTCATTCGCTATAGAAGTCCATCTATTTTTAATGATATCGCCTAGGCTTGGACATTATCGTTTCATGAAGTAGGGAAAGTTATATCCTAGATACATTAGACGTTTAGAGATACAGGAATGGGTTATAGAGGTGTAATATCGGTTGGTATTACACTATTCAGTCCAATGTATAATGTGTTTCATGTATCGCAGTTGAAAAAGTCTCATCCTGATCATGACCACGTGATCATATTGGATCACATTGACCTAGAGTTAGAATATTTATTTATACATATCTCGGTACAAATGTGGATTGGTATGATAAATACATGAGTATAAAAAGAATCAGTCAATTGCGGGTTTTATTGTAGTATGTTCAGATTCAGGAAGAGACTTGGGAACAGAAGAAGGAAATGAAAGAGCAGTGGCCAAATCTCTTTTATGGTAGATAATGCTTTATAATTTCTAAGGACGGAAAGATCAATAGTGGGAGAATATAGTACCCCCAAATTCTAGTATGGTAACTTTACATGATTTTTTTCATGGTTATAATGTTTAAGGGTGATGGATGGTAGTGTTTGGATAACATTTTAACTATTTTTTAGTGGCAACATGGAAGTTACCAGGCCGGTACACGACTTGACTAACTGTGTGGACAAACCATGAATAATTGGTCCTTTTGAGGTAGTGGATCTAGTAGGGTTAGATCACCATTAGGAAGTCTATGAGAGGGTCTACCTAGGTAGTAGCTAACGCACAGTTAGATCACGGTTTCTCTAACTGTGCAAACTAACTATGCAGATGGTTTATGTGAGATCCTAAAAAGGGCATCTCAAACATTTTTTCCTCTAAGGGACACATTTTTTCTCATAAGCGGCTTTAAAATGGGATTTTGCATCGTATAATTCAAAAAAAAGGTTCTCCCAACAATCCAAAGAAGATATAGAGTCATTCCTTAGTGAATCTAAGCCAAATTCTTAATGTATGTGGTCGTTCTTCGTCGTTCTTGATCAGTTTCTTATAAATACTTAGATATACCTCTTCTCTTCTCTTAGTATCATTGATCATCACCCGTTATGGGTATCTCTAGGTATATGTATTCCATGTATTATGACATTTGGTATTTATCTTTCCAGGAAAAGATATTTAAGGATGATTCATTGAGAATCGACCTAGTATTCTTTTGTTTTCATCATTCATTTGGGTTTTCATCAAACCCTACGAGGTAGGAGGCTTCTTTATCGAATCAACTCTGTATAATTGAATGGGAGCATTTCAAATTGAATGTGTGGTGTGAATTTATTGTGATTTGGTTGCTGAAAATTTCTTTGGAATCATTCTTGAGTGAGGGTTGTGAAATATGGAAAATTATGGATATTGAATGACTTCTTTGGTTCATGGTTTTAAAATGTTTTTTTAAAAGTCTATTTTACTTTAATGTTGGAACATGATTTGATAGATTTTTTCAATAAAAATGAATGTTTTATTGAAAATATGTTTTTTTAAATTTGTTGCACTTTGGTTTTCAAAAAAATATTAGTATTATTGAAATGGTTTGTTAAGTAAATGGAAATATTTGGAATAAATGTTGTTGGTGTTATTTCATGTTTTATAGGCCCTTATTAAGGGATTATTACCATAGGGGTACAAGGTATGTGACCAAGGATCTGGGGCATCTATCATTGGGACACAATCCTATTGGATGAGAGACCGCTCATGAGTATGGAACTGTCAAACAAAGCATGCTTGTGTGGGTGTGTTGTGATCTATGGAATTGGTATGCCAATAGACATGATGTTTGGTTTTATGATTTGGTATATTATTTTTCTGGATAAATAAGTTGATGTAAATTGGGTTCACATAGATTTGTTTTCACATGGATGCTAATGTTTTCTAGAACTTATGGATCTTGGATTATTGTGGTCCATTGAGATTATTGATGTATTTAACTTTTGTGTAATTTAATACCATGTTTTTTCTTCTATTATAACACCATTTTATGTTGGTTTGAGTTACATGAAATTTCTTGGTTGTATTTCATTGGTCCATGCATCATTTATTAATTGGTTTGGTTATGGTGGTTGGTTTACCAGTTTATTTTAAAAAGGGTAAATCATCCCCCACTTGTATTTGAATCTCTTCGGCATTTGTTTCTATCCATTGGAGTCTTGGGGATGTTGCTTAAGGCCATATAATGACTCATTGCTCTCTCAAGCCAATGAGATTGAGCGGGTTATTACATTATCATTCCAACTTTTTTTGAATACGTCATAGTGGAGGAAAATTCACTATATAAAATATACCTACCATATAATTCTATAATCATGTAAATTAGTCCAACAAATATCCAACACTTGTAGATAATCATTTGAAGATAGTGGACAAAATAGCCAATTCTCTATTTTTTACATTGTTGTCAAATCTAATTTACTAACCAATTTTTAGATTCTACTAATAATTACCTCTTCAATCCCAAGATAATATTGATAATAAGGATAATGTAACAACATTCAGGGTGAATATCATCATGGAATTTACAGATAATGATGTTTCAGGTGCTATGAAAGCTAATATAATAGATGACTATAATCTAGATGACCATATATATTTGAATTAATCCTTATTTAATCATTAAAAATTAGATTTGTAAAATGATTTTAACAAAAATGTAGTAATTTATGTACCAACCCTAATTGTAACCAAAATAATGCACCATTTTGGGGGTGTATAAAAATTATTATTATATCACGGATCATGTTTTATTTTTTACATCATACTATACCATAAAATAATAATAGACTAGTGTAGGGAACCATGATACGTAACAAGGATTATTCGTTCCTTAATTCCCCATCCTCCTATTCTTACTTATATAATTTTCATTTTTAAGGTGGGGGTGATAATTATTTTATTTTTAGGGATCTCTATTTTCGATATATTATTTTAGACATTTGTAAAATTCTAATAAGGTTGTTCATGTTCGGAAAATTTCACCCACCATAAAATTTTGGTTGAGGAAGTTCTAATTCCTATATTATGGAAGTATAGACACGACACCTTTTGTGGATAAACCATGTTTATATATAAATTTTCATTTATAAATTTATTAAATTATGAGTAGTTATTTTGTTTTATTTTTTTGGTTGTATAATGTGGTAATTATTGTAACACCCTAGATAAATAAAGAGTATGACATTTTCACATTTATCCATATTTGTGAATAAAATATTAATATTATTTTAAAGGGGACGCTATGCACGATGGCTTACCCAATACACAACAATGAGTTTCATGGGAATCTTGCATTGCACTCTAATAATAAAATAATATTATTTTAAATGGTAGTTAACGCCTAGCCATTGTAATGGCAGGAATGAACAGAACTAACTAGTAAATTATTATATATGTTTGTAAAATATTTTTACTCTTTACAATAAATGTTAAAGGATTAAAAATGTGAATGAATCCAATTTTAAATCGTAAACATTCCAATATTCTTTAAAAGGTCGATTAACCGCCTTTTGATGGTGAACCTATTTTAAATCCACTTTTTGACAATTTTATGTGTTATATTTGACAAAATAATTTTCTTCTTTAGAATCGGGACATCAAAATTTACTTTGTTTAACTTTTTGGTATTTTTCTGAAAAAGTTCAATTTTTAATGAATAGTGAAAAATGTTGTATTTTAATTCAACACCTCTTTTTAATATAATTTATTTATATGATCAATTATCTTCTGAATTTTTTTTAAAGTGAAATTATAATATATTTTTAACATTTCATCCAATAGTGTTTGTTGGAATTAATTTCACTTTGAAATTGGACTTAAACAAGTGCCAATCTTTTGATACATTTTGTTTCATAAAAACACGCTATTTGTTTTGACAGCGGGAATTAATTATTAAATTAATTAATGCAACTTATATGTTTTGAAAATTTTAAAATATACATCATTTTTGAATTTGGAATATCAAATATTTCTTCAGGTGAAGTTTTGTAATTTTCTGAAAAACTTCAATTTTTGATGAATAGTGAAACCACTAAGTGGTACTCATAAAAACTAATTTTCTGCTTAAATGAAATTTTTCCACCTTTTTGTTTTGAATTTCAAAAATCCGACATACATGGTGGTCATTAAGAAGTAAAATGTGGTTCAATGGGATTAGAATAATTTTTTTGGTCCATATTAACTTATTAAGTGTTTAATCGCAATTAGAGGTAATTAGTGTAGTTTAAGGTAAGAATAATGTTTTAATAAAATTAAATGACCTAGACACATGTCCTACCCTCATTGGATGTGTCATGTCAGACCAAGATAATCCATGGGTCAACTTGGTGACCCCATGTAGCCACTTTGGTTGGAAAATCACATAAATACTTTTTTATTTAATGTTAAAGTAAAAATGACACAAAAAATAAGATGTTTTACAAAAACACTTTATACATGGGAATATACAAGTTAGTATTTTTCCTATAAATAGTCATTGGAAATATAAAATTTTTTCCTATATCATAGTATTTTTTTTATTATTTTTATACATTAAATAAATCAAACTATTTATGACATCATGATGATGTAGCGATGACCTCATTATTTAATGATTTAAATAAAATGGAAAGATAAAATAAAATCTAAGACCTAAACATGTCCAAAACCTATTGGATGGGTGTATTTAGAACCCTTATAACCTTATGCTCGATACAAATCAATGTAGGACCATTAAAATCCGAAACTCATTCTAAAATAAAGTAACATTTCTTACTTTCCAAGAGTGCCCCTCCTCTCCTCTTATAAAAGGCCCCCACCTCTACCACCTTACCCACACTTCCAAAGCCTTTGTCTCGGACAAACCCTGCCCATTTTGTCTCTCCACATCCCTCTCTAACTCCTTGAAGCATCACATTGGGCATAATTCTTCCCAAGGAAGCCTTTGAGCTCAAACCAAAGGGAGTTACCTGATTTTATGGTAATGTCTTCACTTGAGTCCTTTTGTATTATTTTGATTCTCCAACCCCATAAAATCTTTTTATTCATTTATTTTGTTACAACTGTAGTATCTTCCATATACTATGATGTTTTTATAAGAAGGATTCGATCAACACTTACACACACCTTCATCTAATGGTTAAAGAACATACAGTTTCTGTGGTTGGCGATTTTCCTCTTCACGAAGCATGATTGTTCAATATTATTTTAACACATTTAAAGGTGGAAATTATGATGTCACTGTATTTTATTTATGATATATATGGTATTTATTTTTACTATATTCTTCTTTATTATATATTTAAACCATACCATTATTCTTTTCATGTTGTGTAAATGCTATAATTTCATATCAGGAAAAGTGGACTACCGCCCCCTCAAGTGATGTGACTCTTACATGCTATACATGGAATGTATAAAGAATGAAACTAATGAACATATGTGACCTATATAACAGATATATTTTACTGTAATTATAATATATATATATATCATTCATTTTTAATTCCATTAATATGAAAAAGAAAAAAATGAAAGTAGCGTTCATGCGTACGTACGGCCTACCATCTCCATGAACGGTGATTTTCATTTTTTATCTCCAAATGATATGGAATAGTATAAAATGAATATGTACTGGATATATATGATATTATAATCATTAATACTATTCTGGAAATTATTTATTATAACTACATGGGCAATCATTTTTCAAACAAGTTCATTTTTGACTAATGTACCAAACATCGGCAAAAACGTCTGATATGAACTAACATTATTAAAATATTATTATAACATTATAATATTTGATATGAACTGAATAATAATCTCTAAAGGTGGTACGTAGGAAATTATAAGTTGACCGAAGTTTATTATTCAGGAATATAAAGAAACGAAGAAGAGAAGTCGGACTTGAGGTAAGGGATCTGACTCCTCTCTTTCTTTTAAAGTACACTCTTTTATGTAATTCATTTTAAACCTCATCTTTCTTGTTATTGGGATATTATTTTATATTATACTTACTGTAATTTTTTTGTTCATATGATGAGATACCCTATTCTCTCTCATCAATCCATTTTGGAAGTTTTGAGTGGCGCCGTTAGGCTGTCGAAATTTCGTACGAGATCTAACGTCTCTCTTTCTTTTTAAGTACTCTCCTTTATGTCACTTATTTTAAGCTCAACTTTGTTATTTTGGAGGATGTTAATTTATATTCCACATTCTGTAAACTTTATTTTAATATGATGAGAGACCCTATTTTCTCTCATCAATCCATTTTGGATGTCTTAAGTGGCGCCGTTAGGCTATCGAGTTTTCGTAAGGGATTTTTCATCTCACTTTTATTCCCATGAGATTTATGCTACATTTGCCACAATTTACTTTGAGTGGTGTATTTAATGCCCATTATTTTACTCAATTGTAATATAATTTCATTTATGAGTATTTACATCATTTTTGTATTGTCCTTCTTTCATGGGGTGCATGTCTCGAAAGATACCCATATCGATAAGGGAACCTTTCACCCTCCTCTTTTTAAAAGACTTATTTTGTTATGTCTTTTAATTCACATACTATTATGTTGGTATATGTTCTTATATATCCTTATTGATGTAAATTTTATGTCTAAGTGATGAGATACCCTTTTTATCTCTCATCTACTCATTTTCTATATTTTGAAGTGACGCCGTTATGCTGTCAAATTTTACCAAGGGAACTTTTTAACCCAATTTCAGTTTCTTTGGGTTCAATATGTAGTTATTGAATATTTTATCCTTTGAATATGTGTGAATGAACTCTTATTGTTTTACACTTAATATAATCTTATGTTGGTCGGAGTGGACACTCAAGAGGGGGGGTGAATTGAGTTCCAATTAAAATTTCTGTTAAAAACAATTTCTATTAAAATCCCCCAATTTCAAAAACAAATTAAACTGTAGTGAATTTATATAGATTATAAAGGTTCAATTAGTTTCTCAAAGATTTATTAATTCTCAGTTAACTTAATATTATGAGTAAATTAACTTTTGAAACTAACTTACTGATTTATAACAAATATAAACACTTGCGAATTTAATTATCAAAGTAGCTTTGAAGATAGATTATACTTCAAAGTAATAGCAGCGGAATATGAAGTAAATATGTATAGTATGTATATAGAGTATAACTACAAACACAGAGAATTAACCAAGAGGTTCAGTCTCAAGCCGAGACTTAGTCCTCTCAAAAGTTTATAAAAAAAATGATCCACACCCTGGATCGGGGTTAACAACAGTGAACACACTTTCCAGGTCACAAGACCTCTACCACAGTTCTTCGTGGGAAAACAAACAACATCAGCCAGCTGTCCAGGTCACAAGACCTCTACCACTATCCATAGTGGGAAATGAAGTGTAAAAGGGGTTTGCTGAGGATTTACAGATCCTCCAGTGAAAGTTCAGGAGTCAGTATGTGTGTTTAATACAGCAGATAACACACACTGCTCAAAATGTAGAAAACTAAAACACAGTAGAGAAATAGATAGAAAGAAGAAGGTTTAGAGTGCTCTATAGTGTTGGCAGATCAGTTCTGGACTCGTAGGAATGAGTGACTTGAAGCTTTGGTCCTTTTTCTGTAAGTTGACACTAAAACAGAGTGTTGTGATTTCCAGACTTCCAGATGTTCAAGTGATCAGATTCCTTGAGTTTGAGTACTTCACATCATGGCTTTTAGGAGACTGTTCTTTCAGTCGGTTCACTTGAGACTCTTTTGTTCTTCAGGATGAATGATCGAGAGTTCTTCTTTTTGTGTATATGCGTATCTCCTTCTTAGTTGTAGATGTTAGACTCTGTGTAACTATTCCATTCATTCATGCATATATATCTTTTTTTTTTCTTGAATGCTTCTCTCTTCTTTTTATACTCCTCCATTTATGCCCTTTTTGTTCACCCGAGGCCGACAAGATAAATAGTCTGGAGTTGCACGTGCTATCTTCCTCGTACATTGTATTATTTCTTGATATGTCTGTAAATATCAATAAATAATGTTAGGTGTATTAATTTGGCTAGACATGACCGTTAGATTAGTATTAAACAAATTGGTAAAGAATAAAAAGTAGAAATATAATAATAATAGACTGGTCGAGAAAGTATGTCACTGTGGACTTCAACTGTGGTCTTCCAACTGTGGACTTCCTTCTGACTGCTGACTTCAACAAAAGGCTTGCTGTCTGTAGGCTTGCAATGGTAGCTTTTACTCCATGTAACTGTAGCCTCTCTAACTGTAGACTTCGATCATCAGTAGACTTAGTCGACAGAAGCTGTCTAACTGTAACCTTGACTATAGACTTATGACTGTAAGCTTGTTCGACTGCGAACTTGTTCCAACTGTAGACTTGTTCGACTGTGAACTTGAGCAGAGAAAACTTTGAACAGAAGTCTTGTAACTGTGACCTTCGTCTGTGAGATTTGACAATAGATAGTGGTAGACTCGTGACTGTAAGCTTGTATTGCTTGTATTAGTCTTCGACTGTAACCTTGTAACTGTGAACTTATTGCAACAGTAACTTAAGGTGACAGTTAACTGTAACTGTGACTTTGAAAAGAAAATGCTGACTGTTAGCTAACAATACTAAACTTATGTAAATACTACTGTAAGCTGTTACAGTAAAGTTATGAGAGTAAGAATATGAACTGTTTAGAATAAAATACGTTTAAGCATAGAATATTAAGATTAATGCAAGGTTTTAATACATCATAATCAATGTTTAAGCATGATTTGGGATTATCAAAACAGGTGATTCCAACAATCTCCCCCTTTTTGATAATCACAAATTATGTCAGTATGGAATGAAATATAGATGTATCAAATATAGATGTATCAGAGAGACGTGTTCAAAACATAGTATTAGCAATATGAGCACAAAAATTAGGTATAATCCGCAAGGATTTCTCCCTCTTTCTCCCCCTTTGTGATTAACAAAAATAAAGACAGAGAGAGAGAAAATAAACATTGTATTAAATAATGAGTACATTACATTACCCAAAACGTGAATACATGATCCCTATCAAAAAAAAACATAAACAGACTCAAACCTCTTCATCTGTAGGTAAGGGATATTTTCCTTTGGAGGGAGAAGATGGAGCAGTAGGTGAAGGATCAACAGGCTGAGGAATTGCAGCAGGAATGTCTGGAGGGGCAGCAACAGATGCTCCTGAAGGCCTGTAGTGAGTAGCTTGCCGAGGTATCAGTGGTCTAAGGCTTCTGAGGGCATTAGCAGGAGACATTACTGAAGAACCAATGGGGTTGGAGACAGGTAGGGCAGGAGGAACGATAACAGGTGTGCAGTCCACATGAAGAAAAGGTACGAGAAGATTCCTGAAATCCATGACGATGTTTCCTCCTCCGTCCATGGCAGATAAGAAGTCATTTTTGTTTTCCACGAATTTATCCAAAGCCGGGGTCAACTCTCGTAGCTTGCTAACTTGTTCTTTGAAAGCCTGAGTTACAGGAGGCAGCTTCATAGTTTCTAGCTTGAGCTTGAAGTGATTGTTCAACTGATGCTTGGTGAAAATCCGATCAAAGTAATAATCCACTTTACTTTTGATGGCCTCCTGAGAAGCAGTAGCAGCCTGCAGGTGCTCACGAACAAAGCCACTGACTTCTCTTATAGTAGCAAGGATCTGTAGGTCTGATGTGTCATTTGCACGGACCTGAGTAAGCTCTTCTCTGAGCAAGCTTCTAAACTGCTCAAGGTCTACAGGAGAGCTAGATGTAGGAAGGGACTTGACTGAGAATGCCACTGTCTCCTTGAAAGACTGAGTCAGATTTCCAATCACTTTCTGAATGACAGCATCCTGATTGCTAAAGTGTTCTTTTACTGATTTCTTGAAAGCCTCAAATACTTCCACAAACTGCTTGACCACTTCTTTGATGTATCGAATCTCACTGGCCACTTCTGTCTGAGAACTTCTCAGGGCAGTTAAAGAAGCAACTGATTGTCTGAGGGCCACTACTGCTCCAGTCCAGCTTTCAATTTGAGTGTGGCACACTTTAATTTCATCCATCACTTCTTTGATTGGACTTCCCACAACACATCCTAGAGATAATTCTAAGGATTGTTCTACATTTTTCAGCTCATCAAAAAGACTGGTTTTCAATTCAGCAACAGACTGTCTGATGGTCTCCTTCATTTCATTCTTTAAGGATTCAAGGTCTTCCTTGGTGGCCAATCTTTCAGTTTCTAACACTGGAGAGCTGTTAGTTAGGATAACTGGATTTCTTGGTGGTTGGTTTTCCTCATCTGAATCCTCATAATTGAGTCCTAGCACCATGTATCCTGGATCTGAGGTCCATCCTTCTATATCGAACAGTACAGAGACTGAACCAAAACGCTCCCCCTCACTTGGAGCTCCTTCCTGAACATTTTCTACTATCTGCTCAACTCTGGGTAACTCTAAGTGCTCTTCTGTAGCTCTAGCAGGTTCCATATTTGCTGTAACGCCCCGACCCCAGCTACCCAGAGTCGGTGCATTACTTCGTAACATTGGCATGATCACAAGAAAGATCAAATCCCGAAAGACCGATTGGTTTAGTAGCCTTGGAAACACTAGATATAATCATAAAGTTTTACATTACATTTCAAAGTGAAAAACTACTACAACAACAAAGTCTTCATATCCACACTATTAACCCCTCATAATATCCCTGCAAGTCATTCATAATTTACTTCTTCACTACCTGGGAAAAATAAAACATAGAAAAGGGGTGAGCTCAAATGCCCAGTAAGGATAACAATATAGAGGAAACATTCATAAATAAAAATAAACATTTAAGGAAATGTATAACTAAAACAAAAGCCTTTTAAATACGAACTTTCAACATGGTATGGAATAAATAAAATGAAATAATGCCATTTACTTATTCACATGGATATTCTACTAATCGAATAATCACATGCAAAAATCAATAACCACTTTCATACTGTTGGAATGCATAATGTCAAACGTTAATTTCATTGTCTAGGCCTCATCCCAAGACCTAGGGGTTACTTCTAACCGGAACCCAACCCGGAGTGCCTCTAATAACCGGACACCAACCCGGAGTGCCTCTAATAACCGGACACCAACCCAGAGTGCCTCTAATAACCGGACACCAACCCGGAGGGCATACTTTTACCAGTCCTTAACCTGGAGGGCTTACTTTAACCAGTCCCCAACCTGGAGGGCTTACTTTTACCGGTCCCCAACCCGGAACATACTTGTTTAGCACATTCATCTGAAGAAAAGTTTGAAATATAACATAAACATTCGGATTAAAACTAGCATACGAAATGTCAATAGTTTCACCATAAACTATGAATGGTATAAAATAGCACATCCACAGTCAAACATATCACAAAACCTTCAATACAATATAGAAGTTTTGTATTATAATAAATCAACTTCAAATAAGCGTAAAATCCATTAAAGGATGTTGACATAGATGAAATCAAAACACTTTTTAGAGAAATATCTCTTTCTATTTTTGAAATCATTTAAGAGCCATATAAAATAAAACATTTTCTTGAAAATATTCTTGTAAGCTTGTAAGGAAAGCTTTGACGATTTTATAACGGCGGAAAATAACCGCACCCGCCGTATAAGTTAAAAAAAACATTCTTATCTTAATTCTGTCGAAAAGGTTAAAAAGGACCTTGTTTTGAAAATGATGGAAAGATTCCTTTATAAACCTCTTACAAAAAGTCAAACAAGGGTATAAATTAATTTAACCCATATTCTTGTAAATAATAAATATGTTTTTAAATACATTTTGAAGAAACATGGATGTGGATGATAATGAAATCCCAGTAGATTATTACGTATAAACAACCTCGGATAATGAAGAGATTGTGAAATAACCCTTACCTTGTACTTTTCCTTGGATGGGGTAGGTTAACCTCTTGTATAATGGTGAAATAATTGTTATTAAATTATACAAGAATCATATATATTAATATGATATCATATATGATCTTTTAACATTGATTTGTTAATAATATCTTAGAATTATCGTCGTTTCGGGTGTTAACTTACTTGTTTTCTTTTATATGTTTTGTTACGTAAGACATTTTTGTAAAGGATAGGTTGTATATTATTCCTGTCCAGAATGATATCAAGTCCTTAAACATCATTTTTAAATCATCAAATGATAATTATACTTGAATGGATACGATGGAGAATGAATCTCATCGCGTTCGTGGAGACGGTAGTCCGTACGTACGCACGAGCGACAATATCATTCTTTTGATATTAAAATAATATATAAATGGATGGTATATCATATATACAGAATCATTAACATGTTATATTTATTATTTACATGAGTTACATATCATTATTATACCCATCCAAATAATAATATATTGAATAACAATTACACCACGACGTGGAGACGGTAAGCCGTACGTACGCACGTATGGTGACATGTTATTCAAAGGGTGGATAGAATACTGAATATGTTTGTACCATATTTATAATAACATCACAGTATATGTAAGATACTGGAGTTATTATTTTATAATGGTAAGAACAAAGAAAGAGGAAGTGGAAGAAGAAAGGAACTTAGAAAAGGGTGGTGAAATCATTACCTCTTCTTCGGGTTCTTCCTTTTGATTTGATCAAAAGGGCTCCTTAGGTTTGCTTTCTGATCGAACTAAGGCCTCTAGGTTGTATTGAGGGATGTTGGGAGAGTATTTGGGCAGAGTTTGGCCGAACCAAAAGGCTTTGAAGGTGTGAAGAAATGAGAAGGAGGAGTGCCCTTTTATAAGAGGGGTGAGGGGCACCTTTGGAAAAGCTAGAAATATTAATTTATAATAAATTGATATTCGGTTTCCAATGGCTCCAAAGTTGACTATTCAAAGGCTAAGGTGGGGATAGGTCGAAAACCACTCAACCAATAGATTTTAGACAGGTTTGGGTACTTATATTAACCTTATCTTTAAGTATTAACTCTAAGTTAATTAGTTTCACTTTTACAATGTCTCTTTGTATTTTTATATAATATGGTTAATAAACTTACTATATACATCCAAGCGACCCCCAAGTGGTCCATTAATGATTAACCTATCATTATATAAGCCTCTTGGCCGAACCTTAGATTTTTAGGAATTTAATATCAATTAATAATATAATATTTGTTTTAAGAACTCTTTTATGTCAATTTTGACACTATTCATTAGTTGATTTTTGTGAAACTCATAACAGATTTATTACTTCGAACAAAGTCAATTAAATCAATCCTAATATATCATATTATCCTAGAAAATTAGTTTAATTCAATAAAAGTTTCATATTATATTTATTTGGGTATTTATAATATCACTTATTTTAATTTTTCACTATTATAGTAATTACTGCATCATTATTGTGTCATAAATAAAATAAATTATTTAATGTCTAAAAATTATTAATAAAATATCATTATTTAGGAAATCTTTTTATATTTCTAATGAATATTTATAATCGAAAATCCAACATGTATAACCCTATGTAAAAATTTTTCTTCTAAAAGATGTAAGCTTATGCCATTTTTATTTTTATTTTAGCTTTATTAATATAATGTGTCATTATCACTTACAAGTGGATCCATGGGGTCCCAAAACAGACCCAAAGATGCCCATGGTCGACCATGTATCAACCAATAGGGTTAATACACGTTTTAGGGTAATTTAGTATTATTATAATATTATTTTTGTAACCCTTATTTACCGGATTTACCCTTAACCATGGTAAATAAAATATTTACCGCAGTAATTATTCAAAATGTCTAAAAATAAAAGTTACCTATTTACACAATTTGGACATCCTGATTCCAAATATGGAATCCATTTTTCTAAATTCAAAACACAGAAGTGGCAGAAATTAATTTAAAATTAATTCCCGCTGTCAAAACAAAAAGCGTGTTTTTAAGAGATAATAACTATCAAAAGATTGACACTTGTTTATGTTCGGTTTAATTGTAAAATTATTTCCAATGACCAACATTATATTAAATGGTAAAAATATATTCTAAATATACTTTAAAACCACTCAAATTCACAATTTATCACTATTAATTATTTTGATTAAAAAAGTTGTTTTTAATTAAAATTTAGTAATTTTCACTATTCATCAAAATATGAAAGTTATCCGAAATGTACCAAAATTTCACCTTAGGCTAAATTCGATATTCCGAATCTAAAAATGAAGTCCATTTTCAAATATAAAATATATATAATTTCAAAAAGTAGGTATTACTATTCATAACGGCTAGTTTGATTAGTTGTGGTGTGTGTTAAAACTCAAGGTTGCGTACAACACACGCTACTGTATTATTCAAAGAAAGCGTACCGTGGAAGCTTGGGATGTTTCATTTTAAATTTTTGATGTCCCCATTTAGTCAAAAAGTTTAATATATTCTATTTAAAAAGGGTTTACTATTAAAAGTTGATAAAAGTGCAATACTGAAAATGAATTTGTTCTTACATTATATCTAAGAAACTCATAATATGGATTCTAAAATTATAAGGATTATATAAAGTTTAAAATTTAGTTAACACTATTCATAACCTCTTTTGAACATCTTGTTTGGTAAGTAATGGTGCGATTGAACTTTTTGTTGCGTGTAGTGAATGTTATTGAATTATTTTGAAGAAATAACACACTATAAAATCTTGGGGTGTTACATTCTCCCCTCCTTCAATAAATTGCGTCCTCGCAATTTGAAATTGTTCTTCAAAAATAAAAGGTTGAAAGTAGAAAATATATTTGTGGGAAAACCCACATTGGAAATTGGGTTACTAAAATTTAGTCTTAATATGAGGAAAAGAGAAATGAAAGGGTCACCACCAAATTATGATCTCGATTAGGAGAACATTGGTGGCAATTAGAGACATATAATTGGAGGAAAAATGTAAATATTTATAGGTAGTGATTGAGATCATCGATCACAAACAAGTGTATAATTGAGGTCCTTAAATTCATCAATCTATGATGATTTGAAATACCATCGGTTCAACAAAACATAGGGTATTAGGATAACACATTTTTGACGTTTCGAAATATCTTAGTTGAAATCCCACATCGAAAAATGAATTAACGAGGCCTATATTTAAAATAAAGAGTGGAAAGTAAGAAGATTACCGAAAATAACACATACTAGGGTTCCATGTAGGAAAATATGGATATGGAGGAGAAATCTAACCATCAATTATCTGATGGAGAGTGGTAGAGAACATGGCTATGAAAAGGCCAACAATCCCAAAGCCATAAATTAGTGATGATTTAAGGTACCATCTAGGACAACATTTTTGTTCTATGTTCCATTTCTTAATGTTGCGGAATTTATTTATGAGATTGGATAAGATCATAAGGAGATATACTTACTTTATAATTAGAGTTTTATCCATTAATAAATTTCTACCACAAACTCATCTTTCACTCTAAAACATAATATAATGTAAATAAAATTCTATTTACACTATTCGTATATGGTTCCAAAATAAACGAATTTATAATTCATCTACATGATCTTTTAATAAAAACTACATTATTTAATCCAGGACATCTCGTGGGCCATTGGTAGGTGATACACCCTTGTCGCCCTTCGGTTGCGGGTTCAAGTCTCGCTGCCTTGCCGGACGCGACGGGTTGCCGCCCGACCTCTGGGTTGTCCTTTTATGGTAATCCAAAATAATCAAAACTAGAACTATCCAAAATACTTCTGTCCAAACTCACAGTCCAACATTTATAAGGAAGGTAAGCATAATGTAGATCCTTTTTACCCCATAATAGCATATGAATACCTTCATCATGTATTCTTTTAATACACTGAAACATCCTGAATTACCATATTCCTTATTGATTACATTCATGATCCCTTATTCCATATAGACTGCTGGATATACTTCATTAATCCAAAAATGTTTTAAACCCCAACAATGATGGAATATACAAATCATTAATCAGTTCCAAGGTAGTCAAGAATATCCAATATAATTTATCCAAATCAATCATGTATTATTCTAAAATCACTAACTCGGTATCAGAACCATATTATGATTTATCATTCTCTCAACCATATATTTTCCAAAAATTTATCCTTCTATTGATTCACTTTTCTTTGTTCCACACTATCTCAAGTCTTTAATGAAATAGTACTGCAGTACAATCCTTATATACTCCATAATTATTATAACAAGTACATTGTTGATACAACACTCAATTGACATAATCAACATAAGAACTCTAATCATTCCTCTTCATCTGTGGTAGTATCATAACTTGATTATTATCCAATAGCATCATTTTCGTCATAGTCTGATGACTGGGACATAGGTTCGCGTAGTGTCCAAACTCCTTGCAAATGAAGCATTGTACATTTGAAACCATTTTCATACCCTTGCAGTCATGTACTTTGTGGCCTTTTCCTCCACACTTATAACAAACTCCCATTCCTTTCAGGCAAGTTCTAGGGTGTTTCTTTCCACAGTTACCACATATGGGAAAATTCTTCTTTTCCCTCTTCCCTTTATCCATCTTTCTCTCTTCTATCCTTTTCTTCTCTTGCTTCCCTCCAAAGCCATAGGACTCAGTAAACTCTTTACTTATCTTATCAACACATGATATTATTTCTTCATATGATGATAATACATGGGAGACTATTTCTCTTATAAATTCTAGCTTAAGACCATGAAAGATATGATCCTTCCTTCTCTTTGGATCATGTGCATTTCTGGAGTTCTCATTCCTTCTACTGGGCGCCATTTCTAAACAATGGAATACACTAGATCAGTTTATGAATCAAAATACATAATCCCATACTTATAAAACACTTAACATAAATTGAACTATTTATGGATATAATCCATAATCATAAAAATGTCTCATTTGAGAATGTATATACTCATAAACCCTTCATAATGGTTTGTAAAGAAAATGAGAATTATCCTAAGCATATCCCCCGGGAGTGTCGTAACCAAGAGTGCAGCAAGGCCCGTTGTCGTGCACCAGTTCCCGTTCGAGTCTAGCTCAAAGCGGTGTTTTCGGGTTTTACCCCTAGGTACATCTGTGCCAGAGCCGCCTCTACCTGCTCGTATCCAGACAGGGATGTATTGCTCAGAAAACTCACAAAATCTCTACAATACCAAAATTCTAGGAAGTTATTCTATACTAATCCTCAAAGTTCATCTTAGGTCTACGTGCTCTAATCAGAGTTTATCTAAATCTAGCTTCCAAGGTTTGTACTAAACTTCCTCTGATACCAACTGTAACGCCCCGACCCCAGCTACCCAGAGTCGGTGCATTACTTCGTAACATTGGCATGATCACAAGAAAGATCAAATCCCGAAAGACCGATTGGTTTAGTAGCCTTGGAAACACTAGATATAATCATAAAGTTTTACATTACATTTCAAAGTGAAAAACTACTACAACAACAAAGTCTTCATATCCACACTATTAACCCCTCATAATATCCCTGCAAGTCATTCATAATTTACTTCTTCACTACCTGGGAAAAATAAAACATAGAAAAGGGGTGAGCTCAAATGCCCAGTAAGGATAACAATATAGAGGAAACATTCATAAATAAAAATAAACATTTAAGGCAATGTATAACTAAAACAAAAGCCTTTTAAATACGAACTTTCAACATGGTATGGAATAAATAAAATGAAATAATGCCATTTACTTATTCACATGGATATTCTACTAATCGAATAATCACATGCAAAAATCAATAACCACTTTCATAATGTTGGAATGCATAATGTCAAACGTTAATTTCATTGTCTAGGCCTCATCCCAAGACCTAGGGGTTACTTCTAACCGGAACCCAACCCGGAGTGCCTCTAATAACCGGACACCAACCCGGAGTGCCTCTAATAACCGGACACCAACCCAGAGTGCCTCTAATAACCGGACACCAACCCGGAGGGCATACTTTTACCAGTCCTTAACCTGGAGGGCTTACTTTAACCAGTCCCCAACCTGGAGGGCTTACTTTTACCGGTCCCCAACCCGGAACATACTTGTTTAGCACATTCATCTGAAGAAAAGTTTGAAATATAACATAAACATTCGGATTAAAACTAGCATACGAAATGTCAATAGTTTCACCATAAACTATGAATGGTATAAAATAGCACATCCACAGTCAAACATATCACAAAACCTTCAATACAATATAGAAGTTTTGTATTATAATAAATCAACTTCAAATAAGCGTAAAATCCATTAAAGGATGTTGACATAGATGAAATCAAAACACTTTTTAGAGAAATATCTCTTTCTATTTTTGAAATCATTTAAGAGCCATATAAAATAAAACATTTTCTTGAAAATATTCTTGTAAGCTTGTAAGGAAAGCTTTGACGATTTTATAACGGCGGAAAATAACCGCACCCGCCGTATATGTTAAAAAAAACATTCTTATCTTAATTCTGTCGAAAAGGTTAAAAAGGACCTTGTTTTGAAAACGACAGAAAGATTCCTTTATAAACCTCTTACAAAAAGTCAAACAAGGGTATAAATTAATTTAACTCATATTCTTGTAAATAATAAATATGTTTTTAAATACATTTCGAAGAAACATGGATGTGGATGATAATGAAATCCCAGTAGATTATTACGTATAAACAACCTCGGATAATGAAGAGATTGTGAAATAACCCTTACCTTGAACATTTCCTTGGATGGGGTAGGTTAACCTCCTGTATAATGGTGAAATAATTGTTATTAAATTATACAAGAATCATATATATTAATATGATATCATATATGATCTTTTAACATTGATTTGTTAATAATATCTTAGAATTATCGTCGTTTCGGGTGTTAACTTACTTGTTTTCTTTTATATGTTTTGTTACGTAAGACATTTTTGTAAAGGATAGGTTGTATATTATTCATATCCAGAATGATATCAAGTCCTTAAACATCATTTTTAAATCATCAAATGATAATTATACTTGAATGGATACGATGGAGAATGAATCTCATCGCGTTCGTGGAGACGGTAGTCCGTACGTACGCACGAGCGACAATATCATTCTTTTGATATTAAAATAATATATAAATGGATGGTATATCATATATACAGAATCATTAACATGTTATATTTATTATTTACATGAGTTACATATCATTATTATACCCATCCAAATAATAATATATTGAATAACAATTACACCACGACGTGGAGACGGTAAGCCGTACGTACGCACGTATGGTGACATTTTATTCAAAGGGTGGATAGAATACTGAATATGTTTGTACCATATTTATAATAACATCACAGTATATGTAAGATACTGGAGTTATTATTTTATAATGGTAAGAACAAAGAAAGAGGAAGTGGAAGAAGAAAGGAACTTAGAAAAGGGTGGTGAAATCATTACCTCTTCTTCGGGTTCTTCCTTTTGATTTGATCAAAAGGGCTCCTTAGGTTTGCTTTCCGATTTAACTAAGGCCTCTAGGTTGTAGTGAGGGATGTTTGGAGAGTATTTGGGCAGAGTTTGGCCGAACCAAAAGGCTTTGAAGGTGTGAAGAAATGAGAAGGAGGAGTGCCCTTTTATAAGAGGGGTGAGGGGCACCTTTGGAAAAGCTAGAAATATTAATTTATAATAAATTGATATTCGGTTTCCAATGGCTCCAAAGTTGACTATTCAAAGGCTAAGGTGGGGATAGGTCGAAAACCACTCAACTAATAGATTTTAGACAGGTTTGGGTACTTATATTAACCTTATCTTTAAGTATTAACTCTAAGTTAATTAGTTTCACTTTTACAATGACTCTTTGTATTTTTATATAATATGGTTAATAAACTTACTATATACATCCAAGAGACCCCCAAGTGGTCCATTAATGATTAACCTATCATGATATAAGCCTCTTGGCCGAACCTTAGATTTTTAGGAATTTAATATCAATTAATAATATAATATTTGTTTTAAGAACTCTTTTATGTCAATTTTGACACTATTCATTAGTTGATTTTTGTTAAACTCATAACAGATTTATTACTTCGAACAAAGTCAATTAAATCAATCCTAATATATCATATTATCCTAGAAAATTAGTTTAATTCAATAAAAGTTTCATATTATATTTATTTGGGTATTTATAATATCACTTATTTTAATTTTTCACTATTATAGTAATTACTGCATCATTATTGTGTCATAAATAAAATAAATTATTTAATGTCTAAAAATTATAAATAAAATATCATTATGTAGGAAATCTTTTTATATTTCTAATGAATATTTATAATCGAAAATCCAACATGTATAACCCTATGTAAAAATTGTTCTTCTAAAAGATGTAAGCTTATGCCATTTTTATTTTTATTTTAGCTTTATTAATATAATGTGTCATTATCACTTACAAGTGGATCCATGGGGTCCCAAAACAGACCCAAAGATGCCCATGGTCGACCATGTATCAACCAATAGGGTTAAGACACGTTTTAGGGTAATTTAGTATTATTATAATATTATTTTTGTAACCCTTATTTACCGGATTTACCCTTAACCATGGTAAATAAAATATTTACCGCAGTAATTATTCAAAATGTCTAAAAATAAAAGTTACCTATTTACACAATTTGGACATCCTGATTCCAAATATGGAATCCATTTTTCTAAATTCAAAACACATAAGTGGCAGAAATTAATTTAAAATTAATTCCCGCTGTCAAAACAAAAAGCGTGTTTTTAAGAGATAATAACTATCAAAAGATTGACACTTGTTTATGTTCGGTTTAATTGTAAAATTATTTCCAATGACCAACATTATATTAAATGGTAAAAATATATTCTAAATATACTTTAAAACCACTCAAATTCACAATTTATCACTATTAATTATTTTGATTAAAAAAGTTGTTTTTAATTAAAATTTAGTAATTTTCACTATTCATCAAAATATGAAAGTTATCCGAAATGTACCAAAATTTCACCTTAGGCTAAATTCGATATTACGAATCTAAAAATGAAGTCCATTTTCAAATATAAAATATATATAATTTCAAAAAGTAGGTATTACTATTCATAACGGCTAGTTTGATTAGTTGTGGTGTGTGTTAAAACTCAAGGTTGTGTACAACACACGCTACTGTATTATTCAAAGAAAGCGTACCGTGGAAGCTTGGGATGTTTCATTTTAAATTTTTGATGTCCCCATTTAGTCAAAAAGTTTAATATATTGTATTTAAAAAGGGTTTACCATTAAAAGTTGATAAAAGTGCAATACTGAAAATGAATTTGTTCTTACATTATATCTAAGAAACTCATAATATGGATTCTAAAATTATAAGGATTATATAAAGTTTAAAATTTAGTTAACACTATTCATAACCTCTTTTGAACATCTTGTTTGGTAAGTAATGGTGCGATTGAACTTGTTGTTGCGTGTAGTGAAAGTTATTGAATTATTTTGAAGAAATAACACACTATAAAATCTTGGGGTGTTACATTTGCTTCCTCTGCAGGTTCAGCAGTGAGGTTAGCCTCCCTCTCTGTTGGGTCATCAACCACTTCCATGACAAAAGTAGTAGAGACCACTCCTGCTTCCTGGTCAGACATTGACTTGTCTGTATACCCTATCAGAGGGCTCATACTAAGTTCTTCTGCAACAGTTTCTTGATTTTCATTTGAAACTCCAGCCTCTTCTGCTTCGACTGTATCATCCTCGTCAGAGGTGTCCTTGACAAAATATTGAGATTCTTCTTCTTCTTCTGTAGTCTCAGTCTCACTGTCTCTTAGAACAGGTTCTCTACTAGGTAGTTCTTTTGGAGGGCTTGCTGCTCCAAACGTCACTGTCCTGACAGGACTGTGAGTAGTATCAAGATCACTCCCCTCATCAATTGGGGTGTTCTCTCTTGCAGAGTCACCAACTACTGCAGTATGTTCATCATCTGAGTATACAGGTTCAGGCTCATCAGGCTTTAAGCCTGGATCTCTCCTATCTCTCGGTCTAGAGGGATGAGTTGAAGGGATAAATTTCTCAAAGATTCTCTCCTCATCATTCACCCATGATTTCTTCCAGGGATTCCAACTGATCTTCATGAATTTGCAGATTACTTTCGAGATACATACACTGTTCTTTGCCACTATCAACTCTTCCTGACTTCCAGCTGCACCTTTCACTTTCAACATTACCGAAATGAGTTTAGCATGAAACAAGGCACTTGATTTTGAGCTTGCCTTTATCATGTCCTCCATCTGAGCCAGCAGCAACCTACAAAGGTTGACCTTCCTTCCATGTTTTAATAAGTACATCAAGTAAATATCCTGGTGCTTCAGAGTTGCAAAATCTCCTCTTCTAGGACTCAGTACATGCTGAATAAACTTAAACAGAAGCCTGTCCTCTCCACACATTTCAGCAATAATAATCTTTCTTACCGTGCCATTGCCTGTCAATTCTTCCAGAGCCGTCTCATGATCAAAGATTCTACTATTTGGAGGAGCCGCTCCAGAATAGTAGTTGTAAATACCCTCATGAGGAACTCTTAAACATGCAGCCCATTCAACGGATGAAAAACTTACTTCATTGCCGTTTACCCTGGATACCAGTCTATGAAGATCATCCTCTTCCTCGAACTGTAGATATTCATAGAATTCCTTCACCAGCTTCAGGTAGTACGGTCCATTATTGTTTGCGAAGCATTCGGTCCATCCTTGCTCATGAAGTACTGCCAGTACTATTGATCTGCTCGATAAAATCCACTCTTCACTTAGTTCCTTCTCAGCAACTATTTCTCTCTTAGTCAGATGTGGATTAACAGGTCTTATCGAGGCGTTCCCGGTGCCACTGGATTCGACTTGAGTCCTCTTTGGCATTGGTGCATCTTCATTGACAGTCGGGGGTCGCTTTGTTCTGGCCATTGGAATTGAATGAGGTTTCGAGGTTCGGTTGAAGTTTTAGGTTCTAGGATTTGAGAGAGCAAGGGTCGAGATGAGTGGATTGAGATATGTTCGATGTTCTAAATTTTATCATTTAGGGATTTAGAAATAAAAGTATAAAGAAAAGAAACGGTTCGAATTCCCGCAAAAATAAAATAAGGTTAAACAACGAAACAGCCTACAGAGAGATGTAACAGTGAGGTACACCGGTGAGGTCTAACTGTGAGGTTTCAACTGTGAGGTTTCAACTGTGAGGTTTCAACTGTGAGGTTTAAACTGTGAGGTTTCAACTGTGAGGTATCAACTGTGCTATAATTAATCATACCTAACTCATGTTTGATGTAACTTAATCTCTCAGAATTCAAAGGCTTTGTAAAAATATCAGCTAACTGATGTTCAGTGCCAATGAACTCAAGAGTGATATCACCTTTTTGATAATGATCCCTCAGAAAGTGATGTCTCACATCAATATGTTTTGTCCTAGCATGAGATACTGGATTTTTAGAAATGTTAATAGCACTTGTATTGTCACACCTTATAGAGACATGTTTGAATTGATATCTATAGTCTAGTAAAGTGTGTTTCATCCACAAGATTTGTGCACAACAGCTACCAGCAGCTATATACTCAGCTTCGGCAGTAGACAATGCAACAGAATTATGCTTCTTACTACACCAAGATACTAGTGACTTGCCTAAAATGTGACATGTTCCAGAGGTGCTCTTTCTATCTAACTTGAAGCCAGCAAAATCAGCATCAGAATAACTTAATAAATCAAATGATTGTCCTTTTGGATAAAATAATCCCAAATTGGGAGTATGTTTTAGATATTTGAAAATCCTTTTAACAGCAGTCAAATGAGACTCCTTTGGATTGGCTTGAAACCGAGCACACATGCATACACTGAACATGATGTCAGGTCTACTGGTAGTAAGGTACAGTAGACTACCTATCATACCTCTGTAATAGGTTTGATCCACTGGTTCACCAGTTTCATCACTGTCCAACTTGCAAGTGGTGCTCATAGGTGTGTCACTGCCTTTGGTTCCATCCAAAGAAAAACGTTTTAGAAGATCTTTAATATATTTACTTTGGTTCAAAATAATACCATTTTTATTTTGAAAGATCTGAAATCCAAGGAAAAATTTGAGTTCTCCCATTAAACTCATTTCAAACTCATTTTGCATTATTTTTGAAAAATCAACACATAAAGAATTTTTAGAAGATCCAAAAATAATATCATCCACATAAATTTGTACTATTAAGACATCTTTAGAAATCCATTTAATAAAAAGAGTAGGATCAGCTATCCCTTTAGTAAATCCTTTCGAAATAAGAAAAGAGCTGAGCCTATCATACCAAGCTCTTGGAGCTTGCTTTAAACCATATAAAGCTTTAGATAGTTTAAAAACATGATTAGAAAAATGGTGATTTGTAAAACCAGGAGGATGTTCCACAAATACATCCTCAATTATATATCCATTTAGAAAAGCACTTTTAACATCCATTTGATATAGTTTGAAATTCAGATGAGCAGCATAAGCAAGTAATATCCTAATTGCCTCTAGTCTAGCCATGGGTGAAAAGGTTTCCTCATAGTCTATTCCTTCTTCCTGACTATACCCTTGTGCAACTAGCCTAGCTTTGTTTCTGATTATATTACCAAACTCATCAACTTTGTTTCTAAACACCCATTTAGTGCCTATGGTAAGAGTGTCTTTAGGTCTTTCCACTAATTCCCAAACTTTGTTTCTTTCAAACTGATTTAGTTCTTCTTGCATAGCCCTTACCCAGAATTCATCACTGATAGCATCATTGACATTTTTGGGTTCAAGCTGTGAAAGAAAAGCTTGATGTTCAACCTGGTCTCTTAGAGAAGCTCTAGTTTGTGTTCCTCTATCAATATTGCCAACAACAGCATCTAAAGGATGATTCTTTAGAATCCTAGTTGATTTGGTAAAGGTTGAACTAGAGATTTCAGGTTCATTTATAGGATCGGGTTCCACAGAGGAAGATTCTGGAAAAAGTCCAGAACTGCATGTTTTTATTACAGGTTCTTTAGATTTGTCATTTAGGTCCAGAACAGATAAGTCTTCTTCAACATCTTCAAGAGAAGTTTTAGACTCATGTGGATCAGTCTCATCAAACTTGATGTGAACAGATTCTTCCACACATTTGGTTTTCTTATTGAACACTCTATAGGCTTTACTAGACATAGAGTAACCCAGGAAAATTCCTTCATCACTTTTTGGAGCAAATTTATCAAGATTATCTTTAGTATTCAGAATAAAAACTTTGCAACCAAAAACTCTAAAGTAATTAACCTTGGGATTTCTATTATTCCACAACTCATAAGGGGTTTTCTTAAGAATCGGTCTAATCAAGACTCTATTAATAACATAGCAGGCTGTATTTACAGCTTCAGCCCAAAAGTAAACAGGCAGGTCATATTCATTAAGCATAGTCCTTGCAATTTCTTGCAGGGTTCGGTTTCTTCTTTCCACTACACCATTCTGTTGAGGTGTTCTAGGGGCAGAGAAATTGTGAGCATAGCCATTGTGTGAGCAGTAAGATTCAAATTCTTGATTCTCAAACTCACGGCCATGATCACTCCTCAAGGTCTTAATCTTAAGTCCACTAAGATTTTCTACAGACTTAGAGTATTTAACAAAGGAAGAGAAGGCTTCACTTTTGTGAGCTAGAAAGTATACCCAAGTATATCTAGAAAATTCATCTACAAGAACATAAACATAGTGCTTCCCATTTAGACTTTAAATTCTTGATGGTCCAAACAAATCCATGTGAACCAGTTCAAGTGGTTGAGAAGTTGAAACTTCTTTCTTTGGTTTAAAAGAAACTTTGTGTTGTTTTCCCTTTTGACAGGGATTACACACTTTGTCATTTGGGAATTCAAGCTTAGGTAGGTCTCTAACTAGGTGTTTCGTAGAGAGTTTTCTAAGTGAGTGAATGTTGCAGTGTCCTAATCTCTTATGCCACAGCCAAGACTCTTTATGAAAAGCATTTAAGCAAGTACCTTTATGTTTAGATAATGTGTTCAAGTCGACAGCATAAACATTTTCATTTCTTAAGGCAGAAAATATTAAAGCATTTTTGGAATTATAAACATCACAAGAATTGTTTTCAAACTTGACATTAAAACCATCATCACACAATTGAGAAATGCTAAGTAGGTTGTACTTAAGTCCATCAACAAATAAAACTTTGGAAATTAATACTGAGTCAGTGTTACCAATCTGGCCTAAGCCGATGATTTTTCCTTTTGAGTTATCACCAAAAGTGACATATCCTCCATCAACCTTTATTTAGATTTTGAAGCACGAATAGTCCCCAGACATGTGTCTTGAACATCCACTGTCTAAGTACCATACCTTCTTGTAATTTCTTTTCAAACAGATTTCCTACAAAACAGATTAGACAGGAAATGACTTTGGTACCCAGATTTTCTTGGATCCAGATATGTTAGCAATCAAGGATTTAGGTACCCAGATTTGTTTTATGGGTCCCATACAATTAATAGATGCAACAGATTTAGAGAGATATACTTTATTTGATCTATAACTATTTAAATAACCAGTTGAGGCATACGAATTTCCAAAACTGGAACTAGCAGGTTTTTTTCCAGACATGGGAATAAATCGGGTTTTAGTAAACTGTCTTTGTCCATGTTGGTATCCCAAGCCAGTAGCATACTTAGGTGCAACTTGCTTTCCTAGCAGTTGGGTTAGAGTATCTTTTCCATTTGTGAATGTTTCTAAGACCTTTCTAAGTTGTTCATTAGATAGTTTCAGTTCTGTATTCTCCTTTAATAATTGAACATTTTTCTCTTTTTCTACATCAAGTGCAGACTTGACACTTGCAGTAAGAGCATGATGTTTCTTTAAAGACTTATATTTATCCTTCAGTTCATTACACGTTTCTTCCAGCATATTAAAGTATTCAATCAATTCATCTTTAGACATATTTTCAGAATCAGAACCAGATTCTGCTTCACCTTCAGAATAATAAGAGTTTAAGGTGGGAGTGTCTAAGGTTACCTCAGATGTGTTTGTCATGAAACACATATTAGAACGATTTCTTTCAGAATCACTGGATTCTGATTCACTTTTGCTGTCTTCTGAAGCACTCCATGTGGCCTTCATAGCTTTCTTATAATTTTTGTCCTTGTACTCATATTTCTTCTTGAATTTTAACTTAGGACAGTCAGCTTTGATGTGTCCTTTCCTTTTACATTCATAGCAAACTATGTCTTCTTCTTTATCAGTTTTCTTCCAATCATTCTTCCACTTACCTTGTCTATCATACTTGCCCTTGTAGTTTGGTTTTCTGAAGAACTTCTTCTTCCTATAGAACTTCTTGAATCTCCTTGCTATTTGTGCCATCTCGGCATCACTGTCAGAATCTAAGTCTTCACTAGATGAGCTTTCAGTTGGTATATTCACTTTCTCCATGTCTTTGCTCTTTGATGTAGTAGACTTAAAAGCTATAGATTTTCGTTTTGGTTCCTCATCTTCTTCTTTATTTACCTTGAGCTCTTCTTCGTACATCATCAGCTTACCAATTAACTCCTTGACAGGCAAAGTTCCAATATCACAGGATTCTCTAATTGAAACGGATGTGCCTCTCCATCTGTCAGGCAGACATCTCAGTAATCTCATGATTTTCTCCTCTGCTGGAACAATCTTTCCGAGTGAGCTCATTGTGTTGACTATCTCATTAAACCTGAGATACATATCAGAAATAGGTTCATCAGCTTTAATCTTAAAGTTATCATATTTGATAGTATAAGTATTTAACCGCATTTCCTTGACATTAGTTGTTCCTTCATGAGAAACAGCTAAGGTGTCCCAGATTTCAAAAGCAGTTTTACATGCAGAAATTCTATTGAATTCCTCATATCCTAGAGCACAGTAGAGAGCATTCACAGCCTTACAATTATTATTGTAAGATACCTTAGTAGGTTCATCCCAAGTTATTCTTTCAGTTTCTGGAATCTTGTATTGAGACTCTATAGCAGTCCAAATATCAAAACCCATACTTTCCAAATGAATTTTCATTTTGAGCTTCCATTGGGCATAATTCACACCATTAAAGAAGGGTGGCATGTTAGTAGCAACACCTTCTAGTCTATTATCCATAAGGAAATTTTAGAAAATGTTTTAAAGAGATAAAATTTATAACTAACAGAAATTTAAGATCTTTTAGATAAAACTACAATCACAGTTTAAAAACAGAGAGTTAAAATAAAACTTTGAGCAAGTATAACAGAGATAAACAAACCTTTGATACCAAATGTTGGTCGGAGTGGACACTCAAGAGGGGGGGTGAATTGAGTTTCAATTAAAATTTCTGTTAAAGACAATTTCTATTAAAATCCCCCAATTTCAAAAACAAATTAAACTGTAGTGAATTTATATAGATTATAAAGGTTCAATTAGTTTCTCAAAGATTGATTAATTCTCAGTTAACTTAATATTATGATTAAATTAACTTTTGAAACTAACTTACTGATTTATAACAAATATAAACACTTGCGAATTTAATTATCAAAGTAGCTTTGAAGATAAATTATACTTCAAAGTAATAGCAGCGGAATATGAAGTAAATATGTATAGTATGTATATAGAGTATAACTACAAACACAGAGAATTAACCAAGAGGTTCAGTCTCAAGCCGAGACTTAGTCCTCTCAAAAGTTTATAAAAAAAATGATCCACACCCTGGATCGGGGTTAACAACAGTGAACACACTGTCCAGTTCACAAGACCTCTACCACAGTTCTTCGTGGGAAAACAAACAACAGCAGCCAGCTGTCCAGGTCACAAGACCTCTACCACTATCCACAGTGGGAAATGAAGTGTAAAAGGGGTTTGCTGAGGATTTACAGATCCTCCAGTGAAAGTTCAGGAGTCAGTATGTGTGTTTAATATAGCAGATAACACACACTGCTCAAAATGTAGAAAACTAAAACACAGTAGAGCAATAGATAGAAAGAAGAAGGTTTAGAGTGCTCTATAGTGTTGGCAGATCAGTTCTGGACTCGTAGGAATGAGTGACTTGAAGCTTTGGTCCTTTTTCTGTAAGTTGACACTAAAATAGAGTGTTGTGATTTCCAGACTTCCAGATGTTCTAGTGATCAGCTTCCTTGAGTTTGAGTACTTCACAGCATGGCTTTTAGGAGACTGTTCTTTCAGTCGGTTCACTTGAGACTCTTTTGTTCTTCAGGATGAATGCTCGAGAGTTCTTCTTTTTGTGTATATGCGTATCTCCTTCTTAGTTGTAGATGTTAGACTTTGTGTAACTGTTCCATTCATTCATGCATATATATCTTTTTTTTCCTGAATGCTTATCTCTTCTTTTTATACTCCTCCATATATGCCCTTTTTGTTCACCCGAGGCCGACAAGATAAATAGTCTGGAGTTGCACGTGCTATCTTCCTCGTACATTGTATTATTTCTTGATATGTCTGCAAATATCAATAAATAATTTTAGGTGTATTAATTTGGGTAGACATGACCGTTAGATTAGTATTAAACAAATTGGTAAAGAATAAAAAGTAGAAATATAATAATAATAGACTGGTCGAGAAAGTATGTCACTGTGGACTTCAACTGTGGTCTTCCAACTGTGGACTTCCTTCTGACTGCTGACTTCAACAAAAGGCTTGCTATCTGTAGGCTTGCAATGGTAGCTTTTACTCCATGTAACTGTAGCCTCTCTAACTGTAGACTTCGATCATCAGTAGACTTAGTCGACAGAAGCTGTCTAACTGTAACCTTGACTGTAGACTTATGACTGTAAGCTTGTTCGACTGCGAACTTGTTCCAACTGTAGACTTGTTCGACTGTGAACTTGAGCAGAGAAACCTTTGAACAGAAGTCTTGTAACTGTGACCTTCGTCTGTGAGCTTTGACAATAGATAGTGGTAGACTCGTGACTGTAAGCTTGTATTGCTTGTATTAGTCTTCGACTGTAACCTTGTAACTGTGAACTTATTGAAACAGTAACTTAAGGTGACATTTAACTGTAACTGTGACTTTGAAAAGAAAACGCTGACTGTTAGCTAACAATACTAAACTAATGTAAATACTACTGTAAGCTGTTACAGTAAAGTTATGAGAGTAAGAATATGAACTATTTAGAATAAAATACGTTTAAGCATAGATTATTAAGATTAATGCAAGGTTTTAATACATCATAATCAATTTTTAAGCATGATTTGGGATTATCAAAACAGGTGATTCCAACATCTTATATTGGGTGTATTTATATTTTTCACGCATAATTTTGAGATTGATTTATCCTTAATTTAAGGATACCTTCTTTATAAGGGATTTCCTCGCATTTTACATTTCTATAGAGACTTCATTGTTGTTATGCACCAATTCACTCTTATATGGTGTATATACTTTCCTTTGGAATATTATATCATGAATCCATTTATTCTAATGATATTATAATGTTCTGATTAAATTTTATTCCTCAATTATTGTATTCAAATGTCTCTAATTTTGGTAAAAACCCTTTAACCAAAATGTCGCATTAAATGTTTTAAAGAATTTTTCTTATTAATATCTATGTTTTCAAAATTGTTTTACTAATATATTTATATGGATATTAATGGTTTAAAATTTTTAAAGCTTCAAGGTGGTATGAGCCACTTTGATTCAAAAATCTCTCTATTAAATGTTTCAAATTGTATTGAAAATGGATTTTAGAATGGATTCATTATTTCAATATCTTAAAATGTTATATTGTTTTAGAAATGTGGGAATGTTATATTTACTTTATGCATAAGTTATGTTCTATGATTATGTTATGGTTCTTGGGCATTGTTATGAAGACGGGTGGTTCTGTGATAAACTAAGGGCGGGTGAGCCTGATATAGATCTCCAATGCATTGGGTATCGCAAAGGAGTGAAATGTTAAGGTTTATCCGAAGAGATTTATGGAATATACTATGGTGGGTATTCCAAATGTATCCAAGAGGGTTAATCCCTACGTAATAATGTTATGAAAATGCCTCAAGTTACCTTTTCTGTCTTATTATTTCTATGATTTATTCATGATTTGATGAGGTATGTTAAAGTGCTTATGTTTTATGAGTAAAGTATGATTTCATTTATTCTTATGTGTACAAGTACTCATGTTTCCCTTCCATATATTTTTATATCCCTTATTGAGATTTTTATTCTCATCCCATGTTTTTGAAATGTTTTTCACAGGTCAAGGTAAGGGTACATGATATGATGATAGTTTCATGAAAGTGTCAAGAAAGAATCCATGTTTTATTTTAAATATGTTTCTGTTGGTGGAAAAAAATGAATACTATCTTTATGTAACCACTTTGTTTAAATGTTGAATGTAATGCATGTTTTATGATCTAATTATCTAAAACTCTAAACCTGAAAAGATACTCAATGTGTAATCTTGTATTAACTCAAGATTAAGTATGGTTTAAGGCAGGGGCCTTATAGTTGGTATCAATGGTCGGTTTAGATAACTTTAGAGGTTAGGGTATTCTTTAAGCATAAGTGACATTACCATAATGGTTAGGATTTCAGAAAGAGTCCAAGTTCTAGATAAAGTGAATGATTAAGTATATATTAGTGTTTATCTTCCTCATTAGTACATGATGGTTTTGTTACTCACACTGACATTCCTATTTTTAGTGAATGGATGGATCTAGCAGGCACTAAAGTGACAATAGGTTTGAAGGAAACTGTGGTGGTTCTCTGATCAAGAGAATGGATGAAATGGGGGATTCAATAAGGAAACTCATGGATGTTCTAAACCAACTATCAAGGTGTCCTGATCAACCACTTCAACCTTGTTGAGTTCTCTAATGCATCATGTACAAGATGGCCAACTCGATGTGGAGGTTCAGGTAATAATTATTAAGGTAACCATTAGGGTTTATATGATCCTTACTTTTTATGTAATTATGGGTTACTCTATGATATGATGGAAAATGAAAGGAATGAGATATACTTGAGGTTAAAATATGTTATGATCATTTTTGAAGATTTTATCTCATCTTGGGGAATGTTTTAAGAATTGTGTAGTTTAGGAAAAAGGACAACACGCAGACCGTTTGACAACCCGTCGCATCGGACAAAGCTACGGGAATCGAACCCACAACCAATGTGCGACTGGTATTTATTGCCTACCACTGGACTACGTGAAGTCCCTGGTTATTTTGACTGATTCTTTTTAGTTAGATGATTTTATGAATTAAGAGTAAGTTGATTTTGGGTTATCTATGGAAATTTATTAACCTATCACGGAGGATATGTGATTAGGTTAATTATTTTTTAATACGAGACTTTAAGAGAAACTGATGTTGTTTGGAGATAAATGTTACGATTTAACTTGGAAGACTATGTGACTAAATCCTTCAAATATTTTGGTTTCAATCTTAGTTTTGTTTACTTTGATGTATTTTATGGACAATTTGTTTATTGAATGTTCATTGATTAACTTTTGGTATTGTTTGATAAATTTTGGAGATTAAGAATAGATTTGTATTTTTTAAAAGGATAATCCTTTTTGGGTATTATCTGATCTTGTACTAACCTTTTCGGTTTTGGTTTTGGTTAAGGTCTAATGATATGGGAAGTATATAGTTCTCTTTTGTGGATTAGGTGATCCTCTAGAAGTTTATTATGGTACTCTTAATGTGAACAAGTCTTCCCAAATACTCATCTATTGGGGAATTATGAGTTTGTGTAAGAAATCTAGTAAAAGTAGAAACTCAAAATGACAAGTAAGTATGTTTCCTTAAGATCAAAAATAAATTCCTCAATGAAGAGTAACTTAAAAAAAATTCTATTAACTTTTCCTACTGGGGAAGCGAATACCGTTTAACCCATCACAAGTTTGTGATTTTCTTACGGTTAACTTTCTCCTAGACATGTTTATTATCACTCTCCATCAGAACATTACCCTTTGTTTTTTCCTCCATGTCCATATTTTCATACTTGGAATCCTAGTATGGGTTAACTCGGGTGACCTTTTTACTTATCATTCTTTATTTTAAAGTGATTGTTTTACTGACTCTTGTTCCGATGTGGGATTTTCAAGGAAGTTTACAAGGCCAATTTTAAAAATTGCGAGGACGCAATTCCCAAAATGGGGGAAGGATGTAACACCCCAGGTAAATAATGAGTATGGAATTTTTACATTTATCCATATTTGTGAATAAAATATTAATATTACTTTAAAGGGGACGCTATGCACGATGGCGTACCCAATACCCAACAATGAGTTTCTTGGGAAATTTTGTGTTGCACTCTAAGAATAAAATAATATTATTTTAAATGGTAGTTAACGCCTAGCCATTGTAATGGCGGGAATGAACAGAACTAACTAAAAAATGATTATATATGTTTGTCAAATATTTTTAATCTTTATAATAAATGTTATAGGATTTAAAATGCGAATGAATCCAAGTTTAAAGCGTAAACATTCCAATATTCTTTAAAAGGCCGATTAACTGCCGTTTGATGGCGAACCACTTTTAAATGCACTTTTTGAAAATTTTATGTGTTATATTTGAGAAAATAAAATTCTTCTTTAGAATCGGGACATCAAAATTTACCTTGTGTAAATTTTTGGTATTTTTCCGAAAAAGTTCAATTTTCAGTGAATAGTGAAAAATGTTGTATTTTAATTCAAAACCTCTTTTTAATATAATTTATTTTTTTGATTAGATTATCTTTTGAATTTGTTTTGAAGTTAAATTATAATATATTTTTACCATTAAATCCAATAGTGTTCGTTGGAATTAATTTCACTTTGAAATCGGACTTAAACTAGTGTCAATCTTTTGATACATTTGGTTTCATAAAAACACGCTATTTTTTTGACAGTGGGAATTAATTATTAAATTAATTAATGCAACTTATATGTATTGAATTTTTTAAAATAGACATCATTTTTGAATTCGGAATATCAAATATAGCTTCAGGTGAATTTTTGGTAATTTTCTGAAAAACATCAATTTTTGATGAATAGTGAAACCACTAAGTTGTTCTTATAAAAACTGATTTTCCGTTTAAATGAAATTTTTCCAGCTTTTTATTTTGAATTTCAAAAATCTGACATACATGTTTTTCATTAATAATTAAAATGTGGTTCAATGGGATTAGAATTATTTTTTGGTGAATAGTAACTTATTAAGTTTTTAATCGCGATTAGAGGCAATTAGTGTAGTTTAAGGTAAGAATAATGTTTTAATAAAATAAAATGACCTAGACACATGTCCTACCCTCATTTCATGTGTCATGGTCGACCAAGAAAATTCATGAGTCAACTTGGGGACCCCATAGAGCCACTTTGGTTGGAAAATGACATAAATACCTTTTTATTTAATGTTAAAGTAAAAATGACACAAACATAAGATGTTTTACTAAAACAATTTTTTTATGGGGATATACAAGTCATAAATTTTCCTACAAATAGTCATTGGAAATATAAAACTATTTACTACATCATTGGAATTTTTTTATAATTTGTATACATTAAATAAATTAAATTATTTATGACATAATGATGATGCAGCGATGACCCCATTATTTAACGATTTAATTAAAATGGAAAGATAATGTAAACTCTAAGACCTACACGTCTCCAAAACCTATTGGATGGGTTGATTTAGAACCCTTATAACCTTATCCTAAAAACAAATCAATGCGGGGCCATTAAAATACGAAACACATTCTAAAATAATGTAACATTTCTTACTTTCCAAGAGTGCCCCTCCTCTCCTCTTATAAACATCCCCCACCTCTACCTCCTTAACCACACATCCAAAGCCTTTGGCTCGGCCAAAACCTTCCCATTTTGTCTCTCCACATCCCTCTATAACTCCTTGAAGCCTCACTATTGGCATAAGTCTTCCCAAAGAAGCCTTTGAGCTCAAACCAAAGGTAGTTACCCGATTTTAAGGTAATGTCTTCACTTGAGTCCTTTTGTTTTATTTTGATTCTCCAACCCCCTAAACTCTTTTTATTCATTTCTTTTGTGACAAATCCAGTATCTTAAATATTCTAGGATGTTTTTATAAGAAGTATTCGAGCTACACTTACACACACCTTCGTCTAATGGTTAAAAAACATACTGTTTCTGTGGTTGGCGATTTTCTGCCTCACGAAACATGATTGCTCAATATTCTTTTAACACCTTTTAAGGTGGCCATTATGATGTCACTGTATTTTATATATGATATATATGGTATTTATGTTTATTATTTTCTTCTGTATTTTATATTTAAACCATACCTTTATTCTTTTCATGTTGTGTAAATGGGATAATTTCATATGAGGAAGTGTGGACTACCGCCCCCTCAAGTGATGTGACTCGTACATGCAATACATGGAATGTATAAAGAATGAAATTAATGAACATATGTGACCTATATAACATATATATTATACTGGAAGTATAATATATATATAATTTATTTTTAATTCCATTAATATGAAAAAGAAAAAAAATGAAAGTAGCGTTCATGCGTACGTACGGCCTACCGTCTCCATGAATGGTGATTTTCATTTTTTATATCCAAATGATATGGAATAGTATAAAAATAATATGTACTGGATATATATGATATTTTAATCAGTAATACTATTCTGGAAATTATTTATTTATAACTACATGGGAAATCATTTTTCAAACAAGTTCATTTTTGACTCATGTACCAAACATCGGCAAAAAAGTCTGATATGAACTAACATTATTAAACAATTATTATAACATTATAATATGTGATATGAACTGAATAATAATCTATAATGTTGGTCCTTAGGAAATTATAAGTTTACCGAAGTTTATAATTCAGGAATATAAGGAAACTAACAAGAAAAGTCGGACTTGAGGTAAGGGATATGACTCCTCTCTTTCTTTTAAAGTACACTCTGTTATGTCATTCCTTTTAAAGCTCATCTTTCTTGTTATTGGAATATTATTTTATATTACACGTAATTTAATTTTTATGTTCATATGATGAGACACCCTATTCTCTCTCATCAATACATTTTGGATGTTTTGAGTGGCGCCGTTAGGCTGCCGAAATTTCGTAAGAGATCTAACCTCTCTCTTTCTTTTTAAGTACTCTCTTTTATGTCACTTATTTTAAGATTCTCTTTGTTATGATGGGGGATGTTCTTTTATATTCCTATTTCTATAAACATAATTTTAATATGATGAGAGACCCTATTTTATCTCATCAATCTATTTTGGAAGTTTTAAGTGGCGTCGTTAGGCTGCATAGTTTTCATAAGAGATTTTTCATCTCACTTTTATTCCCGTGAGATTTATGCTACATTTCCCACAATTTCCTTTGAGTGGTGTACGTAATGCCCATTATTTTACTCATTGTTTAATATACTTTCATTTATGATTATTTACATCATTGTTGTATTTTCCTTCTTTCACGGGGTGCATGTCTCGAAAGATACCCATGTCGGTAAGGGAACCTTTTACCTTCCTCTTTTTAAAAGACTTCTTTGGTTATGTCTTTTAATTCACATACTATTATGTTGGGATATTTTCTTATATATCCTTATTGTTGTAAATTTTGTGTATATGTGATGAGATACCCTTTTAATCTCTAATCAACTCATTTTTTGAATTTTGAAGTGACGCCATTAGGCTGTCGAATTTTACCAAGGGAACTTTTTAAACCAATTTCGATTTCTTTGGGTTCAACATGTAGTTATTGAATATGTCATCCATTGAGTATGTGTGAATGAACTTTTATTGTTTTACACGTAATATCCACTTATATTGGGTGTATTTATATTTTTCACACATAATTTTGAGATTGATTTATCCTTAATTTAAGGATACCGTCTTTATAAAGGAGTTCATCGCATTTTACATTTCTATTGATACTTCATTGTTGTTATGCACAAATTCACTCTTATATGGTGTATATACAGTCCTTTGGAATATTATATCATGAATCCATTTATTCTCATGATATTAAAATGTTCTGATTAAATGTTATTCCTCAATTATTGTATTCAAGTGTCTCTAATTTTGGTAAAAACCATTTAACCAAAATATCACTTTAAATGTTTTAATGAATTGTTCTTATTAATATCCATGTTTCCAAAATGGTTTTAAGAATTTATTTATATGGATATTAATGGTTTAAAATCTTAAAAGCTTCAAGGTGGTATGGGACACTTTGATTCAAAAATCTCTCTATTAAATGTTTTAAATGGTTTTGAAAATGGGTTTTAGAATGGATTCATTATTTAAATATCTTAAAATGTTATATTGTTTTAGCACTGCGAGAATGCTATATTTCCTTTATGCTTAAGTTATGTTCTATGATTATTTTATTGTTCTTGGGCATTGTTATGAAGACGGGTGGTTTCGTGATAAACTAAGGGCGGGTGAGCCAGATATAGCTCTCCAATGCATTGGGTAACACTACTGGAATTTGGTCTTTTCCCAACGGTAGTATACCAATGGTTTACTTAAACCATTGGTATTGTGAGCCTTTGCCAATGGTTTAATAAAACCGTTGGCAAAGGGAATTTCGGTGGACCCTTTCCCAACAGTTCATTGGAACCGTTGGGAAAGGGGTGCTAAACTCACACATTTCCCAACGGTTCACTGGAACCGTTGGGAAATGTGTGCCTTTGCCAATGGTTTTTATAAACCGTTGGCAAAGGTTAATTTCGGTGGACCCTTTCCCAATGGTTCACTGGAACCATTGGGAAAGGGGTGCTAAACTCACACAATTCCCAACGGTTCACTGGAACCGTTGGGAAATGTGTGCATTTGCCAACAGTTTTTATAAACCGTTGGCAAAGGTTTCCCCCAAATTCCAGATCGCGATCTCCTCTCCCCATTCGGACAGAGCCCTAATCTATTCGCCCCGCTTCTCTAGCGAACCCCATCCAACTCCACTGCTCTCACGAATCCGAACACCAGCACCCCCCATCCCAACAGGTACACCCCCATACGAATAGGTAAAGTTTGATCTCAACCATATTTTTGTAGTTGTTTTAATGAATATATTTTTTCCAGGTGTTGGTGGTCTAATTTATTATTGAAATTAATATCTAAATAGGATATTGTTTGTGTTTGTGAAGACTTATTTAATGTTTTTGTATTCTATGTTTGGAAGGAGATTGTTCAAAACATGTAAATCAGAGTTGGGGGAGGCTATCGTGAACGTTTACATGTTTTGGATAATGGATTGTGGGAATTATGGATTGTGTTCAAACCAATTTGATATGTTTTGGATAATGGATTGTGGGGGTAGGGGGTGTCCACAGGGGTGGGTGGGTTGTCCACGGGGGTGGGCGGGGGTGTCCACAGGGGTGGGAAAGGCTGTCCACGGGGGTGGGCGGGGCTGTCTAGGGGGTGTGGGCTGTCCTAGGGGTCGGGGTGGGGTGTCCTGGTGGGGGAGGGGTGTGTGGGGGTGTCCAGGGGGGGTGGTATGTCTAGGTGGTGGTGGTGGGGTTGCAATGGAGGAGGTGTGGGCTGTTTGGGAGGGTGGGCGGGGCTATCCTGGGGAGGTACGGGGTGTCCAGGGTGTAACGGGGGTGGGCGGGTTGTCCACAAGGGTGGACAGGCTATCCACGGGTTTGGCCGGGCTATCAAGGAGGGGTGGGCGGGCTGTCCAGGGGGGTGGGTGGGCTGGCCACGGGGGGTAGGGGTGTCCAGGGGGTGGGCGGGCTATCCAAGGGGGTGGGGGCTTTCCATATGGATAAGGGGTGTCGAGGGGGGTGGGTGGGCTGTCCACCGGGGTGGTTGGGCTGTCTAGGGGGTAGGGGTGTACACGGGGGTGGGCGGGGCTGTCCGGGGGGTGTGGGCTGTCCTGGGGGTCTGGGTGGGGTGTCCTGGTGGGGGAGGGGTGTGTGGGGTGTCCATGTGGGGTGGTACGTCTTGGTGGTGGTGGTGGGGTTGCAGGGAAGGGGGTGTGGGCTGTTTGGGAGGGTGGGCGGGGCTATCCAGGGGGGTACAGGGTGTCCAGGGGGGTACGGGGGTGGGCGGGCTGTCCACAAGGGTGGACGGGCTGTCAGCGGGGGTCGCCGGGCTGTCAAGGAGGGGTGGGAGGGCTATCCAGGGGGGGTGGGTGGGCTGTCCACAGGGGGTAGGGGTGTCCAGGGGGGTGGACGGGCTATCCAAGGGGGTGGGGGGCTTTCCATAGGGAGAAGGGGTGTCGAGGGGGGTGGGTGGGCTGTCCACGGGGGTGGTTGGGCTGTCTAGGGGGTAGGGGGCGTCCACAGGGGTGGGTGGGTTGTCCACGGGGGTGGGCGAGGCTGTCCACGGGGGTAGGAAAGGCTGTCCACGGGGGGTGGGCGGGGCTGTCCAGGGGGTGTGGGATATCCTGGGGGACTGGGTGGGGTTTCCTGGTGGGGGAGGGGTGTGTGGGGTGTCCAGGGGGTTGGTATGTCTAGGTGGTGGTGGTGGGGTTGCAGGGGTGGGGGGTGTGGGCTGTTTGGGAGGGTGGGTGGGGCTATCCCGGGGGGTACGGGGTGTCCAGGGGGGTACGGGGGTGGGCGGGCTGTCCACAAGGGTGGACGGGCTGTCCACAGGGGTGGTCGGGCTGTCAAGGAGGGGTGGGCGGGATGTCCAGGGGGGTGGGTGGGCTGGCCACAGGGGGTAGGGGTGTCCAGGGGGGTGGGCGGGCTATCCAAGGGGGTGGAGGCTGTCCATAGGGAGAAGGGGTGTCGAGGGGGGTGGGTGGGCTGTCCACGGGGGTGGTTGGGTTGTCTAAGGGGAAGGGGGTGTCCGCGGGGGTGGGTAGGTTGTCCACGGGGGTGGGCGGGGCTGTCCACGAGGGTACCCTACTAATATGTTTATGGGATGAGGCATGCTCTGATGTGATAACACTTTAGGTTCTTTTTGGTTTTACATTTTTTCAATAACACATTAGTATGTTTTTTTCACATGTGTAGTTGATACCATGATTATTTTCTTCCTTTATCGTTTACATAAATGTATTTTCTAATAAAGTTCAATCCTATTGAATTGTTTATGACAAAATGACTTATATGAAATCTTTTTATAGAATGGACAGAAGTTGGATGTATGAAACCGATCGTATCTCAAGCGATTTTCAAAACAATTTGGAGAGCTTTATATATTTTTCATTTCACAATGCTTCAGATAGTGGTCGCATACACTGCCCATGTTCCAATTATGTTGGTAGACCTTGGTTGAGTCGTGAAGAAGTCAGCTACCACATAACCAAAAATGGTTTTCAAGCAAACTACTTTGTGAGGTATCACAATGGGGAGAAAATGAAATCTCAAATTGGTGATGATCGAAAAGAAAGGACTGGAATGGAGAATTTGTTAGATGATCGGTTTCCGTTTATTCATCATCATGAAAAAGAATGGATTTCGACTTAAGAAGACGTCTATATGAGGAAAACTAATGCATCTAGTGAAAATGATGATATTGATAGGGTGAAAAAATTGAATGATACTGCCATGACTCCAGTATATCGACAATGCGATAAAATGAAAAAGTTGGAATTTTTAATCCGATTGTTTCATGGAAAAACTATGTATGGGATTTCTAATACAGCAATCGATTAAATTCGTACCCTCTTGAAGGATTTACTTCCAGATGATGCAGATATTCCCTCAAACCACTATATGTCATGGATGTTAGTTGAAGAACTTGGATTTTCCAGAAACAAAATTCATGCTTGCCTGAAAGATTGCAGTTTATTCTGGGAAGAAAACGCTGAACGAAATGAATGTATACAATGTGGCACATCCCGCTAGAAGTCAAAATCTGATGGAACACCATCCCGCGTTCCACAGAATTTAATGTGGCACTTTCAATTGATCCCCAGACTCTAGAATCTTTTTATGTCTGATGACATATCAATAAAAATGAGATGGCATGATACCGAGATAAAGAATACTAATGATGAGTTGGTTCGTCCTGCAGATGGATTTTCATGGCAGTGATTTGATGCTCGACATCCTGATTTTGCAGCTGACATGCGTAATGTGAGACTGGGTCTTTCATGTGACGGTTTTAATCTGTTTGGGCAGATTCTTACTTCGCACAACACATGGCCAGTTTTTATACACATTTATAATCTTCCCCCACGGTTGTGTATGAAAAAATCTTTCACTTTCATGAGTATACTCATATCTGGTCCTTCTGATCCCGGCATTGATATTGATGTATACATGAAACCTTTAATAAAATATTTTAAACTTCTTTGGGATGTGGGTGTGCGCACATACGATGCATGTTTGAAAGACATATTTCATATGCGTTCTGCGCTTATGTGGACGATCAATGATTTTTCGGCTTATGCAATGATGTCTGGATGGAGCACGAAGGGAAAACTATCATGTCTAGTTTGTATGAAGAATACACGATCCAGAAGACTGAAACATCATTGTAGTTTCAGATTTATGGGACATCGACGATTTTTGCGAAAGGATCATCCATATAGAATGAATCGTCGAAGAGTTGATAATACTATAGAGACCGATGATCCACCTTAGTGTATGTCTGGAACTGATGTGCTTAATGAATTGAATGATTTCAGTTTTTCGTTTGGGAAGGGTCAAATGAAATCTGTAAAGAGAAAGAATGTTTCCACAGAAACCTGTTAGAATTGGAGGAAGAGGAGTATCTTTTTTGATTTGCCTTATTGGTCAACCAATTTTCTACATCATTGCTTAGACGTAATGCATATTGAAAAGAATATATGTGAAATTTTTCTTTCAGTTCTTCTAAATGTTAAGGGGAAGACAAAAGATGATTTACGATCTCGACGTGACTTGGTGGATTGGGGCATCAGACCAGAATTGCATCCTGTGCGTATCAGTAAAAATAAATGGAAACTTTCATGTTCTTCTTATGAGATGACACCTAATGAAAAAAAAAACAATTTTTGGAAGTATTAGAGACTATTAGAGTTCATGATGGCTATTCAAGCAACATATCTAAACGGGTCAACAGAAGAGAGTTGAATCTAAAATCTTTGAAGACTCGTGATTATCACGTTCTACTGCATGAGTTGCTTCCAATAGCAATCCGTCATCTTTTGTCCAATAATGTAAGGGTGGGTTTTATTCTGCTGTGACATTTTTTTAGAGATCATTGTGCTAAGAAGTTGTCCAAGGCTTTCTTGTAAAAAATGTTGACAGATGCCACCATTAATTTTGTGTGAGTTGGAGAAAATATTTCCCCCATCATTTTTCACATGCACGCTGCATCTGACTATCCATATTCCAACTGAAATACTTCTCAGAGGACCTGTTTCTTTTCGTTGGATGTATCCAACTGAAAGAAATATGTTCAAATTAAAGTCTTATGTTCGAAACAAGAATAATCCTGAAGGTTTATCGTGAACGGTTACTTAGCTCAAGAATGTATGGATTTCTATTCGATGTATTTGTCTGATCATACTACAAGAATGAACAGACCAATAAGAAAAGAAGAAGAAAAATATGAGAAAATTGAACCCATTTTTACATCACTTCCTCATACAGGAGGAATTCCTGGATCATATACATTGAAGACATTAAGCCATGAAGAGCGGGAGATGGCACATTGCACAGTTTTGTTCAACAGTGATTTTTTCGATGACTATATCAGGTAACAAAATTGAATATGTATATCTTACATATATATCTGTTAAACTATTCATATTTTTTAATCTATAGGGAACATAAAACAATGATAAATAGGAAGCATCGTTATTTATCTTTGAGAAGGAGAGAGACTTTGCATAGAAAAGAGTTTTCTACTTGATTAAAATTGAAGGTAAAAATATTACTGTTTAAATTAATTATTTCAATATTTACTTAATTTTAACTGTCATTTATATTGCAGGTATTGAGATTCTCTCCTGACTCTGTCTTTGAGGAAATAAGAGCTTTGGCTTTTGGTCCTAATACTGTGGTTCGTGACTGTAAATCAATTGTTATCAATGGGTACAAATTTATTGTCACTGAACGAGCCAAAAACATGAGAACACAAAATGATGGTATTATGGTTACTGCCACAACAAATTGTTATGTCAGTGCATCAAATAGTAGACCGCGACTTGAAAATGTGGGTTATTATGGAGTTGTTTAGAAAATAATAATATTGGATTATTACTCTCATGGACGAGTCACAATGATGAAATTCCATTAGTTTGATTCGATGACGAGACATGGCACATTTATTGATGATTGTGGATTTAGAGTAATTAATATGACCCGCACTCTTGCTACCGAAGAACCATATGTGTTGGCATCAATGGCTAAACACGTTTTTTATGTCAAAGATCAACTTCAACCTGAATTTGGTGTCATAGTTGAAGTAATTCCAAGACATATTTTTGATGATGCTGATGATGGAATTGACACTGTCCCTATTTACATTGGAACTAATCCATTTATTTCTTTTTATGACTCCAATAGCTCAATTTTCTGAGTTGATTGTGAACCTGAAGTTATGGTTAGAAATCTATAGAATCATTCATCCATGTTCTCAATTCTTTTGGTTTACCTCAAGTTGGGTTGTTAAGGTTTGTAATATTCATATTTATTTAGTATTGATCACAAATATGTTTTAGCTGACTTGACCGTTATGTGAATTTTCAATGTTTATTGGTTGCTGTTTTGTTTGAATTGCGTTTTCTAAATTGGAATTGAACTGTATTCAAACCAAATCAAACAATATTTCTAACTTGGTGAACATTACAACATGTATGTTTTATTAAATTAATTCAAGCTCTTCTAAAAAAAATTGATAGCTAAATTACCAATTAATCCCCTCATTCCCTCATATTTTTAGTTTTTTGGTTTACACATTAATTTTGTTTTTCTAATTAATTACATATTTGTTTTCAAATGCAGGAAATGCAGCCAATTGAAGAGAGATGAAGAAAAAAATAGTGGAGAACAATCGTCGGATGGAGGAGATGGGCATTCCACCATTAGTGCCTACAGTGAGTACTTTATTTCAAATATATATATATATATATATTTACAGAATATATAATGTCAAGTGATTATTTTTTTTTGTAAAATTTTTTGTAGGATCCACCGTTACGTCGACAGTTATTCAACGAGGAGCCTAGTACTGGTCCTAGTACTCAGGCCTGTGGTACGAGGAGGGTTCGTACCAGAGGTGGACGTAGAGCTGCGCGTGCCTGACTAGACCCTGCCCCTCCCACTGACATTTCAGCCTTCCCACATTCTGATCCCGGTGTGTCATTAGGGACACACGGGGTATTTAGGCCTCCCATGTTTTCGCTACCTTCTGCATCTTCTGCCCCATCATTTTCACATCCCATGATGATTCCCACTCCCCAGTCAGCATCAGGTCATACAGCTATTCCATATTCTTTTCCTTCTACTTCTGTCTCTCCGAGCTTTTATATTCCATCGTCTTCGAATCCTGTTCTAGCAGAGGGTGTTCCATTAGGTTCTGTGGATCCGACGCCACTCATTGATCAGAATAGCGCGGGTATATTTATAAAACCCTAACAAATTTTTATAGCAATATTTATTTTCATTATAATATGTTTTGATAAAAAATTTTTTTTTCGTTCATGACAGATACATCTACTGACATGAGGCGGGGGCGGGGCTGTACACGCATGTGTTCGGTGTGGAACCGTCACACACAGGTTATGGTGGAATATAATTAAGGCAATCAGATGGTTGAGAAAACAGGGCAGCAATGTCGGAGTTTTCTGGCGACGGTTACCAAATACTCCGACATCATTCCCGTTAGCCCGCTGTTGTGGAGACATTTGGCACATGAGGTAAAAGATAGAGCTTGGGAAGAGATATGGGTAAAAAAATCTGTTGTATTTAATTCCATGAATTATTTTTGTATTTATATGAATTAATATTTTGATTTCAGCTTCGATTTAATTTTCCTGATGGTGAGGGTGCACGACTGGAACGTCTAATGGATTTAGGCGAGCTTTGGAGAGACTACAAGCATGATCTGTATATTGGCTGGAATGCTAGAGTTGGCACTGAGTTAGAGGTGGTACCAGTCGTGGATGATTGTCCTATAGAGCAGTATCGTCAGATGATTACTCATTGGACGAGTACCCAATTTAAGGTATGAATTACATTTGAGGTATTAAAATATTAAATTTCAAGTTTTGCATTAATATTATCCTTTGCATTATCGAATTTTATTTAGGAATCATCTGGAAAAAACAAAAAAAAATTGATGCAAAAAAATACCTCCATACACTAGGACGCACGATGATGCCGGATCAAGAGAGGCAGCAGGTATGAAAATTGTTTATAAGTTTTCTTTACGACTTACATTTTCTTTTTTTCATCAATTATTTAATCATTTGCTAAATTTTTCATATAACTTTTGTTTTAAATGTCATTGTAGAGGCAAGTACAAAATATTTAAGGACGTGTGCCTCGAGCAAAACTGTTTTGCTCGAGTAGACGAAAAAAGGATGGAAGTGCTGTCAACGAAGCGACTTAGTAGCAGATTGTAAGGTTTAATCTGTTGATTTTATATTTTAATATCTATTTTGTAACTTAATAATATATTTATATTTGTAACATGATTCTTTAGAGGCCCTAGATGCCCAAGAAGCAGACAATTTTGGGCCATCTGAGCACTTACATCAGGTGTTAGGAGAGGATCATTCTGGCAGAGTATGCTGCCGACCTAGGATAGCCTCGAAGAGGTATTGGCCTGCCTCAGGTACGAGTTGTATTGCCACCGAGCTGCAGTAAGTTAGGGAACATGCAGAACATGCTATGAAAAGGGCCACAGAGATGGAAGAACAGTCTGCTAGGGCAAGCAGTGCATTTATGAAATTTATTGAAGTTCTACGTCCAGCACTTCCAGCAGAGGCTAGCCCAGCGATTGATGAATACATGTCGTCGATACATTCTATATATGGTGCACCAGGTGGCAGTTCCAGTGGTGGTCAGGCTGATTTACAGCTTGAAGATGATGATGGCGAGGAGTCAGATGCGGAAGAGGAGGGAGATGAGGAGGGCGAGGAGGAGGGCGAAGGCGAGGAGGAGGGCACTGTGGAGGGTGAGGACGATGAGGAGGACGATGATGAGGGTGATGATTATGATGATGATGGTGATGGTGATGCTGATGTGGGACATATTGATCCGTTACATTTTTGACTTATATTAATGAGATTTGATGTTTAATCTATTCTAGTTGTTGGTTTTATCTAGACTCATAGTATAGTATTGGGGTTGAGTTATTTTTATATATTGTCTGTTTTTATGGATGTTGTTGTCTTTTAGTGGTTGTGTGTTTGAGAACTCCCTGGACAACCCCCCTCATTCTTGGACCCTGGACAACCCCCCCTCCCCCATGGACCCCGAACACCCCCCAAACACCCCCCGGACAGCCCCGCGGACAGCCCCCTGGACAGCCCCCCGTACAGCCCCCCACCCTTCACCCTGGACCCGGATAGCCTCCCGGATAGCCCCCGGACAACCCCCCCCCCCCCCACCATCCCCTTGGACCCCTGACAAATCCCCAAACACCCCCCAGACAGCCCCCTGACCAAACCCGGACAACCCCCTGAACAACCCCTGAACAACCCCTGAACAAGCCCCTAAACAACCCCCGGATAGCCCCCTGAACAACCTCGGACAACCCCCTGAACAACCCCCAAACACCCCCGGGACAGACCCCGCAGAGCCCCCACCCTCCTCCTTGGTCCCCTGACAGCTCCCCCGGACACCCACCTGACAGCCCCCTCGGACAGCCCCTCCACCTTCCTTAATTTTATTAGCTCTGAAATGTTTCATAGCACGATCAACTAAAATCTAATCCATACTAAATATGATATAAAAATATTCTATATGAATTTCCATAAGATTTTAATGAAAAAAAAGTGACATACGAAAAAATGACCAAACACATTCAAAATGTGTTGATTCTTTAGGACAACGATCCATGGGTCATATGTGACGTGTAAGAATCAACCCCGCCTCAGTCCGAGGCGCGGTGTGGTCGGAACAACTCAAAGTGTATGTCTTTTGTTTCAAAAGGACATCATTTTAAGTGAAAAACATCAACTGGCATATGAAAAACCGGCTAAACACATTCGGATTGTGTTGATACTTTAAGACAACGATCCATGGGTCATTTGAGACGTGTACGAGTCAACCCCGCCTAAATCCGAGATGCGGTGTGGTCAGGACCACTCTAAGTGACTTTCTTTTGTTTAAAATGGACAGTATTTTAAGTACATACGGAAAACCAACCAAACGCATTCGGTTTCTGTTGAAAACATTAGTAGAACGATCCATGGGTCATATGTGACGTGTACGAGTCAACGCCACCTCAATCCGAGGCGCGGTGTGACCGACACCACTCAAAGTGTCTCTATTTTGTTTAAAATGGACTTCATTTTTTGTGAAAACTACAAATGACATACGGAAAACCGACCAAACGGATTCTGATTATGTTGATACTTTAGCACAATGATCCATGGGTCATATGTGACCTGTACTAGTCAGCTCTGCCTCAATCTGAGGCGCGGTGTGGCCAACACCACTCAAAGTGTCTCAATTTTTTTAAAATGGACTTCATTTTTAGTGAAAATAACAAATGACATACGGAAAACTGACTGAACGGTCATGCCGTCTGCTTGACCACTTCAGAAATCACTCACCCGTATTTTTCGTCTGATTTCAGGCCATTCCGAATTCATTCGGCCCGTTTGGACCCCCCTCACGCGCGTTTACGAAGCGCGCGCATCACTTAAAACACGAATATTGAGTCGTACCGCGCAAACCGCATGTCCGATTGACGTGCCGTCTGCACGTACATGTTAAGAATAATAATTAGAATGTTGCACAGTGGTTTCAGCTCAATCTGAGGTCGTCCGCTATGAATTTGACCGTTTGACGCCCGTTTTGGTCATTTATGACACCAGAACTACGTTGTCAGTCACCGCGGGCACACGGCACGTCCGATTGACTTGCCGTCTTCTCAACCACTTCATAAATCACTCACCCGTATTTATCATCTGATTTCGGGCCATTACGAAATCGTTAGGTCCGTTTGGACCACCCACGCGCGCGTTTATGAAGCGCGCGCATCATTTAAAACACGAATATTGAGTCGTACCGCACAAACCGCACATCTGATTGACGTGCCGTCTGCGCGTACACATCAAGAATAATAATTAGAATGTTTCACGGTGGTTTCAGCTCAATCCGAGGTCGTCCGCTTTAAATTTGACCGTTTGACGCCCGTTTTGGTCGTTTGTGACACCAGAACTACGTTGTCGGTCACCGCGGGCACATGGCACGTCCAATTGACGCGCCGTCTACTCGACCACTTCATAAATCACTCACCCGTATTTTTCGTCTGATTTCAGGTCATTCCCACTTCGTTCAGCCCATTTGGACCCCCCTCACGTGCGTTTACGAAGCGCGTGCATCACTTAAAATACGAATACTGAGTCGTACCGTGAAAACCGCACGTCCGATTGACGTGCCGTCTACGCGTACACGTCACGAATAATAATTATAATGTTTCACGGTGGTTTCAGCTCAATCTGAGGTCGTCCGCTATGAAATTGACCGTTGGACGGTCGTTTTGGACGTTTATGACACCAGAACTGCGTTGTCCGTCACCGCGAGCACACGGCACGTCCAATTGAAGTGTCGTCTACTCGACCACATCAAAAATCACTCTCCCATATTTTTCGTCTGATTTTAGGCCATTCCGACTTCGTTCGGCCCGTTTGGACCCCCCTCACGCGCATTTACGAAGCGCGCGCATCACTTAAAACACGAATATTGAGTCGTACCGTGCAAACCGCACGTCCGATTGATGTGCCGTCTACGCGTACACGTCACGAATAATAATTAGAATGTTTCACAGTCACTTCAGGTCAATACAATGTAGTCCGCCATGAATTTGACCATTTGACGCCCGTTTTGGCCGTTTATGACACCAGAACTGCGTTGTCGGTCACCGCGGGCACACGGCACGTCCGATTGATGTGTCGTCTGCTTGAAAACTTCATAAATCACTCACCCGTAATTGTCGTATGATTTCAGGCCATTCTGAAATCGTCCGGCCCATTTGGACCACCCTCACGCGCGTTTACGAAGTGCGTGCATCACTTAAAACACGATTATTGAGCCGTACCGCACAAACCGCACGTCCGATTGACGTTCCGTCTGCGCGTACATGTCACGAATAATAATTAGAATGTTTCACGGTGGTTTCATCTCAATCCGAGGTCATCCTATATGAATTTGACCGTTTGACGCCCGTTTTGGCCGTTTATGACACCAGAACTACGTAGTCGGTCACCGCGGGCACATGGCACGTCCAATTTACGTTCCGTCTGCTCGACCACTTTAGAAATCACTCACCCGTATTTTTCGTCTGATTTCATGTCATTCCGAATTCATTCGGCCCCTTTGTACCCCCCTCACGTGTGTTTACGAAGTGCGTGCATCACTTAAAATACGAATATTGAGCCGTACCGCGCACACCGCACATCCGATTGACGTTCCGTCAGCGCGTTCATGTCACGAATAATAATTAGAATGTTGCACGGTGGTTTCAGCTCAATCTGAGGTCGTCCACTATGAATTTGACCGTTGGACGCCCGTTTTGGCCGTTTATGACACCAGAACTGCGTTGTCGGTCACCGCGGGCACACGGCACGTCCAATTGATGTGCCGTCTGCTCGACCACATCAGAAACCACTCTCCCGTATTTTTCGTCTGATTTCAGGCCATTCCGACTTCATTCGGCCCGTTTGGACCCCCCTCACGCGCGTTTACGAAGCGCGCGCATCACTTAAAACACAAATATTGAGCCGTATCGTGCAAACCGCACGTCTGATTGACGTTCCGTATGTGCGTACACATCACGAATAATAATTAGAATGTTTCACTGTTATTTCAGGTCAATTCGTGGTCGTCCGCTATGAATTTGACCATTTGACGCCCGTTTTGGCCGTTTATGACACCAGAACTGCGTTGTCGGTCACCGCGGGCACACGGCACGTCCGATTGATGTGTCGTCTGCTCGACCACTTCATAAATCAATCACCCGTATTTTTTTCTGATTTCAGGCCATTCCGAAATCGTTCGTCCCGTTTGGACCACCCTCACGCGCGTTTACGAAGCGCGCACATCACTTAAAACACGAATATTGAGCCGTACCGCACAAACCGAACGTCCGATTGATGTGCCGTCTATGCGTACACGTCACAAATAATAATTAGAATGTTTCACGGTGGTTTCAGCTCAATCTGAGGTCGTCCACTATGAATTTGACCGTTTGACGCCCGTTTTGGCTGTTTATGACACCAGAACTACGTTGTCAGTCACCGCGGGCACATGGCACGTCCAATTGATGTGACGTCTGCTCGACCACTTCATAAATCACTCACCCGTATTTTCCTCTGATTTCAGGCCATTCTGACTTCATTCGGCCCATTTGGACCCCCCTCAAGCGCGTTTACGAAGCACGTTCATCACTTAAAATACGAATATTGAGCCGTACCACGCAAACCACACGTCCGATTGACGTGTCGTCTATGCATACATGTCACGAATAATAATTAGAATGTTGCATGGTGGTTTCAGCTGAATCTGAGGTCGTCCGCTATGAATTTGACCGTTGGACGCCCGTTTTGGCCATTTATGACACCAGAACTGCGTTGTTGGTCACCGCGGGCACACGGCACATCCGATTGACGTGCTGTCTGCTCGACCACTTTCAAAATCACTCTCCCGTATTTTTCGTCTGATTTCAGGCCATTCCGGTTTCGTTCGGCCCGTTTGGACCCCCCTCACGCGCGTTTACGAAGCGCACGCATCACTTAAAACACGAATATTGATCTGTACCGCGCCAACCGCACGTCCTATTGACGTTCCGTCTACGCGTACAGGTCACAAATAATAATTAGAATGTTTCACGGTGGTTTCAGGTCAATACGAGGTAATCCGCTATGAATTTGACCGTTTGACGCCCGTTTTGGCCGTTTATGACACCTGAACTGCATTGTCGGTCAGCGCGGGCACACGGCACGTCCGATTGATGTGTCGTCTACTCTACCCCTTCATAAATCACTCACCCGTATTTTTCGTCTGATTTTAGGCCATTCCGAAATCGTTCCGCCTGTTTGGACCACCCTTACGCGCGTTTACGAAGCGCGCACATCACTTAAAACACGAATATTGAGCCGTACCGCGCAAACCGCACGTCCGATTGACATGATGTCTACGCGTACATGTCACGAATAATAATTAGAATGTTCCACGGTGGTTTTAGCTCAATCCGAGGTCGTCCGCTATGAATTTGACCGTTTGACGCCCGTTTTGGCCGTTTATGACACCAGAACTGCATTGTCAGTCCCCGCGGGCACAGGGCACATCGAATTGACGTTCCATCTGCTCGACCACTTCAGAAATCACTCACCCGTATTTGTCGTCTGATTTCAGGCCATTCCGACTTCGTTCTCCCCATTTGGACCCCCCTCACACGCATTTACGAAGTGCGCACATCACTTAAAATACGAATATTGAGCCGTACCGTGCAAACCGCACGTCTGATTGACGTTCCGTCTGCGCGTACACATCACTAATAATAATTAGAATGTTTCACAGTGGTTTCAGCTCAATATGAGGTCTTCTTCTATGAATTTGACCATTGGACGCCCGTTTTGGCCCATTATGACACCAGAACTGCGTTGTCGGTCACCGCGGTCCCACGGCACGTCCGATTGACGTTCCGTCTGCTCGAACACTTCATTAATCACTATCCCATATTTTTCGTCTGATTTCAGGCCATTCCGACTTCGTTCGCACCGTTTGGACCCCCCCTCACGCGCGTTTATGAAGCACGCGCGTCACATAAAACACGAATATTGAGTCGTACCGTGCAAACTACACGTCTGATTGAGTTGCTGTCTGCGCGTACATGTCACGAATAATAATTAGAATGTTTCATGGTGGTTTCAGCTCAATCCGGAGACGTGGTGTTGCCGGAACCACTCATTGTGTCCGTCTTTTGTTTCAAAAGGACGACATTTTAAGTGAAAAGCATCAACTGACATACGGAAAACCGACCAAACGCATTCCGAATCTGTTGATAATTTATCCCAACAATCCATGGGTCATATGTGATGTGTAAGAGCCAACCCGGGATGAATCCGAGTCGCGGTGTGGCCAGGATAAGTCTAAGTGGCTCTCTTTTGTTTAAAATGGACACCATTTTAAGTACATACGGAAAAACGACCAAACGGATTCGGTTTCTTTTGAAACTTTTGGAGAATGATGCATGGGTCATATGTGATGTGTAAGAATCATACCTGCCTCAATCCGATATGCGAGGTGGCTGACACCGCTCTAACTCTGTCTCTTTTGTTTAAAATGGACATGATTATAAATGAAAAGAACAACTGGCATACGCAAAACCGACCAAACGCATTCAGAATATTTTGATAATTTTTCACAACGATCCATGGGTCATATGTGACATGTACGAGCCAAACCGGGATGAATCTGAGTTGCGGTGTGGTCAGGATTAGTCTAAGTGGCACTCTTTTATTTTAAATGGACAACATTTTAAGTACATAGGGAAAACCGATCAAACACATTCGGTTTCCATTTAAACATTAGGAGAACGATCCAAGGGTCATATGTGACGTGTACGAATCAACCCCAACTCAATTGGAGATGCGGTGTGGTCGACACCACTCATAGTGTCCGTCTTTTGTTTCAAAAGGACGTCATTATAAGTGAAAAACATCAACGGGCATACGGATAACCGACCAAACGCATTCGGATTGTGTCGATACTTTAGCACAATGATCCATGGGTCAAATGTGACGTGTACGAGTCAACCCCACCTCAATCTAAGGTGCGGTTTGGCCGGTATCACTTTAGTTGTATGTGTTTTGTTTAAAATGGACATCATTTGATGTAAAAATATATGGTATAGAAAAAACCGATCAAATTATGAATTTAATTTCAGATTCCACATATAATTGTCATCTAAATTTTTAATTGAATTCTATATGAATTATGTACGTTTATAATTACGTTATGAATTATAATTTAATTATGGATGTGTTTAGTTTCAGGATCCATTATATGTTAAATGTGTATGAATTTGTTCGTAATTGTATATGTATGTTTTATTTTATTGCAGGTACAATAATTGGATTGAAAATGAGGTCAAAATGAGGCCTGAGGGAGAGGGGCCTGATGGACAGGGGCTGTGCAAATTGCAGGCTACTGCAATTTGCAGCATAGGATATGCCAACGGTTTAAAACCGTTTTCATATAATCCTAAATAAGTTTGTACCAATGGTTCATTGAACCGTTGGTAAATATCTCTTTTCCCAACGGTTCTAAACCGTTGGGAAAGAGTTCATCCATGGGGATATCCCAAAGGTTTGGGGAGAACCATTGGGAAAACGATCCCAAAACTGATATTTCCCAACGGTTCTCCCAAACCGTTGGGAAAAACTATCCCAACGGTTTGGAAGAGCCGTTGGGATAGGGTGTCTCTTGTGAGCCTATACCAACGGTTTCCAGTAAACCTTTGGGAAAACCTTTTCCCAACGGCTTACTTCCCCACGGTTATCAGAGCCGTTGGTATATCATATACCAACGGTTAGAGGGGCTTTCCCAATGGTTGTGAACCGTTGGGAAATATTATATTTCCAGTAGTGTAGCATGAATGAGTGAAACGTTAAGGTTTCTCCGAAGAGATTTAGGGTATATACTGTGGTGGGTATTCCAAACGTAACCAAGAGGGTTACTCCCTACGTAAGAATGTTATGAATTCCCAAAGTTACCTTTTATGTCTTATGATTTCTATGAATTATTCATGATTTGATGAGGTAGGTTATAGTGGTTATGTTTTTTGAGTAAAGTATGATTTCGTTGATTCTTATGTGTACAAGTACCCATGTTTCCTTTCCATATATTTTTATATCCCTTACTGAGCTTTTTATGCTCATCCCATGTTTTTGAAATATTTTTCACAAGTCAAGGGAAGGGTACATGATATGATGATAGTTTCAAGGAAGTGTCAAGAAAGAATCCATGTTTTATTTTAAATATGTTTTCGTTGATGAAAAAAATGAATACTATCTTTATGTAACCACTTTGTTTAAATGTGGAATGTAATGCATGTTTTATGATCTAATTCTCTAAAACTCTAAACCTGAAAAGATCCTCTATGTGTAATCTTGTATTAACTCAATATTAAGTAAGGTTTATGGATGGGGCCTTATAGTTGGTATCAAAGGTCAGTTTAGATAACTTTAGAGGTTAGGTTATTCTTTAAGCATAAGTGACATTACCATAATGGTTAGGATTTCAGAAAGAGTTCTAGTTTTAGATAAAGTGAATGAGTAAGTATATATTAGTGTTTATCTTACTCATTATCACATGATGGTTTTGTTACTCACACTGACATTTCTGTTTTTAGTGAATGGATGGATCTAGCAGGCACCAAAGTGACAATAGATTTGAGGGAAACTGTGGTGGTTCTCTGATCAAGAGACTAGATGAAATGGGGGATTCAATAAGGAAACTCGTGGTTGTTCGAAACAAACTATCAAGGAGTCATGATCAACCACTTCAACCTTGGTGAGTTCTCTAATGCATCATGTACGAGATGGCCAACTCGATGTGGAGGTTCAGGTAATAATTATTAAGGTAATCATTAGGGTTTATATGATCCTTACTTTTTAGGTAATTAAGGGTTACTCTATGATATCATTGAAAATGAAAGGAATGAGATAAACTTGATGTTAAAATATTTTATGATCATTTTTGAAGATTTTATCTCGTCTTGGGGAATGTTTTAAGAATTATGTATTTTTGGAAAAAGGAAAACACATAGACCGTGTGACAACCCATCACGTCAGACAAAGCTGCGGGAATCGAACCCATAACCAAAGTGTGACTGGTATTTATTGGCTACCACTGGACTACAAGAAGTCCCTAGATAGTTTGACTGATTCATTTTAGATAGATGATTTTATGAATTAAGAGTTAGTTGATTTTGGGTTATCAATGGAAATTTATTAACCTATCATGGAGGATATTTGATTAGGTTAATTACTTTTCAATACGAGACTTTAAGAGAAACTGATGTTGTTTGGAGATAAATGTTACGATTTAATATGGAAGTCTATGTGACTAAATCCTTCAAATATTTGGGTTTCAATCTTAGTTTGGATTACTATGAAGTATTTTATGGACAATTTGTTTATTGAATGGTCTTTGTTGAACTTTGGGTATTGTTTGTTAAATTTTGGAGATTAAGAATACATTTTTTTTAAAAAAGGATTATCCTTTTTGGGTATTATCTGATATTGTACTAACCTTTTTGGTTTTGGTTTTGGTTAAGGTCTAATGATATGGGAAGTATATAGTTCTCTTTTTTGGATTAGGTGATCCTCAAGAAGTTGATTATAGTACTCTTAATGTGAAAAAGTCTTCCTAAATACACATCATTTGTGGAAAGTATGAGTTTGTGTAAGAAATCTATTAAAAGTTGAAAGTCAACATGACAAGTAAGTATGTTTCCTTAAGATCAAAAATAAATTCCTCAATGTAGAGTAAGTTAAAAAAAATTTCTATTAACTTTTCCTACTGGGGAATCGAATACCGTTTAACCCATCACAAGTTTGTGATTTTCTTATGGTTAACTTTCTCCTAGACATGTTTACTATCACTCTCCATCAGAACATGACCCTTTTTCCCCCCATGTCCATATTTTCATACTTGGAATCCTAGTATGGTTTAACTCGGGGTGACCTTTGTACTTATATTTCTTTATTATAAAGTGATTGTTTTACTGACACTTGTTCCGATGTGGGATTTTCAATGAAGTTTCCAAGCCCAATTTTAAAAATTGGGAGGACGCAATTCCCAAAAGTGGGGAAGGATGTAACACCCCAGGTAAATAAAGATTATGAAATTTTCACATTTATCCATATTTGTCAGTAAAATATTAATATTACTTTAAAGAGGACGCTATGAACGATGGCGTAACCAATACGCAATAATGAGTTTCTTGGTAATATTGCGTTGCACTGTAAGAATAAAACAATATTATTTTAAATGGCAGTTAACGCCTAGCCATTTTAATGGAGGGAATGAACAGAACTAACTAAAAAATTATTATATATGTTTTTCAAAAATTTTGACTCTTTACAATAAATGTTATAGGATTAAAAATGCGAATGAATCCAATTTTAAAGCGTAAACATTCCAATATTCTTTAAAAGGTCGATTAACCGCCTTTTGATGGAGAACCTATTTTAAATCCACTTTTTGACAATTTTATGTGTAATATTTGACAAAATAAAATTCTTCTTTAGAATCAGGATATCAAAATTTACTTTGTGTAAATTTTTGGTATTTTTTCGAAAAAGTTCAATTTTTAATGAATAGTGAAAAATGTTGTATTTTAATTCAAAACCTCTTTTTAATCTAATTTATTTATATGATTAGATTATATTTTTAATTGGGTTTAAAGTGAAATTAAAATATATTTTTACCATTTAATCCAATAGTGTTCATTAGAATTAATTTCACTTTGAAATCGGACTTAAACTAGTGCCAATCTTTTGATACATTTTGTTTCATAAAAACACGCTATTTGTTTTGACAGCGGGAATTAATTATTAAATTAATTAATGCAACTTATATGTTTTTAATTTTGTAAAATATTAATCATTTTTGAATTCGAAATATCAAATATAGCTTTGGGTGATTTTTTGGTAATTTTCTAAAAAACATCAATTTTTTGATGAATTGTGAAACCACTAAGTGGTACTTATAAAAACTGATTTTCGGTTTAAATGAAAATTTTCCACCTTTGTGTTTTGAATTTCAAAAATCCAACATACATGGTTTTCATTGTGAAGTAAAATTTGGTTCAATGGGATTAGAATTATTTTTTGGTGAATAGTAACTTATTAAGTTTTTAATCGCGATTAGAGGTAATTAGTGTAGTTTAAGGTAAGAATAAAGTTTTAATAAAATTAAATGACCTAGAAACATGTCCTACCCTCATTGGATGTGTCATGGCCGACAATGGAAACCGATGGGTCAACTTGGGGACCCCATGGAGCCACTTTTTTTTGGAAAATGACATAAATACCTTTTTATTTAATGTTAAAGTAAAAATGACACAATCATAAGATGTTTTACTAAAAAAATATTACATGGGGATATAGAAGTCCAAATTTTGACTATATATAGTCATTGGAAAGATAAAAGGATTTCCTACGTCATAGTAATTTTTTTTATAATTTTTATAAATTAAATAAATTAAATTATTTATGACATCATGATGATGCAGCGATGACCTCATTATTTAACGATTCTAATAAAATGGAATGAAAATGTATAATCTAAGAACTAAACATTTAAAAAACCTATTGTATGGGTGGATTTCTAACCCTTATCACCTTATCCTCAAAAAAATCACTGTGGGACCATTAAAATATGAAACTCATTCTAAAATAAAGTAACATTTCTTACATTCCAAGAGTGCCCTCCTCTCCTCTTATAAAAGGCCCCCACCTCTACCTCCTTACCCACACTTCCAAAGATTTTGGCTCGGCCAAACCCTGCCGATTTTGACTCTCCACATCCCTCCTTGACTCCTTGAAGCCTCTCTTTGGGCAGAAGGCTTCCCAAGGAAGCCTTCGAGCTCAAACCAAAGGGAGTTACCCGATTTTAAGGTAATGTCTTCACTTGAGTCATTTTGTTTTATTTTGATTCTCTAACCCCCTAAACTATTTTTATTCCTTTCTTTTGGTACAAATCCAGTATCTTCCATATACTATGATGTTTTATATGAAGTATTAGAGCTACACTTACACACACCTTCATCTAATTGTTAAAGAACATACAGTTTCTGTGGTGGGCGATTTTCTTCCTCACGAAACATGATTGTTCAATATTCTTTTAACACCATTAAAGGGGGCCATTATGATATCACTTTATTTTATTTATGATCTATATGGTATTTATGTTTACTAAATGCTTCTATATTTTATATTTAAACCATACCTTTATTCTTTTCATGTTGTATAAATGCGATAATTTCATATGAGGAAGTGTGGACTACCGCCCCCTCAAGTGATGTGACACATACATGCAATACATGGAATGTATAAAGAATGAAATTAATGAACATATGTGACCTATATACAATATATATTATACTGGAATTATAATATATATATATATATCATTTATTTTTAATTCCATTAATATGAAAAATAAAAAAATGAAAGTAGCGTTCATGCGTACGTACGACCTACCGTCTCTATGAACGGTGCTTTTAATTTTTTATCTCCAAATGGTATGTAATAGTATAAAATGAATATGTAATGGATATATATGATATTTAATCATTAATACTATTATGAAAATTATTTATTTAATTACATGGGAAATCATTTTTCAACCAAGTTCATTTTTGACTCATGTACCAAACATCAACAAAAACGTCTGATAAGAACTAACATTATTAAACAATTATTATAACATTATAATATGTGATATGAACTGAATAATAATCTCTAAAGGAGGTCCTTAGGCAATTATAAGTTGACCGAAGTGTATTATTCTGGAATATAAATAAACGAACAAGACAAGCCGGACTTGAGGTAAGGGATCCGACTCCTCTCTTTCATTTAATGTACACTCTTTTATGTCATTCCTTTTAAAGATCATATTTCTTGTTATTGGGATATTCTTTTATATTACACATCCTATAATTTTTATGTTCATATGATGAGAGACCCTATTCTCTCTCATCAATCCATTTTGGATGTTTTGAGTGGCGTCGTTAGGCACCCAAAATTTCGTAAAAGATCTAACCTCTCTCTTTCTTTTTAAGTACTCTCCTTTATGTCACTTCTTTTAAGCTCCTATTTGTTATGTTGGGGATGTTATTTTATATTCATCTTTCTGTAAATTTATTTTAATATTACGAGAGGCCCTATTTTCTCTCATCAATCCATTTTGGATGTTTTAAGTGGCGCCGTTAGGCTGCTGAGTTTTCATAAGGGATTTTTCATCTCACTTTTATTCCAGTGAGATTTATGCTACATTTTCCACAATTTCCTTTGAGTGGTGTATGTAATTCCCATTATTTTACTCATTGTGTAATATAATATCATTTATGAGTATTTAAATCATTGTTGTATTGTCCTTCTTTCATGGGGTGCATGTCTCGAAAGATACCCATGTCGGTAAGGGAACCTTTCACCCTCTTCTTTTTAAAAGAATTCTTTTGTTATGTCTTTTAATTCACATAATATTATGTTGGGATATGTTCTTATATATCCTTATTGATGTAAAATTTATGTCTATGTGATGAGATACCCTTTTTATCTCTCATCAACTCATTTTCTGAATTTTGAAGTGACGCCGTTAGGCTGTCGAATTTTACAAAGGGAACTTTTTAACCCAATTTCGATTTCTTTGGGTTCAACATGTAGTTATTGAATATGTCATCATTTGAATATGTTTGAATTACCTTTTATTGTTTTACAATTAATATCCACTTATATTGGGTGTATTTATATTTGTCACACATAATTTTGAGAATGATTTATCCTTAATTTAAGGATACCTTCTTTATAAGGGATTTCATCGCATTTTATATTTCTATTGAGACTTCGTTGTGGTTATGCACCAATTCACACTTATATGGTGTATATACTGTAATTTGGAATATTATATCATGAATCCATTTATTCTCATGATATTATAATGTTCTGATTAAATGTTATTCCTCAATTATTTTATTCAAGTGTCTCTAATTTTGGTAAAAACCCTTTAACAAAAATATCGCTTTAAATGTTTTAATGAATTGTTCTTATTAATATCCATGTTTTCAAAATGGTTTTAAGAATTTATTTATATGGATATTAATGGTTTAAAATGTTAAAAGCTTCAAGGTGGTATGGGACACTTTGATTCAAAAATCCCTCTATTTAATGTTTTAAATGGTTTTGAAAATGGGTTTTAGAATGGATTCATTATTTCAATATCTTAAAATGTTATATTGTTTTAGCAATGTGGGAATGATATATTTACTTTATGATTAGATTATGTGCTATGATTATGTTATGGTTCTTGGGCATTGTTATGAAGATGGGTGGTTCTGTGGTAAACTATGGGCAGGTGAGCCCGATATAGATCTCCATTGAATTGGGTAACGCGAAGGCATGAAACGTTAAGGTTTCTACGAAGAGAGATAGGGAATATACTGTGGTGGGCATTCCAAACGTAACCAAGAGGGTTACTCCCTACGTAATAATGTTATGAATGCCTCAAGTTACCTTTTATGTCTTATGATTTCAATGATTTATTCCTGATTTGATGAGGCATGTTAAAGTGCTTTTGTTTTATGAGTAAAGTATGATTTCGTTGATTCTTATGTTTACAACTACTCATGGTTCCTTTACAGATATTTTTATATCTCTTACTGAGCTTTTTATGCTCATCCCAAGTTTTTGGAATTTTTTTCATAGATCAAGGGAAGGGTACAAGATATGATGATAGTTTCAAGGAAGTGTCATGAAAGAATCCATGTTTTATTTTAAATATGTTTCCGTTGATGGAAAAAAATGAATACTATCTTTATATAATCACTTTGTTTAAATGTGGAATGTAATGCAAGTTTTATGATCTAATTCTCTAAAACTCTAAACCTGAAAAGATCCTCAATGTGTAATCTTGTATTAACTTAGGATTAAGTAAGGTTTAATGCTGGGTCCTTATAGTTCGTATCAAAGGTCGGTTTAGATAACTTTAGAGGTTAGGGTATTCTTTAATCATAAGTGAAATTACCAGAATGGTTAGGATTTCAGAAAGAGTCCTAGTTTTAGATAAAGTGAATGAGTAAGTATATATTAGTATTTATCTTCCTCATTAGTACATGATGGTTTTGTTACTCACACTGACATTTCAGTTTTTAATGAATGGGTGGATCTAGCAGGCACCAAAGTGACAATAGGATTGAAGGAAACTTTGGTGGTTCTCTGATCAAGAGACTGGATGAAATGGGGGATTCAATAAGGAAACTCGTGGTTGTTCTAAACCAACTATCATGGAGTCATGATCAATCACTTCAACCTTGGTGAGTTCTCTAATGCACCATGTACCAGATGGCCAACTAGATGTGGTGGTCCAGGTAATAATTTTTAAGGTAACCATTAGGGTTTATATATTCCTTACTTTTTAGCTAATTAAGGGTTACACTATGATATGATAAAAAATAAAAGGAATGTGATAAACATGAGGTTAAAATATGTTATAATCATTTTTGAATATTTTATCTCATCTTAGGGAATGTTTTAAGAATTATGTAGTTTTGGAAAAAGGACAACACGTAGACCGTGTGACAACCCGTCGCGTCGGACAAAGCTATGGGAATTGAACCCACAACCAAAGTGCGACTGGTATTTATCGCATACCACTGGACTACGTGAAGTCCCTGGTTATTTTGATTGATTATTTTTAGTTAGATGATTTTATGAATTAATAGTAAGTTGATTTTGGGTTATCTATGTAAATTTATTATCCTATCGTGGAGGATATGTGATTAGGTTAATTACTTTTCTATAGGAGACATTAAGAGAAACTGATGTTGTTTGGAGATAAATGTTACGATTTAACTTGGAAGACTATGTGACTAAATCTTTCAAATATTTGGGTTTCAATATTAGTTTGGTTTACTTTGATGTATTTTATAGAAAATTTGTTTATTGAATGGTCTTTTTTGAACTTTGGGTATTGTTTGATAAATTGTGGAGATTAATAATAGATTTGTTTTTTTTAAAAATGATTATCCTTTTTGGGTATTATATGATCTTGTACTAACCTTTTTGGTTTTGGTTTTGGTTAATGTCTAAAGATATGGGATGTATATAGTTCTCTTTTATGGATTAGGTGATCCTGTAGAAGTTGATTATAGTACTCTTAATGTGAACAAGTCTTCCTAACTACTTGTCTTTTGGGGGATGTATGAGTTTGTGTAAGAAATCTATTAAAAGTTGAAAGTCAACATGAAAAGTAAGTATGTTTCCTTATGATCAAAAATAAATTCCTCAATGAAGAGTAACTTAAAAAAAATTTCTATTAACTTTTCCTACTGGTGAATCGAATACCGTTTAACCCATCACAAGTTTGTGATTTTCTTATGGTTAAATTTTCTCCTAGACATGTTTACTATCACTCTCCATCAGAACATGACCCTTTGTTTTTTCCTACATGTCCATATTTTCATACTTGGAATCCTAGTATGGGTTAACTCAGGTGACCTTTGAACTTATTTTTATTTATTTTAAAGTGATTGTTTTACTGACTCTTGTTCCGATGTGGGATTTTCAATGAAGTTTCAAATCCCAATTTTAAAAATTGCAAGGACGCAATTCCCAAAAGGGGGGAAGGATGTAACATCCTAGGTAAATAAAGAGTATGACATTTTCACATTTATCCATATTTGTGAATAGAATATTAATATTACTTTAAGGTGGACTCTATGCACGACGACGTACCCAATATGCAACAATGAGTTTCTTGGTAATCTTGTGTTGCACTCTAAGAATAAAATAATATTATTTTAAATGGTAGTTAAAGCCTATCCATTGTAATGGCGGGAATGAATAGAACTAACTAAAAAATGATTATATATGTTTGTCAAATATTTTTACTCTTTACAATAAATGTTATAGGATTAAAAATGCGAATGGATCCAATTTTAAAGCGTAAACATTCCAATATTCTTTAAAAGGTCGATTAACCGCCTTTTGTTGGAGAACTTCTTTTAAATCCACTTTTTGACAATTTTATGTGTTATATTAGACAAAATAAAATTCTTCTTTAGAACAGGGACATCAAAATTTACTTTGTGAAAATTTTTTGGTATTTTTCTGAAAAAGTTCAATTTTTATTGAATAGTGAATAATGTTGTATTTTAATTCAAAACAACTTTTTAATCTAATTTATATATATGATTAGATTATCTTTTGAATTGTTTTTAAAGTTAAATTATAATATATTTTTACCATTTAATCCAATAGTGTTCGTTGGAATTAATTTCACTTTGAAATCATACTTAAACTAGTGTCAATCTTTTGATACATTTTGTTTCATAAAAACACGCTATTTGTTTTGACAGTGGGAATTAATAAATAAATTAATTAATGCAACTTCTATGTTTTGAATTTTTTAAAATATAAATCATTTATGAATTCGTAATATCAAATATAGCGCCGGGTGAATTTTTGTTAATTTTCTGAAAAACTTCAATTTTTGATGAATAGTGAAACCACTAAGTGGTACTTATAAAAATGGATTTTCCGTTTAAATGAAAATTTTCCACCTTTGTGTTTGAAATTTAAAAAATCTGACATACATGGTTGTCATTAAGATGTAAAATTTGGTTCATTGAGATTAGAATAATTTTTTGGTGAATATTAACTTATTATGTTTTTAATCGCGATTAGAGGTAATTATTGTAGTTTAAGGTAAGAATAATATTTTAATAAAATGAAATGACCTAGAAACATGTCCTACCCTCATTGGATGTGTCAAGTAGACCAAGAAAATCCATGGGTCAACTTGGGGACCCCATGTAGCCACTTTGGTTGGAAAATGACATAAATACCTTTTTATTTAATGTTAAAGTAAAAATGACACAAACATAAGATGTTTTACTAAAACAATTTTTATAGGGGGATATACAAGTCAGAATTTTGAATATAAATAGTAATTGGGAAGATACAAATATTTCCTAGATCATAGTAATAGTTTTATAATTTTTATACATTAAATAAATTCAATTATTTATGACATAATGATGATGCAACGATGAACTCATTATTTAATGATTTAAATAAAATGGAATGATAATGTAAAATTTAAGACCTAAACATGTACAAAACCTATTTCATGGGTGGATTTAGAACCCTTATCACCTTATCCTAGAGAAACATCAATGTGGGACCATTAAAATCCGAAACTCATTCTAAAATAAAGTAACATTTCTTACTTTCCAAGAGTGGCCCTCCTATCCTCTTATAAAAGGACCCCACCTCTACCTCATTACCCACACATCCAAAGCCGTTGACTCGGCCAAACCCTGACCATTTTGTCCCTCCACATCCCTCTATAACTCCTTGAAGACTCACTTTGGGCAGAAGTCTTCCCAAGGAAGCCTTTGAGCTCAGACCAAAGGTAGTTACCCGATTTTAAGGTAATGTCTTCACTTGAGTCCTTTTGTTTTATTTTGATTCTCCAACCCCATAAACTCTTTTTATTAATTTCTTTTGTAACCACTACAGTATCTTCCATATACTAGGATGTTTTTATAAGAATTATTCGAGCTACACTTACACACACCTTCGTCTAATGGTTAAAGAACATACTGTTTCTGTGGTTGGTGATTTTCTGCCTCACGAAACATGATTGTTCAATATTCTTTTAACACCTTTAATGGTGGCCATTATGATGTCACTATATTTTATATATGATATATATGGAATTTATGTTCACTATATGCTTCTGTATTTTATATTTAAACCATACCTTTATTCTTTTCATGTTATGTAAATGGTATAATTTCATATGAGGAAGTGTGGTCTACCGCCCCCTCAAGTGATGTGACTCGTACATGCAATACATGGAATGTATAAAGAATGAAATTAATGAACATATGTGACCTATATAACATATATATTATACTGGAATTATAATATATATATATATCATTTATTTTTAATTCCATTAATAAGAAAAAGAAAAAAATGAAAGTAACGTTCATGCGTACGTACAGCCTACCGTCTCAATGAACGGTGCTTTTCATTTTTTATCTCCAAATGATATGGAATAGTATAAAATGAATATGTAATGGATATATATGATATTTTAATCATTAATACAATTCTGGAAATTATTTACTTATAACTACTTGGGTAATCATTTTTCAAACAAGTTCATTTTTGACTCATGTAATAAACATCGGCAAAACCGTCTAATATGAACTAACATTATTAAACAATTATTATAACATTATAATATGTGTTATGAAATGAATAATAATATATAAAATAGGTTCTTAGGATATTATAAGTTGACCGAAGTTTATTATTCTGGAATATAAATAAACGAACAAGACAAGTCGGACTTGAGGTAAGGGATCCCACTCCTCTCTTTCTTTTAAAGTACACTCTTTTATGTAATTCCTTTTAAAGCTCATCTTTCTTGTTATTGGGATATTATTTTATATTACACTTACTGTAATTTTTATGTTCATATTATGAAAGACCCTATTCTCTCTCATCAATCCATTTTGGATGTTTTGAGTGGCGCCATTAAGATGCCAAAATTTCGTAAGAGATCAAACCTATCTCTTTCTTTTTAAGTACTCTCCTTTATGTCACTTAATTTAAGCTCATCTTTGTTATGTTGGGGGATTTTATTTTATATTACTATTTCTGTAAACTTTATGTTAATATAATGGGAGACCCTATTTTCTCTTATCAATCCATTTTGTAAGTTTTACGTGGCGCCGTTAAGCTGCCGAGTTTTCGTAAGGGATTTTTCATTTCACTTTTATTCCCGTGAGATTTATGCTAAATTTTCCACATTTTCATTTGAGTGGAATATGTAATGCACATTATTTTACTCATTGTGTAATATAATTTCATTTAAGAGTATTCAAATCATTGTTGTATTGTCCTTCTTTTACGGGGTGCATGTCTCGAAAGATACCCATGTCGGTAAGGGAACCTTTCACCCACCTCTTTTTAAAAGACTTATTTTGTTATGTCTTTTAATTCACATACTATTATGTTGGGATATGTTATTATATATCCTTATTGATGTAAATTTTATGTATATGTGATTATATACCATTTTTATCTCTCATCAACTCATTTTCTGAATTTTGAAGTGACGCTGTTAGGCTGTTGAATTTTACCAAGGGAACTTTTTAACCCAATTTCGATTTCATTGGGTTCAACATGTAGTTATTGAATATGTCATCCTTTTAATATGTGTGAATGACATTTTATTGTTTTAAACATAATATCTACTTATATTGGGTTTATTTATATTTGTCACACATAATTTTGAGACTGATTTATCCTTAAATTAAGGATACCTTATTTATAAGGGATTTCATCGCATTTTACATTTCTATTGAGACTTCATTGTTGTTATGCACAAATTCACTCTTATATGGTGTATATACTGTCCTTTGGAATATTATATCATGAATCCATTTATTCTCATGATATTATAATGTTCTGATTAAAGGTTATTCCTCAATTATTGTATTCAAGTGTCTCTAATTTTGGTAAAAACCCTTTAACCAAAATATCACTTTAAATGTTTTAATGAATTGTTCATATTAACAACCATATTTTCAAAATGGTTTTAAGAATTTATTTATATGGATATTAATGGTTTAAAATGTTAAAAGCTTCAAGGTGTTATGAGACACTTTGATTCAAAAATCTCTCTATTAAATGTTTTAAATGGTTTTGTAAATGTTTTTTAGAATGGATTCATTATTTCAATATCATAAAATGTTATATTGTTTTAGCAATATGGGAATGTTATCGTTCCTATATGCTTAAGTTATGTGCTATGATTATGTTATGGTTCATGGGAATTGTTATGAAGACGGTTGGTTCTGTGATAAACTATGGGCGGGTGAGCCCGATATAGCTCTCTAATGCATTGGGTAACACAAAGGAGTGAAACGTTAAGGTTTATCAAAAGATATTTAGTGAATATACTATGGTGGGAATTCCAAAAATAACCAAGAGGGTTACTTCCTATGTAAGAATGTTATGAATGCCTCAAGTTACCTTTTATGTCTTATGATTTCTATGATATATTCATTATTTGACGAGGTTTGTTAAAGTGCTTATGTTTTATGAGTAAAGTATGATTTCGTTGATTCTTATGTGTACAAGTACTCATGTTTCCTTTCCATATATTTTTATATCCCTTACTGAGATTTTTATGCTCATACCAAGTTTTTGAAATGTTTTTCCCAGGTCAAGAGATGGGTACATGATATGATGATTGTTTCAAGGAAGTGTCAAGAAAGAATCCATGTTTTATTTTAAATATGTTTCTGTTGATGGAAAAAAATGAATACTATCTCTATGTAACCACTTTGTCTAAATGTGGAATGTAATGAAAGTTTTATGATCTAATTCTCTAAAAATCTAAATCTTAAAAGATTCTCAATGTCTAATCTTGTATTAACTCAAGATTAAGTAAGGATTATGGCCGAGGCCTTATAGTTGGTATCAAAGGTCGGTTTAGATAACATTATAGGTTAGGGTATTCTTTAAGCATAAGTGACATTACCATAGTGGTTGGGATTTCAGAAAGAGTCCTAGTTTTAGATAAAGTGAATGAGTAAGTATATATTAGTGTTAGTCTTCCACATTAGTACATAATAGTTTTGTTACTAACCCTGGAATTTCTGTTTTTAGTGAATGGATGGATCAAGCAGGCACCAAAGTTTCAATAGGTTTGAAGGAAACTGTGGTGGTTCTCTGATCAAGAGACTGGATGAAATGGGGGATTCAATAAAGAAACTCATGGTTGTTCTAAACCAACTATCAAGGAGTATTGATCAACCACTTCAACCTTGGTGAGTTTTCTAATGCATCTTGTACGAGATAGCCAACTCGATGTGGAGGTTCAGGTAATAATTATTAAGGTAACCATTAGGGTTTATATGATCCTTACTTTTTAGGTAATTAAGGGTTACTCTATGATATGATGGAAAATGAAAGGAATGAGATAAACTTGAGGTTAAAATATGTTATGATCGTTTTTGAAGATTTTATTTCGTCTTGGGTAATGTTTTAATAATTATGTAGTTTTGGAAAAAGTACATCATGTATACCGTGTGACAACCCGTAGCGTCAGACAAAGATGCGGTAATCGAACCCACAACCAAAGTGTGACTAGTATTTATCACCTACCACTAGACTACGTGAAGTCCCTGGTTAGTTTGACTGATTCTTTTTAGTTAGATGATTTTTTGAATTAAGAGTAAGTTTATTTTGGGTTATCTATGGAAATTTATTAACCTATCATGGAGGATATGTGATTAGGTTAATTACTTTTCAATACGAGACTTTAAGAGAAACTGATGTTGTTTGGAGATAAATGTTACGATTTAACTTGGAAGACTTTGTGACTAAATCCTTCAAATATTTGGGTTTCAATATTATTTTGGTTTAATTTGAAGTATTTTATGGACAATTTTTTTATTGAATGGTCTTTTTTGAACTTTTGGTGTTGTTTGATAAATTTTGGAGATTAAGAATAGATTTGTTTTTTAAAAGGATTACACTTTTTGTGTATTATCTGATCTTGTACTAAACTTTTTGGTTTGGTTTTGGTTAAGGTCTAATGATATGGGATGTATATAGTTCTCTTTTGTGTATTAGGTGATCCTCTAGAAGTTTATTATAGTACTCATAATGTGAACAAGTCTTCCTAAATACTCGTCTTTTGGGGAAAGTATGCGTTTGTGTAAGAAATCTTGTAAAAGTCGAAAGACAACATGACAAGTAAGTATGTTTCCTTAATATCAAAACTAAATTCCTCAATGAAGAGTAACTTAAAAAAATTCGTCTATTAACTTTTCCTACCAGGGAATCGAATACAGTTTAACCCATCACAAGTTTGTGATTTTCTTATGGTTAACTTTCTCCTAGACATGTTTACTATCACTCTCCATCAGAACATGACCCTTTGTTTTTTCCTCCATGTCCATATTTTCAAACATGGAATCCTAGTATGGGTTAACTCGAGTGACCTTTGTACTTATCTTTCTTTATTTTAATGTGATTTTTTTACTAACTCTTTTTCCAATGTGGGATTTTCAATGATGTTTCAAATCCCAATTTTAAAAATTGCGAGGACGCAATTCCCAAAAGAGGGGAAGGATATAACACCCCAAGTAAATAAAGAGTATGAAATTTTCACATTTAATCATATTTGTGAATAAAATATTAATATTACTTTAAATGGGACTCTATGCACGACGGCATACCCAATACGCAACAATGAGTTTCTTGGGAATCTTGCGTTGCACTCTAAGAATAAAATAATATTATTTTAAATGGTAGTAAACGCCTAGCCATTGTAATGGTTGGAATGAACAGAACTACGTAAAAAATGATTATATATGTTTGTCAAATATTTTTACTCTTTACAATAAATGTTATAGGATTAAAAATGCGAATGAATCCAATTTTAAAGCGTAAACATTCCAATATTCTTTAAATGTTCGATTAACCACCTTTTGATGGAGAACCTCTTTAAATCCACTTTTTTACAATTTTATGACTTATATTTTACAAAGTAAAATTATTCTTTAGAATCAGGACTTCAAAATTTACTTTGTGTAAATTTTTGGTATTTTTCCGAAAAAGATCAATTTTTAATGAATAGTGAAAAATGATGTATTTTAATTCAAAACCTATTTTTAATCTAATTTATATATATAATTAGATTATCTTTTTAATTGGGTTTAAATTGAAATTACAATATATTTTTACCATTTAATAAAATAGTTTTCATTGGAATTATTTCACTTTGAAATCGGACTTAAACTAGTGCCAATTTTTTGATACATTTTGTTTCATAAAAGCACGCTATTTCTTTTGACAGCAAGAATTAATTATTAAATTAATTAATGAAACATATATGTTTTTAATTTTCTAAAATAGACATCATTTTTGAATTCAGAATATCAAATATAGCTTCGGGTGAATTTTTGGTAATTTTCTGAAAAACTACAATTTTTGATGAATAGTGAAACCACTAAGTGGTACTTATAAAAACTGATTTTCCGTTTAAATGAAAATTTTCCACCTTTGTGTTTTGAATTTAAAAAATATGACATACATGGTTGTCATTATGAAGTAAAATGTGGTTCAATGGGATTAGAATAATTTTTTGGTGAATAGTAACTTATTAAGTTTTTAATCGCGATTAGAGGTATTTAGTGTAGTTTAAAGTAAGAATAATGTTTTAATAAAATGATATGACCTAGAAACATGTCCTAACCTCATTGGATGTGTCATGGCAGACCAATAAAATCCATGGGTAAACTTGGGGACCCCATGGATCCACTTTGGTTGGAAAATGACATAATTACTTTTTTATTTAATGTTAAAGTAAAAATGACACAAACATAAGATATTTTACTAATAAAAATATACATGGGGACATAGAAGTCCAAATATTGAATATAAATAGTCATTGAAAAAGATAAAAATATTACCTACATCATAGTAATTTTTTTATATTTTTTATACATTATGTATATTAAATTATTTATGACATCATGATGATGCAGCGATGACCTCATTATTTAACGATTTAAATAAAATGGAAAGAAAATGTAAAATCTAAGACCTATACATGTAAAAAACCTATTGTATTGGTGGATTTAGATCCCTTATCACCTTATACTCTAAACACATCAAATGTGGGATCATAAAAATCCGAAACTCATTCTAAAATAAAGTATCATTTCTTACATTCCAAGAGTGCCCCTTCTCTCCTCTTATAAAAGGCCCCCACCTTTACCTCCTTACCCACACATCCAAAGCGTTTGGCTCGGCCAAACCCATCCCATTTTGTCTCTCCAAATATCTATATAACTCCTTGAAGCCTCACATTAGGAAAAAGTCTTCCAATGGAAGCCTTTGAGCTCAAACAAAAGGGAGTTACCCGATTTTAAGGTAATGTCTTCACTTGAGTCCTTTTATTTTATTTTGATTCTCCATCCCCCTAAACTCTTTTTATTCATTTATTTTGTAACAAATCCAGTATCTTCCATATACTAGGATGTTGTTATAAGAAGGATTCGATCTACACTTACACACACCTTCGCCTAATGGTTAAAGAACATACAGTTTCTGTGGTTGGTGATTTGCTTCCTCACGAAACATGATTGTTCAATATTCTTTTAACACATTTAAAGGTGGAAATTAGGATGTCACTGTATTTTATTTATGATATATATGGTATTTATGTTTACTAAATTCTTATTTATTTTATATTTAAACAATACCTTTATTCTTTTCATGTTGTGTAAATGCGATAATTTCATATGAGGAAGTGTGGACTACCGCCCCCTGAAGTGATGTGACTCGTACATGCAATACATGGAATGTATAAAGAATGAAATTAATGAACATATGTGAACTATATAACATATTTATTATACAGGAATTATAATATATATATATATATATAATTTATTTTTAATTCCATTAATATGAAAAAGAAAAAAATGAAAGTAGTGTTCATGCGTACGTACGGCCTACCGTCTCCATGAATGGTGCTTTTCATTTATTATCTCCAAATGATATGTAATAGTATAAAAAGAATATTTACTGGATACATATGATATTTTAATCATTAATACTATTCTGGAAATTATTTATTTAACTACATGGGCAATCATTTTTCAAATAAGTTCATTTTTGACTCATGTACCAAACATCGGAAAAAACGTCTGATATAAACTAACATTATTAAAAAATTATTATAACATTATAATATGTGATATGAACTGAATAATAATCACTAAATATGGTCCTTTGGCAATTATAATTGGACCAAAGTTTATTATTAAGGAATACACTGAAACGAACAAGACAAGTCGGACTTGTGGTACGAGATCCGACTCCTCTCTTTCTTTTAAAGTACACTCTTTTATGTTATTCCATTTAAAGCTCGTCTTTCTTGTTAATGGGATATTATTTTATATTACACATACATTAATTTTTATTTTCATATGATGAGGGACCTTATTCTCTCTCATCAATCCATTTTGAATGTTTTGAGTGGCGCCGTTAGGCTGCCGAAATTTCGTAAGGGATCTAACCTCTCTCTTTATTTTTAAGTACTCTCCTTTATGTCACTTCTTTTAAGATCCTATTTGTTATGTTGGGGGATGTTCTTTTATATTCATCTTTCTATAAAAATTATGTTAATATGATGAGAGACCCTATTTTCTCTCATCAATCCATTTTGTAAGTTTTAAGTGGCGTCGTTAGGCTGCCGAGTTTTCGTAAGGGATTTTTCATCTCACTTTTATTCCCATGAGATTTATGCTACAGTTGCCACAATTTCCTTTGAGTGGTGTATGTAATGCCCATTATTTTACTCATTGTGTAATATACCTTAATTTATGAGTATTTAAATCATTTTTGTATTGTTCTTCTTTCACGGGGTGCATGTCTCGAAATATACCCATGTCGGTAAGGGAACCTTTCACAATCCACTTTTTAAAAGAAATATTTTGTTATGTCTTTTAATTAACATACTATTATGTTGGGATTTGTTCTTATATATCCTTATTGATGTAAATTTTATGTATATGTGATGAGATACCCTTTTTATCTGTCATCAACTCATTTTCTGAATTTTGAAGTGACTCTGTTAGGCTGTCGAATTTTACCAAGGGAACTTTTTAACCCAATTTCGATTTCTTTGGGTTCAACATGTAGTTATTGAATATGTAATCCTTTGAATATGTGGGAATGAATTTTTATTGTTTTACACTTAATATCCACTTATATTGGGTGTATTTATATTTGTCAGACATAATTTTGAGATTGATTTATCCTTAATTTAAGGATACCTTCTTTACAAGGGATTTCATCGCATTTTACATTTCTATTGAGACTTCATTGTTGTTATTCACCAATTCACTCTTATATGGTGTATATAATGTCCTTTGGAATATTATATCACGAATCCATTAATTCTCATGATAATATAATGTTCTGATTAAATTTTAATCCTCAATTATTTTATTCAAGTGCCTCTAATTTTGGTAAAAACCCTTTAACCAAAATATCACTTTAAATGTTTTAATGAATTGTTCTTATTAATATCCATGTTTTCAAAATGGTTTTAAGAATTTATTTATATGTATATTAATGGTTTAAAATATTAAAATCTTCAAGGTGGTATGGGACACTTTGATTAAAAAATCTCTCTATTAAATGTTTTAAATGGTTTTGAAAATGGTTTTTAGAATGGATTCATTATTTCAATATCTTAAAATGTTATATTGTTTTAGAAATGTTGGAATGTTATATTCCCTTTATGCTTAAGTTATGTGCTATTATTATGTTATGGTTCATGGGCATTGTTATGAAGACGGGTGGTTCCGTGATAAACTAAGGGCGGGTGAGACCGATATAGCTATTCAATGTATTGGGTAACGCGAAGGAGTGAAATGTTAAGGTTTCTCTGAAGAGATTTAGGGAATATACTATGTTGGGTATTCCAAACGTAACTAAGAGGGTTACTCCCTATGTAAGAATTTCATGAATGCCTCAAGTTACCTTTTATGACTTATGATTTATAGGATTTATTCATGATTTCATGAGGTATGTTAATGTGATTATGTTTTATGAGTAAAGTATGATTTAATTGATTCTTATGTGTACATGTACTCATGTTTCGTTTCCATATATTTTTATATCCCTTACTGAGCTTTTTATGATCATCCGAAGTTTTTGAAATGTTTTTCACAGGTCAAGGGAAGGGTACATGATAGGATGATTGTTTCAAGGATGTGTCAAGAAAGAATCCATGTTTTATTTGAAATATGTTTCTGTTGATGGAAAAAAATGAATACAATCTTTATGTAACCTCGTTGTTTAAATGTGGAATGTAATGCAAGTTTTATGATATAATTCTCGAAAACTCTAAGCCTGAAAATATCCTCAATGTGTAATCTTGTATTAACTAAATATTGAGTAAGGTTTAAGGATGGGGCCTTATAGTTGGTATCAAAGGTCAGTTTAGATAACTTTAGAGGTTAGGGTATTCTTTAATCATAATTGACATTACCATAATGGTTAGGATTTCAGAAAGAGTGCTAGTTTTAGATAAAGTGAATGAGTAAGTATATATTAGTGTTTATCTTCCTCATTAGTACATGATGGTTTTGTAACTCACACTAACATTTCTCTTTTTAGTGAATGGAGGGATATAGCAGGCACCGAAGTGACAATAGGTTTGAAGGAAACTGTGGTGGTTCTCCGATCAAGAGACTGGATGAAATGGGGGAATCAATAACGAAACTCGTGGTTGTTCTAAACCAACTATCAAGTAGTTATGATCAACCACTTAAACTTTGGTGAGTTCTCTAATGCATCATGTACGAGATGGCCAACTCGATGTGGAGGTTCAGGTAATAATTATTAAGGTAACCACTAGGGTTTATATGATCCTTAATTTTTATGTAATTATGGGTTACTCTATGATATGATAGAAAATGAAAGGAATGAGATAAACTTGATGTTAAAATATGTTCTGATCATTTTTGAAGATTTTATCTCATCATGGGGAATTTTTTAAGAATTATGTAGTTTTGGAAAAAGGACAACACACAGACCGTTTGACAACCCGTCGCGTCGGACAGTGCTATGGGAATCGAACCCACAACCAAAGTGCGACTGGTATTTATCGCCTACCACTAGACTACATGAAGTCCCTGGTTAGTTTGACTGATTCTTTTTAGTTAGATGTTTTTATGAATTAAGAGTAAGTTGATTTTGGGTTACCTCTGGAAATTTATTAACCTATCATGGAGGATATGTGATTAGGTTAATTAATTTTCAATACAAGACTATAAGAGAAACTGATGTTGTTTGGAGATAAATGTTACGATTTAACTTGGGAGACTATGTGACTAAATCCTTAAAATATTTGGGTTTCAATCTTAGTTTGGTTTACATTGAAGTATTTTATGGACAATTTGTTTATTGAAAGGCCTTTTTTGAACTTTGGGTATTTCTTGATAAATTTTGGAGATGAAGAATAGATTTGTTTTTTTAAAAGGATTATCCTTTTTGGGTATTATCTGATCTTGTACTAACCTTTGAGGTTTTGGTTTTGGTTAAGGTCTAAAGATATGGGAAATATATAGTTCTCTTTTGTGGATTAGGTGGTCCTCCAGAAGTTTATTATATTACTCTTAATGTGAACAAGTTTTCCTAAATACTCGTCTTTTGGGGAAGTATGAGTTTGTGTAAGAAATATAGTAAAAGTTGAATGTCAACATGGTAAGTATGTATGTTTCCTTACGATCAAAAATAAATTCCTCAATGAAGTTTAACTTAAAAAAAAATTGTCTATTAACTTTTCCTACTGGGGAATCGAATACCGTTTAACCCATCACATGTTTTTTGATTTTCTTATGGTTAACATTCTCCTAGACATGTTTACTATCACTCTCCATCAGAACATGAACCTTTTTTTTCCTCCATGTTCATATTTTCATACTTGGAATCCTAGTATGGGTTAACTCGGGTGACCTTTGTACTTATATTTCTTTATTTTAAAGTGATTGTTTTACTGAATCTTGTTCCGATATGGGATTTTCAATGAAGTTTCCAAGCCCAATTTTAAAAATTGTGAGGACGCAATTCCCAAAAGAGGGGAAGGATGTTACACCCCAGGTAAATAAAGAGTATAAAATTTTTACATTTATCCATATTTTTTAGTAAAATATTAATATTACTTTAAAGGGGACGTTATGCACGATGGCGTACCCAATATGCAACCATGAGTTTCTTGGAAATCTTGCGTTGCACTCTAAGAATAAAACAATATTATTTTAAATGGTAGTTAATTCATAGCCATTGTAATGGCGGGAATGAACAGAACTAACTAAAAAATTATTATGTATGTTTGTCAAATATTTTTACTTTTTACAATAAATGTTATAGGATTAAAAATGCGAATGAATCCAATTTTAAAGCGTAAACATTCCAATATTCTTTAAAAGGTCGATTAACCGCCTTTTGATGGAGAACCTCTTTTAAATCCACTTTTTTAAAATTTTATATGATATATTTGACAAAATAAAATTCTTCTTTAGAATCGGGACATCAAAATTTACTTTGTATAAATTTTTGGTATTTTTCAAAAAAAGATCAATTTTTAATGAATAGTGAAAAATGTTGTATTTTAATTCAAAACATCTTTTTAATATAATTTATTTATAAGATTAGATTATATTTTTAATTGGTTTTAAAGTGAAATTAGAATATATTTTTACTATTTAATCCAATAGTGTTCGTTGAAATGAATTTCACTTTGAAATCGGACTTAAACTAGTGCCAATCTTTTGATACATTTTGTTTCATAAAAACACGCTATTTGTTTTGACAGTGGGAATTAATTATTAAATTAATTAATACAACTTATATGTTTTCAATTTTCTAAAATAGACATGATTTTTGATTTCGGAATACCAAATGTATCTTCTGGTGAATGTTTTGTAATTTTCTGAAAAACATCAATTTTTGATGAATAGTGAAACCACTAAGTGGTATTTATAAAAACTAATTTTCATTTTAAATGAATATTTGCCACCTTTGTGTTTTGAATTTCCAAAATCTAACATACATGGTTGTCATTAATAAGTAAAATTTTGTTCAATGGGATTAGAATAATTTTTTGGTGAATAGTAACTTATTAAGTTTTTAATCGCGATTAGAGGTAATTAGTGTAGTTTAAGGTAAGAATAATGTTTTAATAAAATGAAATGACCAATAAACATGTCCTAACCTCATTTTATGTGTCATGGCCGACCATGAAAATCTATGGGTCAACTTGGGGACCCCATGGAGCCACCTTCGTTGGAAAATGACTTAAATACCTTTTTATTTAATGTTAAAGTAAAAATGACACAAACATAAATTTTTTTACTAAAACAATTTTTACATGAGGATATACAAGTCAAATTTTTTTCTATAAATATTAATTGGAAATATAAAACCATTTCCTACATCATAGTAATTTGTTTATAATTTTTATACATTATATAAATTATATTATTTATGACATCATGATGATGCAGCGATGACCTCATTATTTAACTATTTAAATAAAATGGAACGATAATGTAATATATAAGACCTAAACATGTACAAAACCTATTGGATGGGTGTATTTCAAACCCTTATCACCTTATCCTCTAACAACATCAATGTGGGACCATTAAAATCCGAAACTCATTCTAAAATAAAGTAACATTTCTTACATTCCAATAGTTCCCCTCTTCTGCTCTTATTAAAGTCCCCCACCTCTACCTCCTTACCCACACTTCCAAAGCCTTTGTCTCAGCCAAACCCTGCCCATTTTGTCTCTCCCAATCCCTCTATAACTCCTTGAAGCCTAAATTTGGGCAGAAGTCTTCCCAAGGAAGCCTTTGAGCCCAAACCAATGGGAGTTACCCGATTTTAAGGTAATGTCTTCACTTGAGTCATTTTGTTTTATTTTGATTCTCCAACCCATAAAATCTTTTTATTCAATTATTTTTTAAAAACTATAGTACCTTAAATATTATTTTATGTTTTTATATGAAGTATTTTAGCTACACTTACACACACCTTCATCAAATCATTAAAGAACGTACTGTTTCTGTGGTAGGCGATTTTCTGCCTCACAAAACATGATTGTTCAATATTCTTTTAACACCTTTAAAGGTGGCCATTATGATGTCACTGTATTTTATATATGATATATATGGTATTTTGGGTTAATATATTCTTCTGTATTTTATATTTAAACCATACCTTTATTCCTTTCATGTTGTGTAAATGCGATAATTTCATATGAGGAAGTGTGGACTACCGCCCCCTCAGGTGATGTGACTCGTACATGGAATACGTGGAATGTATAAAGAATGAAATTAATGAACATATGTGACCTATATAAAATATATATTATACTGAAATTATAATATATATATATCATTTATTTTTAATTCCATTAATATGAAAATGAAAAAAATGAAAGTAGCGTTCATGCGTACGTACGGCCTACCGTCTCCATGAACGGTGCTTTTCATTTTTTATCTCCAAATGATATGGAATAGTATAAAATGAATATGTATTGGATATATATGATATTTAAATCATTAATACTATTCTGGAAATTATTTACTTATAACTACATGGGAAATGATTTTTCAAACAAGTTCATTTTTGACTCATGTACCAAACATCGGCAAAAACGTCTGATATGAACTAACATTATTAAACAATTATTATAAAATTATAATATGTGATATGAACTGAATAATAATCTATAAAGGTGTTCCTTAGGCAATTATAAGTTTACAGAAGTTTAATATGCAGGAATATAAAGAAACGAACAAGACAAGTCCGACATGAGGTAAGGGATCTGACTCCTCTCTTTCTTTTAAAGTACACTCTTTTATGTCATTCCTTTTAAAGATCATATTTCTTGTTATTGGGATATTATTTTATATTACAATTACTGTCATTTTTATGTTCATATGATGAGAGACCCTATTCTCTCTCATCAATCCATTTTGGTTGTTTTGAGTTGCGCCGTTAGGCTGCCGAAATTTCGTAAGAGATCTAACCTCTCTCTATCTTTTTAAGTACTCTCCTTTATGTCACTTCTTTTAAGATCCTCTTTTTAATGTTGGGGGATGTTATTTTATATTACTATTTCTGTAAACTTTATTTTAATATGATTAGAGACCCTATTTTCTCTCATCAATCCATTTCGGAAGTTTTAAGTGCCGCCGTTAGGCTGCCGAGTTTTCGTAAGGGATTTTTCATCTCACTTTTATTCCAATGAGATTTAGGCTACATTTTCCACAATTTCCTTTTGGTGGTGTATGTAATTCCCATTATTTTACTCAGTTTGTAATATAATTTCATTAATGAGTATTTACATCATTGTTATATTGTCCTTATTTCACGGGGTGTATGTCTCAAAAGATACCCATGTCGGTAAGGGAACCTTTCACCCTCCTCTTTTTAAAAGACTTCTTTTGTTATGTCTTTTAATTAAGAAACTATTATGTTGGGATATGTTCTTATATATCCTTATTGATGTAAATTTTATGTCAAGTGATGATATGCCCTTTTTATCTCTCATCTACTCATTTTCTGAATTTTGAAGTGACGTCGTTAGGCTGTCGAATTTTACCAAGGGAACTTTTTAACCCAATTTCGATTTCTTTGGGTTCAACATGTAGTTATTGAATATTTCATCCTTTGAATATGTGTTAATGACCTTTTATTTTTTTACACTTAATATCCACTTATATTGGGTTTATTTATATTTGTCACACATAATTTTGAGATTGATTTATCCTTAATTTAAGGATACCTTCTTTATAAGGGATTTCATCGCATTTTACATTTCTATTGAGACTACATTGTTGTTATGCACCAATTCACTCTTATATGGTGTACATACTATCCTTTGGAATATTATATCATGAATCCATTTATTCTCATGATATTATAAAGTTCTGATTAAATGTTATTCCTCAATTATTGTATTCAAGTGTCTCTAATTTTGGTAAAAACCCTTTAACCAAAATATCGCTTTAAATGTTTTAATGAATTGTTCTTATTAATATCCATGTTTTCAAAATGGTTTTAAGAATTTATTTATATGGATATTAATGGTTTAAAATGTTAAAAGCTTCAAGGTGGTATGGGACACTTTGATTCAAAAATCTCTCTATTAAATGTTTTAAATATTTTTGAAAATGGTTTTTAGAATGGATTCATTATTTCAATATCTTAAAATGTTATATTGTTTTAGCAATGTGGTAATGTTATATTTCCTTTATGCTTAAGTTATGTTTTATGATTATTTTATGGTTCTTGGGTATTATTATAAAGAAGGGTGGTTCCGTGATAAACTAAGGGCGGGTGAGCCCAATATAGCTCTCCAAAGCATTGGGTAACGCGAAGGAGTGAAACGTTAAGGTTTCTCCAAAGAGATTTAGGGAATATACTATGGTGGGTATTCCAAATGTAACCAAGATGGTTACTCCATACGTAAGAATGTTATTAATGCCTCAAGTTACCTTTTATGTCTTATGATTTCTATGATTTATTCATGATTTGATGAGGTATGTTAAAGTGCTTATGTTTTATGAGTAAAGTATGATTTCGTTGATTCTTAAGTGTACAAGTACTCATGTTTCCTTTACATATATTTTTATATCCATTACTGATCTTTTTATTCTCATCCCATGTTTCTGAAATGTTTTTCACCGGTCAAGGGAAGGGTACATGATATGATGATAGTTTCAAGGAAGTGTCAAGACAGAATCCATGTTTTATTTTAAATATGTTTCCGTTGATGGAAAAAATTGAATACAATATTTATGTATCCACTTTGTTTAAATGTGGAATGTAATGCAAGTTTTATGATCTAATTCTCTAAAACTCTAAACCTGAAAAGATCTTCAAAGTGTAATCTTGTATTAACTCAAGATTAAGTAAGGTTTAAGGATGAGGCCTTTTAATTTTGAATATAAAACGAATCCAACTAATATAGAATATAACTATATTGTATATCTCCTTCTAATTTGATTCCTTCATCATTATTTATGAGTATTATAGTTTTAGTTTAATTAAAATTGGAATTTATTTTAATTCAGGTTCATGGGGTGAAATTTTGGGTTATTTTTTATAATTGTGTCTTTGTATTTTCTTTTCTAATTTTTTGAAAACCACAAAAAATTCATGAATACTCATAAAAATAGTGGTATATTTTAAAAATAAGTAGTAGAGCCAAAAGTATTTTCTTTATATAAAATATTCCCAATTTTAATAATTAATTTTTAACAAATACATTTGGTAGAAACACACTAGTTTTTTGAAATTTTGGTATGACTTTTTTACCCCAACAAAAATGGTATTAATTACTCATTCATTTAAATGTAATCTATGATAATATTTTATAGTTGATTAATTTTTAATGCTGATGTTGATTCTATAAATTTATATTCATCAATCTTGAGTGATAAAAGTTCAATATTAGTAAAATTAATGTGTTATTTTCTATGGTGGGTAAGAACCACTTTATCCAAATATCCTCTAATTGACTAAAATTACACCTTTTTTTAAATCCCATTTGATCAAAAGAATAAATCCACTTTTTAATTACCTCATTACAAGCCCATGACCATGACCCATATATTTTTCACATGGTTATTTCAAAAATGATTTTAAGAAATATAATTTGGGATTGCTTTTCATTTTGAAATTACCTTCCTTATTCATTATCAAGTCTTCCATTTAATGGGAAAAAATGTCAAATTATGTTTACGGTAGAGGATTTCATTTAATGACATTTGAAAAAATGTTCACTTTCATATTATTCAATATCATTTGATGGAATTAGTTAATATAATTTCGAAAAAAATGTTCAAATAATAAATAATCATTAAAATATAAAATAAATAAATATCAATAAAATATTATATGAACAAATCCATTTGACTAATCACCAAAATATTTTTGATATTTTTTTTTCAATTTCTCTTTCACCCATACTAATTACTTCCAATTTTTTCCTTTTTTAATTATGTGTTACCTTATGAAAAAAATATTTTATGAATTCATTTAATGTCTCATTACATTGTGTTTTCATGGTTTTATACAAGTCAATGTTTTTACACTATATTATTATTTTTTATATTTTTATAATCTCTAATAAGGTATAAAAAACAAAAAAAAATATTATTTCAAAAAACAAAATTTGGATGGTAATAAAATTTGATATATCTAAACCTGCTAAAGACCCTCACCCTTATTTATTGAATGAGTAAACTCTATAAAATAGTTATATCAGTATGAGATGGGTGATCATGTTTGAGAACATTTTCCAATTCATGTTTTTTTAAATGAAATTTTTAACATATATTTATGTTATTAAGTGTATTTTATAAGAATTATGTATAAGTGTAATTTTTAAAATCCTACATTTTTGTTGAAATAAAATGTTCATATTTTTCAAAATGATATTGTGTTTTTTAATTTTTTTTATTCTCTATTATGTTGGGATCAAATATGTTCACTTGAATAAGTATGTTGGAGTTAGTAAAAATTGTTTTTATAGAATTGTATTCTGATATAAATTTATATTATTTACATCATGGATATTTATTTGAAAATTTTACATAATTTTTTTTGGAAGAGAATTTGAAAAAAATTCATTACCTTTTTGTATTTAACCATAGGGGTCCACAGAAATGTTATTTTCATTAAATATTATATGATGTTGTTTTCAAAATGTTTTTTTAAATATTCAAGGTTAATATTTCTAAATTTTCATTTAGACCGTAAAATCTAGTTAATATGTTTATTGTAAAAAACATTTCCATGAAATTAATGTTTCGATAGATTCTATTAAATGAACTCCACCGCACTAATTCATCTATAAAAATACTATTATATATTTCATTAGGCTGATATATTGAAAATATTTAGAGGAAAAAATTTAGATAATTTCATTAAAATGGAGTGACAACTATTTGGTATGGGATGTTAGTAAAAAAATTGGTGAATTAGGAGTAAATTTTGGGGACAAAATAATGAATGCTCACTTATGTACATTTGAAATAGTATCCCTCCCCCTCAATTAAATGTGGGTTCTCAAACATTGGGTGTCTTTATCAAGAATTTTTATGGGTTTACAAAAATGTTGTGTTTCCATTATACCCTACTACCCATTTGGAAGAAGTAATTATTTATTAGAGGATATCTTCCTAGAAGTCACTCCTCTAATGCTACAAATTTTTGTTCATTGATTTTATGCTTTTAAAATAAATTTATATTCAGTGAATCATCCTTTTTATTATCATATAATTTTTTTATTTTAATTACTGGTTTATTTATATAAGTGTGAAGACAATATTGGGTAATAACCTTTCAAATACTTCTTTATTGAACATGTATCCATAATGAAAATTCCACCCCTGATAGTGTGGTTATTATTATGGTTGATATAAATAATACCAACATCATTAGTTTTGTTCAACACATGAAATGCATATAATTCTAGAAGTTATGGTTAATGTAAATTTTTTATATTTTATTACAACATTATTGTTTATCGTTTCTATGGAGAGGATAGTATTGTGTCAATGATTAGAGAAAAACATTACTCATAACTTCAAATAAAAATAGGATGAATTCATGAGGATCAATTCCAATTCCCAAACACAATAAATTCAATTTCACAAGATTTATATTTTTTAGAAGTTTAAATTTATATTTATTTGGATTTTTTTTACACAATTCATGCTTGTTTCCATGATTTGAAGTATTGAAGATTAATTAGGTTTCTTATCTTTCTACTAATATGATATCATTTTCATTTAATGTGTTCGGTGAATAAAAAATTATGGAACCATAATTATATGAATTTTATCATATTTGATAATTATTATTTTCATAATAATGATCAAATTAAATATATCTCAATCATATATATATCATTGTGTGTAGGTATATGTTTTCCCGATAAATTATTTTTTTCTATAAACCATTTATTTTCCTTCTATCAATTTATTTTTATTTCAAAGAAATACCAATTTATTGTTTAATTAAAATATAGAACACACAAATATAATTAATTTAATATGATAATTTTTTATTGACATATATCTTTAAGAGATATATCCTAGTATAACCCCTTTTTCACTTAGTTAATATAAAAAATATTTATTTGGAGTAAGATAAAAATCTCATCACACTACCTCTATATGGAATTGTAAATGTTATGTTCAATTGGATTATTTTGAACAATGAACTATGGTATTCTTACTTCTCATAAATATAGTTTTCACTCCATAATCTCTATTTATGTATTAGAAATTAAATATCATACATATATATTTATGGTCTTTTGAAAATCATAGCTGAAAAATGGCTTTCACACATAGCTAATAATAAAAATATCATTGGAAATTGTTTAGTATGAGAATTAGTGGAGTAGTATATACTACGTAAATATTGATGTTGGAGTTATATTTCTATTAACATAAGTCTGGGATTAATGTGTACTAATGGGAAAACTACAAAATATTTGTGAAAGAAACTTTTAGTCTAACAAGTTTGTGGTATAGATAGATTATAGTGTGGATAATGGTAGAAATGAGTGGTAATTTATTATAGAAAGATTAATTATGATGAACCTATGGAATATAAATAGTCTTGAAATATAAGATCATATTTTCATCCTTATTCATATAATTCTCTATTTTTAAATATGTTTTCTGATGTGAATTTTCTCCTATTGTAATCATGTTATATAATATATTCACTTATAGGGCTATAGTTGTTTTAGTTTTTTATACAATTCATGTTCTAAATTTTAAAATTCAAATATATAATTTTTTTTATTTTATATAAATTTATAAATACAATTCTTTATTATATATGATGAATATATATATGAAAATTATATTCAACTTTTTTTTGATAAAATAGTTCTTTCTCTATAGTAAAATTAAAAATTGATTATAATTAAAAAATATACCAAACCTTTGAGAATAAATGATAGTTTATTTTAAAAATGAAACTTCAATAACATTACATTTCATTATTTAATGAAAAGTCTTCCTAATAAATTAATTTTTTTCATCTGATAATATTTATAAATTGATAGATATTATAAATAATATTTTTTCACTTTTTAATGTTATGTTGAACCCATTATCATTAAAAAATTCCCTTAAATTAGCTACATCAATTGGACACCCCCTGGATTACATTTTTATATATTTAATGATCTTTCGCACAAATTTATACCATTTTCGATTCATTGTAATTAAATTTCTTCCAAAATTTATTTATCGTTAATATCTATTCTAATTTTCAATATACCATATCTTATTCAAGGCATTAATTTATATTCATTAGAATTGGTGAATTCCTATTAAATACAAAGTCCATGTAAAAAACATATCACCAATATCTCAAATAAATTGTTTAGTGTAATATATTTTCACCGGATACAAGATATCACATAGCTTAGGATCATAAACATATCTAATCAAGAGAGATTATATGTATATATGATTTGAAATTTATATTTGAAACAGAATACATATCTTATAATCATCTAAAAACATTATTATTACTTCTAGTACACTCTTGAATTAATGAAATGATACATTATATATATCTTGGGGAAAGGTATATATATCTTGGGGAAAGGAATAATAAATAATGAGTAGTTATGAATGAATATTGATGTGATTTACACATCAAAATGTACCATGAATATATAAGACATAAAAATTATGACATATATATTAATCAATAAATGTTCTATATAATAATTAACAATATCATGAAATATATCTATAGATAGTAAAAACAAAAGTAATCACATAAAAAATCTATAAAATTTATGAATGATACACTAAATAATTCCAGAGATATAAATCTTATCATAATACAATTATCTTGGATATTATCAATAAATGTATATATATACATTAAATACTGAAATAATAAGTATTGATGCCAACTAGTTTACCCCATGAGACATACCCGACACATCGAAGGGATATTTGATACTAGGCCCCACCCATCTATAAACATTTATAATGAATACCTTATTGTTACCAAAACATTTTAAAATATTATTCCAATATATTAAACATTAATATCCAATAAACATAACCCAATGATCTTGAGTCCTGGGGTCATCAGAAGTCTATATCCACAATACATTGAAAAGAAACTAAAACAAAATAATATTTTGTTACATAACCAAAATGGGATTTTAAATTCATTATACATCAAATAACATTGTAGGATATCCTAGGTAATATATATTTATATATAATTTATGAAGGACCCTGGGACACCCTAAGAGGGGAGGGGTGAATCAGGGTGACCAATTTTTCTTTTAATGTGATGGATCTTCTTCCCACGTTGGTAGGAACATGTTGAACCTGTATGATGAATATGATCAGAAAGAAAACATTCACAAGCACAGAGAAGAAACAACCATTTTTACTTGGTTCACCACTAAGGGCTACGTCCAAGGAGAATACACCGATAGGTTGTCGGTCATTCCAAAATCCACTATTCTTCAGTAGCTATATATTACAAAAGTTCGGGTACAGTCACTCTGTCCTAGGCACACTGCCTTTTCAAAGGTTCAGGGAAAGCTCACTGCTTCCCTCGGGTCACTCCCGTTGACTCCCCCTGGCTCACTGCCGTTGGGGAAGCCCCACTCAGTTTATAGACGTGAAGGTCTCTTCATCATTTGCATAAGAGTGCATCCTTTGTTGTATGTAGATGCTCTATTGAAGTCTTATTCTCACCAGAAGAAGAATATCACTTTTCCTCAAATGTATTGGGTAGACTCTCGGCTTTTGTGCATCTCCAAACAGGCCGGTGGGCTTCAGCAAAACCAGGAGCGCTTCTCCAAGACAGTCGCGCAAGTCCCACTACGGCGTGCAAGTTCAAACTGGCACGCAAGTGTCATCAATACACTTGTGCGGCGCTTCCTTCCCCGACTTCAAACTTGCGCGGTCCACTTCCTTTCTCTTCCAAACCGCTGTGGGCGTACAGCCAACAACCGGCGCACAAGCTCCACATGCGCGGCAAAAACAACCACCTGCGCAACTCGACCACCTGCGCGAAGATAGCTCGATCAATCTCGAAGTCTTGAGCTCCGTTGGAAATGAGGAGGGGTGGTCCAGTATTTATAGGCAAACTGGACCCCCTGCGCGGAGGCGCGCAAGTCCCTCAGCGGCGCGCAAGTCTTGTCTCCAGTAACCTCTGTCGCGCAACTCACTTGCGCGACCCAACCAACACTTACGCGACCTTCTTTCCATAGCCAAATTTTGATGTTCTGATCCTCAAAAACATATGGCGCGCAAGTCTTTCATCCTCCAAGAGCTCGGCATGCAAGTACCTTTTCCAAAAACACTATACTTTATTGGCCGATTTTCAGGACCTAAAATTTGGAAAACACTGGGAAACGACGCCACCTTCACTACGGTTTTATGCTTGAATGGTATGATCTCTTTGATGGTACCCATCCTGAACACCCACTGAGGATTGACAAAAAACACAAACCATACTCCAAATCATGCTTTGAAGACCCTGGTTCCAAAAATCTCCCCCTTTGGGTTTGTTGGCAATCAGAATAAATTCAATAGATCTCCAACCATGAGCAAACCCAAAACGCAAGAATCAACATAGCCAACACTCTAAGTCTATGTGAGCAATGCTCAGTGTAGAAAACAAGAGTGGAAGCTTGAATTGGGTTCCGGTGTATTGAAATTCTCCCCTTCTTATACTTCTCATCATAGAAGCATTTCTTGCCTTGAATTTATTCTTTTCTCCCCCATTGACAATAAAACCAAAGACTGATAAGTTGTTCAACGTTCAGCTCAAGCCACACTCCCCCTGGATAGTAACTCCCCCATAAACCTACATCACAACCATAAGCAGATAAAAAACAGTTAAAACAAACGGGGAGAGGGGATTTCCGGAGCCTCCTAATGCGGTAGGTGGTGGTTGAACACCGAGGTTCAACCGATGCTTCTCAAACACAGCCGCGGAAAATGGCTTGGTTAGGATATCAGCCGCTTGCTCATTAGTTCCAACATGATACATTCTAATCACTCCTTGTTCAACCTTTTATTTGATAAAATGGTACCGTATTTCAATATGTTTTGTACGAGAATGCTGAACCGGATTCTTCGTAAGATCAATTGCACTTTTGTTATCACAATAAATCACCATTGGTTTCTGCACCTTATCACCAATATCTGCTAGCTGCTGCTTCATCCAAAGATGTTGAGTTCATGATTTTGTGGCGGAGATATACTTAGATTCAGCAGTACTAAGAGAAGTACATTCTTGTTTCTTGCTCAACCAGCCAACACATTTATGCCCAATATAGAAAGCACTACCACTAGTGGACTTTCTGTCTACTACATCACCAGCCCAGTCTGCATCAGAAAACGCTGATAATTCACTGTCCCTGCCTGCAGCAAAAAAAAACCCAAAGTTATGTGTGCCTTGAATATACCTCATGATTCTTTTTACTGCTGACATATGTTCCTCCTTTGGATTACTCTGAAAGCGGGCCACAAGGCATGTTGCAAAGACAATATCTGGCCTTGTCACTGTCAGGTACATTAGGCTTCCAATGATCCTCCTATACATGGTGGGATCAACAGAGTTCCCATCCTAATGCTTTCCATGTTTAGTTCCAACAGCAATCAGAGTTGACATTGGCTTGGAGTCTTGCATATTGAACTTCTTCAGTAACTCTCTTGCATATTTTTCCTGCGAAATGAAAGTGTATTCCTTCTTTTGAATCACTTGCAGCCCCAAGAAATATGTGAGCTCCCCAATCATAGAAATTTCAAATTCTGATTTCAGGTGGTTGGAAAATTCATCCACTGATTTCTCCCTGTTTCCACCAAATATGATATCATCAACATAGACAAGAACCATGAATTGATCTTGTGGAGAATTCTTCACATAGTGATTGTGATCAACTCCTCCTCTTTTGAATTCCAACTTCTTGAGATATGAGTCCAGCCATGAGTACTATGCCTGTGGTGCCTTCTTCAAACCATATAGGGCTTTCTTCAGTTTGCAGACCTTTATTTCATCAATACCCAAAACAATGCCCACTGGTTGTTCAATGTAGACTTCTTCTTCGAGTACACAATTCAAGAATGCTGTCTTGACATCCATTTGATATAATTTATATCCTCTTTGGAGTGCCATGGCAAAGAAAAGGCTGATTGACACCAGTCTAGCCACTGGAGCAAAGGTTTCTTCAACATCAATGCCTTCAATCTGAGAGTATCCTTTACATACCAATCGTGCCTTGTTCTTGATGACACTTCCATGCTCATAAAACTTATTTTTGAAGATCCATTTGGTACCAATTACATTGTGACCTTCGGGTCTCTGGACAAGATCCCATGTCTGATTCTTGTCAATCTGATCTAACTCTTCATTCATGGATTTTACCCAGGATTCATCATTTGCAGCTTCTTCGAATGAGGATGGCTCTACAACTGATAGAAATGCAGATTGCGTGTTATTTCTCATTCTTCTTGTTTGAGTGGGTGCACTCCTGTCCCCAATTATGTTGGATGGATCAATCTCAGCTCTTCTATTTCTCCTGTGAGGTTCAGCAACATTTTCTTCAGCCATAGTTTCTTCTTCATATTCTTCTTCTGAGTCAACATCATGATGTGACTGCTGAGTGTTTTGAACAACTTCATCTATTTCTGCACTTGTATTTTCTTCACGTTCACATTCTTCGTGACTTTCTATCACATCATCATATGACGTCCTTGAAGCATTTTGTGGTTTTCTCTTCAATTATCTTAACATCACTACTTTCCACAATTCTTCCCAAATTCTTGTTGAAACATTTGTAGGCTTTCCTGTTCATTGAGTAACGAAGGAAAATTCCTTCATCTGCATTGTCGCCATATTTCTCTTGATTTCCTTCTTTGATCCTGATGAAGCATTTACTTCCAAAGACACGAAAGTATTTTAGAGAAGGCTTCCATCTATGCCACAATTCATATGGTGTCTTCGTCTCACCCATATAAAGTCATGTTCGATTCTGAATGTACACTGCAGCTTGAACAGCCTCTTTCCAGTAATGTCATGGAATACGACTCTCAATCCGCATAGTTTGTGCCATGTTGTTCACCTGTCGATTCCTACATTCAACAACTCCATTTTGTTGTGGTGTTCTCACAGCAGCTACCTCATGCTATATCCCATGCTTCTCTAGATAATTCTCAAATTCAATGGACGTGTATTCTCCTCCATTGTCAGATCGAAACACTTTGATTATTCATCCAGTATCATTCTCGGTGATTCGCCGATATGTTTTCATGCAGTCAAGGACTTGTCTTTTCCTGTGAATGACCATCACACATGCCATTCTACTGTAATCATCAATGAAAAGGACAATGTACCTTTCTCCATGTGTTCCTGCAACATTTATTGGACCACAAACATCTGTATGAATCATATCAAGAAGGTGAGATGCCCATTTCTTCTTTGGCCTATATGAACTGCAGACCAGCTTCCCACGAATATAAGCATCACACGATTTTTCACGCTCACGCTTCAGGTTGGGAATGTCCATAACAATTCTCAATTTTGATATTTTCTCCATGTCTTGTTGATTGATGTGTCCAAATCTCCGATGCCACAGATTGTTTTCTTCTTCAACAGTCATGTAACATACATTTTCTTCACTATCAACCTGATACAAGTTTCCTTCTGTTCTGCATCCCTTCATAAGAGAATTGCCAGTTTTTCCCTTGATAGTGCAGCCTTTCTGATTAAAAGTATCAACAATTCCTGAGTCATAGAGTTGACTCACGCTGAGGAGATTATGATGTAGGCCATCTTCGTAAAGGACTTCAGTCTTCTTTAGTTCTCAATTAGCTAATTTGGTACTTCCACTCCCTTTGATTTTCAGAGCCCCATCATTACCAAATCTTACTGTACCATCAACATTCTTTATGATATTCGTTAGTAGGCCTGCATTACCTGTCATATGAGATGAACAACCGCTATCTAGAATCCAGGTACTATTGTTCTTTGTAGCTTTGAGGGCTACCTCTGCAAGGTTTGATTTCTCAATCCTCTTCCTTTCCTTCCATGAGACATTAGATTGAGTATATAGAACTGATGGAATTTCAACTATCTCTTCCGCAAACCCAGGTTCTTCATAGTCAAAGTCTTCTTTGAGAGGTGAGAACCTATTTGAAAGAGCAACATTGTCTTGCTGACAAGACATGACTTGTCTGGAACTTCTGTATGAGGTGTCAATGTCCCTTCTCTGCCTGCAATTAAGGGCCTTATGACCAATGTTAGAACAATGAAAACAATATCCATTGAAATTATTTCTTCTATAAGAATTAGGATATGAAATTGTTCTCCTTTGTTGATCATCTATATCTTCTCCATTCAGATAGATTCTTGCCTCTTCACAATAAGACATGGTATGACCCAGATAGCCACAGAACTGACACTTCATGAGAAGAAATGTCTTCTCACTTGAATTTCTCCTTATAGCTTCTTCCTTGGGAGAATAGTAAGAATGTATGCCATTTTTGAATGTTTGAGGATAATTTTCAGGTCTCCTTTTAGTTTGGATTGAGGGTTCCTTTTTCATCACTCTAGGTAACATTTCAACATGTTAAGCTTTCATCTTATCTTTCTTTTGGATCTTTTCACTTCCAACAGTTGATGGCTCAGCCTCACAGCCAATTCCACTCTTTCCCATGGAAGCGGGTCTTTGATCACTCAAGATTTTTCCAACCCCATCTGAACCACACTTGGATCTTGCTAGTAATTCTACATCTGAGAATCTTCCAAACTGTATTTTCTTCATTGATTCTTTTGGAACTAATTCAGTCTCCAGTTTACTCCTTAGAGTAACTACTTCCTCCTCAGGACCCTCAGTAGTCTTGGATTTTTCATCCAGTCTGGATGTGAGGTCATTGATGAACTTTGCCTGCTCTTCAATTCTCAGCTTCAGATCTACAACATCATAATTGCTTTCAATTATTTTAGACTGTAACTTCACAAATTTTTCCAGTCGTTCAATTTCACCTTCATGTTGATCAATGTATTCAGTTGATTCTTCTACAATTTATTTCCACTTATTGCAGCTCTTACATTTAATCTTAATCTTACTAACCGCATCCTTAAGTTTCACCTCATGATCTACACAAGTTCTCAGTTGTTTTTCTCCATCAGTATCTTCTGACTTTTCAACAGTGGCCATCATAGAAGCATGGTTCCCAGTTTTGAATTATGGTTCTTCTTCATCACAGAATTCATTATCATCTTCTTCCTCTTCACATACAAAACTCTTCCTTTGCATTTTCTTACCAGATTTGAAGTCTCCCTTTTTGAAGAACCTTCTCTGAGGCTTCTTGACGTTTTCATCTTCACTGTCATCATCATTGATATTCCTCAAGCACTGAGAGGAAATGTGCCCAATCTTTCCACAACGGAAACATGCGAGAGGTAACTTCCCTTTGAATTTCCCTTTCCCCTTCTGGAACTTCTTTGCAATGAGAGAAAGAATTTCTTTTCCTTCGTCATCATCACCGCTACTATCCTTTGAGATTTTCAATTTATCCATGGCCTTGAATTCCATTTCATTGCTAACCCGAGTCGTAGCATCTTCTGGTTTGACTCTCATTTCATAAGCAACCAAGCTGCTCAGTAGATTATCTAGAGAATGTTTGGAAAGATCTCTTTCCTAAAGGGCTGACAGCTTCGCATTATACAGAGGTGGAAGTCTTCATAATATTTTCTTTACTATATCAATATCTTTGATTTCTTATCCTAGAACCCGAATTGCTCCAACCACTTCAGTAATTCGATTGAAGAAAGAGTATGCATTCTCGTCTGGATGCATCTTCAGATCATCAAACCGATTGTGTAGAACTTGTAGTTTTTCCTCCTTCACTTTGCTATCTCCTTCATAAATATTCTCAAGTTTACCCCACATGGATTTTTCTGAGGTGCAATTCATCACCATCAGGTAGATTTGATCAGAAAGGGCTGCAGTAAGAGCATTCTGTGCTTTAGCATCTGCATCAAGAAGTTTCCAGTCTGTTTCAGTCATAGCCAGGCCTGTTGGATCAGTGACTTGTATTCCTTGCACAGTAGAAAAAAGAACTTCCATTCCAATAGATCTTAGATGATATCTCATTCTGTTCTTCCTGATCTGGTAATTGCTTCCATCGAAGTGAGGGACTCCCCTGATATTAACCGTGTTTTCCATGACGAAAAGGGGCAGATTCAACACCAGCAACCTTTACCCTCTGATACCACTTGGAGGACCCTGGGACACCCTGAGAGGGGAGGGGTGAATCATGGTGACCACTTTTTCTTTTAATGTGATGGATCTTGTTCCCACGTTGGTAGGAACTTGTTGAACCTGTATGATGAATATGATCAGAAAGAAAACATTCACAAGCACAGAGAAGACACATCCATTTTTACTTGGTTCACCACTAAGGGCTACGTCCAAGGAGCATACGCCGACATGTTGTCGGCCGTACCAAAATCCACTATGCTTCACTAGCTATAGATTACAAAATTTTGGGTAAAGTCACTCTGTCCCAGGCTCACTGCCTTTACAAAGGTTCAGGGATAGCTCATTGCTTCCCTTGGGTCACTCCCGTTGACTCCCCCTGGCTCACTGCCGTTGGTGAAGTCCCACTCAGTTTATAGACGTGAAGGTCTCTTCATCATTTGCATAAGAGTGCATCCTTTGTTGTATGTAGATGCTCTATTGAAGTCTGATTCTCACCAGAAGAAGAATATCACTTTTCCTCAAATGTATCAGGTAGACTCTCGGCTTTCGTGCAGCTCCAAACAGGCCGGTGGGCTTCAGCAAAACCAGGGGCACTTCTCCAAGATAGTCGCGCTAGTCCCACTATGGCGCGCAAGTACAAACTGGAGCGCAAGTGTCATCAATACACCTGTGCGATGCTTCCTTCCCTGACTTCAAACTTGCGCGGTCCACTTCCTTTCTCTTCCAAACCTCCGTGGGTGTACAACCAACAACCGGCGCGCAAGCTCCACTTGCGCGACAAAAACAACCAACTGCTCGACTCGACCACCTGCGTGACGATAGCTCGAACAATCTCAAAGTCATGAGCTCCATTGGAAATGAGGAGGGGTGGTCCAGTATTTATAGGCAAATTGGACCCCCTGCGCGGAGGCGAGAAAGTCCCTCAGTGGCGCGCAAGTATTGTCTCCAGTAACCTCTGTCGCGAAACTCACTTGCACGACCCAACCAACACTTGTGCGACCTTCTTTCCATAGCCAAATTTTGATGTTCTGATCCTCAAAAACATATGGCGCGCAAGTCTATCATCATCCATGAGCTCGGAGCGCAAGTACCTTTGCCAAAAACACTATACTTTATTGGCCGATTTTCAGGCCCAAAAATTTGGCAAACACTAGGAAACAGCACCACCATCACTACTGTTTTATTCTTGAATGGTATGATCTCTTTGATGGTACCCATCCGTAACATCCACTGAGGATTGACAACAAACACAAACCATATGTCAAATCATGCTTTGAAGACCCTGGTTCCAATAATATAGGGGTGAACTCTAAATCTCATTTATGGATTAAACTTTATAGTGAGGCATAACGTGTTCGCCAAACTTTATAACATGATATAATAAATGAGAAGGAGTGTGAATAATCAAATAGGATCATGACATAAAAATAGGGTATCAAAAGATCACTCAAATATATGAATTATTCCACAACATAAAACAATTAATAATCCTAATTCTTGGAAATATTAAAATACAACAAGACATGGGACACAAAATTCAATCATAAATTTTGTTTACTCTTTTATCCCATATATATTGTCTCGTGAGATAGAATCATCACCCACTGCATTGATGTTTTATTTGGTCACAAGCGTAATTTCATGTATATTATTATGTGCTGAAAAAAATGAAATCAATCTCATGTGTTTAACATAAGAATTATCCCTGGAATGAAATTGCTTACATAATCATTCTTTGTATCATAATCAAAGGACGCTTCATTAAATATTCCAAATAGATGAAGAAATTAATTTTTTTTCAATTTATATATGATTATGTATGTTTTAATTTAAAAATAAAGATTTAATTTCAGAATAAACACTTTAAATAAATGTTACATAAAAGGATAATAGGATATTAATGTTCCTATTAATAAATCGTCATTTTAATGAACTATTTTGAGAAATAAACATAAAATATGTATTAAACCCTAAAAGGAAAGTATAATATAATAATTATAAATGTAAGATAAAAATATATTAAATTTAGATTCATTTTAAAAAAATATATCATATAAATAATGAGAATTTTAGAGATAATGGTTAGATCCCAGTGAAAAATGGTAGTTCAGATATATCTCAATGCATATGTTTTGAAATGATTCATCACATATAATTATTATCTTCAATAATCAGATAAAATTTAATATTTCCTTAATAAAAAATAATTTTCCTATATGATTGATTTAATATAACATTTTTATGTTCATTACTAATTAATTCAATGATATATAGTGTGTAAGTTTTCTTTCCTCTGTGAATTTTCTTTATGGTTCCATGGTCTGATCAATTTTGTAAAATTATAGAAGATAATTTGAAATACGAATATAACTCCACAAGTGATGTTGAATGATATTAACTTCCATCCAAAACTATTATTGTTCACAAATTTCAATTCCTTTTCAAACATAGGGAATTACTCACAAAGTAATTTTTTTTTAATTGGGCGGTTAGTTCTTTTGGCGGTTTTACTGAACATCACGATACAGTTTCGTTTAAATTATTTTTATGTCTATTTATTCATTAAAAATAACAAAATAACATATAATATAGTTAAAATCATTTTATTTTTTCATAATAATATTTTTATTACCATCCATGATGGTGGTAAATGAATTAAACTACTCATCATCCACAAAAGCGATGAACATACATAATTTGAACAATGGTTTCATTTTTAGAATATTAATCTTGTAAATGAGTATGTGTGGATGATATTCCATTAGCACTAAAAAAATTATATTTCATAATTGAGTTATTATGGATTATTTTATGAGTTAGGTGAGGATAATTTTGAATGAGGAAATAAGTTTAAGGAAGTAGTTATAGAATATTACCTATTGAATGTCATATCCCGAAAAAACACATTAAGGCTTCTAGAATTGTCATTTGGAAGATAAAAAATAACTATGATGTTGTGGTAAAGGATTTGGATGGTATTTAGGTAGAAATTTAGAAATATTTAATACTTACATGGTGTGATGGGAATGGGTTGTTAAGGGTGGAATTTATTACGGCACAGGAGTGGTGTTTTTTAATATTATAGTCATTATCTTATTGTTTTCTCAACATTTCTTATTTTATTGATTATTGTTACTTATATTGTAATTAGTTTATATTGGTTTTTATAGTTGGTTATTAAATCATCTATGAATCTAAAAATCATGTATTTAACTTCTAATGTTAAATATAATATTTTACCATATTTCTCCATCCACCCAAAATTCAACTATTATTGAAAAATACACCAAACAAATTCCTTGTGTATGTTAAAATTTTTATATCCATTTTGAGAAAATGAATTTATAAATATTATTAATTAAAATTTACTATAGAGTCATTATTTATTTTCAAAATAACAATTTTAATATTAAGATATTATTGGCCCATTTTAAAAATTATAAAAACTCTCGTAAAATTATATTTCTATTAAAATAAAAAATAAGATTAATTTATAATCCCATTTTATGATTATAATTTTTTTTAAATTGTTATATTTTTCATTAAAATTAATTTAAAACATATATATTTTAAAAAATACAAACACTTATGTTATAATTTTTAAAACATTCATTTACATGAATAAAGATAAAAATATTCCATATTTTCTATAATTAATATAACTAAATATTATTTTACACTAACATAGGTGATGATACTATTATAATGGTCATGTTACTATTCCTAATAGTCATATTACAATTCCAATGCTCATTAACATTTTGAATATTCATATTAATTTTCCAATTTCTAGCTTAGTATGGGTTATATGGGATCTATACATTCTATAAATACCTCAGATTTGATTCACTATATATTGATATCTATTTTTATCTAGGTTGTATTTTTTTAATATTATAAACTCATATTTCGTTACTAACAATCTAAATTATTTCGATAGTGTTTTTCATGAATGATAATATTCTAAGGGGTTGAGAATATATAATTTTCCCTAACATAAAAATATTATTTAATATTTTTGTCCGTGGAAATAAATTCAATTATTATGGCCATATTAATACACTATATGTAATTATAAAATAAATGTAATAATTCTTTTTAGTTTTTCATTTATTTATTGAGAATTTTATAATATAAACATTTATATAATCAAAAAAAGAAAATTCACTTAAATAATCCTGGGATAGAACATTATTCACCCTTCAAATATTTTACACGTGAAATTCTGTTTTATTTTCTCGTGTAAAAGAAAAATAATGTACTTATGATACATCATAAAATTTAGATCCAATGTCTCATCCAAGTACTTAGGGGTTCTCTATAGTACATTTTCTATCTATGTTGTCTTCATATAAATAACATTATCTATATGGCCTATGATCATCATGGGATACTCCTTATAAGATCTATTATTTTCCTGTTTCAACACCTTTGTATTCAGTACATGTAAGAGATATTTTAATTACTTACTCAAGATGGATATGTGGAATATATCATATACATTAGATATGATTATTTGGAGTGTTAATGGATAATTCATGGCTCATATGTGATCTAAAATCTCAAAAGGGTTGATGAATCTAGGACTTTGTTTTCCCTTCTTCCCAAATAACATGACTATTTTTCATAAATATATAAGGGGGAACACTTTATATATATCATTAAACTTCATTTCTGATTGATTATTTTCCACACAACACGTTTTTCAACTTTAAACATCCATGATATACTGATGATTGTTCTTGATCTTTTCTACCATTTCTTTGACAATTTTCATAAAAAATACCTTTTGTTCAATAAAATCACCATATCATGATAGTGTTCAATATCAATTTCAATAAAGTGATTCATATGGAAACATATTAATTATTTATTTGAAGCTATTAATATTTGTGAACTTGGATAATGGATGATATTGGCCCTATGATTATTTTAATTGCATTTTGCATACACTCAAATTATCTTAAAATGTATGGGTTTTTAATAATATTGGACATACGGTTAAGGGTGATAGGTCTTAAAAATTCTAATTCATTGTTTAGAGCAGGTTGTATACTTTTTGAGAACATGGAGGACTTTGTGAGATCATAGTCTCATATATTGAATAGTTTTATTACATATTGCCTCACCAATTATCTAATGTATATCCTTAAAATTTTATTGAGTGAGAAGTCCTATATAAATGAAATTAAATTATCAACATTTATAAGATGATCTACCACAACCCATATATCATTATTTCTTCTTAATTTCAATGAGATGCTAGTGATAATTCAAATGATGATACTTTCCCATTTCCATCTACGTGTGGATAATGGATTCATTTTCCCCATGGAATTTTTTCATTCCACATTCACCTGATGAAATACTATGAATTTTGTGTATATTCCATTACCCCCTTTTTATATTGTCTAGCCAATAGATTTCTCAAATATATCTATACTTATATTATCTCCTTGGGTTGATAGAAAAGATAGAGATATGTGAATAATTAAACATATCATACATTATCTTTGGACCTGATGATACACATATCCTTGACCAAAATCATACCACCCATTATTCATAAAATTTTAACTCAATGGATTTCCAATTTCATATAGCTTTTTCCTTCTTCTGGACATCCAATTAACCCTTATAGAATCATTTATCTTATCTATAAGGGAAGTTTGAACATAATTTTTTGAAAGGTATGTTCCTTACTTTATGATTCTCATGTACATCATATTGATGACTATGAATATTGGATCCTTATCAGTTAAAATCATTGATACAATTTCCCAATACATTATACTTTATGAATCTACCACTTCATTTTATTTACAATGATAGAATTGGGTTGAGATTTCACAGTCCATAATCAGATATAACAATATTTAATTGTGCATATTATACTTTTTCTATGATAATATGTATTAGAGGATCTTATGATATATATATATATATATATCACACATCTCCACAATGAGATAATTCTACAATATTTTTCACAAAAAAATTACAACATTCAACTAATGACCATGTTTTGGGTAGTTCTCCCCATGAAATTTTACATTTATTGAGGTAAAGGTGATCACATTATAATTTTTCATCATTTCACAACACAATCATTTATTTAAAGAATTATTTTACACTGAGAAAATTTCACTACATTATTGGATAATAATATTTGTTACAATAATATTCCTCCTTTTCAATTACAAGAATCTATTTTCACATTAATTAGTCTGAACAATGGTTACATACTTCTAGGTAAGCTTTGTTAAATGGCTAGAAATTCATGAGGTGTTTCCAAAAAAATCATCAATAATATACAGGTAGTCCAATGAATATATGGATATCTATTATATGGGTTTTTCTAGGCTATATGAGAAATCACATGATCTTATAAGGTTCAATAAATTCCACATAAATAGTGATAAAAATTCACAAGAATGACAATTCCACCTTCCAGAACTCACATTTACTCTATTTTCCTTATATGTTCTAAATTTGCAATGTCATTATCATACTATTCAAATTATCCTCATGAACCTCCTTGATTTTGTATTAAATCTAAATATCAATGATAAATACTACTAAATTTTTTATATGTAATATCTAACGAGTCAATTCATAATGTGTACAACATTTATGGATCATTAGTGAGTCTGATGGGAATCACAATTCAATCATATTTTCCATACCATGATTGAATGGTAGTATTAGGAATATCATCCTTTATTACCATTAATTGGTGATATCCTAACTAAAGGATGACCAAAGATAAAGAATTGTCCCCATGTAGTTTACAAAATAATTTATCAATCTATGGCATGGAATATTTTAAAATTATTATTATTTTATTATGTTCTTGTTTATAATGTTGAGGATCATTGACAAATCCTTCTTCTTGATGAAGTATACTAGCTCAACCCACTGTGAATAACATGGGAATATAAAACAATTTTATAGACACACTTATAATACATTATTTAGTAATTATAAATCAATATTGGTCAATATTCATGGAGTATTGGATATGGTTAGATAAATGGGTATAAGTTCAAATGAAAACTCAGCATATTGGCTTGGAGTAAGACCAAGAAACACTTGGAGTAATGAATCTATATAATCATTTATAATATAAATTAATATATGGAAATTTATCAACCTTGTCTCAATAATTTCATATAGATATGATTTATCATTAAAAAATAATATTTATAACTGAGATGAATATTCATAAGGAGATTCACCATCCACCTTACATATCTACAGGATATGAAGTTGATTTAGAATGTTAAGAGTTATCACCCTCTCAATATAGTTGATGTTGTTTTTATATAAGGAAGAAACAATTGTTCCTAATATGTCAGAAAACTCCACTAAAAGATGTAGGAAAAAACATCGGGATGTCAAGTCCAATTAGTGGTGTTATATAAATAAGATGGAATAATGTCTTTGTTTTTTATTATCATGGATAAATAAATCACCATTTTTTATTAGGTTTTCAGATAGTTCTAATAATGTTGTTGTATATCAATGAATATGTAGAGCCATATCCAAATAGTATATTTGGAATTAGAGAATGAATAATCATTTTTTATTTCAATACATAAATATTTTAATCCATCATGGATGTAGTGTTAGCATATTCTATTTTTTATGTCTCTTTATTGGTGTTTTTATCATGAATTTTGTAACAACCCATCCCCGGGGCCCATCTGGTGAGTACCCCAAAACTGCCTCCTAAAGGCCAGGTGTAGGAGACTAGCACTGAATGTTTCATCCTACAAGTGGGAGGAATTTACCTGAGTACCTATACGCACACACACGCCCAACTACATACCAAAACACTTAAAGGGGAATAAGTATACTAAAACTAGACTGATTACAAAGTACAACTTAAAGAATGTGGTCTATATTACAATCCCAAAAAATAACTAAAGAAAGAATGTTTAAATATGAGCTCTGATGGCCATTCATGGAAAACAAAAATTGGTCGTAAGAGCAATGAATTTTCTAGATGATAAAGATGTTTGTTAGGTCTTCCTGGTTCTAATGGTATCCACCTTGTACTAGTCCACTATGTCTACCATAGAAGCACCAATCAACCCTATCTCACTGGGCTCCATCGGGTCACTATCCACTAAAGTCTCTATCAAAGCGTCGATCATCTGCATGGGACCAGACACCCATGGGTGGTTCTCGTGTAGTGGTGTGTAACACGAAACTTAGTAGGTGCCCAAAATAATAGAAATACCAAACAAAAATACTCAAAGAAACGAAATAAGAACAAGAAAAATCATACCAATTATATTCAAGGGTGGTGATAGTATCCTCATCAGTCTTGTCATTGATTTGCTCGGATGCGGGAGAACTTCTTATCTATAGAGTGCAGTGGGTCACTCAGGTCACATAGAATCCAATTCCCACTAACCATATACTGATGTGGTACTCATTCCAGATTTAGTACTGTGTGTATGCGGGGTCACACAAAGTCGCTTGACACCGTGGGCCTGCCAGGTCACACATAGTCGCTTCCCACCATGGTCGTATTGAGATACTCCTCCTGTCGATTATCATGGGTTTTTAGAGTCACACAGAGCTACTCCCCACCATGGTAATGCTGGTTTACATAGATCTACTTCCCACTAGGCTATCAACGAGTAACATATAGTTGATAGTTAGTAGTTTTCATGAAACTGCCAAGTGTAGGGTTCTGTACAAATCATGCTTCAGAGAATCACTCTTCAAGCCATTCATCTTATATCAACATCCATGAAACTCATCATAATCCAAAAGGTTTTACTCATCAATAAGGTCCTAACACTGCATATGGATCTTCAATTTGGTGCGTTTTTAGCTAGATACATGCATTTTAGATGATAGTTTGCTGGTAACAATATGGCACGGTCTGAACCGGTCGGATCAACCAGACCAACCTAGCCCGAGGGTCCCACATTCCTCAGATTATTTAGATGGACACAACCCGGCCTAGTTCAGGTCGGGGTTGGTCTTGTCAGGCCTGGCTAGTGGGCCATTCCCAAATGACCTTGCTGGAACTAACCTATTTTGGCCAAGGATCTAGCCCGTCGGGCCACTCAGAAACCCGTCCCAGACCAGATAGTCCAAAAGGGCATGGGTTCGGCCTGATGGGCGAGGTTTCTATCTTCTGGCACAGGACCTGCGTGCTTTGACACGAGTTTCTCCCACCAGCCCTTGCCCGATACACTAAGGAGGGGACCGCTGGTGCACCGCCCAACGAAGACATGGAAAATGGATGTTTTGGCCTCTACGAGCCTAAAAAATGAAAGGACATGTCTCCTGCCTTATTCAATGACCACAACTGATCATGATTGTGGGTCATAGTAACGATCCACTCCCCCATGGAGAGATATCTTAGCGCCACGACTATAGCCATCGCGGTGCCCCAATGGGCGCACCCCCATCCTCCAGCATGGCCAATGCGGGCTGACCACCTCTAATAATGCCATGGAACTATATGTCACTACCCCATCCATGTGGACAATATGGGATGGTCACCTCTGCAAGTCGTCGACACCGCCTTACTTGTAGTACCTTCCGCGTGTGACAAGAGTTGCTCTGATGGTCAGTTTTCTAATTTGTATGCGGCTACGAGCCTCTTGATTCCCCATCATCCCTACTCAAGCCGTAGAATAAAATTTCCCCTATATCAAGAATGTGGACACCAAGAATACATGAGTGGAGTTTCTCTGGCCTTGTTTGTGTCCACCCATGACCTCTGAGTTAGCGGTTTAAATTAAGGTGGAAGGTTCCAGAATTGAAGTTCAATAATTTTCATGCACTGTTTGAGTCCTGAATAATAAATTCCTCTGAAAATTCACCCTCCCACATAAATGAATGAATCGTGTTTCAACATGTTCATGGGTTGATCCATGTTCAACATTTCATGAAAAATATGTGATGGGAAGAACATTGAAATAAAAATAAAACCCCTACCTAGTTAATGATCGATACATAATCATTCATACTCAAGGATTCAATATGTAAAAGTTATTAATTTCAACTCCGTTCATCGAGGATCATTGATGATGTTGAAGATATACCAGTGTTTTTCATTCATTGATAGAGAGGAAAATCATCATAGTTGCATCACATAATCCTGGATGTTTTAATTCTCTATCCACCAATTCATTAGGTAATAAATGTGAAGAAAAGTCAAAAAAATTCAGCTATGCTACGACGTCACGTCATTACATTGTTCCATTTATGAAATTGTGTCACTGTTACACCTCATTTATAGCATCATTATGCTGCATGATAAGGGCCAATAATGATCTTCATTATGCACCTAATTACCACCTCATCGATGCACCATAGTTTCATCATCCACCTCTCAACTGATGAGATATGATACAAAATATCTTTTTATTTTCTTTTATTATTTTTTCAAAAAGTAAAAAAATAATCATTTATATTCAGCCCTTGCCTGGAGAAGTTAAGTCCATTATATATGAATCACATCATCCTAAATTCAACAGTCTCCTCAAATTTTCAATCTGATCACCAGTTCAAATGATATAAAAATACACTCGCGTGTTTACTAAATGCACCTTAAAAAGTTCAAAATTCTGTTCTGGGCTCTTCGAGACAACGAATCACATTTTTCCAAAGAGCACAATCTCAGAATAATTTTATATAATTTTATAAAATAAATGGAATTTCTGATACATTACATTATCCCATCCTTATGGATTTATGTCCCTGAAATCCAAAACTAAAACTAATCCAATAGATGGGAGTATTGTGGACAAATATGATCCTCCAGGTTCAATATAATCCCTTGTAGATTATCATGCTACCAATGAACTTACACCATAGGTATCAAATATCACTATAGGACCTACTCCTATCGATCCTCAATCTTCATCGGGAACCGTGAAAACATTTCCCTATCTTTAATGTCCAGCTCACTCTGGTTGACGATGTTCGATGGGTCATGCATGTACCTTCTCAGTCGTGACATATAAGAAACATCATGAAACCAGTCCATCTGTGGGGGAAGGGCTAGGAAGTACAGCACCTCACCAACTCTTCTCAAGATCTAAATGGTCCCGATGAACCTCAGAGATAGCTTACTACCCTGACCAAATATTTGTAACCTCATCGTGGTGAGACCAAAAAGAACACATAGTCCCCTCTTCAAACACCAATGGTCTATGTCTCATATTGGAATATGTCTTATGCCATCTTTGTGCAATCCTCATTCATGCCTAGATGATTTTACCTTTATTTATGGTAGCACTTACCAACTCTGAACCCATGAGTGTCGACTCCCCTAGGTCTATCAAGAAAATGGGTGATCTGTATGGCTGCTCGTACAATGCCTCGAATGGTGTTGTGCCAATGGTGGAGTGGTAGATATTTTTGTACGCAAAATCTACCAGTGGAAGGTGGTCCAATAAATTGTGAACAATGTTATATACACAAGAATAATGAATGTCATCTAGGGTTTGTATGGTCTGTTATGTCTGACCATCCATCTGGGGATGAAAAGCTATGTTAAAACGTAACTAGTCCATAACGACTCATGTAACCCCTTCCACTACCTGGATGTAAAGTGGTAATCACGATTGGAGAAGATCATTGAAGGTACCCCATGAAGCCAAACATTCTTATAAACATTGAGGCATCTCAATCCGTCTACCAGTCTCTTCTATCAGATGGGTATGATGTGAGATGACTTGGTGAGTTAGTCAACAATCCCCAAAATAGAATCATGGCCTCTCGACGTACGTGGTAACCCAGTCATGATGTCCATCGATATATCATACCACATCCACTCTGGTAACACTTGTGGCTGCGCATACCTGCCAGAACCTGATGCTTGGCCTTGTCTTGTAGAAAAGTGAGGAATTGTGCAACAAACTCGACCACCACTTTCTTCACCCTCAAACCCCATTTCTAAAATCAGAGGTCCTGGTATATTTTCGGAACTCCATTATTTACCACAATGGGGATGTATAGAAATCCATAAACACCTCCTTTTTAATTTCATTTGTATAATGGTGCATCCTTTAAAAAGTATAACATGCTTCCCACATATCGAAAATCTAATATGATCCCATCCGGACGAAAACTGAGCACATCAGGCCTCACAGACAACATCCACCAGTTTTTCGACCCTGAATTTCTGTAAGAGTGGGGGTCTAATAGTCCTCAAACAAAGGTATGGGGTTCCACCATCATCCACAAAGTATATCTGTATTGTGGCTAACTGATCATTTTCCTCACTCAATAGAAAAATATAGGTCCACTTGCTGAGTGCATCTGCCACCACATTCCACTTCAAATGAGTATAGACTATATCATATTCATTATCATAGAGAAAAACTATCCATATCATCTATCTTAAGTACAAATCCTAGATGGAGATGACACACCTGAGACTCTTGTGGTTGGAGTAAACACTAAAATAGAAACCCTTTTAGTAGCGCAAAATATCTTCATGGAAAATTCCACTACTACTAACTATATATCATGGGTCATGTACATCTTCTCATGCTACCTCAACTTGAGTGATATGTAGGATATCACAAATTACTCATAAATAAATATAAAACCCATCATTTTCCTTGATTCATCACATTAAACTACATACCATATTCCCTCATCTTGTATACTAAAAATGGAATCACTTATCAGTCTCCACCCCAACTACTGGAAACTCTAATGTCATTTTTACATCCACACGAATGGTTGTATCTTACGTGTTAAGGCTGATAATGGTATTGAAACTCTAGAAAAGTTGGTTACAAACTTTCAATAGTAACTAGACAACCCAAAGAAGCTCCAGAACTTAGTTAAGTTCGTAGATTACTCCCAGTCTCTGACCACATCAATCATCACTGGATCTACTATATTTCTAGCCATCGAGATAATGTGTCCTTGAAGGTGTACTACCAGAATCCATAAATACCACTTCATGGGAATATCATAATGATGGTGGTCTTTATGTTTATCCAGTACTATTCACAATTGTGTAGTGAGCTCTGCCTCCGAAGCTGAGTACAGTAACATGTCATCAATGTAGACCACGAAAATCCCATTAAGGTAACTATGGAAGATCCTGTTCATAGGGCCCATGAACACTATTTGGGAATTTTTCATCACAAAATTCATCACCGTGAACTCATAGTCGACATACAAGCACATGAAGGTTTTATTCGGTACATCCTCATCTCGTTCCTGAAGATGGTGATATCCTGATCTAAGGTCCATCTTTGAGAACCAATTCTCTCCAATAATCTAGTAGAATATGTAATCATTTCTGTGATGTTTTCACTTTTTTTTCATGGTAAACTAGTTTAGGCACCAGAAGACCATGTACAACCTCAAACACCATTATATCTTCTTGTAAAAATTCCCTAGTGTTTCCCATGGTGAAACATTGGGCCGTATGAACCCATTATCTTACAACCTCACCTCGCGAAGCTCCACATGAGCCATCTGATATGTTGGTGTGGATATCATTATCGTCTCTGGGTATAGGTCGATGCCAAATTCTATCTCTCTGTGAGGAGGTAGCCCCAAAGCATCCTCAATAATAACATCCTCATACTCATCCACTACTACATGAATACTTCAACTCCTCCCATCCACTTCACCGATGGTGAGTCTAGGCAACTGGTGACTGATCAGCTGCACCCACCTAGAAAGTATTTCCTACACTGTATTGGGTTCTTTCTCGCTAGTGAAGGAAGACATGGTCCCATCTCCCTGGACACACCACATTATTCACCTAAAATTATTTATCTGAGCAACAATTGTAGCGAACCAGTCCATACCCAAGAATACATCATAAGGCCTCAACTGCACTACTAGGAGATACCAACTGATGCTTTTGCCTCTTAGAGTAATCTCACACCACTGGAACCATTGTGTAATCATTGAATCATCTCCTGTAAGAGTCTCTAGATGTAATGATCAAGACATGATCTACATCCGAATCTATAAACGCTGAACAAGAGTTGTGGAATGGAATGATTTTCTAGAAATCATGTCTATAAAAATTGAATATATGCTCAATAAGACATATATCATATGTCTTATTATTTATGGATCATCATGATTTGAAGCCTCTATTGTATGGAGCTAAGATCACCCTTGTCGGGCTACTACCTGAGGTCAGGGTAGACTGCCTGGGGGTGGTGGTGGGAACACCTCAAACCGTTACCAACCTCATGCCGCTCGGTCGTATCCTCTACCATGTCTACCACCCTATGAACATACTTGCACAAACCACAGACTTTTCCAAAGCTATCTCCTAACCGTTTCCTGGTCATCCATATGGTAGGTTAGGTAGTCATGTGGCATGTGTCCATGTCCGCTTCCTGCGATGCACTTCATGGATCACTGCTGGCTACCCCTGGTATGGGAGTCGTGAATTACCGACCCCGAGTCTTGGGGTTGGCTTCTAAATGGAATAGAATTCATGGTCACGTGTGTAGTAATTCTGCCACATGTAGAAGACTCTTCCACCTAGGGATTTCAGGAGGCACTAGATGTTAGAACCTCCTTCTCCAACATCTCTCCAAATGAAGGCCTCTCTCTTACACCTCGACCAAGGAATGAATGCAGAGGAAAACACAGATGCCATGATATCTGGCCTAAGACCCTTCTCATAGGCTCGAGGCCTAATGAAATTCTATTTAACCATGTATGTGGAATAATGATATAGCTCATTAAACCTCGCTGAGTACTCCTCTACCATCATGCTTCCCTAGTGAAGGTGAACTAGCTACTGATGTGCATGGAGAACTAGGTTGTGGAAAAAATCTCCTCTCTAGAAAGCCACTGAAATTCTATCCAGGAGAAGGTCTCCTCATTTTTTGTCTTCTTGGTCAAACTCCACCATCTCCACGATGATCCTTGTGTAAAGGGTTGCAGCCAAGACCACCATCTGGTTAGGTGGTGTCCCCAGTAAGCAGAAGACCAATGTTGTAGCCTCCATCCAGTCCCCAAAAAAATGAATATTTGTATCTCCACTAAAAATTGGACTCCAATTTCTCTAAAACACATATAGGTATCACATCCTATTATGTACTCTATATGAACCACCTATAGTAGATTCTGACAATTAGGTGATGGTAGAAATGGTTCATCAACGAGTGGTTCCGTCTCAAGCATTGGTCCCTAAACGGATGCCTCATCACAAGGTGGGTTGTCCTCATGACCTCATACCAAGATCTTGAATGGTCGTCCACATGGAGGAATATGGAAATAGATGCAGATGTACCATGTCAGAAGGTTATACCTGGTGAGATGAATTTTATTCAAATGAACATAAGGAGACACTTATGCAAACAATGATTTCTTATATTGAGATGAAATGTTGAGTTCGAGGTCTTGCTGATTTATTATGTCGACTGACACACCAATATTGGACTCACCAAATATAAAAGTCGAACTCATAACACCTTACACTATTTCCCTAAAAAATATATTGACTCTCATTCATTTTGGTAGTACTGACCTTCCCCTAATACAAATTTATCTTGCCCCGTCCCCCAGGACCCTTGTTGTTACTACCCCAAGCCAGCCTCCAAAAGGCTAGGGGCTGGAGACTTGTGTCGAAGGCATCATCCCCTATGTGGAAGGAATTTTTTAGAGTACCTTTACAAATAAAAACTCCAAAAAATTTCCCAATACACTAAAAAGAGGAATCAGGTATACTAAAAATATATTGAGTACAATGTGTAACTGAAATAAAGTGGGAGAAAATAAAGACACAATGAAAAGAACTAAAACAACAATGTACCAAAAGGATATTTGATGGACATCTGTGGAAAACCCAACCTATTCGTAAGAGTAGTGAATCTACTGGAAGATAAAGTATTATGTCATGTATGACGGGTCCTACTGGGTCCCACATTGTCCTAGGACACCACATCCACCGTCAAAGTGTCGATTTGTCATATCTCACCAGGCTCCACCGGGTCACGGGAAAGGATAAGAAGGACCTTACAAATGCTTAATAGATTGATTATTTGTATGATTCTTATAAATTTAATATTCCTTCCAAATTTTGATCAATTTTCAATTTTATTCCATTTATTATGTTTTAAGTTGATTTCTATGATGAGTTATTATATTTCTTAAATTAATTATTGATCATAGGACATGATATTGGGGGTATTTTTACCCCCATTGAAATAATCTGAACTTCACTCGTTATTCAGTATACTCTTTGATTCGTGGTGGAACTCATGTGGTCATGTGACATTATTGCTATGACCCAATGGTTTGGGCTGGGATGTTAATACAGTACTATTATAAGGGTTAGTATATATCCAATACATATAGACTATATATGCTAGAATTGGTTATATTGAATTAAATTTTATGTACATTATGATTATATGTATTAATGTATATGAATATTTATAAAATATATTATCACATGATGGTTTTCATTTTACATAACATTGAATGTTATAATTTCTTGAATGTACATGATTCACTAGAATGTTATAAAAGTTCTCCATTAGGATTAGAACCTCATAGTACCAAGACAATATTTTTGAATATTATTTTCAGTCAGATGAAATCAATTGATATGACATAAATGATATAACCTATCATAGCTGTAGAAATTTAGGAATTTGAGACATTTTCTTTTAGAGAATTCCATTTGTAATCCTTAGTTTTGGAGATTATGAGAACATGACCCACCAATTAGATATCAATATTTATATGTGTCATTCAATATTACTCTATGTGGATCTGTGTAATGATCTATAGATATTTTGTTTATTATTTATTATTTATAAATTTCCAGAGTCACAAATGATGATATATTGAAGAAGGACATAAAAACATATTCTCAATGTGATATTGGATACATTAGATGTGTCATGAGTAATATTGTACAAATGAATAATGTTGGAAAATATTATTACCTTACGGTTTTTATTGGATGTTTATATCTTAGGCCCATTGATTGCAATTGAACTTATTAATTATTTTCATGACCATTGATGGGTTTTCAATAACTACATTTTTTAAATGTCCATTGAAGAAACATCCAACTTATATATTAATGGAACTTTATTACAACCTACATGGTTAGAGATATGAAGATAAAGGAATTATATTGAATAGTGTATGTTCAAAGGAGTTTACATGTGATTATGAAATTAACATAGTTTTAATGGGATATTTGCCTTTTTTATAGAATATAACATTGAACATTATGGAGTGTAGTCTAATTCCATTAAAAAATAGTCCAAGAGGGCAGCACACAATAATTATTCGAAACTTCATATAAATTCTATATGATTTTACCAATCTAGATAAAAAGTATTATCCTAATGGGAGAAATAATTAGTTATACTAGATTGATCAAAAATATATAATCACAAGATACTCTAAAGAATATATATGAGACTTGGATCTTTAATAAATATTTATTTACCAGGTAATTGTTTATTTTATTATGAATGAATAAACTTTTCATTTATTCTCATTTATTCACAAGGTAAATAGAATATTTATATTTTTAGTTATTTGAATATTTGAAGAATATTTATTCATTATTTTTTGTGAATATAATATCAATATAATTATTAGAGAATAATTATGTGGTATTTATTTATATAAATATATAATCATTATTAATGTTCTAATAAATATTTGGTATTATTAGTGAATAAATATTATTTGTTTGGTGAAAAATATCATATTAAATATATTTTAATAAACATTAAATTATTTTTTAAATAAAAAAATATTAACATTATCTATGATTTTACCACACTTAATGTAAATAATAATAATATTATTACTATATAAATTTATAATTTGTATGGAAGTATGAAAATTATAAGGTTCATTTCATAGTAAATTATATTTTAATCCAAGAACTCTATAATTATGGCTATCAGATTTTTTATAATCCCTGACATCATTCAATCATTCTATAAAATGAATTATAGAGATGATTTGGTCAGACCGTAGGGATACCCCTTCCAATAATTTTATGAAGATTGTAGACCAATTATCCACCTTTGTCAAAATGAATTATTCTCATCTTCTAGAATATGATTGTAACAAATCAAGATCATTGATAGAATTAAATTCATAACTGAAAGATCTCATATAATTCTACAGTGATATTTAAAGGGGTTCAAATCATGTTTGGATCACATCAACTCGTAATATAACCATGATTCTTGTATTGAAATAGAGGTGCTGAATGGGTGATCAAAAAATTCTTCAATATTGAATGAATTTAATGGATGAAAATTCTTAGATAAATAAATTATAAATAAAATATTTGAATAGATCATGTATTTATTGATTCTGATAACACAATTATTTTTATTTTTTAGGATAAATCCATAGAATTTGATGCAAAAATACTGTTGGGTAGCACCCCATACAGTTAATTATTTCCCTATAATATTCAATTAGTATTTAGAAGACACAAATTAATTTATACTTATTTTTCAGAAAAATGTTGGGGCTGATGAATATTATTATGATGAAGAAAAATGCCACTTCCAATCGTTATAGAGGGAAACCCATTACATATCCCAATGTCCCAAAGACAAGTGGCCCACAAACATGACATAAAGGGCTACTGAAGCATCTTACTTGTATCATCTTTCCTCTATCACCATCATGTATCATGCACACATCATAGTCTTCTTGGATCATTCCTATGTCACATCCTTCATCATAAATATCCCAATAGGGTTTAAATGATTCCAACCCATGTATTTTTTATTCATGATAATTTAAAATTGTTGTTTATTCTAATAATAATTAAATTATTTTTAAATAAAATGTTTAACTAAAAAGTCTTTTATATTAATTCATTATATTATTGTTTTATGTCATCTTAAATACATTAAGAATATATTAATTTTTTAGAGATATTAAAATGGGAGATTATAATGATTTTGGAAGTTAGACATAGATACATGGTTTTTGACCCAAAGAGCATTTCATATACCTAATTTCTCTACATCTGATGGTGTTATGGGATACATGATGCACTGGGAATTAATGAACTGTGGAGTATTTAATGAGAACAATGTGTTTATTGGTCCGTCAAAGCACATGGGTTGTCAAGGAACAGAACATATACCACATATATATGTCATGTAGTCTATTAGGTTGGGAAAGGATATTTTTTATACCCTTGGGACCAAATTGAAAACATTAATTCAGATGAGATAGGTATCATGTATAATTATAGAGATACATGGAAAATATATAGTGTAGAACCCATGTGACTCATTAATTACCACATTATAAGAAGATATTGAGTCAAACCAATGTGTTTTGAGGATATAAATTAAAAATAATGAAAAATATGTGTCTCTTTAATACCTATTATGTAATCCAATAAAGATAAATGCAACATCCTAATGCATTTATCCCAAATGAAATACACATGATGAACATTATGTGTATCTCATTAGTACATTCCATGTAATCTAAAATAATAGAGCATAATTAAATTACATAAATAATAATTAATTGAATATTTAAAAATCTAATTATAATATTCATATTTTGTGTGTTGACTATGTAAAAAGGTTTTCGAAATTAATATTTTTAAATTAATTTCATCAAATAATTTGTAATTATTTGTGAAAGAACTAATTTACTATATTTCATGTATAAGGGGTATACCTAGGAGACATTGGATGGCCATTTTTAAAAAGGAAATTTATTAATTATTGTTTTGAATTAAATCATGGAAATTTATCCTCATAATTATGGAAAACCTAATGTGACTATTTTTCAGTTTTATTATATTTACTTTTTCTTGTTTGTGGAAGAAAATACGCATTAACCATATTAATTATGTAAGATTCTATTTTATTTATTATCACATGGTTTTTATAACTATATATTAAATTTTATAATGGAATGTGAGTCATTCATATACTCTCAGTATGTAAGTGAATTCATGAACATTTTTTATTTAATCTAAAACCAATTAACTAATCATTTGGTAACCCTAACCAATGAGTGAGTGAAATTATAGAATATTTAAATCTATTTTCTGAGTGGAAATAGTTTTTGTTTAAAATGGTGGAAAAACAAATCCATGTGTTACCTATGAGATCTTGTGGAACGCAACAACTAGAAACATACATGGTTTATTGAGATAATTACATTGGGTTATTCATTAGATAAATAAACCATTAGAGAATCATATGTTAATACCAATTTATTTATTTTATTTCTAAAATCCACATGGTTATTTATTTATTAAGGATTGTGTCATTAAATAAATTACCTAATAAGCATGAAATATTGAAGTAAAATAAATATTATAATAACTATAAACATTATATATAAATGGTTAACGACTTTTATTGAATAAATATTTAATTATATACTATGTATCATGATAGAAGGGTTATATTGCACATGAAGATAAAAATCCCCAAATTTGATATTATGTCACTATAGCCATACACTAATAGAGTTAATATTGAACCATATCTTGTAATGTTTAATTGATCCATGTCAATGTGTTTTATATTATCAATAAATATTCAGTTGAGTTCACATATTTACTTAACATAGTTTACATTAATGGATAACTACCCATGAACAACTGGTTGTATCTAAGAAGAAAATCATTTTTGAAATTCATATCCAAAATTCCCTGATTGGGGAGTCCACTGAATATATCAAGAAGCTAAGAGTTAATGTTTTTTGAAAGATACCCCAATATAAAACCATTAATATGACTTTTTAGACCAATTAGACGTAATACAAAGGGGAAAATGGATCATTTACTCTACAATGTCAATAAAATGGGAGAAAAAAATATTTGTGGGTGATATTCTGTTTTGATAAAAATGATGGATTTGAAAAAATTAAATTAAATTAAATATATAATAAGGAACCCATGTTATTTACTAAAAAATTGGTTCTTAATTATTATAGATATTTAAAATGCATGTTTCTTAAAAATATCACAAAATCCATTTATTAGTTATATAACCTTCTCCCAGGCATGAATTTTCATATATGGTATAGGAATTTAGGTGGTATACAATGACATTAAAGGAAACAATTTCTCCTAGAAAAACCATTTCCCACGATTTCAAGAGAGGAAACCAGTGAGGATTAACATTCTCTCAATATAAAATATTTCAATTGTGTAATAGATTTCCAATATTTTATTCTATCTTCCATGTTTAGTTATCTTTTAAGACAACATAATAATTGGGATGTGAATAGAATCTTATAGTACCTTCCTGATCTATATCTTGATAAGGGGAGATATGAGATATAATTGATCTCTAATGATTTTTTCACATGAAATCCAAGATATTTTGTTTCAGTTGTTCCTCATTAAGTTAAGATGATTCTAAAATTGATCAATAGAACATATTAAGATGTATAATTCCAAATAAGATATGAATTGACTTCAATTTTTCCTTACATACTAATAGATCCTCCAATTTTATTGTCAATTTTTATATGATAAATACTGATAATTATCACTCAATAATATTTACATAAATTCACCACACTAATATATAAAATGGTCATGATAATAATGTCTTTAATATGGTTGATATGAAAATAATGAAAATGAAAAGGGGCCTAAGAATTATTTCATGAATATAGCTCAAATGTGAAAACATGGTATGAAAATGAATGTCCATATACAGGTTATGGAAATGGATTTAGTATATTTTTCATGTTGAATGATGGTCCAATGGAAGAAGAAATTAAACTATATAAAAAATTGACGGGGAAGCTTCTAGTTCATTAATTGTCTAGTGAAATATTTCTATATCTACACATTATGTGTTAGATATAGATTATGGTTATCACATAAATATTAAAATTATGAAACCTTTTTGATTTAAAAATAATTGTAGATGGGTTGTGGATTTGTGGGTAATCAATGGTTCTATGTTTGACACTAGTTCAATTAGACACTACCATCTTCTGTTTCCTAATCAGATGGTTTTATTTTTAATATATTTTTATTCTATACCAATTTTTACTTAATACATTATTTATGAATCGTTCATTTTATAGATTTTTTTATTTTACCCTTCATATGTAGATGATTTTTATTTTATAAAGAAAACAAATTTTATTCTTTGAAACACCTAAGTAATAACATTTATACATTAAATTGAAAATTCCATGTATTTTAAATTGATAATGAATTATGATATCATGAGTAATTTCACCCCCCCAATTGTGGTGTCACTACAGTTATCATGTAAATGATATGTTTTTGAAAAATCCATATCAATATGGTTACATAGAATATTTTAAGCCAAAACAGATCATTGATGTCAGTGTTTTTTATAGATAAAATTGTACAATTCACTTTTTTATCGACAAGTGGAAATTGATACAAAGATTCTATAAATGTTATACAATGGTGTTTTTATTCTATTTCTAATAGAATCTATATGTATGTATAATTATTTAATTAATTTTATTTATGATTTAATTATAAAAATATATATCTATTTAATAAGGTGTTGGTTAGAATTGTTTGATAATTCAACAGAATTCCAAAATGATGTTGTGAATCAACATGAAGAGGGATAATGAATCTTTTATCTAATAGTGTAGTGAATTTATTAACCAATCATTTATTAACATATAAAACATTTGAGGATCCTATCCCAGATCCCAACAACATAAACAGATAAATGTAATTCTGTCACTATAGGAAGAATCACACCATTATTGACATGGCAGGGTCGATGATGATCCATTGAATTATTCCATTATCAATTAGAATATATTAATTAAATAATGAATCACTATAACTAAACCACGTACCTTATACTATAAGAAAACTTTATTCCTTTCTAGTTATTTAGTGAAAATAAATCTAGTTTTTACATATTCTTATATGGGGTCATGCGAATTTTTTTAAGTAAAACTTTAACAAAAACTATTACCTTGAAGTGTGAACTGTATCTTTATGTTGTATTTCAAGGAAAATTGGGAAAAGTTTCTATAAATACCCTTATACTAGAAGATCATGGACATAAGAAAATACATTTTTCATGGGAGGGAGCACATAATAAAAAAGGATATTAGGATGAGGAATGACTTTAATGAAGCTGATTCCCAGGATATACAAGAGTTGGTATACGAACATGTTCCAGTGTTTCCCATTTATGATATTTTTCTTATAGAAAATTCTCAATGATGGATCATTATTAATGATATTTAGTCAAAGATATATAGTTATCTATTAACCAAATATTGGGAATTTTTGTTGTTTGAAAATAATCATACTCTTCACTGTAAGGAGTGATTAGAGATTAAAAAGGATGAAATAATAAAATAAGAAATAATTTCAGAGATAAATTCAATATTCAATAACCATATATGTATTTTGTTTTATCCACCATTTTATGTATATTCTATTTAGTTCCAATAGGTATTCAAGAGAAAATTAAACATCGAAGGTAAATTGTGTACCAAAAATACCATAATGGTTTCATGATGCCTCTCCTAATCCCTTTGTGGATGTTAGAAGATCTTATATTGGAATTTGATATGGATGAATGAACATTTTTAGAAATAATGGTATTATATGGGTAATTATGGATAACCATTACTATTAATATAATTATCTCACTACAAGGGAGGATCATCCTCTTATGTATCTTGATGAGATCTATATTAATGAAATTATGAGGCTTTGTGGTGAAATTATTTCAATTGTATCTATTCATGATCATGGATTCAATCGAAATACTAGATGAAACATCAATTGGATATAAACATCAAGATACATTTTATCACCACATCTCACCCCAAAACCAATTTATAGGATAAATAGAGCATTGATGAATTATTAGAAATGTTCAAATCATTCATACATTAATTTCAAGGAATTTTTGGTCACTACATACCATTGGTAGAATTTTTATACAATAATAGCTTCCATTAAAAAATTTAAGTGAAAAATTTTATTAATTGTATGGGAATAGAATTTGTTCTCGGGCATGATGGGTTAATGATGGAAGGGTGAATCTAATAATCCAATAACTCATTAATGAGTAACTTTTGAATGTCAGAACAACCTATAATAAAATCATGACATCACATTGAATATAGAAGATTTATATAGATAATCAATTGAATTATTTATTTGTTAATGTGGGGGAACTTATTTTAATAATGGTATCTCCCTATGAGAGAGTTATGAGGCTTTATAGAGGGGGATGTTAATTTTTTGGTACATCCTTACTTATTAAATATTATAGAGAATTGGAATTTAGGACTAATAGTTTATTTTTTCTATATTATCCTCTCTAAAATACATGAAATAAAATATGTTTCATTATTGAGGAAATACATGTAGGATCCAACACATGTACTCATATTTCATTAAATGTACATATAACATATTATATCTAATAATGATGTGAATGTTCATATTATTGACACTATAGATAATGTGTTTTGAAATCATATAATTTGATCATGAATGATCATTGTAGAAATTATTGGTTAGAAGAGAAAAAATGATAGCTGAAATAAGAAATTTTAAATATTTACCCATATTTGTTTATCAATTAACATATATAAATTTTTTGAATGAAATTATATTTTGGGGAGATTGTAAAATTTGATATTAATATCAAAATTAGGAAAACATCATCTCTAAACTATATCCTAGTGTTCATTAAATAACTATTACAAAAATATTTCATAGATATATTTAAACAAGTAAAATTTATAGAATTTTTTATTTTAATTTAATAAAATGGAAATAATTTTGGAGTTCTAATGAATAATGACAACATCAGGTAATTTTTTTTAAATGTTTGATTTTTTGGTGAATATAGAAGATATATAGTTTTCAAAAATATAATATCAATTATATAATCACCTTTATATATGATTAAATTAAAAAATTTAAACCCTTTTTGTAAACCAAATATATATTTTAGATTTAAAATAAATTATTTAAAAAAATTATGGTGAATTTTTATTCTTATATTTGACATTTTAGAATGCATGTGTTTTATTGATTCTAATAGAAGAAAAATTTTCTTTCCTTTCATTTAATTAAATATTTTAAAGTATCCATAATTCTATTTGATATTAATTATATAGAACACATATTTTTTATCATAACCTACCTAATTCTTTTAGAATCAATTTTATACATTATTTTCGTGAAAATCCATTTTTTATGTATAAAAATAATTATTCTAGAAAACTATTTTTAGGTCGCGTTTATCATATTTATATTACATTTAATATAACCTAATAGGGATATTATATCTTATAAAATTGATACTATATATTTAAGTAAAATGTTTAAAATATATAATAATATCCACTTTGTATTTCGACATAAAATTTAGTTTCCATGGTAATTTATTGTCCCAATGATAAGTGTTAAAATGGTTAATAAGGTGGGTAAAATAAGAGATAAGACTACAAATATCTCTAAAAGTTATCTCAATTTGATTGTATGGAAGGATTATGCCCCTAACATATCCTATGTTGGATAAATTTTCGACTTAGTTAAACATTACTAATAGAATAGATTTATTTTGTTTTAAATTTTTATTTAATTTCCAATGTGCCACTCCTATCTCTTATAAATGGAGGACCTCAATCTATCATTTATTGAAAAAAATTAAAATATTAGCTCAAAAACCTCTTAAAAAATAACTATTTAGTTTAATTTTTCAATCATATGGTATTATTTTTTAAATGAAATACTATCTCAAAAATGATTAAAAATAAATCCAAAGGAGGACACCCAAGGAAGAGGAAATAATATTAACAATGTTCTGTCTTGTGTCATTATTCTTCCACCTATTCCATATTTTTTATTACCAATATAACATAATTAAATGAGTTTAAAAAATCTTCTAAACATTATTATTTAGATGGACCTATTATTATTTTGATGTTTTTAATATGAAATGTTATTATTTTGAGGAATTTTTAAATTATAATTCCACATATGTAATTTCATATTATGTATATTTTCTCATTTGATTAAATTTAATTAATCCTAAAATTTATTCTTTGATAAATTTCATTATCATAGTTCTCAATAATTAATCGATTTTTAGTGTTTATAATTTTTTATAATTTAATTTTGGAATCATAAATTTTTTAGGATTATGGAAATGTAATTTTATTTTTATTTATGTTTATTAACATAATAATTCTATTACGTACCTAGTTTATTTTCTTTTTATCCTTTACATCAGAATTATTCCATATATGATATAGCTAATTGTTTTTGGTCTCTAACGTTACATTGTGTTCTTTATGTTTATGTAACTTTTGTAGTTTTTTGTTTCGCATTATTTAACCTATGTATTTTGGTGGTTGCATTTACAAAACTATGAATGTAACTTAATTAGCATTACATGATATAAATTTTAATTCACTTAACATTATTAATGGAAATTGTATCCTAACAATACAGATGTCACAACAATACAAGATAGGCTTCATGTAGATTAATAATTTGATAGTAATCTTCACATATCTACATAACATGAAACATACCATTAAGTTTATATATGTTTTATAGTTTTAATGTTTTGTGTTTTTTTATTCAAATGATTGTATAAAACGATTTATGGAATCTAATTAAAAATAAATGGGTAGATAAAAATTTGAAAAAAAATATCTGGATAATGATTATTGAGGTCAGTGTATTATTTTTAAGTATCATTTAAAATAAATAATCTAAATTTATGATACTCTATTTTGTTATTATTTTGAATCTTTTAATTAACGAGTTTAGTTTTGAATTGTATAATTTCTTTTATAGAATTATAAAATACATATTAATTTTAAAAAATATATGCAATGTGATTTGGAGTTATTAATTATAACATTATATTTGAAAGTTAATTTGTGAATATGATCTATATATTCAATAAACATTAATATATTGACTCTATATTAACATATATGTAATAGTTAATTTTGTTAGGGTGATTTTTAGGATATTGAAATTATATTATGACTATGGAGTTTATTTTTATAGAAAAATATATTTTAGAGGATAACTATAAATATTGGCCTCTTGAATCAGTTTAGGGAATGGTTTCTGAATAAACATGACACAATCTTGTGCTTAATTGTTTTACAATTAAACTGTTATTAATGGATCTAATACTCATCATTCATATACGGGTATCGTAATGATTTTATGATTTTTTTGTTTATGAAGTAATCAATGTTCTATGTATACTAAGATTAGACAATGCTGATTGAGTTATTTTATCATTCCTATCTAATTTTTCACTATATCATTCATTTCATTAGTTTTAGTATGGTATATTGTTCGGTTTTTAATATTATAAATGTATTTTTATGAAAAATTCCACATAGTTTCTCCTCTTTTAATATTAAATAATATATATATTAATATTATAAATAAGTAGGTCCACATATAATTATATTTAACCAAATAAGTTTACAATATTTGGGTTTTTATGGATATATTATTAGTTTCTCCTATACCCTTAAAAGTTTTTAGGATAGATTGAGTATCCTCTTTGTAAAAAACTTTATTTCATAGTGTATGTCAATTATATCGATGATTTATAGAGTTTGATTTGTGTAAGTATAGGATAATTGGTATTTGAGCTAGAGTAAAACCTTGTGTTATTATGATTTATAATTTCCACAAATCAAAATCTATTTTATTTCAATCATATGTCATTCTTGATTCTTATCATTGAGTGTGATAATTAAATTAATATTATAGATGTTAATCTACCATATCTATTTACACTTTCACATTCACATGTAACTTTAGTTTCTAATATTTTAAATTTTTTATGTGTTTGAAAAATAGAATAATATTATTCTATTTTTTCAAAAAATAAATAATTATTCAATCCCCACCCCCATATAGATAAAATTTTCATTTGAAATGGGAAAAAAATGGTTCAATGCGTCACCATAAAAGGAATACTCTTTTTGTCTTTATTTTTATCATGTTTTTGTGAGCTAATTTTTATCCTAGATCATCAAAGAGTAATGTGACGAAATTTAATTAATGGTTAAATGGAAATATTAGTGTTTCATTACTCTTTGACCACCCCATTTTAGTGGCATCTACTATGGATATTGGAAGGATAACATAGAGGTTATATTAAAAAATATTTTTTCCTAATATTGTAAAATTATGTCTAAATCCATTAAATTTCATCAATTTTTTATATATTTTAAAAAGAATTTTTCTAAAAAAAATTATGTTAGAAATAATAAGTGTTTGAATTTTATTTATTCTTCATTAAGGTGAAATATTTATAAGAATATTTCATCTATAAAATGTTTTTACTTATAGAGGATTATAAAATCCCCTAATCAAGGTACTAGTAGGATATAAAGAAGTAAATTAGGCATTCCTGGCATCATGTTCTACAAAATCAAAATGATTGATCAGGAATGTATTAGAGATATATAAAACATATGTAACAAAATTTTAAAGGGATTATTAACAATAATTAAAAAATAAAAAATGGTGTTCTTATTAAATGGATACATCATGCATTACCAAACAAGTATCCCATCAATAACGATTTAAAAAAGGATATAAAATTCATTACTATGTACACTGTGTACAAACTCATTAGATACCTGATTTGATATAAACACTATATAATGAATAATTAGGATGATGAAAATGAAAAAATGCATAGATTAGATTTTAAATATTTTATAATTTTTTTCTCAATCTTTATTTTAATGGTAATGTTTAAAATTTTTAAAAAATATGCATAATTTATTTAAAATGATAAATGTATAAAATTTTCTCTATATAGGAAAAAATGATTCAATTAACTAAGGAAGTGGATGTTCAGAAAAATATTTAAAGAATAAAGGATAGAAATCTAATCCAAATATAGAGATAACATGTTATGAATATAGAATGAATAGGAATATTAGGTTAGGTTGTTCAAAATTGAAGAATAAATGGTATAAAAATTAACAATGAAATGAATTTAAATGAGTCTATCTTACCGATTGGAGCTATATAAAAGAATATGATTCAAGAAATGTAGACTCTAAAAGTTTTAAGAAAACAAATGATCTTTAATTTATATAAAAATAATAATAGGTAAACTTTTTACCTCCTCATTAAAAAAATTAAATTAAATTTATATAATCAAAAATAAAACCAATTTACAATGGATTAGTGGTTATATATTTTGAGGTATCTGAATCACTAATTTTATAGCTATTGTTTCATTGTTGTTTTACTTAATATATTGAATATGATCTTATATATGATTCATGGTCTAGTTCAGATTATGAATCCAATTTTTAATATATTAAAATTAATGATCTATAAAAATATAATCAAATAAAAAAATAAAATATCATGAAAGTATGTGGGTCATTTTTTATAATAGATAATATTTATAAGAAAAATTATAAATAAAAGTAGAATGTTGTTTCTAAAATTTTGAATCTAAAAATATAAAATTAACAATTTAAACATGCATATTTAAAATTTTATATTGAAAAAAAATATTGTGAAATATATTATTCATAAAAAGGAAAAAATATAAGAAAATATTAAAATTATAGCTTCATCCACTAATATTAACATTTGTATAATTTTTTAACTCTTTAAAAAGTAAATGGAATGTTAAAAGACAGTATAGATGGCGTGAAAGAGTTATTTTCTTAAAATTATTTTGTAAATCAAAGCATAGATGATTTTTAGTAAATAGAAATAATAATTGTATTGAATATGATGTTAGCATGTATCAAATGCAAATTAAATTTTTTCCTAAGTTAATCATTTTATATCATCATAATTTACTTGTTTAAAGTGTTCTATATTTAGATATTCTTATATATTATTTATTAACATTTTCCAATATCATGGCTATAAAATGGAATATTTATCAAAACAAAAATCATTTTTAATGGGATTACAATTTTTAAACATTTACCCTTGATCATGATATTAAAATTCTATAACCAATATTTTCATTTGTATATCCAAAAGTTTTATGAATATTAGGAATACTGAATATTCTTTAATTAAATGGTATGGTGGAATGAATTAGCATATATAAATGAAATAGTTTCACAAAATCCTAATGAATTTATTAAAATTTAAAATCTTGATTCATATATTCATACTATTTTATATTAGTAATACAATTTTAAAATAATAAAATTAATTTTTTTATCATTGAAGACCATTAAAAATGATTCGTTTAATAACCTGGGTAAATGAAAAAAAATGGTGAGAAAAAATTATCAATAAAATATACATATAGTGGAAATTATCATGAATAAATTAGTAAAAATCTCTTTAGAAAGGTATATATCTGAAAACACATTCTATTTAATCAATTACATGAGAAAAAAATACTTCCTTATATAATATTAATGTTTTAATCTCAAATACAATAATAACATAATCATAAATGAATGTAATGCATAATTATTATACTTCATGATCTAATTAGTTAGGATACCACATATATAAATAAATTTAACAATATATATTAGTACTATGGTTAGAAACCCATTAAATTTATCTATCTTATTTGTTTTATGTGACATGTCGATTCTTTAAGGGATATTTATAATGGGACTCCACATGTGAATAAAGTCCAATACATTACCCAGGTAATAAATGGTAAATTGAATTCCTAAATAATATGGCTTATAAATAAATAAATAAATATAGTAAATAATATATATTTATTATAATTTCCCCAATTTGTCAAATCACTATATGTAGAAATGTTAAATGGTTTAGAAAATTAACATATCCATGATATAATGATGTGGATATTTATAATTGATGTAATTTATAGTTAAAAATATTAAAAAATGAATATTTCAAGTATGATATCATTTCAACATATCCTTAGTGAATAAAAATTAAATGAATTTGTTTTTCTCATTATTAATATAAATACTATAATAGCGTTAAAACATTCATAATGAATATAACCATTCATTTAATAAATTAGTTATTGAAGAAAAAATAATAAAATATAAAATACAATTTTTTAATTCAAAACAATCGTGTAATCATGTAAATTAAGATTCAATGAAAATATTATTCATTATGGTGGAATAATAAATTCATATCCTATAGTATAAAAATATTCCTTTCATACCATTGAAACAGAATTTAAAATATACCTCATATAGAATACGACAAGTTGATTATTTTAAATCCATTTTGAAAAACGTAAAAACAAGGTAAAAATTACATTAAAATTTATAATTTGAATACTAAAAATGAATACTTTTAAAATTAAATTATATTGACATAAATTGAGAATGAGTGATTTTAGTTTATCACTAAAATTATATTTGTGAAAAAAATAAATTATAGCTTGATAACATTAAAATCAAATACCAGGGGATGAAATAAAAAAATTTCTAACATAATGAAAAATGAATTTTACTAGATTCATGATAAAATATTTAAATGGGTTATTTTATAAAAAATATATACAATATTTGGTGCATTAAAATAAAATATTATTTGATGGAGGAAAATTGAGACAAAAACTATTACCTCAGGTCTCATTTTTATCATTGGTGATCTATCCTTCTGTCTGATGAATTTAAATTTAATATAAATAAAGAAAAAATTTATTTTTTATCTATTATTTGAAATATTATTCATTTATGAAATTTTACCACTGGTTTATTAACAATTCTTTGTTAAAATCACGGTTCATGGTGGTTATTGTTACATTTTTTATTTATGTTTTGGATCCACAATATTGATTCATGTAATATGATAATTATTAAATCATATATATAATTTTAATAATTATATAAATATGAAATATATTACCTACATATATATTTATTGTAATCCATAAAAGATTTATATAGAAAAATGACTTACAAAATATATGGAGATCATATGTCATACATATTCATTAAACGCTGTCATCACTTTTAGAGATATGAAATTAAAGATAGGTAGATTATTATTCACCATTAATATATCATTTAAATCATATATATTAATAAGATCTATCCCTATTACAATACATGTGAAATATAAATTAAAATAGAATCAAAAAAATTCAAAGTGGTGGTAGTCCACACGTATGCACGAATGACGTTATAATTTCCCTATGGTTTGGGAGTTAAAAAGGTGTTTATAATATTATCATATTATATGTATAAATATGATATAAATATAATATATAAAAATTAATCCAATCATTATTCCCTTTTATAAACCTGGTGATAAAAATTGAATAGTATCGCTATGTGGAGATGATAAGCCATACATATAAACGAGTGATACATTCATATCCTATATGATTGGACAGAGTATGGATAATGTTGGTTTAGTAATCTTGATAAAATATGAATATCTGAATATATGAAATATGTAAAATTAATTATTCTATTATATATACCATATATTTATAATAGGTACAAGTATATGTAAATTTAATGATATCATATAATATGATTTCTTCTTCATTAAGATAACTCCATTAAATATATTCATAAGTAATATATGATTAGTATTTTGAAGAGATATGACTTTAATTAAAAAATAAAAAGAATTTAATAAGACCAATTTCCATGGATTGGTCGATCGTGATTTCTCAATATTGTGTAATTATTTTAAAGGAGGGGATTACTTTAATAATTGAGCTAAAGGGAACACTTGGAATTTATAAAAATACTAAATTAACAAAAATTCAATTATACATAAAATATATAAAAAACGTTATAATTGGAAAATAGTTTGATTATATGTTTATGTCCAATCATATTATAAAACATGAACTTATTTTCTTTATTTTTACACAATTATCATTAATATTTAACCCTAATTAACCCTTTTGAAATATACATTAATATTATAGTTTTCTATAAATTAACAGTTAATTCTGCTGTAATAAAATGAATAAAATGTTCCCAAATATGTCATTGTTTATTTTTAAAACATTATACCCAAAAAAATAGGAATATTCAATTTTTAGGAATTTTAAATAATTTAATAAAATATTATTTATTATAATAATAATTAATGAAAATTTTTAGAGGCATTATTTTATTTGGAATTAATAAAATAAATATATAAATTAAAATTTGAACAGTATATTTTATTATTTCCCAATAGTGTCATGTTATTCCATTAAATTTTATTATCACATTAATAACCTCAAATTATATTTCTTTTAATATTTTTAATATATTTAATTTTTTCCCTCTAGTTGAATAATTACTACATCAGCGTTGTATAAGAAATTAACGTATTTATTTATTCACTGAAAATGGAAATTTAAATTTTCATGATGAATATATACATTATAGGTTTGATATTAATATTTATAACTCAACATATCAGTGTTTTATCCCCAATTTGAAAATATTATAGTTATTAAAATCAAGAGTGTGACATTTGTTAATTATCCGTTACATAAAAGATTATAAAGGTTATAATAACACTAGAATGGCCATGAAAGGAATAATAATGGAATGTTAATAGATCATAGATGAAATTGAAGAGGAATATAATATTTATAATAGTTTTGGAGTCATTTTATTTTCATTATCACATTATTTTTAATAGTTAATTTTTTTATTTACATTCTATTGTGGTAGAAAAATTACTAACCTGACTATTCACACTTACCAAAAATAAAATGTATAAATTTAAAAAATTAAGAAAAAATGAGTTAAAATACCAAATTAAATTATATAAATTTGAAACAAAAAATTTTCATATTTTAAATTTAAATTAAACTCGCAAAACATGATTTAATATTTTATTTAGAAAAAAAATCCCTTTTTAAATTCAAAAATATCTTATACATATTTTAGTTACGAAATACTTAAAAAAATACAAAATAATATTATTTTAAATCATAATTAACTATTTAAAAAATAAACATAATTCAAAATAGATTTTTAAATATTAAATATAAAATAATAATAATAAATTTTCAATTACAAGGAATATATCTTTAATATTCACCAAAAAGTGAATCTTACAATAAAATTATCAAAAATAATTTCTATGATAAAATTAACATTATGAATTAAAAAATTAATATTATTTTATTTAATAAATTCTTTAAATGTTCTAGAACATACTTATAATATTTTATAATGAATGGAAATACATTTTTTTAAAGAAATAATATTTTAGAAGAATATAATATCTATGATAATAATTGATTGACTATTTAATAATAATTTATTAACACGTTTTTACTAATTAGTACCTTAATATATACTTCCTAATTTCTTAATATTATTTATACCTTATAACATAATGGAAATATTTTAATAATCAAATTTACATAATATTATTTTTTGTTAATATGAACATGGTGTTCTGTGTCACATACTCTATTAAACAAAAAAAATCCTTTTAAAATACTTTGGGGTTATATTCTCCCAACATAATGAAATTGATTCTTAATAATTATTAATTTTGTTTTAAAAAAAATTCATTGACATCTAAAAAATTTATTGTGTAAAACCCATATACTAAAAAATGATTCTCAATCTTATTGATAAAAAATGTTATTAGGATATATCATGTAAATCAGAAAAATTGGATTCAGAGTAAACAATTTTTGGGAAGTGAAAATATGGACATGGAAGAAAAAATGGATTCATAAGGATTAAAATCTAGTGATAGAGAACATGGTAATTTGATTCTTAAAAATCACCAAATCTTATATTTTTATTGTATAAAGGACAATTGATTTCTTGGGAAGAAAAGTAAATAGAAAATTAATTTATTTAAATGTATTTTCCAAAATGTGATGGATTATTTTAAATTCAAGATAATTACACAAGAAAATAAATATTATTGGTTTCATTCTATTTCATAATCATAATTTCATATGTTGGGCTTGCATCAATATATTACCAAATCATTTCTTATTTTGGTATATGGGTATTTGAGATGATGTTTTATTCAAGATCATTTAACAAATCATAAGATTCATACATATTTCTTATAGATACTACATATTTAAAAAATGGTTATTATAGGTTATCCAATATGATAAATCATTGATCAATATCAAAAAGTAGTGTCCAATGTTATACCTAATTCATTCCCTATGTAGTTAATCTTATGTCACCAAAAAATATAACTGACAATATTCATACAAAAAAATATAATCAATCATTATTCCTCAAAAACATAATCTTTTTTATAATGTATCATTTTAAATATTTGAATAAATTTATCACAGATACATATATGCTAAGTCGCTATTAAAATTATTCTTATTCCATTTATCATATATTACACCAATAACCTAATCATTAAATAATTTCAAAACCTCAATGTATATCTCCTAACATAGAGTAGTATTTACAATAATTTAATAAAATTATTCCAAAAAAATAATTTATGTCAATCCAAAAGGAAAAAATATGATTCAAATCAATTATGTGTCTCCTGGAATGTTATTTATCACATCAATATTTAAAAATAAAAAAATATTTAATTGTATAATATGCATCAGAAAATAAAATTATCATTTTTTTGTCAAATAGTGTTTGGAAAAAATGATTTAATTTCAAATATAATACCACATTAGAATGTTTTTTGTGATGCACACTTGTTTCCCTTTAGTTATGGGCTCAAGCCTCATGATTTTTTTAGACATGATAGTTTTTCACACAACATGTGCGTTATCCTTTTTCTAAAATTATAACATTTACACGAATGTGATAAATATCTTAAAATCACCTTCTATAAATATTATGATTTTATATATGATATATTACCAAAATTTTATATCTCTTTTATCCCAATAATCCGTAAACAACTCAGCATAAAACATATAGTATCCGTATATTGTTACAAATATTATTTAAATTATGGAAGAAAATATAAATGCCATATTCCCCACATAACCCTATCTGTAAAATATATATTATTACAATGTAATTTATTCCAATTAATGTCCCCCAAAATAACCTTAATCCTGGTATACTCCCATATAATAATATTATTAAAGGGTTATATATATGATTTTAAAATAATGAACCAAATATTGACTTAAATTTCAAAAAATAATTAGTTTTATACCAATATCTATCAAATACTATGGGTGATCAGTCCATAAATCTTGTGTTTTCAAAACAAACCATCATAACTCTAAATCACATTTCATGTTAATCAATACTGTTCTATATTGGTTTTAAAATACATAAATAATAACTTCTCATGAACAATCATTATATATTTTATGATTCTCATATATAAAAGAACATAATATTTTAAAAAATTAATTCTACAATACCGATACATATAAAAATATATTCTTACACATCAATTATTTATCTACTATAGTTCCTTTCTATGTATAGTAGATAACCCTTGGTTTAGATCATTCGTGTTGAATATTTCCATATTTTCTAAACATGAGATAATGAACTAATACTTTTGTTGTGGGATTTAATTTATTCTATTCCACAATACACTACATGTTTCATTATAAATTCATTGGTTTACTCAATTTTTTTCACATATAAAACATTTTCCCTTTCCTTTGATACATTATCCAAATTTAATCATTCAATATTTCTAAAATGAAATATATTTTTCCTTCATTCCTCTATAGTTCCCACTTATCAATGTCTTATTGAACTCGATATTTAGATTATGAGAGTTAGTAAAGATTACATTTTTGATTCATATATTGTTATAACTAATTATCAATAATCACAATATCTTTCACTCCCTTCATTATACTATTTTGTTTCTCAAAATTACTGCACTCTCCATCAAATTATCTATTAGCATGATTCCACATAGTTGAATATATTGACTAAAATGAAATACCATAATATTAGAAACAATAATCATAGTAAGATACCACATTATCTTTACCCTACTAAACATTTGGATCATATAAAATACATAGACATATACTCAATTCAAAACATATTTATATGTTTCCTAATATCTTCCCTCCTAAATCTATTTCTTAAGGATTCTACAAAAGTTCATTTTATATCACTTGTAACAAACCAAACATTAGTATTCCATAGATAGTTTCCACATTAGTAAGTGTTCATTGATGATATAAAATCGTTTCCCAATATACTGAATATTTTATTATTCTATATGAATAAATACATAAATTCTTCCAATATTATATTAATAAAAAAACTATAAACATTTCATATATAACCATTTTCATCTTTGTAACGAATTTTATAATTTTGGCTTCATAATTAATTGAACAATGAAAAATAACTATGAGATAAAATTCATATTAAGTGTCACATATAGTGGAAACTATCCTTTGAGAATATGTAATAATAAATATTTAATGGTAAATAACTAAAAAACATTACATTTTTTCCATAAATTGTGGAACAAATACAATCATGTATAATATTAATGAAATATATTTTTAAATAATACTAACTATATTCAAAATGAATATATGGAATAAATACAAAATGTCATTATTTGAGGTTTCATTATACCTATACATTCCAGTCCTTTCACAATATATTTTATAACCATTGGTAGATGCCCATTTACTCTGGAAAAAAAATTTATCTCGCTGGACCTATAAATGCATTACGGTTATAATTATAACTAGGAGACAACTGCCAATGCATATCCAATGATGTCATCATATATTGAATGAAATATTATAATAATAAAAAATAATGTATAAAAAATATCTATATTGATTATAGAATGTGTATTTATTAATAGATTCGCATTCCATAAAATTAGTGTATGTAGAAATGGTATATTGTAATGAAATTAACATATCCATAATACAAGGAATATGGTAATTTAAGAAAAATGTAATGTCCAATGAAAAAATAAAAACAATTTAATATTTTAAGTATTCAATCATTTCAACATATATTTATTTTTTCATAGGGAAAATAAAATATTTTTATAGATAAATTGTAATATCATAAAAATATTCAAACATTCATTAGGTAAATAACCATTCCATTTTGAAATTAGTCATTTAACAATAAACAAAATAATATAATTGGAGAAATTTTCATTTAATATCGTACAATAATCTTTTAAATTAATCATCAATGAAAATATTATTCATGATGTTGTGGAGTGGTTTTCATCCCAAAAACATTAAAAAATGTTTCCATCATACTATTGAATGAATATATAAAAAGTACCTTGTTCAAAAAATGTCTATAAGATTAATTTTAAATATTTTTCTAAAAAGTAATGCATGTTTAAAAATAAATTTAACAATAAAAAGGGAATTTTAAAAACACAATTTATTATTTCTTTAAAAAATATTTTAATATGCAATAAAAAATCAATTTTAAATAGCATCATTAAAAAATTATTTATTAATGGAAGTCCATTGCTGCTTGGTTTCTTTCCCATTTAATCCCCTGGATGATTTAATAATAATTTTAAAAAAATTTACCATGAATTTTTAATGATTCATGAAATAATATGTAAAATGATTCATTTAAGCACCATGTAAATGAAATTATCTGCATTACAATAACATATGTCTCAATGAAGTGAAATTGAGACAAAATCCCTTACATTAGGTCTGACTTATCACATAAGATATCTATCATATTGCATAATAAATTTTAACACATAATAATCAAATACATGAATAATATTAATATAAATTATATCATTTATGATCAACATATAACTTTTTATCAGTCATTTGTTTAAAATCGTTGTTAAAATCATTTTTTTGGTTTGTAAATATTTCACCTTTCATGTATCATATGGTATTGTGGATTAAGACCTAGTAATTTTATCATTCATAAATCATATAAATAATGGATATAGAAATATAAAAATAATATATATTCATTATATACATATTTTTTTCAATCCATACTTTTTATAGATAAAAAAAATTATTTATATCAATCATGTAGACAGTAGGACGTATATACACAAGAATGATGTTTTATGTTTTAGATGGTTGGATTTGAATAATGGTATATAGTTTTTAAATGATAAATAATATTAATTATAACATTTAATTAAAATATATTCATAAATTTCATCCAAATTATTATTGAATTAAAATTAATGTGAAAAACTGAATCACATCACTTCATAGAGGTGGTAATCCGCACATATGCATGAGTGATGTTATCATTTCCCAATTACTTGTAAGATAAGAAGGTATATATTATATTTTAATTTATTAAGAAAAAATATATTATAAATATAATATATAAACTATAGATCCATCATAATTCATGTATGTTAAATACAGTGATGAAAAATCAATTAGATCGCTACATGGAGACTATAAGTCCTACGTACACCCGAGTGATGCATTAACATCGCTTTTGATGGGAAATAGGGTAGAAAATTGTGGTTTAGTGATCATTATAACATTTAAATATATTTAGGATACTAAATTTATTATTTTATGTAATATACAATTTTTTAATATGATTTATTTGGTAATGACATTATGTATCCTCAAAATGTTGTATCATATTTTAGGATTTTATAATATTTTATTTAAGAGTGTGACTCACCTCCGCATCAACCAAGGTAATATATTAATAATTTATCACATTTGACATATACAATTATGTAATCCACTTCCCCAAGAAGGATAATATGGGAAAACCATGGGATTTTTTTGATATTGGATATTTTTTTATGTGGATTCCAAAACAAAAGTAATATATAAATCTACCCCTTTTACATTATAAAAACACAAAAACTCTTATTTAACCGCACTCAAACTGATTTATCATGTCCAAACTATACTGTATATTCCCTAGAGTACCCCAAGTGACATCATTTATTATGAAGCCCCTCCCAAGACATTGGATTCACACATTAAAAAAGTGTTCATTGATTTCTCATCTTCCACCACAATTCTTTATTATGATACAAGTTATTTATAAAATTATTATTTTGGGGAAATATATTAATATTTCCATCATGGATATAATTTAATATATAAATTTTTGTATACAACTTTCACTCTCATCCACCCATTTTATGAATTTTTATGTGATGTCACTCTACTGCTGAAATTGAATAGTGATTTTCCATTCCAAAGCAACTGTCTAGTGACTTGAATTCCATTTTTCCGATCATGGGTATTCATCTTAATACACATATAATTCTATTATTTTGCACATATATGAATCTATTCAATACTCCTTGATCGTGGAATAAATTATGATTACGAATGAATCTAGGTTGATTGGCCTATGTGGCATGATTAATCATGATAATGAAATGAAACTAATTGGTATGCCCAGAATATATAGTGCTCCAATTAATTAGATAATGGTTAGTATCCAGATACATTTCATTGGGAAATAGTTTTTAACTTATTCCCTTATGGTACTTTTTCCACCATGATTCCTTTTTTAATTTACTCTTGGTGTGTGTTTACGATGTAGAGTTTTAAGTTGTTCCTACATTTCTTAGGATTATCATGCTCTATCATGAATCCATGTTACTTTTTTGCTCCATTAATTTTCCTATTTTATAACATTTATTTTATTATTAATTATATTCTTATGTTATTCACCTACTGAGAATTATAGCTCACCCATTCTTATGTATAACCTTAGGTTATCCCATATAGTGTTTAGTATGAAATAACATTTTTATCTTGGTAAAGACGTTTTCAATAAAAATGTTTTTTTTTCATATTTTATGTTTCTATGTAATGCAACTAATTTCCCAAACACACTATACCTCAAAATAATTATGGTTGTATTATGTGTCACTTTATTTAATAAATCATTCTTAAATGTGATATAAATTACATTGTTGTTGTAAATATCCACACCCAATATCACATATTGGAGACCACATAAGGCACATATTACCATAGGAAAATCCTATAAGGTAATATAAGTCCAGTAATATAGATATTTACCTCCAAAAATCACTATTCCATTAGTGTTATAATCATATATTCATGCTTGAAAAAAATATTTGAAATTATCCTTTTCCCAAATCTACACCTCTTATTAACATTAGAATTTAATATTCCAAAACAAACAATTTTGGTTTTCACCTTTCTATATTAAAAAAACCATGAATCTCCAAGAATAAACAGATTGTTATTCCCATGAATGATATTCCATTGATAATTGACAATCTGGACTAGCTACTCAATAAATAGCATAACTAGTTCTAAATCATGAATCTCCAAATTCAAAACATTTTAAGGGTATAGATGATATATATTATGATGATAAAAATGAAATAAATCATGTATCTATGTAAAATATAATGGGAAATAAAAATAATATTTCATCTTTCTAATCGTATCATTGATATAGAACCATAACATGTATCTTGGGTAAAATAATCCAAATTTCATAAGGTAATGGTCGCCCAAATGGGGAGAAATTTTCAATCAACAAATTTCATGAATAGATAATTCATAAAGATGATTATTATGAAACACAAAATAATTATAATTGATATATTAAATCACGAGCAATCAATGTATAACCTGAGTGTTGTTGATATCCCATGAACATGTCTTGGCCCAATAAGTGATTTTTATCGAAATTGAACAGATAATAATGTTATTTATATGGGTAACCATTAAATTATTAGATGTACCCACGTTTTGGTATGAAAGAAAACTATAATTGTCACAAAACTCAACCAATCCCATGTGGAAATTTCAAGCACAACCAAAATCCATGTCACATGCAAAAAGAAAATCCTCTATAATAGGAATTGAATATGTGATTTTTTTCTATATATGTTTGGTAATACATATTAAACATGAATTTAAAAATGACATTATATTAAGAGAAATTTCTAAAATGGAGAGGTAAACAAGGTGATCATGTCCAATAAAAGAGGATATAGACCCCTATGTAATCTTTTTATATCATTTATATATAACTTTCTTAAATCCTCAACATTTTTGGAGAAATGAATAAAAATGTAATTTACATACATATTAAACTAATCTAACACCATCCAAAAAAATTAATTTCATCAACATTACATGATAGTAAAACAATTAAATACATGGAAACCTTATCCCATATACACATTACCTTATAATGTGTTTGAATGAAATAAGAAGGCTTTTTGTGATCAGACATGATTAATTTTTATATATAGTAATGAGGCAGAAAATCAATTATGTGTTACATCATACCTTTCAACAAAAAATTATGTTTCATTTTATAATTATTTTTAGAAATTATTGAATGAATGTCCTTGGTAATGTAATTAAAATTCTATAGATAATAATTTTCCATTGTTATTTGGAAAACATTCAAATACCTCAATAAAATACATCATTCTAAAGAGATTGAAAATTCATGGATGGTCTCCGCAATATATACCAAATTTTAAATACTCAAAAAATCATCACCTCAGGGATTCACATGAAGATCCTTCCAAAGATGAGATGATGTCAACTTCACGCAAGGAAAATTAATACTAGTATTTTCTCCAATCCCATTTAGATAAATATAGTAAATAATTACCCTCATTTCCCATTCATTATTCATATGTTCCCTATATAGAGAAGGAACTTCCACATTTAGAGTGTTTATGATAATATTAATTGTTCTTTATGCATATGTAATATCTTCGTCAATGGTATGAAGGTGATCTACCGAAAACATCTTCATTTGATTCACATCCATTAGTGAAATGATATAACTCAAAATTATATAGTCTAAATAGTATATGATCTTATTCCAACAAAAAGGAATCATTGCGTACACAAAAAATAATAAACAAATTCTATGTATTGAAGTTCACAAGTAGGGTAATTCACCTAATACAGATGATGTTAAAAAAAATCCATATCTCACTATATGGTATTTAAACATCAATACACATCCTAATACTGCACTTGAGTGGTTAAATAAAACTACACATACCTATATGAATTATAAAAAATTGTATATTTTGTTTGGAATCATTTCAATTATTCAATTTATTTTTGTAATAAATAATATCATAACAATTTAAACAATTTCGAGTTAATTGTAGTTAATGGTGATGTATATTTCTAGAAATCCATTATAGACTACCAATAATATCATTTCAAATATAAGAATCATCAAATTTCTATGTTGTTATGTGGATATTACAATATAAAATACAACATTCACCTTCTCTTGATCAACTAAGATGCCTTTTTAAAATTTCATTCCATAAAATACTAACTTCCTAAATCAAGAAATATAATTTAGATAATTTAGATAGTAGAATTTTAACATTAAATATTCTCATAAAAAAAATTTAACCACATTTTATTCCATATGTCTAGAATAAATATGAATATCAACCATAAATATGTCATTAAAGGTGTTACAGAACTTTGAAAATATCAAGTTCATCAAAACCATGAAACACATAAGGGAGTTAGAAAATTTATAATCAATCGTAAGATACTCAAATTAGATATATATTTTCCAAAAAGTGGTCATCATAATATCAAAATCTTTAACACTCACCTTGTGATATCGAACCAAAAAGTCTCTTTTAAAAAACCTTATTTCTCTATTAAACTAGATAAATATTTAATCAATTTGGGGAAAATTCTATTTATTCAAAATATTTACCATGTAAAACGAATAATAATATCAACAATGGTAAATAGATGTATGATCCTTATTCTAAAAAATCACGTGAGATAAAAAAATGGACATGAAACCTTTCACCATAAAATCATCCAATTGAATATTCAACTTTTTCAAATTTTTTCAGTTCCATGTGATAAGATACATTATATATCTTTTGAGTTTTAGTAAAGAAATCAACATAAAAATCCCCCACTAATTCTAGAGAAATACAAAAAAAATCATCAAAAATACCATAGGAAGAAAAAAATCTCATATACTAAAGGATAAGAGAAATGATTAATTGATATAGCAAATATCGATCATAAATGTTATGGAAGAGGAGGTCCTACAAGAGTAAAATTATGTTCCAACTCTCCCTAAAAATCCTAAAATCTCCAATAAAAGGCAATAAAGGATTCCCATGATAAAATTATAATAGTTCATTGTGGTAAACCATAAAATGTCAAAATCTATCAAAATCATTAATAAATAAAGAACATAAGTTTTATAAGAAACCATTAAACCACTTTTATCTCATGAGGTATCACTACTTATATTACATAGTGATTCAGTTCCTTTTTATGTTTCAAAATATTCAAAAATAGTGTTTTATTTAAAATAAGGGAAGTAACCATTATAAAATAAATAAGATAATATAAATAAATAAAAAAATAAATTACCTCTCACTCTTGAAAGACATAAATAATAATCTACTAGGGACTCATATAATCCATGTATCAACAACGACTCAGAGGCTAGTGGCAGAACCATGTTGAATTTGAAGCATAATACTATATGGTATATCCTTTAGTTTGTAATTATCATGAACCAAAATGATTATTATGAATAGACATATAGCATATTTTCATGTAGAAATGACAACCACAAGAATTTTATATCATTAGAGGTGTAAATAAATGTGTTTTACTTAACCAATCTTTCCAAATAGTTATAATGTAAATTAAAGAATGTTATGTATCAAAGAAGGGGAGGATTATATGACTACTAAAAGACACTTCCACCTCCCTTGTGAGTTTCATTCCACTTCCACTTAATTCCATGGGATTCTATGAAACTACCACTATATGGATGATGAATTCCAAAGAACAATGATGTGATGAACTGATCTTTTTTGGGTGGAAATGGTTACTATGGAAGGGATCTTGTTTTTAATAATGAACTGTATAACTAAATATTTTTATGGGAATTTTTTCGTAAAGTCTTGATTTTAAGAATCTGAATATTTAGTCATAGTTACTTCATGGAGAAAGGGTTATAGCAATGAAGATTGATGGTGGAGTTCAGTGGTTCTTTAAATTTAGAGGTTAGTATGTTATGGAGAGGTGAATAAATATAGTATCACTATGAGGGATTAAACGATAATACATAGTGAAAATAGTAAAATTATAGTCCATTTCACTTTTTTATAGGATCTCACCTCTATGTTGTGGAGTACATAAAAATAACTAAACAGTCTCTATTATAGAATAGAGACATCCATTTCATTATAATCCATTACATTTAATATGAACTATTGTGTATCCCAAAAAGCAGCACCATGGAATATATATTCCTTGAGTATCTATAAATTCTCAACGCCCATATGTCACAATATTCTCTTAGACATTCTTTAAAAACCTTTACTAAATATAGGTAATCATCAAGTGTTTTTCCTATCCCCACATGCTTGGTTTTTTTCCCGAAATTGAAGTGTATGATTTTCAAATTTATAAATAATTATGCCTCATATTATTCTCGGTTTCAATATTTGGATCTTGTTTTAATCTAATTTTTATGATTTTAGGTTTGTAATAATGATAATTTCTTTAATAGATCAATCGGGTTAGAGCTCAAATGTGACCCATATATCACTTATATATTGGTTTTAGAGTTTATCATCAATAATAATGAAGTAAAAAGATAGTTATTATTTAGGGATCTCTTATACTATTGTGTCATTCATACTATACTTTGGTTATCAATAATTGTTTTAACATAATTGATAGTCATCACATGTGTGGGTTTATGGGTTTTCCATGAGACCCATATATGACTCGTGATTATATGGGAATGTTTAAGTTGCTATATTTTATTTTTGATGTTGATAAAATATTCTTGTATGATTCTATTCATTCTAATTATGAAATTTAATGTTTTTCTCATTTAATGATCAACCCTATTGTGTTAAATTACCATGACATTAGAGGTAGTTATTTTGGTATTATGTATATGGGGACTCTCTTGATACGGTTATCCCTTCTATGGGTGTGCTCATGACATGTGACTATGCCAATGATGTACCTAAACATAGGGAAAGTGCATATCAACCATTATCACAGTCATATGGTATTAGAATCGGGCTTATGAAGACCTTGGGGAATTACATAATTAATAAATTTCATATGAAAACCTTTAGATAATACATTTTATTGATACTAGGTTTTAATTTCTTTAGGTGAGACTAATAATTAAGAAAAGATGTATTGACCCAAGGATATGAACCGACCTAGTGACTTGAGACCACTAAGAGATATGATTCTATCCTTTTAGAATCTTCTTATACACCACTGATATCATTATTATGTATTATAATTAAACCGATACAAATCTAATATGACATGGGAACATGGTATCATGGTTATCACATGAAAACTCAATATATATTTTTTAATGTTTATTTTATAATTTATATTTAATGGAATTAACCTATTTCACTTCATCAATAATGTTTAAGATGAATGTTTAGTATCTAACATGGTTTTATTACTCACACCATACACGAGCATCTTGATAAACATAAAGACATCATGATTCATGATTCTAGTAAGGGAAATCGGCATGTGGAAGACTGTTATGATAAGAATTATATTACATGTAGTGGTACTATGTTGGTATAAAGCAGATTACACAGTGTTTCATTATTTTTTGTTTCTTACTTTATATACCATAGTTTTTAATTCGATACCTAGATATAATATTATTTATTGAAATGAAATTGGTGGTATTTTTAATTATATTATATAAACTTATTTTTTATTTATTTTATGTTTTGTTATATTTTATTTATTTTTACAGTGTACGGTTTTGATTATTGTGGGTATAGACTCCCCACTTCTTCTTCACACACACACTAATAGTTTCTTCCATAATTATATGTGGAAGAGCATGTGAGGTCTTGTGGAACCACACTCAAGTGTTAAATGGGAATTTACGGTTTTGGGTGAAAAAATAGTATCAAATCCAAAAATCATTTCTTTTATTGTTTGTGAATTTGTGACATGTTATAAAGGAGACAGGTTTTGAGGAAATCAGTTTGTAGAGTTTTGATAGGGTTGGCTATGTCATGTGTGACTGACCTCAAAGTTAATGATGATGAGATTTTTGTTAGATTTTTATGTTAGTTGGGTCTGTTCATCAATAATGAGTAGGTACAATGGATCACAAGTCATATTTATGTATTTAACTATTCTATTTTACATATCATTTATTTAATAAAATATTTTCATATGTGCTATCTATTTAGGATAGACATGTTCTCTCTACTATTATAAAATATTTATTTTCATTCAAATTATGATATATCTATTTATCATTATGTATTTAAACATTGGGATTTTCCAATTATATATTTATATTTTTTTGACTAATTTGTATGTAAATAAGATTATGCTTCATCCATAGGTAGAATGTGGGGGTTATACCTTATGTGTGGATATCTACTATGATAAGTATTTTGGGAAAAATATCTTAAATGTAGCTTATAACCTATAAAGATTTATTCATATGATTTTTTATTGGAAATAAAAATATTGATATTTAATTTTCCAAAAATATATCGATGATGATGACAGAGTGATCTCTCTTAGGAGGACATTCCAGTTCCACCATAACAATGCAAGAGGATACACCTAGGCATACTGCCAAAACAATTATTGTTTTTTGGAATTAGATCAATTCTACCCAAGATAATTTTATTTTGTACCTTTTTAAAGTGAAATATTACAACAGATTAGGGGCTATTACAATCGTGACATCCATCTATATAAATAAACATCCTTCTAGGGCACTTAGTGGCAACAAGATCCCAAGGAATGTGTAGAAATAATTTAGATAATATTTAACTTATTCATGTCACCAGAGGACTGATTCAAGAATTTACTTGTATTCCAGATTTATGGAATGAATAGGTGACAATGTTATTCGTGGGGAATTTTAGGTAGATGTGGGGGAATTTCTTGTGTGATATTCCAATATCAGTTATTCATGGAATTATTTTCTGAAATGATTATCCAATATTATACCCATGAATTTGAGGATATTCAACAAGGATACATGAAATTATTTACATAATCTTCACAAATTTCCAAAATACATTCTTTTCTCCAATATTGGATGAAATTTATATATAATATTCATGATGTTTGAGATATTTATTCATCCTAAAATCAAATGTTTTGATAGAAGTTTATAGATAATGAAATTCTAAGAGTTTCTACATAGGTCTTTGACCAATTATACGGTAATGGATGAGGATAATTTTTTTTATATTTTTTCATCCTTTGGTAATCAACATAGTGGTCCTCCTACTACTATATTGAGAGTCACAATTTTTGTAGGAATATAAATATTGATGATTTAAAATGGTGTTTTGGTAAGAAGGCTATCGATAGTATGGATTCATCACTGGCATTGAGAGTACTTCCATAGTGATTTAACTTAAGTATGGTTGAACATTAATGTAGGATATACCCTAAAAAATAGGGAACTGTCATTATTGTGGATGGAATAGTAACTCACACAGTTTTTCTCCAGTGATTTGAGATTTTGTTTCAATAGATGTGGGTGATGAACAAGAATTGCGACTCTAGGATTTGAGAAGGATCCTCACCAATATGTTTATATCATTTGGATGAAATTTACTCTCGGAATTCATGCTCATCTAGATAAAATCCCATGATCTATGAATTTTTTTGGGTGATAATGGATTATGTTATGAACAACTATAGAAAGGGTCCATCTACAATTCAAGGTATAGTATTGATCAACTAGTCTATATATTCTGCTATTTTGGATATTTGAGCATCAAATTTTCATATATGTTTTCAATATTATCCTACTATCAACTTAAATATTATGTTGTTTTTTGATTTTTTTCACTTTTCATATCTGTAGGGATGAAATATAACCATATCTAGTTATGTCTATAATGTTCAATTTTTTTTTGTAATATATGAAAATCTATCTTATATTATGATACTAAAGAAGAAAATCTTTTAGCTGTTCATTAGAAAGGACTGGAAAAATTGTATTTCAAGTTTAAATAAACTATTATGAATGTTGGGAATATATTATTCCACCCATGGGGGGATGTTTTGGATTAATGTTGAGTGGGATGTTGACTTCCTCCCTGTTATAACATACTAGGGAATGATAAGACCCATCACAACATAGGTGGTAGGTTTAGTTGTCACAATAGAACTAGATTCATGAATATTCTCTATTCCTTGTATTATTGATATATTCCTGGATTTTTTCTATGTTTAGTTTAATTTCCCCTTCTAAAAATGGATTTTAGTTTGTTATTTATCTCATGATATGTTCATATAAATTTACAACAACTCATGAATTTATGTCACCACACTAGTTATGATAGGTTTTTATTTTTCTTAAGTGATGATAGGTGAAGGGATTCATAAGATATTTTATATCTATATTGGGTTATCCCATGATATTCTCTGTTATGGTTGATGGGAATATATGTCTATATGTGTAATATAGTATGATAAATCAAGTTAAAAAATTAAAACGTTTTATATATCCTATATGGGTAATCTATTTGACTAGTTTTAGGGAGCCCAAATTTTCTCGTAGACTAAACAATGTTAGAGATTCCATCAATTTTTTTCATAGAGGAGAATATTCATATGACAGTTTTCCTTGTTGATATGGTATATATTATTACCATATTAATACATTCAATTTTTTGAAATCCCTATCTGTCCTCATGGCTCCCATGAAGATGATCTATTCCCCATATCATGACTCTTTCATCCTAGTTATTATTAAAAATATTATTATATATTCAAATAATTATATGATATATACTGGAAATCATATGAAATTTTTATGAACACATTAATTTCCTATTACTTTTTCCATTATTTCTCAGTTTTCTTCTAGATATGAGAGGGATGTTTTTGTGGTCATATGATCATTGATCCTGGAATTTATATGGACATAGTGAATATAGTGGTTTTTATATATGGGGATGTACCATTGAATATATTTGATATTAGGAGTTTCCTCATATTTTATGGATATAGATGACCTTTTAGTCAATATTTCTCTACTTATAAGCATAGATTATGGTGCATACAAAGAACAGGGTGAGGTTTGTATTGAAAAACTAGAGTGATGAGGGATTAATTTATTCAAATATGTGATTGATTAAATCTTTAATTTTTATTTTTCTAGAGCCTGGGTTTGGATGCATTGTGTAATGTGATGCCTCATGTGTTTGTTTAAATGATTTACATATGTGGATGGATCATTTTGTTTGTATAGTTCACACAACTATATAAACATGGGTGTAACTACATGAAACAAGAGTTAGTGTAGGAAGTTATGGTCCATGCCCAAATTTTTCATGGATATTATCTTCTCATTGAGAGGTTTATTCCATACATTAACCTCAAGATCCTTCATTATATCATATCTCACTTTGATCTGAACACATGGAAAAGTAATTGTTTGGAGTATAAATACAGATTTCATATTTATATTATTTTTTTATAATGAATGGTGATGTATTTTAGATTCCCCAAGTAGGAAGCCATCAATGAAAAAACACCTTACTGAGATCAAATCACAATAAGAAGGGAATATGATGAGTTTAATGGAAATCAGGATTGAATATGAATATGAGGATCATGGTTTCAATATTGTGCATATTTGAAAAATAAATTTTTGTTAGTGGAGGAAGTTAATACTAATCAAGCATCAGATCCTAAGTGTGACACGAAGTGAGGATGATAGGTAAGTTTTGACCCTTTTCCATGAAAGTTGTCAAATGGTAATGATATGATTAACATATATTGGATCGTTTTAGTTTTCACATCGATGAGAGTTTGAGAAGATTAAATATTATCATGTTTAAAAATAAGAAATTAATCAAGGGTCAATGATGATATACCATTAAATATTATTTTATATCACATGGCCTGGTATGATGATAAAAACCATGAGTTATTTTCACAATGTCTTCTGTATTGAAGGGTAATTGATAGGAATAATTGTTTTAGGGGTACGATTCTGACTCATTTTCTGATGATGTTTCAGTAGTATATTGTTACTATTGAATTTGTGATGGTGTTACCTTAGACCAGAAGGAGTCCTGATGCATATTGGGTGATAATTGGTCAGCTAAGAAAATTTACTAATTTATAAAATATCCAAGTTACTAATTCCTAGGATGTTTTAGGAAATATATATTTAAAATATATTATAAACCTAAACGGAGTTTCCATGATAATTTTATCAAATATAGGTATTATATTCATGTTATAGATTTGGTGGTTCTTACAAAAAGCTTTGAGTACATAGTTGTAACTTTGAAAAACAAAACAACTATAGACTACTGGTCCATTGGGGATGATTATAGAAGTATTTAAAGTCATATTTTGGGAATGTATACTGAATTTTAGAGTAGTTTGAGATAATAATATATCCTTTTTTCAATCTATGTACAATATCATCATTGGTGATTCATTTCAAAAGTACCCTTTTTTAGGTTCTCTCTGGATAACCATATCGTTCGCTTCTATATTTCCACTAGAGATGTGGGGATGCTATTATATAAATGAGCATCATAAAAAAGACCTCTCATATATATCAACTAGTTAGGATGTGGTCAACCATCACTTAGTGAAGAATAAGTTCATATAATAACCGAGGAGATAACATTTGGAGTTTGATTTTAGTAATAGATATTTAATTTATGCCACTCCTCTATTATGGTATCAATGTTAGCATATGAATAGAATGATATATTTAAGCATTATTTGTCAGCATTAGGTTTCATTTTGTACAAGGACTCCGCCTTACCATGTGGACCATCCAACCTATTAACATGGTATTCATAAAGATTGGAAAGGGTATTATCTTTTTCACAACATGATTAATTTAGTTCATGTAATCTACTATGAGGATATTTTCACCAGAGCCTAATGAATCGTATATATAATTCCTAGTGTTTATTTTAGATTAGAAAAGTAAATTACTTCCGGAAAAGAAAAATCCACTTTTATAGAACCTATGGTGTTATGGAAAATCCTATTATGAATCATGGGGTTGGGAATAATATTTTTGGACACATTGGACGTAGTTGTTTGGCCATGACTCAGGAAGAATCATATAAATGATTAAATATATTAAGTGGTGGAGAATTTAATCTTATAAGGTTTTTAGGTGGAACTAGATACTATAACATTGATATTATTTTATGTCATAGAGGGTAATTTTGTGGAGTGGTTGGGGAATTTTGGTATATTGAATGGATTTTATTATTCTTGCTATTTTTCATTTATGTTGCAATGACCATGGCTTAGAGTATTGAGTCATTTAGTTCGTTTTCATTGGTTCTTCCAATTTTATGATAACAAAATCATGAAGTGTTGGGTCCAATATAGATTCATTGTGAGGGACAATATGTTATAATATACCAATAAAAATTTCACTATAGTCATTCTTTTCAGGAGAATATAATCTCTCTAAAATAGCATGGTTTCTAGATAAACTTCTGACCATGGCACCATTTATTTTTTCATAATCCCTTTTGTTGATTTCCTTACTATTTTTTAATTTTTTACTTTATAGACTAAAGTTATACACCTGTACACTATCTTCTCCAAACTATCGAATTTTTTTTCTAGTTGATATATTTTTACTATAATTATATCCTTTCAATCAATTGGTGACTCCAATGAATCATCAATATCTCATCTAGCACAATGTTGTTCAATTCGTCCATGAAATTAGATGTTGATATCATGAAATTTTTATAGGGGTATCCCACATATTATTCTAGTGTTTCCTTCTTAGATATTATTTTTGGAATACAATCAATATTGATCTATAGTTGGTTAAAATGATACAATGTGTGATGGATAAATAATGTTAAGGCTCTAGTGTGACTCAAATATCAAATCATAATGGATTTCAATGTTTATCGTCAACAAAAATCATGTATGAATGTTACTACCATTTAGGTTCATTGTTTTCATGTATTTCCTTACTATAATACATTTATTGAAATAGAATGTTTTTAATTTAATTATTGTGATCACATGTATGTTAACATTTACCTCATGAGACCCATATATGATTATTGATTCTATGAATATGTTAATGTTGATTGTTTTCATGTTTGATACTAATAACATGTGGTTTTTTATTGCTTCTTATTCTAATAATGACCTATTTTATTCCACAAATGTATTATCTACCTTTTTTAGTAATTACCCATCATGTAGACTTATTAAATTTTTTATATAAAATAGTTAGACAATCATGACATAGTTATCTCTTAGAGGGTGAGTTAAAATGTCATGCGATGAAAACAATTATGGACCTGAACACATGGCAGGGGCCTAAAGACCGAGAGGCAAGATCCAAGGAATTGACATCAGGGTCACAATGATCCTGTATCATTACCCAAGGAATCAACATTATATTATTACATTAAGGATTGAACTATGACAGTTATTGGGTATTTTGATATTGAGGCTTTACCCATGATAGATAAAGTATGTAATAACCTTATGGCCCAACAACACTTTCTACCATGAGACTACTAGAGATATTCTACCATAATTTTGTTTATGTATTTATAACCCCCAACATATTCTTATTATCCTTCATGTATGAAGAAAAATCATATACAATTATTTCTTATGGTGTCTTGGTTAGTAGATAATGCACTACATATGAATTATAATTCCTTTTGAAGCAATTATATTATCTTGTATTAAACCCTTTATAATTATTTATTCATGTTATGTATATAATGGTGGATTCCTACTATGTTTTATTACCCACACCTTCAATTGTATTCTCAATATTTTTGAATACATCATGATTCAGGGTCTATGTTTGAGTAAGGGGCCTATGGAATATGGATTAAATGAGGTTCATGGATATCATAATAGTACCATAACACTCTATGCATGATTATATATGGTTTAATTGTTTTTATACCTTCACATTTTACACCCTAGTTTTTCTTTCCATATTTGGTGCCTATATTATTTTTACATGTTGAATGTGTGAAATTTATTTTAAATATGTTTAATTTTCTTCCACTTTAAATTATGGTTTTTTATATTTTTTATTTTCTATAGAGTATAAATGTGGTTACATAGGGTATAATATCCCCACTTCATTCTCAGACCCTTACATCAAGTAGGTACCCTATTCTGTATGATGAGGTACACATATTGTCTTGTGGTGACAATACTCGATTTTTGTCCATCGAAATTCAGGATTGTTATTTACTCATTTCTTTCAATCCGGGTCAATATCATTCATCAACACTCTTTCAATCACATAAACATAGAATTTATGATTCATTATGATAACATGAGGATGTATATCATCTTAGAGGCCCATATGGATCCTATAAACCTTTAACATATCATTCACAATCTCATTTAGAGAAAAATAGATCATTATAGAAAATTCATTGGTGTTCTCATTCATAGTTCAATCGCCAGACTAAAATGCAATTAAGCACATTGATTTAGATATCATCATTTAACTGGGATAATATAATAAGGGAAATATAATAGTGATGTCTTTCCACTCCAAGCCTTCATAATTTATTCAATAAATCACTCATTACCACCAACTTCTTCTTGGGATCACATAATTATTATGATTACAATTTACCATAAAAAAATATAATGTTTCAATAATGATAAAAATCCATTTCAACTTCCATGACCATTCATCCTCATTATGTCGATAGATCATCTCATGGATGGGTAGAATATTTTCATGGATAAACTCTCACTCTTGATCATTAATTCCTCCTTTTCAAGGATGTACCTCTCTATCATTAGTCTGGAAAAGGATGAAATTCTGGTATATGGCATAGAATGATCCCAAATCTCACTCAACAAGATTATAATCAAAAATGGTTTTAATCACTAAACATAATCTACACCACCATTATGAGGATCTAGATAATGTCTTCTATAGTTAATTTTAATACATAAAATATAGTAATATCACTATCATATAAATGAAAAATGTCAATTTTAGCCAATAGAAAAAAAAATTAATTAACTGATAGAAGATCACACTCATATATATAGGCATTCTTCCAAACATCCTATGGTATTTAAATCCTTATTACAATGAAATATTTTCTATAACTAACTGTCAAAATACCTAATGAAATTTAAAGAATACTATCTCATTAATTTTAAAAAATACAAATATATGATCAATTTAAATATGAATGAAAACAACCATTGATTCCAATATTTCCTAATGAAACTATAGTTATCCCTTTAATTTACACCCATGTAATCCTATGGGATATCCCGATAGAAATTTTTAATCACAAAAACTAGTGATATTCTCTTGGTATTCAAAAAGAACCTTTAAAATTTACATTACCAAAAAATATAAAACTGAAGATGATAACACATGAATATGTAATATAGACTCTATGTGAAAGAACAAAGTCAGATAGTGGAAGATTTAATCAGAAAGGAAAATTTTTCTCCATATTAAAAAACAAATTATAAAGTGAATAAAAATAATATAAACACATATCTATATGATATATATTTGTTTTAGCACACCATGACACTACCACACTCCCAATCCCTTCTAAAATAGATACCAACCCCCACTATAAGAAGTTTTACCTTTCCTAAATTTATGTATGAAAAGATCGAAACATAAACACTGGTATTACCATAATGTGATATAATAATCATAGTAAGATGCCACTATGTGTTTGAGAATAATTAATTATATGTTAAATTAATTATTTTAATATAAAAAAATAAATTCATCTAATGATTTTGAATAGTTAATATATAAATATAAAAATTATTACTTTCAAATTATTTAAAAAAAACTAAATAATCACTTTTTTAAATAATAAATTTTGAAACCAGTTTCATTTCAATTCATTCAGTTCATTAAGAAATAATTTTATAGACTGAAAATATATAAATCTAGAATAAACAACAATTCCACTATGTGATTAAATATAGGAATTAAATACCATGCTAAGAAATGTCTATGTTAATTGGATTATCACACAATATTAGTGATCAAAGTCCACCTAGGGCATATTTTACCATGTGAATACTAGAATAAGATTATGAGTCAACTTCTATAAGTGTCTCATTATCTCAGAAATTGATTAGTTAATGTTAAAATAAAATATCCTGGCTATACAAAACCTACCATGTATAACAATATTATAGCAATTATACTTGTTACTAATTACCCATGGTCCCCAAGTTCCACAACCGACACTTGGGGATTTAAATATTCAATTTCACAGTAATTTAGGTTTTACACTACATCTAATAGGGATGATTTTATTTAAAAAATTCAAAATATTTTATTTATTGAAACCATTATTTAAATATACCAAGGGGGTTTTGAAACCAACCCATAATTTAAAAAATAAAATGAGAAATCTATTTTACCTAAGGTATAAAAAATGTTGAAAACATATCAATTATAAGAAATTATATAGAAAAAATTGTAAAATCAATTTAAAATTAATATGAATGAATAATTTATAAAATAATTAATTTAAACAAAACAAACCAAATTGATACACTTAGATTTTTAACACCTGCATGGGATATCTAGGTGAAGAAGAATATAACGCTCTAATAAAATAGGAACCCCCCCCATTCCATGAATTTATCAATAAAGAATAACTAATTAATAATTTTATATAATAAATGAATTGATCATAGTTATATACAAAATTGATTGCGGATGAGAGGACCATGGGAAAAATGTTCCATGAAAAAACTCTTATTTACATTATGGGAAAAATAAAATTGTCATTTTTTTAGCATATAAATTCATATTCTGTGATAACATAGTAAATATAAGATTTATTTTAAAAAATAAAGGTTATTTAGTAATGATATTAAGAATAATTTTGACCATATAATTAGATGTTGTTTTCAATATTCAATGTACAGTGGACCATTATAATAAATCTATAAGAGGTCTAGGATATTCAATTTATCATAGAGTAATCCCTTGGGTCAATATCCTAGGATCTAAGAGGAAGAATAAGAAAGCGGGGATATATTTTGGGATTATAAAAATTAGTTTGGGGTAATTAATTTTTGTCCCATGATTTGATGCATGGTTTGGAAAACTGGGTTCCCACCACGGGCCCCTTTTTGAGTTAATATTGGAGCCACACAGATTGGAAAAATGTTTTTACTAACCATACAGAAGCCATAAAAAACACATGTGTCTGATGTTGTTTTTTGGATAAGGATGCACTATTCGTCTTAATCATGGACAAACCATACTCCTTCCATTGATTTTTGAAAAAAAAACATACCTTCTTACATGGGAATACAACACATTTTTCTCCTCTGAATTGAAAAACTATGTAAAATCTGAAAAATTCAAAAATGTCACAAACCTAACCCAGAGGAATATGTGAACCATTATAAAATTATTCTTAGAAAACAATGGTTGTTGGTATATATATGTGACATTGTGGTGTGAAATAACAATAACCTTTTTAAAGTATTTTTTGAATAATATTCCAAATTATCCTTATAGTTTTTAAAATTCTACTTATTATTGGTCATAGAATGATGGTTTTGTCACCATGAAATTGAATTTAGACATTCATATAGTGAACCGATACATTCTAATTATAGAATAAAATATACCCTCATATAGAAACATAATATCTGATGAAATAACACTTAAAAATGATAATCACAAAATTATTAGGCACATGGGATTCTATAGTTTTACATCCATATAAATTCATAGATAACTACATGGCACATATTTTTTGAAGTGATTCACTATTTCTGGAAAAAATAATTATTTAATGATAGTTTTCAACTATAATAAAATATGACATTAATTATTTTTAGGAAAAAAATATTAATATTTGAGGACACATTATTTTAGAAATCCACATTAGTAGTTATATTGGATTAAAATAAAAATTTATATCATATATTTTGTATCTATTGAAATATATTTTTCTCAGTTAATATTTGGTAGGTTTATTTTATATTACTATTATAACATTATATTAAATTATAAAATTAAACTATAGGTAATTCATGAAGTGTAATTTTTCAATCATTAGTGTTCTTGAGTAACCTATTCATGTCTCTCTGAAATTATTTTTCAATGTTCCATCCATTTTGGAAAATATTTTTTTTATTTTCATAAGAATTTTCTCTAGACACATATTCTTTATTTTTATCATATAGCAAACTAGATAAAATTCTAATTCAAAAATCTATTAATATTAAATTTAATTGTTCATTTATTATCCATATGTCCATAATATATTTCAAAATTTTAAATTTCCTAATTACATTTGGAGAACATTAAAATAAATACTCATAATTCCCAACGTATTGAAATTTAATATAATAATTGTATAATTTTTTAATCCAATAATGATTCAAATGATTAGAATTTCCATATTAATAAAAAAACTAATAATGTTTTTTAATATATATATTTCATTCCTCATTATTTATAATGTATCCATTTAACACATTAATGTTATTCTATTATTATTGTATAATTTATATAAATTGTTAAATAAAAACATTTAATGAAATGTTTTTTACATTATACCAACTACATAATACTAAATTCCTATTTTTTGTTGATGGAATCATCAATTTATCAAACTGGTTATTTTTTCATTCTATATGACACATAGTTAAACAGACCATATGTTTAAATGTGTAATATAAATATATGTGTTGTAAAGAATAATTTTACTATTATTATCACGTATCCATGTGAGTGCCTATTTTAGAGGAACATTTAGAGTCCTTTGACTATCATGTGTAGTGTTCAAACAAATGAAAACCTCTACTACCTCAATATAAATTGGGTGTGGGTTTTGATGTCCAATTTATCATTTTGGGATATGAAAAATTTAGAGACAGTGATTAATAGTGTGTTCTAATAAAACATAGTGGATGTGGATCACAATAGGTGGTGTAGTGTTCAGTGGAACATTGGGTACTTGATACTGTGTGACCCAGATGGCATGGATGATTTTTATTAAGACAGTCAGTATTATTTAGGTGGTGAGGGAATCTATTTATACATACATTGGAATAAACATCTATTTGTATTGGTTTTCATGGTTTGCTATAGTGCTAATAACATACATGCATGAAAGGTTGTATTTTGTGGTGGATTCCTAGTGGGTTATTAGATGATTGATGTTGTGATGATTCAAGTTAACTATAGTATCTTGTATTTGGGTTGGATTTTTATATTTGAGCCTCTGATGATTTGATTCATATCAAGGGTAATATATCAACCTAATTCAAATATGATATTTATTCCTTTATAAAATATGTGGTCTTTACCCTTAATAATTTTTAAAACGGTTATTATAATATATAATGATTCATAAAAACAGAGTGGTAGTATTTTTAGTAAATATTTCCCCATAATTATGTACTAGAAAATTAATATACATACAACTAGTGGATTAGTTTATTATATATAAACTAGTTTAATTAATTTATCACTTCTTCAAGTATTTCATATTTAACACATATCCAATTATGTAAACTGTAGTATTCACATTACATTAGTTGTCTCCTTTGTTCCTAATATGTCCATTAATTTAATAAATATAATACAATTGAGAAAATAGAATATATAACATATGAAAAACTGTAGTATTTAGAATATTTAATCTATTGTTTTATTATATCCCCAATCATGTGGAACAATTTTTTCAACCAATATTTTATTTTATTCATATACTCTGATATTCTCCTACCGAGTGATACATAATAACTAAAACGGACTCTGAATATAACTATTGTAACCAATATATCAGGTATACAAATTTTAAATTATTTTATCAAAACTATACATAGTAAATAAAATATAAACACACATATATATTATAAATTCATAATGTATTAGGATATTAGAAACATAATATGATATTCATGAATATAAACTGATATAAATTTATTTTATCTCCAATGGATTTTTTCATTTAGATTATATTAAAAATTATGTAAATGTAAAAATTTGTAAAATATAAAGATATTTTTTCACAAAAATCAATTACATGACCTCATACAACTAAAATAAAAATATCTATCAAATCATCATTGAATAGAAATGATATATTGTAAGAATTTTTATTTTTAGTTTCATTTAGTTATTTGGATATAATATTGATTCTGCTTATAAAAATTGGATCTATAAAAAAAATTATCTTCATTAGAGTTTTAATTCTTAATAATAGGATATTTTATACATTTTATTAATAGAGAATGTTCAATTAAAAATATAATTGTATTAATGTTATTATTTTGCCATTCATTTGAAATGGATAATTGATTATAATGAAATGATATAACTTGGAATACATTGGATTTAATTTTGGGAAAATGAGATGATTTTAAAATATTCTAATAAAGAGGCATCTTATTTGGAGATGGCTGAAATGAAACAAATGTGTTCTATTTTATTATAATAATGAAATTTATTTATTTTTTCTCTCTTTGATTTATTTAAAGAATTATAAGATTTATAAAATTTGAAATAATTATATTATGATGGAGAAAATGAAATGGATAATAAATTGTAAATTGTATTCCTATGTTTAAGGGAGATAAATAAATTTTAATAGGTTGAAATTAATGGGACTCGACTCATTTATTTGTATAAGTTATACAAAGGGTGTTTGAATTTTTGAATTGCGAAGTAATGTCTCTAAATAGAAATGAATCATACTATATTCTCTACATTGATCGCACTTTATATCTAAGTACCCAATAGTGATGGTGAAATATTATAATGATGTGATTAAGTGGTAGTGGTTTAGAGAATATATAGATCAATTATTATAATATATTATTATGGAACTAATGATTCTTAGGAACAAATTTTTATTTTATAGTATAATTTATTAATGAAATAAAATTATTATTTTCATATTTTGTCTCAGTATATGGTGAATTTTATAATTTTATTATATTATTAAGAAATGTGAACCAAATATAATTTTGAATCTAAAACCCATTAAATATTTCCCTTTCCCCTTTCTTATTTTATAAATTAGAGAATATGATTTACATTGGTCTATTACAAAAAGAATAGGGAATGTGACAATAACTAGAGTTTATATATTCTAAAATGAAAAGTATTATAGGGCATTAAACATTCTAATAAGATCCATATTGATTCTACATTGGTATATTCTAATGTTGGATATTTTATGTTATCCTCTTCTAAATATAACATTATTTATTTAATATTTTGAACTATGGTTTATATGTAATTTTACGATATTTGTTGAGTATTATCCTCATAAATTTAACCTTCTAAGATTGTTAGAGATAATTTAAATGAAAAAATCTTTAGCATCTATATCATAATATTTCCTAATATGGAATTGATTACATGTCTTGTGATCTATGCGTCTTTTAATAGATTGGTTTTCAAGGTATTTTTATCCAATATTTTAATGCAATTAATTTGATTTAACAATAGGATAATTTTTCTAGATATTTAATGAATAAAAGCTATGATGTTATAATAATATATATGATTTTTTTTAAAATAATAAATTGATTTATTTTAGGAATTTCTTTATAATCATAAATAATAAATTTAATGTCAAATTTTGTTTCATAGATCTAATTTTTTAAAAATATTAAATATTTTATAATTTTTTAAATGTAAATAACTTTTTGGGACTTAATTCATTGAAAAAGCCTTATTATATGTCTATGAATAGAAGTGGTTTAGGTGGAATATAATAAATGTATTCATTTTGGATGTTAATGATTCACCTCATAGTTTTTTTCGATTATAAATTGATAAATTATTTATTATTTATTATATTTTTCATTATACCTTATTTCATTGAAATATTTCATCACTAAAAAGACAATTTTTATTTTTTATTATTTTTAAAATAATATTTATATCGTATTTATTTATTGATTTCAGTTTGAATTAATGATTGAAATTTTAAAATACTTTCAATTAAAATAATTATGTTTTCAAAAAAAATATTATGGTTTAAAATAGATCAAACATGGGAATAAATGGGGTTTATTAAATAATATCCTATTTTGTGAATATTTAATCACCTCTATTAAGATATCATTGTGTGTATTTTCGTATCATTATATATATAATCAGAAGATATAATGATAATTTTTCCATTAATGACTTCTCCATATATCTACATTTATGTTTGGATATAACATTGTTTCACTATGTTCAAAAAGATGATATTTAAATACATAATGTATATGTGTACATATTCCTCCATTGGTAATCATGACTTGGTTATTTTGACTTTTTATTCAACCACTACATTTTCACAGAACATATTCATGGTTTGTAATTAAAAACATTTTGACACATATATAAATTTTTTATTTATGTCAAATAATTATCCAATAATTATATTAAATACTGAACACAGTTTTCAATTTTAATGATATAGAAATATAAATTAGATTATGTGATAATAAATCATGAGAACATTCCATGGATTTCCCCATGGGTTACTAAAAAATTTTATTACATAGTGATTTATTGTTTAGCAGTCAGATATCATGTTAGCAAGGAAATGATTATGGTTAGATCTCATTTGGTACCAATAAAAATCCCTAACACACCACAGTATAGTAAACACTGATTTTGTTGAGAGTTCAGGTATAGAAGTTGATTTGATGATCCCTTATAGAATGTTATTATTTATATGTATTTATTGCCATGATAGGATGGGATATATAGTTTACCCTTTATTTGATAAAAAGATAATAATTTCATGCATTTAAATTATATATAAACATTATTTAATTACATTGATGTGGTTCTGGATATTGTTTCTAATGTGATTTAAAATGTTTCCCATATTTTAGAATAATGTTTATGTAATTTTTTAAAATATCCACGTAAAAAATTCAATTAATGGAAGCATTTATTTTCAATAGAGTTTATTAAATGATAATTGATTTTTTTTTATTTAAAAATCATATGATGAGTGTACATAATATTTATATAATGTACATTATTTAATTATATGTTCTTTGGTATTATATAAATTTCTATAGAAAATAAATATGAATTAACTATTATATACAATAGTTTCCTTGATCATTCATGAAATATAATCTTGTAATACGAATTAATTACTATCAACTTAAATATTAACATTTATATAGATTTATTTAATTGATGAGTAATGAAATTAGAGTGGATTACATTATATGTTAAAGCATTATAATTTCAAAATTATAATACTAATATACTTATTAGAATTTGTGGATTATAGAAAACATAATTATTATTATATAATATCACCAAAATTATCACTTTCAATCATATATGGGATGTTTCAATGTTGGAATTTATGAAGAAATTCTAGATGGAGTTGCTTATTAGTGGTTGAAACTATTATAAAAGGATAGTTACATAAATATCATATATAATTCCGGTATTATAAGTTTTTTATTTATAATTTTTACACAAATATCATGATACTATCTAATTAGTATGTATTTATAAAGTGGGAAAGAGAAATAATATAGTGGAAAAAGATGCATCCCACTTTATATAACATTTATTTTTTATATGGATTTTATTTTATATTATAAGATATATTCCAAATGATTTTGGTCGATTCGTCACCATGAGATAATGCAAAATATTAAATTTTTTATGATAAATTCTTATTCAGTAGTTATCAAAGTAGAGGTGGTGGGAAAAGATTAAATATTTATTGTTATAGATGAAAATATTTTTTTATTGAACTTGTAATGTAATTGATGTTGTAGTTGGATGATATAGAAAAATTACATTTTACAATCTTTTGTAAGAATAAATTTATAATCTCAGATTTTTCTTAAGGGAGGTGATGTCATAAATTTTATCACTATATTTTCTATATTAATTTGATGTGGGGTTACCTTTATATTTCCAGATAATATCATCATTAAGGGTATATAAGACTAAAAATGTTAATTTAATAGGGAATATAGTATTAGAGAACCCGAAAAATACATGTTTCAGTGTCTCATTGAAAAAGATCAATGAAATTTTTAGCTAAAACATAGCTGATCATTGGTTTTTACACTCGATAATGGTATATGAAGAATAATCACAAACAACTCATTATAGTAGAACGTGTTATGAATTATCATGAATATAGTGTTACAATATTACATTATACATTTATTATTTATTTTGATCTTTTATTTACTTTTTTTCATAATTTAATTTAATTAATTAATTTATAATTAGGTAATAAATTAGAATAATGTTCATATATAAATAATTAAAAATGAATTCTATGAAGCCTCGTAGAGTAATTATATAACAAGGACTCAAATATTATTATTTTTCCATTATAATCAGTAATGTTGAAATCTTATGGGAATATATAAACATATAGATGATAATATATGATATAATAACATGAAAATAATTTATTTTAATGTTTAATAATCATATTGATTATTATGGCCACAAATTTTCATTAAAATTATGTGATAGGATGGATCACACTTTTTCGGTGGATTGCGGAGTCAATTATTGATTCTTGTTGAGTGGGAAATATTTTAGAACATTAGATCATAAAAAACAACTAAATTAATTGGTTTTCTTAATTATGGAGTTCAATGAAAACCATTAGTATATAGTGGTTCAAAATATTTTATGGATGTGTCTGTAGAAATGTTTCTAAACTTCCACAAGAGAGAAACATGGGGTCCTTAATTTATTTTATTGTGAAAAAATAAAATATTTATTTTTATATATAATTGATTATATAAATCCATGATTACTAATTCATAAGTTGGTGGATTAGGGTGGGAAATGATTTATTAGAAAAATTATATCAATGTTGAATGTGCTGATAATTTTTTCTAAAAAGAATTATTTTAACTTATGCTTATGAATCATGTAATATAATTTGAACCTAGTGAAAGTTAAATATATGTCTCTTTTAACTTGAATTAATGATAATTTCAACAAACCATGAGTATTTATGTGGTTTACATTGACTAACATAATGTTTTTGTATCACCAGTTGATGGTGAAGAGTAATGATATTTAGAAAAACAATTAAAATCATTTATAAATAACACAGTTTTTTGTAATGTATTTTTTGGTAACTATTTTATGAATTACCTCTATCTCCATAATAAATTATGTGTTTTATAAATACTTAGACACATAATTAGTTGTTATTTATAATGATATCACAAATTAATTGGTTTCAAATAAATATAATGAAATAAATTTATTGATTTTTTTATATATGTTATAAAAATAAAAATCATATAAATTACATTCTTAATATTAGTTTCAGATTCAATAATTTTTTTATCATTTTTATTTTTAAGGATATTTTGTTGTGTGTCCCTAAAGGTGGATGTACTATTTTATTGGTATATTCAAAATTTTATATATATATATATATATAATTATTTGGAACGAGAATGACAATAACATTTATTAATTATTAATTTATAAAAAAAGTAATTACAATTATGATGTTCAGATGGCACAATATAATATTAAAAATGTCAATAAGTGTACATAATATCTCTATAAATTTATTTGAAGAGTTTTTTTTACACTAGGATTAAACTCACCTAAAACATCAAAAGTATATTCATTGTGTTGTGATTTATTATTAGTTGGTTTTCGATGTATTCTCATGATATGTAAAAACAATGTGTCATGTTTATCAAGACAATATTTCCAAAAGATAAAAATTTTCCAGTGTATAACTTACAGTTAGTGTAATTTCATCATTATTTGAATAGAATGAGAAATTTATAATTTCGAATTTGGTTTTTGTTGTTTTTTAATCCTGTGAGTTTGTAGAGTATTTTAACTCAATGATATAAAAAAATTAGAAACTAAATATGTGTTAAATATATTTATAAATTTATTTTTAATTTCAATTATACACTATAGATAGATAATTTCAAAGTGGATTCCTTGAGTGAAAATATATATGTGACATTGGAGTGGGGAAATTAGTGTCCCCAAATAAGAATTATAGTTGATATGTATTTATAGGATCAACGAGAGGGATATCACTGTGTGTTATATGATATTGTTTCTTCTATCATTGTAGATAATGTAATACATATAAAACTCCAATATCAAAGGTATGGGTATTAGTGACATATAAAATGTTAGTGAAACAATTCAAATGTGGTTTCCATTTTGTTCCACAATTGGACAGAAATACAAAAAATGGACGAATAGTACATAAAAAATAATTAGATATGTTTTTGTTTATTTTGAATACGATGGAATAAATGTTTTAATATTTAAATAATAAACAATTTATATAGTGATTATACCAATTTTTTATAAACAATAATAAAAATGATGGATTAAAAGGATTTTATAAGAGTTCAAATTATATTATCTAATGGAAACCATTTATACTAGAAATATAACTCTATATTAATCCTTGATTGGAAAAAACCTTTTGAATGATTCTGGGAACAAAAACATTCCTTCCCTTTTCACACATTCCTGAATAATCATAGATGTAGACTATTAACTAACTAGTTAATTAGATGCCACATCCTTTTTTATGTGGAGTAAAATCCAAAAAATCATTTTTTTGAACAAGAAAAACTTCATGTCTTCATTATTGTTCATGTCATCACAAATAAACATAAAATATTCAATGGTGGTATAATTCGTATCTTCTTGTGTGAAAAATTGATAAAACACATTATAATTTAAGAAAATGTAGTACAATGAATTGAAAAATAATAAACAAATTATTATAGCATATGATGTTGGTGATGGTTATGGACTAGTAGGATGCAACACATAATAATTAATTCATAACTCATTATAGTTTTTTGTGCCCTAGGCATATGATATCCTTTTCATAAATATATATCAAATCCTCAATAAATAATTAAATTGTTACTATATCTATGATATTTTCATTGATAATCTTTATATTCACCAATATTCAAAGTGTAGCATAAAATTATTAAATAATAACTCTCATAATTTTTAAATATATGATTTTCAATTCAACAGTATTGAAATTGTTATACTTATTGAATATGTATTGATTCATTTTAAAATTTGAAGAACTAGTTTCCAAAATATTTTAAGATACACAATAATAATATTTTTCAATATATTAAAAAATGGTAATTATTCCTCCAAAAACTATAAATATATAAATTTATTTCAATTGGAATTTAAATATCCATGAAAATGTATATATATTTATGAATATAAATTAATCATTTAAATCCTTAATGAAAATCATAATTATATTATTTTAATAATTTATCTTGTTATCTCTAATCATCATAGTGTTTCCTTTTTTATCATTCATAACATGTCATAAAAAAACTATATATGAATTATATCATTAGGAAAATATTAATTATAATAATATAAGATCTATTTGTGATCCTATAATTATAATATTATGATCCATATATAAACTTAATCACTATAAATATTTATTTTATTTTTTAGTGATCACGACCATTATTTCTATATAATTTTCTAAAATGATTTTAATGATTCATTAATAAATTTCATTGTTTATTAATTTGTATATTTTGAACTATTTTAATATGATATATGTTTTGGAAGGTATCTCCTTACCCAATTTAATGATTCCACCCAAATTTGTACATTGGTAAATAATTATTCACAAAAATACATATTCTTTTATCATTTAATTTTAATTAAAACCTATCTTTTAAAATTTATTCATTTATTGTGAAATAAAATCCACACATATACTTAATGGTTCCCTAAAATAAAAAAAACCAATTTTATTCCATCTTTATTCCTCTATAACTACATTAAAATGTTTTAACATTCACTCTGTGTTTCTATAATATTAAATAAGATATGACAATATTACATGGATCTAAAAAAATAAAACTAACATTTAAAATTGAAGGGGAATTAAATAAAGTAATTAATATATCTACCTATGTAAAAAATCATAGATAATAAACCACTCTATCTTTAATTGAAATTAAACAATACATATATAAAATATAACTCATGAAAACAATGATATAAATATAATAACAATAAATGATATGATCAACTAAAAAATACAACACTGTCCGTAAAAATGTGTAGAATAATATAAAATTATAGCTATGATAGGATAAAAAATTAATAATAATAATATGATATATTGTGCCTTAATATAGTATTTCAACTCAGAAAATATTTGGACGGTGAGAATTCATCATGGAATTTACTTATATACAAAAAAATTTCAAAATGGGGCCAAAAAAAATAAAATGATATCCAACGAAATAAAAAATATATGGAATGAAAGAAAGATGAAAATAAATAATTGGATTTTTTAATCTATAAATGATTAATAGATTAACCCAACAAAGAACAGAAAATAAAACACTAAATGACAAATCATGCATACTATAAAAATAATTTCATAAGGTAAATATATACTTCACAAAAAGAAATACTTCAACTAGAAAGATATAGTGGTTTATCTCCAAATTGATTTAGCTAATTCCAATTAAAAAGTCAAATTTTGTGATATTTAAAAATATTTTAACACCCCATATATATATATATAAAAATTATTGTTCCCAAGATTTTGTTTAAATCATTCACAAACATCAACATCATAAACACATATAATCCACATTTTTTAAAAAAAAATAATGAAGTAAAAATTTGTTTAATATCATTATATTTATTTAATATAATGGGATATATAGAGGATACCTATGAAATGATATGTCCACATATTTCCCTTCTCTAACTGTCTCTTTATACTTTTTTAGTCATTTCTTTCATTAATATTCCATTGTTTATTCAAAAATTACTTAAATCATCTCACTCATTATCTATTATACTATAGGTTTTATTCAATTACAATTCATTTGTATTATTCAATATGATCATATCATCATTAATAAAATTTAATATATCTCTTTCCTATTATTTATCATTAGAAATAGTATCTTTTAACTAATAATTACATTCTTTTGTTATTTTCATCTCAAAAATAAGATTCAATAAATAATAAATTTCATTTTATTCAACTTAGTCAATTTATTTTTCTCTCTCTTGTGTTTCTTATATATATTCATGATTATAATATATTTTTTATATTTCACTAACATTTATTTTAATTATTTAATATTGAAATATTATACTAGTAATCCTCAGTTTTTTGTAATTAGAATGGGTATCACTAACCCCATTCATTATATCCATTAGGAAATTATCTATACTTTCGAAAATATTTTTAGATTAGCTAATTAAAAATAAATAATTTTAGTAAAAATATGACAAATTCTCATGTCCGGCAATCAATCATAGAAGAACAATGTTCAACACCATGTTATTTTATCATAGTCTAGAATAATATTATGAAATTGTACATGTATTTCTAGGAATTTAATTTCTGTTTAGTGTATAAACCATATCCTTTTTCTTTTTAGAATTTTTTTTAAAAAAATTAATAATTTTCCCTTATTTTATGAACATTTATTATTTTATTTATCATAGGTAATACATTAAAAGATGATAAATTTCTTGGTTTTTATTTTTCTAAAATGTTTTTATTTTCATATTTCAATATTATTCTATTAAAAAATATAAATTAAAATAAAAAATTTAGATATATAATGATAAATATTTCTCAAAAATAATTACTAAAAATTATTTATAACATAAAAAATAAGCTCATATTCATCATCTTCAAATCATTTTAAATTCCAAGGACTATCATTGCATAATTTTTAAATATATTATCTTTATATCCTGATATGAAATGTCTAAAAATAATGAGGGGTTTACATATTATTGTTCCACTAAGAAAACATACAATCATTAAAACATGTTATAATTTTATAATTAAATCTACCCATGTTTGAAAAAAATATATCACATAAAAATATATTCCAAATAAATTTTTTGTATAGTGAAAACAATAAATTTATAAAATAAAAAAATAATGAATTTGAAATAGAATATAAATAATCAAATATATAAAGGGTTTACTCTAATATAAATTGATATGTCCAATAATATAGAAAATAATTATATCAGACCATATTTTATCTATATCATATTCAAAATATTTATTGGAGAAAATTCGTCATTGATATTCTGATGACTATTTCATGTTTAGAGATTACGTGAATTAGGAAAAATAATTACATTATAATGTTATCCATTTGATAATACACCTAAATAATTATGGATAGTTATAAATAATTTGATTGTGATAAAGATATTAATAAAAAACATGTTATCATTAATGTATCATAATTACTTCATTTATAATGATCATATATTATATTGATTTTCCATTCATAATCATTAAAAATAATCCTTAATCAATTTCAAAATAATTTAAAATAATTGGATGAGAAATAAAAATACCAATTTGGTTTATGGAATGGAAAGAAACCTTTAGATTTAGTTGAATCATTATATTATAAAAATGATTTATTTTTTGTTAATAATTGTTTATCACAAATATTCATTTTAATATCATTGAAATCTATATATTTTTTTATTTGTATTCATTAAATATTTCATAACGAATGAAAATTGAAAATTGAAAATCATTATAGTGTAATTTAAAATATTAAAACCACATAAATACCTAAATTATAGAAAAAATATTTCACCTTTAAATAGATGATATAAATACCATAAAAACATTAGCTCTTTTACAAACTATATGAAACAAAAATGATTAATATTATAAAACAATAAAAATAATATAATGTATTTAAATTGGAGAATTGATTTAATATTACCCTTATAGGTACTCTTCCAATTATAATAACTTAACCAACTAATTCCCACATCCCATTAGAGTAACATAAAACTATAAAACTCCATCACCTTTCTAAATTCATTAGATTGATATACCAAAGTAACCCATCATTAGAGTTATACCATGTACACCTATCATCAGTAATCAATTTAAAATAACATGAAGATGTTAAAAGACATAAAATCATGTGTGTGTATATAATAATAATTACATTATATATAAATTAATCCAATTAACATATCACTTATTTGTACCTTATGAAAATCATAATAATTTTAATTTTTATTAGAAATGTTTTTTACAAGTATTAATTCCCAGAATATGAAAAATTAAATTTTCATATAAAATACAATAATAATGTATAAGATACCAAATAATTTATATTAAAATGATAATGGGAAAATATGAACTATATGTTAATGTTTAAAAAATATCATTTTATTTTTAAAAATGTTCCCAAAGTCAATCCATATGAAAATCAATAAAAGGATACTTTTAAAATAATAATAATATATTAAATGAAAATATTTAATAATAATTCAATTATTATTAATAAAATTATTTAAATATTTAAATTAAAATTATATAGTGGTGAAATATTTGAATGAAAATATCAAATCACATGAATATATGGTTTAAAATGAATAATCCATTACCTTGTGTCTAACATGACAGATAATATCAATGACTCATGTGTTATAAACCTATATTAAATATTTACTTGTTTAATAACCTCACCATGATTATTCTCTTTTAATTATTTTTTTTATTTCATTCATTACCATTTATTATCTAATAACTAAATTTGTTATGTTTTCATTAGATATTTAGATGATGTTCAGTTCAATGTCCAAAAACAATCTCAGTTATATTAATATGGAAAAAGTGGACATGGTTACATCATATTAAGAATATTAATCCAGATATTAATATTTATATTATATTTTAATAACTATTTTATGTTACATGATAAAATATATACCTTAATTAATTGAGTTATATGTTTTACCATGCATAAAATCATTATTTCTATTTTTCCACAAATAAAAAAAAGAGTTTATCATTATAAATTCATTATAATATAGTAATTATAACATATATGTATTAAATATATCATAATTAACATAATATTTTGATGTTATTAAAAAATATAACATTTCAGTTCATGAAGATGATAGTTTTTACGAACAATTGAGTGAGGTTTCTATTTAGCAGACAATTAAAGTGTATGAAAATAAATAATGTATTACCTTAATGACATTACAATAATTTTAATAAAAATATATATAGATATAAGCATTATTATAAATAAACATGAATTTCAATGATAAAAAGTTAATCACACCTCCTTCTAGTGGTGGCAGTCCTGACATCCATGTGAAGGATATTTAAATTTCCCATAGTATTAAAAAAGAGGTGAAAAGGGTTTTACAAGAAGATTTATAAAATTTTAATAGGTTTTAGAGACTTAATTAAATCAGAATGTTTATTATTGGTTTCAATGTGGTAGATGAGAAAGTAAAATAAAATAACCTAATTAGATTTAAACATATCATATGGAACACCACCTCAAGCTTACACATTAATAAATCATGGTTGGTATTTCTTTGAGTCCAGAGTATCTAGTTCATGGAAATATGGTTTTATAGTTTATTTTGGTATGTGTGGATAAATATTGCTCAATAGATTTTTATTATATATGAGAGTAGGATCCCATTAATAAGTGAGGGGAGTGGTAGTATTATAATTATAGTAAATACTTATTTATTATATTTATCTAACTCATATAAAATGTAACTAATGTGGCAGATATTATAATATAATTAGTTAAAGGTCAAAAAAATTTCTTTTAATAAAATTTATACATGTTTATGTGACATTTTAAAACATGAAATGTTGTTTTACCCAGTTAGTCCATTTAACTATTACCAAGGCAATATGGGTTTCATTATATAAGGGTTGTGAAAGTAAATATAAAAATTAAATGTCACACATAAATACACAGTTTATTAGAAAGTAGATTATTTTAAATCTACATGAGAAAATTTTATACTTCATATGATTTTTAATAATTGAAAAATCATTTTTAAAAATAAATACCATTTAATTTTATTTCTGGGACTACTCACAAAATTTGATTTTATACACATATATAAAACAATGTAATTATAATTAACAAAAATAAATCATCAAATATATTTAAAAACTATATATAAGGATTATATAATTCCCTAATTTATTATAATTATATTACTTGAAATGATTTTGAAATCACTTACTTTATTTTTCTACTGATTTCAGAAGTGATGCATCATATTTTCTTAAAAATTCTATGTAATCATAACACTATTAGAATTAAAAAAATTAATTAATATGAATATAAAATTTATTTACATTTCGTGTCATTATATTAATGTTATAAAAGGAATCCATATACATATAATTTTCATGAAAATCGTTTTTTATTAAATGTGAGAGACTGAATTTTTTTTTAAATACTACATCTTTTCCGTGGAAGCTAAGGACTAATATAAATGATGCCTACAATTTTTTAATAATATGGAATATTATAGAAATATCCAATTAATATATATATCATATTTATTTGAGATATATTTTTTTCATGGTACACATAAGTAATCATTTTACATTAATTTTCATTTACCATCTTTGTTTATATTGTCACCAGGCTAAATTATTATAGAGATTGAAAATAATATTCAAATATTTAACTAATTTAAATTACCTAAGAAAAATTTTAAATCCAAGTTACTGAAATTTACTTATTAGATGTTTTGAAAATTTATTTCTAAATAATCATGATAAACTAATTTGAAATATTTTTTAAAAATATTCCATTTCAAAAATAATATTTATTTACATCCATAAAATTCATAATAATGATTTATGTTTAATTATTTGAAATATTTTTAAAAAATTAATACATATTTTTTATTAATGTAAAATCCAAAATATATGTGGACTTTTATTTTAAATGATTTGAAAAATTTTTGTTTTGCAAAATTGGGTTTTTCACTATTCACAAAAAATGACTCATTACATAAATACACCAAAAATTCATCCTATGATAAATTTGAAATGTTTATTTAAATACTGGTTATAATTTTATCAAATTAACTTATTAATGTTGTATTAAATTAATTATAATATTTTAATATATAATGACGTAGAACCAGTTTTGATGAATCTTTTTAAAAGCATAAATTTTCATTATTCTGGTTCTTTTAAAAAGAACCCAAAAATAAATGGATATTCATTCCTTTTATTATTAATATAGTGAGATAATTAAATAAAACCATTCATCAATTGGGATTAATTTAATATATTATAATAAAAATATTTTTAAAATGAAAAATATCTTTTCCCCCTCAAATGATTTTATCATCATAACTATCCAATTTTTAGTCATGGAAAAATTGATGATTCACTAGGGAATATATTATACATATATTTAATAATATGATATATGTTCTTCATAATAACAAATTTAATGTCTTGGTTATGGTGGTAATATTTATATAATATTTTAATTGTATATCATAGTTACATTTAAAATATTGGTATTACATATGGTACACATAATTGAAACTAATATCCTTATGAAGGAATATAAACTAAATTATAAGTTTGTTAAATTATCCACTATTAAAAAAATTTCCCATTTTTATAACATTTTGGATAAATAAGAAACATAAAAATTTCGAAATAATAATCACATGGCATAAGATCACTATAGACAACAAATTTTTATCATGAAACACAAATATATAACCTTCATGTGAAATAATTATATCATGATAAACTATGATATTATATATAAAATAAATATAACATTATATTGTAATAATTATATTTAATTACTTTTATATACATTAAAAAATCATCCCATAAAGAGTTAAAATTCGTATAATAATCGTTATGGTCAATATAGTGAGTGAACTATAAAGCTACATTAAGTAAGAAAATACTATCATTTCAACAAAAAATAATTAAAAATGGATATCCTTTTCTTTTTCCAGATAATCCTCCAAAAGATAACGGATTCCTTTACAATTTATAATTAAAAAATTATTATATATACTTACTTTATAACATAAAAAACATATATTCAACCTTCATAAGTTGTCCATGGTCAAAGGCGTATTGATTCCGTCATATACAATAGATTAATCTTGATCAAATTAACATTTTTATGGATGAAATAAAATATTATTTCTATACATGTAAAGAGGTCTCAAAAAATAAAATATCACAGTTTTTTGTGTTAATAGAATACACATACACATGATAAATGTTTAAATTTTACAATGAATATAAAATAAATAAAGAAAAAAATTATATATTATTGTTCCATATTAATGATAATATATAAAATATCATTTAAATTCATTAATGTGTTTTGAATTACCATCCTTACGAAGAAGTATGGGAATGAAATATGTCACTTCATTGATATAATAGTTTATAAAGATGAATGAGTGAAATTTTAATCATCCAACATATTGATGATTAAAAAATAGATTCTACATTTTAATTACAAAATGATAATAATTTCATGAATATAATATAAAACAATTACGTATACATTATAACAAGCCTTGAGATTATGTCATAAAAATATATACACATTCTATTATAGAGGTATTTATCCGCATGTACACATGAAGGATGTTTTCATTTACCATATGATATTAAATGAGGTCAAAATTATGTTATTAAAATCATAAAAACATTTAAATTGATTATAGATAATGATTTAATTATATCATCATGGTTCTGATTGATTTTAATAAGGAATAAGGATAAATAAAATGATTAACATTGATAAGAGTTATATCATCCCTTTAGAAAAAAACATTTTGATGTATAATAAAACATTTATTTTAGTATTTTGATGATACTAGTGCCTCTAGTAATGAGGATTTGTGGGAGGATTTTGGTAGGGTATTAATATGATAGAGTTCCCTTATTGTGTGGGAACGAGAGGAGTTATAGGTTCTATTTTATAAGTGATTCAAGGGACATTCATTTTTTAAATATATTGGGGCTAGGATGCTTATTATTAGAAAAAATAAAATCATCTCTTAAAAGGGTTTAGAATTTACCATTACGTGAATGAAATTCTTAGAGGACTAATGAACCAAGGCATCACAGCCTAAATTACCAATATTATGATGTATAATACATATCTTTTAGGACTATAGTGAGTTTTCTGAAACATATATGCTCACTAGTAAAATGACACACCTACCCCTCTTAGTAGTGATCTCCACATGATTTCATTCTAAAAATTACATTTCCCCCATATATGAGATGTTTCATCATGTTGGACTAATGTAATATGGCATGGAAACCATATGACATTGGTGTGGGAGGATGACTCTATGATTGGGGTCAGCACAACCACCCCTATATAGAACAACCCAAATTATAATTCATGTGTGGACCTATGCTTTCATCAACTACTTGTTTCACTATATATTTGAAATAGTTCCTGGAGAGAAACTCACATGGAATGGAACCCATTTTTCCTAAAATTTAGAAATAATGTAGTATGATCAGTAGCAAACTTCCAATGCCTAAATATTTTTCCTCCCACCAAGATGTGTATTCCCACTACCATCCAGATTCACTAAATCATTCCACTGGTTCTAGTGATTTCACCTACAGCCCCTAAATTCAAGGCCCGAAGTACCATTCATGTGATAAGAAACCCATGGAAGAAAAAATAATACTCTACCTAATGTATGATTATATATCATAGATATATATATATTTCCGGTTGGAAAAAGAAACAATAGATCAAACTTGACTCAATCCCCAACCACACAGATGACCAACATCCTTCATCGTCATTGTCATTGACCAACATCCATCATAAGTATGACACCTTTTCACATAGAAAATAAATGAACACCAATTATAATTCAGCCTTATCCATCACATGTCCTCTGAGAGACAATTGCTATGGAAATCCAAATTTTCATCACACATTCAAACCACTATCCAACCCAATGCCCACCATGTGACTTATAGCCACTATAACTTAAAGGAAATAAAGATGATACATAATACCCTATTACCTCTTAACCTCATCAAAATGAACCATGATGGATTGATATGAAGCTATATCTATGTAGGAGGAATCCCCATACACCATATTAGACATATAAAATTTAATAAACCATAACGAAGTCAATGCCCCTCTAATACTGAAATGTGAATACCATAATCATCAAGGAATGAGGTAGTTACTCGATCAAGCTACATGATGAGCCCATAATGGAACAATGGGATGAATAGGTAGAGTGATATATCAAAGTGGAATATTTGGAATTGATGAATAGTGGTTTCATCATATTCAATGGAATAAACTATATAAGGAGAAAAAACATGGGAGAGAGGTATGAGAGAGAATATATCTATCCTCAAGAAAGGGGGTACTCCTAGAATTAAATGAAATGTATATATATAATAAGTTTCTAACTAAAGAAAAATGAAACCAAATATTCAAATATAATAAAAATAAATGGGATATAGTTAATGTAATTTTTACCAATCAAATTTCTTCCAATTTATATTTCATTTTAAACATTATCTCGTTGTTTTACCCCCACCCCACCCCCCCCCCCAAATTATTCCATTTTAACTTATCAAATGGTAAATTATTTTTCAATTTATAAGTGTCCTGAAAGAAATTTTAAAATCTCTAATTGACACATACATGGTTAGGTCATGATATCATTGTATATTTATCTTATACTTCAGTAATGATAGTAATTTTTTTATTTTCAAATCACTTACTAAATATTCAATATCATTTAATAATATTTTAGGACTTTCTATGAAATATTCACCAAATATGCCATAATATCACTAATAAAACATTGGAATTCAAATTTAAAAACAAAAATCCTCAATTATATATCAATAATAAAAATAATATTCAATTAATACCTAATGAATCTGAATAATAATACATGTTCTAACATAAATTGATTTATATTATCATATTTCTAGTTGTTTAATAATTGTTTTGGAATTTCATAAACATTTCATGTAGTTATAAAATTTAAAAAAATTAATATTTAAGATAATAAATAAGAATCATCTGTCTTAAATATAATTATCTTTAACTAGTTAGAATATAATTTTATTTTTTCCATACACAAGGAAAAATATTTACAATACTACATCTAGAAGAGTTTTATTTTTTTGGCAATAACCCTTTCTTCCCTTAGAGGCCTACCATGATTCCAAATGAATCAAAACAAAATTTTCCAAACAAGAGGATTACTAAATATATATACTATATTTAATGACATTAGATATGTTTTGAGATATTTGGACCTTTTTACATAAATAATCATTTAACATTATGTTAAATTTTTTCACCATTAATTATCTTCATATATCATTAAATTAGTTGTATGACCAATAATAAAGTAGATAAATATAAAAGAAACATGAGAGTTAGTATACCAAATAAAATAAATATTTTCAAATATTCCATTATTATATGTTTACAAAACTAATTTCAAAATAACCAAAGTATACTCTATGAAAATGATTTTTTTAGAAAAACAAATTCTATATATAAAAATGAATTTACTACCAAATAAAATAATAATAATTATCATTCACTATTCACTAAAAATTCAATCTATTTTGATAAATAAAAAAAGTAACCATAATAAAATTTTGATGTAAATATTTCTATCATGAATCATATTTTTACAAATGAAAATTTTTAAATATGGATGAAATAAAATATAATATAATGGAAAAAATTCAATACAAACATGTTTTGAAGAAAATGTACTTTTTAATAATAAAATGATTTAATTATCACTCTCTTCAAAGTCAAAATAATGAAATAAATGTTAAAATATTTATTTATTATGTAATATAAAAATATCTGTAGCAGCATTTATCCATTGAATTTTATATATTTTTTTATGTAAAAAATACATCATTCTTCTTCAAAATATCTGATTTCTGTTTAGAATAATTTATAATCATTTATAAACAATAGAGAATTACTATAAAAGTATTATTATCCCATTAAACCAATTGTTAATATAATTAATAATGGGGTTAGTCCAATTAACATCCTATAATAAGACTTCTTTTTTATTGTTATCACATTTAAATATTATTTAAATAGAATATCATTTTTTATTTTTCTAGCAGGGTATTTTTTTATTATATATAATCATGAATAGAATCCATCTAAATAAATATGTAATGATTTATTTATGTGTCATTAAAAAATATTACATAATTTTATTTTATTTTTTATGATAATTTCATTAATTAAAAACAACTTATAACTCAATGGAAAAATTGATAAAATAATTAATTGAAGAAAAATTTCACCATTGATGGTTCCATGTGCATCTATAATTTAAATTTAAAGAGTGAGTATAATGATTTCAAATTATTTTAGATCTAAAGAATCATATATTTACTCTTTATACTATCAACTCAATTTTATTAACATCTAATACAAATAATTTTAATTTAATAGAAATATTAAAATAATAAAATTGTATATTTTTCAAAATTTGTGGCCCAAATTAAAAAAATACAATTTACTAAACCAAGGAATATCCCAAATCATATCATTTTAAGTATAACAATAAATCATATTTTCTTCTAAAAGAATGTGGGGAACATAATTCTATTCATTTTGGAAAAACAAAGGGAATAATTTTAAATGGATGTATTACGAGTTTATCAGTTCAGTAACAACTAGGTAAATTAATTCACAATACATTACATTGTAGTGTTTTAATGAAATTTAAACATATGAATATATTATATTATGTGGGTCTAGGTATGGATGAGAAATAATTTTCTTTAGTGAAGAATTGTCAAAATAATATAGCATCAATTACCCTAATAAGGTGTCTAATCATCCTTAAATAGCTATTAAATCATCCACAATCATGGACATAGTTATAGTGGATTTGAGACACACATGGAATAATTTTTACATCCACCTCACATCATAAAAAAATGATAAGTTTTGTATGTAACCTTTCAACCAACATTTATATTAATTTTTTAGAAACATCACCAATTCATTTCATACACATGTTAAATAATGAATAAAAATTTATAAATTATATGAAACAATATTGCTAAAAATTTTATAATAAACATATAACAATAAATGGTGGGGTATAATAATATGGATGAAATTCATCAAAAACTATAAATAGATAAATTTATTTAAAATTAAAATTAAATATCATAAATATATCAATATAATATTTTAAATAAAGAAAAACTAATTCAAAATTGATAATAAATTAAATATATATATATATATAAGTATTCCTATAATTTTATTCATGCATAACAAATTTTTTTAATTTATATGTCTTATATGACATGACCATATGTTGTTGAGATCACTATGATGGGGAGGTGTTGATTCAATAATATCTTAATTTTTTAATTTTATTATTCACAAATAAACCTATAATATTAGTTAGATCCGTGATTATTTCAATAGGTATCTCTATAAATTATCTTATTAGGAAATAAATTAAAAGTCATAAGATACAAGTGATTTATATGATTTTCCAACTATGAGGAAATCCAATTACTATATCTTATAAATTATTTTCCATGTTAAACAATTATTGCACTATAAATGAATGTAGTAATAATGGGAAGGAACCATCTATGATACAACTATGAACCACACACTAATCATAGGATTTCTCCAAGATTACTAGATACCTTGGCATGTTTTTTAGTGTAACATCATATTATTGTTATACTTTATCAAATATTATTAAGTCCTCAAAACTGTTATGACTCCACATTATTTTTGGAATTCCCACATATCCACTGAAGTGTTACATGGATCTTTTGTGTATGAAATCATCTTATTCTATCTAAATTGTGTAACATTACCTTATCCTTTCACTTATTATCCATAATTATTTGCTAAATTATGATTACTATATAAAATTTTATTCATATGTTAACTCTTAGATTCTAGTATACTTCATCTTATTAGAAAAAAAACATCCTAGGGTAAGACTATCATATTGTGAAATAAACTCTAATACATGTAATTTTTATTCTTCTCTAGTATTATATAAGGTTCTCTATACACAAATAAAATTTTATCCATTACATGATTAGTTTTATATTAAATTATTATTTTGAATATTATTTCTACAATTGTTTGAATGTAAACATTAGAGACCCAATCATGACATACATGAATATTAATTTTTCAGAATACTTAATATATAAAAAAGACAAACACACAAGGTCAGTAACAGTTTAGTGTCTTTGGAAACTAGGAAAAATAATCTTCTATTCATTGTGAAGGATCTTCAACATCTCCCATAAAGATCATCCATTTTTGTTTTCTTACCTAAAACCTTTCATTATATCCTGGGGAAAAGAAAACATAAAAAGTGTGAGATCAAATGCTCAGTAAGGTTAAATATAGAGAATATAAAACAATCCATAAACATTTGAATGAAAAAAAACATGAACATAAAATCTAAACATTAAAATCTTGATCAAAGACAATAATCATGGAATTATGTAAGGCATATATAATTAAGGAACATCAATTATGATAAAATAGCTTGGTAATAAACCATGTAATTATGGAAAACAATTAAGAACGTTATATGATTTCTATAGTAGCCAAGGCATTGCTTCCAAGACAATCGTAGTGGACAATGTCCCTTTTTGAATCAAGTTCACTCATTGTTCCAGTCCTGTATCACTGAACCAGATTATCTTACCATTCCAGCCATGTCTATCTCATGAGATATAAATATTTACCCAATTCATTGGAGGGAGATATAGGTCCCACCCATCTCATAATGAAATCATTCTTTCTCGTGTCATAAAATAAACATATATCATATATAAGAACCCAACGAATAAAATGGGTTTTATAAACATCATTCCATCATAACATAATCCATATAAATAAAATGTAAACCATTTCATCAAAAGAAACATCAAACCATGTAAATAATAGAGGCATTATACTTGAAACAAAATAATGTCATCTTAGGTAGAAAATGGTTTTGATAAAACACTTGAAATAGATTCTTGATTAAAATATCATTTCTTATTTAAAATGATTTTCTTTTCACAAAATTACATGAAATATTAAAAGAAAAGTATTTCTTTCAGAATAGTAATGAAATATTGTAGATAAATCTTGAAAAATATAAGGTGTTATGAAACTGTAAAAATCAGTTCATGCCGTATAAGTTAAAAAAAATATTATCCTCGTACTTTTGTCGAAAAAATCAAAAAGTTCCTTGTATGGTAAACAAAAAAATATTATGTCCATAACACAATGCAAAAGTTCAAGAGGGGTAAACATGAATTTAAAAATACATGGAATAATATTAAACACTTTATGAAAAACATTTTTATGGACATGGATGAAAAATATAACCCCATTAAATACTTACATATAAACAATCTCGGATTAGAATGAGACTAGAATAGTTATCCCTTACATTTTGTATGATATACTACGTATGTATCCAAAAAACATGTATAATTATTTAAATAATGTCATTGAACTTATTACAGAATCATATTCATTGTTATGATGTCATATATTGTTCACTTATGACTTTGTATTACCCGTTCTTTTGTAAATTTATGTTAATGTAGTGTTTTTGGTAAAATCCATTCATTTATCGTCCGTGTTTTGACTTGTAATTATTCATATTATAACTTAGGTCATGATTAATTACTTCCATAATGTAAAACATGATTTATATATAATATATATTCATATGTATAATAGATCGATAGATGGAAATAAATACACCGTTCATGGAGATGGGTTTCCATACATACACATGAACACTTTTTTCGTTTCCTTTTTAAATTGAATGGATGTAAGTAAATAACATATACATAATTAATGTATCATTAATATGTCATATATTTCATGATTATTTAATACATATAATTTATAATCATTCTTGAATGGTTAACTTTGAGAAAACATCTCATCGTGTCATGGAGACTGTAATCCATACATACGCACGTGCGATGATATCGTTACCATAATTATTGAATGGAATTAGAGTGGATGATATAATATCTCATAATTAGTATCATTTTATAATAACCATATATTTAGTTATTCATTACACATTTATACCCATCCAAGTTAGGTGGTAGTGGAAAAACAGATTACACCATAGCGTGGAGATGGTATTCTATACGTACGCACGCACGATGACTTCATTTTCCGTAGGATGGATAGAATGTGAAATGGGATAGTTTCATATTTATAATAAAATATCTGTATATTTATGATATTCATGATATTACTTTATAATGAAACAACTAAATAAGAAGATGAAGAAGAAGAAAGAAACTTGGAATAATCGGTAGTAGAGATTAACTCTTCTTCAACTCACATCATTTATGCTTCGTCTTAAGGCACTAGAGTTGGTATTTTGAGAAGACTAGAACCTAAATAATGATTATATAGAATAGGAGAAAAAAATTGGGTGGGGTTTTCCAATATTGAAGGCTCAATGTGTTGTGGAGAGGGGAAGGAGGAGGTTCCCTTTTATAAGGGACGAGAGGGGCACCATTGGAAATCTCAAAAATATTAATTTATAATAAATTTAAACCACACATAAAAACATCCAAAATGAATCAAATCATAATAATATATGATATAGGGTCGTAATAGCCTCAACCAATAAAATTTAGACATGTTGGGAATTTATTTTAAACATTATCAACTTGATATAACCTTATTTAATCTATTTAATTTTCTTTTTGGTAATATGATTCTAAATTTTAAATTGTTATAAATAATTACTTATGTGTTTTTAATTATCCATAATTGGGTTCTTTATGGCATTTTAGACCATTTAAATTTAAATTTATAATTTTTAAAAATTTATGCGGTTTTTAAATAATTTAATAATATGTTATTTTTATAAAATAACAATAGTGTTAATTTGGAAACTATTCATTTATTTGATTTTAAATAAAATCCACACAAAGGTTATATTCGAACCAAAATTTTTAATAGATTCCTAACATGTTATATGCATCTATAAATGTTGTTTAGAACATTATTTATTTCATATAATGTTTATTTTAATATTTAAAAAACCATTTATTTGATATTTCTCTTGATTAAACAATTACTACATCATTTTTGTATAATCATTTAATATAATTATTATTTCAATAAAAATTAAAAATAAAATCTTATGATGAAGATAAATATATTACCTTTCATAATAATATTTTTATTGGAATTTATCATCTTAAAATCACAACATTTAAATCTTTATATTTATTACATTATTAAAGTGACATCTTTGACATCATTTAAAATAAAATAATATAAATTTCCTAATTGGTTTTATAGGGTTCCAAATGGTCCATAAATAGACCCATGGATGATTAGGGTACATATATACTCTACCAATAATGATTGATCAAGTTTCTTGTCCTTTTTATAGGTAATATTATTTTAATAAAAACTATATTATTAATATTTCACTAAATAAATAATTTCTACATCATTAATGTATAAAATTTTAAGGTAATAAAATATTTATTAAAATATAAAAATAAATTACCATGATAAATAAAAACATTTTAGAATTAAAATGAGTATTTATAATCTAACTTATATTCTGTATAAATTTAATGCCCCTACCCGAGTTACCCAGAGTCGGTGCATTATTGCGTAACATTGGCATGATCACAAAAGATCAAGTCTCAAAAGACCGATTAGTTTAGTAGCCTTGGAAACACTAGATACATTCATAAATGTTACATTACATCATTAAGTGAAAAACTGAAATAACAAAGTCTCCATAGTCCACACTCATATCCTCTTCTGACTATCCCTGTAGGTCATTCATAAAATACATCTTCACATCCTGGAAAATATTAAAACATTGAAATGGGTGAGATCAGATGCTCAATAAGGATAACAATATTAGGGAAGCTTTCATAAATAAACATTAACATTTAAGGCAATGTATAACTAAAACAAAAGCCCTTTTAAACTTGAACTTCATCAAGATATGGAAAAAATAAAATTAAATAATTCCATTTACTTACTCACATGGATATTCTACTAGTTCAATAATCCCATGCAATATCAATAGCCACTTTCATAATGATGGAATGCATAATGCCAGACTATCATAACCATGTAGTCAAGGCCTCGTGGCAAGACCACAAATAATATTTTTTCAAGGCCTCGTGACAAAACACTAGTTTTTCTCATGAGACCTTCCGATGCATCGAGGAGCTATAGCGGGCTCCACCCGTCACTTTTTAAGACCAATTCATTCCTCATATGAATAGGTTTAAACATATCATAAACCATAACATAATTGTATCACATAAAACATGCATAAAGGAATCATAACATTTCCACATTTCAATCACAAGATATCAATACTGTTGGGTCGGAAGAAAAGCGAGGAAAAGATTGCAAGAGGGGGGGGTGAATTGCCTTTTAAAAAAGATTAACAATTTAAAATCAAAGTGAAAGATGCAGCGGGAATAAGGAGGCAAGACACACAAAATTGATAACGGAGTTCGGCCAAAACCCGGCCTACGTCTCCGCTCCCAACTCAACCGTTGAGAGATTCCTACCGCTTGCTTTTCAATGGTTTTAGCAAGAAACCCACTAGGCTTTGAGGTAGCACTAGGACCTATTACAGCTTGCTTTTTGTGGTTTAGCAAGAACCCACTTGCTTTTGATGGTTTAGCAAGAACCCACTATCCTTCTTACAGGTGAAGGATAGCTCACCTATGTCTCAAGCTATTTAAAGGAAAGCTTGGCAACCTCTTCACACCTTAGTGGTGATGTGAAACCCAAAAGAAAGAGGGGATGAGAAAAGTTTGGGGTTTGTAGGCACAAACCCAATTTTAAGCTCAAAATAAATAAAGAATGAAAAACCGTAATGGAGGAAGACTTGGGCGCCAATTGGATGATGGAGTTGATGTAGCGTGCTCTCCCAAGCTTCTTGAGGGGGCTCCTTGGATGTGGAAGTTGTTGGAGCTATTGGGGTTCCCTTGGAGGAAGTCGCCGGAGGTTGGCCAATTGATGCAAAATATGTCCGTGGGCTTCCGTATAGTTCCGGTAGATGTCCGGGGCTTCCTTGGCCTTTATTTATAGGCATGGAACCCTTGGGGAGGCTTCGGAGCCGTTGGAGAGGCTAAAAGAGCCGTTGGGAGCCAAGTGGACAGGCTGGTCAACAGCCCAACGGCTAGTTTGACTGTGTCCACCGGCTGGCCGGTACAGTCCCACCGGTTGGCCGGTGTTTGCAAAATGGCATAGGATTCCTGTCCAGGGGCCACCGGTCGACCGGTGCCAGAGCCACCGGCTGGCCGGTGGTGAGGCAGTAGCCTTCACTATTTGGAGAGGGTGCCACCGGCTGGCCGGTGCTGAGGCCACCGGCTGGCCGGTGGGGAGGCAGTGGCTCCCTCTTCATTCAGGGTGCCACCGGCTGGCCGGTGGTCAAGCCACCGGCCGACCGGTGGAGCCTGGCAGTGGGAAATGCCTCTGCCAGGTCCACCGGCTGGCCGGTGCTATCACACCGGTTGGCCGGTGGACTGAATTTCAGTCCACTTCTTGATTCTTCTTGGGCCATTCTTTTGGAAATCTCTTGCCTATCATCCACAATACTTAAAGCACAAGGTTAGACAAAAAGAAAGGTGATTGTGATCATGAAAATCAAACAACGAGGGGAACGAGATGTACAACAAATACAACACATTGATGTAATAAAAACACATTCAAAACCATTTTCAATACCAAAATTAAAGAAAATTAAAACTTTGTATTTATTTTTCATTTAAAAAAAGTTATGGCTTGTAGAGGACGCTGAAACTCAAATAATGGTCACGGTGGCGGAGAAGTCGTTGTCGCCGCATACGTAAGACAAGAAAATCATTCCTTTTTGTCATTTAGTAAAACTCATCATATAAAAATGTTCCTTTTGAATAAACGTAAAAGTCAAAGGGGTTTATACAACGTATAAAATAAATTTGTGTATAAAACAAAATATGCGTCAATGAATGGAGATTGAGAGAAAGTACCTTACAAAGAAATTTTTTTTAAATAAAATAGATATATTATGTGTATTCACTATAAGTAAACATAATTAAATTACAAATACAACATAGGATATAATAATATCATGATATAATTTTAAAGTAGGAGATTAACCCAAAGAATAGAAATTGGGTTAAGAAGTTCCCTTACCTTGCGTCCTGTCTTGACTCGACTGTTCTTTAACCTACTAAATAATAAACTAGATTTAATTTATAATTGCTTAAGAACCTTTTTCAAGTTTTTATTCCTTTTATATCACTTATTACCATGTTATTAACATTATGTAATTATTTAAGTTAATAACGGTCATTTTGTCGATCTTTGGTACTTGAGTCAAAAATAAACTTCTTATAATTACAAGTTGTTCATGTGGTGATATATCCATTATATCCAGAATTATATTCATGATATAGATATCATATATCTCATATATATCCAGTATATACATGCATTTATAATATTATATAACATATAGAGGTAAGAAATGAAATGCACTGTTCATGGAGACGGTAAGCCGTACGTATGCATGAACGCTACTTTCATTGATATTTCGTATTTAATGGAATTAAATCATAATAGTATAAAGGTTTATTATAATTACAGTATAATATCATATATAATATCATTTACTCCATCCTTTATACATCCCACATATGGCATTAACAATTCAAATCACTTTGAGGGGGCGGTAGTCCACACTTCCTAAAATGAAATTATCACGTTTACCCATAATGGAAATCATAATGTATGACATAAATGAGAAATAAAGAAGAATAAGGAAAATATAAACATAATATATATATATCATATATTAAAATAGTGTCATCAAAATGGCCACCTTTGAAGGTTTTATATGAGTGTCGAACAATCATCGTTTCGTGAGGCAGAAATTCGCCATCCACAGAAACAGTATGTTCTTTAACCATTAGTTGTAGGTGCGTGTAAGTGTAGCTTGAATACTTTTTATAAAAAAATCCTAGTATATTTACGATACTGGTTTTGTTAAAAAATAAATGAATAAAATTATTTTAAAGGGTTGTATAAGCAAAATAAAACAAAATAACATAAGAGAAGACATTACCTTAAAATCGGGTAATTCTTTTGATTTGAGCCAAAGGCTTCATTAGGAAGAATTATATCCAAAGTTAGGCTTCTAGGAGTAAGGTAGGGAAGTTGGGAGAGTATTTGGGCAGAGTTTGGTTGAGCCAAAAGGCTTTTAATGTGTGATTAAGGTGGTAGTGGTGGGGGCCTTTTATAAGTGGAGAGGAGGGGCACTCTTGGAAATTAATGAAATGTTACTTTATTATATGATGAGTTTCGGATTTTAATGGTCCCAAACTTATATAATTCGTGGATAAGGTGATAGGGGTTCTAAATATACTCATAAAATATGCTTTGTACAAGTTTAATTCTTATATTTTATATTATCCTTCCATTTTATTAAAATCGTTCATTAATGAGGTAATTGATGCATCATCATGGTGTCATAAATAGTTTAATTTATTTAATGTATAAAAATTATAAAAAAATATCATGATGTAGGAAATATTTTTATCTTTATAATTAATATTTATAGTCAAAAATATGACAAGTACAACCCCATTTAAAAATTTTTTGAGTAAAAGAACTCATGTTTGTGACATTTTTATTTTAACATTAAATAAAAAGTTTTTAATGTCATTTTCCTACAAAAGTTGCTCCATGGGGTCCCCAAGTTGACACATGGATTTTCGTGGTCGGCCATGACTCATACAATAGAGGTAGGAAAAGTTTAAAGGTATTTTCATATATTTATAATATCATTTTTACCTTAAATTTCACTAATTACCTTTAATCGCGATTAATTAAACTTAAAAGTTACTATTCACAAAAAAAATTATTTTAATCTCATTGAACCACATTTTACTTCTTAATGAAAATTATGTATGTTGGATTTTTTATAATCAAAACACAGATGTGGTAATGTTTCATTTAAACAAAAAATCATTTTTTTAACTACCACTTAGTGGTTTCACTATTCATCAAAAATTGAAGTTTTTCCGAACAATGCCAAAATTTTACCCTAATCTATAATTGATATTTTGAATTCAAAAATGATGTCTATTTTAAAAAATTCCAAACATATAAGTTGCATTAATTAATTTTATAATTAATTCCCACTGTCGCAACAAATAGCATGTTTTTAAGAAACAATATATATCAAAAGATTGACAATTGTTTATGTCCAATTTCAAAGTGATATTAATTCTTATGAACACCATTAGATAAAATGGTAAAAATATATTCTAATCATACTTTAAAACCACTCAATAGTATAATTTATCAATATAAAGTATTTTGATTAAAAAATTTGTTTTTAAGTATAGTTCACTATTCATAAAAAAATTGGAAGTTCTCAGAAAATTACAAACAATTCAACTTTGGATAATTTTGATATTATGAATACAAAAATGAAGTCCATTTTGAAATATACAATTTATATAATTTCAAAACGGGGTTATTACTATTCATAACTGCTACTTTTATTGGTCGCGGCGTGTTAGAATCTCGAACTTGAGTAAAATGCAAGCTATTGCATTATTGAAAGAGAAGTGTATCATGAAAGCTTCGGGTGTTACATTCTCCCCTCCTTCAATAAATCACGTCCTCGCAATTTGAAATTTTTCTTTGAAAATAAAAGGTTGAAAATAGAAAATACCTTTGTGGATAACCCACATCGGAAATAAGGTTAATAAAAATATAACTTTAAAAGATAGAAAGATAAGTACAAAGGTCACCCGAGATAGCCCATACTAGGATTCTATGAAAATATGGATATGGAAGTAAAACAAACCATCAATTTCTGATGGAGAGTTGTAGAAAGTTGGATTAGGAGAAATTTAACCACAAGAAAATCACAAACTTGTGATTGGGTAAACGGTCATTGAATCCCCAGTTGAAAATGTTAACCGGCAACGTTTTTGTTTTAAGTTACCTTTTAAAATATTTAGGAATTTATTTAGAATATTTACTAAGAACGTAAGTGAATATACATACTTGTCATGTAGACATTCATTCTTTAATAATTTTTTACCACAAACCCATATTTCACTCTAAAAGGTAATAGAACTCAAAAATATTCTTTTTATCCTAATTGTATAAGGTTCCAAATATTAACACCTAGCATTTAGATTAGGAAAAGTATTTTGTAATAACCAGGGACTTCCTGTAGGCTAGTGGTAGGTAGTAAAGGCATATCACACTATGGTTGTGGGTTCCATTCTTGCAGCTTTGTCCGATGTGATGGGTTATCCCCCACCCTGCAGGTTGTTCTTTACCTAAAAATATACTATTATAATATTCCAAAAATAATCTTCAAAAATGTTGTAACCTTAAAAAATACTATTCAAAGTTCAACTTAATCCATCCCAACCTTTATAGTTATCCAAAAAACCACTGTGCAGACTTTCTCTAAAAGGTCTCTTAATTCCAAAATCAATTTATCAGATTCCCCAAACAATGTAAAGTTTCTCTTATTGTCACATACTAAAAATATGATTACCTTCATCATATTAAGACCTTAATGAAAAAAAAGTATTGTGTACAAATCTTATATATATCACATTATTCTTATAACCAGAATATAATCCTTGAGTCTAAAAGCACTAATACATTAATTATTCCACTTCAACTTTAGTAACAGTATAAGACTGTCCTTGATCTCTTGGCCTTTTCTGAGGTATGTTTTCCTGACGCTTAGGACATTAATTTTCATAATGCCCAATTTCCCTTCAATTGTAGCATTCAACATTGATAGACTTTTTTTCCCTGTCAATCACGCGCCTGGTGAACTTTTTCTCCACATTTATAACAAACTCCCATTGCTTTTAGGCAAGTACCGTGGTGATTCTTCCCACAGTTATCGCATAATGAAAAATCCTGCTTTCCATTTTTCGCTTTATCTGTCTCTTGCTCCACCATTCTATTCTTCTCTTGCTTTACATTATTGTCATAAGATTTATAGAATTCCTTTTCTATCTTGATTTAACACGAGACTATATCTTAGTACATTGAGAAGGTTTGTGAGACTAATACTCGACGAAAAATGGTTTTAACCCATCAAAGAAATGATCAATCTTACTTCTTGGGTTACGTATATAATCTGTAGCATGCCTTGCTAACCTTGTAAAGTTGGCCTCATACTTTGCGACATTCTTATCCTCTTTTTGTCTCAGACTCAGAAATTGCCTTTCCATATCTGCTCGATGGTCATGTGGAAAGTATTTTTCTAAGAAAAGATCTTTGAACTCTCTCCATTCCATATTTGATAATTCATCATCTTCCTTTGTGTTTTGAATCAGCGACCACCATTGATTGGCATCTCCTGTGTGGCGGTAGACTTCCACGACAACCTTCTCCCTTTCGCTACTCCCCAAGGCATGGAATATTTTTTCTAAGGAGTTTATCCATTGCCTATCTACTAATGGATTTTACCCCCATTAAATGTTGGTAGTTTTTGCCTCATGAAGCGGCCTAACATTGATCCTCCACATTGTGGATCAGGGTGATCCATACGAGTAAGGTTATTATTCATAACCTGAGTGAGTTGTCCCAGTATGGTAATAAGTTGATCAGCACCAGTTGTATCTCCAGATCCACAATAATTATCTTGATCAGGAGGGAAATCCCTACACAGAGTGCATGCATTGATATAGTTTACATTCCTTCCACTAGGCGCCATTTCTAAACAATGGGATAAACTAGATTATTTTATGAATCAAAATACATAATTCCATACTTATAAAATACTTAACATAAATTAAACTATTTATGGATATAATCCATAATCATAAAAATGTTTTCATTGACGAAGTATATACTCATAACCCTTCATAGTGGTTCGTAAAAAAAATGAGAATTATCATAAGCATATCCCTCGGGAGTGTCATAACCAAGAGTACAGCAAGGCCCATTGTCATGCACCAGTTCCCGTTTGAGTCTAGCTCAAAGCGGTGTTTTCGTGTTTTACCCCTTGGTACATCTGTGCCAGAGCCGCCTCTACCTGCTCGTATCCAAACAGGGATGTATTGCTCGGAAAACTCACAAAATCTCTATAATACCAAAATTCTAGGAAGTTCTTCTATACTAATCCTCAAAGTCTATATTTGGGCTATGTTCTCTAATCAGATCTTATCTAAATCTAGCTTCAAAGGTTAGTAATAAACTGCCTCTGATATCAACTGTAATGCCCCGACCCCAGTTACCCAAAGTCAGTGCATTATTTTGTAACATTGGCATGATCACATAAGATCACGTCTCGAAAGAACGATTAGTTTAGTTGCCTTGGATACAGTAGATACATTCATAAATGTTACATTACATCATAAAGTAAAAAAATACAATAACAAAGTCTCTATAGTCCACACTCATATCCTCTTCTGACTATCCCTGCAGGTCATTCATAAAATACTTCTTCACATCCTGGAAAATATTAAAACATTGAAAGGGGTGAGCTCAGATGCTCAGTAAGGATAACAATATTGCGGAAGCATTCATAAATAAAAATTAAAATATAAGGCAATGAATTACTAAAAAAAATCCTTTTTAAACTTTAACTTCAGCATTATATGGAAAAAATAATATTAAATAATTCCATTTAGTACTCACATGGATATTCTACTAGTCGAATAATCCCATGCAATATCAATAACCAATTTCATAATGATGGAATGCATAATGCCAGACTATCGTAACCACGTAGTCATGGCCTCCTGATAAGACCACAAATAATTTTTTTTCAAATCCTCGTGCCAAGACACTAGTTTGTCTCATGAGGCATACTGATGCATCGAGGAGCTATATAGGGCTCCACCCGTCACTTATTAAGTCCAATTCATTCCTCATATGAATAGGTTTAAACATATCATAAACCATAACATAATCGTATCCCATAATACATGTATAAAGGAAACATAGCATTTCCACATTTCAATCACAAGATATCAATACAACACATTGATGTAATAAAGACACTTTCAAAACCATTTTCAATACCAATGTTAAAGAAAATTAAAACTTTGTATTTATTTTTCATTTAAAAAAAGTTATGGCTTGTAGAGGAAGCCGAAACTCAAATAATGGTCACGGTGGTGGAGAAGTCGTTGTCGCCGCATACGTATGACAAGAAAAACATTCCTTTTTGTCGTTTAGTAAAAATCTTCGTATAAAAAGATTTTGTTTGAATAGACGTAAAAGTCATTGGGGTTTATACAGTGTATAAAAGAAATTTGTGTATATAACAAAATATGCCTCAATGAATGGAGATTGAGACAAAGTTCCGTTCAAAGATCATTTATTTAAATAAAATAGATATATTATGTGTATTCACTATAAGTAAACATAATTAAATTACAAATACAATATAGGATATAATAATATCATGATATAATTTGAAAGTAGGAGATTAACCCAAAGAGTAGAAATTGGGTTACGAAGTTCCCTTACCTTGCATCCTATCTTGACTCAACCGTTATTTAACCTCCTGAATAATAAAATAGAGTTAATTTATAATTTCTTAAGAACCTTTTTCATGTTTTTTATTACTTTTATATCACTTATTACCATGTTATGAACATTATTTAATTATTTAATTTAATAACGGTCGTTATGTCGATCTTTGGTACTTGAATAAAAAAACATCTTATAATTACAAGTTGTTCATGTGGTGATATATCCATTACATCCAGAATTATATTCATGATATATATATCATATATCTCATATATATCCAGTATATACATTCATTTATAATATTACTTAACATTTAGAGGTAAGAAATGAAATGCACCGTTCATGGAGACGGTAAGCCGTACGTACACATGAACGCTACTTTCATTTCTATTTCATATTTAATGGAATGAAATCATAATAGTATTAAGGTGTATTATAATTCCAGTATAATATCATATATAATATCATTTAATCCATCCTTTATACATCCCACATATGGCATTAACGATTCAAATCACTTTGAGGGGGCGGTAGTCCCCACTTCCTAAAATGAAATTATCGCGTTTACCCATAATGGAAATCATAATGTATGACATAAATGATGAATAAAAAAGAATAATGAAAAAATAAACATAATATATATATCATATATGAAAATTGTTTCATCAAAATTGCTACCTTTGAAGGTGTTATATGAGTGTCGAACAATCATCGTTTCGTGAGGCAGAAATTTGCCATCCACCGAAAGAGTATGTTCTTTAACCATTAGATGTAGGTGTGTGTAACTGTAGCAAGAATCCTTATTATAAAAACAACCTAGTATATTGAGGATACTGTTGTTTTTACAAAATAAATGAGTAAAAAGAGTTTATGGGGTTGGATAAGCAAAATAAAACAAAATAACATAAGAGAATACATTACCTTTAAATCAGGTAACTCTTTTGATTTGAGCCAATGGAATCCTTGGGAAGAATTATGCCCAACGTTAGGCTTCTAGGAGTTATTTAGGGATGTTGGGAGAGTATTTTGGCAGAGGTTGGCCGAGCCAAAAGGCTTCTAAAGTGTGATTAAGGTGGTAGTGGTGGGGGCCTTTTATAAGTGGAGAGGAGGGGCACTCTTGGAAAGTAATGAAATGTTACTTTATTATATAATGCGTTTCTTATTTTAAAGGTCCCATACTTATATAATTCAAGGATAGGGTGATAAGGGTTCGAAATATACTCATAAAATTGGCTTTGGACAAGTTTAATGCTTATATTTTATATTATCCATCCATTTTACTAAAATCGTTAATTAATGAGGTCATCGCTGGATCATCTTGGTGTCATAAATAATTTAATTTATTTAATGTCTAAAAATTATAAAAAAACTATCATGGTGTAGGAAATATTTTTATATTTCTAATTAATATTTATAGTAAAAAATATGAAATTTATAACCCCATTTAAAAATTGTTTTAGTAAAAGACATCATGTTTGTGACATTTTTATTTTATCATTAAATAAAACGTTCTTAATGTCATTTTCCTACCAAAGTGGCTCCATGGGGTCCCCAAGTTGACCCATGGATTTTCATGGTCGGCCATGACTCATCCAATAGGGTTAGGACAATTGTAAAGGTATTTTCATATTTTTATAATATCATTTTTACCTTAAATTTCACTAATTACCTTTAATCGCGATTAATTAAACTTTAAAGTTACTATTCACAAAAAAAATTATTCTAATCCCATTGAACCACATTTTACTTCCTAATGACAACCATGTATGTCAGAGTTTTGAAAATCAAAACACATAAGTGGTAATGTTTCATTTAAACGAAAAATCAGTTTTTTAACTACCACTTAGTGGTTTCACTATTCATCAAAAATTGAAGTTTTTCAGAACAATGCCAAAATTTTACCCCAAGCTATAATTGATATTCCGAATTCAAAAATGATTTCTATTTTATAAATTTCCAAAAATATAAGTTGCATTAATTAATTTTACAATTAATTCCTGTTGTCACAACAAATAGCGTTTTTTAAGAAACAATATATATCAAAATATTGACAATTGTTTATGTCCAGTTTCAAAGTGAAAATTAATTCTAATGAACCCCATTGGATAAAATAGTAAAAATATATTCTAATTATAATTTAAAACCAATCAATAGTATAATTTATCACTATAAAATATTTTTATTAAAAAATTTGTTTTTAAGTATTTTTCATTATTCATAAAAAAATTGGAAGTTCTTAGAAAATTACAAAAAATTCCACTTTTGATAATTTTGATATTCCGAATACAAAAATGAAGTCCATTTTGAAATATAAAATTTATATACTTTCAAAAAGTAAGTATTACTATTCATAACTGCTACTTTGATTGGTCGCGGCATGTAAGAATCTCGAACATGCGTACAATGCAAGCTATTGCATTATTGAAAGAGAAGTGTATCGTGAAAGCTTAGGGTGTTACAATAACTATATATTAAAAACAATCTAATTATTAATGTTTGAGTTAGACATTTCACATTCCTTTAAATAAACTAAATAAAATGTCTTAATAAAATACAAGTGGGTTCCATTAGAGTCCATTTCAAGCTGAGTATGACTTTGGGTATAATATAATAATCAAATTATATTAATACAAGTGTTAGGGTAATTTTACAATATAATATTTACCCTTAATTACTCGATTTACATTTTACTATAGTAAATAAAATTTACCGTAGTTACTATTCATAATGCCTAAAAATAAAAATTAGTTTATTAACATAATTTGGATTTAATGATTCCAAATATGGAATCATTTTTTAAAAATTCAAAAGACAAATGTTGATGTATTTAATTTAAAATTAATCTGGCTTTTCAGAAAATGGGTTTTAAAATTTAAAACATTGCAAAAGATTCAAATGTTTTTACATAGGAATTTAGCGTAAAATTAATGCTAATGACTTACATTATATAAAATGGTAAAAAATATTCTATTTATACATTAAAAACATTCAATATTATAATTTAACCTTATAAATTATCTCAATAAAAAAGTTGTTTTTAATTAAAATTTAGCGTATTTTTACTATTCATCAAAATAAGAAACTTATCAAAAAAATATCAAATTTTTTTCCAAAGTAACTTTTTCTATCCTAATTCAAAGGAAGAATTTTATTTTGTCAAATTGAACTTATAAACAAGTAAATAACTATATTTATTGTGGGTGCTCCATCGAAAGGCGACAAAAGTGTATTTTTTGAGAAATACTCATTTTACCAGAAAATATTATTTTGTCCTCATACCATGTTCTAGAAAATTTGTAAGATGAATAATAATGTTATATAATTCAGAAGTTATTTAATACTATTCATAATGTTTAATCCATAATAATAATATAACAATATATCATTGTATAGTGAAACCTAGTATTGCGTACTACACACGCTATCGAGGAAAGTCGTGATTGCGTGTAATACAGGCCATGTTAGGGGTGTGTGTAGTGAAATATCCCTTTGCTGTAGTGTGCAACACAAAACATAATTGAAATTAAATAGAATAATTCTCATAAAATCTCAGGTTGTAACATTCTACCCACCTTAAAATGAATTACGCCCTATAAATTCTCCGGGGTTATAAATTGTTTACTAATTGAATGTTTCGTTCATTGAGAACCACATCATAAAAAAGAATACTAAAACCTAGTTTTAAAAATTGATGTATGAAACATAACAGTTACCCAAATTAACTATTCATTGGGTTTCGACATAGGAGAATATAGGTGGAAATTTGGATATGGAAGAGAAATCTAACTATCAAGTTATGATGGAGAGTTGTAGAGAACATGGAAATGAAAATCCCAACAATCACAAAGCCATAAATATGTGATGATCTAAGGTACCATATAATTCATCAGATATAAGATCACTAGGACAACATTTTTGGTTTTCAATATTATTCCCCGGATGTTGAAAATTTTGAATTTGAAAAAGTATTTACTTGATTTTGGTACAATCTCTCTATTGTTTGTGCCTTGAACAGTTTCCACTTCATCTCTTAAAGAAATTAAGTTGAATTTTTCTTCTGTGAAATGTTAACAGATCATACAATAGAATGATAGGTCATTCCATCTGTCTGAAACAGAAGGTTAGAAAAAGTTATTAAATATACATAAGTCCATCTATGGTGATATTAATTGTATATGGTTCCAAAAATGGACTTATACTTCATCTATCATACCAATTAATAAAATAAAACTAGTTTCTACTAGCCAAGGACTTCATGTAGGCTAGTGGTAGGCGATAATGGCCTATCACACTTTGGTTGTGGGTTTGATTCCCACAGCCTTTTCCGACGCTACGAGTTGTCACCTGTCTTGCAGGTTGTCTTTTTTCTATAACTAAACTATTATAACATTAAATAAATAATATCTAAAACAATTTCAAGCCTCAAATAATACTATCTTATGTCTAACATAATCTATTCCAATTTGTAGACTTTCCCAAAATAAACCGTTCCCATTTCATAGTATAAAGAAAACGATTACTTGAAAGGTAACATAACATGTATGTAAATACCATCATGTATCCCCATATATCATAAGATGTATCTTGTTGATCACGTTCCAAACATGTGTTTATTGTAATCATTTATCCTCTTGAAACATAAAATGACATAGAACATTAGTGGAAACATGAATTCTGTCAAAAATTAACTCTTTCCGTGTACCAAAATCCCAAAATTTCTATATAAAAAAACCATGATATCACATTGTCCTTTTATCATTCATGTGCTCATTAATACAGTAAAAAATCTCATTATCTTCTTATCCCTTCATTATGCGCATATCAAATTGTTTCCAATAATATTTCAATCACTTTTCAAGGTTACCGGTACCATATTCTTATGGAAAACCACAATGGACAAATACATAGATATTTCAATATACTATAAAAGTGCCTCAACAACATTATTCTTGAATTCAAATATATAATCCCTTAAATCCATCCTCTTCAATGATTGTAATGGAAGTAGTCCTACCTCAATTTAGAAGTAACCTCTTAGGTCAGGGCATTGAGTTGGGTAATGCCCATGTTCTCCCAAGATAAGACATTGAACTACATAACAGAATATCACTCTATAACACTTGTAAAACCCAAGAATTTTATGAGAAATATTTTTTTTATGTTATATAAATCATAAAAGGAATCTTTCACTAAAAATAACACTAGATTGGCTTGCATTATACGCAACCGCAGCCTTCCTTGATAGCTTGCATTGTACGCAATACTGAGTTTCACTGAACTACGATATGCTATTAAAATATTATTAAAACTACCTGTTATGAATAGTAATACCCACTTTTTGAAGTTTTGTAAGTTTTATTTTTCAAAATGGACATCATTTTTGGATTCGGAATATCGAAATTTGCCTAGGGTGAAATTTTGGTATTTTTCTGAAAACTTTCAATTTTGGATGAATAGTGAAAACATTGAGTTACTATTTAAAAACAGAATTTTTATTTAAATACTTATTTATTTTATTTAAATTTATATTACATAAAAATTGATACATAATACCTATATAAGTTCAATGCAATTCATTGAAGTCATTTTATAATAATTTTAGATGTATAAAAATTTTATTCAACTTTTCACCGTCTTTTACCCACCTCCTAGGGGAATTTCCAAATTCACATAAAACATAATTTTACTGCTTCTGTGAATGGAATTTCAAAAAATCCGAGAGACACGATTGATTTTAGTAAGTAAAATGTGGTTCAATGAGATGGAAATAATTTTTGGTGAATAGTAACTTTTTACTTTTTTTTACCACGGTTAAAAGTAAATAGGGTAATTAAGGGTAAAAATTATATTATTATTACCCTAACACATGTACTAATTCTATTTGATAAGTTTAATTCGACCAAAAACAACCTTAGTAATAAAATATTACCATTTAGGGCCACTTGGATTAGATTAGGACATTTTTTATTAATTTATTTAAAGAAGTGTTAAAACAATTAAAATCAATTTTTAATAACTAAATCATTTTTAATATATATTTATACATAGTATAAATTCTACTATAAATATTCATTAGAAATATAAAAATATTTCCTACATAATTATATTTTATATGTAATTTTTAAACATTAAATAATTTAATTTATTTATGACACAATGGGGATGTAGTAATTATCCTATTAATTAAATATTGACATAATTGATGTTATAAATACCCAAATAAATGTAATTTTAGACTTTCTATAAATTAAACTAATTTTATAGGTTAATATGACATGTTATTAGTGATTTTATTAACTCTTTTCGATCTAATCTTTCTGTTATGATTTTCACAAAAATCAAGTACCAAATAGTGTCAAAATTGACATAAAATAGTTTTTAAAACAAATATTATATTATTAATTGTTATTTTATTCCTAAAAATCTAAAGGTTCGTCCAAATGACTTAGATAAGGTTATATATATTAATATTAAGAAATTTGGGGTTCTTTTGTCATGTTGTAGTATGTTTATTAATCTTATAGTGTAGGAAAAAAAGAAGTCACGGTAAAAGTTAAATTATATAACTTAAAGTTAAATCTAAATGATAAGGTTAAAAAAGATACCTAAACTTGTCAAAATTCTATTTGATGAGATTATTTTGACCCATACACACCTTAGCTTCTAAATAAAATAGTTTGGAGCTATTAAAAACCGAATATGACTATATAATAAAATAATATTTTTAGTTTTTCCAAAGGTGCCCCTCTCCTCCCATATAAAAGGGCACCCCCCCTCTGTTCCTCACACCACATAGAGCGTTCAAGCTCGGATAACCCCTGAAAAATTATCTTCTCCAATTCCCTAGAAACATACTAGAGGTCATGGTCTTCTTCAAAGAACAATTTTAGTTCCCTAAGAGGTGTTCCCAAAGAGGCGCTTCAAAGAAGATGTAATGTCCGTTACCAATTCTTTCAACTTTATTTCTTATTTCACTTCTTCTTAATTATTTGTTTCATTATGAAGTAATAACATCAGTATCACTCATATATTGATATGCTATTATAAGTATAAAGCAACCCTATTTCACCATCTATCCATCCTACGGAAAAAGAAATCACCACGCGTGCGTATGTACAGAATATCATCTCCATGCTGTGGTGTAATCAATTTTCCACAACCACCTTACTTGGATGGGTATAATTATCATTACCTGTCCTGGGGGCCCGTTTCGTGACTACCCCAAGCCCACCTTCCATAGGTCAGGGGTTGGTGACTAGCACCAAGGCATAATTTCTAGTGAAAAGGGAAGGCATTGCCTTTGTAAAGTTAACAAACTCCACAGAGCAAGCAAGCAGAAGTAAACACTAAGTAAAAACTGGGTACAATAGTAAGGGCAGAAAAGTATGTGGGCCAAAATACAAACCCAAACTGAAAATAAAGTACAACTGGAAAGGGAAAACAACAACTGAAAAGTAAAGCCGCAGCCTTGAGCCGTCCACTGGAAGTCCCACCTGAAGGGTGGGTACAGATAGCCTCTACAGCTCCTCGAGTCCAGCCGTCCGCTCTGAGTACGTCCTGCCCAATGGTCCACCTCCAGGTACCGTCCTGCTCGGCAAGCCTAAACCATGATCAGCGATGTTCGTCGTCTGCAACCCACACAACGTCGTGCGTGCATAGCCCTTGCAGGGGTGAGTATAAGCTACTCAATAGGGACCCTGAGACCCCTGAAGGTCTCCTAGAATCCGTAAAGGATAATCCACAACGGAATGATACAATCACAAAGTAACATCCGAAACTAATTAGGTATATTCCCATACATATACCTAAGTCACCAATTCTCGTTCGGCTCCAACATCTGAGCTCAAGTACAACCCAGTCCACATAGGAAATCACAACCAAATCCACACAGGAAAGCATTATGTAATCCACACTGGATAGCAAACACAATACACATAAGAAGGAAAAACAAGAATCATCTCACATAGGAATACTTCTTCGTATGATGATAGAGATGTCCAGATATAGCCACTGATTCATCTAAGCCGTCAGACCCACACAGGATCGATAGGTACTAACCCCCGAAATGACCCACAAAGGATCAATAGGTAACTAACCCCCGCAATGACCCACACAGGATCAGACCCACACATGATCTTTAGGCGCTGACCCACACACGACTGCTGAGGGCTGACCCACATAGGATCTCACCCACACATGATCGGTAGGACTTATCCACGTAGGATCACTGAGTGCTGTAGTCGCCGCCGTCAAATCCACAAAGGATTTCTGTACAGTCGTCGTCATTGTCGTAGTCGCAGCCAGCTCTAGGGTTCTCGCATACAGCAAGCTCGTTCGGGAGGGTCCGCTCCACGTGCCTAGGGGCTGATACATCAACTGACACAAATTCCGGAGCTGATGAATCCGAATGTTCTGTATCATCAACAGGAACTCAACGTCACAGACGGTGCGTCAATCTGACGCCCGGTCTGAGAGTTATTGGATTTTTTGTCCCAGGGGCCCGGTTGTTTTTTAAGACAAAACCTACCCGAATATACTCCAACCGCATCCAAACCATGAGCGGAGTAATCCAAAAGGTCTGTCTCACTTAGAGGAATCCAACAAAGTCGACGGTACGTCAATCGGACGTCCGTAGCTCATGTTATAAGTGTTTTCGCTCTGAGGGCCCGGTTGGTTTCGTGTATGAACCAACCGGGCCGAACCCAAAGAACTCAGAAACGTTGAGTGTAATATACCGAAACGACCATCTCGTTCCATGGATTGCAACACCACTGACGTTGCGTCGATCGGAGGTCCGCATCCCCTGATCTTTGAAAAAGACCGAAAGAGGTCCGGAAGTGGGGGTTTCAGGCCCAGACTGACCCGACATGAGACCCACTGGGCCGGCCCGAACTGGGTCTGGGTCCAGACAACTTGGGAACGGCCAGGCCAGGCTGGCACGGCGCGGCGTGGCGCGCTATCCAGGTGGCTCGGCCGAATGAGCGAGCCTTTCGGGATGCGGGGGGGGGGGGGGGGGTGCCCCCACACTTGTTGTAACCGCGGATGGAGGCGTCGCGAAAGGACAATCGTCATGGAAGAAGGCGTCGTTGGTGTTGTGGTACACGGCGCGCGTAGTCGATCTCATAGGATTCGGTGTTCTTCATCGGAGATTGGTGCGTTCTTTGTGTTCTCCGTGTTCTTCGATGAAGAAGATGAAGATCTTCAAACCACCCATATCTTTTCTCCCAAACCTCTTAAGAAACAAGTCCCCATCCAAAATAAAATAAGTACCTCACTTATTTTATTAACATAACATAAGTTTGAAATTAAAAAGTATAATTAATCCACCCAATTAATTAACTCAAGTTGTCAAATTAAATGAAGGGTTATGGAAGGATAGGGAAGATGAAGGGTTGGGGTTCATGTGGGCCCCACCGCCCTCATAACCACCAATGGGAAGTTCGGTTGTTTCCCCCAACATCCAACCAATGAATTAAAACACTTAGTGAAAAATAAAATTGATGCTCACTTTTATTTTACCTTCCACAAATTTTTATCAACTTCTCTCCTGTAAACGCAACTCCAGAAAAGGTGTTCCTAAGCAAATACAGGCACTGTGAATCCATTGGTGCCCTCAGAATTCGATTTCGACCACTGGTTCAAAAGTTATAAAAACTCACTCGTTCGTTCACTGAAGGTACCCGAGCTAAACTTCAGATAGAAATTTTGGGAACACCGGGCCTCAGAATCAAGTGCCATCAGAAACCGCGTTCTTGTAAAATCCGAAAGAAAATTAAGAAAAAATTTCCCTTGAATTTTATGGGTCTTTACATTACTCCCACCTCAGGGCTTTACGTCCCTATAAAGATACATCAAAAACTATGGAAAAAAATGTGGGTACTGAGAACGCATCTGAGCCTCCCGCTCCAAAGTGATCTCCTCGAGGTTCTTGTGCTTCCATCTGATGCGCACTAGAGGAATCGACCATCCACGTAGGACCCACTCTTGTCGATCCTTGATCTCCACTAGAACCTCTGCAAAAGTCACCTCATCATCTATGTCTAGCTCCCCATGGTCAATGATATGCATCTGGTCGTGCATATATCTCCTCAGCTGGGATACATGGAAGACGTCATGAACATAGGGCAACTGAGGTGGTAGAGCCAGGCGATAAGCCACCACACCAATCCAATGGAGGACCAAGAATGGTCCGATGAAGCATGGAGAAAACTTGCCGCCTTGTCCAAATCTCCATAATCCACGTTGGGGTGAGACCCGCAAGAAGACATGGTCGTCATACTCAAACTCCAGTGGCCTCCGCCTCTTTTCAGCATAAGACTTCTGCTGGCTCTGAGCTGTCCTCATCTACTCCTGGATGATCAGGACCTTCTCTATCGTGGCCTGGACCATCTCCGGTCCCACAAGTGCTGACTCCCTAGGGTTTTTTCTAGCATAGAGGAGATCTTCAAGGTAGGCCGTACAATGCCTCGTATGGTGCCATCCCGATGGTGGAGTGGTAGCTTTTGTTGTATGCGAACTCCACCAAGGGTAGGTGGTCCTCCCAGCTACGACCAATGTCGAGGACACATGCACGGAGCATGTCCTCGAGGGTCTATATGGTCCTCTCCATCTGACCATCTGTCTGAGGGTGAAAGGCGGTGCTCAGACGTAGCTGCGTCCCGAATGCCTCCTGCAACCCCTTCCAAAGCCGGGAAGTAAAGAGAGAATCTCAATAGGAGATGATAGAAGATGGAAAACCATGAATCCATACAATCTCTTGAACATAGAGACGTCCCAAGCTCTCCATTGATCCCTACTCTCTGATGGGTAAGAAGTGAGCCGACTTGGTGTGTCGGTTGACTATCACCCAAATGGAGTCATGACCGCTAGAAGTGCGTGGAAGTCCAGTCACGAAGTCCATAGATATCACATCCCACTTCCACTCCAGGACCTCCAAGTGCTGTACCAAGCCAGCTGGTACCTAGTGCTCTGCCTTCACCTACTGGTAGGTGAGGCATCGAGAAAAGAACTCCTCCACAGCCTTCTTCATGCCCGGCCACCAGTGCTGTCATCTGAGATCCTGGTACATCTTCGCCACTCTAGGATGTACCGACAATGGGGATGTCTGAAAATCTATCAACACCTCCTCCCATACAGAAACTCGTACCAAGGTACGTCCTCTAAAAAGCAAGTTCTGCTCACCTCCTATAGAGAAACCATCAGGTGCCTATCCTAATGATATCTACGCACGCCGACTCTCACAATCAGTGTCCCCATGTTGTGCCACTCTGACCTGATGCAGTAGTGGAAGAGTTACTGTGAGTGACTGAAGAAAGGATGCTCCATCTCTATCCATGAAGGATATCTGCAAAGCAGCTAGCTGCTTTGTCTCCTCCCCAAGTATTTGAATGCATGTCCTTCTGCTGAGAGCATTGGCTAATACGTCCCCTTACCATGAGTATAGACTTTCTCAAAATCATAGTCATGGTGGAACTCGAGCCATCGCCACAATCTCTGGTTCAGGTCCTTCTGGGAGAAGATGTACCTGAGACTCGGATGGTCAGAATAGACTGAAAAGCGCTCTCCCATCAGATAATGACGCCACATCTTCAGAGCAAAGACCACTACTGCTAACTCCAGGTCATGGGCATCGTAGTTATGCTCATTCTGCCTCAACTGACGTGATCCATAGGCGATCATGGCACACTCCTGCCACAGGACACATCCGAGTCCAGTCCTTGATGCATCGTAGTAAACTATGTACCCAACTCCCTCCTCAGGTAGCCTCAAGATGGGGACGCTGGTCAATCCATATCTTAGCTCCTGGAAGCTATGCTGACATCTGTATGACCACATGAAGGGTTTCCCCTTCTTTGTCAAAGCTGAGAGTGGTGCCGCAACTCTGGAGAAGTCTGGAACAAATGTATGGAAGTATCCAGCTAGTACCATGAAACTCTGCACCTCTTTCATGCTCCCGGGTGGCTCCCAAGCTAGCACTGCCTCGATCATCGCAGGATCCACCGCAACTCCCGCCTTAGAGATGACGTGTCTCAAGAAGTGGACCTCTCGTATCTAGAACTGACACATTGATAGCTTGCCATAAAGCTGGTGCTCTCAGAGTGTGTCTAGTACAACCCGTAAGTGGTAGGCGTGCTCCCCCTCAGTCGTCGAGTATATCAAAATGTTGTCGATGAAAGCCATGAAAAACCAGTCATGTTATGGCTGAAAGATCCTGTTCATGAGGGCCATGAACACTGGTGGAGCATTGGTTACACAAAATGGCATAACCAAGAACTCATAGTGGCTATACCGACACCTCAAGGTCATCTTCTGCACATCCTCGTCCCAGACTCTAAGTTGTTGATAGCCTGACCTGAGGTCTATCTACGAGAACCCCCGTGCTCCCTTGACCTGATCAAAGATGTCGTTAATCCTCGGTAGTAGATACTTGTTCCTCATGGTCACCTGGTTTAGGCGAAGATAGTCGACACAAAGTCTCAAGCTCCTGTCTGCCTTCTTGGCGAACAATATCGGGGAAGCCCAGGGTGAAACACTGGGTCATATGAATCCCTTTCCTTACAAGTCCTCCAACTGTAGCTGTAGCACTCAAATCTCGGTAGGATCCATCCGATATATTGGGGTTGATATCAGGGCTATCCCGGAGTACAGATCAATATAAAATTATACCTCTCTGCAAGGAGGTAGTCCTAGAACGTCGTCGGGAAAAACATCTGCATATCGATCCACCACTACAGGAAAACCAGTACTCCGCACGTCAACTACTCCTAGGATGAGGCTAGCCAACTGATGAGTGATGGGTTGTACTATCCTCTACGAGAGTCCATCCTGTGCTACAAAGGCTCCCTTCTCACTGGTGAAGGTGACCCTGCTCCTGTCGGTGCATACACATCGCACCTTATGCCTAATACAGTTGATCTGAGCATGGACTGTAGATAACCAATACATAACCAAGATGACGTCGTAAGGCCTCGATGCTGCTACATGAAGATCCCAGCTGAAGCTCTCGCCTCCTAGAGTAAGCTCACACTGCTGGAAACAGTGCGTAATCGTCGAGTCTGCTCCTGTAAGAGTCTCTAGCCATAAGGATCGAGCCAACGACTCTGTCAGAATCTTCAAGCTCCAAACAAGGGCATCGACTACGAATGAATGACTTGATCCTGTGTCTATAAGAACTACAACAAGGGTGGAATAGACACAGATAGTACCTCGAATCATCTCGGGTGCGCTGTGGACGTAGGCCTCCACTGCCTGAAGTTGTGCCTGTCTCTGCCCGCCATCTCCCTGTGGTCGGGGTGGAACTCCTCATGTTGGTGGTGGTAGAGCCACAAAGCGTCGCCTACCACCTACTTCTTGGACATCTCCTCTACCTCATCCGCCTACTCCCTGCGGACCGCCACTGTCGTCCCTATGCCTCTATCTGGGTGGTCCCTCAACCGTCTGTTGCTCCTCTGCATGGCGGGTCGGGCAGTAAAGTGCCATGTGGCCCTTCCCACCGCATGCGTAGCACTGTCTGCCTCTCGGATGACTGGCTCCACGCTGTGTGCCCCGCACTACAGAGCAAGTGTCTTGAGGTCTTCTACCTGAGGGTCTGGTCTGCCTGGACCCATGAGTCATCCGTCAACTACCTGCTGTAGAAGACTCTGGTACGTGCCGCCCCGTGGTAAGTCTCTCCGACGAAGTTGGCTCAGCAAATAAGCTCTCGATCATAAGGGATCGCTCCAGTACCCCTGCTTGATTCAGAATGCTGAGGGAGATCAGTGATGCCCTGATCTCATTCCTCAATCCCTGCTCAAAGTTCTGGGCCCAGAAGAATGGGTCCCATACTATGTTTGTAGAATAGCGCAAGAGATCTGTAAATCTCGCCGAGTACGGGGAGACCATCAAGGTGCCCTGCTGTAGCTATAGAAGCTCCTGGATATGCACTGAATGGAGGGTGGCTGGGACGAACACAAAGTGAAAGAGTCTCTCAAAGTCCATCCATAGGAGAGACGACTCGTCATGCACCTGGAGCATCAAGATCCACTATCTGCATGTTGTCGTGTGCAATAGGCTTGCTGAGAGGATCACCATGAGGTATGCTGGTGTCCTCACTAACTTGAAAACTCATACAACTGCCTCCAGCCAATCCTCGGCTGCCTGAGGGTCCCTCTCCCCACGGAACCTGGGTGGTCACTGGCGCTAAAACTCTTGCAGTGCACTAAGGCGACGAGCATCGTCAGTGGTTGGATATGGTGGCATCATTGGCTCGGTGGGTAGAGGTATCGTCGGTGCTTCTACTGTCAAAGGGCCCTGTACCGAGGCCTCGTCGCTCGGGGGGCTGTCGTCATGCACAACACTCAGAACCCTAGCTGGCTGGCATCCTGGGGCCATCCTAAAAAGAGATAGGTGCTCCATGGTCAGAATAGTATACCTGGTGATCTAACACAATGTAATCACAATGAAAACATGAAACACACATGCAATAAATGTTTTCGTGTATTAAGCTAGATATCAGAAGTCAGTGTCCTGGTGTACGGATATGTTCACCACTGCACCAACACTGGACTCCCTGGACTGATAACCACACTCAGAACTCTTATCACTATTGCTTCACATAGAAGAATGATCAGAGTCCTAAGTTATGCGGTAGAACTGAACTCCTCTGATACCAATTTGTGACGACCCGTCCTCGAGGCCCGTGTCGTGACTACCCCAAGCCCGCCTTCCATAGGCCAGGGGTTGGCGACTAGCACCAAGGCGTAATTCCAGGTAAAAATGGAAGCCTTTGCCTTTGTAATGTAAACAAACACCACAAAGCAAGAAAGCAGAAGTAAACACTAATTAAAAACTGGGTACAATAGAATGTGCGGAAAAGTAAGTGGGCCAAAATAGAAACCCAAACTGAAAGTAAAGTACAACTGGAAAGGGAAAAAAGCAACTGAAAAGAATAGTCGTATCCTCAAAACGTCCACTAAAAGACCCACCTGAAGGGTGGGTACAGATAGCCTCTACAGCTCCTCGGGTCCAGCCGTCTGTTCGGAGTATGTCCCGCCCAGTGGTCTACCTCCAGGTACCGTCCTGCTCTACAAGGCTCATCCACAATCAGCGTTGTCCATCGTCTGCAACCAACACAACGTACTGCGGGCATATCTCGTGTAGGGTTGAGTATAAGCTAATCAGTAGGGACCCAGAGACCCTCGATAGTCTCATAGAATCCGTAAAGGATAATCCACAAATGAAAGATACAATCACTAAGTAACATCCGACACTACTTAGGTATATGCCCATACATATACCTAAGTCACCAATTCTCGTTCGGCTCCAGCATCCGAGCTCAAGTAAAACCCAGTCCACACAGGAAAACACAACCAAATCCACCAAGGAAAGCATAACGTAATCCACACCGGATAGCACAACACAATTTATATAGGAAGGAAAAATAAGATTCAGCTCACACAGGTATACTTCTTCATATGATGATAGAGATGATCGGATAAAGCCACTGATTCATCTATGCCGTTGGACCCACACATGATCGATAGGTACTCACCCACGAAATGACCCACAAAGGATCGATAGTTAACTAACCCATGTAATGACCCACACAGGATAGGACCCACACAGGATCTGCAGGCGCTGGACCACACAGGCCCGCTAAGCGCTGACCCACACTGGATTGGTAGCACTGATCCACATAGGATCGTTGAGTGATGCTGTCGTCGCCATCGAATCTACAAAGGATTTCTGTACAGTCGTCGTCATCGTCGTCGTAGTCACAACCAGATCTAGGGTTCCCGCATACAGCATGCTCATTCGGGAGGGTCCACTCCACGAACCAAGGGGATGATACATCAACTAACACATACGCTGGATCTGATGTATCCAAAAGTTCCGTATCACCAACAGGAACTCAATGTCACAGACGGCGCATCAATCGGACGCCCGATCTGAGAGTTATTGGCTTTTTCATCCCCGGGGCCCGGTTGGTTTTGAAGCCAAAACCAACCAAATCGTACCCCTACTATATCCAAACTCGAGCGGAGTAAGCCAAAAGGTCCGTCTCACTTATAGAAATCCATCAAAGTCGACGACACGTCAATCAGACGTCCGGAACTCATGTTATAAGTGTTTCCGCTCGGAGGGCCCGATTGGTTTCATGTAAGAACCAACCCAGCCGAACCCAAAGTACTCTGAAACCTGGAGTGTAATTTACCGAAATGACCGTATCATTCCTAGGATCTCATCGCTGCTGATGGTGCGTCGATCAGAGGTCTGCATCCCATGATATCGGGAAAAGACCGAAAGAGGTCCAGAAATGGGGGTTTCGGGCCCGGACTGACCCGGACCGAGACCCCTTGGGTCGGCCCGATCAGGGTCGACCCGACCCAGGTCAGGGTCCAGCCAACTTGGGTGCGGCCCGGCCCAGCTGGCGAGGACTGGCCTGGCTCGGTGGTCTGGCGCGCTGGCCAGGTGGCTAGACCGAACGGTTGAGCCGTTTAGGATGCGGGGTGGGGCGGGGCACTGCACACACATGTTGTAACTGTGGCCCCATAATGGGGGTCGCTCACGTCCGTCCAGCCGGGGGTTTTGAACCCCCTGCTCCGATTCCGGCGGCCTAGAACTAGGCACCGGTTCCCCAGCTCCGCTGCAGCACACCAGCGCCATGCCCCTCCGCCGCAGCCCCGCTCCGGCCGCAGTGTTTTTCGGGGTTCTCCGGCGCAGCGCAACAGCGCCACATTCTTGTTCGATTCAAAGGTGAGGCGGGACGACGCCACACATACATTTCCGCATTACCCCACGCGGTGCGACAACACCATTCCATCCTCGTTCCATTCCACCACAAGTATGACAAAACGGGGAGGAAGGTCGGCCATGTTTGTGCGGTCCGACCCCCTCCCATTAACTGGTAATAGGTGCTCCAAAATTACAAGGAATGATGACGGGTGAAAAAACGAATATCATCAATAATAAAATAATTACCTACGTCAAGCATAGCTTGAACGGAGGTTCATCGTGAAAATAACCGTCGTGGAAGGAGGCGTCACGAAAGGAGAATAGTCGCGGAAGAAGGCATCGTTGGCGTCGCGGTACATGGCGTCACATAGTCGATCTCCGAGGATTCGGCGTTCTTCTTTGGAGATCGATGCATTCTTCGCGTTCTTCATGTTCTTCGACGAAGAAGATAAAGATCTTCAAGCCTCCCTTATCTTTTCTCCCAAACCTCTCAAGCAACATGTCCCCAACCAAAATATAATTAGTACCTCACTTATTTTGTTAACATAACTTAAGATTGAAATTCAAAAGTTGAATTAATCCACCCAATTAATTAACTCAAGTTGTAAAATTAAATTAAGGGTTATGGAAGCTTAGGGAAGATGAAGGGGTGGGGTTCGTGTGGGCCCCACCACCCTCATAACCTCCAATGCGATGTTGGGTGGTTTCCCCTAACTTCCACCCAATGATTTAAACAACTTAGTGAAAAAAAAAATTGAGGGTCAATTTTATTTTACCTTTAACAAATTTTTTAGAACTTCTCTCATGTAAACACATCTCCGAAAAAGGTGTTCCAAAGAAAATATCGGTGCTATGAATCCATCGGTGCCCTCAGAATTCAATTTCGAGCATCGGTTCAAAAGATAGAAAAACCCGCTCGTTCGTTCACTGAACGTACCCGAGCTAAACTTTGGATAAAAATTCCGGGCACACCGGGCCTCTGAATCAAGTGCCGTCAGAAACCACGTTCTTGTAAAATCCGAAAGAAAATTAAGAAAATATTTCCCTTGAAATTTACGGGTCTTTAAAATAATGTTGAAAATAAAAAACTATATATGATTATTGTAAATTGGTATTAATTCTGAAATAGTATACATAAACTCCAATACAATTCCACGGTCATGGGAACGATATCATCGCTCGTGCGTACATACGGAATATCGTCTCCTCAATGTGATGCGACTCGTTCTACATGATCTTCATTGCATAATTATTATTTAAATGAGTTGAATAAATAAATATGATATATAGTACACTAACACCATTCTGGAAATGAGGTATCTATAACCTAAAGAGAAGAATAATAATTTATTCGACAAAACATGCATAAGGACAAAAAGTAATAAACACCCGAATAACAAGTAGCAATGAAATATTACTAATAAGAAGCTAAGAATATGACCATATATGATATCATAACAATGTGTATGATTATGGAATAAGTAAATGACATTATTTAAATCATTATACAGGAGGTTCAGACACTTACGAAGCAAATCAGACCTAAGGTAAGGGAAAATCTCATAATCTCATTTTTATCCGAGATTGTTTATACTTCAGAATTTACTGGGGAATATTTATCATACACATACATGTTTCCTCAATATGTAATATTATTTCCATCCACCTACTATTGTTTAAATCCAATTTTACCCTTCAGTGAGTTTTTAGTAAAAGATATGAAAGGAATCTTTTGTCGTTTTTCGTACGAGGTACTTTTTGACTTTTCCGGCCAAAGTATGGGAAGAATGTTTTTTTGACTTATACGGCATGAATAGATTTTTAAAACATTATTTCCAAGAAGCTTCCTTTACATGTTTTCATGTTTATTTTTATTCAAATTCTTTTAGTTTAATATTTAATGACATGTTATGAAAGGAAAAATATTTTCGAAGTAGAAAGGATATTTTCCTCATGAATGGTGTTCAAGTGTGTTATCAAAATTATATTCCATATAAGATAAAATAGGATTATGTTTTTATCCCTATTATTACATTGATGTGATTATGTTGTGATGGAATTATTTTTATGAATTCCTTTATCTTATATAAATTGTTTTATGATGTCACGATGATTACGAATCCCATTTTTATTGCATGGGTTATTCAATGATGTATGATTTTTGATTTTGTGGCACACATAAGAATGGTATCATTATAAGATGGGTGGGATATATATCTCCATCTAATGCATTAGTTAATGATTTATATCTCCTGAGATACACATTGCTGGAACGGCAGGTTAAACCGGTTCAGTGAAACCAGACTAGAACAAGGAGTTAACTCGGTTCAGAAATGGACTTTATCCGCTAAGATAGTCTTGGAAATGAGTCTTGAATACTAAGAAATTATTCATTATGATTATGTGTGTATGCCACAATGTTTCATGTTTTATGTTATGATTATTGGGATTACATTTCACTACTATGATTTATCCCATGTTATGAAATTATGATCTCATTTGCAGGTTATAATTTCCAATATGATATGTTCTTATAAATATGATGTGATTGATATTTCTTTTGTTTACCCTTACTGTGAATTTGAGCTCACCCTCTTGTATGTTTTCTTTCCCCAGGTCAGAAAGATGGTTATTAAGTAGGATATTTTTATAGGGACTCTAGATATGACAAAAAAAGGAGATAGTCTAGATGATTTATGAACCAGTTGATTATGTTTCCCAGTTTCTAAAGACACTATACCTATACGGTTCTTTCGTGGTTTTGATATATGTTTTAATATGTGTTCTTCCATTATGAAGTAATAAAAATGTATGTAAATTATGGTTCGTTATAGTTGGTATCAGTGGAAAGGTATATTCAACCTTTGGAAACTAGGTTGTGAAAGCTGTAGTAAGAACCCTAAGGATAGGTCTAAGCATAGAACAAAATCTTAGTGTTTTTGAAATTTCCATGAACAACCTATGATAATAAATTAAGTGTAATGTTTTGTTCTTGATTATGTGGTTTTCCTTTTATAATTAGTGTAGCTCACACTATTCTTCTTGGTTTTAGTCAATGGCTGGAACCCGAAGGAACCGTGTTAATGGAGAATGCGACGGGCAATGCAATGATTGTCCCCCTGAGCAACCAAATGATATGGGAGCTAGAAAGTAAAATATTGTATCCATGCTCACACAACATTCTAAAGCTATGAATCAAGCAGCATTTCCAAACAAGAAAAGGAACGAGCAACATTATTTTGAATCCTTCATGAGGCAGCGTCCACCTTCATTCAGTGGGTATTCTGATCCATTATTGGATGAACAATGGATCAGTACCACTGAAAAGATATTTTTAGTTCATCAATGTTCTGAACATGATAAATTCATCTTAGCAGTGTATCGTTTGGAAATAGATTCTGATCAATGGTGGAACTTTATCAAGAATACGATGCAAAGAGATGAATTTGAGCCCATGGAATGGGATAATTTGAAGAACTTATTTTTCAATAAGTACACCCCTCGTATTATTCAAAAAAATAAGGAGAAGGAGTTTCTTGAACTGAACCAAAAGGATGATGAATCCGTTGGATCCTATGAAGCAAATTATACAAGACTTTCAAGGTACGCCTCTGGAATTATTATCCAACCTAAGAGTGAGATCGATCGATTCTTTAGTGGCTTAAAACCAAGTCTTTGAAGGGCGTTAGCCAAGGGACTTCAATAGCTACAAGAAAATCGTTGGACTGCTCTCAAAGTTGATATGGATATTGGAGTAACCCATCAGTCATATGGGTTTGATAAGAAGAGGAAAATGGAATTCAAAGGAAAATCTAAAGAGCACACTAAAAAGAAGATGAGTTTTCCCTTATGCTCAAAGTGTCGAAAGAAACATGGAGTTAGTTGTATAAAAGGGACAAGTAAATGTTTCAAATGTGGAAAGGAAGGTCATCAGGCATTTTAATGCCGCAATGATGGGAAGACGATGTCTAGTGATGAAAAAAAAGAAAAGGATACACAGAGTGAAACTTTTACACATCAATGTTACAAGAGAAAGGAAATGGGGAATTATTCCAATCAAGGCCCTAATCCGAGGGTTGTTGATGATGATCGACGTTAACAAACTCATAAGGCTAAAGACAAAGGAATGTCACATGCAATTTCTATCAAAGATGTGGAGTACAATAACGATGTGGTGAAAGGTACGCATACCATCCACTCTAATGATGCAAATGTTTTATTTGATTCTAGATCCACCCTCTCTTTTATTTCTGAAGAATTTTCTAAGGGTATCACCACATTACCTCAATAATTAGATTTTGAGTTAGTTGTGAGAACCCCTAATGGAACAACAGTCGCATCAAAAGTTTATAATTCTTCTCCGATTGAAGTTTGTGGGAAAGTGCATCCTTCAAATATGGTGATCCTTCCTATAGTGGAATTTGATTTGAATCTTGGAATGGATTAGATTTCTCTATATAGATCTCATATCAATTGACAAATAAGGGAAGTAACATTTCATATTCCAGATCAATTTATTATCATCTATCGAGGCAAGGATTAACATAACCTTCCAGTGGAAATTTCTTCCATCTTATGGGTCTTGATTCCACTAAATGAAGGTTATTTATCTCAAATGGTTGGTGAGAAACTCACGATTAAGAATATGCCCACTGTACGGGAGTTTGATGATGTCTTTCTAGGTCTTCCTCCAGATCGTGAAGTTAAGTTTTAAATAGAACTTGTACCGGGTGCTTTTCCTATTTCAAAGAAACCTTATTGAATTGCCCCAATTGAGTTGCAGGAATTGAAGAATCTACTCCAAGAGAATCTTGATAAAGGATTCATACGCCCTGGTTTGTCACCTTGGGGAGCACCTGTTCTGTTTGTTAAGAAGAAAGATGGATCAATGAGACTCTGCATTGATTATCAAGAACATAACATGATCACTATCAACAACAAATATCCTCTCCAGAACATTGATGACTTATTTGACCAACTACGTGGAGCTCAATACTTTTCAATGATTTATCTTCGTTCAGGGTATCGTCAATTAAGGGTCAAAAGGGAGGATATACCGAAGACGGATTTCTGTACAAGTTATGCACACTATGAATTTATAGTGATGCCATTTGGTCTTACTAATGCCCCTACTATCTTCATGGATCTGATGAATAGAGTCTTTAGAGACTATCTTGACCAGTTTGTGGTAGTCTTTATAGACGATATTCATGTCTACTCAAAGAGCAAGGAAAACAAGAAGATCACTAGACAATTGTATTGAAGACCCTGAGAAAGGAGGAGATTTATGCGAAATTTACCATGTATGAATTTTGGCTTCTAAAAGATGCATTTTTGGGTCACATAATCTCAAAAGAGGGGATATCTGTGGATCTAGCAAAAATAGAGGTTATCGAAATATGGTCGAGACAACAACAGTAACTGTGATCCGAAGTTTTCTTTTTTTGGCTGGATATTATCGATGTTTTGTGAATGATTTTTCATGATTATCTAATCCACTCACCATGATTACTCGAAAAGGAGTTATGTTTGTTTGGACAGAGGAATGTGAGAGAATTTTATGGTGTTGAAAAGAAGGTTATCCAGTGCACCTGTGATCACACTTCCTTGTAGTGGATAATGGTTTGTGATCTATAGTGATGCATCCAAGAAGGGATTGGGGTGTGTTCTCATGCAAAACGATATGGTGATAGCTTATGCCTCACGACAGTTGAAAATACATGAGAAAAATTACCCAAATCATGATTTGGAGTTAGTTGCGGTAATATTTGCATTAAATATTTGGAGGCATTCTCTTCATGGAGAAAGGTGTGAAATTTATACTCATCATAAAGGATTAAAGTATATTTTCACACAAATGGAGCTGAATATGCGCCAAAGAAGATGGTTGGAGAAGATTTACGATTACAACTGCTCAATACATTACCACCCTGGGAAAGAAAACAAGGTGGTAGATGCATTAAGTCGACAAGACCATGCTATATTATCCATGATGAGGATCACAAAAGATCCAATATTTATGGACTAACGAAGGATGGATCTTGGAATTATAATGAAACGGGAAAAATCATATCTTTCTCAAATTAATCTTCAACCATCTATACATGTGATGATTAAAGAGGCACAAAAAGAAGATGTAGATTTACAAAAGAAGGTGAGAAATGTTCCTGAATTCAACCTTGATTGTGAAGAAATAATATGGTTCAGGAATCGGGTTTGTGTTCCTCCTATCCTACAATTAAAGATGGATCTACTGGGTGAGGCTCATAGTTCTTCATTATCTATTCATCCTAGAATCACGGAGATGTATAGGGACTTGAAAGAGTACTTCTTCTGGAATGACATGAAAAGAGATGTTGCTGAATATGTATCTAGATGCTTGGTTTGCGAGCAACTTAATGCTGAGAGACAAAAGGCTAAGGGGATGTTACAACCATTACCCATACCAGAATGGAAATGGGAAAACATCACTATGGAATTTATTACTAGACATCCTAAAACATCCAAAGGCAATAATTATATCTGGGTTATAGTCGATCGTCTTACGATGTCGGCACACTTCATTTCTATTAGAGAAGATTTTTCTCATTATCAGCTTGCCAGGATATATGTAAAGGAAGTGGTAATTTTTCATAGAGTACCACTTTGCATTATATCTGATCGGGATCTGAGGTTTACCTCTAAAATATGGAAAAGTCTTCAGCATGCTCTAGATACAGGGTTTTGTTTCAGCACTGCTTACCATCCTCAGACAGACAGTCAGTAGGAGAGGACAATTCAAACTCTAGAAGTCATGTTGAGAGCTTTCTCTATAGATTTAAAAGGTGGTTGGGATAAGAACCTATCTTTGGTGGAATTTTATTATAATAATAGCTTTCACTCTAGTATTCAGATGGCTCCTTATGAAACCCTCTATGGAAGGAAATGTAGAACTCTAACTTGTTGGGATGAAGTTGGGGAAAGAAAGCTATTAGGTCCTGATCTTGTTGATGAGATGGCAGAAAAGGTCAGATATATTCAACAACACATAAGAGTAGCTCAAAGTCAACAGAGAAGTTATGCCGACAACCGAAGAAAAGACCTAGAGTTTGAAGTAGCTGATAAAGTGTTCATACAAATATCTGTCCGGAAGAGGGTAATGATATTTGGAAAGAAGGGAATGTTGAGCCCTAGATATATCGGTCCTTTTGAAATACAGGATCGTGTTGTGAAGGTAGCTTACTGATTGGAGCTTCCAATGAATCTCTCCCAAGTTCACAATGTGTTTCATGTATGTATCCTGAGAAAGTACATACCTGATCCTTCACATGTACTCAGCTCAGAAGTTGTACCACTGGAGAAAGATCTTTCTTATGAAGAATAGCCGATAGAAATTCTGGATCGTAGTGAGAAAGTCCTATAGAACAAGACCACTCGCTTGATGAAAGTTTTATGGAGGAACCTCCAATTAGAAGAAGCTACATCAGAGCTTGAGGATATGATGATGGAGAGGTATCCCCATCTGTTTGTTACAAAGTGAAAAATTTCAAGGGAGAAATTCATTTTAAGGGGGGTAGAATGTAACACCGGAGAATTTTATGAGAAATATTTTTTTTATTTTATATACATAATCAAAGGAATCTTTCACTACACACAAAACTATCTTGGCTTTCTTTACACGCAACCGCGACCTTCCTTGATAGCTTGCGCTGTACGCAATACCGAGTTTCACTAAACTACGATATGCTATTAAAATATTATTAAAACTAAATATTTTTAATAGTAATAACCACTTTTTGAAATTTTGAATTTTTTTTTCAAAATGGACTTCATTTTTGGATTCGGAATATCAAAATTAGCCTAGGGTAAAATTTTGGTATTTTTCTGAAAACATTCAATTTTTGATGTCTAGTGAAAACACTAGATTACTATTTAAAAACCGACTTTTTATTTAAATAATTATTTATTTTATTTAAATTTATTTTTTGTCAAAATTGATACATAATACATATATATGTTCAATGCATTTCATTGGAGTAATTTTATAATTATTTTAGATGTATACAAATTTTATTGAACTTTTCACCGTCTTTTACCCACCTCCAAGGAGAATTTCCAAATTCACCTAAAGAATCATTATGCCGCATATGTGAATGGAATTAGAAAAAATCCAAGATAAGTGGTTGATGTTAGTATGTAAAATTTGGTTCAATGAGATGAAAATAATTTTTGGTGAATAGTAACTTTTTACTTTTTTTACCTTGGTTAAAAGTAAATAGGGTAATTAAGGTTAAAAATGATATTATTATTACAAAAAAACATTTCCTAATTATATTATATAAGTTTAATTAGACCAAAAATACCCATAGGAATAAAATATGACCATTTAGGACCACTTGGATTAGATTAGGACATTTATTATTAATTTATTTAAAGAGGGGTTAAAATAGTTAATATCAAAGTTTATTAAATAGATAATTTTTAATATAGGATTATACATAAGATAAATTCGACTATAAATATTCATAATAAATCTAAAACGATTTCCTACATAATAATATTTTATTTTTAATTTTTAGACATTATATAATTTAATTTATTTATTACACAATGATGATGTATTAATTATATTTTTATGAAATATTGACATAATTGATGTTATAAATACACAAATAAATGTAATTTGAGACTTTTTATGAATTACCCTAATTTTAAAGGATCATATGACATGTTATTATTGATTTTGTTAACATTTTTAGAACTAATATTTCTGTTATGAGTTTCACAAAAATCAATTACCAAATTGTGTCAAAATTGACATTAAATAGTTTTTAAAAAAAATATTATATTATTAATTGTTATTTTATTCCTAAAAATTTATGGCTCGGTCAAAAGACTTAGATAATGTTATATATATTAATAATAAACAACTTGGGGTTTTTTTCGCTTGTTATAGAAATTTTATTAACCTTATAGTGTAAGAAAACAAGAAGACATGGTAAAAGATAAATTATCTAACTTAAAGTTAAATCTAAATGATAAGGTTATAGTAGATACCTAAACTTGTCTAAATTCTATTGTATGAGAGGATTTCGAACCATACCCACCTTATCTTATAAATAAATCAATTTGGAGCTATTAATAACGGAATATGACTTTATAATAACATAATATTTTTAGTTTTTCCAAAGGTGCCCCTCTCCTCCCTTATAAAAGGGCACCTCCTCCCTATCTTCCTCACACCACATTGAGCCTTCAACCTCGGAAAAACCATATAAAATTATCTTCTCCACTTCCCTAGAAACATCCTAGAGGTCCTGGTCTTCTTCAAAGACCAATTTTAGTTCCCTAAGAGTTTGTCTCAAAGAGGCGCTTCAAAGAAGAGGTAATGCCCATTACAGATTCATTCATCTTTATTTCTTCTTCCACTTATTCTTATTTAGTTTTTTCATTATGAAGTAATAAAATAAGTATCACTCATATTCTGATATGTTATTATAATTATGAAACAACCCTATTTCACCATCTATCCATCCTACGGAAAACGAAATCACCGCGCGTGCGTACGTATGGAATACCATCTCCACACCATGGTGTAATCTATTTTCCACCACCACCATACTTGGATGGGTATAATGGTGAAAATAAATAACTATATATGATTATTGTAAAGTGGTATTTATTCTTAAATAGTATACATACACTCTAATAAAATTCCACGATCATGGGAACCATATCATCGCTCGTGCATACGTACAGAATACTGTCTCCACGATGTGATGTGACTCGTTCTACATGATCTTCATTGCATAATGATTATATAAATGAATTGAATAAATAAATATGATATATAGTACACTAATAACATTAAGGAAATGAGGTATCTATAACCTAAAGATATTAATATGAATTTATTCAACAAAACACGCATAAGAACAAAAAGTAATAAACACCTGAATAACAAGTAACAATGAAATATTAATAATAAGAAGCTAAGAATATGACCATATATGATATCATAACAATTATTATGAATCTGTAATAAGTAAATGACATCATTTAAGTCATTATACATGAGTTTCAGACACTTACGAAGAAAATCAGATCTAAAGTAAGGGAAAATCTCACAATCTCATTTTTATCCGAGATTGTTTATTCTTTAGAATTTACTGGGGAATATTTATCATCTATATCCATGTTTCCTCAATATTTAATATTATTTCCATGCACCCACAACTTTTTAAATCCAATTTTACACTTCAGTGAGTTTTTATTAAATGATATTAAAGGAATATTTTCTCATTTTTCGTAGAAGGTACTTTTTGACTTTTCCGCCAAAGTACGAGAAGAATGTTTTATTAACTTATACGGCATGAATGGATTTTTAAAACATTATTTCCAAGAATCTCCCTTTATAAGTTTTTATGTATATTTTTAATCAACTTCTTTTAGTTTAAAATTATATGACATGTTAAGAAAGGAAAAATGTTTTTGAAGTAGAAAGGATATTTTCCTCAAGAATGGAGTTCAAGTGTGTTATCAAAATTATTTTCCATCTAAGATAATATAGGGTTATGTTTCTATACCTATTATTACATTTATTTTATTATGTTGTGATGGAATTATTTTTATGAATTCAATTCTCTTAAATGAATTGTTTTATGATGTCATGATGTTTAAGAATTCCATTTTTATTAAATAGGTTATGCAATGATGTATGATTTTTGATTTTGTGGAACACATAAGAATGGTATCATTATGAGATGGGTGGGACCTATATCTACCTCCAATGCATTGGGTAATTATTTATATCTCATGAGGTAGACATGGCTGGAATGGCAGGTTAAACCGGTTAAGTGAAAGAGGACTTGAACTAGGAGTGACCTCGGTTCAGAAATGGACTTTGGCCGCTAAGATAGTATTGGAAATGAATATTGACTACTATGAAATGATTATATATGATTATGTGTGTTTGCCAAAATGTTTCATGTTTTATGTTATGATTATTTGGATTACATTTCACTACTATGATTTATCCCATGTTATGAAATTATGATCTCTTTTGCAAGTTAAGATTTCCAAAATGATATGTTCTTATGAATATGATGTGATTGATATTTCTTTTGTTTACCCTTATTGAGCCTTTGAGATCACCCTTTTGTATGTTTTCTTTCCCCAGGTCAGGAAGAATGTTATTAAGTAGAATATGCAAAAAGGGACTCTAGATATGATAAAAAGGGAGATAGTGTAGATTATTTATGAACCAGATGTTTTTGATTCCCAGTTTCTAAAGACACTATACCTATATGGTCCTTTCATGGTTTTGTTATATATTGTAATAAGTGTTCTTCAATTGTAATGTAACAAAAATGTATGTAAATAATGGTTCATTATAACCCTTATCCCTACATAGATAAAAATTTTCCCCTCCATTTGATGTATTCATCAATGTTCTTCTTTCCTTCTTAAGAAATCTCAATCTTCCATTCTCTATGCTCCTCACCATGAGAACATGCCTAAATTTACATCACCCTCTTATTTGATAAATTATAAATACCACTAAAGTTCACCTTGTTAATCATATATCGTGATGAATGATTCTCCATAATCACAATATTTATCTTTCTAGGCATTACACAATTTTGTTGCTCATAATCACCAAATTTCCATTGGATTCAATGTTGACCAAATTCCTTCTGGTTCCCTCCATTGACTAAAACCAAAAAACCATGGTGTAAGAAATAGTTAATATAAAAAGAACCACATAATCATAAAAAGTCACTTATGCGATGTCTATCATATAAAAAATTCTTTAATCCTTGACAACTTAGGATCACCCTAGGTTATTCATGATCGTCAACATAATTCTAGGATTGTATCCCATAGAAATAGAAAACATTAGGGACATTTTTAGACATACCTTACAAATATCTCTAGGGATTTCACTGATGTTTTCACATCCTAGTTTCCAAAGGTTAACTAAACCTTTCCTCTAATACCAACTGAAGAGACCTAATCTTGTCCTAAATGGATATAACTTTTGTGGAATACATAATACATAACAAAATCAAACACACAAAGATTATAATAGTTTAGTGTCTTTGGAAACTCAGAAAAATAATCTTCTAATCTTGGTGAATGATCATCAAAATAAACCATAATGATCTTCCCCTTTGGTTTTCTTGCCTAATTTATTTTATCCTGGGGAAAATAAAAAATTAAAAGGGGGAGATCAAATTCTCAATAAGGGTAAACATAGAAAAAATAAAACAATCCATAAACATTAGAATGAAAAACAAATCTTGACCATAAAATCGAAACATCAAATTCTCGAGAAAATACATAAATCATGGATGTATGTATGTCATATTTTATAAAGGAATATCTATCATGATAAAATGGCATGGGAATAAAATATGTAATTGTGGAAAACCATTAAGAAAATTATATGATATCCATAGTATCCATGGAATTACATCAAAGACCATCTTATTGGACAAAGTCCCTTTCTGAATGGAGTTCACTTCTCGTTCTAGTATGGTATCACTGAACCATATTAACATACCGTTCCATCCATGTATATCTTAGGAGATATAAATATTTAAAAAATGCATTGGAGGGAGATATAGGTCCCACCCATCTCATAAAGAAATCATTCATTCATGTTCCATAAAATAAAAATACATCATTCATAATAACCGAATGAATAAAATGGGTTTTATAAATATCATTCCATCATAACATAATCCATATAAAACAAATTGATATCATTTCATCATAATAATAGTGAATCCATTTAAATCATAGAGGAATTTTACTCGAAACAAAATAATGTCATCTTAGATGGAAAATGGTTTTGATAAATCACTTGAAATTAATTCTTGATGAAAATATCCTTTCTTCTTCAAAATCATTTTCTATTATCAAAATTCCATGAAATTTTAAAAGAAAATGATTTTTTTGAAAATAATTATTAAATTTTGTATAGAAATATACATGAAGAAAAGGTATTATAAAACTGAAAAAATAAGTTCATGCCATATAAGTTAATAAAACATTCTCCTCTTACTTTTGTAGAAAAAGTCAAAAAGTTCCTCGTACTGTAAAAAAAATTGATTCCATCCAAAACACAATGTTAAAGACAATGAGGGGTAAAAATTACTTTCAACATACATGGAATTATATTAAACAATTTATGAAAAACATTTTTATGAACATGGATGAAAAATATAACCCCAGTAAATACTTACGTATAAATAATCTCAGATAAGAACGAGATATGAATAGTTATCCCTTAACTTATGTCCAATATGATTTGTATGTATCTGAAACTCTTGTATAATTATTTAAATAATGTCATTGACTTATTAAATAATCATATTCATTGTTATAATGACATATATGGTTCACTTATGACATTATATTACTCGTTCTTTTGTAAATTCATGTTAAAGTAGCTTTTTTGGTAAAATCGTTTCATTTATTGTCTGTTTATTGACTTGTAATAATTAATATGATTACTTAGATCATGATTAATTACTTCCAAAATGTAAAACATGATTTATATATAATATATATTTATATATATAATATACCGATAAATGGAACAAAATACACCGTTCATGAAGACGATAGGCCGTACGTTTGCATGAATATTGTTTCTGTTTCCTTATTTAATTGAATGGAAGTTAGTAAAAAACATATAAATATGTCCATTATCATTAATATTTCATATATTTCGTGATTATTTAATATATATATAATTTATAATCATTCTTTAATGGGTAACATGGATAATAAATCTCATCGCGTTGGGGAGACGGTAATCCGTACGTACGCACAAGCGATGATATCATTCCCATAATTATTGAATGGAATTAGAGTGGATGATATAATATCTTAGAATTAATATCATGTTATAATAACCATATATAGATTTATTATTTACCCTGTTACACCCATCCAAGTAAGGTGGTGGTGGAAAAACAGTTTACACCACAACGTGGAGACAATATTTCGTACGTACACACGCGCGATGATTTTGTTTTCCGTAGGATGGATAGAAGGTGAGATGGGATTGTTTCATATTTATAATAATGTATCAGTATATTATTTATATTGATGTTATTTCTTTATAATGAAACAACTAAAGAAGAATAAGTTGAAGATGAATGAAACGTGAAAGAATCGGAAGAAGAAATTACCTCTTCTTCGACACACCTCTTTTAAGATTCCTCTCAAGGTACTAGAGTTGGTCTTTTGAGAAGACCAGGACCTAAAGAATGATACTAGGGAAGTGGAGAAGATATATGGGCTGGGGTTGGCTGAGCTTGAAGGCTAAAAGATTTGTGAATAGGAGAGGGAGGAGGTTCCCTTTTATATGGGAGGAGAGGGGCACCTTTAGAAATCTAAAAAATATTAATTTATAATACATTTAAACACCACATAAAAACTTCCAAAATGACTCAAATCAGAATATTAGTTTATATAGGGTTGTAATATCATCTACTAATATAATTTATACATGTTGTGAATTTATTTTAAACATTATCAACTTGATTTATCATTAATTAATATTTTTTATTTTATTTGTGGTAATAAGATTTTAAATTTTAAATTATTATAAATAATTAATTATGTATTGTGAATTATCCATAATTGGGTAATTTATGAAATTTTGGACCATATAAATATAAAATTATAATTTTTAAATATTTATGTTATTTTTAATCAATTTAATAATATAATATTTTTATAAAATAACAATAGTGCTATTTTTGAAACTATTCATTTATTTGAATTTAAATAAAATACACACAGAGGATATATTTGAACCAAAATGTTTAATATATTCATAACATGTCATATTCATCTATAATATTTTTGGACAACATTAATTAGTTCAAATAATTTTTATTTTAATATTTATAAAACCATTTATTTGATATTTCTCTTAATTAAGCAATTACTACATCATTTATGTATAATCATTTCATATACATATTATTTGCATAAAAATTAAAAATAAAATGATATGATGAAGATAAATATAATATCATTCATTATAATATTTTTAATATAATTTTTCATCTTAAAATCCAATCATTTAAATTTTTATATTTATTAAATTATAAAGATGACATCTTTGACATAATTTAGAATAAAATAATATAAATGTCCTAATCGGTTTTATAAGGCTGAAAATGGTCCAAAAATAGACCCTTGGATGATTATGGTATATATATACTCAAAAAACAATGTTTGGTCATGTTTCTGGACCTTTGGATAGGTATTATTAATTTAATAAAAACTATATTAATTATTTTTCACTTAATAAATAATTTCTACATCATTAATGTATAAGATTTTAAGGTAATAAAATATTTATTAAAAATTAAAAATAAAATACCATGATAAATAAAAACGTATTAGATTTAAAATTATTGTGTATAATATAATTTATATTCTATATAACAATATATTTAAAATAATCTGATTATTAAAGTTCGAGTGAGACATTTCACTTTTCTTTAAATAAACCAAATAAAAGGTCATAATCAAATACAAGTGGGTTCCATTAGATTCCATTTCGACCAAAGTATGATTTAGTGTAAAATATAATCATCAAATTATATTACGACAACTGTTATGGTAATTTTTTAATATCATATTTACCCTGAAATACCAAATTACCTTTAAGTATGGTAAATAAAATTTACTGTAGTTACTATTCATAATGCCTAAAAATAAAAAGTATCTTATTAACAGAATTTGGATCAACTGATTCCAAATTTGGAATCCATTTTTCCAAATTCATAACTCAAATGATGCAGTATTTAATTTAAAAATAAAACTGTTGTTGAGAAAATGGGTTTTAAAAGTTAAAACATTGCAGAAGATTGAAATGGTTTTACTTAGGAATTTAGTATAAAATTAATTTTAATGACTTAAGTTATATTAAATGGAAAAAGCATATTCTATTTATACTTTAAAACCATTAAATATTAAAATTTAATCATATAAATTATTTCAATGGAAAATTTTTTTTATATAAAATTTAGCGTATTTTTACTATTCATCAAAAAAACAAACTTATCAGAAAAATATCAAAAATTTATCCAAAGTAAATTATTATATACTGAATACAAATAAGAATATTATTTTGTCATATTGAACTTAAAAACATGTCAAAACTAGATTTAAAGTGGGTGCCCCATCAAAAGGTGATAAAACTGTATTTTTTGAAAAAATACTAATTTTACCCGAAGAAATTTATTTTGTTATCATACCATGTTATAGAAAATGAGTAAGATGAATAATAATGTTATCAAATTCAAAATTTAGTTAATACTATTCATAATGTCTAGTCAATAATAAAATTATATCAATATATCATTGTATCGTGAAACCCTGTATTATGTACTACACACGCTATTGAGGAAGGTCATGATTGCATGTAATGCAAGCCAAGTCAGGGATGCATGTTGTGCAAGATCCCGTTGGTATTGCGTACAACACAAGGCATCAATTAAATTAAAGTGAATAATTAGCATAAAATCTCAAGTTGTTACATAAACTCCATTATTCCATATGATATGTGATCTTGTAATTCATATTAAGTAGATATTTCTATTTTGAATTCAATGAAATATTTCAATAAATTTTGTGGCCCATGATATTAATTTCAATATACCAGTAGGCCATATATTCTTCATATTTTAAATTCAAAAAAAAATACAATGACTTTTATTTCTTCTAATATTAATTTTTCAGAATTTTCATTCAAGAATAGAATTGATGCATGAAAAACTCCTTCATGGGGTGGTTGAAACAATTATAAAAACCACATTTAGCATGAATCATTATCCCAACTTCAATCAAATTCTGTTATTTTAGTTTTGGTTTTATTTAACAAAAATCCTTCACATGAGAAGTTTGACCTAAAATTTATTTAGAATATTCATTCAACAATTCCCAATTATGATTCTCATTTATCTTTATCAAACATAAAATCTTACTATATAGGAGTAAAATGAAATCTTAATGAATAAAAACTCTTACATATTAATCCACAATTATTTAAAGGGATATAATATGAGTAAGTTGAATCAAATTGGGTGAATAAACCTTATATTGCTCCCTAATTACTAAATAATCCTTCTATATTTATACTAACGCTTTAAATGGGTTAAAATTCTATTGAGTTATCCTTACATACCTCACCATATGAAAATTATAATGTTCATGAATAAATCTTAAATTAGTTAAGATGGATTTATTCTTATTCATTTCATTGAAAACTAATCACTCTTACACGATGTATACACATCCAAATTCTTCAAAAAACAAAATAGCAATGGAGAAATAGCTCATACATTTCACATTTATTATCTATATATTTATGAAATGTCATTTTATTCAATAAATGAATCTTACATTGAGATAAAATGAATTTTTATTAAATTAAATATTTCTTATATGAGCTATGATGACTCAAACATAAACCATATATGAGTCAAATTGAAATTTCCTACTCCAGAATTGAATATTTATACACCACTCAATTAAAATAATAAACCCTGAAAATATTTATAGTACATTATTAAAATCATTGAATCAAATCAATATGGAATCTAAAGGATCGTGAACAAAAAACCAACATTTTTTTATTCATAGTTGTACATGGATGGTTCCTCTTCACATCAGTTATCATTTCATCCATAAGAAATATTCATTAACGTTTTACCTTTACCAGTAGCCATAAAATGACGATCAAAACAAATTTAGGGAGTTTATTATCTTTTAGTAACAAAATTTTGTTAAATCTAAAAATATTATTTCAATAATCAATGCATTTATTGGATACTACTTGGATTACGTCTCATTATTAATTACATTTGGAATATTTCTTCCTCAAATAGTAGATTCAAATCGCTTTTCTCAGTTTTACATAAGAAATAACTCTCCAAATTCATTTATGTAGGATTATAACCTCATAACACCTTATTAATTTTGAATTATATTTAATCTAATATAATCTCACAATATATTGAATTCAATAATAATATATACATTGATAGAAATATAGTATTAATATTTAACATTCAATTGGGATATTCATACATAAATTTGAGATTTATCATAAAAAATATTTCACTCAATAAAGTAAAAAAAATTTCAAGAAAATTAATAATAAATTGGTAATATTTTAATGCAAGTTATTACTCATATTCTATCCTAGTATAATCATTTATAAATTTCTATAGAATCTATTATCCCTATAATGTTGAAAATTATATCCTGGGAAAATACATTGAGAGAAATATGGTTTAATATGTTCTAAAAATAATCTAAATTTTAGAAAAATACTAATATTATGAGGCTAAACTAGTGTATTTATTAGGAGTGACTATCGAAGATCAAAATTATGTACTAAAAAATCCATCATGTGGTGTCAATTCATATTTCTCAATTTAATGTTTTTTTTCAATAATATCAATCAATAAATTTATATCATACATTCATATTCATAAAAATATATAAAAGATTTCATGATCACATTTATTCTCCACATTTATCATATAGAAATGATAAAAAGTCACTCCATTATTATAAAAACGCATAATAAGTTTGTATTATGGATAGAACATGTTATTGTTATACCCTGGATTCCAAATTCCATATTTGGTTTCTATGATTTAGATTCACATAATGTGACACTTATTTAGAAAACAAATCTTCATTTAGAATCCCTATCACCTTATTCATTATTTTACACATCATCATAAATATTAATGTTTTATATTATGGTCAATTATTATTGATATATAACTACTATATCGCTCATCCAACATCCCCATAATTCATTTCCTTCAGTTTTCCAATAAGATAGTGTATGTGAACATATAATTGAATAAAGGGGGGTGTTAAATAATATTTAATGGATTAATTGGGTTTGATAGTTTCCTCTTAACCATTATCCCATATTTCATCAGGTTTTATTATTTGGGAATTTCATCACACTTCCGCAAATAATGTTTCTACCATGGTTCTTTATAACTATAATGTTATCTGTTTTTTATCTTGTAATTTATCATCAGAATATGTTTTTAACATGATCCATAAAATGAAATTCATATTATATATGTGGACTATTTATATTTATCTTTACTTCTTATTTTGGTAGGACATTGAATTAATAATTCATATATGATCTAATTTCATACATATCTATAAAAACATCCTAATAACATAAATTAATTAATGTATTCCAAATTTACATTAATTTATATGGAATGAGTTCCATTTATATTAGGAATATTTATTTTCCTTATTATGGGTGTTCTGGTTTATTTGATTTGGAATATAATATTATTTTCAACAAAATATTTTTAAATTTCAGGGTTATTAATTTCAGTAGCCTGTAGAGTTATCCCCATTTACTCCTCAACAAAAAGGATCATTATATTAATATTGATTCTACTTATCAAAGAATTAATTTGGGTCATTTGGGAATCTACCTTGGTTTGTGTTAATTTATTAATGATGATATATATCACAATCATTTGAATGATTTATGTCTAAAAATTCCACAGCCACAATAATATTCCCTGAGGATATATCATCATGTTTTAGATTATCCTCTTAATAAAAAATACAGACTTTTGAGGCCAATTACAGTCTATAATTAGGTTATATCATTGTTACAATTCACCTTTCAACACATATGTATATATCCTAGGATATATAATGATTTTTTTATCTTTATTCATCCTAAAAATGTCTAGTTATGGTAGGAGAATATTTTTTTCTAATGAAAAAGATTTTTTATCGATAGAAAAATTATAGTTATCCTTTTCACACTACAAAATATGGAATTTATTAGAAATTTTTTAATTTTAATCCCCATCCTATATATCCTTATCATTCTGAAATCTCTGTTACATCAATGTGTATTAAAATTTAATATTACTAAATTGTTCCACACCCAGCTATTTCATTTTTCTATAAGGATTATTTCAAAATCAATTATAATATTTTCTTATTATAAAAAATAACCTCTTAATTCATTGCCTCTTCAGTGAGATAATTATCTTATTCATCCCATTTTTGTTGTTTTTAATAATATTGATTCATTTATAATGTTGAGTTTTTTCCTTAAGGAATGAAATTATATCAATCATCAGTACATATATGTTGTATCTCATTTCTCCCTCCTCACTAGTATTTAATGTTGATTCATCTTCATGACATATACACCAAAGGCTTTATGATTTCAATAAATACAATTATATTTCTAAACACTCGATACTCATGAAAATTCCATTACTTCAATACTAATTAAATTTATTAAAGATTTTATTGAATACTTGTTCCTATTTCTAATGCCAATATTTATTGTTTTTTATATTAATTTATGGGAATCATTGTTAAATGATGTTTCCTCACATAGAATATCTGGATCCTATTCAATAATGATATTATTTAGATAGTTTATATCTAATTTTCTATTACATCAACATTTATAAAAATATTGGTGGGTTTTTTATTTTTACATTCCTCTTCCCTTTTTCAATTTTTTATATATGTCATATAATTATCATAGTATTCATTATATTCCTCACAATACTACTCCCCAAAATTTTCACATAATTCACCACTATAAATGTGTTTTCAGGTGGAATTAGATTATTTTTCTTTCATTTATTTATTCATAAATATTATATAATTCATCATATCATAATTATTAAGGGTTTTTTTTAATTTATCTAGATATTGGTCTCAATAGTCATCCAAGGAAGATATATTTAGATTAAATTAGATAGTGAAATTCCTCAAAAAAATCTTAATAATGGATTTATCCAATGTATCACCAAATACAATCATATGAAATAACAATTTATTTACCCTTATGACTTATCCATTCAATTTTTCATCAAAATAAATAAAAATTTCCTAACAACTATCTTTCCATATTCAATGATGGGCATTGTTATCCTTCACATGTCCTTTATACATAATCTTAGTATTATTAAGTATTCCATTGGATGTTTTGATTCCCATATAGTTGATATAAAATTTATTATACTTGGATGATATGATTGATTTAGTAGATCTTCCATCATCATAGATATTAATTTTATCAGCATACATCAAGTGAGTATCTATTTCATATAGGTTAAAGATCACTATTATATAATCAATACAGTTTATGCCATGTCAAAAAAAATTAGGGAAGTATCTTATTCATCTTGAGATGAAAATTATTTACATAACTGATAATGACCCATCAACATTTTACTGGATTCATTTATTCCATCATCCCCTATAATCAATGTGATATTTTTAATCGGGGACCCGTTCAGCTCTAATATAACATAGATTACATGGGTTATATTAATATCATGAGGAGGTTGATGGGAGAATAAATGAAAAGTTATTTTTTTAAAATATTGTCTTTACTAGTAAACCAATGTGATCATGTGAGATATAAATCCAATTAATAGGTTTCTTTCAACCATGCTCAATTATTGAAATATTTACATATCTTAGAACCCATGTGATTTACAAGGTTCATTCACGTTTTAAAAGTCCTTATCCTTTTGTGATTAATTATTCCCATCATGCATAGGCTCCTCTACAATAAAATCATGTTATAATAATGGTAATGAATCACTCTTGACGTTACTGTACATCATACCATATGCATCACCTTACACAATGTATACAAAACATAACATCTTGAGTTTTAGTATTTCACTAGAAGATCAATATATTGTATAACATATTCATATGTCTTAATGACTTGTAACTGATCAATTTGACATTAAAAAAAATTATATAGCCGTTGAAGGGTTACATAAAACATGTGTGTATTTTTTACAGCTTTCTTCAACTTAATATTTCATAATGTTTCAGTTTCTCTTCAAAAAAATTATATTTTAATATTCCATCCACCTAATTAATTTATGTATTTCACTTCAAGAAGACATCAACCTTAATATTCTTCAATATATATATATATATATATATATTATCTCATGTGATAAAAATATATATTTTCTTAGAAAATTTGATAAAGAAAGTGTTTTATTTTCTTTTTTTATATATTTGGTTCTCTATTAATTCATATCATTTTCAAACTCTATCATCATTTTTTATTTTACAAAATTTAATGGATATTGTTTCCAATTTTCAATTTTTCAAAACACCATTATTCATTGAATAATGAGATATTCTAATTTAAATTTAGTTGATACTTATTTAATGATTTCACTTAAGTATCTCATTCAAATGGAAATTAAAAAAATCATTTATTTGAATAATTCATCAGGCTCATGATGTTTATTCTCACACATGATCAAAAAATCCATGGCCTTTAATTAATTTAATTTCCTTTATACATTGGTGAATGTATAAATTACATTACAATATGGAAAAATCCTTCATGATAGGAAAACAATAATTCTCATAATCAGATCAAGATTAAATCGTCATCTCAAAATGAATAAAAGTTAATTTGAGTTATTTGGATGATTTCTTATGATTATCTTTAACACATGCATTTTATGATTTGAAATTTCCTAAAAATAAATCCTTTAATTTTCTTTAAAATTATTCATTTGTATTTATAAAATTTTACAAGTAATAATATATGATAAAAATTAATCTATTATAATTAAATATAGTTATATCATATTCATAAAATTTAACTAACACTTAACAAATGTTTGAAATGATTCTTATATAGAGAATGGGACATAGGTAAATCTATTATAGGATAATAATTCATACATAGATCAAATGAATCATACATTTAGTGACACATATAAATATAATCATACATCTATTTGTGGATAAATTTGACTTTGAAAGATAAATAATATTACGTCTCCTATAAAAAATATTTCATTTCCTGTAAATTGGGAAATATAATTTTTTTTACATCATTGAACCTCTTAAAAATTATTATCCACCCCAAAAACATAAGGTAAAATGACCATTTTTTTTAAATGAAAATATATACAATTTTTTATTTATAAAAAAGTTTATAATTCAATATTCTTAGAGGATCCAGTGAATCTTAAATAAAATTAATTTTTCTAACATGTATATTTATTACTATTAAATGAAAAAAAAATTATCCTTTCATTTTAAATTTTCAACTACAGAATAAAACATCTTCCATAAAATAAATGACATTTGAACCACATAAAATCATTTGAGTCCATCATCAACCACATTATATCAACTGAAAACATCATTTGTAGGTTCTCCATTGCAAGATGGGCTATATTATATATATTGTACTCCATTGATAGTTATTCATATTTTAAAATAGTTTCTCTTACATAATAATACTAATTTAAGATGTACATTAGATAAAATCTATTGATATTTAATCAAAACTGTTCCTGTATGTGAACATTCAATTCAAAAGCTCTTAAAATAATGTCCATCAAGATTAGAATCATCATCATCACATCTAACATCGTATACATTGAATAATTCTCCTAAATAATTATATATATAATTTAAATTATTCAACAATTTATTTAAATTTACTTTTATAACTTATAATTAGTAACAACTCCATATGGTCATATATGTATGAGAAACACCACATCTCTCCTTTTTCATTACAGGGTCACAAAAACAAATCTTAAGGTAACAACACTTTGAAATTACTTATTATTATATATTATTCCAATAAATAAATACAATATTTAATATCTTATTTTAGTATCAACACTAAAATAAAAAAATGTTAACTATTTTTGGGAAAAAAACATTACATAATCAACAAAAGTACTTTTCTAGTAAATGTAAATGTATATAAAACCTCCATGAATATATTATCTTTATCATTTTGGTTCTCCATAATTATCACAACTCCAATATGAATTATTTAATAATGGAATCTAATTTTAAATAATGTAGGCTTGATGAGAGAGAAATATGTTGGGTGAATGATTCTTTAAATGTATATTAGAGTGTATATTTGAATGAAGTACGAACATTATAACCATGGGAAATTTGGCTATTGTGAATATAGGAGTCTGAAATATAGTGGTTGAGAATCTGTTCATTATATATACATGAATCCATCAATTATATTGAATTTTTTTATGGTTATAAACAAATTGAAAATAACATACATTTTAAAAATAATAATTAAAATGATAAAAGAAAATTATATTGGAAAATAAAAATATTTTTATGTATCATGAGTTTACATTTAATAAATGTTCCAATTAAATTATAAATGTAGTTTTAAATAAAAATTTATTAATAATATATAAAAGAAAATAAATTAATAATTTTATAATGATTATTACAAAGTAATGAATAATAATAAATTATTTTTGTTCATGAAAATAATGTTTATCAAAAACAAATTTTCATACCTGTGGGGGGAAATATTAATATTACATTTATAATTTATATAAATTTAATTTTTTGAAAAATCATTCATATTTGGAATTATAATGTCTAAATTATGTGAAATGAAATTTTTTACCGAAAAAAATTATGTTTCTATGGTTAATGATTAATTACCTTCATTTAAGGCTTCATAGTGTCCTTGAAAGACAAAATTTTATAAAAGTTGTAGAATTTCTATATAAATAAAATTACAAAGAATGGATAAATATAATTTCATATTAAAATATATAATCATATTTGTTAAAAACTTATAAATAATTAATATTAAAATATCATAAAAACACATAATATATAAAATTAATTTTTTCAATAGAAAACTATTTTATCTAGGACTTATTTTTTATTTGAAATAAAATAATCCATTATATAAAAATTGATTTATATTAATTATATTAAATCATTGGATTCATTAGGTAAATAATTTTTTAAATTTTAGATCATATATTTTTATAACATAATAATTTCCTTGGTAAATATTTAATCAAGATTACATGCGGGTAATGGGGAGAAATTAATTAACTCAAATTACGAATAATTTGAATTAAAAAATGTAAGAACTATTATTTGATGACACTTAATACACAAATCTCTCAAAAATAATAAGTTACATAATTCACATAAATTCCATGTGATTTCATCATAAACCCTTACATGACAGTCATTTTGACTAATTTTTCCCTATTGTTCAACGATTGAAGGATCTCTCTTCCACCCACCTCAATGAAAAAACCTAGTCAAAATTTCCATTGAACATATACCCATTTTATATCCCCTAGATCACACTTCAATATTCTTGTCCCATTTTTAGTTAAGAGTTCTCAAAGTCCTCTATTACAGAAGGATCATCCCTGGGATGATTTTAACTAACAATGTCAGTGTTGACCACTATCTAACATTATTTTCCCAACCATTATAATCTTACGTACAAAAAAAATATTAAATACAAATTAATATAATGAAATAATTCTATTCATTATTCCGAAATTATTTTATATTCATGTCATTACCATTATAGATCATGTTCATATTCATTTAAAATATTGAAATGGCACTCATCCATATATGTGGGTTACAACTCCATTAAGAATCATGTTACATTGTCATCATCTCCTTTTGTAAATAAATATAATAATGTAATTGATAAATAACTATTATATTAACGAAATAATTATGAATCTATGAAAATAAATTTTTTATATTATTATTTACATTAACAATCAATGATTAATTTAATATCAACCATCCAAAACAAAAAAAAAGATTTATTAATTTTAAATAATAGATTCATCTAAAATATATTATTATTATAAATATTAAAAATAAGATTTATTATATAATTAAAAAATAAAAAAGAAAATTATACTTCTATAATAAGGATATTTTAGTTGAATCAGTCCATAATTATTCATTAATTCAAACGTTTCCTTTTTTTATCAATTTAACAAGAAACATGGGATAAGACTTAACATTCAACTATGGATGTTTATGGTAAAATAATTACTATTAATATCATACAGTAATGAGTAAATAAAATATTTATATCTTAAACCATAATATTAATATTTAAGGCCATTAATTATATTCCCCATTTCATTTGTTAAAATCACTGAAATAAGCTCATCATAGATTCCGTTCTCACATATCGTAATCAAGTCTTCACAGAAATTAAAATGGAACTTTATAAAACAATGAATTAAATGATTATATGATATTTAATAGTATGGTAATAGTTTGAATTTTAAAAAAAATTATATACGAAAAACACTACTACAAAAAATATATAAATAATAAAAATTATTATCCACTAATGTTCAAAATAGACAATAAGAAAATAATATAAATTTACAAAATGATAATAAATAAATATTATAAAAACTAATAAAATTAATAAAGTTAGAAAAAGTTATATAAAAATATTTATATTTATTATATATGTGGTTGGACAGTGTTTGGATAATAGATAATCAATGTAAATTCTTTATTTGTCTCATTTATATTTCTCTAAGACATGTTTCTTTTTTACATCACATTTCCTTTTAAAAATATATTATTATTATTTTAATTATCCACATACTAATTATAATATATTTTCAATTTAATTCATGATATATAGAAATATCAATTAGGGTATATTAATCTATTTTATTTTCATTCATGTGTCAACCAAGTCATATGTTTTTATACCAATTTTCATTTATTGGGGCTTGATTCCACATATAAAACAACTATTCATTAAAATTGGTTAATTAATACCCTGAATTGTTTATTTCATCATAAATAACCCTTAATATATTTATTTACATTTCCCTTATGCAATATCTCTTTTATGTTGTCTAAATTTGTACAACCCATATCATTAGGGATTTATTGTTTCAATTTAATTTTATTGGTTACATGGTATTTTCAACTGTTATTTAATTTTACATTGTCTACATACATATAGATGGAATTAATTAACCATTAAAATCATGTAATTCTTGTAGTTTATAAATATATTTCTTTTTCCCCAGTTAATGTTTTATACAATTTTTTGCAAATTCATAAGATGTCATAATAACTCATCTCCCTTTAATTGAGTTATATTCATCTTTTGTGAATTTATTTTCAATATAGATTAAATATCCCACAAATATATATTTTTTTCTTGACCCGTCCCCCGGGGCCCGCATTGGGAATACCCCAAGCCTGCCTTCTATAAGCCAGGAGCTGGCGACTAGCACCAAAGACATAATTCCCTAGAACTGGGAAGGCATTGCCTTTATGAAATGTAAATACACACAACCAGAGTAATAGAAGAAGAAAACACTAAGAAAATATGTATAATAAGTGTGTTGAATGTAAAAATGTGCCAAAAATACAATCCCAAAAAAAGGTACAGCTACTACTGAAAGAAAGTACAACTGAAAAAGACAAACATCTGATTGGGGAAGTAGCTCCTAGATCATCCTCCAGGTTCCTACCTGAAGGGTAGCTATAAATATTCTCCTCAGTGCTCCATGTATATTGGTCCACTATGTGTTCTGTCACGCTGAATGATATACCTCTGGGTACCGTCTAGTCCTAGCGCTCTTGGCCTCCGTCAGCATTGTTCGTCATCTGCATCCAACACAACGAGGTGCGGGCAGAGATCATGGAGGGGTGAGTATAAAGAAACACAGTAGGGACCCCTAGACCCTCTAGGTCTAACAAATTTCAACAAGGATAATCCTCAAAGTAGGATTTCAATGTATAACCATTACTTAGATATATTCCATTACATATACCTAACTTATCAAGTAACCCATATCAATCATGAAAAAAACAAAAAGGATATTGACTCAGCTCAAATCAAGAATTTGTTAATGATGTCGAAATCATGACTGCTGGAGAACTCATCGAGTGTCGAGTGCAGCAGTCCTGTCATGACTCCGAGGTGCTACTCACTAACCATAGACTGCTAAGGTACTCCTCCTATCAAGTACTGCGGGTCTGCCGCCTCACTAAGTAGTGCTCCCCTCCATGGGTCTTCCGCTTCACATAGTAGCGGTCCCCCATATAGCCTACAAAGGAACTCCTTCTACTAGTACCACAGGTCTTCCGGCTCACAGAGTAGCGCTCCTACGCCATGGTTCTTCCACCTCACAAATTAGTGCGCCCCACTAGGATATTCAAGTCACTCCTAAACAAATCGTACAAGCAGTCATCTGGTCTTAGCCAGCTACATGGTCTCCGTACTCTATATGCTCGTCTCTACGAGGATCCGATCCATGAGCTAATAGTCAATAATCCATGTGTCACGAAGCCCCACGAAGAGGTACCTCAAAGGTCTGCTGCGTCATAGGGTCCTCAACGCAACAGGAAGCGCGTCAATCAGACGTCCGGTCTGTGAGTTATTAGTCTTTTTTTCCTGAGGGCTCGGTTGGTTTCGGGTAGCTACCAATCCGACCGTATCACAACTGTTCCGAGAACTCCTATGGTGTATACTCAAAGGGACCGTTTATTAATGAGATAACCAACGTCGCTGGCAGTTCGTCCAAAGGACGTCCGGTCTAAGAGTTATTGGATTTTCTGTTCTAAGGGCCCCATTGGTTACTATGATAAACCAACCCGACTGTACTCCAACTGCGCCCAAACCACCAGTGGATTAGGCCAAAATAACAGTATCATCAAAAGAAATCCAATGTAGTTGATGGAACGTCAATCAGACATTCGGTCCTAAAGTTATAAGCGTTTTCTCCCTGAGGGCCGGTCAGTTTCGTGTTCGAACCAACCTAGCCATTCAAAAATATCACAAAAACCTAGTGTGTAATACACTAAAATGACCACCTCGATCCGATAATTCCTATGCAACTAACGACACATCTATTGGAGGTCCGTAGCTCATGTTATGAGCCACTAACCGAAAATGGTCTGAAGAGGGGGGTATGGGCCCGGTTCGACCCGACCCTACCAACCCTGGGTCGGCTCGAACCATGTGGACCAGAACCAGGTCCGGGACTGGCCTGGTAGGGCGTAGCCCAGCCCGCGGTCATCTGCGGCACGACCAGGCTGGCCAAGCAGGGGGGCACGACCACCCGGTTCCACGTAACGGCGGTGCCAGGCTGGCACCGTCTGTCTTCCCGGATCCCGTGGGGCGTGGGATCAGCTCCATGCCACCGTTTCCAGTGCCACGGCGGTATTATGCTTGAAGCACACTAGAGCACGGATGCATCTAGGTGGCCGGCTGGTGCCAGCCGCCGCCTCCCATCACCGGCACCGCTACGCCAGTGACCCGCACCGCCGCGATGTTCCACGAGCCACCAAAGTCGTTCTAGTGGTCCGTTTTAGCTCCCATATGCACCTACGGCCTCCTCGGGTCCCACTCTACACTACGACAGCCTCAAATCACTGATTCCCTTCTATTAATCTATTGTCAAACATTCTGTGAATCACGAAAAAGTTGGCGGTGGGACTGGAATTGTTTGTTAGCCCATACCCACCGCATTAGTGGTTCAAATAATCACCCAACAAATAAACACCCATGTTAGAGGGTATAAATCACATATATAATATTATACAAAATCCCCCTATCTTGGAAAGACACCACACGTTGTCAAACCACGGAAGGCAAACATTGTAGTAGTCGGGTGTGACGGTAGAACGATGTCGATTCTGTGGACGTCAGAGTGCACCCGAAGAAGAAGCACCATTGGTGACATCACATTCTTCATCAGAGGTAACGCCATTCTTCGTGTTCTTCACATTCCTCACTGGAATAACAAACCTCTTCCTCTGTCTATATTTCCCTAGAATTTCCCAACAAATATTTTCCAACCCAAAATATAAAATTTGCTTCCCCCAATTTTAAAAGAATCCCATGAAATTCAAAAAGATTCAAAATGATGTACCAATTAATTAATGAGGTAATTAATTGTTTGGGGTGGCATAATCAATGGGTGGTAGATGATAAATAACTAAGGGATAAGGTGGAGAGTTATAAGGATTAATAAAGGGGTTCATGGGGGTTTATGGGAGTTGAAAGGTTAGGGTTTGTGTGGGACCCACCTCACAAATATCCTCTCTTGGGAGGTTATGTGTTTGTGGAACACTCCCCTAACTCTCCATTAATGTAATTAACCAACAAACATAAATAATATTGTGTAATTCACAATATAATTTATTTTATTCTAAATACCCAAAAAAAACTCACAACCCACATAAAACGCAACTGCGGTAAAGGTCTCCTTAAGCGAATATCGGTACTGCGAGTTCGTCGGTGCCCTCAGATTTCGATTCCAAGAACCAGTTCAAAAGATAGAAAAACCCACACATACTTTTACTAAATGTACCCGAACTAAACTTGAAAAAATTGATATTGGGCACACTGAACCTCGGAATCAGGTGTCGTCAGAAACCGCGGCCTCGTATAATTCCAAAATATTTATGAAAACAATTTCCATGAAATTTCCGAGTCATTACATTACTCACATTTCTGTGCTTTACGTCCCCATAAAGCTACAAAAAAACACTAGGGAAACCAAAAGGGTGGGTTTCTGAGAACGCTTCTGAGCCTCCTTCTCCCATGTGCTCTTTTGGAGGTTCCTGTGCTGCCAGTGAATACGCACAAGAGGAATCGACTTCCATGAAGGACCCACTCCTGTCAATCCTCATTCTCCACCAAAACCTTGGTCATAGTCTCCCCATCATTGATGTCCAGCTTCATGTGTTCAATGATGTGGTACAGGTCATGCATGCATCTCCTTTCTTTTGATACGTGGATGACGTCGTTTACCCGGTGCAACTGAGATAAAAGGGGCAGGTGGTAGGACACCTTTCCAGCTCTGTTGAAGAATTGGAGGCGTGCCTATAGATAGGTTGCACCATTTCTATCCAAAAAGGATATATGTATGGTAGATAGCTATTATGTCGCCTCTCCTAGTAGATGAATACCAGTCCTCCTACTGAGCACATCCGCAACAACGTTTTTCTTTATAGGAGTATACACTATCTCAAAGTTATAATCCTGGATGAACTTAAGCCACCACTATTTTCCCGGGTTCAGGTCCTTCTGTGAGATGATTCAACTGAGGATATTGAGATTGGAGTGAACAGTAAACCATTCACTCTATGAACTATGGGTGAGACTAGCCAATTGTAAGAACTCAACAACACCATTCTTCACATTTTTGATACAGGAGCTAGTAAGATTTCTCGTTTACTGAAAAGGTAAATCTGGTCTCATCCCCTAGTTTAACCACGTCCTTTTCCTAATACAGTCAATCATAGAATGAATGATTTTAATTCATACCATGGACAATGTCGTAAGGCCTTGATGGTACTACCAATATATCTAACTATTACTCTTGCCTCCAAGGGTTGAGTCACACTGTCGGAATCAGTGTGTGGTTACTAGGTCTCCTCCAGTAGAAATCTCAAAACTCAGGGTCAATTCAATAGTTGTTACCGGAACATCTTAGTACACAAAAAGTAAGGAAAGAAAATTCCAGAAGGACATGTGTCTTTTATTACTACAGATTAAAGTATAAAGACAGAAATCTATCACAAAAAATGACATAAACAAATCTATAAGCATCATGATCAAAGGACTCCATGCTTGGAACTTTTCCTACTCCTGTCCACATGCTTCCAGAGATCCATAGTCATATGATTTAGCTACCTGAAGTTTTGCTCTCCCATATCCACTTGTTCGCTACCAACGAGGTGGTCCTCCTGGTGGGGGTGGTGGAAACACCTCGAAGCGTCATCCACCACCAACTACTGGGCCAGCTCCTCTAACATTGTCACCTACTCCTTATAGTGTGTCATGATTGAACCTCTACCTCTACCTGGGAGGCCATTCATCGATCTATAGATCATTTAAGCGGCGGGTCAGATAGTCATGAGCCATTTGACCCTATCCACCGCATGAGTAACATAGCCTGGATGGTATGGATCAATCTCCATCCTGGGTGCCCCACACTACTGAACCTATATCCTAAGGTTTGCCACCTGTTGTCCTAGTTCTCTTGGACATCTATGTCATCTGTCTTCTTCCACCTATAGAAGACACTTATACATGACATTTAGTGGTGGGTCCTACTGCTTGGGACTGCTCAGCAAGGAAAATCTCCAACAATAAGTCTCAATCCAACACCCTCGTCTGTATCGGGATGCTGTGGGAGATAACTGAATCTAAAATCTCTCTCCTGAGTCCCTGCTCAAAAGTTCGGTCCTTGAAGAATGGGTCACGTACCATATCAGTGGAGTAGTGTGAAAGGCCAGTGAACCTCACTGAGTACTGAGCTACACTCATGATACCCTACTATAGAATAAGTATCTCTTGTATCTACACCGCTCAAAGGGTGGATGGGAAAAACTCCACCTGGAAAAGGCTCTCAAGATCTGCCCCGAGAAGTGTTGCCTCATCATGCATCTAGAGCATCAGGCTCCACTATCTACATGCTTCTTCTTGATGGAGGCCGAAAAAAAGGATCACCATAAAGTTAGTTGGTGTCCCTAACAGTCTGAAGACTCTCACCATATCCTCTAACCAATCCTCTGCTGCCTATGGGTCCTTCTCTCCACAGATACCAGGTTTCCACTGGTGTTGTAACTCGTGCAGCGTGCTCATGTGGCGTGCATCACCTGCTACTGGGGCTGGTGGCATTAGTGGACCGATGGGTGGTAGTACCGCTAGTGCCTCTCTTGGTACCTCAACTGGAAGAGGGCCCTGCACTATGGTCCCATCACTCAGCGGGATGTCAATATGTATAGCTCTTGGGGCCCTAGATGGTTATTCATGTGGAGGCATCCTGAAAGAAACAGATGCGACACAGTCAAAGACTATGCCTAGTGAGCTGACCGGGTTTGAGTTGTCTTAATGGAAAACGTTTGATACACAAACACAATCAGTGTTATTATTCACTAAGGTGAAAATAAGTAGTTAGGGTCCTAGTGTATGGATACATCGGCCACCGCACCAACACTGGACTCCCTGAACTGAAAACCACACTTGGTGCTCTTAACACTACTGCTTCACATAAAGAATGATCAGACTCCGGAGTTATGCGGTAGAACTGACTACTATGATTCCAATTTTTCCAGACACATCCCTCGGGGCCTGTATCATGACTACCCCAATCATTCCTTCCATAGGCCAGTGGTTGGTGACAAGCACCAAAGGTGTGATTCTCTAGAACTGGGAAGGCATTGCCTTTATAAAATGTAAACACACACAACAAAAGTACAAGAGGAAGAAAGCACTGTGAAAAGCTGTATAACAAGTGTGATGAAAGTACACATGGGCTGTAAATACATTCCCAAAAAATGGTATAGCTACAAAAAATGAAAATACAACTAAAAAATACAAACATCTGAATGGTGAAGCAGCTCCTATATAGTCCTTCAGGTTCATACCTTAAGGGTAGGTAAAAATATCCTCCTCAGTGAACCACGTCAATCGGTCACTCCATGTGCTGTCACAACAAATGATCAACCTCTGGGAATCGTCCAGTCCTATCCCTCTCGGTCTCTGTCAGAATGATTCGTCGTCCGTATCCAACAAAATGAGGTGCAGGAATAGCCCATGTAGGGGTGAGTATAACGATACTCATTAGGGACCCTGAGACCCTCTAGGTCTCACAAAATCCAACAAGAATAAACCACAATTTAGGATTTCAATGGATAACCATTACTTAGATATATTACCATAAATATAGAAAAGTTATCAAGTAACCCATCTCAATCATGAGAAAAACACAAAGGTCATTGACTCAGCTTAAACTAGGAATTTGTTGACGATGTCGAAATCATGGCTGTTGGAGAACACCTCCTCTGTCGAGCACAGTAGTCATTTCACGAATCTGAGGTTCTACTCACTATCCTTAGACTGCTAAGGTACTCCTCCTATTGAGTACCACGGGTCTGCCGCCTCACTCAGTAGCGCTCCCCGCCATGGGTATGCTGCCTAACACAGTAGAGCTCCCCCTAATAGCCTACAGAGGTACTCCTTCTATCAAGTACTGCGAGTCTGCTGCCTCACATAGTAGTTCTCCTCCTCCATGTTTCCGCCACCTCACAAAGTAGTTCTCCCAACTAGGCTAGTTAAGTCACTCCGACATGAATAGGACAAGCAGTCATTAGGTTTCTGCCAGCTAGTAGGTCTTCGTACTCCATGTGCTTGTTTCCTGGAGGATCAGATCCATGAGCTACTGGTTGATAATCCAAGTGTCACGAAGTCCCATGAAAAAGTATCTCAAAGTTCATCCACGTCATAGGGGCCTCAACACAACAGCCAGAGTGTCAATCGGACGCTCGGTCTGTGAGTTTTTAGTCTTTTTGTCCTGGGGTCCCAGTTGGTTTTGTGTATGAACCAACCCGACTATATCTCAAATATACCCCTAACTCATATGGGGTATACTCAAAGGGACCATTTCTCAACGAGATTACAAATTCTGCTAACATTTCGTCAAATGGATGTCTGGTCTGAGAGTTATTGGCTTTTCCATTCTTGGGGCACGGTTGTTTTATATGCTCTACCAAACTGACCATACTCCAAATGAATCCAAACCTCATTTATAGTATTCCAAAAGAACCTTCTCATCAAAAGAAATCCAATGTAGTTGACGACATGTCAATCATACATCTGGTCCATATGTTTTAAGCATTTCCGCTCCGAGGGCCCAGTTGGTTTCGTTTCTGAACCATCCCGGCCATACAAAAACATTACCAAAACCTTTAGTGTAATATACCGAAACGACCTTCTTGATTGAAGGATTCATACTCAACTGACATTGCATTGATCGGAGGTCTGTAGCTCATGTTTTCGGTGATTAACCGAAAATGGTACAAAGAGGGGGGTCTTGGCCCGGTCCGACCTAGTCCAACCCACCCTGGGTCGGCCAGACCCGGGTCTAGATCTGGCCAGGTAGGGCGCGGCCCGGCCCAGCTGGAGCGACCATATTGGGTGAGAAGGGGGGCCTTATTCTGCATTATGGCGGTGCCATCCTGGCGCCGCCTACCGTCCTGGATCCCGTGCGGCACGGGATCCGCTCCACGCCAGTGTGGCTGGTGCCGCAGCGGTCATCCGCTAGAAGCATGCTAGGGCATCGCTGCGCCAACGACCCGCACCACAGAAATGTTCTGCGGGCCACCATCTTCGTTCTGGAAGTCCGTTTTAGCTCTTGTCTACACCTGAGACCTCCTCCGGTCCTTCTCTTCACTGTGACGACCTCAAATCATCATTACACTTTCATTCATCCGTCGCCAAACATTTTTTTCATCACGAACCAGTTGGCAGTGGGTCTGGACTTTTTTTATCCCGTACCCACCACTTTAGTGGTTGAAATAATCACCCAAAAAATAAAAGATAATGCTTGTGGGTATAAATCACATATTTAAAATTATACAAAATCCCCCTACCTAGGAAAGACATCGCACATCGTCGAGCCACAGAAGAAGAACGTCGCGGTAGTCGGGCGTCGCAGGATAACAATGTTGATTTTGTTGACGTCGGAGTGAGCCTGAAGGAGAAGCGTCGTTGGTGACATCGTGTTCTTTATCAGATAGATAATTGTTCTTCATGTTCTTCGCGTTCTTCACTAGAAGAACAAACCTCTTCCCCTCTCTAGTTCTCCAATTAATTTTCCCCACAAATATTTTCCATCCCAAATCAATAAAAAGGATTACCCCAATTTTTAATGAATTCCATGCAATTCAAAAATATTGAAAATAAATTTCCAATTAATTAATTAGGTAATAATTGGTTGGGGTGACATAATAAATGGGTGGAAGATGATAAATAATTAAGGGAGAAGGTAGAGAGTTACAAGGATTAATAAAGGGTTTCATGGGTGATTAAGGGAGTTGAATGGTTAGGGTTCGTGTAGGCCCCACCTCACAAATATCCTCTCATGGAAGGTTAGGTGAGTGTGGGCCCCACCCTTAACTCCTCATTGTAGGAATTAACCAACAAACCTATATAAAATTGTTTAATTCACAATTTCATTTATTTTATTCTAAATCCCAAAAAAACAACTCTAAACCCGTATAAAACGGAACTACGATAAAGGTCCCCTTAAGCGAATACTGGTGCTGCGAGTTCATCGGTGCCCTCAAATTTTAATTGCATGCACCGGTTCAAAAGATAGGAAAACCATCACATAAGTTTACTGAACGTACACGAACTAATCTTTAGAAATTGGTTTTGGGCACACCGGGCTTCAGAATCAAGTGTCGTCAGAAACAGCGGTCTCGTATAATTCCAATGTATTTAAGAAAAAACATTTCTTGAAATTTCTGGATCATTTACATTTTATATTGTAATTACATATTTATATATTGGTAAATAAAATTTTATTACAATATTATACATCGATGTGTATTAATTCATTGTAAAATGTATTTATGTTATGAATAATTCCCATCATCTCTAATAACTCTTAATCACTCATGTCCATATTTTCCCTACATGGGAATGTCCAACTTTATTATTTAATATCCAATGGTATAATAAACCTTATTTAAATTTTTATTATCGTTAAATATTTTAAAATTTATGTTTTATCATTCTATTGGAATGTGAGATTTCATTACCAATTTTTTTGAAGGGTTATGATTTATTTCCTACAAATAACATATATTATATAATTCAAAAAATAGTCCCTAATATGAAATTTATTTCATTTGAAAAAATAAAGTTATTTTTTATAATTAAAATATAATGTTTTAAAAAATTTCAATTTACATATTTTAAATGGAAAATATGATAATGACTTGTTACTAATAAATTTTATAGTAATTTTTTTTTCAAGAACACTTTTTTCTTTCCAAATTCATTTTACTCAAACTAATAATGAATTATATCATTTAGAATAATATTTCACATTTAATGCTTCAAATTATATTATGAATATTTTATTTTTGATATTGAACATAATTTATCAAATGATCTTATTGAAAATATATTCTAAATAGATAACATTGAAAAGCTCTGAGAAACACATATTTTAAATTAAAAAAAATTCTTCTATGTGTACACCCCCTAATAATTCCATTCATATGAACAAACAATGAGTCAATAGTTACTTTTATTGAAGTATTGTGACCTATATTTAAAGAAATAATCATGAAACCCCTTATTATTAATCTGGTTTTCTTTTGAGAATTCCTATTTTATGAATTTTTTAGATGGAAAAAATATGCCACATACCCAAAATATATGTAACTGGTGAGACTAAAACTATAAAATATCTCTAATAAATTTTGAAATATTTTTAAATGATTTGATACTATTTATTTTTCATATCCAGTGACCCTAGGGCATTAACTTATGTGGAATTTGAATTCTTACTTGTATTATACTTATATCATCATGATTTTATCTTATGGTCACAATATTGTGTTGTCTATTTCAGTATGATAACAACATATTATGATAGTTAACCAATGATCAATGAATAATTGTGTATTGTTTTTTTATTTTTTGTTCAACCTACTTGATTATTCTCTCTTATCAAAAATTCAAAATAACAGCATAATTTTCCGTTAATTGTTATTACGTGTTATTACCCCTCTTGTTCATATATTTTATCACACTTTTTATGGTTTAAAATCCATAATTTATAATGAATAATAAGTTGAATGACATGTATATGTGGATATCAGGTTTAGATACTTTATTAAAAAAATTTAATACATAATTATAAATAAATAATTCTTATTATTGTAGAAAAATGTCAATTGGATTATAGGCAATGGTTTTTATTTTTCAAAAGTTCATGTTTTTCCTAATTACCCCAAAGTAATAACTTAAAACAATTTTTTTTATTTTCAATATTGTAAATATTTAAAATCATATATTATTATATTTAAAATAGTTAAGAAGAAATAGTTGAATCAGCGCTGAATTTATATATATTTTGGAATTTACAGTAGATCACAATCATGGAAACCCTTGGAATATGCCAAATAAAATTAATAAATAAATAAAATATCGTAATCTACAGTTTTTTTGGTTTCCATGAAATGAAATCCTAACGTAGATAAAAATATGGATGTTGGAATTTTCATAGATGCACTTTGGGATAATAAAAATAATAATTCTTGTTGGTTATTTATTGGATGTTCACTTAGTTCATAAGAACGATTTATAATTACAGAACTTGTTAAAAACTCCTGGGTAATATTATTTGAATAATTTACATGGTAATTATGAACCACTATGAAGGATTTAAATATTTAACACTCAAGCTTCCATGATACACTTCTCTTTCAATAATGCAATAGCTTGCATTGTACGCAAGTTCGAGTTCTAACACACCGCGACTAATCAAAATAGCAGTTATGAATAGTAATACCAACATTTTAAAATTATATAAATTTTATATTTCAGAATGGACTTCATTTTTTTATTCTAAATATCGAAATTATCCTAAGATGATTTTTTTGTAATTTTCTGATAACTTCCTTTTTTTATGAATTGTGAAAAATACTTAAAACAACTTTTTCAATCAAAATAAATTATATTGATAAATTACACAATAGAGTGTATTTAAATTATAATTATAATTTATTTTTACCATTTTATCAAATGTTGGTAATTAGAATTAATTTCACTTTGAAATTGGACATAAAAAATTGTCAATCTTTTGATATATATTGTTTCTTAAAAACACGTTATTTGTTGTGACAGCGGGAATTAGTTATAAAATTAATTAATTCAACTTATATTTTTGGAATTTAGTAAAATATAAATCTTTTTTGAATTCTTAATATCAATTATAGGTTAGGGTTAAATTTTGGAATTGTTCTGGAAAACTTCAATTTTTGATGAATAGTGAAACCACTAAGTGGTAGTTCAAAAACTGATTTTTCGTTTAAATGAAACATTACCAATTTTGTGATTTGATTTTCAAAAATCTTAAATACATGGTTGTCATTAGGAAGTAAAATGTGGTTCAATGGGACTAAAATAATTTTTTGGTGAATAGTAACTTTTAAATTTAATTAATCATGATTAAAGCTAATTAGTGAAATTTATGGTGAAAATGATGTTATAAAAATATTAAAATACCTTTACACTTGTCCTACCCCTTTTGGATGAGTCTTGTACGACCAATAAAATCCATGGGTCAATTTGGGGACCCCATGGAGCCACTTTGGTATGAAAATGACATTAAAAACTTTTTATTTAATGTTAAAATAAAAATGTCACAAACATGTGTTGTTTTACTAAAAAAATTATTACATGGGGTTATATAAGATAACATTTCAACTATAAATATTAATTGGAAAGCTAAAAAGATTTCCTACATCATGATATTTGTTTTATAATTTTTAGACATTAAATAAATTAAATATTTTATGACACCATGATGATGCAGCAATTACCTCATTAATTAACGATTCAAATAAAATGAAAAGATAATGTAAATTCATGGACATACACTTGTAGAAAACCTATTGGATGAGTATTTTTCGAACCCTTATCACCTTATCCTCTAAATATATAATTTTGGGACCTTTAAAATCCGAAAATCATTATATAATAATGTAAAATTTCATGACTTTCCTAGAGTACCCCTCCTCTCCTCTTATAGAAGGCCCCCACCACTACCACCTTATTCAAACTTTCCATGCCTTTGGCTCGGCCAAACCCTGCCCATTTTGTCTCCCAACTTCCCTCTCTTACTCCTAGAAGCCTCACTTTGAGCATAATTCTTCCCAAGGAAACCTTTGGCTCAAATCAAAAAAGTGTTACCCGATTTTAAGGTAATTTCTTCACTTATGTTATTTTATTTTGCTTCTCCAACCCCCTAAACTCTTTTTATTAATTTCTTTTGTAACAACACCAGTGTCCTGAATATACTAGGATTTTGTTATAATAATTATTAGATATATACTTACACACACCTACATCTAATGGTTAAAGAACATATTGTTTCTGTGGATGGTGAATTTCTGCCTCACGAAATGATGATTGTTCAACACTGATATAACACCTTCAAAGGTGGCCATTAAGATGTCACTATATTTTTATATGATATATAATATGTTTATGTTTTACATAATATTATTTATTTATAATTTATGGTATACCTTTATGATTTCCATTATGGGTAAACGTGATGATTTCATTTTAGGAAGTGTGGACTACCGCCCCCTCCAAGTGATTTGAATCATTAATGCCATATGTGGGATGTATAAAGGATGGAGTAAATGGTATTATACATTATATTATTCTGGAATTATAGTATACCTTTATATAATTGTAATTTCATTCCATTAAATACGAAATTGAAAAGAAAGTAGTGTTCATGCGTACGTACGGCTTACCGTCTCAATGAACGGTGCATTTCATTTCATACCTCTAAATGTTATGTAATATTATAAATGAATGTATATACTGGATATATATGATGTATATGATATCTACATCAGGAATATAATTATAGATATAATGGATATTTTACCACATGAACAAAGTGTAATTATAAGAAGATTATTTTTGACTCAAGTACCTAAGATCGACAAAACGACCGTTATTAACTTAAATAATTACATAATGTAGATAACATGATAATAAGTGATATAAATGGAATAATGGACTTGAAAAAGGTTCTTAAGTAGGTGGATATTAACTCTAGTTTATTATTCAGGAGGTTAAAGAGCGGTCGCGTCAAGTCGGACACGAGGTAAGGGAACTTCTTAACCCAGTTTCCATTCTTTGGGTTAATCTCATACTTTGAAATTATGTCATGATATTATTATGTTATATGTTGTATTTTTACTTTCTTTATGTGTACATATAGTGAATACACATAATAGATCTATTTTATTTGAAAAATCATCTTTATAAGGGACTTTGTCTCAATCTCTATTCATTGAGGAATATTTTGTTTTATACACAAATTTCTTCTATACGGTGTATAAACCCCTTTGACTTTTACGTTTATTCAAAAGGAATATTTTTATATGAAGTGTTTTATTAAAAAAAAAGGAATGTTTTTATTGTCGTACATATGCTGCGACGATGACTTATCCACCCACGTGACCATTATTTGAGTTTCGTCTTCCTCTACAAGCCATAACTTTTTTTTAAATGAAAAATAAATACAAAGTTTTAATTTTCATTTATTTTGGTATTAAAAATGGTTTTGAAAGTGTTTTTATTATATCAGTGTGTTTTATTGATATCTTGTGATTGAAATGTGGAAATGTTATGTTTCATTTATGCATGTTTTAGGTGATATGATTATGTTCTGTTTTATGATATGTTTAAACCTGTTCATATGAGGAATGAATTGGACTTAATAAGTGACGGGTGGAGCCCGCTATAGCTCCTCGATGCATCGGTAGGTCTCATGAGACAAACTAGTGTCTTAGCATGAGGCCTTGACAAAATATTATTTTTAGTCTTGGCACGAGGCCTTGGTTATTTGGTTATGATAGTCTGGCATTATGCATTCCATCATTATAAAAGTGGTTATTGATATTGCATTTGCTTATTCGACCAGTAGAATATCCATGTGAATAAGTAAATGGCATTATTTCATTTTTCTTTTTCCATATTATGTGGAAGTTCATGTTTAAAAGGATTTTGTTTAGTTATACATTGCCTTAAATGTTTATGTTTATTTATGAAAGCTTCCACTATATTTTTACCCTTACTGAGCATCTCAGCTCACCCCTTTCAATGTTTTAATATTTTCCAGGATGTGACGAATTATTTTATGAATGACCTACAGGGATAGTCAGAAGAGGATATTATTGTGGACTATGGAGAGTTTGTTATTGTATTTTTTCACTTTATTATGTAATGTAACATTTATGAATGTATCTAGTGTTTCCAAGGCTACTAAACTAATCCGTATTTCGAGAGTTGATCTTTTGTGATCATGTCAATGTTATGCAATAACGTACAGACTCTGGGTAGCTGGGGTCGGGGCGTTACAGTTGGTATCAGAGACAGTTTAGTACTAACCTTAGAAGATAGATTTAGATAAACTCTGATTAGAGCACATAGTCCAAAGATAGACTTTGAGGATTAGTATAAAAGACCATCCTGGAATTTTGGTATTATAGAGATTTTGTGAGTTTTCCGAGCAATACATCCCAATCTGGATACAAGCAGGTAGAGGCGGCTCTGGCACAGATGTGCCTCGGGGTAAAACCCGGAAACACCGCATTGAGCAAGACTCGAACGAGAACTAGTGCACGACAACGGGCCTTGCTGCACTCTTGGTTACGACACTCCCGGGGGATATGCTTAGGATAATTCTCATTTACTTTACAAACCATTATGAAGGGTTTATGAGTATATACTTCCTCAAAGGAATAAATTTATGATTATGGATTATATCCATAAATTGTTCAATTTATTTTAAGTGTTATAAAAGTATAAAATTTTGTATTTTGATTCATAAACTAATATAGTTTATGACATTGTTTACAAATGGTGCCTAGTGGGAGGAATGGAAACCTTATCAATGGACACACTCCTTGTAGGGATTTCCCTCTTGCTCAAGATAATTATTGTGGAGCTGGAAACACAACTGGTGCTAATCAACATATTACTGTACTAGGAAAACTCACTCAAGTTATGAATAATAACCATACTCGAATGGAGTACCCTGATCCGTAATGTGGAGGATCAATGTTAGACCACTTCATGAGGCAACAACCGCCAACATTTAATGGGGGTACAAATCCATTAGTAGCTGAGAAATGGATAAACTCCATAGAGAAAATATTCCACGCCTTGGGGTGTAGCGAAAGGGTGAAGGTTGTCATGGCAGTCTACCGCCTCACTGGAGATGCCGATCAATGTTAGTTGCTGATTCAAAACACAAAGGAAGATGAAGAAGTATCAAGTACGGAATGGAGAGAGTTTAAGGAAATTTTCTTAGAAAAATACTTTCCTCGTGACGATTGAGCAGATATGGAAAGGCAATTCCTGAGTCTGAGACAAAAAGAGGATGAGAATGTCACGAAGTATGAGTCCAGCATTACAAGGTTAGCGAGGCATGCTGCAGATTATATCCTTAACCCAAGAAGTAAGATTGATCGTTTCTTTGATGGGTTAAAACTATTTCTCCATCGAGCTTTAGTATCACAATATTTCTCAACATATGAAGATATAGTCTCATGTGCTCTCAAGACAGAAAAGGAATTCTCTAAGTCTTATGACAACAAAGTAAAGCAAGAGAAGAAGAGAACGGTGGGACAAGAGATAGATAAAGGGAAAAAGGGAAAGAAGGATTTTCCATTATGCGGTAATTGTGGGAAGAATCACCTCAGTACATTCGTAAAAGGAATAGGAGTTTGTTATAAATGTGGAAAAAAGGTCACCAGGATCATGATTGCAAGGGAAAGAAAGAGGCTATCAATGTTGAATGCTGCATTTGAAGGGAAATAGGGCATTATGCAAATTAATGTCCTAAGAATCAGGGAAAATTTCCTTAGAAAAGGCCAAGGGATCAAGTACAATATTATGTTGTTACTATAGTTGCAGTGGAATAATTAATGTATTGCTGCTTTTGGACTCAAGGATTATATTATGGTTATAATAATAATGTGATATATATAAGTATTGTACTGCAGTACATGTTTTTTTTTTCATTAAGGTTTTAATATGATGAAGGTAATCATATTTTTAGTATGTGACAACAAGAAAATATTTATATTGTTTGGGGAATCTGATGTTACAATTGATTTTGGAATTTAGAGACCTTTTAGAGAAAGTCTGGATAGAGGTATTTTAGATAACTATATAGGTTGGAATGGATTATGTTAAACATTGGATAGTATTGTTTAAGGATAAAACATTTCTGAATATTATTTTTGGAGTATTATAATACTATATTTTTAGGAAAAGGACAACCTGCAGGTTGGGGGATAACCCATCACGTCGGACAAAGCTGTAGGAATCGAACCCACAACCATAGTGTGACAAGCCTTTATTACCAACCACTCACCTACAGGAAGTCCCTGGTTATTAAAAAATAGTTTTCCTAATCTAAATGGCATGTGGTAATATTTGGAACCTTATAAAATTAGGATAAATAGAATATTTTTGAGTCCTGTTACCATTTGGAGTGAAAGATGGGTTCGTGGTAAAAAATTATTAAAGAATGAAAGCCTACATGACAATTAAGTATATTTCCTTAAGTTCATAGTAAATCTCTTAAATAAATTCCTCAACTTTATGAAAGGTAACTTAAATCAAAAACATTGTCTGTTAACTATTCCAACTAGGGATTCAATGACTGTTTAACCAATCACAAGTTTGTGATTTTCTTATGGTTATCTTTCTCCTAATCCTGTTTTCTATAACTCTCCATCAGACCTGGATGGTTTTTTTCTCCTACATATCCATATATTCATAGAATCCTAGTATGGGCTATCTCGGGTGACCTTTGTACTTCTCTTTCTTTATTTTAATGTTATATTCTTATTAACCCTATTTCTATTGTGGGTTTTACACAAAGGTATTTTCTATTTTCAACCTTTTATTTTCAAGGAAAATTTTCAAATTTCGAAGATGCAATTTATTGAAGGAGACGAGAATGTAACACCCCGAGCTTCCACGATACACTTCTCTTTCAATAATGCAATAGCTTGCATTGTACGCAAGTTCGAGTTCTAACACACCGCGACTAATCAAAGTAGCCGTTATGAATATTAATACCAACTTATTAAAATTATAGAAATTTTATATTTCAAAATGGACTTCATTTTGGTATTTTTAATATCGAAATTATCCTAAGTTGTATTTTTTGTAATTTTCTGAGAACTTCCTTTTTTTATGAATTGTGAAAAAAATAAAACATCTTTTTAAATTAAATTATATTGATAAATTATACTATAGAGTGGTTTTAAAGTATAATTAGAATATATTTTTACCATTTTATCCAATGGTGGTCATTAGAATAAATTTCACTTTGAAATTGGACATAAACAATTGTCAATCTTTGGATATATATTGTTTCCTAAAAACACGCTATTTGTTGTGACATCAGGAATTAGTTATAAAATTAATTAATTCAAAATATATGTTTGGAATTTTTGAAAATAGACATCATTTTTGAATTCGGAATATCAAATATAGCTTAGGGTGAAATTTTGGCATTGTTATGAAAAACTTCAAATTTTAATGAATAGTGAAACCACTAAGTGGTAGTTAAAAAACTGATTTTTCGTTTAAATGAAACGTTACCACTTATGTGATTTGATTTTTAAAAATCTGACATACATGTTTTTCATTAGGAATTAAAATGTGGTCCAATGGGACTAAAATAATTTTTTGGTGAATAGTAACTTTTATGTTTAATTAATCGAGATTAAAGCTAATTAGTGAAATTTAAGGTGAAAATGATATTATAAAAATATGAAAATACCTTTAAACTTTACCTAACCCAATTTTATGAGTCTTGGTCGACCAAGACAATCCATGGGTCAACTTGGGTACCCCATGGAGCCACTTTGGTAGGAAAATGACATTAAAAAATTTTTATTTAATGTTAAAATAAAAATGTCACAAACATGTGTTATTTTAATAAAAAAATTATTACATGGGGTTATATAAGTTAAAATTTCAACTATAAATATTCATTGGAAAGATAAAAAGATTTCATACATCATGATATTTTTTTATAAATTTTAGACATTAAATAAATTAAATATTTTATGACACCATCATGATGCAGCAATTACCTCATTAATTAATGATTCAAATAAAATGAAAAGATAATGTAAATTATAAGACATACACTTGTCAAAAACCTATTGGATGAGTATATTTCGAACCCTTATCACATTAGCCTCGAAATATATAAGTGTGGGACCTTTAAAATCCGAAAACCATTATATAATAAAGGAACATTTCATGACTTTCCAAGAGTGCCCCTCCTCTCCTCTTATAAAAGGCCCCCACCACTACCACCTTATTCACACCTTCCAAGCCTTTGGCTCAGCCAAACCCTGCCAATGTTATCTCCCAACTTCCCTCTCTTACTCATAGAATCCTTACATTGGGCAGAATTCATCCCAAGGAAGCCTTTGGATCAAATCTAAAAAGAGTTACCCGATTTTAAGGTAATGTCTTCTCTTATGTTATTTTAATTTGCATCTCCAACCCCCTAAAATCTTTTTATTCATTTCTTTTGTTACAACACAAGTATCCTAAATATACTAGGATGTTTTTATAATAATTATTCGAGCTAAAATTATACACACCTACATCCAATGGTTAAAGAACATACTGTTTCTGTGGATGGCGAATTTCTGCCTCACGAAATGATGATTGTTCAACACTCATATAACACCTTTAATGGTGGCCATTAAGATGTCACTAAAAGTATATATGATACATAATATGTTTATGTTTTACATAAGATTATTTATTTTTCATTTAAGGAATACCTTTAGGATTTCCATTATGGGTAAACGCGATGATTTCATTTTAGGAAGTACGGACTACCGCCCCCTCAATGTGATTTGAATAGTTAATTCCATATGTGGGATGTATAAAGGATGAAGTAAATGGTATTATAAATTATATTATACAGGAATTATAGTATACCTTTATATAATTATAATTTCATTCCATTAAATATGAAATAGAAATGACAGTAGTGTTCATGCGTACGTACGACTTACCGTCTTCCTGAACGTTGCATTTCATTTCTTACCTCTAAATGTTATGTAATATTATAAATTATTGTATATACTGGATATATATGATTTATATGATATCTAAATCATGAATATAATTATGTATATAATATATATTTTATCACATGAACAAAGTGTAATTATAATAATTTTATTTTTGACTCCAGTACCTAAGATTGACAAAACGACTGTTATTTTCATAAATAATTACATAAAGTACATAACATGGTAATAAGTGATTTAAAAGGAATAATGAACTTAAAAAATGTTCTTAAGAAAGTTGATATTAACTCTAGTTTATTATTCAGGAGGTTAAAGAGCGGTCGAGTCAAGTTGGACATGAGGTAAGGGAACTTCTTAACCCAATTTCCATTCTTTGGGTTAATCTCCTACTTTAAAATTATGTCATGATATTAGTATGTTATATGCTATATTTTTACTTTCTTTATGTGTACTTATAGTGATTACACATAATAGATCTATTTTTCTTAAAAAATTATCTTTGTAAGGGACTTCATCTCAATCCCCATTCATTGAGGCAAATTTTGTTTTATGCACAAATTTCTTTTATACGGTGTATAAACCCCGTTGACTTTTACGTTTATTCAAAAGGAATCTTTTTATACGAAGTGTTTTACTAAAAGACAAAAAGGAATGTTTTTCTTGTTGTACGTATGCGGCGAAAATGACTTCTCCGCCCCCATGACCATTATTTGAGTTTCGGCTTCCTCTACAAGCCATAACTTTTTATAAAAAGAAAAATAAATACAAAGTTTTAATTTTATTTTATTTTGGTATTAAAAATGGTTTTCAAAGTGTTTTTATTATATCATTGTGTTGTATTGATATCTTGTGATTGAAATGAGGAAATGTTATGTTTCCTTTATGCATGTTTTATGTGATATTATTATGTTATGTTTTATGATTTTTTTAAACCTGTTCATATGAGGAATTAATTGGACTTAATAAGTGATGGGTGGAGACCGATAGAGATCCTCGATGCATCGGTAGATCTCATGAGACAAACTAGTGTCTTGGCATGAGGCATTGACAAAATATTATTTGTAGTCCTGGAACAAGGCCTTGGCTACGTGGCTGTGATAGTATGGCATTATGCATTTCATCATTATGAAAGTGGTTATTGATATTGCTTGTGATTATTCGACCAGAAGAATATCCATGTGAATAAGTAAATGGAATTATTTCATTTTACTTTTTCAATATTATGTGGAAGTTCATGTTTAAAAGTCTTTTGTTTAGTTATACATTGCCTTAAATGTTTATGTTTATTTATGAAAGCTTCCGCTATATTTTTATCCTTACTGAGCATCTGATCTCACCCCATTCAATGTTTAAATATTTTCCAGGATGTGAAGAGGTATTTTATGAATGACCTATAGGGATAGACAGAAGAGGATACGAGTGTGGAATATGGATACTTTGTTATTGTAGTTTTTCAATTTACGATGTAATGTAACATTTATGAATATATCTAGTGTTTCCAAGGCTACTAAACTAATCGGTCATTTGAGACTTGATCTTTTGTGATCATTCCAATGTTACGAAATAATGCACCGACTCTGGGTCCCTGGGGTCGAGGTGTTACAAAATATGTAAACCAGGTTATGTTTTTTAAATTAACATTTTAATACACATGAACAATAATGGATAAAAAAATGAAATATATATTGTAATGGATATTTCATTTGAGAAGAAATATTATGATTGTATATATATATATATTTATTTATTTATATGTTTTATTAGATATTATATTGAACATATTGTTTTAGTTAGTTGATTTGATTCGAATTATGAAATGGATTCTCTAAAAGGAACATATCTAGAATCCTCAATGGCTTATAAGGAATCAATTGGATAAACTTTTGCATAAATGTATTTGATATATAAAAATATATACATACGTAAAACATGTGGCGTACATATGAAAATGAATTCAGTATCATATTAGAAATTGTATCTTCAGTCATACATAACTTATAGATATCCTAATCTATGTTTAATACTGTGTATTATATATAATTGTGAGTATATAATTTATTTAAGGGGAGATAATTTGAAAATATATGAGTTGACAATATATATTTCCTCTTATATAATAAAATATTTAATATATTGGTTTGCATGAATAACTAAAATAAGAAAACACAATACTTATTTTTAGTTATAACATTATAAACTCAAAACATTATGAGGACACAATTGTAATCAACATTAATAAAAGTACTAGTAGAATAAATTGACAATAATTTATTAATACAATGAACATATTATATTTAACCTTATATTTCAACATTAAGAGACAAACTATATTAAATACTGATAAAATATAACAAATAATTATAAATATAATTGTATTATTGAGGTATAAATAAATAAGATGAGTAGTTGTAAAAATTCAAATATTATTATTTACAAGAATGATGTATGTCCATGAAGTCATTTAGAAATATTATGTTTTTAAATATAATAAAAAAAATATTTTCATTGAAAATATTGTCATTGGATTTAAATGTCTCCAATAGGTATAATGATTTTGGAAATTATGAATAAAAATAAATATAATATTTTTCCTAAATTGTAAAATTTTAAATACTAATATAATATAATTTATTATAAAAATATTTTTTACTCAGTATATAACAAAAAAATATAATGAATTTAGTTAAATAATTGAATTTTTATTCAATAAATTTTTATTAATTATAAAGACATGGAAATAAAATAACATTTATTATATAAGTATTTTTGTAATAGTAAAAAATAATTATTTAATTTTTTTCATGAAAATTTATTTGTAAAAAATTGGTTTTCACTATATGTGATCGTACATTATAATTAAAATTTAATTAATAGAAAAATATTAATTTCATCAAAGGATGTTCATATTTTCAATCAAAATTTGAACATTAGGTTAGATGGATAATTTTGTTCGTGAACATAATATTTAGTTACCTGTGATATGGATTAATTACCCCTGTAAAATGTTCATTAGTAAATTTAAAATAATTTAATTTATAATAGTTGTAATATTTTTATGTAGATAAAATTATCCTAAAAGATGAATCTAATATGGTGTCTACATATTTAATAAAATTTCATGAACCCCTCTTCAAGTAACATTTTTAAGCTACCAACAAATTGAGTGTGTGACCAGTAAGTCCAAACTATAATATTTCATGGGTTGGTCACATGAAATGAAGTTATAAATAAACAATGGGAGGAATTATTCATTAGAATTAGATTTTCAATTCAAGGAAACATAGAATATACTCAAAATTATAAGTAAAATGATCTTACTGTCATCCCACATTCAAGACATTGTAGTATAAAATGAAATGACAAATAAAATATTACCAATGAATCTCGAGAGGAAATTAAACCTCATCAGCTCCATGCACCAAACTAGTATTTTCCATCCTGGTCTCCAAGACCATCATGAAAAATGAAAAAAAATATTTATATGGGTGATCATAACATATAATATAATTATAATCAAGAAAAAAAAATATATTTTGAATATTAAAATATCACACTAACTCCCAGATGACAAACAATAAAATAAACCAGCACCTTACAAGTAAACTATCTCCCACACACGCAAGGACACTTTCACAAAAAAAGATTCCAATTATAATAATATTAGGATAGTCATACGATGAAATTTCTTCCCCGTGTATTTCTTTTAAACTGGTTTTCTACTCTCACTCCCCAATTTCAACCGTCATGGTGCTCCCATCCCTTCCATATAATCATAACCACAACCTGATAATCACACATCATAACTCCAAATCATAACTCTATAACCAAATTTCCATTACAATATATTATATATCCACATTCAATATCTACATTACTAGACATGATAGGTGTGTATTTTGAACATGATGTTCAATAACTCCATTTCCTCATCTGATCATGTATGATCCCCAATATTATTCAAATGATTCTTTTGTAATCATAGCATAAAGTGACATTTATAATTATTTTTAACAATGAAAATTTATGTATAACTAATATAGAATAAATAAAGGGGTATAGTTGGTGACCATCCATCTTCCCTCATTGGCCCATATATTAGGAAAATATCAACGAGTGAGTACATTTGAAATAGGGAAAATATAAGCTACTCATGGATTTCATGTATAAAATCAAATCAAAAATAATATTATTAATGGTACACACAATTCCATATTATAAGAACACACAAAATAGCCACTATAATGTCTCACACAACCTATATAATATCTGTTTTACCCATATTTCATGTACTTACGTTCACAAATCTTCCAACACGCCACACATCCCATCAAAAAAATGACATCAGTATAAAAAAACAGATTTAAATTCATTATTTAATTTTTTTTTAATATTTACTATCTCCAACCAATGTACTTTTTTTATTCAACTCCCATGTTTAATAAAAATACATTCATAAAAATTATACTAGTTTATTTTCATCATTTACAAATTAAATTAAGTTGTAATGATTTATTTTCTAAACCACAAAATTCCCACTTTTCTGGTCTATTATTCCAATTAGGTAAATTATTTTTAATCTGATAGAAAATAATTTACATAAAAATACTTTCCAAAACTGTTAAATTTTTAATTTTAAGTACTTAAATATTATGAAACTAATATAACCACAACATGGCACACACAACTAGATAAACCATAATAAAACCACTTTATACTTTTTGCACATCCAGCCTATTAATACATACCATCTATCATGGCCCAAAAATATGAAACTATAATAGCCACTATAAAAAATCCCATAACAACTATGATTTTACAATATATCACAGCTTAATACATAAAAATCAAATCACAACAACCATCCATAAAAAAACCACATTACGGTGAACCCACGACTATCGCAACCACCTAATCATCTCACAACAACATCTATCACAACCCAATATTCACCGCATTATAACTACTAACCAAAAAAATAATATATACCAAAACATATCCAATGCTAACCCAATCACAAACCAATTCCCCCAATATGTTTTTTTATTAAACCAGACACAACCATCAATATAAAAAAACCAAAGGATCTACCCAATAATAAGACAAGAATTAACAGTAAAAACATGTCAATTGGTTCTATATTTTACAACTACCCCCACATATATATAAAAATTTATGATCACATAATTCTTATATTTTACAAAAATAGGTGCATTAAATTATTTTGGTCCTTATACCATTATAAAATTGTTTTCAACAGTAAATTCACAATAACAACACAGAATACCAGTAGTTAATAATTTACTCAAAAATAGAACAAGAATTTAATTACAATGTGAGATGATATATAGACAACACATATACATTTTGTTATAATATTTGATATGTTAACCATTTATGAAGGATGATACCAAAAATACATTCACAACATCAAATATTCATCACATAAATGTTATTTGGTTTAACACAAGAATGATCATGTTCTCAAAACATCTACGAATCACGAAAAAATCAATATCAACAATCAAGAGTAGAATAATTATATAATGTTATAATATAATTCACATTCCATCCTTAGAGTAATTTTAATAATTCATTGTATTCATTGAAAAATTTATCAATATTCACCCAATGGAAAATAAAAATAAGATAGATGCTAGAAAAATAATATTAATCAAAGCTTTTGATTCATTTTACTGGAAATTGTGAGGAAATATTAATTAAAATAACAATTCAATAAAAGTAAAAAAGAAAAAACTCAGTCAAAATGATCCTTTATAAAGAACATAAGAATTATACAATCATTATAGAACTATTCAACTGCAAATTATTTTATTATAATACCAGAAATAAAATATATTTGTGTAGATAATGAATTCCATATGATCACAAATATCTAATATTTTTAAACCAATGATCAATTCCATGGAACATGGTATGTTAGAGCACCAAAATAAAATAAAGAATTACATATATAGGTTAAGAAAATAAACTAATGATAAAATCAATTAAATTTTTTGGAGAATTTATTAGAAGGATTAGAAAAACATTGTTCACTATATTGCATTGTATTCATGACGATAAAACATAAATGAGATATCCCATACAATCCATGAAATATATTTCAGGTTGTGAATCAATATTTTTTTTAAATGTCATCTAACCATATCCTTTAAACCCATTATAAATACTCATCCATATAATTCATAATTATTACATATTAATAGATGACAATTCATTACATTAAAAATTTATTTATATGTTTAAATAATATAGGTTTAGTGCCTTTTGAATCATGGGAACATAAACAACTAGTTCATAAGTGAAAAATATCATCTCCCACAACATTTTTTATATCTACTTCACATCTCAGTTTTATCATGAATAAAACTATTCCTTGTAACATGGGGAAGAAATTATAGTAATGGGTGAGAATAGATTCTCAGTAAGGGTGAAAAATATAGATATCAATAATCCTATATGAATGAGATGAAAATTATTTAATGATGACATGATATAAATATATATAAAACATACCCTACATATAAATGATAAATAACCCAATTCATTGAATAAACGATGTTAGTTTATAAGACATAAATCATAATTGAATTAATGTATATAATCAATGAAATAATAAAATTATCACTAGACCTAGAATTATTGAATGTACCTAATATAAAAACATTTTGAACATGTAATAATCGATATGTACTCAATCATTTTATCAATGACACGAAATAAAACCCAAGAATTAATCTAATGGATAGTAATTTAGGTCCATGTATAAACATGTGAATATGAAATTAGTTTTTCACAAAAAATATTAATAATTACCACATTTGGGGGAGATTTATGTCCCAATATTCCTTGGTAATTACATGGGCACCATCCATAGTTATATTGTAACCACTATTCAACATTATTACATAACCATTTTCCCATAATGAAAATCATACCTATGTTTTCAAAAAGATCATAAAATATTAAAAATGTCATAACCAAGGAATAATGCGGTTCCTAATCATTTATTTATAGTATAACACCTGGAAACCGAATGGGTTTTTTAAGAATATTATCATTATAAACACAAAATATCATGAGGTCCATTGAATAAAATAACATATCATTGAAAATAAATTTTTTAAACTGAAAAATCCTAAAATATTTTGGGAAAATTATTCATCATAAAATAATCATGGAGGAATATATAAGAATATTCAATAAAATTATTTTTCATGATAGTGGTATATTATTTTTATATCATATACAATAAAATACTTATTCAATTCAAATTTTCAATAAAAACAAAATTGGTTTACTTTAAAAAAACACAAAGATTTGTATTAATATGTTTTCCAAAAATTAAAAAATGATAAAAATTAATTTAAAATATATTTTGAAAATATTAAAATATTCTACAAAAAAATTATAATACAGGTAATAGAAATAAAAAATGGATTTTGACCAAAGGGATAAATAATGTAGTTTTTCATTGAAAAAATTATTCAAGAATCAGGCGTGTATAAATAATGTAAAATGAACAAAGTAAATATATTATTATAATATATCTATAGGGTATGAAAACATAATATTTTCATGAGAAATATATTATATGGCTTCATCATCATACGTATAATCATTAATAATCCACTTAAACAATTATATTGTAACATCAAACTCGTACCAATTTGGTCACATTAGAATCGTAATCCATATTAAATAATTTCATAAAAATAAAAACATAAAATAAATAATAAAATTATATTAAATATTAAACATACAAATGATCAATTATATATACAACATAAAATGTCATAGGTGTATATCACAACATATGTATCAATGAATGAAAATTGATAAAAAAAATTAATTACCCTATGTAACAACCCACCACATACCTATTCATACCTTTGTACGATATGTATATATTTATTATAAATCAATAATAGAATACTAATTATTTATATCATAATGAAAATTAATTACACATTATAATTCATTATATTTTTATTATCAATTCTATATCAAAATCATATTTAAGTTAGAAACTGCAATATTTTTAATATATGTTTTTATTTTTTATTTTAAATAATTATACTTTGATCATATATTTATTATCCATAAACTTAACAGTTATTTTAATAACATATTTATATAGTATATATTTATTTACTGTAAAAAAAAATTGTTACATATTCAAAATGATATAAATTGTTCATAGAGATGGTAAATTGTACACATGAATGAACATTATTCCAATTTTCCTATATGATGAAAGGAATGAAAGGAAAATAATATATTAAATTTGAAGAGTATTTTTTCTTTAATATTTATCGCATTTCATCATTATGTTTACCCTTATCACTATAAATGAAAAGTATTTGTGAAAAAAAATTCACATCATTTCACAAGTTTGTAGCCCACCCTATACACAAATGTTGTTTTCATATCTTCCAAATAAAAAAATATATGACATTATATGTGATATTAAAAATAATTAATTTTAATTAAAATAAATAAGTAATAAATATTAATTTAATCTATCCTTATTAAAATCCAATTAAATCAAAATTGAAAATCACATCAAATATGTTTCTGATGCAGTAAGATCATGTACACATGATAAATATTATTATCTTATCATGGGTTTCATAGTAAGAAGATAGATGTGTAATTATAAGTTTATAGGTAAATATACAATAAATATGATACATAAACATTTAACCCATCATTATATGCAGCTGTGAGAGGTGGAGATGGGAGAAAATGTCATTATTAGCAAGGTCAATATCCTCTATACATATGATTAATATTTTTTTCCCATTTGACGGAGGATAAGAAAGATATTTGTTGTTAAAATTGAAAAATAATTTCTAAATAGAATTTATATATTAATTCTGTTATATTATAATAATTTTTGAATATTTAATGGTGGTGGATGATGAAAGAAATCAAAATTCAAATTAAGAATTATATATTACATGAAGAAAATCTTTATGTATAAATATAATTACATTACAATAGGGTCTTCTAAGGAATACATGTACAATAAGTTGGGTATGAGTAAATAGGGATGATATTAGGCTATGTATATTCTTAACCCAATGGTTTGTATATGTGAGGAAGATATGTGATGTGTGGATTTCAATATGTGGGGGAGAGGGCAAAGATGAATTTATGAAAATAATAAATTATTACCCCAATTTTTATTCAGAAATGTCTCCAAAATAGTTCATTATAGAACCTAAAATGTGATAAGGTCAAAATATGTCCATAAATGGGTGTTTATCATGTTTATTGTTCATTTTACCCCTTATAGGTTTTTTTATCGAGGGTAATCATGTTTTAACCTTACATTTGATAATTAATTATTTCTATTTTCCTTATATTAATTGTCATAAAATATTGTCAACATTTTAGAGAAAATTAATAAATTTTATTCCAAATAGGGCATCCATTTTGAAAAATTCCACTCAAAAAAGTTGAGAATCTAAATTCAAAATTTAAACCCCAGACCTGATGAAAAGGAATTCTGCTAAAGAGAAATCATCAAAACATTAAATGGTTTTTGTAAGTGAATTTTGTATGAAATTGATTATAATTTCTTATATTCCCTTATCTATTTTATATTTGAGATAATTTTAAATCTAAATTTTTTTAAAACAAAATAGAGACTTATAAATTCATTAAATGGAAAGGAAGTTTTAAAAAATATGTATTTTCACTATTCATTTAAAAATTAATCATTTATGTTAATTGAAAATAATTAACCCTAAGACAAATTTTACATGAAGTTTTCAAATTTTGGTTTTATTTTATAAAATAAATAACTAAATTTTGGAAAATATTACATTGATCATTTTTTATAAAAAATTAAAAAATACATTTATTGAGAAGGTAGTGTTTTCAAAACACAAAAAGTGTTTACCAAAAATAATATATTTTTTGAATATGATATATTTATATAAATAAATATAATTAAAATCTGGACAGCTTTAATTCATATAGATTCTACAAAATATTAACATAAATATTATATTCTCCAATTTTAAATAATTATAAAAATAATATATTGATGTTAATTAATGATTTGGGTTGTGTGCAACAAATGATTTTAATGGAAATATGTTATTCAAAATACTATTCATAAAATCATTAGGTGTTATATTAAACAACCCATAAAATAAAGTTATCCATTCATAATCTTCACTAAGATAAAAAAAATTGAGATACATTAACATCATCATATCCCCATGTTCCAATATAACACATTTAATTGCGTGGTTCCACCAAATAAATTTTAGCAAGTTTGTGGTATTATTTCATATAACATTCATTGTTTGATCAAAAATATCCAATGGTTTTTCATCATAATATATATTATTATCCAATAGTAAAATATATATGTTTAATACATGTTTTGGATCAATTATTTTCTTCATAAGGAGTTATACATGGAACACATCATTATTGTTAGATAGAATCGATTGATGCATCTATCAATAAGATACCATCCTAATAATATCATGAATTTTGAAACAAAATGATATAACTAGGCTTTTGTTTTTCATTTTTTTCCAAATATAATTACATTGTTGCATAGATAAATTCATAAAAAAAAGTTCACTAACATAAAATTCATTATCACACTGGTGATTATCAACATAACATTTCTTCTAGTTTCATCTAGTCCATTTATGTTCCTAAATGGATATAACGTACTCTAAATTTTTCAACTATTGTTGGAATAAATATTTTTCATTTTCTAACCTCATACAATTTATTTGTGTTTAAACACATATTTCCTATAGGGATTCATAAGGATCAATATGAATTCTTGAGCGAAATCTATTTTAATATGAAAAGAAAACTAGTTGATGTTGTTAATCACATACACCATTGAAATCCATGTATAAATATTCATTATATCCTCTATGATTTTAGTTTTTTTATTAGATTTAATATCTATGTGAGGATAATTCATAGTGATTATACTCAACTTCATATCCAGATCTTGTCAAAGTATTTTACAATACATTTATGATAACATTAGAACCCTATATAACACAATAGAATGATGTATTCCTTGAACTCTAACAACATAATTAATTTATATCCTAGAAATATGATATGGATAGAAATATTCTACAATATTTATTTTTCTTAATTTTTAAGGTGATGGTCCTCATATTATATACCATTTTTCTTTTATGATGTTTTTGGTAATTTAATATCAAATAACAGGTTTTATTTTACTATTTCCTATATAGAATGGGTAACATCCTTTTATAAAATTTAATCTCTACAATATTATACAGTTATACCTAGCACGTAGATAAAACTAGGCAATATCTCTCCCAATACCATCCCACAAAAAATAATATTTCAGTTCTCTAAATGTCATTGTATGTATAGGATTAATATCAAATGACGAACTATACTGGTAATATAATATCTCATTATTCAAAAAATGCATTGCTGAAACAGAAAAAATGATAATAAACATTATCATTCCATCGAAATCAAGGTTCTACATAAGAAAATTTCTCAAATTCTTCTACAGCTTTATATCAACCCTGTGTAATGAATTATTGATCACTTTTATGGATTGTTGATCACTCAATTGAAAAATATAATATTTATCCAAATTATTCAGGATGTGAATATCCTTCCTTTGAATGTATAAAAATATTGGATCTCTTTTGATCATCATAATGTATATTCTAGCACAATACTTTTGACTCGAATGATCATCTACCATGTTCAATTACATTGGGTGTTAATATATTTAGATTCCATAATCCTTAATCATAAAAATTCATATACATGGTGTGTATTCCTGCCCATATATGGGAATAAAGGCATTAATATTTTCTGATTAGTATATACATACAACCTTTTATTATTAAGGATAATGCCTCACTATCATTAATGAAAAAATAACCATAAATAACTACAAATCAATAATTGAGTATTTTTTCTCATGAACCATCTATTATTGAGATAAAGAATCAACAGATTTTAAAGTATTTGTGAGAAAACATCCTAATCCATTCATAGATGTGTCATTATAGAATATAATCTTTTCTCTACTATTGGTTAATTTGAGAACTGGTGTAGTGACTAATACTCTCTTAAGTTCATTTAAATTTTCCTCTCATTCACTCGTCCTTATAAAAAATATCTCCCTTCCATGTAACTATAGTTAGTGGATTATATAGATGTGATGAATTATAAAAAACAATCAATATTTTAATTTCAAGACGTGAAAACAATGGATGATATTTAAGAGAGTTTTCCAAGCCGATGTTCAGTAACTTATATTTTTTGGATCCACCATAATACATTAAGATAAAATTATATTCCCCAAACATAAATTTTTTTTAACAAAAAATAAAAAATTATAAATTTTTTATACATTTACCCCCTCCCAAGTGTCTTATAAATAATACATATATGATTGATATGCTATTAGATTCAATTTGAATTCATTTTAATATCATCTATAAAGACTGCCACAAACTAGTCATGGTATTTTATAAAGAATATACTCATGAAATCCAATAAGATGGTAAGGGAAATTAACAAAACCAAAAGGAATCATAGTATATCAATTTTGATTATACATTGTATTTAACAGTTTTATTGATATATCAATATCAATTGTAATTTTATTATAACATGTATAAAACCAAATATTTATTTTTACATAAATTTCTCATAAAATATCTTTAATATTCATATACTCCCACCACATAATTCCTCTATGGTTGTGCCTATGAATTTTATTTTTTAATCTACCATAACATAATAAATTGATTATATAATCCAAAGATTATAGTTTAAACTATCATGGATACATATATGATTCCCCAAATAACTAAATATTTTGATGTTTTTGGATTAAAATTACCAATATACCATTGATAAAATACATATAATACACAATTCATGAATCCAAATACAATAACTAAATATTAAATCTTAATATAAGAATATTAATTAAAATACATAATGATCTACACCATTATAATTTTGGTCTACTTCCTTTTAAAACAATGTCACATAAATCACTAGTCTGTAGTGAAACTATATCGTCTACTAATAAGTTCAACATGTCAAGTGATCTTATTAGAAATATCAGATATAAAAAAAATCATTAACAGAGGAAGAAAATATGATAAATTATTATATCAGATTATCAATACTGGTATATAAAGAAGATATTAGTGATCACATAATAATTACAAGAGAATAAGGATTATAGAAGAGGAGTGTAACAATTGAATAAAAAAACCTATATAATGTAAATAGTAAACCTGATTTGTTTTAATAATCATGGATGTTCACAAGACTTGAATCACAAAAAAATAAATTTCCACAAACCATGATATCATAGTCCTCAAATAATTTGAATATTTTTGATATAAATATACGATTTTAACATATCATTCATGTTTAAATAAAAATTGGGTCACTCATTTCACTGAGGACAAGAAATCAGGGCCACATATAATTATTTGGAGATGAAATAAGGCCCACAAATAAACATGAGAAGACAAATCAAGATCATAAATAACATATCATTACATTATGCATTGGAGGGATATAGAGATCCTAACCACTATGGTTATAACAGGATATCTTCCATTGTTTGTAAAATAACCATCATACATTTTTATAAGGTAACCACCATTAAATAATGAACACCAAACATATGTGTGCCACATGACCCTAAAACATAATCATATATGAACCCAAAAAAAATTGGTTACTAAATAATTAATCATATTATTAACCATGTAAAATTGTTGGGTTTCATAAACACAATTCCATAATAAACATTAATAAATTATTTGAAAAATAAATATGATATCATTTGATAATATCCCCTTAAATTTATATTAATATCGACATATTTCTCATAGATGGAAAACAATTTTGAAATAAGTCATCAAATATTACTTTTGGAAAATAACATTTTATTGATATTAAATATTTATAACAAACAATTCATAAAATATTTTTTAAAAAACTACTTCTTAAATGAAACTCTGAAACTCCTAAAATAAGGATGAAACCTTTTATTAGTCAATATGGTTTAAATTTTTTTTCATGTTATTAAAATTTAAAAAGTATCCTTTAACGTTTTTTTAATTCCAAATATGGTTTGTTAGAAAAAATAAATGAAGATTCCTATTAAAAATATTTTTAAAATATAAAACATTTTTATAATGACTTTATAAATTTCCATGATAATATTACCAATTTCATTAAATCCTTTTTTATAAAACAATTTCATGGATGAAAAAAATTATTGACCAAAGAATGAAATAATGTAAATTTTCATTAAAAACATCAGTTTGGAAAATTGTGTGTATAATAAGAGGAAAATATAAGGAAACAATGTATAATAATTAAATAAATATAAGATATTAAAGGAAATTGTTTTCGAGATAAATAAATCATCAGATTTATTCATCAAAATGATAATAAAAAAGAATCTTGATAATCAATGAGATAGTAGCAGTAAACTGTTACCTTGTTAGTCAAATTTGCATTAAATGCCACATTAATTAATAATATATTATGAAAAATTTAATATAATTAATAGTGTTATATTCATGTTATAACATGTAAATTGGGTTGTATATACATCTCATAAATCATGTTATATTCTTATCACAATATATGTCTCTAAGAAGGAAAGTTCAGACCAAAATATATTACCTTATGTATCGAATTCCTTCATACATGTTCAATCCTTATTTATAATAAATATAGATTTATTATAAAATAATTCCAAAACCATACTTTTATATATGTCTATATTTTATTTATTATGATGTTTTATTACATTTTTATTATCAATTCCCTATTAAAATCTCATTTTATGAAATACATCCATAGTTTTCATTTATGGTTTGATGTTTCATTTTCATTCATTTAACCATTATCATAGTTCTATAATCACCATAAATGTTACCATTATATAATTATAATATATATTCATAATATAGGTGTAACACCCCAATCTCCCATTGTACATTTCCCATTGAATAATGATGTAGCATGCATTGTACTCAACTTGGAGTTTAACAAACCACAACCAATAAAATGATCCCTCAGGAATAGTAATACCCACTTTTTGAAATTTTATAAAATTTATTTTTCAAAATGGACTTCATTTTTGGATTTGAATATCAAAATTAGTCTACGTTGAATATTTTTTATTTTTCTGAAAACTCTCAATTTTTAATGAACAGTGAAAAACATTACAATACTGTTTAAAACTGACATTTCATTTAAGGAATTATTTATTTTGTTTTATTTTATTTTAGGTCAAAATAGATACATAATACCTATAAATGTTCAATGTAATTCAATGGAGTCATTTTATAATAAGTTTAAATATATAAAATTTTATTGAACTTTTTACCGTCTTTTACCAACCATCTAAGAGAATTAAAAAATTTGAATAAAACATAAATTTACTACTTCTGTGAGATGAATTTAAAAAATCCAAGAGATACGTTAAACATCATTAAGTAAAATGTGGATCAATTGATTTAAAATAATTTTTAGTGAATAGTAACTTTTGGATTTTATTTACCTAGGTTAAAAGTAAATATGTTAATTAAGGGAAAAAATGATATTATAATTACCCTTACATATGTCCTAATTCTATTCGATTAGTGTAATTCTACCAAAAACAAAATTATGAATAAAATTTGAACTTTTGGTACATTGGTGTTAGATTAGGACAGTTATTATTACTTTATATAAAGAAGAGATAAAAGTGTTAAATTCAATGTTTAATAACTAAACCATTTTTAATAAAGGGTTATAAAAAATAATAATTTGACTATAAAAATTGATTAAAAAGCTAAACAAATTCCTACATATTAGAATTTTATTTATAATTTTTAGTAATTAAATAATTTAATTTATTTATGACACAATGATGACACCTAAATTAATTTATTAATGAAATATTAAGATATTTTATATTATAAATACCAAAATAAATGCAATTTGAAACATTTGATGACTTACACTAATTTTATAGTTTACTATGACACGTTATAGTTGATTAAATAATTCGATTCCATGTAATCATGTTGTCATGACTTTCAAAAAAACAAAATACTAAATAGTGTCAAAATTTACCTAATGGGGTTTAAAAAAAATACAATTTTATTAATTGAGATAATATTAAAATAAATCTATGGTTCAGCCAAAGGCTTATGTAGGGTTATATATATTAATAATTAACATCATCGGGTTCTCTTGTCTTGTTACAGTATATTTAGTACCCATATACAATAAAAATACAAAGAGACATGGTAAATGTTAAACAATTTAACTAAGAGTTAAATCTAAAAGATAAGTTTAATATGGCGACCTAAACATATCTAGAACCTATAGGTTAATATGTTTTCTACCCATCCACAACATAGCCTTAAAATAAATCATTTAGAGTAATTAGAAACCGAAAATGATTTTATTATAAAATAATATTTCAAGCTTTTCCCAAAGTGACCCTCACCCATCTTATAAAATGGTACTTCCCTTTTTCTTAAATTTAGACCTCGAATACAATTTGACATGGCCAAAAAAAGACCAAATATGCTCTCAAATATCCTTCCTTCAACATAGAGGCATTACTTTGATCATAAATCAATCCTAAAAAGCCCTTTTCATCAAATCAATATAAAGAACTTGAAGAAGAGGTAAATATGTCTTCACCTCTTTCAAGTTCTTTTCTTCTTACACTTCCTTTTTTCTTGGTTGTTTCCGTTATAAAATAATTACCCAGATTTAATATTTATAATATAATGTTAATATAAAAATGGTCAACCATATTCATTATTTTATGCATGATATGAATGACAAAGTCACCATATGTGCGTACGTACGGCTTACCGTGTCCAAGTAATAGTGTAGTTTGTTATTCAGATACTTCATTATTTGGATGAGTTTAATAATGAGCATAACTAATGTAAATATTAAATATAACATGTTAACGATTCTGTATATATGATATACCATCCCATTACGTATCATTTCACCATCAATATAATGATATTGTCGCTCGTGCGTACATACATATTACTGTCTCCACGAATGAGATGGGATTCATTCCCCATCATATTAATTCAATAATAATTTTAATTTTATGATTAAAAATAGTGTTTATTAACATTATATAATTCTATATATGAATAAAATACATCCTATCCATAATAAACATGGCTTACGTATCCATGCATATAAAAGAAAAATAAATCAGTTAACAACCAAAATGATGATACTACGAGAATATTATTAACAAAGAAATTTTAGAGGATCATATATAATATCAAATTAATTTTTATGTTTATTTTATAATTTAACAACAGTTTTTTAACTAATATACAAGAGTTTAAAAAATAATCAACTATATGAAATTACAAGGTAAGGGTTAATTTCACAATATCTTTATTATCTGAGGTTGTTTTTACAAAGGTATCTACTATGACCTCTTTATCACCCACATCCATGTTTCTTAAAAAATTATTTAAAATAATTTTTACAATTTACTAGAAGATTGGTTAATGTCATTTATACCCTTTTTTTACTTTTTATAAGTTGGTTTGATAGGAATAGTCCCGTTGTTTTCCAAAAAAGGTACATTATGCCCTATTCCACATAATTAAGGTAAGAATGCCATTTTTTAACTTATATGGTGGTTGTGGTTATTTTCCACCATTATATCATCATCAAATCTTCCCATACATGATTATAAAAATATTTTCAACATAAATTTTTTGATTTATAGTTTTGCGACTTTTAAATGATTTCAAAATTGAAAGAGGTATTTAATTCAGATAGATTTAATTTCATCTATGTCAAAATACTTTGATGGATTTTAAACATGTTTGAAGTTTATTTATTATGATACAAATATTCAATATTGTATTGAATATTTTGTGATATGTTTGAATGTGGATGTTTTATGTTTACACCATTCATGGTTTATGGATAATTTATTGACCTTTTGAATTCTATTTTTAATATGAATGTTTATGTTAGGTTTAAACCTTTTCATATGAGCAATGTATTGGACATAGTAAGTGACAGGAGGATCCATCTATAACTTCTCAAGGCATCATTAGGTATCATGAGACAAACTAGTTTCTTGGAGAATGTCCTTGAAAAAAATCACATTTGGAGTCTTGGAACAAGTCCTTGACTATGTAGTAATGATGTCTTGAATTAAGCATCACCTCATTATGAAGGTGGCTATTGATATTGCATATGATTATTCAAATAGTTGAATATCCTTGTGAATAATTAATTGGAATTATTTGAATTTATATTTGCTATATTATGGTGATGTTTTTGTTTAAGATACTTTTATTTTATTCTTATACATTGCCTTAAATATTTATGCTTATTTATGAATGTTTTCGCTATATTGTTATCCTTACTGAGTATTTGAGCTCACACCTTTCAATGTTTTATTTTTTCCCAGGATGTGAAGATGTATATTATGGTTTACCTATAACTATACGATAATGATATAAGTGTGCTGAAAATGGGACAAAAATTTGTTGATGTATTTATTTCATGATGTAATGTAAAACTTATTAATGTATCTAGTACATCCACGACTACTAAACTGATCGGTCCTTGGGGAATGATTCCTTTTATCAAGACATTGTTATGTAACAATTCGCTGACTCAGGGTAATTGGGTTTGAGGCGTTATAGTTTTTATCAGAGGAAGATTAGTACAATCCAAGGAAACTATATTTTGAGAAACTCATATTAGAGAACACTGCCCAAATATAGACCTTGAGTATTATAATAGAAGAACATCCAATAATTTTGGTACTGTAGAGATTTTGTGAGTGTTCCATGAAATTAATCCCTGTCTACATACAAGCAGATATAGGCAGCTCGGGAACAGATGTATCTAGAGGTAAAACCTGAAAACACCATTTGGAGCTAGAGTCGAACAGGAACTGGTGCACAAGAATGGGCCATGATGAACTCATGGTTACAAAACTCTCGGGAGATATGCTTTGGATAATTCTCACTTTTTGATAAACCATTATGAAGGGTTTATAAATATATACATCCTAAATGAAAAAATTATTTTGATTATGGATTATATCCCTAACTTGTTCAATTTATGTTAAATATTTTACAAGTTTGGAATTATGTATTGCAATTAGTAAACTAATCATGTGTATGCCATTGTTTAGGAATGGCTCTTATTAGAAGTATTGTAAACCATATCAAACCACGTAATCCATGTAGGGATTTCCCTTCTACTTAAGATAATTATAGTGGAGGTGGTGATGCAACTAGTGCTAATAAGCTTATAACCATACTGGGACAACCTGTATGGAGCACCATGATCAACAATTTAGAGGATCAATGATACACCACATCATGATGCACCAACCATCAACATTAAATTGGAGTAAAAATATAATAGTATATAAGCATTGGATAAATTCATTAGAGAAAATATTTCATGCTTTGGGGAGTAGCAATAGGTAAACAATGGTCATGGCAGTTTATCACCTCATGGGAGATGAAGATCAATGGTGGTAAATAATCTAAAACACAAAGTAAGATAAAGAAGTATCAAACATGGAAAATAGGGAGTTTAAAGTGTTTTTATTAGAAAAATACTCTCCTCGTGACTATCAAGATGATATGGAAAAGAAATTTTTGAGTCCGAGGAAACGGAGGATGATAATATAGAAAAAAATCCGGCTAATAGTAAATTCATAGCAAATCATTAAACATATTATATATGCGACCAAATGAGTTAGGTTAATCAATTTTTTGATGGGTTAAAACCATTTCTTTGTCCAGAATTATTCTCACAATCCTTCTCATCATATGATGATATTGTCTTATGTCCAATAAAGAATGAAAACAAAATTTTCTATGTTTTGTGACGTTAAATCAATGCAAGGGAATAAGAGATCCACTGAACACTCTAGAAATGGAAATAAGGGGAAGAAAAAAAGTTGAATATCCATCTTGTGGTAAATGAGGGAAGAAACACCCCAGTAATTGTCTGAAGGGAATGAGATTATGTTACAAGTGTGGTGAAAAAGGACACTAAGCTCGTGATTACAAGGGGAAGAAAGTGTTTTCCCATGTTTAATGCTACTATTGTTGAGAAAAATGGATTTATGTAAAATAATGTCTTAATTACTATGGAAGCATACCCTGGAAACGGCCAAGGGAGAAAGTACATGATTAAGTGATCATTACTATCAGTGTTGAAGCTCCAAAATACATGGTGGCCATTAATTTTATGGTTTCCACATGTTTATCCAATGCTTTATTTGATTCTATATCATCACATTGTTTTATATCATCCTAGTTATCTACAAAAATTAGATATTATCAATTTTATTTAACTTGGGAGTTGCCATTCAAAACACCTAAGGGAGGTATCATTCATACAATATTTTGTGAATCATTTCCTATTAGGGCATATAAATGTTCTTTATCTACTGATTTCATCATCATACCCAAGATTTAATTTGATATAATCCTCAGAATAGATTGTATTTGGGAATTAATGTGAAGTTTTATTTTATGAAGGAGGTTACAATTTTTGATGATGATAAGGAGTTCCTTATCTTTAGAGAAGAAACGTCACCACCTAAGTATTATCTAGATAGTCCCCTAGTAGCTCTACTGAATTCAATTATTTGTGAAGAAGAGAATAAAATAACTATTGGTGAGGAATATAATTTTCTAATAGAGGAAGTACCTATTGTGCAAGAATATGTTGATGTGTTTCCTGAGGATTTACCTAGAAATCCTTGAGATTGATAAATTGAGATTTATAGTGATTTAATTCTTGGTTCAAGGCCCTAATTGAAGACCCCATATAGAATGGACACTATGGAATTAGTGGAAGTAATGAAAAAACAAGAGTAATTGAGTAATAAGGTATTTATTCTCCCTATTAATTCTCCATGGGGAGCCTATGTTCTTTTTGTTAAGAAGAATGATGTATCTATGAGGTTGTGCATTAACTTCTAGGAGAAAAATGCTATAAAAATAAAGAAAAAGTTTACCATACCTCAGATTGATGATTTAGTCGACCACCTTCATGGAGCTCAATATATTTCAAATATTGACCTTTGATCTGGTATCATCAGTTGTCTGTGGATAAGGAAGAAATTCTGAGAATAGCATTTCGAACCAGGTACCAGCATTACAAGTTTACAATAATAGCTCTGGGATTGACTAATTCACCCTCTGTCTTCATGGATCTTCTGAATAGAGTTTTCAAGGAATATCTTGAGGACATTATTGTGGTATTTATAGAAGATATTTTTGTATAATCATAATGCTAATAAGATGATGAATATAATTTTTGTTATATCTGAAGGACTCATAGAACTAATGAATTATATGGGAAGTTTAGAACGTGTGAATTATGGTTTCAAGAGATTTCCTTTCTTGACAATATTGTCTCTAATGATGGAATATCTAATTATCCTTCAAAGTCCAAAGTAATCCATGAATGACCAGAACTAATAAGAATAAAATGGGTACACATTTTTATTGGTTCAGAAGGATATTTTCATCATTTGGTCCATAATTTTTTATGATTAACTAACCTATTAACCAAGCTCACATGTAAATGGGTTAAATTCATTTGGACAAAATAGTGTAAATAATGTTTTGTATAACTAAAGCGAATATTAGCTAATGCTCTAATATTGACTCTACTATCAAGGAATAATGGGTATGTTATTTATAGTGATTCTTCAAAGAATGGAAATTGTTGTGTCCTTATGCAGAATGATAGAGTTATTTCCTATGCATCATGATGGATAAAAATTCATGAAAGAAACAATCGCACTCATGATCTTGAGATAGAAGCTATAATATTTTATCTGGAAATATGGACATAATATCTCTATGGTGAAAATTGTGAGATTTATACTGATAACAAGAGACTGACATCTATTTTCTCACAAAATGAACTCGGCATGAGGCAATGGAGATGGGTTGATCAACTAAAGGATTATGATTGCACAATACACTACCACCTCGGGATGGAAAATACGGTGGCATATGCTATTAGAAAAAAGGATCGTCTAGTTTTGAACAAGATGAGAGTTAAAAAATAACATATATACATTGATCTTGTAAATATGGATTTGAACAAAACCATAGAAAGTGAAACATCAATGCTTTTTCAATTGTTTTCCAAACCATCCTTATTATAAAGGATAAAAAGTTATTAGACTGATGATGAGGAATTTAAGAAGAAAATTAATTCTATGAACGGTGGTAGAATGATCGACTTCATATATGAACATGGAATTTTGAAATTTGGGAAGAGGTTTTGTGTTCATAATAAACCTGATCTAAAAAGGGTATTACTGGATGATTATCATAGATCCAATTTCTCTATACAACATTGTAGCAATTAGATGAATAGTGATTTGAAATAACATTTTTAGTGGGACAACATAAAGAGGTAGCTTGATGATTTTGTGTTATGATGTATGGTTTGTCAACATCTGAAAGCTGGAAGGAAACAGCCTAGTTGAGTCATGAAACCTCTTCCCAAACCTGAGTGGAAATGGGATAATATTTTGATGGACATTGTCATGGGGATACAAAAGTCCCCTAGAAGGAATGATGTAATATGGGTTATTTTTTATTATCTAATCATTTCAGAATATTTTATTTCTATAATATAAGATTTAAAAATTGAATATTTTGTAATACTATATATTAATGAATTTTTAATACTTCAAGGAGTACCCCTATCTATTATCTCTGATCATGATTCCTATGTTACATCAAGATTCAAGAAAATATTCAAAAGTCCCTATATACTGAACTATGTCTGGGAACTGCCTAGCACCCTCAAACTGATGGAATATTATAATGGACAATTCAAAACTTATAAGACATGGTGAGATCATTCTCAGTTGACTTTCATGGTATGTGGGATCAGTATTTAACACTGATAGAATTTTTCTATAAAAATAGCTTCTGTTGAAGTATTCATATGTCACCATATGAAGCATTATGTGGAAGGAGATATTGCAGACCAACATGTTGTAATGATGTTGGTGAAAGAAAACTTGTAGGCCTAGAACATATTGATGAAACAATAGAAAAGGTGAATATTATCCAAGCCCACATCAAAGAAATCATACATATGCAAAAGAGCTATGATGATAAACAGATGAAGGATTTGGAATTTCAAGAAGGGGATCATGTTTTCTTGAAGGTATCTACATAGAAGGGTTTTATGTAATTTTATAAGAAAGGTAAATTGTGTCCCAGGTATATCGGACCTTTCAAAATTCAAGAATGAATTGGAGTTATAGCGTATCGCTTGGAAATTCCTCCAAGTCTCTCCATAGTTCATGATTTGTTCGACATATCACTAGTGAAGAAATACATGCCTGACCCAATGCATTTAATCCCCAATGAGGAAATTGAACTGGAACCTAATCTATCTTATAGTGAAGAGCCTTTAAAATTTCTTTATACAAGATAACATGTGCTAACAAACTGGATGACTTTTTAGGTGAAAGATATATGGAGAAACCATAAGATAGAAGAGGATATGTTAGAACTTGAGGAACTTATGACGAAGAACAACCTGAATCCTTTAATGCAGTAATGATATCGAAATTTTGAAAAAAAAAATTATTTTTAGGAGGGATAATGTAACATCCCAATCTCCCTTCATACGTTTCAATTTGAATAATACAGTAGTTTGCATTGTATGCAACATGGAGTTTTAACACACTACGACCAATCAATCTAAATGTTATGAAACGTAAAACCAAAATTTTGAAATTTTATAATTTCTATTTTTCAAACTGGACTTAATTTTGGGATTTTTAATATCAAAATTAACTTAGGGTGAATTTTTTATAATTTTCTAAAAACTCTCAATTTTTAATGAATAGTTAAAAACACTAATTTTTTGGTTTAAAACAAACTATTTATTTTTAAGTAAATAGTTATTTTATTTTAAATAATTTTTGTTCAAAATAGATACATAATACCTATATATGTTCACTCTAAATCATTAGAGTAATTTTAAAATATGTTTAAATATATATAATTTTATCGAAAGTTTTATAGTCTATTACCTAACTTATCAGAGCATTAACGAATTTTCAAAAAACATAATTTTTCAGCATGTGTGAGATGAATATAAAAAATAGGAGTGATATAGCTGAAATCACTAATTAAACTGTGGTTCAATAAAATGAAAAGAATTTTTGGAGAATAGTAACTTTTGGCTTTTATTTACCACGGCTAAATGTAAATAGGGTAATTTAGGGAAGAAATCATATAATAATTACACTAAAACTTTTAATAATTCTATTTCATGAGTTTAATTCGTCCTAAAACAACCTTAGAAATTATATATTATTCTTTGGGACTACATGGATCATATTAGGACATTTATTATTATTTTATTTAAAGAAGAGATAAAAGTGTTAAATTTAAAGTTTAATAACTTAAACATTTTAAATATAGGGCTATACAAATGATAAATTAGACTCTAAAAATTCATTAGAATGCCAGAATTATTTTCTACAAAATGGAATTTTATTTATAATTTTTAGACATAAATTATGTTAATTTATTTATGACACAATGATGATGTAGTTATTACCTTATTAATGAAATATTAAAATATTTGATATAATAAATATCCAAATAAATTTAATTTGAGACTTTTGATGAAATGACCTCATTTTATATGTTAATAAATCATTTTATTATTGATTAAATAATGTTTTCCTAATAAATCATGCTATTATGATTTTCAGAAAATCTAAATACTAAATAGTGACAAAATTGACTTAGTTGGTTTTTTAAAACAAATACTATATTATAAATTGATATAATTTTCTTAAAAATATGTGGTTCGAAAAAAGGACTTACATAATGAAATATATATTAATAATTAACCACTTGGGGTTATCTTGGATTTATTTAGTAAGATTATTAACAATATAATATAAAAATACAAAGAGACATGTTAAATGTCACGAAATTAAACTAATAGTTAAATCTCAAAGATATGTTTAATATGGTGACATAGACATATCTAAAAGATATTAGATGAGAGATTTCTGACCCATACCCACCTTATACTCAATATAAATCATTTCGGATCCACTCTATGTCTGAAATTATTTTATTATAAAATAGTATTTCAAACTTTTCCTAAAGTGACCCTCACCTCTCTTATAAAAGGGTACTTCACATTCTCTTAAATTCACACCTCTAAAGCCATTTATCACTGGAAAAACCTACCCAAATATCCTTTTAAGTATCATACCATAGATCCAAAGGCCTTACATTGATAATACATCCATCTTAACTAGCCTTTTTGATCAAATCAAAAGGAAAAACCCGAAGAAGAGGTAAATATTTCATCACCTCTTTCATGTTATTTTCTTCTCCCACATCCTCTTTATTTTTTGTTTCCAATATAAAATAATAAATATAGTATATTCTATATACTATGATGTTATTATAAAAAATTTACAATAATATTCCATATTTTATCAATGAAATTAATGGCAATTTCACTATACGTGTGTACATACGGCTTACCGTCTCCATGTCGTGGTGTGGTTTGTTATTCAAACTCATATTTATTTGGATGGGTATAACAATGAGTATGGAAGATGTAAATAATAAATATAACATGTTAATCATTAATGTATATATTATATTCCATCACATTAGATATGATTTCATAATCAATATAAAGATATTGACGCTCGTGCGTACATACGAATTACTGTCTCCATAAACGCGATGAGATTGTTTCCCCATCTAAATTATTCTATAATAATATTCATTTTATTATTAAAAATAATGTTTATGAAAATAATATCATGTTTTGTATGAATAAAATAGATCCTATCCACATATAACTTGGCTTACGTTACCAAGCATATAATGGAAAATGAATCAGTTAGCACCTGAAATTATGACACTACTGATATATTATTAATAATGAAATATTAGAGGATCATATATGATATTATATTTATCTATATATTTCATGCATAATTTAATAACAAATTTTTAACTATTATAATATAGGTTAACATACAATTTAGTAAGGAAAAGTACAAGTTAAGGGTTTTTTTCACAATCTCTTTATTATTTCAGGTTGTTTTTACATAAGTTTCTATAAGGACATCTTTATCATCCACATCGAGTTTACATAAAAAATTATTTGAAAAAATTTATATTATATACTAGACAATGGTTTAACTTCATTTATACTCATGTTTTACTTTTTATATAATATTTTTAAAAGAATCATTCCGTCATTTTCCAAACCAGGTACATTAGGAACTTTTTGACAAAATTTAGGAAATAATGTCTTTTTTTAACTTATTGAGCGAGTGTGGCTATTTTCTGCCATTATATAATCGTCGAAGCTTCCCATACAATCTTAGAAGAATATTTTCAAAATATTTTTTTTTCTTTTATAATTATGTGACTTATAAATTATTTCAAAATTTAAAACGTATTTATTTCAAATAGTTTTCATTTCATCTTTGTCAAAATCCTTTGACGGATATTAAAATTCATTGACGTTTATTTATTAGGATACAAATATTCTAGATTTTATTGAAGTTTATGTGAATGTTTGATTGTGTATGTCTTATTTTTACTCCATTCACAGTATATGGATAATGTATTGACATTTAGTATGGTAGTTTTAATACGAATCTTTATGTTATGTTTAAACCTTTTCATATCAGGAATGCATTGGACCTAGTATGTGACAGGTGGAGCCCACTATAGCTCCTCCAAGCATCGGTAAGTCTCAAGAGAAAAAATATTGTATTGGAAAATGGACTGTACAATATCATATTAGTAGTCTTGGCACATGTCCTTGATGATGTGGTTATGAAGTTTGGAATTTTACATTCCATCATTTTGAAATTGGTTATTGATATTGCTTGTGATTATTCAACTATTAGAATTTCCATGTAAATAATTAAATGGAATTATTTGATTTTATATTTTCCATAATTATATTAATTTAATGTTTAAAAGGCTTTTTTATTCTTATAAACTTCCTTAAATGTTTATGCATATTTATTAAAGTTTCTGGTATATTGTAATCCTTACTGAGCATCTGAGGTCACCCCTTTCTATGTTTTATTTTTTCCTAGGATGTGATGATTTATTTTATGGTTTGTCTATAGGGATAGGCTAAGGATATAATTGTCTTCTAAAGGGGAAAAAATTGATATTTTTTCATGATGTAATGTAAAACTTATGAATGTATCTAGTACATCCAAGGCTACTAAACTGATCAGTATTTTAAGACATGATTCCTTGTATCATGAAAATGTTATGTAATAATTCACTAACTCTCGGTAAATGGGGTCAGGCCATTACAATACGAATTTATTATAACCCATAAAAATTTGATATTGAAAATTAAAAACATCTTTTATAGGGATTTTTGGTCGTACGTACACATAATTGCTAATTATATATTCTCGAATGATTAAATGAAATAACGATAAAAATATATATATTACAATTATAGAGTCATTTTTTGGCCACATATATCACATATATTCATTAAATTTAGCTTAATTTCCTTCCACGGAAATTTTTAGTGAAAACTAAATCGCATCACCTTTTGAGGTTGTTCTCTATTGTACATACGATAGATGTTATCATGTCCTACACAAAAATTGAAATTAAAAAGGTATATTAGATATAACAATTCAATAAGTATAATTATTATACAAATATAATATATATTTCATTTATATTTTCATATTACCATCAATGTAAATCATAGATCAAATCATATCACAAGAGTCTGTGAGGCAGTAGTCTTCTGTACACACATGTGATGTTATTATTTTCTAATGAGTCGGTGGGTAAGAAGGTATATGTTGAATTATAAATATATAGGTATAATAATATAATAATTATAATATATAAATATAAAATCCATCATCATATCCATCCATGAGAGGTAGTTATGGAAATTGAATAACATCAGCTCAAGAGGCCATAGTCTTCCACAAAAATCATCGAAAATTTCATTTCTCTTTTGATAGAAGAGGGGATGGATATAGTTTAATAAATAAACATAATAAGATATAATTTTATTTTACATAAAATTTTAATTAAATCATCCTAAATGTATTATATTTGATATAGGTGGAGGAATAAATGAAAAATACGTTACATAATTAATTTTACCTCTTCTTTGGAGAACTTATATTGGTTTATAACTGAATACTCCATATGAGATATGGGGTGCGTTTTTTAATATATAAAATGAAAAAATGAGTTTTATAAGGAATTATTGAATATATTTCGGTAGTTAATAGCTGATTAAAATTATTTTTTAATTTTTAATTAGATTGCAGATGTTGTGGATTTTATAATTAGAAGAGGACATATATAGAATTTTTTAAATGATTAATGTAATCAAAAATTTTATACCTACAAAAATTCACAAATGGGGAATTATAAATTCTTTGTGGAGATATGGTCATCATATTCCAATTAAAATTATGTTGGATAGGTTTGTCTAAATTTTTACCACTTATTATTTTAGTTAATGCCCATATAATGTATCGACCCTGCCCAATAATCGAAGGACATGGCATTAACTACAATTAAATTGGAATGATTACATTGAATCAAAATATAGAATAATTATCTGTTTATTAGTATTATTAAATTCTATAAATAAATTATTAATGAATTAAAAATTATTACTTTAATTATGAAATATTTTTTGAGGATATTTACTTTATTACCAATTATTATATCCTTGCATATCAGTATTAGAACACTTTACGGAATACTTGTGATAGAAAAAAATAAGGTTGAGATAAATTTATTAGTAAGGGTCATGTATCATGGAAACAATAATAAATCAATTAGAATATTCAATTTAGAATGGTAATAACTGATGAATATTGCCACATAATCTATAAACTATGAATGAATTGAGTAAATAATATGGAATGGAAAATAACAGAAAACACATTCCCTATATGTAAATGGATATGGAAAAATCAACATGGAAAGGTAATAAACTAAAATAAAATTCATTTAAATAAATAAAATAATAATTTAATGTCTCGGTAGAATTTTTCATAGTGAAAATAATATGGATAATTAATATTAAATAAAAACTAGGCAAATTTTTAATTATTGGACATCATGAATCTAGCACATGAAAACATCTCCAATCAAGAACTATCCACAAGATAGATAAAAATTAAAACTAGAAACCAATTTAATTTTTGAATCTTATACTCTCACGACTACCTATTGATTCATTTATTGGATATGTAATGTATGGGCCCCACCTATCACAACTTTTCCAAATAAGTCTTCATATCAAGTAATCGATTTAACTAATATAAAATATTCCATATAAAATATATTTATTAAATAAATAATCTATATTTTTCAATATTTACATAGTTTATTATATCTAATAAAAATGTTTTTTGACATTGATGAATGAAGATAACAATGAAGTATTATTAAAAAATTCTGAAGGAAAAAAATCATTAAACATTATAAATTGTCTCATACCACAATGGAACATTTTAATCACAATTCACCATGATTTAAATGAAACATATAATTTCATGAGATTAAAGTGATTTATAATGTGTAATTTCAATATTAACATTGTATGTAAAAATGATATACGTTTAAGGAAATAAACTTATATATGAAAATTTATATTGATAATCTGGGAAATTTAAAATCCACATTACAATAAGAAATTGAATATTTCAATGGTTATTAGTAAAATAATCAAGGAAGCTAAATATAATAACACCCTTATCTGTATAAATAATAAACACTCCAATGTAATAATAAGGATGTTATCAATATAGAATATCTTATGTTGAATAAAATAAATAAACCTTTTCATTGATAAAATAAAAGAATAATTTTGAAAACATTTTTGAGGAAAATATCCTTATATTTTAAAATCATTTTCGAAAAACCTATTCATTGAAAATAAATTTTAAAAAAAATCATTAAGAAGTAATAATTTAAATATTCAATCGATGTATTGATGAAATGATAATGAGTAAATCATTACACGGTGTATAATGTAAAAAGAAATTCAGTTCCGAGGATAAAAAAGTTTAAATGACTAATGATTTGGAAAGAGACAAGAAGATTTATATGAATATATTAAATGGAAAAAACATAAAAATTATATCTATAAATCATTTTTTAATGGTTGGAAAAATTTTAAAACATTTTCTGAAAATAGAGAGTTTTTTTTCCTGAAAACGGGGTCTTTGATTAAAGAGGTAAATCAAGTGGGGTTTTCATAAAAACAATTTATAAATAATTTTTAGGGAGAAAGAGGGGGAAATGGTAAAATTAATTAAAAAAATATTAAATAAACTTTTGGAATAAAATTAATGGTTTTATTAAAAAAGGATCCAATGATATATTCTGATGTAAATTAAAGTGTTAACAATCCTGAGAAAATTGAGATTGTGAAGTAATCCCGTAAAAAGATCATGACATTGATGTGATAATCAACCAATGAATAGATTATTTTTTATTATTTAAAAAAACAAAATAAATTAAATAAATCATTTTATAGTAAAAATATAATACAATAATATTCTTATATATGAACAACAATGATGTGGTAATATAACACAATGAATGAAAATTATGTTATAAAACTCTTTACCACTTGGTATTTTTTAAATTAAATACCCATTGAATATATGATTATAATAGAAAATAAAAATCACATTGACAAAAAAATTAATGATATTATATATAAAATTAGATGGTAGATACACCACAAAAATGAAGTGAGTGGTCAATATGATATTTATCTAATGAATATAAAACGTGAGATGAAAATCCCTTACGATGAAATTACATTTGAGTGAATGTAAATGAAATAACTGTATAAAGGATTTATAGATGATGATAGGTAATATTAGAAAAATATTAATATCTATTATATCTTATATTATGTTATTAAAATATATTATTACTCATTTATTAGTAATCCTTCATTTTTTCACTATTCTGGGTGTTAATTGCATTGTTTCTCATGTATGATTTGACATCCTACATGTTTTTCATATCATGGTTTCATCATATACAGAATTAAAACATGATTATAATATCATATATATTAAATATAAATGTATTTAAAATAAACCATTATATCTTGATATGACAATTGGAATGTACTGTTCAAACTACTGGAAAGAAGATCTTTCCCAACACCTCTTTACCAACGGTTTGTAAAAACTGTTGGTATAGCTACCATTTCCCAACGGTTCACCAAAACCGTTGGGAAAGCCTTAGATTTCCCCACCTTTCCCAACAGTTTTGGTGAACCGTTGGGAAAGGGTCACTCTTTCCCAACTGTTCACCAAAACCGTTGGGAAAGGGTGTGTTTTGATCCTCTTTCCCAACGGTTCACCAAAACCGTTGGGAAAGAGTGACCTTTCCCAATGGTTCACCAAAACTGTTGTGAAAGGGTGTGTTTTGAGCCTCTTTCCCAACGGTTTTTGTGAACCATTGGGGAAGAGTGACCTTTCCCAACGGTTTTGGTGAACCGTTGGGAAAAAACAGCCAAAAACCCAACCTTCTGTCTAAATAACTCAACCCACCCCTAACCTATCCCAACTGTTTTCAAAACCTTTGGGATAGGGCTATCCCAGCGGTTTTCAAAACCATTGGGATAGGTTATTTAATTTTCTTCCAGCCCTACTAACAGATAACATTATATAAATCAAAATTTTAAATAATTATGATAATACATATATATATTTATGAAATTATGTTTACAAAAGTGATGTTAGCTTAGTGGTTAAGTCGCACGATTATAAACGAGGGGTCCTGGGATCAAATCCCAGTGGATGTTTTATTTTTGGAATTTATATACCAACGGTTCCATTACCGTTGGTATATATTTCATATTACCTATACCAACAGTTTCCAAAACCGTTGGTATAGGTCTATAACAATGGTTTTTGAAAAACCGTTGGTATAGACCTATCCCAACGGCTTACATGGCTACGGTTCTCCAAACTGTTGTTATAGGCTATACCAATGGTTTGGAGGCCTATACCAATGGTTCCAAACCATTGGTAAAGGTTAGTTTTCCAGTAGTGTCATTAAGATGGTACATTATATGTACACAATACCACTTCATTCATTAATTTTTTATTTTTAAAAATAAATGAAATTTTTATTTTTTTATTTATATAATTAAATTATAATATTTATTTCATATATATCATATAGATTTATTAAAAAATTATTCATCTTTTACCTATATATCATGTAAGAATCCAATCTCTCTGAGGAGGTAGTAATCCACAGATCCACAAACGATGTTATCGTATCCACACAAAATGGAAGGAATTATGTATGTTTATATAATAATTAAAGAAACAAAATACACAATAAATATTATATATATATATACATATTATATAATTAATTTTCAATCCAAATTCCCAACTTTGGGATGTGGTAAATGAATAATGGTCAATAATAGTTTTGGGAGGCGGTAGATCACCATACACATAAACATTAGGTTTGTAACATATTAGATGGATGTTTTTATAATAAAAGGTAAACCCCCTTTATATAGAGAGATATGTATATTTATAATAATTCATTGTTATAAAATATTGTAATAATACAATTTTAGGTGATGTATAATTGAAATAAAATGTAGTGTTTGAGGAACGATGGTTTCTCTTCATTGGGTAACTCTTTCTGCTTGACTGCAAATAGATTACCTAGATTGATTATTTTCCAAATAGAGTCTTATATAATGATGGTAGTGATTTTACGGTGAAAATTTTAAATATATTGGTCGATCAAAAGTGGAATAAGAATTTTGTATATGTGGGGTGGGTGAGTTCACTTGTATAGTGGGGAAAGAATGAAAATCATGTCAATTTCATAAAAGGGAATTCCACCTTTGTTTTTTCCTACGACATGTCGATCCAATAATGAACCAAATTATATCCAAGAGATTATAATATTTAAATAATTAAATAAAATGGGTTTTGGAATTCTTCTATTTCATTTTGGCCCTTATGTTTATGTTTATACCTTTATAATCTAAATTATTCTCAAAATCATTGTAACTAATTTTAGTCACATTCAGTAACATTATTGGAACAAGAATTAGTTTACCTTATTATAAATTATTAATTATTATGAATCCAAATATGGGGGACATTTTTATAAAGCTAAATTATATTAGTAGTAGATGTTAATTTAAAATTAACACCAGAGGCGAGACAATAATACTAGGTTTTAATAAAAAATGTGAAAAAGTTTGGTATGTTTTTATATCAAATTACAATGTAAAATTGATTAAAAATATATTAATTGGATTAATATATTTAAAATTAATATAATTAATATTTATAAATAATTAATAATTTAATCTGTCATTATTAATAAATTAGTTCAAAATTTTGTATTGAATTCATATTTAATATATTTCAGTATTCATCTAAAAAATAAAACTTCAAAAAAATAACAATAATTCACCCTAACATAAATTTTATTTTCCAAATTATAAAATAAGATAATTTTAATATATAAATTATATAAATCTTCCAAAATATTGATTTAGCATAGTTTCTCCATAAAAAGGTGGTTATAATGCCTTTTTAAAAATTCAGATTTCATTTTCCAAATCTATGTTTCTCTTATCTTATTGAAATTAAAAAATATTATATGAATATAAAAATTATTTTATTTAATGTTAAATATTTACATTAATTTAAAATAAATGAATAATTATATTTAATTTATTTTATTAGGATGATATTATTTTGTGGGTGTAATAATAGTTTCTTTTATAAATACATTTACATTATATTCAATTAGTTCTTATATTCATTAATAATTAGTATTTAACCAATTAATTAATCAATATATTTCCATATATTATTTATTCCTATTTCTAACCACTAATTTAATGGCTAGGTTATATATTATTGTATTAAATAATAATGTTTTGACAACATATTTTTGTCTTCGAAAACATAGTTTTCAGTGTATTTCACCATATCGATGGAACCATTTTTGTAATATAACACATGAAAACTCAACATTATTTGAATTACAATATATATCATATATTGAATTTTTGTAAAATAGTTTTTATTTTTTATATTTTCTAGATATTATATTCCGTTACACAATTGGTGTTGTGTGTTTTACATGATCTCGAATACAATGTTATTATTTTAGTATTTTGGGGCACCATATTTAGTACAATATATTTAAAATGTATCCAATAAAATTACATAGGATGGTGGAAATAATTTTTTTGATATATCCTAGGTTGAAAACGCACAACAGGTTAAGTGTTCATAAAACATACTTTACAAAATATAGAATAGTATGTATCAAGGGAACATGGACTAAGATTAAAATAGGTCTCTATATAATAATCTTAATGGAATGAAGAGATTTTTACATTACTAAAATGTTTAAATATATATAGATCATGATTGATATCACTGATTAGTTACAATTTAATGATAAATGTATAGTTGAGGGCCTCAAATCCATAAGTCATTGATGATTTATAAGTCCATCAGTTCAATAAAATTTATGGTATTAGGAAAACATTTTATTTTTAGTTAGATTTCCTAATGGTAAGGAATTATTATACTACTAAATAATATAAGGAAATATAGTTACTCATTATATTTTAATAAACAAAATTATCATGAGATTTTTATGATTTGATCAATTTCCAATTTATAAATGGCTTCTGGAAATAGATATCCTAAATATATCATTGATTTCTAAAGTACCAAAATAATCATTTAATGAACCACTAGAAACAAAACGTGTAAAAAGTCTAACTATTGACTAAATGACTAAAAAATATTTTTTTAATTTCAAGAAATTGTATTATGAATAAGTGGTAACCACATATATCATGTGGGAATGAAATTAAAATATTCTTATATATAAATTTAAATTCAAAACCAACACCAGTCCTGAGGAGGCGTCGATCCAATAGTTGATTCATTAGAAATATTTTGGTCTTTAAAACATCCATAATTAACATGAAACTCCATAATTGAATAGAAATCCACACCGCATAACCAATTGAAGCTGACAATAAGATCATATAAAACCAACCAGAAATCATTGCAACCAAAATATGAACATTAACATACAAACAACAACTAACTGGGGCATTTGGATTTGAGGATGAAACCCCCCAAAAACAACTAATCATAATCACACAAAACAACACTCTTGGAATAAAAATTGAACAATCAAGAGATCTAAAAATAGAAAAAAATTCCCTTCCTGATGTCAAAGAAAACACAGAACATCACCACATCAAAGAGTCCACATATAAGAAATGTCTTTACTCCTTTAATTCCCAGAATCCCAATGACCACCAACCCATACATCCTAAATTTAACACCCCGAGATTTTATGAAAAATATTATTTTAATTTCATTAATGTCTTATGTTGTATTCTACACCAAGATTACCTTGCATTATACGCAACACCGTATTAGCTTGCAGTATACGCAACACTATTCTTGGACCGTGTTACACACAATTTTGATAATAGATATTCAACGCAACATTGAGTATATATATATATATATATTAAATGTATAAATGAAATATGGTTGGATTATTTTATACGGAACAACGAAGGATTCTTTCACAACATGCAACCCTGACTTGGCTTGCATTACACGCAATCACGACGTTCCTCGATAGCGTGTGTTTTACGCAATACTGGGTTTTAATAAACAACGATATATTATTATAATATTGTCATGAACTAGCCATTATGAATAGTGTTAAATAAATTTTGTGTTTTATAACCTTATTATTCATCTTACACATTTCTAGAACATGGTATAAGAACAAAATAATTTTTTCGGGTAAAATAAGTATTTTTCAAAAAATGCAGTTTTGCCGCATTTTGATGGCGCAACCACATTAAATCTAGTTTTTGACATGTTTATAAGTTCAATTTGACAAAATAAAATTCTTATTTTGAATCAGGATATAAAAATTTACATTAGATAAAGTTTTGATATTTTTCCGATAACTTTCATATTTTAATGAATAGTAAAAACACACGATATTTTAATTAAAAACAACTTTTTTCATCGTAATATCTTATTTGGTTAAATTATAATATTGAATGGATTTAAAGTAGAAATAGAATATATTTTTACCATTTAATATAATTTATGACATTAGCATTGATTTTACCTTGAATTCATAGGTTAAATCAATTCAATCTTTTGCAATGTTTTAAAGAAAACTCGTTTTCTTTCGACAACGGGATTAATTTTAATTTAATTTCTGCAACTTTTGTATATTGAATTTGGAAAAATGGATTCTATATTTGGAATCAGTGTATCCAAATTATGTTAATAAGCTACTTTTTATTTTTGGGAATTAAGAATAGTAACTACGGTAAATTTTATTTACCATAGTTAAAGGTAAATCGAGTAATTAAGGGTAAATATAATATTTTAAAATTACCTTAAAAAAATGTCAATATCCTATTGTATGACTAAAAGTCAACCCATATCACCTAAGGGTAGGACTAGATTCATTTAATTAAATTTTGTTAATGAAAATAATTTAATTATTATTAAAACCAATGAATGTGACAAAATGTCACTTTCTTAAATATTATAAGTATAATAATTTTAATCTAGTGATAAACTTCATGAAACTTCGAACCAGAATATTCTCTAGAAATCTAATAAAATTATCTACATAATAGGAATTTATTTAGAATTTTTAAGTATTATATAATTATCATTTATTATGACACAATGATGATGCAGTAATTGTCTTATTAATGAAATATTGACATAATTGATGTTATAAATTCCCGAATAAATGTAATTTGACACTTTTTATGACTTACACTAATTTTATAAGTTAATATGACATGTTATTGTTGATTTAAGTAACTTTTATAGAACTTATAATTCTGTTATGAATTTCATAAAAATCATGTACCAAATAGTGTCAAAATTGACATAAAATAGTTTTTTAAAAAAATAATATATTATTAATTGTTATTTTATTCCTAAAAATCTAAGGTTCGGACAAATGACTTAGATAAAATTATATAGATTAATAATAAACAAATTTTGGTTCTTTTGGCTTGATATAGTAAATTTATTAACCATATAGTGTAAGAAAACAAAAAGACCCGGTAAAAGTTAAATTATTTAAATTAGAGTTAAATCTAATTGATAAGGTTAAAATAATAACCTAAACTTGTCTAAATCCTATTGGATGAGAGTATTTCGACCCATACCCACCTTAGCCTCGAAATAAATAAATTTGGAGCTATTTAAAACCGAAATTGACTTTATAATAAAATAATATTTTTAGTTATTCCAAAGGTGCCCCTCTCCTCCCTTTTAAAACAGCACCTCCTCCATCTCCTCCTCACACCAATTTGAGCATTCAAGCTCGGCCAAACCCTGCTAAAATATCTTCTCCACTTCCCTAGAAACATCCTAGAGGTTCTGGTCTTCATCAAAGACCAATTTTAGTGCCCTAAGAGGAGGTCTCAAAGAGGTGCTTCAAAGAAGAGGTAATTTCCGTTACCGATTCTTTCACCTTTATTTCTTCATCCACTTCTTATTCTTAGGTTGTTTTATTATGAAGTAATAACATCAGTATCACTCATATACTGATATTTTATTATAAGTATGAATCAATCCTATTTCACCATCTATCCATCCTACGGAAAATGAAATCACCGCGCGTGCGTACGTACGGAATACCGTCTCCACGCCATGGTGTAATCTATTTTCCGCCACCACCTTAATTGGATGGGTATAATGGTGTAATTAATAATTATATATGATTATTATAAAGTGATATTGATACTGGAATAGTATACATACACTTCAACACAATTCCACGATCATGAGAACGATATCATCGCTCGTGCGTACGCACGGACTACCGTCTCCACGACGCGATGAGATTCATTCTCCACTTTAACCATTCATGAATGATTATAAAGTATATATAATAAGTAATCATGAAATATATGACATTATAAAGCTACTGGACTTATGTGTATATATATGTATTTCATCTACTTAATTCCACTCAATTCAATAACGAAAGGAAAACAACGTTCATGCGTACGTACGACCTAACGTCTCCATGAACGGTGTATTTCTTTCCATTTATCGATCCATTATATATATGTATATTCTGAATATATATTATATATAAATCATTTTTTATATTCAATAATTAAGTAATAATGATCTAAGTAATCATATGAATAATTACAAGTTAAAACAAGAACGACAAATGAGACGATTTTACCCAAAACGCTACTTTCATAAGTGAACCATATATGATATAATAACAATGAATATGATTCTGTAATAAGTCAATGACATTATTTTAATCATTATACAGGTGGTTTGGAAACTTACGAAGCAAATCAGACCTAAGTTAAGGGAAATATAACAATCTCATTTTTATCTGTGATTGTTTATACTTTGAAATTTACTGGTGTGTATTTTATCATCCACATCCATGTTTCCTCAATATGTAATATTATTTTCATCCACCTACAATTTTTTAAATCCAATTTTACCCTTCAGTGAGTTTTTAGTAAAATATATGAATGGAATCTTTTGTCATTTTTCGTACGAGGTATTTTTTGACTTTTCCGACAAAAGTACGAGAAGAATGTTTTTTTAACTTATACGGCATGAATGGATTTTTAAAAAATTATTTCCAAGAAGCTTCCTTTACAAGTTTTCTAGTTTATTTTTAATCAACTTCTTTTATTTTAAAGTCGTATGACATGTTTTGAAAGGAAAAATGTTTTTGAAGAAAAAAGGATATTTTCCTCAAGAATGGAGTACAAGTGTTTTATCAAAATTATTTTCCATCTAAGATAATAAAGCGTTCTGTTTTTACCTCTATTATTACATTGATTTGATAATGTTGTTATGGAATTATTTTTATAAATTCCATTATCTTATATGAGTTGTTTTATGATGTCACGATGTTTAAGATTTCCATTTTTGTTACATGGGTTATGCTATGATGTATGGTTTATGATTTTGTGGCACATATAAGAATGGTATCATTTTGAGATGGGTGGGACCTATATCTCCCTCCAATGCATTGGGTAAAGATTTTATATTTCATGAGATAGACATGGCTGGAACGGTAGGTTATACCGGTTCAGTGAAACAGGACTGAAATGAGGGTGACTCGGTTCAGAAATGGACTTTGTCCACAAATATTGTCTTGGAAATGAGTCTTGACTAACAAGAAATTATTCCTTATGATTATGTGTGAATGCCACAATGTTTCATGTTTTAAGTTATAATTATTGTGATTACATTTCAGTACCATGATTTACCACGTGTTATGAAATTATGATCTCTTTTGCAGGGTAAGATTTCCAAAAGTTATGTGCTTATGTATATGATGTGATTGATATTTCTTTTGTTTACCCTTACTGAGCATTTGAGCTCACCCTTTTATGTTATCTTTTCCCCAGGATATAAAGAATGGTTTTAGGTAAAAAAAGCAAGATCTTTATGGGAGATGTTGAAGATCTTTCACCAGGATTAGAAGATTATATTCCGAGTTTCCAAAGTCACTAAAATATTACGATCCTTGCGTGTGTGTTTTTGTTATGTACTAAGTATTCCGAAAATGTAATGTAATGTCAATATACGTCAAGCTTTGGGTCTCTACAGTTGGTATCAGAGGAAACGTTTTGTCAACTTAGGAAACTAGGATGCAAAAAATTTAGTGAGATCCCTAGGGACATTTCTAAGGTATGTCTAGGGATGTCCCTAAGGATATGTATACGTATAGGATATAGTCCTAGAACTATGGTAACGATATTATATTAAACCAAAGATGTTAGATATTGAAGTTACTCCCCCTTTATAATGATTTTTTCCTCTCACACTATTCTTTTTGGGTTTTAGAAAATGGCTGGAAACAAGATGATTCACGATAATGGAGGATATGATGGACAATGGAATGATATTCTTAATGAGAAACCAAATGAAATGGGATTTGGAAGTCCAAACATCATTATTATGCCGAATCAGAAATCTCAATATATGATCAATAAAGTAAAATTTGGTAACTTTCCTGACTCAGCTAATAAAAGAAAGATGGAGTTTCATGATGATCATAGAAGAAAGAAAGTTCAATTTCCCCTATGTAAATCATGTGGGAAGAGGCATCAAGGAGAATGTTTCAAAGGAACTGGAAGATGCTTTGGGTGTGGAAATGAAGGACACAAAGCCAGTAAGTGAAAAGGAAAAGGTTCAGTTAACACCGGGGATGAGGATAATGGTATTGCTACGACATCAGCAATGGTTAAATGTTTTAAATGAGGAATGTACGGGAATTATGCAAACCAATTCCCTAAGGGAATGTCTCATGAAGAGAATCAGTATGGTCGTATGGGTAGTATTTATGTGGATGATGATGAAGAGACTACAAATGATATGTGAGATGAAAGAATTTTTGAAGCTCGGTCAATGGTTTAAGAATGTAGTGGAATGATTACATGTTTATCATGTGTAATGTTGTATAAGTAATCTCATGCTACTTTGGAATAAAGAGACATCTATGGATTGTTACATTGTTGTCTTTCCTTGAGTTTTGAAAGTGTATGATTAATTTTACCAGTATCCATGAAAGGTTATTCAGATATTTTTGGAATGTAGATGATATGCGCATAATGAAGGAATAAGGAGAAAATTAAATGTTTGATAGTATTTATGAGCTCATGACTGATATAAGGAGAAGGTTATATCATGGTTTGAGTATATAGAATTTTTGGATTTTGGTATGTGGAAAGAGTTAACTTTTAACTGCATTCAATTTTTCACTATGGTTCAATGGGTATTCAAGAGAATACATTATTAAGTCCTTTGAATGTTTGGAATGTGACCAACAAGACATATCTTATGATATATGGGGATAAACGATAGTATTAAATCTCTGGTAATCGTTTTCACAATATTATGAGAGTGGACTGTAGTATTATGGATAAGCCTAAACATTAGAATGGATTATGTTGGACATAAGTTAGTATTGTTTAAGGATAGAAGATTTTCGATATTATTGATTGGATGTTATAGTAATGTAGTTTTAAAAAAAGGATAACCTGCAGGACGGGTGACAGCCCAACGCGTCGGACATGGCTGTGGGAATCGAACCCACAACCGATGTGCGACTGGCCTTTATCGCCTACCACTGGCCTACAGGAAGTCCCTGGTTAGTAGAAACTAATTTTATTTTATTAAGCAGTATGATATATGATGTATAGGTTCATTTTTGGAACCATATACGATTAAAAATAAGATGGAATTATAACTTTTGCTAACCTTTTGTTTGAAAGAGATGGAATGACCCGTCATTCTATCACATGATCTGCTAACACTTCACGAATAACAAATTCAACTTCATTTATTTAAGAGATGAAGTGGAAATTGTTAAAGGCACGAACAACAGTGAGATTGTACCAAAATAAAGTAAGTATTTATTCTAATTCAAATTCTTCAACTTTAGGGAAACGATCTTGAAAACCAAAAATGTTGTCCTAGTGCTCTTATATCTGATTAATCAGATGGTACCTTATATCATCACAAATTTATGGATTTGTGATTGCTGGCTTTTCCATAGCCATGTTCTCTACCACTCTTCATCAGAACATGATGGTTAGATTTCTCTTCCATATCCATATTTTAACATATGTGGAAACTCATTGATTAGTTTATTTGGGTAACCGTTACGTTTCATACGTTTTTTTAAAGATTGGTTTTGGTATTCCTTTTTACGATGTGGGTTTCTATTAAAGAAACTTTCAAATAGTAAACCATTTATAACCCCAATGAATTTCGAGGGCGAAATTTATTTTAAGGGGGGTAGAATGTAACACCCCGAGATTTTATGAAAAATATTATTTTAATTTCATTAATGTCTTGTGTTGTATTCTACATCATTATTACCTTGCGCTATACGCAACACCGTATTAGCTTGCATTATACACAACACTATTCTTGGACCGTGTAACACACAATTTTGATAATAGTTATTCAACGCAACATTGAGTATATATATATATATATTCAATGTATAAATGAAATATAGTTGGATTCTGTTATACGAAACAACGAAGGATTCTTTCACAACACACAACCCTGACTTGGCTTGCATTACACGCAATTGTGACGTTCCTCGATAGCGTGTGTTGTACGCAATACTGGGTTTTAATAAAGAACGATATATTATTATAATATTGTCATGAACTAGCCATAATGAATAGTTTTAACTAAATTTTAAATTTTATAACCTTATTATTCATCTTACACATTTCTAGAACATGGTATAAGAACAAAATAATTTTTTCCTGTAAAATAATTATTTTTCAAAAAATGCAGTTTTGCCGCATTTTGATGGCGCACCCACTTTAAAAATAGTTTTTGAAATGTTTATAAGTTCAATTTGACAAAATAAAAATCTTTTTTTGAATCAGGTTATAAAAATTTACATTAGATAATGTTTTTATATTTTTCCGATAACTTTCATATTTTAATGAATAGTAAAAACACGCTATATTTTAATTAAAAACTTTTTTCATCGTAATATCTTATGTGGTTAAATTATAATATTGAATGGTTTTAAAGTATAAATAGAATATATTTTTACCATTTAATATAATGTATGACATTAGAATTGATTTTACCTTGAATTCGTAGGTTAAATCAATTCAATCTTTTGCAATGTTTTAAAGAAAACCCGTTTTCTTTCGACAACGGGATTAATTTTAATTTAATTTCTGCAACTTTTGTGTATTGAATTTTGAAAAATGGATTCTATATTTGGAATTAGTGGATCCAAATTATGTTAATAATGTAACACCCCAAGCTTCTACAGTACGCTTCTCTTTGAATAATGTGATAGCGTGTGTTGTACGCAACACCGAGTTCTAACAACCAATCAAACTAGTAGTTATGAATAGTAATACCTACTTTTTAAAATTATATATATTTTATATTTCAAAATGGACTTCATTTTTGGATTTGGAATATCGAATTTATCCTAAGGTGAAATTTTGGTGCATTTCGGATAACTTTCATATTTTGATGAATAGTGAAAATTACTAAATTTTAATTAAAAACAACTTTTTTAATCAAAATAATTAATAGTGATAAATTATGAATTTTAGTAGTTTTAAAGTATATTTAGAATATATTTTTACCATTTAATATAATGTTGTTCATCGGACATAATTTTACAATTAAACCGAACATAAACAAATGTCAATCTTTTGATAGTTATTATCTCTTAAAAACTCGCTTTTTGTTTTGACAACGAGAATTAATTTTAAATAAATTTCTGCCACTTCTGTGTTTTGAATTTAGGAAAATGGATTCCATATTTGGAATCAGGATGTTCAAATTGTATAAATAGGTAACTTTTATTTTTAGACATTTTGAATAATTGCTGCGGTAAATATTTTATTTACCATGGTTAAGGGTAAATCCTGTAATTAAGGGTTAAACAAAATAATATTATAATAATACTAAATTACCCTAAAACGTGTCTTAACCCTATTTTTTGATACATGGTCGACCATGGGCATCTTTGGGTCGATTTTGGGTCCCCATGGATCCACTTGTAAGTGATAATGACACTTTATTTTAATTAAGTTAAAATGAATACAAAAATGACACAAGCATATATCTTTTAGAAAAACAATTGTTACATAGGGTTATATATGTTGGATTTTAGATAATAAATATTCATTAGAAATATAAAAAGATTTCCTACATAATGATATTTTATTTATAATTTTTAGACATTAAATAATTTATTTTATTTATGACACAATGATGATGCAGTAATTACTATAATAGTGAAAAATTAAAATAATTGATATTATAAATACCCAAATAAATATAATATGAAACTTTTAATGAATTAAACTAATTTTCTAGGATAATATGATATATTAGGATTTATTTAATTGATTTTGTTAGAAGTAATCAATCTGTTATGAGTTTCACAAAAATCAACTATTGAATAGTGTCAAAATTGACATAAAAGAGTTCTTAAAACAAATATTATATTATTAATTGATATTAAATTACTAAAAATCTAAGGTTCTGCCAAGAGACTTATATCATGGTAGGTTCATCATTAATGGACCACTTGGGGGTCGCTTGGATGTATATAGTATGTTTATTAACCATATTATATAAAAATACAAAGAGACATTGTAAAAGTGAAACTAATTAACTTAGAGTTAATACTTAAAGATAAAGTTAATATAAGTACCCAAACCTGTATAAATTATATTGGTTGAGTTGTTTTCGACCTATCCCCACCTTAACCTTTTAATAGTCAACTTTGGAGCCACTGGAAACCGAATATGAATTTATTATAAACAAATATCTCTAGCTTTTCCAAAGGTGCCCCTCACCCCTCTTATAAAAGGGCACTCCACCTTCTCATTTCTTCACACCTTAAAAGCCTTTTGGTTCGGCCAAACTCTGCCCAAATACTCTCCCAACTTCCCTCACTACAACCTAGTGGCCTTATTTTGATCAGAAAGCCAACCTAAGGATCCATTTTTATCAAATCAAAAGGAAGAACCCGAAAAAGAGGTAATGATTTCACCACCCTTTTCTAAGTTCAGTTCTTCTTCCACTTATTCTTCCTTTTTTATTACCATTCTAAAATAATAAATCCAGTATCATATATATACTGTGATGTTATTATAAATATGGTACAACCATATTCAGTATTCTATCCACCCTTTGAATAACATGTCACCATACGTGCGTACGTACGGCTTACCGTCTCCACGTCGTGGTGTAATTGTTATTCAATATATTATTATTTGGATGGGTATAATAATGATGTGTAACTCATGTAAATAATAAATATAACATGTTAATGATTATTTATATATGATATACCATCCATTTATATATTATTTTAATATCAAAAGAATGATATTGTCGCTCGTGCGTACGTACGGACTACCGTCTCCACGAACGCGATGAGATTCATTCTCCATCGTATCCATTCAAGTATAATTATAATTTGATGATTTAAAAATGATGTTTAAGGACTTGATATCATTCTGGATATGAATAAGATACAACAAACATGGCTTATGTAACAAAACATATAAAAGAAAATGAGTAAGTTAACACCCGAAACGATGATAATTCTAAGATATTATTAACAAATCAATGTTAAAAGATCATATATGATATCATATTAATATATATGATTCTTGTATAATTTAATAACAATTATTTCACCATTATATAGGAGGTTAACCTACCCCAACCAAGGAAAAGTACAAGGTAAGGGTTATTTCACAATCTCTTCATTATCCGAGATTGTTTATACATAATAATCTACTGGGATCTCGTTATCATCCACATCCATGTTTCTTCGAAATGTATTTAAAAAAATATATTTATTATTTACAAGAATATGGGTTAAAGTCATTTATACCCTTGTTTTAATTTTTATAAGAGGAATATTTCTTTCGTTTTCAAAACAAGGTCCTTTTTAACCTTTTCGACAGAATTAAGGTAAGAATGTTTTTTTTAACTTATACGGCGGGTGCGGTTATTTTCCGCCGTTATAAAATATTCAAAGCTTTCCTTACAAGCTTATAAGAATATTTTCAAGAAAATGTTTTATTTTATATGGATCTTAAATGATTTCAAAAATAGAAAAGAGATATTTCTCTAAAAAGTGTTTTGATTTCATCTATGTCAACATCCTTTGATGGATTTTACACTTATTTGAAGTTTATTTATTATGATACAAAACTTCTATATTGTATTGATGGTTTTGTGATATGTTTGACTGTGGATGTTCTAATTTTATACCATTCATAGTTTATGGTGAAATTATTGACATTTCGTATGCTAGTTCCAATAAGAATGTTTATGTTATATTTCAACCTTTACTTCATATGAATGTGTTGGACAAGTATGTTCAGGTTGGGGACTAGTTAATGTAAGCCCTCCAGGTTGGGGACTGGTAAAAGTAAGCCCTCCAGGTTAGGGACTGGTAAAAGTAAGCCCTCCGGTTTGGTCTCCGGTTATTAGAGGAACTCCGGGTTGGTGTCCGGTTATTAGAGGCACTCTGGGATGGTGTCTGGTTATTAGAGGCACTCCGGGTTGGGTTCCGGTTACAGTTATCCCCAAGGTCTTGGGACGAGGGCTTGACAAAGAAATTAATGTCCAGCATTATGCATTCCATCATTATGAAAGTGGTTATTGATTTTGCATGTGATTATTCGATTAGTAGAATAACCATGTTAATAAGTAAATGGAATTATTTCATTTTATTTATGCCATACTATGTTAAATGTTCAAGTTTAAAAGGCTTTTGTTTTAGTTATACATTTCCTTAAATGTTTATTCTTATTTATGAAAGTTTCCGCTATATTGTTATCCTTACTGGGCATTTGAGCTCACCCCTTTTCTATGTTTTATTTTTCCCAGGAAGTGAATAAGTAAATTATGAATGACCTGTAGGGATATTATGTGGGGATATGAGTGTGGATTATGGATACATTATGTTGTTGTAGTAGTTTTTCATTTTATGATGTAATGTAAAACTTATGAATATATCTAGTGTTTCCAAGTCTACTAAACCAATCGGTCTTTCGAGATTTGATCTTTCTTGTGATCATGCCAATGTTATGTAATAATGCACCGACTCTGGGTAACTGGGGTAGGGGTGTTACAGTTGGTATCAGAGGATGTTTAGTACAAACCGTGGAAGCTAGATTTAGATAAACTCTGATTAGAGAACGTAGACCTAATATGAACTTTGAGGATTAGTATAGAAATACTTCCTAGAATTTGGGTATTGTAGAGATTTTGTGAGTTTTCCGAGCAATACATCCCAGTCTAGATACGAGCAGGTAGAGGCGGCTCTGGCACAGATGTACCTAGGGGTAAAACCCGAAAACACCGCTTTGAGCTAGACTCGAACGGGAACTGGTGCACGACAACGGTCCTTGCAGCACTCTTGGTTACGACACTCCCGGGGGATATGCTTAGGATAACTCTCATTTTCTTTACAAATCATTATGAAGGGTTTATGAGTATATACTTCTTCAAAGAAAACATTTTTATGAATATGGATTATATCCATAAATAGTTCAATTTATGTTAAGTGTTTTATAAGAATGGGATTATGTATTTTGATTCATAAACTGATCTAGTTTATGCCATTGTTTAGAAATGGCGCCTAGTGGAAGAAATGGAAACCGTATTAATGCAGGAACTCCATGTAGGGATTTCCCTCCTGCTCAAGATAATTATAGTGGGGCTGGTGATGCAACTGGTGCCGATCGGCTAATCACCATACTAAGACAACTTACTCTGGTTATGAATAATAACCTTACCCATATGGAGCACCCTGATCCGCAGCGTGGAGGATCAATGTTAGATCGATTCATGAGGCAACAACCACCAACGTTCAATGGGAATACAAATCCCTTAGTAGCCGAGCAGTGGATAAATTCCCTAGAGAAAATATTTCAGGCTTTGGGGAGCAGTGAAAGGGAAAAAGTTATCATGGCAGTTTACCGCCTCACTGGAGATGCTGATCAATGGTGGTCATTGATTCAAAACATGAAGGAAGATGATGAAGTATCAAATATGGAATGGAGGGAGTTCAAAGATCTGTTTTTAGAAAAATACTTTCCTCGCGACCATCGAGCAGATATGGAAAGGCAATTTCTAAGTCTGAGACAGGAGGAGGATGAGAATGTCACAAAGTATGAGGCTAACTTTACAAGGTTAGCGAGGTATGATGGAGATTATATTCGCAACCCAAGAAGTAATATTGATCGTTTCTTTGATGGGTTAAAACCATTTCTCCATCGAGCATTAGTCTCACAATCCTTTTCATCGTACGAAGACATTGTCTCATGTGCTATCAAGACTGAAAAGGAATTCTCTAAGTCTTATGACTTTAAATCAAAGCAAGAGAAGAAGAGACCTGCTGATCAATCTGGGAATGGAAATAAGGGGATGAAGGGAAAGGTTGAATATCCATCTTGTGGTAAATGCGGGAAGAAACATCCCGGTACTTGATTGAAGGGAATGGGAGTATGTTACAAGTGTGGTGAAAAAGGCCACCAAGCTCGTGATTGCAAGGGGAAGAAGGAAGCTACCAACGTTCAGTGCTACAATTGCAGGGAGATGGGGCATTATGAAAATGCATGTCCTAAGCGTTAGGAGAACTTACCTCAGAAAAGGACAAGGGATCAAGGCCAGGCTTATGCTATCACTACTGTAGAGGTAGAAGCTCCAAAAGACGTGGTGGCAGGTAATTTAATGGTTTCCTCAAGTTTAGAAAATGCATTATTTGACTCTGGATCGTCGCATTGTTTCATATCTTCCCAGTTTGCTAAGAAAATTAGATATTTCCAATTTGATTTAACAAGGGAGTTGTCAGTTAAAACTCCTAAGTGAAGCATCATTGCAACAATGTTTTGTGAATCAGTCCCCATTAGAGCACATAAATGTTCGTTATATGCTGATCTCATCATCATACCTATGATTGAGTTTGACATAATTCTCAGTATGGACTGGCTTTCGGACTATGATGCGAAGATTTATTATAAGAATAAAGAGGTCACGATTCTTGATGATAATGATAAGGAACACCTTATCTTTAGAGTAGAAACGTCACCACCTAATTATTATTTAGATCCACCCTCAATAGCTCAACTAAATTCAATTATTGGGGAGGAAGAGAATGAAATAACTACGGGTGAGGAAAGGAATGTTCAAATAGAGGATGTACCTGTTGTGAAAGAATTTGTAGATGTATTTCCGGAAAATTTACCTGGACATCCTCCAGAACGAGAAGTTGAGTTTTCCATTGATTTGATTCCTGGATCAAGGCCTATATCGAATACCCTTTATAGAATGGCCACTGTAGAGTTAGTCGAACTAAAGAAACAACTAGAGGAATTGAGTAATAAGGGATTTATTTGCCCTAGTGTTTCTCCATGGGGAGCCCATGTTCTTTTTGTTAAAAAGAAAGATGGATCTATGAGGTTATGTATCGACTACAGGGAGATCAATGCTATAACAATAAAGAACAAGTATCCCCTACCTCGTATTGATGATTTATTTGACCAACTGCATGGAGCTCAATACTTTTCAAAGATTGACCTTCGATCTGGATACCATCAGTTGTGTGTGAAGAAGGAAGTCATTCCGAAGACAGCATTTCGAACTAGGTACGGACATTACGAGTTTACTGTAATGCCGTTTGGATTGACTAATCCACCCTCTGTATTCATGGATCTGATGAATAGAGTTTTCAAGGAGTTTCTAGATGAATTTGTGGTGGTATTTATTGATGATATCTTGGTATACTCCAAAACCTACGAAGATCATGAAAATCACTTGCGCATTATCTTGAAGACTCTGAGGAGGCATGAATTATATGGGAAGTTTAGCAAGTGTGAATTCTGGCTTCAGGAGATTTCTTTTCTTGGCCCTATCTTCTCTAAAGATGGAATCTCTGTTGATCTTTCTATGACCAAGGCAATCCATGAATGGCCAGCACCTACGAGAATAACTGAGGTATGCAGTTTTATTGGTTTGGCAGGTTATTATCGACGTTTCGTCCAGAATTTTGCCCGATTGGCTAACCCATTAACTAAGCTCAAACGTAAAGGGGTTAAATTTGTTTGGAAAAAAGAGTGTGAAGAATGTTTTGATGAACTGAAGAAAAGATTAGTCAATGCTCCTATATTGACTCTACCATCGGGGAATGATGGGTTTGTTATTTATAGTGATGCATCAAAGAAAGGACTTGGCCGTGTCCTTATGCAGAATGATAGAGTTATTGCCTATGCATCATGACAGTTGAAAATTCATGAACAAAACTATCCTACTCATGATCTCGAGTTAGCAGCTGTGATCTTTGCTTTGAAGATATGGAGGCACTGCCTCTATGGTGAAAAATGTGAGATTTATACTGATCACAAGAGTTTGAAGTATATTTTCTCACAAAAAGAACTCAACATGAGGCAAAGGAGATGACTTGAATTACTCAAGGATTATGATTGCACGATACACTACCACCCGGGGAAAGCAAATAAGGTGGCAGATGCTTTGAGTAGAAAAGACCATGGTGTTTTGAACAATATGAGAATTGAAAGGGATCCAATTTTCATGGATCTAGTGAAGATGGACATGGGAATAACCTGGGAAGGTGAAACATCAATGCTTTTTCAAATGGTTGCCAAACCATATTTACTATAAAGGATTAAGAGTTCTCAGACCGATGATGAAGAATTTCAAAAGAAGATTAAAGCTATGAGTGATGGGAGATTGAGAGACTTTGTGTATGAAGATGGAATTTTGAAATTCGGGAAGAGACTTTGTGTTCCCAATATACTTGATCTAAAAAGGGAATTGCTGGATGATTCTCATAGTTCCAATTTCTCTATACACCCTGGGAGCACCAAAATGTATAGAAATTTGAAGGAACATTTTTGGTGGGACAACATGAAGAGGGAGATTGCTGATTTTGTGTCAAGATGTATGGTTTGTCAACAAGTGAAAGCTGGAAGGCAACAGCCTGGAGGAGTCATGAAACCTCTTCCCATACCGGAGTGGAAATGGGACAATATTACGATGGACATTGTCATGGGGCTACCAAAGACTCCTAGAAGGAATGATGCAGTATGGGTGATTGTTGATCGTCTTACCAAGTCAGCACATTTTCTTGCTATAAGAGAAGATCTACCCCTGGAACGTCTAGCAAGACTATATATTAATGAAGTTGTGAGACTTCATGGAGTACCCTTATCAATTGTTTCTAATCGTGATCCCCGTTTTACTTCATGATTTTGGAAAAGTCTTCAGAAATCCCTTGATACTGAACTTCATTTGAGCACTGCTTACCACCCTCAGACAGACGGACAATCAGAACGGACTATTCAAACCTTAGAAGACATGTTGATATCTTGCTCACTTGACTTTCAGGGTATGTGGGATCAATATTTACCTCTGGTAGAATTTTCCTATAACAATAGCTTCCATTCGAGTATTCAGATGGCACCATATGAAGCGTTATACGGAAAGAGATGTCGTACACCAACCTGTTGGGATGACGTTGGTGAAAGAAAACTTGTCGGCCCAGAACTGGTGGAGGAAACGGTGGAAAAGTTGAAAGTAATCCAAAATCACATCAAAGCAGCTCAAAGTAGGCAGAAGAGCTATGCCGATAATCGAAGGAAGGATTTGGTATTTCAAGTCGGTGATCATGTTTTCCTGAAGGTATCTCCGTGGAAGGGAGTCATACGTTTTGGTAAGAAAGGTAAATTGAGTCCCAGGTACATCGGAACTTTCGAAATTCTAGAACGAATTGGGGTTGTAGCTTACCGATTGGCAATGCCGCCAAGTCTCTCTAAAGTTCATGATGTGTTCCACGTATCTTTGTTGAGGAAATACATGCCTGACCCAATGCATGTACTCACCTATGAGGAATTAGAACTGGAACCCGATCTGTCTTATTGTGAAGATCCCGTCAGGATTCTTGATACGAGAGAACAAGTACTGAGAAACCGGACGACGCGTCTGGTAAAAGTTTTGTGGAGAAACCATAAGATGGAAGAGGCAACGTGGGACCCGAAGAACTTATGATGAAGAACCACCCGAGTCTTTTCATGCGATAGTATTCTAGAAATTTTGACGACGAAATTATTTGAAGGAGGGGATAATGTAACACCCCAAGCTTCTACGGTACGCTTCTCTTTGAATAATGTGATAGCGTGTGTTGTACGCAACACCGAGTTCTAACAACCAATCAAACTAGCCATTATGAATAGTAATACCTACTTTTTAAAATTATATATATATTATATTTCAAAATGGACTTCATTTTTGGATTCGGAATATCGAATTTATCCTAAGGTGAAATTTTGGTACATTTCGGATAACTTTCATATTTTGATGAATAGTGAAAATTACTAAATTTTAATTAAAAACAACTTTTTTAATCAAAATAATTAATAGTGATAAATTATGAATATTAGTAGTTTTAAAGTATATTTAGAATATATTTTTACCATTTAATATAATTTTGGTCATCAGACATAATTTTACAATCAAACCGAACATAAACAATTGTCAATCTTTTGATAGTTATTATCTCTTAAAAACACGCTTCTTGTTTTGACAGCGGGAATTAATTTTAAATTAATTTCTGCCACTTCTATGTTTTGAAATTAGGAAAATGGATTCCATATTTGGAATCAGGATGTTCAAATTGTGTAAATAGGTAACTTTTATTTTTAGACATTTTGAATAATTACTGCGGTAAATATTTTATTTACCATGGTTAAGGGTAAATCCGGTAATTAAGGGTTAAACAAATAATATTATAATAATAATAATAACCCTAAAACGTGTCTTAAACCTATTGGTTGATACATGGTCTACCATGGGAATCTTTGGGTCGATTTTGGGACCCCATGGATCCACTTGTAAGTGATAATGACACTTTATTTTAATTAAGTTAAAATGAATACAAAAATGACACAAGCATATATCTTTTAGAAAAACAATTGTTACATAGGGTTATATATGTTGGATTTTAGATTATAAATATTCATTAGAAAGATAAAAGGATTTCTTACATAATGATTTTTTATTTATAATTTTTAGACATTAAATAATTTATTTTAGTTATGACACAATGATGATGAAGTAATTACTATAATAGTGAAAAATTAAAATAATTGATATTATAAATACCCAAATAAATATAATATGAAACTTTTAATGAATTAAACTAATTTTCTAGGATAATATGATATATTAGGATTGATTTAATTGACTTTTTTAGAAGTAATAAATCTGTTATGAGTTTCAAAAAAATCAACTATTGAATAGTGTCAAAATTGACATAAAAGAGTTCTTAAAACAAATATTATATTATTAATTGATATTAAATTCCTAAAAATCTAAGGTTCGGCCAAGAGACTTATATAATGATAGGTTCATCATTAATGGACCACTTGGGGGTATCCTGGATGTATATAGTAAGTTTATTAACCATATTATATAAAAATACAAAGAGACATTGTAAAAGTGAAACTAATTAACTTAGAGTTAATACTTAATGATAAGGTTAATATAAGTACCCAAACCTGTCTAAATTCTATTGGTTGAGTGGTTTTCGACCTATCCCCACCTTAACCTTTTAATAGTCAACTTTGGAGCCACTGGAAACCGAATATGAATTTATTATAAACTAATATCTCTAGCTTTTCCAAAGGTGCCACTCACCCCTCTTATAAAAGGGCACTCCTACTTCTCATTTCTTCACACCTTAAAAGCCTTTTGGTTCGGCCAAACTCTTCCCAAATACTCTCCCAACATCCCTCACTACAACCTAGGGGACTTAGTTTGCTCAGAAAGCCAACCTAAGGAGCCCTTTTGATCAAATCAAAAGGAAGAACCCGAAGAAGAGGTAATGATTTCACCACCCTTTTCTACGTTCATTTCTTCTTCCACTTCTTCTTCCTTTGTTGTTATCATTTTAAAATAATAAATCCAGTATCATATATATACTGTGATGTTATTATAAATATGGTACAACCATATTCAGTATTCTATCCACCCGTTGAATAACATGTCACCATACGTGCGTACGTACGGCTTACTATCTCCACGTCATGGTGTAATTGTTATTCAATATATTATTATTTGGATGGGTATAATAATGATGTGTAACTCTTGTAAATAATAAATATAACATGTTAATGATTCTGTATATATGATATACCATCCATTTATATATTATTTTAATATCAAAATAATGATATTGTCTCTCGTGTGTGCGTACGGACTACCGTCTCCACGAACGCGATGAGATTCATTCTCCATCATATCCATTCAAGTATAATTATCATTTGATGATTTAAAAATGATGTTTAAGGACTTGATATCATTCTGGATATGTATAAGATACAGGAAACATGGCTTATGTAACAAAACATATAAATGAAAATGAGTAAGTTAACACCCGAAACGACGATAATTCTAAGATATTATTAACAAATCAATGTTAAAAGATCATATATGATATCATATTGATATATATGATTATTGTATAATTTAATAACAATTATTTCACCATTATACAGGAGGTTAACCTACCCCAACCAAGGAAAATTACAAGGTAAGGGTTATTTCACAATCTCTTCATTATCCGAGGTTGTTTATACGTAATAATCTACTGGGATCTCGTTATCATCCACATCCATGTTTCTTAGAAATGTATTTAAAAAAAATATTTATTATTTACAAGAATATGGTTCAAAGTCATTTATACCCTTGTTTTACTTTTTATAAGAGGAATATTTCTGTCGTTTTCAAAACAAGGTCCTTTTTTACCTTTTTGACAGAATTAAGGTAAGAATGTTTTTTTAACCTATACGGCGGGTGTGGTTATTTTCCTCCATTATAAAATATTCAAAGCTTTCCTTACAAGCTCATAAGAATATTTTCAAGAAAATGTTTTATTTTATATGGATCTTAAATGATTTCAAAAATAGAAAGAGATATTTCTCTAAAAAGTGTTTTGATTTCATCTATGTCAACATCCATTGATGGATTTTACACTTATTTGAAGTTTATTTATTATGATACAAAACTTCTATATTGTATTGAAGGTTTGGTGATATGTTTGACTGTGGATGTGCTAATTTTATACCATTCATAGTTTATGGTGAAATTATTGACATTTCGTACGCTAGTTCCAATAAGAATGTTTTTGTTATATTTCAACCTTTACTTCATATGAATGTGTTGGACATGTATGTTCCAAGTTGGGGACTGGTTAAAGTAAGCCCTCCAGGTTGGGGACTGGTAAAAGTAAGCCCTCCAGGTTAGGGACTGGTAAAAGTAAGCCCTCCGGTTTGGTCTCCGGTTATTAGAGGAACTCCGGGTTGGTGTCCGGTTATTAGAGGCACTCCGGGTTGGTGTCCGGTTATTAGAGGCACTACGGGTGGGGTTCCAGTTACAGTTATCCCCAAGGTCTTGGGACGAGGCCTTGACAAAGAAATTAATGTTCAGCATTATGCATTCCATCATTATGAAAGTGGTTATTGATTTTGCATGTGATTATTCGATTAGTAGAATAACCATGTCAATAAGTAAATGGCATTATTTCATTTTATTTATGCCATACTATGTTAAATGATCAAATTTAAAAGGCTTTTGTTTTAGTTATACATTGCCTTAAATGTTTATTCTTATTTATGAAAGTTTCCGCTATATTGTTATCCTTACTGGGCATTTGAGCTCACCCCTTTTCTATGTTTTATTTTTTCCCATGAAGTGAAGAAGAAAATTATGAATGACCTTTAGGGATATTATGTGGGGATATGAGTGTGGATTATGGAGACATTATGTTGTTGTAGTAGTTTTTCATTTTATGATGTAATGTAAAACTTATGAATATATCTAGTGTTTCCAAGGCTACTAAACCAATCGGTCTTTCGAGATTTGATCTTTCTTGTGATCATTCCAATGTTATGTAATAATGCACCGACTCTGGGTAACTGGGGTCGGGGCGTTACAAATAAGCTACTTTTTATTTTTGGGAATTATGAATAGTAACTACGGTAAATTTTATTTACCATAGTTAAAGGTAAATCAGGTAATTAAGGGTAAATATAATATTTTAAAATTACCCTAACAAATTTTAATATCCTATTGGATGACTACAGTCGACCCATATCACCTAAGGGTAGGACTAGATTCATTTAATTACTTTTTTTTAATGAAAATAATTTAATTATTATTAAAACTAAAGAATGTGACAACATGTCACTTTCTTAAATATTATAAGTATAATAATTTTAATCTAGTGATAAACTTCATGAAACATCTAACCTGAATAGTCTCCAGACATCTAATAAAATTATCTACATCATAGGAATTTATTTAGAATTTTTAAGGATTAAATAATTATCATTTATTATGACACAAAGATGATGCAGTAATTGTCTTATTAATCAAATATTGACATAATTGATGTTATAAATTCCCAAATAAATGTAATTTGAGACTTTTTATGACTTACACTAATTTTATATGTTAATATGACATGTTATTGTTGATGTAAGTAACTTGGATCGAACGTATCATTCTGTTATGAATTTCATAAAAATCATGTACGAAATAGTGTCAAAATTGACATAAAATAGTTTTTAAAACAAATTTTATATTATTAATTGTTATTTTATTCCTAAAAATATATGGTTCGGCCAAATGACTTAGATAAAATTATATATATTAATTATAAACAAATTGTGGTTCTTTTGGCTTGATATAGTAAATTTATTAACCATATAGTGTAAGAAAACAAAAAGACACGGTAAAAGTTAAATTATATAACTTAGAGTTAAATCTAATTGATAAAGTTAAAATAATAATCTAAACTTGTCTAAATCCTATTGGATGAGATTATTTCGACCCATACCCACCTTAGCCTCGAAATAAATCAATTTGGAGCAATTTAAAACCGAAATTGACTTTATAATAAAATAATATTTTTAGTTATTCAAAAGGTGCCCCTCTCCTCCCTTATAAAAGGGAACCTCCTCCATCTCCTCCTCACACCAATTTGAGAATTCAAGCTCGGCCAACCCCTGCCAAAATCTCTTCTCCACTTCCCTAGCAACATCCTAGAGGTTCTGGTCTACCTTAAAGACCAATTTTAGTGCCCGAAGAGGAGGTCTCAAAGAGGTGCTTCAAAGAAGAGGTAATTTCCGTTTCCGATTCTTTCACCTTTATTTCTTCTTCCACTTCTTCTTCTTAGGTTGTTTTATTATTAAGTAATAACATCAGTATCACTCATATACTGATATGTTATTATATGTATGAATCAATCCTATTTCACCATCTATCCATCCTACGGAAAACGAAATCACCGCGCGTGCGTACGTACGGAATACCGTCTCCACGCCGTGGTGTAATCTATTTTCCGCCACCACCTTAATTGGATGGGTATAATGTTGTAATGAGTAACTATATATTATTATTATAAAGTGATATTGATACTGGAATAGTATACATACACATCAACACAATTCCACGATCATGAGAACGATATCATCGCTCGTGCGTACGTACGGACTACCGTCTCCACGACGCGATTAGATTCATTCTCCACTTTAACCATTCATGAATGATTATAAAGTATATATAATAAGTAATCATGAAATATATGAAATTATAAAGCTACTGGACTTATTTGTATATATATGTATTTCATCTACTTAATTCCACACAATTCAATAACGAAAAGAAAACAACGTTCACGCGTACGTACGGCCTACCGTCTCCATGAACGGTGCATTTCCTTCCATTTATCGATCCATTATATATATATATATTCTGAATATATATTATATATAAATCATGTTTTATATTCAATAATTATGTAATAATGATTTAAGTAATCATATGAATAATTACATGTTAAAACAAGAACGACAAATGAGACGATTTTACCCAAAACGCTACTTTCATAAGTGAACCATATATGATATAATAAAAATGAATATGATTCTGTAATATGTCAATGACCTTATTTTAATCATTATACAGGAGGTTTGGACACTTACGAAGCAAATAGGACCTATGGTAAGGGAAATATCACAATCTCATTTTTATCTGAGATTGTTTATACTTTGAAATTTATTGGTGTGTATTTTATCATCCACATCCATGTCTCCTCAATATGTAATATTATTTCCATCCACCTAAAATTTTGTAAATCCAATTTTACCCTTCGGTGAGTTTTTAGTAAAAGATATTAAAGGAATATTTTGTCGTTTTTTGTACGAGGTATTTTTTGACTTTTCCGACAAAAGTACGAGAAGAATGTTTTTTTAACTTATACGGCATGAATGGATTTTTAAAACATTATTTCCAAGAAGCTTCCGTTACAAGTTTTCATGTTTATTTTTAATCAACTTCTTTTATTTTAAAGTCGTATGACATGTTATGAAAGGAAAAATGTTTTTGAAGAAGAAAGGATATTTTCCACAAGAATGGAGTACAAGTGTTTTATCAAAATTATTTTCCATCTAAGATAATAAAGTGTTTTTTTTTACCTCTATTATTACATTGATTTGATAATGTTGTGATGGAATTATTTTTATAAATTTTTTTATCTTATATTAGTTGTTTTATGATGTCACGATGTTTAAGATTCCCATTTTTGTTACATGGGTTATACTATGATGTATGGTTTATGATTTTGTGGCACACATAAGAATGGTATCATTTTGAGATGGGTGGGACCTATATCTCCCTCCAATGCATTGGGTAAAGATTTTATATCTCATGAGATAGACATGGCTAGAACGGTAGGTTATACCGGTTCAGTGAAACAAGACTGAAACGAGGGTGACTCGGTTCAGAAAGGGACTTTGTCCACAAAGATAGTCTTGGCAATGAGTCTTGACTAACAAGAAATGAATCTCTATGATTATGTGTGAATTCCACAATGTTTCATGTTTTAAGTTATAATTATTGTGATTACATTTCACTGCCATGATTTACCCCATGTTATGAAATTATGATCTCATTTGCAGGTTACGATTTCCAAAAGTTATGTGCTTATGTATATGATATGATTGATATTTATTTTGTTTACCCTAACTGAGAATTTGAGCTCACCCTTTTATGTTTTCTTTTTCCCTGGATATAAAGAAAGGTTTTAGGTAAAAAAAAGTAAGATCTTTATGGGAGATGTGGAAGATCTTTCACCAGGATAAGAAGATTATATTCTAAGTTTCCAAAGACACTAAAATATTACGATCCTTGCGTGTGTGTTTTTGTTATGTACTAAGTATTCCGCAAATGTAATGTAATGTCAATATATGTCAAGCTTTGGGTCTCTACAGTTGGTATCAGAGGAAAGGTTTAGTCAACCATTGGAAACTAGGATGCGAAAACGTTAGTGAGATCCCTAGAGACATTTCTAAGGTATGTCTAGGGATGTCCCTAATGATAAGTATACGTATAGGATATAGTCCTAGAACTATAGTAACAAAATTAGATTAAACCAAAGATGTTAGATATTGAAGTTACTCCCCCTTTATTATGATTTTTTCCCCTCACACTATTTTTTTTTTGGGTTTTAGAAAATGGCTGGAAACAAGATGATTCACGATAATGGAGGATTTTATGGACAATGGAATGATATTCTTCATGAGAAACCAAATGAAATGGGATTTGGAAGTCCAAACATCATTATTATTTCGAATTAGAAATCTCATTATATGATCAATAATGTAAAATTTGGTAAGATTCCTGACTCTGCTAATAAAAGAATGAAGGAGTTTCATGATGATCATAGCAGAAAGAATGTTCAATTTCCCCTATGTAAATCATGTGGGAAGAGGCATCAAGGAGAATGTTTCAAAGGAACTGGAAGATGCTTTGGCTGTGGAAAAGAAGGACACAAAGCCAGTAAGTGCAAAGGAAAAGGTTCAGTTAACACCAGGGATGAGGATAATGGTATTGCTACGACATCAGCAATGGTTAAATGTTTTAAATGTGGAATGTACGGGCATTATGCAAACCAATTCCCTAAGGGAAAATCTCATGAAGAGAATCAGTATGGTCGAATGGGTAGTATTTATGTGGATGATGATGATGAAGAGACTACAAATGATATGTGAGATGAAATAATTTTTGAAGCTCGATCAATGGTTTAAGAATGTAGTGGAATGATTACATGTTTATCATGAGTAATGTTGTATATGTAATCTCATGCTACTATGGAATAAAGAGACATCTATGGATTGTTACACTGTTGTCTTTCCTTGAGTTTTGAAAGTGTATGATTAATGTTACCAGTATCCATGAATGGTTATTCAGATATTTTTGGAATGTAGATGATATGCGCATAATGAAGGAATAAGGAGAAAATTAAATGTTTGATAGTATTTATGAGCTCATGACTGATATAAAGAGAAGGTTATATCATGGTTTGAGTATATAGAATTTTTGGATTTTGGTATGTGGAAAGAGTTAACTTTTAACTACATTCAATTTTTCACTATGGTTCAATGGGTATTCAAGAGAATACATTATTAAGGCCTTTGAATGTTTGGAATGTGACCAACAAGACATATCTTATGATATATGGGGATCAATGACATTATTAAATCTCTGGTAATCGTTTTCACTATATTATGAGAGTGGACTGTAGTATTATGGATAAGCCTAATGATTAGAATGGATTATGTTGGACATAAGTTAGTATTGTTTAAGGATAGAAGATTTTCGATATTATTGATGGGATGTTATAGTAATGTAGTTTTAAAAAAAGGACAACCTGCAGGATGGGTGACAGCCCATCGCGTCGGACATGGCTGTGGGAATCGAACCCACAACCGATGTGCGACTGGCCTTTATCGCCTACCACTGGCCTACAGGAAGTCCCTGGTTAGTAGAAACTAGTTTTATTTTATTAAGCAGTATGATATATGAAGTATAAGTTCATTTTTGGAACCATATACGATTAAACATAAGATGGACTTATAACTTTTGCTAACCATTTGTTTTAATGAGATGGAATGACCCGTCATTCTATCACATGATCTGCTAACACTTCACGAATAAAAAATTCAACATCATTTATTTAAGAGATGAAGTAGAAATTGTTTAAGGCATGAACAACAGTGAGATTGTACCAAAATAAAGTAAGTATGTATTCTAATTCAAATTATTCAACGTTAGGGAAACGATCTTGAAAACCAAAAATGTTGTCCTAGTGCTCTTATATCTGATTAATCAGATGGTACCTTATATCGTCACGAATTTATGGATTTCTGATTGCTGGGTTTTCCATAGCCATGTTCTCTACCACTCTTCATCAGAACATGATGGTTAGATTTCTCTTCCATATCCATATTTTAACCTACGTGGAAACCCAGTGATTAGTTTATTTGGGTAACCGTTACGTTTTATACTTTTGTTTTTAAATACTGGTTTTGGTATTCCTTTTTACGATGTGGGTTTCTATTAAAGAAACTTTCGAATAGTAAACCATTTATAACCCCAACAAATTTCGAGGGAGAAATTAATTTTAAGGGGGGTAGAATGTAACACCCCGAGATTTTATGAAAAATATTATTTTAATTTCATTAATGTCTTGTGTTGTATTCTACACCAAGATTACCTTGCGCTATACGCAACACTGTATTAGCTTGCAGTATACGCAACACTATTCTTGGACCGTGTTACACACAATTTTGATAATAGTTATTCAACGCAACATTGAGTATATATATATATATATATTCTATGTATAAGTGAAATATGGTTGGATTCTGTTATATGAAACAACGAAAGATTCTTTCACAACATGCAACCCTGACCTGGCTTGCATTACACGCAATCGCGACGTTCCTCGATAGCGTGTGTTGTACGCAATAATGGGTTTTAATAAACAACGATATATTATTATAATATTGTCATGAACTAGCAGTTATGAATAGTTTTAACTAAATTTTTAATTTTATAACCTTATTATTCATCTTACACATTTCTAGAACATGGTATAAGAACAAAATAATTTTTTCGGGTAAAATAAGTATATTTCAAAAAATGCAGTTTTGCCGCATTTTGATGGCGCACCCACATTAAATATAGTTTTTGACATGTTTATAAGTTCAATTTGACAAAATAAAATTCTTCTTTTGAATCAGGATATAAAAATTTACATTAGATAAAGTTTTGATATTTTTCCGTTAACCTTCATATTTTAATGAATAGTAAAAACACGCTATATTTTAATTAAAAACAACTTGTTTCATCGTAATATATTATGTGGTTAAATTATAATATTGAATGGGTTTAAAGTATAAATAGAATATATTTCTACCATTTAATATAATGTATGACATTATAATTGATTTTACCTTGAATTCGTAGGTTAAATCAATTCAATCTTTTGCAATGTTTTAAAGAAAACCAGTTTTCTTTCGACAACGGGATTAATTTTAATTTAATTTCTGCAACTTTTGTGTATTTAATTTGGAGAAATGGATTCTATAGTTGGAATCAGTGGATCTAAATTATGTTAATAAGATACTTTTTATTTTTGGGAATTATGAATAGTAACTACGGTAAATTTTATTTACTATAGTTAAAGGTAAATCGGGCAATTAAGGGTAAATATAATATTTTAAAATTACCATAACAAATGTCAATATCCTATTGGATGACTAAAAGTCGACCCATATCACCTTAGGGTAGGACTAGATTCATTTAATTAAATTTTTTTAATGAAAATAATTTAATTATTATTAAAACCAAAGAATGTGACAACATGTCACTTTCTTAAATATTATAAGTATAATAATTTTAATCTAGTGATAAACTTCATGAAACTTCGAACATGATTAGTCTCCAAAAATCTAATAAAATTATCTACATTATAGGAATTTATTTAGAATTTTTAAGGGTTAAAAAATTATCATTTATTATGACACAAAGATGATGCAGTAATTGTCTTATTAATGAAATATTGACATAATTGATGTTATAAATTACAAAATAAATGTAATTTGAGACTTTTTATGACTTACACTAATTTTCTACGTTAATATGACATGTTATTGTTGATGTAAGTTACTTGGATCGAACTTATCATTCTGTTATGAATTTCATAAAAATCATGTACCAAATAGTGTCAAAATTGACATAAAATAGTTTTTAAAACAAATATTATATTATTAATTGTTATTTTATTCCTAAAAATCTAAGGTTAGGTCAAATGACTTAGATAAAATTATATATATTAATAATAAACAAATTGTGGTTCTTTTGTCTTGATGTATTAAATTTATTAACCATATAGTGTAAGAAAACAAAAAGGCACGGTACAAGATAAATTATTTAACTTAGAGTTAAATCTAATTGATATGGTTAAAATATAACCTAAACTTGTCTAAATCCTATTGGATTAGAGGATTTCGTCCCATACCCACCTTAGCCTCGAAATAAATCAATTTGGAGCTATTTAAAACCGAAATTGAGTTTATAATAAAATAATATTTTTAGTTATTCCAAAGGTGCCCCTCTCCTCCCTTATAAAAGGGCACCTCCTCCCTCTCCTCCTCACACCAATTTGAGAGTTCATGCTCGGCCAACCCCTGCCCAAATCTCTTCTCCACTTCCCTAGAAACATTCTAGAAGTTCTGGTCTTCATCAAAGACCAATTTTAGTTCCCTAAGAGGAGGTATCAAAAAGGCGCTTCAAAGAAGAGGTAATTTCCGTTACTAATTCTTTCACCTTTATTTCTTCTTCCTATTCTTCTTCTTAGGTTGTTTCATTATTAAGTAATAACATCAGTATCACCCATATACTGATATGTTATTATAAGTATTAAACAATCCTATTTCACCATCTATCCATCCTACGGAAAACGAAATCACCGCGCGTACGTACGTACGGAATACCGTCTCTACGCCGTGGTGTAATCTATTTTCCGCCACCACCGTAATTGGATGGGTATAATGGTGTAATGAGTAACTATATATGATTATTATAAAGTGATATTGATACTGGAATAGTATACATACACTTCAACACAAGTCCACGATCATGAGAACGATATCATCGCTCGTGCGTACGTACGGACTACCGTCTCCACGACGCGATGAGATTCATTCTCCACTTTAACCATTCATGAATGATTATAAAGTATATATAATAAGTAATCATGAAATATATGACATTATAAAGATACTGGAATTATGTGTATATATATGTATGTCATCTACTTAATTCCACTCAATTCAATAACGAAAGGAAAACAATGTTCATGCGTACGTACGACCTACCGTCTCCATGAACGGTGTATTTCTTTCCATTTATCGATCCATTATATATATGTATATTCTGAATATATATTATATATAAATCATGTTTTATATTCTATAATTAATTAATAATGATCAAAGTAATCATATGAATAATTAAAAGTTAAAACACGAATGACAAATGAGACGATTTTACCCAAAACGCTACTTTCATAAGTGAACCATATATGATATAATAACAATTAATATGATTATGTAATAAGTCAATGACATTATTTAAATCATTATACAGGAGTTTCAGACACTTACGAAGCAAATCAGACCTAAGGTAAGGGAAATATCACAATCTCATTTTTATCTAAGATTGTTTATACTTTGAAATTTACTGGGGTGTATTTTATCATCCACATCCATGTTTCCTCAATTTGTAATATTATTTTCATCCACCTAAAAATTTTTAAATCCAATTTTACCCTTCGGTGAGTTTTTAGTAAAATATATGAATGGAATCATTTGTCGTTTTTCGTACGAGGTATTTTTTGACTTTTCCGACAAAAGTACGAGAAGAATGTTTTTTTAACTTATACGGCATGAATGGATTTTTAAAACATTATTTCCATGAAGCTTACTTTACATGTTTTCATGTTTATTTTTAATCAAATTATTTTATTTTAAAGTCGTATGACATGTTATTAAAGGAAAAATGTTTTTGAAGAAGAAAGGATATTTTCCTCAAGAATGGAGTACAAGTGTTTTATCAAAATTATTTTCCATCTAAGATAATAAAGGGTTCTGTTTTTACCTCTATTATTACATTGATTTGATAATGTTGTGATGGAATTCTTTTTATAAATTCCTTTATCTTATATGAGTTGTTTTATGATGTCACGATGTTTAAGATTCCCATTTTTGTAACATGGGTTATGCTATGATGTATGGTTTATGATTTTGTGGCACACATAACAATGGTATCATTTTGAGAAGGGTGGGACCTATATCTCCCTCCAATTCATTGGTTAAAGATTTTATATCTCATGAGATAGACATGGCTGGAACGACAGGTTATACCGGTTCAGTGAAACAGGACTGAAACGAGGGTGACTCGGTTCAGAAAGGGACTTTTTTCACAAAGATAGTCTTGGAAATGAGTCTTGACTAACAAGAAATGATTCTCTGTGATTATGTGTGAATGCCACAAAGTTTCATGTTTTAAGTTATGATTATTGTGATTAAATTTCACTGCCATGATTTACCCCATGTTATGAAATTATGATCTCTTTTGCAGGTTAAGATTTCCAAAAGTTATGTGCTTATGTATATGATGTGATTGATATTTCTTTTGTTTACCCTTACTGAGCATTTGAGCTCACCCTTTTATGTTTTCTTTTCATCAGGATATAAAGAAAGGTTTTAGGTAAAAAAAGAATGATATTTATGGGAGATGTTGAAGATCTTTCACCAGGATTAGAAGATTATATTCCGAGTTTCCAAAGACAATAAACTATTACGATCCTTGTGTGTGTGTTTTTGTTATGTACTAAGTATTCCGCAAATGTAATGTAATGTCAACATACGTCAAGATTTGGGTCTCTACACTAAATCTTATACGTACCATTGTTCCTTCTCTGACTTGAAGATGCATATAGGAACACAATGATAATGTAATGGAATGAGTACCCAAACATTAGTGTTGGAGTCTTCATTGATCCACAATATAAGCATATAACCCATGATTCATCACACACATCAAGCCTCAATCTAGGAACACCATATCTCAGAAGAAATTCATCTTAGACCCACCTCTTATAACTCCAATGACTAAAACAACCCTCACATCCCAAAGTGTGCATGAATCCACTATAACAGCACGACATGGAGATAAATAAATGGACTAGAATTCAGTTCCTGATTTGAATCAAGCTAGGGTAAAACTAGAGAAGCTCATCTCAGTATGGCTGTCAAACCTCATGTGACAAAGCCATCACCTTGTGAAAAAACACCAAGGGAAAATGAAAATTGGTTTGGGAGAAGGAAGGTTGGAGGAAAGGGAGGATAAAAAGTTAAATAAGCACCACCCCCCCCACTGAGGAATCACCATGAAATACTAGAGGAAAGCGATGAGGGATAATCTAGTGGCTGGTGTGAAACCCTTATCACCCTTTGGTCAGGGGTTCATATATCATGGACCCACTGGATTTTATAGGTTGTCACCCAACATATAGGTTATCATTTTCCGAAACAATGTTTATATAATTTCCAAAAAAATATGATGGATATTACTGAAATAAGGTTAACCACTATATAAATATATAACTATAGTTTTTAATGCAATACAAATATATTAATACTTCATCCATTTATATCCTCATAGATATGTACATGGTGTATGATTTATCCATAATACAATTTGTAGGATTCAGAAATTATGCTACCTTATCATCAAACTTAAACTCCTAAGGTCCACCCATTATTATTCATTGCCAAAATCCTTAATTATGGTTGTAATGAAAATGTGAATTATTAGATGGGTATCAACCAGGAGTGTAAATCCAGGTTCTCAAAAAAGAAAATTTTCCCCTACCATGTTATTCACATGTTTGGTATAACACACATTATTGGAGTTCTTACCATAAGTTAATTCTATGATATAACCCCTTGAAATTGTTGAATCTAGACATGGATGTATTTCTAGGAAGACCCAAATAGTATCTACTTGACTAAAATCATTTCTTGTTCTTATATACATCTCCTAAAATCAAACCTTTAATTTTTTTATAATAATTTTTTTCCTAAATATAGTTCCCAAGTTTTCTAATAAAAACACTTTGATAACAACATTAGAGACCCAACCCCAGAATTACCATATCTAGTGTCTACAACTAATAAATTTTCATGATTACATGGAATCAATTATAGATATATAGAAGAGTTTTGTAGTATTTCCAATATAGATACACATAAGAGTAATTTGTTACAAATTAATACATTGATTACAAAATAATGTTTTCCATTATTTAAATAAAATTACTTTTTTACCAAATAGAATATACATTGATATATTTCTTAGTAAACCTCATAGAATCATAAGAACGATGAAAAATAAGGGTGAGCTTATATACACAGTAAGTATCAAGTATTACGGACAAAAATATGAATCTATGAGAATAGTCAATTTGTAAAGGTAATAAAAAATGAAATATTCAATGTAATTAGTAAATATATACGGAAGTGAGTACATTAAAGAGTAAGTTAAATAACAGAGAAAACATTCTATGTAAATAATTAGTTATGAAAATAATAAATATTGAAAGGTAAGAGACTGGGGATTTATGAAATTTATTTTATAATCTGGGAATAAAGTGTATCGTTATACATTTTAATTGTGAAAATTAAATTGATAATAAATATTGAATTAAATTGAAAGAAATTATTAATTACAAGATTTCATGTTTGAAGCTCATGAAAAATTATACTATAAATATCACTCATCTAAAAAATTTTAAATTATAGGAAGTAGAATTTCTAATTTTTTAACTAATTTTCCTCATAAGAGAATCTTTATGAATTGTAGGGATATATCATATCATTTCCTCACCTATAAATAGAAGTCTAAAACATTTTTTAGGTTGAGTAATCAATTTATCTAATAGATAATACACCCTATAAATTATAAATATGGAATAAAAAGTACAATTTTTTCAATATTTCCATAGTGTAGGATAACTAACCCCATGTGTCGATGAAATTGATTAATGTTGATACTCTTAAAAGATCATTGAAACATTCTCTTTGAAAATAAAATTTTATATAATCCAATGTGTCTCATACAACATTGAAGCCTTTGAATCCCATTTCCCCATGAATTAAATAAAATGTATAGTATCAATAGAATGTAGAGATTAATAATACAACATGTAAAATAAAACGCGATATGTTAAAATTTTATATGGTTTAAGAAATAAACATAGGCATGATAAATTATATAGATAATTAGGGGAATTTTAATGTCAATTGGTCATTAAAAATTCAATATTTCTAAGGGGAATAACAACAGAATAAATGAAGTTAAATTAAATACTTTCATTGACTAAATCAATCAAAAAATATCTAGAGTATTAATAAGGATTACATCAATAACATATATAATTATTGGAGTAATATAAATGGTCGTCGTGATTGGTGAAAAAAATGAACCCTAAGAAATTTCTTTTGTAAAATATACTATTATAAATTATTTTTAAAACAAATTTTATTGAAAATATATTATATTTTTTTATGAAAAATTTAAAAAAAATTAATTTTTTAAGGATAATTTTATGAAATGATTATAGGTAAAATTTTACACACCATATGATGTAAAAAGAACATTTTTTTCAGGTAAAATTCATAAAGAGTACATTTTCTATAAAGAAAAAGGCATATTAAATATAAAACATTTAAAAAAGAAAAAATCAGTGAATGTTTCTTCAATAAATCATTTTAGAGGGGATAAATAAATTTTGAAATACATTTTCGAAAATATGGTTTTTAGAATAAAGCATATTCTCAAACAAAAGAGAGAAATGAAGTCGGGGTTTTATACGAAAAAATTAAAACATTTGAGTACCAAATAGTGAGAAAATTGTACTATTATATAGAAAATTTCATGAATAATAATAGAATAGGTAAATTAATTGGATAATAGAATCGAGATATACTAATTTCACTTGATTTAAATTAATGTGTAAACAATCTGGAACAAAATGATAATGTGAACTAAACCGTTGGAAAGACAATAATGTTGATGTGATAATCAATCATTGAGTTGATCAAGTTTGTAAATCTATTTAGAAACCTTCAAAAGAAATGTCATAATAGTGAGAATATTTATTTTATTATATAATCATTGTTAATGAATATTTAATGGGATGGGCCACGTAAATCAAACAAAAGGTCTTGAGGATGGATATTACAAATTATTTAGGTAATGTATTTTGATTTCACCAAAGAGATACCTTGGATGGCCTCATGAACAATGGGAGGATTCTAGAATGAGGGGAGGGATGTTTAAGATCAATTTGGGTAGAGATATTCCATCCAATGTGTCTTTAGAGGTGTTAATAAGTGGGAGGGCTAAGTGACTTTTCATAGTGGAGGAGGAGTGTCGTTCATCTAAATTTTTGAAAAAATAATTCCAACCTAATATTGCCAATTACATGGGTATCCAATAATAATATAAATTATATAAAAGGTATGTTGGGTTTGAATGATTTTCATCTAATGGATTTTGGAAATGTTCCTAGATATTTTGGCCATTAATGATAATGTTTTGTCCCCTATCAAACTAATTTTTATCTTAACTATTTTAATTATTTTTAATCACTTTCAACAATATTTTTGTTTAAAAATTAATATCACCTTATTTGAAATTATAAATTATTCAGAATAAAAATATTTAATATATATTTAAAAATTCAAATCACCTATGTGAAATAAATTAATTTATACTTTATCACACACAGATTATGACAATGCAAGGTTATAATGTAAACATTTTCATACCTTTCCAATGTTTTTATACAAAAATTAAAATTGAAAATGATTAAAATGACTGAAATTTAATAATATATTTAATATTTTCATAATTATAACTTAAAACTAAAGAGCTATTAATTTATACATATAATTAAATTAGACAAAAAAGAAGTTTTGAATTAAAATTCAGTATTTTTCACAACTCTTAAAAAAATAATAATTCCAATAAAAACACAAAACATTTATCCAAATCAAATTTCAGTATTCATATTTAAATATTTACTTTTATTTTTAAAAATAATATTTCAAAATTTTGGAAAAAACTATTTTTAATTAGTTCGTCACTAAAATAATTTTATAGTTTCTTTACAAAAATATAACATTTTATTTGTAAAATTGGGTTTCTTATTATCTTATAAAAGTAAAATATATTGTATTAATTTAAAAAATATTGAATATTGAATATATATATATATATATATATATTAATATAAATCAATAAATTTAATTTATTAGGATAATATAATTTTTTAATAATAAAAATAGTTTTTTTAAAAACATTTTCATTATAATTAATTGGTTATTATATTCATTTATATTTAATTTTTATCCAATGAGTTCAAAAATATATTTTCATAATTTAGATAATCAAATTCATAACCTATAATTTAACTATTAGGTTATATATCATGAAATGAAATAACAATGTTTTAGAAATATGTTTTTGTTCAATAAAACTCATTTTACATATATCACAAGCTATAAAACAAACTATTTTCCAGGTGTAATGAGTTTTAACATAGTGTTTCATGAATTAAAAGCAATGTAATTGATTTAATTAATTTCAAATAGTAATTTCTTTGTAAATTATTGAGATATTTTATTCCTATAACAGCTTGGTTTTTTGTGTCATACATTGTATTGAATGCAATGTTCATATTTTTGAATTTCCAAGTGCTAAATTCTATCCAATTTAATTAAATTTAAACCTCTATAAATCAAAAATATTTTGGTACAAAATTGGTAGATATTTCCTATGATAAAATTAATCACCATGAAAACAGTTATTTAAACATACTATAGAAAGCATAAAATGGGAAGTGCAAAGGTCACATGGAATATAATATAACTTTGTCTCAATTTATAAGAACATCTATTGATGTCAAATATTTATATACATGGCGTGAAGTTGTAATTTTTTTGGGATTAATTTAGTTCAACATTTATTGACAAGTAAATGATATATGTAATGTTAAGGGACTCAAATTCATAATTAATTGATGATATAAAAGTCCATTGATTCTACAAAAATCAGGGGTTTAGGGAACCATTTTACTCTAATTCACATTATTTGATTCATAGGAATTATTTTACTATACAAAAATATAAGGAAATATAAATATATGATATATTTATATAAACAGAACTTTCAAACATTTTTTTTCCTTTGATAAATCTCCCATTTATCCATTACATCAAGAATTTGATATCAAAAAATTATCATATATTCTTTAAGTTCAAAAAAATATTTTAATGGAATGTATGGCTTATAAAGGGTGAATATACTAACTATTTTTCACTTTCTATTTTCAAAAAATAATATGTTTATGTCATTAATCTCTAAATAGAAAAATTTAAGGTACTGGTTATTTTTTATATTTGGTTTTCTAATAGGTTTTATTAAAATAATGAAAATTTAACCAGTACATAATATTAGAAAGTGGTAGGAATTAATACATTAACTTCATACTGTCATGGGTTCATGTTCCACATCCTTTCTGGAGTTGATGGATTTTCACCTAACATGTAGTATGTCATTTTCTAAATCCATATTAATATAATTTAAAGAATTAAAATAATTGAAACCTTTGAGCTATGGTTAACCACTAAATATCCTTTCTATGATGGTATTCAATATAGTCCCAATACATAATTACATTAACCATTTACTTCCATGTTGTTTCATCCTTCCTCGATGGTACATCCATAATATCATTTATAGTTTTTCGAAATCAAGAAAACTTATGTTCAATCAAAAATACCTTATGTATAACTTCGTCCATTTATTGTCAAAATCCTTCATAATAATTTACAATGAAAATATAAATTATTTAAATTTTGTCCCCTCGGAGTGCCAAACTAGTTTCGCAATATTGCCCATTTACATGTACTCGGTTATGCTCGTTATAGGCTTGACACACCATGTCAATGTTGCTACCCCTAGGTTCATATTTTTCAAAACCACATCAATATATAGTATCACAAAAAATATTATTTAAAAGAAAACCCTTATAATATCTACCATTCCTTAATTTTATATTGATATTCAATATTTATCTTCAAATTATTTATTAGTGTTATGTTCAATAATATATATTCTCCTAAAATTAGTTCCCAAGATTGCTATTAAATTTCACAGGATTCTAACGATATCATCCTGGATGATAAAGTCTTTAAGCTAGTGTCCACTACGATTACATTTGAATGATTATAAGGAATCAAATACCAAAACACTGAACAACATAAATATATTTTTAAACCACATATATATATATAAAAATCCTATATAAAAAATTAATACACGAATTAAAACACAATTATATACATTTCTCTCGAGGTTAAAAAATATATTCACACTTATCTGAACATTTCATATCATTATTAGTACACATAATCAATTTAGTGGGAATGAAACCAAATAAGGTTGATCTCAAATTCTCATTAAAGGTTATGTATAGATAAAAAAATAGTTAATCAATTATAATAGTCAATATATAATGGTAACAACTGAAGACACATTTCTTGTAATCATTAAACTGATAAGGATGTTAACAAAAAATATCAAAATATAAATAACTAAAAGAAAAATCCATTTAAATAACTCGATAAGGGAATATATACATATATGGAAAGTTAGAAACATAAAAACATTCCATTTAGTCAATTAACTGAGAATGAAATTCATCAATTGTTTTTTCTCATTGTGAACTTGTCATTGATATTAAATATTGTATCAAAATGTAGGAAATGATTAATTATTGAAATACTTGTCTTATGAAAATGAAAAACACTACTATTAATATTAATCCCCAACATAGATTAAAACTGTAGTTAGAAACCTATTTAATTAGTGAAACTAATTTTTCTTTTGAGTACTTTTCAACACATCGAGGGGCTATAAAATGTCTGGGGCCCACCTGTTACAGCATATTCAAGGAATAATTCATATTAAGTAATAATTTTAATTAATAAAAATATTACAAATAAAATATTAATATTTCATAAATAATAATAATTTATGAATATTTTCACAGTTTAGGGTAACTAACAATGAGGTTTTTTGACATTTTTGAATAGATATAACATTGAATGATCATTAAACAATTCTCAAGTAAAATAATATTGAAACATTCCAAATTATCAAATCCCAATTTTTAAACATTGAATCGTAATTCCCCAAAGATTTAATGAAACATATAAAAACCTGATAATACGGAGATTAATGATATCACATGTCAATGTAAACACAATATGTAAAAATTATATATTGATTAGGTATTAAATATATCCATGATAAATGATATGGATAATTTGGGAAGATTCATATTAAAATGATAATTGGAAATTGAATATTTTAAAGGGGGATTATAAAGGAATCATAGATATGAATTTAAACACAATATTTTTCCAAAGAAAATTTAAAACATCCAGAGGAATGATAATTATATAATAAGAAGAAAAAATCCATGGTGGTGAAAAATAAATGTTTTTTTCATTGATTAATTAAATGAAAAATATTAGAATCATAATTCACAGAAATAAACATATTTTTTAAAAAAAAAATCATTTAATATTAATTTTTAAAAAACCATCATTAAAAGTTTACCTTTTATATTCTCAATTGATCATTCAGTGAAATGATATCAAGTGAATCAATATATGTTGTATAAGGTAAAATGGATATTCATTTTTCAATGTAAAAAAGATAAAAAATTATTATAATTAAATTGAAAAGAAGATATATTTGAGAAAAGTTTTAAATGAAAGTGAGGAAAAATTAAATTAAAAAATAAATTTGGAAATGTAAAAAAAATAATTTTCTTAAAAAATATGGTTTTTGAAGAAAATGTATTCTCTGAATAAAAATAAAAATTACGTATGCTTTCCTTGAAAAAAATTTCTATAAAATTATCTATATAAAAAGTATGAAAATAGTATCATTAATTTTAAAAGGCCATTAATAACTGGTAAATTATATAATTATATGGTTTATCCAATAATTTTTTATTCATTTCATCAGATGAAAATTCAAGTGTTAAAAATCCTAAACAAAATGAGATTTTAATGTAAACCTTTTAAAAGACTATAACACTGATGTGAGGAGTAATCAATTACTATATTATGAAATTCAAATGTAAACCCATATAAAATAATTGTATATGGAAACATTATATAGTAAAAATTTATTACACATATAACCCTAGTGTATTAATAACAATGACGAAGTAATATAACAAAATTAAATGGAATTAGCATATGAAATTATTAACCACATTATAAAATTTAACTCAAATATATTTAGAATAAATAATTCAAATTGAAAATAATAAACCTAGAATATAAATCAGTTCAGGATACTGTATGAATACATGGATAGTATGTACACCACACAATTTCATATGTTAATTTCCTTATTTATCAAGTTTGAATTGAATTTTTACATTTTTTTCCTATCATTGTTTCATCATATAATTAATTTAAACGAATATTGAAATAAAATATATATTCAATATATATATATATATACTATTTGGATAAATTAAATAGAAAGAATCATTCATGTTTTTATTAGGTTGTATGTACGCATGAAAACTACATTCATTAGATTTTCTTATAAGAAGAATAAAAATCAATTTATAAATATGTATATTATAATTAAAGTAAAATTTTTATTTCATATGTGTATTATAGTTTTATTAAAACAATCATTTATACATTCAATTGATAGGGTGAACAAATTCCATCACATTGAAGAGGTAGTATCCCACACATCCACAAACAATAATATCATATTTACACACAATGGAAATCATACGGTTATGTTTCATATAAATATTACAGAATAATAAATAAATTATAATTAATATATATATCAGACACACATAAACACACACATATATATATAGTGTTCCCTTCCAAATTCCCAACAATGATAGGTGGTATATGAAAAATGGGAAATCGCCACTTTGTGAGGGGTAGTACACCATAGACATAAACAATAGGGTTGTTACCCACTAGATGGATTTGTGTGTAGGTGTTGGAAGAAATCATAACATAAAAATATATCATTATATTTAATATAATGATGTTATTGTATAATCATGGGACAATAACATTTAATGTGATTTATATTGTAAATAAAAAAATGATCATGAAGAAGGATGTAACCTATTATTTGTGTAATAGATTTTGGTTTTCACTAAAGAGATTTCAATGATGTTTTACTTAAAAAGGAAGGGAATAACAGATGACATAATTGTTTTGAGGATTTATTTTTACATATCTTGGTATTAAAATATTTAATTGAAAGGTTTGAATAGGTGGATGGGGTGAGTGCCATTTAAAAGTATAAGAGGAGTGGCATTCATGTAAATTTTTTAAAAAATAATTCCATTTTTGTTTTCTCTATGATAGGTGGCTTAGATAATGAATGAATTTCGATTATAGTGAGTATTTATTATAAATATTACCATATTAAAGCTTTTATACATGTTTCATGGTTATTTTTCACCTTATGTTTAACGTTTAATCCCTTGTTATGTTAATTATTCTCTTAATCATTATAATTAATATTAAACACATTCAATATTTTTTTTCAGAAAATATTTTGACATTATTAGACATAATAAATTATTATAATTATAAATATTTAATCTATTTATGTAAATAAAAATAAAAAATATGCATGAGTTAATTCAAAATTAATCTCGAAGATGGGAAAACAATGTAGGTTTTTAAATTCAAAAATGTTCACCAGGTTTCTCTATTGTTTTAGAAATTTTTTTTATTGAAATTGATTAAAAAGAGCTAAAATATATAAAATGACATAATATTTAGCTAATTAAAATAATAAACTAATAAAAAATTAATTTATCATTATAAGTAAATTATACTAAAAAAAGTTGTTTTGAATTGAAATTTAGTAATTTTTAATATTCTTCAAAAAATAGTAGATCACATAAATATACAAAAGATTCACCAAATCCTGATTTTTTTGTTCCTATTTAATAAATGATAATTGTTTTGAAATATAAAAAAAATATAGTGATAACAATTGTATTTAGAAAATGTACTTCATTAAAAGGCAGTAAAAGTGCCTTTATAAAAATATTAATTTTTGTGTAAAAATAAATTTGTTCTTATCTTATTCCTATCAATTATATGTTATGAATATAAAAAATAATTTATATAATATTTAATATATATATATATATAAAATTAAAATATGTATCTAATAGTAATTAATTTAATTTTTATGGATAAAATGATTTTGTGGGCAGGAGAATTGTTTTTTATAAAAACATTCCCTTTATATTCAATTTGTCCTTTTATTCAATTCTGATTAATTTTTAATGAATGAATTGAACAGTATATTTTCAAAATTTAGTAAATAGTATTCATACCAACAAATTTAATTGTAATGTTATATCTTAAAATGTTACATAATAATTTTCAATAATATATTATTTTTTAGTAAAAATTTGTCTTCTGTGTAAAGAAAGCTATCCAGGGATGTCTTTGTTGGATGTAACAAAAGGTAAATTTGTGTTGCGTGCACTAAAATCCATATGGTATATTTATTATTTTAAAATAATAATTATATTATAATTTTTTTGGATATTATATTTACTTAAACTCTTGGAGTTATGAATCATGTATGTTATCAAATAGAATATTCTAATAATAGAATTATGACGTGTTACATTCCCCCATCCTTAATTAAATTATGTCCTTTAAATTTAAACATAATCCTAATAACAAATTGTTTCATATTCCATATGTTTAAATACCACAACATGATAAGGGTTCATAAAAAATCCTTTTGAAATTATATATTTTGGAAGTAACATGGTAACATGGAAAACATATAAATAGGTGTCCACATAAGAGAAAATTAGTGGAATTTAGAAACATTTACTTGGTGGAAATGTGTAAATATTTATACGATGTGATTGAGATCATCAATCAAAAAAATGATAATGGTCAATAGGATATTGAGGGAATCAAAGCCATAAATACTTTATAATTTATAAGACTACCAGTTCAATAAATATTAGGTTATTAGGAAAAAACATTACATTAAGTTAATTTTCCAAATTTTAGTGTAATTATTTTACTTCCACTGAATATAAGGAAATATACATTCTTACCATTCATCTATAAACAAAATTATCATCTTTTTTATGTGATTTTATCAATTGAAAAATTATGCATTACTTCTTATAATCGATATCCAACAATGTAATGTGATTCCCGAAGAATTGAAATTAAATTTTATCTAATTGAAATGACTATAAAGAGGGACAAGTATAACTATTGGTCTATAACTAATTTCCAAAAAATCATAAAAATTTAATGCCTAAAATTAAAAAGTTATAGTACTATTTAATTATTAAAATTTATTTACCAAATTATTTATATAAAAGAAAGGAAAATTTAAAAATTAAATCACAAAGTCCAATTGAAGGTGTGAAACACTTATTGTACATTGATCATGGTTTATAGTCCTGAATCCTATCCAAACATAATGAGTTGTCACCCGATAGATTTTTTATCCATTTCTAAAACCATATGTATATAATTTCCAAAATAAATATGATTCACATCCCTGAAATAAGGTTAGTAACTATATAACCTTTTTAAAAAACATTTTATCAAAATCCTCAAATATAAATTATTCGACCCTTTATTTACACATTGTTTTTAATGTGGTCTTTGGTTTATCCATAATTTCATTTGGAGGATTGCAATGTCAGGATACCTTATCATCAATATAACCCAACATAGAATTATCCATTGTCATTCATTATCAATATCCTTCATGTTTTCATGTAAATAAAGTTTTCATTGTCCAACAAATATCACCCAGAAGTGTCAAACTAGGTGTACAGAAAGGATAGTAGTCATATAATAAGTTATGCTCATTTTAAGCCTGAAACATGATATTAGAGTTGTTACCCAGAGGTATATCTGTGTTAGAGACACATTAACATGTAGAATATAGACATGGATATATTTATAGGATGAACCATATATTCTCTTCCTGAGAAAAATTATAGGATGATCTTATATACATATCATCATCTTCTACCTTAAGGATATGTTCTCTAATATATAGTATCCAAAATATAGTGCGCAAGATTATTACTAACCGTCCTTTGATACTAACTATAGAAAAATGACCCTAAAATTCTTGATTCCAATTTCTACTACCAGTACATTTTAATTAATATAATGAATCAAATCCCAATGGAAGGATGTGTGTACTAGACATGATAAACTATATAAACACATGTGTTCTGTATATTTAGAGGCTATGGGATTCATTGGACCACCCGACATGGTTTGATCTGATCATGTAGATTGTGTTTCATAGATTCTTCTAACCCTAAATACATACTTTTTACTCTATATTTAGAGGCTATGGGATTCATAAAATCTTTTGAGAACATCAAAACCCCAATGACCTCATTATCCATACCTCGTGAAAATTTTTTGTTCATATAATCATCCCATTTAATGAAAATATTCCCTGATATTCTCTTCCAAGGGTGGAAAAAAATTATCCGATAATAAATCTTACTGCTAGATGTGTATGTGTTCCACCTGCTCGGAAGGCTCATCTTGTTCCTGACCGTATTTCCATTGCACCCATACTTGAGAAAATGACTGCCTTAGATATCCTTCATTCCTCAATAAAAATTACAGAGAGTGTCCTACCCAATGGATGCATTTACCTCTAATTAAACCTCCTCATGAAGAATAATATGTTATGGATATGAATCATATCAGAAAAGATGAAATATATAGATGATTTTGTGTATGGCCTGATACATTTTATGTAACTTCAACTAATAGTCTACCAAAAATACTCCCTCCAAAATAAATAAGGGCCCAACATTATGAGTTCATAAATTCCCTTAATTTAAAATCCATATATTCCCTAGTCTATGTGAATTATTAACAAAAACCAGACTCCCTACCTCAAAATATATTGTTCAAAAACATTTATCATTATTGAAATTCATCCTAGACTGAGATATATACATATTATTTCTAATATGTTGAACATGTTCTGAAGTCACATGATCATGGAAGGGACCCTGTAGTGTGGATATTCTTGTATCTATCTAGGATAGTGGTGAACTTTATAAACTATGTTATATGGCCTCATAAAGATAATTATATATTTTTTCCTTGAGTCCTTTGTTTTAATTGAACTCATAAATAGGTGACTATTTCTCCAACATATCTCTAAAATCACGAAAACATACTTGAAGAAAATATTCTAAAATATATATCATACTCACTGAATGAAAATCATTCTATGGGTGGTAGTATGCACTAAGGTGTACCTTTAAACTCATTTCCTATAGCAACCCCTTATAGAAATATTGATTTAAAACAAGTATCTCTTTCTGATTTGATAAAAATGGAACTTTGTGGGGGAGTTTTTTCTAACAAAAGTATAGCATGCTGAGCCCAAACACTAAATAAAGGATTCTATTATATGAATGTAACATGTCACATATGTCGATTTTTTCTGTCATCACCCTTAAAAAAACCACCACGAGGTGATTTATATATTCATGTAATAAATTCAATGGCAACATCATCCCGATTCCACATAAGAATACGTTACAATTGTAAAAGACTCATTGTTCGTTGGTGTTCAACATTCACCTTATCATTAGTGAAACAATGTATGAAAAATGACAAATTCCTCTCAATTAAACCATGGAACTATTTTTAGTAGTGTAATTAAAGATATATCATGGAATGATTGGTTTGTACATGCCATATTAAGGAATATTAATCTAGAATCAACTCTTTTTGGATGTTAGTAAGAACCCACATCCATCCATGAATGTACAATGATCTACCGTAGGACCCAAAACTCAGGATATGATAGTTCCCTCATAATCACACTCTCTATAAGTGAATAGGTCACTAGTAATGATTAATTTAAATGTTTTCCAGTATGGTCATGAACCTCAATGATTATCTCAATAAACAGGTCCTAAATATTATACTCACTATAGGCCTCCATAGCTGAATCAACACGTTAATTTCACTTTTGAAGCATATTTTTTATATCAAGTTTGAATTAAACAAGTTATTGATTCCATATTCATTTATAAAGATTCCTGAAATTATGGGATAATATGTACATGTTGCTTTCCTGGTCCATATACCCCACAAAACACTCTCCCAGTAAGTAATACCTATATTGTCCTAAGGAATGAAAAACATTGTCTCAATATAGATCATGCATCATGTCAATCCTTTATTAATGTGTAAACTGGTGAGATTCTTAAATTTATATGCACTTGGAATACATTATATCTTCTCCAAGTTTAATTCCTGATAGATAAAATTAAACAGTATAAATTTACCTGAATCTAGAAAAACCAAGATTGACGCTAATGCCATTATGTACATTGTATAAAATCCCACCCCGTCCCATTAGCTTGAGATGGAATTTGAGTGATACATGGACCTAATCGACGTTCCTAGGTTCCAAAGGCTGGAAATAAATGACAAGGGATTAAATAATCATTGTGGAATGATTTTCCCTTAAGATAACATCAACTAACCAAATAAGGCATTACCAACAAAGCTACATGATCCAGGTCAACAAAACAACCCAACACATACATTACCAAGATACAAGAATATATTCCATTAAAATGATAAATTCAATTACATTGAAACCAAATATTAGAGTACTAAGCTAAAGACTAGACATCAAGATCCCGAAGAACAAGTTTATCAACCATATCTCTACACCATGCTCCATGCTCCATGCACCACAATATCACCAATGAATAATGTTGAACCACTAGAAAAATGAGAGGCTTTACCCCTACCTTTGTGCTGGAATACAACATTTGAGAAATCACCCATGTTCCAATGTATGGGTGAGTAATGATAATCAATATGATTTTCCCAAATGACTTCCCTACACACACCACTAGGAAAAACCCATTAACATATTTATATAAAGAAATTTAGGTAAAACTTTAAATAGTTCAACCATTATCAAAATCCAAACATACCCTCACCATGCTAGGACAAAAACATGAAATCCAAAACTATTTTATAATCCATAACACCATCACACATTAGCCCAACATATTATATCTTGAAAAGAAACACACAACAATGCATCAAAAATGGTGGAACATCCATCCAACCCATTCACTACATTTCCAACTAGTGGTTCTTTCCAACCACTATCCATAATAGTGGCTCTTAGTTACACTATATATAATCTTTTATAGTGAGACTTCCTACCCACATAAACACAATCAACACATTCTATAACTCTTAATCAACCAACAATCATAGAGCACCAAGGACACAAAATAAGAACACAACCATTTCCAAAACATGCTTATTCACTACAATAAATAACCCATTTATTGAAGACACTATTTTACCATTTCCATGCCATATCCACTTCCAATAAAAACAAATTTTATGGAATAGAATTTTAATAAAACATTTTAAAATTCCAATCCACGAAATGAATTTTAAAATATAAATTTTAAAATCAAATTACAAAACACTTCTTTAACCAATATCCCATTCCTCCAAAAAATCAAAAAATACAAAAACATTGGGTTTCCTAGATGATTTTTCACATAATATTCACAATTAATATCAATAAAAACGAATTAATTGTACCGAAAATAACTAGTTCTATCCAAGGGTATATTAGGATAAATCCACCTACTCTTAGGTTTCTCGTAAAATTGATCCACAAGAAACTGCTCCCAAAATCCGGAAAATGCACTAATAAAACCACTATAGATCCACTTTTCTATCATCAATAAGCCTTAAAATAATCAATTTAGGCTACAAAACACAATATCTACCCATAACTGGTGTATATCTAGAAAATAGAGAGAGTGTAAAGAGTATATCTAGAGAAAACCAAAGAGAAACAAATAGAATAGACTTTTTAGGGAGAAACCTCCTACAAACAACCTTAAAATCCCATTGAATTGCTTCCCAAATGAGTTGGAGACCCCCTCAATACCTAGACGACCAAAAATTCAGATGGAGGATCTAGTGGGAGAAATTTTGGAGTAAAATAGCTCAATACCATGTGAATATTGATTTAAATAATTCCATTTTCATGTGGCCTCAATGTTATCCCAAATGGTTGGGGAAACCGTCTGCTAACTGTGTGAATGCCACTACCTCAAGAGAAGTTGTCTTACATGGTTGTCTCAAACGGTTTGTAAAACCATGAAAACCCCTTTCAATGCTAACTACCTCCCCCTAGAATAGATATAGAGATAACATTCATGATTTCCCTAACCATGCTCAAATTGTACACCCTTAGAAAAGCCCTCATACTTATTCAAAACCCTTCCAAACTCTCCCATCCTCTTTCCAACTCATCCCAATCACATTAAAGATATTAAATGGTGTAAAAAGATAAATTCATAAAAATGGTGGTTCTACATTCTCCCCGCCATTGGAATTTCCATCCTCATAAAGTAGAAAACCATATATATGTCGAGAGATCGTGGGCCATTTCTCGTCCATTTCTTTCTCTCGCACCCAAATCACCCCCTAAATCTGACCATGCTTCCACATAACATGAAATTATCTGTTGTTTTTACCATGAAATACATTCTCATACCTATCTATAACCTAGTCTGACACGTTCACCAAAGAATCTTCTAGTTATCGACCAACATGAAACTAATTAATTACTTGGTCATGATTTTGCAGATACTTTTCCAACTATAACTCATAAAACACATTGTTAACCTAACTAAATCATAGTTGAAAATTCAATCAATAATCAACCTCACCAATCCACTCTTGTATCCCAAATGGCCCAATCTTCCATTGAGATATCATAATCTACTTTCCAAACCGATGGGGTCCCAATCTTGGAGAGATATTTGAAAACATATGATCATCCAAATCAAATGAAAAAGGCCAATGATGATGTCTTTATACAATTTCTAAGGACATTGATCTATCGCCATACATTTTTTATTAGATTTATCTTCTCTATAGTCACTTAGACAAGGCTCAATCTAATAATTGAATTCTCACATGTTTCCACCCAACATAGTGAATAATTACAATGATTCCCATACAATGCCTTAAGAAGTTCCATATGTATTGATACTAGATAAATGAAATTAACGAATAACTCCCCCATTGGTAAGTGATCCTCTCACAATCCACCAAAATCTATCACACAATCCCTTATCAAATACTCTAAATTCTTTATTATCCTCCTGTATTTGCCATCCTTCTGAGGTTGATATGTCATGATCATTATCAATTTTTCCCCTAGGGATTTATATAAGTATTTCTAAAAGAAATATGTGAACCTAGGATCTTTATCTGGAAAAATCGAAATGGGAACACCATACCTCTTTACCACATCCCAGATATTGATTTTTATTAGATCCTCCACTGTATGGGATTCACAAATAAGATTGAAAAGGGATGAATTTGTGATTTGGTCCACAATCACCAATATGACATCACACATCCTAACTATTACTGGGAGACCCATCAAAAATTCCATCTTTATTTTCTCCCACATGAAAATTGGAATAGGTAAATATTTTAAACATTCCTACTAGTTTCTGATGGTCTATCTTAACTTGTAGATAATTAAAGCATCTAGAGACAAACTAGCCCACATCACCTTTCATACAAGGAGACAAAAATTTATGTTTCAACACCTAATAAGTCATTAGAATTATAATAATCATATCCGACATTGAATGATGATAAGCTACAGGAAGTTTCTCCATGCAAGAAACTCGTACAAATATCTGATTCCGAAAAAACAAAATAGAATTTCAATTAAATTCCCAGGCCTTAATGGTATTGACAGTATAGTGTTTCTACCTACTCACAATATAATCAGAATTAGATATATGTTCCTCTGTAGCCCAGAAAATCAAGTTAAGTAACAATAAAACAACAATAACTACCGATATATTCCCATAGTCCTCACATTCTAACTACATGTTAGCTTTGTAATACATCTACTGCCATAATTCTGACTACTATTTCACCACCTGAGCATTTGATTTCTTAATTAATGTATCTTCCACAGAATTTCCTTTTCCCCCATCAATTTTCACATGCATGCTGCATCTGACTGTCCATATTCCAACTGAAATACTTCTTGGAGGACCTGTTTATTTTCGTTGGATGTATCCAACTGAAAGAAATATGTTCACATTAAAGTCTTATGTTCGAAACAAGAATCATCCCGAAGGTTCTATCGTAAACAGTTACTTAGCTCATGAATGTATGGATTTCTTTTCAATGTATTTGTCTGATCTCACTACAAGAATGAACAGACCAATGAGAAATGAAGAAGAAAAATATGAGAAAATTGAACCCAGTTTTCCATCACTTCCTCAAACAGGAGGAATTCTTGGATCATATACATTGAAGACATTAATCCATGAAGAGCGGGAGATGGCACATCGCACAGTTTTGTTCAACTGTGATTTGTTCGATGACTATATCAGGTAACAAAATTGAATATGTACATCTTACATATATATCTGTTAAACTATTCATATTTTTTTATCTACAGGGAACATAAAACAATGATAAATAGGAAGCATCGTTCTTTATCTTTGAGAAAGAGAGAGACTTTGCATAGCAAAGAGTTTTCTTCTTGGTTAAAATTGAAGGTAAAAATATTACTCTTTAAATTAATTATTCCAATATTTTCTTAAGTTTAACTGTCATTTATATTGCAGGTATTGAGTTTGTCTGCTGACTCTATCTCTGAAGAAATAAGAGCTTTAGCTTTTGGTCCTAATACCGTGGTTCGTGACTGTAAATCAATTGTTATCAATGGGTACATATTTATTTTCACTGAACGAGCCAAAAACATGAGAACACAACATGATGGTATTATGGTTAATGCCACAATTGATTGTTATGCCAGTGCATCAGATAGTAGACTACGACTTGAAAATGTGGGTTATTATGGAGTCGTTGAGAAAATAATAATATTGGATTATTACTCTCATGGACGAGTCACAATGATGAAATGCCATTGGTTTGATTCTATGACGAGACATGGCACATTTATTGATGATTGTGGATTTCGAGTAATTAATATGACCCGCACTCATGCAACCGAATAACCATATGTGTTGGCATAAATGGCTAAACAAGTTTTTTATGTCAAAGATCAACATCAACCTGAATTTGGTGTCATAGTTGAATTAATTCCAAGACATATTTTTGATGATGCTGATGATGGAATTGACACTGTCCCTATTGCCATTGGAACCAATCCATTTATTTCTTTTGAGGACTCCAATAGCCCAATTGTTAGAGTTGATTGTGAACCTGAAGTTGTGGTTGGAAATATATAGAATCATTCATCAATGTTCTCAATTCTTTTGGTTTACCACGAGTTGGGTTGTTAAGGTTGGTAATATTCATATTTATTTAGTATTGATCACAAATATGTTTTAGCTGACTTGACCATTATGTGAATTTTCAATGTTTATTGGTTGCTGTTTTATTTGAATTGCATTTTCTAATTTGGAATTGAGCTGTATTCAAACCAAATCAAACAATATTTCTAACTTCGTGAACATTACAACTTGTATGTTTTATTAAATTCATTCAAGCTCTTCTAAAACAATTGATAGGTAAATTACCAATGAATCCCCTCATTCCCTCATATATTTAGTTTTTTGGTTTACACATTACTTTTCTTTTTCTAATTAATTACATATTTGTTTTCAAATGTAGGAAATGCAGCCAATTGAAGAGAGACGAAGAAAAAAAATGGCGGAGAACAATCGTCGGATGGAGGAGATCGGCATTCCACCATTAGTGCCTACAATGAGTACTTTATTTCAAATATATATATATATATATATATATATATATATATTTACAGAATATATAATGTCATGTGATTAATTTTTTTTGTAAACGTTTTTGTAGGATCCACCATTAGGTCGACAGTTATTCGACGAGGAGCCTAGTACTGGTCCTAGTACTCAGGCCAGTGGTACGAGGAGGGTTCGTACCAGAGGTGTACGTAGAGCTGCACGTGCCCAACTAGACCCTGCCCCTCCCACTGACATTTCATCCTTCCCACATTCTGATCTTGTTGTGTTGTTAGGGACACACGGGGTATTTAGGCCTCCCATGTTCTCACTACCTTCTGCATCTTTAGTCCCATCATTTTCACATCCCATGATGATTCCCACTCCATAGTCAGCATCATCTCATACAGCTGTTCCATCTTCTTTTCCTTCTACTTCTGTCTCTCCGAGCTTTTATATTCCATCGTCTTCGACTCCTGTTCCACCAGAGGGTGTTCCATCAGGTTCTGTGGATCCGGCGCCACTCATTGATCAGACTAGCGCAGGTATATTTATAAACCCCTAACAAATTTTTATAGCAATATTTATTTTCATTATAACATGTTTTGATAAAATATTTGTTTTTCTTTCATGACAGATACATCTACTGACAGGAGGTGGGGGCGGGGCCGTACACGCATGCGTTCGGTGTGGAACTGTCGCACACTGGTTATGGTGGAATATAATGAAGACAATCATATGGTTGAGAAAACAGGGCAGCAATGTCGGAGTTTTCTGGAGACGCTTTCCAAATACTCTGACATCATTTCCGTCCGCCCGCTGTCGTGGAGACATTTGTCACATGAGGTCAAAGATAGAGCTTGGGCAGAGATATGGGTAAAAAAAATCTGTTGTATTTAATGCCATGAATTATTTTTGTATTTATATGAATTAATATTTTGATTTCAGCTTCGATTTAATTTTCCTTATGGTGAGGGTGCACGACTGGAACGTCTAAAGGATTTAGGCGAGCTTTGTAGAGCCTACAAGAATGAGCTGTATATTGGCAGGAGTTCTAGATTTGGCACTGAGTTAGAGGCAGTACCAGTCATGGATGATTGTCCTATAGAGCAGTATTGTCAGATGATTACTCATTGGACGAGTACCCAGTTTAAGGTATGAATTACATTTGAGGTATTTAAATAATAACTTTCAAGTTTTTCATTAATATTATCCTTTGAATTATCGAATTTTATTTAGGAATCATCTGGAAAAAATAAAAAAACATTGATGCAAAAAAATACCTCCATACACTAGGACGCACGACGATGCCGGATCTTGAGAGGCAGCAGGTATGACAATTGTTTATAATTTTTCCTTACGACATAAATTTTCTTTTGTTTCCTCAATTAATTAATAATTTTCTAAAGTTTTTATATAACATTTGTATTCATTGTCATTGTAGAGGCAAGTACAAAATATTGAAGGACTTGTGCCTCGAGCAAAACTGTTTCGCTCGAGTAGACGAAAAAAGGATGGAAGTGCTGTCAACGAAGCGACTCAGCAGCAGATTGTAAGTTTTAATCTGTTGATTTTATATTTTAATATCTATTTCGTAACTTAATAATATATTTATATTTCTAACTGGATGCTTTAGTGGCCCTCGATGCCCAAGAAGCAGACAATTTTGGGTCATCTGATCACTTACATCAGGTGTTGGGAGAGGATCATTCTGGCAGAGAACGCTGCCGACCAAGGATAGCCCCGACGAGGTATTGGCCTGCCTCAGGTACAAGTTGTAGTGCCACCGAGCTGCAGAAAGTTAGGGCACATGCAGAACAGGCTGAGAAAAGGGCCACAGAGATGGCAGAATAGTCTGCTAGGGCAAACAGTGCATTTATGAAATTTATTGAAGTTCTACGTCCAACACTTCCAACAGAGGCCAGCCCAACGATTGATGAATACATGTCGTCGATAATTTCTATATATGGTGCACCAGGTGGCAGTTCCAGTGGTGGTCAGGCCGATGTCCAGCTTGAAGATGATGATGGAGAGGAGTCTGATGCGGATGAGGAGGGAGATGAGGAGGGCGAGGAGGAGGGCGAAGGCGAGGAGGAAGGCGCTGTGGACGGTGAGGACGATGAGGAGGACGATGAATAGGGTGATGATGATGATGATGATGGTGATGGTGATGCTGATGTGGGACATATTGATCCGTTACATTTTTGACTTATATTACTGAGATTTGATGTTTAATCTATTCTAGTTGTTGGTTTTATCTAGACTCGTAGTATAGTATTGGAGTTGAGTTATTTTTATATATTTTCTGTTTTTATGAATGTTGTTGTCTTTTAGTGGTTGTGTGTTTGTGAACACCCTGGACAACCCCCCTCATTCTTGGACTGTGGACAACCCCCCCGGACCACGAACACCCCACAACCACCCCCCGGACAGCCCCGTGGACAGCCCCCCGGACAGCCCCCCGTACAGCCCCCAACCCTCCACCCTGGACCCCAGATAGCCCCCCGGACAGCCCCTCGGACAACCCCCCCCCCCCCCCCACCCTCCCCCTTGGACCCTGGAAAACCCCCCAAACACCCCCCGGACAGCCCCCTGAACAACCCCCTGAACAAACCCTGAACAACCTGCTGAACAACCCCCGGATAGCCCCCTGAACAACCCCGGACAACCCCTTGAACAACCCCCAAACACCCCCTGGATAGACCCCGCACAGCCCCCCCACCCTCCTCCTTGGTCCTCGGACAGCCCCCCGGACACCCACCGGACAGCCCCCCCCCCCGGACAGCCCCCTGGACAGCCCCCCGTACAGCCCCCAACCCTCCACCCTGGACCCCGGATAACCCCCCGGATAGCCCCCCAGACAGCCCCCCGGACAGCCCCCCGGACAGCCCCCTGGACAGCCCCCCGGACAACCCCCCGGACAACCCCCCACCCTCCCCCTTGGACCCCGGACAACCCCCCAAACACCCCCCGGACAGCCCCCTGAACAACCCCAGACAACCCCCTGAACAACCCCTGAACAACCCCTGAACAACCCCTGAACAACCCCCTGAAAACCCCCCGGACAGCCCCCTGAACAACCCCGGAAAACCCCCTGAGCAACCCCCAAACACCCCCAGATAGACCCCGCACAGCCCCCCCACCCTCCTCCTTGGTCCCCGCACAGCCCCCCGGACACCCACCGGACTGCCCCCCCGGACAGCCCCCCGGACAGCCCCTCCACCTTCCTTAACTTCATTAGCTCTAAAAAGTTTCATAGCACGATCAACTGAAATCTAATCCATACTAAATATGATATAGAAATATTCTATATGAATTTCCATAAGATTTTAAGTGAAAACAAAAAGTGACATACAAAAAACTGACCAAACGCATTCGAAATGTGTTGATGCTTTAGTGTAACGCCCCGACCCCAGCTACCCAGAGTCGGTGCATTACTTCGTAACATTGGCATGATCACAAGAAAGATCAAATCCCGAAAGACCGATTGGTTTAGTAGCCTTGGAAACACTAGATATAATCATAAAGTTTTACATTACATTTCAAAGTGAAAAACTACTACTACAACAAAGTCTTCATATCCACACTATTAACCCCTCATAATATCCCTGCAAGTCATTCATAATTTACTTCTTCACTACCTGGGAAAAATAAAACATAGAAAAGGGGTGAGCTCAAATGCCCAGTAAGGATAACAATATAGAGGAAACATTCATAAATAAAAATAAACATTTAAGGCAATGTATAACTAAAACAAAATCCTTTTAAATACGAACTTTCAACATGGTATGGAATAAATAAAATGAAATAATGCCATTTACTTATTCACATGGATATTCTACTAATCGAATAATCACATGCAAAAATCAATAACCACTTTCATAATGTTGGAATGCATAATGTCAAACATTAATTTCATTGTCTAGGCCTCATCCCAAGACCTAGGGGTTACTTCTAACCCGAACCCAACCCGGAGTGCCTCTAATAACCGGACACCAACCCGGAGTGCCTCTAATAACCGGACACCAACCCGGAGTGCCTCTAATAACCGGACACCAACCCGGAGGGCATACTTTTACCAGTCCCTAACCTGGAGGGCTTACTTTAACCAGTCCCCAACCTGGAGGGCTTACTTTTACCGGTCCCCAACCCGGAACATACTTGTTTAGCACATTCATCTGAAGAAAAGTTTGAAATATAACATAAACATTCGGATTAAAACTAGCATACGAAATGTCAATAGTTTCACCATAAACTATGAATGGTATAAAATAGCACATCCACAGTCAAACATATCACAAAACCTTCAATACAATATAGAAGTTTTGTATTATAAAAAATCAACTTCAAATAAGCGTAAAATCCATTAAAGGATGTTGACATAGATGAAATCAAAACACTTTTTAGAGAAATATCTCTTTCTATTTTTGAAATCATTTAAGATCCATATAAAATAAAACATTTTCTTGAAAATATTCTTGTAAGCTTGTAAGGAAAGCTTTGACGATTTTATAACGGCGGAAAATAACCGCACCCGCCGTATAAGTTAAAAAAAACATTCTTATCTTAATTCTGTCGAAAAGGTTAAAAAGGACCTTGTTTTGAAAACGACGGAAAGATTCCTTTATAAACCTCTTACAAAAAGTCAAACAAGGGTATAAATTAATTTAACCCATATTCTTGTAAATAATAAATATGTTTTTAAATACATTTCGAAGAAACATGGATGTGGATGATAATGAAATCCCAGTAGATTATTACGTATAAACGACCTCGGATAATGAAGAGATTGTGAAATAACCCTTACCTTGTACTTTTCCTTGGATGGGGTAGGTTAACCTCCTCTTCTTCGGGTTCTTCCTTTTGATTTGATCAAAAGGGCTCCTTAGGTTTGCTTTCTGATCGAACTAAGGCCTCTAGGTTGTAGTGAGGGATGTTGGGAGAGTATTTGGGCAGAGTTTGGCCGAACCAAAAGGCTTTGAAGGTGTGAAGAAATGAGAAGGAGGAGTGCCCTTTTATAAGAGGGGTGAGGGGCACCTTTGGAAAAGCTAGAAATATTAATTTATAATAAATTGATATTCGGTTTCCAATGGCTCCAAAGTTGACTATTCAAAGGCTAAGGTGGGGATAGGTCGAAAACCACTCAACCAATAGATTTTAGACAGGTTTGGGTACTTATATTAACCTTATCTTTAAGTATTAACTCTAAGTTAATTAGTTTCACTTTTACAATGTCTCTTTGTATTTTTATATAATATGGTTAATAAACTTACTATATACATCCAAGCGACCCCCAAGTGGTCCATTAATGATTAACCTATCATGATATAAGCCTCTTGGCCGAACCTTAGATTTTTAGGAATTTAATATCAATTAATAATATAATATTTGTTTTAAGAACTCTTTTATGTCAATTTTGACACTATTCATTAGTTGATTTTTGTGAAACTCATAACAGATTTATTACTTCGAACAAAGTCAATTAAATCAATCCTAATATATCATATTATCCTAGAAAATTAGTTTAATTCAATAAAAGTTTCATATTATATTTATTTGGGTATTTATAATATCACTTATTTTAATTTTTCACTATTATAGTAATTACTGCATCATTATTGTGTCATAAATAAAATAAATTATTTAATGTCTAAAAATTATAAATAAAATATCATTATGTAGGAAATCTTTTTATATTTCTAATGAATATTTATAATCGAAAATCCAACATGTATAACCCTATGTAAAAATTGTTCTTCTAAAAGATGTAGGCTTATGCCATTTTTATTTTTATTTTAGCTTTATTAATATAATGTGTCATTATCACTTACAAGTGGATCCATGGGGTCCCAAAACAGACCCAAAGATGCCCATGGTCGACCATGTATCAACCAATAGGGTTAAGACACGTTTTAGGGTAATTTAGTATTATTATAATATTATTTTTGTAACCCTTATTTACCGGATTTACCCTTAACCATGGTAAATAAAATATTTACCGCAGTAATTATTCAAAATGTCTAAAAATAAAAGTTACCTATTTACACAATTTGGACATCCTGATTCCAAATATGGAATCCATTTTTCTAAATTCAAAACACAGAAGTGGCAGAAATTAATTTAAAATTAATTCCCGCTGTCAAAACAAAAGGCGTGTTTTTAAGAGATAATAACTATCAAAAGATTGACACTTGTTTATGTTCGGTTTAATTGTAAAATTATTTTCAATGACCAACATTATATTAAATGGTAAAAATATATTCTAAATATACTTTAAAACCACTCAAATTCACAATTTATCACTATTAATTATTTTGATTAAAAAAGTTGTTTTTAATTAAAATTTAGTAATTTTCACTATTCATCAAAATATGAAAGTTATCCGAAATGTACCAAAATTTCACCTTAGGATAAATTCGATATTCCGAATCTAAAAATGAAGTCCATTTTCAAATATAAAATATATATAATTTCAAAAAGTAGGTATTACTATTCATAACGGCTAGTTTGATTAGTTGTGGTGTGTGTTAAAACTCAAGGTTGCGTACAACACACGCTACTGTATTATTCAAAGAAAGCGTACCGTGGAAGCTTGGGATGTTTCATTTTAAATTTTTGATGTCCCCATTTAGTCAAAAAGTTTAATATATTGTATTTAAAAAGGGTTTACTATTAAAAGTTGATAAAAGTGCAATACTGAAAATGAATTTGTTCTTACATTATATCTAAGAAACTCATAATATGGATTCTAAAATTATAAGGATTATATAAAGTTTAAAATTTAGTTAACACTATTCATAACCTCTTTTGAACATCTTGTTTGGTAAGTAATGGTGCGATTGAACTTGTTGTTGCGTGTAGTGAAAGTTATTGAATTATTTTGAAGAAATAACACACTATAAAATCTTGGGGTGTTACATTCTCCCCTCCTTCAATAAATTGCGTCCTCGCAATTTGAAATTGTTCTTCAAAAATAAAAGGTTGAAAGTAGAAAATATATTTGTGGGAAAACCCACATTGGAAATTGGGTTACTAAAATTTAGTCTTAATATGAGGAAAAGAGAAATGAAAGGGTCACCACCAAATTATAATCTCGATTAGGAGAACATTGGTGGCAATTAGAGACATATAATTGGAGGAAAAATGTCAATATTTATAGGTAGTGATTGAGATCATCGATCACAAACAAGTGTATAATTGAGGTCCTTAAATTCATCAATCTATGATGATTTGAAATACCATCGGTTCAACAAAACATAGGGTATTAGGATAACACATTTTTGACGTTTCGAAATATCTTAGTTGAAATCCCACATCGAAAAATGAATTAACGAGGCCTATATTTAAAATAAAGAGTGGAAAGTAAGAAGATTACCGAAAATAACACATACTAGGGTTCCATGTAGGAAAATATGGATATGGAGGAGAAATCTAACCATCAATTATCTGATGGAGAGTGGTAGAGAACATGGCTATGAAAAGGCCAACAATCCCAAAGCCATAAATTAGTGATGATTTAAGGTACCATCTAGGACAACATTTTTGTTCTAAGTTCCTTTTCTTAATGTTGCGGAATTTATTTATGAGATTGGATAAGATCATAAGGAGATATACTTACTTTATAATTAGAGTTTTATCCAATAATAAATTTCTACCACAAACTCATCTTTCACTCTAAAACATAATATAATGTAAATAAAATTCTATTTACACTATTCGTATAGGGTTCCAAAATAAACGAATTTATAATTCATCTACATGATCTTTTAATAAAAACTACATTATTTAATCCAGGACATCTCGTGGGCCATTGGTAGGTGATACACCCTTGTCGCCCTTCGGTTGCGGGTTCAAGTCTCGCAGCCTTGCCGGACGCGACGGGTTGCCGCCCGACCTCTGGGTTGTCCTTTTATGGTAATCCAAAATAATCAAAACTAGAACTATCCAAAATACTTCTGTCCAAACTCACAGTCCAACATTTATAAGGAAGGTAAGCATAATGTAGATCCTTTTTACCCCATAATAGCATATGAATACCTTCATCATGTATTCTTTTAATACACTGAAACATCCTGAATTACCATATTCCTTATTGATTACATTCATGATCCCTTATTCCATATAGATTGCTGGATATACTTCATTAATCCAAAAATGTTTTAAACCCCAACAATGATGGAATATACAAATCATTAATCAGTTCCAAGGTAGTCAAGAATATCCAATATAATTTATCCAAATCAATCATGTATTATTCTAAAATCACTAACTCGGTATCAGAACCATATTATGATTTATCATTCTCTCAACCATATATTTTCCAAAAATTTATCCTTCTATTGATTCACTTTTCTTTGTTCCACACTATCTCAAGTCTTTAATGAAATAGTACTGCAGTACAATCCTTATATACTCCATAATTATTATAACAAGTACATTGTTGATACAACACTCAATTGACATAATCAACATAAGAACTCTAATCATTCCTCTTCATCTGTGGTAGTATCATAACTTGATTATTATCCAATAGCATCATTTTCGTCATAGTCTGATGACTGGGACATAGGTTCGCGTAGTGTCCAAACTCCTTGCAAATGAAGCATTGTACATTTGAAACCATTTTCTTACCCTTGCAGTCATTTACTTTGTGGCCTTTTCCTCCACACTTATAACAAACTCCCATTCCTTTCAGGCAAGTTCTAGGGTGTTTCTTTCCACAGTTACCACATATGGGAAAATTCTTCTTTTCCCTCTTCCCTTTATCCATCTTTCTCTCTTCTATCCTTTTCTTCTCTTGCTTCCCTCCAAAGCCATAGGACTCAGTAAACTCTTTACTTATCTTATCAACACATGATATTATTTCTTCATATGATGATAATACATGGGAGACTATTTCTCTTATAAATTCTAGCTTAAGACCATGAAAGATATGATCCTTCCTTCTCTTTGGATCATGTGCATTTCTGGAGTTCTCATTCCTTCTACTGGGCGCCATTTCTAAACAATGGAATACACTAGATCAGTTTATGAATCAAAATACATAATCCCATACTTATAAAACACTTAACATAAATTGAACTATTTATGGATATAATCCATAATCATAAAAATGTCTCATTTGAGAATGTATATACTCATAAACCCTTCATAATGGTTTGTAAAGAAAATGAGAATTATCCTAAGCATATCCCCCGGGAGTGTCGTAACCAAGAGTGCAGCAAGGCCCGTTGTCGTGCACCAGTTCCCGTTCGAGTCTAGCTCAAAGCGGTGTTTTCGGGTTTTACCCCAAGGTACATCTGTGCCAGAGCCGCCTCTACCTGATCGTATCCAGACAGGGATGTATTGCTCGGAAAACTCACAAAATCTCTACAATACCAAAATTCTAGGAAGTTATTCTATACTAATCCTCAAAGTTCATCTTAGGTCTACGTGCTCTAATCAGAGTTTATCTAAATCTAGCTTCTAAGGTTTGTACTAAACTTCCTCTAATACCAACTGTAACGCCCCGACCCCAGCTACCCAGAGTCGGTGCATTACTTCGTAACATTGGCATGATCACAAGAAAGATCAAATCTCGAAAGACCGATTGGTTTAGTAGCCTTGGAAACACTAGATATAATCATAAAGTTTTACATTACATTTCAAAGTGAAAAACTACTACAACAACAAAGTCTTCATATCCACACTATTAACCCCTCATAATATCCCTGCAAGTCATTCATAATTTACTTCTTCACTACCTGGGAAAAATAAAACATAGAAAAGGGGTGAGCTCAAATGCCCAGTAAGGATAACAATATAGAGGAAACATTCATAAATAAAAATAAACATTTAAGGCAATGTATAACTAAAACAAAAGCCTTTTAAATACGAACTTTCAACATGGTATGGAATAAATAAAATGAAATAATGCCATTTACTTATTCACATGGATATTCTACTAATCGAATAATCACATGCAAAAATCAATAACCACTTTCATAATGTTGGAATGCATAATGTCAAACGTTAATTTCATTGTCTAGGCCTCATCCCAAGACCTAGGGGTTACTTCTAACCGGAACCCAACCCGGAGTGCCTCTAATAACCTGACACCAACCCGGAGTGCCTCTAATAACCGGACACCAACCCGGAGTGCCTCTAATAACCGGACACCAACCCGGAGGGCATACTTTTACCAGTCCCTAACCTGGAGGGCTTACTTTAACCAGTCCCCAACCTGGAGGGCTTACTTTTACCGGTCCCCAACCCGGAACATACTTGTTTAGCACATTCATCTGAAGAAAAGTTTGAAATATAACATAAACATTCGGATTAAAACTAGCATACGAAATGTCAATAGTTTCACCATAAACTATGAATGGTATAAAATAGCACATCCACAGTCAAACATATCACAAAACCTTCAATACAATATAGAAGTTTTGTATTATAATAAATCAACTTCAAATAAGCGTAAAATCCATTAAAGGATGTTGACATAGATGAAATCAAAACACTTTTTAGAGAAATATCTCTTTCTATTTTTGAAATCATTTAAGATCCATATAAAATAAAACATTTTCTTGAAAATATTTATGTAAACTTGTAAGGAAAGCTTTGACGATTTTATAACGGCGGAAAATAACCGCACCCGCTGTATAAGTTAAAAAAACATTCTTATCTTAATTCTGTCGAAAAGGTTAAAAAGGACCTTGTTTTGAAAACGACGGAAAGATTCCTTTATAAACCTCTTACAAAAAGTCAAACAAGGGTATAAATTAATTTAACCCATATTCTTGTAAATAATAAATATGTTTTTAAATACATTTCGAAGAAACATGGATGTGGATGATAATGAAATCCCAGTAGATTATTACGTATAAACGACCTCGGATAATGAAGAGATTGTGAAATAACCCTTACCTTGTACTTTTCCTTGGATGGGGTAGGTTAACCTCCTCTTCTTCGGGTTCTTCCTTTTGATTTGATCAAAAGGGCTCCTTAGGTTTGCTTTCTGATCGAACTAAGGCCTCTAGGTTGTAGTGAGGGATGTTGGGAGAGTATTTGGGCAGAGTTTGGCCGAACCAAAAGGCTTTGAAGGTGTGAAGAAATGAGAAGGAGGAGTGCCCTTTTATAAGAGGGGTGAGGGGCACCTTTGGAAAAGCTAGAAATATTAATTTATAATAAATTGATATTCGGTTTCCAATGGCTCCAAAGTTGACTATTCAAAGGCTAAGGTGGGGATAGGTCGAAAACCACTCAACCAATAGATTTTAGACAGGTTTGGGTACTTATATTAACCTTATCTTTAAGTATTAACTCTAAGTTAATTAGTTTCACTTTTACAATGTCTCTTTGTATTTTTATATAATATGGTTAATAAACTTACTATATACATCCAAGCGACCCCCAAGTGGTCCATTAATGATTAACCTATCATGATATAAGCCTCTTGGCCGAACCTTAGATTTTTAGGAATTTAATATCAATTAATAATATAATATTTGTTTTAAGAACTCTTTTATGTCAATTTTGACACTATTCATTAGTTGATTTTTGTGAAACTCATAACAGATTTATTACTTCGAACAAAGTCAATTAAATCAATCCTAATATATCATATTATCCTAGAAAATTAGTTTAATTCAATAAAAGTTTCATATTATATTTATTTGTGTATTTATAATATCACTTATTTTAATTTTTCACTATTATAGTAATTACTGCATCATTATTGTGTCATAAATAAAATAAATTATTTAATGTCTAAAAATTATAAATAAAATATCATTATGTAGGAAATCTTTTTATATTTCTAATGAATATTTATAATCGAAAATCCAACATGTATAACCCTATGTAAAAATTGTTCTTCTAAAAGATGTAGGCTTATGCCATTTTTATTTTTATTTTAGCTTTATTAATATAATGTGTCATTATCACTTACAAGTGGATCCATGGGGTCCCAAAACAGACCCAAAGATGCCCATGGTCGACCATGTATCAACCAATAGGGTTAAGACACGTTTTAGGGTAATTTAGTATTATTATAATATTATTTTTGTAACCCTTATTTACCGGATTTACCCTTAACCATGGTAAATAAAATATTTACCGCAGTAATTATTCAAAATGTCTAAAAATAAAAGTTACCTATTTACACAATTTGGACATCCTGATTCCAAATATGGAATCCATTTTTCTAAATTCAAAACACAGAAGTGGCAGAAATTAATTTAAAATTAATTCCCGCTGTCAAAACAAAAGGCGTGTTTTTAAGAGATAATAACTATCAAAAGATTGACACTTGTTTATGTTCGGTTTAATTGTAAAATTATTTCCAATGACCAACATTATATTAAATGGTAAAAATATATTCTAAATATACTTTAAAACCACTCAAATTCACAATTTATCACTATTAATTATTTTGATTAAAAAAGTTGTTTTTAATTAAAATTTAGTAATTTTCACTATTCATCAAAATATGAAAGTTATCCGAAATGTACCAAAATTTCACCTTAGGCTAAATTCGATATTCCGAATCTAAAAATGAAGTCCATTTTCAAATATAAAATATATATAATTTCAAAAAGTAGGTATTACTATTCATAACGGCTAGTTTGATTAGTTGTGGTGTGTGTTAAAACTCAAGGTTGCGTACAACACACGCTACTGTATTATTCAAAGAAAGCGTACCGTGGAAGCTTGGGATGTTTCATTTTAAATTTTTGATGTCCCCATTTAGTCAAAAAGTTTAATATATTGTATTTAAAAAGGGTTTACTATTAAAAGTTGATAAAAGTGCAATACTGAAAATGAATTTGTTCTTACATTATATCTAAGAAACTCATAATATGGATTCTAAAATTATAAGGATTATATAAAGTTTAAAATTTAGTTAACACTATTCATAACCTCTTTTGAACATCTTGTTTGGTAAGTAATGGTGCGATTGAAATTGTTGTTGCGTGTAGTGAAAGTTATTGAATTATTTTGAAGAAATAACACACTATAAAATCTTGGGGTGTTACATTCTCCCCTCCTTCAATAAATTGCGTCCTCGCAATTTGAAATTGTTCTTCAAAAATAAAAGGTTGAAAGTAGAAAATATATTTGTGGGAAAACCCACATTGGAAATTGGGTTACTAAAATTTAGTCTTAATATGAGGAAAAGAGAAATGAAAGGGTCACCACCAAATTATGATCTCGATTAGGAGAACATTGGTGGCAAATAGTGACATATAATTGGAGGAAAAATGTAAATATTTATAGGTAGTGATTGAGATCATCGATCACAAACAAGTGTATAATTGAGGTCCTTAAATTCATCAATCTATGATGATTTGAAATACCATCGGTTCAACAAAACATAGGGTATTAGGATAACACATTTTTGACGTTTCGAAATATCTTAGTTGAAATCCCACATCGAAAAATGAATTAACGAGGCCTATATTTAAAATAAAGAGTGGAAAGTAAGAAGATTACCGAAAATAACACATACTAGGGTTCCATGTAGGAAAATATGGATATGGAGGAGAAATCTAACCATCAATTATCTGATGGAGAGTGGTAGAGAACATGGATATGAAAAGGCCAACAATCCCAAAGCCATAAATTAGTGATGATTTAAGGTACCATCTAGGACAACATTTTTGTTCTAAGTTCCTTTTCTTAATGTTGCGGAATTTATTTATGAGATTGGATAAGATCATAAGGAGATATACTTACTTTATAATTAGAGTTTTATCCAATAATAAATTTCTACCACAAACTCATCTTTCACTCTAAAACATAATATAATGTAAATAAAATTCTATTTACACTATTCGTATAGGGTTCCAAAATAAACGAATTTATAATTCATCTACATGATCTTTTAATAAAAACTACATTATTTAATCCAGGACATCTCGTGGGCCATTGGTAGGTGATACACCCTTGTCGCCCTTCGGTTGCGGGTTCAAGTCTCGCAGCCTTGCCGGACGCGACGGGTTGCCGCCCGACCTCTGGGTTGTCCTTTTATGGTAATCCAAAATAATCAAAACTAGAACTATCCAAAATACTTCTGTCCAAACTCACAGTCCAACATTTATAAGGAAGGTAAGCATAATGTAGATCCTTTTTACCCCATAATAGCATATGAATACCTTCATCATGTATTCTTTTAATACACTGAAACATCCTGAATTACCATATTCCTTATTGATTACATTCATGATCCCTTATTCCATATAGATTGCTGGATATACTTCATTAATCCAAAAATGTTTTAAACCCCAACAATGATGGAATATACAAATCATTAATCAGTTCCAAGGTAGTCAAGAATATCCAATATAATTTATCCAAATCAATCATGTATTATTCTAAAATCACTAACTCGGTATCAGAACCATATTATGATTTATCATTCTCTCAACCATATATTTTCCAAAAATTTATCCTTCTATTGATTCACTTTTCTTTGTTCCACACTATCTCAAGTCTTTAATGAAATAGTACTGCAGTACAATCCTTATATACTCCATAATTATTATAACAAGTACATTGTTGATACAACACTCAATTGACATAATCAACATAAGAACTCTAATCATTCCTCTTCATCTGTGGTAGTATCATAACTTGATTATTATCCAATAGCATCATTTTCGTCATAGTCTGATGACTGGGACATAGGTTCGCGTAGTGTCCAAACTCCTTGCAAATGAAGCATTGTACATTTGAAACCATTTTCTTACCCTTGCAGTCATGTACTTTGTGGCCTTTTCCTCCACACTTATAACAAACTCCCATTCCTTTCAGGCAAGTTCTAGGGTGTTTCTTTCCACAGTTACCACATATGGGAAAATTCTTCTTTTCCCTCTTCCCTTTATCCATCTTTCTCTCTTCTATCCTTTTCTTCTCTTGCTTCCCTCCAAAGCCATAGGACTCAGTAAACTCTTTACTTATCTTATCAACACATGATATTATTTCTTCATATGATGATAATACATGGGAGACTATTTCTCTTATAAATTCTAGCTTAAGACCATGAAAGATATGATCCTTCCTTCTCTTTGGATCATGTGCATTTCTGGAGTTCTCATTCCTTCTACTGGGCGCCATTTCTAAACAATGGAATACACTAGATCAGTTTATGAATCAAAATACATAATCCCATACTTATAAAACACTTAACATAAATTGAACTATTTATGGATATAATCCATAATCATAAAAATGTCTCATTTGAGAATGTATATACTCATAAACCCTTCATAATGGTTTGTAAAGAAAATGAGAATTATCCTAAGCATATCCCCCGGGAGTGTCGTAACCAAGAGTGCAGCAAGGCCCGTTGTCGTGCACCAGTTCCCGTTCGAGTCTAGCTCAAAGCGGTGTTTTCGGGTTTTACCCCTAGGTACATCTGTGCCAGAGCCGCCTCTACCTGCTCGTATCCAGACAGGGATGTATTGCTCGGAAAACTCACAAAATCTCTACAATACCAAAATTCTAGGAAGTTATTCTATACTAATCCTCAAAGTTCATCTTAGGTCTACGTGCTCTAATCAGAGTTTATCTAAATCTAGCTTCTAAGGTTTGTACTAAACTTCCTCTGATACCAACTGTAACGCCCCGACCCCAGCTACCCAGAGTCGGTGCATTACTTCGTAACATTGGCACGATCACAAGAAAGATCAAATCCCGAAAGACCGATTGGTTTAGTAGCCTTGGAAACACTAGATATAATCATAAAGTTTTACATTACATTTCAAAGTGAAAAACTACTACAACAACAAAGTCTTCATATCCACACTATTAACCCCTCATAATATCCCTGCAAGTCATTCATAATTTACTTCTTCACTACCTGGGAAAAATAAAACATAGAAAAGGGGTGAGCTCAAATGCCCAGTAAGGATAACAATATAGAGGAAACATTCATAAATAAAAATAAACATTTAAGGCAATGTATAACTAAAACAAAAGCCTTTTAAATACGAACTTTCAACATGGTATGGAATAAATAAAATGAAATAATGCCATTTACTTATTCACATGGATATTCTACTAATCGAATAATCACATGCAAAAATCAATAACCACTTTCATAATGTTGGAATGCATAATGTCAAACGTTAATTTCATTGTCTAGGCCTCATCCCAAGACCTAGGGGTTACTTCTAACCGGAACCCAACCCGGAGTGCCTCTAATAACCTGACACCAACCCGGAGTGCCTCTAATAACCGGACACCAACCCGGAGTGCCTCTAATAACCGGACACCAACCCGGAGGGCATACTTTTACCAGTCCCTAACCTGGAGGGCTTACTTTAACCAGTCCCCAACCTGGAGGGCTTACTTTTACCGGTCCCCAACCCGGAACATACTTGTTTAGCACATTCATCTGAAGAAAAGTTTGAAATATAACATAAACATTCGGATTAAAACTAGCATACGAAATGTCAATAGTTTCACCATAAACTATGAATGGTATAAAATAGCACATCCACAGTCAAACATATCACAAAACCTTCAATACAATATAGAAGTTTTGTATTATAATAAATCAACTTCAAATAAGCGTAAAATCCATTAAAGGATGTTGACATAGATGAAATCAAAACACTTTTTAGAGAAATATCTCTTTCTATTTTTGAAATCATTTAAGATCCATATAAAATAAAACATTTTCTTGAAAATATTTATGTAAACTTGTAAGGAAAGCTTTGACGATTTTATAACGGCGGAAAATAACCGCACCCGCTGTATAAGTTAAAAAAACATTCTTATCTTAATTCTGTCGAAAAGGTTAAAAAGGACCTTGTTTTGAAAACGACGGAAAGATTCCTTTATAAACCTCTTACAAAAAGTCAAACAAGGGTATAAATTAATTTAACCCATATTCTTGTAAATAATAAATATGTTTTTAAATACATTTCGAAGAAACATGGATGTGGATGATAATGAAATCCCAGTAGATTATTACGTATAAACGACCTCGGATAATGAAGAGATTGTGAAATAACCCTTACCTTGTACTTTTCCTTGGATGGGGTAGGTTAACCTCCTCTTCTTCGGGTTCTTCCTTTTGATTTGATCAAAAGGGCTCCTTAGGTTTGCTTTCTGATCGAACTAAGGCCTCTAGGTTGTAGTGAGGGATGTTGGGAGAGTATTTGGGCAGAGTTTGGCCGAACCAAAAGGCTTTGAAGGTGTGAAGAAATGAGAAGGAGGAGTGCCCTTTTATAAGAGGGGTGAGGGGCACCTTTGGAAAAGCTAGAAATATTAATTTATAATAAATTGATATTCGGTTTCCAATGGCTCCAAAGTTGACTATTCAAAGGCTAAGGTGGGGATAGGTCGAAAACCACTCAACCAATAGATTTTAGACAGGTTTGGGTACTTATATTAACCTTATCTTTAAGTATTAACTCTAAGTTAATTAGTTTCACTTTTACAATGTCTCTTTGTATTTTTATATAATATGGTTAATAAACTTACTATATACATCCAAGCGACCCCCAAGTGGTCCATTAATGATTAACCTATCATGATATAAGCCTCTTGGCCGAACCTTAGATTTTTAGGAATTTAATATCAATTAATAATATAATATTTGTTTTAAGAACTCTTTTATGTCAATTTTGACACTATTCATTAGTTGATTTTTGTGAAACTCATAACAGATTTATTACTTCGAACAAAGTCAATTAAATCAATCCTAATATATCATATTATCCTAGAAAATTAGTTTAATTCAATAAAAGTTTCATATTATATTTATTTGGGTATTTATAATATCACTTATTTTAATTTTTCACTATTATAGTAATTACTGCATCATTATTGTGTCATAAATAAAATAAATTATTTAATGTCTAAAAATTATAAATAAAATATCATTATGTAGGAAATCTTTTTATATTTCTAATGAATATTTATAATCGAAAATCCAACATGTATAACCCTATGTAAAAATTGTTCTTCTAAAAGATGTAGGCTTATGCCATTTTTATTTTTATTTTAGCTTTATTAATATAATGTGTCATTATCACTTACAAGTGGATCCATGGGGTCCCAAAACAGACCCAAAGATGCCCATGGTCGACCATGTATCAACCAATAGGGTTAAGACACGTTTTAGGGTAATTTAGTATTATTATAATATTATTTTTGTAACCCTTATTTACCGGATTTACCCTTAACCATGGTAAATAAAATATTTACCGCAGTAATTATTCAAAATGTCTAAAAATAAAAGTTACCTATTTACACAATTTGGACATCCTGATTCCAAATATGGAATCCATTTTTCTAAATTCAAAACACAGAAGTGGCAGAAATTAATTTAAAATTAATTCCCGCTGTCAAAACAAAAGGCGTGTTTTTAAGAGATAATAACTATCAAAAGATTGACACTTGTTTATGTTCGGTTTAATTGTAAAATTATTTCCAATGACCAAAATTATATTAAATGGTAAAAATATATTCTAAATATACTTTAAAACCACTCAAATTCACAATTTATCACTATTAATTATTTTGATTAAAAAAGTTGTTTTTAATTAAAATTTAGTAATTTTCACTATTCATCAAAATATGAAAGTTATCCGAAATGTACCAAAATTTCACCTTAGGCTAAATTCGATATTCCGAATCTAAAAATGAAGTCCATTTTCAAATATAAAATATATATAATTTCAAAAAGTAGGTATTACTATTCATAACGGCTATTTTGATTAGTTGTGGTGCGTGTTAAAACTCAAGGTTGCGTACAACACACGCTACTGTATTATTCAAAGAAAGCGTACCGTGGAAGCTTGGGATGTTTCATTTTAAATTTTTGATGTCCCCATTTAGTCAAAAAGTTTAATATATTGTATTTAAAAAGGGTTTACTATTAAAAGTTGATAAAAGTGCAATACTGAAAATGAATTTGTTCTTACATTATATCTAAGAAACTCATAATATGGATTCTAAAATTATAAGGATTATATAAAGTTTAAAATTTAGTTAACACTATTCATAACCTCTTTTGAACATCTTGTTTGGTAAGTAATGGTGCGATTGAACTTGTTGTTGCGTGTAGTGAAAGTTATTGAATTATTTTGAAGAAATAACACACTATAAAATCTTGGGGTGTTACATTTAGGACAACGATCCATGGGTCATATGTGATGTGTACGAATCAACCCCGCCTCAATCCGAGGCGCGGTGCGGTCGGAACAACTCAATGTGTATGTCTTTTGTTTCAAAAGGACATCATTTTAAGTGAAAAACATCAACAAGCATACGGAAAATTGGCCAAACGCATTCGTATTATGTTGATACTTTAAGACAACGATCCATGGGTCATTTGAGATGTGTATGAGTCGACCCCGCCTAAATACGAGATACGGTGTGGTCAGGACCACTCTAAGTGACTTTCTTTTGTTTAAAATGGACATTATTTTAAGTACATACGGAAAACCGACCAAACGCATTCGGTTTCTGTTGAAACTTAAGGAGAACGATCCATGGGTCATATGTGACGTGTACGAGTCAACGCCACCTCAATCCGAGGCGCGGTGTGGCCGACACCACTCAATGTGTCTCTATTTTGTTTAAAATGGACTTCATTTTTAGTGAAAACAAAAAATGACATACGGAAAATTGACCAAACTCATTCGGTTTCTGTTTAAACTTTAGGAGAACGATCCATGGGTCATATGTGATGTGTACGAGTCAACTCCACCTTAATCCGAGGTGCGGTGTGGCCGACACCACTCAAAGTGTCTCTATTTTGTTTATAATGGACTTCATTTTTAGTGAAAACAAAAAATGACCTACGGAAAACCGACCAAACGCATTCGGTTTCTGTTGAAACATTAGGAGAATGATCCATGGGTTATATGTGACGTGTACGAGTCAACGCTACCTCAATCTGAGGCGCGGTTTGGCCGAAACCACTCAAAGTGTCTCTATTTTGTTTAAAATGGACAGTATTTTGGCCGTTTATGACACCAGAACTGCGTTGTCGGTCACCGCAAGCACACGGCACGTCCGATTGACATTTCGTCTGCTCAAACACTTCAGAAATCACTGTCCCGTATTTTTCGTCTGATTTCAGGCCATTCCGACTTCGTTCGGCCCGTTTGGACCCCCCTCACGCGCATTTACGAAGCGCGTGTATCACTTAAAACATGAATATTGAGCCGTACCGTGCAAACCGCATGTCCGATTGACGTGTCGTCTGTGCGTACACATCAAAAATAATAATTATAAAGTTTCACGGTGGTTTCAGGTCAATCCGAGGTCGTCCGCTATGAATTTGACCGTTGGACGCCCGTTTTGGCCGTTTATGACACCAGAACTGCGTTGTCAGTCACCGCGGGCCCACGGCACGTCCGATTGACGTGCCGTCTGCTCGACCACTTCATAAATCACTCACCCGTATTTTTCATCTAATTTTAGGCCATTCCAAAATCGTTCGGCCCGTTTGGACAACCCTCACGCGCGTTTACGAAGCGCGCACATCACTTAAAACACGAATATTGAGCCGTACCGCGCAAACCGCACATCCGATTAACGTTCCGTCTATGCGTACATGTCACGAATAATAATTAGAATGTTGCACGGTGGTTTCAGCTCAATCTGAGGTCGTCCTCTATGAATTTGATCGTTTGACGCTCGTTTTGGCCGTTTATGACACCAGAACTGCGTTGTCGGTCACCGCGGGCACACGGGACCTCCGATTGACGTGCCGTCTGCTTGACCACTTCAGAAATCTCTGTCCCGTATTTGTCGTCTGATTTCAGGTCATTCCGACTTCGTTCGGCCCGTTTGGAACCCCCTCACGCGCGTTTACGAAGCGCGCGCATCACTTAAAACAAGAATATTGAGTCGTACCGCGCAAACCGCACGTCCGATTGACGTGCCGTCTATGCGTACACGTCACGAATAATAATTAGAATGTTGCACGGGGGTTTCAGGTCAATCCGAGGTCGTCTGCTCTGAATTTGACCGTTTGACGCCCGTTTTGGCTGTTTATGACACCAGAACTGCGTTGTCGGTCACCGCGGGCACACGGCACGTCCAATTGACGTGCCGTCTGCTCGACCACTTCATAAATCACTCACACGTACTTTTCGTCTGATTTCAGGCCATTCCGAAATTGTTCGGCCCGTTTGGACCACCCTCACGTGCGTTTACGAAGCGCGCGCATCACTTAAATCACGAATATTGAGCCGTACCGCGCAAACTGCACGTCCATTTGATGTTCCGTCTATGCATACACGTCACAAATAATAATTAGAATGTTTCACGGTGGTTTCAGCTCAATCTGAGGTCGTCCGCAATGAATTTGACCGTTGGACGCCGGTTTTGGCCGTTTATGACACCAGAACTGCGTTGTCGGTCACCGCGGGCACATGGCACGTCCGATTGACGTGCCGTCTGCTTGACCACTTCATAAATCACTGTCCCATATTTGTCGTCTGATTTCAGGCCATTCCAGCTTCGTTCGGCCCGTTTGGACCTCCCTCACGCGCGTTTACGAAGCGCGCGCATCACATAAAACACGAATATTGAGCCGTACCGCGCAAACCACAAGTCCGATTGACGTGCCGTCTATGAGTACACATCACGAATAGTAATTAGAATGTTTCACTGTGGTTTCAGGTCAATCCGAGGTCGTCCGCTATGAATTTGATCGTTGGACGCCCGTTTTGGCCGTTTATGACACCAGAACTTCGTTGTCGGTCACCGCGGGCCCACGGAACGTTCGATTGACATGCCGTCTACTCTACAACTTCAGAAATCATTGTTCCGTATTTTTCATCTGATTTGAGGCCATTCCGACTTCATTCGGCCCGTTTGGACCCTCCTCACGCGCGTTTACGAAGCGCGCGCATCACTTAAAACACGAATATTGAGCCGTACCGCGCAAACCGCATGTCCGATTGACGTTACGTCTACGCGTACATGTCACGAATAATAATTAGAATGTTTCACGGGGGTTTCAGGTCAATCTGAGGTCGTCTGCTATGAATTTGACCGTTTGACGCCCGTTTTGGCCGTTTATGACCCCAGAACTGTGTTGTCGGTCACCGCGGGCACACGGCACGTCCAATTGACGAGCCGTCTACTCAACCACTTCAGAAATCACTCACTCGTATTTTTCGTCTGATTTCAGGTCATTCCGACTTCGTTCGGCCCATTTGGACCCCCCTCACGTGCGTTTACGAAGCGCATGTATCACTTAAAATACGAATATTGAGCCGTACCGCGCAAACCGCACATCTGATTGACATGCCGTCTACGCGTACATGTCACGAATAATAATTAGAATGTTTCACGTTGGTTACAGCTCAATCTGTGGTCGTCCGCTATGAATTTGACTGTTGGACGCCCGTTTTGGCCGTTTATGTCACCAGAACTGCGTTGTCGGTCACCGCGGGCACATGGCACGTCCAATTGACGTGCCATCTTCTCGACCACTTCAGAAATCACTCACCCGTATTTGTCGTCTGATTTCAGGTCATTCCAACATCGTTCGGCCCATTTGGACCCCCCTCAAGCGCGTTTACGAAGCGCGTGCATCACTTAAAATACGAATATTGTGTCGTACCGCGCAAACCGCACGTCCGATTGACGTGCCTTCTACGCGTATACATCACGAATAATAATTATAATGTTTCACGGTGGTTTCAGCTCAATCTGAGGTCGTCCGATATGAATTTGACCGTTGGACGCCCGTTTTGGCAGTTTATGACACCAGAACTGCGATGTCGGTCACCACAGGCACACGGCACGTCCGATTGATGTGATGTCTGCTCGAACAATTCAGAAATCACTCACCCGTATTTGTCGTCTGATTTCAGGCCATTCCGACTTCGGTCGGCCCGTTTGGACCCCCCTCACGCGCGTTTACGAAGCGGGTGCATCACTTAAAACATGAATATTGAGCCGTACCGTGCAAACCGCACGTCCGATTGGCATGCCGTCTGCGCGTACACGTCACGAATAATAATTAGAATGTTGCACGGTGTTTTTAGGTCAATCTGAGGTCATCCACTATGAATTTGACCATTTGACGCCCGTTTTGGCCGTTTATGACACCAGAACTGCGTTGTTGGTCACCGCGGGCACACGGCACCTCTGATTGACGTGCCGTCTGCTCGACCACTTCATAAAACACTCACCCGTATTTTTCGTCTGATTTCAGGCCATTACGAAATCGATCGGCCCGTTTGGACCACCCTCACGCGCATTTACGAAGCGCGCGCATCACTTAAAACACGAATATTGAGCCGTACCGCGCAAACCACACGTCCGATTGACGTTCCGTCTATGCGTACACGTCAATAATAATAATGAGAATTTTTCACGGTGGTTTCAGCTCAATCCGAGTTCGTCCGCTATGAATTTAACCATTGGACGCCCGTTTTGGCCGTTTGTGACACCAGAACTTCTTTGTCGGTCACCGCGGGCACACAGAATGTCCGATTGACATGCCGTCTGCTCAAACACTTCATAAATCACTCTCCCATATTTGTCGTCTGATTTCAGGCCATTCAGACTTCGTTCGGCCCGTTTGGCCCCCCCCTCACGCGCGTTTACGAAGCGCGCGCATCACTTAAAGCATGAATATTGAGTCGTACCGTGCAAACCGCACGTCCGATTGATGTGTCGTCTGCGCGTACACATCACGAATAATAATTAGAATGTTTCACGGTGTTTTTAGCTCAATCCGGAGACGTGGTGTGGCCGGCACCACTCAAAGTGTCCGTCTTTTGTTTCAAAAGGACGTCATTTTAAGTGAAAAGCATCAACTGACATAAGGAAAACAAACCAAACGCATTCTTAATCTGTTGATAATTTATCCCAACAATCCATGGGTCATATGTGACGTGTACGAGCCAACCCAGGATGAATCTGAGTCGCGGTGTGGCCAGGATAAGTCTAAGTGACACTCTTTTGTTTAAAATGGACACCATTTTAAGTATATACGGAAAAACGACCAAACGGATTCGGTTTCCATTGAAACTTTAGGAGAACGATCCATGGGTCATATGTGACGTGTACGAATCATCCCTGCTTCAATCCGACATGCGGTGCGACTGACACCACTCAAAGTGTCTGTCTTTTGTTTCAAAAGGACGTCATTTTAAGTGAAAGGCATCAACTGACATACGGAAGAACGACCAAACGCATTCGGATTCTATCGATACTTTAGCACAACGATCCATGAGTCATATGTGACGTGTACAAGTCAACCCCATCTTAATCCGAGATGTGGTGTGGCCGACACCGCTCTAACTCTGTCTGTTTTGTTTAAAATGGACATGATTATAAATGAAAAGAACAACTGGCATACGCAAAACCGACCAAACACATTCCTAATATTTTGATAATTTATCACAACGATCCATGGGTCATATGTGACATGTACGAGCCAACCCGGGATGAATCTGAGTCGCGGTGTGGTCAGCATTAGTCTAAGTGTCACTATTTTGTTTAAAATGGACAACATTTTAAGTACATACGGAAAACCAACCAAACGCATTTGGTTTCCATTTAAACTTTAGGAGAACGATCCATGGGTCATATGTGACGTGTAAGAATCAACCCCGCCTCAATTGGAGACGCGGTGTGGTTGGAACCACTCATAGTGTCCGTCTTTTGTTTCAAAAGGAAATAATTTTAAGTGAAAAACATCAACTGGCATACGGAAAACCGACCAAACGTATTCGGATTGTGTCGATACTTTAGCACAACGATCCATGGGTCAAATGTGATGTGTACGAGTCAAGCCCGCCTCAATATGAGGTGCAGTGTTACCGGTATCACTTCAGGTGTATGTATTTTGTTTAGAATGGACATCATTTGAGGTAAAAATATATGGTATAGAAAAAACCGATCAAATTATGAATTGAATTTCGGATTCCACATATAATTGTCATCTAAATTTTAAAATGAATTCTAAATGAATTATGTATGTTTATAATTATGTTATGAATTATACTTTAATTATGGATGTGTATATTTTCAGGATGCATTATATGTGTTGGTTGGTTGGTTTTCATTATTTGTATGTGTTGGTTTGTTCTCTATATGTATGCATTATATGTGTTACAGGTACAATAATTGGATTGAAAAATGAATTGAAAACGAGGGCTTAATTGGATTGAAAATTGAATTGAAACCGCCCAAAAACCAGACCTGCTGTGCAAATTATAGGCTTCTGTGCAATTTGCACCGCAAAGCCTATGCCAACGGTTTGAAAACAGTTGGCATAGGCTCTATGTAGTTGTTTTTACCAACAGTTCAAGGAACCGTTGGTAAAAACACCCTATCCCAATGGTTTGAAACCGTTGGGATACCCTGTTGCATGGTTGTTTTTACCAACGGTTCCATGAACCGTTGGTAAAAACTTTTCCCAACAGTTTGTAAACCTTTGGGAATGAAAATTATTTGTTGATTTCCCAACGGGCCAAACTGTTGGGATAGGTAGATTTTTTCTAACCTATCCCAACGGTTCTGTGTAAACCATCGGGAAAAGCCTTTCCCAACAGCTTACTTCCCCAAGGTTTCCAGAACCGTTGGTATAACATATACCAACGGTTCTGCAGCCTTTCCCAATAGTTTAGAACCGTTGGGAAAGGGTGGATTTCCAGTAGTGAATAGATATTCCCATTTTTAATTGACGTGTGTAGATTATTCTCTAATTATTGAAAGATGTTATGTGTGGAGGAATAAATATATATAGGTGTTAATAACTATAATTGATCATAAAACCCTCATTTACTCATTTTTAACATGTTTCATAGTTTGGCTACACGGTTTTCTAAACCGTACACAAACCATGAAACAACCACATCCAAAGGACACCACCCGAATAAGAAGTGAACAATTTTTTTTCATCATTTTTAACATGTAATGATTTTATATATTAAGTGTTATCAAGTAATAACATGGTTAAGAGGCCTTGGAGGCCCAATTAGATTAAACCATTTGGCCATAGATAGAGAAATTGACCATATTTTACAGTTTGATAAAACGGTGTGGACTCGGCTTCATAGTTTCTACTAACCATGTGGACCACATATTTCCTCAAAAATAAAGTGTGTTGGGATCTGTATAATCAAAATAATTTCGAAAACTCATATTAACTCATTATTATGTTAAAATAATATAAAATTAATGAATAAAATTTAATATAAAAAGTCACATACCTCTAGTAAAAGGTACTTCTGTACATTTTTTATAATATAACAATTTTCCATGCCTATAACCTAACCACCATATATTTTCATAAAATAGAAGTTTTCCTTGGTTATATGTACACCACCATCACATAATTAAAACCATAAATATATGATTTATAATATCATAAATCATTTATCATATTAGAAACCACGACATGAAATGGGTTTTATAAACATTTAGGCATAGTATAACATGTGGATAGTGATTGGGTTTCATAAAAATATTTTCCTCACAAACAATAATGACTAGAAGAATATTAAAGATTATATAAATAGAAAATATCTACATTGACACACTCATAACATAAATAATATTTAATCCTAGATTTTAAATTATTTTGAAAAATCACATGAATCATTTATTATGGAAAATAATATATCATTGAAAGTCATTATATAAAAATAAATATTCATAAATGATTTTGGAAATCCTTTTATTTGAAAATTTACATTGAACATATAAGGGATTATATAAAATATTTATTGTTCATGAAGGTTGGAATTTTATTTTATGTCATATATGTTAAAATATATATTTCAATCCCATTTTCGACAATATACCTACTTGCCTTTTAGGAAAAAAAAAGATTCATTTTAAAAAATTTAAAAAAAAACATGGATAAAAATTATTTTATATAATTTTTTGACTGTATTTAAATGTATATTTAATCATTTTTTAGAAAACATGGACAAAGAAGAAAAAAATTTCAGATGGGAGAGAGAAATAAAGTAGGTTTTTATCAAAAACATTCACATGGATTTATGTGTGTATAAAAAGAAGAAAATAAATGGAACACATGAATACCAAATAACAAACTTCAGGCTAAGAAAATTCATGAATTTATTGAGAATATTATTATAAGATTTCATCTTCAAAATCATAATCATAAGAAATCTTGATATCTAATGAACTTATAATATCAAACACATACACTTTTGTTTCTTTTGAATTTTTCTCCCCATTAAATTATATGGTCATAATATAAATTTAATATCATTAACAGAATTAGATTCATGATATACAATATAAGTTTTTATGTATTTATGACTCAAAAATAATATTGGTTCGAATCACAACATATATCTTGTGGATTGAAAATTGACACAAAAAATCACTTACCATAACTATGGAATTCCTTTGCTCGTATTTGGAACTAATGTAAATTTATTAATGGTTTATATAAAATATATTAATGAAAAATAAATATTTATATCATTATTTATGGTATTCATATAAAACATTTTATTAAATGTTTATTAGAAATTTATTGTTAAAATCTTGTTTCATGTAATTTATGTATTACATGTTTTGATTTCGTGTTTTTAGTATTTTTAATATTATCATTTTTCCACCATCATAATAATTATTACAATGATATAAATATAAAATATATTCATTATATATATATTTATTGTATTCCATAAAAGATTGATATAGAAAATTAAATTATGATTCATGGACAGGGTGTGTCGTACACATGCATGAATGATGATTCCTTTCTCTAAATAAATGAAAAAAATACAATGGTAGATAATATATTACAATTAAAAATTAATATTTATTCAATATATATCACATATTTTCAATAAATTAGCCCTTATTTCATTCAATATATTGTTTTAGAAGAAAATGAATAACATCACATCATGAAATTGTAGCCCACCATTCATACAAACAACATTATGTTATGCAGCATGAATTTGATATTAAAAGCTATATGTGATATCGTAATTTCATCGTGATAATAATTTTATAAACATATAATTTATTATTTTAATATATGTATTTTACAATCCTAGTAATGTATAAATGAAAACCACTTCACAATTATTCATGAGGTGGTATTCCACCATACCAAAGAGCAAAGTTATTATTTTCTAATCGGTTGTGGGGTAAGAATTTATATATGGATTATAATTGAATAGTTATAATATTATCATAAATATAAAATATAATGATATATAAATGATTATATCTATCCGTGAGAGGTCATGGTGGAAACATATTATATTAGTTCCGGAGGCGGTGTTCCACCAAACACCCAATTGGTGATCTCATTTCCGATTTTATGAAATAAGAGATAGATATAGGTTATTTATTAACATAAGAACATCATATTATTTCTTAAATACTATAATTATAATTTCAATATAATTTTATCTAAACTTTCGGAGATGAATGGGGAAATAAACCTAAATGAAATTTTAATAATTTTACCCCTACTGTAAATAACCAATTTTAGACTATACGTAAATCATTTTTAGTTGTGTTTCCCAAAATAAAAAAAGGAAATTAGGAGTTAAAGAGGGAATACGGGAATATAATTGTGTTATTTATTTTCAATGAATTATATTTTTATGTGTGAGGTGGAGATGAGATGGTGTGTCCTTTTACAAATGATTAGAGGAAAAACATGGATGTTTTGAAAATAATATGGTGTAACCACGTAATTACCATTTTACTAGGCTCCAAAATTGATCATGATTAAAAATAATAGGTGATGATATCAAAATATTTCCATAAAATGGTTTTTCATTCTTCCATGTGTTTATACCCTTTATCATTTCAGTTTAACGGCTAGGAAAACCCTATTTAATCGTAACAATGGTAATTAATTTTTAAAATTATACTATTTACTATGGTAAAAATATTAGTTTTCCATCATCATATAATATTAATTAAAATTATTAAAAATATGAAATTACTATTTATTCAATTAATTCAAAACAATTATAAAATATTAATTTAATACTAATCCCATAGACATAGTCAAAAAAAATTATCCAAAGAGAAAATCATTAAATGTTTTAGTGGTTTTCATATAATATTTAATTATGAAAATAATTATCATGAACAAAATTGGATTAATAATTATATATTTCATATAATTTTACTTTTCATACCATTTTGAAAAATGAATCATTAAAAATTATATCAATGAAAAGACAGTTTTCAATAAGATACCATTATTTTTCACAATTCATTTATAAAATACTCATTTTGGGAATTTTCAAAAAAAATTCATAAGATATTTATGACATGTATATTTCAAAATTGATGTTTATTTAATAAAATTAACCTATGAAAAATTAAAAATAAATTTTTTTATATTCAGAACAATTAATAAAAACATTTTTAGTAGGGTTGTATTTTCAAAAGTGATAAATAATTAAATAAAAATAAACTTATTGTTTTCAGTTCGTTTTATTTTAATAAGAATTTTTTAAATAATATTTAAAAATTTATATTCCTATTCCTATAGGAAATTTTAATTTCTACATTAAAGTATTTTTTAAATAATAATATAAATATTATATTACTGATCATCAAAACTTTTTGGGGAGTGTAGCACAAGTTATCAATGAAATTATTATTTGTAACATATTTCATTATATTTATGTTTGTTACCCATATTATATAATGAAAAAATTATTTTAGTTATATCATGACCTATATAGAGGTTTTAAGTGATTTGGTCATTTGATTCCAGAGGGTAATAACTCATGTAGGGTATTTTTATACCCTCAATTATATTAAACGATTCAAGGACTACTGGTAGTGGGTGTTGGTGTTTATAAAATTTTATCATTTCAATTTAAATATGTTTACAAATGGGAATTGAATATTTATAATGTTATATAAAATATTTTTTTGAGGTATTTTTGGAGATTATATTTACAAACAAGATACTATTTCATTAGTCAGTAGGAAAACAATGTAAGTCCTGATTGTTACATGTCTGGACCATAGGAGTATATCTATGACATGGGATTTGAAGGTAAAATAGAATTTTTTCAAAGGAATTGAAGGTTATTGAATGCTTTAGTTGTGGGTACCCTTCTTACATGATAAATGCATCGAAGAGGTTTATTTATAATTCTATATATTCCATGTCATTGAATGATTAATTCTTGGAATGTATAAATATTTGAATGAAAATGTTAAAAATTCCATGTTACTAGGATTATGGGAATTTTCATGAGATGATGAAATATATTATATATTCCATAATATTAATAGTGGGTAAACTTCCCCAATAAGGAAATTTTATCCTCCTGAATCATTTTAATGTCATACTTGCGTGTCAGGGGCCTTGTTTGAGAAATACATTTGTGTGGTTGTTCATATCCCTTAAATTTTATCCTTATAGATTCTTTTTTTGTGACAATGAAATTGAATTTATTATTTTGGAAACATAATATGGTGTTATATTATAAATATGATAATTTTATTATTTTGACTAAGTATTAATGATATATTTTCAGAAAACATTATTTTTATATATGTAATAAAAATTGTAAATTCATTTTACATTGTGTCATTGAATGTGGGGTGACATAATTTCTTTTATAAATGTAACACCCCTTAATTTCAAAAAGATAAAATAATATTTTTGTGTGTGAATTATATAAAAAAATGATTAGAAAAAAATATTTCTACTAATACATTAGAAAATATAGGTTTTTAAATAATTTTAATCTCTTTGATAACCTTTAGAAAAAACATCACAGAGTTGTCATGAACCATATAATAGTATAATGTAATAACCATGTCATTCAGTTGGTTGGAATAATTAGTTCTAACTAAAATATGAAAATTGTAAGGTTTACACAATTTTAAAATATATAAAATGACTAATTTGTTGATTATAAATAAAATAACAATTGTTTAAAATAAAATGAAATGTTTTTTTTTGAGAAAGTATTTTTTTTTCTAAATACGGTATTATCACACGTTATAACCATAATTTCAAAATAAATTTTTCCATGACATTAAAATCTGTTTTAAAATATATTATTTATTTTTGGAATCATAATATCAATATTAGCTTAGGGTTAATGTATTGAATTTTTTCGAATTTTTTTTTATGAATAAAAAAATAATAATTGACAACTAAATTTTTATTTAAATTACTTAAATTTTAAAACTATATTTTCAATTTTTTTAAAAGTAATTTTAGTTAAATTATATATACATTATTTTTATTTATTTTATTTTAATAAATTTCATGTTGAATTTTTATGTAAAATAATTGATATTTTTTAAACCTTACTCTTCCGAAACATGCTTTCCCATCACATATGCAAGATTATTTTTAAATTAAATATATCTATTTATGTGAATGGAATTTTAATAAATTGATTAAATATTATTAATAATGATAATTTATATTTTATGATATCTCAAAATTAATTCTTGACCAAAATTAATAATGAAAACAATAAAAACTAATTATTTCAGTTAGAGTGAAAATGGATTTATCAGAGGTCAAAATAAAAAAATAGGGTCAAAATGAAATATTACATGACTAAAATAAATTTCAAAAAATATTTATACATTTATTTTTATCTTTATATATAATTATCATTTCATCACCCTTTTGGTCTCTAAAAATTGTTGGCTATCCTTCATATTTCCAAAAATTATAAGTGTGACACTCAACTCACTTATAAAAGGCCACCCTTCTCTATTCCTCTTTAAACCATAAATCCCATTAGGTTCAACCAATATATACAAAAATAACATCAAAAATTATCTAAAATAATATTATTATAATTTTCAAGGATAAATAAAACCTTGAAAGGTATTGATGAAAATCTTATAAGCCCTCTTAAAGAATAGATAACACTATTCAATGTGAGTTGGTATTTTATTTCTTCCTCCACCTGATAAAATTCATATGAAACCATAAATAAAATATAAAATTATTATATTAAATTTATATTGATAATTCTATAATAATTTAATTTCACAAAAACATCCCCACATTCTAATATTTTTTATGATACCATCATTCATATGTACAGTGGAATAAAACTTCACAAGCTAATATCAATTATTTTTCTATTACCAACTCTCACAGAGTGTTAGGAGGAAACAAATAATTTATATGATTGATATTTATAATAAATTTTTTCTCTTGGGTTATTATATCCTATATAACTTTTTTCTATCCATTTCGTAGGAGGTATAATGATGATTCTCATGTGTACTGTCGACTACCATCTCATGAAGTGATATGATTCATCATTCATTAACAATTTACCTTAAATATATGACGGGTAAATTTAATGAATATATGTTATAAAAATTGTATAATTATAATATTAATTAAATTATTATATTTATTAGAATATAATTTCTCAATTTATCCCTTAGATTCATAAATGATTACATCGCTCAGGTATATGTGGACTTCCACCTTCACGAAGCAATGTGACATTCTGTCAAAACCACACCACATGGAAGATATATATATTTATATTTAAAAATAATACTATGTCATATATTAAATTATAATAAATTATTATATATAAAATATTTCTTATCATCATTACATATTGATCATTTAATATTGGAAGTGTTACTTATATGTACATGTGACCTATCATCTCCAGGACTATAACTTATTTCATTTTTCAAAAACAAATTTCATGAATGGTTTCAAAATATTTCTTGATGTATAAAAATTATTATTATTATAGATATCATGTAACTATATAATAATTCTAGTTACCACATATTTCATGAGGAAAAAAGTATAAGAAAAAAATATTATAACACATGATGAAAGGATAAAAATGAATGATTATTATTGAATAAGTGATAAGATATAGCAAAAGGATGATATCTAATTTTATAAAAATTTATATGTTTCATTAATAATTTAATAAAATTTTTAAATCGAATATAAATGTGGTTAAATTACTTTCAACTAGAAGGAAGTGTGTGGTATGGTTTTCTCATCTTACTTTTACATTCATGAGGAATATTCCATAAAAATCACTTATTTATTATGTGTTTGGTATATTATGCCCTATTAAAAAATAATATCATGAATTAAATTATCCTTATAATATTTCATGTTTAATTACAATTTATTACATATATAGTTATTATAGATTTTTTTTACCAAAGTGGTAAGAGATTATTTCACAATCTCATTATTATTCATTATTTTTATTGTCTAAGTATCTATTGGGGAATTATCTTGTATGACTATTTTATAATATATATATTATCGTGAACTACAATTATTTATGCTCTTTTTCTATTAATACTACTATTTTCCACTCATTGGTAATTTAAATGAATAATGGGATATTTTAATAAAAATCCAACATTATTTCATTATTCAGTTGGAAATTAATTTTCCTCTAAACTCCTATCTTCTAATAAATTGTGGACCATGTAGAAATTGTCAAATAATGAAATTTTTACCCATTTTAATTTTTTTAATCATGAATTTAATATTCTTGTAATTTTCAAAAAAATTACCATTTTCATTTTATGAAATATTTGTAAGGAATATTTGTTTTAACAAACTCATAATGTACATAATTTCCTACATCCATGACTACTCATTTTTCTAAAAAATTGCTTATGAGTTTTAAATAAGATTTTCAATAAAAAATAATTTTAATACCATTTGTAAAATTTTAGTCTAAATATTTTATATTCATATTGAAAAGAATATTTTCCACAATAATGATTTTTAATATCTTATTGGTGTATTTTATTCATCAAATACCAAAAAAATTATTCTTACTCCAATTGGTTTATATTGTGTTAATGTAATCTATATTATTTAGTTATGTGGTTTATAACAATATTTTTAAGATAACATATTTTATTTATGGTATGGAAAATTTTAATTTCCTGTGGAATTTTTTGTTTTTAACCTATTATTGATTCAAATTAAGGCTATTGATGAATCATGGGTGTATGTTATTTCTTATTAGCATGTAGACTATTTTTTTTAAAACAAATCATGGGCCACATGGTTAACATATTTGTAACGCCCTGACCCCAGCTACCGAGAGTCAGTGCATTACTTCGTAACATTGGCATGATCACAAAAGATCAAGTCTCGAAAGACTGATTTGTTTAGTAGCCTTGGAAACACTAGATACATTCGTAAACGTTACATTACATCATAAAGTGAAAAACTACAATAACAAAGTCTCCATAGTCCACTCTCATATCCTCTTATGAAAATCCATGCAGGTCATTCATAAAATACTTCTTCACATCCTGGAAAATATTAAAACATTGAAAGGGGTGAGCTTAGATGCTCAGTAAGGATAAAAATATTGCGGAAGCTTTCATAAATAAACATTAACATTTAAGGCAATGTATAACTAAAACAAAATCCTTTTAAACTTGAACATCAACATAATATGGCAAAAGTAAAATGAGATAATGCCATTCAATTCTTCACACGGATATTATACTGGTCGAATAATCACATGCAAGGTCAATAACCACTTTCATAATGAGGGAATGTTTAATGCCAGACATTCTGAAACATTTTGTCAAGGCCTCGGCCAAGACGTCTAAAATGATTAAGGCCTCGACCAAAACCATAAATAAAATTGGGAAAGGTCCTCGGCCAATTCCACGTCTAGTTGTCTCATGAGACCTACCGATGCATCGAGGAGCTATAGCGGGCTCCACCCGTCACTTATTATGTCCAATACATTCCTCATATGAATAGTTTTAAACATATCATAAACCAAAACATAATCGTATCACATAAAACATTCATAAAGGAAACATAAAATTTCCACATTTAAATCACAAGATATCAATACAACATATTGATATAATAAAAATGCTTTCAAAACCATTTTCAATACCAAAATAAAAGAATGTTAAAACGTTGTATTTATTTTTCATTAAAAAAATGATGGCTTGTAGAGGAAGCCGAAACTCAAATAATGGTCACGGCGGTGGAGAAGTCATTGTCGCCTCATATGTACGGAAAGAAAAACATTCACTTTTTTCCGTTTAGTAAAACGCTTCGTATAAAAAAATTCATTTTGAATAAACATAAAATTCAAAGGGATTTATACATCGTATAAAAGAAAGTTGTGTATAAAACCAAAGATGCCTCAATGAAAGGAGATTGAGACGAAGTCCTTAAAAAGATCATTTTTAAAATAAAATAGATCTATTATGTGTATTCACTATAGGTACACATAAAGAAAGTAAAAATACAAAATAATACATAATAATATCATGACATAATTTGAAAGTAGGAGATTAACCCAAAGAATGGAAGTTGGGTTAAGAAGTTCCCTTACCATGCGTCTTGTCCTGACTCGACCATTCTTTAACCTCCTGAATAATAAACTAGAGTTAATTTCTATTTACTTAAAATCCTTTTTCATGTTAATTATTCCTTTTATATCCCTTATAACCATGTTATGTACATTATCTAATTATTTAAGTTAATAACGGTCGTTTTGTCGATCTTTGGTACTTGAGTCAAAAATAAACTTCTTATAATTACAAGTTGTTCATGTGGTGAAATATCCATTATATCCAGAATTATATTCATCATGTAGATATCATATATATCATATATACAGTATATACATTCATTCATAACGTCACTTAACATTTAGAGGTAAGAAATGAAATGCACCGTTCATGGAGACGGTAAGCCGTACGTACGCATGAACGCTACTTTCATTTCTATTTCGTATTTAATGGAATGAAATCATAGTGATATAAATTTATAATATAATTAAAGTATAATATAGTGTATAATACCATTTAACCCATCCTTAATACATCCAACATATGGCATTAACGATTCAAATCACTTTGAGGGGGCGGTAGTCCGCACTTCCTAAAATGAAATTATCGCGTTTTACCCATAATGGAAATCATAAAGTATGCCATAAATGAGAAATACAGAAGCATAAGTAAAACATAAACATATTTTATATCATATATAAATATAGTGACATCTTAATGGCCACCTTTTAAGGTGTTATATGAGTGTTGAACAATCATCGTTTCGTGAGGCAGAAATTCGCCATCCACAGAAACCGTATGTTCTTTAACCATTAGATGTAGGTGTGTGTAAGTGTAGCTTTAATACTTCTTATAACAACATCCTAGTATATTTAGGATACTGTTGTTGTTACAAAAGTAATGAATAAAAAGATTTTAGGGGGTTGGAGAAGAAAAATAATACAAAACAACATTAGAGAAGACATTACCTCAAAATCGGGTAACTCTTTTTGATTTGAGCCAAAGGCTTCCTTGGGAAGAGTTCTGCCCAAAGTGAGGCTTCTAGAAGTAATAGGGGGATGTTGGGAGAGTATTTGGGCAGAGGTTGGCCGAGCCAAATGGCTTGAAGGTGTGAATAAGGTGGGAGAGGTGGGGACCTTTTATAAGTGGAGAGGAGAGACTCTTTTGGAAAGATTGAAATGTTACATTATTACACAATGCTTTTCGGATTCTAAAGGTCCCACACTTATATAATTCGTGGATAAGGAGATAAGGGTTTGAAATCTACCCATCCAATAGTCTTTGGACATGTGAAAGCCTTGGATTTTACATTATCTTCCCATTTTATTTAAATCGTTAAATAATGAGGTCATCGCTGCATCATCTTGATGTCATAAATAATTTAATTTATTTAATGTATAAAAATTATAAAACAAATACTATGACGTACGAAATCGTTTTAGCTTTCTAATTAATATTTATAATAAAAATTTGGACTTGCGTAACCCCACTTAAAAACGGTTTTAGTAAAACAACTCATGTTTGTGTCAATTTAATTTTAACATTAAATAAATATATATTAATGTCATTTTCCAACTAAAGTGGCTCCATGGGGTCCCCAAGTTGACCCATGGATTGTCTTGGCCGGCCATGACTCATCCAATAGGAGTAGGACAAGTGTCAAGCTCATATCATATTATTAAAACATTGTTTTTACCTTAAACTACACTAATTACCTCTAATGGCGATTAAGAACTTAAAAGTTACTATTCACCAAAAAATTATTTTAATCTCATTGAACCACATTTTACTTATTAATGACAACCATGTATGTCGGATTTTTTAAAATCAAATCACAGAAGTGGTAATATTTCATTTAAATGAAAAATCAGTTATTTAACTACCACTTAGTGGTTTCACTATTAATCAAAAATTGATGTTTTTCAGAACAAAGCCAAAATTTCACCCTAAGATATAATTGATATTCCGAATTCAAAAATGATGTCTATTTTACAAAAATACAAACATATAAGTTTCATTAATTAATTTTATAATTAATTTCCACTGTCACAACAAATAGCGTGTTTTTAAGAAACAATTTATATCAAAAGATTGGCAATTGTTTATGTCCAATTTCAATGTCAAATTAATTCTAATGACCACCATTGGATAAAATGGTAAAAATATATTCTTATTATACTTTAAAACCACTAAATAGTATAATTTATCACAATAAATTATTTTGATTAAAAAAGTTGTTTTAAGTATTTTTCACTATTCATAAAAAAATTGGAAGTTCTCAGAAGTTTACAAAAAATTCAACTTAGGATAATTTTGATATTACGAATACAAAAATGAAGTCCATTTTGAAATATAAAATTTCTATAATTTTAAAAAGTGGTTATTACTATTCATAACGACTACTTTGATTAGTCGCGGTGTCATAGAACTCGAAGTTGCGTACAATGCAAGCTATTTCATTATTGAATGAGAAGTGTATCATGGAAGCTCGGGGTGTTACATTCTCCCCTCCTTCAATAAATTGCGTCCTCTCAATTTGAAAATTTTCATGGAAAATAAAAGGTTGAAAATAGAAAATACCTTTGTGGAAAACCCACATCGAAAATAAGGTTAATAAAATTTAGTCTTAATAAGAGGGAAATGGAAATAAGAAAGTCACCACCAAATTATGATCTCTATAAGGAGAACATTGGTGGAAATTAGAGACATATAATTGGAGGAAAAACGTAAATATTTTTAGGGAGTGATTGAGGTTATCATTCACAATCAACTGTCAATTTGAGGGCCTCAAAGCCTTCAATCTATGTTGATTTAAAATATCCTCAGTTCAACAAGACATAAGGTATTAGGATAAAACATTTTTTTTATTTAATATCCCTTTACTAAAGTTTAAGAATTAATTTATTCATTGAATAAGAGATAGGTATATATATATTTATTCTTGACAATTAGAGTTTCAACGTTCAACTCATCTTTCACTCAAAAAGATAATAGAACTCAAAAATATTATACTTATCCTAATTGTATAAGGTTCCAAATTTTAAAACATACCATTTAGATTAGAAAAACTATTTTGTAAAACCAGTGACTTCACGTAGTCCAGTGGTAGGCGATTAATGCCAAACGCACTATGGTTGTGGGTTCGATTCCCACAGCTTTATCTGACGCGATGGGTTGTCACTCGGTCTGCGTGTTGTCCTTTTTATAAATATCCAAAAATAACCTTAACAATAGTATCCAATGTAAAATATAATCCATTCCAACCTTTATATTTATCCAAAATACTTTTTTCCAACTCACAGTCCAGATTTTATGAGGAAGGTAAACATAATGAAGCTCCTTTTTTTTCTGCATAACAACATGTGAACACCTTCATCATGTATTCTTTTAAAACACTACAACATACTATATTACCATAAATCCTTATTGATTACATTCATGATCCCTTATTCCTTATAGAAAACTAGATATAATCCTTCTATCCAAAAATGTATACAAATCATTAATCAGTTTCAAGGATGTTAGGAATATCCAACATAATTTATCCGAATCAATCATGTCTTATTCCAACATCACTATCTTGGTATCAGAACCATATTATGGTTTATCTTTCTCTTAACCATATATTTTCCAAAAATTTAACCGACTGTGGAGTCAATTTTCTTGGTTCCACACAATCTCAAGTCCTAGATGAAATAGTACTGCAGTACAATCCTTATATACTCCATAATTATTATAACAAGTACATCATTGATACAACACTCAAATTACAAAATACTTTAATAACAACATAAGAACTCTAATCATTCCTCCTCATCTGTGGTAGTATCATAGCTTGATTATTATCCAATAACATCATTTGGGGCATACTCTGATGATTTGAACATTGGTTTGCGTAGTGTCCCCACTCCTTGCTGATGAAGCATTGTACATTTGAAACCTTTTTCTTACCCTTACATTCACGCACTTGGTGTCCTTTTTCTCCACACTTATAACAAACTCCCATTCCCTTCAGGAAAATTCCAAGGTGTTTCTTCCCACAGTTTTCACATATTGGAAAATTCTTCTTTTCCCTCGTCCCTTTATCCATCATTCTCTCTTCCATCCTTTTCTTATCATTCATCCCTTCAAATCCATAAGACTCAGAGAATTCTTTACTTATCTTATTAACACATGATACTATTTCTTCATATGTTGATAACACATGGGAGAATATTTTCCTTCTAAATGTTGGCATAATACCATGAATGATATGATCCTTCTTACTCTTTGGATCATACGTATTGATGGAGTTCACATTCCTTCTACTGGGCGCCATTTCTATACAATGGAATAAACTATATTAGTTTATAAATCAAAATACATAATTCCATACTTGTAAGATACTTAACATAAATTGAACTATTTATGGATATAATCCATAAAAATGTTTTCTTTGAGGAAGTATATACTCATAACCCTTCATAGTGGTTTATAAAGAAAATGATAATTATCCAAAGCATATCCCCCGGGAGTGTCGTAACCAAGAGTGCAGCAAGACCCGTTGTCGTGCACCAGTTCCCGTTCGAGTCTAGCTCAAAGCGGTGTTTTCGGGTTTTACCCCTAGGTACATCTGTGCCAGAGCCGCCTCTACCTGCTTGTATCCAGACAGGGATGTATTGCTCGTAAAACTCACAAAATCACTATGATACCAAAATTTAGGAAGTTCTTCTATACTAATCCTCAAAGTTCATCTTAGATCTACGTGCTCTAATCAGAGTTTGTCTAAATCTAGCTTCCAAGGATTGTACTAAACTGCCTTTGATACCAACTGTAACGCCCCGACCCCAGCTACCCAGAGTCGGTGCATTACTTCGTAACATTGGCATGATCACAAAAGATCAAGTCTCGAAAGACCGATTTGTTTAGTATCCTTGGAAAAACTAGATACATTCGTAAACGTTACATTACATCATAAAGTGAAAAACTACAATAACAAAGTCTCCATAGTCCACTATTATATCCTCTTCTGACAATCCCTGCAGGTCATTCATAAAATACTTCTTCACATCCTGGAAAATATTAAAACATTGAAAGGGGTGAGCTTAGATGCTCAGTAAGGATAACAATATTGCGGAAGATTTCATAAATAAACATTAACATTTAAGGCAATGTATAACTAAAACAAAATCCTTTTAAACTTGAACATCAACATAATATGGAAAAAGTAAAATGAGATAATGCCATTCACTTCATCACATGGATATTCTACTGGTCGAATAATCACATGCAATATCAATAAGCACTTTCATAATGAGGGAATGTATAATGCCAGACATTCTGAAACATTTTGTCAAGGCCTCGGCCAAGACGTCTAAAATGATTAAGGCCTCGGCCAAAACCATAAATCAAATTGGGAAAGGGCCTCGGCCAATTCCACGTCTAGTTGTCTCATGAGACCTACCGATGCATCGAGGAGCTATAGCGGGCTCCACCCGTCACTTATTAAGTCCAATACATTACTCATATGAATAGGTTTAAACATATCATAAACCATAACATAATCGTATCACATAAAACATTCATAAAGGAAACATAACATTTCCACATTTAAATCACAAGATATCAATACAACACATTTATATAATAAAAACGCTTTCAAAACCATTTTTAATACCAAAATAAAAGAAATTTAAAACTTTGTATTTATTTTTCATTAAAAAAATGATGGCTTGGAGAGGAAGCCGAAACTCAAATAATGGTCACGGCGGCGGAGAAGTCATTGTCGCCGCATATGTACGGAAAGAAAAACATTCCCTTTTTGTCGTTTAGTAAAACTTTTCGTATAAAAAGATTCCTTTTGAATAAAATTAAAAGTCAAAGGGGTTTATACACCGTATAAAAGAAAGTTGTGTATAAAACCAAATATGCCTCAATGAAAGGAGATTGAGACGAAGTACTTAAAAAGATCATTTTTAAATTAAAATAGATCTATTATGTGTATTCACTATAAATACACATAAAGAAAGTAAAAATAAAAAATAATACATAATAATATCATGACATAATTTGAAAGTAGGAGATTAACCCAAGGAATGGAAGTTGGGTTAAGAAGTTCCCTTACCTTGCGTCTTGTCCTGACTCGACCGTTCTTTAACCTCCTGAATAATAAACAAGAGTTAATTTATAGTTACTTAAGAACCTTTTTCATGTTCATTATTCCTTTTATATCCCTTATTACCATGTTATGAACATTATCTAATTATTTAAGTTAATAACGGTCGTTTTGTCGATCTTTGGTACTTGAGTCAAAAATAAACTTCTTAAAATTACAAGTTGTTCATGTGGTGAAATATCCATTATATCCAGAATTATATTCATCATGTAGATATCATATATATCATATATACAGTATATACATTCATTCATAACGTCACGTAACATTTAGAGGTAAGAAATGAAATGCACCGTTCATGGAGACGGTAAGTCGTACGTACGCATGAACGCTACTTTCATTTCTATTTCGTATTTAATGGAATGAAATCATAATGATATAAATTTATAATATAATTACAGTATTATATAGTGTATAATACCATTTAATCCATCCTTTATACATCCCACATATGGCATTAACGATTCAAATCACTTTTAGGGGGCGGTAGTCCGCACTTCCTAAAATGAAATTATCGCGTTTTACCCATAATGGAAATCATAAAGTATGCCATAAATGAGAAATACAGAAGCATAAGTAAAACATAAACATATTTTATATCATATATAAATATAGTGACATCTTAATGGCCACCTTTTAAGGTGTTATATGAGTGTTGAACAATCATCGTTTCGTGAGGCAGAAATTCGCCATCCACAGAAACCGTATGTTCTTTAACCATTAGATGTAGGTGTGTGTAAGTGTAGCTTGAATACTTCTTATAACAACATCCTAGTATATTTAGGATACTGTTTTTGTTACAAAAGTAATTAATAAAAATATTTTAGGGGGTTGGAGAAGAAAAATAAAACAAAACAACATTAGAGAAGACATTACCTCAAAATCGGGTAACCTTTTTTGATTTGAGCCAAAGGCTTCCTTGGGAAGAGTTCTGCCCAATGTGATGCTTCTAGGAGTAATATGGGGAAGTTGGGAGAGTATTTGGGCAGAGTTTGTCCGAGCCAAATGGCTTGAGGGTGTGAATAAGGTGGGAGAGGTGGGGGCCTTTTATAAGTGGAGAGGAGGGGCTCTTTTGGAAAGATTGAAATGTTACATTATTACACAATGATTTTAGGATTCTAAAGGTCCCACACTTAAATAATTCGTGTCTAAGGTGATAAGGGTTTGAAATATACCCATCCAATAGTCTTTGGACAAGTGTAAGCCTGGGATTTTACATTATATTCCCATTTTATTTAAATCGTTAAATAATGAGGTCATCGCTGCATCATCTTGATGTCATAAATAATTTAATTTATTTAATGTCTAAAAATTATAAAAAAAATACTATGATGTATGAAATCGTTTTATCTTTCTAATTAATATTTATAATCAAAATTCTGACATGTGTAACCCCAATTAAAAACTGTTTTAGTAAAACAACTCATGTTTGTGTCAATTTAATTTTAACATTAAATAAATATATATTAATGTCATTTTCCAACTAAAGTGGCTCCATGGGGTCCCCAAGTTGACCCATGGGTTTTCTTTGTCGGACATGAATCATCCAATAGAAGTAGGACAAGTGTCAAGCTCATATCATATTATTAAAACATTGTTTTTACCTTAAACTACACTAATTACCTGTAATCGCGATTAAGAACTTAAAAGTTACTATTCACAAAAAATTTATTTTAATCTCATTGAACCAAATTTTACTTCTTAATGACAACCATGTATGTCAGATTTTTGAAAATCAAATCACAGAAGTGGTAATATTTCATTTAAATGAAAAATCAGTTATTTAACTACCACTTAGTGGTTTCATTATTCATCAAAAATTGAAGTTTTTCAGAACAAAGCCAAAATTTCACCCTAAGCTATAATTGATATTCTGAATTCAAAAATGATGTCTATTTTAAAAAATTCCAAACATATAAGTTTCATTAATTAATTTTATAATTAATTCCCACTTTCACAACAAATAGCATGTTTTTAAGAAACAATTTATATCAAAAGATTGGCAATTGTTTATATCCAATTTCAATGCTAAATTAATTCTAATGACCACCATTGGATAAAATGGTAAAAATATATTCTAATTATACTTTAAAACCACTAAATAGTATAATTTATCACAAAAAATTATTTTGATTAAAAAAGTTGTTTTAAGTATTTTTCACTATTCATAAAAAAATTGGAAGTTCTCAGAAGTTTACAAAAAATTCAACTTAGGAAAATTTTGATATTACGAATACAAAAATTAAGTCCATTTTGAAATAAAAAAATTTCTATATTTTTAAAAAGTGGTTATTACTATTCATAACGGCTACTTTGATTAGTCGCGGTGTTTTAGAACTCGAAGTTGTGTACAATGCAATCTATTGCATTATTGAATGAGAAGCGTATCATGGAAGCTCGGGGTGTTACAATATTCCTTGAATATTAAGACACAAGGTTATAGTAGACTATTTGCGGTGGTACATCCCACTATTTAGGGCCACAGGTTTGATAAAATTCTGAAATAAGGACCACATAACCTTGTGTGGATGAAACATATTTTTAACATGGGTAAATAGAATTATTTTTAAATGGTTTCCCAATCTTTGAAAATTAAAATTGTGATGGATGTTTTTAGGTAAAGATGTGTGCATTTTTTCCTATAGTTTGGCCAACTGTGTAGGAAAACTATAAAACCCGGTATTTAGAGGGAAGAGGAATTTTTTCCCTTACATAATTTTTGTTTAACCCGCCAACTATTTTTTCCTATTTCATATTAAGAATAAATACATTCATAAAGTTTGGATAACCCATGAATCTTAATTAATGGATTCTCCATAACCCATAACTCCATACTATAATTCAATCATTTTTCATTTTGTTGGATACACGTCAGTGTGGTCCTAATTCCATTGTCAAATTTTGTTTCTTCATTGTTATTGGTGACATTATTATTGTGGATGATCATATGCCATATTTTTAAGATATTCATGCATTATACTATTTTATTTAGATCAAAATAAAATCAAGGGATGATACAATATGATTGTTTCTCAACGATGATACTGTAGGCAGTCTTGTTTTATTCACATATTGCTTGGGTTTCTATAAATATTCCATTATCCCACAGAAAAGAAAATTCCTTGTTTATATTATTTAATTGAAATTATTTTAGAATTAAATTTCATATTATTAAAATATATGACCTATAAGACCCATTGAGGTTAAATTAAATTTTTTGGGTCTTGATTTAGAAAAACCTCTAGGTGACTTGCAGAATTAGACAAAAGAATCATGGGTGACCATTTTTATTTTATTATCCATTAAGATGTGTAAATTTCCCTATTCCATGGGGATTTTAATGGATAATTTAAATCGTAAATTTAGTGGAATAAGTTTTAGAGTGAATGGAATTCCATGTCGCAAGGCCTTTGACATTTTCTATAGATTTATTATGCTAGCAACAATATTTATAATTGAAATTGACAATTAAAATGAAGGGTTGGTTTCATTGATGTTAGGTCATCTAATCCTATGATTTATTTAATCAAAATTATATGGGTATATTATTCTTATAATAGTAATGACTACATTATTTAATGTGTGTTCATATATGGTATAGTTGAACCATGGTCCGAACACCACTCTTCATGAAACTCTTAGAGTGAGTGGTGGGTTCCAATTAAATATGTCTATATACAGAATAGTATTCATGAATAATTAAATTATATATAGTCCCATGGGTGTCACATGGGTTCCTTTATGAATTCAATGGATGTAATCATTTTGATACAATATTATTTATGTATAAAGGATAATATTCCTCCATTGTAGATTTATAATGATGGAGTTGGATGGAATACTATAACTACACATGAGTGACACATGGATAAATTATTGGATATACAATGACCAAATATGAAGGATAATTATATAATACACCATGAGTTGAACTTGGTCTATCCTTATGGACATCAAAGGATATATATAGTGAGAATTGACTATATAACCCACCTGGACTAATACTTAGATTCCATTAATGAATTTATAGGATGGGCTAGTAGCATTTTGGGGTGATGCTATAACTCGAGAGATACCTGGGTTATAACATATGAATGGCAATGATATGATCAGATTACACTAAATTTAATGTTGATTACACAATTATGTTTATGTGTCTATAATGCCAAAGCATAATTTAGATTCAGTTAAATTCTTATTTTTCTCTAATGGATGTATTATACACATACTATAAGTTATAATAAAAAAGGATTATTGGGATATGATACATGTCCCATGATTTTATTATAAAATTAAATCATGTATGATTTATTATTTAGAGAAAAAATGTTATAGGCTGTAGTAGTTAGTATAGGATGGGTGTTCCATAGGAACATAGACCAATGTGTCTAATTTATATGCCAAACTAATTTACATTTTATATTTAACCAACATAATATTTATTGTATAGGCATAGACAGGATAGAATTATATAAAAAAAATTTATGTCAAATGATTTTATCTCACACCATTATTTGATAGCCATTATGGTACCTGTAAATAGATAATCAATACATGTAGGGAAAAGGGAATGATCCATCTGTTGATTAAGGATTTGTGTATAGAAGCAGGGGAGCATAATACCATGTTTGAGATCATGATTCCATATGGGGATAGTTATTCTTTATTAATTTGGTATTTTGATTAACGTATTGTACTATATTCATGTTTCGATTTTATTATTATCTTTTGTTCTGGTTTCATTTAAAATCCTGTGTTAGTGAATTTTATAGATATGATTACAAAATTATTTACAAGATGTATATTATTCTTCCAATGATTAGTTATTTATATTATTATCAAATTAATTCAAAATATTATACCATTGTGATAAACTGTGATAAGGAGGATATAGACACTTCATCATAAAACTTTGGACCCTCACTACTCGTCAGTAGCCTCTGTCATATGGGGAGGTATGATTGAGGCCATGTTCAAAAATAGATTCATTTATATATTGACTGAACTAGTTCAATGACATCACATGTTTGTATTAGATATTATTTTTCAATTTTTCATACTATTTTTTTATTTCATATGATACTATAATGTAAGGGAATTTGGTTGTAAACATGTTACTTGGAGTATCCTACCCAAACATATATAAATGACAAATTACAGAGTAAGGGATATGATATTTTTTATTATGCTTGTTACAGTTGATTTAACATCACCATTCGGTGATGCACATTAATTTTTATGTTCCTTATGATTATGTATTTTTAACCATGGAGTGATATTGAAAATATATATTTAATCATGGATCATCATATGCACCTCCTGATTTATATTTCTTCTGTTATTCCATGAAACATTTAAATTAACAAATCCATTGCATATAGCATGTTTTTGGGCCTTTATTTCTATGTACATGGATTTTTTATAACATTTCATGTAGGAAAATTATAAATATTTATTTGAGATTAAATGGATCCAAAACATTAATTTCAAAAGAGTATGGTTCATTATAAATTCAAAATAGTGATATATACACATAAACTGCTTATGAGAACTTATATATAAATCAAAATGAATTCAAATAAATAGAATTATAAGATATAGTTGAATCGGTTAAATAGGGATTCTAATTACAGTTTAAATAGTTTTTACTCTATAAATGCAATTCAAATTTTGTATACTATAAAGTCGGACTAAAATCCGAGAACTTGAACCTGAAATAACCTTAGTAGTTGGATGAAAGATGTTTCTTATTCCTTTCTAATGTGTTGTTTATCACCCAGACATATTTCTAGGATTATGAAGTGGGTCCTGAAATTTATATGAGAAATATTTTCCATATCATATTTTTATATATTTTATTTTAGTAGTTTATAAATATTGTATCGATGGATGTATTCACATTACTATGCACATTCCTCTACGAATTACATGATTCATTCACCTAAGAGGGTGTAAATGACCATGTATCGGATGTGGTGGTCCATGGTTCACCAATTTAATCTCCTGTATTTCCTCATGATGAAATATAATGTGTACCTAATTTGGATTCCAACAACATATTTGGAATTATGTTCCTACTATTTATATGTGCCATTTAGGGACACCTGTGTCCTTCCTTGTCTATGGCAGAGTTGAAACATGAGTTCTAGTAGCATAATTGACCAAAATTTTCAATGGATAACATAACATATAAGGAAGAGTCTTGGCTATAGAAAATTTTATCCATTTTTTGAGCTTCTCAATAAACCTCCATGGTGGATATTGAATATCTCTGAATATATGATATTATATTACAAACTAATATGGAGAGAAGTTATTAGCGAGAAAACTTTTACTCAATATATAGATTGGAGGTATTTTCCTAAGGAATTCTATGAAATATTTTATCTTGAGACATTGTGGGTCAACAAATCCAGATAGTTTTGGAATGTTGACAATAGTTCATTATCATTCATGGAATATTCTACCTATTTTGTAGGGCTCCATCATTTCTCCCCTATTCTATTAGGTGATGAGTTATCTAAAGAAATGTGATTTGAGGATGTTACTATGTATGGAATATGGTCACATTTGAATGTATTTATACTTACTACAATGTCTAGAAGAGTGGATCATATGCTTATAATGAAGTGTAAGCTACAAGAGTCTGGTGGTGTGAGCTAGGGGTTCAACACCATGATCTCGAACTATAATGGTGAAAAGTAAGAATCATTATCTAGAGATTCCATATATTGATATCAGTATTTATGGTAGATATTCAGGTATTCATGTCTGGGGTTATTTGTGTGTTATACAAAGACATAGAATACATTAGTGTACAAGGGGCTCAGTTGAGTTATGATCTTATGATATGATGGACCATATATAACTCTTTTAAAGATATTTTACTCTAGTATCAACTGAGAGTGTTTCTTCATAGGATCTGTATATAGATCCAGGTCCCACACCTTCTCTTCAGGAATGGATCTAAAGAATTTCCAACCAGTCAGGCTGAGGTGGTTGTCATGGTTGGGGTATCCAAACAATTTATTCTCAGTGAAAATATTATGGAATTTCTCATGTACATCCTGATATATCTAAAGGACAGGATTTAGGGTAGATATATGATGTAGAACTAATACCTTATTATAATAGTTCCATAACTTCTACCATGATAGGTACTATTCTAGTAAACTCTAAGTTAATATATTCACTTATCAATGTTGGTGCTTCTCAAAGATTTTTATATGTTCATATTATGGAAAAAATTCAGCATGATATTTTGTTTTCTAGTGGATGTATAAAAGATCATTCTCTGTTGGTTATTCCATCAAAGGGTGTTCTCTATTTTAAGAATTTCACATTATTGTATGTGGTTGTCACTTCATATGAGATCTATTTATCCACATGACTATAGGGTATTATTTACATCTAGGGATGGAATTGTTGGTTCTTTTTTAAGATTTTATATAACGTAATGTTTAGAGGGTGACCTTCGTGTCACTAGAGGGAATGGATTTATTCAAAATATTGAATTTGATATCAATGAGGGTAGATATGGACTCAAGCATCATGGTTTGTGTAGGATTACATCCTAGATTGTAGGTTTATATTTGGATTAAAAGGGAACCTATCATGTAAATTTACCTCAAGTTGTTTTCATTTTAAGATTTTTTTCCTAGATTACATTACATAAATAACCCCCAATAGGGAGATTGATTTTTCAATCAATCTTGTCCTTAGATATAATTTTGTTTCCAATCATCCTTATATGATGTCAAATACTAATTTCAACGAACATAAGATGTATCTAGAGGATTTAGATAAAGAGGGGTTTATTCAACCTTATTATTATAAATGGGGGTTTATGATACTTTTCTCTAAGAAGGTGTATGGGAAAATTCATTTATTCATGGATTATTAATGGTTAATGTATTTTATGGTTGGGTATTAGTATCCATTACCATGTATAGGTGAAATCATTAACTATCTCTGAGGATATCTACTATTCAATTAGAATGTTTGGTCCCACAAAAATGCTAATTATTTCAAGGAACTAACTAATTGAGTTCTCCATCAATATCTAGATTCATTTGGGTGATATTCAAAAATTATATATTGTTGTATCTCATACTATACACACACATTAAAATAATCATGATCCCATATTTAATACACTGGTAGAGAATAACTTATTTGAGAATCTCACAAAGTAATACTTATAGATGGTTAAAATTAACTTCTTGAGTCATATAATCTAATAGACATCAGTATCAATTGATTTAAAGAATGAGAGATTTGTTGTTTCTTAAAATAATCCAAAAAACCTATTTTACATTCATTGTTTATTTGGGAAATATGGTTATTAAAAGTTATTTATATTGGACATTTTCATTTCAATAATATCTTATTATGTGGAAAAGAAGGGTGTCTATATTATTTAGTTAGAAGACTAGGATACAATTTTTCATGTATAGAAAGGGAGACTAAATTCAATGTCAATATATATTTTTTTCTTAAATTGGTAGTAGATATATAGTATATTGTGATGAATTGAGTTTTAGGATAGGAGTAATTCCAGTATATGGGGACTGAGTCATGGTATATGGTTCTTTTCAGTTGAAACCCCATGGGTGGAACAATACAATTCCAAATGTTGAGTTAGAAATTGTGGATAATGCCTTGTTTTATTGGAGGACTTTATTATATGGAATGTGCATTGTAGTGTACATGGATAATTAAAAATTCATGTTTATATATACAATAAATTAATGAATCTTAACCATTGAATGTGTTATGAATATCTACAGTCATATCGCTTCGAAGTAGTCTATATTACTGGAAATGGAAATGAAATTTTCCATGATCCTAGTATGACTCATAAATAGGTCAATTAGGATACCATCATTGAGTGGAAGATTATGGAAATATTTTCTGAGAGGAAAATTTATTTTATGCAATGTAATGAATTGTATTTAAAAACATATTTATTATAATCCAATTCAATTATAGTGAGTTTGAATTTGAGGATACTATCAGATTTTGAGATTTTTATCCTAGGGATAACATTGTAGCTGAGGTCCTTCAACATGGATTTATCATTAATGTGGATGGTTTCAAGAATCGTTACCATAATATATTGGTGCATAATAAGATAAGGGTGGAGTTTATGTAAGATTATCATTCCTATATAAAAAATGCACATCCCAGTCTCAAAAGGCTATTTCATGACATGAGTTGTAAATAATGGTGGATAGATATGAAGAGATAAATAGTTTGATATTTTAATATTTTTTACATATGTCATCTGGTGATGGTGGTACACTAGTGAAAAATTGGTGTTTTACCAAATTTAACTATTTTTTGTGGAAATCAGAAAACATCACCATGGATTTTGTGAAAAAACTGCAGAGAGAACCTTGGGGTAGTGACTCGTATGGGTGATCATAGAGAAGGTGACAAATTGTACCCATTTTCATCCAATTCAGGGTAAAATTTTAGTGGATGGTCTCATGAAACTATGTATTTATTAAATCATATCAAAACAAAAAGCTACATGTTCAATCATATCATATAAAGACACTCATTTGATATCACTATTCTGGATGAGGTTTTAGAGGGAATAGGTTTCACAAGTACTTTTGAGTATAGCCAATCGAAAACAAATGGAAGGACAATAAAACCATACGATGTAGGGTTCATTGAAAATTATCTAATTGTGAATAAATAATTTCATCGGTTCATGGGAGATACACATACCTCTCTCTATTTTCTCTTATAATTAATGATTCCAAGTGACCATACAGATGACATGTTATGAGGTATAAGTTTTTAGGTTATTCTGGTCACCCATATGTTGGTTAGAGGTTGGAGAGGCAATTCTACTAGGTCCTCATATCATTCAGGAGACATTAGAGATGATTCAACATACCATGTAGAGGATTTATATTCATTAGTCTAAATAGAAATCATTTGTCAATCGCCACTATTAACCACTAGAATTCAAATTCGGAGTCAGGTTTCTAACGAATTTTTCCTTGAATTGGGAATATATGGATTTAAAACCAAGTTATTTTTTCACCTTGACATTTTAGTCCATTTAAAATTCAATATTGAGTCATTATATAGTCTATAAGATGTTTTTAACTTATAATTAATGATCCACACATGAAAACTACCACATATCTAAGATTCCTCAGTATAATTTTGATTCATTTCACATACTCCTCTCTGAGGTGGTTGAGTGTTATGTAGATTCCTCATTTGAGGTACATCCCATATTTATGATCATCAAGCCTTGGTGGTTCTCTAAGAAAAGTAAGTCAATTTAGTATGTGTTTTGTGGATTCATGAACATATATAGGATGAGAAATGGGAGTGAGAGGGAAATATTCATGATCAATGGCTATAGTTATTCCCAAATGATAATTTACCACCCTTGGAATGGAAATTTGGGGATGAAGTGATTTAAGGGGGGAGATTGTAAGAACCCAAATTTTCATTGAGGTATAACAAAATTATATTTCGATTTATGACATTCAATTGAAATATTATAGATTCATAGGGAGGATATGGAGTAAATGGGTGTGCCCATATATTGTTTAGAGCATTGGGGAGATGATTATGGAAAATTCATCTACACTATAAAATTAGTATAAACTATTCCCCAATGCCACACATATTGAGTAAACCATGTGCAGTATTCCATCCCGCTGTCTAGAGAAACAATATTTGATAAAACTGTGCAATAAGGGCATCACCCCCATGCATTTATGATTTTTTTTTATATGTAAATATCTTGGTTTGAAATTTTTTTCCCAAACCATGTACATGAACCATGTATGAGAGGTCATGAGGTGGATACGTTTCCATGGTTAGTGCATAGTTTGGAAAAAAGAGAGACCTTATATTTGGAGGGAAAAAACATTTTTTCCATATATCGCTTCAATTTAACCCTCCACATTTTTCATATTTCTCTTCTAGTGGACATAAATCATTTCATTTCATAGCCACATTAATTCATAGTCTTATGATTTTCCGTAAATTCTGAATCTACAAACTGATTAAATCATTACTCATCTTGTCTAATGCATGTTAGTGAGTTATATATCATAAAGAAAAATTAACGATTTTTTATGTTATCAGGGATTAGATTGTTTCACAATAACCTAATAATTATTTTTGGGTGTTATTCCATTATTTTTTCCTCTTATGACAGGGATAAAATCAGAGGATGATACTAGATGAGTCTTCATGTACCAAGATATGGTAGGTTATTTTCCCTTAATGTTGGATTTTTGATATATATGTCATTGTTCCATGCACCAGGACAATGGGTGTATCATAATTAAATGAAATTATATTTTAATAAAATAGTGTAGGCATTAGATATATGACCTACAGGACTCGTTGAGGTTAAATTACATGTTATGGGCCTTGAATATGAACCTCTCCTTTGATACATTGTTTAATTAGACAAAACCATCATCTATGTACCTTTATAATTGATCCAATATTTATGTATATCCATTAACCTGTTTTCAAAGATACATCAAAAAATTATTTAAATATTAGTTTGGATGTAATGAATGTAGAAAGGAATGGAATTCCATGTTCCTTGGACATTGTCCTTTTATCATTCCCTCTTACACTTGAGACTTATTTTATATTTTAATTGGATAATTAAAATTAATTTAATTGATACATAATTATAGGAATTATATTTATATTCATTAATTATAAATCCTTAGAAGGTGAGTTAATTGATTAAAATTTTAATGACCAATTGAATTAATGTGTGTTATTCTATGGTCTGGTTTGACTATTAGAAAATAACTATTTTTCACAACACTCCATGAGTGAGTGGGGGGATTTATTTTAGGATCTCCACATGATGTCTCTTCTAGAGGTAATAATTAAATGTTATAATGATAGTTTATTATGATCCTTATATTAAACGTGGTATACATTATTAACACAATGGTAGAGGTCATTTTGAAGATAGCATATTAAAGCAAGAGCGATACTTGGACTCAATTTTGGAATACCACCAATGTGCCTGTATTGTAGACTGAAATTACATGTCACAACCAATCCCAATGGGGCTTATTCCATGATTCCCATTCCCACCTATAATTGGAATGGGATATCGAGTGGTTCCAGTTAGCCATTTCACTACCTTGGGAGGCCATAAAATAATTACCTCAACACTCAAACACATCTCCAGTCCCATACAACGGTGAAATGAAAATATAAACAAACATAAATGAATGAACATATATAAATCCCCTACCATATTATGATTTGAACAAATGGAAATTAAATAGATTTGAAAACAATCCCACCAGAAAGAGTTTTAAATCAAGTAATACCTAAAAATAAACTGGGGGCATCCACCAAGATACTATAGGAACACACCTCATTCTTTCTATTCTCCCAAAGAACTTCCTGATCATTTTATCTAGGGGACTCTATCAAAGGATCGATCATATACACAATTCATGCGACATGCTGGAAAAGAACGTGTATGGTCGACTGTAACAATACCTATGAGGAACCCCTAAAATAATGAAATCATGAAAATAGTATAATAAGTAAGATCTTGATTGATATATGTCTCAAAAAACTATAAGAAGATTATCTAGATGTACTCAGAAAAGACACACAATCTCATGGAAATGTCACAACCATAATTCTGGTATGTGATTTCAGCTAAAATATTCCACAAAACACTCTTATGAGAGAACATACATTTAAGTTCCCAAAATTTTATCAATGTAATTTCTCCCCATATAATATTTATATATAGAATAATCTAACAACAATCACACAGAGAACACATTAAAAACATTATAAATGAATATTTAAAGAAATTCATGGTATTTATAGAAATTATGGAACCTAAACCAATGATATATTAAAATTGAAGTTTGGAAGATTGATCGGACCATTAATAATGTTAACCCATTCAATAGAATATAAACCTCACCTTTGAATTTATACATAATATTTTTTTCCTTATAAATGATAATATAATATATTTATAACTTGGTCTATGTAAATAAATGTTTTCAAGATGATAAATAATAAATTATAAATAGAATAAATTAATTAATGATCATAAAGGGATGCATAAAACTAGATAATTAGAAGACACTAATTTCATATAGTAATTAAATGGGATTCAAAAGTGTAAATCCAAACCATAGTATGAGAATTAGATAAATAATGAAATAAATATGGAGTATTCTTATGGTTTACATCCCTATCAATAACCATTTGAATGATCCTCAACTTATACATCGACCATGATCCCATTTCCATTACGTTTATCTATAAACATGAAGTCTAAATGTGCATTGAATTTATTTAAAGTGTGTGTGTGTAATACTACCTTGTAATATGTAAAAAACATCCTTAACAAGTTTCCTTGAGTATAATAGGTGTATTCCGTAATGATAATAAATATTCACAATCATAACATCAAAAAATATGAACTAGTGGATATTCCCTAACTAATACTCTTTAAACCGTAGATAATACATGATTCATCACAAAAATAAAAGTATAATTATAGGTTGTTAAAAATGAGAATTAATATTACACCCTCCTCATAATATTTTAAAATAGTATTCCCAAGTGATCAAATTTGATCATTCCCCCTAATTTTCATATCCCATTTCTATCTGGGCTTATGCCTCGAGACCATTATACTACATTTCTTACTTGGGTTATCCCTATAATATATAACACCTCAAAAATAATACCTCAACATAAAAATCTTGGATATTAGACCCCTACACTATACATAGGTCCATTGTAACACCCCAAGAGTTTATGAAAAATATTCTTTTTAATTTCATTGACGTCTTGAGTTATACGCTACACCAAAATGAGCTTTCACTACACGCATACAAGACTTGGCTTGCATTACATGCAATCACGACCTGCCACGATTGCGTGTGCTGTAAGCACTATCGAGTTTCACTAAACAATGATATGTTATTAAATGTTATATAAACTAGCCGTTATGAATAGTAATACCCACTTTTTATAATTTTATAAATTTTATAATTCAAAATGGACATCCTCTTTGGATTCGGAATATCAAAATTATCATAGGGTGTATTTTTGGTTTTTTTTAAAACATTCAATTTTTAATGTATAATAAAAACAGGTTACTATTTAAAAACCAACATTTTATTTAAATAAAATTTTATTTCATTTAAATTTATTTTAGGTAAAAATTGATATATAATACCTATATAAGTTCTATGTAATTCATTAGTGTCATTTTATAATAATTTTTGATATATAAATATTTTATTGAACTTTTCACCGTCTTTTACCAACATCCTATGAGATTTTTGCAAACAAAAATAAAACATAATTTTACTGCATCTGTAAGTTGAATTTCGAATATCCGATAGAAACAGTTAATATCAAGGACTAAAATGTAGTTCAATGACATGAAAATAATTTATGGTGAATAGTAACTTTTTTACTTTTATTTACCACGGTTAAAAGTAAATAGGGTAATTAAGGGTAAAAATGTATTATTATTACCCTAAAACATGTCCTAATTCTATTGGATAAGTGTAATTAGACCAAAAAAACCTTATAATCAAAAATGACCATTTAAGTCCACTTGGATTAGATTAGGACATTTATTACTAATTTATTTAAAAAGGGAATAAAATAGTTAATATCAATGTTTAATAACTAATTCATTTTTAATATAAGGTTATACATAATCTAAATTCAACTATATATATTCATTAGAAATATAAAAATATTTCCTACTTAATGTTAATTTATTTATAATTTTTATAAATTAAATAATTTATGTTATTTATGACAATATGATGATGAAGTAATTATCTTCTTAATGAAATGTTAATATAATTGATGTTATAAATACCCAAATAAATTTAATTTTAGACTTTTTATGAATTACACTAATTTTATAGGTTAATATTAGATGTTATTATTTATTTAATTAAATTTTATCGAGCTAATCATGCTATTATCGTATTCACTAAAATAAATTACCAAATAGTGTCAAAATTAACATAAAAACATTTCAAATCAAATATTATATTATTAATTGTTATTATATTCCTAAAAATCTAATGTTTGGAAAAGATACTTATATCATGATAGGTGTATCATTAATGGACCACTTGGGAGTCTCTTGGATGTATATGATATGTTTATTAACTATATAATATAGAAATACAAAGTGGCCTGGTAAATGTCAATCGAATTAACTAAGAGTTAAAACTAAAAGATAATGTTAATATAATGACCCAAACCTATCTAAAATATATTGGTTGAGAGGATTTCAACCCATACCCACCTTATGTTTGAAATAAATCAATTTTGAGCTATTAAAAACCGAATATTACTTTATTATAAAATAATATTTTATGTTTTTCCAAAGGTGCCCCTCTCCTCCCTTATAAAAAGGGCACCCCATCCCTCTTCTCTTCACACCCATTTTAGCCTTTTATGCTCAGCCAATCCCTTCCCATTTCTCTTCTACACTTCCCTAGAAAAATTTTGGAGGTTCTGGTCTTCTCAAAAGACCAACTCTACATCCTTAATAGGAAGCTTAATGGAGGTGCGTTGAAGAAGATGTAATCTCTTCTTCCGATTCTCTCTTGTTTCATTCTTCTTCTACTTCATGTTCTTTAGTTGTATCATTATGAAGTAATAACATCAGTATTATTTATATACTGATATGTTATTATAAATATGAAACAACCTTATTTCACCTATTATCCATCCTAGGTAAACGAAAGCACCGCGCGTACATACGTACGGAATATCGTTTCCACGCCATGGTGTAATCTGTTTTCAACCACCACCTTACATGGATGGGTATAATGGTGTAAATGAATAGCTATATATGATTATTGTAAAATTATATTGATTCTTAAATATTATATATAATCTTCAATACAATTCCATGGTCATGTGAATGATATCATTGCTCGTGTGTACGTACGGACTACCGTCTCCACGACGCGATGAGATTCATTCTCCATGTTAACCATTCAGGAATGATTATTAAGTTAAAATAATGAATAATAATGAAATATATGACATAAAAATGATACTGGATTTATGTATATATATATTTATGTCATATACTTAATTCCATTCAATTATATAAGGAAATGAAAATAGCGTTCATGTGTACGTACGGCCTACCGTCTCCATGAACGGTGTATTTCATTCCATTTATCGATCTATCATATATATATATGTATATGTTTAATATATATTATACATAAATCATGTTTTAAATTCTGGAATTATTTTAATCAGTATGTATGTAATAATATAAAAAACAACAAGTCGAAACACGTACAACAAATGAAACGATTTTACCCAAAATGCTACATTAACCTGGAATTTACAAAAGAACTGGTTATATAATGTCATAAGTGAACAATATATGACATCATAACAATGAATATGATTCTTTAAAAAGGAAATTAAAATATTTAAATCATTATATAGGAGGTTCGGATACATACGAAGCATATCAGACGTAAGGTAAGGGATAATTATTCCAGTCTCATTCTTTTCCGAGATTGTTTATTTGTAAGTATTTTTTGGGTTTATTGTTATCATACATGTCCATGTTTCCTAAAAATGGTTTCATGTATGTTTAAATTCATTTTTAATCATTTTTTACTTTTACTACATGGTATGTAAGGAATCTTTCTTTCTTTACCATAAGTGGTACTTTTTTGACTTTTCTGACAAAAGTATGAGGAGAATTTTATTTTTAACTTATACGGAGTGGATGGATTTTTATGGTTTCATAATGCCTCGTTTTCATGAAGCTTCCTCTACAAGATTTCAAGAGTATTTTCAAAAAAACCCCTTTATTTTAAAATGGAATGGTATTTTGTGAAATGAATTTGATTTTGAATAAGAAAGGATATTTTCCTCAAGAATTCATTTCAAGTTTTTTATCAAAACCATTTTCCGTATAAGATGAAATTATTTCATATGTGTATGTTTCAAGTATAATTTCTCCATTATTTACATGGTATGATTCTTCTTATGATGAAATGATATCCATTTTTTTATATGGATTATTTTATGATGGAATGATGTTAATGAATCTCATTATTTTACATGGGTTATGCTATGATGTATGATTTTTGATTTTGTGGAACACGAAAGAATGATTTCATTATGAGATGGGTGGGACCTATATCTCCCTCCAATGCATTGGGTAATGATTTATATCTCATGAGATAGATATGGTTGGAATGGTAATTTAATCAGGTTTCCTGTTACAGGACTGGAATGAGGAGTGAACTCGATTCACAAAGGGACTTTGACCACTAATATGCTCTTTGCAACAATGCCTTGGCTACTATGGAAATCATATCATGTGAATAATGGTTTCAACAATAACATGTTTTATTCCCATGCTATTTTTTCAGGATTAATGTTTCCTTATGATCTATTCCTTATGTTCTGCCATGTTTTATGTCATTGTTCATGGTTTTGATGTTTAAACATTATGTCCATGTTTTTTTGTTCAATTGTATATGGTTTGTTTTATTTTATCCATGCTTACCCTTACTGAGCATTTGAGCTCACCCTTTATATGTCTTCTTTTTTACAGGATTTAAATAAAGTTTTTAGGTAAGATAACAAAAAGGGGAAGATCTTTATGGGAGATGTTGAAGATCTTTCACCATGATTAGAAGATTATGCTCCAAGTTTCCAAATACACTAAACTATTACGGTCCTTTGGTGTTTGGTTTTGTTATGTATTAAGTATTCCAAAAAAGTAATGTAATGTCTATGTACGTCATGATTCGGGTCTCTACAGTTGGTATTAGAGGAATTGTTTAGCTAACCTTTGGAAACTAGGATGCGAAAACTTTAGTGAGATCCCTAGATATATTTCTAAGTATTTCCCGGGATGTCCCTAAGGATAAGTATAATAATAGGTTATAGTCCTAGAATTATGGTAATGATATTAAAATTAAACCTAAGATGTTAGATATCGAAGGTACTCCCCCTTTATTATGTTTTTTTCCCTAGCATGATTTTTTTCTCTCACACTATGTTTTCTTCGGTTTTAGAGGATAGATGGAACCCGAAGGAACCGTGTTGATCAATGTAATGGACAATTCAATTATTGCACTCCTGAACAAAACAATGTTATGGGAAATGGAATGCAAAATCTTATTACTATGCTTACGCAAGCAATGAATCATTCTGGACTTCTGAATGAGCATAGAAGGGAACAATATTCTATTGAGTCCTTCATGAGGCAATGTCCTCCTTCTTTCAATGGGTCTTCTGAACCACTTATTGCTGAACGATGGATCAGTACCATTGAAAATATATTTTTCATACTTCACTGTTTGGAGCATGATAAAATCATTCTAGTTATTTACCGTTTAGAAGGTGAAGTAGACCAGTGGTGGAATATAATTAAGAATACAAGGCCCCAAGATGAAATTGAATCCATGGAATGGGACATGTTCAAGAATTTTTTTTTTCAGTAAGTACTTCCCTCGTATTCTTTGAACAACAATGGAGAATGTGTTTCGTTAGCTTCAACAGAAGCACGATGAATCTGTTGGTATATACGAAGTCAATTTTACAAGACATGCAAGGTATGAGTCTGGCTTTATCATCAAACCTGAAAGTAAAGTTGATCGATTCTTCAGTGGCATAAAACCAAGTCTTCTAATGGAATTATCTAGAAGAGACTTCAGTAGCTATGAAGAAATTGTGCGTTGTGCTGTCAAGGTAGAAATGGAAGTTGGTGTTACATATCCATCTCATGGTTTTGACAAGAAACGGATGATGGATTTTAAGGAGAAATCTCATAATAATGGTGAAAAGAAGATAAATGTTTCTTTTTGCTGAAAGTGTGGAATGAATCATGGTGGATATTGTCTTAAATGGACTAGAAAATGTTTTATGTGTGGAAAAGTAGGTCATCGAGCAGTTGATTGTCGATGTGATGGAAAAAAGGTTTCTAATGATATAAAGACTACATAGAACGCTCCACCAACACTTCAATGCTTCAAGTGCAAGGAAATGGGGCATTATGCTAATCAATGCCCTAATCCAAGGGTTAATGAGGATCAACATTAGAAACCTCTTAAGGCAAAGGACAAAGGGAATTCACATACAATCACTACTAGAAATTTTGAGTATGAAAATGATGTGGTGGAATGATTATGTTTTTATGTAAAGGGATTCCAAAATAATGTTGTGGAGTCTCATTTATAGTATTATGGAACATTGGAATATCTATGTAATGGTTTATTGTGGTTTTCGATAATTATACGGTACCGGTAACCATGAAATGTGATTACAAAATTTTGGAAAGTAGATGATATGTGCATAAAGAAGGGATAAGGAGATAATGAAATGTGTTATAGTATTAATGAGCTCATGACTAATATAAGGAAAAAGTGATTTCATGGTTTGAGTATATAGAATTTTCGGGATTTTGGTATATGGAAAGAGTTACCTTGTGACAACATTCATGTTTTCACTATGGTTTAAGAGAAAACATGATTAAGGTATTCACATGTTTGGGATGTGACCAACAAGATAAATCGTATGATATATGGGGGATAAATGATGGTATTCACATGCTCGGTTGATGAAATTTCTAGTAATTGTTTTCTTTATAGTATGTTCTTGGACAAAAGTATTTTGGATAATCCTAAAGATTGAAATAAATTAAGTTAAACATAAAATAGTATTTTTTCTATTTTATCGTAGGAATGTTATTATAATGTAGTTTTAGAAAAATGGAAAACCTATAGGATGGTAGACAACCTGTCGCGTCAGACAAGGTTGTGGAAATTGAACCCACAACTGAAGTGCGACAAGCATTTATCACCTACCACTAGCCTACAGGATGTCCCTGGTTAGTATGAACTAGTTTTAATATATTAAGCAGTATGATAGATGAAGTATAAGTCCATTTTAGGAATCATATATTATTAACCTCACCATAGATATACTTATGTATATTTGATAACTTTTTCTATCCTTTTGTTTGAGACATATGGAATGACCCATAATTCTATCACTTGATATGATAACACCTCATAAATGAAAAATTCAACTTAATTTCATTAAAAGATGAACTGGAAATTGTTGAAGGCACGAACAACGGTGAGATTATACCGAAATAAAGTAAGTATTTTTTCTAGTTAAAATTATTCAACATTAAAGAAATGATCTTGAAAACCAAAAATGTTGTCCTAGTACCCTTATATTTGATGAATTAGAAGATACCTTAGATGATCACATTTTTATGGCTTTGTGATTGTTGGATTTTTCATAGCCATGTTCTCTACCACTCTCCATTAGAACAAGATGGTTAGATTTCTCTTACATATCCATATTTTCACCTATGTTCTTTTATGTGGAAACCCAGTGATTAGTTAATTTGGGTAACCATTACATTTCATACATTAGTTTTTAAAGTCATGTTTTGGTATTACTTTTTACGATGTGGGTTTCTATGAAAGAATCTTTTAATTAGTAAACCCTTTACACCCCCGACGAATTTCGAGGGTGAAATTCATTTAAAGAGGGGTATAATGTAACACCTCGAGATTTTATGAAAAATATTCTTTTTAATTTCATTGATGTCTTGTGTTGTACAATACACCTAAAGGATCCTGCACTACACGCATCCCTGACTTGTCTTGCTTTACATGCAATCACGACCTTCAACGATAGTGTGTGTTGTATGAAATATTGAGTTTCACTAAACAACAATATGTTATTAAAATATTATATAAACTAGCCATTATGAATAGTAATACCCACTTTTTGAAATTCTATAAATTTTATCTTTCAAAATGGAATTCATTTTTGGAATCATAATATCGAAATTAGCCTAGGGTGAATTTTTGGTATTTTTTTGAACAATTTCAATTTTTTATGAATAGTGAAAACTCTAGGTTACTATTTAAAAACCGAATTTTTATTTAAATAATTATTTATTTTATTTAAAATTATTTTAGGTAAAAATTTATACATAATACCTATATAAGTTCAATGTAATTCATTGGAGTCATTTTATAATAATTTTCTATATATAAAAAATTTATTGAACTTTTCAGCGTCTTTTACCTACCTCCTAGGAGCTTTTTTAAAACATACATAAAACATAATTTTACCGCTTTCGTGTGCGGAATTTCAAAAATCCGAGTGACACAGTTAATATCATGGACTAAAATGTTGTTCAATTTGATGAAAATAATTTTTGGTGAATAGTAAGTTTTCACTTTTATTTACCACGGTTAAAAGTAAATAGGGTAATTAAGGGTAAAAATGTACTATTATTACCCCAACACATTTCCTAATTATATTGGATAAGTTTAACTCACCCAAAAACAACCTTATTAATAAAATATGACCATTTTGGTCACATGGATTAGATTAGGACATTTATTATTAATTTATTTAAAGAAGGGTTAAAGTAGTTAAAATCAAAGTTTAATAACTAATTTATTTTTAATATAGGGTTATACATAAGATAAATTAAACTATAAATATTCATTAGAAAGATAAAAAGATTTTCTAAATAATGGTAATTTATTTGTAATTTTTAGACATTAAATAACTTATGTTATTTATTACACAATGATGATGTAGTAATTATTTTATTAATGAAATATTAACATAATTGATGTTATAAATATCCAAATAAAAGTAATTTGAGACTTTTTATGAATTACACTAATTTTCTAGGTTACTATGACATGTTAGTATTGATATAATTAACTTTTTTAGAACTAATTATTCTGATATGGTTTTCACAAAAATCACTAACCAAATAGTGTCACAATTGAGATAAAATAATTTTTAAAAACATTTTATATTATTAATTGTTATTATATTTTTAAAAATCTAAGGATCGGAAAAGATACTTGTATCATGATTATTTTATATTTAATGGACCACTTGGGGGTCTCTTGGATGTATGTGGTAAGTTTATTAACTATATAATATAAAAATACAAAGTGACAGCTAAATGTCAATCTAATTTACTAAGAATTAAAACTAAAATATAAGGTAAATATAAAGACCCAAACCTGTATAAAATCTATTGTATGAGAGGATTTCGAACCATCCCCACCTTATATTAGAAATAAATCAATTTGGATCTATTAAAAACCGAATAGGACTTTATTAAAAATTCTATTTTATGTTTTTCCAAAGGTTCCCCTCTCCTACCTTATAAATAGGGCACCCCTTCCCTCTTCTCTTCACACCCTTTTGAGCCTTGAATCTCGGACAAACCCTGACAAATTCCCTTATCCAATTCCCTAGAAATTTTTTGGAGGATGCGGTCTTCTCAAAATACGAACTCTACTTCCTTAAGAGGGATCTTAAAGGAGGTGCGTCGAAGAAGAGGTAATCTCTTCTTTCGATTCTCTCAAGTTTCATTCTTATTCTACATCTTCTTCTTTAGTTGTATCATTATGAAGTAATAACATAAGTATTAATTATATACTGATATGTTATTATAAATATGAAACAACATTATTTCACCTCCCATCCATCCTATGGAAAATGAAATCACCGCACGTGCGTACGTACGGAATACCATCTCCTCGTCGTGGGGTAATCTGTTTTTGACCACCCCCATTCTTGGATGGGTATAATGGTGTAAATAAATAACTATATATGATTATTGTAAATTTATATTGATTATGATATATTATATATACACTTCAATACAATTCCATGATCATGGGAATGATATCATCGCTCGTGTGTACGAACGGACTACCATCTCCACGAAGCGATTAGATTCATTCTCCATGTTAACCATTCATGAATGATTATAATGTATAAATAATGAATAATAATGAAATATATGAAATAATAATGATACTGGATTTATGTATATATATATTTATGTTATCTACTTAATTCCATTCAATTCCATAAGGAAACGAAAACAGCGTTCATGCGTACGTACGACCTACTGTCTCCATGAACGGTGTATTTCATTCCATTCATCGATCTATCATATATATATGTATATGATGAATATATATTATATATAAATGATTTTTTACATTATGGAATTATGTAAATCAGTATATAAGTAATAATATCAGGAACAACAAGTTGAAACACTTATGACAAATGATACGATTTTACCCAAAATGATGCTTTAACATAGAATTTACAAAAGAACGGGTAATATAAAGTCATAAGTGAACCATATATGATATCATAACGATGAATATGATTTTTTAATAAGTCAATTATATTATATAAATCATTATACTGGAGGTTTGGATACATACAAAGTATATCGGACGTAAGGTAAGGGATAATAATTCCTATCTCATTCTTATCCGAGATTGTTTATTCGTAAGTATTTACTGGGGTTATTGTTATCATCCATGTCCATGTTTCCTAAAAATGGTTTCATGTATTTTTAAAGTCATTTTTAATAATTTTTTACTTTTACTACATGGTATGTAAGGAATCATTCTTTTTTTAACCATACGATGTACTTTTGTGACTTTTCTGACAAAAGTAAGAGGAGAATGTTATTTTTAATTTATATGGCGTGAACAGATTTTTACGGTTTCATAATGCCTTGTTTTCCTGAAGCTTCCCCCACAAGATTGCATGATTATTTTCAACAAAATTTTGTTTTAAATGACATGGAATTTTCATAAAAGAAACTGATTTTGAATAAGAAAGGATATTTTCCTCAAGAATTCATTTCAAGTGTTTTATCAAAACCATTTTCCATCAAAGATGACATTATTTGATATATGTATGTATCAAGTATAATTTCTCCCTTATTTACATGGTTTGATTATTCTTTTGATGAAATGATATCCATTTTTATATGGATTATTTTATGATGGAATGATGTTTCAGAATCCAATTCTATTACGTGGGTTATGATATGATGTATGATTTCATATTTTGTGGCACACGAAAGAATGATTTCATTATGAGATGGGTGGGACCTATATCTCCCTCCAATGCATTGGGTAAAGATTCATATATCATGAGATAGATATGGCTGAAATGGTAAGTTAATCCGGTTCAGTGTTACAGGACTGGAACGAGGAGTGATCTCGATTTAGAAAGGGAATTTGTTCACTAAGATGGTCTTGGAAGCAATGAATTAGCTACTATGGAAATCAAATCAAGTGCTTAATGGTTTCCACAATCACATGTTTTATTCCCATGCTATTTTATCATGATTAATGTTTATTTATGATCTATGCCTTATGTACTACCATATTTTATGTCATTGTTCATGGTTTTTATGTTTAAACATTATATTAATTTTTTAAGGCCAATTGTATATGGTTTGTTTTATTCTATCCATTATTACCCTTAATGATCATTTGAGGTAACCCTTTATATGTCTTATTTTCCCCAGGATTTAAAGAATGGTTTCAGGTAAGAAAAAAAGGGGAGGATCTTTATGGGAGATGTTGAATATCATTCACCATGATTAGAAGATTATGTTCCAAGTTTTCTATGACACTAAACTATTACATTCATTTTGTGTCTGGTTTTGTTATGTATTAAGTATTCCGATAATGTAATGTAATGTCCATGTACTTCAAGATTCTGGTCTCTAAATCCATCATCCTCATCATCAAAATCACACACACTCCCCCTCTAAGGGATAAACATCACATGATGTTAAACATCTATCATGCACCAATAATAATTCCAATGAATGGTAGTACAAATAACATGGTATAGAGTAAATAAGTTAAAAAATATCATTAAGATATAATATTATAAAAACATAACAGTACGTGATTATTATCATACATAAATGCATGATTGAATATCTATTATCAATGAATTAAAAATCACAATGTTCATATTGGGAATCACACACACCCACAAGTGAGAACATATCATTCTGATAATATATGTGAATCAATTAATTATACAAAGGAAAAAACATAAATAACAGCCCAAAAATTAAATAAACTTCCTACAATAATTTTCTGATGATAGAATTAATGATCATCACAGAAATGGAGACCAACCCCCATTTCAAACTACAGGGAAAAATACAACGTATCAAGGGTTCCTAAAAAATGTTATGGTTCATCAAAAAGACGTTTGTAATTTATTTTCAAGATAATTAAAAGTCAATAATATCATTATAAAATCACATACCATTAGGTTCTCACTAAAGGATACACATCCAATGTATATAAAAATAAATAACACCAATTCATTGATTCCATGATCAGTCAAAGAACATCATATACATTATTTTTTAATTCTAGAGGTTTCCACAGTTCTACCAAATGATCATTGTTTAATCAATAGAAAATAATTGGAAAAGAGATTCAAGGTGAGAATAATGAAATAAAATGATCTCAAGATGACCATCTACAAATAACTAACATGGGAACATCACCATTATTCATAATTATGGGTCATGTTACTCATACGTGATTGAGATTTTAATTTCACCAACAATATACCATGAATTTAAAAAACAGATTATGTTTTTATATTCAATCCACTGTCAATTAGTGGTATGAAATGATAATTCATTAATAGTGAAGGGAAGAAGAACAACTTTTCTATATTGATCTTATTTTGATAATGGGATGTCATCCTCACTATTGATTCTCCATATATATATGTATAAACTGGGAATTATCAAATAAATAAATAAATAAACAACAAATTCATATTTTATCCATGATCTACACACCCAAAAAATATTTATTTAAAATATATATAAACAAATTCATTGTGTTTAATCATTGGATAATTAAAATATATTAGAGGATTATGAATATGAGTGTTGTTTTTAGGAATAAAGTGATTTATATATATAAATTAATTATTTCCATTGAAATTATATTTTGAAAATAAATGGGGACAAAATTATTGTTATTAAAATCCTATGGGGTTTATTAATTTCACCCTCACACTACGTGAACCGGTTTACCAGTTGGAACCCCAATGTTTGGGCTATTAGTTTTTGTGTAGCTAAAAAACCTATAATGAAAAAAATAGGATAGATATATTGTTTTAACAATCTCTCAGAAGTGATTATCTAGCCACTAATATTCTAGAACCAAATTATGTCTTATTGATGAAAACAAATTGTGCCTTTATCCAAAAAATATACCTCCACTACTCATATATCTTAGTGAAAACCTATGTGTAATGTATGATTTCATTAACACAATATATCATATAACTAAATAATTAAGGACGTTATTAATGAATATACTCCATATTAAAAAAAATTTAAAAATTATCTAAACATATAGTGGAAGCATGACCATGTATAATATTATGACAACATTGAATAATGAACCATTTATTACTATTATAGAAACAATATTGTTATACATCAAAAGAAAGATAATAATTACCCATATGGAAGACATTGAATGTGTTTTTTTAATTAAAAATACCTTTAGATATAACCTTAAAACATATATTTGTATATTAGAGAACATAAATAAACCAAAATCATATAAATAGAGGAGAAAATTATTAATAAAATAATTAAAAAATGAAAATGTAGTGTTAAGGGAAAATATTTTACCTAAAGTCTAACTTTCCACATAAATTATTTTACTACCATAGTGTTGACCTATATTAATTAGTTTTTTTCTAGAACCTTATGTAGTTTTACCCCTTTCATTTTCTCTTTTATTTCATTTACCATTGTCCATTTTATTGTTAATTAATCCTTTATGTTTATGTCAGACATTTATTGGATGTTAATTTCAAAATTCCAAAACAACATTGGATGTTTAGATTGGTCAATGGATTCCGGGTTCATTAATCAGTAAAATATTTATCCTAACATAATATCATCAATTAAAAAATAATTTTTTTTATTATAATAGCGCAATTTTATTGTCTACATTAATATATGATTTAATTAATTAAAATTACACTTAATGTTACCTAAAAGATCGATATATCTAGTGTCGTTAAGAAATAGGTACACAACATATCAACTTGAAACATGAAGTACAAAATCATTATCGAAAACATCATTTACATGACCACAACATTCCTACATATTTAATATAACATGGGATAACCTGAGGATGTACATAAGAAGGGGTAAGATATAAAGACTAGTAATTGATTAAACATGTAATAACATGAAGATAATAAAATATGCTAATAAATTTATATCAGTGAGAAATAATGTAATATGAATCATATTGCACGACATAATATGATATTCATAACATATAAATGTGGAAATAACTTAAAACATTATAACATCTGTCAATGATAAAATGCCTAGAAATCATAGTGGAAAAAGTCCCACAATGGAATCAGGTAAAACCCTATCCCAACATGAAGTATCATGATACTAACCATTTCCTAACACATTGGATCACTATATAATTTTATGTTCACCCATTACATTTATTTCATTCTCATGCATCAATGTTCCACGTATATCATAAAACATGGATCCATTCATCATAACAGTTTTTTACACGATGAAGGCATGTGGAATAAATACATGTAAGTCCTTAGTAAAATGATATATTTTCAAAAATGTGAACCCCATTAATCGGGAATGGGTACGGTATTCACAACACAATTATTTGGCAATGGATATTCCTAATGTAATTTTGGTAGCCTAAGAATGTGACATGAAAATTCAAAATAAGAGTTGATTATAGGTAAAGGGGTTTATCATAATATATACTTGAAATGGAATGTAAAATGTTCACATAAATACATGTATCCACATAAGTTATTTTGATATATAAAGTGTAACATAATAAAGAAACGTTAATAAAGAAGAGAAATGGAATAACTCTAACAAAAATTCAGCATAGTAAGGGTTGTAAATGGGATGGATTAATGATAGAGAAATGGTTCTATCATCATTAAAAAATAATAAGGGAAATATGGTGGAGGTGAAGAAACATACCACATCATTTTTAAATGAAATTAAAAGACTGTAATAGTATATGGACACTGAGATAAAAATAATAATGGTAAGAAGCCTTACATGAGTGTGTGACTTCAAAATCTTGAAGAGGGGATTTGTGAGAACTTTATGTTCCTTGGTAGGATTATATATAGGGAAGGAAATCTTAATGTTGTTCTCCAAGTATTTTGTGTGATGATAAGTGTTAGCATGGGTTGGTTTTTTTGGAAATGAGGGGAGAATCTTTAATATTTTACGAACTATGGTTTTGGAATCTATATAATTAAATATTCCAAACCACAAAACTTCCAATGTTTTTTCACATGGTTCTTTCCAATGTGGAGTGGAAAACATAACATTATATTGGAACAATATGATGATATAAAAATATAATATTTACTTATATAAAGTTGAGTCTCATTATTAAAGAAATGAATTTAGAAACATATAACAATTATATATTTTGGAGGATTCACTGAGTATTTATAAAATAATTCAAAAATATACAAAATGAAATTTTATTAAATTTAAAACTTATATTTAGATGAATATAAAATTTATACTGTTTATTGCATCAACATTGGGCCATTATGATGTTTTGAAACATCTTGTATATTTATATGGTATTTAATTTTTACCCAAAAAATTCAAATGTTTAGGAAAATTAGGAAAAATCACCATTTTATAATTTCTACAAACTAAATACAAAACTAATATTCATTTAATAAAAATAATTTTCTATATATTTGAATTTTTACATTTCAAATAAAAACTGACTGGTTTTGACAACAACAAAAAAGTTTTAATACTTTAATAAAGATTACCATTGACCTCATAAAAATTATTTGATAATTTATATTTTATTAAAAAAAATTAATGAACATATTTTATGAAATATAATTTGATTAAAAAATCCATTAATTCACAAAAACCTATTTCTTAATGGAATTTAAATATTAACCAATGAAAGTATTTGTTTTTTAAAAATCATTTAGAATGATAAAATAATGGAATGAAATTATATTCTTTATTATATAAAACAATAATGTATATAACCATAATTATAGTGTCTTGATATATATCCCATTATTATAAAAGCATACTACTTAGGAATTAGGTGTGTGATGGTGGGGATTTCATGGGGTTGTTTGGTGAACATGGTTTGGGTCCTGATATTAATGAGCTTGAACTTCTACTATAAATAGTTTCTCTGATGAATATGTTATTGAATATCAACATAGGCTTGGTCTAGGTATAAAGACTATAAATTATATCTCCCTTTGAAACATATATATATGTGGTTTATAGGGAATGATCCTATTAGTTGAGTCCATCACCTCTATTGTCTCTATAAAAAGGATTAATTAAAATGATATATTTATACTCGTTATGTAATCCATGTTAAATGAAAATACAATCAGTGGTTATAATAGTTAACAATCATTTAAATCAAAATGTATAAAATTAAAAATGGTAGTGCATCTGTTTTATATATCCATTTTTAAAAATAAGTCTTTTTATTAATTTGAAAATGTAGATTTCATTTATAACAGTTCATGTTGTTACAATATTCTCCCCTTAAGAAATCTCACACTATAAAATTTCATATCCCATATTAAAATATATGATGGTAACTCAGTTTCATCACATCCTCCAGTTCCCATCATTTTTCATTAATCTTGTGGATTCATTATAACAATTTCACCAAGTTCATTGTCTTATTCTGTATAATGTTGTCTCTATATTCTATGATCTTTACTAGATTATCCTAATAAGAGTGTTCATTCCCCAAAGGTACCACCTATGGATTTAGTACATGATAACGGTCTAGTATTTACATCCCTAAGATGGATACATTGAATACATCATGTCCTTGAAATGTTTTTGGTGTGAGTTCTAGTCAGTAAGCAACCGCTCTGATGTGATCAAGGATCTCAAAGTGGATGATGCAACTTGGACAAAACATTCCCTTCTTCCCAAATATCATCACATTAATCAATGGAGATATGTGGAGGAATACCTTTCCTCCAATATAAAACTCTAGTTCTTGTGGATGATTGTCAGTACAACATTTATATAGACTCTGAGAGGCATTGAGGTGTTATTGAACTATCATAACTATATCCCCCATTTTTTCAACAATTTCAGGACCTAGCAGTTTATGTTCCCCAACATCATCCCAGAATGCTGGTGTTCTACACCTCTTCCCATAATGGGCTTCATAAGGGTATATTTGGATTCTTGAGTGGAAACTATTTTCTATGAGAACTCAATTAGAGTATGGTGTTAATTCCATCATATATTGTAGTCCATTGAGAAAGTCATAAACATTTCCTCTAGTGTTTCGATAGTCTGATCATATTTTCCATTAGTTTGAGGGTGATAGTTCATGGTAAATTTTAAATCAATATTTAGATAATGTTGTAGACTCTTCCATAACATAGAGTAGAGTCATGGATCTTAATCGGATACATTAAATACTGGTAAACCATGAACCCTCACCAACTCTCTGATATATATCCATATATGTTAATCCAATGAATAGTCCCCTTGTATCATAATGAAATACACTGTATTTGTAAGAATATCAACTATAAAAAAAATTATCACTGTTTCCTCTATATGTCATAGGGAACATGGTGACACAATCTATTGTGATTTTTTCCCATTTCCATATAGGTATGGGTAATGGTTGCATCATCACCTTATATGTTTTCCTTTACACCATCACTTACTAACATATATAACATCATGAAGTATATTCAGTGATATCCTTCATCGTATTTTTCCCCCAATAGTGCTCCCATAGATCATGGTATATCATTGTGATTCTATGATGGATAGAGTTGGTTGGGAAATGTGAATCATCCAACAACTCCTTCTTTAATTCCTAATTTTATGGTATATATAGTCTTCAACAAAATCATACAACATCTTCTTCACTAACATTTTCCTCCATGGATTTACCTTCTCTAAAATTTTCCACTTTCTTTTGAAATCATACATAATTTCTTTGACAATCCTTTAGCCTGTCCAAAAGAGACGGTTGAAAAATAATTTGTGAAAGTATTGATTATGTTCCTACCATTGTGATTCACATGCCCATCCTCTTCTAGTCTATGAATTTTGGATCTTTTGCAATTATTATAAATGAAAGTGTAAATAAATCCTTTTATCTTTGATATTCTTCTACTTTATTCAGTTTTCCCATATGGTAGTGAATTGAGCATTAATATTCATTGATCAGCTCTAACCATCTTCTTTTGTGCATATTAAGTGCTTTTTGTGAGAACGTATACTCAAGACTTTGAAATGGGTATATATTTCACACTTCTACCCAATGAGGTAAGGCCACAATATTATACAATCCAATATCATTGTAGCCTAATCCAGATCACGTGTTGGCTAGTTCTACACATGATATTTCATCTTCCATAGAGCATAGGAAATGACTTTTTACGTTGCATCCACACACATCCCAGGACCCTCTTTGATGAATCACTAAATGCATTCATAATATCTCCACTTGTGGGTATTGTGAGTACAATCATAGTAATAAGACTCCATTTCAACTCCAAGAATATATCTTCACATTCATAATTCCACGTGAACTTGACTCCCTTTTGTGTTAGACTGGTTAGAGAATTCAACAATTATGAGAAATTTAGCACAAATTGACGATAATACCCAGTTATTCCATGAAGACTATGGATATATTTCATAGATTTTGTCCTCAGAAATCCCTCAACTTCCTCAATCATTGAAGGGTCTAAAAATATCCCATTAATTATGATTATATTCCCCACGAAAGTGTTTTCCTTCAACCATAACTCACATTTTTAGTACTTGGAATAAAACTCTTCTTTTGGCATGGTCTGTAGGAAATTACATAAGTACATTTTAATCTCATTCTTACTTTTTTATTATATTTTAATATCATAAATAAAGACTACCAAAAAACATTCAATGCCATATCTAATGAAAATATTCATCCTGTCCATGAATATTTATGGAGAATGAATGAGTCTGATATGCATTATTGTGAATTAATTATGCTCGTACCTTGTATGAAAAAAATTCATGGGGTACCTTCATTCATCACCATTACGTGGTAAAATATTGAATACAGATCCACCTGTAGAAGTATTGTGATCCGCGGAGTTGATAGAGTAAAGAAACAATTTGTGCCAATGGATACATGATCTTTATCGTGATTTTTCTGAGTTCACAATAATCAATGCAAACCCACATTGACACATCCTTATTTATCATCCATTCATTAATAATCATTGGTTATTTTCATTTTATGTTTTAATTTCCTTGTTTTCTCACGAGTGATTCTTCAAGAATGTTATATTTTTTAACATATTTTATAGATCTATCATATCTAAAAAACTAATAATTAATATATTATAATTTTTATGGATGAATTATACTTTTTGAAAAAAACTATTAAGAAAATTTATGTGTGATACGATCATAGAGATAGTTGGTCGTATATAAGTATGAGTAATGTTTCCATTTTTCAATGATCAAAATGTAATAAATAATAGTAGTATATTATCATTCTATAATATTTGTAATATATTATATGAAATATAATTTACTTAAATATATCATTCTTTTGGTGATTTTATGAATAGAGAGTCATATCACTTGTTGATTCTAGTATTCCACACATACACTAATGACATTATCATCTTTATGTGAGTGAAAAGGTGGGAACGAAAATGATATATATATATATATTATAATTATATATTAATAAATATTTATTTACTGTTATAATTAATTCATTTATATCACATAAAATCATTAACATTAACCTTTTTTATTCCATGTAAATAACTTTTGAAAGATGAATCACATCACATTGAAATGTGGAAGTCCACTGTAAAAACGAGTGATGTTATTGTATGCCCAATGGATTCGAATTTAAAAGTATATATATGTGATATAATAAATGCAGAAATATAAATATTTTAAATATATCATATATCTATTTTTTATATAAATCATTATACCTAACTGTGAAAGATGGTAATAGAAAGAAGAATGACATCGGTTCATGAGGTGGTATTCCAGTGTAAAAATGAATGATGATTTCATAACCCATTTAATTAAAGTGGAGATTCTTGTAAGTAATTAACTTATTATAAAAATATAATATTATATATAGCATACTTATATTTTTATATCATCATGGTTTTATATTAATTGATGGAGGTGGAAAAAGAAATAATATAAAGATGTTAGTTGAAGAATGTTTTATGTTCTTTTCTGTATCCTTATTTTGTTGGAAGAATGTATTTATTAGGGTTTTTTTATAAAAAACTATATTATATATGATTAAAGGAGGAATTAATTAAAGTGATATTGGTAGGTTTTCGATGAGAAAATAGGATGTGAATGTGGGAATAAGAGAAGATAGGGGTGTCCATTTATAAATGAGGTGAGTTTCAAAACTATGTTTTTTGAAAAATATTGAGTCCCAACCTCATTTTTATCACTATAAAATATTAAAAAATGGAAATTTATATATCCTATAAGTTAAAATGTCAATATATGTCCTTATAATATATGGTGTGCCTATTATTAAGCCATTTTTAACCATTATATCTTATTTTAAACCCTAGTAATTCCATAATTACCTTTACCACAAATACTAATTTTTATTTTTCCTTTCATATTTCAGTTAAAATTTTAGAGGAAATTATTTGAATTATAAAATAATTATTTTGATGAAAATTTGAAAAATTTCTATAAATTCAATTAATAGATGTGTCAAATATTAATTTTGAATTAATACGATAGATGTTATGAGAATGCTTTTGGAACCAGGGATATTCATAGCTATAAATTGAATGTAGTTTGAGTTTTTTTTTCAATCCTCTCATGGATGATTAGAGATATATCAAGTAAAGGGATCATATAGTTCAAGCCACAAATAGTTTTTATGGTGTTGTGGTTTCCCATTGATTGCCAGATTTTTTTGGTACAAAATTTAGTGAATGTAAGCCATGGAAAACGTGGGTCTTCTTGAATGCCTTATGAAAATAGGTAAAAGACATGAGTTTATTAGATATATCCATCATGATATGTGTTTATTTAAGGATTAACGTTTCTTGTTGGTGCGATCTATGATTACAATAAGTAATGCTTCAGAATAGGTATATTTCTAGAATCAACTCTTCAAAAAAATAAGGTAAATCCTCTATTGTCATGAAGTTTATCTAAAGGATTTTGAAGATATGAAGCATTGAGATTTGAGATGGAGTTACTTCACGATTATGAGAAGTTGAGTTCTTCTGAGACATGAAGGTTTTTTTATAAAAATCACTACGAATACAATGATTATTGTGAAAGAATAATTTACATGGAACTTTGCAAATGGATGATCACCAAGAAGTAGTTTTTGACCAATACACAAAATGTAATGGAGGCTATAGAGCATCGATATCAGCTAAACCTATAAATAAGAGGTTACCCATATTCTATTGAGAGGGAATTTTTTTGTAAAATGTAGAATTGTTCTGATTTCGTGAAGCAATGTGTGCTCTGTGAAACTAGTTTTCTATGTAAGATCCAACTTTTCAGAAAGTGTATTTATGTGTTGAGAGAATTCAATGCATCTAATTAATGAGTGTCTCATAACGTTGGGATGTTTCACATTGTCTTAGTGTGCTTCGTGAAGGCATGTTACACCATTAAGGAAGTTTCATTCATGATGATATGTTGTTTTGTAATGGAAAGGGAGATTCATGATGTAGTATGTGTTACAAAGTAGTGAGCATTGTGAAGGATACAATGTAGGGAGCATTGTGAAGGATTGATATTTACGAATGCATTAGATTTTCGAATAATGATCTTTTCCAAGAGCCCTGCAATAGGCAATTTTTGAATAACATCTTTATGTGAATAGGGTATTCATTGTGCATCCAAACAGTCTTTTGATGCAAGAAGAGTCTATTGCTAGATATAGACAAATATTTTAATTCCAAATCATTAATATAACCTTCATATAGATAAATAGAGTTCATATTCTTCCCAATACAATGATCAAGGCGGAGTCAGCATAAGTTACTTGACAGATGTAGTGGTCCATTCCAAAAACCTTATAAAGCAAGTGTTTCTAGAATTCAGTGAATGTGATAAATGATTGTACTCCAAAAATAGTGAATATTACTGGAATTTAGTATAACTAAAAACATGTTAGTGTATTCTCCTTGGACGTATCCCTTAGTGGTGAACCAAGTGAAACTCTTGTGTTGTCTATCTATATGGGATTTTTTATTATTGTTCTAATCCATCTTATAGGTTTAACAATTTATTTCTAACATGGGAACAAGATCCATCTACATAAATTAAAAATTTGACACACTGATTCACCCCTCATCTCTAAGGGTGTTATGGGATCCTTTAAATGTTGGTTTGTAAAAGGAAATTGTACACAAGTTTACAATATTTTTATATTATATCTCAATAATAATATTTTTCTAATGAATGAAATTGGATTAATGTATATATTATTGAAATATTATTAATTTAAAAAAAATATGAATATAATTTAACATTATGTATATATTTTAAATGAAATGGTATTTTAAAATTAAAATTCAATATTTTTTAGTATTAATTGGAGAATGATTCTTTTCTAAAAAATAAATAAAATTCACCCCAATATAATTTTGGTGTTATCATTTCAATAATTATTTTTTTCAAACTATGTTTATATATTTGAAAATTATTAATTTTAATTTATGTCTGAAAAGCGTGATTAATCCGTCGATTTAAAAAATATTGTTTTTCAAAAAAAATCGTATCTTTTTAATGATTCTTATTTTATGTATAATTAATTAATAAAAAAATAAAAATTTGTGAACTATATATTTCCATATGTTTTTCATATTAATAATGTAACACCCCGCCCCTACCTCATTGGCATGAGGAGGCGGTGAGGTCTACTTGGCCTTAAGCGACGTTCCCAAGGCGCCAAAGGCTGAGAATAAATGCTGAGGGATTCAAGATCAAGTTGGGGAACTATTTTCCCTTAAGACAAAACCAACAAAACCATCCTTAAATAGAAACTATATGATTCATATCAATTATATTACTTAACCACGCATTCCCAAAAGACAACCAAGTTGTTCCCCAACACAACTCAAAACTAGTACAATAAGACATGTCCACACGACATTAGAGTATAAGAGGAAACTAAACAACCAGAGAACCATGAGACATGACTCCACCATAGCTCCACACCAAACTCCAAACTCCAAGCTCCTCTAAGGAATCACAATGCTCCACTAAAGGAGGTAGATGCCTTACCATTGACCACATCATGGTACATGACATCTACAAAGACACCAAATTTACAAAGCTGGGGGTGAGTACTAAAACTCAGTAGGATTTCCCCATATGACTTCCCAACACAGTCCACTAGGATAAAACCCCTAACATATTATATATAAAAGTTTATATAAAATTAATCACAAGAGAAACTATTTTCATAATCCAAACATGTCCTTAGCAAGCCATCACATCCAACCCAAGCAACAAAGGAAAAGCCAACCAATCGAGACACAATCATCCCAACATTTACACATTGGAACAAAAATTCCATATTGAAAAGCAATGCTCAACAAGCAAACAAAATCATGGGACTTCCACCCAACCTGTTCACCCATTCACAGCAAAACAATCAAAATGGTGGGACTTTCGACCAACTCATTCACTCATTCACAACTAGCAATACTTCGTGATCACTACACATATTGTGGTTATTCAGACCACTATCGATCCCCTTTTTATATTGAGACAACCCGCCCACTTCCATACAACATTTCAATCAAACCAAAACAAGAATAAACCCACCATGTTCACAACAAAATGAAGTCAACCAATTCAATTGCATATCAATCCACTTTAATAAATCACCCATTTATTGAAAAAACAATTCCATGCCAAACAAAATTTCAATAAAACAACCCTTTTATTGAAAACCCTTTCCATCAATCATTTTCAAAAATCAATCATATCATCCCATTTTAAAATATTAATTTTAAAATCCACAATAATAGCATTTCATCATAAAACACCTTTTTTCCCAAAAATCCCCAAAACATCACCCATGGGATTTCCAACCAATTTAGCATAATCAATTACAAATTAATTTTAAGCACAATAATTAATTGTAACAAGGAACCACTAGTTCTAGCCAAGTGGAGTCGAGAGAGAATCCACCTACCTTTAGGGTTCCCAAGAAATCGACCCACAAGCCATTGCACCTCAAATCCAGCGAACGCACCACTGAAACCTCTCTACATCACGTTCCCTAACATCCAAAAGCCTTAATATTAACATTAAAGGAAACAAAAACCCTCGATCTACACTAAACAAGTGTATATATAGAAAATCACGAAAGAGAGGGAAGTAGATATAGAGGAAAACACAATAGAAAACAGAGGAGAGACTTACCCGGGAGAAACCACCTTCAAACCGCCTTGAAACCCATTTGAAACACTTCCAAATAGAGTGGGAGATCACCCTTAACCCCTGAGAATCCCTAATCCTGATTGAGGCTCAAGTGGGAGGAAGATTGGAATGAAATGAGGCAATCCCGATTGAGCCCGTGTTATATAACCCTAAATTTTAGTGGCTGCATGGTTCGCCCGCACGGTTTGGAAAACTGTGTGCTAACCGCGCACATGATACTACCTCGGGAGCAAGGGTCTTCATGGTTGCATCGTACGGTTTGGAAAACTGTGTGTGGCCCATGTGATGCCTATTGTCTCCCCTTATACGATTTCATGGAGAAATCGCACAGTTTCCACTAACTGTGCTCAAACCGTGCACCCCTTTAAAGTCCTCCAAATCATCCAAAACCATTCCAAACTCTCCCAACTTCTTACCAACTCATCCCATGCACATTAAACACATAAAAATGCCTAAAAAGGCCACATACCTCAAACCGGGGCTACATTCTCCCCACAATTGGACTTTCCGTCCTTGTAAAGTAGGGAACCCATCCTTTTCCAAAAGAGCTCGGGCCACTGCTCGACCATCTCATTCTCCCGCTCCCAAGTCTCCTCTAGAATCTGGCCATATTGCCACAAAACACGAACTAAAATGATTATTTTAACACGAAATACACTCTCTTTCCTATCCACAACTCTTACAAGCATGTTCACCAATGAAGCATCCATTTCTTGCTCAACATGATCCCATCGAATCACATGGTCATGATTCGGTCGATATTTTCCAACTGCCACACATGAAACACAATGTCCACCACACTAAACCTAGGTGTAAATGCCAAATGATAAGCCACCTCCCCAACATGCTCAAGAAACGCAAAAGGTCTGATATACCTTGGAGATAACATTCCCTGCATCCCAAACTGATGATGTCCCAAACTAGGAGAGATCCTCAAGAATACATGATCACTCACCTCGAATGACAGCATCCATCGACGATGATCCAAATACAATTTCTGATGACTCTGAGCCTTTTCCATTCTCTTCCTGATCAACTTGATCTTCTCCGTAATCTCCGGGAAAAGGCTCAGTTTAACCCTCAGGGACTCACCTGTTTCCACCCAACATAGGGGATAACGACTTGGCCGCCCATATAATGCTTCAAAAGGAGCCATCTGTATGGATGACTGATAACTGTTATTGTATGCGAACTCAACTGAAGGAAATTTCTCCTCCCATGAGCCACCAAAATCCATGACACAGGCCCGCAACATATCCTCCAGAGTTTGTATCGTCCTCTCGATTGACCATCCGTCTGAGGGTGATACACCTTGTCCATCATCAACTGCGTCCCAAGGGATTTCTTTAAGGATTTCTAGAAACAATATTTAAACCTCAGATCTCCATCTGATACAATCGAAACTAGAACACCATGCCTCTTTACCACCTCCCGGATATAGATTTTAGACAGATCCTCCACCATATGATATTCACGAATTGGAATGAAATGGGCAGACTTCGTTAAATGAACCACTATCACATAAATGGAATTTTTTTTCTGACCGTTCAGGGGAGACCTATAACAAAATCCATCGCTATCTGCTCCCAATTCCAAATAGGGATTGGTAATGACTGTAACATTCCTGCTATCCTCTGATGCTCTACCCCAACCTGGTGACATGTCAAGCATCTCGAAACAAACTCAACCACTCTTATATTCATACAAGCCCACTAGAACTGCACATCCAACTCTTTATACATTTTCTGAATTCTAGGATGAACAACCCACCTGGAAGGATGATACGCCCCGAGAAGATCCTCCTGAAAAGCAACTAGTACAACCATCCGATTCTGAAAACACAAACTGAATCTCCATTATGTTTCCATCTCTCAATGGTCTCCCCACCATTGAGTCTCAACCCCATGTCCACACACTCAGAATCGGAAATATGTGCCTCTTTATCTAGGACAACCAAGTTAGGAATCAACAAAACTGGAAAGAAGACCTCTCTATCACCCTGGTCCTCACATTACAACCGCATATAGGATATAACCAAAATCAACTTCCACTGGTCCGATGCATGTTTTACCACCTAAACATATGATTTTCTACTTAATACATCCTCCAATGAATTTCCATCACCCAGTGTGTAAATAAACTCAAAATCAAACATCTGGAGATATTCCATCCATATCCTTTGCCTCAACTTCAAATCCCTTTTTGAGAAAATTTTCTTCAAGCTCTTATGGTCTGTAAATTCCGTGAATTTCTCACCGAATAGATAATGACGCAACACTTTCCAAGCATGGACCAATACTGCAAACTACAAATCATGAGTTGGGTAGTTCTTCTCATTCACACTCAACTGCAAAGAGCTATATGAAACCACATGATTCCCTTCCATGGGAGCGCTCCCCAACCATGATCCGGATGCATCACATTACACCACGTATCCTTTTCTTAACTCTGGGAAAACAATGATTGGTGCTGATGTTAGATGACCCTTTAGCTCTTTAAGACACTGCTGACACTATTCATTCCAATGGAATGGAACATCCTTTCTTGACAAAGATGTCATTGGCAAAGCCAAACATGAAAAATCATGAACAAAACACAGATAATACCTAGCTATACCAAGGAAACTACATATCTCAAACAAATTCTTTGGCAGTTGCCAGGAGATAATAGCCTCAATCATTTAAAGATCCTCTGAAACAGCTCTTTCAGAAATCACATCGCCAAGAAAACGAACTTCTTGTATCCAAAATTCACACATTGAAAATCTGGCATACAACCGATGATCCCTCAAGATCCCTAGCATAGTCTCCATGTGCTGCTCATGAACCACTATTATCTTTGGATACACCAGAATATCGTCTTCAAACACCACCACAAATGAATCCAGATATTTCTAAAATATCCTATTCATCAATGCCATAAACACTGCTAGATCATTCGTTTGACCAATGGGAATAACCACATATTCATAATGGCCATATCTACAACTAAATGATATTTTTGGAATATCCTCCTTTCTCACCTGCAATTGATGATATCCCGACCTCAGGTCGATCTTGGAGAAACACAGGGCTCCCCTCAACTGGTCAAAAAAATCATTAATTCGTGGAAGTGGATATATATTTTTTATTGTATCTTGGCTAATTCTATGATAATCCACACATAGCCTCAAAGTTACATCCTCCTTTTTCACAAAGAACACCGGCACTGCCCACCGAGATATGCTGCGCTGAATAAACCCTTTGTTTTATAATTAATCCAATAGGATTTTCAATTCCTGTAATTTAGTTGTGCCATCTTATTAGACAGAAGTTATATAGGACTGGCCCCCAGAAGGAGATCAACTGTAAACTCTACTTCTCTTACGGGATGTAACCCAGAGAATTCCTCAGGAAAACATCCATGAACTGATCCACCGTTGTCTGAATAACGGTCTTCTCAACACCCTCTACTGATTCCAATGTCAACACCACCAACTGATACAAAAACGTACACACTTCTGGTGCCAACAAACTCATTGTGCCCTTCTATTCATGCTTCTTTCCTCCAAAGAGATGTCTAACTCCATCATGTGTCGTAAAATCCACTGGTCATGCATCACAATCGATGTGGGCCTTAAAATCCACCAGCCAATTCATTCACATAATTACATCATATCCATCCATCTCAAGCGTTGAGGAATTCCACACTATCTCAACATGTCCCACAACGATACAAACTATACACACAAGAATTCTCGACACACTTGTCGACCCAGAGGAGTTTTATGTTTCAAAACTGAGGGCATCATTTCTACCCTAAAACCCCACAAATCAACCATACGTGCAGCAATAACAGAGTGTGAATCACCCGTACCAAACAGCACTTGCATCAAGGTGGAATTTAAATGAATAGTACCTTGCACTGTGCATGGTCCCAACTGATCATCCACCACAATCTAATCACCACCGAAAACATTTTTTCTTGCCACACTCTACTCTTTATTGCTTTGCTGAGGCGTCTTGGTATTCCAAGAATCACCATGACCCACTTTACTCTGTTGATGAGGGGTATGCTGCTGTCCCCATCTCGTCGAAGCATTCAAAGTCAGCGATCCCTGAGGAGTGTCACATGCACCCGACCTCAGAGCATTCCAAAAATAACGTTTCAAATTCCCCATCTTTTTACAATAATGACATGCTCGAGGTTGGGTCGTGCAATCCGGCTTGATGTGGTTCGTAGAACCACACTGAAAACATCCCGGTTTTCTCTGGGGATTTAGAGGAAGATTTACCGATCCTGTGGTCAGATTATATTCCATATTCCCGCTCTAGGAATAAGTGTCCCTCCATCACTTGAACCGAGCTTTATATTTCCCACTATTCCCCATGGTTAACACCATGCTTCCCCCACCCGAAGATCCCAAAAGATCTCGCTCAACCACTGAGGCTCTATTCACTATCTCTGTGTAATCATCTATACACAACACCACTTTCTTGGAATGAATTTTTGACCTTAACCCCACTTCAAAATCATTTCCTTCAACGACGTGATACCCGCCACCTCGGGTGCAAACCACACTATGTTCATAAACTTAGTTGCATACTCCGTCACTGATATAAGCTCTTGCTTCAAACTGAAGAAATCAGTCGTGCGCTGAATTCTAAATGTATATGGTTAGAATTGTTTGTCAAACAATTCCTCAAAGCCTTCCCACATCATATAATGGTTCGTCCCTGCTTGGACTACCAACTCCCACTAATGAAGGACAAGATCTTACGACATATACGTGGCCAACTACACATTCATATCTACCGGCATTCCCAAGAAATCAAAGATCTTATTCATTCTATTCAACCATGCTTCTTCCCACTCTGGATCTGAATCACCCCTGATGATGGGTGGATTATTCTTTTGAAACTGAACCTCATGATCCACATGCCTTGGTTAATCCATTTTATTTCCACTTTCAATAGCATGGAAAGCTTTCAATATGCATTGCACTAGCTGTTGGTTCACCTGAGGATCATGTTCAACCACATCCTAAGTAGCCTCATCTAGTTGGTCTCTACAATGCCTACCCAATGACATTTCTATAAACTAAAAACAAACAACCATGAGTCTCACTTCCATAGACATCATGAAATCCTATTTCAAATAACATTACACAACACTATCACAACAAGGCTTTTCACCAGTTCATATTTTCCACATGTGCCATGTTTCACCATTTTTCAAACCAAACCATTTTCAAAATACCAATGTATTCACAATACAATTTCACACAGTCATATCACACCATAAATTATTATACCTCAATGAATTTTTCATCCTAGTGGGAATTCAATTCTACCATGAATTCCATGATCATATCATTGGCTACACCCATGACAATGAGATTTCCAATGCCTTTATGTGTCTCCAAAACACTTATGTATCCACCTCCCCGGTAACTTGAATTTCTGTGTAAAAGGGTTAGCTACGTCCTTTTATACTATACATTCCATGTTCTGGCATTCTTACGCCTTGCTACCAACCTGAATCAAGGAATGTAACCAAACGAATGTCAACACCGAATCTAAAAATCAACTCCAAAGGACCGAACAAATTGATACCACTTGTAACACCCAGCCCCTACCTCATTGGATTGAGGAGGCGGTGAGGGATAAATGGCCTTAAGCGACATTCCCAAGGTGCCAAAGGCTGCAAATAAATGTCGAGGGCTTCAATATCAAGTTGGGGAACGATTTTCCCATAAGACAAAACCAACTAAACCATCCACTAATGGCCACTATATGATGCATATCAATTACATTACCCAACCATGAATTCCCAAAGGACAAAAAAATTATTCCAGAACACAAATTAAAACCAATACAACAAGACATGTCCACATGGCATCAGAGTACAAGCGGAAACTAAACAACCAAACCACCACAAGCCATGACTCCACCATAGCTCCAATATCCTCCAAGGAATCCCAATGCACTACTAAAGGAGGTAGATGCCTTACCTTTTCCCAAATCACAGTACATGACATCTGAAAAGACACCCAAGTGCCAAAGAATAGGGTGAATACCAAAACTCGGTAGGATTTCCCAAAATGACTTCCCTACATATGCCACTAGGATAAAACTGTTAGAACATTATATAAAACAGTTTATATAAAATGAATCACAAGTGAAACCATTTTCATAATCCAATCATGTCCTTACCAAGCCATCACATCCAACCCAAGCAACCTAGGGAAACCCAACCGAACAAGTCACGATCTTCCCAACATTTACACATTATCATAACAATTACATCTTTCAAAGTAATGCTCAAAATGAAACCAAAACGTTGGGACTTCCTCCCAACCTGTTCTCCCATTCAAAACTACCGGTACTTTCAAACCACTACACATATGGTGGTTCTTCAGACCACTATCCATCCCCATTTTATAGTGAGACTTCCTGCCCACTTCTATACAACATTTTAATCAAACCAAATCAAGCATAAACCGAGTATGGTCACAACAACATGAAATCAACTAATTCCAATGCATGTCAATCCACTTCAATAAATCCCCAATTTATTGAAAACCATTTTCCATGCCAAACTACATTTTAATAAAACAACCCTTTTATTGAAAAACCTTTCCGTCAATCATTTTCACAAATCAACCATGACATCCCATTTTAAAATCTACATTTTAAAATCCAAAAGAATAGAATTTCACCATAAAACACTGTTTTTCCCAAAAATCCCCAAAACATCACCCAAGGGATTTCCATCGAATCTCAAATAATCAATTCTAAATTAATTTTCAACACAAAAATTAATTGTAAAAAGGAACCACTAGTTCTATCCAAGTGAAGTATATAGAGAATCCACCTACCTTTAGGGTTCCGAGAGATCGACCCACAAGCCATTACACCTCAAATCCACCGAATGCCCCACCAAAACCTCCCTAGATCACATTCCCTAACATACAAAATCCGAAATATTAACATCCAAGGCAACCACAACCCTAGATATACACACAACAATATTAGATCTATGAAACTACGAAAGAGAGGGATGTAGATCTTGATGGAAACACAAGATAAACAAGAGGAGAGACTTTCCCGGGAGAAACCACCTTCAAACCACCTTTAAACCCCTTTGAAATTCTTCCAAATCGAGTGGGAGAGCACCCTTAACCCCTGAGAATCCAAAATCGAGAGTGAGGATCATGTGGGAGGAAGATTGGAGTTAAATGAGGCAATCCAGAGTAAGCCGGTATTTTATAACCCTAATTTTAAGTGGTCGCATGGTTAGCCCACACGGTTTGGCGAACCGTGCGCTAAAAGTGCACACACTACTACCTCGGGAGAAAGTGTCTACATGATTGCTTCGCATGGTTTTCCAAATGGTGCTTAGGTCGTGCAAAGCCTATTGTCTCCCATTGCACGATTTTCTCCAGAACCCGCATGGTTTCCACTAACCATGGTCAAACCGTGCACCCCTTTAAAGGCCTCCAAACTCACCCAAATCCATTCCAAACTCTCCCAACCTCTTCCTAACTCATCCCATGCACTTTAAAAACATAAAATGCATAAAAGGGCCACATACCTCAAACAGGGGGTGCTACAAATAATGTCTATAGAAAGGATATGTGATACAATGACATTAAATAATAATAATTTGAAAATATATCATGTTTTGTTTTATCTTGGTGTTTTGTATAATGAAAGATATACTCAGTGTTGTATGTAACACAAACTAAAATTAGTGGTGTGTGTAATGAAATCGAATAAAAATATCTAATTTATTTAATAATAAATCCATGTTAATGTCTCAAGGAGTAATACTTTCTGTTATTCTTAGTGTTACATTTTGTAGATGCTGTAAAATAAAATAATATTATTTTACAATTGTTTTGGTTTCAAATAGATTCAAAATATCCACAAATGAAAAAAGGTGATATTGGATTATATGAAAATTAGAATTCTATGACACATGTGTTGTGGAGGTAATTCCCCCCCCCCCCAATATTGCTTCGATAATGGTTTCTTCCATCATTACAGAGGAATCAAAATTTCTTATGATGCTGATTTGGGGACCTTAATATGTTCTATGAACCATGATGTATATTATGAATAAATTCCTCTCTAGATTGATTAAGAAACCAATAATTATGTTCAATACGACATGTAAAAACATGAATTTTCCTCAGAAAATACATCCTTATTGGATTAATTTCATTAATTATTCTAGCCACATCAATATTATGGATTCACATGCGTATTGAGAATAAAATCAAGAGGAGGATGAAATGTAAATGAGATAATTTATGGAAACAAGAATTATGTTTTCTATATAGTGCCTTGATTATTATGTTTCTTAGGTGTATTTTTCCATGTGGGGTGAGATTCACTCCCATCATTATAAAAACGGTTTTAACACTTAAATTGCTTTATATTTGTTTCATTTAACAAATTTTCGGATTTGTCTTGATTGAATCCAGAATATTTTTTATAAGACCACAATTTTTAATTAATATACATTTGATTATGAGATCCCAATATGAATAACTAACATTGTGTGAGTTTTATAATATTGAATACACAATTTTTTTAAGGATTAGGAATGAATATAATACCCAATGATTCAAATATATTTTTCAAAATAAATAATTAAAATGTGTGAGATAAAATTATTCACACAGATCCCCAAAATTTGATTTAATTAGCTATAGATATAAATATTTAATAAGAGTGTTTAAACAAGTCATTGAATTAGTTGGTATGAAGAGGTGTAAATTAATTTTGATATATATAATCTTTATTTTAAATATATTTATATAAATAATATATGTGTTAAATAATCTACATTTTTATGAATTGATCATTTTTATTATAGAAAAATATGAATAATATTTTTAAATGAATTGATTAATGAAATAAAAACTTTATTGATAAACACCAGTTTCATTAGTGTTTTAAAGAAAATATTAGGAAGAATAGTTAGTATTTTAAAAATTTATTCTTCTATATAATATAATTTTCTTTAAATTTTTTGATTTAATTTAATGTTTAATTTTTTAAATTTCAAAATATCAAATTATAAAAATGGAAATAATTTTTAAAATCATTATGAAAAGCATATCCTATGATGTATTTTTTGGATTTCTTTAAAAATATTTAGTTTTACATAATTGTAGAAAATATAAATTTTTGAATACAATCAATTTTATGTGTTTTTGAAAATAAAAATAAATCATAAATATTTATAAAGCATTATTTACCATTAACGTATATAAAATATACAAATATAATTTTTAAAAAGCAATTGTGAGTCTAGAATAAATCAGATTAAAAATCCTAAAATTATCAATATTTTATTAGAAATAATCTAAATTTATTATTTTCAACTACACATGTTTTCGCATAGTGTAAATAAGGATTTTTTACATTTAAACTAATGTAACATACTTTTATTTAAAACCCAAATAATTACATTGATATCTATATTTCATATACATAAAATAATTTTTATACTTAAGATAAACTATTTTAAAAAATGTGTTTCTATGAATTATGTGCATTAATTCAAAATTTATAATTGAAAACACTTTTAAATTATATTCATAAATTTATATTATTTTTTTGACATTAAAATGTTAAAAATATGTATTAATTAAATTTTTTAAATTTTTCTCTTAATTTTATAAGGGTAAAATATATTATATATTATAAGATAGAATAAGGATTAAAGGGATTTACCATATTTAAAAAGGAAAAAAAAGCATGCGATAATTGATTGATGTGGGAGTCATGTCCTCATACATTCCAAAACTCAATTATTATTTATTTTTGTAAACAATAACTTTGAAAAATGCAACGATGGCATTTTGAAGTAAATAGTATTTAATAAAATTTAATTATCACCATTTCTAAAATTGGACATCCACTGTATCATTAATGACCTCTATATTTTATATTCTCTCTTTAAAAGTTTCACTTTTTCCATTATAATATAGTATTCATTCACATAAATAATATATTTGTCCTAACAAGATATCATTTTCCCTCAATGTTTTGAAAATCCGTCTGAGGATACTCAATGTTCTCAATGACAGTACACATTATTCCCATGGTATTATCCTTTATATCAAAAATTTCAATTAAAATTTTATCACTTCTATCTAATGAAATTATTATTGTATTTACAGTCTATGTTACTGTTAAATAACAACTTTTATCTTTTTCCATAAAGGAAAAATAATTACATCTATCATGCATATGCATGGAGTACCACCTATATGAAGAAGTGTATTTTATTATACATTACTGAAACAGATGGATGTTCTAGAAAGAGAAATTAATAAATAATTATAATATATATATATATATTTAGTTTGTGAAATAGGAATCATATTAAATAATTTATAATGTTCTTTGGAAAATGAAATCTTAATTCATGAAAATGTGCAAATAATATATTCTATGGGAAGATGTATTATATTTTTCAGTAATTTATTTATGTTCTTAAACAATAATGGGTTTAATAGATATATTTTATTTTTATAGAATGAATATATTTTTTGTCAAAGCAATTTGACTACCAATATATAATTTGAGCTATAAACAACATTAATAAATTCATCCATAAAAATGAGTACTCTAAGTGAAATATACTTTATTCATTATATTTAATACATTAATATCGATTGAATTTTCTTCTACACGATTCCGATTCTAAAATGATACTATTAAAAACTATGTAAGATCATGTTTCTTCTATAACTATGATATTAAAACCTAATGACCTCTTAATCATTTATTAAACTATAATATGTTTTAGTGTTGGTCAATTTTACCATTCACTCAAACAATGCTATATAAAATATATGGATGACTATGATAAATCTAATAATAAGAAATATGATATATATATATATAAGTAAATAATTAGGAAAAAATTTTATGGAATTTTAATACTTTTATTAAAATCATTAATTTATATTCCACCGCTGTTTTGATAAGAATCACTCAAATATGCTCTTCACTAATATCACCTTTGACCATAATAACTAAAACACACATAGAATGAATTTAAAAAAATTATGCATCCATTACACAAAAAATAATGGCCTTTAAAATATAAAATTTTAGATACGAACAACGTAATACATCACTATTTTTTCTAATAGTTCAAAATAGACTGGATTAATCACGAAAAATAGTGAAAATTATTTAAAAATAACAGTTATATTTGTAGAGAATACATATATATTATGTGTATAAATGGATATATTCATTAGTTATGTAATAAAATAAGTTATTAATGTAGTGAATGGTTTTATACTATAGTTTAGAATGGGTTTGAGGAATTCCTAATAAAAGATAAGGGATTTCACCTCAATCTTTCTTCATGGTGGATTGTTTTAATAGTAAACACAAATATTTTTCTGTATATTTTACTTAATTCGCCTTGAATATAATTATACTAAATTATTTTTAATATTGGAAGCTTCTCCTCCAGACATTATATTCAATTACTTATATTCTGATCATTATCTTCCCGAAAATATTGTTTTTCATATCAGAATATGATTTCTTATTTCAAAAAGTTTCTCATTGAGTTTCACCATTCATTTCATATGAAATTACATATTAATATCATAATAAATCTCTATATTATTCAAATAATCCTTATTTATAAGTTCTCTTATTGCATAAAAATGCAACACTGTTAAGAGTAACTGATATCCATTCCAATGGAACTTTCTCCTCTATGTCCATATTTTCACTCTCTAATGATGTTTTCCCATATTATTAGGAAACCAAAACATTTATATTTTTTTACATTCATAATTATCCTTAACTGATTTCAATTTAACTTTTTATTGTTTCATATCATTCTAGTTTTCTATTATGTTAATTTAAAATGTATTAAAAATGCATTCATCATTTCCATAATCAAGATGTTTGATTTCAACTCCACACTTCCTAATGGAAAGATTAATATGTTTTTTTAATGTGTATGTTCATTACATTTTAAATATAGATGTTTTCAATATAATTTAAGTCTCCTTTTCAAAAAAAACATTGATATCATACAAATATTTTTTCACTTAAAAAATGTTAAAATTTACTTGTAAAAACCCTTTTGTGTATTCACATTAATTTTACTATCCATGTCCAAAAGTATTTTCCCTTATGGGATTTCTATTTCATTACATTTATTTTAATATACATTTTACTAGTAACCATTTTTTTAGTTGAATTCATAGAGGACATAAAATTATATCCTTAAGAATTGACCATGGCTGTCAGTTTGAAAATTAGGACTTTGAATTTTTTTTGCATAAAAGGGATATAAGCATAACTTTTCTTCACATGGATGCCTCAACAGAATGGTCTAGCCTAAATGATTAATATACCCCTATAGAGAAATTATCAAACTATTAAAAATAGATATGAAATTCATACTTATTTTTGGGCTCAAGATATTAATATAACTTGTTACATAATAAATATAGTCTTAATTAAACCCATATTTATGTAAAATCTTTATTAGTTGTGTAAAAATAGAAAACCCGAGGTAAAAAATTTAATTTAAGAAGAAAACCCAAGTTAATTTTTGACATTTTTTAACCATGATTAATTTAATATATTGTTATTTTAATTTGATTTCCCATGAATCTATTATAATATATTTTCATGTAATTAATTGTATAATAAAACAAAAATCAGAATCCTTTTTTAAAATGGATTTTAATTCAGGTTTTAACCAAGCTGTAAGGTTTTTCATCTAAATTCATTTTCATTGATTCATAATTCAAAATTATATACCTATTATTCTTTGACACAGTTCAATTAAATCCATATTTGATTATTTAATCACAAATCTCACAGATTAATGTGAATTTCACATCCATTGAACAATATATATTTCAGGTTATTTTAATTCATATACTACCCTATCCTTAATGGATTTCTTTTCTATATTTTAATTATTTTGGAAACATACAATCATGAAAACGTATTTTATTTTATTATGTGTACATAGAACTATATATATTTCATTCTGCATTTAAATTTTGGGTTTATATTTCCATATAAGTCTTCTTATTGTCTAATACTTAATCAATTTTATCCAAATGATACCAAAGTCCTAAGAGGTTTTGAGAACTCAACATAATTTCCTCAAGTTATAATCCTCATTATTAATGTTACATCTTTTATATTCATATTCCATCAAAATAGTATATTATGATTTTATAATTCCATATTTACCTATATGTAAGTCAAATTTAATCTAAATATTCTTCAATGATGTGTTGTTATTATTTATAAAAACCTATGGATATTCAAAATTATCTTCATCCTCTCTAATAGATCATTCATGAACATAAATACTTTTCAATAATACTGATGATATATTTGAAATACCAGTTACTTTTTAAGACCCATCAAAATTAAACCCCCCCTTTAACTCATTTCAAATATATGTTATATAATTATATATAAAATTTTGTATTTCATTAAAAGATATTAATTATTTTTAAAAGATATTTTTCAAAATAAAATATATTTTATATTCAAACACACATTTCAATATTTTACCTTTAATTATTTTCAAGTTTCCATCATTATTTATTCACTAAAATGAAATTATTTATCAAAGTATTCATTTTACTACATAAAATTTACTATAAGAACAACAACTAAAATACTTTTTTAAAAAATTAATGATAAAATATTATATGAAAAAACATTTTTTTCAATATTGTTTCTTATTAAAATAAATATATAATATATAAATTATATTTATATTTAATATATTACACCCTAAATACTCTTTTTTATCCTTTTCGAAGATTGAACATGTGTTATAAATCGATCAAATTCATGATACACATTTATGTGACACAATTAAAATTCTTGATAAATTCTAACTTGTTATAAAACCATTTTTAATTTATGTCAATATCATTTAAAAATTGTATTTATATACCCTAATTAAATAATCAAAATTAATTCTATAAATATGCAATGTTCATGTTATTTTTTTAATTAGTGTGTAACACATGTCCTGTCAAAGTGTTTTTATACAAATCCATTATGTTTTATTTCATTATATAAATCTCATATTGCGTGTATATTTATTTTTTGTAATGTTTTAGGAAAATATTATGATGTACCTATAATATATTTTTAAATTTTTTCATATTAAGAGATAACATATATGGTGAAATCATAGTGATCCAAGATCCATAGCATATGTTTCCTTCTAATAAATCCTTAACTTATTCTTAAGATATTCAAAATTATTTTTTTATAACAATACTATGATATCTATTTCATAATGATATAGCCATAATATTAAAAGTATTGAATTATTCTCTATGTTTTATATGGTATTATTTATTTATTGTTTTTTTATATACCTTGATTATTTTTAATTACTACATGTTCATCATATGCTCACTAACTTTTAATAATTTTATGACTTATTCATTCAATTATTGAGGGTATGATGTTATACATTCTTTATTATTTAATTCCCCATGTTCTGTATATGGATATTAGAAAATATATAATTATATAATGGAATCATGCGTGGGAAATTTATTTAAGTTATTGTTGAATTATTATGGAACAAATAATTAATGGAATAGTTGAAAATTTGATTTTGATAGGAAACACACAATTTTAATCAACTAATGGTACTTATTTTTTCTAATTCACAAAATTCAATAAATATTCTATAATTAGGATTTTATTATAAGGATTATATATTTTTAAAATCATGTAATATAATATTTATGAGACATGGGTCACTATAGAAATACATTGAACAAAAATACAATATAGATCTTCAAAATTTACATAGAATATTCAGTTATGTACGACAAAAGGTGAATTACTTGGATGATCTCATTTAAAAACATTTATTTTAATTCATATGTGACCTACTATGATTTATATGTGAGATAATTTTGATTTTTATTCATGTTCACTGTGATTCATATGCAGGAATAAATGATTTCGGTTTAATATAAAATGATAATGCTCTTTGTCATTTTGTCTTTATGTAGTGTTATAATGATTAGAGCATGATATTAATACTTCAGGTGCTTTATTAAAATACCATATTTTATATAATATAATATTATATCACTTGTGCTCATTATATACTTATGTTTTTCAATGATACATTATATTTTCTTATATGGATATAAATTGTTTCATGTGAAGCTATATTCTTCTCTACTGAAATATTACATAGTAATTATCATTTATAATTTAGTTATACACAAAGAAATAAACTCCACACAAAATAGTAACTATTTTATAAATTAATGTGAATAAATAATATTTTTTTATATTTTACATTATTATATTAAAATATTACAAGCCATTATTAAAAAAAATCAAGTTCCATGACAAGAAATCTAATGGAACCAATCTTACTCAGAGAGCCTTTATCTTTTGATCAAATATATAAACCAAAAATTCATTAAAATATGAATCAAAATATTACTCCTCCTCATCTGGACAAAAACCATCATTCACGTCTATGTAGTTTTTGTGAAGATATGAAATGTGGAACACGCCATTCAGGGACTAGTACATCAAATGATTCTAGATTTTATAGGATGCCATCCTGACTCTATCCAAATTCCAAATGGGTCTATTAGAACAAGGATCCATATACCATTGTTTTTAAATCCTTACGTACACCATTCTAGGAGAAAATCACAATAATACCCCATATCCCACATCACAATTGAGGGTTAGTGGAAAAAGTAATAAAAGATATTTTATAAAAATTATCTATAGACATATTATTCCTTATAAATATTACCCACTCTAATTTCAACTATAATGAGATGTAGTCCTAGTAGCACTAAAATTAATACCAATAATATAAATATGTGTAAACAACATGACCAATCTTATAAGGAATCATAAGGATGCTTTTATATAGTTGCATATATGTTATTATTATAAGATAATTTAGTAAGATGTTTATGTTTCTCCTAAAAACCTCTAATATCATGGATGCATGATCGAATCATATCTTATAACATATATATTATACTCTTAGAATGAACATCGGTCTGAGGGTGATATATTGTACAGAAAAACACCAATGATACCAATTCCCTTGAAAACATTTTCCCAAACCCTGATGTAAACAGAGTTTCCTTATCTCAAATGATGGTATGTGGAACAGTATAGAGGGTTATGATGTCCCTAAAACATTCCATACTCAAATAAACCACTAAAAAGGCCTCCTAAATAATATGGAAATGGATTAACTTTTTTAGTATATCATTTATCACCCATAATACTTCACACAATTGAGGGGATATAAATAATTCATTCATAAAATCAATGGTGATATCATCCCATTTCCACTATATAGTTTTTAATGGATATGAAATTACATATGGTCAATAGTGTTCTACCATCACCTATTGATAGGGGGAACCTATTTAAAAATCTAAATAACATTTTTTTAAATCTTTCCCACAATACTAGTGGTGTATATCATTATATATCTTCATGGGACATAGATGTACTTCCAAATAAGTTGTATGAGAGTATCTCATAAACTCCACTTGTATATCTAATTGAATCCATAAGAACCCATTGAAGCACAAGATATAATCCCCAAATATAACACATTTAGGTGGTGGTTTCTTTTATTGGAGTGATCTACCTTATGAACAATCCATTTGGATCCAAAAGATGGCTCATTTTATAAAATCCATAAGTGCAGATGTCACAACTATGGACATGATAATAGGATGTTTGTGACACTCTTGAATAACAAAGATCATATTTGATAACTTATCCACAAACTATTATTTATCTGTAGCCTCTATTAATTCTTTTGTTTTCATCTCCCTAATCAGAAAATATACCACTTCATTTCTTTTTCCAGTCATATAACAAATTTCATATTCAATCTTCATTAGATATTCAAAAAATCATTCAATTTATGAAATTCAAATCGTCAAATGTGATGATTTATTTGATACTTTTTGGAATGTATGAGATAAAAATATTTTATAAATTAAAATAATTCTTCCATAAATGAAAGTCATGTATGAATAGAACATTCATTAGATCGTGTCATGTGTAATTATTCTCTTGAGACTTTTACAAATGAGACCCATATTTAATGAATTGATACATGTACTTAATAATAGATCCCGTCCATATTCCTAATGTGTCACAATATATTATATTTTTTTATGTCATGTGAAGAATTTATAATGGAATTAATGTAATCATTCCTTTAAACTGATGATAATTTTTATAACATGATTAATGACAAAAAATCATCACCAATTTCTTATTCAAGAACGTATGTTGTATTTCATTTTGTTAAATTTTTTAAATAAATTCCTTATAATATAATTTTTTACCAAATAAAATCTTTCTGAAAATAATATTCATTGTATTATATAAGGAATCCTTGGGTCACACATTATCAAGTTCAACTAACACTCTTTCCTATGTGGTAATGTGACCTAGGATGTGAACCGTATAGATCCAAAACTGACATTTTTTGTGTGTCGAATAAAAAATATTCTATATTAGTCAATTAAACATGAAATAATGTTATTTGAAATGATTGTGTAATGTGTGAGGATACCCTATGATATTACCTAAAAAACAATAATTAATGAGTTCAGTCCTGTGATGAAAAACTGATTCATCATATCTATAAAAATTATTGCTGCATTTATGAGAATGAATTTCATTAACATGTACTAGTACAATAAATATATAACATTAAATGATAAATATTTTATATATTAAGTATTAAAACCTAAATTATGGAATACAAACCAAAAATAAATCAATAAGAAACATGATATATTAATATTTATCAGAGATTTCAGTTACTCTAGGTTGTGGATATCAGTTCTAAACAATAATGTATTCTGATTTCCATTAATCTAGAAAATTTATGTGGATAACGTATTCCTTAATGGGAAAATTTTAAGGGGAACCATAAAGATATCTCCTCAATCAAATATACCATGTGGAATCTACATCTTCTGATATCCTCTTTCATTATGTATGCTCAACATAAATCATCCCCATGTAACGAATAATTACTGATGCTAATCCTAACACAAACAAAAAACTACCTCTAAAATAGTAGGTAAACCATTAAATTCATCTAGGAAAACGTCTCTAAAATAAACTTCTATAATAGTGAATTTTACATAATTTATTATATGATCTTCTGATAATTGAATAGAAATTGATATAATACCCCACGTAGCCCAAAATTTAATGGTCCAGGTCAAGTTGTCTAGACACCCCATTCTCCATTTTTAATATAGTTCCCACCCATTAGTGAAGTGAAGGAATACATTTAGTGATGTAATCAATATTAGATTCATTAGGTAATAACTAGTACATCTTTTAAATAATGGAAAATCCATTCATCTCAATTTTGATGATGCTCCATATGAAATGAAAGCTATATATAACAAGGTGTAATTCTTCACAACAACTCAAACACACTTGTACCTCTCCCCCAACAGAGTATCAATAGTCATTACTATATATAAATAATAAACCATGAGGATGACACATTCCTTAATATATATACATATAAAATAATTTAAATCACTTATATATTGAATATAGAAGAAACAAATGTAAAATATATTAAAATAAATTATCAATTTTTATAGGCCTAACACAATACACCTCGGTTGTAGGTTTTACTACATAATTATGGAATGATCCTTTACCCTAAGATACAAATTTACTACACAATGAAGATCCAATATTATTGTTCGGAATGTCATATGATTTTTTCCCTCATCCATTACCACCACCATTGAAAATAAAATATGTAATATTTCAACATGCAACCTGGTGAGGGGATACTGACCCCAATCTGAAATGTGGAGTGAAGATCCACTTTTTCAACACATTGGAGGAATAGTTCACAAAATGTGAGAAATATTTTTAGAATTTCAAAAATAATGATACAAAATGGGGTATTTATGATACTAGTGCATTGAATGACATTGATTCCCATACTGATGGCATTATATATGGCTACTAGTGATGATAATCTAATCATAACTTCTGTAATTTGATCACTCTAGGACAATATTCATGATTTCGTTTGATGATCTATTTGATAAAGATACTATACCAACCAATCCAAGAACTATATCATCCCTTTGATTCTTCACTATAATAATGGAGTGGTTCACTATTCTATAAAGGATATTCAATCTTAGTATATTCTCCTACAATTATATTTCAAAAATAATTCTATAATGAATTTTTCTACTCCAATAAAACTATTCAATATGAATTATTTTTATGAAGAACTAAATTTTAAGGAAATGATCTGAATAAACCAAAAAAATCATTGTTCCCTATTACAGGTTTAAAAATCCAATACCCAGTAATCTCTCAATGAATCAGGATAAAAGTAACCATATAAAGTTGTCTGGAAATCCCTCTAGTCCATAGTCTAATTATGATTGGCTTGATTCATGATATTCTACCAACATTTTCCAAATTCAGGATGCATTTATGTATAGAGATTCACTCTCTTAATAGTTGGTGTCTCATGTTTCTTGAATATATAATGGATAGCCTATGTTCCCAACTCAACCGTTGAAGGACAACCTTGCCTTGATAAATAGGAGATCGTTTCTACTGTAACTCCCTAGTACACACATATATATACATGGTAGGTCTCATGGATCCATTTATCATCATCAAATTAACTAATAAACACTCCCAAAAAATAGAATTTGTGCATATCTCCTGACTAGAATTTGGTAACACTAGTGGAACTATAGGAGGTTATACTTGCATATTGGGGCACACCGCCAATGGGGAATGGTAACTTTTATCCTTTTGGATAATGACTTTTGGTCCTCCAAATATAATATATATAGTATTCAAAAAAACATGCCTAAAATCATAGAAACGAAAATATCATCGATTAATGAAAATGAAATTTAAAAAATCATCCAATATAAGAGGCTACTCCCCTTTTACTGATGTTAAATGTAGTATATGTGAAATATTTGATCTTACATGCAATACAATACACTCTCTACTTAAAAATACTATATCCATATAGTGTATGGTTCACTATTTCATGCTAAATGTTCTAGTATATTTATTTTCTATTGTATGTTATAGAGGAACACACTATTTATGACAAAATTTATATCTTAATTATACAAAAATAGATTTCTATTAATAAAGATAATTTAGAAATTATATATATTTTTATCATGATTCATTTATATTCCACCACCAATTGACTATTATGTTTTCACAAAATTTATATGTTTAATTGTGGATTTCATGTAATCGAATATTTACCCCTACATCTGGGGTCAAAAGATAGAAATCAATATACAATAATATCATTAATTGAATCTCAATTTCTAATTTATTGAATTTCAGGGTTAATAATTAAAAGTTTGATGTCTTATTATCAAAATTAAATAATACTTCAAACTATATCACTTGATATTTACATAGATTACACATGTAATAATTGGTTAATTAGGGTACCTCCCATATGTTAAATGGGAATAATATTTAGGGTGAGGAATACACATTAATACCAATTTTTTTTACATTCATCATATAAAAATAATATGCAATAATTGGCATATCACTCCAGGAACATACTATTTGCTACATAAAATGCAAAAAATAAGGTAAATATTTAGTTTTATATGCATGAAAATTAAACCCTCAGGTGACTATAATGATGCTTCAATTAATAGTTCCATTCCATACTGGTATAGGGTAAAAAGGAAATTCATAATATTAAAAATAATACATTCCAAAAATCATGTTTAGATGCCATTTGTGAAGTTAATTCACCTTAAATGGCATAATCCATGAACATCAAGTCATATCCTAGGTAATTTGTCACTTCCAAGTACATGGGCTAGATAATCCCAAGAGCATGTTAATTACCAATTTTCAAAACATTCCTTGACTCCTATATACCAACACAAAATTGTATGAAAAATGTAAAATTACTCTCTAGTGTGACTTTTAATTGCTCCTACACATTTCTCTCATAATTAAACAAGCTGTATTGGTCACACTGACATAATAATTCCTCAACATATACCATAGGTTACCTAATATTTATTGGGATATAAAATTTTTATGGTTTGGATAATATAAATAAAAAACTGGTATTTTATGAAATATTTTTACCAAATAAATTTTTTCCCTTTTTTTCTTTCTTTACATGCAACACTAGGTTTAAAAAAACTACATTACATTAACAAAATATTTTTACGCCATCATAGTAAGATAGATGTTAAATTAGAATGTATAAATATAATTAACTATTTTATAATATATATATATAATTATCCTACTCAATATAATTATATTTATTAATTATAAAGAAATAAAAAATCAATTTTCCAGAAAATGTATATTATATTAAAAAATTAGATTTCTTCTAAAATGTTTTTGTTACATTTTGGGAGAGTAATTGTATTTAATTGAATAAAATTTCAAAAAATTATTATATTAAAATAACTAAATTTTTTAAATAATTTATTCAAAATTATCTAATGGTGATTTTTTTTTATAATTTCTTAATGGGGTTGATTTTATAGGGTGTCGTGAAAAATAAGGATTTCTATTGAAAATTTTATTTTTGTTTAAGAATATCAAAAGTAACATTATGTTCAAAAATGATATTAGAGTAATATTATTGTCATTTTATTTTAAATAAATTAATATTTCTCATTGGATTCAATATCATTTTTTAATTAAATATTAAAAAGTACTTTTTTATCATTGGATTTTTAAACGCTAGGAATGTTTGTTTAGATTTTCTTCAGAATCTGATTTCTACCGTTTCTGGATGCGTGGTTCGTGGTCTTTTTGGAGGGCTATCATGAAATTTCATAAATGGTCTCCTGATTTTGTGCCGGGTTTTGAGTCTCCCATTGCTCCCATCTGGCTTGCTTTTCCAGATTTTCCGATTCATTTATTTAAGAAGATGGCCCTCTTCTAAATTGCCAAACTATTTGGAACTCCCATTAAATTAGATTATGCCACTTTGAATCTCACTCGGCCTTCAGTTGCTAGAGTTTGCACTGAAATTGACCTTTCTAAAGAGTTTCCTTCTTGTTTCTGGATCCAAAATGGTGAGAGCGGTTTCGTCCAGGATGTGGTATTTGAAAACCTTCCACCTTTTTGTAAAAAATGCTATAGAGCAGGTCATTCTTATAAAGATTGTGGGAAAGATATCTCTCAAATACATGTGAAGCCAACATGGGTCCAAAAACAGAAACTAAGTATGCAAAACAATCAAACTGTTTCTGTTAAGAATGATGCTCAGGATGCCATGGTTGATTTTGTTGATCCTATAATCACTAACTTGATGGATAGAGATAACTGTAAGGATAACCACACTGATGGGAGTCAAGTTGAGGTTCTTTCCATGGCTGTCACAGAGGATGCATCTCTGATTCCTGATCCCAATCCGGCTTCTTTTCAAGATCCTGTTAAGGTAGTCATTGAAAAATGGTGTGACACCCCCCTACCTCAAGTAATAAAGAGGGTCTTGTCCAAAATCAAGATGACACACATGTTCTAGAATGGAATGAAGTTGTAGGAGAGCTTGAACCCTCTGGTTTAAGGGATAAACTAGATCTGATTATTGAAACATTCATAAATGAAATGGCAAAAAAAGGTAAGAAACCCCTTGTGGATGAGGATGGGTTTATTACCCCACAATCAAGAAAATCTAGAAGACGAAAGGATTTCTCGAACACTGAGCGCACAATTGTGACCAGATCAATGAATGCTTCCAAGTCTGAACTAGTTGAGGCTCCTAAGGAAGAACTTCTTGTTGAGGCCTCCAAACCGTTGCATGCAGAGAAAACTCAAGATAACACTTTGGTTTCTGCTTCTAGTACTCAATTGTACTACTTTTCTCAGAATTTTGATGAGCAGGATTTACAAGTATGGATTCAGTATATGGACAGGCAACAAGAAATTGCCCAGCAAGAATTTCAAGAAAAAAAGATATCTCATGCTGAATTCCTTAGTATAAAAAGATCCATTGCCGAGGAAAAAGAAAAGATGAGTTTCAAATCATCCTAATTATGGACGGTTCCTTTCAGTTTCCGGATGTGCTGATTTAGCCTGTTTTTGGTTGGGGACTCCTTCTCCTCTGGTATTTTACTCTCCTGGTTGCTGTTCTGTGCATGTTTAACCGGGCTAGTTCTGATTTTGAGAAGCTTTGATTTGATCTGGAATTGTCCTGAGATCTTGACTCTGGTTTTTTGCTTTTCTTGTTCACTTGTTTTTGACTGAGCTTGCTACGATCTGCTTTGTTTTTTAAGAGGATATGTAGTTGGATCTGCACTTCTCTTGTTCTTGTGTCCTACCTACATCGTTCAATATTTCTTCTCAGTAGAAATGCTGTCTTTTCTGTCCTTTTTTAAGCTCGATTTGGCCAGATTGATCAACTTCTGTTCTTGGTTATTGCTGCTGGTCTTCCCTTGCTACTGTTTGGCTTTGATTTGCTGAGATGCTGTGCTGTTTCTTGGACAAGAAGTTCCAGAATCTACAGACATGGGTTTCAACTTTAGTAGGAGGACCTGTTTTTCCCATGGAAGTATGCATCTGGATTGCTCTGCAGAATAGACTGTGCACTCCATCTGTCTAGTACAGAGTTAGTGATGTTTAACAGCTTGTTTAAATGGAATTATTTCTTCTCTAGCATGATGAAACATTTTGGAATGCTGTCCCGATTGTCTTCATGTTCTATGCACTATTATAATGAGCCACGATGGAATCTCTCTGGATAGATGCATCTCTTTTTCTTTGGGTGGATTTTGATGAGAAATCTGGAGCATATTTCTCACTTTCAAGGAAGTAACACTCACATGAAGTCTCAGTTTTGAAGCAGGAATTATCATGGAATGGAGGATTATGCATGTCCAAACAGCACCCTATGATTCTACTTCTGTAGTGGAGGACATGGACTCTCGTTGTATCTTATTTGAGCCTGTTTGAAGACTTGTTACTCGGTACATTAAGGTTTTATATGTATTTTGTTGTTTTTTGGGTGGTGTAAATCCATTACACCTCGTGTTTTCATTGTAAACCTTTTTTTAATAAATTCCATTCGACGTGAATTGGGAAACCAATTCATGTCACCTTCTTCAAAAAAAATTATATATTAACCAAAAAATATTACCCAACATGAAAACAATATTTATTCAATTAATGGGAAAATAAAATTAATGTTTATAAAGTATTCAATGATATAAATTTTGAATAATATATAGTGTTAAAATAAATTTTTAGTAAAAAATGTCATATTATTTTTTATTTAATAAATTATATTATATTTTAATATTTTCCATTGTATTTTATTTCCTGTACAAGGATTATGGTCATAATTGACTATAATTATATTCTATTGAAATAAAATTTTATTTAATTTTTTAGAAATCATTAAAAAAATATATAATAAGTAATGGTTTATATTATGTAGCCTAAAATGTCACAACATGGACATTTATTTTAATATTTTCACTTTATAAAAAAATTACAACCAGTTAACATTGTAAAATTTATTTCCTTGGTTAAAATTATTATTAGATAACCAAGGTCTATCAAACTGATCAGGTTTAACATTACATGAATTTTTTCCAAAACTCTGTAGGATTATGTGACTACAACCCCACAAAATAATATTTTTTAATCCCAATCCATTTAAAGCCATTTTCATATTTAATGAAATTTTTTAAATTTATGATTTTGAGAAATTCAAAAATTGACCATCACCATATTTATAATTTGGAACCTTCTCCCTCATTTCTATACACCACATTGTGTCTTCTAGATCAAAAATTCCCAACTATAATACCTTATCATGTTTTTTAAACAAATTATAATGGTTCTTATATTTCCAAATTTCAATCCCCATATCCTATAATAGGAGATCTCAAGTAATTATTTCAAAGAAGTTATTATTTCTTAAATAGATATATTTTTTTAATTATTATTTTACCACATACACATATTTTATAACCATCATTAAATAATATATTTGGTATTATAAAGTTTATGAAATTTTATTATGAATATTAAACAACCTTTATTCACCATCTTTCCATAAAATGTGAAATTAAAATATCACTAGTACGTACATATGAATTACCGTATCCACATAGCGATACAATTCAATTATTTTCACCATGATTTATGAATGATTATTCTGATTGTTTAATTTTTTATGTATGATACATATGAAATAATTATAATTAGATAATGAAAATATTATATATAACATCTATACATACATATCATTAGAGAATGAAAATTTTGATTGTGTGTACATGTGGACTAATACCTCCATGAAGTGTTGCAATTGTTACATCATTTATATTTTATTTAAATGGTAATAAGGATATATTTAATGAATATATATGATATATATTTTATTATGATTATTTTCTAATGGTGAGTTATAATTTAACCATAGTATGTTCCAACTTTCAAAAGGTGAAAACATAATTTATCCATTTATATGGACTACCATCTCCATGAATGGTGGAATTCATTTTTCAATTTTATAGATTTATGAATGAATTAAAGAATACATATAATTAATATGTGATATATTATTATGATAGTTTAGATTCATTATATTAATTTAATGTTATGAAAATACAAGAAAAAACCTACCGAACTCGAACGGGCATAAAAATCAAATCAAATATCCCCTGGGACTATAATTTTAATAAAAAATTATTAAAAAATAGGTGGTAAATGGGAATTATAATTAATATACAGTATAATATAAATTGTTATGATTAAATAATATATTTTAAATAAATATAAATATATTATAATGTATGTTCCAATGCATATGTATTATCTCAAACCAAATGTTACTAATTTTCATCTCACGTACTTTTTTTCAGCATACAAAGCTCACACAACACTTGTTTATTTTCTACGGTGTATATAATTAACATGATATGTTTTTGGATTATAAACATAAAATTTTTGGGATATACATATCCATATAATTTTATTTATTTATGGTCATTTTTATTTGAATGTAACAGAAGTCATAAGTGTTCAATTTCACATTTTCAATAATTATCTGTAATTCAAATAATTATTATTCTGATGATTAAATATTATGATCTATGTTCCAAGAATCTAATTAATTTAATTCCCATATTTTTAATTAATAAAATACATATTTTCTTTTATTTTAATCAACGTAGGTACTCTAATGTCCTAAAATAGTTTTTTTTAATCAAATATATTTGTCCCTTTAGTATAAAATACATTTACCTTCATATCTGTGTTTTATAAAAATTATTTAATGAATGGTTTTACTATTATCTGTTGATTTTTAAGATTCATTTATACCCTTATTCCTATGTTTATAAAATATTACAAAATTTGTTTTTATATCAAATTAGTTATTTATTTCTTATTCAATAGTGAAAATTGAATCTTTTATGTTTAAACTATATAGAATGAATTGAATTTCCTTCCATCATTACAATTTAATTCATTGAATATTATGTTACATGATTAAATGGTAATTTTAAATATTAATTTTCATTAACATTTTGTAAATTTTTAAGGAATAATTTCAAAATGTAATGTATATTTTCCTCAAGAACATTATAATGGAAATTTAGTGCCATTTATATTCATCAAAGGTAATAAAAATTTCATCAATTAGGATTTAATGTTGGTATGTTCCATGTAGAACATCTTTATTCATTCTATTGATTGTTTATTTTTATGAAGAAATTATGTTTACAAAGAATAATATTTCTCTACGGGTTACTCAATGATGACATGGTTGTGAATACCATTTATTTTCAAAGGCATTTATATAGTTAATTATTACTTATATTTTTCTTGATTATATCTAGATTATGATATGTGATGGTTATTACGTTCTAAACAACAATGGTGGTAACATTATAATTAAGCATGTTTTTTATTTTTTAGTTTTTATTTGGAGTGTCATATGTCTCCATACAATTCATTGGGTAATGATTTATATATATTGAGATAAACATTACTGGAATATGGAATGAACCCATTTTTGTAAGGTAAATTCTATAATATGATATTCATGGGAGTCAACCAAGACTAATAGATGGTTTTGGTAGGTGAATAAATACACTATGATAGACCTAGATGTGATTGTTGAATACTATGATTGTTTTTATAGTGAACCCAATCCTCTTTGATAGTCTGACAGACGAGCAAAGAATACAAGGGAAATGATTTTATATAATTATGTATCAACCAAAACTACCTGACTTATTACAATGTTACACTAACATAGATCATGTTGTTTAATTCCACTGTGATTCATGTCTGATGTACTGCAAGTATTTATCTCTTGACTAAAGATTATGAATTCAAATACGAAGGGTACGATTTTCAAATTTTATTCTCATGTTCTCTGTCATATCTCCCTTATTTTTCCATACTGAGTATTTGATGTCACCCTTTTAACGTTTCATTCACCATGTTATGATGAATGTTTCTAGGTATGATTTTTAAAATATGGTTTGTAATTTTTAAAAACATAATGACAGATGATATATCTCAATTATGAACCATGACTTTGTGTGACCGTGTTTCCAAATGAACTAGACATATATTATTCTGTTGTAGATCGTTATGTTATGAAATGAATATCCATGTATAAATAAGTGATATCTACTTATTAATATTCAAATGAACTATAGACAGTTTCACAAAAAAATTTATTTATCATTTAGAAATTTTGATGAGAAAACAATAGTGAGAACTCTTCAAATAAGACTATGTATAGTAAAAAATTGTAATTTTTTTGGAAATGGTCAAGAATAATGTATGTTAAAATTGAGGGGTCATATATGAAGGTCACATGAGTTATACATATAATATGTTATTTTTCATGAATATGTACTTTGACACTATAACAATTATTATTTTCATTATTCATATAGTTTTAGTCAATGAGTAACACAAAAGGATACACATTATGGATGAATGTGATATAAAATAATTGATCGTGCACCTATGGAATCAATTGTTATGGATTATAGGATAACTAATATAAATAATATGCTTCTAAAAATCAAAAATATATTAATCATTAGGAACATCCAAAGGTGAAATGAAAGGAACAATTTTCAATTGATTCATTCATGAGAAGAAAAATGTGTTGATTTAGTGGTTCTATATATCCACTAATTTTTTAGAAATTGATGAGTACCGTTGAAGTGATTTTCACATTCTTCATTGTTCAGAATATGATTTTTTTCAAGATATTTATTTTTTGGAAACAAAAGATTTTAAACTATGAACACATATCAAGAACATGAATCAATATGAAAAAATTGAATCCAAGGAGTTGAATCAGTTTAAAATACTATTTATCAATTTTTTGATGCTTATATTATTCATAACAAAATTGATATGCAATTACATGATTTGATGAATATAGATGATGACTATGTTAGCAATAATAAGGAAAATTTTCAAATACATATTAGGTTTTCATCTAGATTTATTATCCATCATAAATTGAAGGTTCACAGATTCTTCATTGGATTAAAAAAATGATGCCTGAAGGTAGTAATCAAAGTGGACATCAGTATCAATGCAGAAAAATTTTTACGGGAATTCAAGGAAGAGATGGATATATTATTTACCCATCAATATCAAATAATTTATAAGAAAATAATGTTTTATTTATAATGGTATTCTAAAAATTTTTGAGTTATGAATATGAGACTTCCATTAAAATCTATGTTAGGATGGAAAATTCGTGGAAGATTTACTTGCGTAACTAGTAAATTATTCATGAATTTATAAGATGGTCAACAAGAATTTGACATCCGAAGTGATGGGAATATTTTTTTCAAATTATATGATTATAGAGAAAGATCCACATAATTCGCCACTCAAACATTCATTCTCTAAATTAATTCATTTTGGGAATTATGAGAATCAATTCCTTATTCTATGGGCTAGTGAGGTTTATATTACACAAAAACCATTGATTTCAAAGGAATAAAAGGTAATAAAAATGAAATAATAATAGTTGAATTGAATCAAGATAATTTGGGTCTATTTTTTCTTCACTAATGTTTTGGAAATTTAATGTTTATATTTCTATTTGTCCACCCAATGTGAATGATATTTTTAAATTTTTCCTAAAATTTGACATGATGTTTTACAATATATTTGATATATTTAAATATAATATCAAATCAAGGAATAAATACTGATATTTTGATTCATATTATAATCATAAATGGAAACAAATATGATCTCAGATCATCAAGGTAATTCTTTTCATTAATAAAATATATTATTTAAGGAATTAAAGGTAAAAATGTTATTTTTTATGCATATATGATTGTATTGATAATATTTTTAGAATACATCTAGGTATATTGATATTATTATTATAAATCATGAGGAATTAAAATTATTTCATCATGATCATTATATTATTTAAATAATGATATGAGATCAAATTATTCCAATTATTCGGATTAAATTTTGGAAAAATAAAATTTGAAGGATCCACATGATTATCTATTTATAAAAATGATTATGATTATATTTTGATAATATTATATAACATGATCAATCTTATAACAACCCATACATTACATACACTTTTAGTACTTAAAAATTGAAGTACACCTATTACAACATATAACAAAACCATGAAAGGACCGTATAGGTATAGTGTCTTTAGAAACTGGGAAACATAAACAGCTGGTTCATAAAGCGTCTACACTGTCTACCATTGATTTCACCATATCTATTGCCCCTTTTGGCATATCATACTTAATAACCTTCTTCCTGACCTGAGGAAAGAAAATATACAAAAGGGTGAGCTCAAATGCTCAGTAAGGGTAAACAAAAGAAATATCAATCACATCATATTCATAAGAACATAACATTTTGGAAATCATACCCTGAAAAAGAGATCATAATTTCATAACATGGGATAAATCATGGTAGTGAAATATAATCATTATAATAATAACTTAAAACATTAAGCTTTGTGTCAAACACACATAATCATAGTGAATCATTTCTTATTAGTCAAGACTCATTTCCAAGACTATCTTTGTGGAGAAAGTCTATTTTTGAACCGAGTTCATTCCTCGTTTTAATCCTATTTCACTGAACCGGTTTAACCTGCCGTTCCAGCTATGTCTATCTCATGAGATATAAAATCTTTAACCAATGCATTGGAGGGAGATATAGGTCCCACCCGTCTCATAATGATACCATTCTTATGTGTGCCACAAAATCAAAAATCATACATCATTTCATAACCCATGTAATAAAAATGAGATTCTTAAACATCATGACATCATAGCACAATTCATATAGGATAAAGGAATTCATAAAAATAATCCATCGCAACATAATCAAATAAATATAATAATAGGGATAGAAACAAAAGCCTTTATTTTCTTAGATGGAAAATAATTTTGAGAAAACACTTGAACTCCATTCTTGAGGAATATATCATTTCTACTTGAAAAACACTTTTCCTTTCTTAACATGTCATTCAATTATAAACTAAAAGAAGTTGATTAAAAATAAACTTAAAAACTTGTAATGGATGCTTCTTGGAAATAATGTTTTAAAAATACATTCATTCCGTATAATTTAAAAAAACATTCTTCTCATACTTTTGTCGGAAAAGTCATAAAGTACCTCGTACGAAAAATGACAAAAGATTCCTTTCATATCTTTTACTAAAAACTCACCGAAGGGTAAAATTGGATTTAAACAATTTTAGGTGGATGTAAATAATATTACATATTGAGGAAAATGGATGTGGATGATAAAATACACCCTAGTAAATTCCAATGTATAAACAATCTCGGATAAAAATGAGATTGTGATATTTCTGTTACCTTAGGTCTGATTTGCTTCGTAAGTGTCTGAACCTCCAGTGTAATGATTTAAATAAATTCATTGACATATTACCGAATCATACCTATTGTTATGATATCATATATGGTCATATTATTAGCTTATTATTAGTAATATTTCACTGCTACTTGTTATTCTGGTGTTTATTACTTTTTGTTCTAATGCATGTTTTGTTGAATAAATTCTTATTCTTATTTTGAGGATATAGATACCTCATTTCCAGAATGTTATTAGTGTAATATATATCATATTTATTCACTAAATTCATTTATGTAATCATTATGCAAAGAAAATCATTTAGAACGAGTCGCATCACATCGTGGAGACAGTATTATGTACGTACGCACGAGCGATGATATCGTTCCCATGAACATGGAATTGTATTGGAGTGTATGTATAATATTTCATAATCAATATCAAATTATAATAATAATATATATTCATTCTTTACACCATTATACCCATCCAAGTAAGATGGTGGTGGAAAATAGATTTCACCACGGCGTGGAGACGGTATTCCGTACGTATGCACACGTGGTGGTTTTGTTTTCCGTAGGATCGATAGATGGTGAAATAGGGTTGTTTCATACATATAATAACATATCAGTATATGACTGATACTGATGTTATTAATTCAAAATGAAACAACTAATGAAGAAAAAGTGGAAAAAGAAATAAAGTTGAAAGAATCAGTAACGGACATTACCTCTTCTTTGAAGCGCCTCTTTGAGACCTCCATTTAAGGCACTAAAATTGGTCTTTGAAGAAGACCAGGACCTCTAGGATGTTTCCATGAAAGTGGAGAGGATAAATTGGCAGGGTGTTTCCGAGCTTGATGGCTCAATGTGGTGTGAGGAAGAGAGGGAGGAGCTGCCCTTTTATAAGGGAGGAGAGGGGTACCTTTGAAAAAACTAAAAATATTATTTTATTATAAAGAAATATTAGGTTTTAAATAGCTCCAAATTGATTTATTTAAAAGCTAAGGTGGGTAGGGGTAGAAATACTCTCATACAATATAATTTGTACAAGTTTAGTTTTCTATTTTAACCTTATCATTTAGATTTAACTTCAAGTTAGATAATTTTACTTTTACAGTGTCTTTTTGTGTTCTTACACTATAAGGTTAATAAACATAATATAACAAGCCAAAAGAACCCCAAGTTGTTTATTATTAATATATATATCCTTATATAAGACATTTGGCCGAAAATGAGATTTATAGGAATAACATAACAATTAATAATATAATATTTTTTTTAAAAACTATTTTATGTCAATTTTGACACTATTTGGTAATTGATTTTTTTGAAAATCATAACAGAATTATTAGGTCGCAAAACGTTAATTAAATCAATACTAACATGACATATTAACCTATAAAATTATTTTAAATCATATAAAGTCTCAAATTAAATTTATTTTGGTATTTATAGATCAATTATGTCAATATTTCATTAATAAGATATTTACTGCATCATCTTTGTGTCATAAATAAATTAAATTATTTAATGTCTAAAAATTAAAAATAAAATACAATTATGTATTAAATCTTTTTATATTTCTAATGATTTTTTATAGTCTAATTTATCTTATGTATATCCCTATATTAAAAATTATTTAATTATTAAACATTGATTTTTACTATTTTAACCCTTCTTTAAAAAAATTAATAAAAAATTTCCTAATCTAATCCATGTGGGCCTAAATGGTCATATTTTATTCCTAAGGTTGTTTTTTGTCGAATTAAACTTATCCAATAGAATTAGGAAATGTGTTAGCGTAATAATAATATCATTTTTACCCTTAATTACCCTTTTTACTTTTAACCGTGGTAAATAAAAGTAAAAAGTTACTATTCACCAAAAAATTATTTTAATCTCATCGAACCAAATTTTACTTACTGACATCAACCGTGTATCTAGGAGTTTTAAAATTCCACTCACAGAAGCGGTAAAATTATGTTTTATGTAAATTTGCAAATTCTCCTAGGAGGTGGGTAAAAGACGGTGAAATGTTCAATAAAATTTTTGTATATCTAAATTTTTTATAAAATTACACCAATGAATTAAATTGAACTTATATAGGTATTATGTATCAATTTTTACATAAAATAAATTCAAATAAAATAATTAATTATTTAAATAAAAAGTCCATTTTTAAATAGTAACCTAGTGTTTTCACTATTCATCAAAAATTGAATGTTTCCAGAAAAATACCAAAATTTCACCCTAGGATAATTTCGATATTACGAATCCAAAATTGAAGTCCATTTTGAAAAATAAAATTTACAAATTTTCAAAAAATGGTTATTACTATTCATAACGGCAAGTTTTAATAATATTTTAATAGCATATCGTTGTTTAGTGAAACTCAGTATTGTGTACGACGCAAGCTATCGAGGAAGGTCACGATTGCGTGTAAAGAAAGAAAATATAGTGTTGTGTGTAGTGAAAGATTATTTTGATGATTTATATAATATAAAAACAAAATATTTCTCCTAAAAGTCCATGGTGTTACATTCTACCCCCCTTAAAATGAATTTCTCCCTAGAAATTCGTCACTTCGTAACAAAAAGATGAGGATACCTCTCCCCCATCATATCTTAAAGCTCTCATGTAGCTTCTTCTAATTGGTGATTCCTCCATAAAACATTCACCAAGCGAGTGGTATTGTTCCGTAGGAATTTTTCACTACGATCGAGAATCTCTATCGGTTGTTCTTCATAAGATAGATCTTGTTCCAATGGTATAACATCTGAGCTGAGTACATGTGAAGGATCAGATATGTACTTTCTTAGGAGAGATACATGGAACACATCGTGATCTTGAGAGATATTTGGAGGAAGCGCCAACTGGTAAGCTACCTTCCCAACACGATACAGTATTTCGAAAGGACCGATATAACTAGGGCTCAACTTTCCCTTCTTTCCAAATCTCATTACTCTCTTCCAAGGAGATATTCGTAAGAACACTTTAACACCCACTTCAAACTCTAAGTCTTTTCTTCGGTTGTCGCCATAACTTTTTTGTCGACTCTGTGCTGCTCTTATGTGTTGTTGAATAGATCGGACCTTTTCTGCCATCTCATCAACAAGATCAGGTACAAATAGTTTTCTTTCCCAATCTTCATCCCAGCAAGTTGGAGTCATGAATTTCTTTCCATAGAGAGCTTCATATGAAGCCATCTGAATACAGGAGTGAAAGATATTATTATAATAGAATTCCACCAAATTTTGGTGTTGATCCCAACCACCTTTGAAATCCATAGAGAAATCTATCAACATATATTCTAGAGTTCGAATTGTCCTCTCAGACTGACCGTCTGTCTGAGGATGATAAGTAGTGCTGAAACTCAACTCTATATCCAGAGTATGATAAAGACTTCACCAGAACTTTGAGTTAAGCCTCAGATCCCGATCAGATATAATAGAAAGTGGTACTCCATTAAATCTTACCACTTCCTTCACATATATCCTGGCAAGCTGATCGAGAGAGAAATCCTCTCTAATAGCGATGAAGTGTGTCGACTTTGTAAGATGATCATCTATGACCCAGATAGAATTATTTCCTTTTGATGTTTTAGGAAGTCCTGTGACAAAGTCCATAGTGATGTTTTCCCATTTCCATTCGGGTATGGGTAACGGTTGTAACATCCCCTTAGACTTCTGTCTCTTAACATTAACTTGCTGAAAAACCAAGCATCGAGAGACATATTCAGCAATATCTGTTTTCATGCCATCCCACCAGACGTACTCTTTCAGGTCCCTATACATCTTCGTGCTTCCATGATAAATGAAGAACTATGAGCCTCATCTAGCAGCTACTTCTTTAATTTGGGGATGGGAGGAACACAAACCTGATTCCTAAACTTTATTATCCCATCACAATCAAGTTTGAATTCAGGAATATTTCTCACTATCTTTTGTAACTCCACATCTTCTTTTTGTGCCTCTTTAATCTAAACATGTATAGATGGTTGAAAATTCATTTGAGAAAGATACGATTTTCCCCTTTCATTATAATTCCAAGATCCATCCTTTGTAAATCCATATATATTGGATCTTTTGTGATCCTCATCATGGATAAACTGGCATGGTATTTTCGACTTAATGCATCGGCCACCTTGTTTGCATTCCCATGGTGGTAATGAATTGATCAGTCCTAATCCTTAATCAGCTCTAACCATCTTATTTGGCGCATATTCAGCTCCTTTTGTGTGAAAATATACTTTAAACTTTTATGATCAGTATAAATGTCACACCTTTCTCCATAAAGATAATGCCTCCAAATAATTAATGCAAAGATTACCGCAGCTAACTCCAAATCATGAGTTGGGTAATTTTGCTCATGGATTTTCAACTGTAATGAGGCATAAGCTATCACCATATCATTTTGCATAAGAAAACACCCCAATCCCTTCTTGGATTCATCACTGTATATCACAAACCATTCTCCACTACAAGGCAGTGTGAGCACAGGTGCACTGGATAACCTTCTTTTCAACTCATTGAAATTCTCTTCACATTCCACCTTCCAAACAAACTTAACTCCTTCCCCAGTCAACCTGGTGAGTGGATTAGATAATCATGAAAAATCATTCACAAAAAGTCTATAATATCCAGCCAAAACAAGAAAACTTCTGATCACAGTTACTATTGTTGTCTCCACCGTCTTTCGATAACCTCTGTTTTTGCTAGATCTACAGATATACCCTCTTATGAGATTAGTGACCAAAAAATGCATCTTTTTGAAGCCAAAATTCACACTTGGAAAATTTCTCATAAATCTTCTCCTTTCTCAGGGTCTTCAATAAAATTTTCAAGTGATCTTCATGTTTTCCTTGCTCTTTGAGTAGACATGAATATAGTCTATAAAGACTACCACAAACTGATCAAGATAGTCTCTAAATACTCTATTAATCAGATCCATGAAGATATTAGGGTCATTAGTAAGACCAAATGGCATCACTATAAATTAATAGTGTCTATAACTTATACGAAAAGTCATCTACGGTATATCCTCCCATTTTACCCTTAATTGATGATACCCTGAACGAAGATAAATCATTGAAAAGTATTGAGCTCTACGTAGTTGGTCGAATAAGTCATCAATGCGTGGGAGAGGATATATGTTCTTGATAGTGATCGTGTTAAGTTCTCAACAATCAATGCAGAGTCTCATTGATCCATCTTTCTTTTTTAAAAATAGAACAGGTGCTCCATAGGGTGACACACTAGGGTGTATGACCCCTTATCAAGATTATCTTAGAGTTGCTTCTTCAATTCCTTCAACTCAATTGGGGATATTCTATAAGGTGTCTCTGAAATAGGCAAAGCACCTGGTATGAGTTCAATTGAAAACTGAACTTCATGATTTGGTGGAGGAACCAGCAATTCCTATGGAAAGACATCGTCAAATTCCCATAAAATGGTAATATTCTTAATCGTGAGTTTCTCACCAACCATTTGAGATAAATAACCTTCATTTAGTGGAATCAAGACCCATAAGATGGAAGAAATTTCCACTGGAAGGTTATGTTCATCCTTGCATTGACAGAAGATCAAGGATTGATCTAGAATATGAAATGTGACTTCCCTTATTTGACAATTGACATGAGATCCATATAGAGAAATCCAATCCATGCCAAGAATCACATCATATTCCACTATAGAGAGGATCACAAGATTTTCAGGAAGCACTTTCCCACAAACTTCAATCGGAGAAGAATTATAAACTTTTGATGCGACTGTGGTGCCATTAGGGTTTGTCACTGCTATCTCAACATCTAATTGTTGAGTTAATACGGTGATACCCTTAGAAAATTCATTATAAATAAATAAGTGGTTGGATCTAGAATCAAATAAAACATTTTCTACTTTAGAGTGGATGGTAAGTGTACCTTTCACCACATCTTTATCATACTCCACATCATTGATAGAAATTACATGTGACTTTCCTTTGTCTTTAGCCTTAAGAGTTTGTCGACGTCGATCATCATCCACAACCCTTGGATTAGGTAATTGATTGGAATAATGGCCCATTTCCTTGCACTTGTAACATTGAAGTGTAGGAGGTGCTCTATGTGTAGCCTTTTCAATGTTCGCATCATCAGACATCTTCTTCCTATCATTGCGACATTCAGATTCCCAATGTCCTTCATTTCCACATTTGAAACATTTATTTGTCCCTTTAATACAACTCCATCCATGTTTCTTTCCACTCATTGAGCATTAGGGAAAACCCATCTTCTTTTCAGTGTACTCTTTATATTTTCATTTGAATTCCAATTTCCTCTTCTTATCAAACCCATATGACTGATGGGACACTCCAATCTCCATCTCAACTTTGAGAGCACATCGAACGATTTCCTCGTAGCTATTGAAGTCCCTTATTGCTAACACCCTTTGAAGACTTCTTTTTAAGCCACTAAATAATCGATCAATCTTACTCTCGGGTTGGATAATAATACCAGAAGCATAACTTGTAAGTCTTGTAAAATTTTTTTCATAGGTACCAACAGATTCATCATACTTTTCCTTTATTTCAAGATACTCCTTATCCATCTTTGTTCAGAGAATATGAGGGAAGTACTTATTGAAAAATAAGTTCTTGAACTCGTCCCATTCCATGGACTGAATTTCATCTCTTGGCCTCGTATTCTTGATAATATTCCACCATTGATCAGCATCACCTTCTAGTCAATACACTACTAAGATGACTTTATCATCTTCAGAACATTGAAGAACTGAAAATATCTTTTCAGTAGTACTGATCCATTTTTTAGTAACTAATGGATCAGTAGACCCGCTGAATGAAGTTGGACGTTGTCTCATGAAGGATTCAACATAATGTTGCTCCTTCCTTTTCTCTTTTGGATTTCCTGCATGATTCATAGCTTGATAAAGTTTTTGGAGCATGACTACAAGATTTTGCATTCCATCTCCCAAAACGTTTGGTTTCTCAAGGGGACAATCATTCAATTTCCCGTCACATTCGGCATTAACACGGTTCCTTCGGGTCCCAGCCATTGACTAAAACCAAGAAGAATACTGTGAGCAACACTAATTATAATAGGACAACCACACAACCAAGAATAAAATTTCACACTTATGGTCTTATCATAGGTTCTTCATGTCCATTTCTAAAACACTAATATTGTGTTCTATGCTTAGACATATCCTTAGCATTCATACTAAGGCTTTCACATCCTAGTTTCCAAAGGTTGACTATAGCTTTCCTCTGATACCAACTATAACAACCCATACATTACATACATTGTTATTACTTCAAAATTGAAGTACACTTATTAAAAAATATATCAAAACAATGAAAGGACCGTATAGGTATAGTGTCATTAGAAACTGGGAAACATAAACAACTGGTTCATAAAGCATCTACAATGTCTCCCATTTATTTCATCATATCAATAGTCCCTTTTGGCATATCTTACTTAATATACTTCTTCCTGACCGGAGGAAAGAAAACATACAAAAGAGTGAGCTCAAATTCTTAGTAAGGGTAAACAAAAGAAATATCAATCACATCATATTCATAAGAACATAACATTTTGGAAATCTTACCCTTCAAAAGAGATAATAATTTCATAACATGGGATAAATCATGGTAGTGGAATGTAATCACAATAATCATAACTTAAAACAAGAAGCTTTGTGGCATACGCACATAATCATAGAGAATCATTTCTTATTAGTCAAGACTCATTTCCAATACTATCTTAGTGGACTAAGTCCATTTCTGAACCGATTTCATTCCTCGTTTTAGTATTATTTCACTAAACCGGTTTAACCTTCCATTACATCCATGTCTATCTCAAGAGATATAAAATCTTTACCCAATGCATTGGAGGGATATATAGGACCCACCCATCTCATAATGATATCATTCTTATGTGTGCCACAAAATCATTAATCATACATCATTGCATTACCCATGTAATAAAAATGGGATTCCTAAACATCGTGACATCATAAAACAATTCATATAGGATAATGGAATTAATAAAAATAATTCCATCACAACATAATCAAAATAATGTAATAATAGGGATAGAAACATAATCCTTTCTTTTCTTAGATGGAAAATAATTTTGATAAAACACTTGAACTCCATTCTTGAGGAAAATATCCTTTCTACTTCAAAAAGAATTTTCCTTTCTTAACATGTCATAGAATTCTAAACTAAAATAAGTTGATTAAAAATAAACTTGAAAACATCTAAAGTAATCTTCTTGGAAATAATGTCTTAAAAATCCATTCATGACGTATACGTTTATAAAACATTCTTCTCGTACTTTTTTCAGAAAAGTAAAGAAGTACATCGTACGAAAAACGACAAAATATTATTTTCATATCTTCTTCTAAAAACTCACCGAAGGGTAAAATTGGATTTATACAATTTTAGGTGTATGGAAAAAATATTTAATATTGAGGAAACATGTATGTGGATGATAAAATACACCCCAGTAAATTCCAAATTATAAACAATCTCGGATAAAAATGAGATTGTGATATTTCCCTTACCTTAGGTCCGATTTTCTTCGTAAGTGTCTGAAACTCCTGTATAATGATATAAATATTGTCATTTAATTATTATACAATCATACTTATTGTTATGATATCATATATGGTCATATTCTTATTTTATTATTAGTATTATTTCATTGCTACTTGTTATTCGGGTGTTTATTACATTTTGTTCGTATTTGTGTTTGGTTGAATAAATTATTATTCTTCTTTTTAGGTTATAGATACCTCATTTCCAGAATTGTATTAGTGTAATATATATAATATTTATTTACTCAATTCATTTATGTAATCATTATTCAATGAAAATCATGTAGAAAGAGTCGCATCACATCGTGGAGATGGTATTCTGTACGTACGCACGAGCGATGATAACGTTCCCATGATCGTGGAATTGTATTGAAGTGTATGTATACTATTTCAGAATCAATATCACTTTACAATAATCATATATATTCATTCTTGACACCATTATACCCATCCAAGTAAGGTGGTGGTGGAAAATAGATTACACCACGGCGTGGAGACGGTATTTTGTACGTACGCACGCGCGGTGATTTTGTTTTCCGTAGGATGGATAGATGGTGAAATAGGGTTGTTTCATAATTACAATAACATATCAGTATATTAGTGATACTGATGTTATTAATTCATAATGAAACAACTAAAGAAGAATAAGTGGAAGAAGAAATAAAGTTGAAAGAATCGGTAACGAACATTACCTCTTCTTTGAAGCGCCTCTTTGAGACCTTCTTTTAGGGAACTAAAATTGGTCTTTGAAGAAGACCATGACTTATTGGATGTTTCTTGGGAAGTGGGGAGGAGAAACTGGCAGGGGTTGTCCGATCTTGAAGGCTCAATGTGGTGTGAGGAATAGAGGGAGGAGGTTCCCTTTTATAAGGGAGGAGAGGGGCACCTTTGAAAAACTAAAAATATTATTTTATTATAAAGAAATATTCGGTTATAAATAGCTCCAAATTGATTTATTTAGAATATAAGGTGGGTATGGGTCGCAATCCTCTCATCCAAAATAATTTGGACATGTTTAGTTTACTATTTTAACCTTATCATTTAGATTTAACTTTAAGTTAGATAATTTTACTTTTACCGTGTCTTTTTGTCTTCTTACACTATAAGGTTAATAAACATACTATAACAAGACAAACGAACCCCAAGTTGTTTATTATTAATATATATAACCTTATCTAAGTCATTTTGCCGATCCATAGATTTTTAGGAATAAAATTACAATTAATAATATTATATTTGTTTTACAAACTATTTTATGTCAATTTTGATATATTTGGTAATTGATTTTTGTGAAAATCATAACAGGATTATTAGTTCGAAAAAAGTTAATTAAATAAATAATAACATGTCATATTAACCAATAAAATTATTGTAATTCATAAAAAGTCTCATATTACATTTATTTAGGGATTTATAACATCAATTTTGTCAATATTTCATTAATAAGATAATTACTGCATCATCTTTGTGGAATAAATAAATTAAATAATTTAATGTATAAAAATTAAAAATAATATACCATTATGTAGGAAATATTTTTATCTTTCTAATGAATATTTAAAGTCGGATTTATCGTATGTATATACCTATATTAAAAATTATTTACTTATTAAACTTTGATTTTAACTATTTTAACCCTTCTTTAAAACAATTAATAATAAATGTCCAAATCTAATCCATGTGGGCCTAAATGGTCATATTTTATTCATAAGGTTGTTTTTGGTCGAATTACACTTATCCAATATAATTAGGACATGTGTTAGGGTAATAATAATATCATTTTTACCCTTAATTACCCTTTTTACTTTTAACCGTGGTAAATAAAAGTAAAAAGTTACTATTTACCAAAAATTATTTTCATCTCATTGAACCACATTTTACATACTAACATCAACCGTGTCTCTCAGATTTTTGAAATTCCACTCACAGAAGTGCTAAAATTATGTTTTATGTAAATTGTCAAATTCTCCTATGAGGTGGGTAATAAATGGGGAAAAGTTCAATAAACTTTTTATATATCTAAAATTATTATAAAATTATTATAAAATTACACGAATGAATTAAATTGAACTTATATATGTATTATGTATCAATTTTGACCTAAAATAAATTTAAATAAAAGGTTGATTTTTAAATAGTTACCCAGTGTTTTCACTATTCATCAAAAATTGATTGTTTCCAGAAAAATACCGAAATTTCACCCTAGGCTAATTTCGATATTCTGAATCCAAAAATGAAGTCCATTTTTAAAAATAAAATTTAAAAAATTTCAAAAAGTGGTTATTACTATTCATAACATCTAGTTTTAATAATATTTTAATAGAAAATCGTTGTTTAGTGAAACTCGGTATTGCGTACGACACAAGCTATCGAGGAAGGTCGAGATAATGTGTAAAGAAAGCCAAGCAAGTGTTGTGTGTAGTGAAATATTCCATTGATTATTTATATAACACAAAAACAAAATATTTCTCCTAAAAATCTCTAGTTTTACAAATCCATTTTGGTTTTTCTAAATATTTTGTGGTTGATGAAATAACATAGGTATTTTATGATAAGTTAAAATTTAATATTAGTACAATGTGTAAGAAAAATAATTAAACTTTTATATTAATTTTTTTAGTTAAGAGATGGTGTTGAGATTGATCAATGAACAGCCAATAGATGAGGTTATAGAAATCAATATATTGGGATCTATGCTAAAATAGAAATGATCGATAATTTTAAATCCATTCAATGAATCAGCAAAGAATTTTAGTTTCTATAGAATTGATTTACATACAATTGTCATTTTTACCAAGAGTTTATATTTGGTGATAATGGTTGTCAATAAATTTATACATAGAAAAGTTTTATGAGATTCAGAATAAAGGGAATGAAACTAAATAGAATAATACGACCTTTAAATATTATTTTTTGATTACGGATTGTACCTTATCCTGTGGCCCTTACACTAAACATATCTCTTGTTCACAACGTGATATATAAATTCTCTCTAGGAAGTACATACCAAATACATTACATGAACTAAAGTCAATGGTTTTACCATTTTGAAAATATCGTTATAATAATGAAAAATCTCTAAATATCATGGATCATATGGATATGGTTTTACTTAATAATACTACTCACATGGTGACACTTATCTAAACAAATCAACAATTAAAAGGATCTATAGGGGAACATGATGATGTAATTAAAAAAAGATATATTTAACGACCCATCTATTATGAATAAAATTCTACTTTGAAATTAATGGATACAGAACCCTCATGTACTTATTATGTTTTACTTTATCCAATTGTATTCAAATGGAAATTAGGTATCATTAACAATGAAAATATACTTTTTGAATAGTGATCACATGACTAATATAAAAATAGGGTCTTAACAAATCCTTTTAACAAAAATAAAGTCAGTGATTGACATATCCAAAAGAATTGTAACCCATGAATCCCATTTATTAGAGATTCCTAGGGAGATATCATTTCTAGATTTTTCCCTAGATCATGACCATTTAAATAGGATCCTATACTGTGGCCAAAGTCTATGGCCACGGTTTTGGCCAACCGTAGCCGCTATCTCTATGGTAGTTGGTCTCGGCCTATGCCACAGTTTGGAAAACTATGGAAATAGGCCTCCAAATTTGATACTGTTTCCCTTGACCTACAACCACGGTTTAATATCTGGCTATAATTGGCTATTTCCACAGTTTTATTCGTGGCAATAGCCTCATAAAACAGTTGAAATATTCAAAATTATAAATGTCCCCAGTGGGTTTTGATCCCTGCACCTCCTCTATGTAGTCCAACGCTCTTACAACTACTATACACCAAAATTTGGGTAAATATATATTATGATATATAAATATTAATAAAAACCAAGGGAATAAACTGAAAACTGTGGCAATTGGGCTTCCCACCAATGTTTTGGTAGCGATTTGTTTTTCTGCATATGCACTATAACCATATAGCCACAGTTTTAGAGACCTGTGGCCATATGGTAATGAAAAAATTGGCCTATGGGAACATTTTGGAAAACCATGGTGACATGCCAGGGAAAATAGGCATATATCCATGTTTTAAAATCCATGGGTATATGCCATAGAACTATGGCTATAGCCACCTATTTCCACGGTATTAAAATAGTGGCTATAGATCCGTGGAAATAGCTCCATTTTCTAGTTTTGGAGATAAGGTCATGCTCATCAATATCACGGCCAAATCAATGTTAATCAAATAGACCCATGAAATCTCCACCATAAATCACATTAATCCTAAGGAATATTTTTTTAAATTATGGTATTTATTCCAAGACACTATAAAAACAATTAGATATTTTACTTTTTTTGTAAAATAGTTAATTTATTTTCATACAATGATTTTTACTATGTAAATTATTTTTTAAACCCGAGTAATATTTTTATGGAAATCCATCTTTATGAATTAATTTATTTTTAAATGAAATATATTTCAATAAAATATTATTATTAAAATAATTTTTTTATATAAATGATCATATTATTTTTATGAAGTCAAATATAATATTTATTACATCTTTAAAATTGTTGTTGTCAAAATCCATCAATTCTCCATTAATGTCAATTATTACTTTGAAATTTAAAACACACAATTTATGAAAATTATTTATTTAAATTGAGGATAATTTTTGGAATTACAACATAGAAATTATCTAACATTGAATTTTTCAAAATATTCTAAGATAGTTGAATTTTTTGGTTAAAATTAAATACCCTATAAATATAGTGTGTTTTATGACATCATAACAGATTAATAATGATTTTATAAATGAACTAAATGGAATATTTGTAAAAATGTATTTTTTCTATTTAAAATAATTTGGTATTAATTATATTTTATTTATTTCATAAATCCATTTTGAATTCTCCAAGACATATAATATATTTTATGATTTCAATTTCATTTCATTAAGTGTGTGACTCACACAAACATAAGTAAAGAAAATATTTTAATATTCTCATGTCATTTCCATATAAAATAATTTAAAACACTCGTTAGAATATCCCATGGGAAAAAACCATGGTATTGTTTGTGGTTTTGATATTTTGGTATAAAGTGTCCAAAACTAAAATAATAAAGAAATCCCTCTCTATTCCTATATAAACCTAACAAATCTTCCATATATAATCACTAAATTACCTTTAATATCAACTAAAATATAATATCTACTATCTTGAGTCATCCCAATGTGACCCAATATCACAATTAGCCTCTCCTGGGCCTCTAGAGTAACACATCCAAATAATAAATTCCTCTCATTACCATTGAAGTCAAGAAACTTATTAGAGATTATTTCTTTTAATTTCAATTTATTATTTTGAAATTCATTTTTTGATCACTAAAATAATAATAAAATTAATGTTATTTATATGGGGTATCATTTAATCCTCTAATTTGGACCCTATACTATGTTGTTATTATGTTGAAAAGTCGTAAGTGATTAAATCTCTCCCTTCTTTTAATCAAGCTCTTCATTTATGATATGCATTTGAAATTTCAATTTTATTATATTAGGAAACAATATTACCTATCTGAAATACTATAAAATTGATTTATAAATGATTGTATCCCATTTATCTATCATTTCACCATCCTAGTAAACCTTCTATACACTCATTACCATGTTGATATTTTTAAGAGTTATTCATCTTTCTCCTCTTACATCTAGAGTCTTTATTATCATACACAATATGTTTCCAATTAAATATATGGGGTAATGTTCTTACATGTCCCTATTAATATAACTTTAATTTAAATATTATTAGATACCCATTGCTCTTTCATCAACCCTATTTATGGTCTTTTATTTGATGACATTTTTCTATAAAAATTGCACTTTGATTTTCCATGCCAAAATCATTGTGTGTTGAATACCATACCCATATTTGTTTCAAGGGCATTCACCATTATTAACATATATATATTTATTATGGATAAATATGTATTCATTCTTCATTTCTTTTATTATGTAATATACAATTATGATTAATGAATCCATGTTGTATGATCTATGTGTCACAATTAAGCATGAAAACAAAATGGTTATAAAGGGTTCACCAAAATAGCACTCTATTACATTAGAAAATGTTTAGAATCATGAAATATAATTTGAAATGAGATTTTAATCTTGATTCTTCATGTGAAATGTGCTTTGACTCATGCTCTTCTATGTGCAATGATCCTTGACCCATTCTCCTTCTTGTGGAATGAGCCCTGACTCGTGCTGATTTCATATTATATGTTGTTTCCAATTTTCACATGTTGTTATTATCAGGATATATCATTATTTATTATTTATATTCCTTTTATGTTACATTGATATTACTATTGTATACTATGTATTTTTTTCCTCATGTTATGCAGTTATTATTCCCTTAATTGAGTTTATAGCCATGCCCTTTCTTATGTATGTCCTCATATTATCCCATTCAATGCCAATTATGAAGGAATGTTGTGGTCAAGTAATATAAGTATTCTAAAAATATGTTTACTTTCACGATTAAGTTATGATGTAATGTAACTAATTTAACAATGACACTATACTTCTTGATATTCTGAGTTATATTGAGTGAAATTTTATGTAATATATCATGTTTAAATTTGAAATGAAAAAAGGGTTGTTATAGTTGGTATAATAGTATAGGTTTAGTTATTTTTTGGAATACACTCATAAAATGCTATTGAACCACATTAGGGATAATACTAAGCGTAATGTAGCATCCCTAAATATTGTTAAGTATAGAGTATGTGGTTTACCAAGAAAATACATCCCTTCTAAAATACTACAAGTCGTCGTGGTTCTAGAATATATGTAACTACGAATAACATAACAGACAAGGTGTTCTGAGCCTGACATGGGGTAACCTAATAAACAATAGTGGGCCTTACTGCACACCTATTTTGGAACTCCTGGGGCACAGAATTTGGTAAATTCATAATTTCATTAGAAACCATTATTAGGGGAACAACAAAATTCACATAAGAATATATGTTAGGAAGTAGATCAATGATAACATTGACTAAAGCCTAGAAACTCATAAGTTAATGAGATAAATGTACGTTATAAGTTATCTATTTAATTTCATTATATTCAACATTATATGATTATCTATCTGCAATACTCAAAATTAATTTTCTGTTTATTCTATATAATGGCCAGAAATAAGTGGAATTGTGAAAACAATTAATGCGAGGTGCAGTGTGAGGATTTCCCCAATGATTTTCCTGAACCAATGGGGGTGGTAAATTAAAAATATTACATGACACTATCTTAGTTAACTAATGTTCTGAATAGAATCCTAGACTAGGTAGAGCACCCAACGCCCCCCCCCCCTATAGGGGGAATCTAACAGTCAAGAGCTTCATGAGACAAAGGGATTATACATTCAATGGATCATCTGATCCATTAAACCCAGAGTAACGGTCCAATTACATTGAAAATATCTTCTCAGTCCTTCAATGTTCTGAATAATAAATGTTTTTCTTGTATTTTATCAAATGGAGGGTAAAGCTAATCACTGGTGGAAATTGATCATGATTTTGGAGACTGAGGAAGAGATTAGAGCAATGGATTGGGTAAAATTACAAAAAATGATAAATATTTTCCCCACTCCCACCATCTTAAAATAAAATGTTATTTGAATACACTTATGGGGATGTCTTAAAAAGCTGTTAGGTAATTTGTGGAAGACATCACAAGACATTCATGAAGTGCCTGTAGTTTTGACTTTACCACTGAATGTATGGTTGATTTTTTATTTGGTAGGATAAATCATAGCCTATGAAAATATTTTTAAATCTGTGACATATATAGCTATGAATGTGGCCTTAATGTCGAGATGGATATTGATGAATCTCAAGGGTATAATGGGGATAAGAAGAAGAATATGGACTTTAATCTGGGTGGTCTGAGGGATAAATCAAATGGTAACTTATAGTGTCCCACATGCCAACGGTATGGAAATCCCCCAAAAAAATTACATAAGGGTATCAAGGAAATGAATAGGTGCAGAAGATAAAGGAACCTGGATAGTAATTTACAATGGTAGAAACCCAACAATGAGATAGATGAATGTAATTCCCTATTCGACCCTCAATGGATTGGTTATTTCCAAAACTACATTTTTGAAATAATATTTTTCAATAAATGCACTAAATCACTGATTATTAGAGGCAACCAACAACCTCCATGGAAGAAAGATTGATTTTTTCCATCTCTACAACCGAAGTGAATCCCCACAATCTAGTGGTAACAAGTAATCTAGTTATTTAATCAATAATTGTACACATTCATTTTGTTCTGTCTCTACACATTCCATTATATCATGAATATATAGTAGAAATTTTCAAACACCACCAAAAATAATGGAATTAGGGATTTTAGTGGCAATGAAAAATAGAGAAATTATTGCATCCCATGTATATAACTCAACTCTATTCATAATTTTTGCATTGAACATCTATGAAAATATATTCATACATCCATTGAAATAATTTTGTTGCAATTCTAGGAATGTATTGTCTTTCCTTATATACATCCAACCTAAATTTCCCCGAGTGGGAAACAACTCTCAAAATAGAGAATTATCCCCTGATTATATACAAGTGTAAGGAAGAGAATGAATCTTTTTAGCACCATTATATCATGAATGGGTATTACTGACATATGAGAAATTGTATCTAGATCCAATGATTGAGTCTAAGGAAAGGATCATCCCTTAATACATTCTTATTATGAGGGAATATGATGATGTGTTTCTTGAGGAATTTTCGGTTCTTCCTCAAAGCGGAGAGGTCAAATTTTTTATCGAACTTTTACCTGTTGAATTTTCAATATCCATGAGTCAATCAAGAATGGTTGTTGTTGAATTTGATAATCTAAAGAAACAACTATACAAGAATCTAGATAATGGGTTTATACCACCATGTGCTTCAACATGGGGTTCACCGGTCCTCGTTTTTAAGAATAAGGATTGGTCAATGTGGATTTACATTGATTATCATGAGATCAATTAAATAAAAATAAAGAACAAGTGTCCTTTTCTGTGAATTGATGACTTTTTTTATTAGGTACATGGAGAACAATACATCTCAACGGTCGATTTGTGGTTTGGAAATTACCATGTAAGGGTGAAAAAGGATGATAACCCCAACACTGCATTTTGTGCAAGGTATGGGTATTATGAGTTCATAGTGATTCCATTCATACTTAATAATTATCTGTAAATATTCATGGACATGATGAATTGAATCATTAGAGATTACTACAACAACAGTGTTGTAGTATTTATAGAAAATATTCTAATATACTCTATAACCAAGGAAGGGAATTAGGATTATCTAAGCACAATACTTCTGACCTTACGAAAGGAGAATATCTATAAAATGTATAACAAGTGTGTGTTTTGGTTAAATGAAATCTCAATCATAGTGAATTTCATCACAGTAAATGGTATATTTGTGGACCCTTCCCAAAAAATGAAATTGAGTGATTTTTTCGGCCATGAACTGCGATAGATGTCCAAATCATCATTAGTTTAGCAAGATATTATCACTGATTTGTGAGAAGTTTCTCATCATTAAAAACCCCTAATAATAAACTAACTCATAATGGTTTAAAATTTTATTGTAATAAGGAATTTGAAGATAGATTCATAGTGTGGAAGAGGTTTCTTGTCACTTCCCATGTGCTGGCACTACCCACAAATGGGGAACTTTTCCTGATTTTCACAAATGCTTCCAATAAGGGATTAGAATGTGTATAGATGAAAAAAATAAGAATTCATTACCTATGCCTCATGGTAGGTGAAAATTCATGAGAAAAACAATTCCACGCATGATCTAGAGTTATCATCTATAACCTTTTCATTAAAAATATGGAATAATTATCTCTTTGGGGAGAAGATTGAAGTATATAAGTATGAACAAAATTCTCAAATATATAATCACATATAAAGAGATGAATATGCTCCAATGAAGATGTTTGGAGATCATCATAGATTTATACTTCTCAATCAAATACCATCTAGGGATTGTGAACAAGGTGGAGGATTCTCTAGGTATTAAGGACCCACCAATTATATCATTGATGAGAATTGAGAACGATCAAATCTTTTTATACTTGAAGAAGATGAACATGGGAATCATAAAAATGGGAAAAAATTAATCTTATTAGAGATGATTTCAGAACCATATGTTTCTAAAAGGATAATGGATGTTAAAAGAGAAGATTTGGAAATTAAATATAAAGTGGAAACAATCATAAAATGTAAATCCTTGGAGTTTAATATTGATGAAGAAGAAATTTGGAGATTTTGTTCAAGACTATGTGTTCAATAAATTAATGTGTTAATGAAAGAACTTTTTGATGATGCTCATTGTTTGAATTTCTCCATTCGACTAGAAAACATAAAAATGTATTGAGATATCCATGTGAACTATTATTGGGATAATATGAATAAAGAGATCATAAAATATACATCATAGTACATGGTATAACATAAATTTAAGGGTTAAGGTAATATTTCTAAGTGGACGATGAAACCATTAACCATACAAACATGGAATTGGAAAAAAATCAGCACAGACTCTATCATTGTACTTTTGAAGACATCTAAATGAAAAGATTTTTTATAGGATGTTGTGGGTCAACTTACAATGACAACACACTTAATTACAATTCGAGAGGATTGAACATTGGATCAATTAGCCTAGATATACATCAGATAAGTGGAAAGGCTACATGGATTACTACTGTTTATTATGTCCAAACAATATCGAATATACACCAGTATGTTTCGAAAAAGTATCTTGCATGCTCAAAAAATAGACATGTTTTATAGTATATTTTATCACCCTCAAACTAATGGTCAACTTGATCATACTATCCAAAAAATACAGGACATGTTGAGAGCTTTATCAATAAACTTCAAAGTTTGATGGTACCAAAATCATCCATTGGTAGAGTTCTCTTACAAAAAAGATTTCCATTCATGCAACGGAATGGATCCCTATATATCATTTTACGGGAAAATTTAGATAACACCAACATTTGGGGATGAATTAGGTGTATTAAATCATCTAGGTCTTGAAATGGTTGTTGAAATGGTGGGGATTGTTAAGACCATCCAACAACACATAAAAATAGCTAGGGGTCAATGAAAGATCTTTGATGATAATGGTCGATGTGACCTAGAGTTCAATGTTGGAGACATGGTACTCCTCATCATATCTCCTTGGAATATGGGGATGATATTGGGGATGACAGTAATTATTTTCCTATGGTACATTGGCCCTTTCGATATCCTTGATCACATCATAGCAGTATCTTATTGATTAGAACTCCCACAAAAACTATCTCGAGTACATGATATATTCCATTTATCTATCTTAATGAAGTAGATTGTATACTCATCATGTGTACTCATTCAAGTATTGGTACCAATGGAGAATGGCCTTTCCTATTTGGATAATTCATTAATGATATTAGATCATATAGAAAATATCTTACAAAATTACTCAATTCCCCACATAAACGTTTTGAGGAAAAACCACATGTTTGAAGAAGAAATGTGGGGTCCAGAGGATGTGATGAAGTAGAATTAACCACATTTGATTTAGTGTGGGAAAATAATATTTTGTGTATAATATTTCTTAATTTTGGAAGGTCCTAACGAACCAACATATTATGAATAAAATTACATATTTGATGTAATGGATATAGAAACTACATCCAATTATTATGTTTTATATTATCTATTTCAGTTTAAATGACCTTCAAGTATCATTATTGTTTATAATATAATCATTGAATAATGATCACATGACTAATATAAATTTTGGGTTTTACCAAATACTTTTCACGCAGAAAAGTAATTGATAGCCTCATATAGTTTGATTGACCCTAGGAATCTCATTTATCAGAGCTTCTGATGGAGATATAACTTCTAGTCTTTTACTTTGACCAATCGCAAGACAAGATCCAACATCATTAGCTTGAGTGAAACCATTTACGGGAGAAGTTCAAGCTCCTTGAGATAACGACCCAAATCATGATCACCAAATGGCCCCTTGAATTCCGCACCCTCAGACACCTTAATCTTATTGAATATGATGTTTTAATAAATGGATACAAGTCATGATCCTAGAAGTAATATTTTATAAATTATGTTTTATAGAATAATGAATTTATTTTCTTATTATTATTATTACTTTATAAATTATTTTTAAACAAACATATTTTTTAGAATTTAATTTTTATGAATTAATTAATTGTTGAAATAAATAATATATTAATAAAATATAATTATTAAATATATTTTAAAAAATTATAAATGATCCTATAATTTTTATGCATTCAAATGTGATTTTTATTATGGCTCGAATTCTATTATTGTCAAAACCAATAAATTTTCAAACAAATATAAATTTACATTTTAAAAGTTAAAATTAACAAATTTATAATATTATTTAAATAAAATAAATATTATTTTTGGAATCATGATGTCATGTTTATCCAATAGTTTTTTTCATGATTTTTTGAGACAGTCGATTTTTTGGGTAGAAATTTATTACCATATAAATATAAGGTGTGTTTTATGAAAACATAATTTTTAAATAATAATGTAATTAATAAAACAAAAGTTATCTTAATGAAAAAACATTTTTTCTCTGGAAAAATGTTTTGTTTTAATTTTAATTTTTTTATTTTTAAAATCCATTATGAATCCTCTATGACATATAATATATTTTATGATTTTATATTCATTTTGTTAAGAGTATGACTCACCACAACAAAAGTCAGGAAATATTTTAACAAGTTATTACATTGGACATATAAAATAAATTTTTACACTTCCCTTTGGTAGAAACCATTGCCCTAAACCATGGTAAGGTTTGTGGTTTTGAATATTTTATTATGAAGTGTCTCAAACTAGAAAAATAATGAAATTCCTCTCCATTCCTACGTAAATCCATAAATAATCCAATTTCTCTTCCCTAAAACTTCTTTAAGCTCAAAAATCATCTTCTATACACACCCTAGTGTTCTCCCAAGGTGATCCATTGCTCCCAAGAATAATCTCCTTGGTGTTTGGAGTCACACATCAAATTATGGGATCTCTCCTAACCATTGAATTCAAGCACCTTCGTTGATATTAGTTCATTTAAGTTCAATCTCATGTATTTCCATTCATTTTTAATCATTTCTATATAGTAAAATTTATGGTTTTTATGAGTTATAATTAATACCCACTAATTTCAACCCTGGCCTATGTCATTACTATGTCGAAATTTCATAAGGGGTTCTCTCTCCTCTTTAAATCAAGCACTTCATTTATGATATTCCTTTTAAATTTCTATTTTCCTATGTTGGTATACATTTTTACCTAACCCACATACATTCCCATTTTTTACATGTTATGATATCTCCCTTAACTCTAATTTATCCATCTGAAGAACCTTTATGAACACCCACTACTATGCCTAAATTTATGTTATAGTTATTTTTCTTTCTCCTCTTACTTCAAGGCACTTTATTTAGTGTTTCCCTATATTTCCAATACCATATATTGGATAATGTAATTAAATGTACCTATTAATATTCATTTAATGTCAATATGATGAGATATCCTTTTTTTCTCAACATCTCATTCTATGAACTCCTATCATATGTCACTATGTTGTTGAAATTGCAATGTTATTGTCCATGCCAAAATCATTGTGTAGTGAATACTGTGACCATTTATCCATCAAGGGTATTCACTATTATGCACATATACTTATTTATTATGGATCTATATATATGTATTACAAATTAACATGATTGTGAATTAAATAATATGATTAATGAATCCATGTTGTTTGATCATTGTGACACACTTATGCATAAAAATGAAATAACCATGAATGGTATGCCCGAATAGCGCTTTAATAAATTGGGTAATGTTTAGTATCATGATAAATCATGTGAAATGTGATTTGATTCATTATAATTCATGTGTTCTTATATTTGACTTATTCTCCTACATTTACAATGAGCTTCGACTCATCCTCCAACACGTACAATGATCCTTCACTCATGCTAATACCATTATTTATGTTGTGGCCACATTTCCCAAGTTATGATTAAAGTTTTATATCATTCCTTATTATTCGTGTTCCTTTTATAATCCATTGATATTCGTATTGTATATAATGTATTTTATTCCTCATGTTATACATTGTTTATTCCCTTACTAGGATTTATGAATCACATGTTTCTTATGTACGTCCTCATGTTATCCCATGAAATATTAAGTATGAAGGAATGTTGTGTTAATCTAAAATATGTTTTCAATAAATATTTTGTTTTTCATGTTATTATTATTATTTAATGTTATTAATTTCCCAAATAAACTAGAACTATTGATCTCTTGAGTTGTATTGAGTGAAATTTTATCTAACAAATTATGGGTAAATATGAAATAAAGATCAGGGTCATTATAATGTACCTATTATTTTTTATTTTTATGATGTAATTGGGCGTTAAAATTTATTTTTATGGGGGTATAATGTAACAACATGTGATTATATAAACATTTTTAAAATAAATTTAAATTCGTTTCTTTTTGTTGTTTCTCACAACTTTGATTGTAAATTGAATTTAATATGTTATTAAAATATAATTATGTTACTATTACAAACATGATAATAAATTTGTGGTTATAAGTAGTGTTAATTGAATTTTTATTGGCTTAAAATATGTTATTAAATAATAATTTAACGATTAATTATTAGTAAATAAACATTAAATTGTTTATATAATCTACATTATGCTTAAAAAATATTTTTTCTTCAAAATAAATTTTATTTTTTTCCTATATAATATTATTTAATTTCTTCCATTTAAATTAAATTACTAATATTAACTACATTTTTTAGGTCATCGTATCAAAATTATATTAGGAATAATTTATTATTATTTTAAGAAAAGATTGTATTTCCAATAAATGTAGAAAAATACAGTTGTTTACTATTTTTTTAATGTTTCAGGAATGTAAAAAGAATCATTATTCAATAAATGAGTTTAGACGTATAGACTATTAAATTAAATTTTAAATAATAATATTATGTTAATTTTATTCAATATCATCATTGAATTTGTAATTTAAAATAGCTTGTTGTACATAAAAACCCATTTTCATTCAAATCAGTTTTAGTGCAGGTAATGTATATTTATCTTAATATATTAAATTAATCATTACATGTGAATTATTTTAATGTAAAATATATAATATAATTTTAATAAAATTTATTAAAAAATAAAATAATAATTTATTACAAATCGGGTAAAAATATATCAATTTTTATACATGAAGTTGTATACATCCAAAAGAGGTTTTCATTTCATTTTTTGAACATCTATTTAAAATAAATTATTATCCAAATATAAAATGAATTTGATAAAATGGATTAATATTTTAAATAATGTGGTTAAATTTTTTAAACATATCACTTTTATTTTGGGTTTATTTGAATTGTAATTATCGTCAAATTTACCACATATATAAAGGGTAAATGAGGTTAGTATAACATAATTGTAAGTTATAAGGCCATACATTTATCACTATAATCCTAAAAGATCAATATCATTTTACTATTATATCTAAATGCTCTAAATGGATTTTTATAATGGATTATTTTCCATGGAAAATTCTTATATATTATTTAAACCAATAAAAGATACAAAATGACCCTCTTTTAGTTATAAATATCCATTATGTGTTCCCATAAGAAAAAAACAAGTTATGAATGAATATAAATATTCAGTTCTCTAATATTTAAATTTATTCATAATGGAAATTATTTATTTATTTTTATGAATTATATAATTATCATATGTTCTTACACAATACTAAATGGGTATTTATTATATTAGTGGAAAAATAAAATAAATGTCATTAAAATAATAAATGTATTATATTTTGAGTAATTTATTTTGTTCTATGAATTTTATAAGTTAATATGACATGTTATTAGTGTATAATAATATTATGTATAAATTTCACCATTGTGTTTTTGAATTTAATGCCAAATTAATCGAAGTATCAAAATTGACAATAGTGTTTTTTTATCAATATGATAATTTATTAAATTATATTTGAATAATAATTAATATTTAAATATGACAAGGTGGATATTATATAGTCTAAATGATTATAAATTTTTTAATTTTTTTCAAATTTTCTCTTTATAATTTATAATAACAACCATTTAATAGTGTATCCTTTCACATTAGTTAAAATTAAATTTGGTTAAACAAGATTAAACAAAACATATAATGTTTAAAATGAGACTAAAACATAGCTGAAATGTCATGAACCCATCCCCACACAATTTACCCCTCTTGGGTCGGTAATGTGAGAATAGAGATAATGACCCCCGAGTCTGGCCTCCAGTAGGCCCCTAGTTGGCGACTAGCACCGAGCATATAATAAACACACAAATAGGAGGCATTACCCTATAAGAGAACACATGAAAAATATAGAGATACGATAGACACAAACCAACTCCAAATCAGAACTGAAATATAAAAGAATCCCAAGTACATATATTAAATTCCATGCAAAAGTACTACAACTGAAGGGGGAAAACTACAAGTACCCAAAAGAAAGGGAAAACAGCAGCGACCACAAGCCCGAACAGCTCCTACAACCCAAGCTAGTAGTAACCATATTGATCTCTAACCTGCTCCAAGTGACCTGAAAAACAGTTTATATATACGTAGGATTAGTATAATAGTATACTCAGTAGGATCCTCCCCAAAGACTCTCATGCATAAATAAATAAAGGATGCTAAATCACAGTGAAGATCAAGTGAAACTAACTCGTCACCTAAACAGGTATACTAAGTTCCCAGCCTCACCATGTCTACTCTCACCAAGTAATGCATACATGAATATAGCATATAGTAAAGAATATTAAGGGTACCCCAATACTACTTCCCCACTCGTTTTCCTCTTTTCCCCAACAACATTCGTCATGTGCATCTCTCTCCAAACGCTTTCTTGCAGACACCTAGGCTAAGCTCCACAATCTGTACCTTCTGCCCCACAATGGCTTGCCTGCACACACCAAGGGGAAGCACCACACCATCCTCAAAACCAAAAGTTACCAGGTATGTTCTGAGAACCACCATTGTCCGCATAACGTGTATCATACGTTACGTATTATACCTCAAGCCATTATAGCCCATACTCCGATTAGGGATCCTCAAGCCATCACAGCCTATACACGTTACACCAATACTAGTCTATGGGATACTATATCCTGAATATATGTGTGTGCAAAACCACAATCCATTAAAGCCCTCTACACACATATATGGGGAAACTAAATTTTGTGCATGTTGACACATGTATCTACCAAGAGAAGAGAGTGGGGCCATAGGGGGTAGTAATCCATTCGTCCTCCCATCGAAATGTTAGGGAAAACACCCCCCAGGGCTTAGTATCCACGGGGTGTCAGTTTCCCTTACTGACAGGGTGGAGTAGCCTATAGAGACACAAAAAGTACAGAATATATAATACTCACAACCACACTATGGGCATAACCCAGTTTTAGACACAACTTCAGCTAATGTCTCTCGGACTCCAGGATACCACTTTTAAGACTAGGTATCTTATAATCACACAACCATTTAAGGGCTTTATTAGATTACTTCAATTCCATTTTATCAATTCCATTATATGTTAATTAATTCCTTAAACATTAGTTAACCATAATCAATTTAACATTAAACTTCATTAGAATCACAACAAATATCCACTGGACCATCCAAATTACAACCTTGTCATTATGTTCCAGCAACTCCAACCCCATGAGATAACACCATTTATTCAATTATTTATTACAGAATTACATTCCCATATTCCCAGGCATTCTAGAAAATCATTCTACGCTACTAAACACAAAGGGCTTAACACGGTGAGTAGATGTACTAGCCATCAATTCTTTTCCGCCTATGGCAAGAGCATAGAACCATTCTCCCTCGTGAGGCTAAACATGGAAAGCACGTGGCATACCTCATGTGTCTTCGCCTATTTTAGAAGAAGGGTAAGAGAAACCAGCTTCCCTAAGAAGTGGGGAAAAGTAAAGCAGATAATTAACCAATCAAACCACCAAACATCCTACAACCACATCCATCCCATTCTATCATCCCTGGTGTCCTCCCTGACACCCACATGCATAAATTGATGCATCTCACCACTCTAGGCGTCATCCGCTGCCACAACCACAAGGCCTCCCTACTTCCACATATCACAAAAACCATCCAGCCTCACATAACAACAAAAGCAGGAGGAAAACAAACATCACATCAAATGGGCTCTTGGACCTTTAACAAGGCATCTAGCCTTTATACATAATGAGCATTCATGTCTCCAAACCACAAGGCATTCAGCCTTACAAGCAAGAGGTTAACTCAAAACTGTACTAGGAATTAAATTTTCTCAACCAACATGTTCTTTAATCCCTCTTGAATTAACATATTCAATTTTTAGGTTCCAATTCTGGGAAACCTAATCAGTAAGTTATCAGAAAAGATTTAACATGCTTCTTAAGCCAATCTGATTAACATCAAATTTAGAACAACTAAAACAATTAAAACAACCGAATTCATTTACATGCCTATTTATCTTTAGAAAAATAATTATCAATTAATTTCGGCTTTACATTCCTTATCAATTTCCATCAATAACAAATAGCTAAGCAAAGAAAGCATAGATATCACACTATCTAGAGAAACATGAGGTAGTAAAACAGAAGCGATAACAATTCTTTATCCGTCACAAACATTTAATTAGTTCAATTTCATTGTGATCCAAAGGGATAAAACATGCTAACGATACAGTTTCACATAAAAGAAAAGAGAAGCCATTAATCCCCTACCTCAACAATTCTTTACGTTCTTTATCCACACAATGGGTAACAATCCTCCTCTCCGGACAACTGCATCCACCGGAGGATGCCACAGTACGACAGAACCAACCAAACCCCAAGAATAACCCCTTAGAATCATGTAGATTACATGGTATAATATGGAAGGTAGAAATAAGAGAATATGATCCCCAAAGGAACATCGATAAATCATACCTTATATGGAATATTTACAGACACAGCTCGGTTGCAACCAAAACAGAGTGGAACAAATCGGAGGAGTAGGGTTTGATTGTAAAACACTTACGGGAATAATTGAAAGGTTCTAGTGTGTTATAAATGAGAAAAAAGAGGAATAACAAGGTAGGATGATATCTTGTCCATTTTAAAGATCTATTGGGGTGATGGTTTAAGATACACTTAATTATCCATTGAAAACGGATCGCATTAACCCACGCGGCTTGACCATGTAAAAACACCCCGTCCATAGGTATAATTAATATAAGATTTATGGCCTTGGAATCGGCCATAGAGTCTTTAAAATAAGGATTTAAATGTATTTAAGGTCAAAGGAAATGTCAAAGGGGGAAAACTGTAGGACGCTGGAAACACTGTTCACATAATCAAAATTTGTAAAGGGCAAGTCTACCAATCTGGAAACACTGTACAAGTCTACCGATCTGGAAACACTATACAAGTCTACCGATAGAGGGTCTCTAATAGAACATCACCGATAGAAACACAATTCATGTCTACCGATAGAAGGTCACTGATAGAAGCTCACCGATAGAAACAATGTTCAAGTCTTCTAATAGAAGGTCACTGATAGAAGATCACCGAATGAAACACTGTTCAAGTCTACTGATAGAAGGTCACCGATAGAAGCTCACCGATAGAAAAACTGTTCAAGTTTTCTGATATAAGTTCACCGAAAGAACCTCACTGATAGAAACATTGTTCACTAAACCTCATCGATATAAACACTGTTCACCTACTAATACTGTTCATAAAACTAGAAACACTGATCACAGAACTGGAAATTTGGAAATGTTTTGGTGATAAGTCACCTTGACCTCTCGGAACACCTCCAACACCAAATTTTCACAAAGTAATGGACCGGAGATATCCGGGCCATTACATCAGAGACCTATCAAAATATTCTCATCCTCGTGAATTCAAAACCAACCTAATGTGAAAAAAAAAGAAACAGGGCCCGAATAACCACCCATCGAGATACCTCTCAAAAGAGAGCAATCCCCAAAAAGGAACAAAAGATGTTCATAAATAAAACATGAATGGTCTTACCATGAAGGGAACATCATTACATGAAAAGAGTTAAACATTAGACAACTCTGGGTAATGAGCACGTATCTTTGACTCACGCTCCCAGGTTCTCTCCTCCATGCCGCTGTATGCCACAAGACATGAACTTAGGGGATAGAACGCCCACGCAACACCTTCTCCTTACGGTCTTGGATCTCCACAGGTCGATCCTCGAAGGTTGCATCATCATTAATATTGATCTATCCCCAATCTATAACATGAGATTCATCATGAAGATGACGACGGAGCTGTGATTCATGGAAAAGATCATGTTTCCAACTCATTTGAGGGGGAAGTGCTACTCAATATGCCACAACTCCAACACGAGATAACTCCTCGAAAGGCCCAACAAATCGGGAATAAATATTACTTCCACGGCCAAACCTTCGCTACCCATGATGGGGAGTCACCTTCAGAAACACATCATCCCCAACATTAAACACTAAGGTTATCCTTATTTGATCAGAATATGATTTCTGACGATCATGCACTGTCTACATCCTCTCACGAATCACCTGAACCATCTCATTTTTATTCTACACTAGTCTCTGTATGAGAATTCCTGACTCTTCGACCCCAGTCCATCACAACGGACAACGTCATGGCCGACCATACAAGGCTTCAAATGGAACCATACCAATGGTGGAGTGAAAACTATTATTGTAAATGAACTCCACCATGGGTAGGTGCCTCATCCATGAACCTCCAAAGTCATGAACACAAGAGCGCAATATGTCTTCAAGAGTCTGGATGGTTCGCTCTATCTGACCATCCATTTTAGGATGAAAAGCAGTGCTAAGGCATAGTTGAGAACCGAAAGCATTTTGGAGACCCCTCCACACCCTGGAGGTAGAATGAGGATCTCGATCAGAAATGATCATCCTAGGGACTCCATGACGTCTCACCACCTCCTCTAGATACTTCCTCGATAAAACGTCCACTGAGCTCGACTCCTTGATCGCTATGAGTGGGCCGATTTTTTCAAACGATTCACTACCACCCAAATAGCATCATGTCCTCCTAGATCTCGATGTAAACCTGTAACAAAGTCCATTGAGATATCCTCCCACTTCCTCTGAGAAATATCTAATGTCTAGAGAGGACCTCCAGGAACATGGTGTTCGACCTTCACCTTCTGGCAGACTAAACAATGAGACACAAACTCCGCAACCGCACACTTCATCCCAGGCCACCAATACTAACTCCTCAAGGATTGGTACATCTTTGTCACATCAGGATGTACATCTAAAGGTGAACTGTGGTACTCTATGAGAACCATCTCACACATATCCAAGGAAACAAAAATCCTTCCATGATACAACACTAGGTGTTGTTCATCCTCCGAAAAACCATCAGGGGCATCACCACAAACAACTCGGACTCTCCAAACATCCACCTCTAGAACACCCAACTGAGAGTCTTCCAACTTCTGAATCAGGGATGACTACACCATCATCTAGAAAAGACAACCTCTACCCCCATCTTCTCCCATATCAAGATGTAAAGATGACAGATCTTCCATCACTCTCCATGAATCACCAGATTCATGCACAACATAATTACGTGACTTTCGACTTAGTGAATCAGATACAACATTCCCTTTTCCAGGTGTATATGATATTTCAAAGTCTTATTCCTGAAAGAACTCCATCCACCGACGTTGCTACATGTTCAAGTCACGTTTGGAGAAAACCTACCTCAAACTATTATGATCGGTGAAAACCAAAATGTGCTCACCAATGAGGTAATGTATCCACAACATTAGAGTAAACACCACGGCTTCCAACTGAATATAATTGGTGGCATATTTTTGTTCATGGGGACGCAACTACATAGACCAATAAGGAACAACTGACCGCTGCTTCATGAGAACACAACCCAGCCCCAGATGTGAAGCATCACAGAAAACATCAAACTGGACACCCTCAGCTGGAAGACAAATAATGGGAGAATGAAAAACTTCTCATTTAGATACTAAAAAGATACATGACATTGATCAGTCCATATGAAAAGTTGATCCATCCTGGTCAAATCTGTCAGAGGAGTCACAAATCGGGAGAAATTGGCTACGAACCCCCTGTAAAAGCCTTCGAGACTAAGGAAACTTCGCACCTCTGACACGGTCTTTGGGGCTGCCCAAGACAGCACTGCATCTATCCTCAACGAATCCATAGGTACTCCCTCTTGGGACGCAACATGCCCCATGAAACGAACTTCTCGAGCCCAAAACTCACACTTCGACAACTTCCCAATCAACTGATGTTGGCGAAGAACTCCCAAAATGGCTCGTAGATGCTCTGCATGCTCCTCATCAGATTTTGAGTACACAAGGATGTCGTCGATGAAAACCACCACAAATATTTCCAGGAATTCACGGAAAACGACATTCATCAAACCCATGAAAAAATCTAGATCATTCGTCACTTAGAACGGAATTACAACAAACTCATAATTCCCCGGATGAAAACAGAAAGTATTTTTCGGAATATCTTCATCCTTCACACACATTTGATGATATCCAGACCACATGTCGATCTTTGAGAACCATGTTACACCCTTATGATGATCGAATAAATCATCAATCCACAGAAGGGGATAGTGGTTATTTATAGTCACTTTGTTTAAGCATGGATAATCGACACACAACCGCAAACTGTCGTCAGCCTTCATCACGAACAAGACTGGTGCACCCCATGGTGACACACTTGGCTGGACAAAACCGCACTACAACAAACCATCAAGCAGAATACGTAGCAATCGTAACTCATAAGGGGCCATCCTATACGGAGACATAGAGATAGGAGATTCTCCTGGCTCTAACTCGATCCCAAACTCGACCTCTCATTGTGGTGGTAATGCTACAACCTCTTCGGAAAAAACATCAGGGTACTCCTCTATGACCCTAGGAAACTCCAACTACTTAACCTCTGAAGAACTCCTCATAAACACAGCCATCATGGTTGATAAGGATGGAATGCTCCATTGACCCATCTAAGGATCTCCCTCACCAATAAGGACACCCAGTTCTCCTTAAGAGCACGAATCAAACAGAAGATGATATCGACCTCGTCCAACCAGTCTTACGCGACTACATCTAAAACAGAGCCCTCGTACTTCTGCAGACTCTGGTGCTGAAACTCTCGAAGTGTCTTCCTCTATGTGTCGATGTCGTAAACCTCTACCCTATGGCGTTCTGCGGGAACATCCTGTTAGACATTTTCTGCGCAAACCTGACGAGGATGTTAACCTAGAGCCATACCTGTAAAATAACAAACTTTTAGAGATCCTAAACCTAGAATATGGAAAAATCAACATTAATTAATTAATTTTTTTCTTTTATTCATTTTAGGTTATCATATCCCATCGTCTACCCATTCAAATATTTGAACAAAGAAGAATGATGCATGATCATTTCCTTGGTCTTAACCCTATAACCAGTATCACCTTGTTTAGTAGCTATTGTAAACATAACTGTTCATGCAATAGATCATAGGGGTCCTAAAATCCTATGTCCGTGCCGGTCTCTAGAGGTTACCCCACATTCATAACATGAATGACACCATTGCCCCACCATCCCATGCATCCTCACCTATGCCTAACTCCAAACTCCATACTATCCCTCAACCAGACGTCTGATACCACTCTGTCACAACCCCCACTCCAAAAAGTGTACCCCTCCAGGGCCTACAATGTGAGAAGAGAGATAATGACCCTCGATTCCCTCCTCCAGTAGGCCCTGGGTTGGTTACTAGCACCGAGGGTATGATAAACACACAAATGGGAGGCATTAACCTCTAAGAGAACACATGCAGAAGAGAGAGATAATATAGACACAAACCAACTCCAAATCATAACTGAAATATAAAAGAAACCCAAGTACATATATGATATTCCATGAAATAGTACTACAACTAAAATGGGAAAACTACAAGTACCGAAATGAAATGAAAAATATTAGCGACAACAATCCCGAACAGCTCCTGCAACCACAAGCTAGTACTAACCAGCTTGATCTCTAACCTGCTCTAAGTGACATAAAAAATAGTTTATATATATGTATGGTGAGTATAATAGTATAATCAGTAGGATCCTCCCAAAATCCTCTAATGCAAAGGAAAGAAAGAATGCTAAATCACATTGAACAACAAGTGAAACTAACTCGTTACCTAAACAGGTATACTAAGTTCCCAACCTCACCATATCTACTCTCACCAAGTAACACATACAAGAATATAGCATATAGTAAAGAATATCAAGGGTACCCCGCTACTACTTCCCCACTATTTTTCCGCTTTTCCCCAATGATATATGACTTGTGCATCTCTCTCCAAAGGCTTTCCCAGCAGACACATGGGCTAAGCTCCACAATCTTGACCTCGTGCACCACAAAGGATTTCTCGTAGAAACCTGGGTGAAGCACCACACCATCCTTACAACCAAAAGTAACCAGGTATGTTCTGGGATCCCCCACAACCTTCATAATGTGTATCATATGTCGGTTATTATACCTCAAGCCATTATAGCCCATACACCGAGTAGGGATCCTCAAGCCATCACAGCCTATACAAGTTACACCTATAGTAGTCCATGGGATAATATATCCAGAATATATGTGTTTGAAATAACCATAAGAAATTACATCCCTCTACACACATATATGGGTAAACTAACCGTTGTTCCTGTTGTCACATGTATCTACCTAGAGAAGAGAGCGGGGTCAGAGGGGGGAGTCTTCCATTCATCATCCCACCAAAATATTAGGGAAAACACCCCCCAGGGCACAAAATCCACGGGGTATCAGGTGCTCTTACTGACACGGTGGAGTAGTGTATAGAAACATTGAAGTACAAAATATATAATATTCAGAACCACGCTATGGGCATAACCTAGTCTTAGACACAACTTCAGCTAATGTCTCTCGGACACTGGGATGCCACTTCGAAGAGTAGGTATCCTATAAGCACAAAACCATTTAAGGTCTTTATTAGATTACTTCATTTCCATTTTATCAAGTCAAATTTATGTTAATTAATTCCGTAATCATTAATTAACCATGAACAATTTAATATTAAACTTCATTAGCATCACACCCGATATCCATTGTACCATCCATATTACAACCTTGTCATTATGTTCCAGTAACTCCTACCCCATGAGTTAACACCATTAATTCAATTATTCATTACCGAATTAAATTCCCATATTCCCAAGAATTATAGAAAAATCATTCTATGCTACTAAACACAAATGGCTCAACACGATGAGTATATGTACTGCCCATCGAGTCTTTTCTGCCTATGGTAAGAGCGTAGACCCATTCTCCCTCGAGAGGCTAAACATAGAAAGCACGTGGCATACCCCGCGTGTCTTCACCTTTTTCTGATGATGGGTAAGCAAAACCAGCTACCTTGAGCACTGGGTCAACGTAAAGTAGATAAATAACCAATCAAACCACCAAACATCCAACAACCACATCCATCGCATTCCATCATCCCTAGTGTCCTCCCTAACACCCACATGCATAAACTGATGCATCTCGCCACTCTAGCTGTCATCTGATTCCACAACCACAATGCCTCCCTCCTTCCACATATCACAACAGCCATCTAGGCTCACATCACAGCACAATCAGTAGGAAAAAACATCAGATCAAATGGGCTCTTGGCCCTTTAACAAGGCATCCAGTCTTCATACATAATGAGCACTCATGGCTTCAAACCACAAGGAATTCAACCATACAAGCAAGAGGTTAACTCAGAACCCTACCAGGAGTTAACTTTTTTCAACCAACCAGTTCTTTAATCCCTCTTGAATTAAATGATTCAATTTCTAGGATCTATTTCCAGGAAACCTAATCAGAAAGCTATCACAAAAGATTTAACATGCTTACTATTCCAATCTGATTAACATCAAATTTTGAACAACTAGAACAATGGAAACAACCCGATTCATTTACATGCCTCATTATCTTTATCCAATTAAATATCAATTAATTTTGGCTTTAATTTATTTATCAATTTCCATCAAGAACAAACATCTAAGAAAAGAAATCATAGATATCACACTATCTAGAAAAACATGAGGCAGTAACATACGAGCGATAACAATTCTTTATCCGGTTAAAATACTTAATTAGGTAAATTTCAATATGATCCAAAGGGATAAAACAAGATAACAATAAAGTTTCATGTATAAGAAAAGATAATCCACAAATCCCCTACCAAAACCATTCTTAACGTTCATTATTCACACAACGGGTCTCAATCCTCCTCTCCGGAAAACTGCATCCACCGAAGGACGCCATGGTACAACAACACAAAGAAAACCCCATGAAAAACCCATTATAAACATGGAGATTACATGGTATAATATTGAAGGTAGAAACAAGAGAAGATGATCCCCAAAGGAATGTAGATAAAACATACCTTATATGGAAGATTGACTGACAAAGCTCAGTTGCATCAAATACAGAGCAGAACCAATCGGAGGAGTAAGGTTTGATTGTGAAACTCTTACGGGAAGGGTTGAAAGGTTCTAGCATCTTCTAGAAGATAAGAAAGAAGAAGAACAAGGTAGGATGATATCTTGTCCCTTTTGAAGATCTATTGGGGCGATGGTTTAAGATTCACTTAATTCTCCATTAAAAACGGATTGTATTAACCCATGTAGTTTGACCATGTAAAAAAATCCCATCCATAGGTATATTTAATATAAGATTTATGTCCATTGAATCGGCCTTAGAGTCCTTAAAATAAGAATTTAAATGTATTTTACGTCAACGTCAAAGGAAACATCAATAGGTGCAAAACTGTAGGAAACTAGAAACACTGTTCACATACTCCAAATTTGGCAATGGCAAGTCTACCGATCTGGAAACACTGTACAAGTCTTCCGATCTAGAAACATTGTACAAGTCTACCGATAGAAGGTCACTGATAGAACCTCACTGATAGAAACACTGCTCAAGTCTACCAATAGAAGGTCACCGATAGAAAAATTGTTCAAATCTACCGATAGAAGGTCACCGATAGAAACATTGTTCAAGTCTACCGATAGAAGGTCACCGATAGATGCTCACCGATAGCAACACTATTCAAGTCTACCAATAGAAAGTCACCAATATAACCTCACCGATAGAAACACTGTTCACCTACTGATACTGTTTATAAAACTGGAAACATTGTTCATAGAACTAGAAATTTGGAAAAGTGTTGGGGATATGTAACCTTGACCTCCCGGAACACCTCCAACACCACATTTTCACAATGTAATGGACCAGAGAGGTCTGGGGCATTACATGAAATATATTTTTATATTTTATTTCAATCCTATAATATTATATTTTAAAATCCATTTTAATTTGTAGGAATTTATATTGAATTTTAATTTATTATAATTTAAACATTTCTGAAATTACAAATGTTCCCCTACCCTCAATTATAAATGGTTACCTCCACCATTACTTATTTACATCATAATTGTAATTATATCATGACCATACCCCCAAAAAAATTCCTTCTCATCATCCCTAGAAACATTCATCTAGTTATTTATTCCCAAATGCCCTACCCTAGAGCCCGTTATAGGTGACCTAAATGAGTTATTTCAAAGTAGATGTAATCCTCTTAATCGGTCACATTATTTTTATTTATTAATTTACATCCAATAAATCTGTAATATTACTTATAAAATTTTAAATTAAATATATATATATACATAAATATTATTATTATTATGAATTCTCATTTATTAACCCTAATTTAATAAAATTGAATGTGAAAATATCACTCATGTTTATGCACAACTTATCATCTCTACATTGCGATATAATTCATTTATCATCAATATATTTTAGGGATGGGTGTTATTTTTTGTTTAATTTCAATATATTTTTTTAATTACATTATTATAATTTCATAACTATAATATCATGTATACCTTCTTACCATTAAACCAATAAGAAAACAATAACTTTGATTGTGCAAATGTGGCGACTACAACCTCCAGGAAGCGATGTGTTGCATTTTACTATTAGTTTTTGTGTGGACGATAAAAAATAAGATATTTAATGAATATATAAGATATATATTTTATATTATACTGATTATGGAATGTTTATTTGTTAATTAAATTACTTCCATTCCATCTATCGACATATGAAGACAGAGTTCATTCTAACTTACAGTCTACCATCTCTATAAATCATGTTATTCATTTTTTTATATATTTATTTTAAAATTAAATATATTATTTTTATAATTTGTAAATATAATATTCATAGTTTGACTAAAATTCTATGTTTATGGACTCATTGTTATTATAAAATGACCAAAACTATCAAACTTGAACATATATAAAAAAAGATTTCAATCGAAATAGTGAATTAAATAAATAATTTTCAATGAAAATGTGATAAAAGGTTATAATTAAGTCATATAAGATATAAAATTATTGAATATTTCTCAATAATATATTTAATAAACATATATTTATTATCTATAAGGCACCAACACAAATGAAGGAATTCAGTCCTAAGTTGAAGGATTTTAATCTAACTTTTTTTCTTTGGGATACATGCATTATACAATACTTATTTCTTAATTTTATTTTATATAATACACATGAATGTATTTTAGGATTATTTACATGAAAATTTTATGATATATATATATAAGATTATTTTTTTCATTTCCCTTATGATTCAAAGCTTACCAGTTTTATAATGGTTTTATGTTACAATATCATTGTTTATTGAGAATGATTATGAATATGTTCCTAATATTATATATTATGATTTACCTACCAATAAAATAATAATTTATATTATCCACTTTTTATTTCCTAAAAAATAATTTCTCAATTCCATTATCTAACATTAAATAATCATGCTAGAAAAAAATGTATTCAAGGAAAAAATAATTTGCTTCTCTCATCGAGGTAAAAATAATTCCTTACAAGTATATGATTTAACAGAAAAACCTTAGAGAAATGTTTTGATATTCTATTATGATTTTATAATTTCATTTTTTCCTATTTTTTCATTTATGAAAAATGGTTCAAAATTAATGTTATTTTTTTCCAAATAAGGCACCCTTTTATATATTTTACCAAATATTCAAAGAATGGTATTATTTTAACTTATATGTAATGAATATAATTTCCCACCATATTGATGGATAATTATTTGACTATTCATTAACAGGTTTTCATGTTTATTATCAATGAAAATTATTAACATTTAATTTTTGAAAAAAAAAATTATACAATGATATCAAAATATAATGGATATTTTCCTCAATAACATTTTAAAGAAATTTTTATATTATTTATATTCGTCAATGGAAAAAACACGCAATTTCAATTTTAATTTTTTAGGATATAATCAATGGATTCCAACCATATTATTTCCATTCATGGATTATTTATAAAATGAAATAATTTTTATAAATCCCATTACATTTACATGGGTTATGGAATGTTGAAATATTTTTTAGTCACATTTCCATTCATGGGTTCTTAGGTGATTAATGTTTCATAATCATTTATAATACATATATATTGTTTTGGGTATATTGGGGTGGTAACATTATAATCATGGACTTAGGTCACTCAATAACTAATTATGGATGGTAACCATATCTCCCTCTAAAACATTGGGTAATGAATGGTTTCTCATGAGTTAATAAGGATTTGAATGGGTAGTAAACCTAGTTCACTAAGGAAAATTTTCAAATATGATAGTCATGGGAGTTATCCTAGATAGTACGATTGGTTGGGGATTATTCCTAATACACTATGGTTGTCTTGGGTGTTAGACTTTTACCATTCAATGGTTTCAATACTTAATCCAATACACTAAGAATGTCCCAAAAATGATCTCTGACTACTAGAGAAATGATTTTCAATAATTATCTATATTGAAAAATTATTATATTATAATAATGTCACAATTATGTGGATTATGATCATTTATTAAATTATGATTCACATCTTATGAAAATAAAATATTGATACCATGACTGAAGATTGTGATTTTTGATATTGTATATATTATTTCAAAAGATATCCTCATGTTCTCATACCCTTATGGTAATATAATAATCTCGTTCTCATTTATATGTCCCATAATTAGCCATAATTACTATCTCCATTCACCAATTTTTATGTATCCTTTAAATATTATATGATGATGGTAGTATGTATGTTATTTTTAATAAAGGTATTATCTATGAAGATCATAGTGGGAGATGATATTATTATTTTATTAACTAGTATTTTTTGGTTTCTAGGTTCCCAAAAGTATTATACCTATATCATACCTATGTTGATTGTTTTTTATCTAATGAACACGCATATACAATTATGTGATATATATATTATAATTTTCTTGGAAATAATATAATTCACAATTAATTATAATAGTTCACAATTATGGGTAATAACAGTAAGGTGATGAAGCAATACAACAAAAAACATAACCATAAATCAACTATATATAATAATTATTATCTTTTTAGTATCATATATTGAACATTAAACCCCCAATATGATATACCAAATATGACATGTATATATTCTATAAAAAAATGCAATATAATGAGGTAGAGTAACATGGGTATACAATATACCATAAAAAATGAAAGAATTCAAAAAGAAATATCCAATAATATGTAGAGTATAATATTATTCCACAACACCTAGGATCTGCCATATTATATTATATTATGTTTCCAATTATATCCCTTTCCATCGTTCCTATGTTTATCCATGATGTCTATCTGGTTACAAACTGAAGACCCCACTAGGTTATGTGATAAAAGTAATAGGCTAACACCATTGATTCCTAATTCTATCAAGATTGTTAGTATCTATAAACAATGTGTAGGTATAATGAGTAACAAAAATAAATAAATAAATAAATGTAGTCATATTTTCTAAGAAGACACCAATCTAATGCTACCTTATATGGAATATGATGGATTTTCTACGAACAATTTACATTATAGTAATATAAGAGTAAGTGTGTAAGTATAATAATACTTCGTAACGGTGGAATATAATCAATCCATTTGTATAAAATAATTATAATGTAGTTATATGGTTCCATTAAAAATATATCATTAGAAGTTAGTTATATGTTAAAGAACGGTCATACGCTTGGTATACCTCACGAAGGTGTTCTACCCAATACCTAGAAGTACATTATATCTTCCTAATTTTAAAGTATAATAGGGTCATATCAAAATAATTCTTCTATTTCCTATATAATAATGACCATATATAATAAAATATTTAAACAAAAATGAAGAAAATATTATCTGAGGAAAAAAATCATCTCTAAAATTATATAACAATGAGTGTAAACACCATTTACTACCTCTATTTTAATCACAATGGTCACCATGAATATTATTCTATAATATGGATAAGTGTGTGAGTAGGTTAGGATACCAAAAACACTTCATGTCACTAAATATGAATTCCAAACCCATTAATAATAATCAACTATAAAATATAGCAATGATATGTTTGGTAATGATTTAAAATTTAGAACGTCATGTGTGATATGGTTATTGAATCCATTGAACATATATCACAAATAACATCTTTTTTATAAATGTGTAATTGGGAATGCTAAAACACCATTTCAAGAGGTTATATTTAATTTACTAGTAGAAGAAGGCCTATTAATGTAACAATAATATTTTATAATTAAATTAAACTTTTTTATTTAAATGTTTTAATTCTAACATACATTAAATGTAATTTAAAATACAAAACTATGTATTATGGGTGGGAATAGTTTCTTAAAATATATTTAATTCAATCAAGGAATTCAATTAATGAAACAATTACACAGACCAAAATGGAAGTGTAATTTCAAATTAATCTATTATTTTCTAATGAATTTAAAGAAACAGACTATAAGGGTCTATTCAAACGGAGGTAGAAAAACTCAAACAATGAAATTTGGTTATATGAACAAATCTATTCAAGGTTCTATCAATTTAATAATTTAATTTAACTTTTAAATTGTGACACATGGATGGTTTGAATCATTTCAAAACATTCCATAAAATATTCAACTTTATAATTAAATAAAGGAATTAAATTTCCTACCATAGATAGGTAATTGACTCCTCATCTAGTACTGACCCCTAATCTGGGAAAGATGGTAAGAAATCACATAACAAGAAAAATTACCTTAAATGGGGCCTTTTAGATCACATGGATTTAGTATCCCATTTAGGGAATAAAATATAGGAATAAAATAAATGATGGAAATGAAAAAATAATTAAATTCACTAATTTTTATGAGATATACTATTTGGTCACATGGTTTTCCAAACCGCATTCCAATCGGGTGCCAAAAATGCCTATGTGGGAACCCACTACCACATTTACTTATTTTGTTCGGAAAAACATTTTCTAATCATGTTTCTTACATATATGAAAAAATTTTACCATTTCACATAGTATTATATCCTTAATAACATATTTTTTCATACCATTATTCTCTATATATGGTTCATGGTTTAGGTGTATGGTTACAACTAACCATTAACCAAATGTGGTCCTCATTCTTCTTCACCATAAACATAAGCTCTAGTCTCATAACAAGATATATAAACTCCATAACCATTATTTAAACTAATAGAATATATATTTATTGTAAATAACATGTTTGAATGCAAAATTTTGAGGATCTTTACCTCTTTAATTAGTTATCACATTACAAGTTATATCATGTTAATCCTTTTATTTGTAATCCATAATCTATTATAGTGGTTCAAACATAGTGGTTCCATCCCAAGGAAAAAATAATATGATTAAATAACATGGGAAGTGTTTTTTTGATACCTCCTTTGTTGGGAAAAAATATAAAAAACTAGAATTGACATTAATAGAGATGGGATGGCTAACTGATAATCCACCATTTTATGTTGCCCAGTGGCCTCAAAATGGAAAACATTCATTAGTTCAAACACTCCGTATATTCCAAACTGATAATGAACCAAGTGAGAAGACTCACAATTAGAGTTAATTTAACTAACATTAAATGATATAAAGTTAAAATGATGTTCCATATAAGATTTATAATGACTTTGAGTAGTTTCATGGTTTTTTTGTATCAACTGATCGTTTACCTTCACCTCAAAGACCAGGCTCAGTCCATCCTTGTACTATTATATTAAATATGTCCATCATGATGGAAATATTTACGTCATATTAGATAATTATTCTAATGGATTCATTTTTATTAAATATAGTTATCATTTTTATAGGAAAATTCATCCAAAGAGAGATTCATTTCCCATGAACCGCAATAAAACAATCACACAATCCTAGAGTGTATCTTTAATAATGTAGATGGATCCCTCTGTCTACCAATCCATATGAGGGTGATAATCCATGCTTATATTTTTTGGGCACCCATTTCCCTATACGGGACATTTTAGAAACAATATTTTTACCTATGGTCTCTATGTCATATAATTTCATAAGTAATAAAATGCATCCTTCTATTTTATTAAAAATTTAAGTGTTATATATTAAAAACATTTTATATTACAAAAACAATATATAAATTTGGCGATTTAGTATATTTTTTTAACAATGAACTAAATTTAATAATCCCCATGAGCATTCCAGGTTATCATAATAATCATTTCATATAAAATTCATTAAAATTCCATTTTATAATGAAAAAATATTCAAAACATACAATAATATTAATGGTGTTTCACAATAATTAAATGAAATGCAAGGAAATATGATATTAAATCTACAATTTTTCACCTAATACATGACCATAAATATTAGAATATAAATTATTTCTTCACATTAGTAGTGTCATGGGGGAAAATAGTAAAATTGGTGAACACTCTCTATTAATTCATTTCTAAAAGGTATACGAATCACTAGAATTCCTCAAAAAAAATATCCCTGGGAAACCAAGACTAAAAACCGAACCTATCCACTCCCTATATGAATTTTACTAAATCAGAGGAAATTATATTGTGTTATATATTCATAATGAATCTCTTTATCAAAAAAAATTTGGCATTTAAAATGTACACAAATTCCTTCCCACTATCCTCTTCCACTCTATATCTCATATTAACAAACAATATCATCATAGAGCACACCTCAACTTATTTAATCATGTCCTATGTTAGTAATTTTCTACAAAAATAATGGGATAACATATTTCAATTACCTAATTTATATGAAATATCAATATCCCAAATATGAATATACTCAAATGAGTATTTTTGTCACAAATTCTATTCCCCTTGAGTTGATATATATTTTAGGTTCATTATATTAGAATATACAACAAACTGATTCTAAAATATGTATTAAAAACATGTTTTATGTGTGTTAATAATAACAAACAAATTCAATGTCATGGGTGGTATATTTCTCCTCATTATGGTGTAGTTAGAATGATACACTTGAAACCATTTGTTTTCTATACTTCTAGACACATCCAAAACCTATACCTAAGGTATCATAGAAAACATCATATATTTAACTGAGTTATAGAATAAATAGAATTGGATATGTAGTAAAAAACATTATTTGATCATTAACATACATCTAAAACATATAATTTCACTCATTTGTGAAAACATTAATGGAATATGTTCTCATGGAAGATTCAATCATGGATATGTAAATACAAAAAATTAATAACTAGTTATTATATAGACGGTCCAAATATAAAACTCGTTCATGAGTTGTTCAAAAGGAAACATTACTCAAATCATTTACTGGTCCACAAGGATTTCCCATATTGATATAACATAGCCGAGAAACCTCAATTCATGTTTCATGATGTCATATTTGGAAATATTCAAATATTGAAAAATATCCTTCAATATTGTTAGGATAATATCGATATGAACCATATTTTCTTCCTGTATATTGTAATAAAAAATAATATCATCCATTAAAAAAAGAGTCCTAAAATTATAAAATATCAGATTAATTGGAGGTGAAAATGGCATAGAATAATTAGAATCACCAAATAAAAGAACCAGATAAATTAAATTACTTAAATTGAAGATAAATGATTTATAAGGTGAATATAAATTTGAGAACCTCATTTGGTGGTACCTGGACCATATTTTTATATTATAATAGACTAAGATTCCACTAAGTAAATTAAAAATATCATATAACCTATTAAATTTGTATTTATTTATAGTAGGAACACGATTATTAATCTAATAGTCATCAAAAAACCCATGTTATCTCTTAGACATTTTTACAAATATACCAAACAATGTGAAATGTTTCATGAAAGGATAAAAACATTCCTTACTCAAATGGTGTTAAAGTCGATCTTTAATCTCCGTTAACCTAATATGATTCCATTGTAATGATTTGAGAGAAATTCCAACTATTCTATGATGCAACCCAAGAGTGTAATATACCTTTATTAATGGCGTTAATCTAGAAAAATATTAATAATGGTCATAATGGTACACAATAATCACTATAAGTAGTTTCCATATTAAGAAATATTTAATAGCATCCTTGAAATTCACTTAAAAATGAAAATATATCAAACTAATAGACAGAACACATAGCCTTGAACTCAATGATCAAGAATATCACAAACATTAAAATACATGGGAGACCCAATAAAAAGATAGAAAATGAACTATAAAATGATAATAGATGATATAACCCTTAACATTGACCATCCAATCTATTCCAACAACAATTTCAAAGATATCAACATCAAAACCAAGATATTTGGCACCACTTCAATGTTGGTTACCCTCACTAGAAACATGGAACACATAAAAACCTACCCAAAATTAATTCCTAATGGATTATAAATTCCCAACATTAATATCATAAGTTTTTAATGTTGTCAAATAAATTCACTCAACTATGAAATTATAATAATTATTTAGTTCCATTATAAAATAGTGATACTACCCGAGTGGAAAAAAGGAACAAAGTACTTTGAACATTGGATCGACGTTCCATAGACTCCAATAGTGTATATTATGTTGCACAAAGAATTCTAGGATAAGCTCTTTATTATTATTTAATAAAAACATAAGTATTTCCAATTGAATATATTTAATATCCACCCACTTTGATGAATTATAATATACCTATGTCCCGTTAGTAAGAGTGGATACCACCTTACTCTCATGAATAAATTTTCTAAAAAAATAGGACAAGTATCTCAAACTTCAATAATTATGAATTATCCTCTGTTATTAACTGTAATTAGAAAGGATATGATAGGGCCTCACAAAAAAATATAAATAAACCTAATTTATTCCTAAATAATAATCAGAAAGTAAGGATAAATATTCACTAGTATAATTCTTTATGGGGCTAGAAGATACACAATGGATATCTTCTATAGTAACATAAGTTATACCAAATAATTTTTTCATGAATATTTTTTCCTCTTTGATAGGTACCAAATAGGATAACATAAAAAAGTTTGAAGTATTTATGATAATCATTATTGACCAAATGTCCTCACTCAAACCCATCAAACAACATTGATATTGGATATAATAATTTGTAGTATGCATGGGTTCCATGTGATCTAGCATAGTGAAAAGGTGGAATACTCTAAAACAAAACTCATACTTTATTATACGGTTTGAAGCACTATGAATTTTCCAACCATTATGTTTCTACATAGTATCAGAAGTTGGAGATCCTCTTGAATGAGGTATATCTGAGATCATCATGTAAATTAACATGCAAGATATAGTCCCACCAATTTTATCCAACATAAAAATGAATTTAAGTATAAAAAAAATATATGTTCTCTATAGTTTTTAAAAATTTAGATAATTAATCAATACATTCAATAAATTTCATACATTCAATACGCTATTTGTATTCTGGGGGTTCTTTGTCATGATAAAAAACTTATAATCCTCTTAGATAAGACCCTCGATTCTTTGGTAAGATATGTCCCTTTTTTTCTTATCTGATCCCACATCAATTTTTTATGTCTATACAGAGCGGATGGAGGAGAAAACTATGTAATATTGGAATACTCATATTGAGTTTTTTAATTTTTTATCAAGCTTTTGTTTTTTCAAATAAAGTATTCCATCCCTGAGATAAAAAATGATGGTATACGTTTTTGTATTGGAACACATGATGAGATCTCCTACATTATTGTTAATTATAATAATATATCATTTACAAGTACATAATAAGATCATTAATATAAGAATAAATTTAAAGTATTGTATTGCATATTCAAAAAATGATTCTCTTCTTCTACTTTTATCATGTTTTTCCTTTTTTATACATCTATTGAAGGATACAAATGACATGGACTATTTTGTTTCCTATACCAAAAAATCAAATCATATGTGAGGGTGGATTTTAAATCCCTACATATCCTTGAATCCATTGATAAAAAGTTCTTCATTACTCTTCCAGGGTCAGGTATATCAAATTTTATCTGATAAAGATGAGGAAAAACATATTATTCTATAAACATTTAATGATTAGTCAAATAATATAAAAAGATGTTATCAAAATAGTCTCCCACAAATAATCTATTATTGTTTTGACAATACTTCTAAAATTATTAAAAAAATGATGTCTTTTATTTTACCCTGATTTGATACAAAACATCTAATTTTTTTCATTAGGACCTCCATGAAAGTCATTCATATCAAAACCAAAACTATCCTCTAGCCCTGGCTACTAGAAATAGATAATTTTTGTAAATGTGTGATACCATGTTATCCAACCCTCAAAATACTCTTTTACATTATGGGAGAACATGAAGATGATTCAGGATCATCATGAGAATCATGTGTATCTTCCTACCCAGAGGTATGATCATGACACTCATCTCTTGATGATTTCAGTTGATAAACTGATTGATCTGTCATTATGATTCAAATCAAATAAAAAATTATTTAGTACTAAAAATATAAAAACTCACATATTTTTATACTAATAAAAATAGAAATAAAGAAAAATTATGATACTCAAAAGTAAACTAATACATAAGACAATGTTGTTCATTTTTGTTATAGTTAACTAAAATGATAACAATAGTATTGTTATAGGAAATTTCATGTAAATGAGTGAAACAAAATCCTAAATTAGTGTTGGAATATTTAAAATGGTCCATCCCAAGCAGTCAATTTTTTTTAAAAAAAAATTCTTTTGAAGATATTGATATAAAATAATTATCATTCAAATAAATAAATATATATATAAGTTGTGTAAAGGTAATCATGGTAAACTAAACAATACGAAACTAAAATTATATAACATTTCTACTTATTAGATTTAATACATGTTTTTATAAAGAAAAAAACTAAATAAGTAACATTTGATGATATTAATAAAATTAAATGGGAAAAAACATTTGTTACCATTAATATTAATAATGTAATAATAGATTTGTTTCCCAAATACCTTTATCATGATCATTACTTATGGCACGATCCATGTCTATAACATTCTCATCATTATTATCTAGTAATCATTCTATAGAATTAGACATCTCACATATGTCACTTCTTCATCAATTTTATCATCACCATCATTTTTTTGTAAAACAATATAACATTGTATGTCGGATTGATCAAGAACATAGAAACAAAATTATGTGTTCAAATTATAAAATAATAAGATATTTCATCTAATCTACTCATATGAAAAGGTCCCATTCAAAATTAATCAGGTTTGACATAGTTTTTTCTAATAAACAATTTTCATTAAAACATAAGAACGTTAATTTTAATATAATCATCCTCCTATATCTTTTCAATGACTCCATAATATGCACATGATGCATAAATTGGGTTTTTGTATTTAGAACTCGAAAATTGAATTATTTCAAAGAACACCAATACACAACTATTTTGTACTGAACTTCAATTGTCTTAAGAATTCATATAAAATATATATCCACTAATTTCATACATATAAAATGTTATCACATTTAAACATATACCACCCAATAACAATCTCCATATCTCTGATGCATCTGATCTACCAAGCATGGTCATTTTAAACCCTAGAAAAAATTATTACGTGCATTAAAAATCCACCATTATTTTTCTTTGGAAGACATTGATTCAACTCATTAATATGAAATGTTATATATGGTTTTCCATAATACATGTTATTTAAGAAGTATAAATCTACCTTCTTCATATTTTCACATGTAAATGATTTTAGTTTCATGCCACAAATCTCATTTTCTTCATTATTAGCTCATTCATGGTGAGATGGAGGCAAACCAATGTGATCCATTATAGTTTATGAGATCATAAAAAAAATAGAAAACCTCATTAGAAATATAATTTTAAAAAATAAAGTCTCCATGTCGATATGTATTCCTACCATACACTTTAATATCATCATATACGTTTTAAAAGGATACATCCCTCATAGATATACAGGTCCACAATGATTAACTTCTTGAACAAGATAAACCATTAAATACACAATTACATTAGAAAAATATGGAGGAAAATACATTTCAAATTAAAAATGTATATAAATTTCAACATTTTCCAAAATGTTCAATGCATCCAGATCAGTCACCTTATTACAAATTGAATTGAAAAAGTGACACACCTTCATGATAGTATTTCTGACATGAATGGTAAATATTCAAGACATTGAATGAAGTAAAATTTGTTGTATCATCATGTGACAATCATCAGATTTCATAACTGTAAACTAAAATCATTTAAAGAGACAAAAAAATCATTTGAATAATAACCATGTGGCACTTTTATAACATGAAGACAACAAAAAAAAGTTAATTTTCTCCATCTTGGATAATACATGAATAGCTAGGGGAAGAAATGTTCGTCTTCCATTAGAAGTGGATGCTATCACCACACGTATTCCTTTTGATAGTACGTCTAACATTTCATTCATCCCATATTTACTCTTTCCATTAATATCAAACACTGTTCTAATCAAACTACCTCATATATTCTTCACTACGTTCATGAAATCAATGTAATGTTTCACATATGATATATCCAATATGGTAACTCACAAAATATTGAAATTTTCTTCCAAATATGTCTATTATTAAAATATTTATGAGCCTTTCCAAATGTCACATCAAGGATTTGAACCCTTTAAAAATTCACATCAGTGGATAAAGGTTTTGTTAAATAACAAGTTCATGGGATCCATTGAATGACTTTTTTAATATTCTCAAAGAGTGATCCACAGGAAAAGGCATTCCATGACCAATGAATATTGTTTTCCTCCCCTGATAAAATTCACCATGTGAATTTGGTTTCTTGAAAATTGGGCATGCTTTAGGCCCCTTAACGAATTATCCTAACAAATTTAAATATGATGGGATGTCATTTATAGTGAAAAAATAACTCCATGCAGTTGAAAATATTCAATTTTATCAGGATTGTATACCCTAACACCATCCTCCAATATTATTTTAAAATCATCAATTAATGGAGACAAGAAAACATCAATTTCATTTTTTGGTTTCTTTGGTCAAGAGATCATAAAACTCAACTTGACATATTTACACTTCATATACAATTTAAGGGATAGGTTGTAAATTACCAATAAAACAAGCCATGTACTATCTATGCTAAAAAGGATTTTATATGGATTCATTCCATTGGTGCATAACCTAGTTCTGAGATTTCTAACATTATTTACCTATTTGTGATACTGCTCATCAATTTCCCTCCATTGTGGAGAATCATCTGGAGGACATATTTTTTCATCCTATATATGCTCGTTAGTATTCCATATTAACCTTATTTGATCTTGTGAATTGATAAATAAATAATTTAAAAAATTATTATATGATGTTAGAAAAATACATTGAAAGGGATTTTGGTAACATCTACATCATCCGGTGATTTTTATTTCAACTTATACTATGATATTCCACATTTAAAAAACTATAATAGAAATTAATATACCTTCCTAAATATCACACGGTAATTTTGATAGGAATGTATTTTCTTGTATCCCAATCCCAATAGAAATAATTTTTCATGGCCTTATAATGTTAATATGGATGATCGCTGCCTTTAAGAAGAATGTTTTTCAATAATTGCAGTAAATTTGTAAAACTATTATCAATCTATCCATGCTTGTCCTTAAGTTTAATCAATCATAACACTAACGATAAAGCTGCAAAATCTTTACATCCTAGATACAATGGTTTTCTAATATCACCCTATAGATATCTAATTGTAAGTTATTTCTCAATTTTTTCTACATAAGTATCATAAATATTTTATTTAATTTCATCAGAGTTACCATCTTAAAAAGAATCATCATTAGCAGATCAAAAATTCCTCCAAAATTCACCATGCCAAATCCAAGGATTTTAACTCAGATTAAAACCATGAAAAATTAAATGATATTTGATCTCACTACTTTTCATCCACATCTTGATTAAACATCTCAGGCATAAAAAAAATGTTTCATTGTTTGGAACATTTCATTTAGAATATAACATAAAAGCATAAAGACCTTCCTTGTAGTCATCACCCATTTGATTGGTAGGAATAAAACATTGACTCATTATTAAAAATAAAAAGTATCCAAATAATATATCTTGTTTAGATAATCCTATTTTATATTTAACCAAAATATGACAGTATTTTAATGTAACAAAATTTTGAAATAAAATATATATATATATATGCGTTTTTGAAAAATATAACTAATAATTATACATAATAATGGATGATAAGTTTAAATATAAATTATAAACTATAAAAACATATGCATGGAAATATTTTTAAAAATAAAATACAGTTAGAGAAGCCAGTTTTATAGAAATATGAAATATTCCATAATTTGAAAGTAATACAATTTTAAAATATAAAACATATATATTATTATTTGAAAATTATAATGATATTTTTTTGAGAAATAATATAGAATACCACTAAATTAATTTAATGTAGACCATATCGGTTTTCATGTTATATTTATAAAAAAAATACATCGTTTGAGTACTATAGAATCCTTGAATTTGAAATTTCAAAAATAATATATGATTTTGTACCATTTTATCAAGTGGGATGTGTAATACAGTTTTCTTATACTCTATATAGATAGATATATTAATAAATAACATTTTATAAATTTATATGTAAATTAAGAAATATTATAAAATTTACCCAACACTAAAAAGATTCCTAGTTTTTATATCCATGTTTACTTCCACCATGTGTAAATTGGGTCATATAGACTAAATTAATGTCTCCTTATATATAAGAGAGGATGAAAACCCATCGTTATTTAAAATTTATAATGTTTTAAGAAAATACCACCACTGTTATAGATATCAATAAATTCCAGTATAAATTCCATCAGTATATAAGTATTAACACATATAATGCAACAAAATGATTATAAAAATTATGATATAGTAAAATTAAAAAAATCTATACCCCATGGAATAATGTCATATATATATTTAATTAAAAAATAAGATCACTTATCAAACTATTTTTAGAAGATTCTCAATACCATATCCAATACTAAGTCATTTTATTCTTCTAAATTGTCCAATGTAGTTATATTTCACATAAAAGTTACTATACTATTTTTTTCCTGTTATATGTTTTTTTATTTAATTAGGTTTTGATTAGAACACAATAAGGATCAACTAAGGGATCCTGTAGAATGTACCATTAAACACAAGTGAACATAGAGTATGATATTATCATAGTTGAATGACATAAAATGATAGTAATATATATAGAATACTTACCCATGGGTTTTGCACATGCTCCAAAGTGAGAAAATTATTTCTTTAACCTCGATATCACGAAATATATCCCGTAAATACTGACTTGAAATAATATATTTACTGTTAAGAATGATAAAAACAAATAGTTTAATATACAATGAACAAAATCGAAAAACAATATTTAGGGCATCCGTGAATAATAGAAATTGAAGAGTTTAAAGATTACTTGAGAGTTTAAAATTAATAAAATAGATGCACTGATGAAAAAAATATTATGAAAGCTATCAAAATGAGTTTGGAGGCCACGATATTGAAGAATCAAGTATATGATTTTCACACGAGAGAGGCCGAGTTGCAATCGCAAAGAATAAAAACAACAGAATAACTCGAAAGAGGAATTTATAAAAAATTTAAATGATATATCACATCATTTATTTCTTAAATGGTGGGATATGGATATTTTTATTACATTTATCACATCATTTATTATATAAATGATGTCATAAATCATGTTAATTAATTTATTAAATTGTTTATAATATAACCGATGTGACAAATAAATTTTTATGGCTATACACATCGGTTATTTATAACTGGAGTAACATATTATTCCATGGTGAATAACTTTTTTTCAAGTGCCCTTTTTTAATATCTTATAAAAACCAATCGATATTGATAATTCCATAGGAAACCATTTGTAAAACCTCCGATTATTTCAATTCTAAACATTCCATAATCAAATCCCCAATAATGTGAATATAAATAGGTATGATAATCAAGGGATGTAATGAAAACAATCATATCCCAAAATCTTACATGATTGTAATATAATGAAATATATTAAAACATAACCAAGGTAGTATCATTCAGATTGAGAGTTCCCAAACCATAAACAATTAATTATATTAAAACATTTGAATAATAAATATGATACCAAATGATTAAAATATATTGGTTTCTTGGCAATGGAATACATAAAATGGAAAAATACATTAACATGCTAAGTGATTCCTATGATACTGATTCTATCCACAATTTATTGATATCGACATATTGTCCATACCCAATAATACCAAAAATCCCCATGTGAAATTTTATCTAAAAAACTCAAAACAAATCTCAAAATTTATATGTATCACCCAACCCTTTCCCCTACTAATATTATACATCATGATAGAGGATAAATGGGACATAGGCATGCTTCAAAATATTCCAAACACCACTAACATATAGTGTGTCTCTAATTAGGTCATATTGGGTATAATATACCCTTTAGTGATGTTATATAAAAATAGTATAGTTAATACTAATTAAATAATTAAAAAATAATATAATCCATGTCCGTAAAAGCATATATACCAGCTATAACTAAAAACACAAAAGAAAATAATCATACAAAGAAGATAATTTTTACATGTCAAAATGTAACATAAAAAAATAAGATCACCCAAGTTATGATTATATAATTACCTTACAAATTATACATGATGAATTATAGCCCAATGAAAAAAACCTGAGCTCTTCTGTCATTTATCTCATTCACTAACGAGGATTCCATGATATCAATTGTCTAGCACACAAGTATGATTCCATACACAATCTCAATTCCAAAAATCCTATAGAAATCCAATGGGCATTAATATAATGTGAGAATGAACTAAATATTACAAAACCAATTTGATCCGATGTTACATCATAATTTATATTCGTGTATGACTATGTAAATATATTTCAACTATACCAATACAAAAAATGACACACATTTCTTGTTATCATTATCCATGAGGAAATATTTTCCTACAGAAACCATGGATATAAATTTTATAATGTATTTTTTCTTAGTTATACCTATGAACCCTTGGTGTAATAGAGATATAATGTCATCTTGCAAATTATGTCAACAATTACAACATATAGCATCATGTGGAGTTCAATAGGTGACCGAAAAACATTCCCAACATATTTTCTACATTTCCATATTAAATTTGTTCCTAAATTCACTATAAAATCAATATATCGCTATACAAAGTCAATGAGATTCATTTATTTCCCTCAACCAAGCTAATCGGCCTCCAAATGCCACCATTCAACAACCCCATATGATGGCCTCACACCATAAACTATGAATTTCTCTAATGATCACCAATCACATAATTTGTAGTCATCACTATCCCATAATAAACATATAATATGGAATCTTACACTTATATTTAGTGGAAAATACCACCTCACTAATTATTTTTTATGTAAACACAAATCCAATGGTACTATCATCAAATCACAGTGACTGGAAATCAACAAAACATTTTAAATCTCCATCACTCAATTTAAATATATTCCCATATAAAAAAAACATTTTCAAAACATAGAAATAGTCATCACCCTCCCCCTCATCATATAAAACATTCTCCCCACAATATTGATGATCATCATCACCACATGCCACATGGGCCAAGCCCAGAAAATTACCATGGAAAAAACCCAATCAAAAAGTAATTTATTTATATAAATAAAAATAAATAATATAATATAATTCCTAACAAAACTAGAAGCCAATTTCACACATGGAATTCAATTTGATTACAAATCTATATAAACAGAACATGGGATTCCCATAATTGTCTCCAATAATAATTATGAAATACAACCATTAAATTAATGGTCTCAATTTAACCACCGACTAAAAATTATATAAATTTATATAAAATATTATGATTATAAACAATTATAATAATATAAACCACCTAACATTTTGCAATAGGTTTTCAATCATTGAATAAAAGCCTCTAATATATGTTGTAGTGTAATGAATCAAATAATTTAACTACTGACCTAGATTTAGGTTAAGTGATATCTCATGGAAATTGAATTCAACATGGGGAGATAAAATAAGAATTGAATCAGGTGGACTAGTAGTCGCACCTCTAGTATATAGAACACCTGATGTCACATAAATCAGATCCAAAATAATGGTGATTCTCCATATCATATAGGTGGGAGAAGATGAGATCTACAACTAGAGGGTGGTGCATGAAATTGGAGAAAAATGGAATAATATAGGTTATATAAATAATTTTAAAATATTAATTTACATATTTCATATGAATTTGATAGTTGGATACATGGATATTATACATTTTTTCCAACAATGTCCACACACAATCCAAATGGGTCACCCCTCATATATCTAGATTCTTAGATTATAAAATTTTCCACACCCTATGGTCCCCCCTTCTATTTTATATATGTATCCCAAACAATTTTATAGATTCCTATTATAATTATAGGGAATTATTACCTTGTAGAAAATTGGCATTACGGTTGCACTATATGGTTAGAACTAATTGTTCCCTTACTAAGATACTAGCATTGTCAGTTTTAGATTTTGGTTTTCGAATCTCATTTCATTAGAAACCAAAATAAACCCCTGAATCACATATCCAAAAATTAACCCCCTTCAAATAGAAATGATGTCACGAATTTTAAATCTAAAACATGAATTGCAATTATCAAAATTGAGTTTGGTCTGTCTAAAATAATAAAAATTCAATAAATCATGGAACATTCAACCTAATATAAAAACATGAATGTTATAACCTCCATGCCTTACGATAGCTAATCCATGATATATGTTTTTTGAAATAGTTATGATAACAAATGCTCTGATCTCTTAACCTCTACCATTGACTAACGCATCACTTGTGGATAATTACTCTTGTGGTTCTCCCCACCATAGTATTTTCCAACCCATCACTTCATGCCCCGAACATTCATTCTGATGGTTCTATATTCCATAAATTGGATATACACACTACCACATTATATACCATCATTCCTACACGTTGTTAAATTACCAATCCATACATGCGTCATGCTTGATGCCCACATGGTCCCACATCACAGCAGATTCCAAAATTAAATCGCATCACACATGTTTCCCAAAAGAGGTCATCAATAATATATGTGTGTGTGTATATATATATATATTCATTCCAAAAAATATAATTCTTACAACATATCCAATAAAATCCACACATCAAATATCATTCCCACATATTGAGCTATAACTTTCTAATTCTGCTAACACATGTGTAACACATGGAACAAAATATGTCATATGATGAAATAAAATGAAAACAAAACCACACTAATTGTGTACCTCTAACTGTCTTCGGCTACCTAGCCTACTATGAGCCTCCCAAATCTACGTCATGCACCAAAATTGTGACCAAACAACACAAATCCTAACATCTCTCTAGAGATTCAATAGCTCCCATCCTCCAACCCCACTACAAGGTGTATATCTCTCTCTCTCTTCCATAAAAATAGTGTCTAACATAATCCTAGAAAATATCTCGCATGTCTTCAATGGATGGCCACACTAGATCTGAATATGACCATGCTACCCACACTGGTATCATACTATTTACCACCCACTCCATGGGAGTTTGACCAAATTTCTAGCCAAAGTACCCACAAAATTCTCATCAAGGCCTCATACCCACCTACCTAAAGTATCACTAATCATCTCACATTATTCCATCACACAGCTTGAATAGGTATGGTCTATTCAATTTCACTCATCATACAATGTCCATTTCATTTCATCTGAGAATGAGATCAACTGGATTATTTTTACCTACACTCTAATAGAATGAATCAATCAATCCTCAAAATAACCCATCCTATAAATTTCATCACCTATTATATAAGTAATGGTAGAGAAATGTTCTATGAAACTCCCATTATATTCCATGATGGAAATATCCCTCTTATATAGGTTTAATAATTAATGAGCTCAATCATTCCTCCAAATATTTGGAAAGAAGTTATCGATGAACCTAGTATTGAAATCCATCACCGAGAACCCATTATTCCCACATTAATGTACCTGTATAACTCACAAAAATGGTGTTTTTCCTATAGTTAAATATGCAGTAAACATCACTATCCACCCTAAGTATGTCTCTATGTTATAAAATATGGTCATTAAGGATTATATTTAGATATGTTCTCTTTGTGGACTACCCTCGCCCTGAATTAATTGGGGGGGGGGGGTTGAATATAAGTCATGTTCCATATATAATATGGATAGCTCAAATTTATAAGCTAAAATTTATATATTTTTCATGATGCTTTCCATGATCACCCCTAGCTGGTCATCATGTCATGCCCCAATATTTTCCATCTATTACTATTGTCCCATCTTCCTAAAAACATCTAATTGTGGATTATGATCATCTCATCCCTCATAGGCCTTATATTATACGTGATATTGTTAAACCATAACTTATTCCTCCTGATCTTCTGTTAGAAATTATCTAGGTGGAATTTCTCTATGGACCAAAAAACATGGAAAATGAAATCAATAACAACATGTATATATATATATAGAAAATATGGACGGAGGTAATATTTTTTTCATCTTAACACACTTTTGCATCCCTACTCCACCCATATCACATGTCAAACAACCCCATGAACACTTTACTACCCCTATCATATGTGAGCATCACATACCAAGAATATAAAAATTCACTAACATGAGGTGGATATATTGTGTTACACCAAGAAGCTATGCTATATAACACTATTAGACTTTTTATTAGCATTTTAAATACATAAGCATGTTACATTATTCTTACCTACCCATATTAGAGTCATGCCCATTCATTCCATATACACATAAGATTACATTTCATCTTAAAAATAATCACATACCATTTCTATGTATTTATAATTATTTCAAAAATATCATAATGAAATAATGTATATCATTTTTTTGGACATTTTTAAAAGTCAATCCAATTTCCTCATATTCCATGTTTCAAGTGAATATAACATGCACAAGGATATTTTATTTGATCCTATGTTCTTATTATGATTCTTGAATTTTCTCACCTTTACATACTAGTACATAGTTAAAAACATCAAAATGCATTAACATCACATCCATGTCCACTACTAGAGGTAGGAAATCAATCTACAATAAAAGAGAAAAAAAGAAAATCATTTTCCATCCCTCCAAAATCATTATATTTCCCATTCACGGGGATCCAGGCACCCCAACTAAAGCTCATTACATTGTTCTAAATATATCTTTGTATATGTTATACCAAAACCAATATATAATATATATTTAAAACCACATAATAATACCACTTAAAACCCATATTAATTATTTGTATTTGTTTTTATAAATTTGGATCAAAGGCATAGTCATCCTCTAATACCATTTACAGAACCCTGACCTAAGAGCCATTAAACATGTGCTCCAGGATAGAGGAACAGTAGGACTTATGTGAAACTCTCTATGAAAAAACATTTTTTCTTGTAATGAGAGTCTAATTAGTTGATATTGGGGAGATTATACCATATGGTGATGATATAATAATTATAAGAGATGAAATAATAATTAAATAACTACCAAATCCTATAATAAACCTCTAAAGATGTATATATATGAGGAAAAAAATAAGATGAAAATAAACAAACCATTCATAAAATACAGGGTACACATGTTATACATATATAAAACTTGTAGGTTCATCCATGAGATTATGATATATTGATGTACTAAAAAATCACATAATAAACTATAGGTTGATGGAATGATCCCCATGACCCATATTTCATCTAAATAATTCACTCATTAAACTTCAATAATCACTTATGTCAATAATACTATTCTAATCCCTTACATGATCTCATATCCATTATTCTGAATAGGTCCTGAGCGAACTACTCTTGGTGGGACAATGAACTCTATAGGCTACAGCTAATGTCTTCATATAATTCTCCCATATTAATAAAATTATATTATTATAAAAATAAATATCAACTACACACTTACATAAAACACATTAATCACCATAATCATGATAAACTACTATAAGGTAGAATTTACATTAATCGTCGAACACTATAGAATGTTTAATGTATCCAGGTTCAATCATACCACGACAACCCAAGGACACCATACCATAACATGTCACAGAGAACCTCATGCAAACTAATACAACATGTTTCCTCTTGTAGAGTATAACTGGTGAACCAATGGAATTCCCAAAAAAAATATTTCACATGTCCCTCATAATTCTATTCATCAAATCAACATCATCTCAATAACTAGAAATCCAAAAGATTTATGACACCCATCCTTAAATAAAATTAAATAAAAGCCTTAATGTCCTTGAGTGCCTCAAACGTATTCTAATTTCCTCACACTTATAACCATGGTGTAGTAATTATAAACATCCCTACTAAATTATGGACATCAACATTCCCTAATCCGCATATACAATGGAGGACACCAGTATTATCATGTGGCCAATAAAAACTCACTATGTCTTTTATTATGTATAAATACCTCAAGCGGTGCCACAATCCAATCATGGTGAGAACAAATTACCAATAATACCGAATCAACATCATCTAATATAACTCCATAACCACATTTGTACCACATATTCAAAAAAAATAGTCATCTACCCCACCTCATCTGATTAACCATGTTTCCTCAATCCCATTAATAATCATCACCTTGTGTTACTAAAGTAAAACCTAACATGTTCCCATGGAAACAACACTTCTATAAAAAATAATTAATTTTAAAAAATAAAAATATGGAATATGATTCCCAACCAAACTGGAAACATGATTTCTCTCATGAAATCCATTCGAGGATCAATGTTCATAAATGATTGTGGAGTTTCTCATTATAATCCTCAATTTATAATTATAAATGAAAATAATTAAAATGAATTTCCCACCTAGACCACCACACTCACATGTATTTAAATGTGTATCCTATAAAATGAATGTATATGAGAACAATTCTTGGAACATTGTTTCATTTTCTTGTAGGTTCACTCTCATCGAATATGGCCCTCTTATCCGGGAAGAAATAAAAGGAAATAAAAAATAAAACAACACACATGAAATATGATAAGTGATATTATATGTAAATATAATTCAAATTGGTAATATATAATAAGAAAATAATTTGGGTTATTATTAGCCTCATATCTAGTCATACAATTCTCTTAATGATCCATGAATCAGAGCTCCAATAAATGAGACAAGTCAAATCCTAGAGGAGGAAGGAGAGGATGTTTAACACCATAGGTAAAGAAAGAATATAAAATTTTTATATTTATCCATATTTGTGAATAAAATATTAATATTACATTAAAGGGAACGCTCTTCTTGGTGGCTTACCCAATACGCAATAACGAGTTCCTTTGAAATCATATGTTGCACTCTAATAATAAAATAATTTTATTTTAAATGGTAGTTAACACATAGACATTGTAATAACGGGAATGAACAGAACAAACTAAATAATTATTATATATGATTTTCAAATATTTTTACTTTTTACAATAAATTTTAGTGGATTAAAAATCCAAATGAATCCAATTTTAAGCATAAATCTTCTAATATTCATTAAAAGGTCGATTAACAGCGCTATGTTGAAGAACCATTTTTAAATATACGTTTGAAAATTTTATAATTTTTATTTGACAAAATAAAATTCTTATTTAGAATCGGGACATCAAAATTTACTTTGTGTAAATTTTTTGTATTTTTTAGATAAAGTTCCTTTTTTTAATGAATAGTAAAAAATGTTGTATTTTAATTCAAAAACTCTTTTTAATCTAATTTATTTATATTATTAGATTATATTCTGAATTGGTTTTAAAGTGAAATTAGAATATATTTTTACCATTCAATCCAATAAAATTCATTGGAATTAATTTCACTTTGAAATTGGACATAAACTAGTGTCAATCTTTTGATATATATTGCTTCATAAAAAAAGCTATTTGTTCTGACAATGGGAATTAATTATTAAATTAATTAATGTAACTTATATGTTTTGAATATTGTAAAATAGACATCATTTTTTAGTTTAGAATATAAAATATAGCTTAGGGAGAATTTTTGGTATTTTTCTGAAAAACTTCAATTTTTGATGAATAGTGAAACCACTAAGTGGTACTTAAAAAAACTGATTTTTCGTTTAAATGAAATATTACCACCTCTGTTTTTGGAATTTCAAAAATCCAACAAAGATGGTTTTCATTAGGATGTAAAACTTGGTTCAATGGGATTAAAATAATTTTTTGTTGAATAGTAACTTTTATGTTTTTAATCGCAATTAGAGGTAATTAGTGTAATTTAAGGTAAAAATAATGTTTTAATAATATGAAATGACCTTGAAACATATCCTACCCTTATTGGATATGTCATGTCCAACCAATAAAATCCATGGGTCAACATGGGGACCCCATGGAGCCACTTTGGTAGGAAAATGACATTAAAAACTTTTACTTAATGATAAATAAAAATGTCACAAGCATATGTTGTTTTACTAAAACAATTTTTAAATGGGTTTATACAAGTCATATTTTTTACTATAAATATTCATTATAAAGATAAAAATATTTCATACATCACTAAATTTGTTTTATAATTTTTAGACATTAAATAAATTAAATTATTTATGCCACCATGATGATGCAGTGATTACCTCATTATTTAACGATTTAAATCAAATGAAAAGATAATGTAAATTATAAGACCTACACTTGTAAAAAACTTATTAGATGGATGTATTTAGAACTATAATCCTCTTATCCTCGAAAAACATAATTTTGGGTCCTTTAAAATCCGAAAATTATTTTATAATAAAGTAAATGTTTATAACATTCCAAGAGTTCCCCTCTTCTCCTCTTATAAAAGGCCCCCACCTCTACCACCTTACCCACATCTCTCAAGCCTTTGTCTCAGCCAACCCCTGCCCATTTCATCTCTCCACATCCCTCTATTAATCATTCAATCCTTTCATTTTGGAATAATCCTTTCCAAAAAGCCTTTGAGCTCAAATCAATAAGTGTTACCCGATTTAAAGGTACTGTCATCCCTTGTGTTATTTTGTTTATTTTGCTTCTCCAACCCTCTAAACTCTTTTTATTACATTATTTTGTAACAAAATCAGTATCTTCAATATACTAGGATATTTTTATTTGAATTATTCTAGCTACACTTACACACACCTTCGTCTAATGGTTAAAGAACATATTGTTTCTATGGATGGCGAATTTCTGGCTCACGAAATGATGATTGTTCAATCTTCTCTTAACACCTTTCATGGTGGTCATTATGATGTCACTATATTATATATATGATATATATGGTATTTATGTTTTATATATGCTTTTTAATTTTCTATTTATAACTATCCTTTATGCTTTTCATTTTGTGAAAATGAGATAATTTCATACGAGGAAGTGTGGACTACCGCCCCCTCAAGTTATGTGACTCGTTCATTAAATACATGGAATGTATAAAGAATGAAATTAATGAAAATATGTGACCTATATAACATATATATTATACTGTAATTATAATATATATATCTCTCAATTATTTTTAATTCCATTAATATAACAGAGAAATGAAAGTAGCGTTCATGCGTACGTATGACCTACCGTCTCCATGAACGGTGATTTTCATTTATTTTTATCTCCAAATGTTATGGAGTAGTATAAAATGAATATTTTCTGGATATATATGATATTTAAATCATTAAAACTTTTCTGGAGATTATTTACTTATAACTAAATGGACAATCATTTTCAAACAAGTTCATTTTTGACTCATGTGTCAAACATCGACAAAAACGCCAGATGTAAACTCACATTATTAACCAATTATTATAACATTATAATACGTGATATTAACTGAATATTAATCTTTAAACGAGGTCCTTAAGAAATTATAATTTGTGCTAAGTTTATTATTCAAGAATATAATGAAACGAACAAGACAAGTCAGACTTGAGGTAAGGGATCCAACATCTCTCGTTCTTTTTAAGTACTCTCTTTTATGTCATTTCTTATAAGCTCGTCATTATTATGTTTGGGGATGTTATTTTATATTTATAATACTATAATATTCTTGTTAATATTATGGGAGACCCTATTTGATCTCATAAATCCATTTTTGGATGTTTTAAGTAGCGTTGTTAGGCTACCGAGTTCTCGTAAGGGATTTTTCATCTCACTTTTATTCCTGTATGATTTATGTTACATTTTCCACCATTTTACTTTGAGTGGTGTATTTACTGCCCATTATTCTACTCTTGGTGTAATATAATTTCGTTTATGGGTATTTACATCAATGTTTTATATTCCTTCTGTCATGGGGTGTACGTTTCGGAAGTTACCCAATTCGGTAAGGGAACCTTTCACCCTCCTAATTTTAAAAGACATATTTTTTAGGTCTTTTAATTTTATTATGATGGGATATGTTCTTACATATCCTTATTTATATAAATATTTTGTCCAAGTGATGAGATACCCCTTTTTATCTCTCATCAACTCATTTTCTGAATTTTGAAGTGACACTGTTATGTTGTCAAAATTTTGTAAGGGAACTTCTTAACCCAATTTTGATTCTTTGGGTTCATCTTGTATTACTTGAATATGTAGTTCTATGAATATTTGTGTATAACCTCTGATTGTTTTACACTTAATATCCCCTTATATTTGGTATATTCCTTTGTCACACATAATTATGTAATTGATTTATCCTTAATCCAACGATACCGTCTTTGTAAGGGACTTCGTCTCGATCTCCTTTCATTAAGGAATATTTTTGTTCTAATACAAGGCTTTATTTTATATGGTGTATAAACCCCTTAGACTTATACTTTTATTCAAAAGGAATCTTTTCTTTACGAATCATTTTACTAAATTACAAAAAGTATGTTTCTATTGAACGTACGTGGTGACAATGACCATTTAGCCACCATGAGTATTATTTGATCTTTGGCTTCCTCAACAAGCCATTATATTTTTAAATGTAAATAAATACCATATAATCTTTTTTGGTATTGAAAATGTTTTTGATAATGGATTTGTTATGTCAATATATTTAAGTGATATATTTTTCTTAAAATGTGGAAATGTTTTCATTCCTTTATAATTTTTTTATGTGTTATGATCTTAGAATGGTACTTGGACATTTGACGGGTGGTTACATGATAAACCATATGACGGGTGGTTCCGTGAATACCAGGACGGGTGGTTACTTTATAACCTCCAATGCATTGGGTATGGAAGTCAGCCGTAGGGCTATTACATTAAGTATGTGTGGAATTCGACCGTATGTTTATTCCATTTAATTATGTTTATGTCCCAAGTTACCTTTATACGTTATGTGTTCTTTATATGGGTTTAATGGTAATCTTTTGGTTACAAAACGGTAAGTAATGGTCTTTTATTCAGTGATGATTTTTTACTACTTCATAAAGGTGAAAAGTATTACTTTGTTAAAGTACTCATGGTTTACTTGTTGTTTTGAAAAACTAACAATTTTCCTTCATTGTGTATCCCTTAATGGGATTTTTATGCTCATCCCATGTTTTTGAAATGTTTTCCACGGGACATAAAGGTGAATAGGGTCAAGGATGGGATCAAGGAAAGACATTCTATCTAAAACATGGAACTAGACATGTTTTCAAGTGTTTTTTTTATTTTATGGAAACTTAGTAGAAGTGTCTACTATATAATATTTTGTGATGTAATAGTTATGACCTAATTCTCTAAAACTCTAAACTTGAAAAGATCCTCTATGTGAATTATTCATTTAATTCATGATTAAGTAATGTTTAAGGCTGGGGCCATTATAGTTTGTATCAAAGGGAGGTTTAGATAACTTTAGAGGATAGGGTATTCTCTAATCATAAGTGACATTACCATAATGGTTAGGGTTTTAGAAAGAGTCCTAGTTTTAGATAAATTGAACGAGTAAGTATATATTATTGTTTATCTTCATCATTAGTACATGATGGTTTTGTTGATATACTCACACTGTCGTTTTTTGTTTTAGTAAATGGCTGGATCCAGCAGGCACCAAAGTAATAGTGGATGTGAAGGAAACTGTGACAGTTTTCTGAGTGAGCAACTGAATGATATGTGAGCTGCAATGAGAAATCTTTTGTTTACCCTCAACCGACTATCTGGAGTCATGATTGACCACCTAAACCTTGGTTACATCTATAAGGCATCATATATACGAGAAAAAAATCCCTACGAAACTAAAGTTAATAATCATAAAGGTAAGTGTGTTCAAAAACCTATGTGTCAAAGATGTAGAAAGAAACACTAAGGAAAATATTTCAATGGGATAGAAATGTGCTATACATGTGGAAATGAAGGTCATAATGTAAGAACCTGCCATGGAAAATGGAAGCATCTCGTTGACTCGAGGAAAGGGAAAGAAGTTCTTCCTGAGGGATCAGTTGAATGTTTTAAATGTCGTGTGCATGGTCATTATTCAAACACATTTCATATAAAGAATTTTCGTGAATTGGATCACCAAGATCATACAAATATTCGTTTACCAATACCGAATTCCATTCCGAATGAGGATGAAGAAACTGACAATGACCAAACAAAGGTATTGATTATTTCATAACTTTTGTTTTCCTATTTTGGAATCATAGGATATGATTCATGATTTTATTTGTAGGAAAGAAGTATTTCATAATAAGTTGGAAAGGAATGGTTAATGGATCATAAAGAATGTTGAATGATTAAGAAGTCATCATATAAGGGCTTCAAGAGTTATGGTGAAATTCTTAAGAGTATTAAGTCTCTTTTGATGATGGGGTTACATTAGAATACTTTTTATAGTATGTGTAACCTTGATGTTTGATATATAAAAATTTTATTCAATGAATAGTTATCTGTTCTTTTGTGGACATAGTTATAAAGAACCATTTGGGTTTATATGATCCTTACTTTTGAGGTAATTATGGGTTACTATATGTTATGATGGAAAGTGAAAGGCATGAGATAAAATTGAGGTTAAATTATGTTATGGTTATTTTGGATGATTTTATCTCTTTTTGGGGAATGATTTGAGAATTATATAGTTTGGAAAAAGGACAACACGTATACCATGTGACAACCCATCACGTCGAACAAAACTGCGGGAATCGTACCCACAACCAAAGTGCAACTGGTATTTATCACCTACCACTTGACTACATGACGTCCCTAGTCAGTTTGACTAATTATTTTTAGTTAGATGATTTTATGAATAAGAGTAAGTTGATTTTGGGTTATCTATGGAAATTATTAACCTATCACAGAGGATATGTGATTAGGTTAATTACTTTTCAATACGAGACTTTAAGAGCAACTGATGTTGTTTGGAGATAAATGTTACAATTTAACTTGGAAGACTATGTGATTAAATCCTTCAAATATTTGGGGTTCAATATTAGTTGGGTTTTGTTTTGGTCTTCGTTGAACTTTGGGTCTTGTTGGACAAATTTTGGAGATTAAGAATAGATTTCGTTTTTATGAAGGATTATCCTTTTTGGGTATTATCCGATCTCATACTATCCTTTCTAGTTTTAGTTTTGGTTAAGGTCTAAAGACATGGGAAGTATATAGTTCCATTTTGTGGATCTGGATATTCTCTAGAAGTTGATTATAGCTCTCTTAATGTAAAAAAGTCATCCTAAATACTCATCTTTTGTAGAAAATATGAGTTCGTGTAAGAAATATAGTAAAAGTTGAAAGTCAACGTGACAAGTAAGCATGTTTCCTTATGTTTTAGTTAAGATCAAAAATAAATTCTTCAATGAAATGTAACTAATAAAGGTTGTTGGTTAACTTTTCCTACTGGGGAATCCAATACCTTTTAACCCATCACATGTTAGTGATTTTCTGGTGGTTAACTTTCACCTAAACATGTTTTCTATCACACTCCCTAAGAACATGACCCTTTGTTTATTCTTCCATATCCATGTTTTTATACATGGAATCCTAGTTTAGGTTAACTCGGGTGACATTTGTACTTCCCTTTCTTTATTTTAAAGTCATAGTTTAATTTACTCTTTTTCCTATGTGGGGCTTTCAATGATGTTTCCGAGCCCAATTTTAAAATTTCGAGGATGCAATTCCCAAAAGGGGGAAGGTTGTAACACCCCAGGTAAATATAGAATATGAAATTTTTATATTTATCCATATTTTTGAATAAAATATTAATATTACGTTAAAGGGAACGCTATTCTTGATGGCTTACCCAATACACAACAACGAGTTCCTTTGAAATCTTACATTGCACTCTAATAATAAAATAATTTTATTTTAAATGGTAGTTTACACCTAGACATTATAATGATGGGAATGAATATAACTAACTAGATAATTATTATAAATGTTTGTCAAATATTTTTACTTTTTATAGTAAATGTTAGAGGATTAAAAATGCAAATGAATCCAATTTTAAGCATAAATCATCTAATATTCTTTAAAACGTCGATTAATAACCTTTTGATGGAGAACCCTTTTTAAATATAAATTTGACAATTTTATATTTTTTATTTGAAAAAAAAATCTTCTTTAGAATCGGGACATCAAAATTTACTTTGTGTAAATTTTTGGTATTTTTCCGATAAAGTTCATTTTTTAATGAATAGTGAAAAATGTTTTATTTTAATTAAAAACCTCTTTTTAATATAATTTATTTATATGATTAGATTATATTTTGAATTGGTTTTAAAGTTAAAGTAGAATAAATTTTCACCATTTTACCCAATGGTGGTCATTGTAATTAATTTCACTTTGAAATTGGACTTAAACTAGTGTCAATATTTTGATATATATTGTTTCATAAAAACACGCTATTTATTCTGACAGCGGGAATTAATTATTAAATTAATTAATGTAACTTATATGTTTTGAATTTTTAAAATAGACATCATTTTTGAATTTTTAATATCAAATATAGCTTATGGTGAATTTTTTGTATTTTTCTGAAAAACTTCAATTTTTGATGAATAGTGAAACCACTAAGTGGTACTTAAAAAAACTGATTTTTCGTTTAAACGAAATTTTACCACCTCTGTGTTTTGAATTTCAAAAATCCAACATACATGGTTTTCATTAGGATTTAATATGTTGTTCAATGGGATTAAAATAATTTTTTGGTGAATAGTAACTTTTAACTTCTTAATCGCTATTAGAGGTAATTAGTGTAATTTAAGGTAAAAATAATGTATTAATAATATTAAATGACCTTGAAACGTGTCATACCATTATTGGATGTTTCATGTACGAGCAAGAAAATCCATGGGTCAACTTGGGGACCCCATGGAGCCACTTTGGTAGGAAAATGACATTAAAAACATATTATTTAATGTTAAAATAAAAATGTCACAAATATGTGTTGTTTTAACAAAACAATTTTTAAATGGGGTTATAAAAGTCATATTTTTTACTATAAATATTCATTATAAATATAAAAAGATTTCCTACATCACGATATTTTTTTTATAATTTTTAGACATTAAATAAATTAAATTATTTATGACACCATGATGATGCTGTGATTACCTCATTATTTAATGATTTAAATAAAATTAAATAATAATGTAAAATCTGAGACCTACACTTGTCAAAAACATATTGTATGGACTTATTTAGAACTATTATCAACTAATCCTTGAAATATATAATTCTGGGACCTTTAAAATCCGAAAATAATTTTATAATAAAGTAAATGTTTATAACTTTCCAAGAGTGCCCCTCCTCTCCTCTTATAAAAGGCCCCCACCTCTACCACATTACCCACACCGTTCAAGCCTTTGTCTTGGCCAACCCTTTCCCATTTCATCTCTCCAAATCCCTCTATTCATCATTTAAGCCTCACCTTTGGGTAGAATCCTTTCCAAGGAAGCCATTGAGCTCAAATCAAAAACAGTTACCTGTTTTAAAAGTAATGTCTTCCCTTGGGTTCTTTAGTTTTATTTTGCTTATCAAACCCTCTAAACTCTTTTTATTACTTTATTTTGAAACAACACCATTATCATAAATATACTAGGATGTTTTCATGTGATTTATTTGAGGTACACTTACTTATACCATCGTCTAATGGTTAAAGAACATACTGTTTCTGTGGATGGAGAATTTCTGCCTCACAGAACGATGACTGTTCAATCTTCTCTTAACACCTTTCATGGTATCCATTATGATGTCACTATATTTTATATATAATATATATGGTATTTATGTTTTCTATATTCTTATGAATTTTTCATTTAAAATTTGCCTTTATGATTTTCATGTTGTGCAAATGCGATAATTTCATAAGAGGAAGTGTGGACTACCGCCCCCTCAAGTGATGTGACTCGTTCATGGAATACATGGAATGTATAAATAATGAAATTAATTAAAATATGTGACCTATGTAACATATATATTATACTGTAATTATAATACATATATCTCTCAATTTTTTTTAATTCCATTAATATGACAAACAAATGAATGTAGCGTTCATGCGTATGTACGGCCTACCGTCTCCATGAACGGTGCATTTCATTTCTTTTTATCTCCAAACATTATGGAGTAGTATAAAATTAATATGTACTGGATATATATTATATTTAAATCATTAATACTATTCTGGAGATTATTTACTTATAACTACATGGACAATCATTTTCAAACAAGTTCATTTTTGACTCATGTACCAAATATCGACAAAAATGTCTGATATGAACTCACATTATTAACCAATTATTATAACATTATAATATGTGATATGAACTGTATAATAATATTTAAAATAGGTCCTTAAGAAATTATTAATTTACCAAATTTTATTTTTCATGAATATATAGAAACGAACAAGACAAGTTATACTTGAGGTAAGGGATCCAACCTATCTCCTTCTTTTTAAGTACTCTCTTTTATGTCATTTCATATAAGCTCTTCATTATTTTGTTTGGGGCGTTATTTTATGTTCATGATAGTGTGATTTTTTTTTCATATAATGAGAGACCCTATTTGATCTCATAAATCCATTTTCGGATGTTTTAAGTGGCGTCGTTAGGCTACAGAGTTTTCATAAGAGATTTTTCATCTCACTTTTATTCATGTGGGATTTATGCTACATTTTCCACCATTTTCCTTTGAGTGGTGTATGTACTGATCATTATTCTACTCTTGGTGTAATATAAATTAGTTTATGGGTATTTAAATCAATTTTGTATAGTCCTTCTTTCATGGGGTGTACGTTTCGGAAGTTACCCAATTCAGTAAGGGAACCTTTCACCCTCATCATTTTAAAAGACTTATTTTTTAGGTCTTTTAATCTTATTATGATCGGATATGTTCTTATATATCCCTATTTCTATAATGTTTATGTTCAAGTGATGAGATACCACTTTTTATCTCTCATCAACTCATTTTCTGAATATTGAAGTGACATCGTTAGTCTATCAAATTTTTGCAAGGGAACTTCTTGACCCAATTTTGATTCTTTGGGATAAACTTGTAATCCTTGAATATGTCATTCTTTGAATATGTGTGAATAAACTATGATTGATTTACACTTAATATCCAATTATATTTTCTTAATTAGTAGGTCACACATAATTATGTAATTTATTTATCCTTAATCCAAGGATACCGTCTATGTAAGGGACTTCATCTCGATCTCCTTTCATTAAGGAATATTTTTGTTCTAATACAAGGATTTATTTTATACGGTGTATAAACCCCTTTGACTTATACATTTATTTGAAAGGAATATTTTCTATATGAAGTGTTTTACTAAATGACAAAAAGTATGTTTCATTTTAACGTACGCGGTGAAAATGACCTTCCCGCCGCCACAAGTATTATTTGATCTTTGGATTCCACAACAAGAAGTAATATTTTTAAAAGTAAATAAATACCATATAATATTTTTTTTATTGAAAATGGTTTTGATAATAGATTTGATATGTCAATATATTTATGTGATATATTGTTCTTGAAATGTGGAAATGTTTTCTTTCCTTTATAATTTTTTTATGTGTTATGATTTTATAATGGTACATGGACATTTGACGGGTGGTTATGTGATAAACCATATGACGGGTGGTGCCGTGAATACCCGGAAGGGTGGATACATTATAAACTCCAATGCATTGGGTATGAAAGTTGGATGTATGTCTATTCCATTAAGTATGTGTGGAAGTCGACCGTATGGTTATTCCATTTATGTATGTCTATATCCCAAGTTACCTTTATATATTATGTGTTATTTATATGGGTATTATGGTATTATTTTCGATACAAAAGGGTATGTAATGGTATTTTATTCAATGAAGAGTTTTTACTACTTCATAAAGGTGAAAAGTAATACTTTGTTAAAGTACTCATGGTTTACTTTTTGTTTTGAAAAACTGATAGTTTTCCTTCTTTGTGTATCCTTTACTGGGCTTTTATGCTCATCCCAAGTTTTTGAAATGTTTTCCATAGGAATTAATGATTAATAGGGTCAAGGATGGGATCAAGGAAAGACATTCTATCTCAAACATGGAATTACACATGTTTCTTTATATGTGTTTTCTTTATTTTATGGAAACATAGTAGAAGTGTCTACTATGTAATCTTTTGAGATGTAATAGTTATGAACTAATTTTCTAAAACTCTAAACCTGAAAAGATACTCTATGGGAAATATTCATTTAATTTATGATTAAGTAATGTTTATTTCTGGGGCTATTATAGGATCTCTTTGTCAAAGGACGAAAAATCAAAATAAAGAAGGAAATGGTATAATATTTTTTAATGAATGAAATGGGAAAATATTATTTCCAAACATTTTAATAGTTTTATTATTAGGTTTCATTTTTTTCTAATAGTGATCCAACCATGAGAACCCACTATCAGGTGGGTTCTCTAACAAGTACAACTTGTAACATGGTTTGTAAAACTTTTACTAACCTATTACACTTATTATTTTTTATATTTTCATTGCGTGGTATGATGTCTACCTCACTCATTTAGAATAATTTTTTCCACTTCTGAAATTTAGTCTCAATGTTCCCTTGAATATTGATCCCTAATTATTCCATAACATTATTCTAAGTGTTGTATCTTAAAGATTTTGTTTTTTGAAGCATATCACATACGAAAGAAACATAAACCCCTGATACAAATAATGATTTTTTACCCCATAAGAAGAGTTTTTTAAAAATGTTTTAACTTTCATAATTTATTTTTTATGAAGAAAAATTGTTTTGTATATCCCCTATACTAAAAATTAAAAACCCCTTATATATTATGACATATTCAAATACCTAAAAGGATATATTATATAACATATTACAATATTAAATATCACAACTCAATTAAAATGAAATTATATTTTAGAAAAAATTAAATTTTTTAAAACTTCATTGAATATGAAAAGTGAAAAAACTCTTTCTAAATAAAAACAACTATAAAAATTATCAAAACATTTGTAATGTAATATATAAATTAAACCCTGACATATTACATATTAGTAAAACTAATAAATAAAAAAGAATTATTTTAAAATAATAACCATTATTTTGTGGATTATTTAAAATTTATAAAATTAAATACTTCATAACAAATAGAATAATTTTTTCTTCAAGTATGGTGTCATAGAAGGAAGACACTAATCAATCATAAATTTAAATCCCCAAGATGATAATAAATAAAATGAAACATGAATTACTTTATTTTAGGATTAGGGGAAAATTCTCAAATTGCCTTCTCGGATCTGAAAACCTTGTCAATCTTTTCACATTAATTTATATTGAAGCATATTTCCCAGCTTTTTCATTATGAATATTAAAAAAATCATTTCTAGGGAACATTTGAATAATCTTATCAAATTAACACTGGCACTAAGGTTTGTATAATTAAGAAACATATAACCATTTAATTTTAATTTCTAAAAAAACCTTCAACTTAGATTTTTTATTATTTTTAAATATTACTTCTTAACATTAATCTAATTAATCTGATAAATCCTATGATTTTATATATTTTAATTTTCCGAAGAGGTGTTATGGGATTATTATATAGAATACGAAACAAAAATATGAGAATTTAATTTTTTTTCTCCCAAAAATAATGTTCTTGTAAGGATAACAAGGATTTACTCTTTTTAAGATCCATTATGTCATATAAGGAATATATTTTTACTATATACTACCCTTAATCTGTAGGATATACCATTACATGACTCTTCCCTTCACTTAAAAAATCTTTGGAACCCCATGGTTTTCCTTATGAAAATGATGGGATACACTTATACAGTAAAATTTTACACATATTAATCCCTTGAAAAGGAGAGTTTAACCCAATGAAACTCACAATATGTTTTTGTAGTACACCTTGGTACGCTAATAAATCCTTTCAAAATGGGTGCTTGCCCATATATAGTCTCATCCCTACCCTTACACATCACATGAAATAGTTTCATTACAATTATGCACCATCAACATTACCTTTACAAAATATTATAATCAATGGATTATCCATACATTATTATAGGTTTACCCTTATGAAAAGGACATCTACCCTTAGGTAGCAAAAATACAGTCATGTCACCCTTATGAACTTATTTATCAATACATATCCCATGAAATATGAGATACCCATATAAGACTCATAAAAATCACCCTAGATGAAGGTATATGTGTCTTCCAATTACATAAACAAAATACATGTTTAAGGGTAAAAAATCTATTAAAAATATTAAATCTATTTTAAAAGGAATTATAATTTTAAACGAAAGGGGATTTTTAGGATCAATTAAATCCCATGGAAAATAAAAAAACATACATAGAACTTAAATAACTAAAAGAAAACAAATTTCTCCATTGAATTTGAAAAAAATTGGGTCTTACAGTGATTCTCCATATCCACACTATTTTGAGACTACAAATATTTTATTTGAGGTTTTTTATTTAAATATTCAACATTACAATACTTTTCACATACCTTGGTGAATATTTTTCATACAAAGTACAAAATATAAAGGAATAATTTAATATTTATCCTTATAAGGAATATAAAAATACTGATTTTATATTTGGAAAAAAATTAATGAAATAATTTTTATAGTGGTTTGACATTTTACTTTACAATTTTCGTATATAACATGTAAAAATAGTTTTAATAATAAATTAAATTTTTTAAAAATGATATCTAAAATATTATATTATAAATGATATCAATTCTTATGAAATAAATTGAATTATACTAAATTAAATAATATTTTTTTGTTTATAATTCAACTAAAAATATATTGTCATCATCAAAAATATTAATTACAAAAAATATTGAAAACATTAATTATTATTATTTCATTTTTGGTTAATTCTAAAAATATTGGCCATAAAAATTATAAATTCATAGAATAATTTTGAAATGATTAATTTTATTCCTTACAAAATTATTATATTAATTATTTTTAACCTTTTAGTGCATTCTTACGTAAATATAAAATCTAAAAAATACAAATATTTCATAAAAATGGAAATTTTAGAAAACAAAACCATTTTTTCATGAAAAAACATATAAATTAGTTGTATGTTAATTTGGATGTGCATAATTTGAATGTTAATTTTATTTTATCAAACATAAATATTATAATTTCTAAAATCATTTTTCATATATACTATATAAAAATGAATACTTATTTTAATGAATATATCATTTTTTAATATTCACACTTATTAATTATTTATTTTACAATGGTACATTATTCTAATTGTTTTATAATTATTTTTTATTGTACTATTCTTATTAATGTTCTTATAATATTTTTTCAGATTTTATATTGGTTATAGCATGTAATGATAGTCATTGAACATATATATCATGTCAAAATTGAATCATATTGTAAAATCCTAGAGTAATACCATGATCCTCAGAGACACTAATCCTTTCATTCCTTGGATTCTATGTTATTTTTTAAATGTAATGTTTTATGTATGGGTATATTTTAATGAAAATATTTTCTAATAATCATATTATAAAATAAAATATTTTAAGAATAATTTTTTATCATTAGACCTAGAAGAGTGGTTAGAGTACCACATTGTTATTTGACTGGGTTCATGGATAGATGAAAAATAAGGGTGGGGTGGTCTTGGAGGCTAAATATTAGTATAATTAATAAATTAACATAATACATAAGATTCTATTTATTAATGGGGATGGAAGAGTGGGTAAGCCCAATTACTGGTCATTTGCTTCCAAGACATAAGGGTTCACACCATGAAAATGTTGGGTCAGGCTTTATGTCCGTCTATTAGGGTGTTGTTTGGGAAGTGACCCAATGAGACACATTTTGGAACAGGTGTTTGTAGTTTTTATTAAAACAAATAGGTATGGGCTTCCCATTATTATTAGTTTTATTTTCACATATGGGGTGGTCCCTTATGTTGTCTCCTCCCCACTTTTCCTCCCCCTCGACCCCTGAAGCATGGATTTGGTTATTGGAAAATGATAAATATTTTTATCACTTACTCCATTATTTTATTTTTCATTTCTCTCTATAAAGTATGATTTGGATAAATTATTGTTATGGTTTGTCAAAGAATAAAATAGAGCATTATGTAATTTTGAAAAAACCTGCAGATTAATGTTATACAATTTATAGTTGAGTATTTTAGATTATTTTTTCCCAATAGTTATCATCATACCATTAAAGGTAAATATAGAAGTAATTTTTTGGGGTTTTTACTAAATTAGTTTGAATTTGTTAAATAATCATGTGTTGTTGTTGAAAATTTAATGATACATATGTTTATCTTGATGTAATGCTTAGAACAAACCATTTTAATTAAGTTTTTAGTGAAAATAATCAACTATGTTTTTATTTAGCTAATTATTCCTCTTTGGAACTTAAATAAATAATTATATATATATATATATATATATATTCAGAATTAATTATTTGAGTTATATGGAATTATTTGGGAGTTAATGAGTTGATACAATCTTGGATAACACATTAATTGGATTATATGAGGATTTCAAGGTATTTTCAAGTGTACTATCTCATTGATAGAGGTTTGGCAGTCACTTTAATAACATAATCATATTTATTTCTATAAATTATTTGATATTGAATGATTGTTTCAGGGGTTATGGTAGAATTTAGAGGGATTTTATGTGTCTAAGAGAATGTGATAGGATGTTTTTGGGTCTCAATATTCGGGTTAATTTTCTTTGTTCACTTAGAGTTATTGGGATTTCCTATATATAATGTCTCTTTAGTGAGAGGGAATTGGATGCACTAACATGATTTGTATAATAATATGTGGGATTTGAGATGAAATTTTTACAACCTAGGCTTCTTCCATAGGGATAAAAAAAATGGTACAATAGGATTAGTCCTGGTGATGATTGGTGATATGGTTGTGTGTCTCACACCTTATATGGGACAACCTAATAAATGTTTTTGGAGGAATGGTGAGAATTGTTATATAAATTATTCAAATGAGACTAGAAATCATGTTATAGAGAGGAAAATACTCTAAGTGATGAGTATAGATATCTCCCTTAATAGAGGAATGTCATCACATAGGTGTGGGTCATGGGTTTTTTATGTGGCGTATGATTTAAATGATAATGGGACATAATATATGAATTCCTGGGATTGTTCGTGGGTTTCAAAACTTTGAATATTGTGGGTTTTGATTAAGACATATCCCTCCTTTAAATACCAAGGACTATGTGATAATACATATCATAAAATCGATATTGGGTGGTAAAGATAAGGTGTTATCGATTATTAGAAACTAGAATGGGTTAGAGGACCCTGAAGGATAACCTAAGGGGAAGGATGTGATGTTATTAATGATGAGAAATATTTTGAGATAAATTTCCCAATGATAATCTATGGAGTAGTGTTTTGGGATTTTATCCATCTATTTTATTCAATGTCTTTTTATCCTTATATTTTTTATGAGTGATGAACATTAGTATGTGGGATCGATCATGAGGCCTTGTTATACTATGACTACGATATCACAAGATATACTACCATGTATGAGATAGATTCCTCAATTTACAAGTTGTATTGGAAAATAATGAATAACAAATTGTGTATTGCGTCCTTTTTGAATATATGTGAATGATATATGGTGTTTTATATCTATCATGAGTGAGATACTACTAGTTGTATAACCTTGAGAGAGATATGGTGAGAGATTTTGATATTATGAGGTAAAATTATGGGACCTTAATGAGTGTGATAGGGTTTTCGAAGTGTTTTCCTATATTATTTGTTTAAGGGATTACCTTGTCTAAAATGTGGTATAGATTTGATATGGGGTCATATGGATAACCCACATTTTGAGTGATAATGTATTGGTATGTCATTGGAGTGGGGAAACCTTGTGTATGAAGGTGAGTCTGTAGATATGGAAAATGACCCTAAACATCCTCCTTAGGGTTATAGTCTATACATTGAGGACACACTCCCTAGATTCCTTGACTCCCAATGGGTTTTCTTATGATATTTCCTGATATAATGATATAATATAAACATTTCACTAAAAAGTATTATCAAGTGACATGGTGGCATAGTTTTCATACGGTTACCAAAAAAATGTGGATTCATGGTGTACTAGTTAGGAAAAAATGTCTATGTAATATTTGTTAAAATTTATTTTATTCCCTGTGTATACACATAAGGACGTGTGAATTTCTAAAATAAAAATTAAATGTTATTAGATGAATTTTAAATATATAACATATCAATACATGCTATAATTGTAATAGAATGGTTTTTTTGAAACATGGAAAATATAAAAAACTTGTTTATAATTGATCTCAACCATCTCAAACTATGTACTTAGTAACTACAAACCATCACAAGAATAACATACATAAAATCATCAATAATATCCTATAGAAAGAAACCATAAAAATGGTTATCTTAGAATCTCTTTAAGGGTAATCAAGAAATAAATCAATGCTCACATAAAAATAAAAAGATCAAAATGGTATGTGAACATGATAATAACATTATAAAACCATGAAAGACTTAAAATATATTGAAATCTTATATCATGGCGTAATAAATTGTATTTTATATTATAAGAGTCATAAATAATTGACAAATCATGATCCATGAGAGCATAATTTAAACATTATATATAACTTTGTGTCATTCACATTATCATAGAAAATCATTTCAATTTCAAAGAATCATTACACATTTTATCATAAGGGATTAATTTCACTCCTCATAATGTTATATCCTTAGTCATTTATCACTACCATGAATATCATTGTGGACATAGTCTCCTACTAAAATGGGTTCAATATCTATTCTAGAAAAAATTATCATATATGATATCTATTATAACATCTTGAATTGAAGGTCATATAATTCTGGAACCACACATCATAATAAGAAAATCATACATATGTGTTCTAAAATTGAATTAAAATCAGCATATATTCACAACATATACCACAGAAATGAAATTATTTAAATATTAATTTATCCAGTCATCATATAATAACCCAAGGAAAATTCAGTGGTTTTTTTAATGTCAAATCAAATCAAAATTGACCGGGGAATAAGAAATAAGTTTCACAAGATTATCATTAAAACATCACTATGTTGATAAATCCACAGAATGAATGTGTTTGGTATCATTTGATATCACATTAAAATAATTTTGAACCTATATAGATATTATCATACATTAAAAATACAATTTAAATATCAATTGATCATTTTTATGATAATTCACTTCTCACAATAAAATAACTTGTTTAAAATAAAAAAAATAACTAAAAAATGTTCATCAGAATGTACACTGGAAACATGTAATGGAGTATTCAACTAGTTGAGTATTCATGAGGAAGAAAAATTTGGTTCCAACCATGTTTTTTAAAATAATGATTCCATTTTTAACACCCGAAGAGTTTGTGAAACAATTCTTTAAGATATATTTAATACTAATTATATTTTAGGTTACAAGAAACATTGATTTTAGAACACATTACATACAATACCAATTTTTCTAATGTTACACACAACACTAATATATACATGCACAACAATTAACAGTACATGTGATTGTGTTATACACAACAATGTATTTTGAAGAAAGCATGATATATATTTAAAATAGTTATTTAAAAATAACCGTTAAAACCAAGACGTTCAACATAGATATATGAATATTAATAATTATTTTTTAAAAAATATTTATTTTGGTTTTATATATTGAAAACATATTAATACTAATATTTATAATATTCCATAATGTCAATATATGATTCTAAAATAATATTTTGTATAAATATTTTTTATGAAAAATAATTTTTCATACATTTAAAACATTAATAAGAATAAATATAGTTAATACTTTAATTAATAATTCAATAATTAACTTTTATTATTATATTTCTAAAAAGAAACAATTTCTTATTAAAAAACAATGCTAAACTTTTATTAAAAACTACATTTTCATTTAATTTATTTATAAAGAATAGTTATATTTAAAAGTTTTTTTAACGTAAATTTAGTTCAATTTTATATATATTAGTAAAATAATTGTATTTCCAAGAAGAATCAGAATAAATTTTGATATAAAAATATTTCAAACATTATAAAAAAATTGTCTTTAAAAAGCATACTTTCACTTTGATTCTACAAAATTAATTTTAAAATAATTTTATCCAGATAAGTTAATCAAATTTAGAAAAATTTATTAAATATTGGGATTAAAAACAGTATATAATGTCTAATAATTTCAATGTAAATTTTTTCATAATTGAAAATCAAATGAAATAAAAATTAATTACTTCTGTTAACGTAACAAATGTTTTATCATGGTGTTAAATAAAAATGATAAGAGTAAAAATTACCTAAAATATTATATTATTTTTATTGAATAAAATTATATTGATATTGGAAATAGAATTATAAAATATATGTAAATATATTTCCACATTTCATTGAATATAAAACATATAATTTTTTAATTATTGAAAAAGTAAATATATGTAATTTTTTACAATTAATTTTTATATCGCATTACTATACAGAGAAAAAAAATATAGTATATTTTAAAATTATTATATCCAAATATAAATACTTATTTTCTATCTTATTGATTTATTTTATTTTTTCTAATGATAAATTTGTTACTTTATATTCTTAAAAAATAGTAACATTGTAATTATTTAGTCAACAGTTAACTAAAATTAATGATACTAAACCTATTAAAAATAATATAAATTCAATGAATTCTTACCATCAAATTATTTTTTGATAATATTATAATTTTAAATATGTTTTAGAATAATATATTAAAAATCCATTACTTTTGTAATATTTTTAAATTAAAAAGAAAATAATAATGTCAAAATTGACGTTGATGTTATTTAAAATAAATGATATTTCATTAAATTATTAAAAATTCCTATAAATCCTATATTCTACCAAGGGATTAAAAAAATTTAATTAATATCCAATAAGATTCATTAATTGAATAATTTTTATGTTAAAATAAATTTTTTCACCATTGAATAGTAAAAACACAGTTATTACTATTATGGTTAATGTAGTGTTTTTGATTTTACATCATCTTATGTTAAAATTAATTTCAAAATAAAAAATTATATATATTATTTAAATTAAATATAATATTTAGAATCATATTTTTAAAATATTCTTATATGTCTCAATATAATATTGTCTTAAATTATAAATTTCCAATGATATTAAAATAGTTATCATAGTGGAAACCTAAAATAATAATATTGGGGAAACATAGAAGATATTGGAACAAATGTTTAAAACTTGTGTCTCAATGTTTGGTGCATGTACAAATCAAACATATCATCACAGCACAGTTTTATTTTAATTCCTTGAATTTTTTTAGGTATCTTTTTCCTCTCAATAGTGAATACTTGTTGGTATTTATAAGTGTTATACTCTTCATCAACAATAAAAGGGATCTTATGCTAACCACTTATTCACAACACTCATGCCATTTTTCTCAACCATTATCAACCCATATAACATCCAAAATTTACTCTCATGATAATATTTACCTTTGTTTACATTGAAATCAATCTACTTAAGGATTTACTACAAACCTAAGGGGAAGTTCTCAACAAGAGGAAAAGTTCATCAATCGTCATTTTAATTTTATTTATTCCTCCACCACTTTAATTTTTCTATATCATTTTTCTATAAAAAACTATTTATTAAACACACACACACAGACACTCACATATATATTATGTTGTTTTTATGATGTATAAAATAATAAACTTGCATCAAATGGGTTAAAATATCATTGTTCATGAGTTTGACAGACAACCACCTCTTGAACTTAAGTCATTCATTTGTTTCCATTACCAACATTCACAGTTAGGAATATTGATGGATTTATAATTTTTTAATGATATATTTTAAATTTATTATGTTATTATTGTTCTAGAAATATTATATCACACATACCATCATTATTTCCATTTTTTGGGAAAATGATTATGTTATTCATTTGTATAGATGTCTACAACCTCACAAAGTAATGGGATTTAATCAGAAAATATAAGGAATGTATTAAGGATGGAAATAATCAAAATATGTGATATAGATGACATAAAATTGATACTATTATTTATATATATATATATCATTTTTTTAATATTAGTCAATATGATATGATAATTGAAATAACATCCATTCATACATACAACATACAGTTTCCATGAATAGTGTGATCTATTTTATATCACTAAATGTCATGGACTCTTACAAGTTCATATAAACTGAATACATAAGAAATTTATATCATATTTATAATTAAATATCTGACCGAACCGTGATCAATGTTTTTGGATGGAAAATATAATAAATCAAAATTTATACAATTTTTTTATTATTTTCGGACACATAAATTTAACATGGAATTGTTAGTTAAAAATTATATATGGTCATAAAAATCATATACTATATGATATATATTACAATGGTTATATAATATATTTATAATAAAAATAATTTTATTATTCATAAATCTTGAATGAGTAAAAAAGTTTTATAGGCATAAGGTATTGGATTTTGTTCATACGTTTTAAATTTCTAATAAACATTCCATATTCAAAAAATATTTATTAAATGTGATGTGTATTATTCACATTAATATATTTTATGATTATGGTAAATTAAAATTTTTGTTATTTAAACATCCATTTTAGGATATATCCTTCATGGTGTTTATTTTTAAAATGTAATCAAGATAGTAACATATTTTTTTCGATTTTCATTCTTTGAGAGAAGTTTTTTGTTATAAACCTATTTTAATTTATGAGGTGTATATACATCCCTTTTTTAAAGTAATAAAACTAATATATTCAGTATCATTATATATTAATTTAATTATATTTTATTCTATAATATGGATTATTTTTCAACATTTCCAATGCGTTATATATTTTATGTTACAATCTCATCATTTATTGGGATTGTCTTGGATTAAGTCTCCAATATTGAAATCTCATGAACTACCTCCCAATAATTTTTATGAATTATATTATCCTCTAGTTGTTAATGATATAATTATTTAATTGTGCGATATTTCCAATATTTGGAACTTATGATACCTAATAAATTCCATAATTTAAATTTTAAATTATTTCTCTCTTTCCCCAAAATTCCATATTCATTAAAAATAATGTTTTCTGAAAATGTTTTCAAAATGTGTTTCTATGATATATTAATAAAATAGTCAAGGAAAAATATTTTGATAATTTTTATAATTTTAATAGAGTCTAAAATATTATTCAAACTATTCTGTATATTTTTTCATGCTTATTTCCAAGGAAAACAGTTTAAAAATTTAGGTTTTAAAAAATAATCATAAAATAAGAAAGTATAATTTCCTCAATAAATAATTTAAATTTCATTAAAAATTATTTCCAATATTACATTTCATAAATTATTGATAGATAAGACTTATTGGAGATATTATCTGAAGATACCATTTTTATTCTTTCTTTAAATGGTTTATATTTTTGATAAAAAAAATTATGAAACATGTTTCCCTCCAATGAGTTATACCATGATAAAATTATAATGAAACTCACTTCTTTTTATAGGTAGTAATATAACTAAATTACTAATAATTATTCCAATTTTCCATTGGTAATTATATGATTAAATATTTATGATATTAATTTATTTTCATGGGTTACAATATGAAGAGTACCATTGATATTTTGGCACCAAGAAATAGTGATTCCTTAAGTGAAGGGAGGGATATATATCTCCCTACATATCATTCTGAAAAAATTTATATATAATGATATAAATATGGGAAACAAGTCAACATGCATGTTCCATTATGAGAAATAAGTGTTTCATAAACCATTATTAGAAACAAATATGTCATAGTATACAATAGTAAACAAGAATGTCCAAATATAGTGTGAGAAATTGGGGTTTATGAACCCACTTTTGGAAATAGGTAAGTCCTAATATACAATGGTAAATAGTTGTGTCCTAGTCCACTCTATGAAATGGGTTTGTCAATATCCACTTTTGGAAATTAGTGCACCTTCATCCAATATGTTGATGGTCATGGTAGTTTACATGGACACATGAAATTTATTTTCCATATATTTATGATGGTGTAATATTTTTATAACTTGAGACTGTGGGTTATGATTTATTTACCATTATTTACTAGAAATATTGACTATTTATTAAAAAATGACATTGTTTTATTCAATTACTCATGTTTTTGAACTATAAAATATTGAGTTAGAGTAAAATAAGATATGTTCTTAATCATATATCCTTATCTATATCTCAAAATTTCATAAGATAAGAAATTGATATTTATTATCTTATCCCTTACTGAAAATCTAATCTAAAAGTTTCCCATGTTTACTTTTTTCAGGGTATAAATAATGGTTTTATTTGGGGTATTTTATTGAATATTCCTAAATGTGAAGATCATTTTAGAAAATGGTGAATATCACTCACCAATTTGGAAGATTTTGTTCCATGTTTCTAATGACAAAAAACTATTATGGTCTTCAATCTTCTTTTTGTTTAATATATTGAATATTCATCTGAAAAGTTGTAAAACCCATATATGATAAACCTGAGGTTTCTATAGTTGGTATCAAATTAAATGGTTTCTTAACCTTTGGAATCTAGGATGATAAAATTTTTATGATACCCCTACAGATATTTTTGAGGATATTCCTAGGGTTTTATATAACTATATGTCTATAGAGGAATTGATTTATATATAAATATCCAATAATTTTTCAATATGATACACTAAGATGTTTCCACAAAATTATATCCCAATCTGGATACTCTATGTGGATGCGGATTTGGAAAATATTTACCCTTGGTTAAAACCCCTATATAACACTATATTGAGATAAAAAAAATTAGTAACTGGTCTATAAAAATTGTCCATACTACATACCTTGTTTGACACCCTAGGGGGATATGCATTGGAATATTCATAAACTACATTTGAACCATAATTATGAATTTCAACAGAAGGATACTATTAATACCGTTGGATGACCCTAAAATTTCATATATTACAAAGAAGGTGTGCTGATTTAGAAGTAATATAAATTATGTTTAATTAGTATTTGTTTTTGTTCTCATATGAGTTGTGCTCAAAATATTCATTATTATTTTAATAACTTGTGGTAACAAAAAGGAACTAGGATAATGTTTAATGTGAAAAAAAATATGATGGGAACTGAAATGGGATGTTGACTATAGTGAAGTACACTACAATAATTCCTATTCATTTTTTTACAGAACATGATTAAAAATTTATACCATAACCGACTTCTAGACTAACCAATGAAGAGAAGAAAATGTCTTGCTGAGAATATGGGTAGAGGATACCATGGATAATATAATATTTAGTTAATTAGGTGTTGAGAATGAGGCATGAAAAATCATATTTAGTGTATTTGAAGAATGATAATCTGCATTGACTATTTAAAATAATGACACATCAAAATTAGTTATATAGGGAAGATGAAAGCATTAAACAATGAAATTGATAAGAATATTGGTCTCCCTATAATATCATCAACTATTTAATTATTAAACTGTTCCTGTTATGGGAATAATGCATGTCAATGACCTAAAGGGAAATATCATGATAGAAATCAGTAATGATATATAAGTACTGGTTATGATACTGATTATAAAGTGACTAAAAATGACATGTGAATTAGAATTAATGATATGTAATAAGACAATGAATAATAGATAATTGTTTGATAAAAATTGGGATGAATGGGGTATTTATCTATTAGAATTCAAGGAATGTGTTATAAAACTTAGGAAATCTAAATTTTTTGTTAATTATATGGTTTTCATTATTGACTGAAAATAATATTTTGAATGATGTTTATTGACTATAAAATCGATTTAAAGGAACGGTGATATTATATGAAAAAATAATTCTTAAGATAAATATAACTATATATATTTATAATGTTGAGATTATGATGACGAAAAAAATAGATGATTAATTTTGATAAATTAAATTCAATAAAACTAATTACCTAAGTAGTAATTAATTATTTTTTTAATAATGTTGACAATGACATCATAAATGATTATTACAACATTTTCTCCCTTAAGTAAAATATTTATTAATATTTTTTTATTTAAAGAATTAGGAGTCATGAATTTTTTCAATATGGGTATATAGTAATTCTGGTAACTACCATGTTTTAATAGAATACATGATTAAGGTATTCATATATTATTTATGTGATAATCAAAATCCACTTTATTTTATACAGGGATTAATTATATGTTCATTCGATAAAACTCTGGGACCTTCTTTCTAATATTTCTTTTATTTCATACTTTTTTATGGGTTATAAGGTTAACAATTTATAGAATATTATATCATGAAATTCTATTGAGTCTTCAAATATTTATGAATAATTTCACAAAATAATTATTTTTCAATATTGGATAACCTATGAAAAACATTGTTTGGTGATGATAACTAATGATATGGGAAATTAATTATAATTATTTTTATTGATGTTAATATCAATTTTTGATTTAGGAATAAAAAATTTACATTTATTTAATGTTGTATGAGATAAATTATGTATTTTTCAGTGTACAACAAATAAATTAGATTGTGCTTATGAAATGGAATGAAATCATGAATGTTTATTATCTTGCTAAAATTATTCACCTTTAAGAAAATGTTTTTGAAAAAAATTATTATCCTAACAACTTAATTACGGATGAATCAAATGATCTCTTAAATCATTAATGAAATATTGGTTTTGGGGGATTAACATTCTCAAGATAAATTAGTTTTTTTGTGACCATTTATAATTATTACTCTCTATTATTTTTTAATATTTTCATCATTGTCAAAATACTCACATCAAACCTATGTTGTACAATGTGGAAACTAGTAATGGGTTAATTTGGGGAACCATTATGTTTCCAACAATCCCTTTTTGAGGGATAATTTTATTCATTTTTATGATGAGGTTTTTTATTAAGGAATTTTTAACTGTTCTTCCATTGATGATCATGTATATTTTTCATTTACTAATTCATTTTATGGTGGTATAATGATACACATCATTATTTTTTGAACGTTTTTCAAATATATAAATTATTTTTCATATTTTTGGTTACATAAAAACCGGTATTTAACAAGGGTTAATTGATATGCTACTTTTGGCCTGTGTTCCACAAATTTTCAAGTTAAACTTATACTACACACAACACTAATGTTTAATAAGACCATGATAAATTATTAATTCTATTAATCAAATGCTATAGTTATTACCAAGATGTTAAATATAGTGATATGATTACTGACAATTAATTTTAAAACAATAACAATAATGATTTTATATAATTAAATAATATATATAATAAAATACATAAATTTAAGTAATGTATTTATATGTTTCAAAAATAAAATTTCCTTAAATAATACTTTTTATAATAAAAACAATTTTCAAAAAATTTAGATAATTAATTTTATAAAATAAATATAATTTTATAATTTGTAATGTAAATATTATATTGGCATGATTTCCTTAGACTTCTATAAAGATTCATTTTTTATTAATTGTAAAAAATAAATATATGTTTTGGAAAACTACAATTTATTTTAATTAATTTATATTGATAAATTATATTTGTAAAAAGTTTTTAAGTAACATTATATAAATTTTATATCTATTTATCACATTTAGTAATTTTAATCATATTTATATTAAATAAGTGTATTTCAAATTTTCAATCTTTTAGTCTATTTTTCTTTAAAACCCCAAATATTGATCCTATCAATGGGAATAATATAAACTTATTAATTTTCACATATATGTATTTAATTTATAAATATTTATCCAATATTATAAATTATAATAATTTATAATCTCTACATAGGTTGTAAAATTATTTTAACAAAATTAATATTGAAAATTATAAAAATTTAATATCATGGTTAAGGTTAAAATGGATTTAGCAAGGGTTAAACTAGAATGATAATAGTAAATATGACATGAAATACCATATTAATTATAATGAATGAAATTATTTTAATATTTTCTATCATTGAATTTGTAATACGTAAATTTATCACTAATTTCTTTTAAATATTACCGTTATAATTTGTAAAGTCAATAAAATGGAAAACAATTAAGTTTTTTCTTTTTTTTCTCTAAATATTTGAGATATGGAAAAATATATATAGATTAGGTGGAAAAAATTACCTATAAATATAAATAACTTTTTTATATAATTAATTTCTTTTAATTATTGAGAGATAAATTAAATACATTAGATGAATAAAAAATGCTAATATAGTAATTATTTAGTTAATAATTAACTAAAATTAATGATGCTAATATTTTTTGAAGTGAAGTGAATTTAATGAATTATTATCGTAAAAAAATGTATTGAGTCAATATTTCATCTTACATATGGTTTATATATATATATATTTTCAATTAAATATTTTTAATTATATTTATAAATTAAAATAAAATGAATAATGTACAAAATTAGCATTACCCTTATATTATAATATACAACATTTCATTAAGTGAATAAAAATACGAAGAAATTACTCTCCTATTCTAAATGTTATATAAATTTTAATAAATTTCAATAATGTTTCATTTATGTACCTAATAATATTTTATACTAAATATTTAAATTTTTAAATTGTAAAAATGTGTTTTTATTGTTATGGTAAACGATGTGTTTTTAGCATTAAATGTGATCATGTTAACTTAGAAAACACATAGGAATTATATTATTTAAATGATGTATCGTATTTATAAAAACTGTGTAACATATTTCTACAAATAATCAAATTAATTTACTCTTAATTTAAAATATACAATATTTAAAAACAAGTTACCATAGTGGAATCCAAAAATTCTAAAAGTGGGAATACTTTGTATTTTAGGAAACACATGTCTAAAATATGTGTTTCAATGTGTGGAGGGTGTATTAATTGACCATATAACACATGTACAATTTTAATTTTCACATTTGGAGATTGATGATGTTATATTGACCTCCTAATAGTGGATAATTTATATTATTTACAACAATTCCGCTCCTCAAAAACTATGAAAGGGCACTCACTCTCCCTACATCTTTATAACTATCATGTAATTTTCAATAAAATATAGACCCAAATAACATTCCATATTTCCTAAAATATTTCTAGATGATTTATATTGATATGAATACAACTAATATAGTCTTTAGTTCAATCAGAAAGAGTATACTTAAGAGAAATTGGTAATTTTTATCTATAAGAATTTTTGTTCAATAACTTCCTCCAACCAATAAATTATTCTCTATATAATTCTTATAAAAAAGCCTAATTATATTACATAAAATGAGATTTGTTATGTCCATGGTATTACCTAAATCTATACACACTTCTATCAAATGGGTTACAAAATAATCATTTCCATGTGCAGCAGACTACTATCGCACTATCCAATATTATTATTTTTACCACTCACACATTTAAATGATGGTAATAATTATATGTTTATAGTTCTTATATAATATAAATGATATTTTTTATTTTATTATGATTCTATAATTATTATATCACTCATACATTAATTCATTACATTTTTCAATAATAAGATAAAAATTTTCAGGTGTACAGAGGACAATCATCTCGCAATGTTTGGTGATTCATTCATGCTTTAAATGGAATGTATTAAAACTGGGATTAAATAAATGTGATATTTAATAAATAAAATTGATACTGGAATGATAATATTTATATATATCATTTACTTTTCATTCTTTCAATAATCTGACCAAATGAAATAGTATTTCTGCTTATGTACGTCCTAAAATCTCCATGAAGAGTGCTTCTGACTTCTAGTCAATAAATATTAGGTAATAATATAATAAAATTAATTATTATGTAATATCCTAGGAAAATAAATATTATTACATTTTCATATTTATTAATATTTTTTAATTAAATAAAAAATTTATTTTTAAAGGAGATATTATATTCAATGGTGTTCCTGAAATGCAACAATGGTTTTCTCCAAATTCTTATTTTGCAGACAATGCTGAGTCATACTAAATAATAATAATATATTATTATATTAAATGGTGGTTAACTTATAGTAGTTGTAGTGGATTGAATGAACATAACTAACTACAATAAGATTATACATGTTAGTTAAATGATTTTCCATTTATCCAATAAAATTTAGAGGCTTAAAATGTGAATGAATCTAATTTTAGGCAGAAATACTCTAAGATTCATTAAAAGGTCAATTTACAGCCTTTTTAGGAAGAATACAATTTAAATATAGTTTTGTTAAATTTTATATTATCTATTTGAAAAAATAAATTTATTTGTTAGAATGGGGACTTCAAATTTTACTTTAGTTAAATTTTTCGTATTTTTCTTATAAAGTTAATTTTTTAATAAATACTAAAAAATAATATATTTTAATTCAAAAATAACATTTAATATAATTCATTTATATTGTTAGATTATAATTTTAAATGGGTTTAAAGTGTAATTACATTATATTTTAACCATTTAATCCAATTTTGTTCATTTGAAGTAATTTCTATTTGAAATTGGACATAAATAAGTGTCAATCTTTTGATAGTTATTATTTTTTAAAAACACATTTTTTTTATAATGGGAATTAATTTTAAATTAAATAATGCAACATAAATGATATTAATTTGGTTATATAGACATCATTTTTGAATTCAGAATATCAAATATGGCTTAGGATGAATTTTCGGTATTTTTCAGAAAACAATCAATTTTTAATGAATAGTGAAAACCTTGATAAGTAGTTAAAAAACAGACCTTTTCATTTAAATGAAAATATACCACTTTTATTAATTGAATTTAAAAAATCCAACATATGTTTTGGTTATCATCAAGTAAAATTTTGTTCAATAAGATGAAAATAATATTTGCTGAATAGTTACTTTTGACTTTTATTTACTGCGGTTAAAGGTAAATATGGTAATTCAAGGACAAAATAATCTTATAATAATTTAATATTATCTTAACACATTTTATGACCATATATGATGATTAATGGCCATCCAAAACAATTCTTGGGTAAGAATTTTGGCCTTTGATTGACATTTGGGTATGAAAATGACATTAATAACTTTTTATTTAATGTAAAAATAAAAATATCATAAACATGTATCATTTCAATAAAACAATTTTAATGTGGGGTTATATAATTGATATATTGGAATATGTATATTCATTAATAATATAAGAAAATTTTCTATTTCATCATATTTTATTTATAATTTTTTGACATCAAATAAATCAAATTATTTATGACCCAATAATGATGTCATGTTTACCTCATTAATGAATGATTTAAATAAACAAGATTATAAAAATTAAAACTATCTCCAAAACCTATCCAATTCTTATTTTATGATTTTATTTTGAAAAATAGTCATCTAATCATCGACTTTATTATGTTTTGAACCTTCAGAAACCGAAAATCATTATATAATAAAATAATATTTTTAAACATTCCAAAAGAGCCACTCCTCCCTCTTATAAAAAGACATCACCTCTAATACATTACTCACGAATCCGAAGATCCTTGGATCAACCAGAAATTCAACAAATAATCTCTCAATATCCATATCTTTCACATAGAAGACTTTCCTTATGCATAAGACACTTCAAAAATCATTTAGGTTCAAACCAAATGGAGATACTCGATTTAAAGGTAATGTATTCTCTTAGGTTCTTTTCTTTTATTTTACTTCTCCAACCACATGAAATATTTTTATTCCTTTATTTTATAACAACACTAGTATCCTCAATATTCTATGTTTATATTGTGATAAATATTTTAACTACACATACAGACACCTATGTCCAAGGATTAAACAACATATTGTTTCTATGGACGGTGAACTACTACCTCACTATATGATGATTGTTCAATCTTCACCTGTCACCTCTTATTGTGTACATTATGACGTCACTATATTTATATGTGATATATATTATATTTTTATTGTCTATATAATTCTGTATTTTTTATTTATTTCATACCATTATGGTTTTCATAATGGGTAAACATGACAATTTCATTTGAGGAAATGCAGACTACCACCCTATAAAAGTGATATGACTCATTCATGATATACATGGAAAGTATAAAGGATGGAGTTAATTTAATTATATAAGATATTATACTAGAATTATAATATATCTATTTATCAATATTTTCTCATTCCATTAAATAAAAAATAGAAATCAAAGCAGCGTTCATGTGTACGTATGATTTACCGTCTCCATGAATGGTGCATTTTATTTTTTCTCTCCAAATGTTATGTAATATTATAAACAAAGGAATATAATAGATATAATATATATATATGATCTCTAAATCATTAATATAATTCAAGAGATAATTTAATTTTTACCACATTTAGAACTAGTAATTATAAGAAGTTCATTTTTAACTCAAGTCCCAAATATCGACAAAATGACCATTATTGTCTTAAATGATTTCATAATGTTTATAACATAGTAATAAGTGATATAAATGGAATAATAAACTCTAATAAAGTTATTAATCATGTATAAATTGTCTTTATATTATTATTCCATAGATTAAGGAAAGAAAGGGTCAAGTCAGACACAAGGTAAGGGGTTTTTTATTTCATTTTTAATTATGTGAGATTTCCAGTGTTCACCACTTATTTAATGAATTTGGTGTATTTTGTACTGAAATTTTATATGTATTATAATTATTCTATTTATATTCATGATATTATATGATTAATTTTGTGGTTATTAAATTTTGGTCGTATGAGTTGATTTATTACAATGTGGTAAGGTGTTTTCATTTCACACTTCATTCCCTTCAGTTTCACGCTACATTTTCCACTATTTCCATTTGTGTGGTGTATGTACTATAGATGGTTGTCTTCATTGTGTAAAATAATTTAATTTATGGTTATTTACAACATTATTGTTTCATCCTTCCCTTATGGGGTGTTTGCATCGTTATTTACCAAATTGGTAAGGGGACCATTCACCAAACTCTTTTAGACAAAGACCTCTTTTATGACATGTATTTTAATTTCCATTTTCCTTTGTTGGAATATGTTATTATATATAATTATTGTTTTATATTTTATCTCCATGTGTTTAGAAACCCTTTATTCTCTCATCAAATTATTTTCATAATTTTAAGGTGATGTCGTTAAGCTGTCAAATTTTTGAAAGAGAACCCCTTAACCCAATTTCAATTATTTTTGATAAACTTATACTTCTTTAACATGTCATGAAATGATTATGTTTTAATGAACTATTATTTTATTACACTTAATATATACTGATTTTTGGTATAATATTATTTTTCGCACATAATTGTGTCATTGATTTGTCATTGATATATGGATATGATCTTTTCAAGGGAATTTTTCTCAATTTACATTCCATTGAGACAAATTTGTTGTTATACTGCAATTAACATTTATATGGTTTATATAATTCCCCTTGACATATTATATCATTATTATCATTATTCTCATGACATTATAATCTTTGATTAATGTTATTCCTCAAATGTTTGTATTCAAGCGTCTCACATTTTTTTAGGAACTCGTTAACTAAAATATCATTTAAAATGTTTTAAATATTTATTATTCTAATTATTTCTCATTAATTTACATGTTTTGAAAATGGTTTTAGTGATTTCCATAAATGGACATGAATGTTTTGAAATTAAAATTTCATTCAAAAGTATCAATGTGGTATGTTACACATTGATTCAAAAATCTCTTAATTAAATGTTTTAAATAGTTTTTGAAAATGGTTTGATAAGGAATTGATTAGGTCAATATGATGAAATGATATATTCTGATTGGGATTTGGAAATGTTATATTTCATTTATTCATTTTTATGTGTTATGAATATTTCATGGTTATTGGGAATTTATTATGTATACGGGTTGTTTAGTGATAATCCTAGGGTTAGTGAGCCCGAGCTAGCTCGCAAATGCATTGGGTAACATGATGGAGGTAAACTATAATGTTTCTCCTAAGATAATTAGGGAATATACTATTATGGGTATTCCAAATGAAACTCCATACAGACATGTGAAAGCTACAATGTATGAATGTTATGGATGCCACAAGTTACCTTTATGATTTAGGATTTCTGTGTATAATTTATGAATCTTGTGATTTCATAAGGTATGTTATTATTAAAAAGTATGGTTCATTGATTTTTATTTATTGAAGGTAAAATATTTTAGTTCATTATTTTATAACACTTATTGTGATTTTCATGCTCATACTATGTTTTGAAATGTTTTTTACAACACATAAAGATGAATTGGGTCAAGGATGAGATCATGGAAAAGTCTTTCTGTCTAAAACATGGAACAATATAACATTATTTTTTAAGATTTGTTATATTATGAAAAAAATAGAAACTAATCAGAAGTGACTACTTTGAAATTTTTGAGATGTAATAGTTATGGACTAATTATCTAAAGCACTAAAACTGAAATGATCCACAATGTAAATTATTTACTTTATTCAAGATTATGTTAAGTTTAAGTATGAGTCCATATGGTTGGCATCAGAGGTCGGTTTAGATAAATTTAGATGTTAGGGTATTATTTAAGCATAAGTGAGATAAACGTAATGGATAACATATAAGAAAGATTCATAGTTATTTTAGAAGTGATAAATAGTTATAACATTTTGGGGTGCAAAATGAAAGGTATTAGATAACCGTTGAGGATAAAATATGATATTGTTATTTTTGAAGAATTTGTCTCTTTTTTTCAATTTTATGAAATTGTATAGTTTATGAAAAAGGAAAACATGCAAACTGTGTGACAACCCATTGTTTCGTATGGTAATCTAACCCACAACAAAAGTGATACTGAGATTTATCTCCTTCCACTAGAATATGTTAAGTCTCTAGTTAGTATGACTAATTTTTTAGTTAAATAATTTTATGTATCAAGAATATGTTTATTTGGGATATTCTGTCTTTTCAAATGGATATCATTAGTATAAGAAAGTGATTTTTTGATTTTGTGATAACGGTTATTTTTCAAAGATTTTCTCTTTAGGGAACACTATATGCTTAAGGAAAATAGAATATTTTGGGATTTAATTTGTGGAGTAATGGTTGAAATATTATTTTGGAAGAGTATATTATTTTATTGTATACATTAGGTGATTTAGGTTATTTATTGAAATTACTAACCTATCATAGATAATATGTTATTAGGATAATTACACTATAGTATGAGACTTTAAGAGTAGATGATGTTTTAAGAGATAAATGTTAAGATTTACAATTGAAGACTATGTGATTAAATCCTTTTGAGATTTCGATTTCAATATTTGATTGGATTATTTTGAATAATATTAAGGAAAATTGTATATTGATTGGTCTTTCATGAACTTTGGGTCCATTCTCTTGAATTTTGGAGATTAAGACTAGTATTTCTTTTAATAAAGGATTATCCTTTTAAGGATTATCTGATCTAGTACTAACCAATTTTGGTTTTGGTTAATCTATATAGATATGGAAAATATATGGTTCATATTTTTTTGATCATGTTATTATCTATAAGTTGATTCTAGCTCTATTTATGTGACCATGTCATCTTGAATACTCATTATTTGGAGAAAATTTGAATTTGTGGTAGATATTTTGTAAATGATGAATGTAAACTTGTCAAGTAAGTAATTTTCCTTATGGTCTTATTCAATATCATAAATAAATAAACAAACATTATGAACAATTACATAAAACAAAAACATTTTCCGTTTAATTTTCCTACTGGGAAACCAATGACCATTTAATCCTTCATAAATTTTTCGTTTTCTTGTTGTTAACATTCTCCTAATCATATTTTCTATCACTCCACATCATAACATGACCCTTAGTTACTCCTCCACATGCACGTTATCATAGAATCAATGTATGGGTTATCTCTGGTGGCCTTTATACTTATATATCATTCTTTTAAATTGATTGTTTTGTTTAGTTTTTTTCTTGATGTGGGACTTTCAATGAAGATTCCAAGCCCAATTTTAAAATTGTGAGGACGCTATGTACAAAAGGGGGAAGGATGGAACCTCTAATGAAAATAAAGAATATGACATTTTAATATTTATTAATATTATGGAATTAAATAATTATTTTATTTTTAAAGGGGATTCTATTTTCAATGGAATAATTAAAATGAAACTGTGGGTTTCTCTGAAGTCATAGGTTTCAAAAAATGGTGAGTTATACTCAAAATTAATAATACATTTTTATATTAAATTGTAGAAAATTCCCAATAGTTGTAATGGCCGGAATGAACAGAACTAACTACAAAATGATCATACATGTTAGTTAAATGTTTTTACATTAATATAATAAAAGTTATAGGATTAAAAAGTGAATTAATCTAATTTTAAACATAAATACTCTTATATTCATTAGAAAGTCAATTTACCACATTTTAATGATGAAGTATATTTAAATATAGTTTTTTTTAACTTTTATATGTTCTATTTGACAAAATAATTTTTTTATTTAGAATCAGGACATTCAAAATTACTTTGGGAAACTTATTGGTATTTTTCTGATAATGTTCATTTTTTAATGAATATTGAAAAATTCTGAATTTTAATTAAAAATGACCTTTTAATATAATTTATTTATATGGTTAGATTTTCTTTTTAAATGGATTTAAATATTAATTAGATTATATGGTTACCATATAATCTAATTTTGGACTTTGGAAATAATTTCACATTGATATTGGACATAAACAAGTGTCAATCTTTTGGTAGATATTATTTCTTAAAAACACGCTTTCTATTTTGACAATGGGAATTGATTTAAAATTATTTAATGAAATATATATTTTTTGAATTTGGTAAAATAGACATCATTTTTTAATTCGAAATATAAATTATGGCATATGCTGAATTTTTTGTATTTTTATGAAATTTTTCAATTTTTGATGAATAGAGAAAACAATGAGTGGTTGATAAAAAACCAAAATTTTCATTTAAAGTATATTTTACCACTATTTTGAATTGAATTTAAAAATTATGACATACATGGTAGTTATTAGTAAGTAAAATGTGGTTCAATAAGATGAAAATAATTTTTGATGAATAGTAACATTTGACTTATTTACCGCAGCTAAAGGTAAATATGGTAATTCAAGGTAAAATAATATATAATCATATTAATTTACCTTAACACTTATCCTAAAATTATTATATGTGTAATGTCGGACCATGAAAATCCTTGTCTAAGACATTTGGCCTTTGAAAGACGTTTGGGTATGATAATGACATTAATAACTTTTTATTTTAAGTAAAAATAAAAATATCATAAACATGTATTGTTTTACTAAAACAATTTTAATGTGGGGTTATATAAATGAAATTTTTGACTATAAATAATCATTAGAATGAAAAAAATATTTACTACATCATTTTATTTTATTTATAATTTTTAGACATCAAATAAATAAAATTATTTATAACACAATAATAATGCAGTGTTTACCTCATAAATGAATGATTTAAATGAATAAATTATTAAACATAAAAAATATGAAAACCTATAAAATTATTGATGAATGATTTTATTTTTAATTATAGTCATCATATATTTTACTTTACTATATTTTCGACCTTTATAATCCAAGAATATTTATATAATAAAATAATATTTTCAAACATTTCTAATGAGCCCCTCCTCTCACTTATATAAACCCTCACCTGTATCCCACTACTCACACTTTGAATTCCACTTATCACACCGAAACTCTACCCAAATAAGCTCTCAAGATCCATCTATTCCTCTTAGAAGCTTTACCTTAGGCAGAAGGTAGTTCAAGAATTTATTTTTGTTCAAACCAAAGGGTGTTACCTAACTTAAAGGTAATGTCATCTCTTAAGTTATTTTCTTTTATATTACATATACAACCCCCTAAAATATTTTTAATAATTTCTATTATATAAACACCATTATCTTTAATATAGTTGGTTTTATTTATGATAAGGATTCTAACTACACTTACCCACACCTACCTCTAATGGGAAAAGAACATACTATTTCTGCGGAGAGTGAACTACTGCCTCACGAAACGATTATTGTTCAATCTTCTCCTAACACCTCTTATGATGGCCATTATGATGGAAATATTTTAATATGTGGTTTATATTATAATTATATTTTCTCTATACTTCTGTATTTTAAATTTATATAATACTTTTATGGTTTCGATAATGGGTAAACGTGATAATTTCATTTGAGAAAGTGCGGACTACCGCCCCCTCAAAGTGATATGACTCGTTCATGAAATTCATGGAAAGTATAAAGGATGTATTAAAAAAATTATATATGTTATTATACTGTAATTATAATATACCTAGTTATCATTATGTTTTCATTCAATTAAATATGAAATATAAATGAAAGTAGCGTTCATGCGTACATATGACTTACTGTCTCCATGAATGATGCATTTCATTTCTTATCTACAAATGTTTTGAAATATTATAAATATATAAATATATTGGATAAATAATATATATATATATATGATATTTGAATCATGAATATCATTATGTAGATAATATAATTTTGACCACATGAACAACTTGTAATTATACAAAGTTTATTTTTGACTGAAGAACCAAATATCGAAAAAATGAACATTATTAAAATAAATTATTGGATAATGTCTATAACATGGTAATATGTGATATAAAAGGAATAATAATCTTTAATAAGGTTCTCAATATATTATAAATTAAATTTAGTTTATTATTCAAGAGATTAAATAATGAACGTGTCTTGTCGGACTCGAGATTATGAGTTTCTTATCTCACTTTTAATTTATTTTATTTCCACTGTTCACCACTTATTTATTGCTTGTTGTGTATTTTGTAATGTTATTTGATATATATTATAATAATTATAATTATATTCATGGTATTCTGTGATTCATTTGGTGGTTATTGACTTTTGGTCGTACGACTCGATTGATTACAACGTGGTAATGGGTTTTCATCTCACTCTTTATTCTTGTGTGATTCAAGCTATATTTTCCACCATTTCCTTTTGTGTGGTGTATGTATTTCCCATGATTGTGTTATTTGTGTAACAAGCATTAATTTGTGGGTATTTACATTTTTATTGTATTATCCTTCCTTCATGGGATGAATGTTTCGTAAGTTACCAAACTAGTCAGGGAACCTTTCACCACACTCTTTTTGACAGACTTATTTTATGTCATATATTTTAATTTTCATTTTCATGTGATTTAATAAGTTATTCTATAACCTTATTGTAGTAAATTTTCTGTCCATGTGATTAGAAACCCATTTTTCACTCATAAACATATTTTCTGAATTTTAATGCTATTTCGTTAGCCTGTCGAATTTCAATAAGATAACTCATTAACCCAATCTCAATTTTTTGGGTTAATCTTATAATTCTTGTGTATGAAATTCTATAAATATGTGTTAATGACCTCATATTGTATTACACATAATTTCCACTTATATTTGGTGTATTATTAATTTTCACACAAAATTATGTCATTGATTTTTCCTTAATCTAAGGATATGAACTATGTAAGGGACATGGTCTCAATTTACATTTCATTGAGACTTATTTGTTGTTATACACAATTTTACTTTTATATGTTGTATATACAGACCTTTAACATACTATATCTTGATTATCATTATTATAGTATTATTATTTTCTTTTATTAATGTTATTCCTCAATTATTTTTATTCAATAATCTCTCATTTGGTTCAGAACTCTTTAACTAAAATATCGCATTGAATGTATAAAAGACCTATTCTTATAATTCATTCTCATTAATGTCCATGTTTTAAAAATGGGTTTAAAGATTTATTTATATGGAAATGAATTTTTTGAAATTAAAATTTCATTCAAAATAGTCAATGTTTTATAAAACACTTTGATTCAAAAATCTCAATATTAAATGTTTTAAATGGTTTTGAAAATTTTTTGATAAAGCATTGATTATTTCAATATGTTGAAATGATATATTGTGATTGTGATTTGGAAATTTTTTATTTCCTTTATACATGTTTTTTGTGTTATGAATATGTTATGTTTGTTGGCCATCGTTAACATATACAAGTGGCTCCATGACAAACGTCGGGCGGGTGATCCCAAGATAGCTCTCCAGTGCATTGGGTGACATGATGGAGGTAAACATGAATGTTTCTCAAATTATATTTATGGAATATAATGTGATGGGTATTCCAAATGTAACTCCCTACGTATATGTGAAAGCTACAATGTACGTATGTTATGTATGCCTCATGTTACCATTATGATTTATTATTTTTGTGTATAATTCATGAATTTTGGTATTTCATATGGTATGTTATGATTAAATGGTATAGTTTCATTGATTTTTATTTATTGATGAGCTAATGTTTTCATTCCTTATTTTATAAACTTTACTAAGATTTTTATGCTCATCCCATGTTTTGAAATTGTTTCCAATGGACATAAAGATGAATAGGTTGGAGGATGAGATCAAGGACACATCATACTGTCTAAAACAAAGAACTAAAAAAGTTTATTTTCATAAATTTTCTTTTTTTGAAAAAAAATAGAAATTATGTAGAAGTTTCTACATTGAAATTTTTTAGATGTAATAGTTATGGTCTAATTTTCTAAATCCTTAAACCTGAAATGATCCTCTATGTGAATTATTCACTTCATTAATTATTATATAATTTTTATGGTTTAATACTTATATATTATATGTAATATTTATATCATTGATATGATTTTTGATGTTATAGTACCATTATCAGAGTAGGAGGACCAATCAATTGAAAAATAAAAACATATAAGAAATTCAAATTGGTTGTTACATGAAACGTTGCATTAATATGGCTTTGTCGAAAAATGGACAATAAATGGATACAATAAAAATATATTTTATTATATAATTTTATATGGTTCCTCAATAAATTAGTAGTATAAGTATATTTATTAAAAATGTTTTTTTGAATGAGTATGATTGTTGTTAAGACTTAAGGTAAGGGATTTCCACCTCACAATTTAGTTTTTTTATACACATGCTATATTCATTAAATCTTTCTCCATTGTGGTTATTATTCATACCACGAATTTTTATTTTGAATATTATAAATAAAATTACTGTTATTTATAATTTTATTTTTTTGTATCTCCTTCGTGTTGTTTTTTGTTCAATATTTACCAAAACAGTAATGGATTTTGTTAAAATTTTCATTTCTTGAGACATATGTTATCTTATGTACATTTATTCTTTCACAAGGTGTATATATGTCCCTTGGGTATATTAATATAATGAATTAATTCATACTATTAATATTTTACATATATTTTAATGTTTTTTCTATATGGGGTTTGTGATTCAATGTTACCAATGCTGTAAATATTTTATGTTACAATATCATCATTAATTGAGATTGTTTATAATTAAGTCTACAATGTGGAAATGTTTTGGAACAACTCTCAATAAATTGTATATATTTTTCTATAATCTCATTATTAATGATATCATCAAGAAAGGGTTCTATTTTCCACCATTTTCTATTTAAAATACTTTTAAAATTATTTTAAAAATCTATCTTTTTGTATCTCTTCGGCCTAGAATATGTCATGTTAAAAAAAATTATAATTTTTTTACACAATTATATTAAATTGTATAAAAATAACATTACCATGGAAAAGGATATTAACTGTGTATTACGTTATAAAAAGTGTGTAAAATGTTTTTCAAATATTTCATTTTTACTTGTAAATTTAATTTTAGTAGAAAAGTGTTTTTAAAAAGTGTTATGTTTTAAAATATATATTTCAAAGAGGAACGAATATTTTACTCAGAAAATGATTTAAATCAACATTAAAAATTATTTTTTATCTAGTATTTAATCAATTTATGTTATGTATTCCTTACATGGGATAAATTCTATCGACTCTATTCTTATTATTTCTCTAAATGATCAATGTTTATAAGGACAAGTTGATTATTCTCTTCCACTATTTATACAATGATAACATTCTTCTAAAACAAACTTCATTTATTTTTTTATTCAATAATAGAATGATTATGAATACTATCACTTTTCTAGAGGTTTTGATATGATGAAATGTTTATGATACCCATTATATTTCTTTGGATATGATATGATGCGTGTTTATGATCTTGTGGAACACATAAATATTGTTGTAATATGAGAATTATGTGACCAATATCCACAAAATATTAATTAGGTAATGATTTATATCTCATGAGATAAAAAATAGAAATAATATAATTAGATTTATCTGATATGGGAAACATGAATCTTATGATCCGCATTGGGAAACATGTGTGTCATAATCCACTATGGAAAATATATGTCTCATCATCCACTATTGTATATAGTTTCTTCGTGTTCCACTATGGAAAATAGTATAGTAAAAATTTAATATGGGAAATATTTTTTTCTTGTTCCGCTATGTGAAACATGTGTGTCCTAATCATATTTGGAAAACTTGTACTTCTTTAACCACTAAGTCGATGGTTTTAGTTGTAAATCCTGATAACTGAATTATTTAATATATATATATATATATGTATATATATATTTATTTTTTTATTTCACTCCATGAATACTAGATATTATGGTTCATGATTGAATTGTGGTGATATATCACACTTATGGGGCATGCCTTCAAAATTGATAAACTTTTATGCCAGGAATCTTGTTTTTTATAATTAAAATATGGGGTATGAAAATTTATCGATATGTTCATTATCAAAAAACATTACTCTTTTATCATGCATTAATATGATAATATATTTATATATTTTATGTTTACCCATACGGAGAATCTAATCTCACCCTTTTATATGTTTCCTCTCCCCAGATGATAGAAAACAATTCTATATAGGGTCTATCAAGGATGAGTACTAAACAATATGATAATTGTGGGAAACATTAATTATCATTCACATGTTTGGAAGATTTATTTCAATGTCTCCAAAGGTAAAAAAATGTTATGGTAACCAACCATATTTTTGTGTAATTGAAAAAATATTCATTAAATTATATTTCATATCAATGTACGATAAACCAAGGGACACTATACCATTCTAATTTTTTTTATCAAAATCCAATAGTACATTATTCGAAAAATAATGAGAATATTACTTTTGAAAATATTTAAATTATCAATAATGAGAATAAATTATATTATTTATTCATATGAGAACTATAATGTAATTCATTAAAAAAAATTTAGAATACATGTATGTGTATGAAAAACTATTTTTAACTAAGGATGTAAATAATGTGTGTTTTTATAATAAATATTCACTCAACATCTATATTCTTTAAATGTAAAAAATGAAATTAAAATGATTAACCTCTAAAAATTATATGAGGAGAAGATTATTCATTTTTTTAATTTATGTTGATAATAAAATTTCATCATTAGATACATAATAATAAAAAATATCAGAGAATAATAAGAATATATAATAAATCCATTATTATTTGATAAAAATTAAATCATGTTCTCCCAAAAAGTATAACATCAGTTCAAAATTTAAATTCCCTAAAAAATGATATTATTTTTTATGAGGTCCAAACTGAATCATATAAACCCTTTGAAACAAAAATTATACATAAAATCAAACATGTATCTATCATACAACTTTTAGATGAAGAACTATAACCACTTTAATAATTACAAATTAAATCCCTCATGAATGATCAAAAAATAAATGAAATCTTAAATAAACAAAATTTTAATGAAATGAATCATAAAATAAGATTATAGGAATTTTATATACCAAAAAATTCATATAAGGGATGATTATGGGAAATATTTCACTAAAATAAAAGTGAGAAGAAAACCCTATTCCTAACGATCCACTTTCATAAAAAGAAATATGACCTCCTATATAAAAATGTTAAATTTAATATAATTTTTTAAGAAAATAATATTTATTTGTATAATGTTTTTTCAATTCATATAGTAAATTTTGATAACCATTTATTAATAATTATTTCATAATAACATCATTTTTGGTATTTTATTTCTTCAATTCATAGAAGAAATTCATATTAATGGTTATAGAACAATTTTTGATCATGTTTACATCAGATAAATATTTTAAAATAAGGATAAAAATATAATATATATTAATAATTTTGATATTTAGATTAATCTATAAAATGTACATATTTAAAAATTAATTATAATGTTTATGGAGACTATAGGTTGTACATATGAATCAAAATTATTTTATATTTTAAGCATATGGAATTAAATAAAACTAAAAATTATTCATGATAAATAATCAATACTATTTCATACGTATTATATATATATTCTTTGAATCTATTCTTACTACCATCCATTTATGGTTGAAATGAAAAACTAATCACAGAACTTCAAGGAGGTGGTAGTCGACACATAAACACAGGCGATGTTATAATTTTAAAATGGATAGAAGGTGGGAAGGTAGATATTAAATTTTAAATATATAATAATAAATATTTGATAACGATCATAATAAAAACTAAAACCATAATAATAAACATCTATGAAATTTGGTCATAGAAAATGAATTATATCACTATGTTTAAGTGGAATCCCACTTGTACTCACAATTGATGATTTCAATTCCCATCTTATGAAGATGATTTAAAATAATATTTGTTCAATAATAATAATAAAAATAATAATTTAGTATATTTAGGATATATAAGATATTATTATATTACTAATACCATAAATTTAGAGTATGTGTAAGAAGAAATAAATAAAACAAGGTCATGTAAGATGATAACATCTTCTTTTATATGACTCAATTATATCCTTTCTTACTATAACATGGAATGTTTTTTAATAATACTATTTCATATAATTATTTAATATATATCAATTGATGTTAATTATATGGGGTTTTTTGATATAGATGGATGAAAACTGTGTAATTGAGATAATAGAGTGGTGTCCATTTATAAGTGAGGGTGATGAAACACATGGAATTTGATTAAAAAATCAAATATAATAAATTTAAACCAACCCAAATATTTTAAAAATGGAATAATATTTTTTTATGATATTTGGTAATAAAGTGATATTTATACATGACTAGTTGGTAAAAATTCATGTATCTGTTTCTGTGACCCTTGGTAAACAAGTTTTAACCATAACAACATTAAAAAAATTATTGTAGTTACTATGAATTTTGAAAAAAATATAAGATGAAAAAATAAAATAATATTAATTTATATTATTAATAATACATTATATTAATTTATAAATTCATTTCAATTAAGTTGTAAAATTTAATTAAAATATAAAACCACATAAGAATATAAACTGTTGTTTTCAAAAAAAAATTAAATATGAATAAATTATAAATATAAAATCAACATGTAGATGATTAAAAAGAACAAAATATTACTATTAATAATATAATCAAATTAATTATAATTTTTAATACAACTTAAAACAAAAATTTAAATATTATATTTAGTAAATTAAAATTTTGTTTTAAATAAGCATGAGTACCTTTTTTATTTTATAGGAAAGTAAATATTTTAATAAAATTTTTAAAAAAAATATTTTTTTCAAATTTTATAATGATTATTTGAAAAATTATTAAAATTATTAAAAATAAATTTTATACATTTTTTTAAAAATATATTTGTTATAATGTTTTATTTTGAATGAAGCTAATTTTTTAGAAAAATGTTTTTATACAAAAAAATATTAACATATATTTAAATAATTAATAGTTATTATTTATATGGAATTGTATATATTATTAGAAAAATAATAAACATATTTCGCTTAACCGAAAAATCAATTAAAATAGTGGGACATTTAAATAAATTTATTTAATGAAAAGAAATTCGAGAATTTGGAAATATCATTTTTTTCACAATTCACTAAAAAAGAAATTATTTCATAAAATATATAAATTTCTCCCATTCTATTTTATATAAGATAATTTACTAAATAATAAGAATTTAAGAAAATAAAATTCCTAATATTGTATGTATTAAAATATAATTTCAATATAAAAATATAATAATAATCATTTTTGAAAAAAATATATAAAGATTAATATTACTTCAATAAATAATTTTTCACTTATATCCTAAGAATTAATGAATAATTTATTTATTAAGAATAACAAATATAAATTTATTTCACAACTTATTTTACTCATTTTCACACATTAAAATTCCATTTATATGTTCTGAAAATCAATTTTATATAATTATTTATATTATTATATCTCTATATGATTAAATATCTATATTGTTTGTTAAGAAATATTTTGAGATTAATATTATTTTAAACAATTATATTGGGATTTTATATTATACACCGTCATTCCTAAAATATGATGTGCCTGCATATTTGTTTCACCCAAAAATATCATATAATTAAAAATACCTTTTTAAAAACTGACATCCAATAGAAGTATAATAAAACTAACTATGAAAATGGAATATTAGAAAAATAAATTTTATTTTAAATAACATATAATTGAGTTACTGTATAAGATGACATTGGTGTTATGTTAAAATAAATTCGTTGATGAGGAAACTAATAAGAATTGAATAATAGAGTGTGATCTCTAAAAATTCATGTCAAATTAAATGACCCCAAAACCATATAACTATCTAGGGTAAAAATATTATCAAATAATTATAAATGAAAGTAAAATAAAAAATGTAATTCTATTTTTCCATAAATTAAGTTATTATTTTAATATCTAGATAAATAAATTAATAAAATAAAATCAATTTATGCAGTTCAATTACATATGTATAATTATTTCCCATGTTTGTGTTTCAATACATTCCCACAATATCTAACACTTAAAAAAATATTCAACACAGATTTTTCATGTATGAAGGACTAAAATTTACATATACTTGATAATAATTTTCATAACAGAAAAAAAATCATATGTTCTCTATATATTTACTAAAATTAACTTGTTTAGCATAATTTATCCAATATGGTAAAATAAGATACATTAATCTCGAATTCCATAATAATAACTCCTAAGATTCAACATAATATATTTTATAAATATTTATTCACGTGAATCTTCAAAAATATTTCTGACCAAATTCAACACTAAAAAATCCAAAATGTTTCATCTCATATTTTATTTTTATATTCAATATTAACATTTACCACCATACTACTTGAATTAGCTAATAATTTCTCAAACCATCCAAGTGAATACACTTATCTTATATTATCTAATAACATAATAATAACTATTATCACCATAAAACCTCACTCATAACAAAACATCATAAAAAATATTTCAATCATTTTTCCTTATTTAAAATAAATTATTATATTACATATTCCATTAATATGAGAATTCTGTAATAATCACCAAATGTAACATAAATCACTTTTTCATCAAATCACTAATCAATTAAATGATCATAAATAGTGACCAATTTTCATTATAAACATCTATAATCTATTTACCCTAAATAAACATTATTACCAAGGCATAACGAAAAATATTTTCATATCACTAAATCATGAATTTAATAAAAATAGCCATACAACTAAATATATTTTGTTGGTGATCAGTACCATCAATCATATTATTAATTTTCCTTAATAAGGGATACTGCAGAATAATCATTATATGATTCATTATTCTTATTTCAAAAATAATATTAATCAAACATTGTTAGAACATAATTCTCAACTCCATATATGTAGATACCTCAATTATTCTACACGAATGATTGAACTTTCATAGTTCTTTCTTTAGTCAACAATTAACCCTTGTATGAGCGATTTAACTCAAATAATTCCCATGTTCCAAAAACATATGATGATAAACTATAAATGGTACCATTGTATGAAGTTCATATCCCTCTATTTTACTATTCATTGTTTCTCAACAATTACAAGTTATAAACCCCTATTTCCCAACATAAAACCTATATATTTTCCATTAGTACATTTCCCAAAGTTGTTTCTCCAACAAAAAATTAATGTGGGAAGGTAAATCATATTCTCTCAATAGTATTCCTAAAAATACATTTTTCTCTTATTTGGTGTCTCAAGAAACTCTCCCATGTTGAATATGATATCATTATAATGATAATTACAACTTCTCATAATCAAAATTATTCACATTAAGACTATAATTTTATATCGTTATTCATGAATAAAATCATTTCATTGACCATAACATTTAACATTAACACAATAAAACTTGGTCATCTATGTTAAATATTCTAGAAAACATAACGTGAGGAATAAAAATTTTGTGGAGAAACCATATTATCATTAAAAAATATTCACTCGACATCAAAATCATGACATAATCATTTGATTTTATGACCACTTTGGTATAACCTGGGTCATACATTGTAATCATCTATTCAAATCCTTCAAAAGGTTTTACGAAGAAAATTTGAATTAACATAATAATATCATAATAAATATTCGAGCATAGTGTGAAATAAGGGAATAGTAACATTGAAAAAATATGATTGATATATACTTAACTAAATAATTAATGAGGTAATACATATACATTCACTTTTCCTAAAAACATCCAATTTTAGTATCTAAATAGGGGTTTCATTTACAAAAAACACTACTTAATTTAATAAGACATAGGGTATCCTCTTCTTTATAGTATTATCCTAAGGTTTCATGCTAAATGAATATTATATTCTCTTTAAATTGATATAAAATCATTCAATATTACCAATACAGGGACCACATGATTTTGATACAGTAATATTGAATCTTATTATATGAATATTGTAATCATGAAATAATGATTAATGAATTAATCATTTAGGTTTTTTATTTCACAAAAATGAATATATAATAATATAGTTCATTAGATATTAACATTATCTCCCACTTTTTTCTTCATAACTGTCAAAAAAATTACGAATATCATACATATTAAATTATTAATATCCTAATGAAATGAAAAATAAGAATGTATGTTCATATAAGCTCAACAATCACCAACAAGAGAGATATTAATAATCACATAATAATAACTTGTGCATTATGGTTTGTAAATATGATAAATAAATTTGATAACCAAATCTAGAATATAAAATATTATAATTTTTGTCATCAGATAAGAATGGGTAGATCATGAGACTTGAATCACAATTAAATCAAATAACTAGAGGAATTAGAGAACAAAATTGGCATACCACATAATTTTTTGGAAAAAAAACAGTAACATAAAATAATTTACTTAGGGTAGAATAAAAGTCAATATTATTATATTGGATTGGGTTTACTCCCCATTCTTTGGTATCTGTATATATGGTTTATACCCATGACTATTATAGTGGGAATATTTCATCACTGAAATGTGATCAGTCCACATTAAATTCCTTTTTATCTCATTATATATGAATCATTACACAATGTGATTGAGTGATATATAATTCTAGTCATTCCCTTCACATAATTATAATCATGTGTATGTATGGAATATATAATATTAAATTAATTCTATTATAACCCATTGACGATTAATGTGTTTAACATTCTTTTTAATAACCATCATAGCATAACTCACGGAAAAGAAATAGGCTTCATAAGTCTTCATCATAACTTAATTATCATATGGTAATAAAATGGTTTTAATAGGATCATCTTTAAATAATCACCATCATAATAAATTCAATGATTAAATGTAGATACTATCACAGAATCATATACCTAGTAATGATTCATCAATATTTTATTATGTTATCATTGATAAATATTCTTTTAAATGATTAGTACAAAATTTCAGGAGGAAAATTCCCATATCACATTTTATTAAATTACTTAAATTATAAAATTTTACAAAATATTATTAAAACAATTTTCATTTAAAATTACATTAGAAACACGTTGTGTAATATTAACACCATTAAGAAGTCATGTTGGTCGGAAAATTAATTTATTTCATGTATGTTAAAACAAATATTTCATTTACAATTTTGGTAAAAAGTTAGATGTACCACATTCAAAAAACAAAAAGAAGTGACATTTATAACTATTTTTTGATATTTAAATCATGGTAAAATTTAAATTAGAAAATCATATGAAAATATTGAAATCATTCATGAAATATTTTCATAAACCATTAATATATATGAAATGTTTTTTTGATAAATGAGAGACATATCTAGATTTTTAGAGGAAAACATTATTTCTGTCTCTTCATTTATTAATGAGAGTAAAATGAAAGTAATACATGTATACTAAGTAATAAAAATACAATAATAAAATTCATGGGATTCATGAGAGTTATATCTCAAAATATCCTTATTAGAAACATAATCATAAAAAATACCTATAAACTTTGATATTTAATTTTAAATCCCTTCCATCATTGGTATCTTTTGAATCATATGCCATATGAAATAATATCATCAAATGAATTACTGAATAAAATTTTAGAAATTAAATTCATTATATAATTTTTAATTGGCTAGATAAATAATACTGAAGAATATAATTGGTATAAAACATCAATCATGTCTCAATGAAATATATTTTAGAAGATGAAACCCTACCACTTTGGTAATTTTATTATCAGATCCTCGTGAAATATAAAACCTTATATAAAATTTTAGTTCACTATAACATTCATGAAATGAATCAAAATATAAATCCATGTGTTTTATATATATAACACAAATTAAATAAGTATTGAATATGGAATATGTATCAAAAAAAATATGGGTGGAAAAAGAAACAATTACCTCATGTTTGACTTCAATTAACAGTATTATAGTAAATTTAATAATGAAGATAAAATTATTAAAATTATATTATTGAATCATTTACATAATTACTATATCACAAATGGTTAATTTTTTAAATTTATACACCCAATTTAAACAATTTCTTCATACGACCATCAAATCTGGGTGTTAACTTTTTCATTATCATGAACATCTCAGTTGGATAGTTGTGTACCTTGTACATTTATCATAGTTAAATTTTAATTTTAATTTTAATCTTTATTAAAATATAAATTTTATTAATTATTTGAATATTTAATGAGTGTAATAAAATTTAGTGATCAGAAAACATATATTCATTGTTCATGGAGATGGTTGATCGTACATACACATGAATATTATTTTCACATTTCAACTGATGGAACCAAATAGAGGTAAATAATAATTACTCATTATAAAATTATTCTATTATCATATATATCATACTTGTAATTTAATGACTTGGGTTCCTTATTACGGTTCCTTGAACCAGATCAACCCAAGACCTCAAACATTCCTCCTCGTATGCTAGAGGTTGCTGGCCAAAAGTGGGGGTATGGTAAGCCATTCATAGAGAGTCTATAAACACATTTATCAGATTAAAATTCTAGTGGAAATATATAATTGAAAACATAATCATATATATAAAATGAAAAATACTCATGTCACAAGATATCCAAACTAGAAAATAATACTAAATTAATTGGGAAAACATTCTATACCAATATATGTGTAAATATCTAAAATGAAACATAAAACAAATACACTAAAACTCCCAATACGGGGTTTGATCTATAAATTAATAAATATATATAATCACACATAATACTAATTTCTATTTTTGTTGATAAATAATGACATTGAAAGAATTATTTTAGTATTTCTATCTTATCAACCGGTTAAGGTTGTGCAATAAAGACCAACAGGACTACTATAACTACATGTATCTAAAATATTGATATTTTATGAAGTTGTGATGCACATTGTGATAGGGATTTCAATATATTGCCTTCAGTGAGAGATGAATTAATTTTTTATAGATATATTGAACAATTTTTCACACACTATATCTATAACATAATCCTAAATAACAATGAGATATATAGGTTATACATATGATATATTGTATAAATACATGGGGTTCTTATAATTAGTGTATAAATTGATGATATTGGATCCAGGTCCAATTTTGGAATGATATAATAGTGAGCATTAGGTACTCTGTTGAGTATAGTTTATCGTGCTAAAACTAATGGATACTCTTAGCATAGAACAATGAATTTAAAAGACATGTTAAAATAATATTTCTTATATTTTGGTTATTACTAGTAATATTATTTCAAACTACATGGTGTTTCATATATAATATATATCAAATATCAATTTCATTAGTACCAATTAATGTACTTTATAGATTTTTGTTTCATTCTCTTAGGAATCTTTTTTGGTTCAAGTGTTTTATTTTTTATATTGATACTCCAACAAGAGACTTTGTTGTGTGTGTATATATTCGTTAAATGATTTAATATCTCATAGAGTATACAACATTATTTCAAAAATCGGTGAAAATAGGTAATTTTTTGTGTTACATTTTATTTTTGAGATATGATTATTGTTTTATTATTATATAAAATATTTATTATCTTTGAGATATTATTTTTCTAAATTTAAAATTTAAAATTCATAATTTTAATTTATTTTTTTCAATTTTATATAGATATTTATTAAAAATGAATCATCTAATGGGTCTTCCAACTTAATTGGAATTATTTTTATAATTTTGGTTTTATATTCTATATTGAAAATTTTAATAATTTATGTATTATATGTATGATGATTATATTTTTTACAAATGTATTATTAGTTATGTTTTGGAAATATTGTGGCTCCACATAATATGTAAAAATATTTTAATAATTTTCCTATATCAAACCAATTTTCAATAATTTTTATCAACACATGTATTTTAAATAATGTGTATAAAAAACCTACATTTTGAATTTTTTTCAATAATTTGACATAATACATAATGAGTTCCAATGTTCTTAATATTCATACTAAATATTTATTTCTATTCATTTAGTGTAATATAAAAGAAATATTTATATATCAATATTTCTAAAAACTATCATATTATTAAAAACATTTTCTCCAATGTAAAAACATTTTTTGAATCAAATTATATTGTTTATGAAAATGATAATATATTATGAATTTAAATTTTTATCACCTTATGAATATTTGATGATTTATGGATTTATGAGTCTAATTTAGAATTTATTTAAAAAAATTCGCATTATATTTTTACATATATCTAGTTTTTTTATTTTATTGTCTTAAGGATTTTATAATGTATTTATCACATATATATCTTATAAACTCATATATAATACAGACTAAAATACCCTATAAATTAGTATTTCTTAGAAAATTAAGCATCATTTTCAAAAAACTAAAATACCAAATGAGGTCTTCATCGTCTTATAATATTTTTAATATCATAGGAGAAACATGTGTATCATTTGAAAATAAATTAGTATGTTATAAATACCTAGTGTTTTCATTTATATATATCGTATTAATTGAATATAAAATTGCGAAGAATCAATATATTCTTTTATTTGAAAAAACATGTATGATTATTTCCCATTTTTTATTATTATAACTTTTTTTCATCTTCATGTTAAAAATATTTTCCCATTATATACCCCTGTAGATGATTTTTACTCATTGTATGACTATATATTATACTTTTGATGTAGAAAAATGACACTAATTAAAATAATATTTGACACATAGAAACATTATCTTGTGTTTTTTTCACAATTTTTTATTTAATTGTAATTTTATTTCATTAGGATAGTATTACTTATCCTTATGTAGATGGTATTAGAAAATATTTTTAAGGTAAAATATTCTTTCTATATTCTCAAGACATCTGAATACTTTATTATCCATTTAACATTTTTAAAATAATGAAATTTCTCTTTATTATATTATTTTTACAAAATTTATATATTATTTTATTTTTATATTATATATGTAATATTTATTTTTGTTTTATGATATATTATTTCGTATATCTAATTCTAGAATAATTTTAATTTAATATATAGTTGGACATATTTTATAAATTATTTTCATTTCAAATTTACTTTTTGGTTCATCTCATGGAATATTTTATTTTTATACTATTGATATATTCTTCATAGTGTGTTTAATGTTTTCATATGTATGTTTAAAACTCCAGAATTTTAGATATAGATAAAACATGTATTCCACTTATGGATAAATAATATTATTTAATCCCAAATTGTTCAAACTATTGACTATGATTTAGATACAGTAAGGATTGAGTGATTAATAATATTTCTCAAAATAATTTTTAAATGAACAAAACAATTTATATAAATGATTAAATAAAATTGATTTCATATATTATGGATGAATATAAAAATAAAACAAAAATATCACTATGATATCCTCATAGTGTTAAACATATATTTGTCATGATGAAACTATGTAAACATTAGTATATTTAATATTATGGGTTTTCACATTATTGTGTCTTAAATATAATATATTTATTTTTATTGTCAGGTATAGTTTACGATTTTCCCTTAACAAAGAATTTAATTTTATATTTAATCTCTATATTAATGATTTAGTTAACTGTGGGTATAAAAACAAATTTAAGTGAATTAATTATAATAGTGGATAAATGGTTTTAAACCCTTGATAATAAATATAATATTAGATAATGTTCACCTTAATGAGTTAAAAAAAGTAAATAGAATATATATTATATCATTCATCCAAAACTCTATAAAAATAGTGTGGTACTTCGTTTTATTTCCACTGTATATATTTTAGAAGATTTTATGAGTATTAAAACATTAATTTTTAGACAAAAATATTAATGATTGTAACGACCCCCTCCCACCAAAGATGCCCCTATTGAGCTGGCAATGGCGAAAGGGAGATAATGAGCCCTCGAGTCCCGCCTCTAGTAGGCCACGGGTTGGCGACTAGCACCAAGGGTATGAGATTTCACAAATATGGGAGGCATTACCATTTTTATTATTTAAGGATCGGAAAATAGGACAAGTCAACCAACAAAAGGAAAAAGAACAAGTGTTTAGAAATAAACCCAAAACATTCCCACATGCATGTTTAAACAATTTTATTACAAGGTACTAGTACAAGGAATCTCAAAAGTACAATACCAAAAGAAAACAAGAGAACAACAACTGCAACAACTCCAACTGCCTAACCAGTAGGGTCCCGCATGGCCCTGGTAGTCCTCCTGGAAACCTAAAAGTAAACGTATGGTGAGAATACAAGTATACTCTGTATGGAAACCTAAAGTTCTCGTGCACAAGTGGGGAGACATCCTAATGTCCCGTGAGAACAACAGAAGAAACTTAACAAGGAAGTCTATCCACCCAACCTAACCAGCCACACTCACCAAAACAAAATCACAACAGGTAGTAGTAGTATAAGAACAAGAGTATTGGGTACCCCGCCCCATTTCCCATTAGTTAGCTAAACGTCCTGACGTTGTCACACTCTCCCCGCCCGTACACACCTGGGCCTCACAACCATGTATCCCACCCCGCACACACCGGGGCCTCACCACCACACATCCCGACCGTACACACCTGGGCCTCACCACCACGTATCCCGCCCGCACACACCTGGGCCTCACAACCACAACCACATCCCCGCCCGAAGACACCTGGGCCTCATCCTGAAGATTCTTGGGAACAGTAAAAGTACTAAACTCTCACTCAAAGACACCTGGGCCTGAAATCGAAACCTACCTGAAGATTCATAGGTGTAAGGTCGCCTCAAGCCATTATAGCCTATAAGCCTGCCCGAAGAGTCTTGGCCATAATCACCCCAATCGAAACCTACCCGAAGAGTCTTGGGTGTAAGGTCGCCTCAAGCCATCACAACATATGGGAGAAGGAGCAGGAAGGAGCTAGTAACTATGGGAAAACACCCTCTCCAATGAAATGGGAGTGTTCGGCACTATGTGCTCAACATGTATGCGGTGCGATAAAACACAAAAGATACAGATATATATATATATGTAGCAACCACTCTGCCTAACCTATGGATTCTAAAAAGAGAAACTGAGCACGTGCCTCGGCACTGCTACCACGAACCATGAATTCCACAAACAACCCCAACCCCATTTAGGTTTCCACATTTCACCAGAAATTAACTTATTTAGTTCCTTAACTACTGGGAAACTATCCACAACCAACCACTTCAAACGTCCGTAAAATATATACCTTCCACCCACAAAACAAGTTAGGGAAACACAAGAAGAACAATAAAACCTTTCTTAACAACCAACAAACCCATTGATTATTATTTCTGATTCATTACCAAGCCCCATCATTCATTAACTCTTCCATTTATTATTTAAACACAACCCAAAGTCCGTTCACATTCAACCCATATCGCAGCCCCGCTGCCAACCACCATAACCAAAACACAAAGAAACCCATACATCATCATCCCTTCAATACCATTTATCGTATCCCTGCTTCCCATCACCTACATAACATTCAAACCAACCCACAACCAAGTCAACCGCAGCCCCGCTTCTCACCCGATCCACAACAACCCACAAAAACATCCCCCATCACATGCCACGTAACCAAGCCATCACCCACATGTTCATTATTCCATTTTGTTTAACCGGGGTGATCACACAAGGGTTCCATATTTTCATTTAATCAACCAACTTTACGTGATTATCCAATTTCCACATTCAACCACATTCCACTCACAAAAACGGTCTAGAAAGATAGGGAAACATTTAATTGCACAAGTAAAGGCCCCCAACGACCATGATTTTCAATAGGCATAAGCCTATTCATTTCACAACATAATATCATAGGATATAAAAGGTAAAGTAACAGCAATCACACACTTCCAGACCCCATTCCTTAACCAGTTATTATCTTTATTTAAAGGTTCAACCATTTCTTATGAAAACAAAAAAGTTACCCACCCCGCATGTTGCAAAAATTAGTGAGACGAAGGTAAAACCACTACCTCAACAGGTTCTGCTCACAAAGCGCCCACGGATCATCTTTAGAAGTCGTTCGTTGGCGTCCCGACAAAACCTCCATGGGTGGAATTCGGAGAAGCAAAGATGAAGGAAAGACAACAGATCCAAGCTCGGAAGTCCTGCCTCGTCGTTACAATCCTATGGCTGCTGAAGGATCGTAAATCGGAACTCGGATGAAAAAGTTATGGAAGAAAGAGCCTTCGAGTCTCTTAAGAGAGCTCTGCTCAGAGGAGAGGGGAGGAGAGGTGTGAGTTGAAAGGAGGAGGGGACCCGTCCTTTTAGAGGTGTGAAAAGCAAAAGTACACAGCGTGTACTTATGGTACACGGCGTGTACTCGACCATTTTCACATGGTCTCCACGTGGCCTCCAACGTGGCTCTGCGGCCGTTGACTGGTCAACACACAGTTTGAAGGTAACGCATATGCGGGGAAGGACTACACGGCATGTAGATTGGACACATGGCGTGTACCCATTTATTTCACACGGTAGGGACACGGCTCCAACGCGGCACATGGTTGATGACTGGTCAACACACGGTAACACGTACGCGGGGAGGGACTACACGCCGTGTAGTACTAGACACACGGTGTGTACCCATTTTATACACATGGCAAGGTCACGACCATCCACACGAGGTATAACCAGAATGATGGTACATGGCGTGTACTCAAACTACACGGCGTGTAGTTTCAAAATTTTTGAAAGTGTTAGAAAAGTCCGTTTTACCCTCTAGAACACTTGTAGCCTTCTTTTTGACAAAGGAATGGGCTGGAGAGGTCCGTGCCATTACATCAGATACCTCTTAAAACATTCTCGTCCCTGAGAATTCAAAAACCAACCCAGGGGAACCCAACAAGATACCTCTTATGGTTCTCGTTATAACAGGAACCCAACCAACAATCCTAATTATATGTGTTAGGAATTCCTTCTCCTAAGTCGAGATATTATCCGCTTTAGGCGGCACTGACTCACCTGCATGGGTTTAATCGAATCCTCATTAATGCGTCTCGATTAAGTATTGGGTCTTCCCACTTCCATACATTAGGATTTTCAACTCAAACTGCCCCCAACACCACACAACCAACACACTGCCTGAACACGAGGTTTTGTAAAAATCCTTTTCCTATGTCGAGATATTATCCGCTTTAGGCGGCACTGACTCACCCGCACGGGTTCAATCGCATTCGCATTAATGCGTCTCGATTAAGGGTCAGGTTTTCCCCCTTCCCACACATTTGGAAATGTTACACATTACCAGGGAACAAGGAAACTAAAGGTCTCACAACTGACAATCCAAGTATTCCATATATCAAAGGTACATAGTACAATATCAACACAAAGCACAGAAGAACAAGGGAAAACACAAGTCAAAACAACTCCAGGTACTGAGCGTGGATCTGGGTCTCCCGATCCCATGTGCTCTCCTCGAGGCCGCTATGCCTCCACAACACACGAACCAAGGGAATGGTTCATCCACGGAGCACCTTCTCTTTACGATCCTCGATTCTGACTGGTCATTCCTCGAAGGTCGCGTCATCTCCCATATCCAACTCTCCCCAGTAGATAGCGTGAGAGTCATCATGTATGTACCGACGAAGCTGGGAGACGTGGAAGACATCATGAACCTTCTCCAACTTAGGTGGCAGGGCCAACTGATATGCCACCTTGCCGACTCGCCTCAGCACCTCAAAACGTCCGATGAACCTAGGTGACAGCTAGCTTCCTTTCCCAAACCACTGCTTCCCACGTCGAGAGGAAACCTTCAAAAACACATGGTCTCTCACCTTGGACTCCAAGGGCCTCCTCCGACAACTAGCATAAGTCTTCTGTCGGTCCTGAGCCACCTTCATCCTCTAACGTACAAGCTGGAATTTCTCCATGGTGCTCTCCACTACCTCTGGCCCAAGAGCACCTGTCTCACCCAACTCTACCCAGAAAATGGGTGGATGACATGGCCTTCCATACAAAGCCTCAAATGGTGTCATGCCAATAGTATAGTGGAAGATGTTGTAGTAGGAAAACTCTACTAAAGGCAATTGTCGAACCCATGATCCTCTGAAATCTAGAACGCATGCTCACAGCATGTCCTCTAATGTCTGGATAGTCCGCTCTATCTGCCCATCAGTCTGGGGGTGGAAAGCATTGATAAGGCATAGTTGGGTGCCAAAAGCATGCTATAACCCCCTCCAGACTCGTGAGGTAAACCGAGTATCCCGGTCTGAGATGATAGTCCTCGGAACTCCATGAAAATGCACTACCTCTTCTACGTACCTCTGTGCTAAGGTACTCACCGGACTCGACTCCTTGATTTCTAATAAGTGAGCTGATTTCATCAGTCGATCCACCAGTACCCTGATAGCATCATAACCACCCTGAGATCTGGGTAGTCACGTGATGAAGTCCATCGAGATGTCATCACACTTCCACTCGGGGACATCTTAAGGATGCAACAGACCACCAGGAACACGGTGTTCAGCCTTCACATGCTGACACCCTAGGCACTTAGCCACAAACTCCGCCACTGTCTGTTTCACTCCGGGCCACCAAAACTGATCCCTCAGGCCTCGGTACATTTTTGAAACTCTTGGATGTACCGCTAAGGCTGAGATATGGAACTCATGGAGAACTCCCTCACACATCGCCTCTGGGAAAAACAACCTTCCACGGAAAAGCATCTGATGTCGGTTGTCCTCTGACCATCGCTCTAGAGCATTCCCCTGATCGGCACGATCCCGCATCACCTCTGCATCGGAGTCCCCCCATTGAGACTTCTCCACCTGATGTGACAAGGAGGATTGCACCATCATCTGGAACAAACAGCCTCTAACACCTTCTTCCCTTGCATCTAAGTACAGGGCATCCAACTCTCCCATTACCTTCCATGCATCAGCGGATTCCCGAACCACTTACTTATGTGACTTCCTGCTCAGGGAATCAGCCATAACGTTTCCCTTACCTTCAGTGTAAGAGATATTGAAGTCATAGTCTTGGAGAATCTCGACCCATATCCGCTTCCGTATGTTCAGGTCACGCTGGGAGAAGATATAACGCAGGATCTTGTGATCTGAGAAGACCACAAAAGCGCTCCCCAAAGAGGTAATGTCGCCACAACTTCAATGTGAACACTACTACTAAATGCTCCCAGTCATGGGTGGCATAGTTACGCCCGTGAGGGCGCAACTGCCAAGACCCATAACAAATCATGCCATTCTTTTGCATCAGCACGCACCCCAGACCAAGGCCATAAGCATCAAAAAACATTTCATACAATAACCCTTCCTCTAGCAACCTGAGTACGGGATCACTGACCAACCTCTCCTTCAGGTAGTCAAAAGATTTCTAGCACTGATCGCTCCATAGGAAGACCTGATTCTTCCTAGTCAAAGCTGTCAATGGTGCAGCAACTCGAGAGAAGTCCGAAACGAACCTCCGATAGTAACCTGCTAACCCCAGGAAACTACGAACTTCTGCCATGCTCTTGGGTGCTGCCTAAGAAACAACTGTCTCCACCATCAACAGGTCCACTGATACTCCATGCTGAGACACCACGTGCCAAAGGAAATGTACTTCTTCTGTCAAGAACTTACACTTTGACAATTTCCCGTAAAGCTGGTGGTGTCGAAGTAATTCCAAGACTGCCCTGAGATGCTCAACGTGCTCCTCCTCTGATCTTGAGTAGATCAAGATGTCATTGACAAACACAATGAAGAACCGGTCCAGAAACTCTCAGAATACATATTTCATAAGTCCCATGAACATAGCAATTTCATCCGTAACTCCAAACGGCATCACTACAAACTCGAAGTGCCCATACCTGCACCTGAAAGCTGTCTTCGAGATGTCACTGTCCTTCACCCTCAGCTGATGATATCCTGATCGTAGATCAATCTTGTAAAACCAACCTTCTCCCCTCAGTTGGTCGAAAAGATCATATATCCTTGGAAGGGGGTAACGGTTCTTAACTGTTACCAGGTTCAACCTTCGGTAGTCTATGCATAGCCTGAGACCACCATCTGCCTGCTTCACGAACAGAATTGGAGCACCCCATGGCGACACGCTGGGTTGAACAAACCCCTTCTCTATCAGATCGTCAATCTGAATCCTCAACTCCCACAACACCAAAGGTGCCATCCGATAAGGGGACATCGAAATCGGACGGGCACCAGGATGTAAGTCTATCCCAAACTCAGTGTCTCGTCGGGGGGGGGGGGGGGGTTGAGTTACCACCTCCTCTGGAAAAACATCGAGTAACTCCCCAACAACCCCTGGGACATCCATCATCTATGTATCATCTAGAACCACAGATAACCCGCTCAACAAGGAAAGGAGAGGCTCCACACTCCGGCTTCCCGCTTGATAGCTCCTCTCACCAACAAAAGATACACACTGCCCATCTACGTCGGAGAACACGACTCTTCTCTGGAAGTAGTCGATAATGGCACTAGCAGATAACAACCAGTCGATTCCTAGGATGACATCATATGGCTGCATCTGAAACAGAAGAAGGTCTCCACTAGATAGATGTGGTCCCAACGTCAGCCCACATCCCCGACAAAATCAAGATACGTTGGTCTGGCTTCCAACTAGTGTACTCAGTACCAGTGGTATGGAAAGTCTATCTACTTCTAGTCCCAAAATATGGCCTAGACTAGGTGTAACAAAAGAGTGTGAGGCTCTTGAATCGAACAAAGCATAAACAAGAGTGCTGAACAAACTAATCATACCTCGTACCACCTCTTGTCTCACTGGAGCTGCCAACTCTGTTGCGTGCAACTGTCCACGCCCCGATCCTCTATCTCTCTGATGTCCTCTACTTCCCTGACCACGCCCTAGTCGAGGTCCCTGAGGAGCACCCTATGGTCGGCCTCTTACCGCAAATTCTACCCTCGGAGGATCATGGTCCTGCTACTGCTGGAAGGTCCTCGCCGGAAACTGGTGCTGCTGCGGTGGGCCCTAAACCTGCCCACCTCCACTATACGGAGCTCGAGTCGGGCACCGACTCTGAACGTGCCCAAAACCTCCACAAGAAAAACACCTCGGTCCTGGGCTCGTGGAAAAAGGACGAGAACCTGAAGATCTGAACTGTAACTACTGGGGCCTGCTCCCCACTAGCCTGAACCTGGATGGTCCCATTGCGGGAGACCTGCTGCTAACTTCCTTCCCCTTCGATGAACCTGGAAGAAACACCTCATGCGGTGCACCTCCCAGGGAGTGCATCCTCTCTACGACCTCTGCCTTATTCTGCACTGACAAGTATGTCGGAAGGGTGAAGGGGGTGACAGCATACTGGAGCGAAGGACGAAGCGCCTCCTCCAAACGTCTCGCCCAAGAATCCTCATCCGGAAAGAGATCTAGAGCAATGCACATCAGATCTTTGAACTTGATCCCTAGCTCTCGTACTGTCATACTTCCCTGATAAAGGGAGATTAACTCCTGCTGCTTCTCCGCCTTGATCATGGAAGAAAGGAATTCCTCTCGGAATTCCTTCTCAAATTCAACCCATGGAACCTCTGCCTCTATCCTCTCTCCTAGGTAGAGCGTTCACCACTGTTGCCCCGCACCTCTCAGCTGACTGACTGCTAGGGGAACCTAGTACTCCCTTGGAGAACGAATTAAGGTGAAAGAGATCCCTAGCTCCTCATGCCACACCTCCATCTCCGTATCCAAAGTACTACCCTCGTACTTCTTGAGGGTCTGCCACTAGAATGAATGGAGAGTCTTCTGCCACTAGCTATCTTCCTCCTCTCGGTCAATCCTCAACTGATCGACCGCCTGAATCTGTTGGGCTTCGGCCGTCTGAGCCACCTGGGGACAACGTCTAGGTGCCATAGCTGTACGGTAAACAAGGATCGCCTAAGCCCAAGTAGTAAGGAAAAACTCATGGTTTTAATTATCATTTTATTTAAATTTCATTCCCAGAACACCCAAATCAAGTAAAACACAAACATGATGATGCATGTACCTTCCCTAGGGTCTCTACCCTACAATCAATGTAGTCTCACTTGGTCGTTCGGTAGGATCAGAGTCCTTGCATCTGATCACGGGGGGCCCTAAAATCTCCTGTCCTAGCTGGTCTTCCCTGTCCTATGTCATGCACCAAGATTAACTAACATTGTTTCCCTACCATCCCATGCAATCCTCACTATGCCTAACACTAGACTCCATCCTATCTCTCAACCATCACCTCTGATACCATTCTGTCACGACCCCCTGCCACCATTGATGCCCCTCCTGAGCTGGCAATGGCGAAAGGGAGATAATGAACCCCGAGTCCCGCCTCCAGTAGGCCTCGGGTTGGTGACAAACACCAAGGGAATGAGTTTTCACAAATATGGGAGGCATTACCCTTTTTCTTATTTAAGTATCGGGAAATAGGACAAGTCAACCACTAAAAGGAAAAAGAACAATTGTATAGAAATAATCCCAAACCATTCCCACATGCATTTTAAACAATTTTATAACAAGGTACAAGTACAAGGAAGATCAACAGTACAATACCAAAAAAACAAGAGAACCACAACTGCAACATCTCCAACTGCCTGACTAGTAGGGTCCCGCACGGCCCTGGTAGTCCTCCTGGAAACCTGGAAGTAAACGTAGGGTGATTATACAAGTATACTCAGTAGGGAAACCTAAAGATCTAGTGCACAAGTGGGGAGACATCCTAATGTCCCGTGAGAACAGCAGAAGAAACCTAACACAGAAATCTATCCACCCAACCTCACCAGCCACACTCACCCAACACAATCACAATAGTTAGTAGTAGTATAAGAACAAGAGTATTGGGTACCCCGCACCATTTCCCATTAGTTAGGTGAATGTCCTAACGATGTCACACTCTCCCCACCCACACACACCTGGGCCTCACAACCACGTATCCCGCCCGCACACACCTGGGCCTCACAACCACACATCCTGCCCGCACACACCTGGGCCTCACCACCACGTATCCTGCCCGCACACACCTGGGCCTCACAACCACAAACACATCCCCGCCCGAAGACACCGGGGCCTCATCTCGAAGATTCTTGGGAACAGTAAAAGTAATAGAACTCTCGCCCAAAGACACCTGGGCCTGAAATCAAAACCTACTTGAGGATTATTAGGTGTAAGGTTGCCTCAAGACATTATAGCCTATAAGCATGCCTGAAGATTCTTAGGGCTAATCACCCCAATCAAAACCTACCTGAAGATTCTTGGGTGTAAGGTTGCCACAAGCCATCACAGCCTAGGGGAGAAGGAGCATGAAGGAGATAGTAACTATGGGAAAACACCCTCTCCCATGAAATGGGAGTGTTCGACACTATGTGATCAACATGGGTGCGGTGCGATAAAACAAAAAAGATACAGATATATATATATATAGAAACCAGTCGGCCCAACCTATGGCTTCTAAAAAGTGAAACTGAGCCTGTGCCTCGGCATTGCTACCACGAAGAATGCATTCCACAAACAACCCCAACCCCATTTAGGTTTTCACGTTTCACCAGAAATTAACTTATTTAGTTCCTTAACTACTGGGTAACTATCCACAACCATCCACTTCAAATGATCATAAAACATATCCCTTCCATCCAAAAAACATGTTAGGGAAACACAAGCAGCACAAAAAAACCCTTCTTAACAACCAACCAACCCATTGATTATTATTTCCATTTCATTACCAAGCCCCATCATTCATTAACTCTTCCATTTATTATTTAAACACAACCCAAAGTCCGTTCACATTCAACCCATATTGCAGCCCCGCTGCCAACCACCATAACCACAACACAAAGAAACCTGTACATCATCATCCCTTTAATACCATTTATCGTAGCCCCACTTCCCATCACCGACATAACATTCACACCAACCCACAACCAAGTCAACCGCAGCCCTGATGATCACCCGATCCACAACAACCCACAAAAACATCCCCCATCACATGGCACATTACCATGCCAACACCCACATGTCCATTATTCCATTTTGTTTAACTGGGGTGATCACACAAGGGTTCCATATTTTCATTTAATCACCCAACGTTACGTGATTATCCAATTTCCACATTCAACAGAGTTCCACTCACAAAAACGGTCTAGAAAGATAGGGCAACATTTAATTGCACAAGAAAAGGCCCCCAACGACCATGATTTTAAGTATGCATAAGCCTATTCATTTCACAACATAATATCACAGGATATAAAAGGTAAAGTTACAGCAATCACAAACTTCCCAACCCTGTTCTTTAACTAGTTATTATCTTTATTTAAAGGTTCAACCATTTCTCATGAAAACAAAAAGGATACCCACCCCGCATGTTGCACAAATTAGAGAGACGAAGGTAAAACCCCAACCTCAACAGGTTCTGGTCATAACTCGCCCACGGATCAACTTTAGAAGACGTCTGTCGGCGTCTCGGCAAAACCTCCTCGGGTGGAAGTCGGAGAGTAAAAGCCGAAGGTAAGACAACGGATCCAAGCTCGGAAGATCCGCCTCGTCGTTATGATCATGTGGCTACCGACGGATCATAAGTCGGAGCTCGGATGAAAAAGTTATGGAATAAAGAACCTTCGAGTCTCTTGAGAGAGCTCTGCTCAAAGGAGAGGGTAGGAGAGGTGTGAGTTGAAAGGAGGAGGGGACCCCTCCTTTTATAGTCATGAAAAGAAAAATTACACGGCGTGTACTTATGGTACACGGCGTGTACTCGACCATTTTCACACGGTCTCCATGCGGCCTCCAACGCAACTCCGCGGCCGTTGACTGGTCAACACACGGTTTGAAGGTAACGCATACACGTGGAAGGACGACACAGCATGTATATTGGACACACAGTGTGTACCCATTTATTGCACACGGTTGGGACATGGCTCCAACGCGGCACATAGTCGACGACTGGTCCACACACGGTAACATGTACGCGAGGAGGGACTACACGGCGTGTAGTACTAGACACACGGTGTGTACGCATTTTCGTCACCAGCAAGGGAACGGCCATCCACACGGGGTATGCCCAGCAAGAAGGTACACGTCGTGTACTCAAACTACACGGCGTGTAGTTTCAAAATTCTGGAATGTGTGGGAAAACTCCATCATACCCTCTAGAACACTTGTAGCCTTCTTTTTGACAAATGCATGGGCTGGAGAGGTACAAGCCATTACAATGCTTATGTTAATTAATTGGGGTTTTTAATCATTTATATTCAACACATCCCCTCTCGACCTTGTTGGGATCTCAAGCAAGGACAGAAATAATAATCATAGTATGTTATTTGATTATTTTAATTTTTTTCACCGTTAATCCTATATCTCATAGTCTAAGTAAAATATATTTTTAGAATATGATATATTTAAATTCCAGTAATTGTTGTATTCCTCAATGGCCACTATTATTTATTATAAACATTCATAAAAATTATATAAACTATAAAAATTACATATTACTTATTTCATCATCAATTTGTTATGTACTGTTATATTATTAAAATCAACAAATAAATATTAATTTTTTTTTAACCCACAGATTTTTATTTTATGTATTAAAAATTTTATACTTCCATCTTTGTGAAATGTTATTATGTATAAGCCTACAATTATTTATACAGACAATATATATATTCATTTACATATATTATCATGTGAAAATTTTTAAAAAATTTATTATAACATCCTTCGTAGGCTCATTCATTCAAATTTTATTATTTTATAATTCAAACATGGTTTAATTTAAAATAAATGATTTAAATGTTAATAGTTATTTTAAAAAACACTTTTCATCATTGTATAAATTTAAAAATTATTAAAAATTATTATTTAAATAATATATTTTTATTCATAATGTTTTTTTAAGAGTCTTTGAAATTATTTAATTATTTTCATATCTTAAAATACATAATTCTCTCTACACATGTCACTTTTGATTCCCATTACAAAATAATTAAATGAATTATGTTAAAACTTTTATTTAGTGGTTACCTTTTTTAAAAACTATATATTTTTATAATTTTAATATTCATTCCCTTGGTTTCATTATTTTCAATGGAAAATAGTATTTTCCTTTTTTCTTTAACTTTATCTATTTTAAATGAAAAAAGAGAGAATTTTATTCCATATTGTTTTTAATATATTATTTATAAATATATTAATTTTTTTCCATTTATCATAATATCATTCTGTTACGGTTGTCATTCAATAGAGAAATTCTCAAATGATACAATTATTAATATCTATATTTATGGATTATAATGATGTTTTAAGGATATTTTCATGAAACTCAATTATTTTCAATGGGTTAATAAATATCAAAAGGAATTATGGATGTTTCATTGTGACTTTTATAATGTATTGAATTCAATATGTGATTATTTTAGGGTTTGGATTTTTGAAATTGTATATGATTGTGGGTGTGTCTGTTATATTAATATTCTGTACTGGGTGATTTCGATATAGTTAACAATTTATAAATTACTGAAATGAAAATTATAGACACGAATAGATTTATGTAACTAAATTAAATATACAATTATAATTGTGCTATAAGAAAAAATATACTATTTTTAATAAGTTACAATTAATAAGTTATATTATTCTTGTGTGGGGTGAGTATAAATTTATGATATACCAAAATATCTCCATGGATATTAAATACTTGAAATGAGTTTTAATTGATTTCTTTGGAAATTTTATATTTCACATATATCGTCATTTTTTGAACAATATAATTATTGTCTTCATTTGAGCAAAATAAATATATCATTAGTCCTGAGATTTAAATTATTCTGAATAGGTTATTAATTTTTTACATTTTTTTCCATGCATAATGATTATGTTCTCAGACCTGTACAGTCACTATATTCTCACTTATGATATGTGATAGTTAATTACTATTTTTCCCTCATTGAGTGTTTGATCTCACCCTAATTATATTTCCATTTTCCCGTGTTATGAAAAATAAATTTATATATTTGATATGAATTCAAGGTTATCATATATAAATAATTTTTTCATAATTATTGAAGACTTTATATTAAATAATGATTTCATTTTTTAATGTGAAGAATGTCATTTTATGAGAATGAATTGGATTTTTTTAAATAAAGGGTTACCCCTAATTATAAGAAATAACAAAATTTAAAAGGAATGCAATATATAACTAACATAATCCTTATTATTGACATTATTATTATAGAATATTATCTTTTGATCACTTTAGTTGGAGTAAAAGATAATTTGTAAATTATATTTTTTAGTATACTATTTAGGTGTCTTGGAATAGGAAATTATAAATGATATTGTTGATGGAGTAAGTGATCATTTGGAGATTTTCCATCATGAAAAAACAAACTATAGAATTATACGTACTCTAGGGTTAATTCCTATTTTAAATTATTAATGATCTCAATTTAAATTAATTTTTTGTGTTCTAAATCATTTTAAATACATAACACATATTGTTTTTATAGACCTAATAAAAATATTTTCAATATTATCTAGACAATTTTTCTATGGGATTTATTGATTAAAACCTATTTTATTCAAATAAATAAAAGGATTATGGAAAATTTATATATATAATGGGTATAATTTGATATTATAAACTTCCTAAAAATCACTAAATGATTTACTTTTATATTTAGGGAATAATTCAAGAAACATGTGATATTAGAGATTGTATAGACTAAAGAACATATTTTATATCACAGTGTTCCTTAAAACATTACATTAATATGTCCATTTTTTATTTTCTTCTATTAGTTTAAAAAATGATGTAATTATCTATGAAGTGGTAAAGATTGAGAAGATTATTCCATAAAATAATTAAATATATGTCAATTAAGAGAGGCTTAATCCAATATGTAACTCCTCAACCCTAGTTACCTAGCGTCGGTACATTATTTTAATACAATGGCATGATTACTAGGAATCAAGTCTCGAAGGCCCGATCGGTTTAGCAGTCTTAGAAAAGAGATTGCATACATGAGTGTTACTTTACACTTTATAACATACAACACAACATAAATAATACATTATGAATGACATTATTCCCTTACCTTAACCCTAGATCTCAATAAAAATTCACTTCTAGGAATCCTAAGAAAAATAAAACATAGAAAGGGGTGAGCTCAGATGCTCAGTAAGGATAACAATATAGCGGAATCGTTCATAAATAAACATAAACATTTTAAAAAATGTATAATACTAAAACAAAATCCTCTTAAAATACAACTTCAGTATAATATGTCAAATATAAAATCAAATAATTCCATTTACTTATTCCCAAGGATATTCTACTAGTCGAATAATTACTTTCAATATCAATAGCCACTTTCATAATGATGGAATTCATAATGCCAAACTTCATAACAACGTAGTCAAGGCCTTGTGCCAAGACTACAAATAAAATTTTGTCAAGGCCTTGTTCCAAGACACTAGTTTGTCTAATGATACCTACTGATGCATCGAGGATCTATAGCAGGCTCCATCAGTCAATTACTATGTCCAATTCATTCTTCATATGAAAGGGTTTAAACATAACATATTAATTAATATTAAAACTAACATAGGAAATGTCGATACATTATTCCCAAACCATGAATGGTTTAAAAGTAACACATCCATAGTCAAACATATAAAAAAACCATCCATACAATATGGAAGATTTGAATCATAATAAATAAACTTTAAACAAGATTAAAATCCATCAATGGATGTTGATATAAATGTAAATTATTTCTAATATTCTTTGTGAGAAATATCCATTTTTCATAAAAACATTTAAAAATCACATAATTTAGAAAGGAAGACATTTAAAGGCATTTTTAATCAAATTGTCCCTAACTAGATTAATAAATTTAATAGTAATTAACATTTAAAAAACATTAATGTCCATATAAATAAATCCTAAAAACATTTTGAAAACATGGACATTAATGAGAATGATTTAGAAGAATAAATAATTAAAACATTTAAAATGATGTTTTAGTAAAAAATTCCCTTAAAAATAATCACTTTGAAAAATCGTTTATGAATCATGGACATGGATAATAAATAGGTCCCAGTAGATACTTATATAAAAATAACCTCAGATAATAATGAGATTGTGAAATTAACACTTACCATGTACTTTTCTTTAGTCGATGGTATGTTTAACCTCCTATATAAAGACCATAGTATGTTATTAAATTATAAATAAACCAAATTCATATTTATGATATCATACATGATTCATTTATGACTTTATACTACACATTTAAAAATAATTTCCATATTAAATTAACATTTCAGTTAATAATCGCTTTCCTTATGGTACGTGTTTTAACTTGTTACTGTTGATTGTATCATGTAGATCATGATTTAAATACATCCAAAATATAAAACATGATTTATATATCATATATATTTAGAAGATAAATATGTATAATAGACATATATATGAAATGGAAAACACCATTTATGGAGGCGGTAGGCCGTACGTATGCATAAATGTTGTTTCCGTTTTCATATCGTATTGAATGGAACTAACTGGATAAGATATATGTAGGTACATATATATATATATAGTTTCATTATAATATCATATATTAAATACTTATTAATTATATATATTTTATAATCACCATTGAATGGTGAATGTGGAAATGAATCTCATCGGGTCATTGAGACGGTAATCAATATGTACGCACAAGAAAAAATATCATTATATTGATGGTGAAATCGTATTTAATTGGATGGTATATCATATAAAAATAATCATTAACTTGTTATATATATTATTTACATCAGTTATTCTAATTATTATACCCATCCAAATAATAATGTGTTTGAATAACAAACCACACCACGATGTGGAGACGGTAATCCGTACGTACGCATGTACGGTGACTTTTTCATTTATAGGATTGATAGAATAATGAATATGATTGTAAATTTTTTATAATAACATAATAATATATATTATATACTAGATCTATAATTTTATAATGTAAAAATCAAATAATGATGAAGTGTAAGAAGAAAATAACATGAAATAGGTGATGAATTATTTACATGTTCTTTGGGTTTTTAATTTTGATTTGATTAAAAGGGCTCCATAGGTTGGATTTCTGACCAATGGAAGGCCTCTATGATTAATAGAAGAAAGTTGGGAGGATATTTGGGAAGGGTTTGGTCAAGACAAATGGCTTTGATGGTCTGAATTTGAGAGAATCTTATGTTGCCTTTTATAAGAGTGGTGAGCTACACCTTAGGGAAATATTGAAATATAAGTTTATAATAAAATAATTTTTTGTTTCTATTGGACCCAAAATGAATTATTTAAATTCTGATGTGGGGATGGGTCAACAGCCACTCAACCAATAGGTTTTATACAGGTTTGGGTAACTATATTAACCTTATCTTTTATATTTAAAACTTAATTAAATAGTTTGACATTTCCCATGCCTCTTTGTATTTTTATATTATATGGTTAATAAACTTACTATAAACATCCAAGAGATCCCCATGTGGTAAATTAATTATACACCTTTCATTATATGGCTGAACCTTATATTTTAAAGATTATTATATCGACCAATAATATTGTATTTAAAAAAAACACAATTGTGTCAATTTTGACATAATTTAATATTTGATATTTGATAAAGTCCTAACAACTTCATTACTTTGAACTAAATACATTTAATCAATCATAAATTTTCATGTTAACCTATAAAATTTTATTATGGAATCAAAACATTAAAATTATATTTATTTTAGTATTTATAATATCATTTACTTGATTGTTTCATTATTAAGGAAAATATTGCATCATTATTGTGTCATATATAAATATATTTATATTATGACAAAAAAATATAAATAAAATATCCTGAGGTAGAAAATATTTTTATATTTCTAATTAATATTTATAGTCCAATATATCAACATTATAACCTGAAATATATATATATATATATACTAAAAGATATTTTCTTTTGTTAGTTTTTGTCTTTACATTAGATTATTTAATGTAAAATGTCATTATCACTCCCATGTGGCTCCATGGGGACCCAAAATCGACCCAAGGATGCCCTTGGTCGGAAATGTATAAGAAAATAGGTTTAGGAAATGTGTTGGGGTAATCTAATATTATTATAATATTATTTTTTAACCATATTTACATCATTTACCCATTTAACCATAATAAATAAAATATTTATGGAAGTAAATATTCCTAATGTCTAAAAATAAAAGGGAAATATTTACAATATATGGACCTCTTAATACCAAATATGGAATCCAATTTTCCAAATTCAAAACATAGTAGTGGAAAAAATTAATTTAAAATTAATTCATGTTGTCAAAACAAAAAATGTGTTTTTTTAAATAATAACTATCAAAAGATTGACACTTGTTTATGTCAAATTTAAATGTGAAAACACTTATAATGATAAAAATTGTATTAAATTATAAAAATATAATCTAATTATACTTCTAAAACATTCAAATGAATAATTTATCACTATTAATTATTTCAATTAAAATAAGTTGTTTTTAATTAAAATTTAGTAATTTTCACTATTCATCAAAACATAAAAGTTATCAGAAAATTACTATAAATTTACCCAAACTGAATTTTTATGTCCTGATTCAAAATAAAAACATTAATTTTTCAATTTGAATATATAAACGTGTCAAATATTAGATTTAAAAAGGGTTCTGTTTTAAAATGCATTAAATTTTCATTTTTTTAAAAATACTTGTTTTTTCTGAAAAAAAAAATGAATTTGTTCTTACATTATTTCTTAGAAACTTATTATATAGATTATAAAATTATAAGGATTGTATAAAGTTCAAAATTCAGTTAATACTATTCATAACTGCTTTTGAATAGCTAGTTTGGTAATTCATTTTGTGCTTGAACTCGGTGTTGCATATAGTTGAAGTTATTGAATTACATTGATGAAAATAATGTACTATAAAATCATGGGGTGTTACATTCTCCCCTAATTCAATAAATTGTGTCCTAGAAATTTGATATTGTTCTTAATAATTAAAAGGTCAAAAAGAAAAAATACCTTTGTGGAAAAACCCACATCGGAAATTGGGTTAATAAAATTTATTCTTAATAAGAGGAAAGCGGAAATAAAAGGGTCACTACAAAACAATGATCTCAATTAGGATAACATTTTTTGATATTATGGAAACAAAATTTGGGGAAAAAGTAAAATATATATAGGGAGTGATTGAGGTCATCAATCACAAACAGGTGTAAATTTAGGTGCCTCAAATCCATTAATCGACGATGATTCAAAATACCATCAATTTAACAAAACATAAGGTATTTGGATAACACATTTTTGGTTTTAAGATCTATTCCGTAAAGATTAAGAAATAATTTAAAAATATAATAAGAGGATATATTTATATATATATATATACTTGATAAGTATAGTTTCATCCTTCAACTAATTCAAACCACAAACTCATCTTTCACTCCAAAAGATTTCAAAAGAAAATTCTATTTATCATAATCATATAGGGTTTCATAAATAATGAATTTATAATTTACCTATGAGAAAATTTATAAAAATAAGATTATAAAATCTATGGACTTCACGTATTCTAGTGGTAGGTGATAAATCCCAATCACACTATAGTTGTGGGTTCGATTCCCGCAGCTTTTTCTGACATGACGGATTGTCAAACTATATGAGTGTTGTCCTTTTTAGTATAATCTAAAAATAACCACAAAAATAATATACAATTTCAATATTAATTAATTCCATATATTTGAATTATACAAAATACATCTAACCAAACTCAGAGTCCATAATTTATAAGGATGTTAAACACAATGAAGATCCTTTTTCCATTTAATAACATGTGAATACCTTCATCATGTATTCTTTTAAAACATGGTAACACCCTGAATTACTGTAAAACCATATTGATTACTTTCATGATCCCTTATTCTTTATAGAGTAATGGATATACTCCTTATATGAAAAAATGATTTAAACTCAAACAATGATGGAATATACAAACCATTAATGAGTTCCAAGGAAGACCATAATATCAAATATAATTTATCCAAATAAACCATCTCTTAATCCAAAATTACTACCTAAGTATTAGGTCTATATTAAGGTTTATCTTTCCTCCAACAATGTATTTTCCAAACATTTTAACGTATTGTTGAGTCACTTTTCATAGAGTCATATAATCTAAAATTATAAATAAAATAGTATAGTAGTACAATCGTTATTTATTTACACAATTAATATAACATGTACATCATTGATACAACACTTAAATGACATAAAACATTAATAACAACATAAGAACTCTTAATCATTCTTCTTTATCTTTAGTAGTATCATAACATTATTATTCTCCAATAGCAGCATTTCGAGTATACACTGATGATTTGGACATTGATTAACGAAGTGTCCCAACTCCTTACAGATAAATCATTGTACATTTGAAACCTTTTTCTTACCCTTACAATCACGTACTTGGTGTCCTTTTTCCCCACACATATAACAAACTCCCATTTATTTCAAGCATTTACCAATGTGATTATTTCCTCATTTATTAGATATGGTAAAATCTTTCTTTCCACTCTTTCCTTTATCCATCTTTCTCTCTACCATCTTTTTCTTCTCTTGCTTCCCTTCAAAGCCACAAGACTCAAATAATTCTTTACATATCATTATAACACATGATATTATTTCTTCATATGATGAGATATCATGGGATACTACTTACCTTTTAACTATTTTATTAATTCCATAAATGATATGAAACTTCTTACACTTTTGATCATACGTATTGTTGGAGTTCTCATACCTTCTCTTGGGATACATTTCTAAACAATGGCACACAATTGGTCAATTTTTGAATTGCTATTCATAATTCCAAACGTGTAAAATAACTAAGGTAAATTAAATTGGTTATAGATATAATCCATAATCATAAAAAAAATTTTGAGGATGTATATACTCATAAACCCTTCGTAGTGGTTTGTAATGAAAATGGGAATTATCCTAAGATTATCTCATGGGAGTGTTGTAACCAAGAGTGCAGCAATGCCCATTGTTGTGCAACAGTTCCCATATGAGTCTAGATCAATGCAGTTTTTTCAGGTTTTACACTTAGGTACATCTATGCCAGATCTGCCTCTACCTTCTCATATATAGATAGGGATTTATTTCTTGGAAAACTCAAAAATCCCTACAGTTCCAAAATTCTATGAAGTTCTTCTATACTAATCCTAAAATTCTATCATATGGTTGTTTTCTCTAATCAAAGTTTTTCTAAATCTTGTTTCCTAGATTATTAATAAACATCCTCTTATACCAACTATAACACCCCGACCCTAGTTACCCAGATTCGATGAATTATTTTAATACATTGGTATGATTACAATGAATCAAGTCCTGACGACTCAATCGGTTTAGTAGTCTAGGGAAATAGATTACATACATGAATGTTGCATTATACTTTATAACATAAAACACAACATAAATAATCCTTTATGGATTCCATTATTCCATTACATTAACCCCACATCTCAATCTCAATACACTTCTTAGAATCCTAAGAAATATAAAACAAAGAAAGGGGTGAGCTTAGATTCTAAGTAAGGATAACAATATAGCATAATCATTCCTAAATAATCATAAACATTTAATGAAATGTATAATACAAAAAAATCCTTTTAAAATTAAACATCATTATAATATAGAAAATATAAAATCACATAATTCCATTTACGTATTCACATGGATATCAACTATAAGAATAATCACATGCAATATCAATATCCACTTTCATAATGATGGAATTCATAATTCTAGACTTCAAAACCATATAGTCCATGCCTTGTGCCAAGTATAAAATTAAGATTTTATCAAAGCCTTATTCCAAGACACAGGTTTGTCTCATATGAACTACCGTTGCATTGATATGCTATAGAGGCCTGCACCCATCACTTACTAAGTACAATGCATTCATCATATTAAAAGGTTTAAACATAACATAACCATTCGTATTAAAACTAGAATACAAAATATCAATAAATTATCCACAAACCCTGAATGGTATAAAAATAACACATCCACGGTCAAGAATATCACAAAAACTTCATTACATTATGGATGCATTGTATCGTAATATATCAACTTCAAACGAATTTATAATCCATCAAAGGATATTGATATATATGTGAATTATTTTTAAAATGCTTTGTGAGAAATATACCTTTTCCATAAAAACATTTAAAAGTCACCCAATTTTGGAAGAAAGAAATTTAAAGACATTTTTGAATCAAATTTTTTCCATATCACATTGAATCCATTGATAGTAATTAATATTTAAAAAACATTCATGTCCATATAAATAAATCCTTAAACCCCATTATGAAAACATGGACTTTGGTGAGAATGATTTAGAAGAATAAATATTTAAAACATTTAAAATGATTTTATAGTAAAACATTACCTTAAAAAGAATCCATTTGAAAACTATTTTATTAAACATGTACATGGATAATAAATATTTCCCAGTAGATACTTTCGTAAAAACAACCTCGGATAATAAAGAGATTGTGGAATTAACCAACACCTTGTACTTTCCTTTAGTTGTGGGTACCTTTAACCACTTGTATAAAGACTGTAGTATGTAATAAAATTATAACAGAACCATATTAATATCTATGAAAACTTACATGATTAATTTATGACTTTATACAACCCATATAATAATAATTTCCATGTTAAATTAACATTTTGGTTAATAATCGCTTTCCTTATCATACGTGTTTTATCTTGTTACTCTTGATTGTATCACATAGATCCTGAATTAAATACTTTCAAAATATAAAACATGATTTATATATAAAATATATTTAGAAAAAAAATATTTATAAAAGAAATATATATATGAAATGGAAAACACCGTTTATGGAGTCGGTAGGCCCTACGTACGCATAAATGTTGTTTCCATTTTCATATCGTATTGAATGGAACTAAGTGAATAAGATATATGAAAGTACATATATATATATATATATATCTAGTCACATTATTATGTTATATATTACATAATTATTAATGAAATATATTTTCAATCTTCATTGAATGGTGAACGTGGAAATGAATGTCATCGCGTCGTGGAGACGGTAATCTTTACATACGCATGACCGATATTATCATTATATTGATGGATAAATAGTATGAAATTGGATGGTATATCATATATAAATAATCATTAACATGTTATATTTATTATTTTCATCAGTTATAATCATTATTATAAAAATCTAATTAACGATGATTTTGAATTACAAACCACACCACGACGTGGATACGGTAATCCGTACATACGCACGTATGGTGACTTTTCAATTTATAGGATGGACAGAATAATGAATATGTTTGTACCATTTTTATAATAACATCATATTATATAGATGATACTGGGGTTATTATTTAATAATGGAAACAAAAAAGAAAGAGGAAGTGGATAAGAAGAGAATTTGAAAGAGGTGATGAAATATTTACCTCTTCTTCGGGTTCTAATTTTTTATTTGATAAAAAGGGCTCCATAGGTTGGTATTCTTACCAATAGAAGACCTCTAGGATGAAGTGAGGAATTTTGGGAAGATATTTTTGTAGGGTTTGGCTGATCCAAATGTCTTTTAAGGTGTTAATTTTAGAGAAGGGGAAGTGCCCTTTTAAAAGAGGGGTGAGGGGAATCTTAGGAAATGATTGAAATATTATTTTATAATAAAATAATTATCAGTTTCTAAAGGCTAAAAAATGATTTATTTTAATTATTTGGTGGGAATGGGTCGAAAAACACTAAACCACTAGGTTTTAGACAGGTTTGGATAACAATATTAACCTTATCTTTTTTTTTGTAACTCTTAGTATAATAGTTTTAGATTTACCATGACTCTTTGTATTTTTATATTGTATGGTACATAAACATACAATAAACATCCAAGATAACTCCAAGTGGTTAATTAATGATACATCTATCATTATATAAGTACTTTGGCAGATCCTTAGATTTTTAGGATTATTATATCAACCAATAATATTCAATTTTTTTAAAAAAATTCATTTATGTCAATTTTGACATTATTTAATAATTTATTTTTGATAATTACCTAACAACATCATTACATAAATATAAATACCTTTAATCAACCCTAACAAGTCATATTACACTATAAAATATTTTATGGCCTTAAAACGTTAAAATTATATTTAATTTATTATTTATAATATCATTTATTTGATTGTTTCATTAATAAGGAAAATACTACATAATTATAGTGTCATATATAAATTTATTTATTTTATGCCTAAATGTGATAAATAAAATATAATGATATAGTAAATCATTTTATCTCTATAATGACTATATATAGTAGAATACATAAATTATGTAACCTCATCTAAAAATTGTTTTACTAAAAGATCTTTTTTTATGTTATTTTGGTCCTTACATTATATTATTAAATATAAAATGTCATTATCACTTTAAAGTGCCTCCATGGGGTCCCCATATCGACCCAAGGATACCCATGGTCGGAAATGTATCAAAAAATAGGGATAGGACACTTTTTAGGGTAGTTTAATATTATTATAATATTATTTTTTATCCTTATTTACTGGATTAACCCCTTTAACCACGATAAATAAAATATTTACTGAAGTAAATATTCCAAATTTTTAAAAATAAATGTTACATATTTACAAAATTAGGGCCTCCTGATTCCAAATTTTGAGTCCATTTTTCCAAATTTGAAACACAAAAGTGGAATAAATTATTTTAAAATTAATTGATGTTCTTAAAACAAAACTTGTGTTTTTATGAAATAATAAATATCAAATGATTGACTCTTGTTTACGTTAAATTTAAATGTGAAATTATTTATAATGAACTACATTGTATTATTTTTTAAAAATATAATATAATTATACTACCAAAACATTAAAATGAATAATTTGTCAATATTAATTATTTCGATTAAAAAAGTTTATTTTAGTTAAAATATCGTAATTTTCACTATTTATCAAAATATGAAAGTTATAATAGGAGTACCAAAAATTTATCTAAAATAAATTTTTATTTCCTGGTTCTAAAGAAGAAGTTTATTTTGTCAAAGTTAATATATAAATGTATCATATATTATATTTAAATGGTTTTCTCTATTAAAGGTCTTTAAAATTACATTTTTCTGAGAAATACTTCATTTATTTGAAAAAAATGTATATGTTGATAAATTATGTCTATGAAAATCATAATATATATTCTAAAATTATAAGGATTATATAAAGTTCAAAATTCAATTAATACAATTCATAATCGCTTTTGAACAGCTAGTTGTTAAGTCGGTGTGCGCTTGAACTCAGTGTTGCGTGTAGGGCAAGTTATTGAATTACATTGAAGAAATAATGTGCTATGAAATCTTGTGGTGTTACACTCTATATATTTTGATCTTACAAAATCTATCTAACAATAGTTCCTTGTTTTATGATTTATTGTGAATTTTATTTAGAGGGGTTCAAATATAGACTGATTGGATGGTAACCTATTGTTTTATATATCTCACATTATATGATAGCAATTATATATCTCATGTTTGGGGAAATGTTATTGTGGTTCATATGATGAAGTGTTCATGACACAATTTCTTTGATGCGATTTTTTTATATAGTCACAAAAAATAATTAAATATGTTTTATCTTATTAATAAAATATCTTCTGAGTATTATATGTGTTTATTACATATAATTATTCTAATTTTTATTTATTTATACCTAATGATTGGAAATTAGATTGATGAATAACCCAACTGTAATATAAAGATGTAGGTGGAACTTTAGTTTAATTATGAGTTGAAGTTGATATTCCATATATCAATGATTTTATAGGATGTGAAGAACCTTGTGATAAAGAAATTGGATACTCATAAAATCACATATTTATAAGTGGATTTTGTAAGGGAGTGTTTCTATTTATATATGGACTATTGTGTGATGAGTGTGGAAATATATAATTTATTTCTAAATACATGTATTGTGATGATTCAATCATATATATTCATATATATGAGTTACTAAAAAATAAAATGATGAATGATTTTATATAGTATTCCCATACCACTTGATGGTTGAAAAACATTTTTTAATAATGATGTATAATAGCACACAACAACAATTTTGGTGGTTGAAAATAAATAAAGATATCACAAGATTTATTTCAATGTTCATGTCTTATAATCTAGTTAAGGTACTCCACTAATAAACATTGGGTCTTCTATAACTAAATTTGACTGACAAATTGTAATTTGAAGAAGTAATTATGTACATAGTGATTGGGATTTCCATATATTTCCCTCAGGGAGACATGATTTGAGTTATTAATGAATAATTGGAAAAAATTTCATTGATTATATCAGTAATATAATAATAAATATTTAATTGAATAATTGTGTTATAAATATGAGATATTATATGAATACACGGGGTTTCTATATTTACATTTTGAAATGATGATATGGGATTCATGCCTAATTTTCGAAAGATACATTAGTAATAATTTGGTACTCTATTGAGTATAGTGTGTCATTCTCAAACTAATAGATATGTTGAGAATAATATAGTTATTTTAAATGACATTTTGTTTGAATATTTATTATATTTTAGTCAATCCATGGAATATAATTTCATTATGATAGGGTTTTCTTATATAATATCTATAAAACATCAATTCAAATAGTACCGATTAATGTACATTATAAATTTTTGTTTCATTATCTCTTGTAAAATTATGTGGTCAGAGAGTTTGTAACTGTTATATTGAGACAAATAACATAGAGTTCATTGCATGTATATATATATATTCCAAATTTTTTTAATATCTCTTAATATATAAAATATTATTTTTTATTTTTTGAGACTAAAAAAGTGGGTTTGTGTGATATTTCTCGTTATGGATTTTTTTAGAGTTTTATTATCACCTAAACAGTTTATTATCTATGAAATATTATTTTTCTATATTAAAAATATAAAATTTTAATTTTAATCAATTTTATACCATTTTTTAAAACATAAGAATGGTGATTCATCTTGTGGAATTTTAGTACTAAATGATATTTTTTTGTAATTTTGGTTTTATATTCAATATTCATTACTTTTATACATTATGTATCATATGTATGAAGATAATATTTTATCCGTAGTTATTATTAAATATTTATTGGTAATATTATGGATCTAAATCATGTGTATAAAAAATGTAAGAATTTTTCTATATTTAACATCTTATATAAATTTTTTCATCACGTGTATTGAAACTATTGTGCCTAAAAATCCGTAAAATTGAATTCTGTTTTCCGAAAAATAAAATAATATATAGTGAGTTACAATTTTATTAATAAGCATACACAATATTTATATTATGTTTCTTCATAGAGTAAAATATTATTGACAAGATTATTTCCCTTTTTTAAAATATCATTCATATTTTTCAGAAACATATTCAAAATCTATAAAAAATCAATTTTGATTTAATTTTAGTTATTTCAGAAAGTGATAATTTATTAAGAATTTAAATTTTTAACACCATAGTATTTTTTAAAGCTTATGGATTTTTGGGGTTTATTGTCCAAAAAAAATTAAATTTCTATATTATTTTATTTTAAAAGACTTATGGTATTTAATTTTATTTTCTAATGTATTTTAAAATGACATTAAAACATATATATATTTTGAAATAATGTATAATAAAAAATAAACATCCATATATATTGATATATCTTAGAAAATTAAGTATCATTTGAATAAAACTAATATACATGATGTGGTCTGTATTACCTTAAAAAAGTTATAATTTCATAGGAGAATCATATATATCGTTTGAAAATCATTGATTATATTATAAACATTTTTTCATATTTAAAAATTTTATTGATTGAATTTATAATTTTATTGAATAATTGTCTTCATAAATATGGAAAAATATCTATGTTTCAGACTTATCTAGATTCATATTACATTTGTTAATATTCATATTTTAAAATAATTATCTTGTGGAAACAACTTGAAGAATTTTTTACTATTATAAAGACTATATAATTTACTTTTCATGTAGAATAATGACTCTTCTCAACATTGTATTTGAATATTACAAAAATTATCCTATGATATTTTTCATAATTTTTTATTTCAATTTAATGGATTTTATTATGATGGTATTTTTATCCTTATGAAGATGATATTACTAAATACTTTCTAAGGAAACCGATGATTTCTAGTTTATAAAGTAATCATTATTATTTTTATCCATTTAATGTATGTCAAATAAAAAAAATACATTGTATTAATTGATTTTTATAAACTCCTATTTCTGTTATATTATTAGATAATATATTTAATATCTGATTCTCTTTATAGATATATTTTCAAGTATGTATAATTCTATAAAAAATCTTACAAAAAATATAAATAGATAGATATGATCAATTATTTTATTTTCATCGTGATGTGTTGGTTCATCTGATGGACTATTTTTTTATAGATATATAGTTTTAAATGTGTCTAATTTTTCATTACTATATTTAAAAAACCCAAAATTTTGATAAATAGATAATTTTTTTCCATTAATGGGTATATAAAATCATTTACTATCCAAATATTCAAACTATTTGTCATTATTTAGAAACCCTTAGGATTGACAAGTTATTTAGTTATTTAGAAATAATAACTAAAGGATTAATAAAATTTATACAAATTATTTAATATTTTTTATGAAATATTCTATATATAGACTATCAAAATAGAAAAACAGTGATCACTAATGAGTCCTCATCATGTTTAACATATATATTTCATGATCAAGACATATGAACATTATTCAAATTTATATTATGTTTTTCAAATTACTATTTTTTATATATTATATTTATATATTTTTTATCTAGTCTGTAATTCAAATAGTGTTTATAATGTTTTAAACCCTTTAAAATATAGATAATAATATAATTTTCTTATCTATGGGAGTATGGATAATTTAATAATAGATGTATAAAATCATTGATATAATCTACTATTAAAAATATTTTTGTTCTTTCTTTTATTTCCACATTATATACTTTATAAATTTTGACTAGTAATTTAACATTACATATTTTACCCAAATATTAATATTTTTTCAAATTAATTAGATGTTATTGTAAAGTCCCATAATTTACATTTAAATTTTTTAAAATATATGGGAATTTTTTGAGTCCGTAGTTTCTTACGGTGCATTATTCCGAGGCCCAGAGTGCCCAAAATGATCCGTCGAAGTTTGGTTAAGCATAAATTAACGTGTGTAAGTAGTTTTCCTGAAAAATTTGGATAACTCATAATTGGTTACTCGGATCAGAAATCTGATGGCACCGTTGTGCTAATGATGGTGGGTTTACCCTAGGTGTATCTTAAGTTTAGTCAGTGTGGGCCTCTAGAAAAAGTTAGTTTTTTTGCAGCAAATAATATAATTAATTAACCATTATTTTGTTGTAAAATTCATAACTTCTAAACGGTAGCCCGGATTGAAAATCCGAGAGTACGGTTGGGTTTTTTGGGGTGTTTTTCACCTAGGAAAAGCCTAACCTCAACCGCAGTGGGTCGCGGGTGACTTATAATAATTTTCCAAACCTTTTTTCAGGTACGTTTAGAAGACGCGCGAGCAGCATTTTATAACTTTCAAACCATTGCTCGGAATTGAAATATGAGGGCACCATTGAACTCGTAATGCCAATATTCTCTTAAGAATACTATCACCTTGATGGTGGATGGTCGAGAATAAATGTTAGTTTTTGGATTTTTTTTAAATGAATAAATAAAGTGTAGCGACATATTATTTTATTCCAGTAGCCATTTGAGTGCAGGTAGTTGGAACATACACTTGGGAGTTTTTGGTGGGACCACCACATCATGAACTCCAATGAGAGGTTATGGTGGTGGGGCCTACCCTAACCCAAACTTCCATGTGAGGTTAAATGTGGTGGGGACCACATCAGGCCACCCGACCCCTATTAATGGGGGGAGACCATAACCTCTCAACTCCCCCTATTAATGGTGCCACCACCACCCCATTTAATGGCCAAAACCGCATCATTGAAATTGTGGAATCTCCCTTAATTAATTGTTCCAACACAAGTGAATAAATTAAGGGGAGTCTCTTGACATCCTCCAAATTAATTGTGAGACCCCTCCTGCGATTAATTTGGTGGAGCTGGGTTAATTAATTCTACCAATGAATTACGTGCCAATGTGATTTTATAAAAACACTCCCTCTCCTATATAAAGGAATCTTGGGGGATGGTTTTGGGATGGATTCATCAAGCATTAAAATTCTTGTGAAGAGATTTGTTGCCCAACACTTGGAGGATTACGCCCCTCACAATGAATAACGCAAAGAATGGGAAGAATGTCAGTGACGATATTCTTCTTCGACCTTCTTCCTCAGACCCCTTCGATGTGGGACGTCGTCTTCTACCACGGATCGATGGACAACCAACCATGATTTCAATGAATGACCACCCATTAATCAAAAGTTTAGTGTTTTCATTTCATGAAGTTGTTAAACATTTCTTATCCACTTCACCGGATAGAAAGGGTTTGTTTCGGGCATGTTTTAATCAACTGCATATCTCATGGAGCCATTTTATTTCTCCTCTAAACAAGGAGGATATGGGACAACCTAACATGGCCTGACATCATCCATCACTCTACTTTCTTATGATTCTCTATGACATAGTGATGAGGTGATGGCGATGAAAGCGAAAAAAACATAGTTTGAGCTTCCCGCGACCTCCAAGAATCATGCCACACCCATGGCGCACTGATGCCCCAGACTGATCCCCGCCGTGCCCCTGACGGTGCACTCCCGGTGCCCCGTGCCCCTACAGGCGCACTCCCAGTTCCCCCGTGCCTCATGCCAACACACTCCTGGAACCCCACGCCCCTGACAGCGTGCTCCTGGCATCCCGTAGATGGTGAGCTCCCGGCGCCGCGCGCCCCCTGCCGACACGCTCCCATCACCCCGCACCCCTTCCGACGCGATCCCGGTGCACCGCGCCCCCTACTGGTGCACTCCCGGTTCCCCACGCCCCTGCTAGCATGCTCCTGACGCCCCGCGCCCCTACCGGTGCACTTCCTGGCACCTCGCACCCATGCCGGCATGCTTCCCGGTGACCAGTGCCCCCTGCCGGCGCACTGCTCCCCAACCCTACTCCTACCACGACCTACCTGGTCCACCTGGAGCCTCTCAGAGACAAGTCGGTCGGCCCTCGCCCCGCACGGCCTGCCTGCTGGCCTCTCAGCCACTGGCCTCCCGAGCAGACCCATGGCGTCCCTCGCGATGTCGCTGGCCGAATCGGCTCAGTCTCTTGGGTCCGGATATCGAGCCGCCTACGTGGTGACTAATGGGCCGAACATCCCTTACGGTCTGCTGGGCCGATCCGACCAGACTGGGTAAAATATTAGCATGCTGACCCACCCAATGGGTGAGGTCTGACCCAATGAGTCTGACCGGGTCGACCTAGACCGGTTCAGTCTGGAATGGTTTGGTTCGAGTGGGTCCGACCAGGTCGGACCGGACCTGGGCCCATTACTGACCCATTTACCTTCTTGGTCCATATCTTTGGCATTGGACGTTCATTTGACGAACCATATGCAGCGCTAGTATTCTTCCTGCATAAACATCCCTTTGAATATACCCCACTGGAGTCAGGATATAGTTGAGTCACGGTCAGGTTGGTTCGTACATGAGTCCAACCAAACCCCTGGCACTAAAATGCAAGTAACTCACAGAATGGGCATCCGATTAACATGCCATGTATTGTGTTGAGACCCCTATGACGTGGAGGTCCTTTGAGACACATCCACATAAGACTTCCTACCACTATGAGTATCTAACTATAGCTCTTGGAAGGGATCCTCCCTTAGATGAGCATACGGAGTGCGGTGACCTAGATGATGTAGACCTGATGACTGCTTGACCAATTCAACTCATAGTGATTCAACTAGCCTAGTGGACGGAGTACCCAGATTGGTGGTAGACCCATTGTGGATGGAGCTCCTGGTTTGGCAGCAGACCCGTGGTACTCGACAGGAGGAGTACCTCCTACGGCTATTAGGGGGAGCGCCCAGTTTGGGAGAAAACCCATAGTACTTGATTGGAGGAGAACCTCAGCAGTCTAAGGTTAGTGAGTAGCGCCTTGGAGTCGCGACAGGGCCACTATAATTGATAGAGGAGGAGTTCTCCAACATCAATGGTTTAGGTAATAAAAATCATGGTTTTATCTGAGTCAATGCAATGTATGTTTTCCTCATGATTAAGATGGGTTACTTGATAACATAGGTATATGTATGGGAATATACCTAAGTAATGGTTATCCATTGAAATCATATGTTGTGGTTTTTCCTTCTTGGATTTTGTGAGACCTTGAGGGTCTTTGGGTCGCTACTAAGTATCATTATAATCACCCCTGCATGGCCTATGCCCGCACCTAATTTTGTTGGATACAGACAACGGACATCGTTGAAAGAGGCCGAGAGCACCAGGATTAGACAGTACCCAGAGGAGGACCTTACGAGGTATCGATAGTTGGTGGAGTCTGACGGACATGGAATATTGAGGAGGCCATCTGTACCTACCCCTCAGAGAGGAACCCTGAAGGACGATCCAAAAGCTGCTTTCACCTTTCATCTATTTGTACCTTTGTAGTTGTACTGGATTTCAGTTGTATTTATACTTTACAATTGGGATTTTATTCTGTCCCCTTTACTTTCAGTACACTTTTTATACAACTTTTTCTTAGTGTTTTATTCTTTTTATACTCCGGTTGTGTGTGTATACTTTTTATAATGGAAATTCCTTCCTAGCTTAGGTATTTACGTCGTTGGTGCTAGTCGTTAGCCCCTGGCCTATGGAAGGTGGGTTTGCGGTAGTCACGATATGGGTCCTGGGGGACAGATCATGACAAATTGGTATCAGAGGAGTCAGTTCTACTAAAGAACGTAGGAATCTGAAATTTTCTTTCTATGAAGCAATATTGTTTAGGGTACTGAGTGTGGTTTTCAGTTCACGGATTCCGGTGTTGGTGTGGTGGATGACGTATCCATACACCAAGACCCTGACTACTGATTTCCAACTTAGTACACGAAAACACTAATTACATGTGTGTTTTAAAAAGTTTTCATTATGTCTTCTCCCTAGGTATAGTCTTTTGAATGTGTCGCATCTGTTTCTTATAGGATGCCTCCCCACAGACATCCAGTTAGTGTTCTGGGAGAGTACATGATGATGGACCAACAAGCGATGAGGCTCCGGTTCAAGGGCCTCTTACTATGTTGGCACCTTCGGGTGGTGTACTAGCAGCAGCACCACCTGTTGGGTAGTAGATTCCAGCAGCCGCACTGGAAGACGATGCACGCCAACAGATCGCATTTCAAGAGTTCCGGCAACAAAGGCCTTCAAGGTTACGAGGCACGACAGATTCCCTGGAATTAAAGGATTGACTGGAGGCATTTTCTAGAGTTCTCCGCCTAGTTGAGACACCAGTAGAAAAGATTGTGATATTATCTACTAGTATTTCCCAGTGAGTGACCATGAGTTTGGTCCACATAATTGTGACACATTGGTATGTGGACCTTTACCCGAGATTGTACCTTCGGGTATTGTGTAAGATATATCATGGCATGTTGGTCAGGAGTTTCAACCAGCAGTACTGGTTGATGACTCATGTAGGCTTAGTTCCTTACACGTGTTTTAGAATCAGATACCCCTCAGGTTCCAAGGTGAGCCCGACATATAGAAGGATGAATACTGGCCTGAGGGGGTGGCTGAGAGTTCTCTATAACTTCTACATCTTGCGCATGATGACATGTGGGTAGATGAGTATTCATCGAGGCGCAATGATCATTCCTGTTACACAATAAATATGATACGATCAATGCTTCGAAACATGGACCTCCGAGTGATATGTGATTAGGGAAATCTGAACCAGCACTTTCTTTTTCCTCTGTGCATTCCTACCTATGATAGGATTCTAGAGATAACCTTTAAGGTTGAATGTTCTTTGGATGAGGGGATATAGCCAGTTAATGTTAGAAGTGGGAAAGCAGGAAACTAGCGCCACTCTCAGAGACTTAGGCATGTAAACTATTTCATAAATAGGATGTAATTGGGATAGATGAATCTATAGGGTAGTAGATGTGGAAGTAGAGATAGAAGAGTTTCTTTATGTGAGTACATTTTGACCTGTTACAACCACCCACCATTCTAGTCCATTCCAGGATCAGGGAGCTGGATGACAGAGGAAGAGAATGGTTGCATGTGGTCATAGAGTGTGACCCAAGGGGTCTAGGAATGATTTGAGGTACGAACTGTGTCTACTAATAGTTGTCATATAAATAGACATAGGTACCAATAAATCCTTCCTTCTACAAATCTTGTCCCAGGACTAGATTTTCCAGTTAAACCGTTGACTTGACCCTCCCATCTGGAGATACAATAGGGAGGAGACTCAATAATCACACTTATGCTGATGGTGTGATCTGACCCTTAAGGTGAGAGTTTCAGTTCAAACCTCTTGGTGACAGTGACAAGGCCATATGACTTTATTTTGGGTATAGACTGGGAAACCATTTTTCATACACAGATTGACTGTATTAGACAAAAAGTTTGTGGTTTATCTACAATTTTGACATGAGGTTTTCCTTAGTCAGTGAAAAATGAACCCCAGGTAACGCATGATAAATTCATGCATAGGAGGGTGCACCCGATTACTCTTTAGTCGGTTAGCCTTACCCTCATGGAATCTTGAGTTTTTAGTTTTCGGTTCCTCCAGGACTATGACTTCAAGATAGTATATACTCATGGGAAGGGAAATGTTGTTGCAGATGTGCTCAGCAGGAGGACTGATATAGATCTTCTAGGTGAGGCGACAGAGTAGCTGGTTTCCTTACATGATATCCTTTGTGGATAGGGATGGAGAATCATTTATACAGTCTCTTACAGTCACTCCACCCATTCATCATAAAGTTAGGGTGGCACAACATGGAGATGCTGACTGAGAGACGCGACTTGCTCATATATCCATAGAGTAGGCACATGATAAATTTTATGAAGGTGGGGAGCACGTCATCCTTTTCAAAGGACATACCATGGTACCAGTTGCACTTCAGAAGGAATTGCTGATAATGTTCCACAATTCCCCACTAGCGGTACATCAAAGAGTGGAGAGGATGTACCAGGACCATTGACGACAGCACTGGTTGTCATGTATGAATAAGGTGGTAGTAGAGTTTGTCTCATGGTGCCTCACTTGTCAGCAAATGAAGGTAGAGAAACAAGTACCAGCAGGCTTGGTTTATCCTTTAGAGGTCCAATAGTGGAAGTGGGATGGGATATCCCTGGAATTCGTGATGGTTCTTCCATGTACATCCAGGATTCACGACATGATTTGGGTGATTATTGGTTGACTCACCAAGTCATCCCACTTCCTATCAATTAGATTGCAGGGTTCAGTAGAGATATTGGGATGACTCTATGTGTAGGAGATAGTGTGTTTACATGGAGTACCTTCTTCTATTGTCTCTGGTCGTGACACACGGTTTAATTCTCGACTATGGAAGGGGTTGTAGGAGGCCTTCGGGATACTGCTTCACTTGAACACTGACTTCCATCCTCATACAGATGGTCATTCTGAGTGAACTATTCCGACCCTCAAGTACATGCATTGTGCATATGTCCCTGACTTTGGTCACAACAATGAGGACCACTTACCTTTGGTGGAGTTTTCCTACAACAACATCTATCACTCCACCATCAGTATGGAACCTTTCGAGGCGTTGTACGGACGACCTTGTAGATCACCACTGTGATGGACAGACCCAGGGAGTCAGCACTAGTGGGACCAGAGACGGTATGAGCTACCATGGGGAAGGTGCAGGTCATCCAGGAGTGCATGAAGATTGCACCGAGTAGACAGAAGTTGTATGCCGATAGGAGACAGAGACCTCTGTAATTCAAGGATGGTGACCACATATTTCTATGGGTCTCACCTCAATAAGGTTTATGGAGATTAGGCCCGAGAGAAAAAGATATCTCTGAGGTTAGTCGGACATTTTCATTTCCCCAAGAGAGTTGGCGAGGTGTCTTACCGCTTAGCTCTTCCACCCCAGTTGCACTGGGTACATGATGTCTTCACCATATCCCAGCTGAAGAGATATGTGCACAACCCATCCCACATTATCGACCATGCCGAGCTGGGCGTTGCTGATGGGGAAACATTTTCATAGGTTCTAGTAGAGATTGAGGATCGATAGGAGTGGGTCCTTCGTGGATGCTGGATACCTCTCATGTGCATACGCTGGCAGCATAGGAACCTCTAGGAGAGCACATGGGAGTGGGATGCTCAGATACGTGGTCAGTACCCCCACATGTTCCCTTAGTTGTGTGTTGTGGCTTAGAGGGAAGTCGAGCCCTGAGGTGGGCAGAATGTAAATACCTAGAATTTCCATGTAAATATATTTTTAAAAAAAATATATATGGAAATTTTATGAGTTTGCAGTTTCTGAAAATGACTAATTCTGAGGCCCAGAGTGCCCGGAATGATCAGAAGAAGTTTTGTTAAGCTCAAATTAACACACGTAAGCAGTTTTCCTGAAACATTGGAATAACACCTAAAGGGTTACTTGGATTAAAAATCCGAAGGCACCGTTGCACTTAGGATGGCGTGTTTACCATAGGAATGACTTTAGTTTAGTCAGTGAGGGCCTCCTGTGAGAAATCCTGAAAATGGAATATCTGTAAATACAATAATTCAATAACGTTATTTTATTTTTCAAATGCTTATAACTCAAAAATGGTAGCTCAGATTAAAAAATCTAAGACCACCACTGAACTTTTGAGGGCTTTCTTTATTTATGAAAATACTAACTTTGGCCGGCACGGGCCTGCATAAAAAGTTAGTTTTTGGTCACAAATAAAATAATTAACAAACTATTATTTTGTTGTAAAATTTATAAAAATCTAAACAGTAACTCAGATTGAAAATATCAGAGTACTGTTGGGTTTTATGGGGCGTGTTTCACCTAGGGTAGAGCCTAACCTTGACTGCAGTGGTCTAGGGTGACTGATAATAATTTTCCAACTTTTTTAAAGCTACATTCGATAGACGCGCGAGCGGCATTTCATAACTTTTGAACCATTGCTCAAAATTGAAATATGAGGGGCACTAATGAACTCTTATATCTGATATTCACTTTTTAATACTTTCACCTCGATGGTGGATGGTCAGGAATAAAAAGTTAGTTTTTGGCTTTTTTTTAAAAAATGATAAAATAATGTGTAGCCACACTTTATTTTATTCCAGCTGACATGTCAATGCGGATAGTTGGAACCTCCACAAGGGATTTGGTGGTGGGACAGCCACACCCTAACCTCCCTTGAGAAGTTATGGTGGTGGGGCCCACCTAAACCCAATCTCCCATGTGAGGTTAAATTTAGTGGGGACCACACGAGGCCACCTGACCCCTATTAATGGTTGGAGACCATAACCTCTGAAATCCCCCTATTAAGGGTGCCACCACCACCGCTTTTAATGGCCAAAACCTACTCTTTTAAATTGTGGCATCTCCCTTAATTAATAGCACCAACATGAGTGAATTAATTAAGGGGAGCCTCTTGACATTCTCCAAATTAATTGTGACACCCCTCGTGCAATTAAATTGTTGGAGCTAGGTTAATTAATTCTACCATTGAATTACGTGCCATTGTGATTTTAGACAAAACCCTCCCTCTCCAATTTTAAATGAAGCTTGGGGGAAAGGTTCTGGGTTGTCTTCATCAAGAGGAAAAATGCTGGAAAAGAGACGCATCACCCAACACTTGGAGGATTAAGATCCACCCAATGAAGAACACGAAGAACGTGAAGAATGCTGGCGATGATCTTTTTGTCCGACCTTCTTCCCTCAGACCCCTTTGACATGGGATGTGATTTTCAACCATGGATAGGTGGCCAACCTACTGCGATGCCAATGAAAGATCACCCATATACAAAAAGGTAGGGGTTTTTATTTCATGATGTTGTTATACTTTTCATATCCCATCCACCAGATAGAAAGGTTTGGTTTCATTCATGTTTTAATCAACTTCTTTGCTCGTTGAGCCATTTGATTTCTCCTCTAAACATAGAGGATGTAGGCCAACCTAACATGTACTAACATCCTCTTTCGTTCTACATTCTTGTGATTCCCTATGTAATAGTGAAGATGTGATGGCGATGAAGGTGGCAACAACGAAGGCCAAGCTATCCGCGGCCTCCAAGAATCATGTTGCACCCACAGTGAAATGATGCCATGAACTGATCACTGTTGAGCCCCTTCCAGTGTGCTCCCGGCACCCTGTTCCCCATCCGGCTCACTGCTAGTGCCCCCTCGCCCCCTTTTGGTGATCTCTCGGTGTTGTGCGCCCCAGCCAACATGCTCTCGGCATCCTGCGCCCTTGTCAGCATGCTCTTGGAGCCCCACGTCCTGGCCGGCAGACTCGCGGCTCCTAGTGCCCCCTGCCGGTGCACTCCTGTTTCCCGGAGCTCCTGCCGTTGTGCTCCCGGCATCCCAAGCCCCCTACTGGCCCATTCCCTGTGCCCCACACCCATACTGGCCCACTCCTGGCATCCTGTGCCCCCTCCCGATGTGCTCCCGGTGCCCCTCGCCCCTACCGGCGTGCTGGCCAATGCCCTGCGGCCTACCGACGCACTGCCCAGTGACCCGCGCCTCCTACCGGCGCACTGCTCGCCTACCCGGCTCCGTCCACGACCTGCCCGGTGCACCCGAAGCCTACTAGAGACCAGCTGGCTAGCACGTGCCCCACGCAGCCGGCCGTATGGCCTCCCGGCCACCAGTCTTTTAAGCCGACCCGCGCTATTGCTGACTAAACCAGCCCGGTCTCCGTGGCCGAGTTACCGAGCCGCCTACGTGGCGACTAATGTGCTGAACCGCCCTCACAGTCTGCTGGGCTGGGCCCAGCGGACCGGGTCAAAATGTAGCAGGCTGATCCACCCAATTGGCCGGGTAAACCCAGTGAGGATGACCTGGTCGAGTCAGATCGGGTCAGCCCAGACTGGGTTGGGCCGAGTCGGTCCGACCGCGTCGGACTTGAACCGGGCTCATTACTGACACCTTTACCTTCTTGGGCCATATCATTGGCACCGGTTGTATGTTTGACAAACAATCAGTGGTGCTGGTATTATTGGAGCATAGCCATCCCTTTGAGTCTACCCCACTGGAGTTGGTATATAGTTGAGTCACGGTGTGGTTGGTTCGTACACGGGTCAAACCGGGCCCCCGGGCCCCCGGGACAAAAATACAAGTAACTCACAGACCAGGCGTCTGATTGATGCACTGTCAGTTGCGTTGAGACCCCTATGACAAGATGTTCTTTTGAGATACATCTACATGTGACTTCTTAACACTTGGAGTATCTACCAGTAGCTCATGGAATGGATCCTCCCGGAGACAAGCATACAGAGTGAGAGACCTAGTAGCTATTGACCTGACGGCTGCTTAACCGATTTGACTCGGAATGATTCAACTAGCCCAGTGGACGAAGCGCCCAGTTTGGCGGTAGTCCCACAGAGGACGGACTACCTGGTTTGGAAGCAAACCTGCAGTACTCAACAGGATGAGTACCTCTGAGGACTATTAGGAGGAGCACCCGGTTTGGTGGCAGACCCAAAGTGGACGGAGCTCCCAGTTGGGCAGCAGACCTGCAGTTCTCGACAGGAGTAGTACCTCAGTAGTCTAAGGATAGTCAGTAGCGCCTCAGAGTCACAACAGTGCCACTATACTCGACAGAGTAGGAGTTCTCCAGCAACTATGGTTTTGATAATTAAAAACCTTGTTTGAGTTGAGTCAATAACCTTTGGGTTTTCCTCATGATTGAGATGGGTTACTTGATAACTTAGGTATATATGTGGGCATATACCTAAGTAATGGTTATCCATTGAAATCATACATTGTGGTTTATCCTTGTTAGAGTTTCTATGACATTTAGGGTCACAGGTTCCCTACTGAGTATCATTATACTCACCCCTACAAGGGCTATGCCCGCACCTCATTGTGTTTGATGCTGACGACGGACATCACTGGCGGAGGCCGAGAGCCCCAGGACTGGACTGTACCAAGAGGAGGACCTTACGACATATTGGTACATGGTGGAGTCTGACGGATGTGGAGTGCTGAGGAGGCCATCTGTACCTACCCTTCAGGTTGGAACCCCGGATGATGATCCAGGAGAAGCTTTCACCTTTCAGCTATTTTTCCCTTCGTAGTTGTACTTTCATTCAGTTGTTTTTGTACATTATAATTGGGCTTGAATTCTGGCCCCCATTACTTTCAGTACACTTTTTATACATCTTTTCCTTAGTGTTTTCTTCCACTTGTACTCTAGTTGTGTGTGTTTACTTTGTAAAATGTCAATGCCTTCCCAGCTTAGGGATTTATGCCTTTGGTGCTAGTCGCTAGCCCCTGGCCTATGGAAGGCGGGCTTGGGGTAGTCACGATTTGGGCCATGGGGGAAGGATCGTGACAGTTATTAAATATTTTTATTCATCTATTCCCCTCATGAACTACTTGGGATTTAAAAATATGATAGAAATAAGTATTTTAATGTGTTATTTTATTAGTTTATATTTTTTAACCGTAATTATATATCTCAAGGACTATGGAAAAAACATTTGTAATTACGATACGTTTAAATTCCAATAATGTCTGTATTCTTCAATTGACACTATATTTTTTTAGAAACACAAATGAATAATTAAAAACAAAAATAGAAATAATCCATAAGGGTTAATGAATTTTTCATTTTTACTATGATGGAAAAAATATAAAATCATTTTCATTTAATCCCATATTAACTAATAGGTATAGAAGTTATTACGATTGTTTTAATTAAAAAATATATGAATAATATTGTATTTGTTCATAAGAGGAAATGATTTTTTTTCATTTCTCTACATTAAATTCTACATGTGATATTTTTAGGATTCAATGGGATTCACATTACAACTGAGACATGTTGAAAATAACCAATCAAGGAATTCATTGAGAATAATATTATAATTTTCAAAAAAAAGAAGTTGAATCTGTAAAAAAATGTTTTACATATTCCTTGGTACAAATAATATAACTGACGTACTAAGAGAAATAATGGATAACATTATACATGTTGAAATTTATTAGATGTTTCTACAGAATAATGAAATTAAAAGATTTTTCTATATATAAAAATAAAAATTTTAAAGAGTTCCAATTAGAGGAAATATTCAAATAACTCCAATAGTGTGAACATGAGATGATGAAATATATTGATTAAGTGGACAGAAAGAATAGTATTGATTCATTTTCATCTATTATCAATTTATAAAATGACATTATTTATTATGATATACATGTAATTGATTTTGTATTAGCACATCATTAGAAAGGTCCCTATAAAATGATGAAAATAAATGAATGATTTAATATGATATCCAAAATCTATTTTTAGTTTAGTTGATGAAAAGAAAATATAAATCATAAAAAATCCTTATAATTATGTTTTGTAAATATTAAATTACACATTGCGTGTGAAATATCACAACATAAAATAATAACCAAAATCTAATCTATAAAATGAGAGACAAAATAAACAAGAAAAATGACAAAATATAATATGTCACTTGACAAAATGGAATAAATGAGTCATATTAATGTTACTATATATATTTCTAAAGGAGAATAAAAACTTATGATGAATGGATATTAAAAATAAGGTTATTGTTGATTCATTATTTAGTACATATTATGATCCAGACACAGAAAATATTATCACTATAGTACCAAATAATGAAAATGGAAATTAAAAATATATATTATATGATTATATGATTTTGTTAATTATTTCAGAATAAATGATAATATTATTATTGTAAAAAACAACATTCATTTTTCTAAAAATGAGAAAATTATGAATATTGAATAATTTTAAATTGATATTGTTTTTGATGCTACAAAAATTACCCAAAAAAATAATGAATAATAATAAAAGGAAATGATTGTTATAAACTCTGATGTAGAAACATTTATATTTGAGAAATATTTATATGACAAAAATTATATTAAAATAAAATATCATAAAAAAATTTCATTATTTGCTATTAAATCTAAAAATGATTTAAAATACATTCTTTGTTAAATGTTCTTATTAATAAACCAAGAATAGTATAGCTACATTGAGACTATGGATGTTTATTTTTATTTATTTTATCATCAAATTGTTAAAAAAAAATATTTCAAATAAATTTAAATCTTGATTACCTATGTCAAAATTATTATAATTTATTTGGGTATTGAAAATTTCATTTACATGCCATATTAGGATTAAGGAAGCATGGGTACAAAAACATTTTCTTGACACATATTTTAGGAAAAATTAAATAAGAGTTTTAATAAAGAACCATTTTTTGTTTAAATTTTATTTCATAGAGACATTGCAAGAATATATTAAAACATAGTAACATACAATAGTTTATATATATGCGTTATTACCTTGGGATATCAATCAAAATTAAATTGATTGGATTTGGAGTGGTCATTATTTTTTATTCATTATTTATTTCTACTGTATTTTTTATGAAATTTTAAAATATAAATTAATTATTATTTAACAAAATTTTCATGATGGAATGCTTGTAAAATTTAAAATGATAAATTACTTATTTTTTAAAATGATTCTTTTTAAATTCATATAGATAGGAAAGAGAAAATTTATTTTATTTCTTCTATTCTCCTAATAAATAAAAATGTCAATGATATGTATACCAAAGTGATAATTGTTATTTTATGGTATAATATTCTTAGATACTACAATTTTTAATTACAATGTAAACTAAAAATATTCATTCTGTGTTATGGCTACAAAAATATATATTTGATAAATATAATTTTTTTTGATTCCTACTAGAGTGGAAAGACAAAAAAGTAAAAAGGAGATTTATTAATTATTTAAAAATTGAATTTCTCCAAAACACATTAATTTCGATTTGATTCAAACTATTCATCCTAATAGATTACCATGTATAAAATATACAGTTGTTATTGATGATCAATTTATTATAGAAATACAAATTTACTTTTTTCACATAAAAGTGAGTCCTAGAAATTTTATTTTTTCTGTAATTTTCTTTGAAACTATAATTTATATTTACTTTTTTATATTAAATTGATAGAGGTAAATAATTAATAAATTGGAACTATGGGAAACTATAAAATGAAAATGGTTATTTATATAGTTTTTCAACTCTATGATCACCTCATAAATATTGACTGTTTAAAATATATAACAAAACCATCATAGAAATAGATAGATCACTTTTAATTGTATTTGATGTGAAAAAATATTTCTATAATGACTTCATAAATAAATAATATTATATATCTAAAAAAATTATATTCGACGTATAACATATAAACACCTTATGAATTATTGAATAGAATCAAATATAAAATTTGACAATTGATTGTCTATTGATGGAATATTTCTATATTAAATAATAAATATTCAATGGTTAATGTTAATTCTTAATAAAATTAATGTATATATTTATGATATTTTTTGGTCATTAAATAATAAAAATTTTATAGTAAAATGACCTTCATTATTGAAGAATATTATCATGTAAAATTTTACAAGAGTGAATAAAATAAAAATAATTTTAATATTAAATAGATTTTAGATGAAAATAAAATATAACTTATTTAAATCAAAATCTATCTTTTATTTCATAATAATTAATTTTTCATGAAATTTCTATTAAATATCATGATGAAAATCCTATTAAAAATTATTAGTTATGTAAATTCTAGACAGTATACTATAATTTAATTTATGTTTTTTCATGATAACTCAAATTTAATTAATTTTTCTATCACTAATGACTCTTTAAAAGCATTAAATTATTTTAATAATAGTACATATATATTAAAAATAATATAATCGATTTACTATAAATAATGTTGAGACAATATTTAAATATTTATTAAATTTGATGAATCATTTCATATTTTTATTAAAAATGATCATATATATATATATAAATGTTTTTTTATCAATAAAATGAAATATATTATAATAAATAATTTTCTAACTATTAATATTTTATGTTCCATTAGAATTTTTTTAGCGTAATTTGTTTTTCAAGCCAGTGAACAATTTAAATACTTGTTAAAAGAGTGTTTTTAAGAGAAAAAGATTATACATATCTTTTACAAAAATATCCTCCATATTTAAACAATTAAAAATTCCCTAACCATATTTTAAAACATTTTAATGTTATTTATGTTATTGAAATGGGTTTTTTCATCATAAAATGAATGAAATTCTATTTTCTTTTAAATAGATGTCGTTTAAAATAAAAATTTTACCCTAATTTATTTCAAATGATGATTTTAATGTTTATTCTGTTATTTGAATGTATGATCATGACATCATATTTTATTCTTCTAGTGATTTTTATGTAAATAATACGATAAATTATGATATGAATAATTTTATATTAGTCTTATAGGGGAATTAATTATCTTTTGATAATATCAATTTTATCAATTTAATAATGGAATATTTTCGAATTACTATACATGTTGGTCCAAATAATGTCTTACCCCATGAGGATGAAATAATTGTGGTGTGTTAATTTAAAAACAATCCATTTATGAGAACATTGGTTTATATTTATTTGGAATTCCCCTCTATTCAACATAGGTAATAAAAATTTATGAATGTTATTTAAGTGAGATATATCGGTTTTTATATGGTTATTCTAAATATTTTATTCCACCGACCATGAATTAAAATTAACATATGAATCTAAAAAAATATCACTACATTTAATTACATATTTAATAGTTGTCACCATATTCCTCCTGAATAAATACCATCAAGACAATTAAATCGTAATGCAGTATAAAATTTGAAAAGTGTAAGGGTCTTTTGAGTGTTGTTTCATCCACATACAGAATTTATGTCTATATTATCATCAATGGTGGCGTATAAGAAAAATTAAACCTATTTTATGATAAATATATCATAAAAACATTCTAGTGAGTGGAATAATATAAATCATGTTCACTTCATCGTCATTCTAACATTAATATAAAATATGGCTACTACATTTTCCAATTTATCAGTGTTATAACAACAATTCACCCGCTTATTTTCTCAATCTTCACATTCATAGTAATATATCAAAAATACGTCTCTAGAGATATATTTTTAACTTTATAGTGAATTTTCTACACATTTGTATCTAAAAAAAGCTTGCCCTTTTTAATGAATAATATTTTTTGAAATGTGAGGGGATAATTCAATTTTCGATATTATAAAATGTAACAATTTTTTTAAAATAACCAGTTTACGATTCGATATTTAGTTAAAATATAATCCAAAATCATTTTTTAATTTTCCTGTCCAGCCCGTGTTCATGATGTTGTATGCATTGGGCCCAACCCGCAAGGTTTTTCTTTCCATAGGATCTATCCCTCAAGTATCCCTCAAGAAAATGCCTCATCATAGGAGAGGTATCCACAAAAAAATATAAAGGTGTTGAATTTCAGAAGATCGAATGAAAACTGAGAAGTGGGGGTTGAATCAGTTGTTTAACTTTTATAAGTTTCAAAACATTAACAAACATAACCCTTGCAACCTGTTATGATTTATTTCCATATCTACCTTTAGCAAGATACTCAAGATTGCATGAAATTAAAACAAAGAAAGGCACACAAGATTTACAGGGTTCGGTCTCAATAATAGAACCTACGTCCTTTCCATAGCCACTCCCGTGGGTCTATAGAAATACACTATAAAGAAGAAGTGAATTAAACTTGTGCCAACTCCCATTGGACACCTCATATCTTCTAATAGGAAAGATTATACTAACTCCCTTCAGTTTAAAATGTTTCCTTAATGAAAAAATGAGCCAAACATAAGAATAATAACATTGATAAGCTGCTCCAAAAATGCTCACTCTGAATGATCACTCTGAATCATCAATCTGATTTCTTGAATATGATTTTCTGAAACTGATCATCTCAGCAAGATAATGATGGATACACACAAATGCTCTCTCTGAATTCTCAATCTGGTTTCATTGAATCTGATATTCTGAAATCGGTCTTCTCAACAATATAATGTTTGTTCCACACAAATGCTCACTCCAAATATTAAATCTGGATTTTATTCTTCTCAAACACTCAAGGAATCTTCTTCAAGATTGTATGAACTTTTCTCAAATAATTCATTAGTACTCCACCTTTTCCACATGTGTAAAAAGTTACTTATGAGTGAATGATCTGAGCATATATTTATAGGCAACTCTGAAAACAAAGGCGGGAATCCTGAAAAACAATTTCGCTTCATCAAAATTATAAAAAAAACTCTGCAAATATCTCGTATTTAATCTTCAATCATTGACATCTTCAAATCTCCTTTAATTCCTCAGATATTTATTCAATGTTGAAATTATGGTTTTCTTGAACTCGGAATTCTCATTCCCAATTTCTCATCTTGTTGCTCAGGATTTTAATTCTGAATTTCTCAGCATGTTTCTCAGGATTGTCATCCCGAATTTCTTAGTATGTTGCTCAGGATTGTCATTCTGAATTTCTCAGCAAGTTGCTTAGGATTGACATTCCAAATTTCTCAATATGTTTCTTAGGATTGTCATTCCGAATTTCTCAGTATGTTGATCTGGATTGTCATTCCGAATTTTTTTGTTAAGGAAGTACACACCTAATTTCTAGCTCAGGAAGTACACTGTGAATTTCTAGTTTAGGAAGTACACTCCGAATTTCTGGATCTGGAAGTACACTACGAATTTTAGGTTCAGGAAGTACACTATGAATTTCGGGTTCACGAAGTACACTCCAAATTTCTGGATTAGGAAGTACACTCTGAATTTGTAGATCATGATGTACACTCTGACTTTCTGGTTCTGGAAGTACACTCTGAATTTCCGGCTCAGGAAGTACACTCTGAATTTCTGGTTCATGAAGTACATTCTGAATTTCTGGTTTAGGACGTACAATCCAAATTTCTTCTTCAAGAATTACACTTCTAATTTCTAGTTTAGGTAGTACACTCCGAATTCCTAGTCCAGGAAGTGCACTCCAAATTTCCGGTTCATGAAGTACACAGTAAATTTCTGGATCAGGAAGTAAACTCTGATTTTCTGGGTCAAGAAGCACACTCTGAATTTCTGGTCCAGGAAGTACACTCCATGTTTTTGGTTCAAGAAGTACACTCTGAATTTCAGTCTTAGCAAGTAGACTCTGAACTTTAGGATCATCTAGTAGACTACGAATTTATGGCTCAATAGGTATTCTCTGAACATCAGGCTCAGCATGTAGACTCCGAAATTTTGGCTCAGCAAGAAGACTCCAAATTTCTGGCTCAGGAGGAATCCTCTGAACTTCAGACCCAGCAAGTAGTCTCCGAACATCAGGCTTAGCAAGTAGACTCCGAACATTAGGTTTAGCAAGTAGACTCTGAACATCAGGCTCAGAATGTGGACTATGAATTTGAATATCAGGAGGTAGAATTGGAATTTTTGGCTCATGAAGTAGACTCCAAATTTTCTCAGAATTTTTCTTAGGGAAAAACATCAATATTATTCACTATTTCTTCAATAGCTTTTATCAAGATGCTTTTCATGATTTGTGAGAACTTTATGATCAGTAAATAATCGTCTGATTTTATTAAAAATGTTTGTGATACTTTCTTAACTTCTGACTTCTTATTCTTCAACATAATATTCTTTAAGGAAATCATTAGCAACCAACAACTTCAACTTTCTGTTACTCAAAAAAATTCTTCAACAAAAAGATTAGTTGTCAACAAATACAAAACTTTGTTAAAAAAACACCACAAATGTTCTTCAGGGGTTCAATGGGTTCCTCCTCATTTGAAGTGAGATATCCATATTTCACCCCTAGAAGGGCCTAGTTTCCTCACTGAAATTTCTAATGGACACTAGTTCTGATTCCATTTGTAAAAGCACATTCTATCCAATGATCATGATATTTTCTGCTTCGGGACTAACCCTAATGGTTTTTCATTACCTTGGCCATATCCCTTAGGAATCCCCCAAGAAAAGGTCTTATGATGGTAGAGGTATCCACACCACCTTATAAAGTGGTTCTTTTTTATCCTCCTTCTTCGATGTGGAAGCTTAGGAAACCAAGTAACGGGATGTAGACATGTTCAAGAGGAATCATGGGAATGGGAAGCAGACATGACTGCGCAATGGCCAAGTATTTCTTTTTAATAATATTATTGAAGTTAAGGAGTGAAGATCGAGGATGTGTTGTTTTATGTTGGGGAGGTTTCAAGATCCTGACACTTTATAGAGACTTATTGGGACCATTTTCAAGTAATTTTTGTTTTTGTTACATACCTTTATTTGGGAGTTGTGTCTTAGGATGTTTTTGGGTGATTTTTTTAAAAAAATAATAGAAATATGGATAGAAAAGGTTTAACAAACCATGCACCTAGACCTAGGTAACAGTGTGACCATAAGTATTGAGGGTCTGCATGGTTGGGAATGTTTTACGCTAACCATGTGCCCTACCCAGGAAATTATGCACACAGGTTATTAAGATCTGAAAATTGTTTTTGAAATCACCTGAACCCCCAAAACCCGTCTATTTCAACCTAGGATTGGTCTTGATGAATTCTAGGTGATCTGACTGCCTTCTTTTGTGGATTACATGGTGATTAAAACAAAATTGTTCAAGATCTATATCCCAAATTGAAGAACTCCTATCTTCTCGGTAAGTGGATTTCAACTCGTTGCTACTTCAATTGTTTCCTCTATTTTTATGTGATCTTATCTAGGAAGAACTCTACTATTTCAATATACTTAACCATATGTGTTGTGATATAGATCTAGGGTTGTAGATGTAGATCTATATTTGGCAGATATTGATGCCTTTGATCTTAATTTTTGGTTTGGGACTTTAGATCTATATCTTAATCGACATCATTGAGTCACTAATTTTTTAGGTATTTCCACTAGGAAAACATTTGAAAATTAACGGAGGATGGGGGTCTATATCAAAATCACATAGTAATGAATTTTATTAGTGTATGTGATATTATATATTTTCAATATTTTTTTGATAATTCATATCATATATTGTAGTAATTAGGATGTGGAATTGAATTGTGGTTCCCTTGCTGATTAAATGGATGACTGAACAATAGAGTTAAGGGGTTGTCCAAATAGATGATTGATTTGGTGAAATTATCTTTGATTTGGGATATTGTAATTGAGATATAGAATGTGGTTGGGTTTGAGATAATTAAACATGGGGAAATATTTGTGAAATGATGTTTTGATATGTGAGATAATTAATGGCAAATTATTTATGTTCCATGAAATTGATTAAAATAATTTATTTTGATATTAATTATGAAAATTTGTGATTTAGTATGGATAATTAATTTCGGATAATTATTATTGGAATACGATTTCTATTTATTGATTAATTAATATATGAATTAATTAATTGGTTGTGTACTTAGTTAATTGTATGGTAAAATAATATACATTGATATGTTTAACTAATCATTGTATTAGTAAGGGAATTATGTTTTTAATTATGATAAATTAATAAATATTGGGAATGTTAGAGAATGTGGGTTCTAGATATGGTGTTTTAGACCAATTGTGAAGTTGGGGTGTGAAACGCAGCATTCTATCCCAATAGTTGATATGAGTGCTTGTGAGGTCGAGTGGTAGACATGTAAATATACACTAATTGAGAAACATGGGTGTGATACATTGAAATGTACACCAATTGAGATGTTGAGTGTTAGACATGGAGTTCCACACTAAACTAATTACAATATTAAATTATTAGTTGAAATAGAGATATGGATCAAACTTGAGTGTAATATGAAAAGTAAATAATAAATGTAAATGTGATAACTATTTAATTATGAATTTTATTTATTGACTTAAAGATTTTCATACACTATCTTTTGGATGTATAATATTTAAACACCATTGGTGTTGGCCTACTATGTTGTACTCGCACCCTATATGGGCTACCTGATCCTCACATGGTTAGAAACTGTTATTGTAGGACATGATAAGGTCAAGCCCCTATGATAGGTTGATGTTTGTGAATAGAGCATAGGTGAAGGAACCCAACGTGGCATAGGTGTCACAACCCATCCCCTGGGGCCCATTCCATGACTACCCCAAGCTCGCCTTCCTTAGTCCAGGGGTAAGAGACATGCACCGAAAGGTGTATTCCATAAAATGGGAAGGCATCGCCTTTATAAACTATAAACTCAAACAAATTAAGTGAACATCAAGATGTAAGAACAAGGTAAACTATATAGTAAGAAGGGTGTCTACAGAATGTAAAGGGGCTAGAATACAAGCCTAACTGGATTGTACAAGAAAAACCGGAAAGTACAATTAAAACTGAGTACAGATACTGTGAACACCCACCAAGGATACTACCTAATGTGTAGGTTCAACTCTCGAATGATTGACTCTGTGGATCACCTCCTTAATGGTTCACCTCTGAGTAGTCTCTAGTCCAGGTACCCTAGTCCTCAGTCAGCATTGTCCATCGTCTCCACCAGACACAACAAAGTGCGGGTGTATCTTGTGCAGGGTTGAGTATAACAATACTCAGTAGGGACCCCGAGACCCTCAAAGGTTTCTCAAATCCAAAAAGTATAAACCAAAAAACATAGAAACAAAAGTCAAACCTACTTATATATATTCCAATACAAATACCTATGTTATTAGAATATACCCACATCTCCCAAGAGGGAAGAATACCACAATGGTAATACCCAGACGATATAGCACTACATAGGTACACCGTGATGATATATGACATAGCTCAAACCAGGTATATAACACTCAGAAGAAAGAATATGACGCAGAACCCCACAAGATCACAATGAAAGATGATACCCAGCCATAGGATTATCTAGGGATAAAAAAGGGTAACATCCCTAGTCACAACATCGAACAACTCAGCTACAGGAGAACTCTTCTATGGAGTACAGTGGAATTGTCGCGTCATACAGAGGCACTTCCGACTGACCTTGGAATGCTAAGGTAAGCCTTGTGTTGAGTACGGTGGGTCTGCCGCGTCACACAGAGGCGCTCCCCACCGTTGGTCTATCGCATCACACAGAGGTTCTCCCCCTCATGGCCTACTAAGGTACTCCTCCTATTGAGTATTGGGGGTCTTCCACATCCCTTAGAGGCGCTCCCCACACTGGGTCTGCTGCATCACACATAGGTTCTCCCCACTGGGCCTATCAAGTCACTCCTAGTCGAAACGGTCACCAGTCATCATGTCTTTGGCATTCATAGGGTTTCGTATAGGGTGCACTTGGGAGAACTGCTCCCCAAGCCATCGTTCATACCTCAAATTCCCCAATGTCCCCTGAGTAAGTATCCCAAAGGTCCATCATCACATAAAGGACCCAACACAATAGATGGCGCATCAATCGAATTCATGGTCCGTAAGATATTAGCATTTCTGCTCTAAGGACCCAGTTGGATTTGAGGACCAATACAAACTGTTCATACACCAACCTTATCAAAAACTCAAGTGGAGTACACCAAAAGGTTTGTCTCAATCCATGGAATTTGGTGTTTTAGAGGTTTCAACAAATGGACGACTGGTTCTCATGTTACGGCCAATAAGGAGAAACTTGATCCGGAAGGGCCTGGGTCCGTTGAGACCGAGTTAGCCCGAACTAGCCTAACCTAACTAGGGACCTGCCCGATGGGCTGTGGTCTGTCCCGGGCCACGTAGGGGAGGACCAGTGAAATGTCATGGTGGCGCATCCCTGTGGCGCTGCCCGGTCGCACGACCCTGTGGTGTGGCCCGGTGGTGCGGCCTGGTTATGTGGTCCGGCTATGCTGGAACTGAAGGGGGAGCATCCCCATCTATTCTTAATGGAAATGGGAAGCCCCTTTATGGGCTACCATGTCATTCTAGGACCTGAGCGGGTCCTACCAAACAACAACGATCAGCCACTATTCTGGTCAGTCCTCCTCCCATTGGAGCAATCGTGGGCTGCTGCTCCACCGCGGTAGGCACAACCGGTTGCTCTTTGGCCTCCTCCATGTCCAAGAAGCCATGATCTCCTTCCCCACCAGCGGCATGGACATGATCCGCCACTCCACCACGTAGCCGGATGGATGTCGGCCACCCCATGTCCCGCCGCGGCCGACATGCCGTGACTTCTTCGTCATCCGGCGGCGCGAACAAGAACCACCTTTCCATCTTCATAGTCGGTCGGGTGTCAGCCACCTCCGTCTTCTGCATGCCGTCAGGGCGTTGATCCAAACCCAAAAAATATGTCATTCACATAGTCACGATCTTTGTGTTGAGGGCTTCGCGTCCATATGTCATGCTCTGCAAAAAAGGGTGTTTCTAGAATCATTAAATTTTTGGAATTGATGAACGCAGGTAGAGCAAAATAAAAAGGGGAAATTTTAAGTTCTAGATGATGGACATGTTAGTTTAGCCATTGTCATTTTCAAACCAAAATATGAAGAGTAATTAAAAATATTTTTAATCATAATCAAATTAAAACCCCTACCTCATTCGCACGTATGAGATATTGCGAGGAAGAAGACGAAGTCGATGAGATAGTGATCTCAGTGTTCATTGCTCCCACAAGATGTTTCTAATCCAGGCCCAAGCATCGTCCTCATTCTACGATTATGGATGATGCTATTTTTTGGAGAGAGTTCTTTGTTGAGTAAGATGATCCTCCAAATGCTCTCCCCAAAAACTCCTCTCCATTTCCAAAAAAAATTCCCTCATAGTAAATTAGGAGGCAACTTAATATGTTATGTTTTTTAATTAAACAATTAAAGGTTTTCTCCTTAATTAAGTTGAAGATGGAACAATTAATTGGTAGGATTCCAAGGGGTAAATCCACATTAAAGATGGAGTTCATGGGGTTGGGTAGTCACCACCACTAAATTTAAAAGAGAGGATTCACAATGAAAAATAAAATAATGATTTTTTTATTTTATTCTTTTATTATTTAAACACACCCATGAAAATTCTGAATAATAATTTCCACCCTCGACCTACTATAGTTGAGGTGGAGGTCTCCTTAATTGAATATCAGTGTTGTGAATTCAACTGTGTCCTTGGATTTCAATTCTGTGAACTGGTTCAAAAGTTACAAAAAACCCACTCACACGTTTACTGAACGTACCCAAAAAAAAGTTCAGAAATTCATTCTATGGACACTGCTCGTCAAAATCATGTTTTTTCAATTTTCACAGACTCGTAATATTTCATTTTAAATAAAAAAATTATATATAAAAATATGGGTCTTTACATTCTATACACCTAAGGGATTTGCATCCTCGAAATCCACAACACAATCTTGGGAAACAAGTGGGGGTACTGAGACCAAATTTTAGCATCCCGCTCCCATGTTCACTCCTGGAGGTTCCCATGTGGAAAACAAATACATACTAATGGTATCGACCTCCCAAAAATAACCCTCTCTTTTGAATCCTCATTCTCAACTGGAACTTCTGAAAATGTCACCCCATCTTCTATTTACATATCACCCAAGTCAATGATGTGTGAAGGATCCTACACGTATCTTCTCAGCTAGGATACGTGGAAAACATCGGGCACCTGATGCAACTGAGGTGGAAGAGGTAAGTTGTAAGCCACCTCACCAACACTGTTGGGGACCTAAAAGGGTACGACGAACATCAATGATAACCTTCCTCCTAGGCAAAATATCTACAAACCTAATCGAGATGAGACACATATAATTACATAGTCACTATCCTCGAACTCAAGATGTATGCATCTTCTATCAACATAAGAATTATTCATGCTCTATGTAGTCTTCATATTCTCCTAGATTATTTGAACCTTCTCTATAGTAGTATGTACAATCTCTGGCCCCACAAGTGCTGAAACACCTTGGTCAGTCTATAAAATAGGTTATCTTCAAGGTCGTTCACACAATGCCTCGAATGGGTCTATACCAATAGTTGAGTGATAACAATTGTTGAACACGAACTCCACCAAAGGCATGTGATCCTCCTAGATATAGCCAAAATCATGGATGCAGGTAAATAGCATGTCCTCGAGGGTCTTAATGGTCCACTCTGTCTGACCATCCGTTTGAGGATGGATGGCGGTTCTCAACCGAAGCTGTGTCCCGAACACCTCTTGCAACCCCTTCCATAGCTGAGAAGTGAAACATGCATCATGATCAGAGACAATCGAAGATGGAACTCCATGAAGCCCTACAATATCCTCCACGTAGAGGTTTCCCAAGCTCTCTACTGATCCCTGCTCTCTGATAGGTAAGAAGTGGGCTGACTAGTTGAGTCAGTCAACGATCACCCTAATCAAATCATGACCCATGGATATGCGTAGAAGTATAATCACAATGTCCATGTAAATTCCATCCCACATCCACTCTAGGACCTCTAGTGGTTGAACAAAGCCCACTGAAACCTAATGCTCTGCCTTCAGTTGCTTACAAGTGAGGCATCGTGAAACAAACTCTTCTACAGCATTCATCATTCTTATCCACCAATGCTGTCACTGAAGGTTCAGATATATCTTTTCCAATCCTAGATGTACTGCTAGTGGGGACGTATGGAGCTCTATCAACAAGTCCTCTCCTAGTACGATCAGTAACATATTACACCATCTGAAGAGGATTATGTGCTCCCCACCTTTAGAAAATTCATCATGTGCTTGTCCAATAGAAATATGAGCACGTTAAGACTCACAGTTAGTGTCCCCAATCTACGCATCTTTGACTCGCTGAAGGACAAGGGGAGTGACTATCAAAGACTGAAGATAATCTGCTCCATCTTGATCCATGTATGATATCCACAAAGATTCTAGCTACTCTGTTGCCTCACTCAACAATTGTATACCAGATATCCTGCTGAGTGCATCTACTACTACATTCCCCTTCCCTGGAGTATTGAATACCTCGAAGTCATAGTCCTAGAGGAATTGAAGCCAACACCACTTTCTCATGTTCATGTCCTTATGAGATAAAATATACTTGAGACTCTTGTGATCATATTAGACTGTAAAACGTTCGCCCAGCATGTAAATTCGCCACATCATCAAGGTGAAGAACGCTACTGCTCACTCCAAGTCATGGGTAGCATAGTTATTCTCATGATGTATCATCTGTTAGGAACCATATGTTATTATTTCTCACCCCTGCATCAGGACACATCCATTATCCATCCCCGATGTATCGCAGTAGACTACATACCTAAAACCCTCCTTCAGTAGTCACAAGATGAGGGAACACATTAATCTCTGCCTCAGCTCCTAGAAACCCCACTGGCACCTCTTTGACCACATAAAAGGATTCCCCTTCTTCGTCGATGTTGATAAGGGTGCTTCAACTCTAGAAAAGTTAGGCATAATGATTTAGTAGAAACCATCCAAACCCAGAAAACACAGCACCTCCGTCACACTCCTGGGTGGCTCCCAAGAAAGCACAGCCTCAATATTCGATATAGCCACCAAAACTATAGCCTTTGAGATAATGTGTCTGATAAAGTGGACCTCTTGTATCCAGAACTGGCACTTTGAGAGCTTACCATAAATCCAATGCTCTCGGAGTGTGTCCAAAACTACTTGTAGATGATTTTCATGCTCCTCCTCCGTCATTGAGTATATCAAGATTTCTTTGATGAATAATACCAAAAAGTGATCTAGGAATGGATGGAAGATCCTATTCCTGAGTCCCATTTTAACTTTTGGACATTTTTTCACACCAAATGGAATAACTGAGAACTCATAGTGGCCACACCGACACTTCAATGTCATCTTCTCCACATCCTCATATCATACCCTAAGCTGGTGATAGCCTAATCTGAGGTATATCTTTGGAAACCATCATGCACTCATTAGTTGATCAAAGAGATCATTAAACCTCAGTAGTGGGTACATGTTCTTCACGGTCACCTGGTTCAGGCACCATTATTCCACACAGAGTAACAAACTCCATTCAATCTTCTTGGTAAACAAAATCAGGGTTGCCCATGGGGAAAAACTGGGCCAAATGATCCTTGTGCACTGCAATACCTATAATTGTAACTGCTTCTCTCGAATATCCATGGGATGCATATGATATTCTATTGTAGATATCGGTGATATCCTGGGGTACAAGTTGATATAAAAATCCACCTCTCTTTGAGGAGGTAGACCCAAAACATCATCAGGAAAAACATCAGTGTACGGGTCCACCACAACAGGATAGCTTAGACTCTCAACATCAACCTCTATACGGTTATGGATAACCAACTAATATGTATTGGTTGCACCCTCCTCTTGGTAAGTCCATCCTATACTGCAAAGGTTCCATTCTAATCAGTTAATGAAAACCTAGTCCCATCTATGCAGACACACCGCACATTGCACCTAATATAGTCAATCTGAGCATGGAATATGGATAACATGTCCATAACCAAGATTATTTCATAAGGTCTTGACATCACTAATAGAAGATCCCAGCCGAATATCTCACATCCTAGAGTATGCACACACTATCGGCACCAGTAAGTAATTGTTGAATATGGTCTTGTAAGAGTCTTTAGCCATAAGAATTGAGCCAATGGGTCCACCTAAATCTCTGGGCTCCGAATGATGGTTGTGGAAATAAAAGAGTGACAGGCACCTGTATCTATAAGTACTACATCTATGGTTGAGTAGACATAGATTGTTCCTTGTATCATCTATGGGGCACAATTTTCATAGGCCTCAGCTTCCTGGAGCTGGGATCATCCCCGTCCACCTGCTCCCTGTGGTTGGGGTGGACCTCCTGGAGGTGGTGGCAGTAAAACCTCAAATCCCCACACACCGCCTACTGCACAGCCTGATCCTCTACCACATCTTCCTCCTACTTATTTACCTCCTTGATCGAATATTTTCCTCTGCCAAGGCGGTCCTTTGACCGTCTGATGGTTTTTTGTATGACGGGACAGGCATCTGCGATCCCTGTGATCGTGCCTACTACACAAGTAACAATACCTGATCCTCTCCTTTACTGCTCTACCTCAAGATCCCCACACCACTGACCATGTATCTTTTGGTCGTCCACCTATAGGTTTGATCTTGTTGGACCTATTCATCATATGTCTACTCTTAGCTATTGATGACTCTGTTGCGTGTCTTTCAGTGGTGTGTCTTCTATCAGTGACTGCTCAGCAAGGAAACTCTCCACTAAGAACACTCGCTCTGACAACCCCAACTTCATTAGGATACTAAGAGAAACCATCGAAACTCTAATCTCCCGTATGAGACCCTTGTCGAAGGGCTAGTCTCTGATGAAAGGTTCTCTCCCCATAACAGGGGAGTAGCGTGAGAGGTTGATGAACCTCACTGAAAACTGAGCTACAGTCATGCTACCCTACTACAAGTGGAGAATCTCCTTTATATGCCCTGAGTGTAGGGTCGATGGGATGAAATATACCCTAAAAAGGCTCTTGATGTCTATCCAGATAGGATTCACCTTGTCTTGAAACTAGAGAATCATGCTCCATCATCTTCCCACTTCTTCCTGAAGACAATTGGCAGAAACAGCCACCACGAGATCACCTGGTGTCCCTACCAGTCAGAAAACTCTAACCACGACCCCTAGCCAATCCCCAGTCTCCTGTGGATCTGTCTCACCCCAGAAACTCGGTGGCCATTAGTGCTAGAACTCATGCAATGTTCTCATGTGGCTTGCTCCCTCTATTATTGGGGTTGGTGGCATCATCTATCCAATGGGTAGTGGTTATACTGGTAAACATCTTGGTGGTACAAATTATATAAGGGGGCCCTACACCGATGTCTTGTCACTCGGTGGGCTATCATTACGTACTATAACTGGAATCCTGGCTGGATCTCTACATGGAGGCATTCTGAAATGAAATAGGTGTGCCATGGTCAATAATTTTATACCTATTCAGCTGACTTAAATATATCACAAAGAAAACATTTCAAAAACACATACGCAATCAGTATTTTCAGGCACTGAGTCAGAAATTAGAAGTCGGCGTCCTGGTGTATGGATATGTTGGCCACCGCACCAACATTGGACCCCACGATTAGAAAACCAAACTCATAACACTGTACACAATTGCTTCACAGAAATGATCAGAGTCCTAGTTCTTTGGTTGAACAGAACTCATCTAATACCAATTTTTCACGACCCGTCCCTCGAGGACCGTGTCTTGATAACCCCATGCATGCCATCCATAGTCTAGGGTCTAGAGACAAGAACCAAGAGGCGTATTACCTAAAATAGGAGGTCATTTACATTATAAACTATAATCTCACAAAAACCAAGCACACATCTAGAAACAAGCATTAAGAAAAAAATACAGTAAACTGGGTGTGTACAGAAAGTAAAGGAGATAGAATACAAGACTAACTAGAATGTACAAAAAAATAGTAATGTACAAGTAAAACTGAGTACTGCTCCAATGAACACCCACCTAGGAGCCTACCTGAAGAATATGTACATCTATCGAAGGATAATATCTAAGGATCACCTCATCAAAGGTCCACCACTGAGCAGTCTCTAGTCTAGGTACGCTTGTCCCCAGTCAGCGTTGTCTATCGTCTGCTCCAGACACAACAAGGTGTGGGTGTAACCAATGCAGGGGTGAGTATAAAAATACTCTGTAGGGAACCTCAGACCCCTGAAGGTCTCTCAAATCCACAAAGGGTTAAAGGCAACATAGAAACAACAATCACCCCATCTTAGGTATATCCCCATACATATACCTAAGTTATCTAAATAAACCCACCTCAAACAGGAGGGAAGAATACCACATTAGTAATACCACAATGATAAAGTACCACAAAGGTACCCCCTGATGATATAAGACTCAACTTAGACCAGTAATAAAAATCTAGGAAATAGGATTACGAATAGGATCGATATGAAAGCTGACAAGCAACCATAGGATTCTCTAGGTATAAAAACAAGTAATATCCCCAGTCACAACATTGAAAACCTCTACTGCAGGATAACTCCTCCTCTACGGAGTACAGTGGCCCTTCCACATCACATAGATACACTTATCACTAACCTTGGACTACTAAGGTACTCCTCCTATCGAGTACCATGGGCTGCCGCGTCACACAGAGGCACACCCCCACATGTGCATGTCACGTCACACAAATGTGCTCCACCTCATGTCCTACTAAGGTACTCCTCATATCGAGTACCATGGGTCTGTTGCATCACATAGAGGTGCTCCCCACCATTGGTCTACCGTGTCACATAGAGGTGCTCTCCATTGGGACTGTCGAGTCACACTGAGTCGAAACAGTCAGAATTCGTCAAGTCTCAGCCAGTCATCAGGTTCCAAACATAGCATGTGTGGGAGAACCGCTCCCCAAACCATCATTCAGACCTCAAATTACATGAAGTCACACAAGGAATTATCCCAAAGTTATGTCCTGGCATATGGTACCGAATGCAATAGAGCATGCATCAATTGGACACCCAGTCATTAAGTTATTTGTGTTTCCTCTCCGAGGGCCCACTTGGATTTGGGGTCTGATCCAACCCATCCATACTCCAAACGTTTCCAAAACTCATCTCGAGAATACCAAAATGACTGTATCGATCCATGGATTTTTGTTCCATAGATGGTTCATCAAATGGACATATGAATATCATGTTGTGGCCAAAATGTAAAACTAGGTCCTGATGAGCCCGGGTCCATCCCCTATAGCCTGGGCCTTGGTGGGTCCAGCCCGCTAGGTCGTGGTCTGGACCAGCGCATAGAGGGGGTGGCATGGCTGGGCCTGCATGGGAAATGACTTGCTGTCATGGCTCGGTGGTGGGGTCTGGTGGCGTGTCCCATTGGCGTGGCCCAGTGACGCGGCCTGGTGGCATGGCCCGGTGGCACGGCCCAGTGGCAAGGTCCGCCCGAGCTGTCACCCATGGGGGGAGCATCCCCCTTCCATTCAGAATGTCAATGGGAAGTGTCTTTAGGCACTGCCATGTCACTACGGGACCCAAGAGGGGAACTCAGAACCACAACGACTGGCCTATGTTCTGGTCGATCCTCCTCCTGGTGGCGCGGTCACGCACCGCTGCTCCACCACATCCAGCATGGCCCGCCGCTCTTCGGCCTCTGCCATGGCCTAACAGCAGTAGCCTCCTTCACCACTAACAGTGTGGATGCATGCCGCCACTCCTCCATCTGGACAACCAGATGTTGACTACCAACATGCCTCTCCGCGGCCAATAGGCCTCACCTTCTTCATTATCTGGCGGCGCGGATGTGCACCGCCCTTTATTCCTCGCAATCGACCTGTTGTCAGCCACCTCCTTCTTCAGTGAGACATCGTGGTTTGGTTCTAAGCTCAAAAAATATTTTGTTCACATATTCATTATCCTCATGTAAAGGGATCAATGTCCATATGCCGCTCTCAACAAAACATGGTGTTTCCAGCATCATTATGTATTTGGCATTGATGAATGCACAGAGAAAGCACAAAGAACAAAAGAAAATGGGGCAAGGTTTTTGTGTGGGACAATGGACATGTTAGTTTTTTCATTGTTGATGTGAAACCAGAGTATGAAGAATTAATAAAAATATATTGAATCATAATCTAATTAATACCCCTACCTCATTCTCCCATAAAAGATGTCGCAAGGAAGAAGGCAAAGTTGATGAGATTGTGACATAGATGTTCATCGCTCCCATAAAATGTTTCTGATCTAGGCTCAATCATTTTCCTCATTCTCCAATTCAAGAGGATGCTCTTATTTGGATAGAGTTCTTTGTTGAAGAAGAGGATCCTCCAAAATCTCACCCCAAAACTCTTCTCCTTAGCCAACACAAATTCCCCTATAGGAAATGATGAGGCAACTAAATATGTTAAGATTATTAATTAAAAAATTAACGGATGGATCATTAATTATGTTGAAGTTGGTACAATAAATTGGTAGGAGTCCAAGGGTTAACTCCACATTAAAGAGGGAGTTCAAGGGGTTGGGTGGTCCCCACCACTAAATTGAAAAGAGAGTTTTCAGAAAGAAAAATAAAATAAATATGTTTTATTTGATTCTTTTATTCTTTTAGCACACCCACAAGACGTTTGAAAACTACCTTCCACCATCATCTGACTTTGGTAAAGGTGAAGGTCTCTTTAAGCGAATATCGACGTAGTGAGTTCAACAGTGTTCTCATATTTCAATTCCATGCACCAGTTTAAATGTTACCAAATCCTACTCGAACATTTACCGAACGTACCTTAAAAATGTTTATAAATATTTCTTGGCACAACTGGCCTCAGAATCACATACTGTAAATTTATTTGGACTTTTAATATTTACATTTAATTAAAAAAATTACATTCAGAAATCCGGGTCTTTACATTGGGACCCTCTTGGGATTCATTTATTCTTTAATTTCATTTTCATTTTAGACACTCAACATTTGCATTGTCATAGCATGCATTCTCTTTCAGTTGAGTATTTTATGTCCTATTTTGACTATCAGGTTACATGGTATTGTTCTAGTTATTTATATGGTTTCGTAATTCATTATATTTGTTTTCTTATGTTTGTTTTACTCTGATAAAAGAGGGTATATTCTTCCCATTACTAACATACCAGACCCACGCTACTAGTCGACACCTTCTAGCATTCTAGGAGGCTCTCTAGATGGAATATGACCAACCAGACCGATAACTATTCAGTAGAACCTAGGTCAAGATGTTAAATCTGTGACAAACATTGTATTTATTAACTCACTAAAACTCTCATTTTTACACACCCTAGGTTTCCCAAATATCTTTTAATAATTTTTTTTGTGGTCAAAACCATCAAAAATTCTTCCTTAATACCGTCTAAAAAACTAAATATTATTACTTGATCCAAAAATAAATTTATGCATCATTATATCAACATGACCATTAAAATATAATAATACTATTTTCATTAAAAAATTGTATCAGATTCTCCAATCAATAGATAGCCTTCTCCAAAAATATAAAAGGGAATCCAGATAGTAATTGAAGAAAAATATATTGAGGCCCTAATGTTTGGATGATAAATAATCAATTGGTTTTGAACCAATACATTAGGAACCATATGGTTAGGAGCCCTTATAATGTGAACTTCTATGTTAAGTACCCTTATATCAAGAACCTCTGCTCCCGGACACCCTATGTTGAAAAATCATCTATATGGAACCTTAAAATCCCATAATATGATAAATATTAAAATTTCATATCATCAATATTTAAACCACATTAAAATAAAACCACAATTAATTATTTCATCTTTATCATTATATTATCATCATAAAATAGAATGGTAATGGAAATAATTCCTTATAAAAAACACAATTAAAATTCTATATAATAATACTTATTCAAAAAAATTATGTATTTGGATTGTTGACCCATGAATAATGGTTTTGAACAAAACCTCTTATATATTTTAGAAATAAACATATTTAATTTAAAATTCATATAATACTCATTCTGTCAAGATTAAATCAATGTTTCAATAATAATAAACTACACTCGCACATTAATCACTCTCAATGTGAGAAATAAAATTTATATGAGAAGGCCATCATTAAAACACCTCATTTAACTTTAATACACTCCCATTCTATTAACTGGGTATAATATCTAGTTCTTATATTTTTTCATTCAAGCATTCTCCCACTTTCAAAAACAAAATTTATTCCCCATTGTGAATAATATGGAAAATTCCACTAAAAACATATCCCCCAACTCATAAACACATGAAATATATTTATAAATGAACCTATTATAACTTCTATAAATTATCAATCTTTAGTGGTTTATATTCAGTCATTTACCCCAAGATATATTTTAAATCCATTTTTGGATAATTAATACCCTTGGGGGAGTTGTCATATTCTATAACTCAATAACTATGATGGAGTATTTTTACCTTAACATCCAATAGATTCCTTTAAAAATATTTATTTGGTTGTTTTTTTATTGTAATATCTATAAAAATATTTTTATTGTAAATATAATCCTACCCCACTATCCTTTTTTTAAACATCACCTTAATAAAGTAATACATATTATTTTTAATTTTTACTTAATGATGAATATTATTTCATCAAATATTATAAGAACCGGAATTATGAAACATTTTTTTCTAACATCATCATTGGGGAAACCCTACATGCAAGTAAAAACGTGAAGGAATTCATTGTTAGCCATAGTTATGAAATTTCAAATGGTGTTCCATTAAACAAAATCAACAAAACTATCTTATCCATAAAAAAACAAAATGAGGGGTTGATGGTTCCTCTTTCCATGGATTCATCTTTGGAACATGCCACCTAGAATGGGTGACCCTCATTGAGTAATTTTATATCAGTGGAACTCATTTTTTTTACATCTCTTTGTGAAAACTGGTTAATTATGATTCTTATCTCTTGATATACTCGTGATTCTTAATATGTAATCTACCATCAGTTGGGAGTGTAGTCATATTGGGAATCACTAGAATTTATGTATTCTATGAAAATTGGTCACTTGTCATTATCCTCAGAGTATTTCATCTCATGAACGAATATTATGTAATGAAAAAAGATAAAATTGTGTCAATCATGAGGTATCTGTCACTAAATGAAAAAAAACATCCATTGTTTCACCTCAAGAGTCCCGTGTCTAGCATGAGATATATAGGGTCATGTGTTTGTTTTCTTATGGGAAAATATCAGAAATTTTTGTTTACATGGATTAGGGAATGAATTTATCATCATCTAGAAACATAAGGTATATATTTATGTGGTAAGATGTGCCACCAATAATTTAAATGATATATGGATTAGAATTCCTTATGGAGGTAGATCTGGGTGTTTGTCCCATAAAGGGATTATGTTGTACTATAATGGTTTATCCCTATAAGGGATCACCAAGAACATTTGTCTAAAAAATACTTGAGAAGGATTAGAAATTTTTATCCATATTAGTTGTCAACCTCGATTTAGCATTGTTCAATATTGAACCTAAAATGTGCTTCCAACATACCCATATTTGGATATAGGAATCTAATCCCAAATAGTTTGATGTTGTAATTTAATGTCCTCTAATAGGACTGGTCCATGAAGTTTAATGATTGTAGTGAGCAAGATCTTGTTGCGATGATACATCAATGAGGGATGGTGGGGGTATTATGCATGGAATATTCCCATAACAAGCTGGTTTCTCTTAGATGGATGGTGAGGAGCTTGTACATTGAAATTACCATTGGGATACAAGGAGAAGTGATGATTTGTTATGGATTATGATATAAGTGGCTCAATGGACCCATATGAGATGTATTCTCTAGGAAAGGGAATTTTTTTTCTAGGTATTTGGTCTGGAGAAAATCAATACGTCTATGTATTTTGGGTTTAGAACTAATGGGAGCATCCTATGTACCCCATTTATTTGGGAATAAAATCCCACATTGTTTAGACTGGTTGAGGATTATACCTATTGAGGTATCCGATTTGAGGGGACATTATGGGGCTCACACATATGATAATGCTCATGTAGTTTGTCATTTTTTTGTTCTTACACGTAGGAGGGGCCCATTGATGGTGGAGGGAGGGGCTTACTCGAAGAGGGATTCCCATTAAAGTGTTTGGGAGGATGTTATGGAAGATAAAATCCTCTAATACAACATGAGTCACAATCAATGTCAGAAAAATGATAATGTGGTATATCTTACCCCCATTTCATGAATGATTTTCCAACCAGAGCTGTTGTAATTTTTATTCATTGAATATTCCCATGGATGTCATTAATTTTGAGTAGGACCTCATTCTTTATGCAGAGGATCTCATTCCCTATGAGGGTGATCACTGTGGAGATCATCTCATACTGGTCACACAATGAGCATAATGTGCTTATTTTATAGGATAAGGCCATATTTTAATGTCATGTGTTGATAAAAATGGGGATATGATGTTTTACATCATTCCACATGAATATTTGGAAGTCACTCCCTGCCCCTTGGGCATACATGACTGTAGGCCGAGAACAATTATGAGGGACATGCATTTTGAAATGTTAGGGTTGAACATCTAGGAAGAGTGGTCCATCACAAAGTACATGTTTTTGTGCCTATTATAAAATAAAAAAGGTATTATAATACATATTTTGAGAATAATTGTGTAGATAATGACATAAACTAGAGGAATAGGGGACATCTCATGAGGGAAATGAAATTACTACATTCAATTTTAGAGTGTTTCACATACGTGGTGCATTCATGGTTAGAAATTTCAACTCAAAGGGTTCTTAAAAATGTTTATTTTACACAATGTAATAGAATAGTGATTAAAATAATTGGTAGATACAATATTATAGGTTTTCATGTAATTTGAAGGTTTTTTTCCATAAGAGAATTTTCGTCCACTTGAGGTGGGATGAAAAAGGATGGTTGTGGATTACACAATAGGGGGACAAGCTAGAAGTGGACCCAAAATAAACCTTTTATGAAATATTTTCATCCACATGGATCCCATGATTTTTTTATTTCATAGAATATCATTCCAATGCAGAGTAGAGTGGTTGTTTGTCTTCTACAGGACCACCCTGATGAATGGAGTGGGATCTTATTTATATATAACCAGTTTCATGATTTTCGCACAACAATTGAGGCATCTAAGGGACCTTACATATATATTATTCCTTTTATATAAGAATTATTATAAAATTTATGGATTAACATCATATTTGGGGCATAAAAAAGTTTCACGTGGATTGACTTTATTGTGCACAATGTCGATATCTTGTATTTGGTTTCCATAGATTCTAATGTGGACTTTGCATAGGGGATGATAAATGTTATAATATTTGTAATGAAAGACTATTATTTTAATACTAAAATCATACATTCATAAATTGAAACATTTTTGTGATGTAATTTTTTTCAGAATTAATTATCGAGTCTGATGATAACTTTAATTTTCCTAAATTTGACCTTGTAAAAATTCAGGTAGAATTTTGATACCATTATCCCCCTCATAATCTTAGCTAAAATGGGACCATAAGTTTGGGTTATGGGGGAAATTCTATTGAAATATGTTGATTCCCATGGGGTTTAAAAAATTTCTCCATTTGGTGTGTAAGGAACATCGATGTATGGACAAGTCTAGGTCTACTAATATAAGGGGAGGGGCCCTTTTACTGTATTTTTTACTTTATAAATGTTAATCTACATTTCTATCATAAGAGTATGTTCTTTTTTATGAGGAAAACGTATCCTCATCACTTTTTTCATAAAAAAATCAATTTTCTATGCATCTACATTTGCAATCATACAAGAAATTTGGGCAATTTATTATAAAATTTCATACAACAATTCTGATTTTTCACTGATTATTCAATGTTTTGTACACCATGATTAGATTTTAGATACCGATGTGAAATGGGAAATAAATACAATACCACTAAAATTGAGTCTACCACTACTACTTTAATATCTGATATGACTTCAAATCCTCAAATCCCTCATTCTATTATGGTCCTATTGGTCAATCATGTTTTTGTTTCCATGATATCAGAGGAATAAATTATCTAATAAGTGATTGCCTCATGTATTTGAATTTTGGGATTTGGGATGAAATGATCATTCAAGATTTCATGGATGATACACCATGATCATTTTTTACAGATTAAGACAATATAAATTACTAAAACATCATTTTTCAGGCCCATTTATCCTTGGATCATGCATCCATCACTGTCTAAATGTTAAAAGGGTGGATCGACTCATTAATTAGTGATTATACAGAGCTAGAATAATTCCCTTATGACTACACCAACATCTTCCAAATCTGTATGAGGGAAAATAACCAAGGATAAATAGGTATTGGGACTAGAGGTCTCATAGAAACATTATTAATGAATTGGTAATGATGTATTTGGTGTGTTACATTTTCCATGTGTATTGAGATTATCTATGCCACATCATGCTATATAAGGCTATTTGGATATCATAGTTCAACCTTTACCATCAATAGGTTCTTGTGCAAGAGATTTTTAGCTGATGATCCCAAGATATGAAAACATTTCATCCTCATCATTGGGAAGTCAGCATCAGTTTTTTGGATATCCATTGAATTGGAAACATTACACTAGATATATTACTATATTATGAGTTCCATCCATAATAGAACACCATGAATTACATGAAACTGAATCCACTAACATCAAAACATTAATTGGAGGAATGGAATTAGATGCTAAAATACGATCTCATTTTTCACAAAGATATTCCAATCATGGCGTGGTTCGATATCATTCACATAAATGAACCAAACATGATGGTGTGAGTTTAGGGGAAACATTGTCCAACCGAATTTTAGTGGGGGAATTCCGAATCATATTGGAAAATCCTAAAAGAAGTTAAATATTAAAAATGGGGGGATATAACACGGTGGGAGGTTGGGAGCCACGGGTCTACAAGGCTAATTTTCAATCCACATTTTTTATGGGATGACTACTATTGGTTAGAGATATTCATGTAATAATATTCCGGGTGATGCTTGTGATAGTGGTGATCCTAGAATCTTGAAATAGGTAAAACTTTTGATTACCCATGTTTTATAATCTCTACAACATATTAGGTCATGTGTTACGAGGAAACACACATAGAAGGATGTGTAGTCCATTCCCATTCTTTCATAGAAATATTACAACACACCTCATGGGTTATGAATTCATGAACATAATTATCCCTCCTAACTTTATTCTATGTCCACATCGTCATCACATTAATAGGGCGTTCTTAGTTATTCATGATGAGTCTGATATTGTAGTATGGATTTCTAACCATGATAATATCATCTTCCACCACTTTTTAGCTCCTATTGATCAAGTTGTGGAAAACCAACAAGGATCATGGGAGGATAGGTTGTGTCCGTATAGTTTCATAGGTGGAGAGTTGGACGCCCACAATGAAGGTCATGTTTATAGAGAGTCATAATCACCATATTTATTCACCAATAAGATTGGATTCCATAATATATGAATAAATAGAATATACATGGGGGATTATGAGAAGAAGAACCCTTATATCCTTCTTCAGGTATGGTTCATTCTAGTCAATTGGGGTTCTAGGGAAACCATTCTGGTGCTGCAAACCAATGGTGCCACTATCCTATGTACAGACTGTGGTAGCAACTAGGAGGTATGATATCTAGAGGAAAATATATAAAATATCATGAATGTTTCTAAAAAAGGGAGAATAAATCTATAGATGTGAAAGCATGCGAGATAGTCATTTAGGGGTGATCTAGGTATCTAGGGAATTTCAAGTTGGAACTATGGTTAGAACATCATAAGGTGTAGTTGTACCCTTGCCTACTAGAGTGGAATGGATTATGAAAATGTCTTAGGGATTCATAAAGGAAAAACATGGTAAGAGTTATATGTACTTCCTACAACCATCTATCGATGAGGTATTTCCTTCTCTCGGGTATACCTGGTAGATGTTGTGGATGTCGATCTCACCGAAGGGCCTATGAATGTTGTTGAAAAAAACGGTGTTGAGATTCCAGAAGATGGGATTATGAAAATCATGATCACAGTTGATTTAATGATAGGACCACTTACATAGATCCCATGGAGGACTTCAAATTCCATTGAGGGGAATAAATCTTTCCATCCACCCCAACGTGAGTTATGATATGTGGTGATCTTGGGCATGTGGAGACACCACAACCAATGATTCATGTGATGAAGCATCAACTAATGAGGATTTTTGGAATTCAAATGATTATAAATCCTATGGAACATCCTCTTATAAAGGGATTCCATATCAAAGTGGAAATATCCTATCCACATCAAAGGAATTGGACGAGTTACTCGATGTAAGTCTTAACTTACTCACCTTACTAACACCATTACTTTTATTATATGGATTCACTTAATGAAACATGTCATGTTTCAGAGAATCATGATATTTGGAAAGGGTCCTTGCTGGATGGGGATAAGGTGTAGTGATAGGTGTAGGGGAGAACATTCAGTGGATTATGTCTGTGGTAAAGGGTATGTTAGGGAAATTCAAGGTATTCAGGGTATAAATTTCAGAATATCTTGAAATATTTTTCATTTACGGGTGTCCTCATCCTAGAATTCCAATAGTGTCTCCCACGATTGTAGATATAGTTCACCCAAGGTGGAATAATATTGATATTCCTTTATATCAAGGTACGATAACATCTAGATTTATTCATCCATAAAAAAATTTCAACATAGAGTTTTCTTCAACGATCTTTCTTGTTTATGGACCTCCTACACAATCAACACATGATGAACTATTATTGATCATTAAAATATCCAGAATTGAATGATATACCGTTGTGGAAGTCCCTTTTTTGACTCATGATTTCAACATGCTGATGCTCTGCTCTTGTATTTCGTTTTCATTCATTAATTCATTCATATCAATTTTGAATCAAATTGAATGTTGTGTTTTTTCCTAAACAGTACTTCAATGGTTGTGTGTTGTACTTCCAGGATGTTTTTATGAAATATTTTATTTAAATAATTATAATCCTTCAATAGCTTTTGTTTCCCTCAATCATGAGTTTAAATGAAACATGAAAGGCTATTATTATAAATTAAACATTATAACCTCGTTCATAAGTTTCTTGGAATTAAAATAACTGACTTATGAAAATATATGGTGAATTCGTTGGTTAAAAATTATTTCTGAAAATAGTAAACAAATTAAATGTAATGAAAATATATTTTCGTATAAATAAATTATGTTAATTATAATTAGTAAATGAAGTTAATTAAATATATTTTCTATATATATGATAAAATATTTTTTATATTCATCTTATAGATATTTCAGTCATATGATATGAAGAATCCATATTTTAAGTATAAAAAAGAATATTTTTTTAAAAAAGTTTCATTTAACCACCTATTAATGATGAAATTAGTTTAAACTAAAATTATGACACATTAATAATGTTTATATGAAAAAATATACTTTCTTCATTGGATTTTGGATATAAATATTTAATATGGATAAATTTTATATATTTTTTTGAAAACATTCATGTTTTTATGAGAAGTAAAAAATACTAAATTTTAATTTGAATTTTTTTTCATCGATATAATTTATATGATACAATTAAATTATTGAAATATTTTTCATTATAAATAGAATATAATAATATAATTTAATATAATTTATTAACTTTTCATTAATTTACCAATGATGTTAGATGTAATAATACTGCAATAGTTTGCAATGTTTTATCTTATAAAACATGTTTTCTAACTCTGACAGAGAGATTAATAAAAATATAATTATTCCAAATTTTATGTTTTTAATTTATAAATATAGATTACATATTTGGAATCATCATTTCCAAATTATGTAATAGCTTTTTTTATTTTGGAAAATTATGAATAGTAACTTTGTTAATTTTTATTAATATGGTAAAAGGGAAAATATGGTTGTTATGGGTAATAATAAAATTATTAATGTAGACAAACACTTTTCTCAATATAATTTAATCATTTTTTATTGAAAATAATCATCCTTGGGTAAATATTCAATCCTTTATAATCCACTTGGATGAGATTTGGACATTTATTTTAATTTCATTAATGAAAAGAGAAATATGTCTTAATAAAATTTCAATAAGAAAATATTTTTTAATATAAAGTTCTAAAAAAAATAAAATAGAATAAAAATACAAATTTTAAATATAGAATGTTATAATTTATATTTGAATTTTTTTTAAATAAATATTAACATTAATTTAATATACATTAATGATTTAGAAACTATTTAATTGATGAAAAATCAATAAAATAATTTTTATTAAAATGATAATAAAAATTAAAAGAAAAATAAAAGAATTAAATCTTATTTTTAACCATATATCAATCATAACCATACATGGATCAAGTTATTAACCATTTGCAGTCATATAGTAATGATTATGATACTAATAATATTCTATTTAATGTGATGTTAATGTTTACACCTTAATTTTTAAAAAAATATAACATTTTAATGTAATATTTTCCAAAAAATAAATTCAAATATAAATAATTTTCCGAAATATAGTTGATTTATCTTTATCATATTATTTTATTTCTAATTTTTATTTAAAAAATATGTATATAAAATTCTTATTCCACAATAATGTAGTAATTATTTTATTAATAGAGATAATAAATAAATGTTATTAAAATTATAAAAAAAGTATATAATTTTAGATAATTAATATATACAACTAATTTTGTAAATGGTATTTATATTTGATTAATATAATAAAATAATTGTATTGATGTCAACCTATTATTGTTATATTTTAAATAATTAATGAATTCAGTAGTGTCCAAATTAACGGAATTTATTGTTTATCAAAATAATGTACTATTAAATTTTTTAAAAATCATAATTAATTTTAAAAAATATATAATAATAATGATATGGTGTAAAATAATCAAAATTATTCATTTATGGTCTCTTTTATGTAAAATAAGTAAATATTTGACCCATTTAATTTTGAAATATTGATTAACTTTGATAAAATTAAATAGAATAACTAAGTGTTAATTAAAAATAATAGGCATTAAATTGATGTAAAAACTTATCTAAAATTAATTTTATAATGATATTAGAATTTTAATACATCTAATATTAAAAATTAGTAAAAATATTTTCTTTGGATGTGGTTTTATTTTATTATAAATTAATATTTTGGATATTCCAAAAGTGAACCTCACCTCAATTATAAAAGAGCACATCAGCCCTCACTTTTTCACAAAACATTTTACCTTCATTATTTTCTATTCCCTATCCATTACACTTACCTAATTACCTATTCACATTCTATAGGTTTTCACCTTCCCTAAATATGAAATCTATTTCTTTAAGAGAAAATCTATAGGGAACTCATTAAAGAAGCACTAGTCTCCTCTATAGATTCTTTTAAACTATTTATTCATATAAATCCTATTCATGATTTGATTACATTATAATGTAATTAATATATTAATAATTATATAATAATATGTTATTATCATTATGGAACTACCATATTCTAATTTTTATCCATCATATTAAAAATGAAATCACCACACATGCGTATGTACGACATATCATCTCTAAACAGTGGTGTAATATTTTTTTACAACCACAAAAAATGGATTGGTATAATGATGAACATAATAACTAAATTTAATTATTATAACATTTTATTTATTATTTAACATAATATATACCATCCACTTCCAAACCATTTTGAAATATGGGAATGATATCATCATTCATACGTACGTACGACTAACCATATCCACAATGTGATGTGATTCATTCAACTTCAAAACCTTTAAAGAATAAGTATATAAATGTATATAATGAATAAATATGATATATATTATATAAATATACTTTTTAATTATATAAATATTAATTAATAAGGATAACTATAACTTATGTGACAAAACATTCATATGAAAATGAAGAAGTTAATACTCGAATAAAGACTTATAATAAAATTTTATTAACAAAAGGATGATAATATGGTCATATATGATGTCATAAATATAGATATGATTCCTTAATATTTCATTGAATTTTTTTAAATCATTATAATGGAGGTTTTCATATATACAAATGATATCAGGCCTAAGGTAAGGGATACATTCACAAACTCATTATTATTTAAGATATCTAATACATAATTATTTACTATGGTATATTTATCATCCATGTCTATGTTACTAAAATATGTATTAAAAAATATTAATTATATTATTCAAATACTATTTAATGTTAATCTTAAACATTGTTTAATTTTTAATAAATGGTACGAAATGGATATTTTTTCATTTTCAATACAATGTATTTTATGACTTATCTGATTAAAGTGCGAGAAGAATTTTTTCATTTAACATATATAAGATGAATGAATTTTTATGATTTAATGGATCCTTATTTAGATGTATCTTTATTTATAATATTTAAAGGTTATTTTGAAAAAAATTAAAATTGTGTGTTATTTTTAGATAATAAAATGTTTGTTAAGGAATAAAGGATATTTACCTCCAAAATTAATGTCAAGTGTTCTGTAAAAATATTGTTCCATCTAAGATGGAATTATTTAATATTTTTATGATTCATTTATATTATAACTATTATTCCTATAGTTCTATTGTGTTTATGATGGAGTTTTTTTATAAAATTGATTTTTTTACATTTTATGGAATGATATTTTAGATGGCCATTTAATTCCATGGTAAATGCTATGATGAATGATTTATGTGTTTATGGAACATATACAAATAATAGAATTATGATATGGGTTGGAACTATATATCCCTCCAATTCATTGCAAAAATATGTATATCTCATGAGATAGATATAGATGTAATGTGAAATATTCTTGGTTTAGAAATACTTGGCTTGAATGGGGATTAAACCAAGTTCTGTAATATAGGTCCAGAACGATGAGTAAACTAGGATAAGTAATAGACATTCTCTACATTGAGTGTCTTGGAAATTATCCATGACTAATATGAAATTATTTCCTTTTCTTATGTGTGTGGAAAAAAATCTATATCTTATGTTATCACTATTGGTAATATGTTCATTGATTCTTTCTGAACATTTATGATTTAACCCATGACATGATATCATAATCTTTCATATACAGGAGAATATTTTTAAAATGTTATGTTCTTATATATTATGATTATGATATGATTTATATATCCCTTCTTTACCCTTACTATGAATTTCAGATCACCCTTTCTTATGTTTCTTTTACCCATGTTGTGAAAAATGGTGTTAATAAAGATATATCAAAATGCATCAAAGTTACCTAGGAATATGTGGGAGGCAATATAGATGTCTTATAAACCAGTTGTTCATGTTTCTAAGTTTCTAAAAATAGTAAATTTATATGGTCCTATTATAGTTGGATTCAAATCAATGGTATAGAAAACCTATGGAATCTAGGATGATAAAACCTTATTAAGAACCCTAAGGATATGTCCAATGATAGGTTAAAATCATGGTTTCTTATAAATTATCATGAATAACCAATGATAAAACCTAATGTGTCCTGAATTGAAATGTTATTATATATATTTTTTTCATTTTGATTAGTGTCTCTCATTGTATGTTTCATGGAATTAGTCAATGGCTAAAACCGAAGGAAACCACGTTAATGGTGAACGAGATGGGAAATGAAATAATTTTCCCCTATAAAACCTAATGTTACGGGACTTAAAATATAATAAAATGACACTATGCTCACATACATTATCATGATATGAATTGTGTAGGACTTCCAAATGAGAAAATGATAGAGCATCATTTAGTTCAGTCCATAATGAGGTTTCATCAACAATATTATAGAGGGTATTCTGATACAATAATTGATAAACAATGGATTAGTACCATTGAAATGGTATTATTAGTTCTCCAATGCTTAGATCCTGATAAAATTATCTTGGTTGTCTTTTGTTTTGATGTTTAGGAAAATTAATGGTATAATTATATCAAGAATACGCGAAAAAGATATGAAAATGACTCTATGTAATGGGGCATGTTCATGAACTAATTTATTAATATGTTTTTCCTCGTATTAGTAAAAAAATGGATAATGAATTCTTTAAGCTTACTAAAAATTATTACGAATCTATTGGTACACATGAACAAACATTTACAAGAATTGCAAGTTATGATTCTAGAATTATTATTCAACCTGAGAGTAAAATTGGTCCATTTTTGAGTGGATTAAAACCATGTCAATAAGGGTCATTATCCATAATGGAATTCAATATCTATAAGGAAATTTATAGATTTTCTACAAATGTTGAGATGGATATTAGAGTAAAAAATCTGTCATATGGGTTTGATAATAAGTGAAAAATGGAATTCAAGGGAAACACTAAATACCACACTAAAAAGAAGATGAGTTTTACCTTAGGATAAATGTCTGGAAAGAAAAATGGATGAATTTTTCTTAATGTGACTGGAAATTTTTTTTAGTGTGGGAGATAATACAATCAGACAGTTTAATTCCAATGTGATGGGAAAAATTTCTAATGATGCGAATATAGAAAAGGATCCCTAGAATGAAACTCCCTCACTTCGATGCTATATGCGAAAGGAAGTGGGGAATTATTCTAACCAATGTTCTAATACAATGGTTATCAATGATAATCGATGCGAAAAATATCTTATAACCCTAGACAAGGTAATGTAACATCTGATCACTATCAACGATGTTTAGTATGATAATAAAGTGGTGAGTTGTACACATATAATCCACTCTAAAGTATAAAATTTTTATTTGAGTCTAGATCCACCCACTCATTTATTTCTGAACATTTTTTAAGGTTATTTTCATACTACCCCCAAAATTATATGTTGAGTTAGTCGTTACAAATCCTAATGAAACAATGGTCACCTCAAAAGTTTATAATTCTTCTATAGATGATGTTTTTGGGAAAGATATTCACAGAAATGATGTAATTATTCCTTTATTGATCTTTAAAAAGATTCATGGCATGGATTTTCATTCCCTATATGGAGGCCAAAATAATTTTCAATGATGTAATGGAACGTTTCATATTCTGGATCAATCTATGATTATCTATCAGTGCAAGGATAAATATGAACTTCTATTGGATATTTTTTCAATCATAAGGGTTTTTATTCTTATAAATGAATGTTTTCAATCTAAAATAGTTGGGTAGAAACTCACCACCAAGAAAAAAACTATTGTATGAGATATGTTTTTCTCTTTATAGATGAATTTATAGTCTTACCACTAAATCATGATATTGAATTTTCAATTGAACTCATATTGGGTGTTGTTCCTTTTTTAATGTCAATATATAGAATGTACCGATTTGAGTCACATGAATTAACTAAGATACTCCAAAATAATCTTGAAAATGGATTCATATTCCCTAGTGCATCTCCTTAGGGTTCACCAATTCTTTTTGTTAAAAATAAATAAGGAGGAATGTCACTTTTCATTGATTATAAAGTACACAACGAGATCACTATCTAGAAAAAATATCATATTCCTTATGTTGATGACTTACTCAAAAAACTAAATAGAAATCTATTCTCTTCCATGATTGTTCTTAATTTAATATATCATTAATTAAGTGTTAAAAATAGGATATAAAAAAAAAGAAAACATTTCATACTAGGTATGATAACTATGATCTTATAGGGATTACTTTTGGTCTTACTAATGCTTCCATAATGTTCAATGATCTAATGAATAGTGCCTTTAGAGACTATCTTGATTATTTACTGGTAGTCATTAAAGATGTTATTATTGTATATTCAAAGAGAAAGTAATAACATGAAGATAAATTGATAATTTTGATTAATACAATGATAAATTATAAATAATATGTAAAATTTACCATGTTGGATTTTTTTTTCAGGAGAGGGGACATCATTAGATCTAGGAAAAAATAGATGTAATTCGGCATTGGCCTTGAGTTACAACAGTAATTGAGATCAGAATTTTTCATAGTTTGAATGTATTTTTTGATGTTTTATGAAATATTTTTCATAACTATCAAACACACACACCATGTTTACTTGAAAATAAGATTTGTTCATGTAGACAGAGGAATGTGAAGATAATTTCAAATTTCTAAATAGTATGTTATCTAGTTAACCATTCCCCAGACTACCTTATAGTGGAGAAAGAATTTTTTTCTATAGTGATGCATCCATGAAGAGTTTGGGATGTGTTATCATTAAAAATGATATGATGATAGCTTATGGCTCATGAAAATTGAAAATACATGATAAAAATGACCCAACTCATTATTTATAGTTTGATGTGGTAGTATTATCCTTTTAGATATCGAGGGATGATCATTATGAAAAAAGGTGTGATATTTACACAGATAAAAAATGTTTAAAGTATATTTTCACATAAAAGGAGATAAATATGATCCAATGTATAAGAAATGTGTTAATTAAAGATTATAAAATCTCAATACATTACCTTCCTTAGAAAGTGAACAAGGTGGAAGTTTCTTTGAGTCCAAAGGACTATTCTAGCCTATCCATAATGAGGATCACAAAAGATAAAATATTTACGCATTTGTGGAGGATGGATCATGAAATTTATTTGTAATGGGATAAATCATATCTTTCTCAGATGAATATTCAGCCAACTATAAAACTGATGATTAATGAAACACATAAGGATGATTTTGAGCTACAAAAAGGTGGTAAATGTTTCATAATTAAACCTTGATTTTGAAGAAATAATAAGGTTTTCGATCCCTATTTCTATACCTTTTATTCCATAATTATAGAAGGATTTATTAGATGATGCTAGTGGTTGTTAATTCTCTATTAATACTAGAAGAATAAGGATTTACAGGTACCTAAAAATGAATTTCTAGTGGGATATAATGAAACTAGATGTTTCTAAATATGTCTCTCAATTCATGGTTTGTAAGTAGGCTTAGGATGAGAAAAAAAGTATAATGGGGTCTTCCATTTCTCCTGGTTCTCCCTGATCAATCTCCACTTCATGTGTGGTTTCCTCATGAAAACCTTCACCGTGGGTTCGAGGGAACCTCAATGCTTCATTATCAGCTTTTCTCCCACATCCTCTTACCTTCTCCAGGCTTCGTCATGATTATTTGTTTTCAATTATATTTTTTTGTTCTCCTTTCTTTCATACATGGTTACAGTCATTAGTGTAATGGTGTTCACTTCCTGCCTCCCATTGTTCTCCCTTTCCCTATACATCAGACCTCCACTTTTGGTCAATATGTAAGATATTTATATGCATTGGGTCGAAGATGGTGGTGGAGTGAGATTCTCCTATTCCCCACTAATCATGTTGTCCAACCCATCAAGAATGACCCCATCTTATTCAAAGTTGATTAGGGTTTGGGAAAATGTGGGATGGTGCTGGAGGGGGTTTGACAACAATTTCAGTACTTTTACTCAAGTTCATTGTTATCTGTCTTCATTCATGTTCCCTTTTCTTCATTCTCCCCAAGGCATTGGTTTATCTCTTCAATGGGGTTTCTTTTTCATCTTCAGATACATCAGTGGTTTCTACTAGCATCATCTTACTGTCTACTTTTTGTTTTCTTTTTGTTGGTTGTGATGTTCTTATTATGTAATTTTTTATTTATTATTCATTTTTTTGGTATGATGTTTGGATTTGGTCTTTGGATGTCTATGACAACTCTGTTTTCCTGATGGCATCAATGTTGAAGGTCAAGATTTGTGATATGAAAATACACAAAGATCTGTGTGGCTTCCTTCTATTTCTTAAAAAAATCTCGAATGGTGTTGACTTTGAAATATGGATCTAGGTGGGATTTTATCGGTTTCATGTTTGGGTACGGTGGAGATGATGAAACTTCTTTCGACGGTAGCCACATATGCCTGTGGAAGATCATCGGAGATCTAGTTTGATGTGACAATGGGTGCACATCACGAGGTGAATCTCAGGAAGGACTTGGAGGAAATTGTGATGGGTTTGAGACTCGAGGGATATGTATTAATAGATATGACACATATACCAAAATAGTTTATGATTACTTTGAAATATTTTATTTGAGTTTTCTGGTTTTTTTGGAAGTCATTAATGGTTGTACATGGTTTAGGTTTTTCTACATTGTAGATGGACTTTAAATTTGGAATTTAGTAGGTCATATATTGATAGTGTATGTAGGTTTTATGGGTGTTTTGTAGAGGTTTTTTATGGATCCCACTTATCTAAATAGTGGAATCTTAAAAAAAATTATGCTGTTAATTCTAGGGGTATTTTACAACCATTAACTACACCAGAATAGATATAGGAAAACATTTATTGGGAATTTGTTATCAGATTTCCCAAAACAACTAATGTAAATAACTTTATATGGGTTATAGTTGATCTCCTCATGAATTCAACACACTTCATTATTATTAGATATGATTTTTATTTTTTTAATATTTCTATGATATACCTAAAAAAGTGTTAAGATTTCATGGAGAACCACTTTCCATTTTATCTTATCGATACATTATTTTTACCTAAACGTTTTGGTGAATACCTTATCAAATATCTATATGTAGAGTAATTTTTTTGCACCTCATATCATCCTAAGACATATGAGAAGTCTAAGAGGAAAACTCAAACACTATATGAAAAATTGATTGCTTGCTCCATGGATTTCAAACGTGGTTGGGATCAATACCTACCCTCGCTAGAATATTCATACAAAAATATCTTCCACTCTAGTATTTAGATGTCACTTTATGAAGGCCTCTACGGAAATAAGTACAGAATTCAATCATTTTGTGATTATGTTGGGAAAATAAATCTATTATGACCTGATTTTGTTGATGAAATGGCTGATGAGGTCAGATCTATTCAACAGAACATAAAATTATCATAGAGTCATCAAAAAAGTTTTACCTAAACATAATGAAAATAATTTGAGTTTGATGTGGGTGAAAAAGCCTTTCTATGTATATCTCAATGGATGAGTGTAATGAGACTTGTAATTAAAGGAAATCTACGTTCATGTATATCAGTCCTTTTGAAATTCTTCGTCGTGTTTGGAAGGTATCTTATATATTAGTGCTTCCACCGAATCTCTCCCAAGCCCATAGTGTGTTATGTGTATCTCCTGTAAAAAAGTACATACTTGATCCTTCATATGTACTAAAATCAGATGTTTTACCACTGGATCATGATTTCTCATACAAATATCAACTGATATTGATTTTGGATCTTAGATAAAGAGTTTTAGAAAACAATACCACTCGCTTGGTAAATGTTTTATACTAGAACCACCAATTGAAGAAAGATATATGGGAACTAGAGGATGTAATGAAATAATGGTATACACAGTTATTTGTATCCATGTGACAAAATTCACGGAGAAGATTTGTTTATCATTATTAGAATATAACAATCAGGATTTTTTATAAAATATTTTCTTTAAATAATTTTAATTCAGCAATATCGCCCATTGCACACAATCATGAGTTTAAATGAACCATGAGATTCTATTAGAATAGAATGAACACTATAAGATAGTTATTATGTAAGAAAGAATAAATATAACTATCTAATGAAAAAGTATGCTGTATTTATTGGCTACTAACTATTTATGAAAAATATTGACCAATTAAATGTAAAGGAATTTTTTTGTATCAATAAATTTAATGACTTAATGTAAGTAAATGGATTTGAAGAAATATATGTTTTATATATTTAATAAATTATTTTCATATACATCTAATATATATTTTAGTCCTAGGATATGAATGATCCATATTTTATGTATGGAACCCTATATTTATCGAAAGGCCAATTTTTCAACCATTTAACAGGAAACCCATTTGAAATTAATGTTTTGAAACATTAATAATATTTATATACTAACCTAAATATATTACTTGGAATTGAGATATAAAAATTTACTTTGGATGAATTTTTGATATTTTTTTGATAATTTTCATGTTTTGATGAATAGTTAAAATATACTAAATTTTTTATTAAAATAAATTCATTGATATAGTTTATACAATAAAATTCTATTATTAAAGGGTTTTATCTTATAAATATATTATTATTAATCATTTAATAAAATTTAGATCATTGGAAGTAATTTTACATTGAATTTAGAAGTAAAAACTTTTCAATAATTTTCAATGATTTAACATTTAAAACATGTTTTATCATTTCGAAAATAAGATAAATTTTTTGTTAATTACTATTACTTTTGTGTTTTGAATTTTCAAATATGGATTTTAATATTTTAATTACTATGTCCAAATTATGAAAATATCTTTCATTTAATTTAGGGAAATATGAATATAAAATTGAGTAATTTTTATAAATATGGTAAAAGGTTAAATATGGAAATCAATGGTAAAAATAATATTATAAAATTACCCTAGCACTTTTCCTAACAACATTGGATTATTATGTTTCAACCTAAATCATCCTTGGGTGGATGTAGTATCCTTTGAAATCCACTTGGATAAGATTGGGACATTTAATTTATTATTTTTAAGGAATAGTTAAATATGCATTACTCAAATTTTAATAATTGTAGAACTTCTAATATAAGGAAATACATAATATAAAATTTACTATAAATACTCCTTTTAAATCTAAAATAGGTTTCATTATCATGTTAAATTATATATATTTTTTAGAAATAAATAATTAATTTAAAGGCATGTACATCGATAATGAAAAAAAAATTAATTGATGAAAAATCAATAAAATTAATATTATTCAAATGATAATAACAATTAAATGACAAAAAATATTACCAAATATTATTTTGAAAGTATATATCGAACATAATAATCCATGGGTCGATTTATTGACCATTTGGAGCCATAGGGAAAATATTATGACACTTAAACTATTTTTTAATGTGATGCTAAAGTTTTCATATTCATGTTTTAAAAAATATATCATTTTTAATGTATGATTTTCTAGATTATATATTCAACAATAAGTATTATTCAAAAATATAGAGGATTAATCTTCACCGTACTCTTTTATTTTTATTTTTTCCACCAAATAAGTTAATTAAATAATTACAGAACACTAATGTAGTATTTATTTTATTAATGGCGATAATAAATAAATGTTCATAAAAATATTAAAATAAATGTAATTTTGTTAAATTAATATATACAATGAACATTTTATATTACATTAACCTCTTAGCAATATTATGAAATATATTGTTCATATTTTAACATGTTATTGTTATATTTTTAATAATCAATGAATTGAATATTATCAAATCAAATAATATTGATTATTTATCAAAATATTGTATTATTAAATTATTTAAATATACACTACGGGAAAAATAGATTTTTCCAACCGAATTTAATCTCTTTGAAAATAGTTTGTCCCAGAGTTTTTTTTGCGATGATGGATTCTATCCATCAAAAAAATTTGGTTATTTGTAACTGGATTTGGGGTCCCGTCACAAAACGTTTGGCACGGTTTGCACGGAAAACTGCGAGATGGTTATTTATGACGGGACCCATCACAAATACCCTGTGGCAGTAAAGAGGTTTTTGCGACGTGATGGTCTCACTTCGCAAAAAAATGTGTCTGTTGGAACCTTTTAAGACGGGTCATGTCGCAAATACTCTTTTAACTGCCGACTATAATTAATGCGGACGAATGTTTTTGCGACGGGTCTCGTCACAACAAATACTATTTGTGACGGGTAGCCCATTGCAAATAGTCTTATCCCAACTAATCCAGCATATATATACTCCCCATCCATTTTTTCATATCCTCCTCTCAATTCTCATTCACTCTCTCTCTGAACTCTATTTTCAGAGTGAAAATCTGGGTGAGTCATTTTTTTTTCAAGAATAAGTTGTGAAGCTATCTACATCAATAGGTGATCATGTTTAAATATATTTATATTTTATTTTATTTAGTATTTATTTCATTTTTTTAGTTTAATTTTAATTATTTTGTATTACTTGTAAATTAATTAGATTTAAATTGTTTTATTATCAGTATTTATTTGTAATAAGTAATTGAAATTATCAGTACTAATTTATAATAATTAGTAATAAATAAGAATAATTCCTAATAAATTGAATTAATAGTAATAAATAGTAATAATTAATAATAAATGGAAATAATTATTATAAATAGGAATAACTATTAATAAATATTAATAATTAGTATTTAATAGTAATAATTAATAAGAGATTCAAATAATTAGCAATATATATGAATAATTAGTAAAAAAGGTCATAAATAGGAATACATAACAATAATTTGAAATAAATAGAAATAAATAACAACAATTAGTAATAAATAGCAATAATTTGTAATAAATTGGAATAATTAGTAATAAATAAGAATAATTAGTAATAAATAAGAATAATTAGGAATAATTAAGAATAATTAGTAATAAATATGAATAATTAGTAATAAATAGGAGTAATTAGGAATAAATTGGAATAATTAGTAATAAAAAATAATAATAATTCAGAATAATTAGTAATAATTAATAATAATTAGTAATAATTAGTAATAATTTGTTGTAAATCGCAATGATTAGAAATAAATCGTATTGATTAGTAATAATTTTCAATAATTAGTAATAATTCGCAATAACTATTTATAATTAACAATAATTAGTAATAATTTTCATTAATTATTAATAAATATAAATAGTTAGTAATAAATAGTAATAATTCATGATAAATAGTAATAAATAGTATTAAATGAAATTAATATGTAATAAATAGGAATAAAAAGTAATAAAAAGGAATAATTAGTAATAATTACGATTAATTTGGAATAATTAAGAATAATTTGAAATAATTTGCAATAAATAAGAATAATTAAAAATAATTTGGAAAAATTTGGAATAATTACTAATAATTAGAAATTAATAGGAATAACTAGAATAAATATGAATAAATTGAAATAAATCGTAAAAAAGATGAATACTTACTAATAAGTACGAACAAATAGTAATAACTATGAATAATTATTAATAAATATGAATAATTATTAATAATAAATAATAAATAGTAATAATTAGTAACAAATAATAATAATTTGTAATAATAACTAATAAATAGTAATAATTAGGAATAAAAAGTAATAATTATTAATAAATAGTAATAATTAGCAATATTTATGAATAAATATGAATAAATAAGAATAATTAGGAATAATTAGGAATAATCAAGAATAATTAGCAATAATTAGTAATAAATAGGAATAATTAGGAATAATTAGTAATAATTAGTAATAATTAGAAACAATTAATAATAATTAGTAATAATTAGTAATAAATAGTAATAATTTGTAATAACTAGTCATAATTAGTAGTAATTGGTACTAATTTATAATAATTAGGAATAATTTTCAATAATTAGCAAAAATTAGAAAAAAATAGGAATAAATAACTATAATTATCACTAATTAAGATTAAATAACAATAATTAGGAATAAATATAAATAAATATGAATATATTGGAATAAATATTATTAAATAAGATTAAATAGGTGTAATTTCGAATAATTTGGAATAATTAGGAATAATTAGGAATAAATAGGAATAAATATGAATTAATAAGAATAAATAAGAATAAATAGCCATAATTAGTAATAAATAAGAATTATTAGGAATACATAAAAATAAATAAAAATAAAACGGAGTAAATAAGAATAAATAGATATAAATAGGAATAAATAGGAATAAATAGTAATAAATAGTAATAAATAGGAACAAATATGAATAAATAGGATTAATTACGATTAATTACAAATAATTACGATTAAATAGGAATAATTACGAATAATTAAGATTAATTATAAATAATTATGAATAATTAGGGATAATTAAGAATAGCTAGGAATAGTTAGGAATAAATAAGAATAAAAAGGAATAAATATGAATAATTAAGAATAATTTGGAATAATTAGTAATAATTAGGAATAATTATTATTAATTATAAATTATTAGAAATAATTAGTAATAATTATGAATAATTATGAATAATTAGGAATGATTAGTAATAATACCAATTTTAATAAATTGTAATAACTTGTAAAAACATGGCACAATTTCTTGTGGATTGATAGCACTCCATTTGCTCATGGATTTTTCATTACTCAACATTCACTGACTCAAAATATTTTGAAAAGTATGCTTCTACGTATGCTTATCAAATCTCATAAGCACGAGTTTGAATAGGAATTCATAGGACCTAATTTTTCATAATGTTTTCAGTAGTTGTTAATATGAAGAATATGATTCATCGACTAAAATGGGGATCTTTTGTCTGACAGCTCGTTTACTTGCATCTTTCTCACATTGAAATAATAATGTAGAATCTTCTCGGTGGTACGCTTATATATTCTCATATGCACGAGAATGAATTTTCATACCTCCCTGCAGATTCTCCATTGTGATTTCAGTGATAGAAATTTTCAAGTAAATGAGTTGTCGGACAAAAGAGTAGTGGTCAATCCACAGGAGAATTACTTAGCCCAAATTTAATGGTATTTATTAAGAAGTTGTAAATATTTATCTTCTTTTTTCAGATAGTGTATTTATAATTTCAAATTATTCAAAAACATTGATGATTTTATATTTTGTAGAAAAATATAGAATAAGGAAATCGACATCAGTCATTATTAGATGTTCGCACATGGATAATTTAGTGTAGAAATCCAAACGGCTCTAGTTTAAATCATGTATATATTGAGGGTATTAAATCTTTCTTACCATTTGTATCATCAAAACCAGAATATTGTTTAGAACACCCAATTAATTGTCCTTGTAAAAAATGTTCCCTGAGAATATTTGAAGCATTTAACAAGGTTGGGGGACATCTCTTGAGGTTTGGTTTTCAACCAGATTATTTTTTTTTGGTATCAACATGGTGAACATGGTTCTATAGAAGATACTAATAACTTGATTTTGAATCCTTCATGATTTCAAAATTTAGTTCATGATGTTGCAGGTCCATCTGTTTAACAAACTGAAACTCAAGATGATATATATTAAACTGTTGAGTTGGACCCATCTTGATTTTATGAGTTTTTGAGGTCTGCTGAGGATGCATTATATTCAGGTTGTAAGATTAATAAATTAGAAGAGGTTAAAAAATTTAGGTCCATTAAATCAGATAATGAAATTTGAAACAACTAGTTTGATTCTATATTTTCTTTGGTTAAAAAACTATTACCTAAAGAAAATGTGTTGCATACAAATTACTATGAGAGAAAGTGGTTGGTTCGTAATCTGGGCCTTAGTTATCTGAGGATTCAGGAATGTTCAAATGATTTCATGTTATATTCTGGTGAAAATGAGTCATTAGATTGTTTTCCCCCATGTGGACAATAATGGTATAAAGAAGCTCAACCAGGGAAGTGTGAATCGAATACTGTAAAATAGTTGAGATATTTTCCCCATACCCCTAGGCTACAATGATAATTTATGTCTCAGAACATAGAACCAATGATGTCATGGCATAAAATTAATATTTAAATGGAAAAAATCTTAAAGTATCCATATGATGGTGATTCATGGAATCATTTTGACCGTCTGCAACCATATTTTACTTTAGAAACCTGAAATGTGTGATTGGGTCATTCAACTATCAGTTTCTGTCTGTTTGTTTCTTATGGTAGTCAGTGTTCATGTTGGACTGTCTTTATGACTCCATAAATTTACCTCCATGGATATTGATGAAGGATCCCTATATCCATTTGGCCTTATTAATCCCAGGACATCCAAACAAATATTGATGCCTATTTGAAACCTTTTAATGATGAGATAAATTCATTATGGAGTAGTGGTGTTAATACATATGATGTTGTTGCGAAATATAATTTCATATTAAAAGATGCATTGATTTCGAATATTAGAAAATTTCATGAATATATCTTTTTATTTGGATAGAGTACACATGGTCTAAAATAATTAACTTACTCTATGAAATACAACAAAGCCTTTATGCTCATAAATGGAAAAAAATCATGAAATTATGACCATAATTGTAGATTTCTTCCCACAGATCATCCTTCTCGAAGGAACAAATCACATTTCCGAAAAGGAAAAATTGAAAAGGATGAACTTCCAAAAATGATCTCAGGTACATAGTTAAAATCAGTTGTGTTTTCATTACCTCCCATCATATTTGGTGCAACAATAAACCCAAGAAAATTCATGGCTTTGAAAAAGAACATAATTCGAATAAACGGAGCATTTTTTATGATCTTCCATATTTGTCTGATTTGTTGGTTCTCCATATGTGGGATTTCATGCATATTGAAAATATCAGTTTTGATAATTTATCTCATACAGTTTTGGATACACCAGTTAAGACCAAATATACTATAAAAGCATGATTAGATCTTGCCAAAATTTGAAGGTGACTAGAACTTCAACTATTTGAAAATGTCAGATCACAGAGGTTAATTAATCCAAAATAGAACTTATACATTTTAAAAAGAGAATATCTTTTTATTTTATCCAAAGATTACGGATTTGAGACTTCCTAATGCCAATGATTCCAATTTAAGAAAATGTGTTAAGAAAGGTCATATTACCGGATTAAAAAATCATGATTTTCATGTTATAATGGAAAGACTTATGCCTATTAGATTCAAAGGTTTATTAAATTCTATTGTTTGGGATTCAATAACAGGAATATCATATATTTTTTTAGACATTTTTTGCAGCGACAACAGACTATGATGCGCTAAGAAAATTGGAAAAAGATGTTGCTGTAATTATTTGTAAACTGGAAAAAATCATTCCTTTGGATTTTTTTTGACTCAATGGAACATCTGATATTAATGTTTCCTCACGAAGCTAAATTTGAAGAACCATTACAGTTTCGATGGATGTACCCATTCAATGGATTCTTGTAGAAATTGAAGAAAAAAGTATGCAATAAAGAATTAGTTGAGAGCTCAATTGTTGAAGATTATTTGCAAGAGGAAATTTCTATTTTCTGCTCTCACTATTTTGTATCGGAATATCCCTCAAAACAAAACTACATGGGGCCAAATGAGGGAAATGTTAATGATGAAGTGGAAAATAAATTATTAGTTTTTAATCAGCTAAATTTTGGATTTAGTGGAGTTCCGGAACGATGTATTTTAGATGATGAACATCATAGAGCTCGAACATATGTTCTATTCAACTATGAATAAATGACATCATTTGTACTGTGAGTGCTTCTATCACTTATTATATGAATTATGTTACTGTATGTAAAATTATTTTATTTTTAGGTTATATGAAAATCATATCATGAAAAAACTTTCATAAATTAATGTATCTGCTCTTGAAGAATGCAGTCAAAAAAAATTTCGCAATGGTTTAAAAAACGGGTAACATAAATTATTGATGGTTTAATATCAATTCAGTTTACTATTTATTATATTGATAATTGTTTTATAAAAATTCAGGAGTCTCAAGATGTTTTTAAATTGATAAGTTACTATGTATATTGTGTAACTCACCATCCAAAATGGTTAAATATTACAATGCATATGTGGTAAATGGTTTTCAATTTCATACACATGCATATGGGGAATAAAAAAAAATAAACAGTGGAGTTTTTTTTGAGAGGATCACATCATTGAGAAATTGGAGTTGAGTTTTACTACATTTTGGATGAAATTATTGAGTTTTGTTATCTTGGACAGAATTTCATAATGATATTTAAATGTAGGTTGTTGGATACTAAGAGAGGCTTGTATGTTCATCAGACTCATATAATCATCGATATTAAATATAAAAGACTTATTGTAGTAAATGAACCATTTTTACTGGCTTAAGAGGAACATTAAATTTATTACACAAAGTACTATGCTACTTTAAGGGAGCTGAGTGATTGGTGGGGCATAATAAAAATGAAATATTATGAAATTAGTTTACTAAAAATGATTGTGGTTCTGTTAAATTAGAAGGAATTGAAATTTTTCAAGAGACTAATCACAATACATCTTTTTCACATAGAGACGTGAATATCGTTGATTACACACCACAATTAAGGGTCGATGATGATGAAGATGTTAATGATGTTACAAAAGAATTTGAAATGACATGAGTTGATGAAACTAAAACTCATATGGATGTTGATGATGTCGAGGAGGAATATGAATAAGTTGACATCATCCGATATGAAGATGACGATGAAGGTGAACATTGACACAGTTAAATACTAGTTATAATCATAACTAATATATATCTATATATAATAGTTAATTTTAACTATCTGCTAACAAAACCATTTTTGTGTTTCAGATGGACCTTGATCTATTTCATGAGTTACAGGAGGATTCACTACATTTGGAAGAGGGGGATTGGAAATCATCTGACCCTCAGTGTACTGGCAGTTCAGGGGGTATGAAGTGAGGGTGTGACATTCCGCGACTGATGATTCCTGACCCTATCCCCGAGCGATGTCCACATATTGGCTTATGTCCACGCACACGAAGGTATGGTAACCTGCATATTTTAGTTAGATTTCATTAATATATATATATATATTAATTGTTTGATTATTTATTATTTTTTCATAGTTTTTCACTTGTATCTTTTGGATAGGCGAGCGCTATCTTGTGCAATTAATTTTTCTCAGCCCCAGATCACAAGGGAATAGATTCTCATTGATGTGTAGCTCAACATGTTCAATCATTGGATAGTATTTAAATAAATAATATTTATTTTCAAATTTATTTTATTAATAATATGTTATTATAAATTATTTATATGGTTTATGGTAACCCATAGATGATAGCATGCGTGATGTTATCCACACAGCATGGGAGGCGTCTATGTGTGAATGTTTCCGTCAGTTTTTTGACAATTTGATAAGGATGGCCATTAAGATAGTAGGAGTGACATATTTTGACGAGTTGTGTAGAGACCATCGAACAGAGTACATTTCATCTCACTTTTGGGATTGATTATGTTTACACATTTTGGGAGGTGGATTTTAGAGGAGGTCTTCAGTTGGTCGGCATAACCGGGGGAGATAGGTTTTGATGCATTGAGATGGTAGCCGTATATTCAATATGCATATAGAGCATCTGGTAAGTATATTTTTTAAATATTTTATATAACATGAAATATAGATAGTTTATTTTATATTTTTATAGGAAGTTGAGTATCCTAATATTACAGATTACATAATTTATCATAGGATGTACAGTTATCCAACAACTTGAGAGATTAGAGGTGATCACCAGCATCAGATTGTAGATAGAATTATTTTTTTTAGTTTGACAATTAACTGCATACAATATTTTAAAATTTTTAATTTCAAATTTGAATTGAAGGAGTCATATGATGTTGTGACCTCTCAGACACAGGCTATGAGTCAGGATGAGGCAACTTATCAGACCAGTGCCCACTATTTCGATGAGGTGACATGGATACATGAAACTCAATAAGGCTTTAAGAAGGGAAAAGTGATTGGTATCGACTCTCATGTGACTCCAGGAACTTATTATGGTAATTTTGTGATGTCGGCGTCCAACTCAAGAGGAGCTCATGGAGAGGCATCATCTTCTTCCCCACAATATCAGGAGCACTTGCAAACTCCGACTGAGCTTATAGAAAGTGTGCAGAACCAGCATGATGAGATGATTCATCAGTTTTAGCAGCAAAAACAGCATCATGATGAGGAGATACATTGATGGTAGTAGTAGCATCACGAGCAGATAGAGTACATGCATCGTCTAACTCGTAGTTTAGGAATTTATATTTTTCCAGCATTACCTACAACTCATCTGCTACCTCCAAAAGATGACCTCCTAGTAATTTTTTTATGTAAAAAACATTTTAATTCAAGAGTTTTGTAATATGAACTATTTTCAGTTTCTGTATTTCATATTGGTGGAAATATTGCATAATTTAATTTTTTTTTACTTTAAATATTTTATTATTTATTATTACTATTTATTTTTTTTACTAATAATAATATCAATAATAATAAATTATGATGTTTTTCTATATAATTTTATGAATATTGAGAATTTTAATATATTTTTTTAATTTTAATAAAATTAATAATTTTTTTCATTAATCATATTTTTAAAAAATATATTTTTAGTATTATATATTTTAATGTTTGTTTATTTTTCTAATAACAATAATAATAATAATTTATTAAATTTTTATATTTTTTTAGAATATTAGGAATTATATTAATTTTAATTTTTTATATTAGTTTATTAATATTAATATTATATTTCATTAATTGTAATTTCAATAAATAATTTTTTTCTTATTATTTCTGATGGGACCTGATGCGATGGGATCTGATAGCAAGTAGTTTAAATATATTTTTTTAAATAGTATTTTTGACGGTCCCAACGGCCCGTCACAAATACTATTTGCAATGGGTTAGTCGCAAAAGGATTATTTATATAAAATGTATATAATTGGTGATTTATTTACAACGACGAACTACCTAATCACAGAAAAATGGTATTTGCGATGCTATTTTCTATAATGGGCTATTTACGATAGGACCCTGTCACTAAAGCTTATTGGAGATTGGATCCCGTTACAAATAGCCTGATGCAAATAACACATATTCTAGTAATGATAGAGAATTTTTTTAAAAAATATAGAATAATTAGCATATAGTCTAAAAATAATGTGATTTATTCATTTATGGTCTAATTTACATCAGATTAGTAAATATTGATACATCTTAACATAGAAAAATTTGGTACCTAAGTTAAAATTAAATAGAATAACTTAGTGTTAATTAAAAAATATATGGTTTAAATTTGTAGAAAACTATTGGAAAATTTATTTTTTTATGATTTTAAAACACTATATCATATAAAATTTTAATTATTTCATTTATTATTTTTATGAATAAGGATTTATTTTTTTATAAATTAATATTTCTTGAGATTCCAAAAGTTCCCCTCACCTCAATTATAAAAGGGAACCTCCCCCAACACATATTCACTTCACATTGAGCATTTTATCTCGACAATCCCCTCGAAATTTCCCTTATCAACTTCACTAGTCAAAATCTATGGTTTTTTGTCTTCTCCAAATACAAAATCAATTTCATTAAGAGGATATAAGTAGGTAGCTCATTGATGAAGAGAAAATCTCCTCTGCCTAGTCTTCTAATTATATTTCATATTCTACTTCAAAATAATGAGTTGTTGCCACTATAAATTAATAAATAAGTTATAAATAATATACATAGATTTTATTAAGATTATGGAACAACCATATTCCACCTTCCATCTAACATATGAAAAAACAAAATCACTACATATTTGTATGTACAAAAACCATAACTATAACTATAGAGACCCGTAGACTGGCGTAAATTGACATTACATTACTTTTGGAGAATACTTAGTACATAACAAAAACACACACACAAGGACCGTAATAGTTTAGTGTCTTTGGAAACTCGGAATATAATCTTCTAATTGTGGTGAAAGATCTTCAACATCTCCCATAAAGATCTTCTTTTTTTTAAACCTAAATCCTTTCTTTATATCCTGGGGAAAAGAAAACATAAAATGGTGAGCTCAAATGCTCAGTAAGGGTAAACAAAAGAAATATCAATCACATCATATTCATAAGAACATATCTTTTGGAAATCCTAACCTGCAAAAGAGATCATAATTTTCATAACATGGGATAAATCATAGTAGTGAAATGTAATCCCAATAATCATAACTTAAAACATGAATCTTTGTGTCATACACACATAATCATAGAGAATCATTTCTTATTAGTCAAGACTCATTTCCAAGACTATCTTAGTGGAAAAAGTCCCTTTCTGAACCGAGTTCATTCCTCATTTCAGTCCTGTTTCACTAAACAGGTATAACCTACCGTTCCAGCCATGTCTATCTCATGAGATATAAAATCTTTACCCAATTCATTGGAGGGATATATTGGTCCCACCCATCTCATAATGATACCATTCTTATGTGTGCCACAAAAATCATAAATCATACATCATTGCATAACCCATGTAATAAAAATGGGAATCTTAAACATCGTGACATCATCAAACAATTCATATAAGATAAAGGGATTCATAAAAATAATTCTATCATAACATAATCAAATTATTTTAATAATAGGGATATAAACAGAACCCTCTATTATCTTATATGGAAAATAAATTTTTATAAAACACTTGAACTCCATCCTTAAGGAAAATATCCTTTCTACTTAAAAAACATTTTTATTTCTTAAAATGTCATACAATTTTAAACTAGAAGAAGTTGATTAAAAATAAACGTGAAACCTTGTAAAGGAATCTTCTTGGATATAATTTTTTAAAAATCCATTCATGCTGTATAAGTTAAAAAAACATTCTTCTCGTACTTTTTTCGGAAAAGTCAAAAAGTACATCGTACGAAAAACGACAAAATATTCCTTTAATATCCTTTACTAAAAACTCACTGAAGGGTAAAATTTTATTTAAACAATTGTAGGTGGATGTAAATAATATTACATATTGAGGAAACATGGATTTTGATGATAAAATACACCCCAGTAAATACTAACGTATAAACAATCCCGGATAAAAATGAGATTGTGATATTTCCCTTACCTTAAGTCTGTTTTGCTTCGTAAGTTTCCGAACCTCCTGTATAATGATTTAAGTAATGTCATTAACTTATTACAGAATCATATAAATTTTTATTATATCATATATGGTTCACTTATGACTTTATATTACCCGTTATTTTGTAAATTCCATGTTAAAGAAGCGTTTTGGGTAAAATCGTTTCATTTATCGTAAGTGTTTGGACTTGTTGTTCTTGACATTATTATTACATATATCATGATTTAATTACTTCCAAAATATAAAACATGATTTATATATCATATATATTCAGTATATACATATATATATATATAATATAGATAAATGAAATGAAACACACCGTTCATGGAGACGGTAGATCGTACATACGCATGAACGTTGTTTTCCTTTCCTTATTGTCTTGAATGGAAGTAAGTAGATGGAATGAATATATAAATAAATCCAGTAGCTTTATAATGTCATATATTTCATTATTATTTCTTATATATACTTTATAATCATTCTTAAATGGTTAACATGGAGAATTAATCTCATCGCGTCGTGGAGTCGGTAGTCCGTATGTACGCACGAGCGATGATATCGTTCTCATGATCGTGAACTTGTGTTGAAGTTTATGTATACTATTTCAGTATCAATATCACTTTATAATAATAATATATAGTAACTCATTACACCATTATACCCATCCAATTAAGGTGGTGGTGAAAAATAGATTACACCACGGCGTGGAGACGGTATTCCGTACGTACACACGCGCGGTGATTTCCTTTTTCCGTAGGATGTATAGAAGGTTAATTATAGTTGTTTCATATTTATAATAACATATTAGTATATAATAAATACCGATGTTATTACTTTATCATTAAACAACTAAATAATAAGAAGTTGAAGAAGAAAGAAATTGAAAAAGATCGGCAATGGATATTATCTCTTTTTGACACGCCTTTTCTTAACCTCCACTTAAGGAACTAAGGATTGTATTTGAAGAAGACCAGGACCTCTAGAATTATACTAGGGAAGTGTATAAGATATTTTGTCAGGGTTTGGCCGAGCTTGAATGCTCAAATTGGTGTGAGGTGTAGAGGGAGGAGGTGCCGTTTTATAAGGGAGGATAGGGGCACCTTAAGGAAATCTCAAAATATTATTTTATATTAAGGTTAAATTATGTTTATAATGGTTACAAATGGTCTTATTTCGAAGATAAAGTTGGTATGGGTCTAAGTAATCTCATCCAATAGTATTTAGACAAGTTTATATTATTATTTTAACCTTATCAATTAGATTTAACTCTAAGTTAAATAATTTAACTTTTACCATGTCTTTTTGTTTTCTTACACTATATTGTTAATAAACATACAATAACAATCCAAACGAACCCCAAGTTGTTTATTATTAATATATGTATCCTTATCTAAGTCATATGGCTGATCCTTAGATTTTTAGTAATTAAATAACAATTAATAATATAATATTTGTTTTAAAAACTAATTTATGTCAATTTTGACACTATTTGGTACATGATTTTTATGAAATTCATAACAGAATGATATGTTCGAACCAAGTTACTTATATCAACAATAACATGTCATATTAACCTATAAAATTAATTTAAGTCATAAAAAGTCTCAAATTACATTTTTTGGGCATTTATAACATCAATTATGTCAATATTTCATTAATAAGACAATTACAGCATCATCTTTGTGTTATAATAAATGACAATTATGTAATACCTAAAAATTTTAAATAAATTCCTATGTTGTAGATAATTGTATTAGATTTCGGGAGACTATTCATTTTCGAAGTTTCATGAAGTGTATCACTAAATTAAAATTATTATACTTATAAGATTTAAGAAAGTGACATGTTGTCACATTCTTTGGTTTTAATAATAATTAAAAAAATTTCATGGAAAAAAGTCCATAAAATGAATCTAATACGACTCGTAGGTTATATGGGTCTACGTTTAGCCATCCAATAGGATATTTCCAAGTGTTAGGGTAATTTTATAATCTTATATTTACACGTAATTACCCGATTTACCTTTAACTATAGTAAAGAAAATTTACCGTAGTTACTATTCACAATGCCCAAAAATAAAAAGTAGCTTATTAACATAATTTGGACCCACTGATTCCAAATATGGAATCCATTTTTCCAAATTCAATACACAAAAGATGCTGAAATTAAATTAAAATTAATCCCGTTGTTGAAAGAAAACAGGTTTTTCTTTAAAACATTACAAAAGATTGAATTGATTTAACCTACGAATTCTAGGTAAAATCAATGCTAATGACATACATTATATTAAATGGTACAAATATATTCTATTTATACTTGAAAACCATTCAATATTATAATTTAACCACATAATATATTATGATGAGAAAAGTTGTTTTTAATTAAAATATATCGTGTTTTTATTATTCATTAAAATATGAAAGTTATCGGAAAAATATCAAAACATTTTCTAATGTAAATTTTTGTATCCTGATTCAAAAGAAGAATTTTATTTTGTCAAATTGAACTTATAAACATGTCAAAATCTTGATTTAAAGTTGGTGCGCCATCAAAATGCTGCAAAACTGCATTTTTTTAAAAATACTTATTTTACCCGAAAAATTTATTTTGTTTTTATTCCATGTTCTAGAAATGTGTAAGATGAATAATAATGTTATAAAATTAAATGTTTAGTTAACAGTATTCATAACGGCTAGTTCATAACAATATTATAATAATATATCGTTGTTTAGTAAAACCCGGTTTTGCGTACAACACACGTTATTGAGGAAGGTCGTGATTGCGTGTAATGCAAGCCAAGTCAGGGTTGCGTGTAGTGCACAACTCCTTTGTTGTTGTGTATAACAGAATCCAGCCATATTTTATTTATACATTGAATATATATATATATACACTCAATGTTGCGTAGAAAAACTTCTATGAAATGAACTTGAAATTGTGTGTAACAAGAGCCAAGAAAAGTGTTGCGTATACTGCAAGATAATACAGTGTTGCGTATAGCGCAAGATAATATTTGTGTGTCGTACAATAGAAGATATGAATGAAATTAAAAAGAATTTATCTTATAAAATCTCGGGCTGTTACATTCTATCCTCCTTAAAATGAATTTTGCCCTCGAAATTCTTCGGGGTTATAAATGGTTTACTACTCGAAGGTTTGTTTTATAGAAACCCACCTCGTAAAAAGGAATACCAAAATATGGCTTTAAAAACTAAAGTATGAAATGTAACGGTTACCCAAAATAACTCATCACTGGGTTTCCATGTAGGAGAACATTGGTGAAAATATGGATATGGAAGAAAAATATAACCATCAAGTTCTGATGGAGAGTGGTAGAGAACATGGCTATGAAAAAGCCAACAATCGCAAAGCCATAAATTTGTGATGATCTTGGGTACCATCTGATTCATCAGATATAAGATCACTAGGACAACATTTTAGGTTTTCAATATCATTTCCCTAAAGATTAAAAATTATAATTAGAAGAAATACTTACTTGATTTTGGTACAATCTCACTATTGTTCGTTCTTTGAACAATTTATACTTCATCTCTTAAAGAAATGAAGTTGAATTTGATATTCGTGAAGTTTTAACAGATCATGTGATAGAATGATGGGTCATTCCATCTATTTTAAACAAAATTTTAGCAATAGTTATCAAATATACATAAGTCCGTCTTTGGTGAGGTTAATCATATAGGATTCAAAAATGAACTTATACTTCATATATGATACCGCTTAATAAAATAAAACTACTTTCTACTAACCAGGGAACTTCTGTAGGCCAGTGGTATGCGATAAAGGCCCGTCGCACTTTATTTGCGGGTTCGATTCCCACAGCCTTGGCCGACGCGATGGGTTGTCGCACATCCTGCAGGTTGTCCTTTTTCTAAAACTACATTATTATAACATCCCATCAACAATATCAAAAAAAAATTATCCTTAAACAATACTAACCTATGTCCAACATAATCCATTCCAATATTTAGGCTTATCTAAAATACTTCGGTCCAAGCTTATAGTATAGAGAAAATGATCACCTGAATGCCATCATTTATCCCTCATATATCTTGTTCGTCACATTCCAGTCATGTGAATACCATAATCATGTAATCTCTTGAAAAATGAATACCCATTGAATCTTAGTGAAAACATGAGTGAAGTCAAAATATAACTCTTTCCACATACCAAAATCCTCCAAATTCTATATACTTAGTCCTTATATCAATCACGATCTCATGAATACAATCAAACATTTAATTTTATCCTTATCCCTTCTTAATGCGCATATCATCTACATTCCAAAAATATCTGAATCACCATTCATGGATACTGGTACCATTAATCATACACTTTCAAAACTCAAGGAAAGACAACAGTGTAACAATCCTTAGATGTCTCTTTATTCCATAGTACCATGAGATTACTTATAAAATATTACACATGATAAACATGTAATCATTCCACTACATTCTTAAACCATTGACCGAGCTTCAAAAATTCTTTCATCTCACATATCTTTTGCATTGTCTTCATCATCATCCACATAAATACTACCCATACGACCATACTGATTCTCTTCATGAGAATTTCCCTTAGGGCATTGGTTTGCATAATGCCCGTACATTCCACATTTAAAACATTTAACCATTGTTGATGTCGTAGCAATACCATTATCCTCATCCCTGGTGTTAATTGAACCTTTTCCCTTGCACTTACTGGCTTTGTGTCCTTCTTCTCCACACCCAAAGCATCTTCAAGTTCCTTTGAAACATTCTCCTTGATGCCTCTTCCCACATGATTTACATAGGGGAAATTGAACTTTCTTTCCTCTATGATCATCCTGAAACTCCATATTTCTCTTATTAGCCGAGTCAGGAAAATTACCAAATTTTATTTTATTGATCATATTATGAGATTGTTGATTCGGCATAATAATGTTGTTTGGACCTCCAAATCCCATTTCATTTTGTTGTTCATGAAGAATATCATTCCATTTTCCATCATATCCTCCATTATTGTGAATCATCTTGTTTCTAGCCATTTTCTAAAACCCAAAAAGAATAGTGTGGGAGGAAAAAATCATAATAAAGGGGAAGTAACTTCAATATCTAACATCTTTGGTTTAATCTAATATCATTACCACAGTTCTAGGACTATATCCTATACGTATACTTATCATTAGGGACGTCCCTAGACATACATTAGAAATATCTCTAGAGATCTCACTAACGTTTTCGCATCCTAGTTTCCAAAGGTTGACTAAACCTATCCTCTGATACCAACTATAGAGACTCGAAGCCTGACGTACATGGACATTACATTAATTTTACGTAATACTTAGTACATAACAAAAACACACACACAAGGACCGTAATAGTTTAGTGTCTTTGGAAACTCGGAATATAATCTTCTAATCATGGTGAAAGATATTCAACATATCCAATAAAGATCTTCTTTTTTTTAAACCTAAAACTTTTCTTTATATCCTGGGGAAAAGAAAACATAAAAGGGTGAGCTCAAATGCTCAGTAAGGGTAAACAAAATAAATATCAATCACATCATATTCGTAAGAACATATCTTTTGGAAATTTTAACCTGCAAAAGGGATCATAATTTTCATAACATGGGATAAATCATAGTAGTGAAATGTAATCCCAATAATCATAACCTAAAACATGAAACTTTGTGTCATACACACATAATCATATAGAATCATTTCTTATTAGTCAAGATACATTTCCAAGACTATCTTAGTGGACAAAGTCCCTTTCTGAACCAAGTTCATTCCTCGTTTCAGTCCTGTTTCACTGAACCGGTATGACCTACCCTTCCAGCCATGTCTATCTCATGAGATATAAAATCTTTACCCAATGCATTGGAGGGAGATATTGGTCCCACCCATCTCATAATGATACCATTCTTATGTGTGCCACAAAAATCATAAATCATACATCATTTCATAACCTATGTAATAAAAATGGGAATCTTAAACATCGTGACATCATCAAACAATTCATATAAGATAAAGGAATTCATAAAAATAATTCTATCAAAACATAATCAAATAATTTTAATAATATGGATATAAATAGAACCCTATATTATCTCAGATGGAAAATAATTTTGATAAAACACTTGAACACCATTCTTGAGGAAAATATCCTTTCTACTTCAAAAACAATTTTCTTTCTTAAAATGTCAAACAATTTTAAACTAGAATAATTTGATTAAAAATAAACATGAAAACTTGTAAATGAAGATTCTTGGAAATAATGTTTTAAAAATCCATTCATTCCGTATAAGTTAAAAAACATTCTTCTCATACTTTTGTCGGAAAAGTCAAAAAGTACCTCGTACGAAAAACGACAAAAGATTCCTTTCATATCCTTTACTAAAAACTCACCGAAGGGAAAAGTTGGATTTAAAAAATTGTAGGTGGATGGAAATAATATTACATATTGAGTAAACATTGATGTGGATGATAAAATACACCCCAGTAAATACTAATGTATAAACAATCTCGGATAAAAATGAGATTGTGATATTTCCCTTACCTTAAGTCCGATTAGCTTCGTAAGTGTCTGAACCTCCGGTATAATGATTTAAATAATGTCATTAACTTATTACAGAATCATATTCATTGTTATGATATCATATATGGTTCACTTAGGACTTTATATTACCTGTTATTTTGTAAATTCCATGTTAAAGAAGCGTTTTGGGTAAAATCGTTTCATTTATCGTAGGTGTTTGAACTTGTTGTTCTTGACATTATTATTACTTATATCATGATTTAATTAATTCCAGAATATAAATAATGATTTATATATCATATATATTCAGTATATATATATATATATAATATATAGATTAATGAAATGAAACACACAGTTCATGGAGACGGTAGTCCGTATGTACGCATGAACGCTGTTTTCCTTTCCTTATTGTCTTGAATGGAAGTAAGTAGATGTCATACATATATACATAAATCCAGTATCATTATAATGTCATATATTTCATTATTATTTCTTATATATACTTTATAATCATTCTTAAATGGTTAACATGGAGAATGAATCTCATCGCGTCGTGGAGACGGTAGTCCGTACGTACGCACGAGCGATGATGTCGTTCTCATGATCGTGAACATGTGTTGAAGTTTATGTATAATATTTCAGTATAAATATCACTTTATAATAATCATATATAGTAACTCAATACACCATTATACCCATCCAATTAAGGTGGTGGTGGAAAATAGATTACACCATGGCGTGGAGACGGTATTCCGTACTTACACACGCGCGGTGATTTCCTTTTTCTGTAGGATGGATAGAAAGTTAATTAGAGTTGTTTCATATTTATAATAACATATCAGTATATAAGAATTACTGATGTTATTACTTTATCATGAAAAAACTAAAGAAGAAGAAGTTGAATAAGAAAGAAATTGAAAAAGATCGGTAATGGATATTACCTCTTTTTGACGCGCCTTTTCATAACCTCCACTTAAAGAACTAAGGATGGTATTTGAAGAAGACCAGTACCTCTATGATGATACTAGGGAAGTGGAGAAGAGATTTTGGCAGGGGATGTCCGAGCTTTAATTCTCAAATTGGTGTGAGGAGGAGAGGGAGGAGGTGCCCTTTTATAAGGGAGGAGAGGGGCACCTTAAGAAAATCTCAAAATATTATTTTATATTGAGGTCAAATTCGGTTTATAATGGTTCCAAAGGGTCTTATTTCGAAGCTAAAGTGTGGATGGGTCGAACTCCTCTCATAAAATAGGATTTAGACAAGTTTAGGTTATTGTTTTAACATTATCAATTAGATTTAACTCTAAGTTAAATAATTTAACTTTTACCGTGTCTTTTTGTTTTCTTACACTATATGGTTAATAAACATACCATAACAAGCCAAAAAAACCCCAAGTTTTTTATTATTAATATATCTATCCTTATCTAAGTCTTTTGGCCGAACCTCAGATTTTTAGGAATTAAATATCAATTAATAATATAATTTTTGTTAAAAAAACTAATTTATGTCAATTTTGATACAATTTGGTGCATGATTTTTATGAAATTTATAACAGAATGTTAAGTTAGAAAAAAGTTACTTATATCAACAATAACATGTCATATTAACCTAGAAAATTAATTTAAGTCATAAAAAGTCTAAAATTACATTTATTTGGGCATTTATAACATCAATTATGTCAATATTTCATTAATAAGACAATTACTGCATCATCTTTGTGTCATAATAAATGATACTTATTTAATCCCTAAAAATTCTAAATAAATTCCTATGATGTAGATAATTTTATTAGACTTCTCTATACTATTCATGTTCTAAGTTTCATGAAGTTTATCACTAAAGTAAAATTATTATACATATATGATTTAAGAAAGTGACATGTTGTCACATTCTTTGGTTTTAATAATAAGTAAATTATTTTCATGGAAAAAAGTCCATAAAATGAATCTAATACGACCATTAGGTTATATGGGTCTACTTTTAGCCATAAAATAGGATTTTTCCAAGTTTTAGGGTAATTTTATAATCTTATATTTACCCTTAATTACCCGATTTACCTTTAACTATAATAAATAAAATTTACCGTAGTTACTATTCACAATGCCCAAAAATAAAAATTACCTTATTAACATAATTTGGACCCACTGATTCCAAATATGGAATCCATTTTTCCAAATTCAATATAAAAAAGTTGCAGAAATTAAATTAAAATTAATCCTGTTGTCGAATGAAAACAGGTTTTTCTTTAAAACATTGCAAAAGATTCAATTGATTTAAGCTACGAATTCAAGGTAAAATCAATGCTAATGACATAAATTATATTAAATGGTAAAAATATATTCTATTTATAATTTAAAACCATTCAATATTATAATTTTACCACATAAGATATTATGATGAAAAAAGTTGTTTTTAATTAAAATATAGCGTGTTTTTACTATTCATTAAAATAAGAAAGTTATCGGAAAAATATCAAAACTTTATCTAATGTAAATTTTTATATCCTGATTCAAAAGAAGAATTTTATTTATTTCAAATTGAACTTATAATCATGTCAAAAACAAGAATTAATGTAGGTGATCCATCAAAAGGCAGCAAAACTGCATTTTTTTAAAAATACTTATTTTACCCAAAAAATTTATTTTGTTCTTATAAAATGTTCAAAAAATGTGTAAGATGAATAATAATGTTATAAAATTCCAAATTTAGTTAACACTATTCATAATGGCTAGTTCATAACAATATTATAATAATATATCATTGTTTAGTAAAACACGGTATTGCGTACAACACACGCTATCGAGGAAGGTCGTGATTGCGTGTAATGCAAGCCAAGTCAGGGTTGCGTGTAGTGCACAACTCCTTTGTTGTTGCGTATAACAGAATCCAACAATATTTTATTTATACATTTAATATATATATATATACACTCAATGTTGCGTAGAATAACTTCTATCAAACGAACTTGAAATTGTGTGTAACAAGAGCTAAGAAAAGTGTTGTGTATACGGCAAGCTAATAAAGTATTGTGTATAGCGCAAGATAATCATGGTGTGTCATACAATATAAGATATGAATGAATTTAAAAAGAATGTATATTATAAAATCTCGGGTTGTTACAATAACCGTCACAAAAACCGTCTCCACACTATTGTGTAATATGTTTTTCACCATCACTATACACAGATTGTTATAATGATGGAAATAATAACCATATATGCTTATTATTATAACATTATATTTATTTTGTATCAAAAATATATACCATACACTTTCATACAATTTCCCAATTATATTAATGATATAATCGCTCGTGTGTACGTACGACCTACCATCTCTAAAATGTGATGTGATTCAGTTTACATGATATCAAATAAATCATGATTATATAAATTTATATAATTAAAAAATGTGATATATATTATAATAATCTCATTCATTAATTATACAACTATTACCTATTTAGGACAATTGTAACGCATTCAAAAAAAACTACATAATAAAATGAAGCATTTAATACCCGAATAATGAGTAATAATGAACTTTTATTAAATAAAAATGGTAATATGATAAAAATATGATATCCTAGAAATAAATATGACTCTATAATATTTCAATTGAAATATTTTTACCATTATACTGTAGGTTTTCAAACATACAAATGATATCATACCTAAGGTAACATACAATCCCAAATATTCATTATTGTTTGAGATTGGATATACATAAATATTTAATGGTGTGTATTTATAATACATTTCCATGTTTCCTAAATCTGTATTAAAAAATATTATTTCTATTCTTATTCTATTTTTTAAATTCAATTTTATAGAACATTAAATTTTATTTAAATTGAATTAAAGGAATCATTTCTTGTTTTCGATATGAGGTACTTAGTGACTCATGTGAAAAAAATAATGAGAAGATTTTTTTCTTTTAACATATAACAAATTAATGGAACTTTACATTTTCAAAATTCCATATTTCTATGAAGCTTCCATTAGAATATTTTAATATCATTTTAAATTCCTTATTTTATATTAAATTTCTATTGAATTCGGAGGAAAAAAATCATTTTGGAGATGAAAAAATAGTTTTTTCAATAATTAATATCACATGTTCTATCAATATTATTTTCCATATAAGATATAAATATTTAATTGGATTATGTTTCTATTAAACTATTCCTATTATTCTGATTAACATATTTTCTTTATGACATAATTCTATTTATGAAATCCAGTTGTTTTACATGTGAAGGAATGATGTTTATGAAATCCATGTTATTCCATGGGTTATGGTATGATGAATGATTTTTTTAAGAAATGCGTAATAATGATAAATTTATGAGATGGGTGGGACCTATATAATCCTCCAATGAATTGTGTAATGATGTATATCTCATGATATAGATGAAAAATGAACATTAAATGGTCTCAATTCCATAAGATAGCGATGTAATGGGATGTAACCCCAGTTCAGTAATACATCACTGAAACATGGAGTAAACTCTGTTTTGTAATGGGAATTGTACAATATGATTCTCATAGAAATGATCAATGACTAATATAAATTTTTTTCTATGATTATCTATTTTCCAATAATTCTAGGACTATTGTTATATATTTTGGGAATATTTTCATTGATTCTTTATGAACTGTTATGATTAACCCCATGACATGATATCGTCATCTTTTATATGCAGGGTAATATTTTCAGTTTTTATGTTCTATTATCTTATGATTATGATACGATTGATATATCCCTTGTTTTCCTTTTCTAGGAATCTGAAATCACCCTTCCATATGTTTCTCTTCCCCATGTTATGATGAAGATTATTAAGTAACATATGTCAAAAGCGGGTCTATTTAGAAAGGGATATGCATGGGAAAATGTAGATATCTTATAAACCAGGTTTTATGTTTACCCATTTTTAATCACACTAAACCTATATGGTCATGGTTTGAAGTTTTTGTTCTTTTTATTGAATATTAATTAATATTGATGTAATATATATGTATGTAATTTATGGGACATTATATGTGCTAAGTGAATGGATGAGTTTTTGGAATTAGAGAGCCCTTCTCTGATTTTTATATAAGTTCATGATGGGTTGATCATCTATATTGATTCGGCCATGGTACTAAATGAACATCCAATTGAGGCAGTGAGTGATTCCATCATCTGAATAGGGTTTATTCTACCATTTCATCCCAATCTATGCATTGTTGGTGCAAATGTTCATGGTCTTATATGATGGTCCAAATATTTCTCACCAAGATGGTGTGCGAAGGAATCCAACATCTGAATTTTTCTTTACATAAGTATAATTTTGATATCATTCAAATGTTTTGAGAATTCTACTACGATATCTAGCATGTAACATCCCATGATTTCATAGAGTGTTTTTTCATCAAAATTATTCAATAACATGCTCTACACGCAACACTGAGTTCAAGCGCACCGTGACTTACAAAACAAGCCATTAAAAAGAGGTTATGAATAGTGCTACCTAAAATGACCTAAGCATATATCTTTTAGAAAAACATTTTTTCCATAGGGTTATATATGTTGGATTTTCGACAATAAATATTCATTATAAAGAAAAAAATATTTCCTACATAATTATATTATATTTATAATTTTTAGACATTATATAATTTAATTTATGTATGACACAATGGTGATTCAGTAATTACCTAATTAATGTAAAATTAGAATAAATGATTTATAAATACCCAAATAAATATAATTTGAGACTTTTTATAATTACCAATAATTTTCATGGATAATATGACATGTTAGGATTGATTTAAGTAACTTTTTTTAAAGTGATAATTATGTAATTATTTATAAAAAAATCAATTACTGAATAGTGTCAAAATTGACATAAAAGAGTTCTTAAAAAAAATATTATATTATTAATTGATATTGAATTCATAAAAATCTAAGGCTCAGAAAAGGGACTTATATAATGATGTTTCTATCATTAATGGACCACATGGGGGTCTCTTGGAGGTATATAGTATGTTTATAAACTATATAATATAAAAATACAAAGTGACATGGTAAGTGTCAAACTAATTAACTAAGAGTTAAAACTAAAAGATAAGTTTAATATAATGACCCAAACCTGTCTAAATTCTATTGGTTGAGTGGGTTTCGACCCATAACCAGCTTAACCTTTAAATAATCCACTTTTGGGCCACTAGAATCCGAATATTAATTTATTATAAAATAATATTTCTAGCTTTTCCAATGGTGCCCCTCACCCTTCATATAAAAGGGCACCCCCCACCCTTCTCATTAATTCACAACTTCAAAGACTTTTGGATCGACCAAACTCTGGCCAAATACTCTCTATACGTACCTCACTTCATCATAGAGGAATTCCTTTAGTCATAAAGCCAGCATAAGGAGACCTTTTGATAAAATCAAAAGGAAGAACCCGAAGAAGTGGTAATAATTTCACCACCCTTTTTCAAGTTCCTTTCTTCTTCCACTTCTTCTTTCTTTGTTATTACCATTATAAAATAATAACTCCTTATATTTACTGTGATGTTATTATAAATATGTTACAACCATATTTAGTATTCTATCCACCCTTTGAATAACATGTCACCATACCTGCGTAGGTACGGCTTACCGTCTCCACATCGTGGTGTAATTGTAATTCAATAAATTATTATTTGGATGGATATAATAATGATGTGTAATTCATGTAAATAATACATATAACATTATCATTATTCTGTATATATGATATAACATCCAATTATATATTATTTTAATATCAAAATAATGATATTGTCGCTCGTGCGTACGTACGACCTACCGTCTCCACGAACGCGATGAGATACATTCTCCATCGCATCCATTAAAGTCTAATTCTCATTTGATGATTAATAATAGTATCTAAGGACTTGATATCATTCTGGATATGATTATGATACAACCTATCCATGACAAACACGTCTTACCTAACAAAACATATAATAGAAAATGAGTAAGTTAACACCCGAAACAACGATAATACTATGATATTATTAACAAATCACTGTTTAAAGATCAAATATGATATCATATTAATATATATTATTATTGTATAATTTAATAAAAAATATTTCACCATTATACAGGTGGTTAACCTACCCCCAACCAAGGAAAATTAAAAGGTAAGGGTTTATTTCGCAATCTCTACATTATCTGAGGTTGTTTATACGTAATAATCTACTGGGACTTCTTTATCATCCACATCCATGTTCCTTAAAAATGTATTTAAAAACATTTTTACTATTTACTAGACAATGGTTTAAAGACATTCATACATTATTTTGTTTTGAAAGTAATCTTTCCATTGTTTTCCCATCATGTTACTTTTTAACCATTTCGACAAATTTAAGGTAAGAATGTCTTTTTCAACTTATATGGCGGGTGCGGTTATTTTCCACAGTTATAAAATCATTGAAGCATACCTTACAATATTATAAAAATATTTTCAAAGTAAATGTTTTATTTTATAATTATGTGACTTTTAAATGATTTCAAAATGAATATTTTACGAATTTGTGAAAGGTACACTTTATCAAGATCATAATTTAAAATGTTTTAAAGATTTATCTTTATAAATATTTTTAATTAATGTCCATGTTTTTAAAATGATTTTAAGGATTTATTTTTATGGACATGAATGTTTAGAAATCATATATCATTTCAAAAGTCTCAATGTGGTATGGGACACTTTGATTCTAAAATCTTTTTTGAAAAATTACTTCCTTTATAAATGTGTGACTTTTCAATGATTTCGAGAAAAGAGATATTTCTCTCAAATAGTTTTGATTTCATCTATGTCGACATCCTTTTATTGATTTTATGTTTATTTGAAGTTGATTGATTATGATACAAAACATTTGTATTGAATTGAAGGTTTTGCGATATGTTTTAATGTGGATGTGTTATTTTTATACCATTAATGGTTTATAGAGAAAGTATTGACATTTTGTAAGAAAGTTTTAATACGATTCTTTTTTTATGTTTAAACCTTTTCATATGGGAATGCATTGGACTTAGTAAGTGACGGGTGGAGCCTGCTATAGCTCCTCGATGCATTGGTAGGTATCAAGAGACAAACTAGTGTCTGGCATAAGGCCTTGACAAAATCTTATTTGTAGTCTTGGCACGAGGCCTTGTATATGTTGTTATGATAGTCTGGGATTATTCATTCCATTATTTTGAAAGTGGTTATTGATATTGCATGTGATTATTTGATTAGTAGAATATCTATGTGAATAAGTAAATGGAAATTATTTCATTTTATTTTTTCCATGCTATGTTGAAGTTCAAGTTTAAATGTATTTTGTTTTAGTTATACATTGCCTTAACTGTTTATTCTTATTTATGAATGTTTCTTATATATTGTTATCCTTACTGGGCATTTGATCTCACCCATTTTCTATGTTTTATTTTCCCAAGATGTGAAGAAGAAATTTATGAATGACCTGTAGGGATAGTATGAGGGGATAAAAGTGTGGACTATGGAGACTATATTGTTGCAGTTTTCATTTTATGAAGTAATGTAAAATTTATTAATGTATCTAGTTATTCCAAGGCTACTAAACTAATCGTTCTTTCGATACATGATCTTTCTTGTGATTATTCCAATGTTATGTAATAATGCACCGACTCTGGGTAACTAGGGTCGGGGTGTTACTGTTGGTATCAGAGGAAGTTAAGTACAAACATTGGAAGCTAGATTTAGATAAACTCTAATTAGAGCACATAGACCTAAGATAGACTTTTAGTATTATTATATAATGACTTCCTAGAATTTTGGTATTTCATATATTTTGTGAGTTTTCCTAGGAATACATCCTTGTCTAGATACGAGCAGGTAGAGGCGGTTCTGGCACAGAAGTAACTAGGGGTGAAACCTAAAAACACCGCTTTGAGATATACTCGAACGGGAACTGGTGCACGAAAACGGGCCTTGCTGCCCTCTTTGTTACGACACTCCCAGGGGATATGCTTAGGATAATTCTCATTTTCATTACAAACCATTATGAAGGGTTTATGATTATATACTTCCTCAAAGGAGACATTTTTATGATTATGGATTATATCCATAAACTATTTAATTTATGTTATGTGTTTTACAAGTTTGGGATTAGGTATTGTTATTCATATACTAGTCTAGTGTATGCAATTGTTTAGAAATGGCGCCCAGTAGATGGAATGAGAACTACAGTAATGCACATGATCCAATGATAAATAAGGATCATATCTTTCATGGTCTTAAGCAAGAATTTATAAGAGAAATAATCTCCCATGTATTATCATCATATGAAGAAATAATATCATGTGTTCATAAGATAAGTAAAGAGTTTACTGAGTCTTATGGCTTTGAAGGGAAGAAAGAGAAGAAAAGGATGGAAGAGAGAAAGATGGATAAAGGGGATAGGGAAAAGAAGACTTTTCCCATATGTGATAACTGTGGGAAGAAACACCCTGGAACTTTCCTGAAAGGAATGGGAGTTTATAATAAGTGTGGACGAAAAGTGAAAAATTTCTGTGACTGCAAGGGTAATAAAATGGTTTCAAATGTACAATGCTTCATTTTCAAGGAGTTTGGATACTACGCGAACCTATTTCCCAGTCATCAGACTATGCCACAAATGATGCTATTGTATAATAATCAAGTTATGATACTACCACATATGAAGAAGAATGATTAGAGTTATTATGTTGATTATGTCATTTGAGTGTTGTATAAACAACATACTTTTTATAATAATTATAGAGTATATATGGATTGTACTACAGTACTATTTCATTAAAGACTTGAGATTGTGTGGAGGAATGAAAAGTGACTCAATAACAGTTTAAATTTTTTGAAAATATATGGTTGAGAGAATGATAAACCATAATATGGTTCTGATACTGAGGTAGTGATTTTAGAATAATACATGATTGATTTGGATAAATTATATTGGATATTCTTGACTACCTTGAATCTGATTAATGATTTGTATATTCCACCATTGTTGGAGTTTGCAACATTTTTGTATTGAAGGATTATATCTATTATTCTTTAAGGAATAATGGATCATAAATGTAATCAATAAGGTTTTATGGTAATTCAGGATGTTTCAGTGTTTAAAAAGAATACATGATGAAGGTGTTTACATATTATTATGCGGAAAAAAGGATCTTTATTGTGTTTACCTTCCTTATAAATTTTGGAATGAAGTATTTTGGATAGTTCTAGTTTGGATTATTTTGGATTTCCATAAAAGGACAACCCGGAGGTCAGGCGGCAACCCATCGCATCCATCAAGGCCGTGAGACTTGAACCCACAACCGAAGGGCGACAAGGGTCTATCAAGTACCACTAAACCATGTGATGTCCTAGATTGAATAATGTCGTTCTTTTAATTGTTCTTCTAGATGAATTATAAATTCATTTTTTAACCCTATATGAATAGGATAAATAGAATATTATTTTTAAGTTCTATTATCTTTTAGAGTGAAAGATGAGTTTGTGGTAGAACATAGTTAAAGGATGAGACTCTACTTTTCATGTATATATTTTTCTTCTTCTCTTATTCAATGAAGAAATTAATTCTTATACTTTAGGGAAGGGATCTTAAAACAAAAAATGTGTTATCCTAATACGATATGTTTTTCTGAACTGATGGTATTTTAAATCATCATAGATTGATAAATTTAAGGCCCTTAATTTTACACTTGTTTGTGATTCATGACCACAATCACTACCTATAAATATTTACGTTTTTCCTCCAATTATATGTCTCCAATTTCCACCAATTTTCTCCGAATAGAGATCATAATTTTGTGGTTACCCTTTCATTTCTCTTTTCCACTCATTAAGACTAAATTTTATTAACCCAATTTCAAATGTGGGTTTTCCCACAATGATATTTTCTACATTCAACCTTTTATTTTCGAAGAAAAATTTAAAATTGTGAGGATGAAATTTATTGAAGGGGGGGAGAATGTAACACCCCAAGATTTCATTGTGTGTTATTTCTTCCAAATAATTCAATAACTTGCACTACACGCAACACCGAGTTCAAGCACACCATGACTTACCAAACAAGGAATTAAAAAGAGGATATGAATAGTATTATCTAAATTTTAAACTTTATATAGTCCTTATAATTTTATAATCCATATTATAAGTTTCGTAGACATAATGTAAGAACAAAATCATTTTCAGTATTGCGCTTTTACCAACTTTTAAAAGTGAACCCTTTTTAAATCCAATATTTTAAACATTATATATATTAAATTTGACTAAATAAATTTAGTTTTTAGATTGGGGACATCAAAAATTAATAATGTAACACCCCAAGATTCTACGGTATGCTTTCCTTTGAATAATACAGTAGCGTGTGTTGTACGCAACTTCGAGTTCTAACACACACCACAACCAATCAAACTAGTCGTTATGAATAGTAATACCAACTTTTTGAAATTTTATAAATCTTATCTCTAAAAATGGACTTCATTTTTTTATTCGGTGTATCGAATTTATCCAAAGGTGATGATTTGGATGTTTTGGGATAAAATTTATATTTTAATGAATAGTGAAAATTACTAAATAATAATTAAAAACATCTTTTTTAATCGAAATAATTTATACTAATAAATTAGGAATTTGAGTGTTTTTAAAGTATATTTAGAATATATTTTTACCATTTAATACAATTTTGGTCATTGGACATAATTTCACAATTAAACCAGACATAAACAAGTATCAATATTTTGATACTTATTATATCTTAAAAACACGCTTTTTGTTTTGACAGTGGGAATTAATTTTAAATTAATTTCTGCCACTTCTGTGTTTTGAATTTGGATAAATGGATTCCATATTTGGAATCAGTATGTCCAAATTGTGTAAATAGGTAAATTTTATTTTTAGACATTTTGAATAATTACTTCGATAAATATTTTATTTACCATGGTTAGTGGGTAAATCCGATAAATAAGGGTTAAAAATAATATTATAATAACACTAAATTAACCTAAAACATGTCCTATCCTTATTGGTGAATAAATTTCCGACCATGGGCATCAATGGGTCTATTTTGGTACCCCATAGATCCACTTGTAGGTGAAAGGGACACTTTATTTTTATTCAGTTAAAATAAATATAAAAATGACATAAGCATATATCTTTTACCAAAACAATTTTTACATAGGATTATATATGTTGGATTTTTGACTATAAATATTCATTAGAAAGCTAAAATGATTTTCTACATAATGATATTTTATTTATAATTTTTAGACATTATAATATTAAATTTATTTATGACACAATGGTGATGCAGTAATTACCTAATTAATGAAAAATTAGAATAATTGATTTATAAATACCCAAATAAAAGTAATTTGAGACATTTTATAAATAAAAATAATTTTCTAGGATAATATGACATGTTATGATTACTTTTATTAACTTTTTCGAAGTAATCATTCTGTTATGAGTTTTAAAAAAATCAATTATTGAATAGTGTCAAAATTGACATAAATGAGTTTTTGAAACAAATATTATATTATTAATTGATATTAAATTCCTAAAATTATAAGGTTCATCCAAGAGACTTATATCATGATACTTGTATCATTAGTAGACCACTTGGGGGTCTCTTGGAGTTATATCGTATGTTTATTAACTATATAATATAAAAATACAAAGTGACATGGTAAGTGTCAAACTAATTAACTAAGAGTTAAAACTAAAAGATAAGGTTAATATAATGACCCAAACCTGAATAAATTCTATTGGTTGAGTGTTTTTCGACCTAACCCACCTTAAACTTTAAATAATCCACTTTGGAGCCACTAGAAACCAAAAATGAATTTATTATAAAATAATATTTCTAGCTTTTCCAGATGTGCCCCTCACACCTCTTATAAAAGGGAACTCCCCCTTCTCATTAATTCAGATCTTCAAAGCCTTTTGGTTCGGCAAACCTCTGCACAAATACACTCTCAACTTCTCTCACTTCATCCTAGAGGCCATCCTTTAGTCATAAAGCCAACCTGAGGAGCCCTTTTGATCAAATCAAAAGGAAGAACCTGAAGAAGTGGTAATAATTTCACCACCAATTTTCAAGTTCCTTTCTTCTTCCACTTATTCATTCTTTGTTATTACCATTATAAAATAATAAGTCCAGTATATTATATATGATTTTATGTTATTATAAATATTGTACAACCATATTTAGTATTCTATCCACCCTTTGAATAACATGTCACCATACGTGCGTACGTACGGCATAACGTCTTCACGTCGTGGTGTAATTGTTATTCAATAAATTATTATTTGGATGGGTATGATAATGATGTTTAATTCATGTAAATAATAAATATAACCTGATAATTATTGTTTATATATGATATACCATCCAATTATATATTATTTTAATATCTAAATAATGATATTGTCGCTCATGCGTACGTACGGACTATTGTCTCCACGAACACGATGAGATTCATTCTCCATCGTATCCATTCAAGTCTAATTCTCATTTGATGATTAATAATAGTATCTAAGGACTTTATAGCATTCTGGATATGATTAGGATACAACCTATCCAAGAAAAACACGTCTTACATAACAAAACATATAAAAGAAAACGAGTAAGTTGACACCTGAAACAACGATAGTACTAAGACATTATTAACAAATCAATGTTAAAAGATCATATATGATATCATATTAATATATATGATTATTGTATAATTTAATAACAATTATTTCACCATTATACAGGAGTTTAACCTACCCCCAACCAAGGAAAAGTACAAGGTAAGGGTTTATTTCACAATCTCTTCATTATCCAAGGTTGTTTATACGTAATAATCTACTAGGACTTCTTTACCATCCACATACATGATCCTTAAAAATGTATTTAAAAACATTTTTACTATTTACTAGACAATGGGTTAAAGTCATTTATACCCTTATGTCTTCTGAAAGGAATCTATCCATCATTTTACAAAAAATTTACTTTTTAACCTTTTCAAAAAAATTAAGGTAAGAATGTATTTTTAAACATATACGGTGGGTGTGGTTATTTTCCACCGTTATAAAATCGCTGAAGCTTCCCTTGCAAGCATATAAGAATAGATTCAACATAAATGTTTTATTTTATAATTATGTGACTTTTATATGATTTTGAAATGAATATTTTAAGAATTTGTGAAAGTTACTCTTTATCAAGATCATAATTTTAAATGTTTTAAATATTTACCTTTCTAAATCATTTTAATTAATGTCCATGTTTTCAAAATGATTTTAAGGATTTATTTATATGGACAATAATGTTTTGAAATTATATTTCTTTTCAAAAGTTTCAAAGTGGTACGGGACACTTTGATTCAAAAATCTTTTTTTAAATTAGTTCCTTTATAAATGTGTGACTTTTCAATGATTTCGAGAAAAGAGATATTTCTCTCAAATATTTTTGATTTCATCTATGTCAACATCCTTTGATGGATTTTAAGATTATTTGAAGTTAATTTATTATGATACAAAACTACTGTATTGTATTGAAGGTTTTGTGATATGTTTTACTATGGATGTGTTATTTTTATACCATTCATGGTTTATGGAGAAAGTATTGACATTTCGTATGCTAGTTTTAATACGAATGTTTATGTTATGTTTAAAACTTTTCATATGGGAATGCATTGGACTTTGTAAGTGACGGGTGGAGCCCGCTATAGCTCCTCAATTCATCGGTAGGTCTCATGAGACAAACTAGTGTCTTGGAACAAGGCCTTGACAGAATATTATTTTTAGTCATGGAACGAGGCCTTGGATATGTGGTAATGATAGTCTGGCATTATACATTCCATCATTATGAAAGTGGTTATTGATATTGCATGTGATTATTTGATTAGTAGAATATCCATGTGAATAAGTAAATGTAAATTATTTCATTTTATTTTTTCCATGCTATTTTGAAGTTCAAGTTTAAAAGGCTTTTGTTTTAGTTATACATTGCCTTAAATGTTTATTCTTATTTATGAAAGTTCCCACTATATTGTTATCCTTACTTGGAATTTGAGCTCACCCCTTTTCTATGTTTTATTTTCCCAAGATGTTAAGAAGTAATTTATGAATTACCTACAGGGATAGTATGAAGGGATAGGAGTGTCGACTATGGAGACTATATTTTTTTAGTTTTCATTTTATGATGTAATTTAAACATTATTAATGTATCTAGTTATTCCAAGGCTACTAAACTAATCGGTCTTTCGAGACATGATCTTTCTTGTTATCATTCCATGGTATGAAATAATGCACCGACTCTAGGTAACTGGGGTCAGGGAGTTACACAACATCTAGTAGAAAATAATTATGAGGATTACTCTTTTATTAAAACTAAATCAAATTTCAACATCCTCCTAAATAAATATCTGGAGGATATTAGGTGGTAGATGAAGAAGGTGACACATAAAATATTGAAATTCTGGGTTGAGTGGGATCGATAATACCTCCGAGCCAATGACCTACATCGGTCACCTGATAAGGAACAAACATAGATTGGAATGTGATAATAAACCATGGAGGCCACATACTAGGGGTTAGTAGAGCTTTATCTCTAAATACAAAGTGTACATCCATCTGAGAAACTTTTTCCATGACTCTTGCAATTCTCCAACATGTGTATAAACCTTTCAACAACCATTACCAACTTGTTTTCCATTGATATTTTTTGTATTCCTAAAAATTTTATTCTCTCTAAACTAAATTATGAAACATTGATCATATTTTTTGAATGACCACCAACCAATCCCTATGATCACATGAATCATGCTTGGACGGAGAATCAAGGGATGACCACATGATTTCTCATTTTTTATGAGTGTGTCATCTTATCATCATACACTAAATGGCTAATATTTTTTATAACAACCAAGTGTTTATAGGATGAGAGATACTTGATATAGAGAGCATAGAACATATAATAGTCATCTTTATTCTCCAAAAGTCATTAGTGCATGAACGGGATACTTAAAGGGTCAATGAAATATATATGAATGAATGGGAATGGGATGTTTCAATCATAATACTCAATACCTATAACATTAGGGGGATGAATGGATATATATGATAACTTCTAAACATTTTGGAATCATAGTATCTATATCATTAGACTATAACAGGGAAAAATGAGGTTAAACCTCTGACCAGGTTTGAAAGACGAAAACTGTATATTAATGTTGTCTAATGTATTCTAGGATGACAGACCAAGATAATAGGTGTGCCAAAATGAAATGATCCTAGGCTGTTATGGGGTATCTTTAGACACAAAATAGTATGACTATCTAAATAATGGGGAAAAGTGTATTAATGGAGTGATATAATGTTTTAAAGGGTTCCAAAACTCCTATAATTATATCAACATGGTTTAGAGTATATTGGCGTATCAATATTGGTATGAAAAAAGATCATTCCCATCTTCCAATGGATTATGGTCTTAGATACTGAGTGAGGGATGAAGGGACATAGTAAATGTAGTAGATGACTACCACATAAGGATGTGTTCTTTGGAAAGGACATATGATACCCTATAGTTTTACATAATCAATTAAGGATGGTAGACATTTAGTTCTACATTGTACATTTTGGAGGAGAATTGTATCGTTTATAAATATTTGATTATGAAACATCTAAAATTTTAACAAAATTTGACCTATATGTTTCACATATTTTAAGGTCATAATATCTTGTCCATGGGTTTAATATCCCAAATGGACATGTGTAGTGTGAGAGAGTGAAAAATCATACCAGAATAAGGAGAAAGGAGACCCAAATTCCACACAACACATCCATGGGAAGACAACCCATATAATTTTTAAAGCCATGATACATGTACGTGAACCCCAAGAATAAGGATATGGATTTTGGACTACGTTATCAATGGTTTAGCTCGACCACATCAGTATGAAACCTAAAAAACACCTAAGACCAGTTGAATCAATCTTTTTTTTGGAAACATAAAATGAAAAGTGTATTTTTTGGTCATGTGGATGAGAACATTAGGTGTCACATAAATCGTTTGAAATTCCAATAAGATAATGGGAAGTCAAAAGTCGGTAATCTAAGTCTTCTAAGGTCTTAATCAGGGGTGACTAAAGGGTAGGGATCAATTTTTCGACCACATCCTAAACACATGAATCTCAACCAAACTAATTAAGAAGGGGGAAGTAAAATTCAGGCTCAACTACTAACTTTGTTTGAAACAAAATACATCATGTTGGATTCCATAGATCCATTCGTACATCATCCCAATTTGGTAGGTGAGCCAAAATGGCATGAGACCATCAACCATAGGGGTCACATCAAGATTTGAATTACCATGAATATTGAAATCATGAAATACTTGAAGTGTGGAATGGGGAATATTGGATTGTGGGATTCAAACCTGGGTATGGGAATAGTTTATGTCTGTATTGTCTGGATAAACGAGTGTCTCCTAAAAATAGATATTCATAGTGTTGAAGAGTGAAAAAATAAATGTGAATTGGGATATAATTCCAAATTCTACATCATGAATGTCTAAAAGGACTTTCATACTATTTATTTTCATTATTCGTAGACCATTTAAATTAGTTTAAAGTTAGGTTTTTTTGAGAATAGAGGATGCATTCACTTCTAGGGTATATATAGGAATAAAATGGAAAACTGAACATAAATGGATCCAATGAGGAGATCATACCACATACACGTCTTAAGGTTATTTTCTTAGACATTAAGTTCATAATGTTAGGACTCTAATTGGGGATTAGGGGAAAAAGTTTAATTATTTTACAGGTACTTCAAAAGTCAAAATGTTTAGGTTTCACTATGTATCCCATAAGAATGGAAGTCAAGACACAAGTATTTCTAGAAACCAAGAGTGGTGAGAGACCAATAATTGTAGGTTAAATTATCTGTGGTGGGGGAATAGAGGCATCACACAATTAAAGTGAGGTATCGTAATCAAGTTTAGTGTTTTATCTCTTTTTTAAAGCATGTGTTTAGGATTTTACTCCCATTTTATGGTGATAATGATTGGAAAATAAGGGGGGATGTAACTAATGATAATGTTTAGTGTGTTTTTATGAAGAGCCTAATGCGAATGAGGACCTAGGAAGACCAACACGACATGACACATCTTGATTAAAACACACATACTTCTTAATGTTGTGATGCATGGACATTGTGTAAAAATATTACTATCATGGTACCTCATCCATCACCTCTTTTATAAGTTCATAGAGTTATGAACATGTGGTGAGTACTCGAAAATGAATATTTTTAATGCTTTTTAATAAAATACCAACATGAATAAAGACTATATAGGCCGACACAACATGTACACATTCCTCGGTTTTATTGCACATTGTTTTATTTTAGGATTATTTGACTAAACCCATAATTTAACATCATGTTATTGGGATGTAGGAACTGTGTATTTTAGTGTTTTGAAGCCAGTGCATTGTTATGATACATCCAATTTCATACAAAGATGTCCTCTAATTCTACATGGTTTAACATCGTATAGCTAATGGTCTATTTTTTGCGTAGTTTAACATCATTCAACCCGGATGATGGATTCCTTAGGTAATGATCTATTTTATAATCTTGGAACCAGTGGGGGGAGTAATGAGATATCCTCAATGGTGATCAATGATTACGATCCATTGGGATACACCTTGTGAATAATTTATGGTCTTTCATTCTCCATCTCTAACTGTGGGAGCTTCTTACCTATTTTCACTATTGTTCTATGCACTTGTACCATGTCATCATGGAGGAAGGAGAAATCTGACCATTGTTATTGAACTATCTTCATCTCTTATTTGGTGCCTCTATAGATAATGCAAGGCCTAAATCATGTTCTAAACAAGGGGTTACATCTCTTTTAGATGCGCATCTTCCATTCATTCTAGTTTTTATTGCTCATAGACAACTATTAGTTGTCATTTAAACTGAATTTTATAGTGAATAACTAATTTTGTTCCACAAAATAGGGAATATCGAGTCACATTGTTGAGATTTCAAGTATTAATTTGATAATCCTAGACATACTTTGAGATATTTTCCAAAAGAAACATTTCTTATTATGACCCAAAATCTCCATAAAAATGTTGTATATGATTTTTTGAAATATTTTTATCATCCTGTTTCCCTGCACAAGGTAGATGGAACTATGGATGTAGAAGATGATGTAATTTTTGTAGACATTTTTCATCTCTTTAAACATGAAATGGGTATTCCATTTGATGATAATGGCATCAGGGACACCAAATGGGTGGAAGATGATTGATTTGATTTATTCGATCACGGTTTTAGCCTTGTATTAATTGAGTGTAACAGCTTCATCATAGTTGAAGAAGATATCCATCACAATATAAAAAAACCTATAGTAGTGAGTTGATGATGGTGGGTAGGTTCCCACTACATCAAGAAAAAAAAATATCAATGGCCAAGAATATCTTGTGGTGGGTTGTGACTCTAGAAATTGACCCAAAAAAATTCACGAATATGACACAAATGACCCACATTATAAAACCAACTGCTATCATGAATCATCGTGTGCCAAATGTATCTGAGCCTTCAAATATGGTAGCAGAGCTTCATACCTTTTGGATGACCACCCTAACACCCAACATGAACTATCTTCAAGATGTGGGGAATCTATTTCATTTTTATAAAATGAACGTAAAGTATGTCAAACCCACAAATGATGAAATTTTGGATACCAATATTCCCACATTTTAGGAGGAACTAATCCGTGTGTCGATGAATTATTTCACACCATCCTCTTTCCTTTTAGAGAGAACCATTTTAGAGATACATGATGAGTGGGGTTGTCTAATAATGGGTGTCATCTACTACAGAGGGTCTTTATATAGAAGCACTATTGGATATTTAGTTTAACAACTGGATACAATCATTTTCTGGAATTATTGGAGTAATGAATCTCTAATTTACTATGTGAATGAATAGGACATCCTATCTAGGCTCTATAAGATATTTATCTAGGCATTACAATGAAAAGACATGGAAATTTTTTGAAAATATACAAAGAGTATACTCTAGCTGAGAAGGAAATAGGGAAATTAGCTAGAAAGTTAGTTCAAGAAGTTGTTGGATCTCTAGAATCCGGATTATATAATCATCATTGATCTTTTTTATTATAATATTTGAATCTCCCATCTAATGAAAGAGAGGCACATCAATATTGAGTGAAACCTAATTTCCAGTTATGAGAGGCTGATACATAGAATCATTTTTAGGGAACTCAATAGCCAGAGGAAATTCTTCAGGAGCAAGATGAGTGGATAGAAATTTTCTAATGTCTCACCCTTGATAGACATTGACAAAATGAACCATATGTAAAACATCTAAAGGATCATTTCCCATCATGATAAGAGTTTTATATACATCGGTTGATTTTTTATTTACTCTATAACGTCTACATGATAACTGGTTGTACCACATGTTGTTATATGTATTGCTGCAACATTTTCACTAAAAAATATGAGCAATGTTTATGTCAGAAATATGAGAGTATATGTCCTCTGTGTTGATTAGAATGTTAATGGGAAATTATAACCAATTCTATATTTGTTAATTATTCTTTTTGGAAATAAGGGATCCATGGGATCAATCTTGGGTTGTGATCTTGAGGGATGGAGGATTCGTAGGGACTTGTGGCATTAGAAATGGTGGCTATTGCATAAAATGAATGATTTCCTTGATGGTGGATTGACACTCTTAATCCCACTAGTAGACTGTAAAATTATCTATACACCCATTAAAGGTCATAAAAAATCTATCTAGATTCATGATGAATCACAATTTGCACGCTATGTTTTCTTGGAGTAGCATGATCTCCCAAACATTTCTCGAAGGAGGAATTTGGACAATGTCCATGATTTCCTCTAGATACACCTCGATATATCTATATGTGGTGACGAAACTGGAGTAAATTCTAGAGGTTAACCTGAATGCATAGTTCAGGGGGTTAATCATCAATCTTCGGAAGAGGAGGAATCCAAACACATCCTAATGATCACTGATACAATTCCAAAATTGGTAGGATTTTCACACCAACTAATCCAAATACCATTACAATTTTTTTCTAATATTTTGATTTATTATTTGGTGCATGGCTTGCGGATAACTGTCTCATATATTATTCATACCAAAAGGAATTAATTGATAACAAAAATTCCTCAATGGTGCTTTGAAAGAGGAGGACTATTCATATTTTGGGTCAATTCAGATTTCATTTTAACTAAATGTATCCATCCATGAGGTAGGCTACTTCGAACCCAGCTGTTCTATTAGTCAATAAATATGTCACAATAAGGGGAAAATCAACCTTCATGTATTGGATGTTGTGGTCCCCAATGTTGATAGAGTCTCTGATTACATTTTCATCTTCCTGATTGTTATTATTTTTTCAATACACATGATGTATTGAACATCCTTCAAGTAGTTTTATTTTATATGAATTTAAATTTAACCCTCAACAATGGAACCATGAGAACGATTCATTTTCCTCAGAGGTTGGTTGAAACCACTATGACTCACTAGAATTCAAATATGGTGGAAGGTGACATATGTGTTAAGTACTATAATATCATTATAACTCTAGAAAAACACATCATTATTCTCCTTTGTAAAATCCATTTACTAATGTGGTTCCTATTGGGAAATGGATATTCTGGTCAGAGTTGGCCACAAATCATCCTCGGTAACAAGGATCACATGAATCATCTCATCAACGTTGGTAGAATCACCCTCTCTATATGTAGGAGGAGATTGTTCAAAATATTATTTGTTTTTTGAGGTATGGAATTAGTTGAATGATATGGTTCATCCAGACCATCTAATTATCAGAGAACACTAGTTCCATCTTGGGAAGATGTGCAATTCCCACTTGGGAACTCTTGATCTGCTGAAAACATGGCAATAGATTTTGTTGCTCTAATCACATCAGGACATAGAAAGTGGGGACTATGCTTGAATTTTATGTAATGGTGGATAGTTGTATTTGGTTTTTTCAAGCTTGATGAATTATATAGGGGTATATTGTATGATGGTAAACAAGGAGTGATCATCCCATTACCTCATAAATGGAAAATAAATCTCCCATATATTGCATTGTAGCCTCTAGCCTATCAATTGGGAGGAAACAAATGACATTTATCCCAACGAATGTGCTAAATGCAATAGATTTTAGCTCACCCTCATTGGAATGAACCTACATTTCATGATCATATAATTTATTGAATCCAGATAGTGGGGTACATAATAGTATATTAGGGACATATCACCTTGAATAAAACCTACTCAGTCATTGGGGAGTACATGAGACATTTGTGATATGATGTGGGTACTACAATATGCAGATGCAGATATGAACTTCTCATCAATGAGTTGCAGGCAGTGTCCTATGAGATAGCAATGAATTTATCACATTCCACTAAAACAATGAACTGGTTCATTGAATGGATTCCTCCACAAAGTCTATTCTAGAGTATATAATAGTGTAATGACCCAAATTCAGAGACACTCAATTGGTTCCCCATACCCAGTTCGCCACATGACCTCATGTGCTTTTCCCCAAATTACAGAGGCTACCGACTACCAGTGAGGGCCTTGGTGAGTCAGTGGGGAATCTATGCCCTCATATGGTAAAGTGTGCAATGGAAGGAAAGTAATAAACAATAGCATAAGCAGTTAACAACATCCAACAACTGAAGCTAACAGTAGAAGAAATGTGTAATATAAAAATGATGCAGCATGGTACATGTATCTATGGAAAGAAACAAACAAAGAAACATGTTGAAATACAACTAAAATCTAAGTACTAAAAGTAAATAGTAAACTTCAGTAGCATCACAAGCCTATGCTGGGTCCCATGCTCTCCATATCTGACCAGATATCAGGCACCTGAGGTAGAAGGGCCACAATCTCTATCCACACCTAATACCATATAACCTATTTGGGCCGAAAAGCCGGACCCAAACAAGGTGTGAGACTAATCCAAGTAGGCAACCACCATAAGATCTGTTCCCTACTACCAGTGAGTGATATAACAAAAGTGATGGAAAATAAATGCAGCAGAGAAATAGGAGTACACTAAGGTAAACAATCATACAAACCTCCATTCACATTTATTTATTAATTTAATTCAATAATTTAATCATAAACCAATGAATCTAGAAAATAGCTTTATAATCCATAGGTGTAGCAGGTTACACAACAGGTATCTCAACAAACTACCTAACAACGAGCCGTATAAAACCCAAGCTTGTTATTTGTCTTAGTGGACACTTGACACCCAACCAACAATAATTTATCAAGCTGACCCTCTGGGTGGCTCACGTAGGCAGACCCCTATGGTCACGTATTCAACAAAGGCAAGGACACTCTGAGGAAGCACTCATCGTAAATTCCCCCTATGGTTTGCAGTGTTACAAAAGACTCTATAAGAAAGCACTTACATCTAATTCCCCCTTTAGTCTCGATTCTATAATTATCAGACCCTCTAAGAGAGTAGAAATTCATTCTCCCTTATGGTCTCTTAGTGGTAATATTTAAACAGGCCCTCTGGGGAAGCACTCAACATCAATTCGCCCTATAATCTTACTACAATAGGTTCCCACAGACCTGAGTAAAATAAATCGTACGTAAAAGATTTTTAGCAGCCCTAAGTAAGTTCAACAACTACTTGGATAATAGGTACCATGCATTAAAATCATTTTAACAGTAGGAAACACATGTACTCATTCATATCAAGGCAAGTAATCAATGCAACAAGGTTTTCCTCACATGGAACCTATGAAAAATGGCGATGAACACCTAAAACAAGAGAAACACCCATGGGGTGATCCTCAAACATGAAACAAGAAATCATTATTCATCTAACAGCCTCAAGAACATGAGAAATCTAAGGCATATAATTATACAGGATCAAAATCCTAACCTGAGATACCCAATACATTGGTGTCCGACTCTTTTTCACAAAAACTCGAAGACATTCAATATATGGAAACAAACCACCTACATTAAAGGTTTTAATGAAAACCCCAACAATGAATAACACACAAGAAACTCAGGTTAATTCTCCAAGAACCCTCCTTAGATCACTTCTCCTAACACAACCAAGACCAAAACTATTCAAATTTGGAATCCACACACTAATATCTAGACATAACGGGCGTAGATCTATGAAACCGAGGGAAAATGAGAAGTAGATCTAAGAAGATCTAATAAGTTCTAGGAAAACGATAAAAAACTAAGTAGAATAATCACATACCTTAAGAATTCGGCTTCGATTATCCAAAAGAAGCCTTTGTATTTCCTCCGGAATGCTTCGGAGAAGTTCTCCAACCTTCAAGGGAGAGTAATACCATGTTATGGCCACTCAGGAGATTAAACATGGTGATTAAAGGCCAAAACGAGTTAGATCCAAAACATTAGGATCTAGATTTAAGTGCCTGCATGGTTAGTCCGCACGGTATAATAAACGGTGTGCTAACCATGCGTTAGCTTCTGCCTCATCAAACACTCCTTGCACTATTAGGTTGCATGGTTAGACTGAATGTGCGCTAAACATGCATTAGACACTACCTCCAAGACAAGACTTTCATGGTTTGGCCACACGGTTAGGCAAACCGTGTGCCGCCCATGCAGCTCTCTATTTTGTCTCAAAACATCATTTCATGATTCCCTGACTCTCCCAAGCATCATCCTTAACTTCCAAACCAATACAAAATATCAACCAAGGGTTCATATACCCGAAAAGATGATCTCTATTCTTACAAACTTTCCCCCGTAAAGACATTATTCCCCGAATTTCCTAACACGGCGTAGAAGACGAAACCTCGAAAAACTCTAGCCACTGCGATCATACATCGACCTCCCTCTCCCAAGTCTCATTCTATAATCTCCTATGCTTCCATAGCACCCATACGAGTGGAATAGACCGGCCATGGAGAACCTTGTAACTACGATCTACAATCCTGATAGGATGCTTCTCAAAAGATGCATCCTTCTCCAACTCAACCACCTCGGGTTGAAAAACATGAGACGGGTCTAAGAAATACCAACAAGGCTGAGAAACATAGAAGACTTCATGCATAAATTGGTACCTCTTAGGTAACTGCAATCTATATGAATCCATCCCGACTCTCTCCAGAACCTCAAATGGCCCAACGTATCTCGGTGAAAGCTTTCCCTGTCTCACAATACTCTTATGTCTCAACCTTGGGGTAACACGCAGGAAAACCTGATCTCTTACCATGAACTCCAAATTTCATCTCCGTTGATCAGCATATGATTTCTACAGAGACTGTGCGGTATCCATCCTCTTCCCAATCAACTCCACCTACTCTGTGGTCTCCTGAACAAGATGAGGTCCTAGAATAGTTGCATGTCCTACCTCCATCCAACATAAGGGTGATCGGAACGACCTACCATATAAAGTCTCATAAGGTGCCATCTTAATAGTTTTTTGAAAAATATTATTATAAGAAAACTCCACTAGAGGTATATGTTTCTCCCATGAACCTCCAAAATCAAGGACGCATGCTCGCAGCATGTCTTCCAGCACCTGAATCGTGCCCTCTGACAGGCCATCTATCTGGGGATGGTAAGTCGTACTCAAAAGTACCTGTGTACCCAAATCCCTATGTAGCCCCTGCTAGAAATGTGATGTAAAGCGGCTATCCCTATCTGAAATGATAGTGTTCGGAACCCCATGAAGTCATACCACCTCATGAATGTACAACCTCTGAAGATCATCCACGCTGAAGGTCTCCTTGATCGGCATGAAATGAGAATCCTTCATGAGCCAGTCAACAACAACCCAAAATGCGTCATTACCTCAAGGAGACCTCGGTAACCCTGTCATGAAGTCCATCACGACATCCTTCCATTTCCACTCAGGAATGGGTAAGTGCTGCAAAATCCCTGCAGGTCGTTGATGCTCTTCCTTCACCTACTGACAGGTCTAACACCGCATAACAAAACCAGTAACATCCTTCTTCATTCCTAGCCACCAATATTGACTTTGTAATTCTCGATACATCTTTTAGAATCTATGATGAACTTCCCAAGTTGAAGCATGAAACTACTGCATTAGCTCATCACGTATGTCTACTGAAACCCATATGGGGCTATGAAAATGTAGCACCTCATCATCACCCATTGTCCACCCTGGAGTAGGGTTTCCACCTAGCACACCCTCCCGTAGGACTAGGCCTTCTGAGTCTAATAGTTGCCTCATTCGAACTTGATACATTAGAGTATAGGTAACAAATATAGATGAAAGAACCATCTATCCCTGTTTTTCATGCACCTCTAAATGCATCTCAGGGAATAGAGCCATAAGCTACCACTCACTGCTGGCCTCCTAAACTTCCTGTAACAGAGTCCTCCTGCTCAGTGCGTCTGAAACAGCATTGCCATTCCCAGGAATATAAGCAAGATCGATGATGAAAAACTGTAGGTAATTGACCCACCTCCACTGTCTAAGATTTATGTCACACTATGGGAAGATATACTTGAGGATCTTGTGGTTAGTATATACCACAAAATGCTCTCCCAGAAGATAATTTCTCCAACAACGCAAAACATAAACAACTAGAACCAACTCCAAGTCATGCGTAGGATAGTTATTTTCATGTAGATTCAACTGCCAAGATCCATATGCAGTAACACGATCCTCCTATATAAGCACTGCTCCATGCCTGATGCAAGATGCATTACAGAAAACTGTATAACTGTTGCCTGGATCTGGAAAAACTAGGATGGGTGCTGATGTCAATCTTCCCTTCATCTCCTGAAACGCTGAATCACAGGCTGCTGACCAATCATACTTCACCCCCTTCATAGTCAGGCCCGTCAACGACACTACTAAGAATGATAAGTTCTTTATAAACCGCCTGTAGTAACCAGCCTGTCCTAAGAAACTTCGTACCTCGAATACATTCTTCTGCTTCTCCCATGTAACTGCTGCTCTCACCTTCTCTGGGTCTACTGATACTCCTGTATATGAGATAAAATGACCTAGGAGGTTAATATATTCCATCCAGAAGTGGTACATTGGGAGCTTATCATATAATTGATACTCTCTCAGTGTACTCAATACGGTATCAAGATGGGTAGCATGGTCGTGTCGAGTGTGAGAGTACACCAAGATATCGTCCATGAAAACCACCAGGAAGGAATCCATGTAAGTATGGAAAACTCTATTCATCAGTTCCATGGAAACCATTGGTGTGTTCGTTAGACAGAACAACATCACCAAATACTCGTACAGACAATACCTGCTCCAGATGGTTGTAAGAGGTATATCCAATGGTCTGACACGCAATTGATGATAGTCGGATCCCAAGTCGATCATGAAGAACACCCTATCTCCTCGAAGATTATCAAAAATATCATCAATTCTTGGCAAGGGATATCAGTTCCTGACCTTCAACTGGTTCATCTTTCGATAATCCACGCAAAGCCGTAAAGTACCATCCACCTTCTTCATAAAAAAAATAGGTGAACCCCAAGGCGAAGTACTGGGTTGGATAAAAACCCTTCGCATACAACTCCTCCAACTACTTCTTGATCTCTGGAAACTCAGGCATAGCCATCCTATACGGAGGTATAGATACCTATGCCACTTCTATCACAATCTCAACAGAGAATTCTACCTCACGCTCCAGAGGAAAACCTGAAAATTCCTCGGGAAAGATGTCTCTGAAACGATCTACTAACAAACTAAATTCTATCTGAGAAGTCCCCTGATTGTCCATATATAAACTAGAAATATGGGCTATAACACCGCCCAACCCATGATGCTATAGTCCAGCATTTCTCACCCAGACATCCCATTCTCCCTTGTGAAGAAAAGATCAGAAAAATGGTGTTGTGAAACTCACCCTGCGGCAATAGCAATCGACAAAGGCCTGAGAAGGAACTAGTCTGTCCATTCTTAGAATGACATCATAACCTGTCATCTCTAGGACATAAGAATTCCACAATAAGTGACACCCACCAATCTCAAGTGGGCACTCTGTTCACTAACATAGAATAGCAGTTCTAAGTCCCAAGGGAGTGTCTAGTGTCATCCTACTCTCAAAAGTATGGATAGTAAGTCTAAGGATCTCCACAGTGTGAACAGAAATAATGCTATGAGATGATCCTATATAAAAAAGTGAAGAATATTAAACTGAGGATACCAAGATCATACCTTGAACAGTGGAAGGTCCAGGATTCTACTCCTGCTTAATCTTCTCCACTGCAAATGTCTGGCCGGTACCGCGGCCCTGTATAGAAGCCTGAGATCCCTGAGCTGATCCTCCCTGAGCCTAACCACCACAACCACAGACTCTACCCTGTCATGAAAGACTTGAATAACTCCAGCTCCCAATCTGCTACGGAACTCGAAATCCTGCGCATATACATGGAGTCGAAACAGATCCACCTTCACTAGCTTCTAGAAGAAAAACCTTGAAAAACCGCTACAGGTGACCCATCTTGCTTCAAGATCAGCACTCCAATAAGTCCCTCGGGCGCTATGTCTTCTTATACCCATCCTTCCCACACTAGTATCACACAACATTGCTACCTAAAGGAACATCTCACCAACTTGAGTAACATCGTGTAGACTCTCGGTGGCGCTTCAAGCTTTCAGTAGAAAGAGTGCTGACTCTTGATGCTAAACCGCCCTAGCTCACTGCTCCAGTATCCCTCTGATTCCTCTTCGTGATAAATGATTGGATGACTATCAAAGAAATAGAATTCAACTGGAAGATGTTCACCTAAAATCTGATGTCTAGTCTGAATCCCTCCTCAAAATTCCTTGCTATGAACAACTCGTCATTCCCCAGAATGGGAGTGAATTGGTGTAGTTCAGTGATGCATGAGGAATACTCCATAACTAAAAGATCTCCCTGCTGCAAGTTCATGAACTCTATGGCTTTATCATCCCTCAACATCTCCGAGTAGAAGTAGTCGTAGAACATACACTAAAACTCTTCCCAAGCAACTATCTACCGAATCCCTACCTGAGAAACTACGTCCCACCATCTCTTGGTAGAATCTCACAGCATGTATGTTTAGTGCTTCACCCTTCTATCTAGGGGTGTCTCGAGATGGTCTAAGATAGAAACCACAGATTTGATCCAAGATTTAGCATCCTTAGGTCCTTTATCCCAAGAGAACGTGGGAGGATGATGCAGCAGGAAGACTCGTGTAAGCTCTGCCATAGACTGGGTAGGTTGCTGAGCTCCCTGAAAGGTCTGTATAAACCTCATGAATCCCCCATAGAACTGTGTGTTTTCACCAGTATTCGGGATAAATGTTGGTGCCATATCTGGCATATGATCATTTTCAGATCCCTGACGTGCAATGGGAGGACGTCTTGGCGGCATGACTCTGCATGGTCAAAAGCACACCATTATTGTAACACCCGAGACTTTTATAAGAAATATTTTGTTTTTATGTTATATAAATCATCAAAGGAATCTGTCACTACACACAACACTTTCTTGGCTTGCTTTACAAGAAATCGCGATCTTCCTCGATAGATTGTGTCGTACGCAATGCCGAGTTTCACTAAACAATGATATGCTATTAAAATATTATTAAAACTAGTCATTATGAATAGTAATAACAACTTTTTGAAATTTTGTAAATTTTATTTTTCAAAATGGACTTCATTTTTGGATTCGGAATATCGAAATTAGCATAGGGTGAAATTTTGGTATTTTTCTGGAAACTTTCAATTTTTTATGAATAGTGAAAACACTAGGTTACTATATAAAAACCGACTTTTTATTTAAATAATTATTTATTTTATTTAAATTTATTTTAGGTAAAATTTAATACATATTACCTATATAAGTTCAATGTAATTCATTGAAGTAATTTTATAATAATTTTAGATATATAAAAAAATTTATTGAACTTTTCACCATCTTTTACCCTCCTCCTAGGAGGATTTTCAAATTTACATAAAACATAATTTTACCACTTCTGTGATTGAAATTAAAAAAAACCGAGAGACATGGTTGATGTCAGTAAGTAAAATTTGGTTCAATGAGATGAAAATAATTTTTGGTGAATAGTAACTATTTACTTTTATTTACCATGGTTAAAAGTAAATAGGGTAATTAAGGGTAAAAATGATATTATTATTACCCTAACACATGTCCTAATTCTATTGGATAAGTGTAATTTGACCAAAAAATCCTTAGGAATAAAATATAACCATTTAGGCCCACATGGATTAGATTAGGACATTTATTATTAATTTTTTTAAAGAAGGGTTAAAATACTTAAAATCAAAGTTTAATAAGTAAATAATTTTTAATATAGGGTTATACATAAGATAAATTCGACTATAAATATTCATTAGAAAGATAAAAAAAATTTAATACATAAAGGTATTTTATTTGTAATTTTTAGATATTAAATAATTTAATTTATTTATGACACAATGATGATGCAGTAATTATCTTATTAATGAAATATTAACATAATTGATGTTATAAATACCCAAATAAATGTAATTTGAGACTTTTTATGAATTCCACTAATTTTAATGGTTAATATGACATGTTCTTATTGATTTAATTATCATTTTTCGAACTAATAATTCTGTTATTATTTTCCCAAAAATCAATTACCAAATAGTGTCAAAATTGAAATAAAATAGATTTTAAAACAAAAATTATATTATTAATTGTTATTTTATTTTGAAAAATATAAGGTTTGGCCAAATGAATTATATAAGGTTATATATATTACTGATCAAAAACTTGGTGTTCGTTTGTCTTGATTATACTAATTTTATTAACCTTATAGTATAAGAACACAAAAAGTCACGGTAAAAGTAAAATTATCTAACTTAAAGTTAAATCAAACTGATAAGGTTAAAATATTAAACTAAACTTGTCCAAATTCTATTGGATGACATTATTTCGACCCTTCCCCACAATATCTTCGAAATAAATCAATTTGGAGCAATTTAAAACCGAATATTTCTTTATAATAAAATAATATTTTTATTTTTTTCAAAGGTTCCCCTTTCCTCCATTATAAAAGGGCACCTCCTCCCTCTCTTCCTCACACCACATTGAGCATTCAAGATCCCCCAAACCCTACAAATTTCTCCTCTCCACTTCCCTAGAAACAATCTAGAGGTCCTAGTCTTCTTCACAGACCAATTTTAGTGTCCTAAAAGGAGGTCTCAAAGAGGCGCTTCATATAAGAGGTAATGTCTGTTACCGATTCTTTCAACTTTATTTCTTCTTCCAATTATTCTTCATTAGTTGTTTAATTATGAATTAATAACATAACTCTCACTCATATACTTATATGTTATTATAAGTATTATACAACCCTATTTCACCGTCTATCCATCCTACGGAAAATGAAATCACTGCGCGTGCGTACGTACGGAATACCGTCTCCACGCCGTTGTGTAATCTATTTTCCACCCCCACATTACTTGGAAGGGTATAATGGTGTAAATAATGAATATATATGATTATTGTAAGGTGATATTGATTCTGAAATAGTATACATACACTCCAATACAATTCCACGATCATGGGAACAATATCATCGCTCATGCGTACGTACGGAATACCGTCTCCACGATGTGATGCGACTCGTTCTACATGATTTTAATTGGATAATGATTACATAAATGAATTGAGTGAATAAATATGATATATATTACACTAATACCATTAAGGAAATGAGGTATCTATAACTTAAAAAGAAGAATAAGAATTTATTCAACAAAACACGCATAAGAACCAAAAGTAATAAACACCCGAATAACAAGTAGAAATGAAATATTACTAATAATAAGATAATAATATGACCATATATGATATCATAACAATGAGTATGATTCTGGAATAAGTCAATGACATTATTTAAATCAATATATAGGAGGTTTGGACACTTACGAAGAAAATCAGACCTAAGGTAAAGGAAATATCACAATCTCATTTTTATCCAAGATTGTTTATACTTTGAAATTTACTGGGGTGTATTTTATCATCCACATCAATGTTTCCTCAATATGTAATATTATTTTTATCCACCTACAATTGTTTAAATCTAGTTTTACCCTTCGGTGAGTTTTTAGTAAAATATATTACATGAATCTTTTGTCATTTTTCGTACGAGGTACTTTTTGACTTTTCCGACAAAAGTATGAGAGGAATGCTTTTTTTAACTTATACGGCATGAATGGATTTTTAAAACATTATTTCCAAGAATCTTTCTTTACATATTATCAAGTATATTTTTAATCAACTTCTTTTAGTTTAGAAATGTATGACATGTTAAGAAATGAAAAGTGTTTTTGAAGTAGAAAGGATATTTTCCTCAAGAATGGAGTTCAAGTGTTTTATCAAAATTATTTTCCATCTAAGATAATAAAGGGTTCTGTTTCTATCCATATTATTACATTGATTTGATTATGTTTTTATGGAATCATTTTTATGAATTCCTATATCTTATATGATGTGTTTTATGATGTCACGATGTTTAAGAATCCCATTTTTATTGCATGGGTTATGCTATGATGTATAGTTTATGATTTTGTGTCACACATAAGAATGGTATCATTATGAGATGGGTGGGACCAATATATCCCTCCAATGCATTGGGAAAATATTTTATATCTCATGAGATAGACATGTCTAGAATAGTAGGTTAAACCGGTTTAGTGAAACATGACTGAAACGAGGAATGAACTCGTTTCAGAAATGGACATTGTCCACTAAGATAGTCTTGGCAATGAGTCTTGACTAATAAGAAATTATTCTCTATGATTACGTGTGTATTCCACAAAGATTCATGTTTTAAGTCATGATTATTGTTATTACATTTCACGGCCATGATTTATCCCATGTTATGAAATTATGATCACTTTTGCAGTGTATGATTTCCAAAATGTTATGTTTTTATGAATATGATGTGATTGATACTTCTATTGTTTACCCTTACTGAGAATTTGAGCTCACCATTTTGTATGTTTTCCTTCCTCAGGTCAGTAAGAAGGTTATTAAGTATGATATGCCAAAAGGAACTATAAATATGATGAAATAAATGGGAGATAGTGTAGAAGCTTTATGAACTAGTTGTTTATGTTTCCCAGTTTCTAAAGACACTATACCTATACGGTCCTTCCATGGTTTTGTTATATGTTGTAATAATTTTACTTCCCTTTTTATGTATTAACCATGTATGTAATGTATGGGCCATTATAGTTCGTATTAGAGGAAAGTTATAGTCATCCTTTGGAAACTTGGATGTGAAAACCTTAGTAAGAATCCTAAGGATAAGTCTAAGCATAGAACACAATATTTGTGTTTTAGAAATGGCCATGAAAAACCTATGATAGGACCTTAAGTGTGAAATTTTATTCTTGATTGTGTGGATTTCCTATTATAATTAGTGTTTCTCACACTATTCTTCTTGGTTATATTCAATGCATGGAACCCGAAGGAACCGTGTTAATGCGGAACACGACGGGAAATGCAATGATTGTCCCCCTGAGAAACCAAATGTTATGGGAGCTGGAATGAAAAATCTTGTGGTCATGCTCACACAATTTTCTCAATCTATGAATCATGCATGACTTCCAAATGAGCAAAGGAAAGAGCAACATTTTGTTGAATCCTTCATGAGAGAGATTCAACCTTCATTCAGCGGGTCTACTGATCCATTAGTTGCTGAACAATTGATCAGTACTACTGAAAAGATATTTTCAGTTCATCAATGTTCTGAACATGATAAAGTCATCTTAGCATTGTATCGTTTGGAAGGTGATGCTGATCAATGGTGTAAGCTTATCAAGAATACAAGGCCAAGAGATGAAATTGAGTCCATGGAATGGGACGAGTTAAAGAACTTATTTTTGAATAAGTACTTCCCTCGTATTCTCCAAACAAAGATGGAGAAGGAGTTTCTTGAACTAAAGCAAAAGGATGATAAATCTGTTGGTATCTATGAAACAAATTTTACAAGACTTTCAAGGTACGCTTCTTGTATTATTATCCGACCTGAGAGTAGGATCGATCAATTCTATAGTGGCTTAAAACCAAGTCTTCTAAGGGCGTTAGCCATAAGGGACTTCAATATCTATGAGGAAATCGTTTGATGTACTCTCAATGTTGAGATGGTGATTGGAGTAACCCATCAGTCATATGGGTTTGATAAGAAGAGGAAAATGGAATTCAAAGGAAAATCTAAAGAGCACACTGAAAATAAGATGAGTTTTCCCTTATGCTCAATGTGTGGAAAGAAACATGGAGGAAGTTGTCTTAAAGGGACAAGTAAATGTTTCAAATGTGGAAAGTAAAGTCATCGGTCATTTGAATGTCGCAATGATGGGAAGAAGATGTCTAGTGATGTGAACAATGAAATGGCTACACAGAGTGCACCTCTTACACTTCAATGTTACAAGTGCAAGAAAATGGAGCATTATGACAATCAATGCCCTAATCCAAGTGTTTTGGATGATGATTGACGTCAACAAACTCTTAAGGCTAAAGACAGAGTAATGTCACATGCAAATTCTATTTGCGATGTGGAGTATGATAACGATGTGGTGAAAGGTACACTTACCATCCACACTAAAGTAGCAACTGTTTTATTTGATTTTGGATCCACCCACTCATTTATTTCTGAAGAATTTTCTATGGGTATCACTGTATTACCTCATCAATTAGATGTTGAGATAGCTGTGACAACCTCTAATGGCACAATAGTTGCATCAAAAGTTTATAATTCTTCTCTGATTGAATTTTTTTGGGAAAGTGCTTCCTGCAAATCTTGTGATCCTCCCTATAGTGTAATTTGATGTGATTCTTCGCATGGATTGGATTTCTCTATATGGATCTCATATCAATTTCCAAATACGGGAAGTCACATTTAATATTCCTGATCAATCTTTGATCGTCTATCAATGCAAGGATGAACATAACCTTCCAGTGGAGATTTCATTCATCTTATGGGTCTTGATTCCACTAAATGAAGGTTATTTATCTCAAATGGTTGGTAAGAAACTCACGATTAAGAATATTCCCATTGTACGGGAGTTTGACGATGTCTTTCCAGAGGAATTTTAGGGTCATCCACCAAATCGTGAAGTTGAGTTTTCAATCGAACTCGTACCAGGTGATTTGCCTATTTCAAAGACACCTTCTAGAATGGCCCCAATTGAGTTGCAGGAATTGAAGAAGAAACAACAAGAGAAAATTCATAAGGGGTTCATACACCCTTGTGCGTCACCTTGGGGAGCACCTGTTCTATTTGTTAAGAATAAAGATGGATCAACGAGACTCTGAATTGATTATAGAGAAATTAACAAGATCACTATCAAGAACAAATATCCTCTCCCGCGCATTGATGACTTATTTGACCAACTACACGGAGCTCAATACTTTTCCAAGATTGATCTTCGTTCAGGGTATCATCAATTAAGGGTCAAAAGGGAGGATATACCAAAGATGAATTTCCGTACAAGTTATGGACACTATGAATTTATAGTGATTCCATTTGGTCTTACTATAGGCCCCGCTATATTCATGGATCTGATGAATATAGTCTTTAGAGACTATCTTGATCAGTTTGTGGTAGTCTTTATATACGATATTCCTGTATATTCAAAGAGAAAGGAAGAACATGAAGATCACCTGAGAATTATATTGAAGACCCCAAGAAAGGATAAGCATTATGCCAAATTTACCAAGTGTGAATTTTGGCTTCAAAAAGAATCATTTTTGGGTCACATAATCTCAAAAGAGGGGATATCTGTGGATCCAGCAAAAACAGAGGTTATCGAAAGATGGTCAAGACCAACAACAGTAACTGAGATCTGATGTTTTCTTGGTTTGGCTAGATATTATCAACATTTTGTGAAAGATTTTTCACGATTATCTAATCCACGCACCAGGTTGAGTCGGAAAAGGAGTTAAGTTTTTTTGGATGGAGGAATGTGAAGAGAATTTCATGGAGTTGAAAAGAATTTTATCCAGTGCACCTGTGCTCACACTGCCTTGTAGTGGAGAGAGGTTTGTGATCTACAATGATGCATCCAAGAAGTGATTGGGGTGTGTTCTTATGAAAAATTATATAGTGATAGTGTATGCCTCATGATAGTTGAAAATCCATGAGCAAAATTACCCATTTCATGATTTGGAGTTAGCTTTGGTAATCTTTGCATTAAAGATTTAGAGGCATTATCTTTATGGAGAATGGTGTTACATTTATACTGATCATAAAAGTTTAAAGTATATTTTCAAAGAAAAGGAGCTAAATATGCACCAAAGAAGATGGTTGGAGCTGATTAAGGATTATGACTGCTCAATTCATTACCACCCTGGGAAAGAAAACAAGGTGGCCGATCAATTAAGTCGACAAGACCATGCCAGTTTATCCATGATGAGGATCAAAAAAGATCCAATATATATGGATTTACAAATGATGGATCTTGGAATTATAATGAAAGTGGAAAAATTGTATCTTTCTCAAATTAATGTCCAACCATCTATACATGTTAAGATTAAAGAGTCACATAAAGAAGATGTAGAGTTTCAAAAGATGGTGAGAAATGTTCCTGAATTCAACCTTGATTGTGATGGTATAATAAAGTTCAGGAATCGGGTTTGTGTTCCTCACATCCTCGAATTAAAGAAGGAGCTGCTGGATGAGGCTCATAGTTCTTCATTCTCTATTCATCTTTGAAGCACGAAGATGTATAGGGACTTGTAAATGTACTTCTGGTTGGATGGAATGAAAAGAGATGTTGCTGAATATGTCTCTCGATGATTGGTTTGTCAACAAGTTAAAGCTGAGAGACAGATGTCTAGGGGGATGTTACAAACATTACCCATACCTGAATTGAAATGGGAAAACATCACTATGGACTTTGTAACTGGACTTCCTAAAACATCCAAAGGCAATAATGTTATATGGTTCATAGTTGATCATCTTACAGTATGGGCACACTTCATTTCTATTAGAGAGGATTTCTCTCTGGATCAGCTTCCCAGGATATATGTAAAGGAAGTGGTAAGATTTCATGGAGTACCACTTTCTACTATATATGATCAGGATCTGAGGTTTACCTCAAAGTTCTGGCGAAGTCTTCAGTATACTCTGGATATAGAGTTGAGTTTCAACACTGCTTATCATCCTCAAATAGACAGTCAGTCTGAGAGGACAATTCAAACTCTAGAAGATATTTTGAGAGCTTGCTCTATGGATTTCCATGGTGGTTGGGATCAAAACCTACCTTTGGTGCAATTTTCTTATAATAATAGATTTCACTCTAGTATTTAGATAGCTTCTTATGAAGCTCTCTATAGAAAGAAATGATGGACTCCAACTTTCTGGGATGAAGTTGGGGAAATAAAGCTATTAGAACCTGATCTTGTTGATGAGATGGTAGAAGAGGTCCAATCTATTCAAAAACACATAAGAGCTGCTCAGATTCGAAAACAAAAGTTATTCCGACAACCGATGAAAAGAATTAAAGTTTGAAGTGGGTGATAAAGTGTTCTTACGAATATCTCCTTGGAAGAGAGTAATGAGATTTGGAATGAAGGGAAAGTTGAGCCCTAGGTATATCGGTCCTTTTGAAATGTTGGATCGTGTTGGGAAGGTAGATTGCCGATTGGCACTTCCACCGAATCTCTCTCAAGTTCACAGTGTGTTCCATGTATCTCTCCTGAGAATGTACATACCTGATCCTTCACATGTACTCAGCTCAGATGTTTTACCGCTGGAACAAGATCTTTCTTATGAAGAACAGCCGATAGAGATTCTCGATCGTAGTGAAAAAGTCCTACGTAAGAATACCACTCACTTGGTGAAAGTTTTATGGAGGAACCACAAATTAGAAGAAGCTACATTGGAGCTTGAGGATATGATGAGGGAGAGGTATCCTCATCTGTTTGTTTCAATGTGGTGAATTTCGAGGGCGAAATTCATTTTAAAGGGAGTAGAATGTAACACCCGAGACTTTTATGAGGAATATTTTGTTTTTATGTTATATAAATCATTAAATAAATCTTTCAGTACATACAACACTTGCATGGATTTCTTTACAAGAAATCACAACCTTCCTCGATAGCTTGCGTCGTATGCAATACCGAGTTTCACTAAACTACGATATGCTACTAAAATATTATTAAAACTAGCTATTATGTAAAGTAATAACCACTTTTTGAAATTTTTTAAATTTTATTTTTCAAAATGGACTTCATTTTTGGATTTGGAATATCGAAATTATCCTAGGGTGAAGTTTTGGTATTTTTCTGGAAACTTACAATTTTTGATGAATAGTGAAAACACTGGGTTTCTATTTAAAAACTGACTTTTTATTTAGATAATTATTTATTTTATTTAAATTTATTTTAGGTAAAAATTGATAAATAATACCTATATAAGTTCAATGTAATTCATTGGATTAATTTTATAATAATTTTAGATAAATAAAATTTTTATTGAACTTTTCACCATCTTTTACCCACCTCCTAGGAGAATTTGCAAATTTACATAAAAGGTAATTTTACCGCTTCTGTGAGTGGAATTTCAAAACTCCGAGAGACACGGTTGATGTCAGTAAGTATAATGTGGTTCAATGTGATGAAAATAATATTTGGTGAATAGTAACTTTTTACTTTTATTTACCACGGTTAAAAGTAAATAGGGTAATTAAGGGTAAAAATGATATTATTATTACCCTAACACATATCCTAATTATATTTTATAAGTGTAATTCGACCAAAAACAACCTTAGGAATACAATATGACCATTTATCCCCATATGGATTAGATTAGGACATTTATTATTAATTTTTTTAAAGAAGGGTTAAAATAGTTAAAATCAATGTTTAATAAGTAAATAATTTTTAATATAGGGTTATACATAATATAAATTCGACTATAAATATTCATTATAAATCTAAAAAGATTTTATACATAATTGTATTTTATTTTTAATTTTTAGACATTAAATAATGTAACTTATTTATGACACAAAGATGATGCAATAATTATCTTATTAATGGAATATTGACATAATTGATGTTATAAATACACAAATAAATGTAATTTGAGACTTTTTATGAATTACAATAATTTTTTAGGTTAATATGACATGTTAGTATTCATTTAAATAACTTTTTTCGAACTAATAGTTCTGTTATGAGTTTCACAAAAATCAATTACCAAATAGTGTCAAAATTGACATAAAATAGCTTTCAAAACAAATATTATATTATTAATTGTTATTTTATTCCTAAAAAACTAAGGATCAACAAAATGACTTATATAAGGTTATATATATTAATGATAAAAAAATATGGGGTTCTTTTGGCTTGATTATAGTATGTTTATTAACCTTATAGTGTAATAACACAAAAAGACACGGTAAAAGAAAAATTATCTAACTTAAAGTTAAATCTAAATGATAAGGTTAAAATAGTAAACTAAACCTGTCAAAATTCTATTTTATGAGAGGATTTCGACCCATACACACCTTATCTTCTAAATAAATCAATTTGGAGCTATTTAAAACCGAATATTGCTTTATAATAAAATAATATTTTTAGTTTTTCCAAAGGTGCCAATCTCCTCCCTTATAAAAGGGCACCTCATCCCTCTCTTCCTCACACCTCTTTGAGCCTTAAAGCTCGGCCAACCCCTGACATTTTCTCCTCTCCACTTTACTAGAAACATCCTAGAGGTCCTGGACTTCTTCAAAGACCAATTTTAGTGCCCTAAAAGGAGGTCTCAAAGAGGCGCTTCAAAGAAGAGGTATTGTCTGTTACCGATTCTTTCAACTTTATTTCTTCTTCAACTTCTTCTTATTTAGTTGTTTCATTATGTATTAATAACATCAGTATCAAAAATATACTTATATGTTATTTTAAGTATGAAACAACCCTATTTCACCATCTATCCATCCTATAGAAAACGAAATCATTGTGTGTGCGCACGTACGGAATACTATCTCCACGGCGTGGTGTAATCTATTTTCCACCACCACCTTACTTTTATGGTTATAATGGTGTAAATAATGAATATATATGATTATTGTAAAGTTATATTTATTCTGAAATAGTATACATACACTCCAATACAATTTCACTATCATGGGAACGATATCATCGCTCATGCATACGTACAGAATACCGTCTCCATGATGTGATGTGACTCGTTCTACGTGATTTTCTTTGAATAATGATTACATAAATGAATTTAGTGAATAAATATGATATATATTACACTAATAAATTTCTGTAAATGAGGTATCTTTAACATAAAAATAAGAATAATAATTTATTCAGCAAAACACGCATAAGAACAAAAAGTAATAAACACCTGAATGACAAGTAACAATGAAATATTACTAAAAATAAGCTAAGAATATGACCATATATGATATCATAACATTTAGTATGATTCTGGATTAAGTCAATGACATTATTTAAATCATTATACAGGAGGTTCGGACACTTACGAAGCAAATCGGACCTAAGGTAAGGGAAATATCACAATCTCATTTTTATCTGAGATTGTTTATACTTTGTAATTTACTGGGGTGTATTTTATCATCCACATCCATGTTTCCTAAATATGTAATATTATTTCCATCCACCTAAAATTGTTTAAATCCAATTTTACCCTTCAGTGAGTTTTTATTAAAAGATATGAAATGAATCATTTGTCATTTTTTGTACGAGTTACTTTTTGACTTTTCCGACAAAAGTACTAGAAGAATGTTTTTTAACATATATGGAATGAATGGATTTTTAAAACATTATTTCCAAGAAAATTTCTTTACAATTTTTCAAGTATATTTTTAATCAACTTCTATTAGTTTAGAATTGTATGACATGTTAAGAATGGAAATGTGTTTTTGAAGTAGAAAGGAAATCTTCCTCCAGAATGGAGTTCAAGTGTTTTATCAAAATTAAATTCCATCTAAGATAATAAAGGGTTTTATTTCAATCCCTATAAATAAATTTATTTTATTATGTTGTGATGGAATTATTTTTATGAATTCCTTTATCTTATATGAATTGTTTTATGATGTCACGATGTTTGAGAATCCCATTTTTATTACATGGGTTATGCTATGATGTATGGTTTATGATTTTGTGGCACACATAAGAATGGTATCATTATGAGATGGGTGAGACCTATATCTCCCTACAATGAATTGGGTAAAGATTGTATATCTCATGAGATAGACATGGCTGGAACAGCAGGTTAAACCAGTTCAGTGAAACAGGAATGAAACGAGAAATGAACTCGGTTCAGAAATGGACTTTGTTTACTAAGATAGTCTTGGCAATGAGTCTTGACTAATAAGAAATGATTCTCTATAATTATGTGTGTATGAAACAATGCTTCATGTTTTATGTTATGATTATTGTGATTACATTTCACTACCATGATTTTTCCCATTTTATGAAATTATGATCTCTTTTTGCAGGGTAAGATTTCCAAAATGTTATGTTCTTATGAATATGATGCGATTGATATTTCTTTTGTTTACCCTTACTGAGCGTTTGAGCTCACCCTTTTGTATGTTTTCTTTACTCTGTTCAGGAAGAAGGTTATTAAGTAAGATATGCCAAAAGGGACTATAGAGATGATGAAATAAATGGGAGACTGTGTAGATGCTTTATGAACCAGTTGTTTATGTTTCCCACTTTCTAAAGACACTATACCTATACGGTCCTTCCATGGTTTTGTTATATGTTATAATAAGTTTTCTTCAATTTTGACGTATTGACCATGTATGTAATTTATGGGTGGTTATATTTATTAATGACGAGTACAGTTGAAAACTTACAAGAGTGAAAACGGAAATGGAGAGGAAAAATATTAAGACTGGAAAAACATGGTTACCCTGCATGTAGTCTATATACACGGCATGTTCTAGAAATATTTTGCATGTCTGTGTTTTTAGTCACACGGGCTGATACACAGGCCACAACTACATGACGTGTCAACAATGTACATGGTGTGTTGTCCCTACGATTTTCCAACCCGTGTATTCAATTACACGACTGGATCACCCAAAAGGAAAGTACACGGCGTGTGCTTCAAAGTACACAACATGTAACCACGAAACATAGTTCTTCCCAAACAGAAGAACACATGGCGTGGGTTTATAAGGCCATATGTCGTGTTATCTGGGTTTCTGGGAAGTAGGAATACAAAAATCCCCAAAACCACTAAAAAACACTAAAGACCATCAACTATGTATCAAATTCAGATCTTTGGGTGCCCATACTCCCCGTGAATCAATGCATGACATCATTACAATGCATATAACAAGTAAACAGTATGACAATCATATTATCTACCAAATTCCGATCCTCGAGATCCCATAACACCTCTGAGACTAAAGATTGGTTACTATGATAAATAAGTCATAAAATAGACTATACCCTATCTTCATAGGAGGTATCTATATCACAACAAATATCACAACATCATGTATAATCTATCACGAAATCTACCACAATAGCCTGAAATTTCTAATTCACCCTAGATGGCATGGTAAAATGGATGAAATATGAATTTCTAACCAGTGCCTATATGATTCATGATATGGAATACCCTCATCTCATCGGGATGCAACAAAATAGAACCAAAATCATATAAACTGTAATAGCACAAAACTAGTGCATCGCCCAATGGTGAAATATAATCAATTGTAACACTTGAAAAAACTAAAAATTGAAATTATGAGGTAATATAGCTTTTCCCTATACATGGGTTAATTACTCCCGGGAACAATTATGAACCAACTACCCATTCATTCCTATCCCAGCCTATTATTTCAAAGTATGGAAATATAATATAAACAATCCTCCTCTGATACCACTTTGTAACGACCCAAATATGGAGCCACTCAACTGGTTCCCCGTACCCGGTTCGCCACATGACATCTAGTGTGTTTCCCCAAACTCCAGAGGCTACCGACTAGCAGTGAGGGCCTTGGTGAGTCACTAGGGATATTATTCCCTCATTTGGTAAAGTATGAAGTGGAAGGAAAGTAATTAACCATTGCGGAAGAAGTTAACAAAATACGACAACTAAAACTAATCGTAGAAGCAATGTGTAATATAAAAATTATGCAGCATGGTACATGTGTCTGTGGAAAGTAGTAAACAATGAAACATGCTGAAATACAACTGAAAGCCAAGTACTAAAAGTAAACAGTATACTCTAGCAGCATCGAAAGCCTATGATTTGTCCCATGCTCTCCATCTCTAACCACCAATCAAGCACCTCAGGTAGAAGGGCCAAAATCCCTATCCACACCTATAACCATATAACCTGTTTCGGCTGAAAAGAAGGACCCAAACAGGGTGTGAGACTAATCCCAGTAGGCAAACACAACAAGATCTATGCCCTACTTCCAGTGAGCGATATAGTAAAAGTAATGAAAAAATAAATGCAGCAGAGAAATAGGACTACACTAAAGTAAAAAATCCTACAAACCTCCATTCACATTTATTTATTAATTTAATTCAATCATTTAATCATCAACTAAGGAATATGGAAAATAGTTTTATAATCCAAAGGCTTAGTAGGTAACACAATAGGTATCTAAATATACTACCAAACAACGAGCCGTACAAAACCCAAAGCTTCTTCTATGGCTCGATGGACTCATCACAACCATCCAATATTAATTTATCACGCTGACCCTCTTGGTGGCTCACACAGGCAGACCACTATGGTCACGTATTCAACAAAGGCAAGGACACTCTGAGGAAGCACTCATCGTCAATTCCACCTATGGTCTTGCAGCGTTACTACAGACTCTCTATGGAAGCACTTATGTCAAATTCCCCCTTTAGTCTCAATTCGATAATTATCAGACCCTCTAAGAGAGCATAAATTCAATCTCTCTTATGGTCTCGTAGTGGTAATAATAAACAGGCCCAATGGGGAAGAACTCAATGTTAATTACCCCTATGGTCTAACTTCACTAGGTTCCCACAGCCCTAAGTAAAATAAATCATACATAAACGATTTGTAGCAACCCTAAGTAAGTTCCACAACTACTTGGCTAATAGCTACCATGCATTAAAAGCATTTAAACAACAGGAAACACAAGAAATCATTCATATCAATGCAAGAAATCAATTCAGCAAAGTTTTCCTCACATGAAACCTAAGCCAAATGGTGATAAATAGCCCAAAAAAAGGGAAACACCCATGGGGTGATCCTCAAACATTCAACAAGCAATCATTATTCATCTAACAGCCTCAAGAACATGAGCAATCTAAGGTAGATAATAATACCAGATCAAAATCATAACCTGAGATACCTGATACATGGGTGTTCGACACTTTTTTCACAACAAATCCAAGACATTCAACGTAAGGAAAAAAACCACCTACATCGAAGGTTTTGAAAAAAAAACCCCAACAAAGAAAAAAGCACATGAAACTCAGGTTGATTCTCTAATAACCCTCCATATATCTCTTATAATAACACAACCAAGATCAAAACTCATCAAATTTGGCCTCGAAACACTTAGATCTACCCATAACAAGTGAAATCTAAGAAACTGAGGGAAAAGGAAAAGTAGATCTAGTCAGATATAAGAAAATGATCAATAATGAAGGAGAATGATCACATACCTCAATAATCCGTATTTGATTCACCACGAGAAGCCTTCAAATGGCCTCCGGAACGCTTGGGAGAAATTATCCATCCTTCAAGGGAGGATAATCCCGAGTTATGGCTGCTCAGGAGCTTAAACGAGGAGATTAAAGGAAAAAACTATATACACAAATTTAGGATCTAGATTTATGTGCCCGCACGGTTAGAAAAATCGTGCTCTAACCGTGCATCAGCCACTGCCTCCAAGACCAGCCTTGCACAGTTTGGCCGTATGGTTAGACAACCCGTGTGCCACCTGTGAAGTTCCCTATTTTGTCTTGAAACGTCATTTCATGTTTCCATGACCCTCCCAAGCATCACCCTTAACTTTAAAAACCAATAATAACATCAACCAAGGGGTCACATAACTGAATATAAGATTCGGGTTCATACACAAACCCATGAACATTAGGTCATAGGGATGCAAGTAACCTTCAATAAATCCCTTCTTATATAGTTTTCTGGTCTGAAGATATTGATCTCAAAACCTATATTGACTAGACTATAATGGAGCTCAATGCCATTGAACTGGCTAGTGGTGTATAGAATGCAGATTTTACACTATAAGATAAATCCAACATCTTATTTAGAAAATGAAATGAAGGCATATTATTCTTATTTCGCTACATACTCAATATATTATATCTCTGTAGATTCTACTTTTATATTGAACTATACATTGAACTATACATTGATATTCAAGGATTATGAAAGAGCCTCACCAATTTTGGATGAAAAGTGGAGATCCTCGAGGATTGAGAACCTTCAAGGTATGGTGGAAAAATTATATAACTAATCATAAATCATATCAAGATTCATATTTATACCTAAAAGTGGACACTCTCTAGTTGGGGGAACAATGGGTGTTACTGGTTGTACCACTGGATTTTGGTTGGTGCTAGAAATTTCCTGATGCTCATTTGAAAACTCTCACAGAATATCTATTGAATGATTTTTTGTTATACGGGGCATGGATTTAGTTGTAAATGTCCAATCATGATGTGGTTGTATCTATTCGGGTGGGTCAGTTAGCAGGATTTTCTATGGCAGAATGTTTGACAGAATCAACTATGTGGATTGTACCTACAGAGGTCTATGCAGATTATGCTTCTGGGTTTTGGTATAATGCACATCTTCATTCACATAAATTTCCTATGTTATTTAAAAGTTCACATGTACATGATTTATTATTTAATAGAATTATTTGAGGTATTATGGGGGCTTTATTGATATTATTTATAACTCTTTGAGTTATTTTGCAATATTATTTTCAAATTCATTTAATCTTTTTGATATTCTTCATTTCACGCAACACTGAATATAAGTTCGTTTATAATAAAGAAATGTTATTATACCTTTGTAATATATACAATGATAATAATTCATTATATGATTCGACAATAGATGTTTTCTATACATGAAAGACTGATTGGGCTTTACTTATTTACAACATTTCTACACACAACACTAAGATTCTATAAAATATCATATTTTATTGTAATTAATTAAAATAGATAGTTATAACATATCCATTACACAAAATAATAGGAATATCAATAAAATTTTTAAATATTATTTTTAATGTTTTTATATAAATAAACAATAATGATGATCAAACATATAATTTTTTTAATGTTTTATATGTTTGGAAAGATTTTGTTTTCAAAAGAACTCATTTATGTACATATGTGAAAAATATAAAAACTAATTTTTTTCAGTTTAAAAATTTTAATATGATACATTAAATATTAATTTTGAATGAAAAAATTTGAAATTATCCTAGGTTGTTTTTTTTTTGTATTTTTTCAATGAATCTTCATTTTTGGATGAATACTAAAATGTACATATCTTTAATACAAAACTTATTTTTCATAAAATGTGTTTATATAGTTAAATTATGTTTTAATTTGGTTTTAAATTAACAATAGATCCATTATACAACTATTAATAAAATTGTTTTCATTAGAATAACTTTTATGTGAAATTTAGATAAAAATCTTAATGAACTTTCAGATATTCTTAAATTAAACATCTCTTTCTCACCACATCTGTGAGATTATCATTAAACATAATTTTTCCACTTCTGATAGTTGAATTTAAAAAAATTTACATACGCTGTTTTAATAATATTACTATACATATATATATCATAATAAGTTTAACATAATTTTTTACCAATAATATTAGTGAATGTTATTTAAATTAATGTTAATGATTATGGAAAAATAAAGCATAAAAATGAACTAAAACATAAAAATATGGGGCAAAATACATATCCCCTTGTAAAAAACCCATTGAATGACCATATTTTTTCCAATAAACCTTTTTTAAATTTTGGAATAAGTAATACTTCGGGGATACCAAATTCATTTAGAAAAATACCAACTGTGTCATCCCCCCATACAATCGGCCACTACTTATCCCCCTTCTTCACAGCTCTCATGAATCCAGATTTGGGACAATTTATGACAAATTAACATCCTAACATTCCACCCTTACCCATTTATCCTACCTTTGTGAGGAAAACTAATAAAGAAATCCCATTTGTGAAATCTAAAAAGAGTTTCCTAAAGAAGAGCTAATATACTTCGACAAAATTCTATATTTTCATTTCATTATCCACCACCACAATTATTCTTATTAAATAATCATATAATTAAAATAGTTTCCATAACATACATAGATTTTTCATTTTATGGTATCTATATGCACTTACAAACAATTTTATCTAATGGGTAACGGACATACTGTTCTTGTGTACAATGAACTGCCACCTCAAGAATTTTTTTTTGTTTTACCTTTACCACCTATCATGGGAGGGGATTATGATTGAAACTATATTTTTATATGATATATATGTTATTTATTATGTATTTATACTTATTTATTTATTTTTAAATACCACCCTATATTATTTCCATTTTTTAAAATATGATAATTTCTTTTTTGAAGTGTGGACTACTACCTCCAAAACGCGATGTGATTATTTCACACACTACATGGAACATCATAAGGATGTGTTTAGTGAAATTATATGGTATATATTAAATAATAATTCTATTATAATGATATAATATAAATATACCCATATATGTCATTTACTTTTACTCATTCGATTTTACAAAGAAGAACTGAAACATTGTGCATGTGTACGTACGACCTACCATCACCATGAACAATGAATTCCAATTCATATATCTATATACTAAAGATTATTATTAATACATATATAGTTAATGTAAATCATATTTCTATAATAATTTAAATTCTAGAAATAATGACATAAGAATGAGGATGAAAAGTATAACGAATTTAATTACATATGAAAAACAAAGCAGATATTACCCAAAGGGAAACATTTAATTGGAATCATTAATAAGTGGGTAATATAATTTCATATAAAAAAATATGGTATTATACATATGAATATGGTTTCATAAAATAATATCAAAAAACATATATCAATCATAAAGGTGTTTTTTTGTGTTCGAAGAGAGTTGAGACATAAAGTAATGGAATTGCATCTCACTTTTCATTTCAATGAGATAGACGAATTATTTATCAATAATTTAGTTATGTTACATGGGAAATTAAAATGGATTTATTAATTTATTAATATATTTAAAATTAATGGGAATTTAAATATCCATTTTAGAAATTTACTTTTATGGGGTTTATGATTCAAATGTTACCAAATTGGTAAAGTAATATTCCCTCTATTTTCAATCTTTGTGACACATGTCAAGTTATAATCATATAATTTTTCATGAGGTGTATATTTTTGCCTAGAAATTTTATATCATCAAGATCCATATGGTCATTTTTTCTTCATGTAATTTTAATCATTTCATTATGTTATGATTCAATGTTACCAAATTGGTAATGGTTTTTAGCTATAATCTAACCGTTTATCAAGATTGTTTATGATTATACTTCAATTGATGAAACATTATGATATATATCTCATGAAATATAATGAGATTTATTAACCTCTATTTATTCATGTAATATCTATGAAATGGAACCATTTTTCAACTATTTTATGCATGAGATGATAAATAAAGTGTTTTTATGAATGTGTAAATTTACCACTCTTTTTGTTATAAAATATGTGTTCTTCATAACCATGTTTTCTAAAATCATTACAAAAATATTATACTATTCTAATATGATATTTTTAATATATTTTCACACATTTTTTACCATTAAAATGGTTTTTAGAATGGAATATTCTTATCCTCTTCCCATCGAGGAACATTTCTAAAAACTTTATAGTGAAAAAGGAATGTTTTGTAGGTAAATATTTACTCGTCATTGTGACCATTATACCCTTGAAGATTCATTTAAATGATAAAGAATTTAGGTTTTAAGACTTATTTTTCATAAAATTCTCTAAATTCATTATTCTAAGGTTTTTCTAAATTAAAATGGTTTTGAAAATAATTTTTTTAAAAACAGGTTTAAATAATTTTCAATACAATGTTATATATTTTACAAAGTATTTTCCAAGAATACAGTTTTAATTTTTCTTTACCTTTCATTAATAATATTTCATGGAAACATGTATTCCAAATAATTTTATTCTTATTTTATATTTTATAATGGAATGGGTTTTGAAAATGTTATTAAGGTTATTTAATATGTTTTGAAGAAAAATGGTTTTGAAAATGATTTTTAGACTCTTTTATATGTTCTCAAGAAACTTTTCTTCAATTTTTTTCCATGATTATTTTATAAGTATACATGTTAAATGGTTTTAAAAATGATTCATGAATTATTTCCTCATTTTCATTGCATTTACAATGAAAATGTTTTTCAAAAGAACTTATGTTTCAAAATTCCATTTTTGAAGATGATATCATATTTTTCTCAAGAAATATTTTTAAAATATATCTCAAAAAAATGAATCTATGAAAACATTTGTTGATGTTACTCATTTTTTTTTGAGAAATGAACCAAACGTTACACTCATATTATTTCTCTTATTGTTTTATGCTTCGATGGGATGATATTTATGTAAACTTGTATCTCCTTTATGTGTTAATTGTTTAAGATTTTTATTCCTCTTCCATAAGTTATATGCATATGAAACCTATTTATCATTAAAAAGTAATTAAATGATACATGATTATTAATCCCACTTCTATTCGTATTCTAATCTAGGATGAAATTATTATGAATCATATATATTCTCAATATGTTATGATATGATTAAATGTTTTTTATACCCATTTCATTTCATGTTTTTTGATATGAATGTGATGATCTTGTGGCACATGTATCTGTGATTTCATTATGAGATGGGTGGGACCTATATCTACATCCAATGAATTTGATGAACCTTTATATCCCTAGATATTTAGTAATATGGTCTTGGGAGTGAACTATGACTACAATGATGGTCATGGGAGTGAACCATGCCTACGAAGATGGTATGGGGAGTCAACTAATACTCCTAAGATGGCTATGGTAGTGTACCATGACAATGTATATGATATGGGAAAAGAACTCATACTACTTATATGTATATGGGAGTGAACCATAACTACAAAGATAGTATTTATAGTGAACCCATACTACTAATATGTCCATTGTAGGGATCCCTAGACTATTTTGTAAATATGTTTATATTCATAAATTTATTCAATAATTACATTCTCTATTCCTATGAAATGATTTAATGCCTTATGTTGTGTAATTACCCATGATTCATGTCTTATTATCTATAAATATTTATTCTAATATTCTTTATTATCATCTTTGATATAATGGATATGATATAGTAATGTTATGACCATGTTCTCATACCCTTATGCTCATTCATATGCTTACATATCTCCCTAACATACCATTAATGAGCATCTGAGCTCACCCCTTTTTATTTGTCCTTCCACACAATATGAAGATATTTAATAAGTATGATATATATAAGGGAGTTTTATTATTATTGTTCCTAGTGGGAGTCAATTTATCTCACTCATGTAACATTTCTTACGTTTCCATGTGTCCAAAATCTCTAAATTGACATGATAGTTGGGAATCTGTTTTGGAAATGTATTATATATCCCAAAAAACATTATGTACTGTTAATGTATGAAAAGAAAGGGTCACTATAGTTGATATCAGAGTTGAGGTTAAGACGACCTTTGAAAAATAGAATGAGTTAAATTTAGTGACATACCTAGGTATATTACTAAGGATATTTCTGGGGTTGTCTCTAAGGGTAAGTATAAATATGAGTTAATGTTTAAAAAATGTATTGGAATTTCGGTAAAGGATAGTGTTAGTGGTATCCTAGAAATAAATTTTTGTAAGGATATTAGAATTGGACCTGGTTTTGGAATAGATATACATCGGAGTAACTATATACCGATGGTGTCTTAGGCCTGACTCGGCATAACCTGGATAATTACAATGTTCCTTACTACGCACCTAGTTTTTTACTCTCAAAGATATGATTTAGAATTTCAAAAGCTCATAATGAACCATTATAAATGAATTAAAAACAATATTCCCATAAATAACCTAGGATAAACCTAATGTTTCGTATATTAATTATGTCAGGGTCTTTCTTTATACATCCCATATGTATTTTTTCATGGTTCTGTTGTTTTCAACTTTGAGAAGTGTTTATCACCCTAAGATTTATATATTATCCAACAGTAATAACTATATGGAACTAGGATAAAATTGAATATTTTAGTTATGAAATGTATGGGTTTGATGTAAATTTATTTCCTATGTAAAAGTATAATCATGAGATTCAGAATATCCATTGGTATTAAATAAACTTTTAAAGATAAGGAGACCACAAAATGCATGTGAAATTTTTGGAATGTTATTCCTTTATTTTATACATTAAATACAACATGAATTATTAGATTAGAGTTGAGTAACATTAATAATTGATTAACATTTCATATTCATTGAAATATGAATAAATGAATATATTGATGAAGCATGAGTAATCATTTAAGAGTAATATTGGACGAATCAAGAATTTATGTTTCAGAATACATTGATTATGTTATACGAATCATGAAATATAAATTTTTTTTAGTAAAATTGTTTCAATAGGTATTGTAAAGGATATTTTGAGTTGTGATGGTGAGGGGGAGAAGTGATTTCCTGGAAAGGTGATATTTTTATTAAGGGAAGGTTAGCATTAATTTATTCTTGATGTTGAGATAATTATGTTTGGATAAGTATATATTAGACTAAAGATTACCTATGAAATGCTGAAGGATTTTTTGAAACATTACTCGATGTTATCTTGGATAATGTTTAAAACATAAATGATTTCAAGAATATATACCATAATCTATGGAATAAATAATAATTCATTTTTCCCACAATATTCATGGTAATTCAATTTATTACAATGATTTGGGAGAAAATATGAAAACGGTATTCACATGTTTTTAATGTGACAATAATGAAATATAGTTCAATATATATGGGATAAAAATTAAGCATATTTAATGAATATCATTCTATTGTTTTGGAGTCTCATCTTTCGGAAGGGTTATAAGGGTAACCATTTATGGAATTATTATTTTAAACTTTACATGAAATTTGTGTGATTAAGGTATTATATCAACAAATAATGATTCATGAATATGGGATAACATGTTCTAAAAAATATATTTTGATGATAACTGATGATTGATGAGATGTAATATAAGGGATCATAGGATCTGTTAGTATTTTTGGAATGGAAAATTTACCATATTATTTGGATACAGTAGTGAAGCAGATTAAGTAACAACAAAGTGATATGCTATCCTGAAATCATTCAATTATATCTTTTTAGGAAAATTATTCAATATTTAGAAGAAAATAAAGAAATAAAATATTTTCCTAATACAATATTTTTTTTATACCCAAATTTTTTCTTAACTGATGGAATTCTTAGATAATCATAGATTTATGAATTTTAGGACCTAAAATATTCATTAATGATTAATTTTTTTGTGATTTTTGATCTCAATCACACTCAATGATTATTTATGATATTCCTTCATGTCTATGTTTAAACATCTCGCCTATTTTGTCTTATGTGGAAGTCTAACTATGAGTTACTATAGGTATCCATTTTTGTTCCAACATTACATTTTTAAAGGACATTTTAGTGTTAATTTATGTTATGAGGGTTTAAAATATAGGAACATAATAGTATTAAACCATTGATAAACAATAATTATTATGTCAGTGAAATTCATTTTAATTGGGGTAGAATGTAACACCCTAATTTCTTATGTAATATTTTTTTTAAAATAAATTTCATCATTTTGATATTTTGTATTACACACAACCATGAATATATACTATGTTATACCATAAAACTAAATAATTATTTTTTTTAACCTACTCTAAGGTAATAATTCATTTCATGATACCCCGGTATTTTTTTGTTCTACTTGTAGCACCTACATGGCTTGGGTTATATGCAATAATGATATGTTTTGTATTTCATGGAATAAAGAGAATCTATGAAAATTGTTTTTTAGTATTATAATTTGATAAAATATATATTCATAACATAACCATTTAAAATAATAATATGAATATAAATAACCACTTTTTGATATATTATTTTTAATGTTTTTAAATAAATAAAACCTGATGATGATAAAAATATATAATTTTTTGTAATATCTTCCCATGATTTGAAATACTATTGTCTCAAAAGTAATAATTTTTTACACTTGTGGGAAAAACAATAAAATTAAATTGATAAACTTTTATCAAATTAATTTCATAAAAACACAATTTTTTAAATTGTATAAATTAACTTAAGATTACGTTTTGTTGATTTTTCTCATAAGCATCATTTTTGGATAAATACTAAAAAATAATGATTTTTAATTCAAAAAATAATTATTGTTGAATTTATTTATATTGTTAAATAATATTTTATGTTGGTTTTAAAGTCACAAGAGAATAATTATAAATCTATTAATCTAATTTAGTTTTTTAAATCATTGTTAAATTGAATTTAGATAAAAAAAAATTAATTATCTTTTGAAAATTTTTACTTTAAACCCCACTTTATAGACATATATGTCGGATAAGCATAAACATCATTTTTTCTCTTAAGTGAATTTAATTTCAAAAAATACACATAAAGAGTTTTAATCAGTATAGTATTTATACTCTAATAAGATAAATTTATTTTTTACTAAAAATATTATTGAATGTGATTAAAATTTGTTATAGTGATTAAGGTAAAATTAATATTAAAAAGGGACTAAAAATTTTACTTAATCAAAACAAATGACCTAGCCACTTTTCCAAATCCCATTGGATGGAAATATTTTGTCCAATACACTAATAATTCTCTAGAATGATCCATTTTCAGACTTTTTCAATAATTTATACTTGGTGAACACACAATTATATTTAAAAAAACAACTGTGCCTTTTCCCTCCCCTATAAAATCCTACCAACTCTACCACTTCTTCACACATATAAATCCACTTACGCTCAGAAATTACATACCCAGTTAACATCCCAATATACCTCTCTTCCTATTTTAATCATCGAATTCGGAATAGATCCATCCAATGAATCCATTTAATGCAAAGGAGGAGGAGTTACCCAAAGAAGATGTAATATCCTTCCTCAAGCTCATTCCATTTATTTTCCTAATACTACACAAAAATTATTATTATTACATGATAATTTAATAAAATATTATCCAAAATATAATTATATATTTTTATTCTAAATTTTATACATTAACTTAATCTCATGTCTATCTAATGGTTTATGAACATATCATTCTTGGGTATGACGAACTACCGCCTCACGAAACGATGATGCCCATTTAAAATTTACCACCTCTCAAGATTTGTAATTATGATAGAAAATAAGTTGTTATATGATATATAAAATATTTATGCTATATTTATAATTTATTAGTTATTTTAAAAATATACCTTCAGTGTTAACATTTTGTGTAAATGTGATAATTTTATTTGGGGATGTGTGCACTACTGCCTCCTCAAAACGATGTGATTCTTTTACAAACTACATAGAACGTGTTAAGTATGACTTTATTGAAAATATATGATATATATGAAATAATAATGCTAATATAATGATAATTTATATATATATATATATATTTCATTTACATACTTTCTTTTAATATTACAATGAAAAACAGAAATAACATTCAAGCATACAAACGGTCTACCTTATCCATGAATAATGTATTAAATTTTATATTTTTGTATACTATAAATTCATATAAGTAAATATATAATTAATATAAACTATATTTATCTCTCTTTTTTAATTATTTAAATCATCATATATATATGAGTACAAAAAATATTACGAATTAAAAGACATATGAAAAACAAAGAAGATCTTACCCAAAGATATACCTTAACATGGAATCATTAATATGTGGAAAAAATAAAGTCCTTATCAAACCATATATGGTATTAGACATAATAATATGGTTATGTAAAATATTTATAATTTTGTTATACCTATTATACATGAGTTTTGTATGATTACGAAGAGGGTCAAGATATAAGGTAAGTGATTTCACCTCACTTATTATTTTTGTGTGACACATGTATTATTCACCTATCATTTCATTTTTTTGGTTTATATAATACTAATGGATGTATTATATGATTATAATTATTATATTTATTGTTATATTCAAATCCATTTTATTATCATCCATTCATGTGGTAAACTTTTCAAAAGTTACCTAATCTGTAAAGTAATTTTGTCTCAATATGTCTTCTTTGAGACAAATTCCATGTTATGAACCTATATATTTCCTAAGGAGTATATAATTACCTTGAAAGGATATATCATAAATATTTATATATTCATCATATTTTTGATTTGTGTAATTTTATTATTTTCATTGTGTTATGATTCAATGCTACCAAATTTGTAACAGTTTAAATCTACAATCTCATAGTTTATAGACATAACTTATGATTATTAACCCATTGATGAAATTGTACGATAAATATCTCAATAGCACACATACCCATAGGTTATAAATGTTATAAACTATTAATGGTACAATTTCTCCACTATTTGGTACATTATATGATCAGAAAAGTGTTTTTAAAAAATTCTAACATTACCTCTCTCTTTAGTCAGATGTCTGTGTTCCTTCAAAAACAACATTTCTAAAACAATTCCAAATATATTCTAATATTCTAATATTATATTTATAATACATTTTTATTCATTTTTACCTATTAAAAATGGTATTTAAAATGGTACCTCCTTGGATTTTTCTTTTCGAGGATCTATTCTAAACATTTTATAGTCCCAAAGGAATATTTGTCATGTACAAATTTACCCAACATCATGTTTGTCATTACTATAAATATTATTTTAAAAAATGAAAAATTTATTTTTGAAGAAAATTTTATTCCTAATATTTATAAATTTCCATTTTTGATGTTTTTTTCAAATAAAAATCCTTCCAAAAAAGATTTATGTATGAAAATTGTTTTAAATAATTTGAAAAACATCCTTTATAAGATTCAATGTATATTTAAAAGGAAAAGTATTAAGAATACTTTTATGTTTGTTTTTTTTAAAATTTCAAGGAAAAAAATTTCCAAATTTGTTTTAAGATCCATTTATTATTTTTAAGAAATACAAATTTCAAAATACTTTTATGAATATTTTTTCATTTTTCATGGTAAATTATTTAAATTCTTCATAAAAAACTGTTATAATTTCTCATGGAAAATTCTTTTCAAAATATTTTCTTACTTATTAAATATGTTTTCATTGAAGATGGTTTTAAAAATTTGTTTAAGCCGTCCTTTTGTGTTTTCAAAGTATCTCTAAAGAAAATGATGTTCATAAGGATTTATGTTTTAATGATACTTTTTAGAAATACTAATGGTTATTTTCTTCATGAAATTACTTTAAAATATATCTTAAAATTATTTTCCATCTAAGTCAACATCTGTTGATATTACTCATTACTTTCTAGGAAATGGTCAAATGGTTCAATTCATATTCTTTCATTGAATAGTTTATGATTTGATGAAATTATAATTATAAAAACCCATTTCTCCATCAAAGGATATATATATATGAACCTAATTTCTCTTCCATGGTTTATATTCTTATGAAACACATTTCTATTGAATTTTTTATGCCATGATAAATAATTATGAAACCTCCTTCCTTTTGTAGGTTAATCTAGTATTAAATGATTATAAAACATAAATATATTCTATATGTTTTGATGTGGTTAAATGATAATGATACCTATTTAAATTAATTGGTTATGATTTGATTGTTTATGATATTGGGGAACATGTATGTATGATTTAATTATGAGATGAGTGTCACCTATATCTCCCACCAATGCATTAGGTAAATAATTATATCTCATGATATAGATGAAGATAGACATAGGAGTGATCCTTAACATTGATGGTGGAAATGGGAGTGAATGATGACTACCAATATGATATGGGAAGTGAACTCATACTTCTAATATGGCCATATGAGTGAATCATTACTTCAAAGATGGTATAAGAAGTGAAATCATTCTACAATGATGGTCGTGGGACTGAACTGTTTCAAACTTGATGGTATGACCTGTTATCCCATAGTACTAAGATGGCCTTGTATGGTATTATAGACTATAATAGAAATCATTTTATATGCGTATGTGTTTTCCACAATTCCATATATTAGTCCTTTTTTATGATTTCATGTCTTATGTTCTTTTATTCTGTTTTATTCATGTCTTCTGAACTGCAAATATTAATGCCACAATTCATGATTATTACCTTTGATATATAGGGTATAATATTTTAATGTTATTGATATATTATTATACCCTTATTCTCATGATTCTTCTTCCATATTTCCCTTATTTATTATTATTGAGCATCCAAGCTCACCCCATTTTATTTTCCCTTCACCATTTTATGATTAAATATTCATGGTATGATTTGTTTAAATGGTTATTGGTTAAAGAGATCCAAGTGGGAGATAATTTTTCTCACTCATGTACCAGGGTTTATGTTTCTATTTTTTCTAAGTGTGATAAAATAACATAGGATTTTGGTGTATGTTTTTATAATGTATTATGTATTTTGAAAAAGTGATGTAATTTTAATTTATAAAAATATGGTGTCTCTATATTACTTCTCATTATATACCATTAAGGGATCTACTAAATCAATAGTATTCATGGAATCATACTCCAGATCATCATCATATGAATCTTCCAATACTATGTATGCCATGGTTTTGATTCGCATATCGAGAGGCATGAAATCACTATGGGTGCATGTTGAATTTGGCACCTATGGAGGTATTTTCATTCCATTTTTCCTTAAATGCATACAATTCTCATAATTTGAAGGTGTGAATTGGATATAGAAGTATGATCTAGGGGCATGAAAACATCATGAGATTCGGGCCAACGTATTAGGGAATGGATAAAACTATGGGAGTGACTGACTTCCCTATGATCCAACTAGTCATTGTACATCTAATTCTTCTAGATGGAAACATTCTTCCATTCACCTTAATTATTATTTTAATGATTATTGGATATGTCTTCCACTTATTTTGATAAATTACCAAAATTGAACAAAATAATTTTCTACATGGTCCTAAAGCCAGCAAATGAACACATACCATTGTTTATTGGAATTTATACGGATAATTTGGAAAATTAAATGGAAAAGAAGCATAGTTTGGATGGATTCGTACATATTGATGCACTTTGTGTGCTTTAGAATCCCTAGCTCTAAGGCACTGAGGAAATAATCAGGAACCAATACATTACTTAAATAATCGTTTTGGTGTTTTCTATCTGGGAAGTGTAATATAGTAGCCTAACCTTAATGAGTGGTTTGTGCCTAATGAGGGGATGGATCCACACTCTCTCATCTATGTGTTTATTCTTGTGGTTGTGGTTATTTTCGATTATATAGTAGGAAAGGTTGCTCATGATAAGTTTGTTCTACCTAGATATGTTGCACTTGATGAGGCTACACTGACAAAGGTTCCAACAGATATAGAGGTTATGGGGTCTCTACCTATATTGTAGTAATTATCACTACCTTAATAGTGCTTATTTTGAGATTTGGATGGGGAAATGGATGTTCCTTCTTAGAAAACTAAATGTATTCTTCCATGCACTGGTCTTTTTCAAATAAATACCAAAATATTAGTAGTAATTAATATTTTATAAGTGTTTATAAAATCTTATTATGTATGTCTTCCACAAAAATAAATAGTAGATATACTTGTTTAAATGGAAAATCAAGTCAATATTTGAGTCATTTTCCATCAATTTTTTAATTTTGTTACACGATAAATAGGATTCTTATTGCACATAAAGAGGCCATAGAAACAAATATTTAGTGTTTTTGAGATGATCTATTAGAGGAACTACATGCAGGGATCTTCCAATCTAGTGTTTGACCCAATGGGAAAATTTTAATAGACGAAAAATTCTGGTCCATCAAATGCTTGTACAATGAATCGGAGCTTGGTGGCCTCCTTTTTCAATAGGGTTACCAACATAGTCCCACACCTCGAGATGAAATGTTCCAATTCCTAAATTTATAATCTCTTACCACTGAATGGGTAAAATCTATGGTTCCCAAAATCTAGGGGTTCCCTCATGGCATCCTCCCATAAAAGATATTGCTTTCTGTAAGGTGGGATCACTACCTATCACATCTATAGGGAATTGAGGTGATTAATGATAGCAGTAATCAAATCATAATGTTGGGGGTTATGATCATTATGATTATACCTGGCCAACAATGATTTTATTGTCTCATCAATACTACTGGAGGGGTTTATTAATCATGGAGAAGCCTTATCGGGGTTATATAGAATATTATCATGCTATTACGGAATATTTGTTGACTTGTATCGATGACATTGTCCATAAACTCTCACCTATTATATATCTTGATTCACAAGAAAACCAAGAGAAATTTAGATCCAATAGATAAGTATAACATTTAGTTTACCTAATAAGTATTAAAATCCTATCAAGGAGCTCCATAATCTGAGTGATGCTCAATAGGGAGCACATCAAAAATCCACTTCTAATTTGGAACCTCCTAAATCAATGTGGAAATTTTGGAATTGAACTTAATCTGATACATGATATAAGACTGATCTTAGGGATAGATATCTCGCATTCCCCTATCAGTCGTTTGACAGTTAGGGAATGATTCTGACGGACCACTAAGCTCGAGTGTGGTCCTTTGCTGGTGTGTACAAACAATGTTATGAGGGTCTGTTTAATACATCACTCCCCACGGGGAATGTTTTCTCTTTCATACCATGTATTGGTTACCCAATTGTAGGAAGTATTAGTAACTACAATATTGAATTTAATTATACCCTAGGGAAACACCTATATATCAATTGGAAAATCTAATTATCATATGATATGGATAAAGATAATATCTTTGCACTACCCCCAACTATGAATCTATAATTATAGAGATGTCTCATCCATGATTTTTTGGATCAAAATGAGGACCCTAGTGCATCTCATTTAGAGGGTATAGTGATAGCCAGGTGATATAGGGTTACGATCAACTATATTAGAATCCAAATAAACAAAGCTACACTTATGGTCAATGATTTTAAGGTTCTCATGGCTATCATAGTGGACTAACTAATATGAATAGAAGCAACATAGTGTCATCCAGATAGTTTGGAGGAAGAACCCAACTTGGAAAAATGGGAGGGACTATAGGATACCAATTCTAGTTGTTTCATTTTTTTTAAACCGTTAGGATATATGATCAGAAGTCAAATCCTACCACATTTTGTTCTTAGATTTGAGTTCCTATAATTGGTTGATCCATTCTCTATTATGCATTGGTCAAGGGATTGGTGGAGGTGATGAAAATGATTGGTGTGGTAGTTGACTATATGGTGGAGGATACACAATGTCAGTGGCTATTTTCTACACTCTATGTAATCCCTCAATATGTTTTCTATCTATATCATTACATCCTTATAGTATTGGGTTCCCACCATTGCGTCTTGTTTTTTAGTAGAAATACTCATTCATAGTTCAACAGGATTAACATCATCTATCATATTCTCAAATATCTCTCTATGATCCTAAGTTGATGTGGAGAGGGACACAAGTGATGATAGATATGGTCATACTGTGAGCACCTAAATGGGAGCCAAATCTTCCTCCATATACATCTACCAATGGAAGGATTTGGGGATCCTATGAATATCACCTTTTAGGTGTATGAAACTTAACCTCTAGTATCCTACACCAAACATTGATCAAGATTATTGTGGTAAAGGATCCATAATTTACGTACATTCTTTATCATAATCTAGAGGTGAGTAGGATTGATGAGGAATTGGTGCTTTCATGGAATTTTTCCGTCATTGGGGATAATTTTTCCTTATTCCCCATGTTGGTTCTTCAGGTCGGGTGTGTTTTTCACCATGGGGAGGATCTAAAAACTTCTAGATGATAGCACAGTGAGGACCACCTCATTTATTATTTGGGAAATGGTGAGGGTCTCTATAACATATTTATTTATAGTTGGGAGGAAATACTCATTGTCTACTTTAGGAATGGGGAGGACCTCCATTTTAGTTTTTTAAGAAGCATGGATGAAATCCACTTTATCAATGGTAATGGAATAGGGAGGACCTTCGTATGTGAGATTAAATGATTGAGGAGAACCTTTGTAGTAATCAATGTTGTATTAGAGTGGAGCTCCACTTAAGCTAATGGATACTTGGGGAAAGGTTCTTAGTGTCTGTTGTCAAGGATGTAGGAAGGAAGTCGACTCTAGTATATTGTTACATGGGGAAGACCTTTGTGTAGAGAAGCATAAGTACAAGGAGGACATTCATACTAATTAGTGACGAAGTGTAGAGAAAATCTTCATATATCGGTTCTTGAGTGGGTACGACCTCTATTTGATCTAGGAATAGTAAGATGAAGACCTCTGTGTTGATATATTGTAACATGGGGAGGGCCTCCATGTTCAATGGTGGTAGTGGTATAGGGAGGACTTATGTACTACTTTTGAACATGTGGACCACCTACTCTTGAACCGGTAATGATACAAGGAGGACCTTATCACTAATTGTGAGAGATGGGAGCACCTATGCATGGATTGGTTATGGGATGAGGGGGTCAGATACACAGAAACATGTCATCATAGGTTGGCCTGTAACAACTGCTAGTGGTTCTAGCAATTGAATGATTCAACCCAATATACCGTTGAAGTAGTTGATTCCTTGATACCAATTGGGCTAGATGCATCCATGATCTTCTATCACAGGATGTAGATGAATAAGATTGATTTTGAAGGGACCAATGATACTATGGAATATGATTCCACTTTTTAGTAATTATACTGGGAATGTGCCCAACATTGTCTTCAGGTGATCTGTACCAAGTTTAGAAGTGAATTTTTATAGTCTATGTGTTCTTTTTCTTTGAAGGTTGGTCCTTCCATGAACTCATTTGGCTTAATGTGAGAAAATATTGGACATTTCCATGTAGTAATCATAGAAGGGGGACTTGAGAATCCCCTACCTCCTCAGAATAGGGGAAAATTCATAGGACTACTCAGGATATATGTTCTTGAAACGGTTTCTTATTTGATTGTGGAGTGGTTACTCTATCTATTTCCCTTGGGGAGGTGATGTCAGTATTGAATTGAAGCTTCCATGTCTGGTGGGACATATCCCTTGTCGGAATGTCCCTCTCATTCTCATTTAGAAGTATGATCATGTCCATCATCTAGCTCAAAATAATTAGTAGGGAAACATGGGGCATGGGTTCTCATTAGACCCAGTCCTAGTTAGAGTCATGATAGAGGTGGATTCATGAAGGATTTCCTCATTAACATTTCTCATACCCCTATTTCTATGGGTATTGGGTGGTTGGATTCTTGAATCATAGGTTCTATAAATTGTGAGAATTCAATTATAAGTACGGTAGAATTAATGTAATGACTAATATACCAACATCATCGAATCATCCAAGGCCAGAGAGATAGATCTCGACTAACAAATTTTCAAACCAAAATTCCATACATTTTACTTCCCAAATAATTAGTTACTTCTATGGTGTTCCCACCATATTCTCAGTGTTACCTTACATTATATACATGTATCTGGGGAAAATATAATTTTCTAATATCTCAAATTTTACTAGTCCCTTTATTGAGGAGATTAGTTTCGCATCATTTTCTGTATTTCCATATTCATACCATTCCATACGGTGACCCGCCTTGTTTGTAAATGTGAATTGGGGATCATTTTTTACCTCAAATTACTTCTTTAAAATGGTGGATGTCTTTAATTTAATGGAAATGTCCACTACATGAACAAAACTAGATGATGGGGTGTGGGTTCCTCAGTACATGGATTCCTCAACAGAACATGTTGTGTAGTCATTATCCCTCCCATATTTAAGTGATGTTTATGGAACTCATTCATGATGATGTAAATGGTTGATTCCAACTAATTATGATACATATTTACATAAATTCATGTTGGTCTTGATAGGGAAGATACCTTTGGTCAAGATATTAGTCATGTTTGGAATCTCTGGCATGTATATATGGTATGAACAACAGTCATTTGTATTCTTTATCAAAGGAGTACATATTATGGAGTAATATTAAGCCTTGAACCAGTGTAATATCCTATCAATAATGAGGTATCTAATGTCAAAGGATGATATCTTACAATTATTACACCTTAGGAGTCACAGTTTCCGCATGAGGGATTTGGGGTTATAAATTTGATATCTTCTAGAGATGAATCAGATCATCAAGTTGATATGGATCAGGGCACAAATATTGCATCTTTTGTATATTGAAGGTATTCCCCCATGAGGTATGATTTCAAACCATTAGGTTTACCAATGGATGGATCAGAATTCCCAATGGGAGTGGATCTAGTGGTGTGTCTAATAAAGGGATGATGCCACACCATTTAGGTGAATCAAAAAGAGGGAGAACCATGATGTTTGATCATAACACCCATCTATGTACATTAGGGAGGGTAAAGCCTAGAATGGGGGAATCTAGTTTTATCATTGGTAGGGATTGAACCTCATAAGGGATTCCTATATACCCAACAATGATGACTTGAATCAGAACCCCTATAGATCGATGATTTAGTTTAAGGGAATGTTATAGAACTACTGTGTGTAGTTTAAAATCATGAAATGAGGTATTTTGTTACACAAATGAGTCACCCAAGAGGGAATGTGTGGCCTTATCAATGGACACTTTCATTCACAACAATAATTTTCATAGTTTGATGGTTTGGGGCTTACAAATTGAGCTTCTTGGGGGATCCTAGGAGAATTGATGATGTAGATGGGGAAAAAGTGTGAAAGTGAAACAAAGGGACCCAAATAGGATGTGGTCTTTATATAGTTTAATTGTCATATTAATTCTTCAGTCTATTGAAAATAAATATGGACATAGATGTTGGGTTTGGACCTTAGTGAGGCTTCTTATATATCAACATTATATGGGAATCAAAGCCAATGTTGTTTGAAATAGTTGGGGATTATAGTAAAGGATGTTTCTAATTTAAGGGGACATGATGGGGATTACACATTTGAGGATCCAATTTTACCATGTGGTTGGTTTATTAATATGGATAGGAGAGGCCCATTCAAGGTGCAGAATGGAGGCTACACTAGCTGGGATTCCCATTTGAATTTCATGGACGATTTCATGGTAAATAATAACCTCTACGCTAATATGTTTCATGCGTGTTGTGAGAAGAAATATGATGAAACAGAGATGATTCCTATTCCATGAAAGATGCTCCAACGACAGTTTTTCTAGGGATTATGCATTGAATTTACCCAAGGAGGACATCATTCCATGTGAGGTGGATATCTTTCCATGGGAGGAGGACATCATTCCCAATGAGGGTGGATGGTGTGGATACCATAACATGAATATCCCACATGGTGCGTCCTATGAATAATTATTAGGGTGGGTCAATTATTTATCGTATTGTGTTGAGGATGTTACTTCTGGTAATATTTAAATCATGTAACTCGAATATTGGGACTCCTCCCTAAACATTGGGATTATAATACCGTAGCTCATACACCCTAATGAGGGGTATGGACTTTGAAATTTTAGGGTGTAATGAATGGAAGATGTGGTTTGTTAGGAGGTCATTGTTAGAATAATAATGAATAGATCCTTAATTACTTAAAATACCTATACTAAGAAGAAAATTCTATAGAAAAACATGCACTAGAGACAAAGGGGGCATCTCAAGGGGGGATCTCAAATATTTGTGTGAAATAATTGAGGGTTTCATGTAATATGTGAATGAAATCCAGATAATTACATGAAAATAGTGTTATAACATGTTCTTTAACACATAGACAATCCATGGAGATACAATAATGTGGTGGGAACATTATTGGGGGTGTTTGCACAAGGAAAAGGTTGCACGCAACTGAATAGTTTGTAGACACCAGATTTCGGTTATATAAAGGTTGGTGAGGATTACACTACAAGGGCCCATATAGTGGTAGAACCATAGAGGAACATTGGTGAATGATTTTCTACCATGAGAGTTCTATGTTTTCACTATTTCATGGAAGATCAGTCTTACATGAATTAGATTGGTGAATCGCCTTCAAGAGGATCACTCCAAAAAAGGGGGTGTGAATCTTTTTATATTAGAAATTTTAAACAATGTGCATGAATGAATTTAATGTGTAAGATCCCTTATTTGTATATTCTTCCATTTATAATTGAAACAATGGTGATAGGGAAAACATTAGTTTATCTTTTTTTCATAATTTGTATACACCCCGATTGGGTTTATCATGTGCAACATTGATATCTTGTGTATGGTTTCTTTTTCTATTCATGTTTACTTCAGGGAAGGGATGGGAAATTTTGTCATATTTATTTTGTAATACTCTTGTATATGGATTTTATTCTTGTGGACACATACTAAAACATGTATGTTCTTTCCATAGTTTTCTAAGAATTCGTTATCATATCAGATGGTGGCTTTAGTTTTCCTAATATTGGTCTCGTGTGTTTTCTGGTGGAATTTTTACAATAAACAAATACAGAAATAATAGATATTACTTCCACTCCAATTTTGGTATTGTTTAACTCATTCATAAAAATTGAATACATTCTTGAATGGTAGTTATCTTTTTATCCTCTATGGCCTCAATGAGATGCAATCACGCATCTTATAGATTTATGAAAGAAAAAAACATCCCGTATAAAAAACATGATGTTGAATTTATGTCATGAAATGGACCTATATAATCTACATAATTAGATCCTAAAAAAGAATACAATGAAAATTTATTATTAAACATCACAACATAAACAAAATTGATGATATAATGGATCTTCCTCTTCACACCTAGATAATGGATATCATTGGGATAGGTGTGTTAACATGCATCTTGGAATGATGAGAAAATAATTACCATAAATGTATGTAAATTCTATATAATAGGATACTAAAAATATATGTGTGATAAAATACATAAACCTCCATTTTATCACCATCATTTTCTTATTTCATTTATGTAACTATCAGGGTTCTCATTATCCACGAATCTACAAAGTAAAATCTTTTGCTCACTTCATTGGAATCATTTTGTTCAATAAAAAATGTATCATCCATTCCATGAGTAAACTATAATGAAATAAAAAGTATTCTATCACCAATCATATATATTATGAGGACACACTTCATGTAATTAAAAATCTGTTTTAATTATTCAATAAAAGGGACTAAAAATTTTATATCATAAACATATACAAGAAAAAAATCCTTCGATTCTTATAATTTAGGAGGTATAAGTATTTATATACTCTACCACATTGAAATATGATCCTTCTAATATGTGTAATAAGAAGAAAATATTGTTCCCATGTGTAATACATTAATCAACAAAACTATTTCATTAATAAACACACTTTATTTCTATTTTCACTCATAAGAAACCAATATTTATATTCAATATATTCCTCCTCTTCATAAACACCATTAAAGATTGTTAATTATATTTAAATTTTCTATACATTGATGCTCCATTTCTATAACTATGGTCCCCCACCCTCATATCTAGTTCCATAAACACATAAGTTACATACTTGATATTAAACAAATTGTAAAATCCCAAACATAACCATTTGTTACTAATAAATCATGATTTATTATTTGATCTCCTAAAAAATAATAATCATATCATGTTTAAGGATATAGAGAATTACGAGAAAATAAAACCTAAAATATCACATGTTCATTTAATTTAAGAGAAATCTTTCTATTATACATGAATCATCGAAATCTATAATTCATTAACATCACTAAAATATTCAACAAAATTTTTTATGTCAGTAGACATGTAATTTGTAATACATTCATCATAAACTATTGAAGGTGATCATAAGATAATGATTATAAAAAATCTCTAGTAAGGGAATAAAATAGAAGAGGATTCATAAAACATAAGAAAGGAATATATAATATAAAATGACTAAATAATATGAATAATGAAATATTCAATTGAAAATAAGAGAAAGCTATATAAATGAAAATAAATGAAAACATGAATATCAATTTATTAATCTCATGATAATTTAATTCATAATGTTTTAAAGGAAAATAAGTTGTTTGGACCTTTTGTGAAGACACATTACTGCTCTGGGGAGTTCTACACACCGAAACCCAGTATATTTTGTCTTATAAGACATGTTATTGTATTGAGGGTATATATATTTTCGGCTACATACATCACTTTTTTAAGTAAAACATATTATATGTAAGAGTAAACCATATATTTTATATAATCACAATGGAACATCTACCTTAACGAAAATATAACACAATATATAATAAGAAATATTGAATTTTAATACATAATAAATTAACTTTACCCTATTATAATCATTATGAATGTCAAAAATTTTCCATACATCAATAAAAGTTATAACATGATCATAGTACTTATGGAGAAAGAAAACGGATGGTAAAACAAATACTATCAATATGATAATACTAATCACTATTGGGGTGAAAACATAATGAAAGGAAATTCATTTACCTACTCTAATATAATATCAATATTTCTTAGTGAACATCATCAAATTTTAATTATATAAAATGTGATGTATGCACGAAATAAAGAAATGATAATACAACAAAATCAATACAAGAATAACATGAACAAACTACATCAATTGTATAAAGGTGTATAATTTCTACATAAATTAACCCAAGTAAAACAAACAATTGAAGGGTGTTGGAAATAAATTTAAACAACCACACAAAAGAATTCTCTAAACTATATAATAAAAGAAGGCATCAAGATTCTAATAGCTTGATTCCATTATTTGAACCCACTAAATGATATATATATATATAATGAAAAATAATTTAATATAAAACATATTAAGTTTTATCATGCATAAAATAGTAAATGAAATGGATGAAAAAACATATAAGATCTTTTAGAAAACATTTTTTAACAGTAATATATAATATAAATTTGCAGGTCCCTCATAGAGGTATATTTTTAAAAAGGTATGAGAATTATTTTGAAAATAATTACATTATAAATATTCATTAATAATATTACCATGAAAGGAAATTAACATCATGATTTATAAATTAGTAAATGATGATAACTATAATGAAATTGAATAGAGAAAACAGTTTGTTTCATAATTCCTTCATTCAAAACTCACATTATCAGAAGAGTGACAACCAATAAATTTTTTCTTGAAAATATTTATGCAAGAAGTATTACGAAATATTATATAATAAAATATTATGTTCAGAGAAACAATGAATTAGAAATAAATTCTTGGATGATATAACTCAAAGAAATTATATTTGAATTATCAATATCCTTTATTAGAAACATTATGCATAATGATTGAATAATTTTAGATGGATTAGTTGGTAAAAATGTAAAAAATATTGGAATCAAAAATAATATAATAAAAGGGTATTTTTTTAAATATTATACTAAATATGTTTAATAGATTGATAATACCTTAATAAATTATAATTGAGTTACCAATAATCCTTACTAATGGGGTAACAACTAAAGTAATAGACACATGAATTAGGTAATTTTATTTTTCTTATAAATCATAGGAAATAAAATGAGTATAGCAGAAATAAATTTTTGAATATTAAATAAACCATTAAATAATACATGGTTAAAAAATAAATTATGTATCAAAGAATCAGAATTGAGAATATGAAAATAATTTCAATCATAAAATTTGAGTCAAACCCCACTAAAAGGGTGTTCATAAAATTTATTTAAAAAATAAAAAATCAATTGATAATTAATTATATTATTTCAAAATTATATCTTTTATACATAGAATAAATGATATTAGGTGTGTAATATAAATCATTTCACAAAGATAGGAGATTGAGATGAAAACCCTTACTATGTATTCCATCTTTCATTACAATGCTTTAGAATCCTATATAATGGACATAAATATATTTATAACTCTTATAAGACCCATAATATAAATATTTTATTTAACATAAATTTCTTGTTACTTCCTTATTTAATGTTTAAAATGGGTTTCTATAAGGTTATAGTTGTTCTAGATAATACACTATAGATTTAGGAGTTATCATGGAAATTATTTTGGTTACATAATTTCACTAACTTTCAGGTGCCATGATTGGGGATGTGGTTTCATAAAATTTCCCTTATGGTCAGTCGATGTAGCTTCTAGGTGTGTTCGTTATCTACATAGTACCATCACCAAGCCAATTTTCATCAATGGGTATTCGGCGATGTCAATCTACATAGATATAATAAATTTATAATTAGTATTTAAAACCCATAAAACATTATTTTATTAATTATAATATACCACCTTAATTAAATTCATTATTTTCATATCATAGGGCTTTCATGGGATGGATTTGGATCTCATTTCCACTATTTAGAGGCATTTTGATATAAGGTTAATCGATTATTCCAACTTTGTAATGTTTGATTAAATCCCATTTAGTTCCTTCATTTCACTTAGAGTATGTTGTGGTTTTATTCAATATTATTAGGATATTTTAATCATGTTCGGATCTATATTGATCTCATATATATATATATATTGTGTTTTATTCCTAGAGGTTATATCATTTTATGAATGTAGTGTGGCGTCTGCGACCTTTGAGATATGTATTGAAATATTTTTTACACCAATATAATGCTTATGGAATTTTAATTTTAAACTGGAAAAATTGATTTCTAGTTCCTCCCCATGATCTCTATAGTTTTCAAATTCTTTAGGTTGTCTGTATTGTTCTATGACTCACATATTACCCATCATGGAGGTGTGTGGCTCCATCTCATGTATATTCATTGTGAACTGAATATAGTTAATTGTTTTTAACTATTTATTATAGACAACAATTGGCATGATAATTTATATTATGGATAATAATGTGTGTGGTGATTTTCATAAAACTTATCATTCATATTTATTGGGGAATTTTTTTCAAAGAACTACAAAATATTTTGAGAAATTGGTTTTAAAATAATTATTTTAATGTGAAAATGATATTTTATAAATAATTAATTATATTCTAAAAACCCTTTAAATCAATTTCACGTATACAAAAAATGGTAAAATTGGTTTCTTAAATGGGATATTAGTAAAGGTCTATGTCCTAGTTTACGTAAGATGATCAATTGTAGTATCCTCATATATTTCCTAGGCCCTATATCCTAAGATCTTTTTTAGTGAACAATATAGTGATTTATTATAATGGTTTGAGATATATAGATTGATAAAACCTATATCACTTGTAAGAAACCGGTTCATAGTTTTTAGGTATGGATTTTTTCTTTTCTCCTTTCCTTAAGTGTTTTTGAGAAAATAAGGAAAATGGGAAAAATCCTAATTTTGGGACTACACGCCATGTACTTTTCCACACGACGTGTACTTTTGGTCGTGTGGGATGAGTACATACGAAGTGTAGCCATGTCAGCGATGAAATTTGTACAAAATGACTACACGTTGTGTAGTAGGTATTTACACGCCGTGTAGTCAGTTGGAAGGAGAATAGTAAGGCGGTGGCCAGCTGGGCAATAGTACATGATGTGTATAGTGGCATACAAACCATTTACTCATGTCGATAGAAGAACTGTTTGTCGGTGCAACCAGAGGAACAGTTAAATGAGGGAATTACACGACATGTAATCAAAATTACACGCCATGTACTTGGTTGTTTTCGATTAAAATGGTTAGTAGCCAACCCTATTCATATGATTGGCTTAGAACCAGACGGGATCTCGGGAGAGGATGTCCGAACCTTCATGGATCTCCAGATCAAGCACCATGAATCCGTTTCTGCTTCCATCGATCATGTTGGAACCACATGGGTAATCCATCCCATCTCCTTGTGTAGCTCATGACAATTCTTCTTCTAATGGAAGTTATTTACTTTTGAATGGGTTTTCTTCTAACCCAGATCAAAATCATCTTTGGGTGTTTCTGAAATCGACGTTCGCGTATATCGATCATGGGTGATCGAGGTAGGTGGCATGGTGTTTAAATTCCAAATGATGTGTGTTTTTGTTTACCATTGTGATATGCTCCCTTGAATAGGGGTGTCGTATGGCTGATTCAATGTTGAATTAAATACCTAGAATTTCATTAGTAGTTTAATAAACATGTATAAATGTTGTGTGGGATCACTGCTTGGATCCAGGACCACCCCTGCAGTTTGTTCCTTTGTTTAGAAATTTGGCCATGTTGCCCAAGGGTAAACCATAAAATTGTAGCAGGATTTAAATTGACTTGAGAGGAATTTTATATAATTGCCTGCTTATATGTTGGGCTCGGCCCGGTTACTTTAGCTTGAGGGCAATGTTCTATTTAGCCAGTGGATGGTGTTCTATTTAGCCAGAGGTCGGTGTTCTATTTAGCCTGAGGGCGGTGTTCTATTTAGCCTAAGGGCGGTGTTCTATTTAGCTTGAGGGTGGTGTTCTATTCTGTCAGAGGGAAAATTCTTCTGCGCCTAAGGGCAATAGATTCTGGGCCTGAGGGAGAAACTTCATAAGCCTGAGGGAAATACTCAATATCATAAGGGCAAGCTTGAGGGAATGGTTTTACTATATTAGCCTGAGGGAAATATTTTGATTGGCTTGATGGCTTGGTTCTGTTGAGCATATAATTTTATTAAATTAAATGGTTAAAGTGAATAATAAAATGGTAATATAACTGGTAAAGTTAGTTACTTTTGGGTACTTCTTAATTTATTGAATTTTACTACTGCACACTTTTGTTGCATACTTTTCACACAGTTGGGCATGGGCCATTGGTGTGTGCATACTGGGATTTATTTGTCACACCCTGTTTGGGTCATATCTTCAGCCCAATTAGATTACATTTCTGCTGGTATGGATAAGGGCAAGGGTCCCTATATAGGTACTTGATTGCTGCTGAGGAGTAGGGGAGCATGGGACCAGTCTTAGGCTCGCGATGCTACCAACTGTTTTGTTATGTTTTTCTATACTATGTATTGTACTATACGGTATTGATGTGTAACATGTTCTGGATGTTTTCTTAGAACATGATAAATGTTGCATCATTATCTATATAACTCTTAGTTATCTTTGACTACAGTTGTTTATTTTCCATGTGTATGGTTTATTTCATTTGTTGATGTTATATGCTATTTTCTTATTCCTCTATGCCGCACTTTGACAAATGGGGGCATAGTTTCCCCATTATTAGACCTAGGCCCTCGCTGCTAGTCAGCAGCCTCTGGCGTTTAGGGAAATGGGCTCGAGGTCACATGGTGAACCGAGTTTGGGTCACCCGGAAATGAGATGTTACAATGTGGTATCAATGGATTTCTTTTCTTTTACTTACTATTTGGAGCCTTAGTCAGGGATAGGAAAGGAATGGTAGTTGTTAATAAGCTGTTCTCGGGTGTAGCTAACCCGTGTTTAGGGAAAATCCAATTTACGTCGCATTGCAATTTTTCTGATTTATTAATTTTACATTTGAATTGATTTTCACCGAAGGGTGATGCATTTCTCTTGTGCTATTTATATTTTTTTCATGGGTTCTATTTGGTTTCAACCTGATGAGATGTGGGTATTCCATCTCATGCATTATTTAGGCACATTCTAAGAATCACATTCCATGCATAGTTCCACGCCATGTAGGCGCATTAGAAATTCCATGTTGTTGTTATAATTGTTTTTCTAGAAAAACATGCTATTGTGATATATTCTTTAATAAATACAGGCTATGTGATAGGGTATTATTGTGTGATCCTATTTATAGAATGGATGCCAAACATTGGTTTTTGGGGGAGTATGGGCCCTCATTGACCGGAATTTAGTGGATCATTGACTGTTTATCTGGTTATAACACATATAAGATTCCAAACTTTGATTCCGGGGGAGTATGGGCCCTCACGGATCGGAATTTGGCACTTAGCTGTTGTTTTTCATTATTTTTTGGGTTTTGGAGAAGTTTCTGAGGCATACTATCTAGAAACCCAGCATACACGCTGTGTAATACCATAAACACGCCGTGTATGTTCTTCTGTTCGGAAAGAAAAGAAAACTTTTTCAGTACACGCTGTGTACCCTAAGTACACATCGTGTAGTCTCTTCCCATGTTATAGCCCGTGTGGTAAGGGACACCGGAAAGGGGAAATTCTTGGGGAAAACATGTCGTGTAACATATGTACATGTCGTGTAGTGTTGACCCGGAGTCTGCCCGTGTACCTAACAACACGGACGGAGGAGACCTTAGGTCATACACGTCGTGTCCGTTATAGAACACTCCGTGTAGTCTGTCCTGGGATCCGGTCGTGTAATTAACAGCATGGGTCAGTGTAATCCTTTTGTGTACACACCGTTCCCATCTAGAACACGCCGTGTAATGTGAGCCTTGTATCTGGTTGTTTAACTAACAACACGGGTTGGCGATGCTCATCTATTACACGACGTGTACCTGTGGGACATGCCATGTAGTCTTGTCCGAGGATAGACCGTGTGGACTTAGCCGTGTATCTAGGAAACAGGGTAGTGTACACACCGTGTGCAGGTGTAACACACCGTGTAGTTCAAGCTGATTAGTTAGCTGTGTCACAAACAACACAGGTAGTTGTAAAATTACACCATACAGGCCGTGTAGATTATATAAACACCAGGTAGTTTTGTTCAATGGGAGCCGTGTGGCTTGGCCGTGTAAAAGGAACCAGGTAGGGAAGCGAAGTCAGGTACATGCCGTGTAGTCAGTATACACGCTTTGTAGTCTTTTTTTTGAAAATCATGAATTCCTTCTCCCTCCTATTCCCCTTTTGGTTCCTTCATTTTCAGACTGTGATAATCTTGATCTAAGGTGTGTGTTTGTCCTTGTACTGTCATGCCGCCAAGACATTCACATGTTGTTTTCCAGGAGAGCAGCAATGAGTATACACCAGAAATGGTGGGCCATGGGCTACTTGTGGATCCTCCAGCAGAGCCAGATGCGTCCCCTGTCATTATACTAGATACAGGCGTGAAAGTGCAGTTCCGTGAAGTCTTTATGCGGTTCATGCAGACCTTTTAGGGAGCACTGTCGGTTGCCACATCTATGGTCGAGCTGACTCGTATATTCCAGCAGCAGCATCTGCCTACATTTTCAGGGGATGGTGGACCACAGGCTGCGAAGTCTTGGCTAGGGTCTATGCAGACTATTTTGGAGCACCTTGAGATTCTTCTAGGGCGGAGGGTCAAGCTCGTGACTTATATGCTACGTGACTCTGCCAAGAGGTGGTGGGATGTTACCACCCAGTCATAGAATCATAGAGACATAGAGTGGGATGATTTTCAGACAGCCTTCTATGACTTCTTCTTCCCAGAGACGCTGATGGAAGATCGAGCTCTAGAGTTCATGAATCTGCAGCAGGGTGATATGTCGGTGATGGATTATTCTGCTCGCTTCACCGAGCTATATTGTTTTTCACCTGTTCTGGTGGGCGATTAGGCTCTGAGAGCCAGAATCATTGAGGATGGTCAATAATATGAAATTCGAGAACTGGTGAATGTTTTCAGGTTTCCTTCAGTGCATGCTATTGTGAACCAGGTGCTGATTACAGAGAGGAACCTGCAGGAAGCTAGTGGTGTGGGCCAGGGCGGTTCAGCACCAGTTTCTGGTAAAATTTATCCCAGAAAGTGGAAGTGACAGATGAGTTTCTCTCACAGTGGTAATAGTATCCATGAAATTTCTTCAGGTGGACGGATTAGGTGCTACCAGTGTGGTAAGGAGCGGAACAAGAGACTGTAGTGTCAATGTGACCCAGTGGAGTGCCGAGCTTGAGGTAAGATGGGTCATCAACATCGCTTTTGTAGGGAATTTCGATTAGTGGCTAATGAGAGGGGTTCTGTGCAGACTCCACGTGCGGGGGTAGGACCAGTAGCTTCTTACCATTCAGGGAACTAGAATATGCCAGGTCATGCAAGTAGGGATGGTGGTTCCCTTTTGAGCCTTTGTAGACTGCTATCATCGCTGGGTGAGTTTCACATCACCAGACGGTGGAATGTTTCTGTACAAAGGTGAATGGGATGTTCAGGAGAGTCGTGCTGGACCAGAGAATCATGGGTGAGGTGGTATCACATCACAGATTGCGAGATTATATCTGGATGGCCAGGGGTCTTGTCAGATGTTTTTCCCTCTAGTGGTTGATCATTTCAGGGATGTCTTCCCTGATGACTTTTTAGGTCTTCCTCCAGAGCGTGAGGTGGATTTCTCTATTGATCTTGTTCCAGGCACAGAACCGGTGTCCATTTCCCATTGTAGGATCTCTACACAAGAGTTTCAGGAGCTCAAGAGATATTTAGAGGAGTTACAGGCAAAGGGTTTCATCTGACCCAGTACTTCTCCATGGGGTTCGCCAGTCCTCTTTGTGAAGATGGCGGACGTTATCCTCAGACTCTGTGTGGATTATCAGAATTTGAACAACTTGACGGTTACGAACTGATATCCCTTACCTAGGATTGATGATCTTTTTTATCAACTTATTTGAGTATGAGTGTTCTCAAAGATTTAATTGAGATCAGGATATCATCAGCTGCACGTTAGACCATCTGATATACCACTCACAGATTTTAGGAGCAGGTATGGTCTATACGAGTTTACGGTTATGTCATTCGGACTCACGAACACGCCAGAAGTTTTCATGGATCTGATGAATCGTGTGTTTCATCCCTATCTAGATTATTTTGTGGTAGTATTCATGGAAGATATCTTGGTGTAATATCGCGCTCACAGGACCATGCCACCAATCATGAGATCATATTTATTACACTTAGAGAGCATCAGCTATATGCTAATCTCTCAATGTGACACTTTTGGATGGACCAGATTCACTTCCTGGGTCATTTCATCTCGGAGGCTGGAGTTTCAGTAGACCAAGAGAAGGTGTGAGCAGTAGTTTCCTGGGATTAGGATAAGAACGTGTTTGAAATATGGAGTCTCTTGGGGATGTCTAGTTACTACAGACGCTTCATACAGAACTTCACCCACTAAGCATCACCATTGATGGGTTTTACTAAGAATGGTGTGATGTTTGTTTGGTCAGAAGATTGTGAGACAGCCTTCAGGAGATGAAGGAAAAGTTGACATCAGCACCAATCCTGATACTCCCAGAGTAAGGGAAGAGCTATACAGTTTACTATGATGCATCAGGTATTGGGCTAGGAGCTATGTTGATGCAGGGCGATTGAGTAATTGCGTACGGGTCTCGGAAGTTGAGGCCAAATGAGTGGAATTACCTGACACATGATCTCGAGTCGGCTGTAGTTGTTCATGCGTTGCGCTGTTGGAGACATTATCTCTTGGGAGAGATTTTTTTGGTGTTCATGGACCACAAAAGTCTCAAGTACATCTTTACCCATCATGACATGAACCTGAGACAGTGAAGGTGGGTTGAATACCTTCAGACCTTCGATTTCGAGCTTGCCTATACACCTGGTAAAGGTAGTGCAGTAGCTGATGCACTGAGCTGGAAGACTCAGATACAGGCAGTGCGGGAGGCTAGAGGTGAATTGCAGCTGATGGATTTGTCCTCTGAGATGCATCTGTAGGTGCACAACATTTAGGGGAAGACCAATATTTCATCTTTAGCTGTGACCTCTACCCTCCTAGATAGAGTGAGGATGAGACAACTATCTGATTCATAAGGCCTAGTTCTACGAGAGTTGGTGGAAAGTGAGGACCCTCCTCCTGGGTGGACGATATGCGATGATGAAGCTTTTCATTTCCATGGACGAGTGTCGGTTCCAGGGGATATACGTGAGGTGTTGATGCAGGAGATTCATGATTCAGTCTGGGTAGTTCATCCCGAAGTTACCAAGATGTACCGTGACTTGAGGCGTCAGTACTGGTGGCCGGGTATAAAGAGTGAGATAACTCATTTTGTTACGAGATGTTCCACCTATCAGTAGGTGAAGGTGGAGCATCAGAGGCCTGTTGGACTATTACAGTAGTTACCCATCTCGGTTTGGAAATGGGATGATGTCGCTATGGACTTTGTGACTGGGTTTCTGAGGTCACCTCGAGGCAATGATGCTGTGTGGGTTGTTGTGGAGAGACTCACGAAGGTAGCTCACTTTTTTTCAATCAAGGAGACCTTCGGTTTTGACGAGCTCTGGAAGATGTATATCTGAGGGGTCATACATCTCCATGGGGTCCCTCATTCTATCGTTTCAGATAGGGATGCTCATTTTACATCTCGTTTCTAGAATGTTTTCAGAGGGAACTGGGTTCACAGTATCTTCTGAGCACATCTTACCACCCTCAGACCGATGGTCAGTCAGAGCGTACGATACAGGTGCTTGAGGACATGCTACGTGCATGCATCCTAGACATTGGGGGCTCTTGGGAGAAGTATATACCCCTAGTTGGGTTTTCCTATAATAACATTTTTCAGGAAACTATTGAGATGGAACCTTACGATGCATTATATGGTAGGCTATGCCGATCACCTTTGTGCTGGTTAGAGGAAGGTGAGGCAAATTTATTGGGACCACGTCTCGTGAAGGTGACTTCTGAGTAGGTCTAGTTGATTCAGAAATGGATGGCTACTACACAGTCTCGCCAGAAATCTTATGTTGATCGCCGTAGAAGACCCTTGGAGTTCATGGTCGGGGATCAGGTTTTCTTACGTGCTTCAATGAGGTTGGGGAATAGGCGGATCAGGAGACATGGTAAACTCTCACCGAGGTATGTGGGGCCATTTGAGATTCTGGAGTGAGTGAGGCTGGTTTCTTATCGGTTTTAGTTTCCACAGACGTACCGAGCCATGCACGACATTTTCCATGTATCTCAGTTTCATCACTATCATTCAGGTCGGTCTCATGTTTTTCAGTCCGAGGATGTTGTGCTTCAGTTAGATGCATCCTTTGAGGATAATTATATTAGTATTGTTGATAGGAGCGCGTATGTTCTCTGAGGCTGGTCAGTTCCTCTAATATGGGTGCTATGGCATCATGGTCGAGTGTAGGATGAAACCTAGGAGTGGGAGACTGACGTACGTACTCAGTGGCTGGAGTTGTTCACGGCTATAACTTCACCACCCTTGAAGGGAATTTTGGGGATGAATTTCTTTAAGAGGGGAAGTTTATAAGAACCGGGTTCTTAGTTTTGAGGTACAAGTTTCTACTTTTCTCCTTTCCTTAACTGTTTTTGAGAAAATAAGTAAAATGGGAAAAATCCTAAATTTTGGTACTACACGCTGTGTACTTTTCCACAAGTCGTGTACTTTTGGCCGTGTGAGATGAGTACAAAGGGTTTGTATCCATGTCATAGATGAAATGTGTAAAAACTGACTACATGCCATATAGTAGGTATTTACACATCGTGTATTTAGTCGGCATGTGAATAGTAAGGTGGTGGCTAGCTAGTTGATAGTAGACACTGTGTATAGAGGCATACATGTTGTGTACTTATATTGACATATGAACATTTTAGTAGTGCCTCCAAAGGAAAAATGAAAAGAGGGAAGTGCACGTCGTGTAATCAAAAGTACACATCATGTATTTTGTTTTTTCACATAAAATGGGCAGTAGCCAACACAGTTCACAGGATTGGCATAGAACTGGATGGGAGCTCAAAAGAGAACATCCGAACCTTCGTGGATCTCCAGATCGAGCGTCAGGAATCTGTTTCCGCTTTTTTAGATCACGTTGGAACCACATGGGTAAGCACTCCCATCTCCTTGGGTAGTTCTTTCCAATTATTCCTCTAATGGAAGTTATTTATGTTTGAATGGGTTTTCTTCTAACCCTGATCTACATCATCATTGGGAATTTCTGAAATCTATGTTCACGTATATCGATCACGGGTGATCGAGGTAGGTGGCATGGTGTTTAAATTACAACTATTGTGCGTTTTTGTGTACCATTTTGATACGCGCCCCTGAATGGGATGTCATATGGCTGAGGCCTTGTTGAATTAAATACCTATAATTGCATTAGTAGTTTAATGAACATGTATAAGTGTTTTGTGGGATCAATTCTTCGATCCAAGACCACCCTAGTGGTGCGTTCCTCTTTTTAGCCGTTTGGCCCGGTAACCTGAGGGTTTACCGTAAAATTGTAGCATTCTTTAAATTACCTTGAGAGTAATTTTATATAATTTCCTATTTATCTATTAGGCTCAGCCAAATTACATTATCCATAGGGCAGTGTTTTATTTAGCCAAAGGGAGGTGTTTTATTTAGCCTGAGGGTGGTGTTTTATTTAGCCTGAGGGCGGTGTTCTATTTAGCCTGAGGGAGGTGTTCTATTTAGCTTGAGGGCGGTGTTCTACTCCACCTGAGGGCAACTCCTTCTGTGCCTGAGGGCAGTAGATTCTGTGCCTGAGGGAGACACTTCATATGACTAATGGCAATACTCCATAGCCTAAGGGAAAGATTGAGGGCATGATTTTACTATGTTAACCTGAGGGAACGATTCTGATTGGCTTGAGGGAATTGTTCTGTTGAGCATAGAATGTTATTAAATTAATTGGTTAAAAAGAATAATAAAATGGCAATATAACTGTTAATGTTAGTTACTTTTGCGTACTACATAGTTTATTGCATTTTACTACTGCACACTTTTGTTGAATACTTTTCACATAGTTGGTCATATGACTTTGGTGGGTGCTTATTGGGATTTATTTTTCATACCTTGTTTGGGTCATGTCTTCAGCCCAAACAGATTACATTTTTTCTGGTATGGATAAGGGCAAGGGTCCCTATACAGGTACTTGATTGATCTTGAGGATTAGGGGATCAAGGGATCGGGTTTATGCTCGCGATGCTACCGACTGTTTTGTTTTGTTTTGTTGTACTCTTTATTATACTATATTGTATTGTTGTGTAACATGTTCTAGCTGTTTTCTTAGATCATTAGACATGTTGCATCATTATCGATATAATTTTTGGTTATCTTTGACTGTAGTTGTTTATTTTCCATGTGTATGGTTTATTGCTTCCGTTGTTGCTGTATACTATTTACATATTCCACTACGCTGCACTTTGACAAATGAGGCCATAGTTTCTGCACTGTCAGACCTAGGCCCTCACTGCTAGTCACCAGCCTCTAGTGTTTGGGGAAATACGCTTGAGGTGACATGGTGAACCAGGTTTGGGGCACCCGTTGAGTGGCACCAGGAACTGGGACATTACATCACTCTTTGGGTAAACTATAATATTATTTTTCATTACATTTTGTTGTCTTAGATTTTATATATAATTACTTATTTGATAAACTATATATTTTAAATATTCTTGTAAAATGTGTTATCTTCAAATTTTGTTTAAAACATTGATAAATGGAAATGCTTTCAAATTATTTTGGAAAAAAAATAAAATGAAATTTTTTTAATATATTTATTTTATATAATTATCATACTGGTATTATTTTAACAGGCCATTATATCAAAAAAATGGATTATATAGATAAAACATATATCACATGTTACACATTCCCTAACGTGTGTATATTCATTGTTTTTTCAAATGTAGAAAGGGGAAAATAACCATTCTATGGTGGTTTGGATTAATGTGTAATGGAATATCCTACTCATTGCATTCTATATCAAATGATTTTTTTCATGTGGATTGTGTGGTATTGCATTGTTTTCATACTATATCAAGGATTTACCTACTCTTTTTGAGTATTGATCTTAGTAAATCTTGTGTTCATGTTATTGTGTTTGTTCAACCGAGAAATAAATCTTTACGAGGAGAAGAAGGTTTTTTCAAAAAAATGAAACATAAAAAAAATTCATTGATTCACCCCTCCCCCTCTTAGTTATACATAGATCCTGACTGGGAAACATCAAATTTATTAATATAAATATTCATATATGGTGCTTCCTAAAATTTCATGTAAATATTGATATAAAATGTAATTAGGTATGATAAATTGTTTTTAGAGAACATTTGAAACAATTTCTATTTCTCCTTGAAATTATCGCATACCACTAGGCATTCTATGGAAACTTGGCTATGTCTATGTTGTATTACATGACGTGTCCTAGCCTGTGTAATATGGATCATTTATGTTTAACCTTAGAGGTATATGTAGAGACATTGATCACATATCAGATGGCGTGTGACCGGTTCACATGATGTGTGATATTTTTATCCTCTACAAAATTTTATGTGGTGTATAGTGGGTCCAATAAATCATTTTTTCCCAAAGAACACATCATGTAATGTGGGATTTTATAGAACTCACACCTAGTTCACATATAGCCTAGATATTCCCCCACTAACATAAAAAAAATAAGAACATATTATCTAGGGTTCACCGGGCTTTCCATCATCCATTTTTTGAATTCAAGACACTGAAATAGATTTAGAAATATCAATTTATGTCCATGATAGCAAGCATCACCTAGAAATATGAAAATATACTCTATTGGGTCCTATTCTTCCCCTGTTTATCCACCATTATCTATGTCACGATGTATCAATCAGTAAAATGAACATAAGCTCGATTTGTTCATGTTCTACCCTGATCTATCCACCTCTAATATATATTACCAAATCACATCCCCCATCATGTGTCATACCCAATATATCGATTCATTGGCCCAAATAATTTTTTTAAATCAATCAAAAACTAAGTATTGGTCAACCCATTGGCTAAATAAAATACTAATGATGATTAAACAAATAAAAAAGGGAGAAATCTTTTTTCCATGAATAGTGGGGAATGAACCTTGTCCATTGATCATTAGGAAAAGATCTATTTTTATAGATATGGAATAATGAATATTAATAAATCCCAATGAAAAAATAAAATGAATCCAAAAATTAAATCTACCATTTCTGTGTGAATCAATTAGATTAGTGGAATTGCTCAGAGTTTGGCTAGAATTAAAGAACGAAACAGAAAACAGAAATAAACATCCCACCTGGATTTTTTTGATCATTAACATGAAAAATGTTTCATTTCTATCATTGATGATATCCACAAACTCTTTTGGTGAAATTTTTAACAAAAAAGGTTTTTTGAGTGGGTTAGAATCCCCAACCCATTTTAATATTTGGAGTTTCAATTTTAAAACAACTATTTTCTTTATTATAATAAATTAATTATTAGTGTTAATTTGACCAAATACCTTTTTTAATTAATGTTTTCAAGAGTCTTGGGTTTTTATATGGGATTCAAGTGTGTCGATGGATGAAACCCCAAACATTTCAACGCATATTGATTGTGGAATACTATTTGGAAAAAACTATGATGCCTTCAAGATGAAACTGTTCATCCCTCAAGGTTCTATTTGTACTTCTTTCCAAAACCTAAATGAGGGGATTGATAACTATTTAGTAATTATAAATTTTTACTAAATTTTATTTGAACGGTTTCAAAATAGTTTGGAAAACCATTCGGGACAACCATGCTAAGTGAACCACGTGAGCAGAGGGTGTCGCACAGTTAGTGCATGGTTAGTGAAACCATGATATCCAACCAAGGGAATCATAAATGTTGAATAATTACCATTTCCCCTCACATAAATTTATTTCTTCACCTCCTACATTCCCCACCTTCACTAATAGATAGTAGAGGGAACCCTCCTTCTACTCCTCCCCTATAAATTTAGTTATAATATATCTATGATATCTTTTTCTCATCGTTGGGGGAATTAGAACCACAATAGAAAGTTCATCAATAATATTTCTTCCATTATAATTTTATATTTACTTACATATTGGAAAATACATATGCACCTATTAACCCTATTTTCAGGGCATTTTTCTGAAACACTAATTTCATCCAAATATTCTCAAGATAGACGCTTTGGTCATATGAGAAGTCACCTTCCAACACAATATACGTTTTTATTATCTTTCGTCATTAATATTTGGTAGTTTTGAGGGTGTGAACTTGAGCCTTAAAAAGATCAGTTTGTGGTATACCCTAATTAAGAAAAAAATCTTTTTATTTAATATCTGACCATGTGGGATGAACCTATATCTTATATTTCCTTCACTTACATGATCGAGACACATATGGGTCCTGTGAAAACATGGGAACTTAGGGAATGTGTGCTATATTATTAAATTAGGTTATTAAATATATATATTTCTTGAGAGTTCCATGGGAACATGAATGTCCTGTCATGATTGGTATAGGGTGATTTTAATCACAGGTTGGCCGAACTAGTCATCAAGATGAGGTGATGATGTCGTTGAGTTACATACATGGAGTGTGTTGTTTGATATGCTTCTGACCATCTTATTTAGTGGTGGAGTTGACTAATCTTGTTTTAGAGTCCTCTATTAGATGCAACATAGTGTTATGTTGACCTCTAGTGTGGTTAGAGTTTCTTGACATAGAAGTGCATGTGTTTGGAGAGGATCCATCAGTGTATATTGTTGATACATTTAGTTGTTGGATGAGGTTCCATATATAATGAAGCATTTGGCACAAGATTATTTGTGAAGATGGATATTACTGCTCCTCAAGATGTCAACCGTATAACTGAAGGTGTTATTATTTGGATGAAATATCTATTTATACCTCACACGTGATTCCCTATGCTAAAGGATATTCTACAAAGATGAGGTCTATTGATACATGTACATTTATGAGGATTTCATTTTTTATACCATGTGTTGAAATATGGAATGTGGTTTCTGGTGAAATGGATGGAGGTGAAACCTGAGGGTTAAAATCGGCTGATATAATATATAAGATTCCATGTGCTATGTTATATAGATCCTATAACTTTAGTAATACTAATGATGGATGAATTTAGTGATTTGTTTCTTTTGGATGCTTATTCCAAGGGAGGAAATTTGTTTTATATGATATGATGTGTTGCTTTATTTATATTTATTATACACATGTGTAATCATATATGTATAATAAGAACATGTTGGTGTTTTCCTACTGAGATTCTTTCTAACACCCTGCAAAGTCCCTTTTTTATGTTTGTAGACTTTATTTCCTCATGGTCAGGTATTGTCTTGGTAACAGGAGATAGACCCTATTGATTATATGATTATTCATAGAATGGGACATATGAAAGTGGAACTTATAGGATCCTATATCAGTCAATGTTATCCTTTTAATAGTCTTTTTCATTATTATGGTTATAAATGTATGTACTAAGGTCTGCTATAATGAACCTTCTTTATTAATTATTTTACAACATATTTTTTATGCATGTTTTAAATTTTAACATTTTGATTTTAATTATTCATATGGTATCTGAGTTTTTTAATTGTTATTGTTTCTACATTCTTATATTATAGTGGGTTACTAATCTATTTTCTTTTTTCTTTCTATTCTATTTCATCTATATATATTCCATTATTATTATCAACACTAGAGGTTATAGTGTCCCCACTATCACCTCTATACAACCTCTTTGTTAATCAGTAGTCTTTGGAATATGGGGAAGCACTACTAAGGCCAAACAGCCATCTAATCTAGAGAACTATTGAGTGGAGCATTGGGATTGAGATCTTCAAATGGTATAAGATGAGTTATTGAAAATGAATTACTAGTATAGTTCTTCTGGATACTAATGGTATCAAATGTTTTCATTTATTTTCCATATAGATCTTATTATTAGGGGTAGGGTGGATCTGAAACTATGATGATTTCCAAACATGTTTTAGAACCCATATTTGGTTTTCGTCCGCCACATGCACATGAGACTCACCAAGATTTTAGTTGTGGGAATTTATGCGCTCTTTCTTCTTTATATAGTAAATATGATTTCCACATTGATTGGTGCACTATATTTTTATTGATTTCTATTGTGATATGTGACCCTTGGAATGGTATGGAAACAGAGGGTATGTAGACCCAAGGAAATGTATGACAAGAGATGTTTGTTTATTTTTTCATGTTATATGGTGTCTATTTTATATATATTAATGTTCCTATAACAATTTTATCTCCATTTATTTTTGAAACTGGTATACTCTTAGTGGGGTTGGGTTGTTTAATGGGGACAAAAAAGAACCTAAATAGTGTTTTCCAATTTAGCCTTAAATGGTGGAATTATACTCAACTAGACCATGCATTGGGTTATAATGAAAACTTTTTTCATGTGATATATGAAAATGTTTATGTCTCTTATATGATCACGATGGGGTGACAACTAGGGGAGGGGTATTTAAAATGTCAACAATGGAATATAAGAGGTGTTTTTTTTCGTATACTTCATTGAATGAATCTTACTTACCTACCTTGTATTAAATATGATCCTTGGATTTGATGTGGGTTAGAAAGGGGACATGATTCCATGTTTATATGTGATACCTTCCATTGATATGTGTGGGTAAGGGTCCAACAGGCTAGCTTCCTTGAGAAACATTTGTGATGGGGGAGAGTACGGTTAGTGGGATTACTCTTATGATTATTTCTATACCTATTTTTGTTGTATATACTACTATGTAATTCTTACCACATCATTTTTATTTAAAGGTATTTTATCTATTGGACCTCTAGTGGGGCGTCAGGTGAGAAATAACTTAGTTCCCCTTGATCGTTCGTAGGCTGGGACCATTGAGCATCAGGATGTGGTTATGGATGGTTATTAAAATCATGATCCACACATATAGGCACATGTGCAGTCTTCAGTCCAAGTTGGTCAGACATCAAATTTTATATCTTATGGGAAGTGGTTGGATGATTATCTTAGAGATATCATGGTATGTGAAATATAGGGAATTGATATGGGAGACTAGAAATCATGGCATTCAATTGTGTATCAGATTCAAGAGTTCCAATCACAGCACCCACTACTATTTCTAGGTGACGGTGGACCATAAGTATCTAAGAACTATATCAATGTAGTGAAGATTATTGTTGAGTATTTTGAGACACTCCCATAGTTTTAGGGAGAAACTTGAAATGTACATTCTCAAGGGACTCACTAAGTACTAGTAGAACATGTTAGTATAAGAGATGGCTACTGAGATGAAAAAATCTAGATGTGCATTATGGGTATGATCAGGGTTCATTTTATACTTCAATGGCCCCATATATAAGAATTTATATTTTGGGTGCATGAAGTGTACATGATTTACTTTTGGACTAGATAAATGACCAAATGTATATTTTCATAATCTCAGATGCATTGTAAATTTTTATATATGATGTTCACAACACCAGAATCTTTTATTAGAATCATTAGATGCATGGGTTGTTTAGGGGTGTTGAAATCTTGAAATCAATGTGATTCATGTTATGTATGAGGTGTGCGGAAACAATACTACATTTGAGTATCTTTGTATATGGAGGAACTCAAACGTTAAATATTCAACATTAGAATGAGGTGTTCATATGATGAGGTGTGGAAAACGATTAGTGTCAAACGTGACATGAGTATGATGTGAGAACCTGAGGAGGTATAGGAGTGAAAAGACATCATATGAGGACTTTAGGTGTTGGGATGTTTTGTGGAAAATCTGTTTTTGTTGACCTTTTCCCACTATATTATCAGGCTAGGTGACTCCTACGGTGGGGAGTAGCTTGAGTTAGTTGACCTAAACCATTATGACCATGGTGCATCCAAATATATGAGTATGTTTGGTTCCATATCTAGGTAATTTTAGATAACTCAAGGATAACGTATTTTAATCTGGGGGAATTTTAACATCCATTATTTTCTGATTGGGTCAAAATCCTAAACCCTTTTAAATTTTATAATATTAGTTGGTGGACCTAAACTTTTCATGATTATCATGAATTAATTAATAGTTTTATTTTATCTAAACAATATTTTTATATGATAATTAATTCTCGACACATGTCTCCAGACTTTAATTAGGCTTTGGGTGTGTCGGAGAAAATAAATCATTTTAATGTTTGTAGATGTGGTGGATGATTTGGAACATCTGTGTAGCCTCCATTGTTAAGTCGTGTGGCACCTCTAGGTGCTCAATGAAGAGTTTGAAATGTGGTTTTTTATTGAACATGTATCCATATTGAACGTATATATTTTTTCTGTGGTGATTCTTCCTATTTCCTCATGGTTTGGAAATCTATGTTGGACAACCATGTGAGGTGACCCCTTTGAGTGGAGGGTGTCGCACGGTTGGTGCACTATTAGACAAATTATGTGAGCATACAATTATACTCATTAATGAGGAAAATTTTAAATTTTTATAACTCCAAAATTTATATATTATACACCAAATTTGTTCTCCTCCTCTCACATACTACATTTTGGAACCATTCATCCCCTCCTCTTCTAGGTGCTGAGCTCATATCTACATAAAATTGTCATTCTTCACATTGTTGGGTGAGTTGGAATCATGATGTTATGTGATTTAATCTTCTCTCTTACTTTCACCGTTTCTCATACCTTACGGATCAATAAATCCATGAGAGGGGATTTAACCTATTTTCATAGAGATCACATAAAACACTGATTTCTTTGAATTTATCATAACTTACTGTCTAAGATGAGATGAGAAAATGTATACCAAAATGAGATAGGTGATTATGATATTTCACTGTGATTTTTGAGTTTTTTCTAGGGTGTGACAATTAATGTTCTTTTGGGTAGTTTAAGAGAGACCTGAATTAGTTAATTCATTTCCATTAATTTGAATATGAGACCATGGGGGTGCCTCTAAGAAATCATGGCCTTCGCATCTATTATAAAGAAGGTATGGGGAATGAAACCACTAGGGTAGTAAGGTCTGGTGGACTATTTTATTATATTGGATTGTTTTAATTATATATATTTCTTGAGACATCCATGGGAATAAGAAGGACTTATCTTGATGATTATTGGGAGATTTTGATCACTTCTTTGGAGACATGGTCATCGGGATGAGTCAATGATGTTGTCAAGTTACGAACATGACCTATGTGGTTTGAGATAATGATAACGATCATATTTAGAGACAAAAAAACATGAGAAGGAGGTGAAAGGGTGATGTGGCATTCATATTGGTTGGTGATTACTGCTCACCCAAATTGGTTGATGCACCATTAGAGTTGTGTGAACTTAGTAGGACTCAAATGTTGAGGTAGAGCTAAAAAATAATTAGGGTAGAGGAATATATTATATGTGGGTTATGGTGGTGTTGAATACTACTATGGTTGGAGATGAAATCTATATAAATCCATAGGGGAATTTAGTATCCATCAATTTATTATGTTCATAGAAATAGTTAGTAACTGAGGCTTTCTATATACTAATCCATTGAGATAAGAATATATTGGAGGACTGATATGATCGTTCATTGGGACGTTGGTTTTTGATATGATGTTGTTATTATTTGGATGATATATATCATTCTACCTAAAGTATCATGCTCTGATTCGACTTGAATTCTAGAGAGAATAGGTCTGTGGGACCAGGTACATATTTGTTCATGCCATTTTGGATTCAGGTTTTTAAATTATTGCATGAGGTTCCATGTGAAATGGTTATAGGAGGAACTTGATGGTTCTCCTAGGTTTATTTTTGACAGAGGATTCCATAGGATATTTTCTATGGATATTCCCACAATATTTATACAAGGGATAACTAAATCATGTGATTGATTCCATATAGCTATTAAGAATATGGTATGTATGTTATTTTATGTCATATGATGTGTTGCATTATTTTAATTAACTATACACCTGTGTAATCAAAGATCAATGACATGAACACATTGGTGGTGGCTTATTGAGATTCATTATGACAACAAACATGAGACCTTTGTGACAGGTGTAAACTATATGGATATGCGATTAGGTAATGGAATAGGCTCAGAAGATGGTCCTTATTGATCATGTATTCCTTGATAGCATAGGAGGTATGAAAAGTGACCTTGAAAGTTTCTACATTATCCAAAGTTGTCGTTTTAATTTTCTTCTTTCGTATTTTCATGTTTATACATGTATATATTGAGGTCATCCATGGACGCCATTATTTCATGTATTCATGTCTGACCTATTTTTTGGATGTTATATATTGGAATATTGTGATTTTTTAATTATTCAAAACGTATTTGACCTTATGAATTATTATTTTTATAGCAAACATCTGCTACAAAGAGTTACTTGTCTAATGTCTTTCATTACATTTTAGAGATGTTAAATAAAAATTTAAAATTGTCATTATCAATACCCATGGGTATTTTCTCCCAACTATAAACTCATTAGACAATGACTTATTATTGGATTATTTTCTATACAGGAAGGTTTCCCAATGTCCCAGTGGCCAACAATCTCAAAACAATATTATGTGGAAAGTCATGTTAGGCCTCTACATAACAATCCAATATCTCAATCTGATCAGTCATAGTTCCGGAAGAATTATCCCCTACAATATTTTCTATGTACCTACGGTTTGGCATCCAATCATGGGACAAAATTAACAGTCATGTATTTAATTACAAAGTAGTTTATTATGTTGAATAAAATGAATTAAACCATTAAATTAAGAAATATTATTAATTATGTTCCCAATACAACATTTTCACAAAAACCACATAACGATAATGTTTATGTCCCCAATATTGTAAATACCACATTCTAAACCCAATAGTTCCATTAAATTTCTAATATGGTCCCACTTTAAGTTTTTATTAAAAAATATTCAGGAAAACTATATGTGTGTGATATTTGATATATTTAATATATTTTTGACCATTATCTAGGGAACAATAGGCCTCATAATCACACATTGTCCCAGTGCCTAGTCTAAAAAATACATTAAATAATATCCAAAAATGATACATGTATATTTAGATTCATTACACATACACTTATATATCATACCATATAGGGTTCAGTTAAACGATTTTTCACTCATTTAGAAATACTTCTTTGTCAAAATCAGTATTCCTTGTAGTAATTATTCATTCTTCAAGTTTGTTATTCATTAATAGTTTTAGTCATTTTAGTTTTTTTATGGATTGATCAACACAAAAATTTTAACTATGATATAAATATTATATATATTCATTATATATTTAGTTTTTGTAATCCTTCAATTGTAGAGATATAAAAATGAATCGCATCATTGATGGAGATATTATGTTGTATGTAAGAATGATCGTTATTTTTACATTTTTATGGATTGATGAAAAAAATTATAAATACCAATTAAACATGAAAAAACCCACTATTATGTCATATATATATATATCTTATATACTCATTAAATCAATTTTTTTACCTTACATTTGAAGAAGAGATGAAAATATAATCACCCTCCTTTGTGGAGGTTGTAGTCCACATGTACGCACAAGCGACATTATCATTTATTAATTATTTAGAACAAAAATAGTTTTATATGATATTATAGTTATCAAATAATATTTATGTTATAAATTAAATATAAACACATTACATACATATTTATAACCATGTCATGTAATGTTCTGATGAAAAAAATTAAACTGCTATGTAGAGACCATAATCCATACATATTCACAAACCATGATTTCTATTTTATTATTATGGAAAAGAAATGGAAAATGGTTTTTAAATAATCATTATAAAATATTAGTATATTGGTAAAATTTTAGTTATTATTTTTTTTTAAATCCATTTTGTGGCATTACAAGAATAAATAAATTTGAATGAGTCGGTAACATTTTAACAGCTTCTTCATTATACTTCCTTTGGATCTCTTAATAAGAGACCAAGGGTTCACCTTTATGAATGAAAAGTTCCACTAAACCATTGATAAGGATTTTGGGAAGATTCATGGGCCAGTTTTCATCCCCCAAATGGCTCCAAATGGTGTAAAGAAGGGAAATAAGAGGTTTCATTTAATAATTGGTGGAAGGGGAATTCTTATAATTTCATGATGTATTAAATTAATATATAATAGTTATCAATAAATTATACATTGAAATTGAAAATTTTAAAATTTAACATGATATAATTATGAAATCATCTTATCAAAATAATATTTTACTGGTTTTCACTCTGTTTTCACCATTATCTTTTAGTTTTTATCCCTATTAACCTTTTTGACCTATACTATAATATTAAGGTTTTATACGGTTTGATGGATAAAAATATAAAAATGAAAATGAAAACACCAATAAATGACCAATTTATAATACGTAAAACCATATTACATTCATTTTTTTTTTGAATATAATATTTTTATGAATTGTATATTATTTAATAAAAGATAAATTATTATTAAATATTAGTAATGTTATTTATAACAATATTTATTTAATTTGAATATAAATTGATCAGAAATTGGCGGAATTTAAATATAATCCTTCCAATGTTCCCAATAATTTCATATATATATATATAAGTATTAGGAAAAACTAATAAATTCAAAATATAACACTTAGTCTTTTTAATGAAATTTATTTTATTTTTAAATTAATTAATTAAATAATGTTTTGACATTATGTAAGCATTCCGAATATTATTCCACAACATGAAACTATTTATAAATTCCCATAATTAGTATAATTTTATCATTATAAAAATATACATTTATATTCACTAACCATTTTTTGACCCATTATGCACACATAAGAGATATTTAAAACTAAGAGAGTGACATTTGGTAGCATTCAATGATTTAAATATTTTATGGGTCATTTTCAAAGATAATTGACCATTAAAAAAATCCATTTTAATCATTATGAGATAATTATTGAATTATATTCATCCAATAAGTATAATTATGACCTTATCTCTTAGTTTTAAACAATATTATCTTAATTTACCCTTTATCAAAGTGATAAATTTTACAATTTGTACTATTTATATTGACACAAAATTAAAGGGTCATGGTACCAAATTTTATCCTCATAACTTTAAATATGGAATCAATTTTTCAATATTAAATCGTTAAACTTATAAGTAATTAATTAACATTCAAAATTCACAATATAATGAAAAGAAACATTTCATAAAAATGCCGTTTACAAATTAATAATGTTTTTATACCAAATTCAAACATAAAATCAATTCCAATAAAAATTGATGACTTATTAATCATATAATAGAATTAAGTTTATTTTTAATCTCTAGAAAATTAAATTTTTAAACCTTTGAATAAAAAATATTTATAAAAAATTATGTATTTTTATTTTTTAATAAAACAACATTCTTTTAAAAAATTAAAAAAATCACCCATAAATAATTTTAAATTGATCATGAAAAATTGATATTATTTTTATAAAATAATGTTTACATAATTTCCAAAAATAAATTATACGATTTTCTCTAAAAAATTAATAAGAATTATTTTTGATGGAAATGTATTTCTAAACCATTACATGACCATAATGATAATTATTTTCTAATTTAAAAAGAATTGTTTCATGAATTTATATTGGGTAATTAAATTTTTTATATTTTATAATTTGGTTAATAATATACAAACGTCAATTAAATTTCTAGGATAAAATGGTATATTATTTTTCAGTTCATCTAAACTTAAATTTGTATTTATGGAATTCTATTGAGGAGATTAAATTTCAAAAATTCTATTTATGTTTCATGATCCAACCCACCAGGGGACACTATTATAATGGAAGGATTAGATAAAATTACCCCATTCTTAACACTATAGTCTAGCTGCTAGCAAAAAGCACTATAATATTTAACTAAAATAGGAGGCATTTTCCTAAAGTAATTGTACGCACACACCCTACCATATCCATATAGATGTGTTGAGAAATAATAATAAAATACGGTAATATCATGAGTAATATCCATTCATTTAAAATTCTCTTAGGAAGAAAAATATGTAAGACTAAATACTCTAAAATTTAAGGTGAAAAATATACAACAAACTAGTAATGTTTCTCCAACCAAAAAACAACCAGAAAAGAAGGAGTGGTAGAGACGGTGTCTATATCACCAAGACCTCACACAATATATAGTCAAATGCATCCACATGTCCCTATGATTATATAAAACCACCTCTGATATGTCCATCACATCCATAAGACAATAAATGTGTGATAAACTATAATGTAGGTGTAAGTAAATAAATAATTTTTATGCCACCTTGAAATCCAATGGAGGAATATAAGATACAATAGAATTATTCATATCATCCTAGAAATGATATTCCACTCAAAATATGAGACAATAACCCTAATAAAAAAACATTAATATTCTCAACAACAAACCCAAAAAATTGAGAATGTGGATCACAATCTTCATAACCTTCTTATGAACAATGTTCCTGTCTTCCTCTATAAGGTTTATCATCGATGCCTAGAATCTCACATGTCTTCCTAATGATGTAACTGTGTGGAGGGCCTACACCATATCATTATTCCATGTAGTTAAGGTGGAAAAATACCCATGTTTTTGACAAATGCCGTAATTTGTTTTGGGTACCACTCAATTGTTAGAGGAATCATACCCTAGTCAATTCGGGAATCCCAATAAGTATATATAAGACATTATATCTAGTGAATCATGGGGTATCAATAAGTAGGTAGAGGTACCTCTCCCTATTGAGTTACAGGGCTACCTATTAGTAAGTAGAGGACCCACCTCTAGTCTGTCAGGGTAATTCCACTTAGCAGATATAGTACATTCTACCAAATGCATCATGGGGGTACTGCACAGTAGGAAGAGGGATCCCCACCTAGAGTGTCAGGGGGTTCCACTCAGTAGGAAGAGGACATGTGCTGTAGTCCATCAGGGAGGTACCACACTTTTGATAGAGTTATCATGGACTAATGCACTACGGGGTGACCCTAAATATATAGAAGATATGTTCCCTAGTTCATAATCATTGTACCACTCAGTATGTATAGAACACAATCCCATGTCTACCAAGGGTACCACTCAGTAGGTAGAGGGCAAACCCCATTGTGATTCTTGGGGTTACCACTTGGTAGATAGAGGTATCACACCCTTTTTCATCAGTTTTGTACCACTATGTATTTAGATGAACCATGCACTAATGATTTTTGGGGGTAACACTTAGTAGGTAGAGGACACACTCCATGGACCATTAGAGGGGTCACACCCTAGAATCTCTATAATGATCTTTCAACATGAAGGTTGTCATCATGAACCATTAAAATAAGATTCATTCTCATAAAAACCTAAATAATCCTACAAAAACAATTATAAATGAAGAATTAATATTCTATTTAGAAAAATGCTCAGTATATGATACTCAAATCCTAAAATATGATTCAATATATAGAAGATACAATAGAAAAAATATTCATAACAAGTACACAGTGTGTAAGGGGACCACATGGTGAGTGTACTCTCTCTTCTAACTATTTGATTCATTACCATCACAGGGATTGTTGGAAATGTTATAATTCACAATATCGTAGGGTTCTACATGACATGTATCTGTGAGAAACCTAACAAAAATTAGAGTATCATCATCTTTATGACATGCCATAATATTAACCCACTAATAATTCATTTTGAAAAACCATGAATGGCATAATGAATCAAACCACTTTGAACCCCATGGAAAACTCTTGTCAAAGGCTATTATCTCTCCAAAATCATAATTAATTTCAACAAGATTAATTTAAGCACATCATTCTTGAAATAAATTTCATGGTCTTAATCCACATGTCCAAATTAAATACCTAATATTGTCTTTGCGTGGTTCACCTCAATATAAGTGTTTGAATGCTATAGATGATTCTTCATTACAAAAATGCATAAAAATATATGTCAAATACTAGATTCCACAATAATAATAATATTTTTATTATTTTGTGCTTCATGGACCCACACTACTGGTCTAGATAATTTATTAACAAATTTACCAAAAATAACCATCTAAAATTCAGTGTTATGATGCCATAGATGATACATCAATATGATGTCACATGTAGAAATTATGTTAGAAATAAGGTTTTAAAACAACATTTATAATTATAATTTCATATTCATATTATAAAATTAAATTATTCACATAAAATAGAGAAGTAAGCCCGTGATAGTGTCTCTCTATCCATACATGTGCCCCCTAATTCCATTAATTATACTTTTCTAAAATCTATAGTGTTTTTATTAATAGTCATCAATTAATAAAAAAATTAATTTTTCAAATCCACCTCTCCTATTATCTCTCCTTGCATTGAGGGAGAAATGTCATGCAGACATCAGGCTACCACCCCAATTAAAATATTAAACAATGTGAAAAAAATATAAAATACATAAAGATGGGTTTTGGTGTCTTGATTCATAAATGATATTTTACCCCTTTTGTGGATAGAGAATAGTAGTGGGGAGTTTTAATTTCAAATATTGTTATTAATTAAATATAATTAATAATAAAATTATTGATTAAAGATTTTTTTAGATGGTATGTGGAGTATGATATACTCAACAATACCAAATGTATGATCAAAATAATGTAGATACTGAATGAAGTACCTAATAATGCTCAAAATACATGAGGGGGTGAATTGTATTATTTAAAAATTCATTGGAAATTTTAATAATGGTGATGTTTAAGAAGGTTAAAAAAAGATAATTCACAATACCTCTAGTTATACACACTTACTAGATTCCATAAATATGATTCTGAGAAAGTGATTCCGAAAAAGATGGTTCTGGAAAATGAAACTCAATTAAAATCTATAAATTTAAAGATTCTACCTTAAATCATATAGAATCTTACTAAATCAGAGTATTCAAGTATAAGGAAGTATAATATAGTTACACATTTCTCAAAAATCAACATACAATGGAAAAAATGAAACAAACAAGTATCAAGTAGTAAATCTTTTAACCCAAAGAGAATGGTATCCTACATCCTTGGATAAATGTCCATTTATTTATACATTCATGAAATTTTATCTTACCCACAAAAGGGTAATCCCTTGATACAATGATCAGAGATTGTCGTTCTATCCCTACAAGCCCTCAACATTAAGTTAGTTCACAACTGTATCTTCCTCAGCAAGGAAGTCCTCGAACTATAAGGTAGTCGACACCTCTGTCTTCCTAGCTGTGGAAGCCCTCGAATGTAATCAGCAACATTTGGATTCGCACAAAGGAAATATAAGCAAGAAATTTAGTATGCACTAAGCATTTGAGTCTCTCTCTAGGAAATTCTTCACGACATGTGATCATTAGATTCATAGAACAGTTCACCAGAGTTGTGAGCTCTTTCAAATGAGCTTCTATTTATAGGCACAACTCCAACGGTCAGCTCCCTCCTCCAATGATCATATTTTTCTTTGAATATTGGAGGGACTATTACACGTGTCACTCATACAACGGTTAGTTTGTAACATAATTCACGAAATATTTTTATAACAAAAACATGTATAATGAAAAATACGGTAACATAACCAAAATCAAATATTTGGAATGTAAGAAAATAAAAGTGCAGAGTCTAACCAAAAACATATTCGTTTTCTATAATACATGGATATTTGGATTATATTTTCAATGGAATTTAGAACATGAACTCTATAGAATTATAGAGGCTAAATTTCAAGGAAATTCATTATCTGGATTCGCAAGAATTTAGAACCTGAGCTTACAATGATCAGATTCAGAGTTCATGAGAATTCGGATTCAGAACATACAAAGTCTGGAGTCAGAATTAATTAGAATTAGGAGTCAGAACTTACAAATTTCAAAGTCAAAGTTAATTAGAAATTTGATTCTAAACATACAATGTTTGGAGTCAAAATTCACTAGATTTTGGAGTCATAACACATAATAGTTAAGAGTCTGAATTTAGAGGACTCGGAGTCAGAACTCAGAAGCGTTCGGAGTATGATTTCAAAGTGCTCGGAGTCTGAATTCAAATCTTGAAAATAGAATTTTCTTTATCTAAGTATTATATGATTCTGATGTTTTAGATATAAAACCAAATTTTATACATAGATAATATAAACAATTAAAAACATGGTAAGGATACATTTCCTTGTAGAAGGAAAATTTTCCTTATGAATGTAAAACACAGGGTAAAATGAAATTTTCCTTGAGATAAGGTGTTTGTGATTTCAAAAACATGTATATTGGTAAAGTTATAAGGAAACCATATTGACTCAACAATCTCCCCCAACATGAAAAAATGGAGAAGTCATAAGGAAAACATATTGACCCAACTATCTCCCTCTTTTTATTAATCACAACCTTCATTACGAAAAAGAAAAAAGGACTTAAAAAATATTTTCCTATACATTGAAAATAAAAGTTATCTCACATTCCATATGGGAAAAGATGAAAATGAATAGCTCCCCCTTAAGATTTGGAACACTAAGGATCATATTCTAGATTTCTGGAATGATATTTTTCATTATCGTGAGTACAGAAATCTCTTGTAATGAAAACTCCCCATAAGATAAACTCCCTTTACTTAGGGATATTTCTTCTTTACTTATTATTCTTTTTTTCCTTTCTCTCCCATTTTGAATTTTAAAATGAATTTGAAGGAATGGTAAAGAAATTATTTTACCTTAATGATTAGTACAACACATCCAAAAGAAATGAAACCACAAATTTCATTATGATTAGATAGAATTTTTACAAGGAAGAAAAATACAACAAATGATCAGATTGCTAAAAAGTTATCTTTCCTTTTCCTTGGGAATCAAATTCGTGAATAGAGTCTTCCTATTTTTGAGCTCCGTATGATCTTCCCCTACTCTCTTAAAAAAAATTTCAGGATCCTCAGATTTACTCTCTACACCTTTGATTTTATCTTCTAGTGCCTTCAGAGCCTCTGCCTAAGCCTTCTTCCTACTTAACCAACTATTCTTTAGTCTCAATCTAAATATCATTTTCTCTCTTTCAGCTTTGAGAAATAGAATACATCTTTAAATTTAAATCAATCACTTCTTGAATCTGAAATTTTTTCTCAAGAGATAGATTTTCCTCAAAACTTCTTGTGAAGTCCTTGATCTTACTATATTTAGTGTCAATAGAATCATTGAAAGTTTCTTGAAACTCATCTAGAATCTTCAAATCATCTATAGTTTTCTTAGACCAAGTGGTCATCTTCTTGCAGGACCTCTTGTGTGATTCCAATTCAATAAAAAAAGTCTTGAAATCTGCCTCAAGCTTCACACATTTATCCATAACCATGGATACTGAACCCACTTTCTGATTTAAGGTTTATTGAAGCATCTGACATCTCGAGTCAATGCTTTGAAAATTTGGATTGTTCCCAAACAACTTGTTCATCGACTGTACAACAAAATCATGTCCAAGGGATGATGATTCCGAATCTAAAATTTTTCTTGTTGAGGCTTATTTTTCTAACTCATTTTCCTCTCTCTTTGATGATCCAATAGTTTCCTTCCTCTTTACAATGGATTTGGTAGGAGTCTCAACTATAACCTATTTTCCCTTATCATTTCTCACAATGGCTTCCTCATCTGGGGATTTGGGTTCACAGTCAGATAGTTGAAAAACTCTGCCTTCATTAATATCTTCTTTCTTTAATCTTGCCTCAGCTTCCTCATGATGAATGATGTCATGATTTGAACATTCTTCCTCAAGGAGCTTATTAACATCATATTAAGCCTTCTAATCCACTTCTTTATGATATTTCCTAGGTGTATCCAACTTTGACGATTTTTCATCAGAAGTTCGGATCAAAAACATCTCGGATGAAATTTTCTTCTAATGAAAGTCTTCCACATTCTTTCTGAGATCTTAAATATCACCACTACTTTCTACTTTTTCCATTTCTTCCTCATATTTTTATACTTCTTTTTCTTTTTCCAAAGTGACGAACTTTTTCCACAGAGATTCAAGTAATGCTTCCACTATGAAAGATTTTGGTACTTGGATACTCTCAGATGAATTACTATAATCCCTTAAAAGGGATTGAACAATTTCAAACTCATACATCTACTTATTTTGTTACTTTTCTTTAGCTTACTTCTCATGCTCATCAATTGTCTTCTCTTTCAATGCCATTGTTTCTACAGGTTCCAATCCAAACTGTGGCTCTCCTTCATTCTGGTTATTCATATCTTCCCTCCATTTTCCATCAACCACACTAGGATATTCTTTTTGGTTCTTTGGTTTTGGAGGTGCGGATTGAGCTTCCTTAGCTTTTGGAGTTTTCTCTTCCTCTTCGACTTCCTTCAAATTCCTCTTCATTCATCCCTTTTTTGATGGTTCGAAAACTTCTTGATTCTTCAGAACAGCTTTAGCTTCTTCCAATAATAGGTGATAAAATTATTCTAAGTCCTTAAAAAAACTAATTTTCATCCTTTTCTATGTATCATTACTTACTAGCGTATCTTTACTATTCGTGGGCATTGAGCAACATTGGATTATAAAATATTCTAGACACCGAACACTTAACATAGATAGAATAGCTGGATACATAATAATTTGAGCCTTCAGATTTACATTCATGATATTCTCTATCATAATCAGAATATTATTAACCAAATTGATTTTCCTCATGTTAAACAGAAAATCTATGATGTACATTTCACTCTTATTTAATGTTCCCTTGTCTCCTTTTCTCGGAATAATAAATCCTTGAACCCCTAATTCAAGGATTTGATTATTTGTAGAGAGGTGAGAAATTTTTAGATTCTTGACATCTTTAAGATTGAGTCACTCCTTAGATTTCACCTTTACAAAGCATCCTTTGTCATCTGATAACTTGTGGGAACAGAATTCAGCTTCTCCTTCATATAGAACACCAACTAAACTAGCTGCCTTAGTTTACGAAAGAGCATATGTCTTTCTATAACTTCTGAAGGAAAACTTTTCTCTGCCTTATTTCTTAATGAAACTGACTGATTTATAAAACTCAACAAGAATATATAGATACACTAAGTCTTGATCCCTTGGCATCGATATGAAAACATTATCCCACCCATTCATCATAAAGTTGTATAAAATAATAGAATCATACTTATTGAAGATTTTTGGATGCACAAAACTTTCTATATAAACCAGCCACTTCTAAATTGGCCTCACAGTTGACATATCATTCTGAGAGGATTCCTCAACAAAAAATTAGAATTGAGAAAACTCTAAGAAGATCAGAACGGGCTTAAGTAGAGGGTCATAACTTCAGCACATGAGAGCTTGAATACCTTGCATCAAAAAACCATGAAGTAGGAATTTCTAGGTTTTCTACCATTCTATAACTCATAAAGAGTTTTATTAAGAAAATTTCTAATCAAAACCTTATTTATAGAATAACAACAAGTACATATAGCTTAATCCCAAAAATTTTGGCTATAGAATACTCACTCCACATGGTTCTTGTTATCTCCTGAAGAATTATATTTCTTCTTTCAACAACACCATTCTGTTGAGGTGTTCAAGGTGCTGAGAAATTATGAGTAATGCCTTTTATACTAAAAAAAGTTTCAAAATATGAATTTTGAAATTCTCTTCCATGATCACTATGAATAGTTACCAGAGGAAGGTTTTTCCTATTTTTAACTTGGTCTCTAAAACTTTTGAAATATGAAAAAGCTTCAGATTTCCTTGCTAGAAAATAGACCCATGTAGATCTAGTGTAATAATCAACTAAGACAAATACATAGTATATTACTCAAATGCTTCTATATTCTATTGGTCAAAAAATATCCATAGGAACTAACTGTAATGCATCAGTGGTTGAGACGTCACTGACTAATTTAAAACCTGATTTATTTTTCTTGCCACATTGACAAGGATCAAAAAAAATTTAAGAATCAAATCTATGCTCTATTAGATCCTTATCTAATATTTGCATAGAGATTTTCCATAGGTTTATAAGGTTACAATATCTTAACCTTCTATTTCAAAAACCAGAATGATCTTCTGTTGCACTAATGCAACATAGGTCTTGTCTCTTAACGTCTTCTATGTTTAGTGTGTAAACATTCTCTTGCCTATTGGATGAAAGAATAAACTGTTCCTTGTAATTGTGTACTAAACACTTGTCATTCCTAAAATTCACATGGTAACCATCATCACATAATTGAATTATGCTAATGAGGTTATTCTTAAAACCCTTAAAAACAAAATATTCGAAATCAATGTTTTTTCAAGAAGAAATATGTTACCTATACCAATAATTTCTCCCTTAAAATTATCTCCAAAAGTTACATTCCCTCCTTTCATCTTGATAATCATTTCAATGATGTTATTGTTACCAGTCATATGCTGGGAACATCCACTATCCATGTACTATATATTGTTGTTGGTACATTCTTTATTTTCCTAAAATTAAGAATGTTAGATATTCGGAACCCAAACCTTCTTGGATCCAGAAATTTCAGAAAGAAAAATTTTAGGCACCCACATTTTGTTAGATAAATAGGATTTATGGAATCCTAAAGACTGTGTTTTGTTTCAGGAAAAAAAATTTCCCCAATGTCCACCATAGTGACACTCAGTGGAGCATGGAGCACTTTTAGGAACAAAATAATTTTTATTAAAACCCTATTTAGAACTAGTATAACCAAAACCAAAATTATTCCAAATAAGTAGGATTTGAGAATACATTTTACAACAATATTGTTTACCTATGGTAACGTTTGACAAACACTTCCTCAAGGAATAATTTTTTATTTTAGTATAATAACTAAGTTCTAGTCTTTAAAAACATTAGCTTAAGAAATAGAGTTATACTCAAAAACATTTTTCTTAGAAATTATATTTTCTAGATCCTTAGAATGTTTATCCTTCTCAGAATTTAATTCCTCATGAATTTTTGAAAATTTTTCAAAATCAAGGGTTTTCTTATCAAGATCTTTAGAAAGATCTGATATCTCTTTACTAAGTAAAGAAATCCTAGAATTTTCCTTATCAAGCATTTTTTTAACTTTAGAATTTTCACTCTCAAGAATCATAGTAAACCTAGAAACTTCTTCATAGGTAGGTAGAGTATCATCTTCATTATAAGAAGACTCTTTATCTGAATATTCATAGTATTTATCACAACTATAATTTGAATTTCAAGAAACATTAGTCATTGATTCTACATTTTGTACTTTAGAAATTAAGAAATGATTGTCAATAGGTAGTCTGGTAGTTAAACCAAGATTTTTCTATCATGAAGATACGTAGTATGATGATTCATCTATAGAGTCAACACCACTATCACTCCACTTGTAATTATATTTCAAAAAATTCTTAGCTTTTGGCATTGAATTACTTCTTTCTGGTTCTCCCAGAATGATTTTCCTATCATTCCTTTCTTTTAAGAATTGGACAATCAGTTCTTATATGTCCAGCTCTCTTGCATTCATAACATGTAACTTCTAATAATTCTTGTCTTTCCATTCTTTCTTCTTATATCTTCATTGAAGGTTATTCTATCCATCTGTCTTGTTAATCCTTTGAGCAAGATTGGATAATTTATTTTCTTATTATTCACTTCCACTATATTATGATTTTATAAAAACCTTTATTGATTTAGATCTAGTAACTCTCTCAGGAGTCATGGAATTTATATGATTTGAAGTTCTAGTAAATGCAACACTGCCAATCCCATTCATCTTCTTAATATTATCAATGTCTCTCTTCATTCTAGTATCATTTTGAAGGAAAGTTCCAAAAATATTATCAAGAGTAATCAAAGTAACATTTCTATTCTCATCAATAGTTATCCTCTTAGATTACCATTAATTGGGCATGATGTCAATGATCTTATCAACAAGACCTTCATCAACTAATCCTTTCTCAGCCATAGATTTTAAACGATTAAAAATATTCATGAATATCTATTTCACCTTACATATGGGTTCTCCATAAGGAAAGCAAAAAAACAATGATATTCAGCTCTGAGCATGGCTCTTCTAGATTCGATAAATTTGGAAGTTCCAAAGTGTGTAACTTCAAGTTTCTTCCAAATACAATTTTCTGTATCACAAGATGAAATTTGGATATATATATTTCTAGTCATAGAACAATTAAAGTATTGTGTACCTTATAATTCAGCTGATATTCACGATTTTCTTGGTTGATGAAAGTACTAACATCCTTGTCAGGAATTTTATATATTCCAATATGCATAACAAAATTATCTACTCCAGTATTAATAATAAAGGTTCTCATGTGATCTTTCCAATATTTGTAATAATTTCCATCAAAAAAAGGTGGTCTAGTTTGATTTAGGTTGTAAATGGAACCAACATTGATTCCTTCAATATTAAGTAAAATCATTCCACACAAACTAGTTAGTAATAAATGTTTGTAATATAGAACAAGAGTATCTCTACGAAAAAATGAATCCAAACAAGTGAATCCAAAAATATAATTCCAAAAATAAGAATATGAATTATCTTCTGAATCTAATCATGATATTAATTCAAATTGAACCAATCCTATGATACCAATTGTTGAGATGGTATGTGGAGTATAATATACTCTATAATACCCAATATAGGATCAAAATTATATAGACACTACATTAAGTATCTAATAATGCTAAAAATATTAGAGGGGGTGAATTTTATTATTTTAAAATTCTTTGGAACTTTAAAAGATGAATATGATTAACAAGGATGATGAAAGATAATTCACAATACATCTAGTTCAACACCCCTACAAAATTCCAGAAATATGATTCTGAGAAAGTGATTCTGAAAAACATGGTTCTGGAAGATGAATCTTAATGAAAGTTTACAAATATAAAGATTCTACCTTAAAGCATATAGAATCATAGTAAATTAGAGTATACATATATAAGGAAGTATAAGATAGTTATGCATTCTTCAAAAACCACCATATTGCGGAAAACTTGAAATAAACGACTATCAATTAGTATATCTTTTAACCCAAAGAGAAGGGTATCCAACAATCTTGGATAAAGGTCCCTTGATTTATATTTTCAAGAAAGTCTATCTTACTCAGACTGAGGTAAGCCCTCGATACAATGATCGGAGTTTGTCTTGTTATCCACGCAAGTACTCAACTTCAATGTAGTCGACACCTCTACCTTTCTCAGCAAAGAAGTCCTTGAACATTAAGGTAGTTGGCACCTCTGTCTTCCTATCCCAGAAATCCCTCGAATGTAATCAGCAACATTCGGAGTCACATAATTCAAATCATAACAAGATGTTCTATACGCACTATGAATGAGAGTCTCTCTCTAGAAAACACTTCACAACATGTGATCTCTAGATTCATAAAATAGTTCATAAAAGTTGTGAGCTCTTTCAAATGAGATTCTATTTATAGCCATAGCTCCAACGGTTGGCTTCCTCCTACATCAGTCATATTTTTCCATGAATTTAGTAGGGAACTGTACATGTTTCACTCAAAAAATAGTAAGTTTGTAACTGAATGCATGAAAGTGTTTTATAAAAAAACAAGTGTAAGAAAAAAATATGGTTACATAACAAAAATAAAATATTCGAAATGTAAGTAAATAAAATTTTAGAGTCCAACCAAAAACATATTCGGCGTCTATAATACAATGATATTCAGATTCTATGTTCTAAGAAATTCATATCTAGAACTCTATAGAATTAAGGGGTCTAAATTTCAAGGAAATCCAGAATCTAAATTCAAAAGAATTTGGAACCTGAACTAACAAAGTTCAGAGTCAAAGTTCATGATAATTAGGAGTCAGAACATACATGGTTAGGAGTCAGAATTTATTATAATTTTGAGTCAGAACCTACAAAGTTTGGAGTCAAAATTCATTAGAATTTGGAGTCTTAACATACAACGTTCGGAGTCTGAATTCATTAGAATTCGGAGTCAGAACCTATAAGTGTTTGGACTTTGAATTCAAGGATCTCAGAGTCAGAACTCAAAAGAGTTTGGAGTCTGATTTCGGAGAACTCGAAGTCTGAATTCAGATCCTGAAAATAGAATTCTCTTCATCTAAGTATTATATGATTCTAAGGTTTTAGATATGAAACCAAATTTTACACATGGACAAGATGAACAATAAAAATCATGGTAAGGATAAATTTCCATGGGGAAGGAAAATTTTCCTGATGAATGCCAAAAAATGGGTAAAAGGAAATTTGCCTTGAGATAAGTTGTTTGTGATTTTCCAAACATAAGGATTGGAAAAGTCATAAGGATACCGTATTTACTCAAAAATCTCCCCAAACATGAAGAAATGGAAATTCCATAAGGGAACCTTATTGACTCAATAGATTGTTAATGAAGTGAATCAGGGGTTGCCTTCATGAATGGATGGGGAGACGCTGGGATGAGTTTCCTCTTCTACTGAAAGTGAATAATTAAATTTTAATATATTTATATAATATGAAAATATTATTATTATTGTTTAAATTTATTATTTCTTATGAAACTTCTTTTTGTGATGTTAGATAGAAAAACCATCTGTGGGAGCGTTACCCTAAATTTGAGGTGTTCTTTTCATGACCAAGGTTAGATTTTTTATTTGTTCTCATGTAATTGGTATATGAAGCGACCAATAATAATAAAAATAATAATATTATTACTATTATTATTATTATTTCGTAATCTACTAATTGATTTATCATTGTCATGAATTGATGGAATGACAAATTATTTACAGCTTTGCAACCCAAATGTTTATGCAGATATAACTATACTATTATTGGGTATTTAATTAAAAATAGTGGCTCTTGACAAGAAAAATATCATTCGAGTCTGATGTGATGAAATGTATTATTTTCACTAGGTTTCAAATTTTTTCATATAAATATCAAATTCAAATATTTTTACACTAAGGATTATAATAGTTCGTTCAGTTTTTCCATTCATGGATTTCTTTTATTACTTATCAGGGGATAAATATTTTATCCTATTAAACCATTTGTGATAGTCATGTTTTCATCATGATTTTAACTGAAACACATCGTGTCACACCCCTACAGAGAATGTAGTAATAAATGGAATGAAAGCTGAGTTCTGGTGAGGAAATGTATAGGAAGAAGAGTGGGGACACATATCATGTAGACTATTTACATTTTGCGTAGTTATTTATAATCTTATACCTCTCCAACCTTGTTAATTTTGACTTGGGTCATGGCCCATGAGTTTCCTGTTATTACGGTTTTCTTCAGGTATTACACAATTGTGGAATTCATAGTGGCTATTGAGATATGTTCCAAGTTGTTCAATGTGTGAGATTTATTTTGGTGACGGTCGATAGAGGTAGTTTTTTGGTTGGATCATCAGAGTGTAGCTAGAGTGGTACCCTCTGACACGCAAGATTTTGGGTCATATACCTACTGATTGGTACACCGCTAATGCACTAGGGAATGTTCTATAATCTATTAAGTGGCATCCCTTGATTCCGTAGAAAACAGAACCTCTATGTAGTGTGTGGTACCCCCTGATGAACTATATCGTGGGTCCTGTATCTATTGTGTGGTACCCCATGATTACATAGGTCAATGGTTATATATCTATTGAGTGGTACCCCTGCCCCCCAAGGACTAGTTCATGTGTCATATAACTATAATGTTAAATCCCCAAGTTTCACTAGATTGTCAGTAACCTACCAATTATGTGGTACACCATGATTCTCTATGTGCGGTCATTATGTCTAATGAGTGGTACCCTCGAACAGAGTAGGGTGTGGGTACTCTATCTACGGAGTGGTACCCTGTAACACATAAGGTAATGGGTTCTATACATAATAAACCATATCACCCTAATACACTACTGCATGGGTACTCTATCTATATTGGGGTACCCCTTGATGAACTATGGTTCCAGTCCTCTAACCAATAAGTTATACCCCCCCCCCCCCAATGAACTAGGGTGTGGTTCCTTCACCTACCGAGTGGTACCCCCTGAAGGCACTAGGGAGTGGTTTTTCTATCTTCTAAGTGGTTCCCTGCGAAGCACTAGGGTGAATATATTATACCTACTGAGTGGTACCCCATGACTGGAAAGGGGGGTCAGAACTTTACTAGGAGATTGTCCCGTCAACTCTGCTACATAGTGGAATGGTGTGGGTTCTCAAAATAGTTACATCATTGGGATACAAGAAAAGTTATTGGGAATAAATGATAGACTTATATATCTATAAGAATTCTCATTACTTGAGATGGATTGTGTATATAGGGATCCCAACACACTCTTTATTTGGGTTTCTTGTTGAGAAAATATGGGTTTTTCATTAGGTTCATTTTGATATATACTGATTGGACTAAATTCTTTGTGAAGAACAGGCTATTTTTATCATTTCATCTATTTCACCTTCTTCAGTTTTTCTGGAATCCTATTGCGTATGTATATACTCACCCATGCCTGGGATTTTCCGATAGATGCCGTGTATTATAATGATAATAGATATGTTAGAGTTCATTTAAAATATGCATAAGAAATCAAGGGTTAATTTGACAACGTTCAGTGGTCGAGTCTTGGATATCCAAAGTCTATCCCTCTTAGAATTTCTATTCATGTTGTTGGTAGGTTGAGTCAAATATCCTGGTTGGGAGTTTAATTTACCCTGTAATTTTTTTATTATGATATTGTTCAGTTTAATATTCCCTATAGGATATTTCATGATTTTTATTTTACTCCATATATTACTAAATTTTATTTTTATTCCTCTCTGCATATTCATTTAGATGTATGGGTTCATGCATATCGGTACTTTAGTCAATGAATCCAATTTTATTCAATACTTTAGGATCTTTTTTTAAACCCATGGCCTACAGAGGTGGGTTGGGGTAGTTTCCACTTGACCTTATACTAGATAATAAGGCCCTAGTCAGTTGATTTAGGACACTACATTGGTTTTTTAAGCTTTTTGTTTCGATATTCATATAATATAAAATGATGTTTTATTATTTTAAAATCTCTAGGTGTTACACTCTTACCAAATTCAATAAATTAGTTCACCTTAATTGATAATATGAATATAAATCAACATTTTTTCATCTTAATATAACTTTTTTGAAAACCCAAAACATAAAAATAAGGTTTACAAAATGTTATCCTAAAAAGGAAAATATAAATAAGAAATAGAATTTAGACTTACTCATTATTTAGTTATCATGTAGGAAAATATTGGTGGTATTTTAATATATGAGGATAGATGCAAATCAAAATTCACAAATAATTATCGATAGTGATTGAGTTTAAATATTACAACAAAGTGAAATATCATGAGAATGTTAACAACAACAAAACCATAAATTTGTGATGAGTAAATAGATAATTGGTTCATTAGAACTGTGGGTAATTTGACAATATTTTCTTAAGATCATTTTCCAATAGTTGAGGGAATAATTCACTATAAAAAATAACATAAGGAATTATACATACATAACAAGTACAATTTATTAAACTAATTAAATTCCACCATAATATCACCTTTCTCTCCAAATGAATATTATTTTGGATTAGTTTTTTATGCATAAGTACCTAAAATAATCTTATAATGGGTCACATAATCTACAAAAGGATAACGATATACTTCTATTTTATTTATCAATTAACAAAAACATAAATTGTTATCATAATTTAAAATAATAACCAAAATATATAATACATTTTATGAATAATTAATTCATTAATCTTAATATTTTAAAAAATTAAGGCTTAACATTGACCATTCCATTAATAGAAAACCCTATATCCTAATAACAACAATAACATCTACATGAAATATGTATATAACTTCTATAGTTATCTCATACCTTTCTAAATATTTCCCCAAAAATAGAAATGTATTTATACCAGATATTTATTTATTTTAAATATAAATTATATATATACATCAACCTAAATAAATTTATCTCGAAATGTCGTTAATCACTTAAAAATAACAGATAAATAACTTTCTAAATGTCCCATAAAATTCACTTCTAAATTATGAATAAACCACTTTATGTAAAAATAATTTCATGCTAACTAGTAAATCACATTTGTTGGTGGTAGGTGTTTCACCCTTATAGCCTTTCAATGGTGTGTTTCTGCCCCACCACTTTTCCTGATGCATGTATTTGTCAATCAAAAAAATGATTTTTCCTTTGTATAAAAATATATCTTTATTATTCAAAAAATTTATCAAAAAAATGATGAAAATACACAATACAACCTTAATAGTAAAATCAATTGTTAGTACTATTTTTATCTATATGATAGAAAATATGTTCCCAAAATTTAATAACCCATAATAACCTAAACATCAAATATTATATAAACCCAAAAAGGTAGACAATATAATTAAAAATATTTCGACAACATTAAATGAATTATATATCGAATAAATATATTATAAAGTCATATACTAAACCAAATGTTTTTATTGACAAAAATATCTCCCAAAATTATTTAAATAATTTAATATTCACATCACATGAAACATAAAATTGGGTATATATTCCCTTTAATCTATGGTCAAATTTATAAAAATTAACCGATAATGAATCTTAAATTTTGTAAACATTCTCTATATGAATCATAAAATGAGTGTCTTTGTGGATTGTACTCGATTTATTTCATGTGTTTATGTTCCCAAATATATATTTTTCTTAATCATTTTCCCAAGGCATCTAGTAATCATTAATTCATACTGACCATAAATAACCAAACCCTAGTATCATAGGGTTTTTTCCGTATATTTCCATTGGAAATAGATAAATAGAATCACATATTAAAGGAATATAGTAGTTTAGTAGTTCTGGACCACTAGATACATGATTCAATCTTGTATTATAATTGATATTATAAAATAGTCCATAGAATTTTTTTAAAAAAACTATTATAACCTTTATCATATCACTAAATATAAATCATAAAAAACATTTTATAATCATTTGAAAAAAACATAAAAATGGTTGATATAGAATGCTCATTAATGGTATCTGTATACTGAAAACTATTATCAAAAAATAAGTAATTATCAACATTTTATGGTAAATCATTGAAACTAATTGTTTTAAATTAATTATCATATCATAATTTTTAATTTTAAAATGATTATAATGTAATTAAATATAAAATATCACATTATCTTAGAACGTAACCATTGATATTTTATTTAATCAAATTATCACATGGAATACCCATAACTAATATCATAATGATGAAATAAAAAACATCCGACATTATAAGTTTATTATTATTGCATTATTCACAGATGTCATAAATATATGGGTAATACTTTTTCAAGATACACATTATTTTTTATCTCATGAGACTTATAGATGCATCGAAGGGATATTGCGAGCCCCTATCATCACCTTCTAAGTCCAAATAATCCATCATTTGAAAGGGTTGTCATATATTCAAAATTAAAATTAAAATTTAATTAGATGAATATAAAATGTTAATAATTTTTCAAATAAATAAACATTGTTACAAACTATCTATAATTATATGAACAATTCAATAAAAATATTACATCCACATTCCAACTGATTATAAATAGTTAATATAGATAATGATGATGGTATAATTATAATATATACTTAGTAGATCAGAAGTAAAATGTGGGATATTTTAAATGATGTATATAAATAAAAAAAATTTAAAATAATGAGTAAAATAAACTTTTGACATTAAAAATGAACTATATAATCAATAAATTTTAAGAATATTAGGAAAATTATTTTATTGAAATAAATCATGTAAAATTTAAAAGGAGGATTCAATGTATTAATTTGTTAATATACCGATTAATTATGTACATTTTTAATAAAAAGAAATATATTTCTTTCATAATTTTATAAAAGTGTCAACAATTACATAATTTAGAAAATGAAAAGAAGGTTCCCCTGAAACTATTTTTTTCAAAACTGTAAATAGTTATACAATTATTTGGTAAACTATTATAAAAACTTTGAAAACATTCTTGAAAATATTTTTATAAAACATGGATATGGAAAAAATTTAATATCTACTGATGTGAGAAATAATGTCATATTTTCTTTAACCAAAATTTCCCTATATTTTATTTACCAAAGATATGAAAATGATACTTTTGCATGCATTTTTTTAGGAATAACAAGAGTAGACCAAAATAAATGGGGTTTTAAAAATAATAATAAACCAATTCCATGAGTGAGAAATAAATATATTCAATATTGTATTATGATGAGATATTGAAAGAAACCCTTACCAAATTGGTAACATTGAATTATAATACCCACCATAGAAATAACTTAAAAATAAATGTTAAATACCCTGAATAAAAATATATTCATGCCAATAAAAATGGAATTCTTATTAAATACACTACACAAAAGAAATAGGCGATGAAGTTTTCATATGTCTTATAGAAATAAACGTGAGATATGAAACCATTACATTTTTCAGATTTCCTTCATACATGTTGTTTACTTCTTTTTTAATAAATATAGATTTGTTAAATTATTATTAAAAACAATAATCATATATATCAGGCCATATATGAATTACATAAAATATTTTATCAGCATCTTATTTACAATTCATTGTTAAAATCACAGTACCGGTTAATAAATGTTTTATTTTTCATATATATTCTAGTTTGGTAGATTCATTAATTTACCCCTATTATTGTTAATCATATCAAAATTTTCATCCATAATAAAATATTTAAATATATTCATTAAATATATATATATATATACATTAATCCATAATTTATAGAGACAGAAAAAATGGATTACACTACTCCTAGAGATGGTAAGTTTCACATATGAATAAACATTTTTTTCACTTTTTGACCAATGAAATAAAGGAATGTTAAAACATACATATCCTAAAAAACAAATTATTATATCATATATATATATATATAATATTAATTAAATATTTTCTTATTAATATCCATGTAAATTGTAAATGAACATTGAATCACATTGCTTTGTGGATATTTTAGACCTCATGTACGCATGAGTGATGTTATCATTTCCCAATATATTGGATGGTAAAATGATATATATGATATTATAATTAAATAATAATATTAACCTTATAAATATTAGATATACTAACTAGTTTTTTCATTATAAAAATACATGTAAATGTGTGTTAAAAAATAAAATACACTACTGCGTTGAGAGGTATGTCGTATAAACACACCAACGGTGTTTCATTTTTTAAAATATGGAAAAGTGATGAAATATAGATTCACAATAATAATAAAAATAGTATATTAATATATTGTTTATATCATAGTTATTATTTTATTATTTTTACAATAAATTATGTGTATTTAAAAAAAGAAAAAAACTTAATAGTGTCAGTAAAGACAACTACCTCTCCTTATATAGACATCCTTTATATCTCTTCTTAAGTGACCTCGGGTTAGCCATATCAAATCACTCGAAAAACTAGAACATGGATAAGATTAACTAAAAAATAGATTGTTAACATTTTTTCCTATATTTTTCATTGTGGTTTTATTGAGAGAAAGGATAGGTGTGCACATATAATTGATTAGAGGGAGATTTTTTTAATTTCATTAATATTTAAAATAATGTAAATTATTTTCATTTCCAAAATGATAAAAAAATATATATAACTGACCATAATATTTTTATAATTTGAACTAAAATCATTCATGAAAATTTGTACATTTTTTGGGTATGTTGTTACCCTTAACATTTTGTTTTAAACCCCATGCTAACCTTTTTTATAATTAATTTAAATTTAAGGCTTCAAATCTTATAAGTATTAATAATGAAAAAATCAAATGAAAAAAAACAATAAATAGACTGTGGTTGATTATAGAAACCATATAACATACATTTATATGATTATATGTTTTTTTAATTTTAAATAATTTAACTGAATATTATTTTTTATAGAATATCGTTAATGTCATCTGTAAAACTATTCAATTAATATGGCACTAAATGTATTAAAATAATGGTGGAAATCAAGTTTAATCAAAAAAATATTTATAAAATCTCATATAAATCTATAAAAAAAAATTTATCCTATAATTCATTAAAATTATAAAAGTTTTAATATATTTAATAATATTTATTTTAGTTTTCAATTATTTGAATATGTATTGTTTCAGTATTTTCTATAGATTTTGTAAATTATTTAATATCTAAAAATTATAAATAAATTTCCATAATAAATTTAATATTCAATGATTAAAATATTAATTTATATTCATTCAGTAGTTGATTTTTTTACCTATGTGGACAAATAAGAAATATTTAAAACAAAGAGGGTAACATTTTTTAACATTCATTAATTTAATTATTTTATTACTCATTTTCATTAAAAAATTTCTATAATAAAAATTTAATAAGAGAATAAGTTGATATTTATGAGATAAATTCAACCAATAATAATTATGATGAAATATTATGACCATATCACTTAGTTCTATGATAGATTATCTTGATTTCCCCTTTACATATGTGATAAGTATTTCCCCAAATATTTTTCATATTGGCCAAATATAAAATTACCATATTTTCCAAATAATAAACACTTAGTTCCAAATATGGAATAACTTTTTTATTATTAAAATTATATATGTGGAATTAAATAATTTAAAATAAAAATCTAAAATAAAATGAAAAGATTTGTTGTAGAAAAATGCCTTTTCTGTAAACTGTTTAATAAAAAATTCAATAATAAAATTGATTCTAATGAAAATAATTTAATTAATAATATTATTATGGGATTAAATTTAGTTTAAATAATTTAAATATATAATTTATCTTTTTTAATCCTTGAAAATCAAATTCAATAAAATTCTGTATTTTCCACTATTCACTAAAAAAATCATTCTTTTAAAAAAATATGAAAATTTCAACCAAATATTAAAAAGATTTGATTATATAAATAAATATATTATTTTTATAAAATTAAATTTTTATAATTTTATTAAATTGATTAAACTATTTTCCATCAAAAAATAGTGTATTTATTTTTTAAAGAAAATTTATTTTTGAAACATAAAAAACCTTACTAAAAAGTGAGTTCTTATTTACAAATAATTATTCAATGAATTTTTTTATGTATTTAATTTATATATATTTCATGATAATTTTAATAATTTACATACCCATAAATTCACCAGATATGATGTAATAGTCTACTTTTTTATGGTTCTTTCATACTCAGGGTCAGATGTATTAAAAGATATCGAAGCGATTAAAATTAATCAAATTTTATCCAGAAGATGTTTAAACTCAATGTTTTATATCACATATGATGTCAAACACAATGCTATCATTTTTAATTCATGGCATGTAATAGTATCTCTAATTACCTAAGAATATTTTATGATTTGTATCTTTAGAGGATTAAAAATGAAAAATAATTAAAAAATCTCAACTTCTTCATAACAAAAATTCATTTTTTTCATAATACATAGTAATATTTATAAAAAAACATGTCTTAAACATCTCCTTGTAATTATTTCAAACTTTTTATCCCAACAAGAATGTCACATGAAAAACATTACATCATAACATGTGTTATTGAATCCTAAAAAATTGGATATCTTAAATGATTAATAAGTGAAACATAGAACTAATGTTTTCAGAAAAATAATAATCCCAAATCAAAAAATATGGATGTTTAAAATATTTCAAATAATTTCATATTCAACAAAAATAGGGATCATTCCCTATCCATGATAATAAATAAAAACATTTTTACCAAAAATATGGATAACATACTAATTGAATAGATAATTGCAAACATAAAAACATGTTGTAAATGTCCAATGACGTGACACTATATTGATATGCGAGTGGTGCAAACCAAAACCCATTATTTTTGATTAATTAGGAAATTTTGATGCATCAAGGGGATATAAACTATCAGGCCCCACCCATAACATATTTATTCCCAATGCATCACATTAATTATCAATAATAAATTTCATAATGTTCTCTCAGGAACATATAGATAAATAAAAACATTAATATCCATATAATTAAAAATAAATAAAATCAATACATAATGAACCTTTTTTGAAAATCCATTATCATCAGGATTATAAATCACTTTCTAAATGTCAATAAAAGTTATTAAATAATCATAACCCATATGAAAAAATAAGGTGAAATTATCTCATTAAAATACAGTTAACATGTCAATAATCATCTCCATTTGAGTAAAATTATACAGAAAAAATTCATTTCCCCATGATAATAGAAAAAAATTCATTCTTGGAAACCATTTTCAAATCTGTTTATGTAATATATGATATTCTCATAATATAGATGATTCAATATAAATATAATTCAATAATTTAATAACATGAGAAGAATCCATCTTGAGTGATAATGTGGATTAATTCAATAGAACATATACCTAGTTTAACAATGTAAATATATATGGGTGTTGAAAAAAATTAAAAACCCATTATCCAACATATTCTTTGAACCATATCAAAAGTTAAGGGATCAAGAATAAAATTGTTTAACACCATAAGCCAACCTCATAAAATGATATATCTATATATATTATGGGAAAAAATTTGAATCATAAACTCCATTAAGATAAATAATTTTATAAATTATTAAACCAATAGAAAAACACAATAGGGAATTTCGAAATCATTTTTGACATTGAAAAAATAAAAAAAATCATATAACATAAAAGGATAGGTTTTAGAAATGTGATGTAAAATATTGGAGATTAATTAATTTTGAAATAATATCTAATAATAGATACTTGAAAATACAATATGATTATATTGTCTAATTGTTTCAATGAAGACAAAACATATAAATATGAAATGAAATACCATTTCTAATATTTCTAAAATTTTAATTTTCAAAACACTCTCTTTTATATGATATATAACATAATCATTTGTATAAAAACATCATCTTCCCAAATAGAAATATAAAATATAATATAATAATTTTTTATAGTGGTAGGAACATAGAAATGAATATTAGTATTCGAGATAAAATGTTATGAGAAAAATATTATAGATTTTAGATAACAATGTCCCTTATGGGAAACATAATTTATGAAGCAGGAATCATTTGAAAAGTTGTTTATGTGATAAAAATGTGAAATATGAGATAATTAAGAATAATTAAATCGTAGTGTAGAATAAATAAAAATTATCAAAAATAAGATTAATATAATTATCATAAATTAATTAATGATAGTATATTTATAGAAAATCCTTTCTACAAGGGAAAAAACTAAATCAATATTACCAAGAATATGTGAAGATGATTTTGGAAGGAAATCATGATGAAATAAATATTTTTTAGAAATGTAAATTCATGGGTAATAAATACACAATATAATGAAAACATATAGGTCAAAATTTATCTTGTTAGATAGAATTATAATTGACATGATGAAAACCATTACAAAATCGGAAACTATAGTGTAAAAGTCCCTTTATATAGTGGGAATGAAAGTAATCATCAAAAAATTGTTAATAGATAGTTCATGATATGGTATATCCACTGGGAAGTACATAAATCACATTAATTATTGTTTAGTGAAATTTAAAACATGTCTCAATTATTCGAATTTTAGATGAATGCACATACCATATATTTCATCTTACTCGATTGTGTTGTAATAATATCTATTTTACAAAATCATTAGCATGGTATCAAATACAAAGGAGAAATTAGAGGGAGTTCATTAAGGTTTTCTCATCTTGATACTAATGTAAAATTTGAATTATATATTTTTCATTAAATAATAAACTATTCTAATGGGTAATATATACCTTTTAATTTTTTATCAAACATAACATAAAAATACATAATTTATTCTCAAAAAACATCATAATCTCAAATAATATCGCGTCCATTCCTATAAAACCAACTATAATTACCTATGACCACACCCCATGATCTATTTCCATAAGAACATAACATATATACATTCTTTGATTCCCTATCAATATAATAGGATATAACCTTCATTAGTTAAAGATGAAAAATTATTAATTCTTATTTTTCTATCCATGTATCATTTCATGAATAGAGACATAGATAATTGAGAATAAAAAAATTATAAAATCCAATGATCTTCTTATAAAATATAAAAGTATTTCTATTATATATGAAAAAAAGGTAATCCATAACTACACTTTAGCATCTTCTTAAAATTATACACCTCTGATTATCCCTCTAAACAAGTCATGTGTACTGTATTATCACATAACCCAATGAATAGAAACCTTGGAATGGGGTCCGAACAAACACACGGTGAACGAATAATATTACTAAATTGGCTAAAAAAAAAATCAATGTATACAAAATATGGAAGAAATAAATAATCTACATAATATCATATTGAACTTAAACTGGGAACACATAATACCCAAAATAATAAATGAAAATATAGATATCAAAAATACTTATACAATTTACTGTTGAATAAAAATTATACGAATCAAATAATAGTCCCATGACCTTATTCCACAATACTATAATGATATGAAGAGTGTTATATAGTAAAACCAAGATATATTACCTAGTATAACATGTCCATGAATTTGCAGGATATCTAATGTTGGAAAACACTCATAACATGCTTTAATACATAAGAACAATCAAAAATAAAACAAATTACATTTAAATCTACTGATTATGGAGTATTTGGATGAATAAAAAAATTAATATCCAAATAAATAAAAATGTAAAATTTTAAAACATAATCAATCCTCAATAGTAGATAATAATCATAAAAAATGTCAATATATTTCAAAACATCAAATAAAGGGATATCATGATCATAACACCTCTAGAGAAAGAATGTGGATGGTAGGATAAAAAGCTATCAACAATCCAAAAGTCATCCATATTAAAGTATCAACATTCAAAATTACAATTCCTTTACCACTTTCAATAAAATAACATTATTTATTTGTGAACATCATCCAATCGGAATTAGGTAAAATGTGATGTTCTCTCTATATAGATAAATTACTATACTTGTACGTAAATTCATGGGAAACATTACAATAACCCATATTGATTAACAATAGGTATGGATTTAAAAGAAAAATTCTATATAGAAATGAGGGAATCAGAGGAGGGTGTTTACAAAAAGGAAAACAGTATAAAAAATTAAATCATTAATATATATCACAAAAGAAGTGATAAAAAATTGACTTTATTTATTACATAGTATATTTATTATAAAATATAATATATATATATATATATATATTTATATGTATTAGATGATAAATTATGAAACATAAACCCTAATTGCTTAAATCCCATTGGAAATCGAAAAGTAAATGTAATCAAAAATAGAACATATCTTTTAGAAAATAAATTGTCATTGATATAAAATATAAATTTTCATTTCCCTTAAAATGGAAAATTTGAAAAATGGGATTTCAATTCATTAGAAGACCATTACTTTAATGGTAACTATAATAATTTAACCCTGGTTATGTATAATTATTATGTTTATAAAATGAGGAGATAATGAAAAAATATGTGAAACAAGAAAGAAATTCCCTTTTTTTCAAAATAACTTTATTCAAAAATAACATTGTAAGAATAACAAAAAAATAAATTTTTATTAAAAATTCATTTTCCTATATAAGATTATATAAAACAACATAACAAAATATAGTTCTTTTAGATCTTTAGAATGGATAATTAATGTTATGTATGAAATTTTAGAACTCAATAATATGGGATTTTAATTACCAATGCCCTTTATGGGAAACACAATCCATGAAGAATAACACATTTTTAAGTCCTTTAGATGTCAAAAATTTAAATGGTCAGAAAACACTGCATAATTTAATAAAATATTACAAAATAACCTAAATGTGTCAAATATGTTTGAGATAATGACCATAAATCCATTAACGATATTTATGTTTCTAGTCCATACCACATGTTAAAAAATGAATCAATTGCCACCTGAAAAAAAAAGGAATGTGATATTGCTAATAATTCAAGTGAAATAAAATTTTTATGACTAGTATATATCATTGGGTAGTAAATAAACTTTAAAATAAATCACAGTTCAAAAAACATTTTATGACTCAGATAATCAAAGTTGAGAACATGAAAACCCTTTGAACCTTTGAAACTGTCGATTAAATGAACATTAAATAGCAGGTCTTTCGATTTCTTTAAAGAAACAATTTATTTATAATTCATAACATGATAAAACAATAGTTTTTATATATATTATATAAATTAATTTAAGTGGATTATACCAAAAAAGTTTCAAATATATATTTTAGATGAAAAACCTTACCTTATATTCATGGTCATTTGAACATCCTCTAAAATCATATATAATAAGATATATATATATATATATATATATATATATTAATAACATATCTAATAAAATAATATATATACATAATATGTAATATACTAGTTTAATTAGATTAATCATTATTGTTTGATGAGGAATTATTTTAGGATTGAGTGGTATTTTAGATAGCGTGATGGCTTCAAGAGGTAGCCAAGAATTAAGGGAGGTTGTAGAATACAACTGTATAACTAGTCTAACACTATAAGTAGTTTTTTGGATACACCATATCTAATAAGATAGATTCCAAAAAAAATATTGTGGGGCTTCCATGGGTACATGTGCTTTGTTTGGAACTATATTCGAGCCGATGGTGTCGATATGGGACAAAATAACATGGGGAATATTTTTCTTTCATAACCATGAAGAATTATTTATTTACCTCTCGCCATTATCCCTAATTCAATTTTTATACATATTGGGGTCCTTTATTTTTATGTTAAGAGATATCAATCCCCATTGTGAGGAATTTTGATCTATAGTCTATCAATTGTACCCTCTTTGTTATATTTAAGCTAACCCCATTCATTTCCAAAATTTATCTTAGAATTTGAATATAATTAATATTGAGTTTTTGGAATTATTTTTCTATGATAAGATATATCTTCATCACATATATATTCATCCCATGATTTATTATTATATTTGGATCTACTATTCATTATGTTGAGGTGTATGTGACAATTTAGGTATTTATTGATTTATCATTTCTTCTAAACAAGTTCTTTTAGAAACAAAAATATAATATGTGTGAATAGATGTTTTCTGACTCCCTATGATTTATCTTGTATTCCCAACCCTTATTGAGTGTGGATTGTATTTTCTTTAGAATTTTACAATAGTTTTAGGTGGTTATTTCTATTTCATCTCATTGCTTTGTCAGCCATTCTAACTCTATATTTTATAACATATTTTTTATGATAAATGGAACAATCCATGATGTTCTGGAAAGGAATGTGCAAGTGGTTTTTGAAAAATATGGTTTTCATCATGGTTGGATGAAATAAATAATTTTTAAAAATATAAATGAAATTAATTGAGAAATTATTTTTTGATTCAATATTTTTTGAAAAAAAATGGTTGTTTGGAAATTTTTTATAATATACAAAGATGTCTCCCAAAATAATGAAATATACATTATATGGGAGCATGGGGTTCTTAATATGGGGTTTGTAATTGTTACATATGTTTTTTTTCAATGGATTCACATATGGGTTGTTCCTCTATTCACAGTTCTATTTTACCTAGGTATTTGATAGTCTTACATCCTAATAGGTTCACTGATTAGTTGATCCTCAATATTCTTCACCCAATATTCTTCAACCAATATCCTTGGGGAATTTTTATGGAACTCTATATTTATCTATTATTGATACATGAGAGACCTAGCTAAATTGAACCTATTTTTTCCTGGGAGTGATAACCATTCTTCTATGTCTTTTTTTTATTTTGGCATTGATGTGATATATGACATATTATTTTATAAAAGTGTATTCAAAATATTCTTTAAAAATGTACAATATAGATTATATTTTATAAATTTTAAAATGATAAATGTGTTACCATGAATTTTAAATAAATGTTTAATCTTTTTTATTATGGTACTTTTTCATAAATTTATATTATTGAGTCTATTTGAAAAATAAATTATAGGCGAATCTTGGGAGGGATACCACTAAGAATGTTTATCATAGAAATTGTACATACAATCAATTATGACTATACCAAGATTCTTTCAGATGCATGAAAGGGAATTATGCCACAATGAGGTGGTTCTATTTTATGTCATCTTGGAAGGGGTGGGTAGTGGTGGAACAAAGGGATATTTTCCTCATATAATGTGGAGTATATATTAATTTTATAGTTTCCTTTTTGTACTGTTCTTTGAATTTTACCATGGTTTTGGATTTTTTCAATGTTGATTCTCTACCAAAATTTAATTTCAGATTACAACATATTTTATTATTGTTATATATCTCTACTTATATACAATTATTTTAGTTTTGGGTTTGGGATATCCTTCCATCTTGTTGTTTTGGGATTCCAGTGATCTAGTATCCGTCACATGGGGATTGGGAATTCCCTTTAAGTATTATTTTGGTCTGGTTGCAAGCTTTTTGGAATTGGATTTCAAGGAATATTCTTGCGTTTTTTACCAAATGGTGAATATCATATATAGTTCTCATCCTAGGACATTTATATAAAATTTCATAGGATTTAAATTCCATAATAGTTTTGTTACTGTAATGTTCCTAGCTTCCTCTCATTAAAATTATCCTTGAGTAACCATAGGATATTGGGTTTCTTTATTTGGTATTGGTTTTATAATATTGATCATATTTGACTGTTATATTCATTATTTATAAGCTAAGGTTCTTTTGTTTTATGGTCATTTAAATCTATTTCTTTTATATATAATCATTCTACCATTATTTCTCATAATGATTCCTTATGAGGGTTCTGTGGGAAATGATCTGCAAGGGAATCCTCTAATAAATTATATTAACCATGATGCTACCATTAACGAACACTGTATCATGGATAAGAATGTGATACCTATTAAAACCAATAAAAATTGGAACAAATAAGAGAAAAGTATAGAAGGATCTATAGTAATAGTGCTTATTCTAGAAGCCTTAATGTTTATGTGTACTAATGATATTCTTGAGGTGTTGTACTTTTGAGTAATGTTGATCTATTCTTTCATTTCATGGATACACTTGAATCTGTCAATGTGATGTTCATGAACATTTAGGTTAAGGGTCCTAACACAAGGTGGTTCAACTCTACAGTTTAGGTTAGCGGACACATGTTATTTGTGCATAAAAAGTAAAGAGACTATTCATTCAGTAGTTGTTCATTGAATATTGGATAAAGGGTATGTCTATAGAGTTACTATATTTCTAGGAGGGAGTGTGTTTGGTGATAGTTTAAACTGAAAATATTTTGAGATGGATTTTATTTCACCAAATACAGTAATGATTGATAAGATGTTGGATCCTAAATACTTGAACTATTTGTGACTAAATATTCAATGAATTGTTAATTTATATAATCTCACCACCTCGTCTGAAGTGGTCGACAATTCTATTATTGAATTAAGTGATAGGTAATAAAAGATATGATATCGTGTGCATCCCCTTCTACCCATTAATAATTTTAAATGAATCTATAGGTATAAGAATAAATATAATGATAATATAATTAATATAAGTGGTATTTCAAAAAAGTAGTACATTTCACCTCCATCTGTTATGGCCAGAAGTGTATTGTTTACTTATTACATGTTGGGAAAAGTAGAGGACATCTAGTGAGCATTCCATGCACATCTGATGAACTGTACTTCATGCATCCATCAAGGTTAGTATAATTGATTATATCCATGTATATTAATGGATTAATATAGTTAAGATAATTTACATATAATAATAGATTAGTTTAGTGAAATGATTTATTTTTTAGAGGTATATACTAACAACTTATAATGTAATGTAACATAATATATTAGAGAAGATTCTAATAAAATATTATGCATGTTTAGCTATTATATGGGGAATAATTTTTTAATCATCTACATAAAAATCATTGATTTATACTCTTTAATAAAACCCATATATATTTTCCCAATTTTTTGATGTGTTGAAACATTTTATGGGGCCATTTTTGATCTTATAAAGCTGCATACACCTCTTGACATGAAGAAGGATGATGATTTTTTGTTTTCCTTCATGTTACCTTTTGATATATGATGAGTTCATATTCTATGAATTAGTATTTCATGATTTATATCATTTAAAATATTAAATTTAGGTGGATTGGTTGGTTTATCAACAAGATGAGGTTGATTATTATCCCAAGTATGTTTTGATATTTTCTACTTGTGGGTGCTCTTGGGTGATTTAGGGAGTATGGGATCTAAATTCCAACCATGAACGTCCTTCTCACCCAAAGTAATAGAAAATTTCCATAGTGTGGTGGTTGATCCTAATGGCATATCATCCAATATATATCTTCCCATGTTAATTTAATATTTTCCTATGGTTTTCAAAGATGAAATCCCTAGTTTTCCTCTAGAAAGTGGTTTAGATTCCGAATAAATATGGTGCATAGTACCTGTCTATTTTATATACCCTCTTATTATATAAAACTTTCGGAGTTGGTTAAGCATATGATCTATTTATATAACCTATTATAAAATGGATTTATTCTTCTTAGTGTTCCTATGTGGGAGGCCCTATTCTCTTTTCTAAGAATGATAATGACTGTTTTAGCCTCTATATGGATTATGAGAAGTTGAAATAGGTAATAGTTAACAAAAAATACCCCTTTCCTCATAAGAATGACATTTTTTAGGTAAATATTGAATTGGATTTTTAAAATTGATATTTTTTTATTTAGTGTCATCACAGAGTTAAGGAATAAAATTTCATAAAAGACAACTTTTAGGAGTATTTATGTCCATTATTAAAACCATGTGATTCTATTTTACCTAACTAATAATCATGTATTATTTATGGATTTCCTGAACCGTATGTTAAAATAGTGTCACGATACCACTATTGAGGTATTCATAGAAGATACCACAGTATATTGAATAACCATTTAATGAAATGTGTACTTTCATAAATAAATTTCATGAATCTTGATACACTAATAGATTTTTTTGAATTCAATGAAATTAAATTTCTAAAACTGATATATAATTATCAAGGGGAATGTGATATAAGACCATGGACTCTTAGTTGATCTTGAAACATTAAATACTATCTTTTCATGTGAAGAACCTTGGCATTTCCTTGAGTTAAGGATATTCTTAGGCCTTTATGGGTGTTATTGGTTTTTGTTAAAGATTTTTCATAGTTAACATCATCATTTTCTAATCTTACAAAGAAAGTGGTGAGATTATCATGGGATACTATGTGATTGGACTCTATTGAGGATTTAAAATGGGGTATGAAATCATAACCTATTATAATATTCTCTAAACCCTATATGAAATATGTGGATTACTATAATACTTTGAGTTATATCTTAGTATGTCTTATTATGTATAAATACATCAGTGAAATATGTGTTTTTCATTTTTTGAGATAATATTTATCCTAATCATGACTTGGATCTCTGTAATGTTATATTGTTTTTAATAGTTGGGAAAGGTATCAATTTGGGTAGAGGTTAACTGCATTTTATATTAATAAGATCATGAGTTATATCATCTCCAACAATGATCTGAATCTCATGTAAAATTTATTGGTATTGTATCCCTTGATTTTTGACATTGAAATTGTCTACACCCATGTGAATGGGAATGTAAACATTGAAACTCTCAATTTGAATTTTTCTACTAATTTTTTATTAGAAGTGGATGATGACTGGAATATAATTTTATTTTCATAGTTACATAAAGGTGAATATGAGGTTGATTATGGAATAATTGTTTCTAGTGTTCAGCTCTTATAATCACTCCATGATTCACTTTTGTTTAATAAATATAAGGGTAAAAAGTATAGAGGAATTAAGTAATCCTTATATAATGAGTACATGGGTCATATTTGGTGTCTTACCTGTAATGGGATCTATCTCTTATAGATTTTTTTCATCATCCATTTATCCATCAATAATTACATTATTCATCATTAAAATATTTCATTTTGTTTCATTAACCTTGGATGATAAAATATGTAATAAGAAATGATATGGTGTTTAAAATTGATTATTATGAGTCACAAAATATCATATTATCTATTTGTTTGATACAAAAGATAGTTGATTAGCGTAGAACACCTGAAGCCTTTTGGTTTTCTATGTACTCTTAATGATTCAATATTGAAATGTGGTGAGATATCCATTAATATTACAGTTGGATTACATGGGAATTATAGAGGAAATAATTCTATCTTGTGGGTGACAGATATGTTTAATTAGTTGGTTCATTTCATTCATATTATGCAAAAAATTAGGTTTGAATATCTATGTAGGATTCATGTGAAGAAGATTATGAGGTTCATTGGATTCTCTCTATCGTTATCAATGAATGGTTCCAAGGATTTATTCACAAATCTAAAAATGTCTCTAATATGTAATTTGAACTTCAAAAAATGTTGAGTATAACCTATCATTCCAAAATAGATATATTGGTAGAGTGTTTTATTCATATTTTAGAGGATACAATCAATTCTTATGTCTTGGATTTTAAAGGATCATGGGATAGTAGCCAAGGATTAATTGAGTTCACTTATAAGAACAATTCCTAGTCCTAGATTAGAATGGAACCAATAGTGGATTTATGTGGTTAACCATGCATTCCAATAAATTTTTTCTTAGTGGTGGGAGACTACTTTCTCAGAGGATAGAGAATCGTTCAACAAATAATGATAAGGATTATGGATATACTTCAATAATTATTTGTACATCACAGTGAGGGAAATTTATATAAATATTTTTCACACAAACCTTTTCATTTTTGTATCACAGACAGGGTATTTAAGAATGTATACCCTCAGTTTAGTCATTGTTGGGTAGGGAGGTAGTGGAATTTGGAACCATGATATACTAGACTATTTGTTATCATCGAGTATGTTGGATTGGTAACTTATCAACATGAATAATAGTTTAAAAAATATTTTTAGAAATATTTCACTTATATTTCATCTAAAGATGAATCATCCTTAACCTTATAATTATTTTAATTATGAATAATTTAAATTTTTTCTCTACATATTAGTTATGTAGAAGTAAGTTGATGTTTTTAAATCCCATCTAAATTTAAACCATAGGAGGTATATTCTGTTAGAAAATATATTTTATCATAATTCATTACATTCTCTCAAGACAAGGGAGCATGAATCATCCTTAAGGGATCAATATCTTAACATATTTTTAGAGAATAATTCATACACGTGATTTTTTTGAATGATATGTAAAATGGATTCAATAATTGTAAATCCATACCATGTTATTTTATAAATTAAATAATATGGGTGTTTGTATCTAGTTTAAGAGGTGTTGTAGATAACATAGGGAGGTTTACTAACCTCTCATGCTACTCCATGGACATGGTATGATACCCATTCTTTAGGGCCCGGACCTTTGAGCAGGGACTCATACATGAGGTCAGGGCATCGATAATCTCCCTCAACATCCCAACATAGAAGGGGGTGCTAGAGGGATCCCTTCTAGGGGAGAGTTTTCTCACTGAGTAGTCACTAGTGGTGAGACCCTCCGTAGGACGACACGTAGAGGAGTCTTCTACAGTCAGGAGTAGACAATTTATGTAGAGGTCCAAGCAGACCAGGACATCAAATGAGAGATCTCAGGATACAGGTTCATTTTTGTGGGGAACATGTAACAGAGCTAGATATACGAGGAGCAGTCAGTGATATGCATGCTACGGGCAGGTTCACATGGCTCGAGACTTCCCGACCCACCCTGCAGATGAGCAACAGGTAGTAGAGGGACCTTCCAAGTAGATGTTCAGATGTGGTGGTCCGCCGGGAGCAGGCAGACATGGTAGAGGATCTAGCCAAGTAGTAGGTGGTGGAAGACGTTTCGAGGCCCTACCACCACCACCACCAGGAGTACCACCCCGACCGCAGGGAATGGGTGGACAGGGGAGATCTCAGCTTCATACAGCTAAGGCCTATGACCATAGAGATCTAGGAGCAGACGGACAGGAGCAGGACTAGCTCTAGGCATGGATACTTTAGTTCATGATGCTTCTAGATTTGTTGATGTTGTTGTTTGTGGATGTTTTGTGTCTTTGTACTTTGATCTGTAGAAATAAAAGACACTTGTTCTTGTAACATTTGCTTCCATGTCCTTTTAATGTGGTTAATACTGTGGGGTTGCAGTTAAATCCTTTGACATGACCCTCACTTTCAAGATTCCTATTGGAGGAGACCTTATGACCACACACAGCTGCCAACAATGTGACTTGACCCTTGGAGGCGGGAGTAATGGTTGGATCTCATGGTAGTAGGGTTGATGCCTTACGACATCGTCCATGACATTTATTAGTACCGTTCATGTCAGTATTGACTATATTCGGAAAACAACGTGTTTCATCCAGGGGATGAAGTCAGATTTCTCTTTTCTTCATAGGTGAAATCTTAGTAGCTCTTGCAGCACATAAGCGAAAGAGGGTGTAGTCGAGTTCTTTACAAATGGCTAGTCACACCCATGGTTCTTTCAGCGAATGGTTTACGGTTTAATCTATTCTCAAAATTCAAATGTGTGTCTTATCATAGAAGGACAAGGACCATAGATGGTGTCATTGATTTGAGTTCTTCCAGGAATATGACTTTGATATAGTCTATACTCTTGGGAAGGGGAACACTGTAGTAGAGTTTGTTTCACAATGCCTCACTTTTCATTAAGTGAAGGTGGAGCACTAGGTTCCAACAGACCTGGTACAACCCTTAGAGGTCCCAGAGTGGAAGGGGGATGGAATATCTATGGTTTTCGTGATGGAAATTCCACATACATCCAGAGGACATGACTCTATCTGGGTTATCGTAGACCGACTCACCATGTCGGCCCACTTCCTACCGATCAGAGAGTAGGGCTCAGTAGATAGCATGGGATACTTCTATGTACAGGAGATTGTATGGATCCATGGTGTGCCATTGACTACCGTCTTCGATCGAGATGCTCGCTATACTTCCCGTATTTGGAAGGGCCTGATGGTGGCATTTGGGACGCAGCTGCGTCTAAGCAGTGCCTTCCATCCCCAGATGGATGGCCAGACTGAGAGGACCATTCAGACACTCGAGGAAATACTCCATGCATGTGAACTTTGCTTGGGGCGCATCCGGCAATATTACATACCTTTTTTGGAGTTTTCATACCACAACAGTTACCACTCCACCATCAGAATGACACCATACGAGGCACTGTATGACAGACCTTGCAGATCACATATGTGCTGTACTGACCATAGGGAGTCAGCACTTGTAGGACCAGTGATGGTCCAGGCTATGATGGATACGGTGCATATTATCCAGGAACATATGAGGACTGCACATAGCATACAGAATTCCTATAATGATAGGAGACGGAGGCCACTGGAGTTTGAGAATAGCAACCACGTTTTCCTATGAGTCTCACCTCGACATGGATTATAGAGATTTGGCCGGGGAGGCATGTTATCTTCGCGCTTCATCGGACCATTCCAAGTCCTCACCAGGAAAGGCGAGGTGGCTTACCGCCTGGCCTTTCCACCTCAATTGCACCAGGTACATGACGTCTTCCATATATCTCGGCTGAGGAGATATGTTCACGACCTGACCACACATCATTGATCATGGGGTGATGGACATCGATGACGGGGCGACATTCTTGGATTTCACAGTAGAGATCGAGGATCGATAGGAGTGGTTCATTCATGGATGGTCGATTCCTCTTATGCACGTTCACTGGAAGCATAGGATCCTTCAAGAGAGAACATGGGAGCAGGTGGCTCAGATGCGTGCTCAGTACCCCCTTTTTGTTTCCCTAGTGTACGTTGTTTCTTTACGTGGACGTAATGCCCTGAGGTGGGAGTAATGTAAAGACATGAAAATTTCAAGGATTTTTTTTTTAATTCTTTGAAATCTTATGAGTACACAGTTTCTGATGGCACCTGATTCTAAGGCCCGGGGTTCCCGGAAAAATTTTATGATGTTTAGCTCGAGTACATTCAGTGAACGAATGAGCGGGTTTTTCTATCATTTGAACTGGTGCTCAAAATTGAAATATGAGGGAACATATGAACTCACAGCTCTGGTATTTTCATAAGGGGACCTTAACTATATTTGTGTTTTGTGTAGATTGGATGTTAATTTTTTGGGGTTTATTCCTAATGTTAAATAAAATTTGTTTGTCCACAAATTTTATTTTGTGAGGTGGGGCCCACACGATCCAAACCTTCAACTCCCCAATTATTTTCCTACAGTTTCCTTTAACAATTGACCATTAATACCCCTTGTTTAATTCTTTGGAAACTCCACATATTGATTATGATGGAGCCTTCCTACCTCTCGCATCCTTTTAAAGGTTCCAACCAATAAATTTAATGTAAGTGTTAAATTAATTGGCACCACATGGAATTAATATGAATTTCTCAAAAATCCTATTAATTGGAGAGCCAATTTTTCTTTTTTTTAGAAAATATATTTGGATAAATTATCTGGAGGATTAAAAGGATCTGAACCGTTCTTCAATGATGAACACCCCCGGTGAAGAACGCGAAGAACTTTCTCCTTGGATGCACCTCGACGTCAAGAGCCTACATCGCCTATGACAGTGACCCGTCCACCATCGTTGACGGAACGACACCTTTATTCCGCGAAACCCATCTACCGCGATGCTCGTATTCTGTGGATCGACGAAGTACGATGAAAACTTAAAGGTATGGGGGAATTTTGTATATATTTTTTTATATATGCGTTTATTACTATAGAACATGGTGTTTAAATTATTGAGTGATGTTTAAACCACAAATGCGGTGGGTATGAACAAACGAACAAGTTCGGACACACCGATATTTTGTTCTTGATGCATGGGGTGTTTGGTGATGACAAAACGAGACCACAACGGCGATTGGGGAGCCTTCTCATTGAAGAACATATCTTGAGATGACCACAGGCGCAATCGGAAGCAAAAACGGACCACCATAATGACTCTAGTGGCCCACGGAAGACCCAGGGGGCGCGGGTCGCCGGCGCGATGGAAACCTGGCAGGCTGCCAGCAAAACCCTATTGTGGCACTGGCCGCAGTAGTGAGGAGAGGATCTCATGGCCGCATGGGATCTGGTTGACAAGAAGAGCCACCCTAGAGCTGCGTTCATGAGATCGGGGGCCGCACCCCCCGCTCGGCCTGCTGGCTGAGCAAGCGAACCCCCCCCCCCCCCCCGGCCAGGCCTGGGCGGGTCAGGTGGATCCGGTGGTGCTAGCTGGTCCAGGCCACGGGCATCCGGGCCTGTCCATGCCCTACCGGTCCAGTCCCGGACCCGGGTTGGGCCGACCTAGGGTTGGTTGGGTCGGGTCAGACCAGGCCCAGACCCTCCACTTCGGACTTTCGTTCTGTATTATTCCCATTACATGAGCTACGAACCTCCGATTGACGCACTGTTAGTAGAAGAGGAATACTTGGATCAAGAAGGTAATTCCGGTATATTAAACTCATTGTTTTGGAGATGTTTGGGTATGGTCGGGTTGGTTCGAACCCGAAACCAACCGGGCCCTTGGAGAGGAAACGCTAGTAACTTAAGGATTGGATGCATAATTGACGTGTCGTCAACTGCGTTGAATTACTTTTGATTAGCTGGTTCATTTGAAATACTACACTAGAGGTTTGGACACATTTGGAGTACAGTCGGGTTGGTTTTAGCTTAAAAACCAAATGAGCCCCTGGAAGGGAAAAGCTAATAACTCTCAAACCGGGAGTCTATTTGACGCACCGTCTGTTACGTTGGGTTTATATTGATGATACGGAACATTTGGGATACATAAAATCTGTAATTCATAAAAATTGATGTATTTACCCCCTTTCTCGAGGAGCGGACCCTCCGGGAATTGAGTGTGTTGTGTGCGGGAACCCTAGAGCTGGCTGCGACTATGACGACTACAGTAATAGGATCCAACATGGGTTAGATGATGACGACTTCCATACTAGGATCCTCTGTGAGTTCGACCACGATGTCTACCGTACTGGAATCCTATGTGGGTTTGATGGAAATGACTTCTGTATTGGGATCCTCTGTGGGTTTGACAGCGATGACTTCTATACTTTTATCCTAAGTGGGTCTAACAGAGTAGCTGGTCATGTATCCTGAGTGGGTCTGACAGCATGGATGTTCTAGTATCCTATGTGGGTCCAACAACTTAGATGAATTGGTGACTACATCTGATCATCCTTATCACTCTATTGATGTTATATACCTGTGTGATCAGCATCTTGACTTCAATCTTCATCATCGATTTGATTGACATGTTTTCCTGTGTGGACTGGGTTGTGCTTTTTCTATGTGGATAGGGTTTTGTTTTCCTTTGTGGACTGGTTTGTGCTTTCCTGTGTGGACTGGGATGCGTTTTCTTATGTGGACAGGGTTGTGCTTGGGCTCGAGAGTTCGAGCCGAATTGTAATTGATGACATAGGTGTATGTATGGTTATATACCTACGTAGAGTCGGTTGATACTTTGTGATTGTATCTATCCTTTGTGGTTTATCCTGGGTGGATTCTGAGAGACCTTCGGGGTTCTTGGGGTCCCTACTGAGTATCGTATACTCACCCCTGCATGGTCTATGCCCGTACTACGTTGTGTTGGATGAAGATGAAAAATAGCACTGATCGAGGTGGATGCTTGTGGATCTGGACGGTACCTAGAGGCGGACAACATGGCGGGACGTACACGGAGTGGACGGCCAGACCCGAGGAGCTGAGGAAACTATCTCTACCCACCCTTCAGGTGGGATTTCCAGAGGACGAATCAGTGTCTCTGTATTAATTTATTGCTGTTGTACTTTCTTTTTAGTTGTATTGTACTTTCAGTTGGGTTTGTATAATGGCCCATTTAACTTTTAGCACTTACTTTCGTACTTAGTTTTACTTAGTTCTTACTTCACTTGCATACTCTATTGTGTTTGTTTACTTTATAAAGTCAATGTCTTCCCTTTTTCGGGATTAATGCCTTTGGTGCTAGTCGCCTGCCCCTGGCATATGGAAGGCGGGCTTGGGGTAGTCACGACATTGTCCCCGAGGATGGGTAATGACATTACATTTTCAATATCACCAAACACGCTATTATATATTCATAAAACATAAACTAAACCAAAAAAATACAAAACATAAAAATGTGTACATTAATGTTTACATAAAAATAGAACCCTTTCTTTAAATATATTATCAAGGTTATAGATATAATTTATTATATGAATTTAAACCATTAATAAAAAATAATAAAGAAAAATCCTTAGAAATTTCACATAATTCTCAATAACATATAGAATAACAAAATGGGGCTTTATAAATAACAATTAAAAGATTAAAATAGTTACTCATATCAATATATAATTTATAAAATGATCTAAACCTCACTACTATATGTCATACCAATATAATAACCATTTCAATCACCATAGGTATATTCTAAAATTCTTAACCATATATATGTTCTCTATTATTTTGTTATATGACAAAGTGGTTTCTAGATTTTTATGTTTCTTATAATCATCTTCATGACCCTATTTTAATAAAATTCCAAAAACAAAATAGTAATGATAATATAAAACATTTTAATATAGAAAAAATAACCCAAATATGTCTTCACTTATGAAACATTTTTCTCAAAATAACATGTTTTAATATCATTCTATGACTCCCCTATTAAATGCATGGTCATAAATTAGAATTTTTTCTATTAATTCATCAATACTAATAAGCTAAAACTCTATTAAATCTTTCATAATTTCCTCTTAATATAGTTTTATTTTCCAAATAATATCCCACAAATTCATATAGCCAGTTGATTAGTCTTAGGATCATTTATCATGCATCAATGTGATGATTATTTTAAATGTTTATCAATCCAATGGGGTAATTACGCATAGGTTTGTTTGTTAAAAAACCTCATCCACTTGCTTCTAACCAAAAATGAATATATTATTTAGAAAAACAACATGAACTCTATTTTATCCATAGTGTTCAGATGTTATACAATATGATAAATTATTCATTGTATTTTCAATATAATTATCTTATATTAATCTAAAAATAAAATATGAATTATTTTCATATAATTAAAAAAAATTATTCCATATATTTATCTATATCATTGATGTTGTGGTCAACCATAATTTATCAATCCTTAAATTATCTACAATAAGTATCTAAATACCTAAAATTTATACAACATTCCATTAATACCAATTGTGAATCCCTAAACTCATTCCCCTATATCTAGAACAATATACCCATTATTTACATACTATGTATTAAACCATGTGTAAAATCCTTGATATAACCAACCATAATTATAAAATAAATAACATTTATTTAATCTATAAAAATCATAGGATCATTTCATGTTTAGAGCATTATATATATATAAAACACAAAATAACTGAAAAGTCAAATGTTATATATATCAAACATATGTTTTATACCATTATATTTGAAAGTACTTAATATATAAAGAGTATTAAAAATAAGGCAAGATTTCTTTGAGATGTGTCATCCCTCAAGACAAATCGCACTGACTACATTACATTTTAACATAGGGAATTGAATCTTAAGAATTGGGTTAGTTAAAATTCATGTTAAGTGGATCGTATTTATAATGTTATAATAATCAAAATCATAGTGTACATAATATGATTGAAAAAAATAAAAAATAGTTTACTACTCAACACAAACTCAGATAATGACATAATCTTGATGATAAATGAAAAATGGTTATTAACAATAGTAATCGCATACTGATGGGTTGCATAATTTCATACATCAAAACATATTATCAGTGATTTTTTCCATTAATCTATAATGATCTGTGGATAATTATACAAAAAACTCATGATTACACACCTCGTAAGACTTGTACATGCATTGAGGGGATATAAAAAACAGGTCCATGTTAATTTCATATTTAAGACCAATGCATTCGCCATCTGAAACAAATAGTTATCGAATCTAGTTATCTAAGGAACATTTTTTTGATTAAAAACAAGGTAATATATATATGAAAAAATAGATATTTTTCAATATGAAATAAACATGATTATTTATTTAATAATCATCAATAATTCTTAAAATTTCTTCATGTCAACAAAAAGTGATCACATTACCATAAACCATTTTGATTATAGAATGTTGATGGTACAATAATTTCACAGTCAAGGATTTAGTAATCATTTATATGGAGTAAAAATGTATTAAATTCTTATTCATTTCCCCAACATAATAGAATAAAATTATTTATTGGTGAACATTATCCAATCTGAATTATAAATGTTATTATTTTCAGAAATTATAAAAGAATCAATATAATGATATAAAAACACTTGAATAACATGATTATAATATATCATAGTTAATAAGGGTTATGGTTTAAAAAATACATATACTTAGTGAAAAAAAAAAGAAAATATATAAGTGTGTTAACATAAATAAAAAAATACCTCCCAAATCAATTGTTAAAATCGTATAAAAATATGCGATCCAGAATTTAATTTTTGGATACCACAAGTTAAACCACCAAATGATCAATATGTTTAGTAAAAGATACCATGGTAAACATAATCCCAAAAATGTTAAAAAAAATTCAAAATTAAAATATAAATTGATGTGAAACAATAAAATGTCCTTGATAAAGCATTTTATCATTAACAAAAAATACAAATTCATTATGCTACTTAAAAAGGTTTATTTTAAATAGGGGAAATATATATTTTAAAAACAATTAAATTATATTGGATCTATTTTATTATCTCCCAAAAAATTCATAATTATTATGTTGTTGAAATAATGATAGGTTGAAAAAACATATTAATTTAAATGGAAATACCATTTTTCAATTTTAAAATTACCCTAGTTCAAAACACACAATTTTTAATGTTTAAAAAAATAAACTTTTTTATTAACCTTACAAAATAGTATTATAATGTATTATATAAAAAAATATTATTACTGGAAAACCTGTAAATATAAAATCATGTCATGGTTGAAATGTTATAATTTAATGAAATGAGAATTGATTTATCAATATACCTTATAAGAAACATAATCCATAAAGTATGAAACATTTTTAATGTAAATTATATGGTAAAAAATAAAATAATTTATATATTATGACATAACATAATAAATTGTAATAAGTTAGACAACATATGTGAAATATGTTCTTGAGAATAGAACAAAATTATTGAATAAGATTTTAGTTTCCAAAAATCCATAGTAATGGGGAAAAATTAATCTATTAATTATGGAAAATGATTTTTCTTGTAAGTCCCATGAGATATAATGATGATAATAAAAATAATTCAGTGGAATGTAAATACACAATACTAAAAAAACAAGGTGATCAAAACATATTATGTCTAAAATAATCGAAATTGAGACACTGAAACCCCTTAAATACATAGAAACATTCAAGAAAAACAACTTCATAGAGATTTATATAATTTGAACATAATTGATTATGATTAATACATATTTCATTATATGATATCTAAAATAGATAATATATGCACCACATAAATGGAATTGGGTTTATAAGTCAAATCAGTATCAATGAGTGAAGTTTCACATGAAAACACATACCTAAAATAACAAATTACCTCACAATGATATAAACTCCCATATATTTTAAATAACTATCTTGATAACTTATATTATAACCTAAATATAAAGATACCACAATTTTATATTTACTTTATAACTATATATAATAAATATATTTACTGAATATAGTTTATTTCCATTATTAATGTTTAGAACATTTTGTAACGTGTTCCAAATAGACATCATGTAGAAAAAATTCATTAGAAAAATGTTTTCCTAAGTTGATCATTAATTATTAAATAAAATAGAATACTCAGTTTTCAATAATTATTTCCTAATTATACTTTTTATTTCATTAAATTCATGAATAAGGATTTTGAAAATGGAAATCTTGATGAACATGTTTATTTTTTTAAGGATAATAATGTGATATATTAATAAATATTTATAATATAATAAAATTTAAAAATCATTAATAATTTAAACAATATCATTATTAAATGATGTTACTATTATATGATATTCCATACTCATATATGATATAGTTTTTATGACATCATTAACCCAGGCGGTTAAGTCAAAACATATGGTAACAAGATATAATAATTTTATGACTAATGGGATATATAAATATAATGATAATTTTACATATACAGAAACATAAAAATTTTATCAACATAATATAACCTCATTAAATCAATTATAGGAAATATCAATTATGTAAAGTGATGAAAAATGAAATTTGTTATTAGTGGTGGAGGTATTCCACACATGTGCACAAATAATTATTCAATTTCCCATAGATTTCACAAAGTGATAAGATATTAAAAATAATCCCAAAATAATTATATTTATGTTTTATAAAACATATTTATTCATAAAATAAATTCTTGATCAATTCATGAGAGGAAGTGATAAAAATTGGACCACATTGCATTGTTAGTGTTGTAGTCCTCATGTACAGAATATCATTGAATATGTTTTTCTTTGGAGGGTGTAATGGATTGAAAAAATTATTTTAATTAATATAATTTAATTTTAGTATGCTGAATATTATTATATCTTGATATTAGAAACTTCCTGTAAAGGTCATGATAGAAAACATTATGAAGGAAAGACAAAATATAAGTGGATAGTCACCTCACTAATTTAATTTTTTTTCTAGGAATCCTTCTTTGAAATAATGGACTTATGGTAACTAATTATCACCATAGTATTTTTAATGCTATATAGGGTTCTATGAGTATAAACCTGTAATATCTTAAATTTCTTATTTACTGTGATGGAAGTTATTTCAATGGATAAAGTGTTACATTTCTATAACTTATAGGAATGGAACTCTTGAAATAACCCTCATCATTTGTAATTTTCTGATATTACTATTCCAATGATAGTGGATCTAAAATGAAAAAAAGAGGTTATGAATGAGAGTTTGGTTTGGGAAAAACGTATCAAACTCTTTTGGAAGTAATATATGAATATTTTAGGGAATTTTATTTTATATTTTTATTTATTATCCCAATTTACCTTTAAATTGGTAAATTAATTAATATAATTTATAATTATTATTAATGAGAAATTTATATTTAACTCCTTAATGAAGTTGAATGATATGATTATAAAATTGGGTTATTGTTTTTTTAATATATGTTTTATGAAGTAAATTTCATGATTATTAAACATAAAATGAACAAATCGTTTGTTCAAGAAGTTTTTTTGAAGCATAAAATATTGGTGTAATGAATTCTTATTAAAATTTTCAATTATAATGAGAAAATTGGTTTATTATATAAGATTAAATGGTATAAGGAATTTATAGGAATCCAAAACCAAATGTCACATCTAAAATACTTGATTCAATGAATGACTGAAAATGGGTTTTATTAAAGAAATATTTTATATTTTTTCTAAAGAAGTTAGACATATAATTAATAAGTATGAATAATATTTTAAAATTAATATTATTATTCCATGATTTGTATTTGATAACATAAAAAGTATAGTAAACATCAAGTATATGTTTACATAATGAAGAAATCATCGAAAATTTGATTTTCAAAAAAAATCATATTTTTCGACATAATATTAATATTTATATGAAAATGAAAAAAAATTTATGTTAAGATAATATTTTAATTTTTATAAAGTAATTTTAAGACCTTTTGAAATAAAAATTTATAAATTTATAAATTAATTTTTCAATAAAATCATTACAAGTAATGTGATAAAATATTATAGGAAAATACTTTTTTGGATTACAAACCATTATCATTCTTATTTCTGAACAATTTCAAAATAAATTAATTTTTAAAAATTATTAATATCATTAATAATTTGTCATTATTAATCATACATTCCATGAAATGTAAACTAATATTTCATAAAAAAATTACATACAAAAATAGTTTTCTAACCAATAAAAAAATCTTATCTATCATTATAATTAAACTAATTAAATTTTCTTCATATAAAAAGTGGGCATTATTATATTTATAAATTTTTTCAAATTATTTTTAATATTATAAATTTCAACTAATTCAATGGATTATTATTAAAAGTAAAAGATAAATATTTCAATTTTTAAAAAATATATCATGATTTCATTTATATATTTTGTCCCATAGGGATAAAGTTGTCAAATATATTTTCCTTTTTAAAGATAATCATATATGATGATTATGGGGTGTTACACCGTTACATTTTCATAGACAAGAATTATCATACTCTCTCCATCTAGGTAACATGTGAAAACTTTTCATCATCACATATTCCCTCCTTACACAAAAAACAAAATTTACTCATTTTCACTTAATCATATCTATTTAAACTATTCCATAACAACCACATAGCTCTGATGGAATATTTATATTTTTACCAAGAAAAGCCATCCCAAATTTTTTCATTTTCAATTTGGCCAAATTCCATATTCATAAAATTGAACTATAATTATTTCCTAGTAAACTCCTAAAAACTCCCAAGATCATTATGAGATTAAAAATATGATTTCAAGTGATTTATCTATAAATACTCATCATGAAAGGCCCAGTCTGTAAAATAGTTTTTATCATATATTTTATCCCAAATTACAACTACCTTCGTAATTGTTGAAACTAATAAAGTTTCATCGGAATCAGTATCTTCTTATATTACTTTTATATCCCCATGATCTTACACTATTCCACACACTTCATCATTACATTATTTCTAATTTTCATTATTTTATCCTACTAAATAAACTCTTTAGATTTTTAAATGTAATTGATTTCAACTACCATTACATCGATGATTTTAATAATACTCTAAAAAAATCTATAGTAGATTTAATATTACTTCATTTTTGGATGAGTACTCTTGAAAAATTTCATCATCACCAAAATAGTACAACCATTGATTATTATTTTTATTTATAATAAAATATTTACATTTTATGAATCAAATGTAATAGGGTGTTAGATTTTTCCGATACCAAATATCATAGGGGTTCTCCACCTCATTCATGAATGATAGAGCTATGTTCGAGATTAATATGGATACAATAATATAATCCTTATAATATATCCATATTATATTATTTTATATAGGAATTTTCTAAGATGTATTTATAGCGACCCTAACCTTTTACACATAACATTACAAGATTTTATGCATTGTTATACATTAGAATAAAAACCAAGGATCACAATGTATAGTTTCTTTAAAGACTTGGTAAATAAAATTTAAAATATAGGACCAAAAAATACTTCTTTATTTAATATTTTTAAATACATACAAACATCATTTATGACCATAAATATTCAAAGGGAAACCTTGGGGTAAATGTAATGAAGGGATGAGATAAAATACAAGTATGGGAAAATCAGAGTAATAAAACTTTTACACATGGGTTAGAAGGCATGGCACAATGAAAATAAATGGCATTGAAAACATGGAATCATAACACATAAACATTAGATCATATAAACATTGATAAATAGTAATTTTTAGGAAATATTAATATTTAATTCATATTGTGTAAAGGCTCGTTGCACATAAAGGAGTACCAGTCAAGGTTAACTACAAAGACGGTTGCACATGGTAGCACAATTCAAGGCTAAACGCCAAGACCGTTGCACATAACATCTCAAGAGACTAATCATTAACCAGTGTATTGGAGTTATATCTATGAACACTAATTTTAAAATGTTCATCAATACTATTTCCACATATATAATCATACATAAACCATCATAAACATATGGTCACCCCTGGAAAAAATGGGTATCATAATCATGTCATAAAGCATAATTAATGTGCATATCAAAATGTGTCCATGAATGAAAGTAATTAGAACACACATGGAAATTCATAAGCTAAAATAGGATTATGTCATGGTATGTGTTTTCAAACATAAGTGACAACATGTGAAAAGAGTATCTAATAATTTTTAGTGTTAATACATTTTAGTGTGGTTTTAAGGAAAATACTAAAAAAATTAAAATAGAAAAAGGAATAATATTTTTTTAAAACCATAAGTGATTCAAGAATGTTTTCATAATAAAACTCTAGTTTTATAAAATATGGTGGATTAAAAAATATGCTAGAGTTCACTTGAAATTGGTCATGGTTTTGGAAAGTTCCATTAAAATGTGTGTTCTTATCAGAAAGTCTGGAGGAGGGAATCATTTAAAAATTTGTATATACCTGAAAGGTAATTATGAATGGATATTGACAAATGATTTTGGATTTTACACAAAGAATTTATAATATGTACTTAAACTGAGTAGATAACTTCATTTGGGTAGAATGAAAGATAGAGAAACCCCAAGGAATAAAGGAGGTTTGGGTATAATTTAATACAGAATATCAGCATGGAATTGAGGGTACATTAGAGGGATTACTAATTGATAAAGGGGTTTCTATTATTTTATAAATAATTAGGATATTATGTGATATGTGAGAAATCATAGCCCATAATTAGTAACAATGCATAAAATTACATGACATAGGGGATATTCTTGAATAAATGTGAGAAAAGAAAATATCTCTTACCTTAAGACTGATGTTGTTCATCACTTGATCTTAATGACCTGAATAATAATATTAGGATCATTAATTAATAATAACATAACCTATATTACATTCAATAGATTTTTTATAACCTTTTTAAATTAATTCTTGGACTTTTTTATCGGTTAAGAGAGTCGATTTAATTATATGGGTCTGTTTGATTCATGTTTGCATTAATTATAAACATGAACATAAAATTGTGTTAAATGAGGAGGGTTATTCAGAATTGGAGTTATATATTATAATTTGACACCAATAAGTTTACATGGTTTTAAAATTCATATTTTTATTATGAGTGATGTTGAATCATTATATAAGTCATTAATGATAAACTCTGGGATTAATTGGGTGATTGGGTTCGCAATTAACCTGTTTTGTATTATTATTTTACATAAAAATGTGAAAAAGTATTCCAAAACATAAAATAAGATAGAATAAATGTTTAATAGTTTGGTTCGACCATAAAAATAGTTTCATGACTATAATTCAATATGGTAATTTAAATTGATAGCTTGTCATCCTTGAATGTGATAAATTAACATATCTTGAATAGTGTTTTAATATATTTTGTATAAAAGGGGGAAAGAAGATTTGATAATTAATTATCTAATTACCTTAACAAAATTATTGTAAATTCATGGTATTTTAGTTTACATTCTATTTGGATGAAGAGAGTTTAGGAATGAAAATATAACAAATGAATATGAAAATAATGAAGGAATATAAAAGAAGAATTTACCTCTTGATTTAATGTTCCTTGAGAGCCTCATAAAAAGATAGGATTTGGTATTTTAAGTTGAAAATGGATGATAAGTGTGAGGTAAGAGATTGGGGATAAATTTGGGAAGCTTTTAGGGAAGGCACAAGGCTTGGGAGGGAAGATAATAACAGGGGAGTGTGGTTGGTTTTTATAGTGGAGGGGAGGAGGGTTTTCTTAATATTTCAATCATTAGTTTATTATTTTATTCATAAGACAAGAAATAGTAATGATTATGTGCCAAAAATTTTAATAAGTGCATATGAGTTAGAAACAATGAATATTTACATCATCCATGACACAAGCATGATGCATAATTTTAGTTTTTATCATTTATTATGAATTATAGTATTTTATTATTCATCAAAAATTCAAATATTTAAGAAAAAACCCAAAAATTCATCATATCCATTTTTTGATATGTATAATCCAAAAATAAAATTAATTTTTTCAAAAATTATTTTCTGAATATTATTAATTTAATTTTTTTTATAATCATAATTTATTTGAAAAGTATAGATTTTAAAACTATAATTGATATTATAATGCTTTCAAAAATTACATAAGGTCTTATAAAATTATCTTGAAACCTGAAGAAATAAAACTGTAAATTTATGAGCACATTTTTTTTAAATACATTTTTTAAATATTAATTATTTAATTGTATTTAATTATTCATAAGGTTGGGTTACTATTCGTAAAAAAATTAGGTTTGTCTTATCAGACTCCAAACATGTTACTGATCATAACTGTGTATGTCAGATTTTTGAAATTCAAAACATATAAGTGACAAAATTATTTGTAAAGGTGACATTGTACTTAGAAGTTCTCTACGTTGTGATTTCATGTGATTATATGACTTAATTATAAGAAGATAATTTCCATTGATAAAATGTTGGGTCATTACATTATTCCCCCCTTATGAAATTTTGTCCTCGAAATTTCATTTTACATTCTAAGCCATAAACATGTGGAGGAACTATTTCTTCATTACCTCCTCTAGTTCCCATGTTCCCTCTTCTTAGTTATGGTTCTACCACAGTAATCTGACTGGGTGAGCAGTCTTGTTATGTATAACTTTATCTCTATGATCCAATAATGTCACTGGATGGTCCTCATAATAATGATAATTCTCCAATTGTACCACCTCTAAAGAGAGTACATGTGAAGGTTCTGATATGTAATTTCTTAATAGGGATACATGAAATACATCATGTACTTTGGACGTAGTAGGTGGATGTTCCAGTCGATAGGATATAACCATAACATGGTTAAGAATCTCAAATGGGCCTATGTACCTAGGATTTAACAATCTTTATTCCAAAACCTTGTGACTTTCTTCTCATGAGATAAGAACAGAAATAAAATGTCTCCAACATTGAACTCAATGTCTCATCAACAATTGTTTGCATAACTCTTTTGTCTACATTGGGCTACAATGATATGATATTGAATATTTTTCACCATCTCCACCATTTTCCTGAAAATTTAAGGTCCTATCAAGTTATTCTTACTTACTTCATCTCAACAAACAAGTGTTCTGGACCTTTTCCCAAAATGGGATTCGTATGGTTCCATTCGGATGCTCGAGTGGAAACTATTATTGTAAGATATTTTTACCAGTGTAATATATTGGTATCAACATCCATTGAAGTCCCTTGAACAATCCCCCAACATTTATTCTAGTGTTTGAATAGTTTTCTTAGACTACACATCAGTTTGAGGTTGATAGATCGTACAGAAGTTCTGTTTTGTGCTTAGAGCATGATGAATGCCTTCCCAGAACATCAAGGTGAATCTCGGATCACCATTAGATACAATAGATAGTGTTACTACACTAAACCGTACCACATATTTGATATATATCTATGAATATTAATCCAATGAGATTTCCTCCCAAATTATGATAAAGTGAACGATCCTTTTAAGGTGATACATAATGAACCATATAGATTTATTCCTCTAGAAGTCCTTAGAATTCTAGTGACAAAGATCATGGGGATGTTCTCACACATCCATGTTGGTATGGGTAGTGGTTGTATGATACCCTTAGACTTTTTTCTTTCATCCTTCACTTGTTGATATATCAAGAACATTGATGTATATTCAGTAATCTTCATTATCATATTGTACAACCGAATGTTCGCTCAGAGATCTCAATACATCTTTGTTCTCCCTAGGTGAATAGAGAAGTTTGAGATATGTGCATCATTAAAAATATTCTTCTTTATCTCTGGATCAGATGGTATAGAAAATCTTGACACAAATATTACAACCCATTCTTCATATGTCATGAAATCAGTGGATTTTCCATTTTTAATGGCTTTCACCCTTTTCAAAATTTCTACAATTTTTCTTTGGGAATCATTCATTTTCTCCATGAGGGATGATAGAGAAATAATTTATGAAAGGATTGATGATGATCCTACCATAATGATTATCATTTAAATCCTCTATAAATTTATGAAAATCAGATCCTTCTCAACTATCATCATTGATAAAGATGCTAGATCCTTTCTAATGAGATCATCGTCCACCTTATTTCCCATTCCAGGATGGTAGTGGATTGAGCAGTCATCATCCTTGAGGATCTCTAACCATCTTCACTGGCACATAATAATAATTTTTTTATGAAAATATATTTGATACTCTGGTGAACATTATATATCTCACACTTCTCCTAGTATAGATAATGTCTCCAGATTTGTTACGCAAAGATCTCTTCTACTAACTCCAGATCATGCATAGTAATGTTTTTCTCTAGGATTTTGAACTTCCGTGAGTAGTAGGCTATCACGTTATCAATTTTCATCTACAAAATGGCCAAGAAATACTTTTAAGCATCATTTTACACCAAAAATACTACTCTATTTGTTGGGAGTGTCTGTATTGGTGTAGTGATTAACCTCTTTTTCAACTAATTAAAACTGTCTTCACATTACTTTCTCCAGAAAATCATTACTCCCTTCTGTGTAACCTTGGTAATTCAGTTTTAAACACATGAAAAGTTATTCCAGAATCATCAATAATACCCGACTAGACCTAGAAAGCTGCATATCATTATTACAGATGTTTTCTTAGGCCACTCTTCAATTACCTTTGTCTTGGAAGGGTGCACAAATATCCCTCAGTTGGTGATAACATTCCCCATGAATGATACTTCCTCCATCAAAAACTCACATTTACTATACATTTCATACATATTCTCCCTTCATAAATTCTATAACACAGTATAAAAATTATCCTCATGTTTCTTCATTATCATGGAGTATATCATAATATCATCGATAAAGACTACCACTAAATTTTTAAGATAATATCTAAATATTATATTCATTAAATAGATTAAAATTGTTGGGGCATTGTTGAGTCCCAATGGTATCAGTATGAACTCATGGTGTTCATACCTTGTTCAAAAGTTAGTCTTGGTAATATCTTCCTTACTAACCATTAATAGGTGATATCCCAACCAAAGAACCACCTTAGATAAATAAATGGCCAAACAAATTTTATTAAACAATTAATCTATCTTTATAAGGGGATAGATTTTCTTTATCATGATTTTATTGAGATCCTAATAATAAATTCATAGGTGTATTGATTCGACCTTCTTCTTGACAAAGAGGACCGGAACACCCCACGCTGAATCAATTAGGCGTATAAAACCCCTCTCCAGATTCTTCTGCAACTACTTCTTCAACTCTTTCATATCTAAAGTTTCTATTCTATATGGTTTCATTGGTATAGGAGGATATCAAGGATCACATTCAATTGAGAACTCAACCTATCGATCATGTGGAAAACCGAGGAAATCTTCATGGAATATATCAGTGTAATCCCTCATGATGGGAATGTCCTCAAGCATGATTCTCTCCCTTATCTTCATCATTTGAGCTAGGTAATCTCAAACGTAAGGAATTTTTATCCACACTACAGACAATGATTCTAAAGGAGATTCATCATCCTCATTACACTTGTAGAGAATTAGAGGATGCTTCAAGATGTGAATAGTGATCTACCTTTCTTGATAGTTGATGTTGGATTTGTATAAAAATAGCCAACCTGTTCACATGATTGAGTCAAACTCCAATAAATGAAGTATGGAGAGATTTATTAGGAGGCTTAGACCACATATCTCCACCAAAGAGGAGTTATAAACCATGGATGCAATAATTTCCCCATTCTATGATCTCACAGATATCATATCCTTTAAATTATTTGGTGGAAATTGAATAGTTCTACTAAACATGAATGATATGATAAAATCAGTTGAACTAGAAACAAATAGTATGTTCATTTTTCTTGAATGATAACTATAATACATGTCTACACATCATTATTATGCTCTACCTCAGTAGTAGTGATAACATAATCCCTTCCTTGTTGCCTTAGAGGTTGTTTTCGATTACCTTCGACAACCCTTAGCATAGGAAAGTTGTTCGCATAATTACCATGATCTTTACTATTGTAACACTACACAATGGGATGAGTGTTAATCTGAACCTTCCTTTGTTCTTCCACAATAGTCCACTTTTTCATATCTCATAGGAAATTATTAGCCAAATGTCTCATCGTTCCACATTTGAAGAAATTCCTTGTTCCCATTAGATAGTTTCCAACAAGCTTCTTCCAACATTTTTTACATGTGGGATGATAGGGCTTCTCTTCCCTCATAGAATTTATTTACAGATCCACACACATTATATTCCATTTTCTTCATTTTTCCATGGGCCCATGATACCACTGAAAGTCTCAGATCTCTATTTCAACACTATGGGCACAACATAAAATATCCTCAATACTATTGAATTCTCAAATCACCAATGATTTTTAGAGACTTGTCTTTAGTCTGCTAAAGAAGTGATCCACCATGATTTCTATTTTCATAAAAAAGCTAAAGGTGTACCCTGAAATCATTTTAATATTTGATTCATTGTCCCCGATTGACACATCTTCATTGTTCTTGATTCTGAGGAAATCTCTTTTCATCTTGAGATGGTGGGTTCGAAGAAAATATTTATTTAAAAAACATTCTCCGGAAATAATCCCAATCCATGGATTCAATTTCCTCATAGGGATTAATATTCTTAATCATTTCCACCAAAAATCAGTTTCCACGTCAAATAGATAGTTCACTATTACAACATTCTCTTCTTTTGAGCATTGGTGGATAGGGAATATCTATTCAATGGAGGTAATCCACCGTTCTATGAGGAGGGGATCAGAATATCCACAAAAAATTGGAGTACATTGACAAATGAAGGATTCAATGGAAACTTGTTGTTTTTCTGGAGGAAAAGGCTCTTCCACATGATTCATGTTAGTATTTATAATATGATCCAGTTGAGAAAGTACTATCGTTAGGTTTTGAGCACCCATTCTGATCATATCAGGCTTATCAATAGGTAAATATTAGCATTCCCTATCACATTTATTGTTGTCACATGATCATCTATTTCCTTCCATTATCTAAGAAAAATAACATACAATTAGTGGTATTTAATACATATCTATTTAGCATAAAAAGGATAATTTGAACATAACAGGATAAACTTATGAAGGATAAGTATATCCAAACCTGTGATTCCCTATCTATCAATATAGTTTATCCTTAATATATTTCATAAAATATATTTATATGGGATTTTTTCATTCCCTAAATAATGGTTTTTACCAATATTATGGATTCACCAAGGCATATCCCCCAGGAGTGTCAAAAAAAGAGTGCAGTAAGGCTTGTATTCATGCACCACTTCTCATTTGAGTCTAGCTCAATGTGGTTTTTTTGGGTTTTACACCTAGATACATCTATTCCAGAGCCACCTCAACCAATTTGTGTCCAGAACTGGATTTATTTTACTGATAAACCACTTAATCTAAACTTCCCAAAATTTTGGGGTGTTTTTATATACTTAGAATCATACTTAAGGTTCATACTAATGTTTTGTATTCCTAATCTCTAAAAATAACTATACCATCATTAGATACCAACTATAGGGACCTAATCCTTTTACACATAACAATACATTATTCTAGGCATAATTATACAGAAGAATTCAATCCAAGGATCTTGAGATCTAGTGTCTTTAAAAATTAGGTATATAAAATTGAAAACATAAGACTAAAGAAACGCTGCATTATTTATACTTCATAAAGGGATCCAAAATTCATATTATCCCTTACATCTTCAATTGGTACCCTAGGGATAACATGAATGAAGTGATGAGATTAAATCCTAGTAAAAGAAAAATAATAGTAATAAAACTTTAACACGTGGGTTAGAAGGAATCACATAATGATAATAAAAGGCAGGGAACACATGGAATCATAGTACAAAAACTTGGTTTCATATAAAAATGAATTCATAGTAATGTGGAATGAAAATAAATCATGACATTAGTATGTTTCAAGGCTCTTTAGACATGGATGAGCACAATTAACGGTTAACCACTAAGACAGTTGTACACGGTTATAGGAGTCAAGGATAACCGCCAAGACCGTTTCACATAATGTATCATGAGAAAAAACATTAACCAATTCATTGGAGAACTATATGGGCACACCTATCTTGAAATTTTCATGAATATTATTTCCATGTATATAATCATACATAAAAAATCATAAACATAAGGGAACATGTCAAAATAAATGGGTATATAATCATGTCATAACGAAAATTAAATGGGTGTATCAGAATAGTGTCCATGAATGAAAGGAATTATAACATATATGGACATTAATAAGATAAAATATTCCTATATAATGGTAATTGATTTAAAATATAATTTACAACTTGTGAAAATAGTATTTAATAATTTTTTTCATTAAAACATTTTAGGGTAGTTTTAAGGAAAACACTAACAAGAATTTAAAATAGGAAAAGGAATTAACTTTTATAAAAAACCAGAAGTGATACAAGATTGTTTTCAAAATAAAAATTATATATATATTATATATAAATAGTTGTGGTTTAAAACATTTGTAATATTTCACTTGAAATTGGGTATGAATTTGGGAAGTTCCCTCAAAACAGGTTTTCTTATTAGAAAGTATTAAGGAGAGAATCAATTAAAACATGTATATCCCTGAAATAGAATGATGAATTGATAATTAATCATGATTCTGTTTAGTATAGACATCATTTATAATATTTACATAAATATAGTAGATAACTTCATTTGTGTACAAATAAATATAGAGCAACATAAATGAATAACGGTGGTTCGGGTAGAATCCCTAACGGAATATCGGCATAGTATCGAGATTACATAGGTGAGATTAATGAGATAGAAATGGGTTTCTATTCATTTAAAAATCATGAGAGAAGTATGGAGATGTTTAAAATCATAACCCATCATTATAAAATAAAAATAAAATGACATTAAATAGAGGAAATTTTTGAACAAATGTGAGAAATAGAGGATCCCTTGCCTTAAGACCAATGTCATTCTTCACAAGATCTTAATGACCTGAATAATCAAATTAGGTTAATTATTTAATAATTACAGAACCTCTATTACATTTAATATATTTATTATGACCATTAATTTTCATTCATTGCATTTTTTATGGGTTAAGAGGTTCAATTTCATTGTACAAGTCTATTTCATTCATGTTTGTTTTACTTATATACATGAATAGATAGTCATTTAAGATGAAGAGGGTTTTCCAGAATTGGGGTTATATTTAATTATTTAACATCCACAAGGTAACATTTTTTTCAAATTTATTAGGTTTTTTGAAGTTGTGGGGAATCATTATATATAAAACATTAACGATAAAATCTTGGATTAATTAGGTGATTTTTTCTCACAATGAACATGTTTTGTATTATTATTTTACATCATGTATGAAAAAGGACTCAAGAACATCACATAATTTAAAATAAATGTTCAATAGTCTTGTCCAACTAGAAAAATTGTTTTATGACCATAATTGATGATGGTAATAAAAATTGATAACCTATCATCCTTGAATGTGATAAATTAACACATCTCAGATTGTGTTTTCATTTCTTTTGTATAAAATGGGAAAAGGAGATATGATAATGAATTATCCCATTAGAATGATAAAATTAAAGTACATGTATGTTATTCATGTTTTCAAACCATTTGGGGGAAGAAATGTTTGGAAATAAATAATAACAAAGGAACATGAAAAAAATGAATGAAACGATAAGTGGAATATACCTCTAGATTTAATTGTCCTTGAGAGCCTCTTAAGGGGATAGGATTTGGTCTTTTTAAGAGACCAGGCTATTATGTACATTGTAAAGGAGAATGGGTAGATAATTTGGAATAATTTATCGAAGGAACAAGGCTTGAGATGAGTGTTGATAATATTTATTTGTGGGTGGTTTTAGAGTGGTGGGAAGGAGAGTTTTCTTAATATTTTAATCAGATGGTTGTTATTTTTCAATAAGACAAGTGAAAGTAATGATTTCATGACCATAAATAGTAATATTTGAATTATTGTTCTATCCAATGGACATTTACATCCTCCATGACTCAAGCAGGATACGGAAATTCATGTTTTAGCATTTATCTTTAATTATCGCATTTTACTATCCATAAATTTTTAATTTTTTTAGAAAAATCACAAAAATTCACACTACCCATTTTTCAACATGTAAAATCCAAAAAAGAAATCTATTTCTCAAAAAAAATCTAACTAGGATTAATTTAATTTATAAAAAAAATCATAATTAACATAAAAATTACATATTTTGAAACTATAATTGATTTTATAATGCTTTCAAAAATTAAATAAGTTCATACAAAATTATCTTATAACCCAAAAAATTGAAAATTGGTGAACTAATTTTAGGGAAATACATTTTCTTTTAAATTAAATAATAAATTCGGTTTAATTATTTTTGACTTATTAAAATACCAATACTTTTACTATGGTCATATTTTCACTTAAAAGATGCCTAAATTTCATTCATACATTCATGGTTGAGGTAACTATTCTTTTGGAATATTTTCTATTAATAATGGTCATATTACTATTCATAAGGGTAGGTTACCAATCATAATGTTTGGATACTAGTCAAAAATTATGTTTCAATTATTAAACTACATAAATCTCACTGATCGCAACCGTTTATGTCAGATTTTCCAAATTCAAAACACATAAGTGACAATATTATGTTTAAAGACCACATAATACCTAATAGTTTATTTTTTGTCCGTACATGTGATTATATGACATAATTATAAGAAGTAAATTTCAATTGATAAAACATTGGGTCCTTACAGAAATAAAGTAAATTTATTTCCTCCCCTAATTGATTAATTTCGTTGATGAGATTCCACCACCGCCAGCTTATATCTTATTTCATGGTATTTATGGAACCCTTTTACAATTTTACTATTATATATCATACCATTTTATTACTATAACATAAAAAAATTAATAATTAATTTTCTCCCCTATAATTTATTAAATTTTGACACACATGAACCAAAAATATTTCTAAAATAATAACCATCACCAATTATATCCATATGTAATCATCAATGAAAATGAAATACTATATTTTACTCAATTTTGGATTTGGATTTCACCATCCCATAGACATACCCATGTAATATCTCAAGAAATCAACTTTAAATCATCAATTTTGGAAGGTATTTCTTATGAAAAAATTTCCCTTTTAAAATATATCCCACATGTGACTGTGATATTAGGAATGTATAGGGGTGTCTGAAGTTATATTATTTTAATCTATTAATCCCAATATTATTTCCCTTATTTTTCCATAATGATTTTGAAATAATTAATTCTATACCTTATTAAATTAGATGAATCTCTCATCATCTCCTTTACAGAGAAAATAATTTCCTTTATTGTTCCTTATTTTTTAAAATGTATACCCATTTCTTCATTTTTGGAAGAAATGCTTCTTAGTAAACATAATTTGAACACCCATATGACATAATTGACTTATACCAAGTAGTTTTTTAAAACATAATTCCACAAATAATACATATATGCTCCCAAAATCAATTACATGTATCTTATCCTTCCCAACGATGATCATTTGTATATACTCATCATTTTCCATATATGAAAACATCATCGATTTCATATTTCTTCCCCATGACCTAGTATTTATTATCCACTATGCTGTATGTGAACCCAGAACTTATGATACTTGTACCAGATCTATCCATCAATATCAATTAAATATTAGAAATTATGGTCTTCTTTATCCTAATATTCTTGACCGAAATGTATGAAATAATTTTGATTCATGATGAAGAACAATTTTTGCTATAGGATCCCCACCTTCAACATTTTATTGTAATGAAAAGAATATTTCTAATATTTTAATAATTATCTATTACATATCATAAAAATATGTTAAAATCTTTTTTTCGACATGGTTAGATTTATTTTTTACTTTAGATGAATAATAATTTTACTTGAACAAAAATCCTTCTCACCAGAATCAATAACTATTAAAACCATATAAAAACATATGAATTTCAAATTTAAAATGTGTTTTGTGTTTTTCAATAAAATATCAATTATCTATGAATAAATCTAATTTTGTATTCCCCATAATTCCAATAAAATATAAAACACCTTTTTTTACTTATTTACACTATTTATAACATCAATATTTATCATTTCAGTGTTTTGATGTTAAATGTTTTTGGGGGAGTTAATTCTTATGATTTTGTATCCACAATCACTACAATTATTTTTTTATCTTGTTTCAATAATCATTTTCATATTTCACAAATGTGATATACTTATGGGATGGTAATGATTTTTTTAGGGGGAACCATTCCAATAACATTAGTGGTCGGTAAAATCAAACTCCCTAACTTCATAGCATGAAAACATAGTCTTTCTTATTAACAAAACATCATCCTACACATATTGTCCTATTTTTAAAACAAATTATTTCTTATTAATCTATAATTTAATGGTTTTAATAAATATATAATAATTATCATGGCATGTTCTTTAACATTCAGGCCCAACTCAACTTCATCCATTGGGCTTTCAAAATATCCATATTTAGGATTTTCAATATCTACATTAAATAGTAATAGCAATTATTCATGTTTCTATATATAATGTTTAGCTTCATGTGAAAAAAAATTATATAAATTATTTTATCCCACAATGTATAAATTTATTCAACAGAGTCCTCATATTTAGGTTTAAGAACAACTCTTCCCTTGACTGTAATATATTCATCATATAAATTATACACTTACTTCTTCTTTACAAAAGCCACATGTACTAATTCCCTATGGTATCTAGTTTCTTGTACCACACATTCATAAATTTAATTAAGTCTATCATCTTATGTTATTTTTAGTTTCCTCCTCTTGATTAATTTCTTTTATAGTTTCCCTTTTTCATTTAGTAAATTGAATAGTGTTATAAAGGGTTCTTCTTTCTCATCATCTATATGAATATTCGTTATAAAAATATATGTAATATAATCAAAATGTAAACATAAATAAATAATGGTATAATGACATTGAATTTTAATCTTCACTTTTTATATTATTTTACTGAAAATTTTTCATCCTAATAACTTCCTCATCCTCATCATATTCTCTCAATGAGAGATTATTTTTATATTTTAATGTTATATCTTGTGAATTTTCTATTTTAATATACTCATTATCATTGTTCCACTTTCAATATTCCATTTTAATGTTATATTTGATGATCAAATCACTTATTTTGGGTCTTTATCATCATGTTATTAATGATTTTACTTGATGAATAGAGGTAATATTGATTTTAATTTAATAAAAACAATTATTTTTATATAGACCTCTCTACGTCAATGTATGTCTTCCCAAAGAGGAATGACCAAATTTGAGAACACGCTAACTAACTTATTTAGGTAAACTCAAGGTTATTAATATTTTATCAAAAATAATTGCATCATTTAGTCTTAAAATTTTCATAATTATTCCTAATGTTGAGAGTATTTTCCCCCAAAATAAGTGAGGTTTTGTTTAACATCACATTTGAAAATATTTTGTTATTAAATTTAATCCCATGCCCATTGATCACTATTTTATTAGTGTTCATGTCATAATGATCAATTTTAACATACATCCCCAATAACCATGATAGATTTTATTCTATTAATCACTTATAGGTAAAACTTCATTCCAAATAACTGATAATATAGTCACATTTTGTTTTTCTATAACTGTTTTTTATGATATTAAATAAATTAAATTAAATTCTGATAAATAAATTCCTCAAAAAATTTCAAATAATGGGAAACTTTTCAAAAACAATTATCTGTAATAAAAAATTTTATTCAAAAATAATTATTATTCAATGGGAGGGTGAATCAAGGTATGATAATTTGAAAAAATCCCTATTCTAAATTCATAATTTATAATTTCTTAGAACAATTTTTTATTCATTATAAGATATATGATATTAAAAGACAATTAAAATAGAGACATGTTGTATTTTAACATGGTTGTCCCAAATGAGTTACGCTATTGGGCATGCATGAAGGTTCACCATTACACATGAATTAAGAAATCTCAAGGATATTGAATACAAGTTTTAGGACTGGTTCCACAAACAATCTTGGATCACTAAAATGTGTAAATGGAATGGTCATTATTCCCCAACACTTGGTATAAACATTTCCTCACCTAGTCCCTCGACCTCTACCATCAGCTTCCATGAACTAAGAGTTTTGTAACAATGTTGTTGGTTTATTATTAAGATGGAGTGTATTGTATTTGGATAAAATCATTTAAAATTCTAATTAGTGGCCTCCTATAACACTTATAATCTTATTATTCTTTTCAATATGATTTTGGAATGACCTGAATAATTTTCTATATTTTTCATCATTTTAGATACAATACTATCCATTTTTCTCTCTATCACTCTTTAATAGTTCAATATGCACACTTCTATTATGACATACATTTCTTATTTTATAAAAAAATAATTTTATTGTTATTCATAAACAACACCAATCATTTATAAGGACCATTATATTAATAATTATATAGTTTAAGTATCTATTTTTATACAAGAAATGTATTCTTCCAATTATTTAAATTAACCATTTCACAAGGCCTTTATTATCTAGAAAATAATAATCCAACTAATTCCAAAATCATGTATTTAAAAATACACTAAAACAGTCCATGTTGTGCCTTTTGTGTATTGATAGACTTTTTATGAGGTGTTTAATGAAAATAGAAGATTTGTATAACCATTCACAATATCTATTAGACAAATGAAATATTATCACATGAACAGCCATTAAATTTTGTCATGATTATATAAAATATACTCTAGAAACTATAATAGTACTAATTTATTATTAATAAATATGTCATATTTGATACTCATTCCACTAGTAATAATATTCAAAAAATTCAAAAAATTAATCTTGTTACATCACTAATGAATTATATATTAGTCCACCCATGGATGGATATATTTATGATGGATATATTGAGAACCATTATATCAAGATCACATATGTTGTGAACTACTAAATCTTGAACCCTAAGTTTTGGAAAATCTAGGATGGGAACCCATACATCGAAAAAATTACTACTGGAACCCCAAAATTCCTTTGTAAAAAAATATTATCTTCTATCTTCCTGATTCAAAACATAATAGAGTAAAATCCCTTTTAATGCCATCCCCCTTTCACATGTTATATTCGTAATTTCTAATAATTATGTTTTTGATAATTCCTCAATATATATTTCAACAAAAAAATCCTAAGAAACATGTAATTAGATTTTTATGAATAGTAAATATTCTAAATAATTAGTTAAAATATTTTTAACCAATTCTAGTAAAAAAATTAGAACAGTTATGAGTAATATTTTTAAATTATATTATTATATAGAATGGAAATTTGATGACAAAAAATTAAAGGTAGGATAGGTTGTTTTCGTTGTCCTTCTACTAAAAGACATTATATAACATTTAATATATCCATGTGTACAAGTGTTGACCATTTGATTTTTCTATTTAAATGTTTATAAAATATTTTATGACATTTTTGGATCCAGTAAATGAGACTGAGTGAGATTATGATGTCTAATGATTCCTATATTGATATTTTAAAAATATTTAATATAATAATATCATGTTGAAATATTTTTGTGTAAATTGTTGAATAAATATCAAATGAGGAATTATTTTTGAAATCTACTACCATCATAGATTCTTGGAACTTTTTTTTACCCTGGGTATGACATAATATTTTTCAGATGTGGTTGTTTTGGTAATGCAATATCATGGGAAAAACTATAAAATAAATAAATAAATGCATTGATATTATTATTTTCTAAATTGTGATATAATAATATTTTATATTAATATGTATTAATGAAAACCATATGGTCATATTCATAACCCTAGTTATTTGAAGGATCCTTTGAAGGAGAGATTGGTGAACAACATCATTTCATGGATCACCAATGAAAACTAAATTTGATTACATTTCCAATGATTATGACTTAGATTAGTTATTCATAAATTATCAATCCATAAATAAGGGTGGAAATAATTATAGAAGGTTTATATCTATATTTTTTATCCCATGATGAATAGTAGTCAATTATATTGACCATTTGATTTGTGGTTTGGTCATTCTTTAGGCATCTTATTTATTTCATCTTGGGATTTAGTGGAATTGATTCTTTGATTTTTATTACACATTAAAAAAAATTAAATGGAAAAAAATTGGATAATATAAACCGGATCTATGATCATTCATTAATTTTGGTTTCTATATTTATATCAATTTTTTCTGCAACATTCACCATTGGTATTTCTATATTCGATGGTTTGATTAATACCCAGTATTCAATCATTGTGCGACTATTTTTTAATGTGAAAAAATAAATACCACAATTTTGGATAGTGAATGATAGTGTGAGGAATATGTGACGAAAATATTGGATGATTAGAGATATATTGGATCAGATCAATGGATTCTGATTTCTCAATTTTTCATGAGACGTGTGATGTATGGCATGCTCTGATGGAGATGACTGCTGATCAAATTTTGTGGTTGGGTTTTATTTAGTGGAAATTAAATGGACAATAAAAATTATATCCCCAATATAAATTATTTATTTCTGTACGTTCTATGAAATTGTAATATGCATAGAAGAACATATATATTTTTCAAAAAAATCCATGTTACATGATGTGTACCTAATGAAAACACATCGTGTGGGGTCCTTATCTACATCACTAGGGTCTCACATGTAATAAAATATTATAGTTTATGTAGACCAATTTCGATTTCTCATCATAAATCTTAAATTATAAAAATTTATATACATGACCATGCACAAAGAAATGGTTAGAGTACATCAGAACATATTTCCACTAAAACATGTCTATTTACACAATCATTTCCAGGTATATATAGGAATGGGAATATGGACATAGGCATTTACAAAGTCAGTCATGGGATTTGAGATACGTGAAAACTACCCTCTATAAATTCTATTTACATCATCTAATTCATTTTGGATATTTTTTTATTCAATATATAAAAGGGTATGTTGCATTGATTCCTTGGTCAATACCTGGGAGGGTATTATGAGGAATTATATCCCCATAATGGGATTATCCTCACATATAGGGGTTTTGTTTCATATAGTGGATTTCAAATCTATTCATGATGCCTAGGTTGGGATCCCATATCATATATTTCTTTTGGGGCTAATTGATTCAGAATCACCACCATAAATATTGTGTAATTCAACTATATTGATATTCCACATAGTGGGGTTGGTGAAATCCCCTGTAAATATGGGTGTGGTCCTATATCTAGATAGAATGATCTTCAATGATCTAAAAATTACATCATGGAGAGAATATGGAAGAATGAAATATTGGATGAGTATCATTACTAAGAACATGGCTTATAGATTTAGTCCTCTTAGACATGGATTACCCTAAGACTGTGATCATTATCATGTGAATTTTTGTATTGGTTGCTACCAATTGAGAAAATTTACTATTATTTGTAAATGTGGGTTTCTTTTTTATTATCATTATGTCTAATATCTTTATTGAAATGCATGTGTACTTATGAGTTGAAGACTATAAATGTTATCTATTTATTCATTCTGGGGTGTCATACTAGGTATTTTTATATTGACACTAGTATATTCTCTTCCAACACATGTCATGTGTTCTTTATATGAAATTCTATTTTATGGTGTCTTAGTATGTCCATGGGAGGGTGGAGATTAGTATTGGCCAAGAAAGACCAAGGTTCCTTCTAGTTCTGCAGTTGGTAGAAGTTATCTACATTTGATAAGTTTGGACTCCATTTTTTGGTGGTCTTGTATTTAGATACATTTATCACTTTTATAAAATTTAATTCTCTATTTGTTTGATATTTTTGAATTCAATAATTGATCTCGGTTTAATTTTTTTATATTTTATCTTTTTAAAGTCTTGTATGTGTGTTTGTGAAGGTACATTGTCTATGGCCTCCCATAGGTGGGATATGCTACTTGGAACTATTTTCCTACCATAGGAATATTAGAGGTGAGTTGGTGGTTGTCACACATATCTTATCAACTTCTAGGAAGGCGCCAATAGGCTCGGTCATGAAAGAGTGGTACTATAAGAGTTTCTCCTACTATAGTAACAATGTTTGGTGGTTCTTTAGTTGTCTTGTTAGTATGAAATTTTCAGATAAAACATAAATATTATTTTAGATTGTATTTAAGACTATGGTATTTGTTTATTGTGAGGTGATTGACATATCCAATCACCAATAATCTGATATCCTGCTTTTTTACCCGATACATGTAGTCATTGAATATAGGGAAAACATTGGTATATTAATTATATAGGAATGTGTGGTGGTTTCCATTTCCTTATTGAGTGATATCATTACATATAATCTCTGATAGTGGGGAATCTTTTTTATTTCAGGATTCCTCCCTGAAGACATCTAGCTATAATTACACTATATGATGATGAGGATTATCATCTGAGTGATAATGTTTTGGTAGAATTTAATGTATATGAGGTGGTAATATTTGATGGTTCAGGGCTCTCAAGATTGCTTGAGTTTCTTGGGAGAGAGGCAACCCTTCTCTAGTGATGGTTGCGTCATCATTCATGTGATGTTCCATCCCAATACATAACTGATATGGTAATGGTTTACGATACACCAAATAGATACAATATCATGATCAGGGTGGTCTACAGAGTGGAAAATGTGGTATTAGAGAAGGTTGAGCATAAGGAGGTGGAAGATATTTGAACTATTACCATTGTCGCATAAAGAGGCTGATACCTGGAATAGAGAGCTAGTGGTTTGGAATGAGGATATCTATAGTTAGTGGAGACCTTTTACCTAGAGGTTCCTGGGAAAATTATAGGTGTGATATGTGTCCTATATAATAATGTTTTATTACTAATTGACATGGGTTTTAGAAACCAATTTCTATCCACTTCATTGTTTTTGTCTTTAGAGATTCTAGGGGATCCTATGGAATAATATTTTTTCATGGAGACTCATGCCGGTGGTGACATAATGACCACACATATCTGCTGATAGTAAGACCTAATTCATAGAGGATAGAGATTCTTCTGGAATATCATTTTAGTATTGATGAGTCTTTACAAATCCATATTATGTGTGGAATTGATAATTATAGTTTATAAATAGATATAATTTTGGAGGTAGAGGACACGATGTATCCATGGGGTTGGATTGATGGATTCCTTTATATTTAAGAAATATAACTATGAAGAGTATTTTTGGACCAGGAGTTCAAGGATATAGGTTATTACTGACCAGTTGGCTAGTTTATCCCTTGGATCAGTGGATGATATAGGCTATTAGTTACTTATAGTGTGGGCAGAGTTTTAGGCCATAATTCATGATGATGTTCTAGTATTACCTCCCCACTAAGAGATAGACATATACAATGAATTAAACCTAGGAACATCCCTAATTTCTATACCATTGCATCGTATAATTTTGGTGGATTGATTGTAGTCAGTTTGCAGTGCTAAATGCATCATGTAGATTCATGAAATCATGTTTACAGTGGTGGACATGATCTTGGACATTACTTGGAAGGAAAGGAATCCCATGATATTCAATAGTACATATCCCACATTCCATGTGAGTGTTCTCTCTATTCACTATTCCATTTAAATTGCCTCTAACATTCAAACTGGTTCTATGAGAAATGATGTCTCTAACCATATTCTATGGAGGTCTCTTGGTGTTAATGGTAGGATGAATAAGCCTCTTATAATGAAGTATGTTATATGGATACCTCCCCTGCTACACTAGATACAATTAAATGTTGATGGAGCAGCTTTGGGTGCTCTAGGTCCCTCCGGATGTGGTGGCGTCTCCCATACCTACATGGTATTTGTGAATGGGTTATTTATATAATTCATTGGAAATGGACATTCTAATGAATTGGAGCTCTATGCTATGATAAAGGTGATATGTTATATCGTACATTTTAGTTGGAATGACTTATAGATAGAATCAGAATCTTCAATTGCAGTCCAAATTCTTAATGATCGTTCAAAGAGTGTGCCATGGAAGATGTTACAAGTGTGGCCTAACTATCTTCGACTCATTGGTTTGGTCCCCCTTGAATTCACGCATATTTATCATGAAGCCAGTAAATTTGTGTCTCTCTCAATGGATAAAATCTATGAGGTCTCTTCTGATTGGTCCTTTGTCCAACCTGAGTATTGTAAATGTCATTCTCATACTAATTATTGTGGTGAGTTGGACACTCGTCTCTATAGAGAAGCTATGTAATGTATTGTAAAATAATTTTATTCATTTTAATGTATTTTTCTACTAGAAGGTTCACCTAACATTGGATCTTATTGGAATCATATCATTCACCAAATTATTAGTGTTATGATGGTGTAGTTGTAAGATTTATAGAGAAATAGATTTTTTGGAACCAGTTTGTCGATAGGGAAGCCCAGTTTTTTCCACCAAGAAGGAAGATAACAACATAATTTTTTCACTAGATTATTATCAATACAACATGGTGAATATGATGAATAAAGTTACCCTTACATGGATCAATTACCTATTTGATTGTTTGAGAGTGGATAGATGGATCTCGATGATTGACCAGAGGTTGTTTTCTCAACAGCTTCATGTGTGGGATGAGGATATAATGAAGGCCATGTTCTGATGTTTCTATGGTCATAATGAGCAATTCATGATTCCTTTGGTCATGATTAACTCCCCTGTAATGTTCATGTGATTCATGAATTTCATAATTAAACCTTTTTAAGATCAATTTGTTATTTCATTTTTCATTATTGACATCCTACTGTACATGAAATCCAAGTTGGGGCACACATGACACATATGGAAAGTCAAACCCACATTCTGAGAGCACCCACATTATAGGAAACTATCAATGTATCATTTACATATTAAATAAATCAAAATAATATGACAAATAATCTCATCATATGGTGTATTAGTGGACCAAGTGATGGGAGATAAATTTTTAGCATCGGAACAACCTATGTGTTTGAGGGAGGTGCAGTGCTTCCATATGATGGAAGACTGTTATATGAGATTTCTTCCAGATATCACCATGATATGGATAACATTGTAAATTTTTTTGGAATGGGAGTCCATATTTTACATTGAAAGAATATATAATCCTTCTCAGGATTTTTGGTATTGGATGACAATCATACACATACTATTATTTATGTAGGAGGTTGTTGATTACATAGTGTCTTGTAATGCATATCGATCCATACATGGTTGTGTTAATATTTAGAGGTGGTCAGTGATTGGATATGGCTTATGATGGTTGATAGATCATAAGTAGAACAATGAAACCCATTACTAGGAGTTGATCGTGGTTGTCTTTTCCCTTAATATGTTGTGACACTACCTCACAGGTGAGGGGTTTATGACTTATTATGATAATAAGAGTCTCATGTGTATCTTCTCAAAGAAGGATCTTATTATAAGATAGATAAAATTAAAAGAGTTTATATATAATTATGTCTTCAAGATGGTTTATAATCCAATGAATAGGATTATATTTGTTGATTCACTTATTGATTGTCATGTTCATATTTGAGGACAAAGGTATTGGAGTTGTTATCCTCATTGAAGTTTTCCTAAGAGAAAAAGTTGGTTTTCTATAATCTACAGTGAAATTTTGTGACCCTAAAACTTCTATATCTTATTATGGAGGCTCAACTTAAATATACCTACTCTGAAAAATTAGTTGATAAGATATCCACTAGATGTTCTCATGTTGGATTTCATGAAGGTGGGGAGCACTTTACATTCATCAAATGGTATTTTATAGTTCCAGTGATGTTGTGTGAGTATTTGATGATGGATTTTCATTAATACCTATTATAGGTATATTTATCTATGAAAATAATATTACATGACTTTATACATTAGTTTTGGTGTCCAGGATTGATGATTTTTGTAAGAGTGTTTTTATTATAGGTCCTCACTTGTCAGGAAATAAAGGATAAGAAATATATTTATGTGGGTTTAGTTCAACCCCTTGAGGTACCACAATGTAATTCAGATAGTATATATTTGGAATTACTAATATGGTTACCATGAATGAAAAGAAGAAATAGTTCCATCAAGGTGATTGATGATATACTAATATAGTCATCTCATGTCCTAACTACCCATGTTAAGAATTTAGTTGAGTTCATAAGTCTCATTTATGTACAAGAGATATTCCATCAAGATAGAGTTACCATAACAACTATTTTAGAATATTATTCTCAATTCACATTAGTATTATGGAGAGGATTATGGGTGGCCTTTCAGAATCATTTTATTTTGAGAATGACATTTCACCCTAAGAAAAATTTCTAGATTTAGTGGACTATTTAGGTTCTATGGGACATCCTTAAAGGTTTTTATTTGAATTTGATTATAGTTGGGGGGACCACATTCACTTTTTTGTGTTTTCATACAATAGTAGATAAAATTACCCATCATTATGGAACCATTCGAAGAGTCTTTATGGTGACCTTGTAGGTCCCCACTTTGTTAAACTATTTCATATTTGTCTGTAATCATCGCCACAGAGATGGTGAAACGAATGATAGAGAAGTTGTAGGTCTACAAGGTAAAATAAAGAATAAAAAGATAAATCATATGTCTTATACGATGTGATGAAAAAAGAATTTTGAGATTCAGGATGGAGACCATGTGCACCAAAGGATCTCCCCTAAACATAGATTACATAGATTTCCCATGGGGGAATTAAGTCTTTGAAATTAATTGGCCATTTCAAAATACTCTGTAATGTCCATAAATTGGTTAATCTCTTGGACCAACCATCATAACCATTCTAGGTAAATGATTTAATCCTTATGTTATAACTAGGGAGGTTTCTGAAGAACTAATACCTTGTTATCAAAAATAGTGTACAGGAAATTGAAGATGGAATCCCTATTGTGATGTACCTGGTGGAGGCTGATGATTAACATGAAAAGATCCTCTTGGGGAGAGATATTCCTTTATTTCATGTCCATTAGCACCACGAGATTCTTTTGGATATCTCCTATGAGTGTGAGAACTAAAATAAAATATCAATACCCACATCTCTTTATGTATATTTTTTAACACTATTTAGGATGAAAATTACATTGATGGGTAGAATGTGACATCTATATTTTTTTATGTAATGGTTGGGATAATATTTAATGATATTTTTTTTCTATGAACTAAGGTGACATGATATTAGAAGGCCCAGTGAGTTTGGTATTTATATTATAAATATATAAAACATATTAGTATCATGCACACAATGTGTTCTTAAAATCGTGTAGCAACACATCATTGGGCAATTAACTGGGAAATAAAATGATTTTTTTGAGTCTAGAACATTGGTTTATCATAGTTGAAACATAATATTTTTTAACATCAATCATTTTTGAAACATTTATTCTCGGGGATAAATTATAATAAAAATATATTTATTTATATTATTATTTTTAGTGCATTTACACAACTTGTATCTCTATAAATATTTTATTATTCCAAATCCATAGGGTTAGAATCTAAACCCAATAAACTGGTAGGGTATTTTTGTGGACAACTTTATGAAAAAATCTTGATCAAAGAGCATCAATTTTAATGAAATTCAGGGTTATCACTAATGATGATGATTTATTTTAATTGTAAATTTTTAATAAAACCAAATTAGAGGTAGGGTGTTGAATTTCATGTTTAATTTTCAAATTTTTTTATCCCATCGTGTGTGAAAATCCACATGTCAAAATAATTTAATCATGGTATAGTCCTACCTACTGGTTGGGTTTTATTTCATCTACGGATTTAGGGGAATTGATTAGTTTATTTATATTTCTATCCGTTCTTGATTATAATAGTAATGAATCATGGTCAACCCAATTAAGAGTGTGTTTCATTAATATTTCATTCTTTGTGAATTTATCCATTGTTCCTTTTCATGATCCATCATTGTTATTTCCTTGTTTGTGGATTCAATGAATAACTAATATTTAATCATAGAACGAATGATAATTTTTGAAACAGATTGAATCAGTGATGGTGGATTATGGTCAAGGGTTTGTTCAAGGTTATATAATGATGTTGTAAAATAGTAGATATATCATCCAATTTTAGTTTTCCAATTTTTCCATTTAGCATTAAACATGTACCGGTATTTTCTTAAGGGTACCTTTAACGCAGTTGCGTTTTGTTTAGATTAGAAGTTAATTTTTTGGAGTTTATTCCAAAAGTTAAATAAAATTTTGTGGTGTAGAAATTTTATTTGTTGAGGTGGGCCCACAAGAGCCCAACCTTCAACGCCCCAGTTATTTCCCTGCTATTTCCATTGACAATCCCCCATTAATACCCCTTGTTTAATTCATTGACAACTCGACATATTGATTATGACGGAGCCTTCCTACCTCCCTCATCCTTTTAAATGTGCCAACCAGTTAATTTAATGCCAATTTTAAATTAATTTTCACCACTTGGAATTAATATTAACAGCTCAAAAATTCTATTAATTGGAGAGCCTCTATTTCTTTTTGTTGGAGAATCTCTTTCGAAAAGGAATCTGGAGGATTAATGGAAGGTGAACCGTTCTTTAATGAAGAACACCCCCGGTGAAGAACTCGAAGAACTTCTTCCTCGGACGCACCTTGATGTCAAGAGCCTACGTCGCCTATGATAGTGACCCTTCCTCCATCGTTGATGGAACGACACTGTTCTTCTGCGACGCCCGTCTACCGTGATGGCCGTCCTCCATGAATCGACGAATTATGACAAAAACATCAAGGTAGGGGTAATTTTGTATATATACTTTTTATATGTGTGTTTATTACTCTCAAACATGGTGTTTAAATTGTTGGGTGATGTTTAAACCACTAACGCAGTGGGTACGGACTAACGAACAAGTCCGGACACACTGTTATTTTGTTCTTGATGCACGAGGTGTATGATGATGACGAAACATGACCGCAATGTCGATTGGGGGCCTTCGCAGTGAAGTACAAATCCCGAGAAGACCACAAATATAGTCGAAATCCAAAATAGACCACGACGGTGAGGAGTGGAAAACGCAGTCGTGCGGGATCCGGGAGACAAGCGGCCCCACCCTGCCGCCGCGTTCGTGAGACCAGGGGCTGCACCCCCCACTCGGCTCACTAGCCGATCAAGCACACCCCCTCCCCCCCCCCCCCCCGTCGGGCCGGGGTGGGTAACGCGGACCGGGTCACGCTGTCCGGGCTGGGCCGCGCCCAGCCGGGCCGGACCTGGACCTAGGGCTGGTCGACCCGGTTCGGGCCGACCCAGGGTGGGTTGGGCCGGGTCAGACTGGGACCAAACCGCCTACTTCAAACCGTCTTTCTGCCTTTTTCCCATAACATGAGCTACGAACCTCCGATCGATGCAACGTTAGTTGCGTAGGAATCCTTGGATCGAGACGGCCGTTATTGTATATTACACTCGAGGTTTTGGTGAAGTTTGGGTATGGTCGGGCCATGTAATTCTTACGCCTATGGGCCCTGTAAGGGTTCCACCTCACCCCTTGAATGGTGGATTATCAAATTTAATAAAAAATGAAGGCCTTCGGGCCATTGGAGGTATGGTCGGCATGGTTTGAACCCGAAACCAACCGGGCCCTTGGAGCGAAAATGCTTGTAACATAAGGACCAGACGTATGATTGACGTGTCATCAACTGAATTGAATTCCTTTTGATGAGACGGTTCTTTTGGCATACTCAACCTGAGTTTTCGAAACAGCTGGAGTATGTTCGGGTTGGTTTTAGCTTAAAAACCAACAGAGCACCTAGAACGGAAAATCCAACAACTCTCAGACTGTGCGTCCATTTGATGCACTGTCTATCGCATTGGGTGTCTTTTGACTAGATGGAACTTTGGGGATACATCAAATATAGACTTCATGACAGTTGATGTATCGACCCCCTTGCTCGAGGAGCAGACCCTCCCAGAATCGAGCGTTCTATGTGCGGGAACCCAAGCGCTGGCTGCGACTACGATGAATTCCATAATAGGATCCTATGTTGGTTTGATGATGTTGTCTTCCGTACTAGGATCCTCTATGGGTTTGATGACGATGATTGTCGTACTAGGATCCTCTGTGTGTTCGATGATGACAATTTCCATACTAGGATCCTCTGTGGGTTTGACGACGATGTCTACCATACTGGAATCCTCAGTGGGTTCAATGACAATGACTTCTATACTGGGATCCTCTATGGGTTTGACAGTGATGACTTCTATACTTCAATCCTGAGTGGGTTCGACAGAGTACCTGGTCATGTATCCTGAGTGGGTCTGAAAGCTTGGATGGTCTAGTATCCTTTGTGGGTCTGACTGCTTAGATGAATCAATGACTACATCTGATCATCTCTATCACTCTATAGAAGTTGTATAGCTGTGTAAGCTAAGCCTTGAATTCAATCTTTATCATGGATGTTATTGAATTTATTTACTGTGTGGACTGGGTTGTGTTTTCCAGTGTTGACTTGGTTGTGTTTTCCTCTGTAGACTGGGGTGTTCATTCCTGTGTGTACTGGGTTGTGTTTTCCTGTGTGGATAGGGTTGTGCTTGGGCTTGAGAGTTGGATCTAAATTGTAATTGATGACTTTGGTATATGTATGGTCATATACCTAAGTAGAGTCAGTTGATACTTCGAGATTGTGTCTTTCCGTTGTTGTATATCCTTCATGGAGTCTGAGAGAACATCAGAGGTCTCGGGGTACCTACTGAGTATCGAATACTCACCCCTACATGGGCTATGCCCGCACTAAATTATATTGGATGCATATGATGGACAAAACTGATTGAGGTGGAGGCTTGTGGAGCTGGATGGTACCCGGTGGTGGACCACATGGTGGGGCGTACACGGAGCGGACAACCAGAACCGAGGAGCTGAGGAGACTATCTGTACCCACCTTTCAGGTGGGATTTCCGGAGGACGACTCGGTGTTGCTGTTTTACTTTATTGTTGCTATACTTTCTTTTCAGTTGTACTGTACTTTCAGTTGGGTTAGTATATTGGAACATTTACCTTTCATCACTTACTTTCGTACTTAGTTTTACTTAGTCCTTACTTCACTTGCGTACTCTGTTGTATTTGTTTACTTTATAAAGGCAATGTATTCCCTTTTTTCAGAATTTATGCCTTTGGTGCTAGTTGCCAGCCCATGGCCTATGGAAGGCGGGCTTGGGGTAGTCATGGCCTGATCCCTGAGGATGGGTCATGACAAATTGGTATCAGAGGAGTCAGTTCTACCGCATAACTCAGGACCCTAATATTTCCTTTCTATGAAGCAATAGTGTTAAGAGTATTGAGTGTGGTTTTCAGTCCAGGGACTCCATTGTTGGTGTGGCGGCCAACGTATCCATACATCAGGACCCTGATCTCTAATTTCTGACTCAGTGTACGAAAACATAGATTGTGTATGTGTTTCCCTCAAAATGTTTCTTTTTGATTACTTTGTGTCAGCTCACCAGGTATACTGTTTAACAGTGGCACACCTGTTTCTTTTTAGGATGACCCCACGAAGGCAGCCATCCAGGGATCCGTGTTATGTATGGGATGGCAGCCCAACGAGCGATGAGGCCTCAGTGTAGGGCCCCATCACAACAGAGTCACCAGTGGTACCACTACCCACTGAGCCACTGATACTACTAGCCCCAGCGGCAGAGAGTACATGTTGCCTGAGTGCATTGCACGAGTTTCAGAGACAGAGGCCGCCCAGGTTCTAAGGAGAGACGGACCCTCAGGCAGCTGTGGATTGGATTGAGTCTATCTTCATAGTCTTCAGATAGGTAGGGACACCATTTAACCTGATGGTGATCCTTCATACGAGTCTACTGCACGTAGCAGCAGGTAGATGGTGGAGACTAATGCTCCAGGTGCATAATGTGGCATCTCTTCTTTAGACAGACTTCGAGAGTCTCTTCCGCTCAGAGTGTGTCCCAACTGCCCTCCGTGTAGTGCGCATTCAGGAGTTACTTCATCTGTAGCAGGGAAACAAGACAGTAGCTCAGTACTTAGGGAGGTTTTTTGACCTCTCGCGCTACTCCACAGACATGGTACGGGACCCATTCTTCAAGGCCCAGACCTTTGATCAGTGACTCAGACATGAGTTCAGGGCTTCGATAATCTCCCTCAATATCCCAATGCAGGAGGGGGTTCTGGAGAGAGCCCTTCTAGTGGAGATTTTTCTCGCTGAGCAGTCACCAGCGGCGAGACCCTCTGCAGGAGGACACGTAGTGGAGTCTTCTGCAGCTGGAAGTAGATAGTTGACGTAGAGGTCCAAGCGGACCAGGACATCAGATGAGCGATCTCCAGATACAGGTTCGGTTTTGTGAGGCACATGGAATAGAGCCAACCATATGAGGAACAAGCAGTTCTATGCATGTTGGGGGCAGGTTTACATGGCCCGAGACTACCTGACCCGCCCTGCAGATGAGCAGCAGGTGGTAGAGGGACCTCCTAAGTAGCTTTTCGACCATGGTGGTCCGCTAGGAGAAAATGGACGTGGTAGAGGAGCTGGCCAAGCAGTAGGTGGTGGATGATGTTTTGAGGCCCTACAACCACCACAACTAGGAGGACCACCCCAACCACAAGGAACGAGTGGACACGGAAGAGCTCAGCTTCAGGAAGCTAAGGCTTATGACCATGACGCTCCAAGAGAAGATGTACTGGAGCAGGACTAGCTCTAGGAATGGAGGCTTTTGTTCATGATGTATCGAGATTTGTTGATGTTGTTGTTTGTGGATGATTTGTGTCTTTTTACTTTGAGCTACAGTAATAAAAGACACTTATTCTTGTGACGTTTGATTACATATCCTTTTTATGTGGTTGATACTGAGAGGTTCCGGTTTATACCTTTGACTTGACCCTCACTTTCAAGATTCCTACTGGAGGAGACCTAGTGACCACACACTACTGCAGACAGTGTGACTTGACCCTTGGAGGCGAGAGTAACGGTTGTATCTCTTGGTAGTAGAATTGAGGCCTTACGACGTCTTCCATGGCATGAATTAGTACTTTTCATTTTATTATTGACTTTATTAAGCAAAGAATGTGTTTAATCCAGGGGATGGGTTCAGATTTCTCTATTCATCAAAGGTAAAATCTTAGTAGCTCTTGCACCACGTAAGCGAAAGAGGGTGTAGTCGAGTTCTTTACAAATGGATAGCCACACCCATGGTTCGTTCAGCGAACGTTTTATAGTTTAATCTAATCCCAAATGTCTCAGGTGTGTCTTCTCATAGAAGGACTAGGACATGAGATGGTTTCATTGATTTGAGTTCCTCTGGGACTATGACTTTGAGATAGTCTATACTCCTGGGAAGGGGAACACTGTAGTAGAGTTCGTTTCACGATGCCTCACTTGTCAGTAAGTGAAGGTGGAGCACTAGGTACTAACAGACATCGTACATCCCTTAAAGGTCCCAGAGTGGAAGTGGGATGGAATATCTACGGTTTTTGCGACGAGAATTCCACGTACATGCAGAGGACACGACTCTTTCTGGGTGATCGTAGACTAACTCACCAAGTCGTCCCACTTCCTAACGATCAGAGAGTAGGGCTCAGTAGAGAGCTTGTGATGCCTTTATGTACAAGAGATTGTATGGCTTCATGGTGTGCCATCGACTATCGTCTCCGATCGAGATGCTAGCTATACTTCCTGGATTTGGAAGGGATTGTTGGAGGAATTTGGGGCGCAGCTGCATCTAAGAACTTCCTTCCATTCCTAGACGGATGTCCAGACTGAGAGGACAATTCAAACAGTCGAGGAAATGCTCCGTGCATGTGCACCTAGGTTGGGCTGCATCTGGGAGGATCACCTACCTTTGTTGGAGTTTGCGTACCACAATAGTTACCACTCCACCTTCGGGATGACACCATACATGGTATTGTATGGCAGACCTTGCAGATCACCATTATGCTGGACTAACCCTAGGGAGTCAGCACTTATATGACCAGAGATGGTCCAGGCTATGACGGAGATGGTGAAAATCACCCAAGAACAGATGAGGACTGCACAGAGCAGACATAATTCCTATGATGATAGGAGATGGAGGCCACTGGATTTTGAGGATGGCGACCACGTTTTCTTATGAGTCTCACCTCGACATGGATTATGGAGATTTGGTAGGGGTGGAAAGTTATCTCCACACTTCATCGGACCATTCCTGGTCCTCAGCAGGATAGGCGAGGTGGCTTACTGCCTGGCCCTTTCACCTCAGTTGCACCAGGTGTATGATGTAGGATCGAAATAATGATGTAGATGCTCAATATACAAGAGGGGGGCTGAATTGTACACTTTAAAAATTTCCCTAATCAAGGAAAGATCTACATTTAACAAAGTTAAACTAAGAAGATTCAAAACACCTCTAACACCAATTTGAAATTGGAACAAGGAATGAAGTTATTAACTTATAATTCTACACACTTTCTTGAATCAGGAAATTGATTATGAAGAATAGGTTCTGGATATATGGATCCAGAAATTTAAACTTAACTAAAGTTTTCAATATGAGCTTCTACCCTAAAGTGTATCGAATTTAAATGAATCATAGTACAAGTGTAAGGAAATACAAGAATGTTATACTTTTCTTACAATATAATATGTAGAGGAAAAACAAGTAGGGAAACTACAAGTAACAAACAATAACTCTTTTAAAACAAAGAAAAGGGTATCCAACAACCTTGGATAAAGGTCCCTTGATTTATACATTCAAGTAAGTCTATATTACCCACACTAGGGTAAGCCCTCGATACGAATATCGGAGTCTCTGTCTTGCAATCCCCGCAAGCCCTCAACTTCAAGGTAGTTGGAACCTATGTCTTCCTCGACATGGAATCCCTCTAACTTCAAGGAAGTCGGCACCTTTGTCTTTCTATCCTCAGAAGCCCTTGAATGTAATCAACAACATTCAGAGTCGCACGAAGCAATCTGAATGAGAGGTTCAGTACACACAATGCATGAAAATATTCTCTCTCTAGAAATCACCTTAACAGCGTGTGGTCTCTTGATTGATCAACCCGTTATTGAGCTATTTCAAATGAGATCCTATTTATATGCTCGGTCATCCCCCTCTCCAACGGTCATATTTTCCTAAAAATTCGGAGGGACCTGTACACATGTAACTCAACCAACGTTTAGTTTGAAATAGATTTGATGACATCGTTTAATTACAAACTATGTATAACTGAATGCACAACATCGTTTTATAATGGAGCATATGTAATAAAAATCCATACTAAAGTTTGAAGTGTAAGAAAATTAAATGTTCAGAGTTTAACCAAAATGAAATTCAGAGTCTATAAAAATAATTGTTCAGATTCTTTTTTATAGGAATTCGGAACATGAAATCTGTAGATGTCCAGAGTCTGAATTTATAAGGAAATTCGGAGTCTGGTTTCACCAGAGTTTGGAATCTGAACATACAGAGTTTGAAGACGAACTAGTAGAATTTTGGAGTCGTACTTCATAAGTGTTCGGAGTCCAACTACTTAAGAGTTCGGAGTCGAACTAATGAATGTTCAGAGTCAAACTTCATAAGAGTTCAGAGTCCAACAACTTAAGAGTTCGGAGTCAAACATATGAATATTCAGAGTCGAACTTCATAAGAGTTCGGAGTCGAACTACTCAAGAGTTTGGAGTCGAACTTATGAAAGTTCAGAGTCGAACTTCATAAGAGTTCGGAGTCAAACTACTTAAGAGTTCGGAGTCGAACTTCATAAGAGTTCGGAGTCGAACTACTTAAGTGTTCGGATTCGAACTCATGAAAGTTCATATCTATAATTCAGTTCCTAAAAACAGTATACTCCAATACATGACATTATATGATTCTGGGATTTTGAGTATGAATCCGGATTTTGAACTTAAGAGAAAAAAATTTCTAAGTATAAGAAAATCTAGGTTAGGGTAGATTTCCTTAAGGAATTAAATTTTCCTTATGGAGGTAAAATATATATTTTCTTAAGTATAAGGTGTTTGTGATTTTCAAAACAATAAGGAAGGGAAAAGTCATAAGGAAAACCTTATTGACTCAACAATCTCCTCCTTTTTGGAAAGTACAAACATACTTACAAAAAATAATATAAGGACTTTGAAAATTTTCCTTAGACTTTGAAATTAAAACATATCTCCCTTTGTTAATGGATGAAAGTGAATACAACTAACTCCCTCTTAGGCATTGAAACTCTAAGGATTATATTCTGAATTTCTGGAGTGGAGTTTTCATTGTCATGGGAATGAAAAGCTTCGATGTGAGCAACTCCCCCTTACATTAAGGATGTTTTAAATTTTTCTTTTTCCTCTTTTTAGTGGTTATTTTTCCTTCTCCCCCTTAGGAGTAGTTCTTTTTCCTTCTCCCCCTTTGTGATTTTCAAAAATAATTAAAGGGAATGGAAATGAAAATATGGTACCAGAAACATTAGTATATAAAAAAATACAAGTACCTAAATTTTCATTAGAGTTGGAAAAAAATTATAGGAAAAGACAAATACAACAAAATATCGGATTGGGATTATTTTTCTTCCTTTTCCTTCAAGATCTGATTTTTAAACAATGTTTTGAGCTTCTTTACATCTCTTTGGTCTTCCTTTGCTTCTCTCTCCAAAGATGAGATCCTTTCCTCTTGAACTTTTAATGCTTCTTCCTGAGCTTTTAAGGCATCTTGTTGCATCTTCACCAACTCATCTTGTTTTACCAGTCTTTTCTCAAGGTTGATCCGGAGGTTTCTATCACTTATTAAATTTTGATCTAGAGAATTTGCCATTTCATTTAGTTCCTTCACTTGTTGACTCCAAGAACTCTACACAATAATCAGCTCATCTTGAAGATTCTTAATCTTTTTATCCTATGTGTCAAAAGCATCTTTCACGTCATTTTGAAAATTATCAAATACATCCAAGTCTTCTTCAACTCTCTTAGACCACAGATTTATTTTGCTGCAAGAATTTATATGCACATCATAATTGATAAGAAAACTTTTATGGTCAGCCTCAATCTTTATACACTTATCCATGACCATGGATAAGGAATCTGATTTCTGATTTATACTTTGTTGTAGAATCTGGCATCTAGAATCTATAGTTGGAAAAAACGGAATGGTGTCCACCAACTTCTTCATATATTCTACCACAAAATCATGACCATGAGCTGATGACTCTAAATCAGATAATTTTCTTGGAGACGACTCTTCCTCATCATGAACTATATTTCTTCTAGATATACCACCAACCTCTTTCTTCCTGATGACATCTTTTATAGGTGTCTCCATGAGAACATGCTTCCCCTTATCAACTTTTAGAATTGGTTCCTCATCAGGAGATACATCCTCGGATTCAGAAACATGAATAATCTGGTCTTCATCTCGTTTCTTTTTTTCTTTTCCTTCCTCATGGAAATTCCTCTCATTGGATTCTTCCTCATCAAACAAGACGTTTTCTTCTTCTTCATCTTGCTGTGGATTATCTTCATTCTTACTACTTTCCCCATCTCCCTTTCCTGGAGTTACAAACATTGTGGATTCAGCCTTATCTTTATAATCCTCTACTTTTTTGATCAGGGCATCCAAATCTTCACTTCCCTCTTCTTCTTCTTCTTCTTCTTCAACCTCTTCCTTTACTTCTTCAATAGCTTATTTATCAGATACTTCAACTACTTCTTTACCTTGGATTTTTCCAGAGTGGCATAGTTCTTAGCTGGAGTTTCTAGTATAGAAGGTTGAGGACCAAAAGTTTCTAGAATGGAAAGCATTTCAGAAGCTAACTCTGTAGCTTTCAGTAAAGATTGCACCACTTCAGCTTCAGACAAATTCTTTTTCATCTATATTTCTTTTGCCTGCTTCTTTATCTCTTCCATAGATCTTTCTTTTAAGGCCTTAGCCTCTTCAGGGTCTAATCTAAACTGAGGATCCCCTTATTTCTTCTTCTCTTTATCTTCCCTCCACTTGGCTGCCACTTCATCTGTATATGTTTTTTGCTTCTTCGGTTTGGGGGGAGCAGACTGAGTTTCCTTGCCCTTGGGATCTTCTTTATCAACAACCACTTCCTTTACCTTTCTCTTCTTCCTTGACATTTTGGATGGTTCTGGAGTCTGTGTATCTTTCTAATATGCCTCAAACTCTTCCACAGAAAGAGGGTAGAATTCTCCAGATTCACTAGAATAACTCATCTTTATCCTCTTCAATGTATCATCACTTACCAGCATAAGCTTACAACTCTGGACTTTTGATTTTCCTGTAACCTTAAAGGATTCTAAACACCTAACTATCAACATAGATAGTAAGTCAAGGTACATGATTATTTGAGATCTCAAATTGCCTTCTTTGATGTTCTTGATCGTAATCAAGACATGCCTCATTAAATTTATCTTTCATAGATTTACCAAGAAATCTAAGACATAGATATCACTTTTCATCAAATTATATTTTTCACCTCTTCTTGGTATGAAAAAACCGTGTACTCAGAGATGTAGAATCTTATTGTTTGGAGTGAGATGAGCAATTTTAGTAGTCGTAGCATCCTTAAGTCCAAGACATTTTAAAGCCTTTACCTTGATGAAACTTCCTTACTCATCTGGAAGCTTATGATAGAAAAACTCATCTTCCCCATCATAGGACAAACCAACCAAGCTCGCGGACTTGGTCTAGGATAGCTTGTAAGTTTTCCCATATGAATTAAATGAAAACCACTATCTGCCATCTTCCATATCGAAGAAAATAGTCTCATAGAACTCGATCAGAAAATCAGTATAAACCTGATCATATTTCTCTGACTTAAACACGCATATATCTTCCCATCCATTCAATCTGATATTCTTGGTTATAATAGAATCAAGATTGTAAAAATATGGATTCACCAAGCTTTCCCTGATGAATAACCACTTTGATATTGGCGTTGAAGTTGACATTTCTTGAGATGTTACTTCAACAGACATTCGGAGTGAAGAGTTATGAAAGATTCAGAATGGCATTGCAAAGATCAGAACTGGTCTTAAGAAGAGCAGCAGGGCTACGAGACGCGAAAGATTGGTAAAACCGATGTGGGATTAGTCTTGGGGTCCCCTTTATATATGTGATGGAGGTGACCTTTGGTCTTCCAAATGCCATCAAACGGTTGAAAAACTTTACGATCTGATCTGACGGTTGAGAACACTCCCACAAGGAAAACTTGACTCCGATCTTTAGAGGTTTTAAATAAAACATTCAGATTTAAGGAAAACTAGAATCCGAAAAAAAAACAGGAAAATACCGAAAAGAAAAATATGATTATGATACCTTAAGTAAGGAAATCAGACCTTTCGAATTGGCTAATAATATTGTTCATAATTGGTAATATTCTTTAAGAAAAAAACTTATTACGAATGGTCATTACGAAAATCACATTATGAAAGTTCCAATACGAAAATCTCATTACAAAAGATCCAGTAGGAAAATATCATTACGAAAGTTCCAGTACAAAAATCTCATTACAAAATTCCCAGTATGAAAATCTCATTATGAATGTTCTAGTATGAAAATCTCATTACAAAAGTTCCAGTACGAAAATCTCATTACGAATGTTCTGGCTTCCGGAAATTTCCATTCTAATAATTTTCATTCCAGAAGTTTCCATTTTGGAAATTTCCATTCCATAAATTATCATTCAGGAAATTCCCACTCTTGAAAATTTGAAAAAATGACTACGAAAATTTTAGTTACAAAAATTTTGAAAAACAGGTTACAAAAATTTTAATTACACAATGTTTGAAAAACAGATTATGAAAATTTTAGTTACACTAACAATCAAATGTACTCCCCCTATGAATAGGATTTTATTACTGTTAGGAGATGTCACGACCCGCCCTCGTGGCCCGTTCCGTGACTACCCCAAGCCCGCCTTCCATAGGCCAGGGGCTGGCGACTAGCACCAAGGCGTAAATCCCAACAAAAGGGAAGGCATTGCCTTTGAAAAGTAAACAAGCACCACAGAGTAAGCAAGTGGAAAATTAAACACTAAGTATGAACAGAGTACAACTGAAAGTGCAGAAAAGTAAATGGTCCAGTATACAAACCCAAACTGAAATTAAAGTACAACTCGAAAGGGAAAATAGCAACTGTAAAGTAAAAGCCGCTACACCAAGCTGTCCACTGGAGATCCCACCAGAAGGGTGGATACAGATAGAGCCACTGATCCTCGGGTCCCGTCCTCCGCTCCGGGCACGTCCCGCCCAGTGGTCCACCTCCAGGTATCGTTCTGCTCTGCATGCCTCAGCCACGATTAATGTTGTCCGCCGTCTGCAACCAACACAATGTAGTGCGGGCATAGCCCGTGCAGGGGTGAGTATAAGCTACTCAGTAGGGACCCCGAGACCCCGGAAGGTCTCCCAAAATCCACAAAGGATAAACCACAAAGAAAGATACAATAACGAAGTAATAATCGTCACTGCTTAGGTATATGCCCATACATATACCTAAGTCATCAATTCCAATATGCTCCAACCTCCGAGCCCATGTACAACTCAGTCCACACAGGAAAGTATATGTATTCCACACAGGATAGCATAACACAATCCACACAGGATAGCACAACACAATCCACACAGGAAAACAATAGGATTCAGCTCACATAGGTATACTTCATCGAAAGACGATAAAGATGATCTCTGATCCATCTAATTCGTCGGACCCACGAAGGATCGATAGGTAACTAACCCCCGTAAAGACCCGCACAGGATCGGGCCCACACAGGACCTGTAGGCGCTGGTTCACACAGGACCGCTGAGCGCAAAGACCCACACAGGATCAGACCCACACAGGATCGGGCCCACACAGGACATGTAGCCCTGATCCACGTAGGATCGCTGAGTGCTGTAGTCGTCATCGAATCCACAAAGGATCTCTGTACTGTCGTCGTCGTAGTCACAGTAGCAGTAGCAGTAGCAGTATCCGTAACAGTCACAGACGTAACCAGCTCTAGGGTTCCCGCACATAGCAAGCTCGTTCGGGAGGGTCCGCTCCACGAGCCGAGAGGCTGATACATCAACTGTCAAAAAGTCCAGAGTTGATGTATCCAAAAGTTCCGTATCATCCACAGGAACTCAACGCAATAGATGGCCCGTCGATCGGACGCTCGGTCTGAGAGTTATTGGCTTTTTCCTCCCAGGGCCCGGTTGGTTTTTAAGGAAAAACCAACCCGACCGAACTCCACCTGAGTCGAAACCTCGAGCGGAGTATGCCAAAAGATCCGTCTCACTAAGAGGAACTCAACAAAGCTGATGGCACGTCAATCGGACGTCAGTAGCTCAAGATATGAGCGTTTCCGCTCCGAAGGCCCGGTTGGTTTCGTGTACGAACCAACCCGGCCGAACTCAATGTATTCCGAAACCTTGAGTGCTATATACCGAATCGACCGACTCGATCCATTGATCGCATCGCTGCTGATGGTTCGTCGATCGGAGGTCCGCAGCTCAAGTTATGAGCAAAAGACCGAAGTCGATTCGAAAACAGGGGGTCCGGGTCCGGGCCGACCCGGCCCGACCCCCCCTTGGGTCGGCCCGAACCGGGTCTACCCGACCCGAGTCCGACCCGGCCCGGCCGGCGGCGCGGCCCGACGCGGCAGCGCGGTCCGGCGCGGCCCGACGCGGCGGCGCGGTCCGGCGCGGCCCGACGCGGCGGCGCGGTCCGGCGCGGCGGCGCGGCCGGGGCGCCACTCGTGTCCCACGTGGGGGGGGGGGGGGCAAGGCCCCCTCCCCTCTTTGCTGCCAGCACGGCTGAAAGCCGCGCCTTTGGAGAAACCGGCCCCCCATCCTGGGGGCCAGCCTTTGAGAAAAACGGGGGGCCGCATGCCCCCCTTTATGAAACCGGCCCCCCTTTATTATGGGGGGCCAAAATAACCGCCCGGGGGAATTTAATTCCCCCGGTTTTGCACCGTCCCGGCCGGCCCGACCTGGCCGACCAACTTCCTCTCAACAGGACCGGCATGGGCCGGTCCTCTTCCTTTTTCTGGCACCGGTGGCCTGGCTGGCCGCCGGTCATCACGTCCCGCCGCGGCCTGGAACCGGCCGCAACCTTCGTCGTCCGGCACAGTGCGTCGACACTGTGCCCTTCCGCTGCGGCCCCACTCCGGCCACTGCGCCTTCGGTTTCCTTTGACGCGGCACGACGACGTCATGTTCATGATGAAATCTTTCAATGGCGTGGCGCGACGGTGCCGCGCAATATTCGTCGAATGATTCCTGTGTGGTGTGACGGTACCACACCATCTCGTTCATCCACAAGAAAATAATAATAATCAAGAACAAAGGAGGGGGGATTCGGCCGTGTTTGTGCGGTCCCCCCCCCCTCTCGTTAGACGATAACCCTCAAATATTTATCCACAAGATTAACATGCTAGAACCAAGAACGAGAGTGAAGAAATAATCAACAACAAACCCCTACCTCGGTTTCAAGTACGATGTTCGTCAACGACCCACGGAAGACTAACGTCGCGGAGGTCAGGTGTCGCGGTAAACGTTCGTCAATTCTGTTGACGAAGAGGTACATACGAAGAGGTACATCATTGGTGAATCTTCGTAAGCCGATGAAGGAAGTCCGAGGAGTAAGCGGTGTTACCTTTCCTTGACACGGAAGGCGTCGTCGATCTTCGGAAACAACCGGCTACGAAGAAGAGAGGAGCGGCGTTCTTCGTCGGAGCTTGAGTGTTCTTCGTATTCTTCGTCAAAGATTTAAGAAGAAGAAGGAGCTCTCAAATCCTCTCAAGATGGCTAACCAAAATAAAATAAGCTAAGGCTTATTTTATTTACACAAACAACAACTTGAATTTCAAAGGTTTGAAATTCAAATCAACCCACCTTAATTAATTAAACCAAGTTGTCAAACATTAATTAAAGGGGGTTATAGGGGAGTTTTGAGAGAAGATGAGGAGTTGGGGTTCGGGTGGGCCCCACAACAGTTAATCCTCCCAAGGGAGGATAAGTGCATATGGGTCCCACCTTTAACTCCCTTTGGGAGAAGTTAACCAACAAAATAAAAATAAAAAGTGTTTCCGCATTTTTATTTAACTTCTTATAATTTCTCCCAAAACAAACTTTCGTCCCGCATAAAACGCAACCTCGGAAACGGTCTCCTTAAGAGAAAATCGGCGCTACGAGTTCATCGGTGCCCTCGGAATTTGATTCCGGGCACCGGTTCAAAAGTTAGAAATTCCCGCTCGTTCGTTCAATGAACGTACCCGAGCCAAACTTCGGAAAATGATTTCGGGCACTCCGGGCCTCGGAATCAGGTGCCGTCAGAAACCGCCCTCTTGTAAACTTCCAAAGACAATTAAGAAAAAATTTCCCTTGAATTTTACGGGTCTTTACATTACTCCCACCTCAGATCTTTACGTCCCCATAATGATACATCAAAAACTAGGGAAACAATGAGGGTACTGAGCACGCATCTGAGCCTCCCACTCCCATGTTCTCTCCTGGAGATTCTCGTGCTGCCATCTGATGTGCACTAGAGGAATCGACCGTCCACGTAGGACCCGCTCCTATCGATCCTCGATCTCCACCGGGACCTCCGTAAAAGTCGCCCCATCGTCAACGTCAAGCTCCCCATGGTCAATGATGTGCGTCGGGTCGTGCACGTATCTCCTCAGCTGAGACACATGGAAGACGTCGTGCACCCGGTGCAACTGAGGTGGTAGAGCCAGGCGATAAGCCACCTCGCCAATCCTGCTGAGGACCTGGAAGGGTCCGTTGAAGCGCGGAGATAACTTGCCGCCTCGTCCAAATCTTCGTATACCACGTCGAGGTGAGACCCCCAAGAAGACGTGGTCACCATCCTCGAACTCTAGTGGCCTCCGCCTCCTGTCAGCGTATGAATTCTGCCGGCTCTGAGCTATACTCATCCGCTCCTGGATGACCTGGACCTTCTCTGTCGTGGCCTGGACCATCTCCGGTCCCACAAGTGCTGACTCCCCAGGGTCTGTCCAGCACAAAGGAGATCTACAGGGTCGGCCGTACAACGCCTCGTACGGTGCCATTCCGATGGTGGAGTGGTAGCTGTTGTTGTACGCAAACTCCACCAAGGGGAGGTGGTCCTCCCAGCTACGACCAAAGTCGAGGACACATGCGCGGAGCATGTCCTCGAGAGTCTGAATGGTCCTCTCCATTTGACCATCCATCTTAGGGTGAAAGGTTGTGCTTAGATGTAGCTGCGTCCCGAATGCCTCTTGTAACCCCTTCCAAAGCCAGGAAGTAAAGAGAGCATCTCGATCGGAGACTATAGATAATGACACTCCGTGGAGCCGCACAATCTCCTGAACGTAGAGACATCCCAATATCTCCACTGAGCCCTGCTCTCTGATGGGTAAGAAGTGTTCCGACTTGGTGAGTCGGTCAACAATCACCCATATGGAGTCGTGACCTCTGTAAGTGCGTGGAAGTTCAGTCAAGAAGTCCATAGATATGTCGTCCCACTTCCACTCCAGGACCTCCAAGGGGTGTACCAAGCCTGCTAGTACCTGATGCTCTTCCTTCACCTACTGGCAGGTGAGGCATCGAGAAACGAACTCTGCCACAACCTTCTTCATGCCCGGCCACCAATGCTGTCGTCTGAGATCCTGGTACATTCTCGCCACTCCTGGATGTACCGCCAAAGGAGAAGTCTGAAACTCTCTCAGCACCTCCTCTCGCAATGCTACTGGTGCCATGGTATGTCCTCTGAAAATGATGTTATGCTCTTCTCCAAGGGAGAAACCATCAGGTTCTTGTCCCGAGGATATATGTGCACGCCATGTCTCATAGTCAGCATCCTCACGCTGTGCCTCTCTGACCTGCTGTAGTAGTGGAGGGGTGACTATGAGAGACTGGAGGAAGGCTGCTCCATCTCTATCCATGAAGGACATCTGCAAAGAGGCTAGCTGCTCCGTCGCCTCCTCAAGTAGCTGAATGCCCATCCTCCTGCTGAGGGCATCGACTATTACGTTCCCCTTCCCAGGATTATAGACTATCTCAAAGTCATAGTCCTGGAGGAACTCGAGCCATCGTCGATGTCTCAGGTTCATGTCCTTCTGCGAGAAGATATACCTGAGACTCTGATGATCATAAAAGACTGTAAAGCGCTCGCCCATCAGATAGTGCCGCCATGTCTTCAGAACGAAGACCACTGCTGCCAACTACAGGTTATGGGTAGCGTAGTTCTGCTCATGGGGCCTCAACTGATGTGATCCATAGGCGATCACTGCCCGCTCCTGCATCAGAACACATCTGAGCCCAGTCCTTGATGCATCATAGTAGACAACGTACCATACTCCCTCCTCAGGAAACCCCAAGATAGGTGCGCTAGTCAACCTCTGTCTCACCTCCTGGAAGCTCTGCTGACATCTGTCTGACCACACGAAGGGTTTCCCCTTCCTCCTTAATGTACGACAAAGATGCAAAGATTTCTCCTTTTCCGAAAAGTGAAATCCGGTCTCATCCCCTGGATGAACCACGTTCCTTGCCTAATACAGTCAATCCCGTCATGATTAGTTAATTCATGGCATGGATGACGTCGTAAGGCATCGACACTACTAGCAAGAGATCCAACCATTACTCTCGCCTCCAAGGGTTGAGTCACACTATCGGCATCAGTGTGTGGTCACTGGGTTTCCTCTAGTAAGAATCTCGCAAGTGAGGGTCAAGTCAACAGTTTTTTAACCGTCACCTCTTAGTAAAAACAAACAAAAGACAAGAGAACAAAAGTCACCAAGGCAAATATCTTTTATTACTTCAACTTAAAGTACAAGGAAACAAGGCAACACAATCTACGAAGCTAGAGGCATTATGGGAAAAGGCCTCTATGCCTGGAGCTGGTCCCACACTAGTCCACCTGCTTCCGGAGCTCCATGATAGCAAGCTTCAGCTTCCTGAAGCTGTGCTCTCCCCTGAGGTTGGGGTGGACCTCCTGGTGGTGGTGGTGGTGGTAGAGCCTCAAAACGTCGCCCACCACCTGCTGCTCGGCCAGCTCCTCTGCCTCGTCCGCCTCCTCCCTGCGGACCGCCACGGTCAAACCTCTGTCTCTACCTAGTTGTTTCCTCAACCGTCTGCTGCTCCTCTGCATGGCAGGTCGGGCAGTCACGAGCCATGTGGCCCTGCCCGCCGCACGAGTAGCACTGTCTACCTCTCGAAAGACTAGCTCCGCGATGTGTGCCCCGCATTGCTGAGCCAGTGTCCTGAGGTCGTCTTCCTGAAGGTCTGGTCTTCCTGGACCCCTGAGTCATCCGTCGACTGCCAGCCGTAGAAGACTCTGCCACGTGCCTCCCTGTTGTGGGTCTCGGCGCTGGTGTAGACTCAACAAGGAAGCTCTCGATCAAAAGGTCCTGCTCCAGCACTCATGTCTGAGTCGGTATGCTGAGGGAGATCAGCGATGCCCTAATCTCGTGTCTCAAACCCTGCTCAAAGGTCCGGGCCCGGAAGAATGGGTCTCGTACCATGTCGGTCGAGTAGCGCGAGAGATCAGTAAATCTCGTCGAGTACTGAGCGACCGTCATGCTACCCTGCCGCAGCTGAAGAAGCTCCTGGATACGCACCGCAAGAAGGGTGGCTGGGAAAAACAACGAGCAGAAGAGGCTCTCAAAGTCCGTCCAAAGTAGAGATGCCTCATCATGCACCTGGAGCATCAAGCTCCCCCATCGGCCCGATGCTGCGTGCTGTAGGCTCGCAGCGAGGATCACCATGGGGTCTACAGGTGTCCTCACTAGCCTAAAAACTCGTACCACTGCCTCCAGCCAGTCCTCGGCTGCCCGGGGGTCCGTCTCCCCACGGAACCTAGGTGGTCGATGGCGCTAAAACTCATGCAGTGCGCTGAGGCGACGTGCATCGTCAGCGGCTGGTGCTGGAATCATCGGTTGCTCGACGGGTAGAGCTACCGCCGGTGCCACTGATGACAAAGGGCCCTGCACCGAGGCCTCGTCGCTTGGTGGGCTGTCATCACACTCGACTCTCAGAACCTTAGCTGGCTGCTGTCGTGGAGCCATCCTGAAAAGAAATAGGTGTTCCACGGTCAAACAGTATACCTGGTGAGCTGACACAAATTAATCACAAAGAAAACTTTGAAACACACACGCAATCAATGTTTTAGTGCATTAAGTCGGAAATCAGAAGTCAGGGTCCTGGTGTACGGATACGTCGGCCGCTGCACCAACACAGGACTCCCTGGACTGATAACCACACTCAATACACTAAACATTATTGCTTCACATAGAAAAGATCAGAGTTCGTGGTAGAACCGAACTCCTTTGATACCAATTTGTCACAACCCACCCTCGGGGCCCATGTCGTGACTACCCCAAGCCCGCCTTCCATAGGCCAGGGGCTGGCGACTAGCACCAAGGCGTAAATCCCAACAAAAATGGAATGCATTGCCTTTGAAAAGTAAACAAGCACCACAGAGTAAGCAAGCGAAAAAGTAAACACTAAGTAAGAACAGAGTACAACTGAAAGTGCGGAAAAGTAAATGGGCCAGTATACAAACCCAAACTGAAAGTAAAGTACAACTCAAAAGGGAAAACAGAAACTGTAAAGTAAAAGCCACTACACCGAGCTGTCCACTGGAGATCCCACCTGATGGGTGGATACAGATAACCCCCCTGCTCCTCGGGTCCCGTCGTCCGCTCCGGGCATGTCCCGCCCAGTGGTCCACCTCCAGGTACCGTTCTTCTCTGCAAGCCTCAGCTACGATCAACGATGTCCGTCATCTGCAACCAACACAACCAAGAGCGGGCATAGCCCGTGCAGGGGTGAGTATAAGCTACTCAGTAGGGACCCCGAGACCCCTGAAGGTCTCCCAAAATCCACAAAAGATAAACCACAAAGAAAGATAAAATCACGAAGTAACAACTGTCACTGCTTAGGTATATTCCCATACATATACCTAAGTCATCAATTCCAATACGCTCCAACCTCCGAGCCCAAGTACAACTCAGTCCACACAGGAAATTATATGTATTCCACACAGGATAGCACAACACAATCCACACAGGATAGCACAACACAATCCACACAGGAAAACAACAGGATTCAGCTCACACAAGTATACTTCTTCGAAAGACGACAAAGATGATCTCTGATCCATCTAATTCATCGGACCCACAAAGGATCGATGGGTAACTAACCCCCACAAAGACCCACACAGGATCGGGCCCACACAGGACCTGTAGGCGATGGTTCACACAGGACCATTGAGCGCAAAGACCCACATAAGATCAGACACACACAGGATCGGGCCCAAACAGGACCTGTAGCACTGATCCACGTAGGATCACTGAGTGTTGTAGTCGTCGTCGAATCCACAAAGGATCTCTGTACTGTTGTCGTCGCAGTCACAGTAGCAGTAGCAGTAGCAGTAGCCGTAGCAGTCATAGACGCAGCCAGCTCTAGGGTTCCCGCACACAGCAAGCTCGTTTGAGAGGGTCCGCTCCACGAGCCGAGAGGCTGATACATCAACTGTCACAAAGTCCAGAGTTGAGGTATCCAAAAGTTCCGTATCGTCAACAGGAACTCAACGCAACAGACGGCGCGTCGATCGGACGCCCGGTCTGAGAGTTATTTGCTTTTTCCTCCCAGGGGCCCGGTTGGTTTTTAAGGAAAAACCATCCCGACCGTACTCCACCTGCATCCAAACCTCTGTCGGAGTATGCCAAAAGATCCGTCTCACTAAGAGGAACTCAACAAAGCTGACGGCACGTCAATCGGACGTCCGTAGCTCAATATATTAGCGTTTCTACTCTGAAGACCCGGTTGGTTTCGTGTACGAACCAACCCGGCTGAACTCAAAGTATTCCAAAACCTTGAGTGCGATATACCGAATCGACCGTCTCGATCCATGGATCGCATCGCCGCTGACAGTTCGTCAATCGGAGGTCCGCAGCTCATGTTATGAGCAAAAGACCGAAGTCGATTCGAAAACGGGGGGTCCGGGTCCGGGCCGACCCGGCCCGACCCCCCCCCCCCCCCGGGTCGGCTCGAACCAGGTCGACCCGACCCGGGTCCGACCCGGCCCTGCCGGCAGTGCGGCCCTGCTCGGCGGCGCGGTCCGGCGCGGCGGCGCGGCCTGGGCGCCGATCGGGTGCCACGTGCGGGGGGCAAGGCCCCCGCCCCTCTTTGCTGGCGGCGCGGCTGAAAGCCGCACCTTTGGAGAAACCGGCCCCTCTCGTGGGGGCCTGCCTTTGAGAAAAACGGGGGGTCGCCTGCCCCCCTTTATTATGGGGGGCCAAAATAACCGCCCGGGGGAATTTAATTCCCCCGGTTTTGCACCGTCCCGGCCGGCCCGACCTGGCCGGCCGGCTTCCTCTCAACAGGACCGGCATGGGCCGGTCCTCTTCCTTTTTCCGGCGCTGGCGGCCCAGCTGGCCACCGGTCATCACGTCCCGCCGCGGCCCAGAACCGGCCGCGGCCTTCGTCGTCCGGCACGGTGCGTCGGTACCGTGCCCTTCCGCCGCAGCCCCGCTCCGGTCGTGGCACCTTCGGTTTCCTTTGACGCGGCACGACGGCGTCGCATTCATGATGAAATATTTCCACGGAGTGGCGCGATGGTTCCGCACAATATTCGTCGAATGATTCCCGCGTGGTGCGACGGTACCACGCCATCTCGTTCATCCACAAAAATAATAATAATAATCAACAACAAAGGAGGGGGGATTCGACCGTGTTTGTGCGGTCCCCCCCCCCCTCTCGTTAGACGATAACCCTCAAATATTTATCCACAAGATTAACATGCTAGAACCAAGAACGAGAGTGAAGAAATAATCAGCAACAAACCCCTACCTCGGTTTCAAGTACGATGTTCGTCAACGACCCGCGGAAGACTAACGTCGCGGAGGTCGAGCGTCGCGGTAAACGTTCGCCAATTCCGTTGACGAAGAGGTACGTCTGAAGAGGTACGTCGTTGGTGAATCATCGTTAGCCGAAGAAGGATGTTCGAGGAGGAAGCGGCATTCCCTTTCGTTGACACGGAAGGCATCATCGATCTTCGGAAACAACCGGCTATGAAGAAGAGAGGAGCGGCGTTCTTCGTCGGATCTTGAGTGTTCTTCGTGTTCTTCGTCAAAGTTTGAAGAAGAAGAAGGATCTCTCAAATCCTCTCAAGATGGCTAACCAAAATAAAATAATCTAAGGCTTATTTTATTTACACAAACAACAACTTGAATTTCAAAGGTTTGAAATTCAAATCAACCCACCTTAATTAATTAAACCAAGTTGTCAAACATTAATTAAAGGGGTTATAGGATGTTTTGAGATTAGATGAGGAGTTGGGGTTCGGGTGGGCCCCACCACACTTAATCCTCCCAAGGGAGGTTAGTGGATGTGGGTCCCACCTTTAACTCCCTTTGGGAGAAGTTAACCAACAAAATAAAAAAAAAGTGTTTCCACATTTTTATTTAACTTATTATAATTTCTCCCAAAACTAACTTTCGTCCCGCATAAAACGCAACCTCGGAAACGGTCTCCTTAGGTGAAAATCGGAGCTGTGAGTTCATCGGTGCCCTTGGAATTTGATTCCGGGCACCGGTTCAAAAGTTAGAAATTCCCGCTCATTCGTTCACTGAACGTACCCAAGCCAAACTTCGGAAAATGATTCCGGGCACTCCGGGCCTCAGAATCAGGTGCCGTCAGAAACCGCGCTCTTGTAAAATTTCAAAGAAAATTAAGAAAAAATTTCCCTTGAATTTTACAGGTCTTTATAGGAGATTTGTTCAAAAAGAAGTTAATGAACAATGATTACCTTATGGTTATCATTCCTAACTTTTGTTTAATGTATTCAAATCTATCAGAGGGTAATGATTTTGTGAAAATATCAGCAGGTTGATCTTGCGTTCTGATAAACTGAAGAATGATATCTCCTTTTCCATAACCAATAATGATCTTCCATTGCACTTAGGCAAGGTAAATCATTGCACCTATGGTCTTCTATGTTCAGAGAGTAAACATTAACTTGCCTATTGGCTGAGAGAATAAATTCATCCTTGGAATTGTGAACTGAGAACTTATCATTCCTAAAATTCCCAAGGTATCCTTCATCACATAACTGACTTATGCTAATGAGGTTGTGCTTAAGACCCTTTGCAAATAAAACGTTTGAAATCAAAGTTTTTCCAAGATGAATAATATTTGCTATACCAACAATTTCTCCCTGAGCATTATATCCGATAGTAACTTTTCCTTCTTTCATCTTGATAATCTTTTCAAAATAGCTTTTGTTACCAGTCATGTGTCGGGAACATTCACTATCCATGTACCATGTATTGTTGTTGGTACATCCTTTATCTTCCTGATAACAACAAAATAATTAGATTTTTGGAATCCAAACATATTTGGATCCGAGATTTCCAATCAAAATGATTTTGGGAACCCACATCTTCTTAGAAAAATAATCCTTATGAAAACCTATAGATTGGGTATTTTTTAAGAACAACTCTTTGCCCAATGACCACCACATTGACACTTGCAACAAAATGGGACACTTTGTGAAACAAAATAGTTGCTACTAAAAGTTGGTTTATCATGGGTATAATCGAATCTAGAATTTTTTCTTAAAGGTCGTATTGGAAAATTCATTTTATCAAAATTTACATTACCATGGGTAAAGTTTGATAAACACTTCTTTAAGGAAAAAATTTCAGACTTGAGTTTTATAATAATGTTTTCCTCATCAAAATAATTAGATTTAGAACTAGAGATAGGCTCTTAAACACTTTTCTTATAAAATACTATTTCTAACACTTTAGAAAGATTGTTCTTCTCAGAACTTACTGCCTTAAGATTTTTTGAAATACTTATAAAATCATCATTTTCCCTATAAAGATCTTTAGTAAGATCTGATATTTCTTTTGTAAGAATAGTATTTCTAGAGATTGACTTTTCATGTTTTTTATTGAGTTTGGAATTCTCAATCTCAAGAAGTTCAGCAAACCTAGAAACTTCTTCATAGGTAGGTAAAGTATTTTCTTCATCAGAAGAGGATTCTTCATCTGAAGAGTTATAATAATTTATATCATTAGAATTCAAGGAAACATTGGTCAATGATTCATCATTTCGTACCTTAGACATAAAACAGTGATTGTTAATAGGTAATATTTCAATAAGACCATTATTCTTGTGTCTTGAAGCTTCATAATCAGAAGATTCATATGAAGAGTCACCACCACTAGAACTCCAGGTTTCATTAGCTTTCATAACTTTCTTAGAATTGGACTAGTAATACTTCTTTCTGTTCCTGTCAGAATGCCATTCTTTTCTTTATTTCTTTTTGAGAAAAGTGAAATCCGGTCTAATATGTCCAGCTATCTTTCATTTATAACAAGTAACTTCTACATCTTTCCTATGCTTCCTTTCCTTTTTCTTATACTTAGATTGGAAATTTCTCTGTCCATCTATCTTTTTCATTCTTCGAGTAAGATTTGCTAACTCATTTTTAGAGACCTCACTCTCACTGGATTCGGATTGGATAATAACTTTCTTAGACTTGGATCTGGTTACTCTCTCAGGAGTCTTGCCTTTCATATGATTTGAAGTTGTGGTAAAATCAACAGTACCATTTCCATTCTTCTTCTTGATGTTATCAGCATCTCTTTTCATTCCTGTTTCATAATGGAGAATAGTTCCAAATAGTTCATCTAATGAAATTTGAGTAACCTTCCTGTTCTCATCAATAAATGCTCTTTTGGATTCCCACTCATTATGCATAATTTCAATTATCTTATCCACAAGAGCATCATCATCCAGACCTTTCTCTCCCATAGACTGAAGACAGTTCAGTATAGTCATAAATATCTATTGAACTTTACAAATTGGTTCACCATAAGGAAACTTGAAGCCATGGTATTCCGCTCTAAGTATAGCTCTTCTAGTTTCAATCACCTTAGAAGTGCCAAAGGGTGTAACCTCTATCTTCTTCCAGATACAATTAGCTGCTTCACAAGAAGAAATTTGGCTATATATATTTCTAGTCATTGAACATAGTAAAGTATTGTGTACCTTATTATTGAGTTGATATTCATGCTTTTCTTGGTTAGTGAAAGTTCTTACTTCCTTATCAGGAATTTTATAATCACCAGTAAGCATAACAAAATTATCCACTCTTGTATTGATAATGAAAGTCTCCATATGATCTCTCCAGTAATCAAAATCATTCCCATAAAAAATTGGTGGTCTTGTAGGATTTAGGTTGTCAATAGATCCAACATTTATTCCTGCCATTCTAAGAAAAACTTCGGCAACCTAACTTCTTAGAAGAAAATGTTCGTAACCACAAAGTTTGGAATGAGAAAATTCGGAATGAAAAATTCAGAATGACAATTCGGAATGAAAAAGTGTATTAATAAGGGATGAAAATTAATGAGAAATTGAGCAAGAAAAACTTATATGTGAGTATAAGTATTTCAGAGACCTCCTATGATACCAATTGTAGGATCAAAATAATGATATAGAAGCTCAATATACAAGAGGGGGTGAATTGTACACTTTAAAAATTTCCTTAAGAACAGAAAGATATAAGTTTAACAAAGTTAAACTGAGCATATCCACAACACCTCTAACACCAATTGGAAATTAGAACAAGGAATAAAGTTACAAACTTCTAATTCTACACACTTTATTGAACCAGGAAAGTTATTCCGAAAAATAGGTTCCGGATATATGGATACAGAAATTTAAATGTAACTAATGTTTACAATATGAGATTCTACCCTAAAGCATATAGAATCTAAATGAATCAGAGTACAAGTGTAAAGAAATACCAGAATGTTATACTTTCCTTACAGTACAATATTGATCGGAAAAACAAGTAGTATAACTACAAGTAACAAACAATAACTCTTTTAACCCAAAGAGAAGGGTATCCAATAACCTTGGATAAAGGTCCCTTGATTTATACTTTCAAGCAAGTCTATCTTACCCACGCCAGGGTAAGCCCTCGATACGATGATCGGAGTCTCTGTCTTGCTATCCCCGCAAGCCCTCAACTTCAAGGTAGATGGAAGCTCAGTCTTCTTCATAAATGAAGCCCTTGAACTTCAAGGAAGTTAGCACCTCTGTCATCCTATCCCCAGAAGCCCTCGAATGTAATCACCAACATTCAGAGTCGCAGGAAGCAATATGAACGAGCGGTTCAGTACGCACAAATCATGGAAATATTCTCTCTCTAGAAATCACATTAACATCGTGTGGTCTTTAGATTGATAAACTCATTATTGAGCTCTTTCAAATAAGCTCCTATTTATAGACTCGGTCGACCCGCTCTCCAACGGTCATATTTTCCTTAAAATTCAGAGGGACATGTACACGTGTAACCCAACCAACAGTTTGTTTGAAACTTTAATAACAAAATATGTATAACTGTATGCATGACATCATTTTTTAGTTGAGAGTATGTAAGAAATAGCCATAATAAAGTTCAGAGTGTAAGCAAATTAAAAGTTCAGAGTCTAACCAAAATGAAATTCGGAGTCTATAAAAATAAATTTTCGGATTCTGTTTTATAGGAATTCAAAACCTGAAATCTGTAGAATTCCGGAGTCTGAATTTATAAGGAAATTCGGAGTCTGGTTTCACCAGAGTTTGGAATCTGAACTTGCATAGTTCGATGTCGAACTAGTAAAAGTTCAAAGTCGTAATTCATAAGGGTTCTGAGTCAAACTACTTAAGATTTCAGAGTCAAACTTATGAATGTTCGGAGTCGAACTTCATAAGAGATCGGAGTCGTACTACTTAAGAGTTCAGAGTTGAACTTATGAATTTTCAGAGTCAAACTTCATAAGAGTTTGGAGTAGAACTAATCAAAATTTTGGAGTCTAACTTATGAAAGTTTGGAGTCGAACTTCATAAGAGTTCGGAGTCAAACTACTTAAGAGTTCGGAGTCGATCTTCATAAGAGTTCGAAGTCGATCTACTTAAGAGTTCGGAGTCGAACTCATGAATGTTCATATCCATAATTCGGATCCTAAAAAAAGAATACTCCAATATTTAACATTATATGATTCTAGGATTTTGAGAATGAATCCTATTTTTGAACTTAAGAGAAAAAAATTTCTATGTATAAGAAAATCTAGGTTACGGTACATTTCCTTAAGGAAAAAAAGTTTCCATATGGAGGTAAAATATATATTTGCTTAAGTATAAGGTGTTTGTGACTTTCAAAACCAGAAGGAATGGAAAATTCATAAGGAAAACCTTATTGACTCAATACATGATGCTTTCCATGTATCTCAGCTAAGGAGATACGTGCATGACCCAACCACAAATCATAGATCATGGGGAGCTGGACATCGATGACAAGTCGATATTCTTGGAGGTCCCAGTAGAGATTGAGGATCGACAGGAGCAGTTCCTTCATGGATAATTGATTCCTCTTGTGCACATTCCCTGGTAGCATGGGAACCTTCAGGAGAGTACATGGGAGCGGGTGGCTCAGATGCGTGCTCAGTACCCCCTTTTTGTTTCCCTGGTGTATGTTGTTTCTTAATGTGGACATAAAGCCCTGAGGTGGGAGTAATGTAAAGACATATAAATTTCATGTAATTTCTTTTTAAAATTCATTGAAATCTTACGAGTACGCAGTTTCTGACAGAACCTGATTCTGAGGCGCGACGTGCCCGAAATAATTTTCTGAAGTTTAGCAAGAGTACCTTCAGTGAAAAAAGGAGCAGGTTTTTCTTTCATTTTAAGCGGTGCTCGGAATTGAAATCTGAGGGCACTGATGAACTCATAGCGCTGGTATTTTCTTAAGGGGACCTTTATCGTAGTTGCATTTTGTACAGATTGGATGTTAATTTTTTGGGGTTTATTTCTAAAGTTAAATAAATTTTGGTGGTGCACAAATTTTATTTTGTGAGGTGGGGCCCACAAGATCCCAACCTACAACTCCCCATTTATTTCCCTATTGTTTCCTTTGACAATCACCCATTAATAACCCATGTTTATCTCTTTGACAACTCCACATGTTGATTATGATGGAGCCTTCATACCACCCTCATCCTTTTAAAGGTTCCAACCAATTAATTTAATGTATGTGTTAAATTAATTGGAACCACTTGGAATTAATATGAATTTATCAAAAATTCTATTAATTGGAGAGCCTATTTCTCTTTTTATTGGAAAATCTCTTTGGAAAAAGTCTCTGGAGGATTATAGGGATCTGAACGGTTCTTCAACGAAGAACACCCCCGGCGAAGAACGCGAAGAACATCCTCCTAGGATGCACCTCGACATCCAGATCCTACATCACCTATGATAGTGACCTTCCTCCATCGTTGACAGAATGAAACCATTATTCCATGACACCCATCTACCGCGATACTCGTCTTCCGTGGATCGACGACGTACGACGACAACTTCGAGGTAGGCAGAATTTTGTATATTTTTTTATATATGGGTTTATTACTCTAGAACAAGGTGTTTAAATTATTTGGTGATGTTTAAACAACTAGTGGAGTGGGAACAGAAAAACGAACAAGTCCAGACACACCCCTATTTTGTTCGTGATGCGTAGGGTGATTGGTGATGACAAAACGGGACCACAACGGCGATTGGGGGCCTTCGCAGTGATGTACGGATCCTAAGACGACAACAGATGTAGTCGGAAGAAAACACGGACCACCGGAATGAATCTAGTGGCCCATAGAAGACCCCGGTGGGGTGGGGCGCTGGCGCGTCGATGCCGAAGGTCGGAGGTGGCGGCGCCCCAGTGGGCAGCTGGCATAACCCCATTGCATCATCGGCCGCAGTGGCGAGGAGAGGATCTTGTGGCTGCGCGGGATCTGGTTGACAAGCGGTGCCACCCTGCCACCACGTTCGTGAGATCGAGTGTCGCGCCCCCTGCTCGGCTTGCTGGCCGAGAAAGCGCACCCCCCCCCCCCCCGGCCAGGCCGGGGCGGGTCACGCGGATCGAGTGGCACTGCCCGGCCCAGTCCGTGCCCCGTTGGGATGGACCGCACCGTACCGAGCTAGACCCGGACCCGGGTCGTGCCGACCCAGGGTGGGTTGGGTTGGGTCGGACCGATCCCAAACCCTCCACTTCGGACCATCTTTCGGTCGTTTCCCATTACATGAGCTATGGACCTCCGATCGATGAACTGTTAGTTGCGTAGGAATCCTTGGATCGAGATGGTCATTAGAGTATATTACACTCGATGTTTTGGCGTTGTTTGGATATGGTCGGGTTGGTTTGAACCCGAAACCAACCGGGCCCTTGGAGAGGAAACACTTGTAACTTAAGGACCGAACGTCCAATTGACATGTCGTAAACTGTTTTGAATTCCTTTTGATGAGATGGGTCTTTTGGAATACACCACTAGAGGTTTGGACACAGCTGTAGTACGGTTGGGTTGGTTTTAGCTTAAAAACCAAATGGGCCCCTAGAACGAAAAACTCAATAACTCTCAAATCGGGCCTCGGTTTGACGCACTGTCTATTGTGTTGGGATTCTTTTGACGAGACTGAAATTTGGGGATACATGAACTCTGGACTTCATGAGAGTTGATCTATCAACCCCCTTTCTTGAGGAGCGGACCCTCCTGGAATCGAGCATGTTGTGTGCATGAACCCTAGAGCTGGATGCGACTACGACGACTACCGTACAAGGATCCTCCATGTGTTTGACGATGATGACTTTAGTAATAGAATCCTTCGTGGGTTTGATGACAACAACTATCGTACTAGGATACTCCATGGGTTAGACGATGATGACTACTATACTAGGACCTTCTGTGGGTTCGACAAAGAGGTCTACTGTACTGGAATCCTTTGTGGGTTTGATGGCAATGACTTCTGTACTGGGATCCTTCGTGGGTTCGATAGTGATGACTTCTATACTTTTATCCTGAGTGGGTCTTCATCATGGCTGGTCTAGTATCCTATGTGGGTCTAACAAATTAGATGAATCGTTGACTACATCTGATCATCCTTATCACTCTACGAAAGTTATATACCCGTGTGAGCTGAGTCTTGACACCAATATTTATCATCGATGTGATTGAATTGATTTCCTATATGGACTGGGTTTTTCTTTCTTGTGTGGATTGGGTTGTGTTTTCCTATGTGGACTGGATTTTGCTTTTCCTGTGTGGATTGGGTTGTGATTTCTTGTGTGGACTAGGTTGTGCTTGGGCTCGAGAGTTTGATCCGAATTATAATTGATGACTTAGGTATATGTATAGTCATATAACTAAGTAGAGTTGGTTGATACTTCATGATTTTATCTTTCCTTTGTGGTTTATACTTGGTGGATTCTAATAGACATTTGAGGGTCTCGGGGTCCCTACTGAGTATCATACACTCACCCCTGCATGAGCTATGACCACACTACGTTGTGTTGGATGCAGACAACGGATAACACTGATTGAGGTGGACGCTTGTGGATCTGGATGGTACCCGTAGGTGGACAACATGGCGGGGCGTACACAGAGTGGAATACTGGACCCGAGGATCTGAGGAAACTATCTGTACCCACCCTTGATTTGGTATTTCCAGGGGATGACTCGGTGTTGCTGTTTTACTTTATTGCTACTGTACTTTCTTTTTAGTTGTACTATAATTTTAGTTGGGTTTGTATACTAGCCCATTTACCTTTCAGCACTTTCATTCGTACTTTGTTTTACATAGTTCTTACTTCACTTGCATACTCTGTTGTGTTTGTTTACTTTATAAAGTCAATGTCTTCCCTTTTTCCGGGATTTATGCCTTTGGTGCTAGTCGGCAGCCCCTAGCCTATGGAAGGCGGGCTTAGGGTAGTCATGGCATGGGCCCCGAGGATAGCTCATGACATTACATTTTCAATATCTCCTAACACGTTATTATATATTCATAAAACATATACTAAACCAAAAAAAATACATAACATAAAAATGTTTTCATTAATTTTTACATAAAAATAGAACCCTTTCATTAAATATATTATCAATGTTATAGATACTATTTATTATATGAATTTAAACCATTAATAAAAAATAATGAAGAACAGTCCTTATAAATTTTAAATAATTCTCAATAACATATAGAATAAAAAAAAGGGGCTTTATAAATAACAGTTCCCAAATTAAAATAGTTACTCATATCAATATATAATTTATAAAATGATCTAAACCTCACTACTATATGTAATACCAATATAATAACCATTTTAATCACCATAGGTACATTCTAAAATTCTTAACCATCTATATGTTCTCCGTTATTTAGTTATACGACAAAGTGGTTTTTAGATATTTATGTTTCTTATAATCATCTTCATGACCCCATTTCAATGAAATTACGAAAACAAAATAGTAATGATAATATAAAACACTTTAATATAGAAAAAATTACCCAAATATGTCTTCCCTTATGAAAACTTTTTCTCAAAATATCATGTTGTAATATCAATCTATGACTCCCCTATTAAATCCTTGTCTATACATTAGAATTATTTCAATTAATTTATCATTCTAATAATCTCAAACTCTATTAAATCTTTCATATTGTCCTCTTAATATAGTTTTATTTCCCAAATCAAATCCCACAAATTCATATATCCAGTTGAGTAGTCTTCTGATCATTTAGCATGCATCAATGTGATGATTATTTTAAATGTTTATCAATCCTTTGGTGTAATTACGCATATGTGTTTTTTTCCAAAAGCCTCATCCACTTGTTTCTATCCAAAAAAATATATATTATTTAGAAAAACATCATGAACTCTATTTTAGCTATAGTGTCCAGATGTTATACAATATGAGTAATTATTCATTGTATTTTCAATATAATTATCTTGTATTAATCTAAAAATAAAATATGAATTATTTTCATATAATTAAATAATGTTTTATTCTATATATTTATCTATATCTTTGATTTTGTGATCAACCATAACATACCAATCCTTAAATTATCCACAATAAGTATCTAAATATCTAGAATTTATACAACATTCCATTAATACCAAATGTGAATCCTTAAACCCATTCCCCTTTATCTGGAACAATATACACATTCTTTACACAATCTGTATTAAACCAGGTGTAAAATCCTTGATATAACCAACCATAATTACAAAATGAATAACATTTAATTAATTAATTTATATCATAGGATCATTTCATGTTTAGAGCCTTATATATATAGAAAACAAAAAATAACTGAAAAATGAAATGTTATTTGTATCAAAAATATATTTTGTACCATTATATTTGAAACTAATTAATATATAAAGAGTATTAAAAATAAGAAAAGATTTCTTTGATATGTGTCATCCATCTAGACAAGTCGCACTGACTACATTACATTTTAACATAGGGAATTGAATCATAAGAATTGGGTTAGTTAAAATTCATAGTAAGTGGATCATATATCTAATGTTATAAAAATCAATATCATTTTGTACATAATATGATTGAAAAAAATATAAATACTGTACTACTAAATAAAAACTTATAGAATTCCATAATATTGATGATAAATGAAAAATGGTTATTAACAATAGTAATCTCATACTGATTGGTTTCATAATTTCATACATCAAAACATGTTATCGGTGATTTTTTTCGTTAATATATAATGATATGTGGATAATTATACAAAAAACCCATGATTACCCATCTCATAAGTCTTGTACATGCATTGAGGGGATATAAAAAACTGGTCCCTATTAATGTCATATTTAAGACCAATCCATTCTCCATCAGAATCAAAAAGATATCCAATCTAGTTACCTAAGGAATAATTTTTTGAATAAAAAAATGGTTATCTCTATAAGGAAAAATATAATTTTCAATATGAAATAAACATGATTATTTATTTAATAATCGTCAACAATTTCTACAATTTCCTCATGTCAACAAAAAGTGATCACATTACCATAACCCTTTTTGATTAAAGAATATTGATGGTACAATAATTTAACACTCAATAATTTTCTAATCATTTATATGGAGTAACAATGTATTAAATTCTTATTCATTTCCCCAACATAATAGAATAAAATTCTTTATTGGTGAAAATTATTCTATCTGACTTATAAAATATATTATTTTCAGACTTTATTGAAGAATCCATATAATTATATAGAAACACTTAAATAACTAGATTATAATCTATCAAAGGTAATAAAGGTTATGGTTTAAAAAATATGTATAATTAGTGAAAAAAAGAAAATATATAAGGGTGTTAACATAAATGAAAAAGTATCTCCCAAATCAATTGCTAAAATGGTATAAAAATATGGGAACCAGAATTTAATTTTTGGATACAACATTTTAAACCCCCAAATGATCAATATTTTTAGTAAAAGATAACATGGTAAACATAAAACCAAAAATTTTAAATAATTTTCAATATTAAAATATAAATTGATGTGAAATAATAAAATATCCTTGATAAATCATTTTATCATTAACATAAAACACAAATTCATTATGCTACATGAAAAGGTTTCTTTTAAACAGGTGAAATAAATATTTTAAAAACAATTAAATTATATTGAATCAATTTTAATATTTCCCAAAAAAATTCCTAATTATTGTGTTGGTGAAATAAATATAGGTTAAAAAAACATATTAAATTTAAATGAAAATACCTTTTTTCAATTTTAAAATTACCCTAGTTCGAAACACACATTTTTTAATGTTTAAAAACATAAAATTTTTAATTAACCTTCCAAAATTGTATTATAATGTATTATATAAAAAAATATTATGATGGGAAAATCAATAAATATAAAACCATGTCATGGTTGAAATGTTATAATTTAATGAAATGAGATTTGAGTTATCAATATCCCTTATAATAAACATAATCCATAAATTATGAAACCTTTTTAATGGGAATTATATTGTAAAAAATAAAATAATTTATATATTATGAAATAACATAATAAGTTGGAATAAGATAGACAACATATGTAAAATATGTTCTAGAGAATAGTACAAAATTTTTGAATAATATTTTAGTTTCCAAAAATCCACACTGATGAGGAAAAATTAATCTATGAATTATGGAAAATGATTTTTCATGTAAGTTCCATGAGATATAAGGATGATAATAAAAATAATTTAGTGGAACATAAATACACAATACTAAAAAAACATGGTTATCAAAACTTATTATGACTAAGAGAATCGAAATTGAGACACTATAACCACTTAAATACATAGAAACATTCAAGAAAAACAACTTCATATAGATGAATATCATTTGAACATAATTGAATATGATTAATAGATATTTCATTATATGATATCTCAAATAGCTAATATATGCACCACATAAATGGAATTGGGTTTATAAGACAAATGGGTATCAAAGAGTGAAATTTCACATGAAAACACATACCTAAAATAAAAACATGCCTCACTATGCTATAACCTCCAATATAATATAAAAAATTATCCTCATAACTTATATTATAACCTAAATATAAAAATACTAGAATTTTATATTTATTTTATAACTATATATAATAAATATATTTACTGAATATAGTTTATTTCCATTATAAATGTTGAGAACATTTTGTAATGAGTTCCAAATAGACATCATGATGACATGATTCATTAGGAAAATGTTTTTTTAAGTTGACAATTAATTTTAAATTAAAATATAATACTCATTTTTCTATAATTATTTCCTAATTATACTTTTTATTTGTTTAAATAATGGAATAAGGATTTTGAAAATGGAAATCTTGATGAACATGTTTATTTTTTTAATGATAATAATTTGATATATTAATAAATATATAAAATATAATAAAATTAAAAATCATTAAAAATGTAAACAATATAATTATTAAATGATGTTACTGTTATATTAAATTCCATACTCATATATGATATAGTTTTTATGACATCTTTTACCCCGGAGGTTAAGTCAAAACATATGGTAACAAGATATAATAATTTTATGACTAATGGGATATAATAATATAATGATAATTTTACATATACAGAAACATAAAAATTTTATAAACAAAATATAACCTCATTAAATCAATTATAGAAAATATCAATTAAGGGATGTGATGAAAAATGGAATTTGTTATTCATGGTAGAGGTAGTCCACACATATGCACAAATAATTATTCAATTTCTCGTAGATTTCACAAAGTGATAGGATATTAAAAATGATCCCAAAATAATTATATTTATGTCATATAAAACATATTTATTCATAAAATAAATTATTGATTAATTCATGAGAGGAAGTGAAAAAAATTGGACCACATTGTGTTGTCAGTGTTGTAGTCCTCATGTACACAATATCATTGACTAGGTTTTCCTTAAAGGATGTAATGGATTGAAAAATTTATTTTAATTAATATAATTTAATTTTAGTATATTGAATATTATTATATCTTGATATTAGAAAATTCTTGTAAAGTATATGATAGAAAACATTACGAATGAAAGACTAAATATAAGTGGATAGTCACCTCACTGATGTGATTTTTTTCTAGGAATCCTTCTTTGAAATAATGGACATATGGTAACTAATTGTCACCATAGTATTTTTAATGTTATATACGGTTCTATGAGTATAAAATTGCAATATCATATATTATTTATTTATTGGGATGGAATTTATTTCCATGGATAAAGTGTTACATTTTTATAACTTATTGGAAGGGAACTCTTGAAATAAACCTCATCATTTGTAATGTTCTGATATTACTATTCCAATGATAGTGGATATAAAATGTAAAAAAGAGGTGATGAATGAGAGTGTGGTTTGAGAAAAACCTATCCAACTCATTTGGATGTAACATATGAATATTTTATGAAATTTTATTTTATATTTTTATCTATTATCCCAATTTACCTTGAACTTTGTGATTAATTATTATATTTTATAGTTAATATTAATGAGAAATTTATATTTAGCACTTTAATGAATTTGAATGTTATGATTATAAAATTGGGTTATTTTTTTAATATATGTTTTAAGAAGTAAATTTCATGATTATTAAACTTAAAATGAACAAATAGTTTGTACAAGAAGTTTTTTTTGAAGCATAAAATATAACTGCAATGAATTGTTATTAAAATTTTCAATTACAATGATAAAATTGGTTTATTATATTAGATTAAATGTTATAATGAATTTATAGGAATACAAAATCAAATATCACATCTAAAATACTTCATTCAATGAATGACTGAAAATGGGTTTTATTAAAGAAACATTTTATATTTGTTCTAAAGATGTTTGAAATATAATTAATAAGTATGAATAATATTTTAAAATTACTATTATTTTTCCATGATTTGTATTTGATAATATAAAAAGTGTAGTAAAAATCAAGTATATGTTTATATAATGAAGAAATAAACGAAATTTTGACTTTGAAAAAATCATATTTTTCGACTTAAAAATAATATTTATAAGAAAATGAAAAAATTATATGTTAAGATAATATTTTAATTTTATATAAAGAAATTTTAAGACCTTTTGAAACAAAAATTTATAAATTTAAAAAATAATTTTTTCAATGAAATCATTACAAATAATGTGAAAAAGAATTATATGAAAATTATTATTTGGAGTACAAACCATTATCATTGTTATTTCTGATCAATTTCAAAATAAATATATTTTTAAAAATTATAAATATCATTCATAATTTTTCATTATTAATCATACATTCCATGAAATGTATACTTGTATTTCATAAAAAAATACACATAGAAAAACACTTTTCAAAGCAATATATCATCTTATCTATCATTATAATTAAACTAATTAAATTTCCTTCATATAAAAAGTGTCCATTATTATATAAACAAATATTTTCATATTATTGTTAAAATTATAAATTTCTTCTAATTCAATGGATGAGTATTAAAAGTAAAAGATAAATATTTCGATTTTTTCAAAATATATCATGATTTCATTTATATATTTTGTCCCATATGGAGAAAGTTTTAAAATTTATTTTCCTTTTTAAGGGAAATCATATATGATGATTATGGGGTGTTTCAACATTTCATTTTCAGAGACAAGAATTACCATACTCTCTCCATATTGGAAACATGTGAAAACATTTCATCGTCATATATTCCCTCCTTACTCAAAAAACAAAATTTACTCATTTTCACTTAATCATATCCATTTTTTCTATTCCATAAAAACCACATATCTCTGATGGAATAATTATATTTTTACCAAGAAAATCCATCCCAAATTTTTTCATTTTCAATTTGGCCAAATGCCATATTCATAAAATTGAACTATAATTCTTTCCTAGTAGACTCCTATAAACATTCATCCACTTTATGAGATTAAAAATATGATTTCAAGTGATTTATCTATCGATACTCATCTAGAAAGGCCCAGTCTGCAAAATAGTTTTGATTATATATTTTATCCACAATTACAACTACCTTCATAACTGTTGAAACTAATAAAGTTTCATCGACCTCTGTATCTTCATATCTTACTTTTATATCCCCATGATCTACCATTATTCCACATACTTCATCATTACATTATTTATCATTTTCTTTATTTTATCCTACTAAATCAACTCACTATATTGTGAATTGTAATTGATTTCAACAACCATTACATCCTTGATTTTACTAATACTCTAAAAAATCTATAATAGATTTAATATTCCTTCATTTTTGGATGAATACTCTAGAAGAATTTTTTCATCCCCAAAATATTATAACCATTGATTGTTATTTTAATTTATAATAAAATATTTAAATTTTATGAATCAAATGTAATTGGTTGTTATATTTTCCCGATACCAAATATCATAGGGGTTCTCCACCTCATTCATGAATGATAGAGCTATGTTAGAGATTAATACATATACAATAATATATCCATAATATATTATTTTATATATGAATTTTCAAAGATGTATTTATATTGACTCTAACCTTTTACAGATAACATTACAAGATTTTATGCATAGATATACATTAGAATAAAAACTAAGGATCACAATGTACAGTTTCTATACAGACTTGGTACATAAAATTTAAAACATGGGACCAAAAAAACTTATTTATTTAATATTTATAAATAAATCCAAACATCATTTCTGACCGTAAATATTCAAAGGGAAACATTGGGGTCAAAGTAATGAAGTGGTGAGATAAAATCCAGGAATGGGAAAATCATAGTAATAAAACTTTGACACATGGATTAGAAGGCATGGAATAATGAAAATAAATGGCATGGAACATATATAATATTAACACAAAAACATGGGATCATATAAACATTGATTAATAGTAATTTTAAGGAAATATTAATCATGAATTCAAATTTAGTCATGGCTTGTTGCACATAAAGGAGTACCAGTCAAGGTTAACCAAAAAGATGGTTGCATATGGTAGCACAATTCAACGCTAAATGCAAAAATCGTTGCACATAACATCTCAAGAGACTAATCATTACCCAGTGTGTTGGAGTTATATCTATGAACACCAATCATAAAATTTTAGTCAATATTATTTCCACATATATAATCTTACATAAACCATCATAAACATAAGGTTACCCCTGAAAAAAGTGGGTATCATAATCAAGTAATAAAGCATAATTAATGTGCATATCAAAATGTGTCCATGAAAGAAAGTAATTAGAAAATACATGTAAATTCATAAGGTAAAATAGGAATATATCATGGTGTATGTTGTCAAACATAAGTGACAACATGTGAAAAGTGTATCTAATAATTTTTTGCATTAAATCATTTTAGTGTGGTTTTAAAGAACACACTTACAAGAATTTAAAATAGAAAAAGAAATAATATTTTTTAAATACCATAATTTTCCAAGAATGTTTTCATAATAAAAAAAACCAGTTTTATAAAATATGGTGGATTAAAAAAGATGGTAGAGTGCACTTGAAATTGGGAATGGGTTTGGAAGGTTCCATTAAAATGGGTTTTCTTATCAGAAAGTCTGGAGGAGGGAATCATTTAAAAAATTGTATATACCTGAAAGGGAATGATGAATGGATATTTACAAATGATTTTGGATTTTACACACATAATTTATAATATGTAATTAAACTATGTAGATAATATCATTTGGGTAGAATGAAAGATAGCGCCACCCAAAGGAATAAAGGAGGTTTGGGAATAATCTAATACAAAATATCAGCATGGAATCGGGGGTACATTAGAGGGATTAATAATTGATAATGGGGTTTCTGTTATTTTATAAATAATTAGGGTATTATGTGATATGTGAGCAATCATACCCCATAGTTAGTAACGATGCATAAAATGACATAACATAGAGGATATTCTTGAATAAATTTGAGAAAAGATAGGATCTCTTACATTAAGCCTAAAGTTGTTCTTCCCTTGATCTTAATGAACTAAATAATAAAATTTTGATCATTAATTAATAATTAAAGAACCTATATTACATGTAATATATTTATTATAACCTTTTTATGTTCATTCCTGGCCTTTTTTATCGGTTAAGAGATTCAATTTAATTGTTTGGGTGTGTTTGATTCATGTTAGATTTAATTATAAACATGAAAAGATAATTGTGTAAATGATGAGGGTTATACAGAATTGGAGTTATATATTATAATTTGACATCAATATGTTTACATGGTTGTAAAATTCATTTGTTTATTATGAGTGATGCTGATAAATCATTAATGATAAACTCTGGGTTTAATTTGGTGATTTGGCTCGCAATTAACTTGTTTTGTATTATTATTTTACATAATATGTGAAAAGGGATTCCAAAACATCAAATAATATAAAATAAATGTTTAATAGTTTGTTTCAACCATAAAAATAGTTTCATGAATATAATCCAATATTTTAATTGAAATTGATAACTTGTCATCCTTGAATTTGATAAATTAACATATCTCGAATAGTGTTTTAATTTATTTTGTATAAAAGGGGGAAAGAAGATTTGATAATGAATTATATAATTATCATAACAAAATCCATGTAAATTTATGGTATTTTAGTTTTCATTCCATTTGGATGAAGAGTGTTTAGGAAAGAAAATAAAACAAAGGAATATGGAATGAGTGAAGGAATATAAAATAAGAACTTACCTCTTGATTTAATGTTCGTTGAGAGCCTCTTAAAATTATAGGATTTGGTATTTTAAGGAGACAATGGAAGATAGGGATGAGGTAGGAGCTTGGAGATCAATTTGGGAAGATTTTAGGGATGGAACAAGGCTTGGGAGGGAAGAAGATAAGAGGGGAGTGTGGTTGGTTTTTATAGTGGAGGGGAGGATGGTTTTCATAATATTTTGATCATTAGTTTATTATTATTTTTTTAAGACAATAAATAGTAATGATTACAAGCCAAAAATTGTAATAAGTTCATATGAGTTCGAACCAATGACCATTTACATCATCCATGACTCAAGCATGATGCAGAATTTCAGGTTTTAGCATTTATTGTGAATTATAGTATATTATTATTCAGGAAAAATTAAAATATTTAAGAAAAACCCCAAAAATTCAGCCTAACCATTTTTTGACAAGTATAATCCAAAAATGAAATTATTTTTTTCAAAAATGAGTTTCTGAAAGTTATTAATTTAATTTTTAATTATAATCATTATTTATTTGTAAAATATAGATTTTAAAACTATAATTGATATTATAATGCTTTCAAAAATTACATAAGGTCTTAATAATTATCTTCAAACCTGAAGACATAAAATTGTAAATTTATGAGCACCTTTTTATAAATACACTTTATAAAAATTAATTATTTAATTTTATTTAATTATTTATGACATACAATAATACAAATACATTTACTATGGTCATATTATCACTTATAAGATGCCTAATTTTTATTTATACCATCAAGAGTGAGGTTAATATTATTTTCGATGATTAACTTTTAATAAGGTTTATGTCACAATTCATAAGGGTATGTTACTATTCATAAGGTTGGGTTATTTTTCGTAAAAAAATTAGGTTTGTCTTATCGGACTCTATACATTTCACTGATCATAAATGTGTATGTCGGAATTTTGAAATTCAAAACATAAAAGTGATAGAATTATTTTTAAAGGTGACATTGTACATTGAATTTCTCTACGTTGTGATTTCATGTGATTATATGACATAATTATAAGATGATAATTTCCATTGATAAAACGTTGGGTCTTTACATTATTCCCCCCTTATGAAATTTTGTTCTCGAAATTTTATTTTACATTCTAATCCATAAACATGTGAAGGACCTTTTCCTTCACTTCCTCCTCCAGTTCCCATGATCCTTCTTCATAGTTATGGTTCTACCACAGTACTTTGACTAGGTGAGTATTATTTTTATTTATAACATTATCTCTACGATCCAACAATGTCACTGGATGGTCCTCATAAGAATGATAATTCTCCAATTGTAACACCTCTAAAGAGAGTACATGTGAAGGTTCTGGTATGTACTTCCTTAATAGGGATACATGAAAGAAGTCCTATACTTTGGGCGTAGTAGTTGGATGTGCCGGTAGAGAGGCCATATCCCTAACATGGTTAATAATCTCAAATGGTCATATGTACCTAGGATTTAACATCCCTTTATTCCAAAACCTTGTGACTTTCTTCTAGGGAGAAAAGCATAAAAATAAAATGTCTCCAACTTTGAACTCAAGGTCTCATCAAAAATTGTTTGCATAACTCTTTTTGTTGACAATGGGATACATTGATATTATATTGAATATTTTTCACAATATCCACCATTTTTTGACAATTTCAGCTCCTATAAATTTATTCTTAATAACTTTATCTCAACACACAAGTGTTCTGTACCATTTCCCATAATGGGCTTCGTAAGGTTCCATTCGGATGCTCAAGTGGAAACTATTATTTTATGATATTTTGACCAGTGGAAGATATTGGTATCAACATCCCTGGAAGTCCCTTGAACAATCCCCCAACATTTATTCTAGTTTTTTAATAGTTTTCTCTGATTACCCATCAGTTTGAGGATGATAGTTAGTACAAAAGTTCTATTTCATGCTTAAAGCATGATGAAGGCCTTCCCAGAACATCAAGGTGAATCTCGGATCTCCATTAGATAAAATAGATAGGGTTACTAAACTAAACCTGACCACCTATTTGATATATATCTATGAAAATTGATCCAATGATATGTCCCCTCAAATTATGATAAAGTGAACTATCTTTTTAAGGTGATTCACAATGAACCATATAGCTTTCTTCTTATAGAAGTCCTTGGAAGTCCAGTGAAAAAGGTCATTGGTAAGTTCTCCCATATCCATGTTGGTATGGGTAGTGGCTGTATGATACCCTTATACTTTTTTCATTCATCCTTCACTTGATGATATATCACGAACTTTGATGTATATTCAGCAATCTTCTTTATCATATTGTACCACCGAATGATCTCTCGGAGATCTCAATACATCTTTGTGCTCCCTAGGTGAATAGAGAAGGTTGAGATGTGTGAATAATTAAAAATATTCTTCTTTATCTCCAGATTAGATGGCATACAAAATCTTTACAAAAATCGTACAACCCATTCTTCATATGTCATGAAGTCAGTGGATTCTCCATTTCTAATGGCTTGCACCCTTTTCAAAATTTCTACAATTTTTCTTTGAGCATCCTTCATTTTCTCTATGAGGGATGGTTGAGAAATAATTTATGAATGGATTGATAATAATCTGACCATAATGATTATCATTTACATCCTCCATAAATCTATGAAAATCAAATCCTTATCAATTCTCATTATTGATAAATATTCTAGATCCTTTCTATTGAGATCATCATCCACCTTATATCACATTCCATGATGGTAGTAGATTGAGGAGTCATCATCCTTGAGGAGCTCTAACCATCTTTGCTCGCACATATTAATCTTTTTTTGTATGAACATATATTTGATACTCTAGTGAACATTATATATCCCACACTTCTCCATTATAGATAATGCCTTCAGATTTGTTACGTGAAGATCACTTCTACCAACTCTAGATCATGCATAGTAATGTTTTTCTCTAGGATTTTGATCTTCCGTGAAGAGTAGGCTATCACATTATCAATTTTCACTTGAACACAGTCCAAGAAATTCTTTTAAACATCATTTTACACCAAAAATACTACTCTAGTTTTTGGGAGTGTGTGTATTGGTGTAGTGTTTCAACTCCTTAAAACTATCTTCACATTCCTATGTCCAGAAAAACATTACTCCCTTATGTGTAAGCTTGGTAATTCAGTTTGAAAATCATGAAAAGTTATTCCAAAATCATCAATAATACCCAACTAGACCTAGAAATTTTCATATCATTATTATAGATGTTGTCTTAGGCCACTCTTCAGTTACCTTTGTCTTGGAAGGGTACCCAGATATCCCTTGGTTGGTGATAACATTCCCCATGAATGATACTTATTCTATCCAAAACTCACATTTACAATACGTTTCATAAATATTCTCCCTTCATAAAGTCTTTAACACATTATACAAATTATCCTAATGTTTCTTCTTTCTTATGTATTATATCATAATATCATCGATAAAGACTACCACATAATTTTTAAGATAATATCTAATGATTCTATTCATTAAATACATGAAAATTGATGGGGCATTATTGATTCCCAAGGGTATCAGTATGAACTCATGGTGTTCATACCTTGTTCAAAAGTTAGTTTTGGGAATATCTTCCTTCTTAACCATTAATTGGTGATATCCCAACCGAAGGACAACATTTGAGAAATAAATTGCCCCACAAATTTTATTAAACAATTCATCTATATTTATAAGGGGATAGTTGTTATTTATAGTGATTTTATTGATATCCTGATAATAAATTCATAGGTGCATTGATTCATCCTTATTCTTGACAAAGAGGACTAGAAAACCCCATGGTGAATCACTTAGGCGTATAAAACCCCTCTCCAAATTCTTCTGCAACTGCTTCTTCAACTCTTCCATCTCTACAGTGTCCATTCTCTATGGTTTCTTTGATATAATATGATATCAAGGATCACGTTCAATTGAGAACTCAACCAATCGATCATGTGGAAAACTGAGGAACTCTTCATGGAACATATCGGTGTAATCCCACATGATGGGAATGTCCTCAAGCATGATTCTCTCCCTTGTCTCCATTATTTGAGCTAGACAATCTCACACGTAGGGAATTTATATCCACACTACAGAAAATGATTCTAAAGGAGATTCATCATCCTCGTTACACTTGTAATGAATTAGAGGTTGCTTCAAGATGTGAATAGTGATCTGCCTTTCTTGACAGTTGATGTTGGATTTGTATAGAAATAGCCAACTAATTCCAATGATTGAGTCAAACTTCAATAAATGAAGTATGAAGAGATTTATTAGGATGCTCAGACCACAAATTTTCACCAAAGAGGAGTTATAAACCATGGATGCAATAATTTCCCCATTCTATGTTCTCACAGATATCATATCCTTTAAATTATTTGGTGGAAATTAAATAGTTCTACTAAACATGAAAGATATGATAAAATGAGTTGAACTAGAGACAAATAGTATGTTTGTTTTTCTTGAATGATAACTAGCATACATGTCAACATGTCATTATTATTCTCCACCTTATTAGTGGTGATAACATAATCCCTTCCTTATTTCCTTAGAGGTTGTTGTTTATTGCCTTATACAACCCTTAGCATAGGAATATTGTTTGCATAATGACCACGGTTTTGACGGTTGTAACACTACCCAATGGGATGAGTGTTGATCTGAACCTTCCATTATTCTTCCACATTATTCCTATTTTTCATATCTCTATAGAAATTTTTAGCCAAATGTCTCATTGTTCCACATTTGAAGAAATTCCTTGTTCCCATTAGAGAGTTTCCAGCATGCTTCTTACAACATTTTTTACATGTGGGATGATCGGGCTTCTCTTCCCTCACAGAATTTATTTACAGAACCACATACATTATATTCCATTTTCCTTTTTTTTCATGGGCTCCTTATTCAACTAAGAGTCTATGATCTCTATTTCACCATTATGGGCACAACAAAAAATATCCTCAATGCTGTTGAACTCTCAAATCACCCATGATTTTTAGAGACTTTTCTTTAGTCTTGTAAAGAAATTATCCACCATGATTTTGATGTTCATAAAAAATCTATGTTTTTACCCTGAGAGCCTTTTAATGTCTGATTCATACTCCCCGATTGACTCATCTTCATTATTCTTGATTCTGAGGAAATCACTTTTCATCTTGAGATGGTGGGTTCAGGGAAAATATTTATTTAAAAATCTTTCTCTGGAAATCATCCCAATCCATGGATTCAATTTCCTCCTAGGGATTTATATTCTTAATCATTTCCACCAAAAATCAGTTTCCCTATCAAAAGGATAGGTCACTATTACAGCATTATCTTCTTTTGAGCATTAGAGGTTAGGGAATATCTATTCAATGGATTTAATCCACCGTTCGATGAGGAGGGGATCAAGATATCCACTAAAAATTGGAGGACATTGACATATGAAGGATTCAATGGAAACTCACTATTTTTTGGAGGAAAAAGCTATTCCACGTGATTCATGTTATTATTTATTACATGAGCCTGCTGAGCAAGTACTATTGTATTGTTTTGAGCACCCTTTCTGATCATATCAGGCTTATCAATAGGTAAATATTCTCATTCCCTATCACATTTATTGTTGGAACATGATCATCTATTTCCTTCCATTATCTATGAAAAATAACATACAATTAGAGGGATTTAATACATATTTATTTAGAATAAAAAAGAAAATTTGAACATAATAGGATAAAATTATGAAGGATAAGTATATCCAAACCTATTATTACCTATGTTTCAATATAAGTTATCCTTAATATATTTCATAAAATATATTCATATGGGATTTTTTTTCATTCCCTAAATAATGGTTTTTACCAAGATTATGAATTTACCAAGGAATATCCCCCAGGAGTGTCAAAAAAAGAGTACAGTAAGGCTTGTATTCATGCACCAGTTCTCATTTGAGTCTAGCTCAAAGTGGTGTTTTTGGGTTTTACCCCTGGATAAATCTATTCTAGATACACCTCAACCAATTTGTGTCTAGAACTATATGTATTTTCTTGATAAAGCACTTATTCTATACTTCCCATTATTTTGGTGTGTTTTTATATACATAGACTCATACTTTATGATCTTACTAATGTTTTGTATTAATAATCTCCAAAAATAACTATACCATCCTTATATACCAAATATAGTGACCTAATCCTTTTACACATACAGTACATTATTCTGTGTATAATTATACATCATAATACAATCCAAGGATCTTGAGATCTAGTATCATTGAATATTAGGTTTATAAAATTGAAAACATAAGACTAAAGAGACAGTGCGTTATTTATTCTTCATAAAGGGATAATAAATTCCTTTGATCCCTTACATATTCAAATGGTACCCTAGGGATAACCTGAATTAAGGGATGAGATTAAATCCTATCAAAAAAATAATAGTAATGAAACTTTAACAACTGTGTTTGAAGGAATCACATAATTATAATAAAAGGCATGGAACACATGGAATCATGACACAAAAAAATCGTATCATATAAACATGAATTAATATTAAGGTGGAATCAACATAAATCATGACATTAGTTTGTTTCAAGGCACTTTACATATAGATGATCATAATTCAAGGTTAACCACTGAGACTGTTGTACTCGGTTACAAGAGTCAAGGATAACCGCCAAGACCGTTGCACATAACGTATCATAAGAAAAAACATTAACTAATTCATTAGAGAACTATTTGGGCACACCCATATTGAACTTTTCATGAATATAATTTCCATGTATATAATCATAAACATAAGGGAACCAGTCTAAAGAAATGGCTATATAATCATGTCATAAAGAAAAATGAATGGGTGTATCATAATAGTGTCCATGAGTGAAAGGAATTAGAATATACATGGACATTAATAAGATAAAATATTAATATATAATGGTAATTTATTTCAAAAATAAGTTACAACATGTGAAAAAGAGTGTTTAATAACTGTTATCATTAAAAACATTTAGTGCAGTTTTAAGGAAAACACTAACAAGAATTTAAAATAGAAAAAGAAATTATCTTTTATAAAAATCCAGAAGTGATACAAGATTGTTTTAAAAATAAAAAATATATATATATATTATATAAACAATTATGGTTTAAAACATTTGGTATATTTTACTTGAAATTGGGTATGAATTTGGGAAGTTCCCTCAAAACGGGTTTTCTTATTATCAATTAAAAACAGGTATATCCCTGAAATAGAATGATGAATGGATCATTAATCATGATTTTGTTTAGTATAAACATCATATATAATATTTACATAAATATTGTAGATAACTTAATTTGTGTAGAAATAAAGATAGAGAAACATAAAAAAATAATGGTGGTTCCGGTATAATCCCTTACGGAATATCGGCATAGTATCGGGTTTACATGGGCAGCATTAATGAGATAGAAATGAGTTTCACTTCATTTAGACATCATGAGTGAAGTATGGAGAGGTTTAAAATCATACCCCATCATTAGGAAATACACATAAAATGACATAAAATAGAGGAAATTGTTGAACAGATGTGAGAAATAGAGGATCCCTTACCTAAAGCCCAATTGTGTTCTTCACTAGATCTTAATGACCTGAATAAACAAAATTAGGTTAATTAATTAATAATTGTAGAACCTCTATTACATGTAATATATTTATTATAACATTTTAATGTTTATTAATTGCATTTTTTATGGGTTAAGAGGTTCAATTTCATTGTACAAGTCTGTTTCTTTCATGTTTGTTTTACTTATATATATGAATAGATAATTTTTTAAAATGAAGAGGGTTTTCTAGAAATGGGGTTATATTTTATTATTTAACATCCATAAGGAAACATGTTTAAAAAATTTATTTGTTTTTTTGTAGTTATGGGGAATCATTATATAAAACATTAATGATAAACTCTTAGATTAATTAGGTGATTTTTCTCACAATGAACATGTTTTGTATTATTATTTTACATCATTTATGAAAAAGCACTCAAGAACATAACATAAGATAAAATAAGTGTTAAATATTCTTTTTCAACTAGAAAAATGGTTTTATGACCATAATTGAAGATGGTAATAAAAATTGATAACCTATCATCCTTGAATGTGATAAATAAATACATCTCAAATTGTGTTATCATTTATTTTGTATAAAAGGGGGAAATGATATATAATAATGAATTATCCTATTATAATAATAAAATTAAAGTAAATGTATTTTATCCATGTTTTCAAACAATTTGGGTGAGAAAATGTTTGGAAATAAATGATAACAAAGGAACATGAAAAAAATTAAAGAAATGATAAGTGGAATTTACCTCTGGATTTAATCATCCTTGAGAGCCTCTTAAGAGGAGAGGATTTGGCCTTTTTAGGAGAGAATGTTATTATGTACATGGTAGAGGAGAATGGGTCGATATTTGGGAATAATTTATGGAAGGAACAAGGTTTGAGATGAGTGTAGATAAGAGTTATGTGTGGGTGGTTTTAGAGTGGTGGGATGGAGGGTTTTCTTAATATTTTAATCAGATGGTTGTTATTTTTCAATAAGACAAGTGATAGTAATGCTTCCATGTCCATAAATTGTAATATTTGAATTATTGTTCTATCCAATGGCCATTTACATCCTCCATGACTCAAGAAGGATACAGAAAATCATTTTTTAGCATTTATCTTGAATTATAGCATTTTACTATTCAAAAAAATTCATGTATTTTAGAAAAATACCAAAAATTCACCCTACCCATTTTTCAACATGTAAAATCCAAAAACGAAATCTATTTTTTCAAAAAAACCTAACTAGGATTAATTTAATTTTTAACAAAAATCATAATTAACATAAAAATATAGATTTTGAAACTATAATTGATTTTATAATGCTTTCAAAAATTAAATAAGGTCTCACAAAATTATCTTAAAACCAAAAAAATTGAAAATTTTTGAACTAGATTTAGGGAAATACATATTCTTTTAAATTAAATAATTAATTGTGTATAATTATTTATGAATTATTGAAATATCAAAACTTTTACTTGGTCGTATTTTTACTTAACAAATTCCTAAATTTCATTCATACATTCATGGGTGAGGTAACTATTGTTTTGGAAGATTTCTTATTAATAATGGTCATATTACAATTCATAAGGGTAGGTTACTATTGATAATAGTAGGATACTAGTCACAAAAATTAGGTTTCTCTTATCAGACTACATAAATATTACTGATCACAACCGTTTATGTCAGATTTTCCAAATTCAACACAGATAAGTGAAAATATTATGTTTAAAGGCCACATAATACTTAATAGTTTATTTTTTGTCAGTACATGTGATTATATGACATAATTATAAGAATTAAATTTTCATTGATAAAAAATTGGGTCATTACATAAATAAGGTAAATTTATTACCTCCCCTAATTGATTAATTTTGTTGATGAGTATCCACCACCGCTAGCTTATATCTTATTTCATGGTATTCATGGAACCCTTTTACAATTTTACTATTATATATCATACGATTTTATTTCTATAACATAAAAAATTTCTAATAATTAATTTTCTCCATTATAATTTATTAATGTTTGACACACAAGAACCAATTATATTTTTAAAATAATAACCATCTCCAATTATATCCATATGTAATCATCAATAAAAATTAAATACTATATTTTACTCAAATTTGGATTTGTATTTCACCATCCCATATTCATACCCATGTAATATCTCAAGAAATAAACTTTAAATCATCAATTTTGGAATGTATTTCTTATGAAAAAATTTCCTTTTTGAAATATATACCACATGTGACTACGATCTTAGGAATGTATTGGGTTGTCTCAAGTTATATTATTTTTATCTATTATTCCCAATCTTATTTCACTGATTTTTCCATAATTCTTTTGAAATAATTAATTCTATTCCTTATTAAATTAGATGAATCTCTTATCCACTCCTTTACAGAGAAAATAATTTCCTTTATTGTTCTTTATTTATTAAAATGTATACCCATAGTTTCATTTTTGGAAGAAATACTTCGTAGTAAACATCATTTGAACACCCATATAACATAATTGACTTATACTATGTAGTGTTTGAAAACATACATCCATGAATAAGACATGAATTCTCCCAAAATCAATTACATATATCTAATCCTTACCAACGATGATAATTGGTATATACTCATCATTGTCCATATCTGAAAACATCATCGATTTCATATTTCATCCCCATGACCTAGTATTTATTATCCAGTATGCTGTTTGCGAACCCAGAATTCACGATCCTTGTACCAGATCTATCCATCATTATAAATAAAATATTATAAATTTTGGTCTTCTTTATCCTAAAATGTTTGACTGAAATGTATAGAATAATTTTTATTCATGATGAAGAAGAATTTTTGCTACAAGATCCCCTCCTTCAAAATTGTATTGCAGTGCAAAGAATATTATTTGTATTTTAATATTTATCTATTACATATCATAATAATATGATAAAAACATTTTTTCGACATGGTTATATTTACTTTTTACTTTAGAAGATTAATAATTTTACTTGATCCGAAATCCTTCTAACTAGAATTAATAACTAGTAAAACCATAGAAAAACATATGAATTTTAAATTTAAAATTACTTTTATCTTTTTCAATAAAATATCAATTATCTATGGATAAAACAAATTATGTATTCCCTATAATTCCAATAAATTATAACACACCTTTTTTACTTATTTACACTATTTCTAACATCAATAGTTGTCTTTTGAGTGTTTTGATGTTAAATGTTTTTGGGGGAGTTAAATATTGAGATTATGTATCCACTATCACTACCGTTATTTTGTTATCTTATTTCAATAATAATTTTCATATTGCACTAATGTGATACACTTATGGGATGGTATAGAATTTTTTAGGGGGGAACCATACCAATATCTTTAGTGGTCAGTAATATCAAACTCCGTTATTTCATACCATTATAATGGAGTATTTCTTATTAATAAAACATCATAAAACACATATTGTCCTATTTTTAAAACAAATTAATTCTTATTAATCTATAATTTAATGGTTTTAAAAAAAATATTAATTATCTTGGCATGTTCATTAACATTCAGGCCCAGCTCAACTTCATCCATTGGGCTTTCAAAATATCCAGATTTATGATTTTCAATATCTAAATTAAATAGTAATATCAATGATTCATGTTTCTATATATAATGTTTAGCTTCATTTGAAAAAAATTATATAAATTATTGTATCCCTCAATGTATAAATTTATTCAACAGAGTCCTCATATTTAGATTAAAGAACAAATCTTCCCTTGACTGCAATATATTCATCATATAAATTATACACATACTACTTATTTACAAAAGCGACGTGTACTTATTCCCTATGGTAACTAGTTTCTTGAACCACACATTCATAAAATTCATTAAGTCTATCACCTTAGGTAATTTTTAGTTTCCTCCTCTTGATGAATTTCTTTTATAGTTTCCCTTTGTCATTTAGTAAATTGAATAATTTTATAAAGTGTTCTTCTTTCCCATCATCTATATAAATATCCGTTATAAAAATATATGTACTATAATAAAAATATACACATAAATAAATAGTTGTATAATGACATTGAATTTCATTCTTCACATTTTCTATTTGTTTACAGAAAATTTATCATCACAATAACTTCCTCATCCTCATCATATTCTCTTAATGAGAGAATATATTTTTATATTAAAGTTATCTCATGTGAATTTTCTATTTTAATATACTCATTTTCATTGTTCCACTTTGAATATTCCATTATAATGTTATATTTTATGTTCAAATAACTTATTTTGGGTCTTTATCATCTTGTTTTTAATGATTTTACTTGATTAATGGAGGTAATATTGATTGGAATTTATTAAAAATTTTAATTTCTTTATTGACCTCTCGATGTCAATGTATATCTTCCCACAGAGGAATGACCAAATTTGAGAACGTGCTAACTAACATATTTAGGTATACTCATAGTTATTAATAGTTTATCAAAAACAATTGCATCATTTATTCTGAAAATTTTCATAAGTATTCCTAATGTTGAGTGTATTTTGCCCAAAAATAAGTGAGTTTTTTTTTAACATTGCATATGAAAATATTTTGTTCTTAAATTTAATCTCATGCCCATTGATCACTACTATTTTAGTGTTCATGTCATAATGATCAATTTTAACATACATCCCCAACAACCCTGATAGATTTGATTCTATTAATCACTAATATATAAATATACATTCTAAATAACTAATAATATAGTTACATTTTGTTTTTCTATAACTGATTGTTATGATATTAAATAAGTTAAATTATATTTTGATCAATAAATGCCTCAATAAAATTCAAATAATGTGAATCTTTTCAAAAATAATTATCTATAATAAAAATTGTTATTCAAAAATAATTATTATTCAATGGGAGGGGTGAATAAAGGTATGATAATTTGAACAAAATCCCTATCCTAAATTCATAATTTAGAATTTCTTAGAACAAATTTTTATTCATTATAAGATATATGATATTAAAAGACAATTAAAATAGAGACATGTTGTATTTTAACATGGTTGTCCCAAATGAGTTACGCTATTGAGCATGCATGAAAGTTCACCATTAAACATGAATCAAGAAATCTCAAGGATATTGAATACATGTTTTCGGAGTGGTTCCACAAACAATCATTGATCACTGAAATGTGTAAATGTAATGATCATTATCCCCCAAGACTTGGTATAACCATTTCCTCGCCTAGTCCCTCTACCTCTACCATCGGCTTCCATGAACTAAGAGGTTTGTAACAAAGTTAGTGGTTTATTATTAATATAGAGTGTATTTTATTTGGAAAAAATCATTTAAAATTATAATTAGTGTCCTCCTATAACACTTATAATCTTATTATTCTTTCAAATATGATTTTGGAATGACCTGACTAATTTTCTATGTTTTTCATCATTTTAGATACAATACTCTCCATTTTTTTCTCTATCACTCATGTATAGTTCAATATGCTCACTTCTATTATGACATACATTTCTTATTTTATAAAAAAATAATTTTATTAATATCCACAATCATCACCTATAATTTATACAGACAATTATATTAATAATTGTTTAGTTTAACTATCTATTTTTTATACAAGATATGTATTTTTACAATTAATTAAAGTAACCATTTCACAATACCTATATTATCTATAAAATAATAATCCAACTTCTTCCAAAACAATGTATTTAAAAATACACAAAATCAGTCAATGTTGTGCCTTCTGTGTATTGACAAAATTTTTTGTGAGGTGTTTAATGAAAACAGAAGATTTGTATAACCATTCATAATATCTATTAGTGAAATGAAATATTAACACTTAAACAGCCATTAAATTTTTTCATGATTATATAAACTATACTCTACAAACTATAATAGTAATAATTTATGATTAATAAAATATGTCCTATCTGATACTCATTCCACTAGTCATAATCTTCGAAAAATTCACAAAAAGAATATTGTTACATCACTAATGAATAGTATATTAGTCCACCCATGGATGGATAAATTTATGATGGATATATATAGAACCATTATATAAACGTCACATATGTTATGAACTACTAAATTTTGAACCATTAGTTTTTAAAAATCGAGGATAGGAACCCATACATAGAAAAAATTACTACTGGAACCCCTAAATCCCTTTGTAAAAAAATATTATCCTTTATCTTCATGATTCAATACATAATAAAGTATAATCCCTTTTAATGTCATCCCCCTTTCACATGTAATATTCCTAATTTCTAATAATTATGTTTTAGATAATTCCACAATGTATATTTCAACAAAAAAATCCTAAGAAACATGTAATTGGATTTTTTAGGAATAGTAAATATTCTAAATAAGTAGATAAAATATTTTTAACCAATACTTGTAAAAACATTAGAACAGTTATGAGAACTATTTTTATATTATATGATTATATAAAATGGAAATGTGATGATAAAAAATTAAAGGTATGATAGGTTGTTTTCATTGTCCTTCTACTACTAGAAAATATATAATATTTAATATATCCATGTGTACAAGTTTTGAATATTTTATTTTTCTATTTAAATTTTTATAAAATATTTTATGACATTTTTGAAGCGAGTAAATGAGACTGAGTGATATTATGATGTCTAATGATCCCTATATATATATACTACAAAAATATTTCATATAATAATATCATGTTGAAATAGTTTTGTGTAAATAGTTGAATAAATATCAAATGAGGAATCATTATTGAAATCTACTACCTTCATAGATTCTGGAACATTGGTTTTACCATAGGCATGACATAATATTTTTCAAATATGGTCATTTTGGTAATGCTATATCATGGGAAAAATTATAAAATAAATAAATAAATGTATTGATATTATTATATTCTAAACTATGATATAATAATGTTTTATATAAATATATCATAATGAAAACCATATGTTCATGTTCATAACCCTATTTATTTGAAGGATCCTTGGAAGGAGAGATTGGTGAACAACATCATTTCAACGATCACCAATGAAAACTGAATTTGATTTCCTTGCCAATGATGACGACTTAGATTAGTTATTCATAAATTATCAATCCAAACATAAGGGTGGAAATAATTATATATTGTTTACATCCATATTTTTTATCCCATGATGAATAGAAATCAATTATATTGACCATTTGATTTTTGGTTCGATCATTCTTTAGGCTTCATGTGTATTTCATCCGGGGATTTAGTGGAATTGATTATTTTATTTTTATTACACATTAAAATTTTTTGAAATGGTAAAAAAATTAGCATAATATAAACATGATCTATTATTATTCATTAATTTTGGTTTTTATATTTATATCACTTTTTTCTGCAACATTCACCAAAGGTATTTCTATATTCGATGGTTCGATTAATACCCAGTATTCAATAATTGTGCGACTATTTTTTAATGTGAAAAAATAAATACCAAATTTTTTTTATAGTTATTGATGTTGTGATGAAGATGTGATGAATATAATGGATGATTGAAGATATATTAGATTAGATCAAAGGATTTAGATTTCTCAATTTTTCATGAGACGTGTGATGTATGACATGGTGTGATGGAGATGACTGCTGATCAGATTTTGTGGTTGGGTTCTATTTAGTGGAAATTAAGTGGACTATAAAAATTATATCCCCAATATATATTAATTATTTTTTTATGTTCTATGAAATTGTAATATGCATAAAATAAAAGAGATATTTTTCAAAAATTCCATTTTACATGGTGTGTACCTAATGAAATTAAATCGTGTGGGGTCCTTATCTACATCACTGGGGTTTCACATGTAATAAAATATTATAGATTATATAGACCAATATCGACGTCTCATCATAAATCTTAATGGATACACATTTATATACATGACCAAGCACAAGGACATGGTTTGAGTATATCAGAACATGTTGCCACTAAAACATGTCAATGTACACAATCATTTCTTGGTATAGATAGGCATGGGAATATGGACATAGGCATTTACATAATTAGTCTTAGGATTAGAGAAACATGAAATATACCCTCTAGAAATTCTATTTACATCATCTAATTTATTTTGGATCTTTTTTTATTCAATATACAAAAGTGTATGTTGCATGTGATTCCATGGTCAATAACTGGGAGGGTATTATGAGGAATTATATCCCCATAATATGATTATCATCACATCTATGGGTTTTGTTTCATATAGTGGTTTTCAAATCTATCCATGATACCTAGGTTGGGATCCCATATCATATATTTCTTTTGGGGCTAATTGATTTAGAATCACCACCATGAATATTGTGTAAATCAACTATCATGATTTTCGACATAGTGGGGTTGTTGAAATCCCCTATAAATATGGGTGTGGTCCTATATCTGGACAGAATGATCTTCAAAGATCCAAAAATTACATCATGGAGAGACTAGGGAAGAATTACATATTGGATGAGTGTCATTACTAAGAACATGGAATATAGATTTAGTCCTCCCAGACATGGATTACAAAAAAATCGTGATCATTATCATCTGGATGTTTGTATTGGTTGGTACCAATTGAGACCATTTAATATAATTTGTAAATGTGGGTTTCTTTTTTATTATCATTATGTCTTATATATTTATTGAAATGCATGTGTACTTATGAGATGAATACTCTAAATGTTATCTATTTATTCATTCTGGGGTGTTGTACTAGGTATTTTTATATTAACACTGGTATGGTCTCTTCCAACACATGTCATGTGTTCTTTATATGAAATTAAATTTTTTGGTGTCTTAGGTTTTACATGGGAGGGTGGAGATTAGTATTGTCCAAGAAAGATCAAGGTTCCTTCTAGTGATGTAGTTGGTAGTAGTTATCTACATTTGATATGTTTGGACACCATTTTTGGGTGGTCTGTTATTTAGATACATTTATCACTTTTAATAAATTTTCATTCTCTATTTGTTTGACATTGTTGAATTCAATAATTGATCTCGGTTTAATTTTTTTACATTTCATCATTGTAAAGTCTTGTATGTGTGTTTGTGAAGGTACATTGGCTACTGCCTCCCATAGGTGGGATATGCTACATGGAACTATTTTCATACCATAGGAATATTAGAGGTGGGTTGGTGGTTGTCACGCTTTGCTTATCAGCTTCTAGGAAGGCCCCAATAGGCTTGGTCATGAAATAGTGGTAATATCAGAGTTTCTCCTACTATAGGAACAATGTTTGGTGATTATTTAGTTTTCTTGTTAGTTTGGAATTTTCAGATAAAACAAAAATATTTTTTTTGTTTCTATTTAAGACTATGGTATTTGTGGATTGTGAGGTAATTGACATATCCAATCACCAATAATCTGATTTATTGCATTTTTACTCGATACATGTGGTCACTGAATATAGGGAAAACATTGTTATATTAATAATATAGGAATGGGTGGTGGTTTCCATTTCATTATTGAGTGATCTCATTACATATAATCTCTAATAGTGGCGCATATTTTTTATTTCAGGATTCCTCCCTAAAGACTTCTAGCTATAATTCCACTTTATGATGATGAGGATTATCATCCGAGTGATAATACTTTTGTATAATTTAACATATATGAGGTGGTAATATGTGGTGGTTTTTCAGTTCATCCCCACCCCTTGAGTAAAAGTTTTTATCAGTTGTATCAGTTATGGATATTCTTCATATGAGTGCTCTCTATTACCTTTATTGATAGTGACCTCCAAGGTTTTGGGGTGAGCCACAACCTAGGTATCCATGGACTGGATAGAGTTACCGTCCCAAGCATTACACCTTATAAGGAAACCTATATATAATATGTTGGTTCTAGTGTAGATACACATATAAATATATAATTAGAAATATTGTAATCATTTGAATCAATCACATGATAAGATATCACTATTCTAGTAAGATACCAAGTGTCACTTCAATATATGAGTACTATATAGCCGTGTTTCAATCGGTATAAATTCTAGTATTCTATAGTAACAATAGGGTTGTATGACCATGGTAGATCATTCAGAGAGGTCCACTGAACTCTCATGATACACTCTTCTTATCGTTCAAAATCAATTAATTAGATAATCAACATCTCATGAGGTCTTTCAGTGAGATATCAGGGCTAGAGTGATATCACATTTCATTCTCACCTAATATAGAGTCTATGAGATTTTTGAAGTAGATGAGATTATTCTAGATGACTATACCCAAATAATGGTTATTTATAGTGGGAAATCAAGAGTTGATAACCTGGTGGATGGTAGGTGATGGATGTAATAGTGTTTTTGGAATGTGATATTATTTATGAGAGATTACAAGACATGTTATTGGAGGTTCAAGGCTCTCAAGATTGCTTGAGTTTCCCGAGAGAGAGGCATCCCTTATCTAGTGATGGTTGGTTCATCATTCATGTGATGCTCTATCCCAATACATAACAGATATTGTAATGGTCGATGATCCACCAAATAGATACAATATCATGATTAGGGTGGTCTACATAGTGGAAAATGTGGTATTAGGGAAGGTTTAGAATAAAGAGGTGGATTATATTTGAACAATTACCACTGTCGCATAAAGAGGCTGATACCTGGAATAGGGAGCTAGTGGTTTTGAATGAGGATATCTATAGTTAGAGGAGACCTTTTACCTAGATGATCCTAGGAAAATTATAGCTATTATATGTGTCGTATATAATAAATTTCTATTACTAATTGACATTGGTTTGAGAAACCAATTTCATTCCACTTCATTGGTTTTGTCTTTAGATATTCTTGGGGATATTATGGAATAATCTTTTTTCATGGATACTCATACTGGTGGTGACCTAATGAACACACATATCTTCTAATAGTAAGACCTAATTCTTAGAGGATAGAGATTCTTCTGGAATATCAATTTAGCATTGATGAGGCTTTAAAAAGCCATATTAGGTGTGGAATGGATAATTATATTTCCGAAATAGATTTAATTTTGGAGGTAGTGGACATGATGTATCCATGGGTTTGGATTGATGGATTCCTTTATATTTAATAAATATAACTATGAAGTGTATTTTTGGATCATGAGTTCATGGATATAGGTTATTACTGACCAGTTGGCTAGTTTATCCCTTGGATCAGTGGATCATATAGGCTATTAGTTACTTATAGTGTGGGCAGAGTTTGAGGCCTTAATTCAGGACGATGTTCCAGTCTTACCTCCCCACTAATAGATTGACATATACAATGACTTAAACCTAGGTACATCCCTAATTTCTATACCATTACATCGTATAATTTTGGTGGATTGACTGTAGTCAGTTTGCAGTTCTAAATGCATCGATTAGATTTGTGACATCATGTTTATAGTGGTGGACATGATCATGGACTTTATTTGGAAGGAAAGGAATACCTTGATATTCAATAGTATATATCCCACTTTCCATGTGAGTTTTATCTCTATTCACTATTCCATTTATGTTTCCTCTAACATTCTAACTGGTTCTATGATAAATGATGTCTCTGACCATATTCTATGGAGGTCTCTTGGTGTTAACGGCAGGATGTAGAAGCCTCTTATGATGAGGTATGTTCTATGGATACCTCCCATCCTACACTAGAAAAAATTAAATGTTTATGGAGCTTCTCTGGTTGCTCTAGGTCCCTCAGGATGTGGTGGCGTCTTCCATACCTACATGGTATTTGTGAATGGGTGATTTCTATATTTCATTGGTAATGGATTTTCAAATGAAGTGGAGCTCTAGGATATGATAAAAGGGATAAGTTATATCTTCCATTTCAGTTGGCATGACTTATGGATAGAATTTGAATCTTCTGTTGCCATCCAAATTCTTAAAGACTGTTCAAAGAGTGTGGAATGGAAGATGTTACCTGTCTGGACTAACTGTCTTCGACTCCATGGTTCGGTCCCCCTTGAATTCACGCATATTTATCATGAAGCCAATAAAGTTGTAGATGCTCTCTCAATGGATGAAATCTATGAGGTCTGTTCTAATTGGTCTTTTTTCTAACCTTTGTATTGTAAATTTTATTCTCATACTAATTATTGTGGTGAGGTGTACACTATTCTCTATAGAGAAGCTATGTAATGTCTTGTAACTTACTTTTTTTCATTTTAATGTATTTTTCTACAGGAAGTTTCACGTGACGTTGGATTTTATTAGAATAATATAATTATCCAAATTATTTGTGATATGATGGTGTAGATATAAGACTTATAGAGAAAGAGATTAGTTGGAACCAGTTTCTCACATAGGGAAGCCCAGTTTTTTCCACCATGAAGGAAGAAAACAACACAATTTTTTCACTGGATTATTATCAATACAACATGGTGAATATAATGAATAAATTTAAACATACATGGATCAATGACCTATTTGGTTGGTTGAGAGTGTATAGATGGATCTTGATGATTGACCCGAGGTTGTCTTCTCAACATATTCATGTGTGTGATAAGGATATAATGGAGGCATTGTTCTGATGTTTCTATGGTCATAATGAGCAATTCATGATTCCTTTGGTCATGAAGAACTCCCCTGTAATGTACATTGAATTCATGAATTTCATCATTAAACCTTTCTTAGACCAATATTTTATTTTATTTTTTATTATTGACATCCTAATGTACATGAAATCCAAGTTGGAGCACACATGACACATATGGATAGTCAAACACACATTCTGAGAGCACCCAAATTATAGGAAAATATCAATGTATCATTTAAATATTCAATAAATCAACATTATATGATAAATAATCTCATCATATGGTGTATTAGTGGACCAAGTGATGGGAGATAAATTTCTAGCATGGGATCCACCTATGTGTTTGAGGGAGGTCCAGTGCTTCCATAGGATGGACGACTGTTATATGTGATTTCTTCGAGATTTCTCCATGATATTGATAACATTTTACATTTTTTGGAATGTGAGTCCCAATTTTAGATAGAGAGAATATATAAAAATACTCCGGATTTTTGGTATAGGATGACAAGAAAACACATACTATTATTTTTGTAGGAGTTTGCTGATTACATAGTGTCTTGTAATGCATCTCGATCAATACTTGGTTGTGTTCATATTTAGAGGTGGGTAGTGATTGTATATGGATTATGATGGTTGATAGATCACAAGTATGACAATGAAACCCAAGACTAGGAGTTGATCGTGGTTGACTTTTCCCTTAATATGTTGTGACACGACCTCATGGGTGAGGGTTTATTAATTATTACGATAATAAGAGTCTCATGTGTATCTTCTCAAAGAAGGATCTTATTATAAGATAGATAAAATTACAAGAGTTTATATATTATTATATCTTCAAGATATATTATAATCCAATGAATAGGATTATATATGTTGATGATCTTATTGAGTGTCATGTTCATATTTGAGGACCATGGAATTGGAGTTGTTATCCCCATTGAAGTTTTCCTAAGAGAAATGGTTAGTTTTCTATAATCTACAATCAATGTTTTTGACCCTAAAACTTCTATATCTTATTAGAGAGGCTCAACTTGAAGATACCTACTCTGATACATTAATTGATAAGATATCCATTAGTTGTTCTCATGTAGGATTTCATGAAGTTGGGGATCACTTTATATTCATCAAATGGTATTTTATAGTTCTAGTGATGTCGTGTGAGGATTTGATGATGGATTTTCATAAATACCTATTATAGGATATATATCTATGAAAATAATATTCCATGACTTTATACATTAGTTTTGGTGGCCATGATTGATGATGTTTGTAAGAGTGTTTTTCTTATAGGTCCTCACTTGTCAAGAAATAAAGGATAAGAAATATATTTATGTGGGTTTAGCTTAATCCCTTGAGGTACCACAATTTAATTCAGATAGTATATATTTGGAATTATTAATATGGTTACCATGAATGACAAGAAGAAATTATTCCATCAAGGTGATTGATGATATAATAATCTAGTCATCTCATGTCCTAACTACCCAAGTGAACAGTTCAATAGAGTTCATAAGACTCATTTATGTAAAAAATATATTCCATCTAGATAGAGTTACCATAACAACTGTTTTAGAATATTATTCTCAATTCACATCAGAATTATAGAGAGGATTATGGGTGGCCTTTTAGAATAATTTTATTTTGAGCATGACATTTCACCCTAAGAAAAATGTCTAGATTGAGTGGACTATTTAGGTTATATAGGACAACCTTAATGGTTTTTTATTTGAATTTGATTCTATTTGGGGGGACCACATTCACTTTTTTGTGTTTTCATACAATAGTATCTAAAATTCCCTATCAGTATGGCACCATTTGAGGAGTTTTTAGGGTGACCTTATAGGTCCCCACTTTGTTAAACTATTGCATAATTGTCTATACTCATCGTCCAAGAGTTGGGGAAACGAATGATAGAGAAGGTGCAGGTCTACAAGGTAAAATAAAGACTAAAAAGATAAATCATATGTCATATATGATGTGATGAAAAAGGAATTTTGAAATTTAGGATAACAGATCATGTGCACCAGAGGATCTCCCCTAAACATAGATTACATAGATTTTCCCATGGGGAAATTCTGTCTTTGAAATTAATTGGCCCTTTCAAAATACTCCGTAGTGTCCAAAAATTGGTTAATCTCTTGGACCAACCATCATAACCATTCTAGTAAATTATGTAATCCTTATGTTATAACTAGGGAGGTTTGTGAAAAACTAATAGCTTTTTAACAAAAACTGTGTGCAGGAAATTGGAGATGGAATCCCTATTGTGATGTACCTGGTGGAGACTGATGATTAACATGAAAAGATTTTCCTTGTGAGAGATATTCCCTTATTTCATGTCCATTAGCATCACGAGATTCTTTTGGAGATCACCTATGAGTGTGAGACCTAAAATACAATATCAATTCCCACATCTCTTTATGTATAATTTTTTACACTTTTTAGGATGAAAATTACATTGATGGGTAGAATGAGACATCTATATTTTTTTATGTAATGGTTGGGAGAATATTTAATGATATTTTTTTTCTATGAACTAAGGTGACATGATATTACAAGTCCAAGTGAGCTTGGTATTGATATTATAAAAATATAAAACATATTAATATCATGCTCACAATGTGTTCTTAAAATAGTGTAACAACACATCATTGGGGAATTAAATGTGAAATAAAATAATTTTTTTGACTCTAGAACATTGGATTCCCATAGGTGAAACATAATATTTTTTAACATCAATCATTTTGGAAACATTTATTCTCATGGATAAATTATAATAAAAAAATATTTATTTATTTTATTATTTTTAGTGCAGTTACCTGACTTGCATCTCTGTTAATATTTTATTATTCCAAATCCCTAGGGTTAGAATCCTAACCCAATAAACTGGTAGGGTCTTTTGGAAGATAAATTTATGAAAAAATCTTGATCAAAGAGTGTAAATTTTAATGAAATTTTGGGTTATCACTAAGGATCATGATTTATTTTTATTATAAATTTGTAATAAAACCTAATAGGAGTTAGGTTGTTGAATTTCATGTTTTATTTCCAAATTATTTTATCCCATCTTTAGTGAAACTCCACATGTCAAACTAATTTAATCCTGGTATAGTCCTACCTATGGTTTCGGGTTTATTTCATCTACGGATATAGGGGAATTGATTAGTTTACTTATATTTATAACTATTCTTGATTATAATGGAAATGAATCAAGTTCAACCCAATTAAGAGTGTGTTTCATTTGTAATTCATTGTTTATAAATGTATCCATTTTTCCTTTTCATGATCCATCACTGTTATTTCCTTGTTTTTGGATTCAATGAATACCTAATATTTAATCATAGAATGAATGATAATTTGTGAAACAGATTGAATCAGTGATAGTGGTTTATGTTCAAGGGTTTGTTCAAGTTTATATAATGATGTTGTAAAATAACAGATATATTAAATCCAATTTTAATTTTCCAATTTTTACATTTAGCTATAACATGTTGTGTGGTGTGATAGAATTGATTTTTGACCATATTTAATGGTCTGATTCCGAATATTGGAAATTATATTGTTTTTTAAAACATAGATCTGAAATATATAACTGTGATTTTTGGTAATGGTGAAATGTTTTTAAGATGAATATATGATTTGGGGTGTTTTTTGGAAAACCATGCATTACACAGTGTCAACCTCAATAAAACATGTCTTGTTGGGTATCTATCTATGAAATTATGGTTTCTCATTTAATAAGATATTATACATTGTTGGAAATGTTTCATGTGATGTAGGATAGGTATAAAATTCCATGTGTCCTTGTACGAGTTTCTCAATGTGTATCCAAAAGGATACATGATAACAAACATGGCTTGGAACACAAGAATAGGTAGTGTACTTGAGAAGGGGTCGATACTTTGACATGTATACGTACATTGGCAAGACTATATGTTTATGAGCATAAACACATAGTCACGACACAGTAATGTCCAATATTATTAATACACACTATGTACCCTCTTTAGATGTTGTTTACTTCCTTTAAATCAGTTTAGGTCCATTGTTTTTATCATTATAGACCATTTTATGTTTAGTTTTTTACCTTGGTTAATGCCTAAAAGGGTATATTGAACCCTTACCTTAATATAGGATTTTGATACCCTCTATTTTCTCTATTTCAAATAGAGTTCTTGCAATCCCTCAATATAAGGACCGGGCCTTAAAAAATTTCAAAATATTGACTTAAATGAATAATTCACATTGAGGATCTTTTCTGGTTTAGAGTCTTTGAGAATTAGGACATAACTATTACATCTCAAAAGAATAAAAATTAGATACTTCTACACAGTTTCCTTTTTTTTACAAAACACGAACTCTTGAAAAAAAATGGTTATGTCTAGTTTCATGAAAAATACAGCACGAGTTTTCCTTGATCCCATCCTTGACCCTATTCTTCTTTAAGTCTTGTGAAAACATTTCAAAACATGGGATGAGCATAAAAGGCTCAGTAAGGGTTACAAAACAATGAATTAAAACATTTGCTCATAAATTCATACAAAACATGACCTCTTTTACTTACATCAAGTAATCATAAGATTTATGAAAGATTCTTAGAAATCATAAATCATAATGGTAACTTGTGGCATCCATATCATACTTACATTATAGTTATCATAGCTACATAAATAGTTACATTGGAAGACCCATCACAGTATATTCCATAAATATCTTAGGAGAAACATTCACATTTACCTATGTCACATTTTCCAATGTATTGGAGAGCTATCTCGGGCTCACCCACCCTAGGATTATCAGAGAACCACCTGTATATGTAAATAATTCCAATGAACCATAACATGATCATAACACATAACATAATCATAAAGGAAAGATAAAATTTCCACATTGCAATAACAAAATAACATTTCAAGATATAGAAATAATAAATCCATTCTCAAAATCATTTTCAATAACAAAATACGTAAAATGATTATATGGTATTTATTTTTCCATTTAAAAACATTATGGCTTGTTAAGGAAGCAAAAGATCAAATAATACTTGCGGTGGCGGAAAGGTATTTGTCACCACTTATGTTAAAAAAAACCTTCCTTTTTTGTTTACTAAAACGCTTTGTATAAAAATATTCCATTTGAATAAAATAAAAAGTAAAAGGGGTTTATACACCATATAAAATAAAGTCATGTATAAAACTAAAAATGCTTCAATTAAAGTAGATTGGGATGAAGTCCCTTACCTCATATATGACTTGACTCGATCGTTCTTTAATCTCATGAAAAATAAACTAAAGTTAATTTCTACTTGAATAAGAGCCTTTTTCATGTTTATTATTCCTTTTATATCACTTATTACCATGTTATAAAAATTATGTAATCATTCGTGTTAATAATGTTCATTTTGTCGATATTTGGTACTTGAGTAAAAAATAAACACCTTATATTTACAAGTTGTCCATGTGGTCAATAATCCATTACATCCATAATTACAATCATTATTTAGATATCATATATATCATATATATCCAGTATATACTTCTATTTATAATTGTACATAACATTTGGAGGTAATAAATGAAATGCTCCGTTCATGGAGACAGTAAGTTGTACGTACGCATGAACGCTAATTCCATTTCTATTTATTATTTAAATGGAAGTAAAACATAATTATACATAGGTATATTATCATTACCGTATAATATCATATATAATATCATTAACTCCATCATTTATACGTCCCACATAAGGCATTAACGAATCACATCACTTTGAGGGAGCGGTTGTCCCCACTTCCTCAAATGAGATTATCATATTTAACCACTATGGAAACCATAGAGGCTTGATATAATTTGGAATTAAAGAAGCACAAGGGAATCATAAAAATAATATATATCATATATAAATACATTTCCATCATAATGGCCACCATGAGAGGCGGTAATATGTAATTGAACAATTATCATTTCGTGAGGCCTTGGTTTTCCATCCGTAGAAACATTATGTTCATTATCTATTATATGGAGGTGTGTGTATGTTTAGTTCAAATAATTCTCATAACAACATCCAAGTATATTTAGGATACTGGTGTTCTTACAAAATAAAGGAATAAAAATAGTTTAGTGGTTGGATAAGTATAATAAAATAAAACAATTTAAGAGAAACAGTTACCTATAATTTGGGTAACTCCCTTTGGTTTGAACCAAAGGACTTCTTGAAGTGCCTTATGCCTAATGTAAGGCTTATAAGAGGAGGAGAGGGATAAAGGGAGATTAATTTGGTAGATTTTGGACCAGCCAAATGTCTTTAGAGGTGTATGGAATTGGTTAGAAGTGGTCTCCTTTTATAAGGGAGAGGAGGGTCTCTTTAGGAAAGTGTGAAAATATTATTTTATAATATAATGATATTAGGTTTATAATGGTGAAAAAATCATTATAGTAGAATATAAAATGATTAATGATCGAAATAAAATCATCCAATCAGAATTGGACATGTTTTGGATAATATTTTAATCATTATAATCTTATTTATTTAAATCATTTATCAATGAGTTCAATACTGCATTATTATTGTGTCCTTAATAATTTAATTTATTCGACGTCTAAAAATTATAAAAAAATACTATCATGTAGGAAATCGTTTTATCTTTCCTAAGAATATTTATAGTAGAAAATAGGACTTATATAACACTATAAAAATTAATTACTAAAATATTTTTGTTAAAGTCAATTTTGTCTTCACATTAAATTAATTAATCTAAATTGTCATTATCACTACCAAGTGGATCAATGGGGTCCCAAAATAGACCCAAAGATTCCCATGGTCGTAAATGACTCATATAATATGGTTTGGACAAGTGTTATGGTAATTTTGAATTATTATAATATTCTTTTAACCTTGAATTACCCTATTTATCGTTAACCGTGGTAAATAATAGTCAAAAGTTACTATTCACCAAAAAATATTCTCATCTTAATAAACCAAATTTTACTTCTTGATAAAAACAATGTATGTCGGATTTTTGAAATTCAATTCACAGAAGTAGTAAAATTTAATTTAAATGAAAAAGTCAGTTTTTTTTAATGACCACTAAGTGGTTTCACTATTCACCAAAAATTAATGTTTTTCCGAAAAATACAAAAAATTCAGCCTCAGCTAAATTTAACATTCTGAATTCAAAAATAATGTCTATTTTTTTAAAATTCAAAACATATAGTTGGCATTAATTAAATTTAAAATTAATTCCCACTGTCAAAACAAGGAGCGTGTATTTAAGAATTAATAACTATCAAAAGATAGACAATCGATTAAGTCCAGTTTCAAAGTGAAATTGCTTACAATGACCAAAATTGGATTAAATAATAAAAATATATTCTAATTAAACTTTAAATCCAATTAAAAATTTAGTCTAACCATATAAATAAATCCGATTAAATCATTGTTTTGAATTAAAATTCAATATTTTCACTATTCATTAAAAATGAACTTTATCGGAAAAATTCCAAAAACATTACACAAATAATATTTTGATGTACCCATTCTAAAGAAGGATTATATTTGGTCATATTGAATGTATTAAAGTAACCAAAACTATATTTAAATAGGGTTCTCCCTTAAAAGGTGATAAATTGGCCTTTTAATGTAAAATATGCTTAAAAGTTGATTAATTCACATTTTAAGACTCTAAATTTTAATTGGATAATGTAAATACATTTAAAAACATGTATAATAATATAGTAGTTAGTTTCATTCATTCCCACCAATACAATGGCTATGAGTTAACTACCATTTAAAATAATAATATTATATTATTAATGTGCAATGTAAGATTCCAAAGAAACCCGTTGTTGCGTATCGGGTATGCTATAGAACATAGAAACCCCTTTAAAGTAAAATTAATATTTAATTCACAAATATTAATAAATATGAAATATGTCTTATTCTACATTTACATGGAATGTTACATCCATCCCCAATTTTGGGAATTGTGTCCTCGCAATTTTTATTCACTTATCAAAATAAGTGGGGGTATTTATCCCTCATGGAATTTTCAAAATCTCATGTTGCCTCTTCAACCATATGGTTTTTCCACAAATCCTTTACCTGGTACATCACCATATTCCGTAACACTTTCACTCTACAGTCAAGAATTTGAACTAGTTGTTCTTCGCAAGAGAGATTCTCTACCAACTGAAGTACCTCTGGGCTCAAAACATGAGATGGATCTGGAATATTATTTCTCAACATCGAAACATGAACAAAATTGTGTACCTGGGATAAACATGGAGGTAAAGCCACTCTATGCACAACTGATCCTACTTTCTCTAGAATTTCATAATGTCCAATGAACCACGGACTTAACTATCCCTTATTACCAAAACGCATCACAATTTTCCATAGAGAATCATTGAGAAAGACATGATCACCAACCTAAAAGGAAAGATACATCCTCCGATTATCAGCATAACTTTTCTGTATGCTCTAAGCTGTTCTGAAGTGATTCTGAATCAGCTGAACTTTCTTTTACATCTCTTCTCCCAATTCTGGTCCCATTAACATCCTTTCAGCAACTTCATCCCAAAATGCTGGAGTTCAACAATGCTTTCCACATAATGCCTCAAATGGAGACATCTGTATACTATAATAAAAGCTTTTATTATAAGAAAATTCAACCAAAGAAAGTTGTTGGTCCCAAATTCCTTGGTAATCCATCGAGCAAGAATGTAACATATCCTCCAAGGTATGAATTTTTTGTTCTGACTGCCCTTCTAATTGAGAATGAAAATCTCTACTAAAATTTAATTCAGTACCCAATGACTTCTGAAGGCCTTTCCAAAAGATTGACGTGAACCTGGGATCACGATCCGAAACAATGGAGAGGGGAACTCCATGAAACCTTACTATATCATTAACATACAACTGATAAAGTTGATATAGAGAAAATGTATCTCTAATAGTAAGTAAATGAGCAAATTTAGTCAATTGGTCAACAATAACCCAGATTGAATTATTGCCTTGAGATGACATTTTTAATCCCACAACAAAGTCCATTGATATATTTTCCCATTTCCACTCTGGCGCCGGTAAAGGCTGACGAATTCCTTTGGGTAACTGTCGCTCTACATTAACCGGCTAACAAGTCAAACACTTCATAGTAAAATCAGCAATATCTCTTTTCATTCCATCCCACCAGAAATACACCTGAATATCTCTGTATATCTTAGTACTACAAGGATGAACTGAAAACAGTAAACTACCAGATTCACATTACAACTAATTATTCAACTATGAATCACAAAGCACACATAATCTCTTTCCAAATCACAAAACAAAGTCAATATCAACATTAAAATCAGGAAACTTACCCTTCTGAACCAACACAACCTTTTTCTACAACTCACTGTCTTCCTTCTGCACTTTCTTAATTCGGCCTGATAGAGTTGATTTCACTAACACCTGAAAAAAAACAGAATAATTTCCTGCAACAAAAACTTCTATTCCAAATTTCATCAAATCAAAAACCAATGGATCTCATTACAAACGTAACATGGTTAATGAAGTATTACTTTTTTGAATCAAAGCATCAGCCACTTTATTTGCTTTCCCCAGATGATAAAGGATCTTGCAATCATAATACTTGATTAATTCTAGACATCTATTCTATCTCATGTTCAATTATTTCTGAGTGAATATATACTTCAAACATTTGTGATCAGTATATATTTCACACTTCACTCCATACAAATGATGCCTCCAAATTTTTAAAGAAAAAACAACAACAACTAATTCAAAATCATGTGTAGGGTAATTAAACTCATGTGGTTTCAACTGATTTGAAGCATAAGCAATTACCTAATCATTTTCCATTAGGACACAACACAGTCCTTTCAACGAAGAATAAATGTAGATAACAAACTCACCATTTCTGGAAGGCAGTTCCAAAACTAGATCATTCACCAATCATCTTTTCAATTCCTAAAAACAATCATCACATTCTTTTGTCCAGATGAACTTAACACCTTTTCGAGTTAACTTAGTCATTGGACTAGATAACCATGAAAACGTTTCAACAAACCTCCGGTAATAACCTGCCAAACCAAGAAAACTATGGATCTCAGTTATATTTGTGGGTCTTGGCCATTCTTCAACAACATTTGTTTTATTAGGATCAATAGTTATTCCGTTTTTTGAAGCAATGTGACCAAGGAAAGAACTTTGTTGTAACTAAAACTCACACTTGTTAAATTTCCCATAAAGTTTCTTTTCTTTTAAGGTTTTCAAGACAACCCTTTAATGACTTTCATGTTCCTCCTTACTTTTGGAATAAACCAAAATATCTTCAATTAACACAACCACAAACATATCCAAGAACTCATGGAAAATTCTATACATATGATCCATCAATACATCAGGTGAATTGGTTAACCAAAAAGGAATAACTAAAAATTCATAATTTCCATATATAGTACGAAATATGGTCTTCGAAACGTCTATTTCTTTTAATTTCAACTGATGGTACTCCGACGTCAATAAAATCTTCGATAAATACTGAGCTCCCTGGAGCTGATCAAACAAATCATCGATATGTGGCGATGGATACTTATTCTTAACAGTGATGTTATTAAATGCTCTATAATCAATGCAAAGTCTCATTGAACCATATTTCTTTTTAACAAACAAGACAGGGGCACCCCATGGTGATGTGCTAGGTCGAATGAAACCTTTATCTAATAACTCAAGTAATTGCTTCTTTAACTCTAAAAGTTCAATTTTAGCCATTAGATAAGGGAGTTTTGAAATTGGATTAGCATCAAGAACTAAGTCAGTAGAAAATTCAACTTCCGGATCAGTTATAATTCAAGGAAACTCTTCAGGAAAAACATCAATGTACTAATTTACCACTAGAACATCATTAATCTGAATAGTTCCTTTGTTTTCCAAAATATGTGTAAGGAAACATTCATTTCCTTCTTTTACTAGATTCTTAGCTTCCTGATATGTTATCCAAAACAGGGGTTCATTATTGTATACAAACTAAAAATAAATCTGAAAAGAAACCTCTTTGCTCTACAGTCAATCTTATCATGATAAATAAAATGTCAATCCATTCCCAAAATAACATCAAACTCTACTAGAGGAAAAACAATAAGGTTTTCATGTAGATTCTTTCCTCACACAAGGACAAGAATGTTCTTATGTTTTCTTTTTGTCTCATCATTTCCTCTAGGTGTTTTTACCGTATGTTCAGTATTCATATCTTGAGATGGAACACCCAATTTACTATAAAACTTCTCAGAAATGAATGAATGTATAGACCCTGAATCAAACAACACATTGGCATAATCTGAACAAAAAAAGTGTACCTAAAAAAACTTAATTTGATGGCCCAACATCTTCTGAAGTAGTTGAAAAGGATTTCACCAACCCTTTCTTCTTTTATTCTGGCATCTTTCCTTCATTTGAGTTCTTTGATTGACACTCATTTGCATAATGACCCATTTCAATGCAATTATAATATTTTACTGACTATAAATCTGATTTTGTCTTACCATTACCCTAATATTTTTAAGTGCATTTACTAGACATATGTCCCATTTTACCACATCAGTAGCATTTACCAATATTCAAAAGACAGTCCCCAGCTTGCTTTTTACCACAATTTTCACAAACTGTAAACCTAAGTTTCTTACCATCAGAAAGTTTTGAAGATTTCTTCCCTTTCGCCTGCAACCTCGACCTCTTATCCTGTTGTTTGTCAAAGAATACTTGATCATCAGAAAAATCCATTTCTACCTTCTCCACACAACGGAAAAGTTTTTAATAACTTTTTAACTCATGAGAAGCAAAATCCCTTCAATACTATGGCTTTAATCTCGAGTAAAAATAGTTTATTTTACTATCAAGATCTCGTATGAAATTTGGAGCATACCTTGCCAGTCGAGTGAATTTTTCTTCCTAAGAAGCCACTAATTCATCCTCTTGCCTCAATTCTATGAATTTTTTTTCCATCCTTAGATGAACCACCTTCGGAAAATATTTCTCAAGAAACATTCCTTTGAATTCATCCCAATCGATAGCATCAATCTCCTCATTATCCCTGATATTTTTCACCATCGACCACCACTGATCAGCTTCACCTTAAAAATGGTAAACAACAAGACTAACCTTTTGATGTTCTGAACAACCCATGTCATCAAAAATCATCTCCAGTGCTTTCATCCACCCTTCAGCTAGCACAGGGTCAGATGATCCTCTGAATGATGGGGTATGTTGCCTCATGAAATTCTCCACTGCTAACTTGTTCCTCTATGGTTAATCTAGCAGATCTCGTACATGGATATCACCACCATTTATAGCATGATTCAACCATGCCATCACTATAAAAAACTGTTCAGTTCCGATTCCAACCATATCAGGTTGCTGATTTGGAAAGTTTTCTTCCTCCTAATGTCGTCCCAACACAGCTGCCATGTTTCCTCTATGGAAAACCATTATGAAACCAAAAATATCTTAGGTGAAACAACATATTAATCTGTAAATTCTATATGATGTCAATATTAACATAAATTACATTATGGATATTACTTTAATAATACCCTAACACCTAAATTTATCTAAATTGACATCTGATACCAAATATAAGGACCCGACATTAAAATATTACATAATATTGAATTCAACAAATAATTCACATTGAGGATCTTTTCAGGTTTAGAGTTTTAGAGAATTAGGAAATAACTATTACATCTCAAAAGAATACAAGGTAGACACCTATACATAGTTTCCTTTTAAAAAAAACATGAACTCTTGTAAAAAAGTTTCATGTCTAGTTCCATGTTAAAAACATCACAACTTTTCCTTGATCCCATCCATGACCCTATTCATCTTTAAGACCTGTGAAACATTTTCAAAACTTGGGATGAGCATAAAAGGCTCAGTAAGGGTTAGAAAACAATGAATTAAAACATTTGTTCATAAATACATAAAAAAAATGAACTCTTTTACTTACGTCAAGAAAACATAAGATTTATTAAAGACACATAGAAATCATAAATCCTAAAGTTAACTTGTGGAATCCATATCATACTAAATTTATAGTTATCACAGCTACATTGGGAGTTACTTTAGAATAACCATCATAGTATATTCCCAAAATCTCTTAGGAGAAACATTCAAATTTACCTCTGTCATGTTACCCAATGCATGGGAGAGCTATCTCGGGCTCACCTACCCTAGGTTTATCATGGAACCACCCGTATACCTAAATAATAACCAAGAACCATAACATGATCATGACACAAAACATAAGAATAAAAGAAAGATATAATTTCCAAATTTCAATAATAAAATATCATTTCAAGATATTGAAATAATAAATCCATTATAAAATTCATTATCAATTCCAAAATATGTAAAATGGTTATATGGTAATTATTTTTCCTTTTAAAAACATTCTGGCTTGTTAAGGAAGCCAAAGATCAAATAATACTAATGGCGGTGGAAAGGTCGTTGTCACCGCTTTAGTTAAAAAACATTCCTTTTGTCATATAGTAAAATGATTCATATAAAAGTATTCCCTTTAAATAGAATTAAAATTAAAAGGGGTTTATTCATCGTATAAAATAAAGTCGTGTATAAAACTAAAAATTCCTCAATGAAAGGAGATTGAGACGAAGTCCCTTACCTCATATCTGAATTTACTTGATCGTTCTATAATATCCTGAATAATAAACAAAAGTTAACATGTACTTTCTTAAGAAACTTTTCCCAGTTTATTATTCCTTTTATATCACTTATTACCATGTTATAAACATTATGTAATCATTCAAGTTAATAATGTTCATTTTGTTGATATTTGGTACTTGAGTCAAAAATGAACACCTTATATTAACACATTGTCTATTTGGTCCATAGACCATTATATCCAGAATGAAAATCATTATTTAGATATCATATATATCATATATATCTAGTATATACATGTATTTATAATAGTACATTACATTTGCATGTAAGAAATGAAATGCACCATTCATGGAGATGGTAAGCCGTACATACACATGAACACTACTTTCATTTCTATTTCTTATTTTAGTGTAATTAAAACATAATTATACATAGGTATATTATAATTAAAGTATAATATCATATATAATATCATTACCTCCATCCTTTAAACGTCCCATATAAGGCATTAACGAATCACATCACTTTGAGGGGGCAGTAGTCCGCACTTCTTCAAATGAGATTATCGTATTTAACCACTATGGAAACCATAAAGGATTGATATAATTGGGAAGAACAAAAGCTTAATGGAATCATAAAAATAATATATATCATATATAAATACACTTCCATCATAATGGCCACCATGAGAGGCGGTAAGATGTAATTGAACAATCGTCGTTTCATGAGGTGTTAGTTTTCCATCCATAGAAAAATTATGTTCATTAACCATTAGATTGAGGTGTGTGTAAGTGTAGTTCGAATCCTTCACATAAAAACATCCTAGTATATTGAGGATATTGTTTTTGTTATAAAATAAAGGAATAAAAAGAGTATAGGGGTTGGAGAAGTAAAATAAAATAAAACAATTTAAGAGAAATTGTTACCTTTAATTTGGGTAACTCTCTTTGGTTTGAACATAAGGACTTCTTGAAGGGCCTTCTGCCTAAGGTAAGGCTTCTAAGAGGAGGAGAGGGATGTAGGGAGATTAATTGGGCAAATTTTGGATGATCCAAATTTCTTAAGATGTGTGAGGAACTTGTTATAATTGGTCTCCTTTTATGAATGGGTGGAGGGGCTCTTTAAGAATGTGTGAAAATGTTATTTCATAATATAATGATATTCAGTTTTTAATGGTCCAAAATCATTATAGTCGAAGATAAGATGAGTCATGGTTGATATAAAATCATCCAATAAGAATTGGACATTTTTTGGATAATATTTTAATCATTATAATCTTATTTATTTAACTCATTTATTAATGAGGTAAATATTGCATCATTATTGTGTCATAAATAATTTAATTTATTCGATGTCAAAAATTATGAAAAAATAATATCATCTAAGAAATATTTATATATTTAAAAATATTATTTATAGTAGAAAATAGGACTTATATAACTCCATATAAAAATTAATTACTAAAATATTGTTGTTAATGTCAATTTTGTCTTCACATAAAATTAATTAATCTAAATTGTCATTATCTCTCCCAAGTGGCTCACTGGGGTCCAAAAATCAACCTATAGATGCCCATAGTCATAAATGACTCAAAAAATAATGTTTTGACAAGTGTTAAGGTAATTTTTAATTATTATAACATTCTTTTAACCTTGAATTACCCTATTTACCTTTAACCGCGGTAAATAAAAGTCAAAAGTTACTATTCACCAAAAATTATTTTCATCTTAATGAACCACATATTACTTCTTAATAACAACCATGTATGTCGGATTTTCTAAATTCAATTCACATAAGTGGTAAAATTTCATTTAAATGAAAAAGTCAGTTTTTTTTACTACAACTAAGTGGTTTCACTATTCACCAAAAATTGATGTTTTTTAGAAAAATACCAACAATTCCGCCTAATATATATTTGACATTACAAATTAAAAATTGATGCCTATTTTTTCAAATTAAAAACATAGAAGTGGCATTAATTAATTTTAATCTTAATTTCCGCTGTCAAAACAAAGAGCGTGTTTTTAAGAATTAATAACTATCAAAAGATGGATAGCTGATTAAGTCCAATTTCAAAGTAAAATTGCTTCCCTTGACCAACATTGGATTAAATGGTAAAAATATATTCTAATTACATGTTAAAATCATGTAAAAATTTAATCTAACCATATAAATAAATCAGATTAAAACATAGTTTTGAATTAAAATACAATATTATCCATATTCATTAAAAATGAACTTTATCAGAAAAAATCCAAAAAATTTACACAAAGTAAATTTTGATGTCCCCATTATATAGAAGGATTATATTTGGACATATATAATGTATTAAAGTAACCAAAACTAGATTTAATGTGGGTTCACCATTAAAAGGCAATAAATCGGCCTTTTAATGTAAATTATGCTTAATATTAGATTCATTCACATTTTAAGCCTCTAAATTTTTATTGGATAAATTAAATACATTTAAAAAACATTTATAATCATATTGTAGTTAGTTTCATTCATTCCTGCCAATACATGGGCTAGGAGTTAAATACCATTTAAAATAATAATATTATATTATTAGTGTGCAACGTAAGATTCCAAAGAAACCTGTTGTTGCGTATTGGGTATGCTATCAAACATATCAACCCCTTTAAAGTAAAATTAATATTTAATTCACAAATATTAATAAATATGAAATATGTCTTATTCTTCATTTACCTAGGATGTTACACCCAATGAGGCATGGGGTGACACCAACTATCATTTCATTTCTAGTTGGGGTTTATGGAATAATCATGACCAAAATGCATAGGGAATTGATCTTGTATCTATAAGATTAACCCAGTAGTGTTTATGGTGTACCTCAGCTATTCTAGGTGTGATAAAATTTATTTTAGGCATGATATTCATAAATTCTTCATGTAGATCTTGGTGAGGCTAGTTGAGAATTACATCTAGGATGATTTTCACCTGTGGTAGCATGGATTATGGAATGAGTCCTACCATATGATATATACATATAATTATTTAGATGAATCTTGTGGATAGAAGTATTAGTTGATACCTTTTGAGACCGCTTTTATATTATGAGTAAATATGGGTTTTCTTTTTATTATCATTGTGTATTATTTAACAATTTAAATAATTTTTTATATATAATATAACTAAACATTATGAATTCTTCCTCATAATTTTGGTACTTCATACTCTGTATTATTATACACACTCATGTATGAGTTTTCCCTCACATGTTGTGTATTTATCTACATGATAAACAATTTGATTGTGCCTTAGGAGGGCCAGGAGTTAGAGAATCATAGTTTTGGGATACAGAGACTGTGTTTTTTTCTATTGTTTCATTTGAAAGTATTCCCCTCTATCTCAGTAGGATGGACTCTATTTTTTGGTGGTCATGTATTTTTCCTCTTTTATATCATTCTACACTTTTCATATACACTTGGTGTGGGATATTGTTCCTTACAAGAATTTGTAGTAGTTGTTTTGTTTTAAATTTATATATTGTATATGAAGGGAGTTGTGTGTGTGTGGGTACATAGGATAATAACTAACACATGTGATATATGCCTACATCACACTATTCACCAACCCCTATCCAATTAGATGTGAACTTAGGGTTGTTGCACTCGGATTATCGTCGAGCGGGTGGGCCCCGATAGATTAGTTCATTTTAGAATGGTTCCAATATAACCCTATATAATGGAACATAAAAGATATTAAAGTAATTGTTAGATATTTTATTAGATTGTTTTTTTATTTCACTATAAAATATTATTTTATTTATCATGTTTTTCACATTCTAATTGTGGAGGGTTATAATTTATAGAAATTTTACATCAATAATATGTCATATTTTAGTAATTATTTTGTGTTTTTGGTGTTCAAAAAAATATTTTTTAGTTTTTTTACCTAATATTGAAGTAGATTATATAGCTAATGTCATCTTATTTGCAAAAAAAATTAGATTATAAATATTATAAAGTTTTTATTTTTTATGAAAATTATTATTTAATTTTTTACATAATATAAAATTATCCATTTCTAGGAGCCCATTAAAAAATTCTAGATATAAACATGTTGTAGTATAGTATCATGTAATTATGGATATGTTTTTAAAAAGATATCTATTTTTAGAATATATTTATATAAATATTTTTTTTCAGATATTATCTACAAAATAATATATAATAATGTTTGGTATTTTAATGTTTGACATATAATAATAGAAGAATTTGTTGTATAGAAATATTTTTTTGTTTTAAAATTTTAATTAATCTGTCCATTTTCATGTTTTTTTATAATTGGTTAGTTACTAAACAGATGATTCTTGAACACTTATTCATGTGTTTCTTTACAATTTATAATTCATGTAATAATAATTTAATATGTATATCTATTTTAATAGTGTAGGTTTTCATCAATATAAATTTTTTAATGGAAATTATATTTATTTTTAAATATTATTTAATAATTATTCACTGTTTTTATATAATAAATATTTTGAAAACAATTTCTTTTAAAGCACTGTGTTTTTATTATTGGTTTAAACATAAAAATTTTCAAAATGGGGTAGAATTTTTTTATTTGTTATTTTTATTGATTAATTTTGTAATTTCAATAAAGGGAGTAATTGTATATTGTAGTGTTGGGGTAGTGACTCAAGACTAGAAACACCAGAGCTAGAGTTTACTACTAATTACATTTTCATGATTACAAGGAATCAAACCCAAAAGGTCCAATTAGTTTAGAAGTGTCTGTATGCTATATACATAAATGATTTTTGTATTAAAAATGGCTACACTGATAACAAAATATTTTTTCCCTTCTTTATAAATATATATCATTAAGGATAAATTTATTATATCTACTAAATAACTACATATATTTCATAGTACACTTTCGGATTCCTAGGGAATGAAACATAATAATGGAGAGATAAAATTCTTAGTAAGTGAAAAATATAGCAGATGCACTAATGGATCAATAAAAATTAATATTATTACATGGTAAATAACTTAAAGCCCATTTCAAATAATCAATAAACTGATAGGGAAGTTCATAAAAAATATGGAAAAGTAATAACATGGAACACATTCCATTAAAATAACTAGGCAAGGAAAAATAAATATGAAAATGTAATAAACTAACAAACATGGCATTTAATCAATGAACCAAAAATGAAATGTATCTGTTGATATGTTAACACAAAATCTCATGGATAAATAAAAACTGAAACTAAATGATCAAAATGATATCATATAGTATTCATGTCTGAGGCACATGAAAATATATTTAGTCCATAAATTTCACCTGATAGTTTAAAATGATCTGATTTGAGCAACTAAATTGTCTCATGAGAACATGTCAATGCATCAAGGAGCTATATAATGTCCAGGATCCATCCATCAATAATAAACTAAATCATTACAGATATCAAATAACTAAAATAAATAATATACCATATCAAATATCCTTATTGAATAATGAATAAAAAAGTGTCAACACTTCCCAAAATAATTAATTATTTTTAAATATAGATACTATATTTAAAATGCTATACGGTTTTGGAAATACTAATATCCCTAATTATTTAAATCAATATTTTAGGGGAAATTAAATTTTAAATGATTATAAAAAATCAAATATTTAAAGGGTACTGAAAGAAATAAAAGAAAAGAATATGAATACTACCCTTGTAAAAATCAATCATAATTCATCCATATGAATATTAATGATGGTATTAATACAACATAACCCATGTGAAGTAAAATAAAGGGTTATTATCATTTATGAATGGAAACATTATAAATTTATCTTATAAAATATACTTAATAAAATATCATTTGGTTTTTTGAAACATTTTATTTGGAAATCAATTTTGAAAATATTTTTTAAAGTAACCTTCTAAACATACAGAGGAATATTTAATGAAATGACATCGGGTAACTCTATACAAGCTGTATGGGGTAAAAATAACATTTATTTTTCACAATTAAAGGTTAAAAAATGATTGGTTTGTAAAGAGATAATAAGACTCCTTTAAAAATAATTTTAAAAGACAAAAATTTTAAAAATTTCGTTACTAAGCCATTTTAAAATAATTTTTAAATATATATTAAAAAAACATGGTTTTTATAAGAAAATAGGTTCTCTGACTAAAGAAAGAAACAATGATTGGTTTTCATAGAAAAAATCCAAAAACATTTCAGTACCAAAGATTGGGAAAATGGTAAAGAAACATAAAAATGGTCATCAATAACCATAGGAAAGAAAATTAAATGTTTTATTGAACAACGTTCATATAATTTCCAGGAATTGAAATACCATTGAAATATTATTAAAGTTATTATTGAGGAAAATAATTTCTGTTCATTCCAAAGAGTCTCATACCACATTGAAACATTTTAAATCATAAAACTTTTGAATGAATAATATTAAATTAATGTTTAAGATATAATCATGATAAAAGGATTAATGATATAATATAGTATAAGAGATATTAGATAAAAAACAAAAATGTTTTAAGTGGAGAACCAGACATTTATCTAACATATGTAAAAAGTGAGGTGAGAATACCTTACCTTGGGTTTCATTTTGGGTGTATGTCCATTCACGTCATGTATGATAAATGCATGTTAATTTTAAACATTAGTGATAACATTTTCCATGTTTATAAAATCTTTTATTTCACTTTTTTCTATATTCTATAAAACAACTTAAACAATTGTATTTATTTCGAGTGTTTTTACCATATATGATATATGGGTCCAAAATAACTTTTTGTAGGTCAACTAGGGTCAATGGATTCACTACATGAAATCTATATAATAATAATCCTTAAATATGTATCATATTTATACATAAATTATAATTTTGTGATCAGTCATTAAATATGGTCATGAAAAATGAACCAATTATCAATCATGGAGATGGTAAGTTGTATGTACACATGATTAATGATATTATTTTTCATTGACCATTACGGAAAGAAGGTAAGTTGCACCGTATATTTCCATAATGGTAATAATATCATATATGACATATTATTTAATCATATATAGTTATTTATATAATTATGGTGTTAATAAAGGAAGCATATCATGCCGAGGACAAGGTAGTTCATATGTCCATGAATAACATTATCACATTTTATGTGAGTGAAAGGGTAATAATAAAAAGGATATATATATATATATTTATTTAATTATATCATGAATAAAATATATATGTTATTTATGTCACACATTTTTAATTAGAACCATCTTTTATATGTTCCATGTATCGCTTCAACGAATCACATTTCTTTAAGGGGTTGTAGTCCTTGCTTCCTCAAATGATGTTATCATATTAATCCAAATTGAATTGATTAAAGTTATGTGTTATAAAAGTTTTAACGAAGTGAAAAGACATAATAACTATCATATATATCATATATATACATATTTTCAATCATAATGGCCACCATGAGAGGTCTTAAGGAAAAAAATAAGTATCATCATTTTGTGAGGCAGTAGTTCACCATACACATAAATAGTATGTTTGATACCCATTAAATGTAACTCTTTGTATGTGTACGTCTAACCCTTATCATAAAAACAACCTAGTATATTAATTATATTGGATTTTTTATACAATTATATAATAATTATAAGGCCTAGGGATAAATCATTACATAATCATGAGTTTTACTCAAGAATTTAATTTCTTTAACATTGATTATCTTTTCAGTTTTAGAGTTTTAGAGATTTATTCAATAACTGTTACATAAAAACCTATAAGAATTAATATAGTAAACTTCCAAATAGTATCCATTTTTTACCAAAGGAAACCCTTTTAGTGTAAAACCATATTTATTTTCGATACATATCCGAAATTATTTCATCATGGCATCTTCTTTGTCCTTACCAATCATAAGACCTGTTAAAATTAATTTAAAACATAGGATAAGAATAAAAATCCCAATATGGGGTATAAATATGGAATGAAAACTATAATCCATCAATATTTTAAATGTGTGAATTCTTTTCAAAAAATCATACTTTTCACCGAGAAATCATTAGTTCTATAACATGCCTCATGAAATCATAGGATTCTAGAAAAAATGCTTAGAAATAATAAATAATAATGATTACTTATGTCATCCATATCACACTAACATTATACTTTGCATAGCTACGTAGGGAGTAACCTTTATAGTTAATTTTTTAATGTCCATCATAGTATATTCCTAATATATATTATGTGAAACATGTTTATTTTACTAAGTCTCTTTACCCAATTAATTGGAGAGATATGAAGGAGTCACCAACTCTTATTTTATCACAGAACAACCCGTATACATGAGAAATTTCTAGTAACCATATCATAATCATGAATAATTAAAAACCATAAAGGAAAAATAATATTTCCACATTTCAATAACAATATATCATTTCAAGATATCAACAAAATAAATCCCTTATAAAAACCACTCTCAAAACCAAAATACATTAAAATAAAATTTGGTATTTATTTTACTTTTGAAAATTTAATGGCTTGTATAGGAATCCCAACATCAAATAAATTTCACAGTTGTAGAAAAGTCATTAGCTCAGTATATGTTAAAAAAACTATTTTTTATTTAGTAAAACTCTTTATTTAAAAAGATTCATTTTGAATCCCCATAAATGAAATTAAATTTCAAAGAGGTTTATTACACACCATATAAAATTAATTTTGTGTATAACATCAAACTATGCGGCAACTAAACTCATTCTTAATCCTTAATTAAACACATTTTCCCTTAATCATTGTATTTAATTTCAATTACATTCACAAGTAATTTTGGTAAAAAAATAATTTGAATTAATTATAAATTATAAATTATTATGATTTAAATATACTGATCCAATTTTGAAAATTATAATCAAATAACTGGAAGATAATAATTTTACATTAATCACGCAGATCGAATGAGACAACCTAATTTTATAGTTAAAATGTTCAAAATTTTGAAATGATTTTAGATCCCACTTTAATGTAACATTGGATTCAATGACTTAAATTGGATTAAAGAATTTATAGTTTATATAAATATTATTTAAAACCATTCTAAAATATAATTAAACTATAGAAATAAATTACACAAAAATGGAATTTTAAATTAAAATTCATTGTTTTTTTCACTATTCATCAAAAATTGAAACTTTACTAAAAAATATAAAAAAATAACTCTATGATATTTTTTATCCTACATGAAGTATATTATTTCATATAAATTCATAAAGGTGTCAAAAATTACATTCAAAATAGGTTTATCCATAAATGGTTGTAAAATTTCCTTTTAGAACAAAAAACATATTTTTATTCTTAAATTTTGCGGTATTATTATTTTATGTCTATAAAACCAATTGGATGATATTTAAAAATTACAAAATATATAATATATAGATTTTATTTAAAACAATCAGAAATAGTTTTTTGTTTAGTTTATTATGATAAATTGTATTTGTTTATAGAAAAATAGTTCCCTTATAAAACAAAAATCATTATTTTTAAATTGTTCTTACTTTAATTTCTAGATAATTTATTTCTAGAATATTAATTTTATAAAAAATTTAAAAAATATTTTCAATATTTAAAAAATATTAATAATAAAATCCATTCTAAAGTCTTGGTGAAAACTATAATAACAATTTAACAACAATATTAATAGTACATTGTAGTGTGGTAAACTTAGGTCATGCATATAACACATGATATCAAAGGAGCTCAACAATGTGTGTAACACAATCCCAAAATAGTTTTTCATATACAAAAATACAATATAATTGTTCCATGTATCACAAACATTAATTGGTGTTCCATAAAATTCAATAATAACTTGTCACATTAACATAATGCAAGCTATATTCAATGTTTGGAGATATAAATATTTTTGGAAAATATTTAATTAATTCAAAAAGAAAACATTTTTACAAAATCTCATGCTATTAAATTTACTATTACCCTTTTCCATATTATGATACTATAGTACCCTAGATCAATTTGAACCTACAGGTAGACATACGTGATATTCCTAAAATAACTCAGAAACATCATTTTTTATTATACCTTATACACTTCAGTCACTTTTACACCAGATATTTCCATACCTGGTGTTGTTCTATAGAACTCTACTACACCAAATATGTTATTTTTTGGTCATGATATTTTAGGTCCTATTTTGGTAGGTGTAAGAGACTCATAATTAAACCCATAGGTTTATTATAATCATTATGATATAATGGATACCTATTAGATCCCTGAAAAAAAAATTATGATTTTTTTTAAATTTCAAATAATAAAAAATTTATTTTTTCACAAATAAATGAGTTATACTAGATTGATGAACCCAATGATGGGTTTATAATATTGGATGAATTTATTAAAGACCTCAAGTGTCTAATTGAGAAGATATGTGATGAATCATCATGCGATGGGATATACATTTGTATCTACGAAATTGGATAAATTTATGATTGAACATGGAAAAGAGTATTTAGTTTCCTAGGGGTAATTTTCCATTTTAGATATGATTTTTTTTGTTTAAAGAATTACCTAGAGTGGTAGGACCAAGTGTTCATTATTTCAGGATCTATGGTACAAGATCTGTGATTATATTGTAATGTAATATTTTTAATGGGATATGGTATGAAATTTTTATTTTTTATATTAATAATATTATATTATAGATGTGATGTATCTATAAACATTGATTTATAAATGCAATAGTGTCTTTATTATTATTTAATTGATGTTTCTCTATTGTTATATGATTATGTATAACTTCTATCAAGTTTAATTTTTGAGAGTTCAATATTTAAAAAATTACTAACTCTTCTGATCGATTTTTTAGAAGGTTATACGTGAAAATATAAAAAAACTATCCTAATGGCGCTATTAAGCATAATATAATGAACATTGTTACTATTGTGAGAGTATTATCATCATGGGAAAGTATACAATTTTTTAATAATCCATAATTTGGAAAATTTAAAATCATTGGATTGATATGGGTGAGGTAGATATATTGTGATATATTCAATCATATTTAGGATAGAATATTGTTTCTTATTATCAATTGGTGATGTAATCAGTGTTGATAATAATGGTTAATTTGTGACCATGTAAAAATTTCCCTTAGTTACTGATATTTTTTCCAACTTAAATGTCATTTCCACATGTAATCAAATATATACTATATTATTTTAGGGTATTGTTGGTCATTTAAATTTATATTTTTTAATCACTACCTACACATGCACCTTAGTGGATGAAAAGAATTCATTGTTCAAGAAACAGTTAATGGAATGACAGATAAAGATAAATATTGAGATAATAAATCATTCTAAAAATGATGACATGACATTGGTTATGGACTAACAAGCATTGGTAGTAATCTTTTTTTCATTTATATGACCAATAAAAGTAATGGGTCCACTTGAGGATACTTCTCTTGATTAATTCCTTTTATTAAATGTCATGAGTTTAATTTTATTATTACAGGGGATATTACATTCTTATGGTTTTATTTACAGTATGATTCTACATATAAATAGACATTGTTTATTCTTTTTTCATTATTTTTAATCATTTATGGTTTCATAAAATAAGGGGTATAATCCACATACAATATGAATCAAGCCCTCATTAGTAGTTGATAGCCTCTACATATAAAGAGTTGTGTGTATGTTTTTTTGGAAATTTGTATCATGTCATTCACTAGTAATTGGTAATTGGATTTTTAAATAAGGAAGAATTTCAAGGATGAATCTTCCCTAAAAATGAACACATTATATGATTAATTCATGGCATAAATCACATTTGATAACTAGGAATTATCATTTAGGGAGTAATATTTTAATATATGTGATCTATATAAAATTCAACAAATGGATAAAAGGAATTGTGTGATAATTGGAAATAATAAATGTGTGTACATATATCCTTTTATATCAAGGATAACCACCAATATGATATTATCATAATGGGATCCAATAACATATTTATTATCCCATTCCATTGAATGTTAGTGGGAAATAACGAGGGATATAATTATATAAGTTTTGTTTTTTGGTGACTTTTTAATTTTGAATTTTAATCAAAGAATATGTGTATATAAATGTTTTATAAATAAAATCAAAAACATTATATGTGGAATTATTTGTGTAAACCACCATGAATGAGAATTAAGGGGTTTTCATCGGATGTACATAAGTAGGTGGTTATAGTTTCAGACGCATCGATTATTTGGCACCATAAGTTATATAGTAGAGTGACTAGTGGGGATTACACTCTTGTTCGGTCACCGTGTTTTATTTTCACATATAAAAAAAAATTGGATTACCATTATGTCAGTGGAGACACATTGAGAACCTAGTAAGTCATGGATTCCTTTTTATATAGGGATAATGTTATTTTTAAATGTTCTATTGACTATGAATGTGAGTGGGTTATTTCATATTCGTATAATATTTTTAATTGATTTCAAATGTTATTTTATTTCCATGTTCATTAAATTCCAACAACATTATAATTTTATAAACTTTCATATGCTACTCTATAAAAGTAAGAACATAAAATCCATCTTGAAGGAGGTTGAGATGATACTAAGGATAATATAGAAATATTCTAATAAAAAAAGAAAAATTGCTAAAATGGAAGAAATAAGTTATTTATAATTATTACTTAAGGAAGGATAACATTTTTTATGTGTTAGTTCTATACTATTTTAATAATAATGCTCATGTAAAAATAGATAATGAAAAAAATCACTTGAAGAAACCCAAGAAAATTTTAATTTTATTAAACAAGGAATCTAAATAATATAAAACTTGTTAGTTCAATAAAAAATCTACCACTCTTAACTGACCTCTTGTTAATCTAGTCCAACAATTCAATCAATTAATTTAAACCATAGTCAACAAATTGAAAATAACAATGACATTAAAATTTTCCCTACAATAAATCAAGAAAATATAATAAATGAATATAATTAATTTAAGTCGATAAGAATGTTTTAGAATAATAAATATAAACAAACATGAAATTTATTTATGTTTTTCAGATATGTAAAAAAAATACCACATTAAATTTATCATAGTTTATTCTCTTTATAATTTAACTGCATATTATGAAAAAAACTAAATATTCAATGTTGGATAATGTAAATAGAAAAATAAATTATTCTTTATTAAGATGATGTTTATCTCACTCTAAATAAACTATATTTTTTAATTGCTTAGTTTCTCTAGATTATAATCCCAAAATATTCTCCATCTCACTAATCTGAGGCCTTATTATGGCTCAATTAGTTGACTCCCTCATCTTCTCCCTCTCACAAATTTGGGTCCCTAAAATTATTTATTATTTTAGAAATATATTGTTTGTGTAATTTTATTTAATTATGTGTAGGGATTTATGTCATGTCTAGAACCACTAAAATACGAATAATTGATATCATAAAAAACACTATAGTGAAACTACTAGTCACCATAGACTGAAATAATAAAAACCCTTTAAACTAATAATGCTCTTGAATATGGGTTTTCATTAAAACAAATTTAAATGATTATAGATACATTTTTTGATTGGTTCAAATTCTGAAAATAAATTATAGATGTATCCCATACATTAATTAAGTTTTCAAAGTTCATATTATCCCTAACATTACTCTGTGTCCTAAAATTATCAACATGAAATCTTGAAAACCATAATCTAGAACCTTTATTACATTGTGTTATCATTCCATGATCTAGATTTATCTACATCACTCTCATATGAGATGGAACTAAACATAATAATGATCTAAAAATTACTAAATAGAACTTGAAATCCTATATAATCTAAATAGATAATCCTATGCATAAAGTCACACCATTCCATATTTTCATCCAGAGTTAGATCTCATACTTCAGTTCCCTTATATAACTTCAGCTAGTTACTGTTCTTGGACATCAATTAACCATGTTAGTTTCCTTATATAAACATAATATTAAATAATGATGTATTATCACTATTTTATAATCATATATTAAACACATATATAAAAAATAGGAATTCACCAACTTTAGAACTCACTACCATATAATATTGGAGTTTTGAGGTTTCTATGAGGGGTTATGTCAAATCATTTAACCAAATCGGTGGTACACACCCTCTGATAATCTCATATCCATAGAAATGGTTTTTATAAAACCTCTTAAAAAATGATAATCAAAATCTATACATTAAAATCATCAGTAAAATAATTTTCTTCAATGAAGGACACCCACACATAGACCGTAACTAAAAATTTGGGAACAAAAAATTGATAAAATCTGTGCATCTTCCACCTGAATATAACTTATTCCAATGAACTCACAATCAATTGATATTTTTTATATTACATAACAATGATGTAAAAACCATAAATAGTGTAAACCACTAATAAAACAACATTTTCCTTAGATTTATAATGAAACCCAATTCTATGTTCCTCCATCATGATTCTTCCATCTTGACCACAAATAATTTTCTCCTCAAATTCTCTTTTCTTGTTCTTTATTCAGCACTCAACAACAATTTCATAAATAAAACATTTAGAAATGATTCTGGTTGAAGGAAAATGTGTATGTCCAGATCATGAATATATATTATCTTCTAAAAATTTCACCTTCTATTGAGAATAATTGTGTCATGACCCATTCCCCAGGGACTGTATTGTGACTACACCAAGCCCGCCTTCCCTAGGCCATGGGTAGGCTACTAGCACCAAACACATAACTCCCTAAAAACTATTAAGGCATTGCCTTTATGAAATGTAAAAACACACAATCAGAGTACATGCTGAAGAAAACACTATGTAAAGTAGTAAAACAAGTGTGTTGTAAGTACAAAGTGGATAGAAATACAAGCCCAACTGAAAGGAACAACTACAACAGAAAGTAAGTACAACTCAAAAGACAAAAAACTGAATGGTGAAGTAGCTCCTGGGTCATCCTAAGGGTTCCTACCTGAGTTGTAGTTATAGACGTCCTCCTCACCACTCCACATCTATCGGTCTACTCCGTGTGCCGTCACGTCAAGTATCCACCTTCGGGTACTGTCCAGTCCTCGTACACTCTTCCTCGGTCAGTGATGTCTGTCGTCTGCATCCAACACAACGATGTGTGGGAGTAGACCGTGTAGGGGTGAGTATAAGGATACTTAGTAGGGACCCCGAGACCCTCAAGGTCTCACAAATTCCAACAAGGATAAACCACAATGAAAGATCTCAACAGATAACCTTACTCAGGTATATTCCCATACATATAACTAAGTTATCAAGTAACACATCTCAATAATGAGGAAAACACAATGTTTATTGACTCAAATCAAACCAGAATTTTATGCATGATGTCGAAATCATGGCTGCTAGAGAACTCCTCCTATGTCAAGTGTAGTAGTCCTGCCATGACTCTGAGGTGCTACTCACTAACCATAGACTGTTGAGGTACTCCTCCTCTCAAGTATCGCGGGTCTACCGCCTCACACAATAGCGCTCCCCGCCACAGGTATACCACCTCACACTGTAGTGCTCCCCTAGATAGCAGAGTATGTGACGTGGCTTACCACCTGGCCTTTCCATATCAGTTTCACCAGGTTCACGGCATCATCCATGTATCTCAGTTGAGGAGATGCATGCTCAATACCCATTTTTTACCCTAGTGTATGTTGTAGATTTATGGGGATGTAAATCCCTAAGGTGGGAGTAATGTAAAGACTCGGAAATTTCAAAGAATTATATTTCTTAATTCTTTGGAATTTTACAAGTCTGCGGTTTCTGACGGCACTTGATTCCAAGGCCCGGTGTTCCCGAAATCAATTTCTGAAGTTTTGTTCAGGTACATTTAGTAAACATACATGAGGGTTTTTCAATATTTTGAACCAGTGCTCAGAATCGAAATATGAGGGCACTGAGGAACTAGCAGTGCCAATATTCACTTAAAGGGACCTTTACCGCAGTTGTGTTTTGTGTGGATTGAGAGTCAACTTTAGGAGATTTTCAATATAATAAATAAAATTGTAGCACAAAATTTTATTTATTGGTGGTGGTTATTTCCTCCCAAGGGGAGTTGGAAGTGGTGCCCAAACCCCCATAACCTCCCATGAGAGGATATTTGTGAGGTGGGGCCCACACGTGCCCTAAACTATTCATCTCCTTATAAATCCCCTTAACCCCATTAAGGCTCCTCTTCCTTAATTTTTTAACTCCTCTCTTTAAATTTTAAACTCTCCACCTCCCTTTAATTAAGTTTACCAACTCAATTAATTAATATCCCTAATAATTAATTGGCAGAACTCTTTTTTTTGAATTAGTTTGAATTGGAAGGATTTTCTTTAAAGTGGGAGAAATCTATTTTTATATTTTCATAAAAAATATTATTTTTGAGGGAACCTATGGAGAAATAGAAGAGATCCCTCCTTCCACAATGAACGGTTCTCCTTCCGACGGATCTTCGACGAACGACGCTTATGCCCAGATTGAAGGCACTTTACGGGAGTGATGAACACCAATGATCGTTGACCCCTTCATCTCTTTCCTTGCAATGACGTCAATGAACCGATATCCGCCTTTTCGCGATATCGTCAACGAACCGCGAATCGTGAGGTAGGGAGTTGTTTTTGTATAATATTATATATCTGTATTGTACCTTCATACTTGGGCGTTCTTTTATGATGAACATTGGTTTGATCCTCTAATGTGGAGGGAACGGGTTAATGAACAAGTCTGTACCCTCCACTGGTTGTTCGTCTATGCGAGGATTGATGGGCGATGACAAAACGGAACTGCAACGGCGATTTGGAGCTTTCGCAGTGGAGTTCGAGTACCGAGAAGAACGTAGGTGCAGGTTGTGGGTAAAAAGGACCACTGGAGTGCATTAGGTGGTCCGTAGAAGGTGGTGACAGTGCACCACACTGGTATGGTGGGGCGCCACTGGAGCAGACCGCCACGGCTTAATGTTGCGCCAACTAACAAGCCCCCCCCCCCCTATCGGTCAGCCGCGGGCTAGGATGCGACCAGTCGAGCCTGGTCGTGCCCTCCCGGGCTGGACCCAGACTCAGGTCAGGTCGACCCAGGTCGGGTTGACCCAGGGTGGGTTGGGCGGGTCGAATCGGGCCCAGACCCCCCTTTTTTGGACCATTTTCGATTAATTGTCTATAACATGAGCTACAAACCTCCAATCGATGCACCGTCAGTTTCATAGGATTCCTCAGATCGAGATGGCTTTTTAGTTATATTACAATCTAGATTTAGGTGAATTTAGGGAATGGCCTGGTTGGTTCGAATCTGGAACCATCCGGGCCCTCAGAGCGGAAATGCTAATGACTTAAGGACCAAAAGTCCGATTGACGTGTCGTCAACTATGTTGGTTTTCTTTTGATGAGACGGTTCTTTTATCATACTCCAATTGAGGTTTGGATATAGTTGGAGTATGGTTGGGTTGGTATTAACATAAAAACCAACCAGGCCCCTAGGACGGAAAAGCCAATAACTCTCAGACCAGACGTCCGTTTGACGAACCGTCGATGGAGTTGGTAATATCATTGAGAAACGGTTCCTTGAGTATACCCCATGGGAGTTCGGGGTACGGTTGAGATATGGTCGGGTTGGTTCGTACATGAAACCAACCAGATCCCGGGACAAAAAGGATAATAACTCATAGACCAGGTGTCCGATTGACATGCCATATGTTGCGTTGAGACCCCTATGACGTGGTGGACTTTTGAGATACTTCTTCATGGGACATCGTGACACTTGGAGTATCGTCCAATAGCTCGTGGAGAGGATCCTCATGGAGATGAGAATATGGAGTATAGAGACCTAGTAACTGGTTGAGACCTGATGACTTCTTGTCTGATACTTTTCGGAGTGACATGACAAGCCCAGTGGGGAGCACTACTGTGTGAGGAGGCAGACCCACAGCGGAGGAGCACTAATTTGTGAGGTGGTAGACCCATGGTACTCGAAAAAAGGAGTACCTCTATAGGCTATCAGGGGGAGTGCTACTGTGTGAGGCGGAAAACCCATGGTGGGGAGTGCTACTGTGTGAGGCGATAGACCTGCAGTACTCAATAGGAGGAGTAACTCAGCAGTCTATGGTTATTGAGTAGCACCTCGAATTCATGACCAGACTACCGCACTTGACAGAGGAGGAGTTCTCTAGCAGCCGTGATTTCTACATCATTCATAAAATCCTAGTTTGAGCCTAGTCAATGACTTTTGTGTTTTCCTCATGATTGAGATGGGTTAATTGATAACTTATGTATATATATTGGGATATACCTAAGTAAAGGTTATATTTTTTTATCCTTATTTGTGGTTTTTAATTTTTGTATTTTGTGAGACCTTGAGTGTTTTGGGGTCCTTAGTGAGTGTCATTATACTCACCCATGCACGGGCTATGCCCGCACCTCGTTGTGTTGGATGCAGACGACGGACATTGTTGACCAAGTCAGAGTGTACAAGGACTGGACGGTACCCGGAGGTGGACACTTGATGTGACGGCACACAGAGCTGACCAATAGACGCTGAGTGCTGAGGAGGACATATGTACCTACCCCTCAGGTAGGAACCCAGAGGATGACCTAGGAGCTAATTCACCATTCATATGTTTTTCTTTTCAGATGTACTTTCTTTCAGTTGTAGCTGTACCTTTCTGTTTGGCTTGTATTTCAAGCCCCTTTGTACTTCCAGCACACTTTTTTTACTTCTTTACTTAGTGTTTTCTTCCTCTTGTACTCCCATTTTTTGTGTTTACAATTCATAAAGGAAATGCTTTCCCAGTTTTTAGGGAGTTACTTCTTTGGTGCTAGTCGTTAGCCCCTGCCTATAGAAGGAGGGCTTGGGGTAGTCACTATACGGGACCCGGGGGATGGGTCATGAAAAATAGAGCTCCATGGTTTAAAAAACACATCATGTAGCAACAAAATATTGGGGTGATAATGGTTGGTTCATATTAATCTGCCACATATATGATTTCTTTTAGTGATGCATGTTGTGTCTCTGAGAATCTATAGAACAAGGAACAATATACAGTAGATCCACAGTTGTAGTTTCCTTATCAAACATCTCAATCTTATTTACATAAATTAACTATCCTAATGGTAATCAATTTTAATTAATCATATTATATCAATTAATCAGTATGTTATTGAACTCAAGAATTTCCATTCTCTTAAGGAACCATATTCACATCATATTTCTATATTCCTAGTAATTCATCTACTTATATTTTATATTAGTTTCTCAAAGGAATGGTCAAATTATCTATTACATATTTGAATAAGGTAAATTATCTATAGAAAATATGTATTATTACATATTCATAGTAATAGGGAATCAACATAAGTATAAGGATCAATAGTGGGAGGCATGGTAGCTTCGAATTAGTAGTAGGGATTGTCCCAATTGTATATTTAACTAGGGGTATGAGAGATAACATAAATCCATAATAAACTCTCTATATAATATAATGATGTGGCACCTTCATTGTATCATAAATAAAATTATTACCTAACAAAAAATTAAAAATAAAAAATTTACAATTACTATAATAATAAAAAACTAAATAAAATCATTTAAAATTTTAATATAACATTTAATTATTTAACACACAAATTATAAGTTAAGAAATGTGGAGATCATTAAATAATAGTTTGATAAAAATATAATATCAAGTTATATTAGTTAATTAATAAATATAATTCATCTAAAAATTGAAATATTTTAAATCAAAAGAATGTAAAATTATACACATTTGAACTTAATAAAAATTTAAGTGGATATACAATTATTTATTAAATTAAAATATGTTTTTAAAAATTTATTGATTAATTAAATAAAATAAAATTTCATAAAAATATTATATTCTCAAAATATAAAAATTAAACAAAAAACCTAATATGTAAATTAAAGAGGAAAAGTATGAATACATATAATGATTCAAAAAACCAGCCATTTGAAACAAAAATAATAATAATAACATATTTATCATAAATTTATTTAATTTTTTAATTATTCACTAATTTAATAAAAAAATAATCATCAAATTTAATGTCATATTTTTCAAAAATAAAACACTACAACCAAGTATAAAATTACATGGAAAAGTATAGAAAATATATACCACATCAAATTACCCCTCACTTGACACATTTTATATCATGAAGAAATCACTCTATAATGACCCAAGGTTTTATAAATGGAATTATATTCTTATAATTATTTCATATAATCACATGAACTCACAACATCATGAACTAATAAGTACTTGGTGACCTTTAAACATATTTTTGACACTTTTGTGATTTGAATTTCAAAAATCTGACATACCCGGTTCTGAACGGTAAGATGTTTGGAGTCTAACGAGATAAAATTAATTTTCAGGGAATATTAACTAAAACAAATGAATAGTAATGTTACCTTTATGAATGTTAATATGAACCTTATAATTGTAAATTATCCAAAATAATAGTAACCTCACCCATGAATTCATAAATAATATTTAGGCATCTTTTAAGTGATAATATCACTATAGTAAAATTATTGGTATTTTTTAAGTCATAAATAATTAATTTAAATAAAAATTTATTTCCCTAAAAGGTTTTCATAAATTTTCTATTTATGTCTAATTTTTTTAAGATAATTCTATATGACCTTATGTAATTTTTAAAAACATTATAAAATATGTACTTTTCTAGTAAATTATGATTTTAATTAAAAATTAAATTAATTATATTTAGAAAATTATTTTGGAAAATTTCATTTAATTTTTGGATTCTACATGTTGAAAAATATATAGGGTGAATTTTTTGTATTTTTATAAAATTTGTAATTTTTTTCTGAATAGTAAAACATAATAATTTGAAAATTAAGCTAAATACATGATTAACTAGGTCATGAATGATGTTATTCTAACTTAAGCCCAATTATTTCTAACTCACATTCACATATTAATATTTTTGGTCAATGAATCATCACTATTTCTGGTCTTGAGGGTCGTTTATAATCATAGGAATAAAATATTAGGAAAACCCTTTACTCCCCCAATTTAAATACCACCCATCCTTATATCCTCTCTTCACACCTCTCAAGACATGTTCCTGGCCTAAATTCTTCCAAAAGCTTTCCCCAAAATCCTAACATATGTCCAGTAGCTCTTATTCTATTGAAAATAACAAATACACTCCCTTTATGTGGCTCTCAAGGAAGATTGATTCAAGAGGTAAATTTCTCTTTTCAATTATTTTACTTTCTCTTCATGTTCATTTGTTTTCTTTTCTATCCTTACCTATACTCATCCAGAAGATATGAAGACTCTAGTACCATAATTATACTAGGATTTTGTTATGATAATGGTAAAATTTATTATCATCTCTCATTTACTCTTATTTTATACTAGTAGTAAATACACCCTCTTAGATGTGTTAATTTACCACATTCAAGGATAATGGGTTTTCAATTTATTTTATCATCTTAAATTCTGGTCATGAAAACATTTTTGTTATGTATGAACTATATTATTATTTAATATATCCTATTTAAGTTTATATATTCTTTTTTACACATTATATTTTATTATAATTCCAAATGAGTTCGTTGTGATCAAAGTCCCCCAATAAACCCAAAGCTTTATCCCTAATGTTTTATATAATGATTCAACTTCACTCCAAGTAACCAAATTAAATATAAAACCATCTAAACCTATAGATGTTAAATAATAAAATATAACTCCATTACTAGAAAACCATCCCCATTTTACATGATTCTCCATTCATGAAAGGAAGTAAATTGATCATAAAAACCTAGAAAACAAACGGACCCGAACAATGAAATTGTGCAACTAAACCATTCAAAAAATCCATGAATGAACAAAAAAAGGTTATAATAAATATTTTACATATATAATAGGTTAATTAATTATTAATTAATTAACCTAATTATATTATTCAGGTCATTAATATCATGTGGGGAACACCATATGACCTAATATAAGAGATCCTCTTTATTTTATGTTTATTCAAGAATGTCCTCTATATTATCCCATTTTATGTGTAATACCTAATGATGGGGTATGAGTTCAAACCTCCCCCATTGTTTCATCTTGAATTATAAGTGATGATAAACCCCTTTCAATTTCATTAGTCCCTCTTAATTAAACATGAGACCATATCGACAATCTGTAATGGATTCAACTAGAATCTTCATTGTTCCATTAGGTTACCTTATCATTCTTTTACCAAAATGAAGTTATTATATATTCTAATGTTCCTATTATAAATGTTTTTTTAATCTACCAAATTCATTTATCAAGTCTCTTTTATCATTATCTTTCATGTATATTCATGTTTTTAAGTGATTCCCTCCTCAATACTCCCTGATAAGCAAACCTATTTTTAGGGAACTACCTGAATACTTAACTAGTATCAAGTGCACTATATCTTACGTTTTAAGCCAACACGTTATTTATAAGATAATTCATTTTATTATTAAAATATTCTTGGTTAAATTATGGTTTTATATAGTGTATTGTTCTCTTTTCTATTTTAAAGGCTCTATAGTATTTTCCTTAAAACCGCACAAAAATGATTTAATGCTAAAATTTCTTAAAAAATATTATTACATGTTGTCACTTATAATTTACATAACATACCATGATAAAATCCTATTTTCCTTTATAAATTTTCAGGTATATTTTAGTTCCATTCTCTCATTGACACTTTTATGATATGCCCATTTGTTATGCTTTATGACATGATTATGGTACCCAATTCGTAATATGGGTAAACCTGATCATTATATATGATTGATTATATATAATTATTTATGTGGAAAATGTTTTAATAAAAATTTAAGATTTTTTATCCTAGATAGATCTCCAATGCATTGGGTAAATTTGAGTCTCATGAGACATTATGTGTGGCGGTCTTGGCGGTTAGCATTGGCTTCTGGTACCATGTGCGACTGTCAAGGTGATTGTCCTTGATTATAATTACCATGTGAAATAGTCTTGGTGATTACCCTTAAATAATATTAATTCAGGTTTTATGTTGCTTACACATTACTATGATTCCATGTTTATATTATCCCATGATTAAATGTTGTTATTTCATATATTCCATTGTTTGTTATCAGTATGTCATGCCTTCTAACCCATGTGTTAAAACCTTATTCTTATTTATACTGCATAACTGGGATTTTAGTTCATCACATTGTTCATGTTATCCCAAGGTTATCCTATACAAGTGTATGAGCACAATATATGTTTGGATCCCTCTTAGATGATTTAATATAAAAGTGTTTATTTAGTTCCTTATTTTCAGTGTTATATACCTAGTCTTCAAAGAGAGTAGAATTTTCATTTTGTGGCTTATACACACATGTATGGTTATGATTAAAATCATGTAATGTTATCTGTAAATGTATAGGGCTGCAATAGTTTGTATCTTATTATTGTTTAGTTATTTTTGGAGATTAGGAATAGAGCACTTTAGTAAAAACCTTAAGGATGACATTGAGTATAAGACAACACCCCTAAATTTAAGTAAGTATAGAGTAAGTGGTTTATCAAAAAAATGTCCCTATATATATACAAATAGGTTGAGGTGGCTCTAATATATATGTATCTAGGGTTAAAACCTGAAAATATTATTTTGAGATAGAGTTGATTAGGAACCAGTACATGACAATGGGGCTTTCTGCACTCTTGGTTTAATACTCTTGGGGGATATGATTTGGTAAATTTAGGATCACGGTACAAACCTGCCTTCCAATAATTTTGTTTCATTTTAAAAGCTAGTTTATGGGTTCCCAGTACCCCTCTACATGATTCCAAAATAACCATTTGTACAAACCATTATTAAGGGAATTAAAAAATTCCATTAGAATATAAGTTAAGAAATAGATCAAGGATAACCTAGATTGAAACATAGGTAATCACAAGTTTGGATATACTTATCTTTTTTCATGTTTAACCTCGTATGTTCAATGTTTTTTTTATACTCAATAGCTTAGTATTAAAACCATATAATTGAATGTTATTGTTTGTAGTAAATGGAGGGAAATAGAAAAACATGTGCCCACAATCAACGTGATATGGAATGTGATGATTTCCCTAAAAATATGACTGATTTGATGGGAATGGGTGATAAAAAAATCATGACAGTACATGCTCAGCTAGCTCATGTTATGAATAATAACATGAATCATGTGGAACAACCTCCTCCTCCAAGGAAATAGAATGTTTTCATTCAATATTTCATACGGAAAAAGGCCTCCCATGTTTAGTGAATCTTATGATCTCCTCATCGTGAAATAGTGGATTATATCTTTTGAAAAGATATTATATGTCCTCTAATGCTCAAAAAAAGAGAAATTTTATAGGTGGTCTATTATTTTGATGGGGAAGCTGATTAGTGGTGGAAAGTAATCAAGAATATGAGGCCCTGGGAGAAAATTGATTCCATAGAATGGAAGGAATTGAAGAAATCTTTTTTCAATAAATATTTTCACCAAACCCTCCATCTCAAGATGGAAATAGAGTTACTTATACTCATGAAAAAGTAATATGAGTCCATAGAGTCATATAAATCCAAATTCCGAAGGCTTGCAAGTTATGCCTATGGATTTGTCTTGAACCCTGAAAGTAAGGTGGATCACATATTTTGTGGACTAAAGCTATGTCTACAAATGGTGTTGGTGATTTGAAACATTCAATGTAATGGGAAGATTATATATTGTTCCCTCATGTATAGAATGGAAATCGGAGACTCTCAGTCGTATCATGGGCCCGACTACCAGAAGAGGAAAATGGAATCTAATGTGGTTGGTCCCGAAAATAAATTCCATGGTGGAAAGAAGCTTGATCATCTCATGTGTAAAAATTGGGGGAAAATCATATTGTGAATTTTCTAAAGGGATCCAGGAATTTCATCAAATGTATAATGTTGGGATGCCTTGATAAAAACTATAGAAGAGATATAAAAAATCCCACTAATGTGGAAAAAGAAAGGATGGTTCTGATAAACACTCAACCTGTAGTGCAGTGTTACAAGTGCAAGGAGTAAAGACATTTTGCAAACAATTTCCCTAAGTCAAGGGCTGTATGAGGTAATCAACAGAAGCCTAAAAGGCAACAATGAAGAGATTATTCTATCACAACTATTGAGGTGGATCTGGACAATTACATGGTGAAAGGTACAGTAGGTATTCCATCATGAATAGGGAATATACTATTTGATTCTGGTTCTACACATTCTTTCATATCTTGAAAGATCAGTAAAACTAATCAAACACCACCTAAAAAATTGGAGGATAATTTATCTATGAGAATAGAGAATGGGAAAATTATTAAATACATGGTTTATAACTCTTATATTGTTAACATTTGTTGAATGAACTTCCCATAAAATCTCTCTATACTTCCTTTAGTGGAGTCCAACACTATTCTGGGCATGGATTTGGTATCTTTTTAAAAATACAACGCCATCTTTCAGGAAAATATGATCTCTATTCACATCCCAGAGCATCCTCCATTCCTTTACAATTGTAAGGATGAAGAAGGTTCTCTCTTAGAATCATTTTCTCAAGTTTGTATATTAATTCCTTAGGATCAGTCATGTCTAGATCAAATCATTAAGACAAAGGAGAAAATCATGGTTGACAACATGCCCATCATGAGGGATTACACTGATGTATTTCCTGAAGTGTTTCTTGTTCTTCCTCCTGATCAAGAGGTTGAGTTCTCAGTTGAACATATTCTTGGATCTCATCCTATGTTAAAAACACCTCATATAATGGCCACCATAGAGTTGGAAAATCTGAAAAAGTCATTACTAGAGAATCTGGATAAGGGTTTTATACACACGAGCTCTTCACCAAGGGGTGATCCAGTCCTTTTATTTATGAATACAAATGGATTAATGTTCTACTAAATTGATTATCATGATCTTAATAAAATCACGACAGTGAACAAGTATCCCCTACCTCAGATAGATGACTTGTGTGATCAGGTTTGTGGGACCAGTTATTTCTTAAAGATATACCTTTGGTCAGGATATCACCAAATAAAGGTGAGGATGGAATATATTCTCAAGTGTAACTTTTTATTGATCTATAGAAACTTCGACTTCATAGTGATTCCATTCGTACTCACTAATGATCCTGCAATTTTTATGGATTTAATGAAAAGAGACTTTAGATATTACCTCAAAAATTTTATGGTAGTCTTTATCAATGATATTATGAAATAATCCAAGAGCAAGGAGGAACATGAAGAGAATTTTAATACTATGTTAAAGACTTTTCAATGAGGAAAATTTGTACTAAATTTATAGTGAGGGTGAGTTCTGTATGAAGCAAGTATCATTCTGGGGTCATATTATCACTGTCAAAGGGATATCTATGGAGCCTTCCAGGACAAATGTGATTAAAGAGTGGCCTAAGACAACATTTGTATTGTATATATTTATATTCCCTTTTCTATCTAGGTATTATTGACGATTTGTGAAGAACATATCATGACTATCAAACCCAATGACCAAGTTGAAAAAGAAGGGAGTGATGTTTGTTTAGACTAAAGAATGTAAAGACACCTTTAAGGTGTTGAAAAAAGAGGAATATCACTACAAAAGATGCAACACCCAAAGATTTTTTGACATATATTATTTTAGATTTCTTTGATTTCATGAGGTGTAAACTACACCAATAGTATCATGCACTATATTTAACACCATATTATCTTACAGTATACGCAACATTATTCTTGGCTTGTGCTGCACACAATTTCAAGTTCTTTTGATTGAACTCAACAATGAATATAGATATTATTAAATTTAAAAAAGAAATAAGTTTTCATTATGTAATATGAAACACCAAAGGAATATTTCACTACACGCATCACTGACATGGTGTGTGTTACACATAACAGAAACCTTCTTTAATATCTTATGTTGTACGCAATACTGAGTTTCACTAAATAAAGATATATTATTAAAATATTATTATGTAATAGGATATAAAATAGCCATTATGAATAATATTAACCAAATTTTAAATTTTATATAACATCGGAATTTTTATTAAAAATGATATGAGAACAAAATAAACTATCAATTTATTTGAAATATTTTTCAAAAAAATGCAATTTTATCGCCTTTTAATGGTGCACCTATTACACCCCGAAATTTTATGAGAAATATTCTTTTTAATTTATTTGATGTAATGTGTTTTACACTACACCAAGATTAGCTGGAGATATATGCAACACCTTATTATCATGTTGTATATGAAACACTATTCTTGGCATGTGTTGCATGAAATAGTGACCTTCCTCAATAGCCTGTGTTGTACACAATACCAAGTATCAATAAATAATGATATATTGTTATAATATTAATATGAATAGTATTAACCTCATTTTTAATTTTAAAACATTATCATTCATCTTATACATATTGTAGGACATGTTTTGAGAACAAAATTAATTTTTCCGATAAAAGAAGTTTTTTCAAAAAATACAGTTTCATTTCCTTTTGATGGCGCAACCATTTTAAATCTACTTTTTCACAAGTTTATAAGTTAAATATGACAAATTAAACTTCTTATTTGCAATTAGGATATAAAAATTTATGTTGGATTTATTTTTTCCATTATTCTGATAACCTTCATATTTTTATGAATAGTAAAAATACGCAAAATTTTAATTAAAAAGAACTTTTTTCATCAAGATGAATTGTATGGTTAAATTATAATGTTTAATTTTTTCAAAGTATAAATATAATATATATTTAAAATTTAATATAATTTATGTCATTATCATTAATTTTAAATTTAAATCATATGTAAAAACATTTCAATTTTTTGCAATGTTTTAAACAAAAACCCATTTTTTCGGCAACGAGCTTAATTTTAAATTAATTTCTGCAAATTCTAGGTTTTGAATTTGACAAAATTGATTCCATTGTTGGAATAAGTAGGTATAAGTTATGTTAATTGTATAATTTAATTTTTTTCCATTATGACTTATAATTACGGTAAATTTTATTTACCATAATTAAAGGTAAATCGGGTAATTAAGGGTAGAAATAAAATTGTAAAATTACCCTAACACTTTTCTTAATATAATTGGATGATTATATTTCCTCCTAAAATATACTTGGGTTGAATTTTTACCTATTGTAACCCACTAGGATGAGATTAAGTCCTTTAATTTATTTTATTTAAAGGAAAGTGAAATGTGTATCACTCAAATGTTAATAATTAAATTATTTTTAATATAAGTTTAAACATAATATAAATTAGATTATAAATTATAATTTGAAAGCTAAATATTTTTTCTTCATCATTAGAATTTATTGGTATTCTTTAAGAAATATTTAATTACCTTAATTACTTTAACTTTAATGATGTATAAATTATTTATTTAGTGAAAAATCAAAAATATAGCTTTTATTAAAATAATAATACCCATAAAAATGTTCAAACACTTGACCAAAACTTATTGGTAGAGTATATATACACCATAATAATCCCCATGTCGACTTTCAGACCATTTGGAGCATTATAAAACAGATTAGGACATTTATATTATTTTATTTTAAATGATGTCAAAGTTGTAACCTTCGTAATTTAATAAAGATAACATTTTAAAAGTTGGTTGTTTTGGAAGATAAATTTGACTAAAAGTGTTATTATTAATGATATTAGATTTATATTAATAATATCATTTTATAATTAATTTTTATGCAAAAAAATATGTATAATAAATAATTATACAAAATTGTTGTAGTATTTATTTTATTAAGAAAAGTATCAAATAAATGGTTTTTAAAATATTAAAATAAATATTATATGAACTAATTAATGTGAACCACAAATTTTATAGTTAAACATGACATGTTATGAATATATTAAATATTTTTGTTTGAACAGACCTTTTGGGTGCATTTTATTTAAATTCAAATAATTGAATAGTGTCAAAATTGACACTATTGGAATTTTATAAAAATTAAATATTATTATATTGTTTTAAAATCACAAAAAAAATTACAAATTGAAAATTGAAAATAATATTTTAAAAAATGTAATAATTTATCTAATTATGTAAAATTAAAAACACATAATTAGGTATTTATAAAAATTTAAAATATTGAATATTATTAACCCAAATTAAATAAAATAGATTAAATAAGAATAAATTAAAATGGTAAGGTTTAACATAAATTACAAACATGTATAAATTTTATTGGTTGATTATATTACCACCATATCTCATCTCATCTTAGAACATGATTCATTATGGAGGTTTTTAAGTGGTGTTCGTTTTTAATATAAATTACTATTTTTAAGAGTTTCTTTAAGTGCCCCCCTCCTCTCTTATAAAAGGGAACATCATCCCTCTCTTCTTAACACCATTTTGAGATTTCAAAACTTGTCCAAACCCTTCCCATTTCCATTATAAACTTCCTTAGAAACATACTATATGCCATGGACTTCCTCAAATACCAACCTTAGTGCCCTAACTAGAGGTATAAAAGAGGCGCATCGAAGAAGAGGTAATATCCTTTACCGATTCTTTCAAACTTGTTTCTTCTAATAATTACTCTATATTAGTTGTCTCATTATTAGTTAATAACTCTACTATAACTTTTATACTGATATGTTATTATGAATATGAAAAAACTATATCCCATCTTCTATCTATCCAAGGAAAAATGAAATCACCATGCATGTATACGTACAGCCTATCGTCTCCACTCTGTGGTGTAATATGTATCTCATAACCAACCTACTTGAACGGGTATAATAATGGAATAAATGACTATATATTATTATTATAACATGATAATAATTATGAGATATTATACCATACACTCTAATTCCATTCAATAAATATGGGAATGATATCATCACTCCTGCGTACGTATGGATTATTGTCTCCTCGATGAAATGAGATTCATTCTCCATGTTAACCATTCAAGAATGATTATAAATTATATATAATGAATAATAATATGAAATAATAATACTATTGGATTTATTTATATATATATATCATCTAATTACTTCAATTCAAGTCAATAAAGAAAGGAAAACATCGTTCTTGTGTGCGTACGACCTACCATCCCCATGAACGGTGTATTTCATTTCATTTATCTATATATATTATATATATATATATAATGAATATATATATATATATATATGATATATAAATCATTTATTACATTTGGGAAGTAATTAAATCATGTTATACGTAATAATATCAAGAACAACAAGTCTAATCATGTACGATAAATGAAACAATTATTACCCAAAATGTTGCTTTGACGTGGAATTGACAAATGAATGGGTAATATAAAGTCATAAGTGAAACATATATGATATCATAAAAATGAATTTGATTCCTGAATAAGTCAATGAAATTATTTAAATCATTATACCGGAGGTTCAGACACTTTTGGAAGAAATCATACTTAAGGTAAGGGATTATTTTGTCTTACCTTTATTTCTGTGAGACATATGCCTTACTCACCATATATTTATTTTTTCATGGTGTTTATGCTTCCCATGAATGTTTTATGATTTTTATTATGAAGTATATGATATTTAAATATGCATGTATTTATCTTTATTTTATGACATGTATGATTCCACTAATTATAAAAGTTAAGGGATAATTTTGATATCTCATTTTTATCCGAGATTGTTTATTCGTAAGTATTTACTGGGGTTATATTTATCACTTCTGGCCATTTTTAATAAAAGATGTTTTTGTAATGTTTTTACTATTCTTCCATGTATTTTTAAAGTTTTTTTACCGATTTTTGACTTTTACTATGTGGTATAGAAGGAATCATTCTTTTGTTTACAATACAAGGTACTTTTTGACTTATCTGGAAGAAGTACTAGCATAATGTTTTTTTATCTTATACGGTGTGAACCTATTTTTATGATTTCATAACACCTTATTTACATAATGCTTCCTTTATAAGATTTCATGAATATTTTCAACAAAATTATTTTCTTTTCAAATTTCACATCATTTTGAGAAAAGAAAATGATTCGAAATAAGAAAGGATATTTTACTCAAGAATTCATTTCTAGTGTTTCATCAAAACTATTTTCCATCTATGAGGACATTATTTAATATGGTTATGTTTCAAGTATAATGTCTCTATTATTTAAATTTTTTTATTTTATTTATGATGAAATTGTATCCATTTTTTATATGGATTATGTTATGATGGGATGATGTTTATGAACCCCATTTTATTTGTTGGGTTATGATAAATGATTTATGTTTATTTTGTGGCACACGAATGAATTATTTCAGTATAATATGGGTGGGACATATATCTACCTCCAATTCATTGGAAATGATTTATATCTCATGAGATAAACATGGCTAGAAGAGAAAGTAAATCTGGTTCAGTAATACAGGGCTGGAACGGTAAGTAAACTCAGTTCAGTAATGTACTCTATCCACAATGATGGTCGTGGCAGAAATGCCTTGGCTACTATAGAAATTAAAATATGTGCTTATTATTTTTCATCAATTAAATATTTTATTCTAATGCTATTATTTTATAGTTAATGTTCCTTTATGATTCATGCCTTACGTATTTTCATGTTTTATGTCATTGTTAACGATTTTGATGTTTAAATTTTATGTTCATGTTTGTACATTCAAATGTTTATGGATTGTTTTATGTTATCCATGTTTACCCTTAATGAGCATTATAACTCACCCTTTCTATATTTTATTTTCCCTAGGACATAAAGAAAGGTTTTAGGTAAGAATATAAAAGGGAAATAGTTTTATGGAAGATGTTGAATATCTTTCACCATGATTAGAAAATTATATTCTGAGTTTCCAAAGACACCAAACTATTATGGTCCATGGGCGTCTATTTTTGTTATATATTAATTATTACACAAAAATAATGTAATGTTCAGGTACATCATGCTTGGGTGTCTACAGTTGATATCAGAGGGAATATTTAGATAACCTTTGGAAACTATGATTTGAAAACATTACTGAGATACCTAAAGATTTTTATAAGTTATGGGTAAGGATGTCCATAAGTTTAAGTAAAATTTACAGGTTACAATCTAATAATTATGATAATGATGATGAATAAACTAGGATTAAACCAATGATGCTAGATAGTGAACGTACTCCCCATTGATTCTGTTGTTTTCCTAGATTAATTTTTTCCTCTCACACTATTCTTTTTGGGTTTTTGTAAATGGATGGAACCCGAAGGAACCATTTTAATGATCAATGCACTGGGAAATGCAATGATTGTGCTTATGAACAACCAAATGTTATATGAAATGGAGTGAAAAATATTATTTCTATACTTACAAAAGAAACGAGTCATTATAGACATCCATATGAGCAGAGAAGGGAATAAAATTATATTGAGTCATTTTTGAGGCAATGAACACCTTCTTTCAGTGGGTCTTCTGATCTAATTGTTTCTGAAAAATGGATCAGTACCATTGAAAATATATTTTCCATACTTCACTATTTAGATCATGAAAAAGTCATTTTGAATTTTCACCATTTAGATGGTGAAGAAAACAAGTGGTGGACTCCAATTAAGAATATCAGTCTCCAGGATGAAATTGTATCCTTGGAATTGAATGATTTCAAGAACATGTTTTTAAATAAGTACTTACCTCGTATTCATTGAACAAAGATGGAAAAGGAGTTCTTTCATCTTAAGAAAAAGTATTATGAATCTGTTGGTATATACAAAGTGAATTTTACAATGCTTTCAAGGTATGTATCTGGATATTTCATCCATCCGGAAAGTAAAGTTGATTGATTCTTCAATGGCTTAAAACCAAGTATTTGAAAGGAATTGGCTATAAAAGACATTAGTAGCTATGAAGAGATTGTGTGTTGTGCTATCATGGTAGAACTGGAAGTTGTTGTTACATATCCATCTCATGGTTTTGACAAGAAATGAAATATAGAGTTCATGGAAAAAGTATCAAAACAATGCTGAAAAAATTGAATGTTTTGTTGTGATCAATGTGTGGACGGTAGCATAGTGGAGATAGTCATAAAGGGACTAGAAAATGTTTTATGTGTGGAAAATATGGTCATTGAGTAGATGAGTTTTGATGTAGTGGGAAAATTTTATCTAATGATGTGAATTGAGAAATGACTACATAGAATGTACTACCAACACTTAAATGCTACGATTTCAAAAAAAATGGAGCATTATGAAAACCAATTCCCTAATTCAGGGGATAATGATGATAGACATCAACAACCACTTAAGGAAAAGGATAAAAGGAAAGTCACATTTGATCACTATTGGAGATGTTGAAGATGACAATGTAGTGGTGGAATGATTAAGTGTTTATGTAACGGGATCCCAAAATAGTGTTTTGGAATCTCATTTATAGTATCATGGAATATTGGAATATCTATGTATTGGTTTATTGTGGTTTTCAATGATTATATGGTATCGATAACCGTGATCAGTGATTGAAATAATTTTGGAAGGTAGATAATATCCACATAATTAAGGTATAAGGAGAAAATAATATGTTGGATATTATTAATGAGCTCACGATTGATTTAATGACAAAGTGATATCATGGTTACAATATATAATTTTTTTTTGGATTTTAGTATGTGGAAAGAGTTAACTTTTGACCGCATACATGTCTTTAATAAGGTTATATGGTAATTCATATTTCAAGAATACATGATTAAGGTATTCACATGTTTCTAATGTGACCAAAAAGATATATCTTATGATATATGGGGGATAAATGATTATATTAACATGCTTGCAATAGAACATTTCTAGAAATTGTTTTCTTTATACTTTGAGTTTGGACAGAAGTACTATAGATAAGCCTAAAGGTTGTAATGGATTAAGTTTTTCATCTGACTATATTGTTTAAGGCTTGAAATTTTTTTTGAAATTTTTTATGATATGTAATAATAGTGTAGTTTTATAAAAAGGACAACCCACAGGATGGGCGACAACCCGTCGCATCGGAAAACACTACGACAATCGAACCCACAACTGAAGTGTGATAGGCCTTTATCACATAAAACTAGCCTAAATTAAGTCCCTAGTTAGTATAAATTAGTTTTATTTTATTAACCTGTATGATAGATGAAGTATAAGTCCATTTTTGGAATCATATGCGGTTAATATCACCATATATGGACTTATGTATATTTTATAATTTGTGGTAACATTTTTGTGATAAAGACAAATGGAATGACATATCATTCTATTGAATGATCTTCTGACACTTCAAGAATGAAATATTCAACTTCATTTCTTTAAATAAGAGATGAAGTGGAAACTATTCTGGGAATGACCAATGATGATATTCCACTGAAATCAAGAATGTATTTCTCTTTGTGTAAATATTAATCAAATTTAGGGAAATGATCATAAAAAAAATGTTGTCCCAGTACCCTCATATACGATGAATTAGATGGTTCCTTATATCATCACAAATTTATGGCTTTGTGATTGTTGTCTTTTTTATATCCATGTTCTATACCACTCTCTATTAGAACTTGTTGGTTATATTTCTCTTCCATATCCATGTTTCTACCTATGTTCTCCTCTTTGGAAACTTGGAGATAAGTTAATCTTGGTAAATGTAATATTTCATAATTTAATTTTTAAAATTAAGTTTTATTATTCTTTTTTATGATGTGGGGTTTTATGAAAGAAACTTTCTGGTATTAAAATATTTATAACCACGACAAATTTCACGGGTGAAATTCATTTTAAGTGGGTAGAATGTAATACCCCAAAATTTTATGAGAAATATTCTTCTTAATTTCTTTGATGTATTTTTTTGTGTGCTACACCAAGATTAACTTTCACTATATGTAATAATGTATTAGATTTTTTTATACACAATACTATTCTAGGCATGTGTTGCATGCAAGAGTGACCACCCTCAATAGCGTGTGTTGTACGCATTACCGAGTTTCACTAAACAACGATATATTGTTATAATATTATTATAAACTAGACATTATGAATATTATTAACCACATTTTTATTTTTATAACATTATCTTTCATCTTACTAATATTTTATAACATGTAATGATAACGAAATTAGTTTTTTCGATAAAAGAATTATTTTCCAAAAAAAGGCAGTTTTGTCACCTTTTGATGGAGAACACATTTCAAATCTAATTTTTGAGAATTTTATAAGTTAAATTTCACAAATTAATCTTATTATTTTTAATCAGGATATAAATATTTACGTTGGATAAATTTTTTACATTATTCTGATATGCTTCAAATTTTGATGAATAGTAAAAATACGCTAAATTTTAAATAAAAACAACTTTTTTCCATCGGGATAGTATATATGGTTAAATTATAATATTGAATGTTTTTAAAGTATAAATAGAATATATTTTTACCATTTAATATAATTTATTTCATTATCATTAATTTTTTATTAAATTCATAAGTAAAAACATTTCAATCTTTTGCAATGTTTTAAACAAAAAATTATTTTTTCGATAGTGAGATTAATTTTAAATTAATTACTACATCTTATGTGTTTTTAATTTGGAAAAATGGATTCAATATTTGGAATCAATTGTTCCAAATTACATTAATAGGCTACTTTAATTTTTAGACATTATGAATAGTAACTACGGTAAATTTTATTTACTATAGTAAATGGTAAATCGGGTAATTAAGGGTAAAAATAATATTATAAAATTAACCGAAAACGTGTATTAAAATAATTTGATGATTATATTTCGTCCTAAAATATACCAGGGTTTAAATGTTATATCTTGGAACCCACTTGGTTGAGATTAAGAGCTTTAATTTATTTTATTTAACGGAAAGTGAAATATGTCTCACTCAAACATTAATAATTCAATTATTTTTAATACAACGTTAAACAAAATATAAATTTGATTATAAATAATCATTTAAAATATAAATTTTTTTTCTTTACCATGGTAATTTATTTTTAATTTTTATGAAATATATGATTCTCTTAATAGCTTATACATTAGTGATAAAGAAATTATCTATTTAGTGAAAAATCAATAAAATAGTTTTTATTAAAATAATAATACCCATCAAAAGGCTCAAAAAACTGACCAAAACATATTGGTCGAGTATATCTACACCATAAGCAACCCAGTGTCGACTTGTGGACCATTTGGATACTTATAAAATAGATTAATACATTTATATTATTTTATTTTAAATGATGTCAAAGTTGTCACCTTCATGATTTTATAAACATAACATTATAAAAGATGGATGTTTCAGAAGATAAATTTGACTAAAAGTGTTATTATTAAATATATTATATTTTTATTTATCATAGTATTTTATTTTTAATTTTTATGAAAAAATTATTATAATAAATAATTATACAAAAAAGTTGTACTAATTATTTTATTAAGAAAAATATCAAATAAATGGTTTTAAAAATATTAAAATAAATATTATATGAACTAATTAATGTGATAAACTACTTTTATAGATAAATATGACAAGTTAGGAATCTATTAAATATTTGTTTTCGATCATATCTTTGGTGTGTATTTTATTTAAATTCAAATAATTTAATATTGTCAAAATTGACACTATTGGTATTTTATAAAAATAACATATTATTAAATTGTTTAAAAATAAAAAAGAAAATTATAAATTATAAATTGAAAAATATATGGTCGGAAATGTCCTAATTTATCTAATTATTGATAATTCACAGAACAAAATTAAGTATTTATAACATTTTAAAATTTAGAATATTATTACCATAAATAAAATCAAATATATTAAATAAGGATAAATAAAAATGATACGATTTAAAATAAATTCAAAACATGTCAAAATTTTATTATTTCATGATATTACCACCCTATCCCATCTCATATTCTAATTTGATTCATTTTTTGGGTTTTTTAGTGGGGTTTAATTTTATTATAGATTAATATTTTTGAGATTTTCTTAAAGTGACCCTCTCCGCTCTTATAAAAGGTCACCTCCTCCCTCTCCTCTTCACAACATTTTGAGCTTTCAAACTCATAAACACCATACGCATTTCTCTTATAAACTTTACTAGAGACATACTAGAGGTCCGGTAATTCTTCGAATATAATTTTTAGTTCCCTATGAAGAGGTTTAGAAGAGGCACGTCGAAGAAGAGGTAATATACTTTACCGATTATTTCAAACTTATTTCTTCTTTGAGTTCCTCTATATGAGTTGTTTCATTATTTGGTAATAACTAATGTATCACTTTTATAAATATATGTTATTATTAATATGAAACAACCATATCCCTTCTTCTATCCAACTTATGAAAAATAAAATCACCTCGCATGCGTATGTATGGTCTACCGTCCCCATGTCGTGGTGTAATCTATTTTTCATAACCAACCTACTTGGATGGGTATAATATTGGAATAAATAACTATATATGATTATTATAACATGATACTAATTATGACATATTTTATCATCCACTCCAATTCCATTCAATAAATATTGGAATGATATCATTGCTCGTGCATATGTACGGATTACCCTCTCCACAATGCGATGTGATTCATTCTCCATCTTAACCATTTAAGAATGAATATAAATTATATATAATGAATAAAAATATGAAACAGTAATAATATTGTATTTATATACTTATATATATATAATCTACTTACATCCATTCAATTTAACAAGTAATGGAAAATAGCATTCATGCATATGTACGGCCTACCGTCTCAATGAACTGTGTATTTCATTTCATTTATCAATCTATTATACATATATATATATATAAGGAATATATATATGATATATAAATCATTTTTTACATTCTGGAAGTAATTTAATCATGATATATGTAATAATATCAAGAACAACAAGTCCAAACACGTACGATAAATGAAAGGATTTTTACCCAAAACATTCCTTCAACATGGAATTGACAAATGAACGGGTAATATAAAGTTGTAAGTGAATAATGTATGATATCATAAAAATGTCTATTATTCTTGAATAAGTAAAATATATTATTTAAATCATTATACAAGAGGTTCAGACACATAAGGAAGAAATCATACCTGAGGTAAGGGATTATTGTATCTCTCTTTTATTTTTGTTAGAGATATGCCTTACTCGCCATATATTTCTTTTGTATGGTGTTTATGCTTCCCATGAATGTTTTTGGATTATTATTATGAAGGATATGATATTTACATATTCATGTAATTTTTTATATTTTATGACACATATGATTCTAACAATTATAAAAGGTAAGGGATAATTTTACAATCTCATTTTTATCCGAGATTGTTTATTCAAAAGTATTTACTAGGGTTATATTTATCATCTAAGTCAATGTTTCATAAAAAATGTTTTCCTAACGTTTTTATTATTCATCTACGTATTTTTAATGTCATTTTTACCCCTTTTGACTTTTACTATTTGGTATGGAAGGAATCATTCTTTTTTTTTCCATACGAGGTACTTTTTGACTTTTCCGGAAAAAGTACAAGGATAATTTTTTTAACTAATACAGTATGAATAGATGCTTATGATTTCATAACACCTTATTTATATAAATATTCCTCTACAATATTTCATGATTATTTTCAAAAAAATTATTTTCATTTAAAATTTCACATTATTTTGAGAAAAGAAAATGATTGGAAATAACAAAGGATATTTTCCACAAAAAATCATTTCAATTATTTTATCAAAACTATTTTCCATCTATGATCACATTATATAACATAGTTATGTTTCATGTATAATGTCACTATTATTTACTTTTTTTATTTTTTTTATGATGAATGTAAATCTATTGTTTTATATGGATTATGTTATGAAGGGATGATGTTTATGAAACCGATTTTATTCATTAGGTTATGATGAATGATTTAGGTTTATTTTGTGTCACATGAAAGAATTATTTCATTATTTGATGGGTTCAACCTATATCTCCCTCCTTGTCATTGGGTAATGATTTATATCTCATGAGAAAAACATGGATGGAATTACATGTAATTCTAGTTAAGTAATACAGTTCTTGAATGGAAAGTAAACAGGTTCAGTAATGGACTTCTTCCACTATGATGGTCATGGAAGAAATGTCTTTACTACTATGGGAATCATAATATGAGCTTATTGGTTTTCCACAATTACAAGTTTTATTCCAATGCTAAAATTTGAGGTTTAGTGTTCATTTATAATCAATGCCTTACGTACTACCATGTTTTATGTCATTACTTAATATTTGGATGTTTAAGTTTTATGTTCATGTTTTTACGTTCAAATGTTTATTTATTGTTTTATGTTCTCCATTTTACCCTTACTGAGCATTTGAGCTCACCCTTTCTATGTTTTCTTTTTCCCAGAACATAAAGAAAGGTTTTGGGTAAGAAAACATAAATTTAAGATCTTTATGGGAGATGTTGAAGATCTTTCACCATGATTATAATATTATGTTCAGAGTTTCCAAATACACTAAACTATTATGGTCCTTGGGTGTCTGTTTTTGTTATGTATTAAGTATTCTACAGAAGTAATGTAATGTCCATGTACGTCAATCTTGGTTCACTGCATCACCCATTCTAAATATAGTTTTGACACTTTTATTATTTATATTTCACAATATAAACTTCTTATTTTGAATCGGGACATAAAAATTTACTTTGAATATTTTTTTTATATCTTTTTTGATAACTTTCATATTTCAATGAATAGTTTAAATACGATAAATTTTGATTGAAAACATATTTTTTCTTCAAAATAATTGATATGGTTAAAAAAATTAAAGAATTGTTTTAAAGTATAAAAAGAATATATTTTTATATTTTATGAAATTTTAAGTATTTTTAATTAATTTTACATTGAATTCATTTGTATAAAAATATCAATATTTTGTAATTTTTTAAACAAACCCCCATTTTTTCAAATGAATTAATTTTAAATTAATTACTCAAACATATGTGATTTTAATTTTAAAAATTGGATTCCATATTTGGAATCATTTGGTCCAAATTATGTGAATGGGCTACTTTGATTTTTTGATAATTATGAATAGTAACTTTGATAATTATTTTTATTAACATAGTTATAGGTAAATTGGGTAATTAAGGGTAAACATAGTATTATAAAATTACCCTAACACCGGAAAAAATTATATTGGATGAATAAAAGTTGAATCATATCACTTAAGGGTCAGAATAGATTCATTTCATGGACTTTTGTCCTTGAAAAAGATGTAATTCTTATTAAAACAAAATAAAGTGACAACATGTCACTCTCTTGTAGCTTATAATTGTAATAATTTTAATTTGAGGATAAAATTAATAAAACATTGAAAGTAAATATTATGTATAAAGATAAATAAATTTTATATATCATGTGAATTTATAGGTAATTTTTATAGATTAATTAATTATAATAAACGAGGATACAATAGTGATGTAAATATTATTTTATTACTAGAAATATGAAATAAATGGTATTAGAAATATTAAACTAAATATCTTATAAACTAATTAAAGTAATTTAAAAATTTTATAGGTGACTATGACATGTTATAAGAGTATTAATGTTTTTTTGAATTTTTTTTAGGATTTTATTTAATGTCAAATTAATGAATAGTGTCATAATTGACACTATTGACATTTTATAAACATAAAATTTTATTAAATTATTTAAAAATCACAAAAATATGTATAAATTACACTATGATTATTATAATGTCCAAAATTTTATAAATCATCCTTTTATGGTCAATTAACACCACATAAGTAAATATTCATTACTATTAAATATTTGGAATGTTCTTATCAAAATTAAAAATTAATAGAATAACTAAGTGTCAATTTAAAATATAATGTTTAAATTGAAACAATAAGTTGTCTAAAATATATTGGATGATTATATTACCACCATATCTCATCTCATCAATTAATTTTGTACACTTTGGAGGTTTTTGGGTTGGTTTTTATTTTATTATAAATTAATATTTTTGGGTGTTTCTAAAAGATCCCCTCTCCTCTCTTACAAAAGGAAACCTCCTCCCACAACTCTTCACTCCATTTTGAGACTTCATTATCAGCAAAACCCTAAAAAGTTCACTTCTAAACATCCCTAGTTACATTATAGATGTTATTTTTTCTCAAAAGACCCACTCTAGTGCATTAAGAGGAAATTTAAAGGAGGCGTGTCAAGGAAGAGGAAATCTCTTCTATGGATTCTTTCAAATTTATTTCTTCTTCTAATTCTTATTATTTATTTGTTTCATTATAATGTAATAACATAAGTATTAATCATATTATAATATGTTATTATAAATATTAAACAATCCAATTTCACCTACTATCCATCCTATGAAAAATCAAATCATCACACATGCGTACGTACGCCTTACCATCTCCACGTCGTGGTGTAATCTCTTTTTCCCAACCAACTTACATTTATTTGTGTAAGGGTGGAAATAATAACTATATATGATTATTATATCATGATACTAATTCTGAGATATTATACACCATCCAATTTAATACCATTCATCTATTTTGGGAACTATATCATCGCTCGTGCGTAAGTATGGCTTACCATCTCCATGACACGATGAGATTCATTCTCCATGTTAACCATTAAACATTGATAATAAAGTATATATAATAAGTAATCATTAAATATATGACATTATAATGATACTATATTTATGTATTTATGTGTGTGTGTGTCATAAAATTCAATATGGACAAGAAAAGAACATTAAGGCATACATATGGCCAATAATCTATATGAACGATGTATTCCATTTCAATTATCTATCTATTATATATATATACTGAATATATAATATATATAAATCATGTTTTAAATTATGGATTTAATTAAGTCATGATCTATTTAATCATATGAATAATTACAAGTCCATGCACATATGATAAATGAAATGATTATTGCCCAAAACATTTCATGAACATGGAATTGGAAAATGAACGAGTAATATAAAGTCGTAGGTGAATAAAATATGACATCATAAATATTATTATGATTCTTTTAAAAGATAATAATATTTTTAAACCCACTATACAGCAGTTATAGACACACACTAATGAAATTGGAACTATGGTAGGGGATAATTTTGCAATCTCATTTTTATCTAAGATTGTTTATATGTAAGTATTTATTGGGGATTTATTTTACATCCATGTCCATGTTTTCTAATGAAAATCATAAAATGTTTAATGTTTATATATATTTTTATTTAAATTCATTTTTAATCCTTTTTATACATTTACTATGTTGTATGGAAGGAATATTTCTTTTGTTTACCATATGAGGTGCCTCTTTTACTTTTCCAGTAAAACTACAAGGAGAATTTTTTATTTAACTTATATGGAATAGATAGATTATTACGGTTTCATGAAACAATATTTCAACGAATATTCCTCTACATTATTTCATGTTTATTTTTAACTCAATTATTTTCATTTAAAATCTCACAACTTTTTGAGAAAAGAAAACATTTTTAAAGATGAAATAATATTTTCCTCAAGAACTAAGTTCAAGTGTTTTATCAAAATTATTTTCCCATCTATGATGAAAAGGGTATATTTTTCAATCTCTATTATTTCATTATTTTTATTGAGTTTTTGATGTAATTATTTTTATGAATTCCATTTATCTTATATGGATTATGTTATGGTGGCATCATGTTTAAGAATCCCATTTTATTTCACGGATTGTGCTATGATGAACAATTTATGTTTTTGTTATATATGAAAGAATGATTTCATTATGAGGTGGGTGGGACAAATATCTCGCTCCAATTAATTGGGTAAAAATTTATATCTCATGAGATAGACATGTTTGTAATGATAGATAAATCTGGTTTAGTAATATAAGGCTGGAACAACAAGTACACTCGGTTCAGTAATGGACTTCGTCCATTGTGATGGTCTTGGAAACAATGACATAGATAATATTGAAATAATATTATGTTCTTAATGGTTTAAAATAGTTCCATTTATTAGTCATGTGATATTTTATCATGATTAATGTTCTTTTATGATCTATACCATATATACTATGAAGATTTATTTTATTACTTGTGATTTTTATTTTTAAACTTTTTCTTCATGTTTATATGTTCAAATGTTCATGGTTTGTTTTAGGATCCCCTTGATTACCCTTATTGAGAATTTGAGCACACCCTTTTTATGTTTTTGTTTCCCTGGGATATAAATAATGGTTTTGGGTAGGAAAATAAAAGGGGATTATCTTAATGGGATATTTTGAAGGTCTTTAACCATGATTAGAAGATTTTTTTTTGAGTTTGCAAAGACACTAAAATAATATGATCTTTGGGCATCTATTTTTGACATGTATTAAGTATTTCAAAAAATTAATGTAACTTCCATGTATGTCAATCTTGTTTCTCTAAATATGGTATCATAGAAAAGGTTTAGTCAACCTTTGGGAACTAGGATGTGAAAACTATAGTGAGATCCATAGAGATATTTCTATGGTATGTCTAGGGATGTAACAAAGGTTATGTATAACTATAGGTTATAGTATGGGAATTATGGTAATGATCATAAAGAATATAGGATTAAACCTATGATGTCAAAGATTGAATATAATCCCCCTTGATTATGTTGTTTTCTTAGAATTATTTTTTCCTCCCACACAATTCTTTTTGTGTTTTAGTCAATGGAGTGAACTAGAGGGAATTGGGTAAACATTGAATTTTATGAAAAATTTAGTGACTATGAGAAATGAAATTGTGTAATAACTAGAATGAATGATATTGTGATTATTATGAATTAGTCATCATGGAATATGATTAACATATTGATCATTAGTTGTTTTCCTAAGTCATCGGATAAGAGGAAGGTGGACTTCCATTCATGTTCCAATGGTGAGGAACATAGAGGAAAGAATATTAAGATTCCTATATATCATGAAAAGGGAAGAATAACCTTTAGGAATACCTAAAATGGAGGAGAATATGTTCTCTTTATGGGAAAAAGGGTTATTTAGTGATGAATTGTTATGGAGTTCAATGTCACATCTGTGGAAAACATGGGCATAACCCAACTCAATGACCAGACATAAGGATGTATGTCGATGAATATGAAGGACTTATTACTTTCCTACCATTAAAGTATAATGATTAAATTATTTATGTATTTGAATCCAAAAATGATGAATGGTGAATTATGTAATAGTTTTAGGATTATGTTTTTTGCTAATGATTTTCTATAATATGTGGAATAGTTATAATGGATAAGAAAATTGATTTGATGAAAAGGTGATATTCCTATGAAAAACACGATCAATGGAACAATAACACATAATATCAGCATGATGTTGAGATAATGATATTTGAATAAATATATGTTAGACAATATTAGTTACCTTGGAACTAGTTTTGGATTTGTTCAAATTTGGGTCATGATGGCACGGATGAAGTATACAACTTTTTAGGACATATGGAATATATCAAATAAGTTTTTGAAAGAAGAAACACGCATGTTTTAAAAAAGGATATATGGTAATTTTGGTTTTTACCATGACTCAATAGAATACATGATGAAGTCATTCAAATGATTGTAATGTGAACAACAAGATATATCTTAGGATATATGGTGGATAAATGATCGTATTCACATTTTTGTTATGTGACATTTTTGTAATTGTTTTCATTGTACAATGAGATCGGAAAGAAGTATTTCTGATAAGGCTAAATGTTGGAATGGATTAATTTGAACTTCAGATAATATTGTTTAAGGATAGAACTTTTTTTATATTATTTCTGGAATATTATAATAGTATAGTTCTAGAAAAGTGGAAACCTATAAGATGGGCGACAACCCGTCGCGTCGGACAATGCTGTGAGAATCAAACCTAGAAACAAGGTGAGAAAGTCCATTATTGCCTACCACTGGCCTACAGGAAGTCCCGGGTTATTAGAAATTTGTTCTATTTTATTAAGTAGTATGATCGATGATGTATAAGTCTATTTTTGGAACCATATATGATCAATCTAACTAGAGATGGACTTATGTATATTTAATAACATGATCCAACCGTTTTGTGATAGAGACAGATATAATGACATATCATTCTATCGCATGATCTACTAACACTTAAATATTGAAAAATTCAACTTTATTTCATTAAATAAGAGTTGATGTGGAAATTGTTTAGGGAATGATCAACGGTACTTAAATCAAGTAAGTATTTCTTGTAATTCAAAAATTCTTCGAAATTAGGAAAAAGATATTGAAGAAAAAATATTTTATCTTTTTATTTTCTTATTCAATGAATCAAATGGTCCTGTAAATCATAGCATATTTAGGGATTTCTGGTTTTAAACATTCTCCAAATCATATTTTCTATCACTATCCATCAGAACTTTATGGTTAGATTTCTCTTCTATATCCATGTTTTCACTTTCAACCTATGATCTCCTATGTGCAAACCCAGTGAATAGTTAAATTGCATAACAGTTATGTTTTTAACATTCCATTTTGAAATGAAGTTTTAGTATTCCTTTTTACGAAGTGGGTTTCTATGAAAGAAACATTCATATAGTAAACCATTTATAACCCAGACAAATTTTGAGGGAGAAATTCATTTTAATGGGGATAGAATATAAAAACCCAAGATTTTATTAGATAGAATCGTTTTAATTTCTTTGATTTATTGTGGCGTATGCTACACCAAGATTATCTTGTTCTATATGCAACACTGTATGAGATTATAGTATATGTAAAACTATTATTGGCAAGTGTTGCACAAAATTTCATGTTGTTTTGATAGAACTCAACACTTAGTATAGATTTTTTAAACATAAAAATGAACAATGTTTGGTTTATTATATATGACACACCAAATTAAGCATTCACTTCATGAAGATTTTCCCTGTCTTGTGTTACACACAAGAGAGACCTTCCTTGATATATTGCATTGTATGCGCTACTAAGTTTCACTAAAATACAATATATTATTATAATATTATTATTTAGTGGGATATAAACAATCTATTATAATTATTATTTACCACATTTAGGATTTTATATAACATTAAGATTCATCTAATACATGATATGAGAACAAAATCAATTTTTAGGATAAAAAGGTATTTTTCAAAAAAAAAAGTTTTGTCATGTTTTGATGCGGAACCCATTTAAAATATATTTTTTGACACTTTAATAAGTAATATTTGACATGATAAACTTTTTATTTGGAAGTGGGACAGAAAAATTTACTTTGGATAATTTTTTTTATCTTCATGATAACTTTCATATTTTGATGAATACTGAAAATATGCTAAATTTTAATGGAAAACAACTTTTCTAATTAAAATAATTTATATGTATAAAATATATTATTTAAGGGTTTTAAATTTTAAATATAATATATATTTTTAGTTTAAGAGAATTTAATTCTTTTTCATTTATTTTACATTGAATTTATATGTAGAAATATTTCAATATTTCGCAATGTTTTAAAGAAATACCCATTTTTTCCTCAACGAGATTAAATTTAAATTAATTACTGAAAATTATATGTTTTGAATTTTGAAAAATGGATTCCATATTTGGAATCATTAGGTTCAAATTATTTTAAAGGGATACTTTGATTTTTTGGTCATTAAGAATAGTAACATTGATAATTATTTTTATTACTATAGTTAAAGGTAAATCAGGTAATTAAGGCTAAAAATAATATTATAAAATAACATTATCACCTACCAAATTTCTATTGGATGAATAAACTAGACCGATATCACATATTATTAGGAATAGATTCATTTTGTGGTCTTTTTTCAATGAAAATGAAGTAATTATTATTAAAACAAAAGAAAGTGACAACATGTCACTCTCTTATATCTTATAAGAGTAATAATTTTAATTTGGGGATTAATTTCATAAAATATAGAAAGTAAATAGTCACTATATAGATAATTAAATTTTCTATATCTTATATATTTAATTATAATTTATAGAAATTAATTAATTATCATTAATGATTACACAATAGTGAAGTAAATATTATTTTATTAATTGGAATATGAAATAAATGGTTTATAAATAATAAAATAAATAACATATGAACTAATTAAAGTTATAAAATAATTTTATATGTGAATATTACATGTTAATAGTTTATTAAATATTTTGGTATGAATTTATCTTTTCTGAGGATTTTATTTAAAGTCTAATGAATGAATAGTGTCAAAATTGACTCTATTGACCTTTTATAAACATAACATTTTATTAAATTATTGAAAAATAATAAAAATATATAAAAATTAAAATTTTATAATCAGAAGCTCAAAAATTTATAAATTATCCATTTACGGTCAATTTTCACTACATAACTATTATTCGTTGCCATTAATGATTTTGAAAGTTATTACAAAAATTAAAAAATTAATAGAATAACTAAGTGTTAATTAAAAGGATAAGGTCTAAATTGACAAAAACAAGTCATTAAAAATATATTGGTTGTTTATATTTCAACCCTATATCTTATCAAGTTCAAATATGAGACACTTTTGTGGTTTTTGGGTATTGTTTTAGTTTATTAAAAATTAATATTTTTGAGAGTTTCTAAAAGTGTCCATCTCCTCTCTTATAAAAGGGCACCTCTTCCCTCTCATATTCACTCCATTTTGAGCCTTCATGATCTTCCAACCCCTTCAAATTTCTCTTGTAAACTACACTAGTTACGTTTTAGTGGTTCTGGCCTTCTCCAAAGATAAACTCTAGTCACCAATGAGGAAATTTAAAGGAGGCTCGTCTAGGAAGATGTAATCTCTTCTACCGATTCATTTAAATTTTTTTTACTTGTACATACTTTTATTTTGTTGTGTTATTCTAAAATTATAACATATGTATCATTAATATATGGATATTTTATTATAAATATGAAACAACCCTACTTCACCTTCTATCTATTCTATGAAAAAATGAAATCACCTCTCATGCGTGTCTACAGCTTACCGTCTCCACGCCGTGGTGTAATATGTTTTTCACAACCACCATACATGGATGAATATAATGGTGGAAATAATAACTATATATTATTATTATAACATGATATTAATTCTGAGATATTATACACTATCCACTTTTATACCATTCAACAATTATGGGAATGATATCATCGCTCATGCGTACGTACGTCTTACCATCTCCACGATGTGATTAGATTCATTCTCCATGTTAACCATTCAATAATGATTATAAAGTATATATAAAAAATTATCATGAAATATATTACATAATAATTATAAGGTATTTATTTATATATATATATATGTCATCCAATTCAATAAGGACACGAAAACAGCGTTCATGCCTACGTACGGCCTACCGTCTCCACGAAAGGTGTATTCCATTTTATTTATAAATCTGTTATATATATTAATATACTAAATATATAAGATATATATAAATAATTTTTTTTATTCTGAACATATTAAATTCATGATATATGTTATCATATGAAGAATAAAAAGTCCAAACACGTATGATAAATGAAATTATTATTACACAAAACATTGCATTAACCTGGAATTGAAAAATGAACGCAAAATATAAAGTCATAACTGGATCATTTATGATATAATAAATATTATTATTGTTCTATTACAAGTTAATAATATTTTGAAACCCATGATACATGATTTTTGGACACATACGGATGAAATTTGACATAAAGTATGGGATAATTTTGGAATCTCATTTTTCTCAAAGATTGTTTATATGTATGTATTTATTTGGGATTTATATATCATCCATTTACATGTTTTATAAAAATTATTTAATAAAATGATTAATATTATTATATATATATATATAAATTCATTTACCCCTTTTTTACTTTTTCTATGTTTTATAGAAGGAATCATTCTTTTGTTTACTATACGAGGTAATTTTTTGACTTTTCGAGCATATGTATGTGGAGAATGTTTTTGTTTAACTTATACGGCATGAATGGATTTTTACAGTTTCATGAAACCATATTTCCCCGAATCATGTACATTATTTCATGATTATTTTCAACTAAATTCTTTTCTTTTTATATTTCAGGACATTTTGAGAAAATAAAATGTTTTGGGAAAAGAAAAGATATATTCCTCAAGAACTGAGTTCAAGTGTTTTATCAAACTTATTTTTCCATCTAAGTTGAAAAGGGGTTATGTTTCTATCCCTATTATTTATTTTACTTTTTGATTAAGTTTATGATGGAATTAGTTTTAGGAAGTCCATTTATCTTTTTTGGATTATGTTATGATGACATGATGTTTAAGAATACCATTTTATTTCACATGTTATTATATAATGAATGATTTATGTTTCTATGGAATATGTAAAAATGATTTTATTATGATAAGGGAGAGACTTATATCTCCCTCCAATTAATTCGGTAATTATTTAAATCTCATGGGTTATACATGGTTGAAACGGTAGGTAAATTTAGTATAGTAATACAGGGTTGGATTGAAATGTAAACCCAATTCAGTAATGGACTTCATCCACTATAATTTTCTTGGAAGCAATGCCTTGGATACTATGTAAATAATATTATGTGCTTAATAGTTTTCCACAAATCCATGTTTTATTCCCAGGATTTTTTATCGCGGCTAATATTCTTCTATTATCTATACCTTATATACTGCCATGATTTATTTCATGACTCATGATTTTGATATTTCAACTTTATATTCATGTTTATACGTTAAAATGTTTATGGTTTGTTTTATGTTCTACATGTTTATCCTTACTGAGCATTTCAGCAAACCTTTTTTTTGTTTTTTTTCCACAGGATATAAAGAAAGGTTTTACGTAGGAAAAGAAAAGGGGAATATCTTTTTTGGAGATGTTGTAGATCTTTCACTATGATTAATAGATTTTTTTCTGAGTTTCCAAAGACTCTAAACTAATATGATCTTTTTGAGACAATTTTTTCATGAATTAAGTATTCCTCAAAGTAATGTATTGTCCAAGTATGTCAAACTTGGGTCTCTACAGCAGTACTCACACTCCCAACAAGATGATAAGTCTTTGTGGTGTATAGTGACTCTTCAAAGAAGTGATTAGGTTTTTTGATAATGTAAAATGATAATCTAGTAGCCTAATCCTCAAGGCAGCTGAAAATCCATGAGAAAAATATCCTATGAAAGATCTGGAGTTGGCAGTTGTGATCTTTTTGTTGAAAATATAAAGGAATTACCTCTATGGGGAGAAGTGTGAGATATATACATATAACAAGAGTTTCAAATATATATTCACACAGAAATAGATAAATAGGAACTATCAAAGATGCATATATCTTATTAAGTATTATGACTTCTCAATGCACTAATATCCCAGTAATGAAAACAAGCTGGAAGATTATCTAATTAGAAAGGATCCTACATCTTCATCATTGATGAGAGTGGAAAATGATATGATCTTCTTATATTTGTAGAGTATAGAAATCGAAATCTTTAACATTGGAACATCATTAAACCTTTCTCAAAGGAAGGCTCAGACATCCCTCATGGATAAAATAAAGCATTCTCAAATTAAAGATGTTCAAATTCATACAATGGTGGAATCCATTAGAAATGGAAATCCTCTGTGTTCAATATTGATGAGGGGTGAAATTTATGATCTGAGACACAATTTTGTGTACCATATGATCCAGATATAAAGAATGAGCTTTTGAATGATGCACATAGCTCAACCTTCTCTATTCACCCTAGGAGAACAATGTTGTATCAATATATTGTAGAAAACATTTGGTTGGACAATATGAAGAAAGAGATTGTTGAATATACATCAAAGTGTTGGGTATGTCAACAAGTGAATAATTCAAGACAAAACTATAAAGGGGTGATGCAACCACTACCCATACCAACATGGAAGTGGGATAACATAACCATGGACATTGTCACTGGACTTCCACAGAAGTCTATAAGAAACAATGCTATATGGGTCATTATGGATCATCTTATAATGATAGATCTGTTTATCACAACTTGATAGGACTTCTCATTGCATAAAATTTCATGGATATATATGAAATACGTGGTATGGTTAAATGGAGTACCAATATCTATTGTATCTGATAGAGATCTTATATTCACTTTGATGTATTGGAAAATTCTCCAACATGCTCTAAGCACTGAACTGAAATTTAGTATGGCCTATCATCCTCAAACTAATGGCCAATCTTACTGTACTATTCGAACATTATAATATTTTTTACGAGTGTGTTCTATGGAATTCAAATTAGGATGGGACCAACATTGTCTATTGGTCAAATTCTCTTACAACAGTAGTTTCTACTCAAGCATCCAAATAGAACCATAAGAAGACCTTTATGGGAAAAAGTGTAGAACACTAGAATATTGGGTTAAAGTCAATGATCATATGCTTATAGTACATAAAATGATCAAAGAAATAGAGAAGAAGGTGAAAACCATTCAGAATCATATCAAGGAATCCCAAAGTCAACAAAAGAGTTATGCAAGAAATCATCAACATGACCTTGAGTTCAAAGTTGGAGACATGGTATTTCTATGTATATCTCTATGAATGAAGGTCATGATGTTTGGGAAGAATGGAATGTTAATTCCCATATACGTCATCCCCTTCAAGATCCTTGATCAATTTAGAGTTGTGGACTATTGACTAGAACTTTCTCCTACCATGTTCAAAGAACACGATGCCTTTCTTGTATCCCTCTTAACAAATTACAAACCAGACCCTTCACATGTAATCTCACTAGAGGTGGTATAGATGGAGAATTATCTTCCTTATGAGGACTAGTTAGTGAAGGTCATGTATCGAAGAGATAAATTTTTACATTACAGGACTACATACCATGTCAAAGTATTATGGTGGAACCATAAGTATGAAAAGGAAACATGGGAAATGGAGGAGGCAAGGAAAGAAAACTACCCACACTGGTATCTTTCTTAAAATATAAAATAAAATTTTATGGATGAAATTTCAAAAGGTAAGAATAATGTAACACCCAATGTTTTATCAATCGAATTACCTTTATTATAATTATGTAATATAATCACATGAATTCATAATACAAGATACAACTATGTAATATTTGATGTTTAAACATAATTTTGTCACTTTTGTGATTTGAATTTCAAAAATATGACATACTTGATTGTGATTAGTAAGATGTTTAGAGTCTGATAAAACAAACATAATTTTTGGTGAATAGTATCTAACCCTTATTAATAGTAATGTTAACCTTATGAATAGTATAATGACCCTTATGAAAAGAAATCATCCACAATAATAGTAACCTTACCCATGAATGTGTAATTAAAATTTAGTAATATTATAAGAGATAATATTACTATAGTAAAATTATTGGTATTTTTATAAGTCATAAATAATTAATTAAAAATAATTAAAATTATGAAAAAAAATATTTCGTTAAAAGGTGTTCATAAATTATCAATTTCTTGTCTTATGGTTTTAAGATAATTTTATAAGACCTTATGTAATTTTTTAAAACATTATAAAATTAGTTATAGTTTTAAAATCTATATTTTTCAAGTAAATAATGATTTTAATTAACAATTAAATTAATTATATTTATCAAATTATTTTTCAAAAATGGATTTCAATTTTGGATTCTACACATTGAAAAGCGGTTAGGGAGAATATTTGGTATTTTTCTAAAATACATGTATATTTATGAATAGTAAAAGACAATAATTTGAAAATTTAGCAATATACATGATTTATTGGGTCATGGATGATTCTCTGCTGAAATAATCCCAATAAGTTCGATCTCATATGCACATATTACGTTTTCATTCACGGAATCATCACTATTTCAGTCCTTGAGGGAAATTAATAAAGGAATTAAATATTATGAAACCCCTCCTCTTTTATACTATAAATACCACCCCTCCTTGCCTCTTCTATTTATTCCTCTAAAGACTTGTTGCTTGAACTAATTCGGTTAAAAATAGTCCCCATGATCCCCCCCCCCCATGTCTAATAGTGATTATTCTCTTCAAAAGAAGAAATAATATCCCTTTAAGAGGATCTCAAGGATGATTGATTCAAGAGGTAAATTCCTATTTTCAATTTTTTACTTTCTTTTCAAGTTAATTTGTTTTCTTTTATATCCTTACTTCTCCTCATCCAAATGTTATGAAATATACATTACCTTAAATTTAATATAATTTTTTTATGATAATATAATAATTTATCATCATCAATCCTTTACTATTCTTTTATACTATTAGAAAATAGACCATAAAAGATGTGTTAATTTACCACATTCAAGGATTATGGGTTTTCAATTTCATTTACCATCTTCAACTCTAGTCATGAAACCATTTTTGTTATGGATGAAACAGATTATTATTTAACATATCCTACTTAATTTTATATAATAATTTTTTACACATGATACTAAATTATAATGAATAATGAGTTCATAGTGATCAAAACCCACCAATAAACCCAAAAGGTTATCACTAAAGTTTTATATAATGATTTCAATTCACTACAAATAAAAAACTAAAATTTACAAACATGTAACCTTATGGATGTTAAATAATCAAATATAACTCAAATTCTGGACAACCATCCCCATTTTACATGATTCTATGTTCATGAATATTGGTAAACGGATCATAAAAACCAAGAAAACAAATGGACACAAATAATGAAATTAAACCACATAACACGTCAAAAAGGTCGTGAAAGAGATTAAAAATGTTATAATAAATATTTTACATATAGAATAGTATCTTTAATTATTAATTAATTAACCTAATTTTATAATTCAGGTCATTAATATCAAGTAGACAACACTGTTAGACTTAAGGTAAGGGATCCTCTTTATTTTATTGTTATTCAAGAACGTCCTCTATGTTATGCCCTTTTATGTGTAATCCCTAATGATGGGGTATGATTTAAAACCCCCACCATACTTTCCTCATGATTTATAAGTGATTTGAAACCAATTCATCTCTCCTTAATCCCTCTTAAGGTCACCTGATACCATACTGATAATCTGTAAGGGATTTTATAAGAATCTCCTTTGTTCTTTCAGGTTTCCTTATCTTCCTTTTACCAAAATGAATTTATCTTATATTTTTATGTGAATATTATAAATTATTTTTACATGTACCAAATTAGTTCATAAAAAACCTTTCATCATTATATTCTAGGGATATATATGTTATTAAATGATTCCCTACTCATTACTTCACGCTATGAAAACCAGTTTTGAGGTAACTACCTGATTTCAATTGCATTTTATCTTCTATTTTAAGCCACCATTGTCTTTATAAAATAATAAATTTTATTATTAAAACCTTCTTGGTTCACTTTGGGGTTTATATAGAGGATTGTTCCATATTCTATTTTGAAGGCACTATAGTATTTTCTTTCAAACCGCATAAAAAATTTTTAATGCTAAAATTTCTCAAATACTCTTCTTACATGTTCTCACTTCTACTTCACATCACATAATATGATACATTTCTATTTTCACTTATGAATTCCCATGTATATTTTAGTTTATTTCTTTCGTTCACACTTTTATGAATCTCTCTTTTATTATGCTTTATTACATTATTATGGTACCTAATTCATAATATGGGTAACCCTTATGTTTATAAATGATTGATTATATATGATTATTTATGTGGAAACTATATTCATGAATGAAACTTGATAGTGATCTAATGCATTGGGTAAAGTTGAGTCTCATTAGATGTTATGTGTGACGGTCTTGGCGGTTAGCCTTTCCTTGTGCAACCATGTGAGACAATCTTGGTGGTTATCCTTGACTTCTGCTACCATGTGAAACTATCCTGATGGTTATCCTTTACACATAATAAATTCATGTTTTTTGTTTCTACAACATTACTATGATTCCATTTTTATATAATCTCATGTTTAAATTTTAGGATTCCATATGTTCCATTCTTTTGTTAACATTATGTCATGCATTCAAACCCATGTGTTAAATTCTTATTGTTATGTATACTCCCTTATTGGGATTCTTAGCTCATCCCTTTGTTCATGTTATCCCCAGGTTATCCTTTATATATGAATAAGAACAATGGAAGTTCGGATCACTCTTTGATGTTTAAATATAGAAGTGTTTATTTAGTTATCTATTTTCAGTGTTATGTTCCTAGTTTTCAAAGACACTAGAATTTACGATCCTTGGAAAGTACTCTGATATATGGTTATGCTTAGAATAATTTAATGTTATATGTAAAAGTCTCAGGTTTATATACACTCAGTCAAAATTTAGTGGAGAAAATAAATATAAAAATATAAAAATTGAATTCTCAGAGTGAAATGATTTCAACATATCAATTTTTTTTATGTACAATGAATGTTTTATTTATTTAAAATAAACATTATTATTAAAAAGTATTCTATCATTTTAAAAAAATTAATGTCTTAGATATTTTTTTATATAAAATAAAAAACATTATTTTGAATTTAACAATTACATAAAAACATCTCTTTACCTTATTGAGAACAGACACACATAATTAAACACATCAGCACAATTTTGTCACACTACTAACTGAGTGGAAATTTAAACATAAATATAAAAAAATAACCCTTACATAAGTAGAAAATAAATTAAATTAGTAAATAATTATAAAAAAGAAGTTATTCCGGGATTTGGATTTTCAATTTCATAGTCCAATTAAATTCTTGTATTATAAGTTAGAATATATATTAATGGATTTCAAACTATATGATATTGTTAAAAAATTCTCTCAAAAGTGACCCAAAATACATAATCTCTAGAGGGCATAAAAAATTATTATCAAAAAAACACATTATTTATTAAATATTAACCTTAAAAATGTTTAATTACAACATTCATATTTTAAAAAAATCATCCAACCACTAAAATTTTTTTATTGATACATAAAAATTCACAATTTCTAATAAAATTATGGTGTCTTTTATGGGTTATATTTATGTATATTTGAGATCATTTACATCCCCTCTTCTCTATGTAAATCACAAAAATTTTATAATTGTTTGAATTTCAAATTGGGAGAACCCATTTAATTAAGTGGTTCATATGGATTAAAAAATTAATAAATAAATCATTTTGTTTATAGGGGTGATACGAGTGATCTTTAAATAAATTTTCCACAATATTCAATAATAAAAAATTAAAAAAACCAAAAAAATGTCCCTACATGCCACATTATAATATTTTTATCTCAGAAAAATAATTTCATATGGTTTCACACTTCAGGTGAGTTCAATGAAGAAATTCAAATAGTACAATTTAAAGAGGTAATTTGATCAGTAAGAGTGACTAAAATATATTATTCAAGATGTTCATAATGGAAAAAAATTAAACCAAAAAATTTATTAATAATCATAAAAAACGAAAAACATAAGAAGATTTATGGGTTATAATTCTTAATTATAGAATCTAACATTTTTACTCCCATATTTGAAAAATCTATTCCAATTTAATCAAAACATTTATTAACTTCAATGGAGAAATCATAATGATGGTACTCTTTTTGAAAATTAAATTACATATAAATTGATCATATTATCATGATATGAAATAATTAAAAATATATATAAGATGTTACTAGATATAAGGAATATTGTATGTTTAATATAATTTTCCAAATATAAAGCTCATTAAAACATTAAAAAAATCATTGACCTCATTTTTTTTTTCAATTCAACCTCTTCATCTTGTCACTATAACAACCAATAAAACTCATAATGCATAGTCACTCAATAGAAACAACTCCCCCTTGACACTTCTTGATAAACATGATTTCATAGTTAAAAATAATTCACAAAAAACAATTAATTTAAAGAATTTAAAAATTAAAATTATATACCTAAGAAATAATGAGAATTCATTGTAATAATCTTCAAGACACATGAACAAGTATAATTACTGGTTTAAAGAAATATATTTGAGATATTTTTATATGAAAATTAAGAAACTAAGGGGAAAATAATTGAATCATCGATTACCTATAATGTTGTGCTAGTTTTATTTTAACCTATCAGAAACTTCATCTATATAACCATATTCACTACGAGGTTGTAGTTTCCCAAGTAGGAACCATTGTTATTGTTTTGAAAATTAAATGTTTATTATAAATTTATTTATGTTGGAACCCCTACTTCTATTTAAAACATTCAAAATTTTCTCAGTAAAATAAAACCCTAAAAACCACCAATTCATGGTGATGGGTAGCTCCAACGAATCTACAAGTGGTATATAAAATAGAATTACACAATCCCTAATTATTTATTCCAAAACATCTATACATGGGTTGAAATTATTGGCCTCCAATATGAAGTAATTCTAATTGAACATGGTGGGGTGGTGCAAGAAAACACTACAAAAGTTTAATCCTTCAAGGATTTATTAGTAAAACCTCAAGTAAAATGGGAAAAATATGATATTAGTATCTCGTCCCATAAGATCCCATACGTATCCTAGGTGCTTTGCAATATTTAAATACTCACATAAATTAATAAAAAATAATGTAATAATAATAAAAATAATTAATTATTCTATCTTATTTTAATGCATTGTTCAGCCACTAGACTCAGCCTTCATGATTATATAATGAATAACAGAAATACATGTAAAGCCTCTTCCAGCTTCAGAGATATGTAATTACATATCTAATTTTTTTAAATCATGCATGCATATAAGGCCCCTCCTGTACTCACATACCTAAAATTACCTGTATCCATGCCGAGTGATCGCACATAAGATCTATATTTAAATTATAAAACAATTAGTCCTAACTATGCCCATATAATCCCCATATAGAGGAATCCCACCTGATTCAAGCCCATTTTCCAATACTACACTCAAGTTCTACCAATAATTACTTATGATATTTGATAGAAAAGAAATCATCTAAAAAATTGGTTGTATAAATAGGGATGTTGGGAGTTCCTAAGGGTGTAATATGGTTCTTGAATCCCTATAACACTTTATTAATGTCATAATGTAAAATAACATGGTTTCAATGCAATTATTTTTTGAAAATAGCTTTAATAAGTGGATTATAAAATTTATTTTTATCCTTTTATGAAACAATTGTATTTAAATTCAATTAACCTTATAAATTACTCTAATAATCATAAATAACACAATCACATAGCTTATATGTGGAATGGTGTGGAAATAGGGGAGATAATTTTATTGATCTTCAATAAGAATATATTTAGAAAAATTATAAATTTATTCCATTAAATCTAAAAATTTTAATAGAAACATATAAATCACTACCTTATGTAAATAATACAATAATATTTTTTCATGTTATTTATCATCCATGAAATTATTTTCAAACATGAAATTCCTTATTAAAATCAATGTTTGTTCTTTTTCCAAGTATAGTTTCATGGTTAAATCTATTCGATTCATGTCTATGAAAGAAAAATTAATGGGATTCAAATTTAACACCATTTTCACCATTTTTATCTCCATATTTTTTTATTTTCTTCTAACAAATCAATGTGAGATTCATAATTGGTTTAAGATGTCATTGAAATTTTGTATATTATTTTTAATTCAAAGAAGACACCATCAACTTTTTCAATATGTACCAGTTATTAGATTTTCTTGAATATATTTTGAAAATAAAGAACTTAACATTTTCTAATATTTTCATGAATATAAGAATTAGTGATTCCATAATTGTAATATTCATCCAAAATATCTGATGTTTTACATAAATGATCATTTTTCAAATTTTTAGGTATCCATGGTGATGAGTTTTTAATATTGGTATTCTGATTTTTTTTAAAAAAATCAACCAGATCAACCATATATTAAATTCTTCTAAATTAAACATATTTATTTGATATAATATATGTGTAAGGATTTTATTCTAATTCATATTTTAATAATATTTTAGTAATAAATTATGTTTATTTCAAAATATTTGATCAATATCAAGTTCTTCTACACTAGTTTGGCTAACATCCTTATTTTTTATAAATTCCTCATTTAAAAATTAATTAAACACTTTTATTTTACATCTAAATTCTATTAAATCTTCATTTTCTATACTATCATGAATATCCCAAAAAAATTCATGGCCCTTTAATTTTTTCATGATGGGCCTCTTAAATTTCATCCAATGTATAAATTATTTTGATCATTAATTATTTTAGTTTGTAATGAAGTTTTGGTTAAGTGTAATAAATTTCTAATTATTATTCTTAGTTAAATGTTTTTTGAAGCATTTCATAGAAACACTTCTATATTGTCTTCCTAGAATAGTGATAACGAACACAATAAACCGCAATAATTTGATCTTATACACAAAATTATTCCATTTTTATTAAAAATAATAATTCATAAACAACAACAACAAATATATTTTCACACTAAACACAATTATAATAAATTATATCACCATAAACAAATCAAATCAACAAAAATTACACTATATTCGAAAATATTAAGTAGTGGTTATGATTTTTAGTTTCAATGGAAAAAAATTGAAGAAAAAAATTAATATTACACACTTTTATATGTGGTATAGAATTATTTTTTATTTATTTTCCTTATATATATAGTTTAATTCTATTTAGTTTTCTAGAAATCAATCCTCTATTACAATCCTTCCCTAGAAATGGTGAAAAAAATACTAGTGTGTTCCTTGATGTTTAGTATAAATTAAAATTAATAAATCAGACTCACTAATAGTTAATGTAAAGAATGATTGATATGTATGGTAGTATCTCAAGTTGATTCTAGGAATAATTTTTCCCTAATATATAGAAAAAAGATAAATAAATCACAAAAAATGGATTCAAGTAGTGTATTACATTTATGAATATTGAGAGGGTGAATTGTTAGTAGTGTAGGGGTTAACCGATGTGAATGTGAAGGATAATGAATATATAAATATCAATGAAAATTATATTTAGGTAACTAGAGGAAATTAAAATGTTCTTATGGAAATGGTATCAAAAAAATAATAAAATAGTGAATACACTAAAAAAATAAACTCTCTCTTATAATTATCATGTCATTCAACTAGTCCTATGTAAGATTTAGACCTTTTCTAGAGATGTCTCGTGCTCTTTTATTGGGGAACATCTTCCTTGTTTTGGTTATACATTGGTTGATGTATGTCTGGGGTGCATTTGGATGTTTTTTGGATGTTTTTTGGACTATTTTGGGAAGTTTGTGGTTGGCGTACATTCTACCCAAAAATTCCACCCAAACCTAGAAAAACTGTCCAAATCGAGAAAGAGATGTATTGAATATTAAAATATGGGATTTCAATATGTGCACCCTTTTAGGAGTAATTATGAACCCCCATTGGAGAAGTTATTGTTAGGGTGAACATTATCGAAAATCATGTGCCCCATCCCATGAAGATGTGTGAGGGATTTAATCCTCTAAAAAGTTATTTAAAAATTCATGAACCCCAAAAAAGACGCCCTCATTCTACCCAAATCAACCGTAAAGGTCCTCTCTTATTTTTTGAGCCGCCCAAAATGATTTCATGGGATTTTGAACTATATTCTTGGAAATTTAATATTTTTTATAGATATGTGCCTCTCCCAATAAAAGATCTCTTCCTAATTAGTTTTCTACCACTATCCAAAATTTTTATCATCTTTTTTTGGTATTTTTTCCTCCCTTAGTAATGGATATATATATTGATTTTGGTATATATAAATTTTTTCATTTATGGATCTAGGTTTTAGATCTAGATATTTTTCATTATTGTAAAATTGTGTGTTCCACTTTATTTTTTCGATATCCATCGGTGAGCATCCATCATTGACTTTCAGGAAATTGGTATAAATTAGAAATCACATATTATTGATTTCATTTAGTGTATGTTATTTTGAAATTTATATTACTATAATTAGATAATTTAAATCGATATTAAATTTATTAAATTGGATTTCAATGTTATAATTAATTGAGTTAGACATGGATAAATGTAATTTTATTCATTTTTGATTTTGAAATTGATGGGACAATTGGATTTTGAAAATGGATACATGATATAATATTGAATTGGTCAACAATGTTAATTAATGGATGTTTTAATGAACCTAAAATTGATAAGGGTTTTTGATTAAATGTTGATAGATGGTTTAATGGTTAATAGTTCATATTATTCCATATTATTAGAGTAAATAATTATGATTAATTTGATATTTGACATGGTATACCCTAATGTAAATTTTTTATAGGAGAGTTAATTTTAATTAACCATATTCAATGTGATAAATTTTAAAAAAATTAATGATTAGGAAATGGGGTGTGGGACACATAATGTTCCTCCAAATACCCATGGGTTGCTATCCATGATATTATTGACCCAAATTCATGAATGTGATTATTTTTGTATGGGATAGGTATAGATGATACAAATACCCATGGGGTGTGGTATAGGGACCGATTCTCTAAATACATGCTAGTTTTAATACTCTATGTTTAATTCCCATGATATTTTCATTAGGCTATGGTTCCAAAATGGTCGTGAAATCAATGGAAATGAAATAATAAAAGAAAACCAAGGTACTGTGACAAGTGATAACCCTGGGGGATTGTTTAGATTATGGAATAGTGAAGTGAATTGTGTTGCATTTGTTGTCAATGAGGCATGAAGTTGTCCTGGAATGAATGGATGTCAAGGAGTCAAGATGTGAATGTCAAAGGATGTGATGGTGACGGTGATGAAGGAGAATGGTCATGGTACTAAGATGCATGTCACTTAGGAGATTCACTAAGTGGCATAGGAGATGTGGTTGAAACATTCTCTAGCAAAATCTGACGATTGTTGAGCTGATCTTTAAGTTCAAAGAACTTGTATCCTGATGATGCAAAGTCACAACATTGATTGAAGACCATGCATTGTCTTCACAATGCATGAGGAGTTGAAAGGATTTCCATCCACACCTACTAAGTGGATGATGTGCACTAAAGAAGTCCATGCACTATCACATAGTGCATGTGAACATGAAGAAGATCCAACTTGATCTCTGATTGGATCATTGAAGAATTTTGATAATTTACGTGAATTAGGAGTTCGGTTGAAGATGAAGAACCTTCAAGAATTTCCATTCCTAAGTGATGAACATTTGTTTAAAGAAGTATGGAGGAATTCTAAGAAGAAGAAGAATAGAGATGGGAAGAAGATGGCTTGGAATGTGGCATTTGGCTTGAACTTATGGAAGAACTTTGTATTTGACAAAGTATTATTCTTTGCCTTAGCCAAAAAATTGGCCACCAAGGAGGCCAGCCGAGGGTCATCACCCAAGGCACTTGTGGGACTCAAGGTCTCCACGCCCATGGGGAACCCTCAAGGCCAGGGCAGCAACATTGAGGCATGGGGCGCACCCAAGGACACCGCATGGGCGCCTGGGGCACGCCCGGAGGAGCGCAGGGGGCCGTGTATAAGCCCCCGAGGGCACGCGGTGGTGAAATCCGCGCACCGGAGGAGCATGGTGGGCGCTAGGAGCGTGCCCGCAGGGAGCATAGTGGGCGCAGAGCGCGCCCGCAGAGAGAACCCGGTGCGGGGCGGCACCGGGAGGGAGGAAGTTCAATTGTGGGGTAGCGGAGAGCGGCAGGGTTATAAACCGCGGAAATTCCGCGAGAGAATTTGATGTGGGACGCAGGATTTTCACCGGGAACAAATCTCAGCCGCACGATTCATCGCGCGCTCGATCTGGACCGATCATCTAATCCGCCGCGCCCCCGATCTGATCCAAGCCGTCGAAGCCTTTTTGATCACCGCATCCGACGGCCGAGAGCTCGTCTCCTTCCTCGAGCTCAGCCGAAGGCCACCCGAAGCCACCCGCAGCCTCCTTCAAACCAGGCGCCTCCCGAGTGATGTTTTTGAGATTCCGGCCATATCTCTCGAAGCCGAAGGCACCCTCGTGCTCGTCTGGACATACCGAATCCATCCATGCAATAAAGATAGCATGCATGCAATGTTTGGAGGATTTCGAGTTCGGCCGAGGCAAGCAAAGCTGCCGAGGCCACGAGGTTCGTGTTTTGCATGGGATGAGCCTTAACCGAAGGCCGTGCATGCGTTATGAGTCGCATGCACATAGAGGAATAAAAAATAAAGGAACCCGCGTGAAACAGAGGAAAGAAAATAAAGATTCGAAAGATCTTTGAAGATCCGAAGATTTCGGTGATTCAAGATTTATTGCATGCGGATAATCTGAGGCTCTCCTCTGCCTATATAAATGAGGTCGAGCCCTCGAGAATTGCTGCTGAAGTTCTTGTTGAAGATGTGTGTCCCGCGAAGCCTCTGCCTCGCGAAGTAGAAGCCCCGCGCAAGTTATTTGCACGGCTGTTGTCCTGAAGCCACCCGAGGCTTTGAAGTGTTCCCTGCGCGCCTACTCCCTTGCGCGACAGGAAGAACCCAAGGCCGCTTCCTTGCGCGCCCGAGGTTGTCACCCTCTCTGCCCGCACCCTTGCGCGGCAAGAGGAAGACCTCGCGGGTGTTGCACTTGTGCGCCCCGCGGGTAGGAGGTCTTGCGCGCCCCTGTGCCGCACAACTTGCGCGCCCTCCCTTGAGTTTGAGTTCGGGTGTGTGCAAGAAAAGGCCGTAGCCTTGGGTGTGTGTGAAACAAGAAGACCACACTATTTGTGTGTGTGCAAAGTGGACAAGATCACCTACGGGCCAAGTGTGTGCCAAGTGGAGAAGAAGGCCCTACGGTCGTGTGTGCTTAGCTAAACAAGAAGGGGACCCGAGGCTTGCATGCCTTATGTGTGCAAAGTGAGAAGGAAGGTCGTGGCCGTGTGTGTGCATAAGGAGGAAGGCCACCATATCCAATGTGTGTGCATTTGAAAAAGAGGCAGTAGCCTTTGGGGTGTGCAACTAGTGAAGAGGTCGTATCCTATTAGGTGTGCAAGAATTAGTAGAGGCCGAGACCACACCTTGTGTGTGTGTGCAAAGAGGAGGAAGGAAAAGCTTGCACTTTGTGTGTGCATTTAAAGAAGGAGGCCGTAGCCCAATGTGGGTGCACACATTGAAGAACAAATTAAAGAATATTATTTGTGTGTGCTAAGTGAAGAGGAAGAGCACACTTGGCCGTGTGTGTGCAAGAAGTGATGTGAAGGCCAAGTCATGTGTGTGCAACAAGTGAAGACCACAACTCAACCTATGTTGTGTGTGTGTGCAAATTAAAAGGAGTGGTCGAACCTTAGTGTGTGTGAAAAACAAAGTGTGTACACACTAGGAAGAAGAGAAGACCCTCACACTAAATTACAACACACTTGTGAGTGTGTGAACAAATTGCATAAAGTGTGTGAAGTTTCAGAAGTAGGTGTGTGCTGAAAATAATTACACCCTTTGAGGGTTTACTGCACCTAGAAGAAGAACAGGGAAGTGCATGCATGCATGCATGCACATGCACACGTGAATAAAGCCAAACCAGCTTGTGTGCATTTGAGGAGTCCAAGACCAGGAGGTTCTTGAATAATTTGAGAAGGCCATGCAGTCAATGCATGAGGAAGCAGAGTTGCCATGCACTCAGTGCATGATGTTGAATTAAAGTGAGACTGAGCCAGACTGAAGTGAAAGATATTGTTTGTCTGAGTTTTCAGTATTTGAGAAGAGCCTGATCAACAGAAGTGATCAGAAGTTGCTGAGCAAGACCAACAGACCTTATCAGAGGCTGTTGAAGATTCTTGAAGAGAGAGGCCAGGTCATCCTGAGAAGAAGGAGATAAATCCTGAGCAAGACGAGAAGACCTGTTCACCACAAGTGATCAGAAGAAGAGCAAGGCCAGCAGCCTTTATCCCAGGCTGCTGAAGTTACTTGAAGAACTTAAAGTGAAGAAGAGCTACTTGTGTGACTCGAGGAGCCAGGAGAAGACCCTGTGGGACTCAGGGAGAAGAAGTATTCAGTGGGATTCTGAAGCAGGCCAGTGGGACTCTGGTAACATTGTGGGACACAGTATAAAGACCCTCCTGTGGGACTCAGGAGAGATACAGTGGGACTCTGTATCGACCATTGTAATACTAACAGATTATAATGGGAGAATCCATGCTGGGAAAGCATGGCAAGGATGTAGGCCTTTGGTGCCGAACCTTGTAAATCCTTGTGTCCTGTGCCTTTTCATTACTGCATTATCCGGGAAACGTTGAGAGATACAAGAAGAGTGGATCGAGGCTTTAACCAGCCATAGAGGTTTAATTGATTAAGAATCAATTAGTAAAAAGTTTTAAAGGATCACGGATTCACCCCCTCCCCCTCTCAGTGATTCACACTGATCTGGGCACTTCAATTGGTATCAGAGGGAGGTTACCTCTAAAAGATCCAAGGGAGTCTTTATGAAGTGCAGATTTGAGGAAATGAAAGAACAGCCTCAAATGGAGATATCTGCCAAGAATCAGAAAAATATAAAGAAGAAACAGGCCAAGAAGATGAAGAAAGCCTGTCCTAGCTGTGATGAAGTTGAAACAATGAATGATCTTCAGAGTGCACTCAAATATCTTCATAAGACAGTTCCCATGGAAGTGGCAAAGTGTATAGCTACAGGCATCCATGATCTTCATGAAGAAAAATCACAGTTAGAAGAAGAAGCCAATGCAATGGAAGATCAATTGGCAAAAAGGGTTGGCATAACCAACACTCTCAGAAAGCTGGTGAAGGCTAAAGATGAAACAGTTTCTCTTTGCAATGATAGATATGAAGACACTGCTGAAGAATTGCAAAGGAGCCTTTCTGAGAAAGAATTCTTTATGATATTAGTCAAAGATGTTTTCCATGCACTGGAAAAGAGGTATAGAGTGTCAATGGTTGTTAAAGATGCTCAACTTGAAGACAAAGTAAAAAGGGTAAAGGAGCTTGACAACTCATTGCATGAAATAAAGAAGGTGCATGATGACCAGATGGAACAGCTGAAACAGAATTGGGAAGGAAGGCTAAGAACTGTTGAGGATGAGAAGAACTCCCTCAATATGAAATGCTTAGAACTAGAGGTGATATTGAAAAATCAGCAATCACCTAAAGCTGAATCCTCCCAGTCAGCTGGAAGAAGAAATGTTGCTACTCAAGTATGCATTGAGCAGGATGATTCTAAAAGAAAGACATCCTCTTGTGAAAGTGCAACAACTTCTAAAAAGAAGTTACCATCCATACCATCTTGTACCCATGCTTCTAAAAGTGTTTCCACAAAAAGTGCAGGATGGAAGAATAATTCCAAACAAATATGGATGAAGACAGTAAAGAAGCAGAGCTCTCCTGAAGCAGCACAACAAGTCAAGATAAGTACCCAACAATCAGAAGGACTCAAGAGGTCAAGATTTGTAGGTCAATGCTGGTGTTGTAATAAGTATGGGCATTGTGCAAAGGATTGTTGGTACAATCCAATGAATGTCAAAGCACAGAGGAAGCCCATGCCAAGGGGGAGCAAGCCAGAAGAAAAGAAGCAGCATCCACAGGTCCAGAGACATCTGTTTACTGCTAACAGATTTGGATTGCGTGACAACATCTGGGATGTTTGCAAAAGTGGTCAAAAAGATACATGTCAATCTCCAACTGTATCCAGAGTTCAAAAGAAGAAAAGATCACAGAACCTGGCTCAGAAAGAATCCTTGGGAAGCAAGAAGAAAGTTGACAATGCTCCCAAGAAGAAGTTGAACAATGAAAAGAAGTCCTTGGAATTGAAATCCAAGAAGGGTGATGCATCCAGAAGGACCACCAAGAAAACATGCTTCTACTGTGGAAAGAAAGGCCATACCATGGATCTTTGTAAAGAAGCCATGAAATCCAATAGAGGCAGACTGGACTCAAACAGACAATCAATCCAGAAGAAGCAGAAGGGATTGATTGAAAACAAGTTGCCTAAGAGAGGTAGCTTGACAGCATCAAAGGAACCATGTGGAACTTCCAGAACTGAGGCCACTCTTCCAAATGATTTACTTGTCATATGGCCACATCAGTTGCAACTTGCCAGAGAACTACAAAGAGTTGAAGATGAAGCTCTGGCAATTGTTAAAGCAAAAGGGAAGAAGAAGATTTCACATGAAGATGTGTAGAGATCCACACCAGCACAAACATCAAAGAAGATCAAATGTGCAAGTGTGAAGACTGGTGAAAATGGGACATCTCGGTTGAGAGAATCTTCTCAACCATGTTGTTCACATTGATGAACCAAGGAGGTTCCATCTTATTACCTTATACTATTGGTATTTACATGTGCTAACATTGTAGGGAATTGAAGATGATGATCATTCTCAGCTGGAGGGTGGTTTGGATTGAATGGAGTGCACCCCTTGAGGGGGAGCCAATCTGGAGAAGATGATGTTCTGAAATTAATATCATCTTGAGAAAAGTGAAGGTATTCCAATCATACTTTCATCCCTTGTTTCTTAATTGTATTCATCATGTCAATTAAGGGGGAGTATGGATTGAAGACAAATGGATGAAAGGGGGAGCTTTATCTTAGCACTAAACTTTCTAATGAGTTTTGTGGAGTATGTGCAGGATTTAGCACTTTATTGAATATCTGAAAAATTTCAAACCCCTAAGCATGATTTCACATGTACAGTGAATGTTGGACAGCATTGAGTTCCTTGGTTACATCACTCTTGTTTTCTACACCGGGTTAGCCCAAGTAGACTTAGAGTTGATCTACTAAAGGTTCCTTGCTCAAGAGAACATGTGACATCATCCCTCTCTTAGTGATTTTGAAGAAAATGCTTTTAAAAGGGAGGAAGAGATTTTTGAAAGAGAACCACACCACACCTTTGCATTTGATTGCCAATAAGGGGGAGAAATATTGGCACACATATTGACCCATTCATATGTGCTGAAGTGGTGTATTGACAACAAATACAAAGGGGGAGATTGAAGTGCATTGTGTTGCATTTGTTGTCAATGAGGCATGAAGTTGTCCTGGAATGAATGGATGTCAAGGAGTCAAGATGTGAATGTCAAAGGATGTGATGGTGATGGTGATGAAGGAGAATGGCCATGGTACTAAGATGCATGTCACTTAGGAGATTCACTAAGTGGCATAGGAGATGTGGTTGAAACATTCTCTAGCAAAATCTGACGATTGTTGAGCTGATCTTTAAGTTCAAAGAACTTGTATCCTGATGATACAAAGTCACAACATTGATTGAAGACCATGCATTGTCTTCACAATGCATGAGGAGTTGAAAGGAGTTCCATCTACACCTACTAAGTGGATGATGTGCACTAAAGAAGTCCATGAACTATCACATAGTGCATGTGAACATGAAGAAGATCCAACTTGATCTCTGATTGGATCATTGAATAATTTTGATAATTTACGTGAATCAGGAGTTCGGTTGAAGATGAAGAACCTTCAAGAATTTCCATTCCTAAGTGATGAACATTTGTTTAAAGAAGTATGGAGGAATTCTAAGAAGAAGAAGAATAGAGATGGGAAGAAGATGGCTTGGAATGTGGCATTTGGCTTGAACTTATGGAAGAACTTTGTATTTGACAAAGTATTATTCTTTGCCTTAGCCAAAAAATTGGCCACCAAGGAGGCCAGCCGAGGGTCATCACCCAAGGCACTTGTGGGACTCAAGGTCACCACGCCCATGGGGAACCCTCAAGGCCAGGGCAGCAACCTTGAGGCATGGGGCGCACCCAAGGACACCGCATGGGCGCCTGGGGCACGCCCGGAGGAGCGCAGGGGGCCGTGTATAAGCCCCCGAGGGCACGCGGTGGTGAAATCCGCGCACCGGAGGAGCATGGTGGGCGCTAGGAGCGCGCCCGCAGGGACCATAGTGGGCGCAGAGCGCGCCCGCAGAGAGAACCCGGTGCGGGGCGGCACCGGGAGGGAGGAAGTTCAATTGTGGGGTAGCGGAGAGCGGCAGGGTTATAAACCGCGGAAATTCCGCGAGAGAATTCGATGTGGGACGCGGGATTTTCACCGGGAACAAATCCCAGCCGCACGATTCATCGCGCGCTCGATCTGGACCGATCATCTAATCCGCCGCGCCCCCGATCTGATCCAAGCCGTCGAAGCCTTTTTGATCACCGCATCCGACGGCCGAGAGCTCGTCTCCTTCCTCGAGCTCAGCCGAAGGCCACCCGAAGCCACCCGCAGCCTCCTTCAAACCAGGCGCCTCCCGAGTGATGTTTTTGAGATTCCGGCCATATCTCTCGAAGCCGAAGGCACCCTCATGCTCGTCTGGACATATCGAATCCATCCATGCAATAAAGAGAGCATGCATGCAACGTTTGGAGGATTTCGAGTTCGGCCGAGGCAAGAAAAGCTGCCGAGGCCACGAGGTTCGTGTTTTGCATGGGATGAGCCTTAACCGAAGGCCGTGCATGCGTTATGAGTCGCATGCACATAGAGGAATAAAAAATAAAGGAACCCGCGTGAAACAGAGGAAAGAAAATAAAGATTCGAAAGATCTTTGAAGATCCGAAGATTTCGGTGATTCAAGATTTATTGCACGCGGATAATCTGAGGCTCTCCTCTGCCTATATAAATGAGGCCAAGCCCTCGAGAATTGCTGCTGAAGTTCTTGTTGAAGATGTGTGTCCCGCGAAGCCTCTGCCTCGCGAAGTAGAAGCCCCGCGCAAGTTATTTGCGCGGCTGTTGTCCCGAAGCCACCCGAGGCTTTGAAGTGTTCCCTGCGCGCCTACTCCCTTGCGCGACAGGAAGAACCCGAGGCCGCTTCCTTGCGCGCCCGAGGTTGTCACCCTCTCTGCCCGCACCCTTGCGCGGCAAGAGGAAGACCTCGCGGGTGTTGCACTTGTGCGCCCTGCGGGTAGGAGGTCTTGCGCGCCCCTGTGCCGCACAACTTGCGCGCCCTCCCTTGAGTTTGAGTTCGGGTGTGTGAAAGAAAAGGCCGTAGCCTTGGGTGTGTGTGAAACAAGAAGACCACACTATTTGTGTGTGTGCAAAGTGGACAAGATCACCTACGGGCCAAGTGTGTGCCAAGTGGAGAAGAAGGCCCTACGGCCGTGTGTGCTTAGCTAAACAAGAATGGGACCCGAGGCTTGCATGCCTTGTGTGTGCAAAGTGAGAAGGAAGGCCGTGGCCGTGTGTGTGCATAAGGAGGAAGGCCACCATATCCAGTGTGTGTGCATTTGAAAAAGAGGCAGTAGCCTTTGGGGTGTGCAACTAGTGAAGAGGCCGTATCCTATTAGGTGTGCAAGAATTAGTAGAGGCCGAGACCACACCTTGTGTGTGTGTGCAAAGAGGAGGAAGGCAAAGCTTTCACTCTGTGTGTGCATTTAAAGAAGGAGGCCGTAGCCCAATGTGGGTGCACACATTGAAGAACAAATTAAAGAATATTATTTGTGTGTGCTAAGTGAAGAGGAAGAGCACACTTGGCCGTGTGTGTGCAAGAAGTGATGTGAAGGCCAAGTCATGTGTGTGCAACAAGTGAAGACCACAACTCAACCTATGTTGTGTGTGTGTGCAAATTAAAAGGAGTGGCCAAACCTTAGTGTGTGTGCAAAACAAAGTGTGTACACACTAGGAAGAAGAGAAGACCCTCACACTAAAGTACAACACACTTGTGAGTGTGTGAACAAATTGCATAAAGTGTGTGAAGTTTCAGAAGTAGGTGTGTGCAGAAAAGAATTACACCCTTTGAGGGTTTACTGCACCTAGAAGAAGAACAGGGAAGTGCATGCATGCATGCGTGCACATTCACACGTGAATAAAGCCAAACCAGCTTGTGTGCATTTGAGGAGTCCAAGACCAGGAGGTTCTTGAAGAATTTGAGAAGGCCATGCAGTCAATGCATGAGGAAGCAGAGTTGCCATGTACTCAGTGCATGATGTTGAATTAAAGTGAGACTGAGCCAGACTGAAGTGAAAGATATTGTTTTTCTGAGTTTTCAGTATTTGAGAAGAGCCTGATCAACAGAAGTGATCAGAAGTTGCTGAGCAAGACCAACAGACCTTATCAGAGGCTGTTGAAGATTCTTGAAGAGAGAGGCCAGGTCATCCTGAGAAGAAGGAGATAAATCCTGAGCAAGACGAGAAGACCTGTTCACCACAAGTGATCAGAAGAAGAGCAAGGCCAGCAGCCTTTATCCCAGGCTGCTGAAGTTACTTGAAGAACTTAAAGTGAAGAAGAGCTACTCGTGTGACTCGAGGAGCCAGGAGAAGACCCTGTGGGACTCAGGGAGAAGAAGTCTTCAGTGGGATTCTGGAGCAGGCCAGTGGGACTCTGGTAACACTGTGGGACGCAGTATAAAGACCCTCCTGTGGGACTCAGGAGAGATACAGTGGGACTCTGTATCGACCATTGTAATACTAACAGATTATAATGGGAGAATCCATGCTGGGAAAGCATGGCAAGGATGTAGGCCTTTGGTGCCGAACCTTGTAAATCCTTGTGTCCTGTGCGTTTTCATTACTGCATTATCCGGGAAAGGTTGAGAGATACAAGAAGAGTGGATCGAGGCTTTAACCAGCCATAGAGGTTTAATTGATTAAGAATCAATTAGTAAAAAGTTTTAAAGGATCACTGATTCACCCCCTCCCCCTCTCAGTGATTCACACTGATCTGGGCACTTCAAATAGGCTAAAAACTGTATTTATCATAAGGATGTAATCATGAACTTGAGGGTTTATGTTATTAATTAATTAATAATTAAATTTGATAAATAGTTACTTTATGAATTGTTATTTATTATTTATTCAACTACATACAATATTATTGAATGTATATTTTTCTAAACACCATTGGTCGGGGGATAATGAGTTATAATCACACCCTAGTCAATCTTCTAGATTAGTTCCCAAATAGACTACATGTTTTCATGATAGGATAACACCAATATCTATATATTAGAAGAATGAGTTGTGATGGAAAAGGTATGAGGTAACTAGATGTGATGTTAGGGCCCTCTTAGTGTGTTTTTCTATGTGTTGTTCATTTTGTGTTCTATTTAGACACTTGATACATGTAGGGAATGAAATTTCTAATGTTTTAGTTTGAATATTATATTCATGTTTTTTCATCATGTGATACTTGTATTATTCTGGGTATGGTTATTGTCATTTTTTATTCTTATTTATTTCCACTACTATTGTAACAATGTAGAAAATAGAAATGAAAATTTTCTTAGTATAAATATTCCATGTTGTATAAATCATATAAAATCACATATATGACATAATAGAAACTTTATAAATGATGAATGTATATAATAAGAGGCATTTGTATAAGTTAAGGAACCTATACCAATGGAATAGTAACTTGAATTTATAATAGTAATTTGACCATTAGGGATAGTAATTTGGACACTAGAATATTAACCTCATCTACAAAATTCTTAATAAAATTTATGTATCTCATAAATGAATATATGATATAATTATATCATTGTATAAGCAAATATATTTTTTAGAAATGATAAATTAGGTGTTGATATTTTTAGGAAACATGAATGTTTATTTTCAATATTATAATTAAAATAACTATGTAAAATAAAATTTATTTTAACAAAAAAATATTTGTATATTAATACTTTGTTTTCATATCATTATATTCTAATATTTGGTACCTTAATTAAATTTTCAAATGTGAAATAAAATTGCTTATAATTTTAAAATTTGTATTTTTCAAAAAAAATACTGATTTTAATTAAAATTTTAATTTCTCATATTTGGAAAAATAATTCAAAAAATGGAGATAATATTTAAATTCTAAACATTAGAAAATTGTTCGGGTGATTTTTGGGGATTTTCCTAAAATAGTTGAATTGTTGTGAATAGTGAAATACAGTAAATTATAGTATTTAAAAACTACATGAATAATTGAGTTTTGCTGATGTATGGATGATGCAATACCATAATCTCAAAAATATGTGACCAATGTCTTTATTTACTCATGGGAATCAATATTTTTCTTAGTCCTAAGCCAAAATAAAAAACTAATGAATAAAATAATCAATAAACACCCCTCCACTCCCCTATAAATACCTCCCCTAACAACTTCTTCCCCTAACAACTCCAATGCCTTTAATCTTGTCCAATATCTTCCTAATAACATTACCAATCCTCTATCACACATCCATGAGGCTTTGTTCTGAAAAAAAAAATAAACAAAAAACAATTTCCTTAAGGAGGACATCAAGGAGAATAATTCAAGATGTAAAATCCACTTTCATTTTATTTTAATTTCATATCAATTTATTTTATTTTCTTATTATCTCCTAACCTCCACTTATTCAAGTGGTATTATAACTCATTTATCTTATATAAATTTTAATTTTGTTATGTAAATTGAATAAATCATTATCTAACCTCTTCTACTGTCTCTTTTATTCTACAAAATGAAATCATCATTCGTGCTTTTTCAATTTATTTCCATCATTGATGATTCATTTCAATTTATTTTACAACCATCAATGATGGTAATAAAACCATTATAATGGTATATAAAGATTTTGAAACGTTTTTATAACTTTTTTTTATTCTTTAACTTACATATATAAATATATTTAAATAATAAAAAACAAGTTCACTAGAATTGAAACCCCCCAGTTAAAATAAAAGATTGTTGTTAAAATTTTATCTATTGAATTATCCATATTTTTGGATAGAAAATAATATATTAGACTAATTAAAATTCATTTATATTAATTAATAAAATATTATATCAATTTTTCATAATTATACACTCTTATATAGTCTTCCATGTATTTATACATGTGAACTGATCATGAAACATATGAAAAAAACACTCATAAATGATGAAATTGAACATTATAACTCATCAATATCACCCAAAACAAACATAATTAATATATAATAAATCAAATAAATATATAAGAGTTTTCTTATTTTATAAATAATGAATCTAATTTGATTGTCCTATATAATAAATTTAATTAATCATTTGAACTTAATGTAAGGGTATTCTCAAACTGAATTTCCATTGTTTAGGTTATTCCTCTACCATGCCAAATTTCAGTGTGGATGTTATTTAATATTCATCAAATATAATTTATTTGTTCTTAAATTTTATTTCTAATGATATACATATTTCTGATTTGTTTTTTGGAAAAATTTAAATATTTTCTTTTAAAGACTCTTCTTTCTAAAGAAATATAACTTTTACTTCTATAGAGATTATTTCTTCTTCACAAGACTAATGATTATTATAACAAGTATATTATTCCCTTTTTATTTTGGGATCCCAGCTATTTATTTAGTAAATTATCCTCAAAAAAATATCATGAACCTCATTTACTTTCCATGTGTTATTTTATTTCGACGATTGAAATATGTTCTATGTGTCGATCATGATTATGAAAATGTTATGATGTTTCAGCTGTATCTATAATTATATAGAACTCTAATTCATTGGGTATTTTTATGTATATATTTATATAATTTTCAATATGATTGTGCATGATGATATCTTTGTTCAAAATAATTATTTTACGATGATGCACATATGTTATGATTGAACATGATACTAGCTTTGCCTATAAATATATGTGGTAGTTCACCCCTAAGACATAATGTTTCATTTTTATGAATTTCCACATTACATGCATCTATATAATGCTTACTCTTCTGATTATGATAATGATTATATGATTATGAAATGATGATTATGATTATTATCACCCATTTTATATTGATGCATGTTCTTATCTGTTATTTTACAAAGATTTTAGCTCATTCATTTCATTGACGTATATCCTAATGTGATTACATGTACTAAAGAGAACAGTAGTTCCACCAAGAAGGTATATAATATTGAATTAAATATTGGTTATGTTTTATTATGTAAATGTTATGTTTGGTCCCCTTTTTCCAAAGACACTAAACCCTTAGATCCAGGATTTGTAACATTTGATATTATTTATCATTAAAATGATGTAATGGTAATGTAAGAAAAGAATAGTATCTATATATTTTGTCATAGTATTTTTTAGTTAATATTTCAATTATGATTAGTGAAAATTAGTGAAAACCCTTAGTATGAGGCTATGTATATGAACAAACACAAGTAGTTTTGTTTTAGAATAATTTTAAACAAAGTGACCCCACATGATATGCCTTAAGATTTAATTTTATAACAGAATAAATTTTTTATTCATGAATTTTTTACATATGTATTGTTAAAACATTTTCTATTGTATAAACTTTTGGGACCCAGGAGAAACCATTCCAATAAACTATGTAGATGAAAAATATATTGATTCCCCGACTGACATGCCCAATTCCTTGGGAGGTGGAGGTCAATATTCCATGGTGATGCTTACCCAGTTGTCTTTGGAAATGAAAAGTATCCTGAATAATGTGGAACATCCTCTATCCCCTAATATGTAGAAATTTCATATCAATTCATTTTGTGTAAATGATTACCGTCATTTAGTAGATCTTCTGATGCACTGGTAATGAAATAGTGGGCCTACTCAATGGATGAGATCTTTTTTAAGCTTCAATATTCTATGATGGAGATGTTGAAGCTATATTTTTATCATTTAAATGGTTAGTTTTACCAATGGTGTACATTTATTAAGAAGGCCAAGCCAATGGACGAAATTGAAGAGATGGGGTTGGAATAATTTAAGAAAATATTTTTTTAACAAGTATTTCCCTCAAACACTTTATACAAATATAGTGTGATAATTATTAGAACTAAAGAAAAAGGATGGCGAATCTTTCACAGAATTTGATAAAAATTTATAAATTATTTCAAGGTACACATTATGTTTTATTATCAACAATTATATAAATATAGATATATTTTTTAGTGATTTAAAACAACTACTTCAAAAATCACTAGCAATAAGAGACGTTGCGAATTATGAAGAATTATTTTAATATGATGTCAATGTGGATATAAAATTTGGTGAATACTAGCATGGATATGGATATAAGAAAACAAAGATAGAGTTTATAGATGGATTGTCTAATGAAAAAATTTGAAATAAAAATCAACTACTCACAAGTCAAAAATATTTGAATAAGCATCAAAGAAGCATCCTGAAAGGGATAGATAAATTATTCATACGTGGGAGACATGGCCACTATGCTGATGAATTTTGAAGAGACATGAGGAATTAAGAAAATATGGTCAAGGAATATAGTGTGCAAAACCCACAGTTCAATGCTTCACCATTAGGTAGAAAGGGAACTATGCAAGCTAGTGCACTAAACCTCGACTCCTTGAGGGCAATCAGTGTCAGCAGCCACTAAAGACAAAAGAGAATGGGAAAGCTTATGCCCTCACTACTAATGAGGTGGATCTGAAAAATTATGTTTTGATAGGTACAGTGGTTATTAATTGAATAATATTTAATTTACAATTTGATTTTGGTTCTACACATTCTTTAATATCTCATAAATTTAGTAGAACTATTCAAACACCACCTAAAAATAGGAATTTTGAGTTATATTTGAGAAACAAATAGAGAAATTATTGATTCGAAATTATATAACACCTTTATGATTAATGTTTCTAGACTAAATCCCTAGGAAAATCTTTTTTACATACATTTGTGGAGATTAATTCTATATTGGTCATAGATTCTATATCTTCATAAAAATCCAATATCAACTATCATGGAAGGGGGATAAATCTTCATATCCTGGGGGATCGTCCAATTATGTATAACTATATTAAAGAATATGAATCTTTTTTAGAATCATAATCTCATGTATGGATATTAGTTTCTTATGAGTATGAATATTTGGCTCACAATATTGTGAAAAATGAGATAATCATGTTCAAGGACATACCCATTGTGAGCGACTACACTAATGTGTTCCCTGATGAATTGTCTAGTATTCCTCCTGACTGGGTGGTTGATTTCTCTATTGAAATTATTCTTGGATATCTTTTTATATTGAACAATGTTTACATAATGACCCCCATTGAGTTGGAATAACTAAATAAGTGGTTACAAGAGTATCTCAACATGGGTTTTATACACCCGATAACATCACTATGCCATGTTCAAATTATCTTCATCAATAATAATGATGGATAAATTCACCTACTCATTGATTATCCTGATATAAATAAAATAAAGATAAATAAAATTTATCACCTCCCACAAATAGATGACTTGTATGTTCAACTTTGTGGGCCATGAATTTCTCTTTGGTAGACCTTTAGTTGGGATATCACTAATTAAAGGTTTGGAAGGAAGATATTTCTAAGATTAGATTTAAAACGATTTACAGAAACTATAAGTTAATAATGATTAATTTTATACTCACTAATTATCTAGTAATATTCCAGGAAATAATTAATTTATAATTCATATATAACCTTGAAATGTTTTTGGATGTTTTTATTGATGATATTCTAATACAATCCATGATATTAGAGGGATATACGGACTTGTTTATTATTGTGCTAATGACAATGAAAAGGGATAAAATTTATGAAGATTATATTAAATGTGAGATTTTGATGGATGAAGTATCAATCATGGGGCATGTTATCACATGAAAAAAAATATCAGGACCCTAAAAATATATTAAAAATTGATGGGTGGACTAAACCAACATATGTAATAGATATTCTTAGGTTCCATGGTCTATCTGGGTATTACCAATGATTTTTTAAGAACATATCATGATTTTAAAACCCACTAACCAAGATGACTTTGAAGGAAGAATGGTTTGTCTAGATAAGAGAATGTATAGACTACATAAAATAGTTAAAAAGAGGATAATCACCTTTTAAAAAGTGTGAAAATAATTGTGGTGTACAATGATGTATCAAAAATAGAGATATATTATTGCTGATGAAAAATGATAAAGTGATATATTACATATCAAATCAGTTGAAAATTCATCATAAAAACTATACTACGCATGATCTGTAGCCAATTTCTATGATCTTCAAATTGATAATCAGTCGGTATTATATCTATAAGGAGAAGTGTAAAATATATTGTGATCATAAGATCCTAAAATATATATTTACACAAGAGGGATATAATTTGTTCCAGTGAATATGGTTTGCAGTCATTAATGATTGTGAATTATCAATCCACTACGATCCTGGAAAAGTAGCTAATGTGGCAGATTCTCTAACTACAGAGGATATCACAACATTAGAAATGATTTTAATTGTGAATGATTCCATATTTATTGATTTTCAAATTATGGTAATGGGAATCATTAATGAAGGAACATAAAAAATCCTTACTCAAATGATTTCTCAATTTTCCCTAATAGAAAAAATAATAACGATCAAAGAAATGATATGTAAATTAAAAATAAGGTGGAATCTATCAGAAATTATAAATCTTCAGATTGTAAAACTAATGAAGAATGAGTCATAATATTTGAGTCACAAATACATGTATCATCTAATCCAGAGATAAATAGAGGTCTTGTAAGTGATGAACATAGCTCAACATTCTTTATTCACCTATGGAGAACAAATATGTATCGAGATCTCCCAGAGAAATACATGTGGGATAACATTAATAAGGAGATCACAAAATATTCATCACTTACAGGAACATAAAATTTATTTTTAATTAATTTAATCATTGAAAATAAAATTTATTTTTAAAAAATTGTTTAAAAAATTAATAGTTTTAGTCATAATATAATAATAAAATTTTATGAGACCTTAATTAACTTCTTGAATTTTCATAAAAGGGTTAATAATTCTAAAATCGGTATTTTTCAAATTAATTATGATTTTTATTAAAAATTAAATATATCATATTTAGAATATTTTTTATCAAATTCATTTCCTTTTATAATTCTGTTGGTCAACAAATTGTTAGGGTGATTTTTTTTATTTATCTTAAATAGTTTAATTTTTGGTGAATTTTGAAATACAATATATTAAGGAATTTAACAAATACATGAATCATAGAGTCATAGACGATGTATGGATGATGTAAGCAAATAATCTTGAAAAATATATCTCATATTACTATATTTATTCATGGGAATTAAAATTATTAATTCTCCTAATTCAAAATAATGAAATAATTAATAAAATAATAAAAATACTCAAGTCCTCCCCTATAAATACCACCCCTCACCGCTTATTATCCCCAAAAATACATATCCTTTAAGCATATAAAATTTATAAAAATCTTTTTCCCAAGACTCTCCCCCATGTATAAGGGAATTTCTACACATCAAAATACAAAAACCAATATCCTTATATAGGTCTTCAAGGAGAATAATTCAAGAGGTAAATTCCACTTTTATATTCTTTAGTTTTCTTTTCAATTTATTTAATTTTCTTATTATCTCGTCACCTACCCTTATCCAAGATGAATTTAAACTCCATTATCTTATATATTAAAAAATTTTATTATGTTAATGTAATAATTTATCATAAAACCTCTTCTCCTAACCCTTTTATTCTAAAAAATCAAATCTTCATTCGTAATGCATCGATTTGCCAAAATCATTGATGACGTATTTTAATTTTCTTTTACCACCTTAAAATTTGATCATAAAACTATTATAGTGGTTTTTGAATATTTTTTAATGTGTTTTATGACCTTTTTATGTTCTGAAACTAACTTATATACAAAATATTAAGTAATAAAACTAAATGAGTTTTTTGTGATCAAAAACAAAAAAAATTAATCTAAACGACTATAATTGACATTTTATTTAATGAATGATCCTCATACATGGAAAAAATATATTTTAACAATTTATCTTTTGGGTGTTCATTAATAACATATAATATATTGTCTTAATAATTATCTCCATTTTACACGATCTTCCATTCATGTATACAGGTTAACCGATCCTCAAAAACCATGAATATTAACACCCCGGAACAATGAAATTTAACAATATAACTCATCAAAATTGAAATAAAAAAATTAAATAAAATTATAATGAATAAAATAAATGTAGAACCATTTCATTATTTATTTATTCACCAATCTAATTTGACTATATAGGATATTAATGTGAATAAATCATTCATACATTAGTTAAGGTGATTCATAAACCCAATTTCCTTTCGTTGGGTTATTCCACTTACTTTTCAAATTCTAGTGGGGATGTTCTCTAATATTTCTCAGATATAATTTCTCTACTATTACATTTTATTTTCTGGGATACAAATTTTTCAATATGATTTTGTGACAAAAAGAAAATACATTTCCAAATGAACTGTTCTTTTTATAAAACATATCTTTTACTTCTCTTAAGATTATTTCTTATTCACTCAAGATTAATGATTTTTATAACATATATTTCATTACCATTCTATTTTTGGATCACAAATTTTAATTCATGAATGTATACTCTATAAAATTATCATTAAATCCATTTAATTTCCATGGGTTATTTTATGTCCATGATAAATATATGTTCTATGTGGAATGCATGATTATATAAATGTTAGGATGTGACAGGATCACCTAGAATTATATAGCACTCCAATTCAATGGTTAATGTTAATAATCCATGAGATAATTTGAAATATTCATAAAGATGATGTAAAAAAATTTCACAAAGATTATGTTATGATGATTCCTGAATATTATGTGTGGACATGATGCAAGCTTTGTTCACATCTATGTCTAGTAGTTCCACAAGAAGACATTATTTGTCATTTTTATGCAATGCACATTCCACACCTTTATCTAATTATTCCTTTAATGATTATGATTATTATCCTTAGATTATTCTATGATTATGAGGATTATTCTCACCCATGTAATGTTAATTCATGTTATAATCTATCCTCTTACTATAATTTTAGCTCACTCATTTCTTTAATGTATATCCTTAGTTGATTACATCTTCTAAGTGGAAAATTATGTATACTATAAAGAAAGAGGAGAATGAATTAATTAATGGTTATGTTTTATTATGAAAAATTTATGTTTGGTCTGATTTTTTCTAAAACACTAAACCTTTAGATAATGTTTTCAAAAAACTATTATATCGTTTATCTTTAAAATGAAGTAACAATATTGTAATAATTTTACGGTAGATATATTTTTTATTCATTGGTAAAGATGTTATGGTATCCCCATGTTTTATATTTGAACATTTCTTCTATTTTTTATCCACTGGTGTATCAGAATTTGTGCTTGAGTTCATGTAACTAACCATCATGGGGATTCAATGTGTGGTACCTAGCTCTCGATTTCACAAATTTGTATTAACGGAGTTTTTTTTATATTTGTTTTCTTACTATATGGTAATGGTAAATAAGATAATAATAAAATTCAATCCTTTTTCATATTCTCTTGATTATGAGTAGTTAAACTATCTTTGAGGGGAAAACTATGTACCCATGGTGGGATTGATGTTATTGATGTTTTTTGTTATTGTTGGATATTATTTCACCTTTGGTGATGCACTTTTTTTTTATTACGGTTTCTCCATTTTTTTGAGATTTGGAACATGTCCCATTAAAGAACAATAGTTTTCATACATGAATAATTTTATGCACTTAGGACTTATTGCGAGATGCATCATTTTATGAATGAAAAAAACATGTCTCGGGGTGTGTTTTTTAAATGGAAATATTTTATTTATTCTATAATTTGAAAGAAAACAATATACCTCATCTAAAATAGGAAATAATAAATTATTTATAATTTGGAATATATAATTGGATAAAAGGGTCTCTAATGAGAATCATGAACTTTGAAAATACTTACCCTTGTAAACTAAGACCTATATTAGGGGTCATTATGGGTACTAATAGTGCCTCAATTTTGACAATGTGGTAGAGAATATGGGTTGGATTGTTTTTGGATTACGTCAATCCCCATTGCATAAATGTGTTAATGTTGTTCAATGTGGCCTCAAATGAGTGTTTTTTCATTGTAGATATATTTCTTCCCAATGATGTTTGAGAAGAAGATGATAGGATTAAATGGATGGAAATGTTCCTCGCCTTGTGGAACCTAAGGCGTCGACAGTGACTACTGAAGTAGATGGAGATAATTTTTATGAGAAAGTTTATTATTACATATATTTAATATAAACATACCTAGGGTGGGTTGTGAAGAGAATTTCAGACCTAACACTAGTGTTTTAGATTCAAAAAACTCCAATGTTTACCGGAGATAATATACCTAAGTTAGGTGAGTTCTGGATTGATTTTATATAGATTTCTTGAACACTTAGAGACTCATAATTATAAGAGAGTCAAATTTAATTTTGACATGTTATGTGTTCATGTAATGTGTTGGTGTGACATCTAGACTATGGATGGACAGCTAGAGAATATGGAGATCATGTACTTTTAGGAGGTTTCCTTAGTGCATGTTTACCAGGATAAAATTAAGAATGAGAGAGTAGCTATGTGTATGAGGTTTATATAGGGTATTATGAATGTTATAGACTATGTTGGGTCCTTTATAGATTTTTCTTATTATATATAGTGTTGGTATGAGATGAGTCTACTATAGTGAAATAGTTTCAGGATGAGATTATGTTTTAGATTATGTCCACGGTAAATATTTTCTAGTTGAAAATGTTATCTTAAGTGGTGAATCAGTATCTCAACTCTAAGAGGAACCTGGAAGTGGCTTATAATGGAAAAAATATGGATTCTCTGTGAAAAAAATATGTATTACTTCTGATAGTAAGTATCTTTACTATGATAATGGTATCCATGGAGATAATAATAAGAGTTTCTAGGGGGATGATCATTTAAATATGACCTTACTCAATAACTCTTATACTCATGGAGAATGTCAAGTCACATTTGTAAACATTTTACCTAACCATTAGAAGAGTGTTGATCCTTTGGTTTTATGGGTCATCAATAGTGGTTATACTGGAACCCATGATAGAAGCATTGTGATGGATCTAATGGACATAACTAGATTATAGGAATTTTTCTTCTACACCATACCAGTCTCACCATTATTTTTCTACTAGACATGGTGGTCGGGTTAGTGGTGGTGGTACTTTTTGGAAAGAGATCCCATATCATGATAGTGGTGTTGCATATGTGAAATAAACTATATAACATGGAAGAGGGTATTATTGTCACAAGTACATTAATTTACACATCAGATATTGATGTAGGACCATTGTGATTTAGAGGTACTAATATAGTAACCTATACACTTTCTAGTTCCATGTTTGGAACTAGTTCATCTCTTTCCTTTTTATCTTTACATTGTGTGAATGGGTTAAGGTAGACATTCAGGTTCGTAAGTGGGGTGATGATGAATCAATACACCATTGGTAGTACATTCAAGGGGAATATTTTTATTAATGGGTTGTACTAACGAAGATGGAGAGTATCATTATATATGGTATATTTACATACAGTTCATGTTAGGATTTGACCTAATCATGGGTATTGAATAGTTTGGGGTATAACTAGCCCAAATAGATTGTTACCAACAGATACTGACTCTTATATATCATGGGGTAAAAATTATGTTCATCATAGAGAGTGGCATATCATAGAAGGATGTTCAGGTTAAATTCATCATAAATTGGGGGATCTCACCACTTAGATTGCATGTTTTTTACTAGATGAAGGGTGAGTAAATCATTAGATCTTTCAACCCTTAGTGGACAGGTTCCAATATGTGGTTCCTAATGACTTCATGGGGGTTCCACCTAATAGATATATGGATTTTATAGTTGAGATCATTCTAGGAGATGATATAGTTTTCATTCCACCATAACAAAAGGTTTCAATAGATAATCAATAGATCAAGACTCATATGGAAGAGATTGTGGATAAGAAGTTGATCATTTGAGTAAATCACCTTGGAGTTGTCCAATTTTTTATCCACAAATTATAATTAGACTCTATTCTTATCTGTTGATTTCCGAAATTGAACTCGACGACCATGAAGAAATATTATTCACATCCACGTATCAATAGTCTTTTGACTAGTTGAGGAAATATTGTGTGTTCAACAAGATTGAATTGAGATCAGGGTATCATCAGTTGATAGTTGAACCATCAAAGATACCTCAGACTACAGTTTGATGAGGGTATGACAGTTACAAGTACTTTATGAGTTTGTCTGGGAAAATGAATTCCCCAACAGTTTTTATGGTATGGATGAACAAAATCCTTCACCTATAGCTAGATTTTTTTGTGGTTGTTTTTTGTTGATGATATGTTGGTGCACATTAAATATCGTTATGATCATGCACAACATATTTACAATGTCTCGATTACACTATTTATGTGTTGGATATACTTTATGATATCTATATATGCGTTTTATATTGATAAAGAACATTTCATTGGTCACATCATTTTAGAGTAAGGTGTGTTAATTGACCTAGAAAAGGTGGAATAAGTTTGTTCTTGTGAGATACCAAATAATTTTTACAATATGTATTTATTTTTGGGGTCATCGTTCCTAATATGAGGTTTATCCAAGGTTTTACCCACTTTGCAGCACCAATTTTGAACATGATCAATACGGGGATAATGATTGAATAGTCTAGAATGTGTTAGAATACATTCCAGTAGTTGAAGAGGCATTTGAAAATTGTTACAATTTTGATCATACTAGATTCGAGCGTGAAGTAAAAAGTATTTAGTGATTCATCTATGATTGAACATATTGTAGTGATGATATAGGGAGATTTATTTGTGGCATAGGGTCATAGAATTTGAGGCCACAAGAAAGGAACTATCCAACACATAACCTTGAGTTAGCTTTAGTGGATTACACCTTGATATGTTGGAGGAATTAATTATTTGGAAAATAATTACATTATATATTGATTTCAAGATATAAATGCTTATATTTTTACAGTGGGGCCTGAATATCTGGTGGTGAAAGTTGGTTGAGTATATGCAGTCATTTGATTTTGAGAGAGAATATATATTCTGGAATAGAAATAGTTTTTTCGATTATCTAACTATGAAAACAATGATTAGGCAGTTCATAGATTCATCACTTAGTGGAAGATAATGAATTTACTAACTAGGATATATGTTCTGGTTTAGGAGGGTCAAGAGAAAAGAAATCTCATAGTATTTTCAGTGGATTATACAATATTGATTCAGATTAGAGAAAGGTGGTATAAAGATATAGAGTGCTTTTAATTGAGGGAAATAATTAAATTTGGGGGTCACCTTAGGATTGTACCATATATTAGGATGTGATCATCTATGTCAAGAATCATATTTTTTTCATATGAGCATGAGAGATGATCTGATGCGCATATTTATTTCCTCAATGATGGAAGTGTATATGGGTTTGACCAAAAATGTACCATGACCTATTTCGATTATATTTTGGTCCAGAAATGAAAATTAGATTTCAATTTTCATGACACAATGTAACACATATCAATAGGATAAGTCTGGGCATCAATGACCAGGTTTTTTACTACAATTATTTAATATTGCAGAATGAAAATGGAATGATTTTACCACGGATTTTCTATATGCTCTCCTAAGGAAACATTGTATGAATGGTCCTACATAGGTGACTTTGGATCGATTGATGAATGAATCACATTTATTTCCTATATGGGAGACTTCTTCAGTGGATCAATTAAGAGATGTGTATGTTTTAGAGATAGTGAATCTGCATGGGGTTCCACTGAGTATAGTTTCAGTCTATGAATCATTTTTCACTTCACTCTTCAATAATGTATTAAAGAAGGCACTTCGTATAATGGTATTGTTGAGTATGGATTTCCACCCACATATATATTAGAAATTGGATCATATTATATATGTACCAAAGCATATGATTCAGAAACACATTATAGTATTTTGTAATTCAAGGGATAAGAATTTAATACTTGGACTGTTTTCCTATAACAATAGTTATTAAAAAACATATAGATATAACCATATGAGGCTATATATGGTAAACCAAGTATATCAGCCCAATGTTGGATGGAGGATAGTGAGTTAGAACTGTTTGGATTGAGTATTGTACATTATATTTCAAGGATGTCTTAGTTGACTCGTATTAATATGGATATGGGAAAGTGTATATAGAGTTTGTATATTCATTGACTTTTATTACCACTTTAGTTTGCGGTTGGTGACTGTGTGTTTCTTTTTTTTCACCTAGATTGGGTCACTATAGGATTAAGAGTTATGGAAATTTGGGTGATAGGTTTCTTAGACCATTTAAAGTTATGAAGATAATGTCTTCAGTGGCCTACAGATTGGATCTTTCACCATGGTATAGTTCAATGCATGATGTTTTTAAAGTGTCAAAATAGTGACAATATCACCCCAACCCATCTCATGTGATCTATGTGAATTATGTAGAGCTTTAGGACGATTCATCCTTTAAGTAGAATCTAATAAGTGTATTGGAATGATTTGAAAAAGTTCTGTGTTGAAAAATCATGTTGATAGTTCATACAATATGGAATCATTGAAATATTTAGGTGGAAACATGGGAGAGGTAAAACTATATGTAGGCTTAGTAGATCAATATTTTTACCTAAGAATATTAATGATTATTGAGATGTAGCTCAATGATGATTTTTTATAAGGATTGGATATTATATGATCCTACCCTTTTCTAGTGATTTCATATTTCCTTTTATTGGAAATATTTTTCCTTATTTTTGTTATACATTGGTTGATCCATTTCTTGGGGACATTTTGGTGAAATTTGGATATTTTAAGGGGATTTGGTCAGTGCATAGTTAGCACATGGTTTTCCCAAACAGTTTCCCCTACACCAACAATCTATGAAACACCTAAAAATCATGATTTCATGATTAGTGTGTAGTTTTTTAGGATACCTTTCTCATGGGAGTAACTATGAACCCCAATCAGAAAGGATCATAGTTAGGTCACATGGTTTGGAAAACCACACACCCTCACCCAGAAAATCATGGACGGGGGATTTAATCTTCTAGAAATTTATTTTAAATTTCGTAAACCCTAATAGTTCACCATAATTTGACCCAACTCGACTATAAAGGTTTTCTCTTGTTTTTTGAGGCTCGAGGATAGATTCTAAGGGAATATGAACTTTGTTCTTGTTGAATCGATTATCTAATTTAATGATCTACACCTCTCTTGGTATGAGAACTCATCCCGATTCGTTTCCTCTCTCCATACAATCATTATATCAACTTTTTCATGAATATTTTTCTCATTTGATAATTGATCTAGATTTATTTTTTAGTTGATCTTCATATGTTAAAATTTTTATCTAGGTTTTTTATCTAGATCTCATTTATTGTTGTGTAATTGAGTATTCTGATTAAATTTAGGGATATTAATTTGTTATTATCCAACAACAATCATGAGATAGGTGGTAAAAATTGGAATCCACATAGTCTTGATTTAATTACATGTATATAATTATGAAATTAAAATTTCCATTATTGGTAAATTTTATTAAATATTGAGATGATTAAATTGAATTGGAATGTTATTAAGCATTAGGATAAACATGTGGAAATTGTATTTTGTTGAATTATGATCATGAAATTGTAGGGTTAATGGGATTGTGTAATTTTTAAATTTAAGGAACATTTAATTTGATGATAATGGGAATTTAGTGATGCTTTCATAACATTAAAGAGTTAATAATATTTTATTAAATGTCGATACATGGTTTAATATTCAATTGTTAATATAACGCCATGTTATTAAAGTAAATAATAATGATTGATTTGATAGTTGAAATGGCATACCAATATGTAAAATGTTTATGAGAGTTGTTATGTTCATTAAACTAGTTGAATGTCATATATGTGATAAATGTGAATGATTGATAAATGCAATGTGGGACACAGACTGGTGATCTGAATACCCATGGTGTGCTAGCCATTAGTTTCTAGACCCAAAATCATGCATGGGATTATTATGGTATGGGAAATGGACTGATTCTCAATGTACTCATGGTGTGTGGGACACAGAATGATGCTTCAAATACCCATGTGGTGCTGGATAAGATGTTTTATACCTATGATATTGGGATTGGACTAAGGTTCAAATGGTTTTCATATGAATTGAGATGAAATGATAAATGATTACCATGGATTGTTTATATTTGATATCCATTAATTATAGATCAAAATCTATCATAGGAGGAAGAATCCACTGATAGTATGGGTTTCATCATGAACCTAGAGATTCATGTTGTTAATTAATTAATAATAAGGTGTCGTCATTGTTAAAACTATACATCATGCATTATTACTTATAAAAATTCACAATTTATTATTAATTTGGATCTTGGTTTAAACACCATTGGTGGTGGCCATGTGATTTTCACTCACACCTTACCTGGTCTTCCTAATTGGTACTCGAATAGACATAATGTTTGTGGGATGAGATAATGTAAATATCTATATGCTAGATGGTTATGTTGGGATGGAACATAGATTAGGGAATCAAATGTGATGTTCTGAATCATTTGGGTAGATGTTATTTTGCCTTTATTTTTTGTTTTTATTTAGAAACATGACCCATATATTGAATGACATTTATACTATTTCCGTTTGGATATTTAATTCATGTTTTTTTGTCATCATGTGATACTAGTATATTCAATTTATCGTTATTTTCATTTGTATATGGTTATTCATATCCATTGTTGTGTGAATTTGATAAAGATGGTATAGTCTCCTCATGTTGTATATTTGACCATAGCATCTAGTTAGTTGCATCTAATGTATAGGTATGCATTCTTATGGTCATGTAGTAGACCAGCTCAAGGATCCAGTGTGTAGAACCTAGATTAAGATGTCACATCTTACAATTCAATATCTGGATTAATAAAATATAGAAAAAATTAAAACATCAATGAAAATAATTTTTATCCATATAAGAATCAAGGGAAATTAAGAAATGAATTGAAATAATGGAATCCAAGAAGAATGGTTCTATGTTAAAATGTTGAATAAACATGATCATGACATGATTCATCAAAAAAATTATTACAAATTCCCTAAGGAAATTTATCGTAGACATGTTTTCGTAATTTAAATATAGGGCATGAACAGAATTAAGTGAGAATTAAAAGGTAAATAAAGTTAAAATAAATATAAATTATTCCTTCTCAAGTCAAAGTCTATCTTCCACTACATGATCTCTAATTTTATCTTACAAATAAGTTCCAGATGATCCTCCACAATAAATCTCTAACTAACATATATAAGGCCTTATGTTAGCATTATAGATGATCTCCTTCAGAATTTCGCACTCAAATTATTAAGGTCCATCAAACAGTGTATTCATTCTTAAATTTGTTTTATATTATATTAATAAATTTCACAAATAACATTATTTCATAGACTATAGGAATTAAATAATAATTAGTCCTAGTATCAAAAACATTTCTATTTAAAACATCAGTCACCTATAAATCAAAAATCAAAACCCATATTAAATAATACATTCCCACATGTGGGTTCTCTTCAAAACAAATTATGAATAATATCGATCCATTTATACTTCGTTTCAATTTCAATAAATAAATTAAAGAATCTTCCCAATATTTTAACATTTAATAAAAGCACGGTAAACCCTAATGTAGATCTCATTAAGAAAATTAATCACATGCATATTGATTTCCCTTTAGTCGAACCTATACCAAAATGTGTTACCATTATATTAGAATGAATTCATATAAAACATATATGTGAAGCGTAATTGTCCAAGATGATGCTCTAGGAAATACCTAAAGGAATAATAAAACCAAAAAGACCTAAAAAAGCATCTCATTCATATTGAATCACTACGATGTTACATCAGGAAGACGAAGAGCTCATACAACAATTCCAATAAGAAACATTAGTAAGACACAGATATCAAACGTCATTTCAACTTGTTAATTTCTATTTCCAATTAAAAGTATAGCTAATTATGAATCATCTACACAAAGAAACATTTCACAATCATTGATCTCACAAATAATCTTGTATCTGCCGATGAACTCAAATCTATATCATCTGAGTGAGTGGAGATCTCATTGATGTGTTTTGTTTTAAATGTGGATGCATTATAGAATTAAACTAAACTAGTAGTGCACACCATATGATATTCTATCAACCATAGTAATGGGTAAAACCCCATTAATCCTATAAATCGAAACCCATTTTCACAATCATCCCCTAAAAATGAAACAAAATTCAGGAAAACCATCACATAGGATATAATGGTAAAAATTACACCCCCCCAATCAATAATGAAGTCTCTTCTTCTTAAATATGAAAACAACTGAGTCATCCAATCTCATAATCAATAGATCAAAGTTTTAATACATCAGAGATATGTGTAAAAACATCCAATGCCTCATATTATAGTAAGAAAATATTGGCCACTGGTCATATTTGAAACCCAATTTTTAGGGTTTGTAGCTTGATTAATCAACTGCATACATTGGTCTCTATCTCATTGAATTTATTATTCACATTATTTAATCATCACATGACACTAATTTTCATCTATAACTAGTTTCAATAGTCTAGTGAGCCCAGAACATCCTACACATCCAAGTGTTGTTTATCTAACATACGCCCATAATATCATTTTTGGTGAATACGAACCAGGATCCTATATTAAAAAATTCATCATGTAGTTGAAATATAGTGTCTAACTAGTGGTAATTTCCTATGATAATCCCTAATTTTTGAATTAATCTAGTGATGTGTGATGTTGTAGAGTCTAGGATGAAGGAACCATCAATAGAGGACCCACATACAAATTTTCATCTGAACAAATATCAACCATTACTCTCATATATTAAAACCCTAGTGGTCTTTGGTTATACAAAATAAATTCAACTCAATGACTTTATTTGTGATCAATCTTGGGAACCTCAATCCTCTCAAATATCCATAATCACTTCAAATTACAATAAACTATGTGAGGATTTTATTCATATATTGATATTATTTATCTTGGGAATGGTAAAATTATATATTCAGGGGTAGTTTATCAGACAGTGTAGTAGAAGAAGTATTGGAAAATGAGTGTAATGTCATGGGGTAGAAACGAAATCATAAAGATCAACACTGGAAGGTAAGATATCATAATAATGATAGTTGGGACTATAAAGGTAGTAAATTTTAATACTGATAATAGAGACTCCATGGTATAAAATTGATCTAAATTTAGTAAATATAGTACTAGAAACTTCATGGTTGAAAAAATAAAATAATAAAAATATATATTAAAAAAAATATTAAATAAAATATTAAAACATTTCAAACCAATAATTTAAAATTATTAACAATTTCAATTATTTTTAAAATATAATTATTTCAAGTTATAAAAATTATAAATAAATCCAATAATAGTTAAATGAAAATAATAATTAAATTAAATTATTTTTTAATTAAAAATAAATTGCTAGCACATAAATACATTTTAAAGCAAAATAATTTAGAATTAAAAAAATAGAATAAAATTAAAAATAAAAAGAAGAAAACATTAAAGAATAATTACAATATGCATTTAAATAATTTATTTCATATTTAATTAACTAAAACATGTATATATTATATTAACATATCATAATATAAAAAACATTCCAATAAATATTATAAAAAAATAAATAAAATACATGTTTCTAAGGAAAGAAAATTGATAAATTAAAAAATAAAACAAAAAAATTAATCATAAAATTAATTATTAGTTTATTTAATTTTACTACAATAATTTAATCACAAACCATTATCATCCAATTTAATATCATAATTATCTATAAATCACTAAAAAATAATAAAAATGATGTTGAAATTTTCCTCAAAAAATATCCATATCAATTCATTTAACATAAGATATATATTTATATAAAAAAGTTTATATTGATACATTTATGGGACTAATTGGGCATTTATAGGCAATATTTAATTTTCTAATGTATTTGAATTTTTTTACTACCTCTAGATTTATCTTTGTCTTCTATATTATCCCAATTTTTATGATGATATTTGATATAATGGGAACCATGGGAGAGATATTCGTTTTAGTGATGAAATTGTAAGTATATCCTTCGAATTGATGCTAAATTATTTAAGGGTTCTTATTGAAGGAACCTAAGAGCCACAACTAGGTTTTGTAATAGTATATCTAACTATTGTAAAACTGATACCATATTAATGAACACATGGGTTCCCATAATACATTGATTGATTGGTAACATAATGGTTGTTACTAATTCATGGGATATCCTTAGTATGGGATATCATATCATAATACAAATTATGTTATGGGTTTCCTAGTTTACTATAATCTCTTAATTCTTGTATAGTATTCATGATTAGTGTGTGGCCTATTTAGTTCTTGTAGGAGTTCAATTCTGAGTTACCTTTAAAATGTATTTAGGAGATAGTCCTCATGATGTTTTGATTGACAGTTAATTCTAGTTTCAAAGGATATAGTCCCAATGTTGTGATGATCATTGATGTGGATCATGATATGAGATTAAGAAGTGAGAAGGTTCACTTCATACAATTATGTATAGAAGGAGATAGGTAACATATGATGTGATATTTTATTAAGCAAGAATGAGGCTTGGAGTTGTGGCATAAAGCATGTTTTTAAATATTGTGACATAAGGAACCACATAGTCAAGATACGAGAATATTGGAGGTGTTATTTTGGATGAACAAAGAGTTATAGATTTTGCTCTAGGAAAATATATAATTTTATTTTAGTTCATCTTTGTTAATTGATATCCTAGTTGATTTTATAAACTCTATTGTTATTCACTCTTAAGTAAACATTTAGACATTTTTCAATGACATATGAATGTCTATGAGTAGTGGATTAAGGTTTTAAGAAGGTGTTTCTAGCTTTATATGATATAAGAGTCTCACATTCCCTTTTTTCGACCAATGGTAAGACTATGTCCCTGAAACATACTATTTGATGATGTTTTTGATACATAATCTATGGGATCAGTGAGATGTTATACGAATATAAAATAAAGGATAATCATACATCCATAGGGGTGTATTATTATATAGTTGGAGCCATTCCATATGATGAATTATGATATATTGGAAATAGTTGTAAAATCATTGATTTTAGCTCATAAAATATCTTTTGTGGGGAGTGATGGCATGAGATATGGTAGAGCATCAGTACCCAAATTTATATTTCATATGATATGTCCTCATTAATTTTTTGAAAAGAATTTATTATGAAATTATTATTAAAAATAAATTTACTGACCTTGGTCCTCTTTTTTAAAACCTTTTATTTTTCATATTTAATTTTTAGAATTTATTTTTTGACCTTCATTAATTATCTATAGTTTTATTTATTGATATTTTCATTGTTTCTAACAATTTTTTTTTTGTTATTATTATGTATTGAAAATAGAGTTTTATTAGATGGGACTCTAATGAGAGTGTCATTTTTTATATGGTGAGACCCATTTATAATGACCTCTAATGATATGACCATGAATTTTTTGAATAACATATATAGTTATGAAGTTATATGTTTCAATAATTGTAATTAATTTGGACCTATCTAGAGTTGGGTAGTAATTATATTTTTTTGTCTTTGACTGTGTGTGTCTTCTATCTTTGATTGACTATTAGGATGTGTAGGTAATGGTTTTGTATGGATAAGTTACACTTATCACACACCTACACATAAAGAACATATACATACTTCCACTTTATCCCAGTTACATAGTGTTCTAGTGCAGAGGGGGGATGCTAATTTGTGATTGGATTAATCCCAATCCAAATACACTATAATTGTTTTATGTATGTATGGAGACAATTAATTTTTTCTTTTATACATTGGTATATTATTGGAAATGGATTCAAGTAGTGATATGATAATTATATCATATGATTTTGATTCATAAATATATATACATGTAGGTTTGGTGTGATACTATTGTATGTCTAATTTTTATTTAACCAACCTATGTATTAGATACTGTACTGGTTTTCTATTACATTTATTTATGATTTTATATATATTTCACTATTTCAATTCTATTATATTCTTTTATTTATATCAATTTTTTATCTTTCATAATATAGATAGTGGGGCACTCTCTTGATCCTTATTTTGTTCTATAGAATATTGGTATACACACTGTATGAAAGGGGTATTCTAAAATTTCAATATATTTTTATATAACCCTAATACATATATGATATAGAATAGTATCCCAATAATTTTTTAATTTTTTCAAGAATATTTTAATTTAAAAATAGTCATGTATGCGGCTATATGGTGATGTGGGTCTATTATTGTTTAGGTAAAACTATTTTGGGAATTAAAATTTGGTATTGAAAAATATTTTTGGTTTGGAAAGAGTTAGTTAGAGGTAGTTAAAGGGTGATAAGGATTCATTAGTCGCTCATGTGAAAACCTTTAGGGAATATCTTTGGTTATAATCCCAATTGTTAGTGGTTTTCCAATATTAGCAGTAAGAATTTTAGATTGAGTGATGTCTTAGTTTTGGATTTTCAATATGGGTAAGACTCATAATGTAAAATAGGGATTTTTTAATAGCCATTTTCATTGTCAAATTTTTATGAAAGTAGTATGAATATGAAATGATACATGTTACTAAAAAAATTATACTTGAAAACATAATTCACAACATCCATTAATATTTTATTTTATGTAAATATAATATTTTTATATTTTTTTCAAAACAATTATAAGGGGAAACTATATTATTATCAATCATAGGGGTTCCCTGTTGATTTGATTGATTAAAAATTATAAAATAAGTCCAATAAAGTTAGTTTATTCTATTGGAACTCCTAGCATATTCATATTATTATTAAATAATTTTAGGATAAACAATCCTTAAATTATCACTAAAACATAGAATTTTAGTGTCTTGGGATAGTTGTGTTTAAATAATTTAAACATACATATAACATTAAAAATTATTTAATCTATATGTATAGTCCACCTATAAAAATTAATAATATTATTTATATATATATATATAATGTCCATGAGAAATATTTTAATTAAATTTGGAACTGGAATCCTATAAAGGGGTGGTATAATATGGGGAAAATGAGACATGAATCAGTATGATTACATGGGTGAGAATAATAATAATAATCAAATATTAAATATAAGATTATAATAATAAGAATATGTTGATTATGTAAAACAATTTGTAACCGTAATGAAAATGAAACATCATAAACATAATTCAATTCATGATTCGAAGACATCATCACAACATGGACATGGCTTACAAAATCATATTAATGTGTCATATTAAAGAAAAATCCAGTGAATCATTACTGAAGATAATTATCCTAGGAGATATAATACCTTTTCAAATTAATTAAAGGGAAATATAATTCCAACCCTATCCATGACATCATAATAAGATCATAATGATTGGTTATATATGGATATAATACATAGATCAAACATAAAAAATAGTTCTCTAATGAGAAAAATAATGGATTTTATAAGAATTTTGTAAATCATGTTTCCATAGATAAACATTAATATATACAAAAGAATAATGTAAAAAATTATTTTCTTCATTCATGGGTTTGATAGAAAAAAATAATGATTATAGGTGCTGGATAGGCAAATAAAAAACATTAGAATAATCTATGAGAGGATAAGATTGTAATATATTTTTCAAAATCATTGGAGGTCTCAATAAGTCAATATAAGAAAATAAAACAAACATATACCTTAACATATAATCATTAAATTTAAATTAAATAAATTTAAATTTTATTTAGAGAGGTTTTATATGAATTTTTTTGATGATCAAGAGGGGGAGGGAAAGTGAGTGAGGATACATTCTAACAAAAGGGAATGGTTGTTAATCCCATTAACTTTTGTCTTAGTTTTAATCACATTTAAATATTATATGTATACAAATTATTTTTATTAGTATATTGATATAAATATATATATGTATATATGATTCATTTATATTAATACAATTTAATTATAAAAAATGGAATTTTTTAGTTGATTTTTATTAGTAATTTAATGACTTGATGCCATGTTTGTTTGAATTGTCATGTTTTAATTTCAATTCCATGTTTTTGATTAAATTTTATTTATTAACTACTGAAACAAAATAAAATGGTCTAAAATACAGTATATATATAATATTAAAAATTAATACCTGACATATTCTAACTAGAAATTAATGAATAAAAATTTAATGATTTGATAATGTCCACATAAGTAGGTAAAATGACTAATATCAGTAATATTTTAAAAGACATATATATATCTTGGTATTTGTGTTTGTAAAAAAATATTTTAATCCTTATAATTTATAATAATAAATTATATATTGGTTAATCAAGGAATCTATAAAAAATAATTAATTAAAGAACTGAAAACATTATCATAGTTGGGTTAACTTACCATTAAGGAGACTTTTCAAATAGAATGAATCTTATCACATAAATATTAAAAATATTTTATAACACCTATTTAGTATAATAACATAATTTAATTCATGTTTATATATTATTTAGTTAATTTATAGATGATTTATTTATAATTCATAATTTTAAGAGATTAATGAAATTGAGAGTTGATGTTTCTGTTAGATTTAATTTAAACAAAATTTTATGTTTCTAACCCCATAATTATGTGTTAGAGTTCCATCTTAAAGAATTAGTAAAAATTTTAGTTGTTAAGAAGATTTTAATATTGTTTTTTGTTGGATAAAGTTTATTACACAACACTATAGATGACACTTTTACATGATTCATGTAAGATTATGGTTTTTTGGTTGGATGAATGCTTATGATCTCATAGGATTAAAAAAATTTGATTCATTAAATGGTTATTAGATGAATTATGATACCACAATGCAATGAGTTTTATATAAGAATAATCTAATACTTTTTTTAATAATCCTTGTCAATGTAGATGTAATAAAATTTGGCTAATAATAACTGTGGAAAAATCATGATGAAATGATATGTTTCATGTCATAATTGTGATATGTAATATTAAACTATTCAAAATGTATGTAATGTGGGAGGTGTTTCATATTACAAAATCTATGCCTTGGAATATCAGTGTTTCTCTATCGGTTGATGAATGGAAAATCACATCTCAAAGGGTAACACTACTTCGTGATGTATTTGGAACATGTATCTTGGGATATACCTATATGATTAAGTATAACCAATGAATATAGGGTTTATTAATAGATATTTAATAAAATATTTTTTACTAGTTATGTTACCACATTATGTTTTATGGTCTCATGGTTTTGAATATTTATAAATAATGGGATTATTTATTTTAGTGATGGACACACCAAAATAGGTATGAGTAAATTAATATTTTTAAAATTAAAAATATTTATCTTTTGGAAACATCAGTTTATATAAATCTAATTATTTTGACAAGATATTTTTAGAAGATTTTGGAGACCCAATTTTTCATAACCTGTATTGGATTGACTTAGACAAATTTTTTGTAATTATTTTAAAATTGGATATCTAAGATCCTTTCATTGGGTAATGTTTTCAAATGTAATTTTCAAAACATAATAGATGATCTGTGAGGATATTTTGTACCAAATATTTTTTAACATTATGAAAGGATTTAGTTTTGTATTATTTTGATTATTAATGTAGTGACATGAGGCTTGATGACATTGAATCAAATTTGAAGACTATTTATGGACATATTTTCATTTGTTTTGTCCTTGTTATTTGATGAATTAAAATGATGACATGAAAGGTAATTTTTCCTCAATATAGAAAAGAATATTTTATTAGAGGAAACAATAGATATTTATATCAATATATTTATAGGGTGGTTGTCGTTATGGTAGGGAAGGATGAAATAATGAATGTTAATATATTAGGAGGGTAAATAATTTCGGGAAGATATATAATATGAAATGTCGAATTATCCCTCATTTTAAGTTTTTTTAAAAGATACAGAAGATGTTATACGTTTATGATTTATTTATGATCACCAAGTAAATTTGATCTATATTCATTGTAGTTTAATTACATTCTTGTAAATAGAAATAGTTTTATGAATATCAATTAGAACCTATCTACACATGGTGTATCAATAATGATGGTGATATTGTTCTTGTCTAAGAATGAATTATATTGTATTTTTCTATCTTTCACATTGACTAAAGAGAGTAGACTGAGATATTGACCTTTGGGAGGTAGTGAAACATACATAAATAATGTAAAGGGAAAACCCCGGGTTTGGAGTAAAATTTTATAAACATAATAGGAAACATATATTTTAGTTGATTTTGGTGTGTTGAGATATTTTTGTTATATGGTCAATAGTATCACACCATATGAGTGAGTAATTAAATTAATCCTTTTTCTATACATGATTTAATAACATTTATAATTTTAAAAAATATTTTTTTTACTAAAAAACCATTGACCAAATTGGAATATGTAAAATATTTAGGTAGCACAAATTGTGTGATCTTTAAAAAAATATTATATTAATGACCCAACTAAAAATGATGATAAAATAATTAATGGTGGTGAGATTTTTACAATATGGTTGTATAAATAGAAAAAATATCTTACATTGTTCTAGACCCCCTCTTGTGGCTTCTATCACTAAGGCTCCTCATGAATGCAACAAGAGTTATGAATGTGACAACTCTTATTATTAGGTCTATTTTATACTAAATTAATATAATTTTCTCTTGGAGATTGTAATAATTGTATGAGACTATGATCTTGAAAAATTTTATTAACATAAAGAAGGTAAAAGTGGCGGAAACACACCAAGGAAATTATATATAACTGATAATAATTTTGTGATATAATTATTCATATTGAAATTCCATTATCATTTGAAATGAATGTATGAATGTTTTATATTGAAAAAATATATAATTCATTCAATGAAGATATGTGATTATCTGAATAAAGTGATATTTTTAATGATGTTGGATCTAATGATGATAATTAGAAATCAATTTATCCAGATTTGGAATAAATCCACTTATTTTAGTTTCATTATACAATACTACAATAAGAGTTCCTAATGTTCTGATAGGAGAATGAGGACCACATGATATTTGTTGGAAAATTAAATATTGAAGTTGAAAAGTTACATTTACTGGTTAAAAATCACATTAGTTGTATAAAAAAATATGATAGATTAGAAATTGAAATGGAAATTATTTTTTTATATTTATTAAAATATGTAGTTAATTTAATTTACTTCTAAGGTTAAGGGTCCAAATGAAGAAGTAGATCCAAACATGAAGGACATGTTAGGTGATTTTTCGACACATGTAGAAATTTTTTTTTAAGATAATAAATGGTGGAAAAAGAGAAGGTTGGTATAAAGGATTCAATTTTATGGATGCAAAAAAAGCTGATGGAAAATGTTTAATAATTAGAAGATCATACCCTTCAATTGGGATGTAAAATGTCTATGTGAAATATAATCAAATATTAAAAGAATTTTTATCTTGATGAAATAATAAAAAATATCTAGATACATAGGTGAGATTTTTTCTTGAATATAATACAGGATGAACTATAAATGAAATTTTTAAGTCAATTGAAAATCACTTAAATAATTTTTTATTTTTTTTACATCAATATTTGATAATGATATGAAGAGATTGTATTCTAAATTGGAGCTGAAGGATAAAAGATCTATGATAATCAAAGGTTATATTCTATAGGAAAATATGATATTGGATTTTATGGGTCTTATCATATAACATCCACTTACCATATTGTTGTTATTTCTTGACTCTTGTTTTGAACCCCCTATGTCATGAACCAACCCAGGTCGACCCTGAACCGATCACCCAAGCCAGTCCGTGATAGGACCCAAGAGACATTCCCGATCCTCCTGGGATAGAGATAAGTGACAGGGCATCAACAGAGAGTAGGTGGGAATGATTTTTCCCATTGAAAAGAAATAAATCAGCAGAATGAAATAGAACAACACAAAGTAAATTAATGACACTGAAAATAAAGAACGACCAACAAAACATACTAACCTGGCCACAACTAAAAACACCTCATGACCTCGAATATCACCCTCCAAACCATAGCCAAGTCTCTCCCATAGTGATCAAGATTGACTCAAACCTAAAACAAAACTAAAAACCGGAAAATACTATATGCGTGAGTATTAAAACTCAGTATGCATGCCTAACAAACTATTCCCGATGAACTACCGTTAAATAATGAATTTACTAATTCCATGTTTGAACAAAATTATATAAAATCTGGGTTTACACGCACACACTTTCATTTGTAAAACAATTAATAGTTAATTGCCCTTTTTAATTTAAAAACAAGTTTAATATTTGAAAGAAACAGGTGCATTGCATTTTAAAACATTTTTATGAAAAAATTATAAATCCAAATATTAGTTGTTCATTGAAACAAAAACCACACACAACACACACTAAGGGAAATGCAAAATAAGTGGCACACATGGGCTATCAAAAAAACTAAACCTCTCAATCTTCTTCCACAAAAAAATAAACACTAAAGAAAACATGGGTCAAACCTAGGAGCTCATGAACAATCCAGAACGTACCATACATGTGACTCATACTAAAGGCATTCTTACTCATGATGAAGTCATAATGTACTAATGCACAGTGTTTCCATACATGCCCTAACTGAGGGGCCCAATCCCCTAGCAGAGTATAATTTGTAGTAAGGGCCACTAGCTAGTGTGTAATCTAAACTAGTGCAACAATCGTTCTCAGAAGAATCACTTACTATTCCAGCTTCCCAGGTCAACACATGTAATAAAAATGAAAGGGGTGATTCAAAAAAGTCAATAAAGTAGCACAAACATCACACACAACTCATGCAGTCAACATACACCAAATATCCCCACTGATTCACCTCGAAGGGTGTTTTCGAAAATAATTTATTTTATTAAAGTACCAAATGAGACTTCACCAATTTTAAAGAAAATCCCCATTTCTCAAGAGAACCAAAACACTTGATCAGCCTTCAAAATAAATAATTTATCAATAAACCAGAACAACATTTGAAATTCTATAAATTATGTTTAATGTATAAACGGGCATACATTCACTACTAGGTTTCCTTTCATCAAGAAAATATTTCAAGTGTCATGTATAAAATAAATGGATCTTTTTATGTGAAAACATCATTTGAAAAATTAATTATCTCATATAATTTCACATTTATTAAAATTAATATAATATCAAGAAATTAGTAAATTCTGAATTTAAAGGTGACTGTATTGGGGGACCTACCTCGGCTCGCTGTCCAAACAAAAAGGTGTTTCACGCCTCGCACAGGCGCACAATCATGAGCAAGTCGACGACCGCAGTATCAATGGTTTTCCTAACCGACATGCGCTAAAACAAATGAACAATGACTAAAATTGCACAAACACAGACTTAAAACAATCCAAACGAACAAAAAACCTGAAAGAACCACCTCGACATGTTTTCAAAACACAACTCACACCTTCACCTCTATTTACTAAACCCCTTTAAAATCCACAAAGTGTTTACAAACACCAAAAAATGCCAAAATAACTCAGTAACAACATTAAAGAACCAATATAACATTTTAAGAAAACACTTAGAGTGCACAACATGAAAAACGTACATGACATGATGAGATAAACATTTAAAAACATGTGTTCTTAAACACATTTTCAAAACTAGGCTCGCATCACCCATATTATTTAATAAATCATTTAAAAATTTATAAAACAATTTGGAAAGTTATATCATGGATTTAAGCTCATTTAACCAACCCAAGAAACATTTAATAAATTATAAAAACATTAAAATATGAGAAAGGGATAGAGGGGATAATAAGACATTTTCATGAAAAACCTATCAAATTCAGACCACAAGCATAAATAAAATTATTGTGCACACAACATCAATTCAAACAAACAGGGTACAAAATATCAAATGAAACTAAATTATTTTAAAAACTATAGTCTCACCAATTTAATTAAACAAATCACATTCTAAAGATATTATTTAATACTTATTCAAGGACATTGAAAAGGAATCGTACCAAACTCCAAAGAAAAATGAAAAGGAATGCCCAAGACTGGCGCACAATTTCATTTTCACTTCACCCACGGGCTTCAAAAGCTCAAATAAACCCTGCACAAACAAAATTGAACCCGATAAGGACCAATGAACTACAAAAATAATAGATAAGGCTCAAAACATATAATGACTCATTTTTTGAATGCATGAAACCAAACAATAGGAAGAAAAACCTCACATAGAATGTTGGTGATGTACTGACATAGTCTGAATCCCTCACTTTAGGTGGATAACACTAGAACCCACCGAAAAGGGGGTATCGAGATTCTATTACCACTCAAGGAAGAGGAAACTACTACTGGAAGAGGGTTGCGAAAGTGAGGTAGCAAACCGGAGAGGCCATGCCAGAAAATAGGCCATTAGGGGTGGAATGCCACCAGTAGGGGGGAAATGCCACCAGCAGGGGTGGCTCTAGCTAGAGAGGGAGGTGGAAGTTGTGGCGGCAGGGCAGGGGGTTGCGCTGGTGAGGTGAGTTTAGATGAAGGGTGATGCCGATAGTGGAAATCACTGAAGGTGGTTCCAGCAAAACAGGGGGGTTGCACCGGCGAGTTGAGGCCGGCTTGAGGGTTTTGGGTGGTTGTAAGGGAGAAAGGCGTTGTAGGTTCGAGCGAGGAGTTTGATGTAGGTAGGGGAGGATCTGGGGTCTTTCATAGAAGGCAGTAGGATGAGGATTGTGTCGTGAGGTCGGCCAGGGCATGAGGTGAGAGTGGCGACCTGGGGAGTAGTTGGCTTGTACGGTGTCCTGGAGAGAAGGCATGGTGGAGGGGCATGGGAGGCATGCTGGTGTCAAGTGGTGGAGGTTGGTAGTGGGAAGAGGGAGAATAGAGAGAGGGAACCTATGGGCTGGGTGGATGGAGCGCATCAGGAGGCTGGTGTGCTGGCGCACTGAAAGGAGAAGGATGGTTCCCTAGGGGGCGCTACATCACTGCAATAGGTAGAAGGAGAGTACAATGTGTGGGTAGAGGAAGAGATAATATAATAAAGAGGGAGAGAAAAGTGGCAGCTAGGGTTAGAGGGAAAAAAATAAAAAAAAACAAAAGATAATAATAATAGTAATAATATTTAAATCAATAATAATAATAATATTGCAACTCTAATAACAAACGTGAAATGATAAAATAATAATAATAATAATAACAATAATAATATTATTATTATTAACCACAATAATTCTTTAATAGTTATAATAACCTTAAATTGACTTTTTAAAAATAATAACAATAATAATTCCATAATTAGAATAACAATAATAACAATGAATACTTATTAATTAAAATACTAATATGAACCTTAATAATTATACTGATAAAAATATAATTAATAAGAATAAAAATCTCAGTTTAATATTAATAAAAAAACCATTAACATTTATAAAATTTTAAATAACACAATAAATAAGAAAATTTTCACATTTTAATTTTCCAAAGGCAGGCAGATCATGTCGTTGCTTGGGAAAATCCACGTGGGGTTTTCAAAACGCACTCTTCAAGTGCACCCGGTGACGTCAACTAAAAAAATGTGTGATTTTTAACCAAACATAAAAATCTTTTTAGGGTTTCAACCCAAACCTCAAAAAAAATTACATCCAAATATAATATTAAAATAAAAAAATAGATAGATCGGGGTGTGACAATTCTCCCCACCATAATGCTTTCTGCCCTCGAAAATCCACAAAGGGATCTAGACCCAAAGATAAAACTTATCAATTGTCACCCACCTATAGAAGTTTAAGTGCCTCTAGTTGATCGATCCAAACAAACACTAAAAACCCATGGAACACAACTCATCCTTAAAACACCGTCACCATAACCATCACCAAATAGAACTAAAACCATATATTTCAACCAATGGTAGAATGATCTTAAACCACCTATGACACTTATTCTTATAATCCAAGTCCAACGAAACTGTTGGGTGTACTCCAATATCAACGTTAACTCAAGAGGAGGAACTCAGGATTAGGTGGTTCTACATGAGACCACCTACCACCAAACTATATATGAAAATAAACTCTGATACTGAAATAGGGAGCTCCAAATGGACTCCCCACCATAAATATCATTCTAAATCTAAATTACATCACATGTAAATTTCCAAGACCCGTTGTTGGTCTCCCCACCCTAAGAACTGACGAGATTATCCAAACATGAATTCTTTCTGCACGAACCATAAACCCCCACCACAAGGGGGGAATAAGGGAAGGGGATAACTGATAGAGAATCAAAACAATCATCATATCACCCTCAACAAAATCGTACCCTCAGAAGAATGAAAATCGTGCACATTAAATACAAGGGTTAAACGAAGGCCCTTCTTCACCACTGGGGTTATCCTGAATATGTGCTAGCTTTACTCCGGGACCTATGGCTGGAGCACTAATGATTGAAGGATCACCTTCCTCGCAATTAGGCTTTTGAAATTCCCAATCATAACACACAAACTAGAATTTCACCAAACACACTTCCAATAAAACAACAGTTTCAAAGAATTTCGACGAAAACCATTCTTACAAATGAAAGAAACACCATAGAATGCTAAAAGAGACGAACACTAAATCCAAGTAATAGTACAAAAAGAAAAACTCCAAAATGATTACAAAACATCACCCTACTCCAGTTTAAGGGTTGAGGTGACTTTTGATGATCTAGGTTTGTCTTCATCGTGCTTCATGGAAACACCTCGACAGAATCACTACAAGTGACCCAGACGTCCACAGGTGTTGCAGGATCTCATAGATGCTGGGAACATTGGCCTCTTGTGACCCTACCTACCACACTGGTGAAAGGTCATAGCATTTTGTAGTGAGGAAGATGACTGAAGGTCTGAAGGCCTCTTTATTCCTCTACTAGTTCCACTATCATTAGGTCACTTCCCATTCTTCTTATCACCATCCTTTGTAAAACTTCCAATGGTCGTAGGAGGATTCAACACCAAACGTCATCCTGCTGACTCACCTTCAGTGAGGAAGGATTTTCTCACCACGTCAAGGAAGGTGATTAAGTTGAACTCTTCCACCTTCGACTGCAGCTCAGGAAGTAGTCTGAGCTCAAAATGTCAAGCTTTCATGGGTTCATTTCCATCATACTCTTGTCCATAAGGATAAAATTCTAGGAAACGATGAAATAATTCCAACAATGATCCAACACCTTGCTGAAGACCTCACCACTCCAACCTCTTCCTCGCCTTTTTCACCTCAGATAAGTATTATTGGATAAATGACGACTTGAAGAAAACCCAAGTAAGATCTTTCCAAGGCTTGTTTTGAGACATAGACTTCCACCATTTCCAGGTTCGACCATCAAGAATAAAGGTAGCCAACTTCACCTTTAATGACTCAGGCAACCCAATGAAACTGAAGTTCCTCTCAATCTTCTGCAACCACTCCTCCACCACAAAAAGATATTCATTACCAAAAAATAGTGGAGAGATCAACTTCTAGAACTCGAGGACGTAATCTATGGGCTGATCAACTAGAGGATTCTCTAATGATGCACCACCTGAAGATGAACCTTGGGCATCCATCGAACCGTCGTGGGGGTGAGCACTACGGGACAAGGAAACAAAGAACATAAAAAAAACATGGTCATTACTATTACAATTTTATATTTTCACAATTTCCTTAATAAAACCATGTAGAACAGTTCTTAAAAGTAAAGAAGACCCAAAAACCACAAGGAAAAGTAATGTTGATGGGTGACTTGAACATATGGTTGGTAGCCATATGCTAGTCACGCCACCATCACAACGAGAACTCTAGGGTAATGTCCCCATCTACACATGGTTTTCCAGACCATTTGAGCTCACGTAGGTCACATTCCTGGATTCCATTTCATTTTCCTACATAAAAAAATTCAAAAGAGTCCAAAGACACCAACAACCTGAACATCCCATGGTTACTCGAGGCTCGGAATGAGAAAGGGTTCATGAAGTCCTTCTAGTCTGTCTTCCTTGAGTCCTGACAATTCTACTCTTTCTACCACGACAACCCCAAATAATGATGGGTGCTCTAAGTGACAAGGTTATCTCAAGAGTCGACCCCCTCAGATACCATTTCGTCTTGAACCAACCCAGGTCGACCCTGAACTGATCATCTGGTCTGGTCCGCGACATTACCTGAGAGTCGTTCCTGATCCTCTCGGGCTGTCAACAAGCACCAGGGCATCAACAGAGAGAAAGTGGGAAAAAATTTGCCCAGTGAAAACAAATAAAGCTGTGAAAAAAATAGAACAACACAATGTAAATAAATGACACTAAAATGAAAGAACGACCAACAAAACATACTAACCTGACCACAACCAAAAACTCCTCATGACCTCGAGTGTCACTCTCCAAACCACAACCAAGTCTCAACCATGGTAAAGAAGCTCGGGTCAAACCTGCAACAACACTAAAAATGGGAAAAAACTATATGTGTGAGTATTAAAACTCAGTAGGCGCACCCAACAAACTATTCCCAATGCACATCATTTTAATAAAGAACTTACTAATTCCGGGTTAGAACTAAATTATATAATATCTAGGTTTCCACACACACACTTTCATTTCTAAAACATGTAATAGTCCATTGCCCTTTTTAATTTAAAAACATGTTTAATGATTGAATGAAACAGGTGCATTTCATTTAAAAAAATTATGATCAATTTAAAAATCCAAATTATAGTTGTTGGTCAAAAGGAAAACCACACACAACACACACAAAACACTAAGGGAAATGGAAAACAAGTGGAACATAGGGGCCATAAACTAAACTAGACCTATCAATCATCTTCCACATACAAATAAACACTGATGAAAACATGGGTCGAACCTAGGAGCTCATGAGAAATCTAGAACATACCATACATGTGACTTATCTTGAAGTCATGCCTACTCTCAATGACATCATAATGCCCAAACGCTCGGTGTTTCCCTACATTTCCTAACTGAGGGCCACAATCCCCTAGATGATTATAATCTGTACTAAGTTCCACTAGCTTGTGCATAATATAAACTAGTGCAATAATCATGCACAGAATATTCACTTACTATGCCAGGTTCCTATGTCAACACATGTAATAAAAATGAATGAGGTGAGTCAACAAATTCAATCATGTAGCACAAACTTCACACACAACTTATGCAGTCAACGTACACCAAAGATCACCACGGAGTCACCCCAAATAGATTTTTCCAATATAAAATATTTAATTAAAGTTCCAAATGGGCCTTCGCTAATTTTAAAGAAAATCCTCATTTATCGAGATAACTAAAACACTGGTTCATGCTTCAAAAGAAATAATTTTTCAATAAATTAGAACTACATTTGAAATTCTATGAATTATGTTTAAAGTCCAAATGGGCATTCTTTTACTAATGGGTGTCTATTCATTAAGAAAATATTTCATGGGTCGTGTATAAAATAACTGGCTATTTTTACCCCAAATAATCATTTGAAAGTTAAATATCTTGTATAATTTCACATTTATTAAAATTAATAAAATATCAAGAAATTGATAATTTCTGAATTTAAAGGCGAGTGCAGTGTGGGACCAACCTCAGCTCATAGTCCATACATAAATGGGTTTCATGCCTTGCACAGGCGCACAAACACGTGCAAGTCGACAACCGCAGAATCGTGGGTTTTCCTCACTGACATGCACTGCAACAAATGCACAATGACTAAAATTACACAAACACGGACTTAAAAAAATCCAAAAAACTAACATTATGAAAGAACCACCTCTACATGTTTTTAATACACAACGTTCACCTTCAAAACTATTTACTAAACCCCTTTAAAACCCACAAAGTGTTTACAAAAACCACACAATGCCAAAATAACTCACTAATCACATTAAAGAATCAACAGACCATTTTTTGAAAACACTTAGAGTGAAAAACATGACAAAATCCTACGGCATTATGAAATTAACATTTAAAAACATGTGAACCTAAACACATTTTCAAAAACAAGCTCGTAGCTCCCATATTATTTAATAAATCATATAAAAATTTATAAAACAATTTTGAAATGTATATCGCGGCTTTAAACACATGAAACCAAAACAAACATCATTTAATAAATTATAAAAACATTAAACTATGAGAAAGGGATAGTGGGAATAATTAGACATTTTCATGAAAAACCATTCATATTCAGACCACAACTATAAAAAAATAAATGTGCACACCACATCAATTCACATAAACAGGGTGCAAAATATCAAACTAAGCTAAATTATTTTAAAAATTCAAGTCGCACCAATTTAATTAAACAAAGTCCTTACTAAAGAGATTATTTAATACTAAATCGTAGACAGTGAAAAGGGACCATAATAAAACTCCAAAGAAAATTGAAAACGAATGCATGAGACTGGTGGGAAATTTCATTCTCACTTCACCCTCGGGATTCAAAAGCTTAAATAAACCATATGCAAAAAATATTGAACCTAATAAGGACCAATGCACTACAAAAATAAGATATCAAGCTCAAAACATATAGCAACTCTTTTTTGAATGCATGAAACCAAACAATAGGAAGAAACTCTTCACATAGCAAGGTATTGATATCCTGACATCGTCTGAAGCCCTCGCCTTAAGCGGCGAACACCGAAACCCACCCAAAAGGGGGTCTCGAGATTCGAGTCACGCACATGGAAGAGTAAACTAATGCCGGAAGAGTGTCATGATAGTGATATAGAAAACTAGAGAGGACATGCCAGAAAATAGGCCGGTACGGGGAAATGCCGACGACAGGGGAGACTCCGACTGGAGAGGGAGGTGGAAATTGCACCGGCCGGAGAGTGGGGTTGCGCCGGTGAGGTGCGGTCGAATAAAGGGCGATACTGGCAGTGGAAATAACTAGAGGGGGCAGCTACATAGGGGTGGGTTGTGCCTGTATGTTGTGGCCGACTGGAGGGTGTCGGGTGGCTGGTGCATAGAGGAATAAGGGGAGTGAGGCACTGTAGGTTCAAGCGGGGAGTGCGATGCAGGCAGGGGAGGATCTGGGGTCTTGTGTGGAAGGTAGCTAGATGATGAAAGTGAGGTGAGGGTGGTCAGGGAATGAGGTAAGTACGAAGACCTAGGGAGCAGCTAGCGTGTGTAGTAGTCAGGAGAGAAGGTAGGGCGGAGGGGTGTGGGAGGCGCGCTGGTGTAGGGAGGTGGAGGGTGGTAGTGCAGGAAGATGGAGAACACAGAGAGGGAACTTGTGAGCTGGGCGGCTGGAGGGTGTCGAGAGGTTAGTGTGCTGAGTGCTGAAGGGAGAAGGAGGGTTTTATGGGGGGATTCAATGGCGCTACAATAGGGAGAAGGATAGGACGGGATGCGGGGATTAGAAGATAGAATATGAGAGAGAGAGAGAGAAAAGTGGCCACTAGGGTTAGAGGAGAAATATAAATAAAATAAAAAACAAAATAAAAAACAGAATATAGTAATAATAGTAATAATATTTTCATTAATAATAATAATAAAATAGCTCGAATAACAAACTAGAAATGATAAAGAAAATAACAACAATAATAAAAATTTTAACCACGTCAATTCTTTAGTAGTTATAATAACATTAATATAACTTTTCAATAATAATATTTATATTAATAATTCCTTAATTACAATAATAATAATAATAATACCATATTAATAATAATACAAATATGAACCTTAATAATTATACTGATAAAAATATAATTAATAAGAATACCCACATCACTTTAATATTAATAAAAAATCGTTAACATTAATAAACTATTAAATAACACAATAAATTAGATAAGTTTGTCATTTTAATTCTCCGAAGGTAGGAGGATCGTGTCGTTGCCCGGGTGAAGTCACACTGGGATTCCAAAATGCACTCTTCCCATGTTCCCAGTGATGTCAACTAATAAAAAATGCGCTCTTTTTAACTAAACATAAAAAACATGTTTGGGTTTCAACCCGAACATTGATAAAAAAATTAAAACCAATTAACATATTAAAATAAAAATAATAGATAGATCAAGGTGTGACACCCTATGGTTGGGTATTTTATTACTATTTATTATTTAAAATTGGTGAAATGTTTTTATGCACATGGGGATATGAATGGTTAGAGAAATGTCACATAAAACAATGATGTTTTTCCAATTATATTGTGCGTCCATTGATGAGACACTAGAAGGGTGTTCACAAACTGTCTAATAGGTGTGGAAAAAACCCAGAATTGTGCACCCTTGTATATAAATGGTTTCATATTCGGTGAATCATTAACATTCTTGCATGGACTAAACATCATTCACATCCATAAGTCTAGTATGGGTGAATGGTTGATGTAACCTATTGTAACAAACCATAAGTCATATCAAATAAACCACACACATAGTTTTTAATTCCCTAAAATATTTTATATAAAATATTAGGACCTTGGTTTAAGATTATAAACACACCCATTCCACCATAATATGATTTCATGGTTCTTGATGTCTCACCAGAGGTGAAATTTACTAATAAAAAAAATATCTTTGTGAATTGAAACTCCAGTGTTCTTATTTGATATTTTTCCAGTAAGTGAATCCCATCCCATGTTGTTTCACCCAATATTATTCTTTACTAAATTTTATAGAGTGATATATAATCACATTATTTATCGATATAATCACTTTTTTGATGGATTTTTATCCTAGTTTTGATTCATTCATCTCATATTCCATAATTATTCATTTCATGATCCCTTTGAAGGTGTTATGTTATTTGGATATAGTTTTTAAATGTATATAGACACAAAAGGTATTACCCTTAAATTAAAACCCTAATTTTCTTAATCAATGTTTAATTAGTTTTTCAATGATTTGAAACCCAAGATTTATAATATCTTATTATTTATTTCAAAATGGGAAAGGAAATTTTGAAAACCCCTTCTTTCAATGGATTTGAAAATGTTGGTTGGATTTGGGAAAATGTTATCTTTATTTGAAAAGTGATATTATTAAATGATTTAATGATGATTATTGTGTAAATTGGTTTAAGGATAATAATTGTTTGAATAGAAAAGGGATTTTATGAAAACCTATGATTTGGTTTTTAATGAAATGGCATATTAGAATATGAAATTTTCAGAATTTAATTTGAATAATGAAATGAATCGAAATGAATGATTTTTCCAAATATTTATTGATTGGGCGATTTTAGAACCTATGAACCTATGTAGTTAGTGGTAATTGAGACAATAATTGTAGGGATATGACTCCCTATAAATGAATAAATTATGAAAACTCTAATTTAAAAATCTCATCCTGATTTCATAATATTGGATCCACTAAGGGGTTGTCGATTCATATGTTAGCACTTATATTGAGTCATAAGAATGATTGATATGTATGATGATATTTTAAATATAAATTAAAATATTAGTCATTATTACATGGTTCCATGATATTTTTCATATTAGGAATTACTTCCACTGATTTTTGAACTATTTTTTCATGAAAATTTATTTAAATAGATCCCTTTATATAAAATGTTCATTTATATCTCTTTTGTTATATCTATTATTTTTTTACCTAAAAACTTCTTATTTTGAATATATTTAAATTCCATGAAACACATTTTTTATCAAAATTGAATTCAGGGAATGTATGTTTTAATTTAATTGCTTATGGAATACATCGTGAGATAGTTTTGGGATGTTTAGCTGAGATACTACCTTTACCTTTGGGCATATATATATTATCATTTTCTAGGTCTCAAAAAATGGAATGTGTAATATGGTGGTGGTGAAAGTTATTGATCCATGGGACGCATAGTTATTGATGTGACTAGTGGAAACTAGAACCACCTGTTACACGATATATAAAGCATTTGTCTTAGAAAATATTGTGTCTCCTAAAGTGGTCTTTTAATTGTTATTGTTATACCTTTTTTATTCCAATACATTCTTCTTGAGTAGTGTTGGAATGAAGACTTATTTCGATTATAAATTTTGGTTTTCTATGAAAAAAACATTCCCACATGATTATTGTATAATTACTTATTCAATTATCCAACACATGGAACTAGTAAAAATTTATCATTTAACAGTTCTAGTAAAAAGGGTTTATTAGTATTCTAGAATTACTGGTATTGAAATAAATGTTAAAGGGTATCATTTAATAGTGATCTCATGAAGCATTGATAAAGGCACCCAACAACAGTTCAAAAAAAGTGATGATATATGGGCCCATCATCAATGGTTTTTTAGCACTAATAAAGGGGACCTTCAACAGGTCTTATTTTAGTACTGATAATGGGTGTATCTAATAATTCTATTGAAAGGTTCCTATATCAATTCTAAAGAAATAATTTTAAAAGACCCCTTAATGAGTTCTTCTAATTAATAATTGTTTAATGTGGAAGAATTATTATTATTTTTGGACCTCTCCCTACCCACCATTTATTAGCAGTTCCCATATACATTTATTTATTATTTTCAACTACACATTTAGGTTCTCACACCCCCTTTTGTCAACACATTGCATAATTTTAGCCTCCTACGTTGTCCTATATTTGATTCATGCACCTATTTTTTGTAACTCATACTCCATTACCACTCCAACATCTAATTTAATTGTCTATTTTATGATATCTCTATTTATTTATTTATATTTCCATATAATCATATATTTACATATAAATTTATCAAAATATATTTAAAAATGTTAACTATAAAATACATTTATATATTATAATTAATGACAATGATAATGATTTATTTATAAAAAACATATTTTATATATATGAATAATACACACAAAAATATTAACACACATAAGTATATGTTCATATTTCTCACATAAAATGAAAATATTTACATAATATGTATTTATTTACATATATTAGAATATAAATATAAGTATGTATTTTTTATTAAAACGCACATGATTATATATACACATTACTTATATAGGTATATATAAACATATTAAACCATTTTTAAAATGTAGATATAATGAATTATTTTTTATTTTATATAAAATTATTCATTAATATTTTTTTAATTTTTTTTACATTTTTATTTAAATATATTTAAGAATCTATTTATAGATTTGATTTATTATAAGTAAATATAAGAAAATATTCATATATTTATTTATTGATAAAACTAAAATGTCAGAAATGGTAAAATATAAAAACCATATTATATATATATATATGAATATAAGACCTTAAAATAAATTCAGGCCCCACAAAAAAAGACTAAGTGTAACACCCTATGATTTTGGGAATTTTTTCAAATTAAATTATGATTTTTGATATTATGAATTTCACATAACTATGGTTATATTTTTTTATATTAAATCACTATTTTTGGTTTTTTTATACTACACACAAGACTTATATTATCTTGTGGTACAAGAAACATCGACTTTTTTTGCATTACACGAAACACAGAGTTTCTACGAAACACATTTTATTATTTTAATTCTTTAAAAGATATATTTATAACCTAGCCATTAAACATATTAATATTAATATTAATAACTAAATTTATAATTAAATTTATAATGGTTTCATATAAATATATAATATTTATAATTACATATATAATTTTTTGGTATGGTATTTATTTGTTTAAATATTCTATTTTATTAAAAGAGATGTTTCAATTTCCTTCTAGAAAATAATAATAAAATTAATATTTGAAACTTTCTAAAATTTAATTTTATAAAATAAAATAATTTTTTAATTTTGAACCTCAAAATTATCATAGGGTAAATTTTTGTTATTTTTCTAAGAAACATCATTTTTTATTAATAGAAAAAATACGAAATTGTATTTCAAAAATTATATTTTATAAAATTTCTTTATATTGATAAATTTCATTATATTTTGGTTTTAAAGTTAAAATAGATCAATTATACTTCTATAAATTAAATTTTTGTCACTGGAATCATTTTTATAATGAATTTAGATATAAAATATTAATTACCGTTTGAACATTCTCACTTTAAAAACATGTTTTCCGCTACATCTAGGGGACATAAATTTAGTTTAATTTTTATTATTAACTTAATTGAAATGAAAGAAATGGAAATACAAGGTTAAAATATTTATTATATTTATAGTCTATCTAAATAAACTTAATTTTTTTATGAAAAATGATAATGAAAGTGATTAAAAATAAATACAGTGATTATGGTAAAATTAAGCTTAATAGCGGACTAAACATTAAATTTATTGAAACAAATGGCCTAGTAAATTTTTCAAAACCAATTTCATAGACATATATAAACCATTATCCTTCAATTATTGAGGTTATTTGGTTTTTGTGTATTTTTTGGTAAAATTATCACCATGCCTAACATCTTTTAAAAAATTTCATTTGTGCCCCCTCCCTCCCTTACAAAAGCCCACCACCTCTCCCAATTCCTCAAACATCTCAATACACTTTTTCATGAAAAATATATATCAAAATATATCCTAAAAACTCATATTAACCTAGTATCCTCGCCTAGGGATGAAATCCATCCAATTAATCCCTTTGCTACAATCCAAAAGGAGTTACCCGAATGAGAGGTAATATCCATTATCATCAAATTTTGATTTATTTTTATTATACACAACCTCAATAATTCATATTCCCAGAATATATAATATCATAATTATCATAAATATACTGATATGTTTTTAATATAATGTTTTGACCTACAATTTCACACACTTCCATCTAATGTATAACATACATAATGCTCTATCATATAATGAACTACCACCTCACTAAACAATGTTGTTCGTTTTTTCTTTACCACCTCTTATGGTTGGGAATCAGTATAGAAACTAGATTTTTATTTGTTATATATACTATTTTTCATTTATTTATTTATTTTAATTTATTTTATAACACATTCTTTCAAGCATTCCGTTTTATATAATTATGATAATTTTGTTTGGGGAATTACGGACTACCGTCTCCTCAAAGCAATGTGATTCATACACACCTTACCTGGAATGTATTAAGGATTATTTCTTTTAAAATTATATTATATATATGAAATAATTAATATACTATAATTATAATATATATATATATATACTTATATACCTATATATATTTCATTTTAATTTTTTCATTAAAAAATAAAATGGAAATAGTGTTCTTGTGTACGTATAACCTACCATATCCATGAACGGTGTCTTCCAATTTCCTGCTTAATTCCATTGTTGATTATTATAAATATATATATAATTAATATATATGTTATATACAACGTTTTACTTTAATTATTTACGTAAATCATGATCTATTTATGAGGATCATGAATAACAAGTGAAAATATATATGAAAAATAAAGTGGATATTACCCATAATGTAACTTGAACAAGAAGTTGTTATAAAATGTTGATATATTTTAATAAAAAAAATTATATAGAATTTGATATAATAATATGGTTATATTCAATGTGTATAATAATATAATTTTTTTTATAAAAAAAAAATTTAATGTGTACGATGAATGTCATAACTTAATGTATGGGGATTTCATCTCATTTGTTGTTTCCATGATATACATGACATATTAATCAGTCACTTTTTTGGTGTATATACTTCCCTAGAACATGTTATATTGTTCATATAATTTATTCAAAAATATTTAAATATTTAAACTATGTTACTGTCTCATGTGGATCATGATTTTATGTTTACTCAAGTATTAAGGGTTTTCTCATCCCACTTTTATTTTTGGTGAGTCACAAGCAATGGTCACCACCAATTTATTATATGTGGTATTTTTATTACACATGGATGTATTCAATGATTCTTATATTTATATTTATTTATATTTATATATCATGTTCATGATCCTTCGTTCATGGTGGTTATGATTCAAATGATACAAAATCAATAATGTAATTTTGTCTCAATTTTTCTTCTTTGAGAAACATGCCCTGTTATGCACATACATTTTCATATGAGGTGGATATACTTCCTTTTTACCTATTCTCAGATCAAAATCCTTATTTTTTTTATAGTTTAATATTCATGTAATTTTATTCTTTCAATGGTATTTTGTTTTAATGTTACCAAAGTGGTAATTATTAATAGCTTTAATCTCCTTGTTTATTGAGATTATTTAAAATCATTCTTACATTGATGACTTATTATGATCAATATCTGAATAACTCTAATAAAGTTTTTTAAACTTATTATATTCATATTATATACCTGTAATTTTACTACTTTCACACTATTTTGTTTTTTAAAAAAATTAAAAAAGTTTTTATTAAAATGGGACCTTTTTATCATTTCGATCAAGAATAAATATTCATTGAAAACTATGTTTTCTAAAAAACAGTTTTAAAATGTATTACTATTATCATATGATCTATAAAAAAATATTACCCATTTATTACTTCTTTTACAAAACCATTTTTTTATAAAATACTATTCTGTTCATTTTCCGATTAAAGAACTTCTCTGAAATATTATAGGGTAAAAGTTAATGTTTAGCATATATGTACATACCTTCTGTCATGACCGTCATTTCCAAGATTCTTTTGTTTTATATTTATAATGTTATTTTTTAAAATATAATATTTTCCATATATTTAGTAAATTTATTAATTTTAATGTGGTATTCAAATGAAATAGGTTTTCATTAAAAAAATTGTTAAAAAATTCTTTAAATGATTTTCAAATCCCCTTTTATTTGTTATCTGAAGATTGTTTTCAAAGAAAATTATTCCAATGAAATCTAATATGTTTCTATATTTTTTTTATTGTATTTTCAAGGTAATGGTTTTAAAAAAAAATTCTATATTCATTCATATGTTTTCAAGTCAAACAGTCTTCAAAATGTTTTCAAGATTCATTTGAATTTTTTCAAAGAAATTGGTATTCAACATGTTTACAACCATCATTCATATGTTTTCAATGTATTTTTAAATAAAATGGTTAACTAAAGGATTTATTCTTTTAAAAAAAATACAACTAACAAAATATAATTTCCAAAATAATTTTTTATAAAGATATTTCAAAATTATTATCCATCTAAAATAACATCTATCGATGTTACTGATAACCTCCTAGGAAATGATCAAAATATGCCATTTATATTCTTTCTCTTAATGGTTTATGTATTAATGGAATGATGTTTATGAAAAATCGTTTCTCTTTCAAGGGTCATATATTTATGAAACACTTTTCTCTTCCATAGTATATATTCTTGTGAAATCTATTTCTCTTCAATGGGTTATACCATGATAAATGATTATAAAACCATATTCCTTTTAGGGGTAATTCTAGGATTAAATGGTCATGAGACCTGTATATTTTCCATAGTCTATGATTTGAATAAATATTTATGATACCATCTTTTTTCTTTTGTTTTATATGATTTTTATTAAACTCTTCTCTTTTTAGGGGTCACTATATAATTCATGTTTTATTAACTTGTGGTACATGTATATATAATTTTATTATGTGATGGGTGGTATATATATATCCCCCTAAAAAATTGGGTAATGATAAATTTATTACGAGCTCAAGAGGGTACATGGGTGGTAATCCCAAGACAGAAACAAGATGGTGTTTCAACCTCAAAATAATAGGGTACACGTAAGGGAATACCAAACCTGAAACAAGAGGGTATATTATTCCAAAAACAAGAGGGTGCATGGGATTCTTCCAAATACTGAAACAAGAGGTAATCTAAAGCATAAAATAGGGTATATATGAGATAATACCAAGCTGAAAACAAGAGGGTACATAAGAGGGCATTGAAATGATGAAACTAGAGGGTGCACAAAAGGACATACCAAGCCCAAAGCAGGTACAAGGGTTATTATACAAATTATAACATGTTATGAATATCATTATAAGTAACCATGGTGTAGTATGTTATTTATTTATTGTATTCCACAAGTTACATGTCTTATTCCAATGTTAGGATTTCATGGATTATGATATTGATTCCCTTATGATTCATTCCTTATGAACACCAAATATTTATATAGTCTCTCATTATTATGATATTTTTGTATTGTATGATATGGAAATAATATGATCATGTTTACATATCATTATGTTAATGTTATGATTACGTTATTCCTATATTTACCCTTACTGATCATTTGAGCTCACCTTATTCTTTTGTTTCCTTTACCCAGGTAATTAAGAATGGTTATAAGTATAATTACTATAGGGGAAGATATTTTTTGGAAACGTTGATGATATTTCACCATGTTAGAAGATTTTTTCTCATGTTTTCAAAGGTACTAAACTATTACAGTCCTTGAACATGTAATTTCATAATATGCAAAATAATCATCGAAATTGATGTGATATCCATGTATGTTAATATTGGGTCTCTATAGTTGGTATCAGATGAAATTTTATGTCAATATTTAGAATCCAGGATGATAAAACATTAGTGATATCCCTATGGATATTTGTGAAGATGTATCTAGTAGTGTCTATAAGGATACTTCTATGGATAAGTTAGTGTTTATGAAAATTTATTGGATGTTTGTTGAAGGATAAGGTGAGCTTTTTCCTAGAATTACATTCGTGTTCTGATAATAAAACCGATGTGGATCTTTCATATATGTACGTAGGGGTATCAACTCTTAAAATGTGCATCGGTACTAACTCGAGTATAACCTTGTACACAAAAATAGGCCTTACTACGCACCTTGATTGACACTCTTGGGGGATATTTTTTGGAAATTAACAAACCCTTTTTGAAAAATCATGAATAATAATAATAGAATATTACTATGAATGACCTAGGATAAACATAAGGTCTCACTAATTAAAAATTATATTTCATGAATTAGAAATACTATAAGTAAATTTTCATGATTATGTTGTTTTATTATTTGATATGTGTTTCTCACGCTTTCCTTTATATTTTGATTCAATGGTGAGAAATATAAGGAATATCGTTAACATTGAATATTTCAGATGTGGAATGTATGAGGATTATAAAAATATATTTCCTAAGTTTAAATATCATAAATAGAATCAGGGATATGGTATGATTATTGGTTATACTTTTGAAGATGAAGAGTCTGCAAAAATATGTTAATGTTATGTGATTTTCTTCAAATTTTGTAGACATTAAACATAAGAATCATGATTATATTGAGTTTGAGTAACCCTAATACATTATTCTTGTTTCATATTCTAAAAAATGGTATTAAGTAATACGTTGATGGAGCTAGAGTAATGGTTTACGAATAATGTTGGATGAATTAGGTATTTATGTTTGGGAATAAAAATATTGTGTTATATTAATAATGAAATATATAAGTATTTTAAACTGATGTTTTCATAAGGATTGAAAATAATATATGAATAATTATTAGGATATAGAAATGTGATTTATATAAAATGTGATATTTTTAATAAGGGAATTCAACCATTAATATGTTCAAGATATATAAAAATTGTGTCTATATTAGATAAATATATTATTGTTTTAGATAAATTAAATTGGATAGTATCAATGATGTTTGAACAAATAAATGTTTTTTAGAAAAAAAATTCTATTCCATCATGGATTAAGATTATAAATTCATGGAGTTATGGAATATATCGAGTAATCATTGGAACAGGGAAGCATGTGTGTATTATAAAAGGATTTTTGGTAATTAAGTTTGTTACCATGTTTGAAGAGAATATACAATTATGGTATTCACATGTTTGGAATGTGACAAGTAAGGAATACTCTATGATATATGTGGGATCAATGTTAATATGATATCTTGACATAATTTCAAATGTTTGGAATTTTTATCTTTTTAAAAGGTTATAAGGTTATCAATTTTTGGAAATATTTAGGTAATCTTTTGATGAAGTTTGGAATATTAATGTATCATCTCACCACATAAAGATTTATGTATATTGGATAAACTATTATAACAACATTATGTTTATGATAATAGTTGACAGTTGGGATGGAATATCATGGATTTCATGATATCTTAGTGCTTCAGGAATGAAAAATTCACCTTCCTTTTGGAGAAATTGGTTATGTGGATCAAATAACGATAAAGGGTGAGGATTTTCTAAAATCACAAGATTATTTCACATTGTTGAAAAATTTTATACATTATGAAAATTATTTATAAATTAAAAACATTCCTAATACTGTACTTTTTATCGAACTGGTGGCCTTTTAAATCATTTTAGATTTATGACATTATGTATCTCAACATTAAATTTATCATTAAAATTTTTTTTATTGATGGCCTCAATCACTCCCTATATATATTTATGCTTTTCCAACAAGTCTTCATATTCACTTTCCTCCAATGACCTATTATAAGGAAAACTAGTTATGTGTCATCATGGGTAACCATTAGGTTATAACCTTTCCTTTTAAAAGGAATTTATCATATTTAATTTTACCATGTGGGTTTCTATTAAAGTAACTATAAACTATAAAAACATTTATACCCAGAGAAATTTTGAGGGATAATATATTTAATGTGGGGTAGAATATATCAGCTTGGGATTTTGTAAAAAATTTTGTTTCGAATTAATTTAATCTTTTGATTGTATGAATTTTAAAAAAAATTGGATATAGGGTTTTTATATTATAGAACTATTTTTTTAAACTACAGGAAAGGATTTTATTATCTTTCACTACACGCATCACCGACTAGGTTTACTTTACACACAACATTGATTTTTTACAAAACATCATTTTATTGTCATAATTATTTAAATTGAATATTTATAAAATAGTCATTAAACATAGTAATACTGATAGTAATAACTAATTTTGAAATTTCAATTATATTGGTTCTTTATAAATAAAATATATTTAAAATGAAAAATATAATTTTTTTGATAAATACTATATGTTTAAATATAATATTTTCTTAAAAGAATTATATTTTATATCCTTTTGTGAAAATAATAAAACTAATTTTAGAAACTTTTATAAATTAAATATGTTCAAATAAAATTAATTTTTAAATTCATAATATCAAAATTATCTTATAGTGAATTTTTGGAATTTTTTTAAGAAACACCATTTTTGGTTGAATAGGGGAAAATTTGTCATTTTATTTCAAAACTGAATTTATTATAATTTTTTTATATAGTAAAATAGTATAATAAATTGATTTTAAAGTTTAAATAGATTTATAATAATTATATTAATCCAATTTAGGTCATTAGAATAAATTTTATATAGAATTTAGATATAAATGATTAATGAACTTTTTAACATTACCATTTTAAAAACACGCTTTCCCACCATGTCTGTGGGATTAGAATTAAAATTTATTTTTCATCAATAGGGAATTGAATTTCTAAAAACAAAAATACACAGTTTTAATAATTATGATAATTTTATTATAATTAAACCATATTACTTTTTGAACAAAAATATTAGTGAATGAGACTAGAATTAATTAAAGTGATTAATGTAAGATTAAGCTTAATAAGGGATTAAACCATAAACTTAAGGGACCAAATGACCTAAGAATGTGTCTAAAACACATTTTATGTACATATTTCTTCCATTAACCTTCCATTTTTTGAGTTTTTTATGTCTTTTTGGAGTAAAAACATGGGTACACCTAACTTGTTTTCTAATATTCCATGTGTTCCCCCTCACTCCCTTATAAAAGGCCACAACCTGTCCCAGTCACTCATACCTATCATGCCACATTGGATCGACCAATATATTCCAAAATAACTCATAAATATCCCTAAACTAATCCTATAATCCTTCCCTTGTGAATAAATCCATCCATAGTAGCCCTTTGGTGGAAACCAAAAGGAGTTACCCGACTAAGAGGTAATATCCTTCCTCAAGTTCTTTAGTTTTTTTAATTATCCACCACATAAATTATTATTACTATATTCATATATAATAACACTAGTACCATAAATATAATTATATTTTGTTATTAAAATATTTATAATATCACTTATATAAACATTCATCTAATTAGTAACAAACTTACTGTTCTTGTGTATGGAGAACTACAGCTACACGAAATGATGTTCTGTATTCTTTCTTTACCACAACCCATGGTTGCTAATTACTATGGAAAAAATATTTTTATATGTTATATATAAAAGTAATGATTTATTTATTCTTATTTAATTATTTTATATCAAATACCTTCATGATTTAAATTTTTTTCAAGTAACATGATTTTTTTCAGGAAAGTGTGGATTGTCGCATCCTCAAAGCGATGTTATTCATCCACACCATACATGGAATATATTAAGGATAATTTTAGTGAAAATATATGCGATATAAGAAATAATTATTCTATTATAATTATAAAATATATATATATATATATATTATTTACTTTCTTATAATGTGAAGATAAAACAGAAACATCATTTTTAAAGACCCGTAAAATTCAAGAAAATTTTTTTTCTTAATTTTCTTGAGAAATTTTACAAGAACGCAGTTTTTGACGGCAGCTGATTCCGAGGCCCGGTGTGCCCAGAATCATTTTCCGAAGTTTGGCTCAGGTATGTTCACTGAACGAACGAGCGGGTTTTTCTAACATTTGAACCGGTGCTCGGAATCGAATTCTGAGGGCAACGACGGAATCGCAGCACCGGTAATTACTTAGAAACACCTTTTCCGGAGTTGCGTTTGCTCGGGTGTGTTTTTTTAAATTTTTGGGGTTAAGTTAAGGAATAAAAATAAAAGTGGTGTGAACTTTATTTTATTTTACTTAAGTGGATTAACCTATGTTAAGCGGATAAAAGGGGACCCATAATATCCTACCCACTTGGTAGGTTATTTGTGAGGTGGGGCCCGCACGATCCCCACCATTTCTTTCCCTCTAAGTAAAGCACCCATGAAAACCTCTTTTTAAATAAAGTCAACCTGTGCGTTTAACTAAATATTAAACACCCCTATTAATTTAACGGTTTAAGCGTTGCAATTTATTCAATTAATTGTTGGATTCTTTTTATGAAATTCCATTTGTTGGCATCGGGAATAAAATAATACCAACACTTGTTTTATTGAGGTGGTTTGTTGAGAGGATTTGGAGAAAGCTCTAAGGCTTGAAGATCTTCATCCTCCTTCGCGAAGAATGTGAAGAATGCCGGCCTCCTACGAAGGACGTCGAACCCTCAGAGATCGACGACGCGATGTCGTGTACCGCGACGCTGACGATCCTCCTTCCGCGGCGCTTCTTCCTCCACGTTCCTTCCCCCACGACAATCATCGATCAAAAACTGATTGAGGTATGGGGTTGTGGTTCATTTAAAACTTTTTTAATTATATCCTCGGCATGGATTCAACTGGTGCATTTTAAAACTTTGTGATTTTATTCCATCGGCTTATATTCAAAAAAAAATTGGACGATTTTTTAAAACCACTAACACGGTGGGTGCGGACCAACGAACAAGTCTGAACCCACCGTCTCTTCGTTCTTGGTGAGAGGATTATCGGGAGATGACAAAGCCGGCTACACAGGCGATGTGAGGTCCTCGCAGTGAAGGACGGGCCCCTAGAGGGCCATTGGCGAAGACCACACGCAATTCCGACGACCGGAACTCGTCCGGGGGTTCGCGGAGTGGCCCGCCGGTGCGCCTCGCTGGCATGGTGGCGCAGGCGGCAGGTGGCAGCGGTGCCCGGCGCGCCGCCGGGAGGAGCCGACGCTGCTGAAGCCGTAGAGGCAGGCCGCGGTCCCGCGACCGCGCGGGACCGGAGGGAGCGGGACGTGGCAACCAGCCGCGTCCACTGGCAAGGTCGGCCCCACGCGGGGCTGCGGTCTCTCCATGCGGGGGCAGCGTGCCCCCCGCTTCGCTCGGACGTAATGGCCGAGCCGACCAACTGGCCACCCGGCCAGTGCCAGCTGGGTTGCGCCCAGCCAGGTCAGACTCGGACCCGGGTCGGGTCGGCCTGGTTCGGGCCGACCCAGGGGGGTTGGGCCGGGTCGGTCCGAGCCCAGACCCCCTGTTTTCGAACATCTTTCGGTCGTTTGCCCATATCGTAGGTTACGGACCTCCGATCGATGCACCATCTGTGGCGATGTGATCCTTGGATCGAGATGGTCTTTTCGGTATATTACACTCATGGTTTCGGAAAACTTTGGGTTCAGCCGGGTTGGTTTGTACACGAAACCAACCGGGCCCTAGGAGCGGAAACGCTTATAACTTGAGTTCCGGACGTCTAATTGACGTACCGTCGACTTTGTTGGATTAATATTAGTGAGAAGGATCTTTTTGCTTACTACGATTGAGGATTGGACAAAGGTGGAGTACAGTCGGGTTGGTTTTGACTTAAAAAACCCACCGGGCCTCTAGGACGAAAAAGCCAATAACTTCCAGACCAGGCGCCCGATTGACGTGTCGTCTGTGACGTTGAGTTCCTATTTACGATACAGAACTTTTGGAAATATAAACTCTGGACTTTGTTTCAGTTAATGTATTAGCCCCTCGGCTCATGGAGCGGACCCTCTCGAACGAGCTTGCTGTGTGCGGGAACCCTAGAGCTAGTTGCGACTCCGATGACGACGACTGTACATAGATCCTCAGTGGATTTGACGGCAACGAGTACAGCACTCAGAAATCATATGTGGATCAGTGCTACCGATCCTGTGTGGGTCCCATCCTGTGTGGGTCAGCGCTCAGCGGTCCTGTGTGGGCCAGCACCTACAGATCCTGTGTGGGTCCGATCATGTGTGGGTTATTGCGGGGGTTAGTTACCTATCGATCATGTGTGGGTCAGATACTTTGTGGGTCATTGCTGGGGTTAGTTACCTATCGATCATGTGTGGGTCAGATCCTTTTTGGGTCAATGCAGGGTTAGTACCTATTGATCCTTTTTGGGTCCGACAACTTAGATGAATCAGTGGCTATATCAAATCATCTTTATCGTCATATGAAGAAGTATACCTTTGTGAGATGAATCCTATTTTTCTATCCTTTTGGATTGTGTTGTGTTATCCTATGTGGATTACATTTTTCTTTCTTGTGGGGACTGGGTTGTGATTTCTTGTGTGGACTGGGTTGTGATTGGGCTCGGAGACTGGAGCGAACTGGGATTGGTGACTTAGGTATATGTTTGGGCACATACCTAAGCAGTGTCGGATGTTACTTCGGGATTTTATCATTCATTTGTGGATTTTCCTTTGTGGATTCTCGGAGACCTTCAGGGGTCTCGGGGTCCCTACTGAGTAGCTTATACTCACCCTTGCACGGGCTATGCCCGCACTACGTTATGTTGGTTGCAGATGACGGACAGCGCTGATCGTGGTTGAAGAACGAGGAGCAGGTTGGTACCTGGAGGTGGACCATTGGGCGGGACGTACACAGAGTGGACGGCTAGACCCGAGGAGCTGTGGAGGCAATCTGTACCCACCCTTCAGGTGGGATTTCCAGTGGATGGCTCTGTGTTGTGGCTTTACTTTCAGTTGTTGTTTTCCCTTTCCAGTTGTACTTTACTTTCAGATTGGGTTTGTATTCTGGCCCACTTACTTTTCTGCACTTACTATTGTACCCAGTTTTTACTTAGTGTTTACTTCTACTACTTTCTTGCTCTGTGGTGTTTGTTTACTTTACAAAGGCAATTCATTCCCTTTTTACTGGGAATTACGCCTTGGTGCTAGTCGCCATCCCCTGGCCTATGGAAGGCGGGATTGGGGTAGTCACGGCACGGGCCCCGAGGACGGGTCGTGACAAATTGGTATCAAAGGAGTTTGGTTCTACCACAGAAAATGGGACTCTGATATTTTTCTATGCGAGGTAATAGTGTTAAGCATATTGGGTGTGGTTATCAGTCCAGGGAGTCCAGTGTTGGTGCGGCGGCCGACGTATCTGTACACCAGGACCCTGACTTATGATTTCTGAAATAATGCACGAAAACATTGATTGCATGTGTGTTTCAAGTTTTCTTTGTGATTACTTTGTGACAAATCACCAGGTATATTGTTCTGACTGTAGAACACCTGTTTTTTTTTTTCAGGATGCCCCCACGACGGAATCTAGCTAGGGTTCCGAGAGTTGTGCCTGACGACAGCCCACCGAGCGATGGGGCCTCGGTACAGGGCCCTTTGACAGCGGAGGCACCGGTGGTACCTCTACCCTCCGAGCCACCGATGCTACCATCCCCAGACGCTGACGATGCACGTCACCTTAGTGCACTGTATGAGTTTCAGCGCCAGTGACCGCTGAGTTTCCGCAGGGAGACAGACCCCCAGGCAGCCGAGGACTGGCTGGAGGCAGTTGTACGGGTTTTCAGGTTAGTGAGGACACCAGCAGACCTCATGGTGATCCTCAGAGCGAGCCTACTGCATGCGGCAGTAGGCAGATGGTGGATCTTGATGCTCCAGGTGCACAACGAGGCATCTCTTCATTGGTCGGACTTTGAGAGCCTCTTCCTCTCATAGTTCATCCCAGCCACCCTCCGTGCGGTGCGCATCCAGGAGCTTCTTTAGCTGCGGAAGGGCAGCTTGACGGTCACCCAGTACTCGGCGAGATTTACCGATCTCTCACGCTACTCGACAAACATGGTACGGGACCCGTTCTTCTAGGCCCAGACCTTTGAGCAATGATTGAGGCATGAGATAAAGGCATCGCTAATCTCCCTTAGCATTCCGACTCAGGCTGGAGTACTGGAGAAAGCCCTTTTGATCAAGAGATTTCTTGTTGAGTCTACATCAGCAGCGAGCCCCACCGCAGGGCGGCATGTAGCAGAGTCTTCTGCAGCAGGCAGTCGACGGATGAATCATGGGTCCAAGCAGAACAGACCCTCAGGAAGATGACCTCAGGACACTGGCTCAGTTGTGCGGGGCACACAGCGCAGAGCCAGTCTTTCAAGAGGCAGACAGTGCTACGCATGTGGCGGGTAGGGCAACATGGCTCGTGACTGCCCGACCCGCCAGGCCGAGAAGCAGCAGACGGTTGAGGGGCCTCCCAGGCAGAGGTAGAGGGTCGACCGTGCCGGTCCGCAAGGAGCATTCGGACGAGGAAGAGGATCTGGCCGAGCAGCAGGTGGTGGGAGACGCTTTGAGGCTCTACCACCACCACCACCAGGAGGTCCACCCCGACCACAGGGAGCTGGCGGGCAGAGACAGGCACAGCTCCAGGTAGTGGAGGCCTACAACCATGGAACGCCCGAGATTATTCGAGGTACTATTTGTGTCTATTCCACCCTTGCTGCAGTTCTTATAGACACAGGAGCAAGCCATTATTTCATATCGGTTGCCCTTGTTCGGAGCTCGGAGATTCTGACGGAGCCATTGGCTCGATCCTTACGGCTAGAGACTCCTACGGGAGCAGACTCGACGATTAAGCACTGGTGTCGGCAGTGTGAGCTTACTCTAGGAGGCTAGAGCTTCGGCTGGGATCTTCTTGTAGCGGCGTCGAGGCCTTACGACGTCATCTTGGGATGGATTGGTTATCTACAGTCCATGCTCAGATTGACTGTATTAGGCACAAGGTGCGATGTGTACGCAGCGACGAGAGCAGGTTCACCATCAGTGGAAAGAAGGGATCCTTCGAATCATAGGATGGACTCCCACAGAGGAGATGACAGCCCATTACTCATCAGTTGGCTAGCCTCATCCTAGGAGTAGTTGATGTGCGGAGTCCTGGTTTTCCTACAGTGGTGGATCAGTATGCGGATGTTTTTCCCGATGGCGTTCCAAGACTACCTCCTCGTAGAGAGGTAGACTTTTATATTGACCTATACCTCAGGAAAACCCCGATATCAACTCCATTGTATCGGATGGCCCCCGCTGAGCTTCGAGAGCTACGGGAACAGTTGGAGGACTTGCAGGGCAAGGGATTCATCTTACCTTGTGTTTCACCCTAGGCTTCCCCGATATTGTTCGCCAAGAAGGCGGAAGGGAGCTTGCGACTTTGTGTCGACTATCATCGCCTGAACCAGGTGACAGTGAGGAACAAGTATCCGCCACCGAGGATTGATGACCTCTTCGATCAGCTCAAGGGAGCACGTTGACCTCGGGTCAGGCTATCATCTGCTCGGAGTTCGGGATGAGGACGTGTAGAAGACAGCCTTCAGATGTCGGTATGGCCACTATGAGTTCTCGGTTTTTCCCTTTCTCATAACCAATGATCCGGCAATGTTCATGGGCCTCATGAACAGGATCATTCAGCCATACCTTGATCAATTTGTCGTAGTATTCATTGACAACATTTTGATATACTCGATGACTGAGGAGGAGCACGCCTACAACTTGCGGGTTGTACTGGACACACTCTGAGAGCACCAGCTTTATAGTAAGCTCTCGAAGTGTCAGTTCTGGAAACATGAGGTCCACTTCTTGGGACACGTCATTTTTGAGGTGGGAGTTGCGGTGGATCCCGCAAAGATCAAGGCAGTGCTAGCTTGGGAGCCACCCAGGAGCGTGACAGAGTTGCTGAGTTTCTTGGGACTAGCTGGATACTATCGGAGATTTGTGCCAGACTTCTCTAGAGTAGCGGCACCACTCTCAGATTTGACAAAGAAGGGGAAACCCTTTGTGTGGTCAGACAGATGTCAGCGGAGATTCCAGGAGCTGAGATAGAGATTGACCAGCACACCTATCTTGAGGTTGCTGGAGGAGGGAGTAGGGTACGTAGTCTACTGCGATGCATCAGGGAACAGACTCAGATGTGTCCTGATGTTGGAGCGTGCAGTGATCACCTATGAATCACGTCATTTGAGGCCGCATGAGAAGAACTACGCTACCCATGACCTGGAGTTAGCAGCAATGCTCTTCGCTCTGAATACACGGCGACACTATCTGATGGGCGAGTGTCTTACAGTCTTTTCTGACCATCAGAGTCTCAGGTACATATTCTCTCAGAAGGACCTAAACCTGAGACAGCAGTGATGGCTCGAGTTCCTCCAGGACTATGACTTTGAGATAGTCTATACTCCTGGTACGGGGAACGTAGTAGCCAATGCTCTCAGCAGGAGGATGGGCATTCAGCTACTTGAGGAGGCGACAGAGTAGCTAGCTTCTTTGCAGATATCCTTCATGGATAGAGATGGAGCAGCCTTCCTTTAGTCTTTCATAGTCACTCCTCCACTACTGTAGTGGGTCAGAGAGGCACAGCATTGGGACGCCGACTGTGAGACGCGGCGTGCACAGATATCCTCAGGTCAGGCACCAGATGGTTTCTCCGTAGGAGGATAGCACAACGTCCTTTTTAGAGGATGTACCTTGGTACAAGTTTCTTTATGAGAGGAGGTGCTGAGAGAGTTTCACACTTCCCCTTTGGCGGAACATCCTAGCATAGTGAATATGTACTAGGATCTTAGACGACAACACTGGTGGTCGGGCATGAAGAAGGTTGTGGCAGAGTTTGTTTCTCAATGCCTCACATGCCAGCAGGTGAAGGCAGATCACCAGGTACCAGCAGGCTTGGTACAGCCCTTGGAGGTCCCGGAGTGGAAGTGGGAAGGCATATGTATGGACTTCGTGACTGGACTTCTGTGCACTTCCAGATGTCATGACTCCATCTGGGTGATTGTCGACCGACTCACCATGTCAGCACACTTCTTACCCATCAGAGAGCAGGGCTCAGGGGAGAGCATGCGACGTCTCTACATTCAGGAGATTGTTCGGCTTCACGGTGTTCCATCATCTATCATCTCCAATCGAGATGCTCTCTTTACTTCCTGGCTTTGGAAGGGGTTGCGGGAGGTGTTCGGGACGCAGCTACGTCTGAGCACCACCTTTCACCCTCCTACGGATGGTCAGATGGAGAGGACCATTCAAACTCTCGAGGACATTCTCCGCGCATGTGTCCTCGACTTTGCTCATAGCTAGGAGGACCACCTACCCTTGGTGGAGTTCGCGTACAACAATAGTTACCACTCCACCGTCGAGATGGAACCATACGAGGCGTTGTATGGCTGACCATGAAGATCTCCTTTGTGCTGGATAGACCATGGGGAGTCAGCACTTGTGGGACCGGAGATGGTCGAGGCCAGGACAGAGAAGGTCTAGGTCATCCCTGATCAGATGAGGATAGCTCAGAGCTGGCAGAAATCTTATGCTGACAGGAGGCAGAGGCCACTAGAGTTCGAGGATGGTGACCAAGTCTTCTTGCGGGTCTCACCTCGACATGGATTACGGAGATTTGGCTGAGGCAGCAAGTTGTCTCCATGCTTCACTGGACCATTCCAGGTCCTCAGCAGGATTGGCGAGGTGGCTTGTCACCTGGCTCAACCACCTTAGTTTCACCGGGTGCACGACGTCTTCCATGTATCCCAGCTAAGGAGATATGTGCACGACCCAACGCATATCATTGACCATGGGGAGATGGACATTGATGATGGGTCATCTTTTGAGGAGGTCCCGATGGAGATTGAGGATCGATGGGAGCGGGTCCTAAGTGGACGGTCGATTCCTCTAGTGCGCATCATATGGCAGCATGGGAGCCTCCAGGAGAGCACGTGGGAGCGGGAGGCTCAGATGTGTTCCCAGTACCCACATTTGTTTCGCTGGTTTTTTATGTATATTTATGGGGATGTAAAGCCATGAGGTGGGAGTAATGTAAAGACCCGTAAAATTCAAGGATAATTTTTCTTCTTAATTTCCTTGATAAATTTTACAAGAACACAGTTTCTGACGGCACCTGATTCCGAGGCCTGGTGTGCCCAGAATCATTTTCTGAAGTTTGGCTTAGGTACGTTCAATGAACGAACGAGCGGGTTTTTCTAACTTTTTAACCAGTGCTTGGAACAGCGCCGGTAAATTCTTAGAAACACCTTTTCCATAGATGCGTTTGCTCGAGTGTGTTATTTTTATTTTTGGGGTTATGTTAAGGAATAAAGATAATATTTGTGTGACTTTTTTTACTTAAGTGGATTAACCTAGGTTAAGCGGATAAAAGGGGACCCATAATATCCTACCCACTTTGTAGGATATTTGTGAGGTGGGGCCCGCACGAGCCCCACTGTTTCTTTCCCTCTAAGTAATGCACCCGCGAAACCCCTTTTTTTAAATAAAGTCAACCCGTGTGTTTAATTTAATATTAAACGCCCCTATTAATTGAACAGTTTATGCGTTTCAATTAATTCAATTAATTGTTGGATTCTTTTTATGAAATTCAATTTGTTGGCATCGGGAATAATATAAGACCAACACTTGTTTTATTGTGGTGGCTTGTTGAGAATATTTGGAGAAAGCTCTGAGGCTTGAAGATCTTAATCCTCCTTCGTGAAGAACGCGAAGAATGCGAAGAACGTGAAGAACACGAAGAACACTGGCCTCCGACAAAGGACGACAATGGACACCAAACCCTTGGAGATCGACGACGCGACGCCGTGTACTGCTACACCGACGATCCTCCTTCTGCGGCACTTCTTCCACGACGTTCCCTCCCCCGCGACAATCTTCGATCGATAACAGATTGTGGTAAGGGGTTGCGGTTCTTTTAAAACATTGTGAATTATATCCTCTGCATGGATTCAACTGGTGCATTTTAAAACTTTTTGATTTTATACCATCAGCTTATATTCAAAAATTTGTCGGGAGAATTTTTAAAACCACTAACACGGTGGGTGTGGACCAACGAACAAGTCCGAACCCACTGTATCTTCGTTCTTGGTGATCGGATTAGTGGGCGACGAGCAAGCAGGCCGCACAAGTGATGTGAGATCCTCGCAGTGAAGGACAGGCCCCGGGAGGCCCATTGGCGAAGACGACATGCAATTCTGACCACCGGGACTCGTCCGGTGGTCCGCGGAGTAGACTGCCGGCGTGCCTCGCCGGCACGGCGGCGCTGGTGGCAGGTGGCGGCGGCGCCCGATGCACCGCCGGGATGAGCTGTCGCGGCGGTAGGTCGCTATCCCGCGACCGCGCAGGACTCGAGGGAGCGGGACGTGGAAATCGACCGCGTCTGCTGGCAAGGGCGGCCCCACGCGGGGCCGCTGTCTATCCACGTGGGGGCAGTGCGCCCCCCGCTTCGCTCGTCCATAACAGCCGAGCTGACCCGCTGGCCACCCGGCCAGCGCCAGCCGGGTCACGCCCAGCCAGGTCGGTCCAGGCCCAGACCCCCCGTTTTCGGACATCTTTCGGTCTTTTCCCTATATCTTGGGCTACAGACCTCCGATAGACGCACTATCAGCGGCGATGCGATCCTTGGATCGAGACAGTTTTTTTTGTATATTACACTCATGGTTTCGGATAACTTTGTGTTCGTCCGGGTTGGTTCGTACACGAAACCAACCGGGCCCTCGGAGCGGAAACGCTTATAACTTGAGTTCCGGACGTCCGATTGACGTACCGTCGACTTTGTTGGATTCCTCTTAGTGAGACGGATCTTTTGGCTTACTCCGCTCGAGGTCTGGACACAGGTGGAGTATGGTCGGGTTGGTTTTGAATTAAAAAACCAGATGGGCCCCTGGGATGAAAAATCCAATAACTTCCAGACCGGGCGTCCGATTGACGCGCCGTCTGTGACGTTGAGTTCCTGTTTACTATACGGAACTTTTGGATACATCAACTCCATAAATTGTGTCAGTTGATGTATCAACCCCTCGGATCATGGAGCAGACCCTCCCGAACGATTTTGTTGTGTGCGGGAACCCTAGAGCTGGCTGTGAATCCGACGACGACGACTATACAGAGATCCTCAGCTGATTCAACAGCAACGACTACAACACTCAGCAATCCAATGTGGATCCGTGCTACTGATCCTGTGTGGGTCCGATCACGTGTGGCTCAGCGCTCAGCGGTCCGGTGTGGGCCAGCGCCTACAGATCCTGTGTGGGTCCGATCCAGTGTGGGTCATTGCGGGGGTTAGTTACCTATCGATCATGTGTGGGTCAGATCCTTTGTGGGTCATTGCGGGGGTTAGTTACCTATCGATCATGTGTGGGTCAGATCCTTTGTGGTTCATTGCGGGGGTTAGTACCTATCGATCCTTTGTGGGTCCGACGACTTAGATGAATCAGTGGCTATATCTGATCATCTCTATCGTCATACGAAGAAGTATACCTGTGTGAGCTGAATCGTGTTTTTCTTTCCTTTATGGATTGTGTTGTGCTATCCTGTGTGGATTACGTTTTGCTTTCCTATGTGGACTGGGTTATTCTTGGGCCCGGAGGCTAGAGCGAACTGGAATTGGTGACTTAGGTATATGTATGGGAACATACCTAAGCAGTGTCGGATGTTACTTCGTGATTGTATCTTTCCTTTGCGGATTATCCTTTGTGGATTCTTGGGAGACCTTACGGGGTCTCGGGATCCCTACTGAGTATCTTATACTCACCCCTACACGGGCTATGCCCACACTACATTGTGTTGGTTGCAGACGACGGGCAGCGCTGATCGTGGTTGAGGCATGAGGAGCAGGTCGGTACCTGGAGGTGGACCATTGGGCGGGACGTACACGGAGCAGACGACTAGACCCAAGGAGTTTTGGAGGCTATCTTTACCCACCCTTCAGGTGGGATTTCCAATGGACGTCTTGACGTTTCATCTTTACATTGAGTTGTTGTTTTCCCTTTCTAGTTGTACTTTACTTTATGTTTGGGTTTGTATTCGGGCCCACTTACTTTTCTGCACTTACTGTTCTACCCAGTTTTTACTTAGTGTTTACTTCAACTTCTTGCTTGCTCTATGGTGTTTGTTTACTTTACAAAGGCAATGCCTTCCATTTTTTCTGGGAATTATGCCATGGTTCTAGTCGCCAGCCCCTGGCCTATGAAAGGCGATCTTGGGGTAGTCACGGCACGGGCCCCTAGGACGGGTCGTGACATCGTTGATTCATATGTGCGGCCAACCATCTCCATGAATGGTGTATTCCATTTCATACTTATATCCAATATATATTATTATAAATAATATATATGATATTTATACCACTATAAAAAATTTATGTAGTTTAATCATTATATATGTAAAATTATCAAGAATAACAAGTCAAAACAAATATGAAAAATAAAACTGATATTATCATAAACGCAACATTAACACGGAGTTATTAATAAAAAAGTAATATAATTTCAAAAAAAAATCATATATGATATTTGATATAAAAATATGGTTAATTATTAGATTTATACTAAATTTATATTTATTATATAGGAGGATTAAATGTGTACAAATAAATTCATCTCTTTGGGTAAGAGGGTTTTCATCTCAGATTTCTATCTCCATTAGATACATTCCATATTCACCACTCGCTTATTTGTTGTGGTGTATAAACATCCATAGAAATTTTTATATTATTAATTTAATTTATAAAATTATACTAAAAGTTTTAAATTATGTTATTCTTCCTTTGGGTTCATATTTCTAATGTCACTCAAGTAGTAAGGGTTTTCTCATCCAGCATTTATTTTTTATGAGACATAAGTTATGTTCACACCTATTTCTTATATGTAGTTTGTTTACATCCCATGTATGTATTATATAATTATTATAAATAAATTTATGGTTATTTACATATCAATTTTATTATCTATATTTAATTGGGGTTATGTTTCAAAACTAAACAAATTAGTAATGTAATTTTGTCTCAATTTGTATTCCTTAAGACACATTCCATGTTATGCACATGTATTTATATATGTGGTGTATATGATTCCTTTTATCATATTATATAGTGAATATAAATATTTAACTGAAATTTTATGATTCAATTAATTTTATTCATTTTGTGGTTTTAGTTTTTAAAGCTACCAAATTGGTAATGATTTACTGATTAAATCTCATCATTGATCGATATTTTTTATGATTATGATTTCATTAAATAAAAATTATGATCCATATATCAAGAACTATGGTGAAGTTTTTTAAACATTGTATATGCATGTTATATCATTTTAATGATACCATTTTTCAGTTTTTTATACATAATATAATTAAGAAAATTTTTTTATAAAAATATTGATTTATTTCTTATCTCTGTTGGAGTTATGTGTTCTTTCAAAAAAAAATTATCAATATGTTTGTGAAAATAATTTAGTATTATTCTATAATGTTTAAAATAAATTATTACCCATGTATTAAATTATTTTAAATACGTTTTTTAAAAAATAATCTTCTTTTATTTTTTTGATCCAGTCACTTTTCTGAAATTTTAAGGTGCAAAAGTTTTGTTTGACATATACAGACCTAAAGTCCATCATGAACATCATTTCCTTGATGATTCCATTATATGTTCAGAAATTTAATTTTATAGAAGAAATTTTTATCCTAATATTAAAGAAATGTTTTTATTTAGATATGGATTACAACAAAAATGATTTTCAAAAATGGTTTTATATTAAAAATATTTAATAAAATTTCTAATTCATCCGTTAAATATTTTAAAAAGTTTTATCTTATTGAAAATGATTTCAATTATCTCAATGATGGTTTTATATTTTTAAAATTAATTTTCATGGAAAATGTTTTTCAAAATGTCTTCAATCTTCTTTCATTTGTATTTATCTAAATCATTTGAAAAAAAAATCAATATTATTTTATATGTTTTCGTAGAAAAATTTTTTCAAAATTATTTCATGAATTATTTATATTTTTTCATTGTATATTGAATGAAAATGGGCATCTAAGGGTTTAGTTTTCTAAAAAATCATTTTTAAAATAATAAAGTATATTTTCTACAATAAATTTTTTTAAATGATATTTCAAAATTATATTCCATATAAGATGACCTCCATTGATGTTCCTCATGACCTTATAATAAATGATCTAATGGTTCCATTAATATTCTTTCACTAAATGGTTTATGTTTTTATGGGAATATTTTTATGGAATCCCATTTCACATTTATCAATAATATTTTTATGAAACATATTCCTCTTCTGTAAGATATATTCTTATGAAACTCGTTTCTCCTCAGTAGGAAATACCATGATAAATTCTTATGAGACCATATTACTTTCCTAATTTATTGTTGGATGAAATTTAAATAAAACCAATATATTTTACATGTATTAGTTATGATATGAATTAATGATTATTACAACCATTTCATTTCCTGGGTTATGATATTATCTTTATGAAGACCATAAATTTTTGTGGGTCCTAATATAATGAATGTTTTATTATCTTATGGAACATGTATGTATAATTTTACCATGTTATTGGTGGGACCTATATCTCATCCCAATGAATTGGGTAATGAAAAATGTTTTATGAGTTCAATAGGGTATAAGAGAGGGCATCCAGATCCCAAAACTAGAGATCATTTCAAGATCAAAACAAGAAGGTTCATGGGAGGTCGTCTTAACCTAAAACCAGATAGAATACTAATAATGAAACAAGAGGGTACATGGGAGGGAATCCTAAGCCTATAACAAGAGGGAATATTAAACCTGAAATAATAATGTGCATGAGAGGGCATCCCAATCAAGAAACAAGAGGGTGCATAAGAGGGAATCTCATAAGTAGAATAAGAGGGTACATGGGAGGGAATCTCAATCCTAAAGTAGGTACATGAGTTTTTATCCAAGGGCTAACATGTTTTCAAGCTCTTGTCTGGTAACCTTGAATTAGGGTTTTCTATGATTATGTGAATTTCATAAGTTACCTGTCTTATTATAATGTTAGTATTTCATGGAAAATTCTCTTGATTCCAATATAATTTATTTATTAACTACCGGTATTTATGTCATGTACCTTTATTATGATCTTTAATATGCATGGTATGATCTGGAAATGATATTCTCATGTTCTCATAACCTTATATTCATGTTATTCTTACATGATTATTTTATTTACCCTTACCGATAATTAAAGATTGCCCCTTTATTATGATTCATTTCTATAGGTTATGGATAAATGTTTTATGTATATATACTAGAGAGGAATGTCATTTTGGAAAACATTTAATACATTTCACCAAGTTTGAATATTTTTTTATATGTTTCCAAAGACACTATACTATTATGGTCCTCAGGCATGTACTTCTGTTATATTATGAATATTAATCAATATTGATGTGATTTCCAAGTATGATAAGACATTATGTTTATAATAATACCCCCTTAAATGAGGATGAAATCCCATAAATGTTAAAAATTTGGGATGCCCCTACTAAAAACTATGTTTTGGAGGACTTATTTGCCTTTTAGCTTTGCAAATACTAATTAGTGGCTCCCCTGATTGCAAATATGTATTCAATGTCACAATATTTGATTTTATATATTGTAGATCCCAAATAATCACCTAGATAAAACATTGTGTCCATTTAATGTTTAAGTAATGTATTCAATTTATCTTAGACCATTCATATATTCATTTAATTTTTATGCCATCTAACTATTATTAAATATATATTAATTGATAATAATCGGTAAATAATTTATTAATAATATTTTCTAATTATATAATATGGATATTTCCCAAAATATAGTATATATTATGTATAAAATCCAATTTAGCATTATCCAAAAAATATTTTAAATATATTAATATAAATATATTTATATTTATACGTTAACATAGAATTTTTAGAAAAATGTAACATTTTTTTGAAATATACCATTTATGAGGGTTAAAAATAAAGCACTAATAAAGGCCCCTCTTTATTATTTATTTTCTAGTAGAAATGATAAAGTTACATGTAACGCCCACGCCCCAGCTACCCAGAGCCGGGGCATTACTTCGTAACATTGGCATGATTAGAAAAGATCAAGTCTCGAAAGACCGATTAGTTTAGTAGCCTTGGAAACACTAGATACATTCATAAATGTTACATTACATCAAAAAGTGGAAAACTATAATAACATAGTCTCCATAGTCCACACTTCTATCCTCTTCGGACTATCCCTACAGGTCATTCATAAAATACTTCTTCACATCCTGGAAAATATTAAAACATTGAAAGGGGTGAGCTCGGATGCTCAGTAAGGTTAAAAAAATAGTGGAAGCTTTCATAAATAAACATTAACATTTAAGGCATGTATAACTAAAACAAAATCCTTTTAAACTTGAACTTAAACATAATATGGCAAAAGTAAATTGAGATAATGTCATTCACTTCTTCACATGGATATTCTACTGGTCGAATAATCACATGCAATATCAATAACCACTTTCATAATGATGGAATGCATAATGCCAAACTATCATAACCACGTAGCCAAGGCCTCGTGCCAAGACCACAAATAAGATTTTGTCAAGGCCTCGTGCCAAGACACTAGTTTGTCTCATGAGACCTGTCGATGCATCGAGGAGCTATAGTGGGCTCCACCCGTCACTTATTCAGTCCAATGCATTCCTCATATGAATAGGTTTAAAAATATCATAAACCATAACATAATCGTATCACATAAAACATGCATAAAGGAAACATAAAATTTCCACATTTCAATCACAAGATATCAATACAACAAATTGATATAATAAAAATTCTTTCAAAACCATTTTCAATACCAAAATAAAAGAAAGTTAAAACTTTGTATTTATTTTTCATTAAAAAAATGATGTCTTGTAGAGGAAGCCGAAACTCAAATAATGGTCACGGCGGCGGAGAAGCCGTTGTCGCCGCATAAGTACAGAAAGAAAAACATTCCCTTTTTGTCGTTTAGTAAAACACTTCGTATAAAAAAGATTCCTTTTGAATAAACGTAAAAGTCAAAGGGGTTTATACACCGTATAAATGAAATTTGTGTATAAAACCAAATATGCCTCAATGAAAGGAGATTGAGACAAAGTCCTTAAAAAGATTATTTTTAAAATAAAATAGCTCTATTATGTGTATTCACAATAGGTACACATAAAGAAAGTAAAAATACATAATAGGACATAATAACATCATGACATAATTTGAAAGTAGGAGATTAACCCAATGAATGGAAGTTGGGTTAAGAAGTTCCCTTACCTTGCGTCTTGTCCTGACTCGACCGTTCTTTAACCTCCTGAATTATAAACTAGAGTTAATTTCTATTTACATAAGAACCTTTTTCATGTTCATTATTCCTTTTATATCCCTTATTACCATGTTATGAACATTATTTAATTATTTAAGTTAATAACGGTCGTTTTGTCGATCTTTGGTACTTGAGTCAAAAATAAACTTCTTATAATTACAAGTTGTTCATGTCGTGAAATATCCATTATATCTAGAATTATATTCATGATTTAGATATCATATATGTCATATATACATTATATACATTCATTAATAATGTCACATAACATTTAGAGGTAAGAAATGAAATGCACCGTTCATGGAGACGGTAAGCCGTACGTACGCATGAACGCTACTTTCATTTCTATTTCGTATTTAATGGAATGAAATCATAATGATATAAATTTATAATATAATTACAGTATAATATAGTGTATAATACCATTTAATCCATCCTTTATACATCCCACATATGGCATTAACGATTCAAATCACTTTGAGGGGGCGGTAGTCCACACTTCCAAAAATGAAATTATCGCGTTTTACCCATAATGGAAATCATAAAGTATGCCATAAATGAGAAATACAGAAGCATAAGTAAAACATAAACATATCTTATATCATATATAAATATAGTGACATCTTAATGGCCACCTTTGAAGGTGTTATATGAGTGTTGAACAATCATCGTTTCGTGAGGCAGAAATTCGCCATCCATAGAAACCGTATGTTCTTTAACCATTAGATGTAGGTGTGTGTAAGTGTAGATCGAATCCTTCTTATAAAAACATCCTAGTATATTGAGTATACTGGTTTAGTTACAAAAGTAATGAATAAAAAGAGTTTAGGGGGTTGGAGAAGAAAAATAAAACAAAACAACATTAGAGAAGACATTACCTCAAAATCGGGTAACTCTTTTTGACTTGAGCCAAAGGATTCCTTGGGAGGAGTTCTTCCCAATGTGAGGATTCTAGGAGTAAGAAGAGGAAGTTGGGAGAGTATTTGGGCAGCTTTTGGCCGACCCAAATGGATTGAAGGTGTGAATAAGGTGGGAGAGGTGGGGGCCTTTTATAAGTGGAGAGGAGGGGCTCTTTTGGAAAGATTGAAATGTTACATTGTTACACAATGCTTTTCAGATTCTAAAGGTCTCACACTTATATAATTCGTGGATAAGATGATAAGGGTTCGAAATATACCCATCCAATAGTCTTTGGACAAGTGTAAGCCTTGGATTTTACATTATCTTTTCATTTTATTAAAATCGTTAAATAATGAGGTCATCGCTGCATCATAATGATGTCATAAATAATTTAATTTATTTAATGTCTAAAAATTATAAAAAAATACTATGATTTAGGAAATTTTTTATCTTTCTAACGAATATTTATAGTCAAAATTTGGACTTCTGTAACCCCACTTAAAAACTGTTTTAGTAAAACAACTCATGTTTGTGTCAATTAAATTTTAACATTAAATAAATATATATTAATGTCATTTTCAAACCAAAGTGGCTCCATGGGGTCCCCAAGTTTACCCATGGGTTTTCTTGGTCGGCCATGACTCATCCAATAGGATTAGGACAGGTGTCAAGCTCATATCATATTATTAAAACATTGTTTTTACCTTAAACTACACTAATTACCTCTAATCGCGATTAAGAACTTAAAAGTTACTACTCACCAAAAAATTATTTTAATCTCATTGAACCACATTTTACTTCTTAATGACAACCATGTATGTCGGATTTTTGAAAATCAAATCACAGAAGTGGTAATATATCATTTAACCGAAAAATCAGTTATTTAACTACCACTTAGTGGTTTCACTATTCATCAAAAATTGAAGTTTTTCAGAACATTGCCAAAATTTCACCCTAAGCTATAATTGATATTATGAATTCAAAAATCATTTCTATTTTAAAAAATTCCAAACATATAAGTTTCATTAATTAATTTTATAATTAATTCCCGCTGTCACAACAAATAGCGTGTTTTTAAGAAACAATTTATATCAAAAGATTGGCAATTATTTATGTCCAATTTCAATGTTAAATTAATTCTAATGACCACCATTGGATAAAATGGTTAAAATATATTCTAATTATAATTTAAAACCACTAAATAGTATAATTTATCACAATAAATTATTTTTATTAAAAAAGTTGTTTTAAGTATTTTTCACTATTCATAAAAAAATTGGAAGTTCTCAGAAAGTTACAAAAAATTCAACTTAGGATAATATCGATATTACGAATTCAAAAATGAAGTCCATTTTGAAATATAAAATTTCTATAATTTTAAAAATTGGTTATTACTATTCTTAACGGCTACTTTGATTAGTCGCGGTGTTTTAGAACTCGTAGTTGCGTACAATGCAGGCTATTGCATTATTGAATGAGAAGCGTATCGTGGAAGCTCGGGGTGTTACATTCTCCCCTCCTTCAATAAATTGCGTCCTCGTAATTTGAAATTTTTCGTTGAAAATAAAAGGTTGAAAAGAGAAAATACCTTTGAGGAAAACCCACATCAGAAATAAGGTTAATAAATATATAACAATAAAAGAAAGAAAGATAAGTACAAAGGTCACCCGATATAGCCCATTCGAGGATTCTATGAAAATATGGATATGGAGGAGAAACAAACCATCAAGGTCTGATGGAGAGTTATAGAAAACAGGATTAGGAGAAAGTTTAACCACAAGAAAATCACAAACTTTTGATTGGTTAAACGGTCATTGAATCCCCAGTTGGAAAAGTTAACCGACAACATTTTTGTTTTAAGTTACCTTTTATAATGTTGAGGAATTTATTTAGGAGATTTACTAAGAACGTAAGGAAATATACATACTTGTTATGTATACTTTCATTCGTTAATAAATTTTTACCACAAACCCAACTTTTACTCCAAATGGTAACAAAACTCAAAAATATTCTATTTATCCTAATTGTATAAGGTTCCAAATGTTAACACATACCATTTAGATTAGTAAAACTATTTTTTAATAACCAGGGACTTCCTGTAGGCTAGTGGTAGGAAATAAAGGCTTTTCGCACTATGGTTGTGGGTTCGATTCCTACAGCTTTGTCCGACGCGACGGGTTATGCCCCACCCTGCAGGTCGTCCTTTTCCTAAAACTATAGTATCATAATATTCCAAAAATAATCTTCATAAATTTTTTAACCTTAAACAATACTATCCAAAGATCAACATAATCCACTCCAACCATTATAGTTATCCAAAATACCTCTGTCCAGACTTTCTCTAAAAGGTCTCCTAATTCCAAAATCAATTTATCAGATTCCCCAAACAAAGTTAAGTTTCTCTTATTGTCACATACTAAAAATATATTTTCCTTCATCATATTAAAACATTTCTGAAATCAACAAGTACTGCAGTACAATCCTTATATATATATATCACATTATTCTAATAACCAAAATATAATCCATGAGTCCAAAAGCACCAATACATTAGTTATTCTGCTTCAACTGTAGTAACAGCATAAGATTGTCCTTGATCCCTTGGCCTTTTCTGAGGTAAGTTTCCCTGACGCTTAGGACATTCATTTGCATAATGACCCATTTCTCTACAATTATAGATTTCAACTTTGATAGCCTCTTTCTTTCCCTTTCAATCACGAGCCTGGTGACCCTTTTCTCCACATTTATAACAAACTCCCATTTTTTTTAGACAAGTACCAGGGTGATTCTTCCCACAATTATCACATAATGGAAAATCCTTCTTTCCCTTTTTCCCTTTATCTGTCTCTTGTTCCACCGTTCTCTTCTTCTCTTGCATTACTTTGTTGTCATAAGACTTAGAGAATTCCTTTTCTGTCTTGATAGCACACGAGACAATATCTTCGTATGATGAGAAGGATTGCGATTCTAAAGATCAACGGAGAAATGGTTTTAACCCATCCAAGAAACGATCAATCTTACTCCTTGGGTTACGTATATAATCGGCAGCATGCCTCGCTAACCTTGTAAAGTTAGCCTCATACTTTGCGACATTCTCATCCTCCTTCTGCCTCAGACTCAGAAATTGCCTTTCCATATCTGCTCGATGGTCACGAGGAAAGTATTTTTCTAAGAAAATATCTTTGAACTCCCTCCATTCCATATTCAATACGTCATCATCTTTCTTTGTGTTTTGAATCAGCGACCACCACTGATCGGCATCTCCAGTGAGGCGGTAAACTGCCATGACAACCTTCTCCCTTTCACTACTCCCCAAGGCATGGAATATTTTCTCTAAGGAATTTATCCATTGCTCAGCTACTATATGATTTGTACTCCCATTGAAGTTTGGTGGTTGTTGCCTCATGAAGCGGTCTAACATTGATCCTCCACATTGCGGATCAGGGTGCTCCATAGGAGTAAGGTTATTATTCATAACCTGAGTGAGTTGTCCCAGTATGGTAATAATTTGATCAGCACCAGTTGTATCTCCAGCTCTACAATAATAATCTTGAGCAGGAGGGCAATCCCTACACGGAGTGCGTGCATTGATACGGTTTCCATTCCTTCCACTAGGTGCCATTTATAAACAATGGAATAAACTATATTAGTTTATAAATCAAAATACATAATTCCATACTTGTAAGATACTTAACATAAACTGAACTATTTATGGATATAATCCATAAAAATGTTTTCTTTGAGGAAGTATATACTCATAACCCTTCATAGTGGTTTATAAATAAAATGAGAATTATCCAAAGCATATCCCCCGGGAGTGTCGTAACCAAGAGTGCAGCAAGGCCTGTTGTCGTGCACCAGTTCCCGTTCGAGTCTAGCTCAAAGCGGTGTTTTCGGGTTTTACCCCTAGGTACATCTGTTCCAGAGCCGCCCCTACTTGCTCGTATCCAGACAGGGATGTATTGCTCGGAAAACTCACAAAATCTCTATAATACCAAAATTCTAGGAAGTTATTCTATACTAATCCTTAAATTCTTATTGGGGCTATGTGCTCTAATCAGAGTTTATCTAAATCTAGCTTCCCAGGTTAGTACTAAACTGCCTCTGATACCAACTGTAACGCCCCGACCCCAGCTACCCAGAGTCGGTGCATTACTTCGTAACATTGGAATGATCACAAAAGATCAAGTCTCGAAAGACTGATTAGTTTAGTAGCCTTGTAAACACTAGATACATTCATAAATGTTACATTCCATCACAAAGTGGAAAACTATAATAACATAGTCTCCATAGTCCACACCTCTATCCTCTTCGGACTATCCCTGCAGGTCATTCATAAAATACTTCTTCACATCCTGGAAAATGTTAAAACTTTGAAAGGGGTGAGCTCAGATGCTCAGTAAGGTTAACAATATAGCGGAAGCTTTCATAAATAAACATTAACATTTAAGGAAATGTATAACTAAAACAAAAGCCTTTTAAACATGAACTTCAACATAATATGGCAAAAGTAAAATGAGATAATGCCATTCACTTCTTCACATGGATATTCTACTGGTCGAATAATCACATGCAATATCAATAACAACTTTCATAATGATGTAATGCATAATGCCAGACTATCATAACCACATAGAAAAGGCCTCGTGCCAAGACCACAAATAAGATTTTGTCAAGGTCTCGTGCCAAGAAACTAGTTTCTCTCATGAGACCTTCTGATGCATCTAGGAGCTATAGCGGTCTCCACCCGTCACTTATTAATTCCAATGCATTCCTCATATGAATAGGTTTAAACATATCATAAACCATAACATAATTGTATCACATAAAACATGCATAAAGGAAACATAACATTTCCACATTTCAATCACAAGATATCAATACAACACATTGATATAATAAAAATTATTTCAAACCCATTTTCAATACCATAATAAAAGAAAGTCAAAACTTTGTATTTATTTTTCATTAAAAAAATGATGGCTTGTAGAGGAAGCCGAAACTCAAATAATGGTCACGGCAGCGGAGAAGTCATTGTCGCCGCATAAGTACAGAAAGAAAAACATTCCCTTTTTTTCGTTTAGTAAAACGCTTCGTATAAAAAAGATTTCTTTTGAATAAATGTAAAAGTCAAAGGGGTTTATACACCGTATAAAAGAAAGTTGCGTATAAAACCAAATATGCCTCAATGAAAGGAGATTGAGACAAAGTCCTTAAAAAGATAATTTTTAAAATAAAATAGATCTATTATGTTTATTCACTATAGGTACACATAAAGAAAGTAAAAATACAAAATAGGACATAATAACATCATGACATAATTTGAATGTAGGAGATTAACCCAAAGAATGGAAGTTGGGTTAAGAAGTTCTCTTACCTTGCGTCTTGTCCTAACTCGACCGTTATTTAACCTCCTGAATAATAAACTAGAGTTCATTTCTATTTACTTAAGAACCTTTTTCATGTTAATTATTACTTTTATATCCCTTATTACCATGTTATGAACATTATTTAATTATTTAAGTTAATAACGGTCGTTTTGTCGATCTTTGGTACTTGAGTCAAAAATAAACTTCTTATAATTACAAGTTATTCATGTGGTGAAATATCCATTATATCCAGAATTATATTCATGATTTAGATATCATATATATCATATATACAGTATATACATTCATTCATAATGTCACGTAACATTTAGAGGTATGAAATGAAATGCACCGTTCAGGGAGACGGTAAGCCGTACGTACGCATGAACGCTACTTTCATTTCTATTTCGTATTTAATGGAATGAATTCATAATGATATAAATTTATAATATAATTACAGTATAATATAGTGTATAATACCATTTAATCCATCCTTTATACATCTCACATATGGCATTAACGATTCAAATCACTTTGAGGGGGCGGTAGTCCGCACTTCCTAAAATGAAATTATCGTGTTTTACCCATAATGGAAATCATAAAGTATGCCATAAATGGTAAATACAGAAGCATAAGTAAAACATAAACATATTTTATATCATATATAAATATAGTGACATCTTAATGGACACCTTTTAAGGTGTTATATGAGTGTTGAACAATCATCGTTTCGTGAGGCAGAAATTCACCATCCACAGAAACCGTATGTTCTTTAACCATTAGATGTAGGTGTGTGTAAGTGTAGCTCGAATACTTCTTATAAAAACATCCTAGTATATTGAGGATACTGGTTTTGTTACAAAAATAATGAATAAAAAGAGTTTAGGGGGTTGGAGAAGAAAAATAAAACAAAACAACATTAGAGAAGACATTACCTCAAAATCGGGTAACTCTTTTGGATTTGAGCCAAAGGCTTCCTTGGGAAGAGTTCTTCCCAAAGTGAGGCTTCTAGGAGTAAGAGGGGGAAGTTGGGAGAGTATTTGGGCAGAGGTTGGCCGAGCCAAATGGCTTTAAGGTGTGAATAAGGTGGGAGAGGTGGGGGACTTTTATAAGTGGAGAGGATGGGCTCTTTTGGAAAGATTGAAATGTTACATTATTACACAATTCTTTTCGGATTCTAAAGGTCCCAAACTTATATAATTCGTGGATAAGGTGATAAGGGTTCGAAATATACCCATCCAATAGTCTTTGGACAACTGTAAGCCTTGGATTTTACATTATCTTTTCATTTTATTAAAATCGTTAAATAATGAGGTCATCACTGCATCATAATGATGTCATAAATAATTTAATTTATTTAATGTCTAAAAATTATAAAAAAATACTATTATGTTGGAAATATTTTTATCTTTCTAATGAATATTTATAGTCAATATTGGGACTTGTGTAACCCCACTTAAAAACTGTTTTAGTAAAACATCTCATGTTTGTGTCAATTTAATTTTAACATTAAATAAATATATATTAATGTCATTTTCCAACCAAAGTGGCTCCATGGGGTCCCCAAGTTGACCCATGGGTTGTTTTGGTCGTCCATGACTCATCCAATAGGGGTAGGACAAGTTTCAAGCTCATATCATATTATTAAAACATTGTTTTTACATTAAACTACACTAATTACCTCTAATCGCGATTAAGAACTTAAAAGTTACTATTCACCAAAAAAAATTTAATCTCATTGAACCACATTTTACTTCTTAATGACAACCATGTATGTCGGATATTTGAAAATAAAATCACAAAAGTGGTAATATTTCATTTAAACGAAAAATCAGTTATTTAACTACCACTTAGTGGTTTCACTATTCATCAAAAATTGAAGTTTTTCAGAACAATGCCAAAATTTCACCCTAAGCTATAATTGATATTCCGAATTCAAAAATGATTTCTATTTTTCAAAATTCCAAACATATAAGTTGCATTAATTAATTTTATAATTAATTCCCACTGTCGCAACACATAGCGTGTTTTTAAGAAACAATTTATATCAAAAGATTTGCAATTTTTTATGTCCAATTTCAATGTTAAATTAATTCTAATGACCACCATTGGATAAAATGGTAAAAATATATTCTATGTATACCTTAAAACCACTAAATAGTATAATTTATCACAATAAATTATTTTGATTAAAAAAGTTGTTTTAAGTATTTTTCACTATTCATAAAAAAAGTGGAAGTTCTCAGAAAGTTACAAAAAATTCAACTTAGGATAATTTCGATATTACGAATTCAAAAATGAAGTCCATTTTGAAATATAAAATTTATATAATTTTAAAAAGTGGTTATTACTATTCATAACGGCTACTTTGATTAGTCGCGGTGTTTTAGAACTCGAAGTTGTGTACAATGCAAGCTATTGCATTATTGAATGAGAAGCGTATCGTGGAAGCTCGGGGTGTTACATTCAACCCTTAATAAGTTATTTTTTTATAGTGCTAAGATAGGGGTTTCTTTATCGGTGATTTTTTTAGTGTTGATAAAGGACTAATTTTTTCCCCCAAAAATGTGATGATAAAGAGGGCCTTTATCAGCACTTTCAGCTTATATTGATAAACAATATCATTGGATAAACCAACTTTTATAGTATTTAGGGTATTTGGAATGCCCATTAGGCTATGTTATGATTGGGTTAGATATTATAGTACTAATAATTCAGGATAGTTAATGAAAAGTGTTTATCAGGGGTGCAGGACATTATTCTTTAGTTAAAGTTGGTATTTAATTGCATTGTCTTGATAGAAATGAGGTAGGATTGGTGATACATATGATTTTTTCGTGGGTTATTTCAGAGAAATTTCCCATTGAAAGGATCCATAATAAACCATGATCATTTTATAAAAGATTAATTGAATAATATTTTGATTGGATTATAGCCTTATGCCTTCTATTGATATAAGTATCTTGAAAAATAACAATATTTAATTTTTTTGAAGTAATAAATTTTAATGTGCCTCTTGATTCAATTAATGATCTATATATCCTTAATAATGTTTCAGAATTGTCTGATGATTTTTTGTATCATTATTCTTCTAAGAAGTCATTTTAATAGGCCACTGGAGTGTCATTCTTATGAAGAACATCTAGTGAATCCTTCAGAGTACCATAATATTTTTGGGAGTGTTGTTCATATGGTCTGATCTATGTGATAGGTAAATATATCAATTACCATTTATGATCATATTATGCATCCTTTAAGGGATGAATCAATAGATCATCATGATGAGTATAATTTTTAGAAACCAATATATTTCCCAAGAACTAATGCTCCCTAAGACACTAAAAATTGGAGGAAAAATATAGAGATGCTTTTTGAGTTCTTGTATAGGCCTGATTTAATTACTGTGGAGTGTGTTTCCAGGAATCATGAGGGGCCTAATAGGATATTGTGATATTATATGGTGAAAATGATGAATCATGAAGTCTTGGTGTGGAATGAAATTGTATTTCTTCCTATATCTTAGTTATATATAGATTTTATGGTCTTGGTGATATCCAAGGAGTTTCTTTAAATATTAGAGGGTTAAAATACTATGAAATAGTATTCAAACCATTTTACTTGGAATTCATATTTTTCTTGTGTGGATGTGATGAATTATAAGTTTAAGTCATGGAGGCATCAAAAAGGTATTCAATTCAATATTTGATTCCATTTTTTCATTCTTGAAAACACTTCTTATAGGGATGCTTTAGATAGGGTATTGATGGCTTGGATTGATATGGCTATAAATTCAAGGTTGATGGGAGATCCCATTTTTCCAATTGGAAGCAAATGACTGCATCTAAGGGGAAAAGAAAGTATGGTGTGTCTCATAGTGGTTCTAGATTAAAGGTATCATAATGGACTCTAGTGGTTCCTAGATGATGATATTGTACATTCTTATAGTGTGGAAAGGTATGGAATTTGAAATAGGTTTTCAGTTAGGCACCCAAGATATTTTGTTCATGGAGACAATCGGGTAATATGATGATTTTGTACTATATCATTTCTTCTCACAATGTTGGCATTGAATCATCATCACCCAAAATTATTATGGTGAAATTATATTCCTATATACATAAGGGGTTCATACCTCAAACATCTGAAACAATGATTCTTCAAAATGTAAAGGATTCTACAAAGGAAAATTATGTGGCTATAATAACTATTATATTTACCACCATTAACTTCATATGTAGTGATATATTTAATTGATACTAGTTTAACTTATTCATTTATAAATTCACATATTTTTAACCTGCTAAATCATCTAAGAGAATTTTTTCTTATGTGATGAAAATTACTACACCCCTCAAAATGAAGAATGTTTCGGTTCCTTATTGTACATATTTTGTTATCTCTCAATAAGAGATTGTGTTTAACTAGAATATTATGGTCCTTATCATGAAAACTCATGATATCATTTTCATGATAGATTTAATGATTTTTCATAATTCCCTCCTTGAATTATTTCTTCATCAGTTATGTGTTACTATGAACAATGGGGTGTTCAAAAGTTTTCAGTTAGAATAGGACCGAAGGTAAAGTAGATACATAACTTCCATTTCATAATTAGGTAGAGTAATATCATTTATATAATTGAAAATATTTAAAATTCTTTGGGAGATGGTATCCTATATTTTTTATCAACTTTAACAATGTGTTTCCTTCTGGATTTTTTAGTTTACCACCATTAATTGAGGTAGTGTTCCCTATTAATTTACTAACAAGTACTTATCCATTTTCTATTACTTCATATCATATGACACCAAAAAATTAGAAAGTTTTAAAATATTATTTGTATGATCTAATTGATAATGGATTTATATTCCATAGTGTGTCTCCATGGGTGTCACCTATTCTCTTTATGATGAATTGTGAGGTAAAACCTCACCTATTGGTTCATAACTAGAAATTCAATCGATTTTATGGGATGAAAAGGTATCCATTAACTAGGATAGATGATGTATTTCACTAATTGAAGGTTGGTAAGTGGTTCCCATAGATTGATATTCGATTTATTTATCCCCAGTTGGGAATTATGGAATCTAACATTTAGTAAACTATATTATGTATTAGGTATAAACATTTTGATTACCTTGTTATGCCTTTTGGAATATCCAATTCCATTAAATATTTATGATGTTGGTAATGAAGATATTACATTATTACCTCAATATGTTTTTGTAAGTCATTATAGATTACATATTGGTTTACTTTATTTCTAAGGAAGATCATATATTTCATTTGAGAGCAGTTATATTAATCTTGAAAATCGCTAACATTTCCGAAACATTTCTTAGATTAATAGATAAATTTTTGAGGTGATGTTATTGGGAAACATGGTCTCAAATATAGTTATTTCATTTGATCCTAATGTGGTTAGTCATATATTGAAAAGGGAGAAACATTGAAATGTTTTTTATATTAAAACATTATTGGGTTTGGATGGGTACTACCATAGGATCCTTAATTATTTCTTGATGGTGGCTTCTATTATGACCAATCTAATTTAGAATGGAGTAAAATTATTATTGGGGGATAATTATCAAATTTTTTCTATTAAACTAATATTTATTGTAACTTCTACGATATTTTTCACACTTATAGAGGATGGTTAAGGGAAATGTGTTATTTTATGATGCATCGGGTCTGGGTTTGGTTTTTTTTCTTTTTTAAGGTGATGGTGTTGTATCATGTGGTTCTACAAAGCTTAGTATACATGATAAAAACCATACTAAACATCATATAAAACTATTATATATGATTAATGCTCATAATATTTTGGGAAATTTCCTATTTTAAGAATGATTTAACATTTATTACAACAACAGAAAAGTATGATTTTTATCTTCTCCAAAAATATATTTGACACTATATCAGGTTTGTTGGGTGAATTAACTTTTGTCATTTTATTTCAACTTTCACTTCACCCCTAAAATGGGTAATGGTTTCACTGATTCATTGAAAGGGGAAATAAGTCCTATATCATGATTGAATCCTAATAACAATGTAATATGAGGCCTCTCTACTCTCAGTTACATTTGGGAGTCTATAAGGACTTGAATAAATTTTTTTAAAAAAATAGTTCAAATATACTCTTTTAGAGATGATTCGTCAAAAAAATAGATTAATGTTGATTTTCATTCCATTATATTCTCTCTCAATGGGGGTTAGACCATTGGTAATTATTCATTCTCCTATAAGGTTTTCCTATGTTTCTATAACTTTTATGTTGTTCCTTTACCTATGAGAATGAATATGATGGTTGATTTTCATTAATTTTAGTGGGAATATACCCAAGTAACATGAAGATGATCTATAATAAACTGTAATGATTTTTGTGTCCATGAATAAGATTATAATTTTTTGAATTTTTTTTTTTGTTATATTTTTTAACAAGTCTTATTCGAGTACCAGAGACCTCCGGGAATGATTCAACAACTTATTGGGATGAATTGGATGTATAATTATTATTATATGTATTTTTTGGTTGGGTTTATTTATACTACTATGAATAATTATGTGATGATTTTTGTGTTGATATATTGACCAATTTGACTCACTTTATACTGATTCAAGGTACAACCAATGTTCCGGACTTGGGAAGTATTTATGTGAAAGCCAACCAAACCTTTTTATTTTATTAATAACAAGGGTATAGAAAGACAAGAAAAAAAACTAAAAAAATTTGTGCAGAAAAATAGAAAAAATTCAAAGGAGAAAAAGGGGGACTAAGGGGGGGAGAAAATAGTGCAGTCCAATAGTGTCATCCCACACAAAAATAGAGCCATCCGCTGGAAATGAACTGAGACCTGAAAAAACTAACAAGTTATCATTCATCGTAGATTTAGCGGCCAGACAATCAGCCACCATATTCCCCTCCTGCCATGTGTGGATGATGGTCGTGTGACTATCCAGAAGTAGCTTGCATCTTCTAATCAAGTAATCAATACTCTATGGGATTGAGCCATTACCAAACAAGGCCTTTATAATGATAAGCGATTCAACCTCCACCACTTGGATTAGAATTTACCTCCATTTACAAAGGATCAAACTAGTGAGTAAGGCTTGAGACTCCGCTTGAAGAGAATCGACATTTCCAAAAAAATATTGAAATCCACCACCATAGAACCAAGAGAATCACGAACAACTCTACCTCCACGCCTCAATCCTGAGCAGCACAATCCATCAGTGTTGAGTTCAAATCCCCGGCTAGGTGGCTTCCATTTGACCCACATCACTTGAAAGAGATCACCTGTTTTAATTGAATTCCATCTACAATTTTCTCTGATAGGGTCCACATTTTACTTAACTTTTTTGGATAGGAATCTAGAGGGAAAATGTTTCCTAGGTGTTTTTTATTAATGTATATTATACATTAATGGATATCCATGAAAATATATATATATATATATATATATATTCTTGATGATGTGGAAAGTGTTTGAATTTTTTAATATTGAGTATCCTTGGACTACCATTAAGGACTAGTTAATTATTCCTAAATAAATACTTACATGTCCACTATCAGGATGGATCCTTTTGAGGCCTTATATGTAAAAATTTGTAAATATCAATATTGCTAGATGGATTTTTGAGGAGCCTCCTTTGTTAGACCATGTTTCCTTCATGATATGATGATGAATATTTAGTTTATTCTTTATATAATAGTGATGGAACAAAGATGGTATATTTCTTATCTTAATAATTTTCAAATACCCTTATAGTTTCACGTTTTTTCCATGTATTATTTAGTGTATCACCTCATTTGGGTCACCTAGATATTGGAAAATTTGGAATTATGGTGCTAAAATATGTGGTTTCTTTTGAGATTATTCAGAGGGTGGGCAATGTGGCTTACCATTTTGAACATTCACTATAGTTGAAATCGATCCGCAATGTCTTTCACATAATGTATATCAAGAGGATTTATTTGACCTCTATTCATGTCCCGGTATTGGAATATGTTGATGTTGAACCCAATTTTTCCATTATTGGTATTACTATATGGATTATTAATTCTGAGAAAAATTTTATTAATGGGATTATTATACCATTGAATTGTGATCAATGGCACCATGATTTTGAGTTTCATAAGACATAGGATCACGATAACTAATGAGGGAGCATTGGACTCATGTCTATAATATGTAATATTCTTGATATTATTTCAGGTGAATGAATTTTTTTATGCTTTTAACTTTGTAACATATCATTACCTTCATTCAATTATTTCATGATTCTTGTATTGATACACCTTTGTTTAGGTCTTTTCTGACAGTTTTTTGGGAAATATTTGGAAAATATTAGAATTCAATGGGATTGTGCATGATCAGTTCATATTAATGGGATTCCAAGGGGACTGACCCATCAAACCATGTGGAGAATAATCCACCCCTAGAAGATGATTCATTATTTTTCCACACTATGCATCCACCACTCCAAACCATGAACCCATGGATATTGAGTGTTTCATGGTTAGTACATTGATGAACTACCTATATAGAAAAACCTTGTATCCAATCCTTAATTATAGTATGCTCACACAGTTAAGCCACATATTTACTACTAACCATGAGGCCTCTCTATAAAATTGTGAGCATGGTTTCTAATTTCAATGAAAATTTTACTAAAAATATATGGACCCCATTATAAGATTCTAAAAAACCCCATTAAACCCTAATATTATTCCTTGGTCCTTTAAAGCTCTCAATATGTGATATTAAGTCCCCATGAAATTTCTATTTATGAATCAAGACATGGGTGATCTCATTAGATCTTCTTCTAGAAAGTGAATATCCAATCGTGTGGAATATACTGGTCTTTTTATTCTATACCATTTAGAGAAAAACATAACATCATTTAAATAAAGGATATAATATCATTTTTTATAGATGTAAAACCCTGACCACAGAATCCTATTATTTTATTCTTCTCTTGGTCTCGTGTATCTTGGACAGAGTTGGGTTTGGGTCCAGGTTTGAAATTTTTTAAACATTGATGTTTTTGGTGGGTCTCGAGCTGGTGTGTGGTCACTGTACTATTTGTGGTTCCCATGCATTTGGACCTGATTAATGTGTGGTTTCCCCCATTATTATTATTATTATTATTTTGCTATTAGTTTATTTATTAATTTTTATTATTGTAGTTATGTTATGATTAATATTTAGATTATTATTATTATTATTATCAATATTATTATAATATAAAATGAAAAAAACCATAAATCTACCCAGCCATCCCCCATTCCCCATACCCTCTGCGAGCTACCCACCACCCTACCATTCGTCCGTCTTTGCACACTTGAATCCCTCCTGGCCTTCTGTAGAGACCCGAAGCTTGACGTACATGGACATTACATTACTTATTTGGAATACTTAATACATAACAAAAATAGGGATACATGGATCGTAATAGTTTAGTGTCTTTGGAAACATGGAATATAAACTTCTAATCATGTTGAAAGATCTTCAACAACTCTCATAACAATCTTCCCCTTTTTGATTCCTTGACTAAAATCATTCTTTATTTCCGGGGGAAATAAAACATAAAAAGGGTGAGCTCAAATGCTCAGTAAGATAAAAACATAGGGAACATAAAACAATCCATAAACATTTTAAAGAAAAAACATGAACATGAAATTTAAACATCAAAATCATGAGCAAAGACATAAATCGTGGAAGTACATAAGGCATATATCATATTGGAACATCAACCATGATAAAATGTAATGGGAAAAACATGTAACTGTGGAAACCATTCAGCACATGTTATGATTTCCATAGTAGCCAAGGCATTGCTGCGAAGACCATCTTAGTGGACAAAGTCCCTCTCGGAATCGAGTTCACTCCTCATTTCAGTCCTATAACACTGAACCGGATTAACTTACCTTTCCAAACATGTATATCACATGAGATATAAATCTTTACCCAATGCATTGGAGGTAGATATTGGTCCCACCCATCTCATAATGAAATCATTCTTACTTGTTCCACAAAATAAACATACATCATTTATAATAACCCAATAAATAAAATGGGTTTCATAATCATCATCCCATCATCACATACTCCATATAAAAGAAATGGACATCATTTCATAATAATAAAAGTGAAACCATGTAAATCACAGAGACATGATACATGAAACATACACATATGAAATTATGTCATCTTAGAAGAAATATGGTTTTGATAAAACACTTGAAATGAATTCTTGAGGAAAATATCCTTTCTTCTTCAAGATCATTATCATTTCAAAAAATGTCATGAAATTTTAAAAGAATTTTTTTTTTTGAAAATAGTCACAAAATATTTTGGAGGAAGCCTCATGAAAATAAGGCTTTATAAAACCGTAAAAATTCGTTCGTATCGTACAAGTTGAAAAAAAACATTCTTCTCATACTTTTGCCGGAAAAGTCAAAAAGTACCTCCTAAAAGAAAGATTCCATACATACCATGTATTAAAAGTAAAAATTGTTAAAAAGGACTTTAAACATACATGAATCCATTTTTAGGAAACATGGACAGGGATGAGAACAATAACCCCAGTAAATACTTACAAATAAACAATCTCGGATAAGAACGAGATTGGAAAAGTTATCCCTTACCTTAGGTCTGATATGCTTCTTATGGATTAGAACCTCCTATATAATGATTTAAATAATGTCATTTACTTATTACATAATCATATTCATTGTTATGAAATCATATATGTTTCACTTATGACTTTATATTACTCGTTCTTTTGTAAATTCCATGTTAAAGCAGTGTTTTGGGTAAAATAATTTCATTTATCATATGTGTTTTGACTTGTCTTTCTTGATATTATTTCTTATATCCTGATTTACATAATTCCATAATGTAAAACATTATTTATATATAATATATATTCATCATATACATATATATTATAGATCGATAAAACTAATGAAATACACCGTTCATGGAGACGGTAGGTTGTACGTACGCATGAACGTTGTTTTCGTTTCCTTATTGAATTGAACGAAACTAAATAGATGACATAAATATATATATACATAAATCCAGTAGCATTGTTATTTCATATATTTTATTATTATTCATTATAAAAACTTTATGATCATTAATGTATGGTTAACATGGAGAATTAATCTCATCGCGTCGTGGAGACGGTATTCCATACGTACGCACACACAGTGATTTTGTTTTCCGTAGGATGGATAGAAGGTAAAATATATTTTTTTGATATTTATAATAACATATCAGTATATCAGTGATACTAATGTTATTACTTCATAATTAAATAACTAAATAAGAAGAATTAGAAGAAGAAATAAAGTTGAATGAATCTGTAACGGACATTACCTCTTCTTTGAAGCCCCTCTTTGAGACCTCCTCTTAGGGAACTAAAATTGGTCTTTGAAGAAGACCAGTACCTCTAGGATTTATCTAGGGATGTGGAGAAGAGAATTTTGCTGGGTTTTTCCGAGCTTGAAGGCTCAAACTGGTGTGAGGAAGAGAGGGAGGATGTGCCCTTTTATAAGGGAGGAGAGGGTCACCTTTGGAAAGTGTGGAAATATTATTTTATTATAAACTTATCATCGGTTTCAAAAGGTCCAAAAATCATTAAATATGAAGGTAAGATGACTCATTGTCGAAATAAAATCATCCAATCATAATTGGACATGTTTTGGAAATATTTTAATCATTATAATCCTGTTTATTTAAATCATTAATTAATGATGTAAATACATCATTATTATTGTGTCATAAATAATTAAATTTATTTGGTGTCTAAAAATTATGAAAAAATATCATTAGGTAGGAAATAGTTTTATCTTTCCAATGAATATTTATAGTCGAAAATAACATTTATATAACCCCTTATAAAAATTAATTACTAAAAGATTTTTGTTTGTCAATTTTGTCTTTACATTACATTAATTAATACAAATTGTCATTGTCACTAACAAGTGGCTCAATGGGGTCCCAAAATCGACCCAAGGATGCCCATGGTCTTAAAATACTCATCCAATAAGGTTAGTACTTTTTTTAAGGTAATTTTGAATTATTATAATATTCTTTTAACCTTTAATTACCCTATTTACCTTTAACCGTAGTAAATAAAAATTACCAAAGTTACTATTCATAATATCAAAAAAATAAAAGTAACCTATTAACATCATTTGGACCCACTGATTCCAAATATGGTATCCATTTTTCAAAATTCAAAACACATAATTTGTACTAATTAATTTAAAATTAATCCTGTTATTAATCAAACAGGTTTTAAAAGTTAAAACATTACCAAAGATTGAAATGTTTTTACCTATGAATTCAATGTAAAATTAATGCTAATGACAAAATTATATTAAATGGTAAAAATATATTCTATTTATACTTTAATAACATTCAATATTATAATTTAACCATATAAAGTATTGCGATGAAAAAAGTTGTTTTTAATTAAAATATAGCGTGTTTTTACTATTCATTAAAATATGAATGTTATCAGAATAATATGAAAAATTTATCCAAAGTAAATTTTTATATCCTGATTCTAAAGAAGAATTTTATTTTTTCAAATTGAACTAATAAACTTGTCAAAAACTAGATTTAAATTGGGTGCTCCATCAAAAGGCTGTAAAACTACATTTTTTTAAAAATACATCTTTTATCCAAAAAAACTGATTTTGTTTTCATACCTCATTCTAGAAAATGTATAAGATGAATTAAAATGTTATAAAATCAAAATTCAGTTAATACTATTCATAAAGTATAGTTTATAATATTATAATAATATATCGTTGTTTAGTGAAACTCGGTATTGTGTACTACACAAGCTATCGAGAAAGGTCGTGTTTGCGTGTAATGCAAGCCAAGATAGTGTTGTGTGCAGTGGAAGATTCCTTTGCATATAAAATATTACATAAAAAAGTATACTTCTCATAAAATATCAGGGTTTTAAATTATACCCCCCTTAAAATGAATTTCACCCTCGAAATTCGTTACTTCGTAACAAAAAGATGAGGATACCTCTCCCTCATAATATCCTCAAGTTCCCATGTAGATTCTTCTAATTGGTGGTTCCTCCATAAAACATTAACCAAGTGAGTGGTCTTGTTTCTCAAAACTTTTTCGCTACGATCCAGAATCTCTATTGGCTGTTCTTCATAAGAAAGATCTTGCTCCAACGGTACAACTTCTGAGCTTAGTACATGTGAAGGATCAGGTATGTACTTCCTCAAGAGAGATGCATGGAACACATCATGAAATTGAGAGAGATTCGGTGGAAGCGCCAATTTGTAAGATACGTTCCCCACATGATCCAGTATTTCAAAAGGACCAATATACCTAGGGCTCAACTTTCCCTTCTTTCCAAATCTCATTACTCTCTTCTAAAGAGATATTCGTAAGAACACTTTATCACCCAATTCAAACTCTAATTATTTTCTTCGATTGTCGGTATAACTTTTTTGTCGACTCTGAGATGCTCTTATGTGTTGTTTAATAGATCTGACCTTTTTTGCCATCTCATCAACAAGATCAGGTCCTAATATCTTTCTTTCCCCAACTTCATCCCAGCATGTTAGAGATCGGCATTTCTTTAAATAGAGAGCTTAATAAGGATCCATCTGAATGCTGGAGTGAAAGATATTATTATACAAAAATTCCACCAAAGGTAGGTGTTGATCCTATCCACCTTTGAAATCCATAGAGAAATCTCTTAACATGTCTTGTAGAGTTTTAATTGTCCTCTCAGACTGACCGTCTGTTTGAGGATGATAAGCAGTGCTGAAACTCAACTCTGTATCTAGAGTATATTGATCACTTCGCCAGAACTTCAAGGTAAACCTCGGATCCCGATCAGATATAATGGAAAGGGGTACTCCATGAAATCTTACCACTTCCTTTACATATATCCTGGAAAGCTGATCAAGAGGAAATCCTCTATAATAGCAATGAAATGTGCCGACTTTGTAAGATGATCAACTATGACCCATATAGCATTATTACCCTTGGATGTCTTAGGAAGTCCAGTAACAACGTCCATAGTGATGTTTTCCCATTTCCATTCAGGTATGGGTAATGGTTGTAACATCCCCTTAGACTTCTGTCTCTCATCATTAACTTGCTGACAAACCAAGCATTGAGAGACATATTCAGTAACATCTCTTTTCATGCCATCCCACTAGAAGTACTCTTTCAGGTCTCTATACATCTTCGTGCTTTCAGGATGAATAGAGAATGAAGAACTGTGAGCCTCATCCAGCAGCTCATTCTTTAATTCTGGGATGGGAGGAACACATACCCGATTCCTGAACCTTATTATCCCATAACAATCAAGGTTGAATTCAGGAACATTTATCACCTTCTTTTTTAACTCTACATCTTCTTTTTTTGACCCTTTAATCTTCACATGTATAGATGGTTGAACATTCATTTGAGAAAGATACGATTTTCCCCCTTCCATTATAATTCCAAGATTCATCCTTTGTAAATCCATAAATATTGGATCTTTTGTGATCCTTATCATGGATAAGATAGCATGGTCTAGTCGACTTAATGCATCTACCACTTTGTTTGATTTCCCAGGGTGGTAATAAATTGAGCATTCGTAATCCTTAATCTACTCCAACCATTTTCTTTGGCGCATATTCAGCTCCTTTTGTGTGAAAATATAAATTAAACTTTTATGATCAGTATAAATATCACACCTTTCACCATAAAGATAATTCCTCCAAATCTTTAATGCAAAGATTAGCGTAGCTAACTCCAAATCATGAGTTGTGTAATTTTACTCATGGATTTTCAACTGTCATGAGCCATAAGCTATCACCAAATCATTTTGCATAAGAACACACCCCAATACCTTCTTGGATGCATCACTGTAGATCACAAACCTTTCTCCACTGTAAGTCAGTGTGAGCATAGGTGCACTGGATAACCTTATTTTCAACTCCTTGAAATTATCTTCACACTCCTCTATCCACAAGAACATAACTCCTTTTTCTGTCAACGTAGTGAGTGGATTGGATAATCGTGAAAAGTCTTTCACAAAACATCGATAATATCCAGCCAGACCAAGAAAACATTGGATCTCAGATACTATTGTTTGTCTCGACCATCTTTCGATAACCTTTGTTTTTGTTGGATCCTTAGATATCCCCTATTTTGAGATTATGTGACCCAAAAATGCAACTTTTTGAAGCCAAAATTCACACATGGTAAATTTGGAATAAATCTTCTCCTTTCTCAGGGTCTTCAATACAATTCTAAAGTGATCTTCATGTTCTTCCATGCTCTTTGAATAGACAATAATATCGTCTATAAAGACTACCACAGACTGATCAAGATAGTCTTCAAAGACTCTATTCATTAGATCCATGAAGATAGCAGGGGAATTAGTAAGACCAAATGGCATCACTATAAATTCATAGTGTCCATACCTTGTACTGAAAGATGTCTTTGGTATATTCTCCCTTTTTAACCTTAATTGATGATACCCCGAATGAAGATCAATCTTGGAAAAGTATTGAGCTCCACATAGTTGGTCAAATAATTCATCACTGCATGGGAGAGGATATTTATTCTTGATATTGATCTTGTTAAGTTCCTGATAATCAATGTAGAGTCTCATTTATCCATCTTTCTTCTTAAAAAACAGAACAAGGGATCCCCAAGGTGACACACTAGGACGTATGAATCCCTTATCAATATTCTCTTGGAGTTGCTTCTTAAATTCCTGCAAGTCAATTGGGGCCATTCTATAAGGTGTCTTTGAAATAGGTAAAGCACCTGGTATGAGTTATATTGAAAGCTCAACTTCACGATTTGGTTGAGGACCAGGAAATTCCTCCAAAAAGACATCATCAAACTCCCGTACAATGAGCATATTCTTAATCGTGAGTTTCTAACCAACCATTTGAGATAAATAACCTTCATTTAGTAGAATCAAGACCCATAGGATGGATGAAATTTTCACTACAAGTTTATGTTCATCCTTGCATCGATAGACGATCATAGATTTATCTAGAATATGTAATGTGACTTCACTTCTTTGGAAATTGATACGAGCTCCATATAAAGAAATCCAATCCATGCCAAGAATCACATCAAATTCCACTATAGGAAGGATCACAAGATTTTTAGGAAGCACTTTCCCACAAACTTCAATCGGAGAAGAATTATAAACATTTTATGCGACTGTTGTTCCATTAAGGGTTGTCATAGCATACTAAACATCTAATTGTTGAGGTAAAATAGGGATACCCTTAGAAAATTCTTCAGAAATAAAAGTGTGGGTGGATCCCGAATGAAATAAAACATTTTCTACTTTAGAGTGGATGGTATGTGTACCTTTCACCACTTCATAATCGTACTCCACATCACTGATAGAAATTGCATGTGACATTCCTTTGTCTTTAGCCTAATGATTCTGTTGACGTCGATCATCATCAACAACCCTTGGATTAGGGCATTGATTAGCATAATTCCCCATTTCCTTGCACTTGTAACATTGAAGTTTATGAGGTGAACTCCGTGTAGCCATTTCTTTGTTCGCATCACTAGACATATTCTTCTCATCATTGCGGCATTCAAATGCCCAAATACCTTCCTTTCTACATTTGAAACATTTACTTCTCCCTTTAAGACAACTCCCTCCATGTTTCTTTCCACACTTTGAGCATAAGGTAAAACTGATCTTCTTTTTAGTGTGGTCTTTAGATTTCGCTTTGAATTCCATTTTCCTCTTCTTATCAAATGAATATGACTGATGGGTTACTCCAATCTCCATCTCAACCTTGAGAGCACATCGAACAATTTCCTCGTAGCTATTGAAGTCCATTATGGATAACTCCCTTTGAAGACTTGGATTGAAGCCACTAAAGAATCGATCAATCTTACTCTCAGGTTGGATAATAATCCCAGAATCATATGTTGCAAGTCCTGTAAAATTTTCTTCATACGTACCAATAGATTCATCATCCTTTTGCTTTAGTTCAAAAAACTCCTTCTCCATCATTGTTCGATGAATACGAGGGAAGTACTTATTGAAAAATAAGTTCTTGAACTCGTCTCATTCAATGGATTCATTTTCATCTCTTTGCCTCGTATTCTAGATAAGATTCCACCATTGATCAGCATCACATTCCTAACGATACACTACTAAGATGAATTTTTCATGTTCAGAACATTGAATAACTGAGAAAATCTTTTCAGTAGTACTGATCCATTGTTCAGCAACTAATTGATTAGTAGACCCGATGAATGAGGGTGGATGCTGCCTCATGAAGGATTAAACAGAATGTTTCTCCTTCCTTTTCTCATTTGGAAGTCCTTCATGATTCATAGCTTGAGAAAGTTGTGTGATCATGGCTACAAGATTTTGCATTACAGCTCCCATATCGTTTGGTTTCTCAAGGGGACAATCACTGCATTTCCCGTCGCATTCTGCATTAACACGGTTCCTTCGGGGTCCATCCATTAACTAAAACCAAGAAGAATAGTGATAGAAACACTAATTATAAAAGGAAAAACACATAATCAAGAACCTAATTTTACACTTAAGGTCTTATCATAGGTTTTTCATGGCAATTTCTAAAACACTAATACTGTGTCCTATGCTTAGACTTATCCTTAGGGTTCTTACTAAGGCTTTCACGTCCTAGTTTCCAAAAGTTGACTATACCTTTCCTCTGATACCAAATGTAGAGACCCGATGATTGATGTACATGGACATTACATTACTTTTGTAGAATACTTAATACATAACAAAAATAGACACACAAGGATCGTAATAGTTTAGTGTCTTTGGAAACTTGGAATTTAAGCTTCTAATCATGTTGAAATATCTTCAAAAACTCCCATAACGGTCTTCCACTTTTTGTTTACATACATAAAACCTTTATTTATTTCCTGGGGTTAATAAAACATAAAAAGGGTGATCTCAAATGCTTCGTAAGGGAAAACATAGAGAACATAAAACAATCCATAAACATTTGAAAGCAAAAACACGAACATGAAATTTAAACATCAAAATCTTGAGCAAAGACATAAATCGTGGAAGTACGTAAGGCATATATCATAATGGAACATCAACCATGATAAAATATAATGGGAAAAAACATGTAATTGTGGCAACCATTCAGCACATGTTATGATTTCCATAGTAGCCAAGGCATTGCGGCCAAAACCATCTTAGTGGACAAAGTCCCTTTCTAAATCGAGTTCACTCCTCGTTTCAGTCCTGTAACACTGAACTAGATTAACTTACTATTACATCCATGTCTATCTCATGAGATATAAATCTTTACCCAATTAATTGGTGTGAGATATAGGTCTCACCCATCTTATAATGAAATCATTCATACTTGTGCCACAATATAAACATACATCATTCATAATAACCCAATAAATAAAATGGGTTTCATAAACATCATCCCATCATCACAGAATCCATAAAAAGGAAATTGACATCATTTCATAATAATAAAAGTGAAACCATGTAAATTATAGAGTCCTGATACTTGAAACATACACATATGAAATAATTTAATCTTAGATGAAAAATGGTTTTGATAAAACACTTGAAATTAATTCTTGAGGAAAATATCATTTTTTCTTCAAAATCATTCTCTTTTCACAAAATGTCATCCAATTTTAAAAGAAAAGGATTTTGTTGAAAATAGTCATGAAATCTTTTGGAGAAATCTTCATGAAAATAAGTCTTTATAAAACCGTAAAAAACCATTCGTACCGTATAAGTTAAAAAACAATCTTCTCATACTTTTGCCGGAAATGTCAAAAAGTACCTCGTAAAAGAAATATTCCATACATACCATGTAGTAAAAGTAAAAAATGGGTAAAAAGGACTTTAAACATACATGAAACAATTTTTAGGAAACATTTACATGGATGATAACAATAACCCCAGTAAATACTTACGAATAAACAATCTCGGATAAGAATGAGATTGGAAAAGTTATCCATTAACTTAGGTCTGATTTTCTTCGTATGAATCCGAACCTCCTGTATAATAATTTAAATAATTTCATTGGCTTATTAAATAATCATATTCACTATTATGATATCATATATGTTTCACTTATGACTTTATATTACCTGTTCTTTTGTAAATTCCATGTTAAAGTAGCGTTTTGGGTAAAATCATTTCATTTATCGTATGTGTTTCGACTTGTCGTTCTTGATATTATTACTTATATCCTGATTTACATAATTACAGAATGTAAAAAATGATTTATATATAATATATGTTCATCATATACATATATATTATAAATCGATAAAAGGAATGAAATACACTGTTAATGGAGACGGTAGGCCGTACGTACGCATGAACATTGTTTTCGTTTCCTTATTGAATTGAATGAAACTAAATAGATGACATAAATATATATATAAATAAATCCAGTAGCATTATCATTTCATATATTTCATTTTTATTAATTATATAAACTTTATGATCATTCATGTATGATTAACATGGAGAATGAATCTCATCGGGTCGTGGAGACGGTATTCCGTACGTACGCACGCACAGTGATTTTGTTTTATGTAGGATGGATAGAAGGTGAAATAGGGTTGTTTCATATTTATAATAACATATCAGTATATTAGTGATACTTATGTTATTACTTCATAAGTAAACAACTAAAGAAGAAGAATTAGAAGAAGAAATAATGTTGAAAGAATCGGTAAAGGACATTACCTCTTCTTTGAAGTGCCTCTTTGAGACCTCCTCTTATGGCACTAAAATTGGTCTTTGAAGAATACTAGGAGCTATAGGATGTTTATAGGGAGGTGGAGAAGAGAATTTGGTAGGGTTTGGCCTATATTGAATGCTCAAAGTGGTGTGAGGAAGAGAGGGTGGAGGTTCCCTTTTATAAGGGAGGAGAGGGGCACATTTGGAAAGTGTGGAAATATTATTTTATTATAAACTTATCTTCTGTTTAAAAAGGTACGAAGATCATTAAAGATGAATATAAGATGGCTCATGGTCGAAATAAAATCATCCAATCAGAATTGGACATGTTTTGGAAAATATTTTAATCATTATAATTTATTTATTTAAATCATTTATTAATGAGGTAAATACTTCATCATTATTGTGTCATAAATAATTTAATTTATTTGGTGTCTAAAAATTATAAAAAAAATATCATTATGTAGGAAATCATTTTATCTTTCCAATTAATATTTATAGTCTAAAATATAATTTATATAACCCCTTATAAAAATTAATTACTAAATTATTTTTGTTAATGTCAATTTTGTCTTTACATTAAATTTGTTAATACGAATTGTCATTGTCACTACCAAGTGGCTCAATGGGGTCCAAAAACCGACCCATGGATTCCCATGGTGTTCCAATACTCATCCAATAATGTTAGGACAAGTTTGAAGGTAATTTTGAATTATTATAATATTCTTTTAACCTTGAATTACCCTATTTAACGATTACTGTAGTAAATAAAAATTACCGTAGTTATTATTCATAATATCAAAAAAATAAAAGTGAAATATTAACATAATTTAGACCCACATATTCCAAATATGGAATAAATTTTTAAAAATTCAAAAACACATAAGTTGTAGTAATTAATATAAAATTAATCCAATTGTTATGAAAATGGGTTTTAAAAGTTAAGACATTGCCAATGATTGAAATGTTTTTACCTATGAATTCAATGTAAAATTAATACTAATGACATAAATTATATTAAATGGTAAAAATATATTCTATTTATACTTTAAAAACATTCAATATTATAATTTAACCATATAATGTATTGCGATGAAAAAAGTTGTTTTTAATTAAAATATATAGTGTTTTTACTATTCATTAAAATATGAAAGTTATCAGAATAATATGAAAAACTTATCCAAAGTAAATTTTTATATCCTGATTCTAAAGAAGAATTTTATTTTGTCAAATTAAATTTATAAACTTGTCAATAACTAGATTTAAAGTGGGTGCGCCATCAAAAGGCTGTAAAACTGCATTTTTTGAAAAATACTTCTATTATCTAAAAAACTGATTTTGTTTTCATACCTCATTATAGAAAATGTATAAGATGAACTATAATGTTATAAAATTCAAAATTCAGTTAATACTATTCATAAAGTCTAGTTTATAATATTATAATAATATATCGTTTTTAGTGAAACTCGGTATTCCGTATTACACACGCTATCGAGGAAGGTCGCGATTGCGTGTAACGCAAGCCAAGATAGTGTTGTGTGTAGTGGAAGATTCCTTTGTGTATAACATATTACATAAAAAACTATACTTCTCATAAAATATCAGGGTTTTAAACCTTCTCCCTCTCTAGCCACGCCGTGCCTCCAGACAGTTGCCTCACCTCACTACTCGCACCTAGCTCCCGCCTCCCTGCACGACCCTCCACGCTTTCCTGGGACCCTGTACCCCCTAAAATCCCAGGTAACCACCACCGATATTCCCATGTTCATATAATGTGAGTTTGATTCCCCACATCCCTTGTCTAGTTATCATGATGTTGTTTTCCATGTCCCGGGTCCAGCCAGTGTGATCCCCCCGCCCCTCTCTTGCCGGTGTGCGACAGCCCGCTCCCCTCCTCCTGGCTAACTAGCTCCGACACAATACCCTCAAACTAGTGGTATTCTAGTTCCATCAAGTCATACTCTGCTCTACCCCAACATGGTTTCGACCCCTCCCCTTGCGGACAATGATCCCCCCCTCTGGTATATTTCTCTATTTTGGTGTTTTTCTCAAATCATTCAACACTCTAACATCACGGGCTGTATTTGTGAATTTTTCTTGGTATCTAGGGTATGTGTTTAGTCCATGGAGTGGTATTTCTTCCTTCCATAAATTTTCTGTTTTGTTTTCATGGGTTGATCTCTGTGTTCAATGCCTTTCGTTTCAATTTCAATTTTTTTATGCTTGAATTTTTATTAATTAATATTTAAAATATGTTTTGAACTGCTATTAAGTGTATGGTTAATTCATGGAACTATTTTTTTGTTATTATATTTGATTGAAAATATGTTTTAAATTATTTCATTGTTTATTCACATGAATATTTTTAACTAATTTGGTTGGAATAAATCTCATTTCCTTGAAATGGATGTGTTGAATGTTTTAATTTATGTTTCCTTGTGGAAATATTTTATCGAAATAATTTTCGTTGAACTGGATAACTAATAAAAATATGAGATTATAGTAAAATGGTTTTATGTGTTATTGGATGGTATGCATGTGAGGTTTCAAAATAAAAATGAATTGTAAATGAACTCTCATTTTTTCATTCGATGTGGGAACATCCATGGATGCACGAAGTGCACCTTTTGATGGACCATAAAATGAGGACGACATTTGGAGTGGTTGTTGTCCCCAACCCTCATTTTCAAAAAAGAACTCTTACCTACACTTCTCTCTCTGAAAAGTAGTTCCATGGTTTAATATATTACATTAGGTGTTTTCAAAATTATGTGAAAAGTTTTTATAATTTTTTTCCATGTTTGATGATTAACTATATTGGTGCGCATTTTGTATTTATATGTTGGGGGTGTGCGTTTATTCATAAACGATGGTTCTTGAAGGGTTTTGTGTGTGTAAAGCCCTGTATTTCTCTTTAAATTTTTTTTTCTAAAATTTGGAAAGGTTTATTAAATAATTCATGTAGTGAGATATTTTTTTTTGAAATATCTAGAGGTGCGTGTGATTTTAAAGGTGGATTTTTAAGGTGTGTTACATTTTTTTCAAGTTTTTCCCATTTTGTTTCTTCTCTAAATAGCCTGATTTGCTCTTTAAAATTATGGGTGATTTATTATGGAATGGTGTAACTTTTGTAAACATGCTTGTGTAGTTCAAAGTGATGCTTTAAATATTTGAATGATTTTTTCACATTAGGTGCTTAATGGTCTTTTCCCCATTTCATGTTTCAAGTGTGTTCCTAATTTAAATGGTGCATAAGATATATGAACTGAGTTTTGAAATTTATTTCTCGTTATAAAGGTGGTTTGTGTGTCGTTACTAACTAAATGAATTGCTTTTTTGATAAATGTTGTATGGAAATTTGTTCATGTAAGTAAAAAAGTTGATGTTTTGAAATGTTTTGAAAATGATTTCTATGCCTTTTTAGTAAATTGTTAAATGTCATAAATCTAAAGGTTGGTTTGGAATCATTAAATAACTATTTGGAAACCCCTATTGAATTAGGTCCCCCGCCTAGTCGTGGATTCTAAGATGGGAGGTTCCTCTCTACAAGACCACCGTTGTTTGTAATTATATTATGGTAGGGGACCAATCTTGAGGTAATCAGGGTGGTGCCAGTTGTTATGGTGCGTGTGGGTATATGTATGTTACTTGTTGTTAGAATTTTATGGCCCACCCCCTTGTGAATATTTAATGGGAACCTAGTATAGAAAAGAGGTTTACTGAGAACGATTGTTGCACTAGTTTTGATTACACACTGGCTAGTGGCCCATAACAGATGGAGGTTTGGTTATTGTTTTTATGGTATTGGGCCCAATCAACCAAGCTAGGTAGGGAGACGGTTGTTCATTAGGGCATTATGATGTAATTGATATAAGGAAATCTTTCAGGATGAGTCACATGTATAGTACGTTCTGGTCTTCCTCTGATTTACTAGAATTTCTCGTGTTTTCCCCATTATGAGTATTACTAGTTTCATTGCCATCATCATTTGGAATACCTATACATTGTACCTGGTTTTGGATTTTATTTGGAGAACTGTGAATGCTTGGTTGGTTTAAAAAATTTTCTATGTGGATGTCTGACAATGAAAGAACAATTCCCCATTTTCCGTCTTATTCCTTGTTTTAAAATATGAGGGAAATAGACCATGTTGTCTTTTTTTGTATTTTTAAAATTTAAGGTAGGTATAAAAATATATTTTTATAAATTTATTTCAAACTAATATCAGTGGGTTTTTTGGAAAGAATGGCATGGCCATTGTCGTGTTTCCGACTGATCATTTCTGTGCTCATCCCTACTTTATCATTTCAATTTCAATTTACATTAGTGTTGGATTGCTCTCAGAGAAAACAAGGTTCGGAGTTGGTTGGTGGCCTAGGTGGTCACACTGATGTTTGTGTAGTTTATTTTCTTTCTGCTGATAGTTTTCAATTTTACATTCAATATTTATTTATTTAGTTTTTTTATTTTTCGTCCAAATACTTCCCACCAATTTAGTTTTGATGTCTGGCACTAGTTTCTAGCCCATGGGGATTGGGAATCCCCCTCAGGCCATGTTGCGGACCAGATCGAATGACCATACCATGGTTGACCCTATCTAGTTCGTGAAAAAATGGAAAAAGAGGAGGTTCTTATTATTTGGGGTGTTTGGTAGAAAGAGATTTGGATTGTCGAGGCTCAGGAGGTCGATTACGGGTCGATGCCTGGTCACCTCCGCTTGTGATGAGACCTGAGTCACCAGGGTTACTCCGGGATTTGAGACTTTTTTCTTTGGTTATTTTGGATTGAGTGATGACAATGGGGGAGAATCGGTTCACGTTGTAGCCTCACATGGGGTGGTGACCCTTGTAAAGTCCAAGATCCCAGTTTAAGGTCCTCTTATTGTTATGCCTTACCTAGGGCATGGCTCACCACCATGTTGTCAGTTTAGGCACATACACTACTTCCTCATTTAGATGGTTTATAGTTGGTTGTGTTTCATTTTGAACTCGGTTGATGTGAATGTGTGTTAAAAATGAGAGTGATTATGAAATGAAATTAAAGGGGTTTCTTCCAATGAAATTGAATTTAGTTAGGTGGGTTTTTAAAAGGGGAGGTGTTTTGATTTGGATGTTTTGGTATGTGTTTGGATTTGATAAGGAAAAAAGATTCTTGGACCATGGAATTCTTTATGGATGGTCACATGTGTGTGGTTATGTATTAAGAGTGTGTGAGGGGAAATTTTCTGTGGATGATATAAGTGGGATTGAATGAACACACATGTGTTGGTCCATAAGGTTCCATAGTTGAGTTTTTAAAATTTTAAATAAATAACAGTTTTGGAAAAGTTGTTTTTCTCTTTTGTTTGTATATGTTTGGGTTATTTTCCTATTTCCCTTGTCTTGCGATGCTGATTTGATTGAGTTTTGACATGATTCTAGTTTCAATGGTGTTTTTTGTGTTATGATTATGCCACCCAGAAAGCCTCCAAAATTTGTTAATGGGTTATTCCCAATTCAAAATTCTTTTTGTGTGTTGCCTATGTATCGAGGTTATTGAAGTCTATTAGAGGAAGTTTTATAGTTTGTAAAGATAGTGTACCTTCAGGTTATTGGGAAATCCCAGTGTAGTAAAGGTTCATACCATCTAAGAGTTATTTGAGTGTTCAGTTCTAGACTAGTAAATGTGGGATTTCTCATCGCCATTAGAGACTCGGGTGTAGTTGGTTGGGGTAAACTTTTGTGAAGGATCCCTATCTAGCAATGATCTTTATCTATACTGACTTTACAGGCCATCCAAGAGAGTTATGAAATATGTGTCATTCAAGAGGTTGGATTTAAAGACTGGAGGATGCAAATGCTTGACTGTGAGGCAGGAGATGCTTCATCCATCAGGGCCCCCGCCATAGGTCTTGGGGTGAATCTCTCAAACAGTCAGGAGTTCCCAAGGGTTTGTGAAACCTTGTTTTGGATAATGTCTTCAAATTTGGGATGGAAATATACAAAATTTCCTTTTTCTATTCTCATCACTTTCATAATATAATCCTTGTTTTGGTGCCATGATGATCTCATTCCACCATAATACAAGAGGTCTTATCTTGTCTTGGTGTGGTTTCTGAATCATTCATTGTCCTTAAAGAGTTTTAGGCACGTGAATAAATTGACTTGTTCTTGGTCTTAGTTGTGTTCGTTAGGGGGATGTTTCATTTTTTGAAATTGTGGGGAAGTGATGAGTTTATTTCTTATCCTCATGTTTCTAGGTTCTTTCATGTCTATATTTTGTCTAAGTTTCTGGAGTGGTGTTCGGTTCACATGGAGGGATTGAATGAGTTCTGTTTGGGAGTTCCTGGGTTTCCCCCCAACCCCCTGGGGTGGTTTGTTTGGATTTCAATGTTTTATTTATTAGTAAATTCTCATGGTGTGGAGGAACCTCATATGTTATCCCCTAAATCTTAGGCAGTGATTTTCCTTGAATTAGTCGGGTGTGAAATTTTTTTGGGAATGCTCACCCTGAGGCTCTTGGTTCTCTATGATTTTGTCTAGGCATGGACTCAAGTTATCTCAATTGTTGCCATGGTGAATTTGTGGGGGTAGAAAGTGTATGGGGTGCAGAGAATTTTCACACCCTAACCATAGAAATATATTATTTTACTCTTATATCATTACTACGTCTCTTGGAGAGAGTTGGGTTTGGGTCCAGGTTTAAAATTTTTGAAACATTGATGTTTTTTGTGGGACTCGGGCTGGTGCGCAGTCACTGTACCGTTTGTAGTGCCCGTCTGTTCGGCCCTTCTTAAGGTGTGGTTGCCTGATACTTAAAATATCTAAATTTTATAAATTTTTAAACCACCATGATAATATTATTTTTGAAGATAATAATAATAATAATATCATTAAATTGATATTAATATTATTCTGATTAACTTTCTATAAGTTTTGTTTTTATCAAAATTTCATTAATATTGTTATTACTACCATTATAAAAAAAAATTGCTTGGTTTTAGTTTATTTATTTATTATTATTATTATTGTTATGTTATTATAAATATTAATATTATAATAATAATTATGATTATTATGATTATTATTATCAATATTATTATAAGATAAAATGAAAAAAACAAACCCAATATCTACCCGGACATCACTTCTTCCATTTACCCAGCGTGAGCTATCTGCCCCACTACTATTTGTCTTCCTGCACACACTTCAAACCCCCTAGCCTTCTCCGACTCTGGCCATGCTGCGCCTATGGCTGGCTACCACGCCTCGCCACTCGCACCCGGCTCCCACCTCTCGGCTCGCCCCTCTGCGCTCTCCTGGTACCACACGCCCCTATCGTCCCTGATAACTATCGCCCCACTTACCTTGTCCAGCCGATGTGAGGCTACCACCCACCCCCCCTTCCCTTACATAGCTGGAATGAGGTCGTCGCCCCTATCCCTTGTCCAGCTGGTGCGAGTATATCGACCCCTTCCTAGTCCAACCATCATGCAACGACCTTCCCCCCTCCTCCTAGCCAACTAGATCTGATGCAAGACTATCCACCCTGTGGTTTCCTTGTTTGGCCGCAGCCTCCTCCACTCTGCCCCGACATAGCTACAACCCCTACCCTATCCTACAATGATACCCTCATCCGTTATATTTCCCTATTTTTGTGTTTTTCTCAAATTAATAAACACTCTAACACTGAGGGTCATATTTTAACATTTTTCTAGGTATCATGGGTATGTGTTTGGTCTAAATAGTGATATTTATTCCTTCCATCAATGTTCTATTGAGTTCTCAGGGGTTGAGTTAGGTGTTCTATGCTTTTTGTTTCAATTTGAATCATTTTGATGCTTGAATTTTTATTAATAAATATTTAAGATATTTTTTTCACCACTGTTATGAGTATGGTTCATTCTTGGCACCATTTCTTCTTGTTGGTATATTTTATTAAAAATATTTTTTAAATTGTTTCTTTGCTTATACCTATGAATATTTTTAGCTACTTTGGTTGGAATAAATCTCCTTACCTTGAAATGGTTGTGCTGGATGTTTTGAGAGATGTTTCCTTTTGGAAATAATTTACGGAAATTGTTTTCTTTGAACAGTTTGGAACATGAAACATGAGGTTTTAGTGAAGGGGTTTAATGTGTTGGTGGATGGTATTTGTGTGATGTTTCTTAATAAAAATGATTCGGAAATGACCTCACATTTTACCGTTTGATGTGGGAACATCCCTAGATGCATGAAGTGAACCCATGGATGGACCTTCAAATGAGGACGACATTTAGAGTTGTTATTTTCCCCAATCTATATTTTCCAAAAAGAACTCTTACGTTCATTACTCTCTTTGAAAAGTTGTTTATGGTTTACTATATGACATTGGGTGGTTTCAGAATTATGTGAAAAGTTTTTATAATTTTTTGGAGTGTTTAATGATTAACTATATTGGTGTGCATTATATTTTGATATATTGTGGGTGTGAATTTATTCATAAAAAAGGGTTCTAGAAGAGTTTTGTGTGTATAAAGCCTTGGATTCCTCTTTAAAATTGTTTTAAAAAAATTTTATAGTTTTTTTAAATAATTCAAGGGGTGTGAAAAATGTTTTGTAAATTTCTAGAGGTGCATGTGATTTTAAAAGAGGATTTTTAAGGTTTGTTTCATTTTCATCAAGTTGTGAACATTAATATTATTCTATAAATGGAATTATTGGATCTTTAAAATGACTGGTGATTTATCATGGAATAGTTTAGTTTTTGTAAACACGTTTTTGATGTTCGAAATGATGCTTTAAATTTTTGAATGATTTTTTCACATTAGGTGCTTAATGGTATATGACACATTGCTTGTTGAAAGTGTGTTCTTAATTTAAATGGTGCATGAGATTGTTGAACTGAGTTTTGAAATTTATGTCTTGTTGTGAAGGTGGGTTGTGTGTCGTTACATACAAAATGAACTTCTTTTGTGATAAATTTTGTATGGATGTTTTTCCATTTAAGTAAAAAAGTTGATGTTTTGAAATGTTTTGGAAATGATTTCAACGTCTTTTTAGTAAATGGTAAAATATCTTAAACCTAAAGGACTATTTGGAATCTAAAAATATCTATTTGGAAAACCACTCTTGAATTAGGTCCCCCGCCTAATCATGGATTCTGAGATGGGAGGGTCCTCTCAACATGACCTCCCTTGTTTGTAATTATATTAAGGTAGGGAACTAACCATGATGTGGTCGTGGTGGTGTCGGTTGTTTTGGTGTGTGTGGGTATATGTATGTGACTTTTTGTTAGAATTTTATAGCCCACCCATTGTGAAACTTACATGGGAACCTACTATAGCAAAGTGGTTTACAAACAACTATTGTCGAAGTAGTTTAGAGTACGCACTAGCTAGTGGCCCATAGATGAGGGTTGTTTTCTTATTGTTACTGTGGGATTGGGCCCCTCTACTAGGCCAGGTAGGGAACGTTTCTGGCATTAGGTTGTTATGATATCATCGAGAGTAGGCATGCCTTTCGGAAGAGTCACATGTATTGTATGTTTTGGTCTTCCTCTAATTTCCAAGGATTTTATGTGTTCCCCATTATGAGTGTTTATATTTTCATTTCCCTCATCATTTATAATACCTATTATTTATACCTAGTTTTCGGTTTTATTTGGATAATTTTGAATGCATGGTTGGTTTAAAAAGTTTTCTAAGTGTATTTTTGACAAAGAAACAACAATTCCCCATTTTTCTTCTTATGCCTTGTTTTAAAATGTGACGTCAATGGACCATGTTGTTTGTTTGTATTTTTAAAATGAAAACTAGGTATTAAAATATATTTTAATAATTTTATTTCAAACTAGTATCAATGTAATGTATTTGGAAAGAATTGAATGATGTTTTGTGGTGTTTTATACTGATCATTTCAATGCTCACCCCTACTTTATCATTTCAGTTTCAGGTTCCGTTAGTGCTGGATCTCTCTGGGAGCGAACTCGGTTCTGAGTTGCTTGGTGGCCTAGGAGGTAACACAGAGGTTTGTAATATTTATTTTCATTCCACTACTAATTTTTAATTATAAATTTTGTATTTATTCTTTTACTTTTTTTTATTTATGGGTGAAATCGTTCACACCTATTTATTTTTGATGCACGACACTAGTTTCCAGCTCGTGGGAATCAGGAACGCACCTCGGGCCATGTCAAGTACCAGATTAGGTGACCAGAACATGGTCAACCTAGGCTGGTTATTGAAAATAGATCTTGACCTACATTTTATTCCTTGATCTCTTACAGCTTCCTTATATGTTGTAGGATCCTACTATTGGTTTTGTGTGGATTTTATCTCATGATTAAAGGTAGCTACTTCCATAAAAAATTTCCCTACAATTGAAACCTTGGTTTTCTTCACTGATTTGAAATGAGTAATAAAATTATTTAAAAACATATATTTGACCTTTTTGATGTTTTATTATTACATAGGAATGGAAATTGTGGAAATCCACCTAGTGTTTATGGTATTGAAATAGATTGTTTGGTTTGAGAAAAGGGTTTTTGAAATACCTAATTTTATTGTTTAACATATACAAATTTTTGGAAAAAATATTCCCACTTGAGTCATGTTTGATGCTAGGTGCTAGTCCCTAGCCAATGATGATCAGGATTGACCTTCAGGCATTGTTAGTATTAGATCTTGTATCATAGGACCAAGTTATTTGGGAAGTTCTATAACATATCTAATGATAACTATAATGAAAACCACGGATTTTCCATATTTAATTAAATATAGTAGAGATATTAAAAATATAGACGTGATGTTCCACAAAATAAGTAAATGAAAAATGATATTTTTCAAGGGAATTTATTGACACGTTTTCTTTTATTGTGGAATATATATTCACATTTCTAGATTTTATTATAAATCATTTGAATATATTTTTTTATGATGTTGATCATTGTTTAGTAAATTAATGATATATTACTATTAATTTTATTTATATTTTTTATTCTGAGAACTCTAACAATGAAAATCATTTCTTTAGAATTTTAGCTATAATGAATCATTAAATCTAGAATACTAAAGGACCCTAGAACACCCTGATAGGGGAGAGGTGAATCTAGTTGTCAAATTTTTCATCAAATGTGATGGATCATGTTCCTACATTGGTAACAAACTATTAAACATATCTATTGGTAATGTGCAGTAATTTATACAATTATTCACAGATGGATGACACAAAATTTTACTTGGTTCCCCACTAAGGGCTAGTCCAAGGAGAATATGCCAAATGATTTTCGGTCATTCCAAAATCAACTAATCTTAAATAGTTATGGAATACATAATTTTAGACATTTGCAGTCTGTTCAAAGAACATTCCATTACATCATTTTAGGGACAACACATTGTGTCCCTCATAACACATACATCGAATTCCCCATGGTCACTTTTTGGAGAGAATTATAAACCGGTTTATTGACTTAAAGGTCTCTTCAACGGTTTGATATTAAAGTCATTGTACATGTCTCGCACGAGACTCTTCTTGCATCATAGACAATAGTTAATGCACTGTGAAACCAACGTTCACTAAAAAACTGATATTTAAAATTTCTTTTCATGAAGATCTGTCATAAAGCCCAGTAAAATTTCAAAGAACCCTTCCTTCATGAAAAAAAAACATCCTTCATGAAACTCACTATGTCAATGTGGAATACCCCATCATCATGAAGAAACCTTTACTCATAATTCTTTCTTTCATTCAATACCTAAATAGTCTCTTCATGATGCTCAATATTTCATAGAAATCAAGATTCATGGAGCTCCCCTAGATATGTGAAATCCGAGCAATTACCAATTTTACATGAATAATTACATAAAAAATAAATAAGGGCAGCCTAGTATATATATTCTCATTCATTCATGATACTCCACTTCCTCCATCACATTTTTCATATCTATAAAAAACTTCTTCATGATGCTCCTCCCTTTGTGTGCTCTACTGAATTTTGATCTAGCCACAGTGATCATTTTCAACACATCACACAGTCACAATTCTCTACTTCAGATAATCGCAAAGAAAACAATATCTTTTAACAATGCTTCATAACATTGTAAACCTCAACCCAGTCTTTGTGAAAGTCAATCCTTTACCATTTTCAGGAAGTTTCATTCCTAGAAATCCACCCTTCAAAATGTTATCCAATTATTCTATATTTGTGACAAAAAATTTGAAAACGCTGAGAAATAGTACCACCTTAAATAATTTAGCTAGCTTTTAGTGTAAGATTTCATTCAACAAAAAATCCATGATATTCCATGATAAGGATTGAGAACTTACACAAACCAGAATCCATTTCTAGAATAGAATATCCTTTTTCCTACAATATCCCCATTTGGGTATATTATAAATCTATAGATAAATTTAATGAATCACCCACTGCTATCAAGACCTGATACATAATAAATAACTCATTCAACACTCAAAGTCTATGTGATAAAAATAAGGTGTGTATAAAAAGAGGGGAAGAATAAATTGGGATATGGTGTTTTGAAATTCTTAATGATTTCCAAGATAATCTATGATCACGTCATAGAATCATTTCATCCCCTAATGCCTCAGATTTTGTGGACTATTTCCTAAAAACACCTAATTCTCATCATTTTACATAAGTATTTAATGTTTTATCCGAATCCCGAAACTACATTCTCCATTATCCATTCATCAAAATTCATAAAACCATTAATTTTTGCACCATTGAATTTATCTATTCTCAACCATTTGAAATAAACCCAAAGAACCAATTATTTAACTTTTAGAATACAAAAAACACTCCCCCTAGATCATATCTCCCTCATAAACAAGAATCAATCCAAAAAATAGATTAAAAGGTTAATTGTAGATGGGTAGAGGGGAACAATCATAAACTCCTTGTGCACTAGGAGGTGGTTGAACACTAAGGTTTAATCGATGTATCTCAAATACATGTTCATAAAATGGATTATTAAAAATGTCGGCCACTTGATCATTAGTTCTAACATGATCCATTTTAATGTCTCTTATTATACTTTTTCCATGGTAAATAGATATCAGATTTCAATGTGTATTCATACGAGAATGATAAACAGGATTATTTATAAGATCAGTTATTCCCTTGTTTTCACAGTTAATCACCATTGGTTTTTTCACCTCATTTCCAATATCAGTTAGTTGTTTCTTCATCCACAATAGTTGGGTATAAACTTGTGTAGCAGAGATGAACAATACTTCATCAGTACTAAGTGAAGTAATTTCGAGATTCTTACTCAACTAGCCTACACATTTCATGCCTATAAAAAAAATTGTACCACCTGGGGACATTATATAAACCACATTTCTAGCTCAGTCAACATCATAAAAAGACAAAAAATAGTTTACTATTCATATGACAAAGTATAAGAAAAAATTCAATGTTCCTTGAATATACCTCAGGATTCCTTTATCTACTTCCATATATTCTTCCTTTGGATTACTTTGAAATTGATATCCTCAGAATGTTACAAAGATTTTTTATGTCCATCTTACTGTAAAGTGTAATAATATTCCAATGATTCTTCTATAAATGGTGGGATTCACCAAAGAACCATCATCATGCTTTCTATTTTTCATTCAAACCTAAATCAGAGTCGAAATTCATTTTGAGTCGTGCATACTGAATTTCTTCATCAACTCTTTTGCATATTATTTCTGTGAAAGGAAATTGCAATCTTTCTTCTGAATAACCTACTACACCATAAAATATGAGATTTCACCAATCATAGACATTTGAAATTTTGAATTCATGTGATTAGAAAATTATTCTTCCAATAAACCACTGTGGGATCTAAAAATGATATCATCTATATACACCAGCACCATAATTTGATTTTCTTATGATTTTTTCACATAAATATTATGATGAAAATCTCCTCTTTTCAACTGAAGCTTCTTAATATACACATCCAATCAAGAATAAAAAACACACGGTGCCTGTTTTAGACAATAAATATCTTTATTTAATCTAAAAACATTTTGTTCATCATTTACTATCAATAATCCCACAAGTTTCTCAATGTAGATTTCCACTTCAAGAACTCCATTCAAGAATTATGTTTTGACGTCAATCTAATAAACTTTTTATCTTATTTGAATTTCCATCGCAAGGTAAATATTAATCGACTCCAGCCTCACTAATATATAAAAATTCTCTTCAACATCAATGTCTTCAATCTGTGAAAATTCTTTACAAACCATGAGTTCCTCATTTTGGATAACATTTCTATGCTCATCAAATTTATTTTTAAAAATACAATTTTTTCAGATCACATTCTGATGATATGGTATCTTAACGAGATCCCATGTTTGGTTCAAGTTAATCAGATATAATTCTTCATTCATGGCGTTAATCCATGAGTCATATTTCACTTCTTCTTCAAATGAATTTTGTTCTACAATTTATAGGGATAATGAATTTTCATCATTTATGATTATCCATTTTTGTGATGGTGGAGTCCAAACCACAATGATTTTGTATTGATCAATTTCATCTCTTCTTTCTTCCTTTTAGATTTAGATAAATTTTATTCATCCTTTATTTCATCTTCTAATTATTTTTCTAAGTCATTATTGTTTTGTGACCTCTGAATGTTTTGTATGCCTTCCTCCACTTCTGCTTTTGATTTTATTCCTTGTCCACTATCTTATTTATTTTCTATCATATCATCATAAGGGGTTCTAATGTTATTTGTGGTCTTATCTTCAAAGATCATAACATTAGTGATTTAAATAATTATTCAAAGAATTTTATTGAAACATTTGTAATATTTTATCATTATTTAACAACTGGGGAATATTCCATCAAATCCCACATCACTATACTTTCCTTGATTTTCATCATTGTTTATAATAAAAAATTTAATTCGGAAAACATGAAAATACTTCAAATAAATATTACATCCATGACAAAACTCATATCATTTCATAGTTTCTCCCATATAAATACATGTTTAATGTTGAGTGTATACTGCATCTTGAAAGGCCTCTTTCTAGTAATGACAAAAGTTACCACTCTCAACCAGCATAGTTCTTTCCTTATTATTCACTTATTGATTCCAATGCTCAATAACCCCATTTTATTATAGGGTTCTCATAATAAACACTTCATTTTATATTCTATATTTATTCATGTGACTTTAAAATTAAATGGATGTGTATTACACTAAATTTTTAAACTATATAACATTGATCTTGTTAACATTATCATTCTATGTTATTAGGAGATAAGTTTCCATGAAATCAATCACATTCCATTTCTGGTGCATAATCATCACACACGCCATTATAATTTAATAATCAATGAAAATAATGAAGTATCTTTATCTATATGTTACAGAAACATTTATCAGGGCACATAAGTCGATATGGATGAGATCAAGAATATTCGATTCCCTTTTCTTCTTTGGAAAATATGAACTTCATGTCAACTTCCCTCGTATAAAACCATCTCATGTCCTTTCCCATTAACATTTCAGATTGGGTATATCCATGAATATCCTCACTATATATATATTTTACATGTTTTTTGATTAATTTAACCCAACCTTTTATTAAAAAGGTCTTTTTCTTCTTCAACTATTAGATATCAAATTTTCTCCACACTGTCAACCTGATACAAGTTTTCGTCAATTCTAAAACCATTAATGAGAAAATACATTGTCTTTACATTTATAGTGTGTCCTTTTTTATTGAAATTATTTATATGTCCTGATGCACAGAGTTGACTCACAATTAATAGATTGCAATTAAAACAATCCCAATAAACAAAATGAGTTTTCTTAAGCTTGTCACATTCATGGTCTATGCTCCTGCTACTTTTTATCTTCAAAGAACCATCATTTTCGATCCTAACTACTCTATCAACTATTTAAATTTCATTCATCAATAAATATGTATATACTATCATATGAGATGAGCATATACTATAAATAATATAGGTTCTAGTATTCTTTGTAGCTTTGAGAGTTACTTATGCAAGATTAGATTTCTAAACTTTCATCATTTCCTTCGATGAAATATATTATTGATTAAAAGATAAATATGGTCTCTATAAATTATTTTTAAATGTGTTTTTGTTCGTCATTCTTATATTTTTCTTCTAGAAGAGAAAACCTGTTTGTAAGAGAAATATTGTCTGGTTTGTGATTATTGACTTGTCTCTAATTTCTGTAGGAAACATTTCTACATTTCCTACACTATAAATGAATATATTTATGGTCAATGTTAGAGAATTGAAAACAATATCAATACAATATATTTCTTTTATAAGATTATGGAATTGAACTTGTTTTCCTTTTTTTACTTCTTATATCATACCCATTAAAATAGTACCTTTCCTCCTCATAATATTACATGGTGTGACCCAAATAGCTGAAAATTTTACATTTCATAATAGGAAATGTCTTCTCATTTATATTCCTCCTCATCTCCCCTTAGGAAAATATTTTGACTAACAATCATTTTTGGATACCTGAGGATAGTTTTCAATTCTCTTTTTTGTTTGATTTTAGGCTTTCTTTATTATAAATTCTGGTGACTTTGGATATGTCTTTATTTCAGATTTTCTCTTTTTCCAATTTTATTTCTTGAAATTGATGTTTAATCAACACAAAAAATTCCAATTTTTCCCATTTATGTAGATCATTGATGATTAAAATGATTCTTTACACATTCAGAACAAAACATAGCTCTCTTTTATAGCTCAACATCTGAGAGTATTCCAAACACTATTTTCTTATATGATTATTTTTAATTTTGACTAACATTCATGTTTACTCCTAATAGTAACAACTTCTTAATCAAATATCTCAATAGTCTTGTACTTATTCTCCAGTCTAGATGTATTTTTAATGATTAAATTTTTTTTGTTATTCAATTCATAAAATAAGTTAGACTATATCTTCTGAGATTTCTAAATATGTTAATTTTCTTTTATAACTTCTTCAATTCGATTAATTTCATCTTCTAATAAATTAACATATTCTGATGAATCTTCCACAACTACTCTACACATTATGGTTCTGTTTCTTTGATTCTCATAAATTCTATGAGAATCATAAAGTTTCATCTTGAGATCAGTATCATAAATCAATTGATCATATATATATTTGTATTTTCATGGATATAACATTTCATCTATATCCATCATAGATTATTGGGTTCTATATTCAAACTCTGGTTCTTCTTCCTCAAAAAATCATTGACCTCATCTTCTCCTTTACAGAAAAAATTCGTTCTCTGTAATTTCATTCCAAATTGGAATTATCCCTTTTGATAAAACATTTTCCATGGATTTTAAAAGTTTCCATATTCACATTAGTCAACATTTAACATCCTTGATCATCGAGAGGAAATGTTCCCAACTCTACCACAACAAAAATATTTCAATCGTGTCTTTCCTTAAAATATCCCTTTTCCTCTATTGAATTTATTAGATAATTGAGAAAGGAAACCATATTCGTCATTACCTTCATTAACATTATCTCCTAAAATATCATATTTTCCATGGATTAAATTCCATCTCCTTTCTAGCATGTCTTGTTTCATCCTCTAGTCTGACTATCATTTCATATACTACCAAACTTCTCATCAGATCATCCATGGAAATTATTGAGAGATCTCATTCTTCAAGGGCTGAAACTTTTGGATTATAAAGAGGGAAATGACTTCTAAAGATTTTCTTTAAAATGTAAATGTATTTATTTTCATCATAAAGTGCTTGAATTTCTCCTACTACATTAGTAATTTGATTAAAAAGGGTATTTTTATTTTCATTACGATGCTTCTTTTAATAATCAAACATGTTGTAAAAAACATGATGTTTCGACTCCTTCACATTGTTATAACTTTCAAAATTATTTTTGAGTTTTTCCAACATAGACTCAGATTAGGATTAACCCATTAACATTAAATGTATTTGACCAGATAGTGTTGTAGTACGGGAATTAGAAAATTTGGAATCAGTATTAAAAATATTCATGTTTGTTTGAGTCATAGAAAGTCATATTGCATTAGTTACTTGATACCCTTATGCAGTAGAAAAGAGTACTTCTATTACAGTAGATATTAGATGAGATATTATCTTATTCTTACAAATCTATAAGTTTCTTCAGTTAAATAGTAGGAATCCGCAGACATTAACTAAATTTTCTATGGTAGAAAAAAAGGAAGGATTTTACAACGGCAATGTGTGCCCTCTAATACCACTAGAAAGACCACGGAACACCATGAGAGGGGAGGGGTGAGTCATGGTTCTAAATTTTTCTTCCAAAGTGAAGAATCTTATTTCCACATTGGTAAGAGCCTATTAAACCTATTTTTTTGTAATGTTCAGTAATTTAAACAATCACAAATAGAAGGATAGCACATTAATTTTAGTTGGTTCACTACTGAGGGCTAGTCCAAGGAGAATATTCCAACAGATTGTTGGTCATACATAAATCCACTAATATTCACTAGTTTGGGAATATAGATGTTTCAAAACATCCATTATATGCTAGGGACACTATATTTACAAGATTTTAGGGATATAACATTGTGTCTCTTGGAACTATTTCATCATCCCCCATAGGCTCAACACTTTGATAGAAGTCTGACATAGTTTATAAACATGAATGTCACATCAATAGAATAAAATTAATTTCTTTCCCACTATATATAATGAGAATCTACATGAATCATATATCGTAATTGATGCACTCTAAAAGAACTATTCACTAAGATACTAATATTCAAAACCTCTTTTTGAAATGTTCCTTTGGGAAGTGCACTTCATTCATGAAGAACCCTATCTTCACGGAACAAACTACCTTTGAAAACTCACTCACTCAATGAGGAATACCACATCATCATAAATCCCCATTTAATAATATTAATTTTCATCAGTGAAGTCTTAATTAGTCATTTTATTATTCTCAAGATACATAAAAATCCAAATTTTTGGAGCTCCCCTAGCTTCGTGAAATTTAAGTGATTCCAAATTTTTCTTGTATAATTACATACAAAATGAAGATAAGTTTCCATATATTTATAGGATCATTTTTTCCTGATGTTCCACTACCTACATCACATTTTCTGGATCTACAAAATACTTCTTTATTAAGCTCCTCCCTTCGTGATTATCCAATGAAATTGGCCACAGTTGTGGAGATCACCGTTAACACATCGAACAATCGTGATTCTCCACATCTCGTAATTGTGGAGAACATTTTCTATGTTCATGATTCTCCACATCACCGCAAACCTCAATTCAATATTCACAAAAATCATGCCTTTACAATTTTCATGAATTTTCATTCCCAAAAAAACTACCTTTCATGATGATAGCCTCACATAGAATATTTTCGACCCAAAAAATTGTCAAACATATGGAAATGAAACCATATTAAATACTACCATCAACTTTTACTTTGAAATATCTTTCTTTTAAAACTCCATGATATTCCATGCTGAGGATTGACAATAAACAAAAACCAAACTCTATTTATAGTAAATAATATCCTTGGTTCCAACAAATACATTCAATAGAAAACAAATTTTTCTAGAAGTAGATTTCATAGGATGGTTAAAGTATATCACCATACAAAAGATAGTTTAAAGGGTATTTTAAAGTTAATTTCTGAGAAAATAATTGTAGATAAAAGATAATAATATTTAGAATATTTAATGAATTTAATGTATGAAAATTTTGTTTCCCAAAGAGAATTGTGTGTTGTGAAGGTTGATAAACTATTCATGGATAATCATGGATACAAAAGTATTTTGAGAATATTTGAAAAAACAATTATTAATGATAGAATGGAACATCACTCTCTAGGTTCGATCTCAGGCTCTCAGCTTGGATCTCCCCCTTCCTCGTCCTAGGGTTCTCCCCAGCAGTGTTGGATCATCGGTCTCCAATTTCCTTAGTTCTCTCTTCTCTTCATTCATTATGATTGTCTTTGATCTCTTCAAGTCATATCCTCTCTACTTTCAGTTTCCTCTCATTGTTCTATCTCCCACAGCTCCGTGAGGGTTTTTCTTGTGGTCGAAATACTGCACACTGGCCTCAAGTCCCACCACTCCTATCCAAGTTGGAGATCTGGAGTGATGGGAACACCGAGGATTTGGGAAATTGATTTGGTGGTTGCAGGTCCTCTGGGCATCTCTTTTCTTCTTCTTTTAGGGTTTCAACCCCCGATTACTCTCTAGGGTTTCATCCCATCACAATGTCTCTTTTCGATTATTTCTATATCTTGTATGTTTTTTGGGTTCTATCCCCTGGATTCCCCTCTCCTTCTTTGGCGTTGTGTCGGTCTTTCTCAGTGGTCATCGATGGAGTGTGTTTGCAGTCTGTGGTGATGGGTTCCTCTGGCAGATCGCTGGTTTTTGGTTGGTTCATGACCATTTTGGTGGGTTTTGGTGGTGGTCAACACCGGTGTTTTTTTGGTTTGGTGCTGGGGATTCTTGTGCTTTATGGTGTTCTACTCGTGGTGTCTCTTTCATTCTTCTACTTCGGATGTCATAGATTTCTCAACAACATCGACTACAACATCGACGATGGGTTTCTGTTCTCGGCAGTGATGAAAATGACTTCTTCCTTGATGGTAATGATCTCTGATGGTGTCTCTCAATAGTGATTTTGGTGTTTATTTTCAGCACCGAAGACGGATAGTGGTGCTCTACAATGACCACGACGGTGTTGTTGGAAAAAACGAGGGTCTGTGGTGGTGACAATGTGACAATGTGTTCATCTTGAGGCATCAGTGACAGAGGTGTGATGATGGTCTGCACTAATTTGGGTTTTCAATTTTTGAATTGGTTTTTTTGTTGGTGGCATTTCAGAGTCAAGATCAGTGAAGGATGTGATTTTTCGGTGTGATGCGGGATACTTTTGAATTTTGAAATAGGAGATGTGGTGTTAGATGTTGTTTTATTTTTTGAATTAGGAACTCTGTTATGTTTTTTTTGTGTGGGGTGTGTCTTGATACTAGAGGAATAGTTTTGTAGGTTCCCACATACCCTTAAAGTGGTTTTTCAATAAATTAAAAAAACTGATTGTGGCTTGTTATTAGTGGTGGAAGACATTTTGACATGAAAACACAAAGGAAAATCATGTGAATTGGGCCTCAAATAAAGGTAAAATACCATGAATATTAAAGAATAAATAGATTTCTTAAAATCCATTTCTGATATCCAGATTGATTCTAAGTTGATAGATAATGGGAGATTACTAGTCCATAATGACAATTTATCATCCACAACATGATGAAATTAGTGATCCTATCAACCTATTTAATTAATATAAGATATTTTTGGAAGTATTATAGATCATTGTGGGAGATATAACCCATAGAGATAATACATCAAAAGATATATTTCTATCAAGTAATGGTCTAATATTCTAATTTATATAGTAGTGATAATGGTTTTATGAGAAATATTGAATTATATGTGAATGAGTGAAACAAGAGGTAATTGAATAATTAAAAATGCAATCAAGGTTTAATTATGTGTTGATATCAACATTAAAAAAATCCAATGGTTTTGGACCTTGATGATGGGAGAAAAAAAATTAGTGATAAGTTGAAATAAAAATAGTTTTTTGGATTTATTATTTTTTCTCTTATTTAATATCAAATAGTAAATTTTTTGATATAAAAATATACTACATATTGATGAATCATATAAAAAATAAATTATATATTTCTAGATATTTTTTATATTTTTATATTGAATTTTTATTTGATGATCTTGAAATTAATATCCTCATCAACTATGGAAGTAGTTTAAATAGATGGAAGATAAAATATATTTTACCAATTTATTTTTGTATCCTGATACATGGAAATGGAAGATACTATGATTAACACACATAGTCATTCAAGGTTATAAACAATTTGTTTTTTCAATGTTTTATCAATCTAAAAACTTATTTTCTTAGATGTATCTAATTTATATAGTTTCATCATTCATATGGAATATAGTGAGTTAAATAGAAAATAATTGTGTTAATAATATAAATTTCTATCATTTACACTATGTTTTATCATAGTAGGAAATTATTTTTTTATTATGAAAAAATATTATTTGGTAAGTACATGAATATGATAATATAGTGAATTCCCCCATGTTGAAGCTAGTTTTGGTATTTTGACGTCAAATATTGAATCATGTTGAATGATTAGTGATTAGAACATGAAATTAAGAAACCTTATATTATATTACAATAAAGGTTTACTAGTCTATATAAATATTTTTAAGCAATATATTAACAAAATAAGAGAATAAAAATTAATGATTATATTTTTCTATACAAAGATAAATGAGATAATTTCAATGAAAACTGTGTTTTGCATCTTTTTTTAACACTCTTGTTTTAATATCAATGAGGGTATTCCATTTTTATCCTAAAAATATAATAATAGATATCAAATAATTTGATTATTTGTCTTTTGAAATCATGAGGACTAATGAAAAATGATATCGATGTTGATTGATGTTTTATATATCTGTCAGGGTAATGAATTTCCAATGATTCTATGTCTATTCTATTTTTGTAGAGGTTTGTCTTTGTATTTGGTCTTTGATAGGAATAAATGGAAATATCATAAATAGGCGTGTGATATAGTATTCTAAATAGTTTTTTTGGTATTAATTTTAGAAATATCAATATGGTTGATTTAGGGTGACTTTTTCAAATAAATTCATAAAGGGGTTTTATAATCTAATTGAGTATTGATTTTTTTGTAGAAATTTTTTATCGAACAAATCTTTTTAAAACAAAAAATATATTTTTTTTCAATTTATATTAATTATGATTTTTTGATGTGTTCGGTAGAATCTAAGGAATATCTATTTATAATAAGGATTTCTTAGTATACCTTGATGGATCATGATAGAGATTATTTTATGTAATTGTTGTGATTTTTGGATGTATGAAAGGTTATGAATGCATAAATTAAATGTACGATGTGTGGTTTAATGTTTTTTCTATGAATAATTTGTCCATAAAATAGTTTTTTAATTTATTAATAAACTATGATGTATATTATAATAATTCAACGGTATATTAGACTAATTCAAGTATTTGGATGATTAAATATTTGCAGATCATGCCCCAATAATTTCTATCACATTATAAAATTTATATATAAATTCAAAGAATTTTTATGGTGAGTATCATTGTTATAAATTCAAGTTATAATGGTTTCCAAATGAAATATAAGTGGTAAAAAAATATAAAGCTTAAATAGAATTTATGTCATAAAGTGTAACACTTTTTCATGAAGTAGAAGATGTTGATAATTGGGGACCATCCAAAAATATAGTGTCTAGACCATGAAGATAAATATTTTCCAATGATTTTTAAACAATTACATTTTCCTATTATTTCACCATGATATGATTTTATGATTTCTCATCATGAATAGAAAAAGATAATGAAATTTTATCATAATGGTTTTGTTTGTCCCCAATATGGTCATGTTAACAAAAAATTTCCAATATTTGATGTTGCTAATAATTGGATCTTTTATGAGAATATAATTGAAGGTGGATTACAGGAAATTTCTTAAATATTCTACAGATCCATTTATGGGAAACACAAGATGGTTTGACTGTGATATAGTCATAGTGATTAGCTCGCATGGGATTTTTGGGATTTGGTCATTTTTTAATGTGTGAGTATATATATATATAAATAATAGTGGAATATATATTTTAAATATTTATCCATATAATATATATAAAAAATAAGCATATATATTTTGAATATCTAGATCAATATGATGGTGATATAATGATTGACCACTTTGACCCAAATTGTGAAGAATATGGATGGATTAATTTTCCTAGATTGATCAAGGATAAAAAAATATCTAAAAATCTAGAAACATAAATAATATATATTCAATAGAGAAAATAATAATTTGGAAGTGTAAATTATATATATATATATAATTATTTGGTGATATCTATTATGCAATGCAACAACCCAAAATTCTAATCCTTGTAATACTGATGTTATGATTGATAACTTGTATTAAATGCTATTGAAAATGTAAAAATTTATAAAAAAATTTATAATAAATAATATTATGGAAGTCCATTTAATGATATTACCATAAAAGTTAAATAATTAATAAGATATAATATTGAGAATGGTTGTTTTCAATAAATAACCCATTTTCATTATATTATGTTTTTTAGATAAAGCTTAAATTTTGAAATTATTTATTTTATGTCTGATAAAATAAAAAAAATTATTTATTTCTCACATAAATGTTTACAAAGAGATAGTGTTTAATTTTTTTAATGAAAAGGTCGATTTGAAGTCTGAAAATATAGTTATTGAAAAACTTATAATAATTTTGACTTTATTATTAGGTAATTGTACCCTAAATGAATAAAAACCTTCAAGTAATAAAATATACATTAAAATAATAACACTATGCATTTTAAAATATTAATTAATCCTATAAATATTATTTCAAACGTGTTTAGAACTAAATAAAAACGTTTCTGTAATAAAAATATGTTTTTAGTATTTTGGATTAACAATATTATTATTTAAATTCATTTTTTGATCAATCTTAAAGACACATAAAAATTATTGTTTATTAATATTAACTATTTTATTTAATAAAATAATGTATCTATGATAATTGTATCATGTAAATGAATTATTAATGTAAAAAAACACACTTTTTATGAACACAAATTTTTTAGTGTTATGTGCATTTATTTGAAAATTGACAATTCAATCCCATAATTTTTTTTGGTAGTGTAATATCCAAATATGAAATCCTAAGGGTAAAATTAATCAAAAATATCCATATTACATAAAATTGATTACTTAGGAAACAAATTTCTCACCATGGTAAAAGTAACCTACGTTAAAATTTTTAAAATTAAAAAAAAACGTATAAATACCTCTAGATTGGCTATAAATTGAATGGATGTGGATAACATTACCCAAAAACATCTACACTCTGTTTTTTTATTTTTTTGAAATAGAGATTCGTTGTTTTATTACATTGATATCACATCATAGTAAAAATATAGTCAATATATAACTTAATGATCCATGCTAGAATAATATAGTTATAGTGGCTTTAATAACATGGGGAAAAAACAACTAGTTCAAAATATATATACATTATCACCCACTATATTCTACATTAACAGAACCCCATATTTACATATTATGTGTTGTATCATTATTTATAAAATTGGGAAGGGAAACATAAAAATGGGGAGATTATTTGTTTAGTAAAGGAAAATAACAGATATATTAATGAACACATGAGCATAAAAATAATATATTAGTATGAGAACATGATCATAAAATTTTAAAATATGAGCCTAAAAATCATGAATCATAATCTTGATTCATGAATAATTCTTATAAGTACATAAGATATGAATTATGAATAAATCCAAGAACATATTCCATGGAACAAAAATATAGTATAAACCATGGGATTGGGGAATACACATAAGTATGTAAAAACATTTTACTATTATTAAAGGATCATTTTTAAGACGTTCATAGTGTATTGGGTTGCCTCTATGAACTATCATAGTAATCAATGTTCATTCCAATACAATCATTGTGAAAATAGTCCCCTTCTAAACTGCGTTCACTCCATATTCCAGTCATGTTTATCTCTTGAGATATCAATAATTACCCATTAAATTTGATGGATATATAGGTTTCACCCATCACCTAATTAAAATCATACAACTTTGTTCCACAAGATCCAAAAAAATCATCATATTATAGTCAATTGAAGGAAATGTGTTTTGAAAACTTTTCATCATTTCATAACTTGTAGAAATGAATCATGTTTCATAAAATTACTATAATCATTTTAATAAATTGTCTATAAATGCCTAAGGATGGCATCATTCAATCATATACCCTGTAAAGGATAAGTAATTTTATAGGCAATTTTCATTAATGAAAATAAATAATATTAAAATATCATTAAAACATTCTTGATTAAAAATCCCTATAAACATTAAAAATAAATTTTTAAAATATAAAAAAACTCCAAAAAATTTAATGAAAAATATTCATTGAAAAAAAATTGGAAACATAAAAAGAAACATTCTAGTCATAGATTAATCACAATTGATGGAAATTTCTTTTAGTACTAATGCGTTAGGAAAAAACATTACATTCAATATTGTTAGATAAAGTAAAAAATTATCACATATATAAAATGAAATGGATATTGCATTTTAAAAAAATTAAAAAAAATCAATCATTGGTAAATATGAACTTATAAAATCCTTGGAGAATAGTAAAAACCTTCATGAAAATAATTTTTTAAAACCTGGACATGGAATGGAATGTGGTTTAAAATCACTTTTCATTAACAATGTTTTTATTTTGGATCTATTAAGTGCATGAATAGAGGAAAAGGAAATAAAAACATATATTAAATATAAATAACCAAAGGAGAATAAAACTCAAGTAATTCTTTAGAGGTAGATCAGAAGATTTCATCATTCGAATCATAATTATAATAAATCTATATAAACAATGGGATTGAAACCAGAAATAATTAACTCTATTTCCCACTATTTTTAAATCACATTAACCATGAGTATAAAAACATTAAATACTTTATTTCTCTATAATTTAAAAGGAAACTATTGAGACCCATGATTCTCATACACAGATATTATATCTCTTTAGATAAATATTCATTAGATTATTAAAATACACACCTAAAAACCATAATATTTTATTTCCTTTTGATTCTTGGAAGAAAATATTTTAAATTGATGAAATATCATCAATTTTTCCCTAATGATCTTCCCATTTATGACTATCCATATAAATATCCTATAAGAAAACATTATTTATAGCCTAGATAAAAGAAAAAATATTAACATCATAGCATAGATGCTCAAAAAAGGTAGACATAAGAGATATGAATCTATAATAATATGTGATAATAAGATAAGAAATGAGTATTTGATAATGAATATAACATATGAATTTCATACCCAACCTCTAATAGATTGTAAACATGACTCATGGAATAATGATTAGTATTTTATAAGACAAGACTGACCAGGGAATCATGGAACATGAACCATGATTTTATAGCATTAAAATAAGTCATAGATTTTTTTCATACAACTAATAATTGAAAATATTATTTCTTGGATACCCAAAAAGTCATTAATAACATGTTAGGATTTGTATAAAGACCCATGTACCTTCTTTTGTAATGGTATGAAGACTTTTGTACCCTTCTTTTCTAGTATTCACAAACCACTTATATTACCTAATCATTGGGCTCGGGCTGACCACCCATGAAACATCTTATTTTGTCTAATTATAACTACCAATGTATCTTCATCTCTAGTATTTTCCTAAGAACCTGTAAACCCTCATCATTGGGATTGGTATAACCACCCATGTCCAAAAACATTGGGCATGGGATATGAACTAATATACCTTCATCTTGGCTATTGGGATGATCACCTATGTACCCTTATCTCTAGTCTTGGTTTAAAACCCATATACCCTAATCATTAGTAATTTTCTAAACACTATTTTACCATATGATTTCATGTATCATATATCATTACCCAATGAATTGTAGTTCTTTCTTAGTGCACCCATCATATAATCTATAATGGGCTAACCCATCATCTTCTGGGACGCCCCATTATATAAGATTTAATGGGTTTTCTCAATGCATTATGGGCCTCCCAACCATATAATATGTAATGGTATTTCCCGACTCTATCTGGGCCTCCCCGTCAAATATGTTATATCAATGAACCAAACAATTAATGTTAAATGATATTTCTTATGATCTTAAAAACACATAAAAATATTTATTGTTTCAGAATATCATAATCCCATAGAAAATAAATGGGATTCATGTATATGTTTTAGATATAATACTAAATCATTAAAAGTAAACGAGTTTCATAAAAATAACATTGTAATGTGATTGAGCTTTGGAAAAGTAACAAATTCTATAAACATCAATCCCTCAAAACATAATCCATTTAGATAAATAATATCAATGGTATTATTTGATCATATACCACATAAGGAAAAAGTAACACCAAATAATTTCATATTAGATGGAAAATAATATTTAAATGGTCATTTAAATTTTTTTAATGAAAATATAACTTCCAATTTAATTTACTTTAAAACATTAAACATTTTAAAACATTTTTTTTAAATAAAATGGAAATATTATAAAAATAATATTTTAATATAATGTAAATTTTTTAAATCCTAAAAAATTAAAAATAAATTTCTAGGAATATTAGGTAAAAATATCATTTGATTACATATTTTGAAAAAAAATTAGAAATCTTTGTATTGTAAGAATATAGTTTTCTAACAAGAGAGAGATATAAGGACAGATTTTCATGAAAACCTTTTAGTGATTATCTTAATTACCAATGTGTGGGAAAATGTTTCCGATAAAAAATGATATAATGAATAACTAGAGGATATTAAATTTAATGATAGTTCTTAACAGATATATCATTATATTTCAACATTTGTTGACTTGACCATATAAAATCATGATAAATGGTGTTATTGTAACATAAAACTCTTACAAGTTTGATAACCATTAATCATATTCCCATTGATGGAATAACCTAAAATAAAAATCAAAATATAATGTTTATGGAAAATTAATGATATTATACGTCAAAGGATATATATATATATATTCCATGTTATGTAATATAGGTTCATAACAAATTTACATCTTCAAGAAATAAAACTGAGAGAAAAAACTCTCACCAATTTGGTATGTTTTTAACTATAAAACCCCTAAAACATAGAAACAAATAGATTTGTAAATAAAAATATTGTTCATTTTAAGAATCTTTAAATACATTCATGTGTATTATATACACCACATATAATAAATAGTTGGTGAATATGACATGTCTCTCATGGAAGTAAAAAATTGAGATGGAAATTCCATACCATAAGTCTTGACTTCTGTTATACTCATTCATCGCTCCTATATAGTAAATATAAATTTATTTTACATGTATAAAAAAATCATAAATATATATTTAATATCATTTATTATTTTACCATTTATTCATCTATTTTTAAAAATTCCATGTTATAGTTATGTTTCTTGTAATAATTACTTTGTCTTCCATATATGTTTTTACTTGATATTTTTGGTCATCTTACCTATATCAAGGTTTCTTAATATAAATAATGTAAATTGTGATATAAAATATCATATTTATTAATTATATATTTATTATATTAATTGATAAGTTTTTTGATAGAAAATGAAATATGTCGTTCATGGAGACGGTAGGCAGTACATAAGAATAAATGATGTTCCCATTGTATTTATGTATGAAATGAAATAATTGAAAATGATATATATATTTTTATTAGATAATTTTTTTATTTAATTTATAAGAATTTTTATATTAAACTCATCCTTAATAAATTTCATTTAATGTGTGAATGAACCACATCTCTTTGTGAGGTTGTAGTCTGACATATACACGAATGACATTAACATATTCCCACAAAATATAATTCATTAAGATATGTGATATATAAATTAAAATAAGAATTATATCATATTAAATATAATATATATCAAGTATAAACTATAAATCCATCAATAATACAATCCTTTAAAGGATATAATAGGAATAAAATAGCATTATTGGTTTGCGAGGTGGTTGTATTCCCTACATAAAAACAGTGATTTCATATCCAAATTTATTGAAGTGTTTATAGTTGTAGGTCATACCATAAAAATCAAAAATTATAAATATATGGAATATAATAAGTTTTTTATATCATCATGTTATAATAATAATTTAAGGATGATGAGGAATATGTAAAATAAAAATTCTCATTGAATATCAGTACCACTTCTTTGTGTCTCCTCGTTATGTTTGAACTAAATCCATTATTGGATGGATTTTTTTAAAATATGAGGATTATATGAAGAGGGTATGGTAGTTTGGAAGTAATTTATTCATGTTTCGATTGATCCAAATTCCTTATGATGTGTGAATAATGGGGGATATTTGTTTTTCATTTATAATTATAGTAGAGTGTAATTCTCTTAAATACTCAAAAGTATTCAGTATTTTGAGGTATCCCATACCTATATTCATTATATATTTATTATATTAATTCATAATTTTTTTGATAGAAAATGAAATATGTCGTTCATGGAGACGGTAGGTAGTACATAAGAATAAATGATGTTCCCATTGTATTTATGTATAAAATGAAAGATGTGAAAATGATATATATTTTTTAATTGGATAATTTTTTTATTTAATTTATAAATTTTGTTTATTAAACTCATCCTAAATAAATTTCATTTAATGTGTGAATGAATCACATCTCTTTGTGAGGTTGTAGTTCGACATATACACGAATGACATTAACATATTCCCACAAAATATAATTCATTAAGATATGTGATATATAAATTTAAATAAAAATTATATAATATTAAATATAATATATATAAAGTATAAACTATAAATCCATCAATAATAAAATCCTTTAAAGGATATAATAGGAATAAAATATCATTATTGGTTTGTGAGGTGGTTGTATTCCCCAGATAAAAATAGTGATTTCATATCCAAATTTATTGAAGTGTTTATAGTTGTAGGTCACACCATAAACATCAAAAAATATAAATATATGGAATATAAAAATTTTATTATATCATCATGTTATAATAATAATTTAAGGATGATGAGGAAGATGTAAAATAAAAATTCTCATTGAAGATCATTACCACTTCTTTGTGTCTCCTCATTTTGTTTGAACTAAATCCATTATTGGATGGATTTTTTTATAATATGAGAATTATATGAAGAGGGTATTCTAGTTTGGAAGTAATTTATTCATATTTCGATTGATCCAAATGCCTTATGATGTGTGAATAATGGGGGAGATTTATTTTTCATTTATAATTATAGTAGAGTCTAATTCTTGTAAATACTAAAAAGTATTCAATATTTTGAGGTCTCTATTACCTCATGTGCCTAAAAAAATTAACAATAACGTATTTTATGGTTTATAAGTTCTATCCACACCTTTATCACACAATATAAATACATTTTTTATCAATTTATTATTTAATATTTATGTTTACTAAATTTTATACTTATTGTTTTTCACAGAGGTAAATTTTATCTTTTTATTTACCTATTTATTTTACCATTTCATAATATGATTATACTAACATTAATTAGATAATTTACACCTATTAATTATATATATTAAATAATATTTAGTAAATAAAAAACATGGGTGTGTGAAAAAATAATTTTAATACAAACGCATGTAATGTGAAAAGCCATGTTTTAACATTGATTATAGTAATTAATTCTAGCTGTTTTCAATAATCATTTCGGTAATAATTAATTTGAAATTGTTATATAATATAAAATATTATTATACCAAATATTGAATATATTTTTTCAATTTCAATTTTCATAAGTTATATAATATAATTCAAAATTAATATTGCAAGCATGACGAGAAAGTGGGTTTTTAATATGATAAAGATCAATAGTTTACAATGTTTCTATATCCACTATCAATATGAAATTGATTACAGAAAACTATAATGTATTAATAGAATTATAATAGAACTAATTATATTTTTAAAAAAAATTAAAAATAATTCTACTTTATATATAAATTAAACGAAATGGCAGTTTTTAATTAAAATTTGGTATTTTTCACTATTTATCAAAAATTAAAACTTTTGAGAAACCCCCCAAAAATTAACCACAAGATAATTTTGATATTCCTATTTAAAAATTATTTTTAATTTATAATATTAATATTCTAAATGTGTAAATTTTTTATATTAAAATAAGTGATCCATAAAAAAGAGGCAAACTATTTTTTTAGAAAGAATATGGGTTTCATGTATAGAATTTTATTTATTATTTTTTCTTGAATAGAAAACCAATAATGTGAATATAAAAAAGTTTATTTAATTTATATAATAAATAATTTTCTTTAAAATCATTAAAAAAATTATTTTTTAAATTTAATTATAAAAAACACACTTGTCAATGTAAATATAGTTTTTCATTGAATGATTTTCTTCTATTTTAAAAAGTGTTTTATTATAATTATAATTAATTATTCACCGAAGAAATAATTTTATACATAATTTTCAACCAAATTTTAATAATTTATTTGATATTATTTGTTGCCCTTATTCAAAAAATGAGGTGACAACTATCATATTAAATAGTAATACTTTACTAATATGTTATGTTATATTTAAGTTCAGGGTAATGTGTAGTGAAAGCTAAGATCAGTGTTTTATGTAATGAAATAAAAATAAATGTGACATGTAACTAAATATTAAATTATAATTTTTTAATTTTTAAAAATATCAAAATGATTAAATTACATTTGAAAAAAATTACAAAATCTCACGGTTTTACATTCTTCCCCCTTAAAATGATTTCCAACTTCAAAATTATTCTCAGATATCACCATTATGATATATGAATATTACTTCATTTAAAAACCCATGTCCTAAAAGGGGAAAAAACCCCATGAAAAAGGGATAATGGGTGTGTGATGGTATTCCATAATAACACATATTAGGTTTACAAATATGAGAACATATGTTAGAAGTGAAAACATTGACATATAAGATAAAACTAACACTAAAATACTAAAAACATGTGATATAAAACATTTTCCAATGAAATTTAATGGTCACAAAGCCATAATCCCATGATATATCAAAAATTTCATTGTTATAATCCAAAATTATGATAACATGATAATATTTTACTTGATTTACTTTTTCATTAAGTTGAACAATATTCATGAGGAGATATAAATTCTTGGTTTCATTACATTTTATAAGTATATTCTCATCTGGTGGTTAGGCCTTGATCAATTTACACTCCATCTCTCATGTCAAAAAATGAAAGTGAATTTTTTATGTCTGAAGCACTAATGTATCATAATATCCATATATAGAATGAAAATTTATTCGATCATTATTTAATTATCATTAAACAAATATGTAATCGAAGGTTATCTTATTAAAAAAAGTATTAATATGTTAAAATATTAAATTAATCTCTAAAACCTCATCTAATGCTCACTATAAACCATTCCCCAAATGGTTAGCCTTATAACCCCTCCAAAATTCAAATTTTAGGAAAAATATCACTTAATTTTAGAAAATCAACATCAAATTAATCTACCATATATCAAAATTATCTCTTGATTATGACAAACCAAATATGTGAATACATTCATAATATATTCTGGAAGTGTGTTAATAACATAATTTACAGTAAAATTGTATTGAAAATATAAATTATTCCTCATTTAATAAAACGATTTGTTATAGAATATATTCCATAAATCCAATAATGATGTATACTCCATCCCTTATAACATAAAAAACATTTTCTAAAAATCATTATTTACTTTCAATGTAATCAATACAATCTAATTTACCTTACTCACATCAAACATACCATTATCCCAAAATCATTAACACTACATATGAAACGTATTAAGGGTTATCAAAACATAATAAAAATAATAATAATATTTATATTAAATAAATTTTTAGGTCATATGAACCATTTAACATATTTTTTAAAATCGTTACTGAAAAACATATACCAAAAAAGACTTATATATTTCATAACTCTTGAATTCTAATACATATATGCATCATTTATTAAACCTTATACTTAACCCTTAAACTAAAACTCATCATATTATTCCTTACGAAATCTCTCCTAAATAGTGAAATTTGAATCATATATTAACATTCATAAACTATAATTTAATCATTCTATAAATAACACTACCTAACCAACCCATGAAATTCATATGTTTTTTATTCTATTATCCATTAGTAATATAACCATTACTCGTACAACATTTCTTGTTCCCTTCATGAGTTATCAAATTATGACATAATGTACATATTTTCAAGACTCTTTTCATTTAGAACAATCATCCATTAATAATAACATTAGGATACTAATATTTTCATCCATTTCATTAGCTGGCCCTTTCATTTTTCCTTCAACGTAACTTACTTTGTGTCATTATTATCCACAAATAAGATATTTTATTAATCCTTTGGGAATTTCCATCCATTTATTAATTCCACATTATTTATATATAAGAATTTTAGTCTTACTTCTTCCATGATCTCAACTACATGAACTATCAGTTAACTCTTTCCTTCTATTATTGGATTAGTCCAAAAGTTAGTTAAAGATAAAATCTCTTATTATATTTAGTGATAACTAATTATGAATAATCATAATATTATCCTATCTATTCGTCATATGTTTTTTCTTATCATCAACAAGTTTTGCATCACATTCAAGTTTATCAAAGTTCTTTATGGTTCCCACCATTTAATATAACCAAAAATCATACTATGATAAACAATAATAATATTGGGAAGAAAAATAATAATGAAAATCACTAATAATATTTCTAAATCATGAAACCATTTTTAATTTATGACACCTTTTGTTTATCCTTGGTCATTTATAATCATATTTTACATAAATCTATCAGGATAATAAATAATTAGTTTTTTAACTTCCAAAGACTATCCATATGATTTCCAAAATAGGTTCACTATGATGCCCATTTCTATGCATAAGTTCCTAATTGAGTCAAGATCAATACAGTTATTTTAGGCATGTTACACCTAAGTAAATTTGTACCAATTTCACATAAACATATAGTATCTAGATAGGGATGTATTTATGGGAAACCACTAACTATATCATTTACCGAAATTCAGTACCATTTTCCTATACTTTTCCTTATCCTGAAACATAACCTTAGAGACATCCCAAGGAATATTCTTATAAATATCCCAAGGGATCTAAGAATATATTTATCATCCTAATTTCCAAAGGTTAACTAAACCTTTCCTTTGATACCAATAATAGAGACCCAATATTCCCATACATGGATATTACATTTTTAGATGAATGTTTATTACATTACACAAACACACACCAGATGACCAGAGTAGTTTAGTTCCTTTGAAAACATAGAACATAATATTCGAATCTATTGAAAGATATTCAATTTTTTCCCCAAAGATATTCCAATTTATCATCCCTCACATTCATACCCAACAAAGTAACCCATTCTTCATAACCTAGGGAATGGAAACATAAAAAAGGTTGGGCTTATATATGTAGTTAGGTAAAACATAAAAAAATGAATCTAAGATCATATAAAATAATAAGATAAGAATAATGGTATGTGATAATGAAAATAACATATAATTGTCATACCAAATATATCATATGTCATTAAAATGATTCATGGAAAAAATATTGGTATTTCATAAGACATGAATTATAAGGGAATAAAAGAATATTATATGTGTATAAATTTCATTTAAGACTAAATTTTTTTAAATACACAAAAGAATATAAACAAATTCAAGAATACGCACCAATATATTCATAAAATATTAGTCCTATGGTAACCACCTATGTACCTACTTTTGGCTTGGGCTGACCACCCATGTAGCCTCTATTTCGGACATGGATTAACTACCCATGTTCCCTCATCTTTGGGATTGGGTTGACAACATGTGTACCCTCATCTTTGGTCTTGGGCTGACCACTAGTGTCTCCTCATCTTTGGTCTTGGTCTAAGAATGTGTTTACCCCCATATTTGAGATTGGGATGACCACCTATGTTCCCTAATCATTGGGATTGAGCTAATTACCAACGTACACTCATCTCAATGCTTGGTCTCAGCACCCATGTAGCCCCATCTTTGGGATTCGTCTAAAAAACTCATTAAATTCATCTTTGGGCTCAAGCTGACCACCCTTGTAACATGTTCATTGGGATTGTTACAATTACCAACATACCCTCTTCATTGTGCATGGACTAAACACTTTTGTACCATTTATGTTCATATATTATTATTCATTACCCAATGCATTGGATACAAGTATTTTTGCACCCATAATGAAAAATACAATGAGATAAACTAGTGATATCCAATTTTCCACATCATATAAGCTATAATGGTCTTTCCTAACACTATTTTGGCCACCCTATCAAATATTATATGTCAAGTACCACAACACAAATAATGTCCAATAACATTGAATATCATCGTAAAAACAATTTGGAAATATATTTATTATTTAATAACCTAATTAACCACAAAACTTAAATGGTTTTCATGTCAATCTCTATGAAATTTAATTATCCCATGTAAAAGAAAAATGCATTATAAAAATTTTGTATAACATGATTAACCCATGGAAATGAAACAAATTCCATAAACCACATTCCATAAAATCATAAAACATTAAAATAATGAATATGAATGGTATCCTTGGATCATATCACCAATATGTAATTGTTAACACCAATGTATTTCATGTTATATAGAGAATATTTTGAAAGAATAATTTATAAAAATTCATGGGGAAAATATCATTTTCTATTTAAAATTCCTTTTAAAAAATTAAACATTTTGAAATAATTTTTCTTTTAAAATAACATTGAAAACATACAAAAGATTATTTGAAAATTAATGTTAATAACCTTTTAAAACATAAAAATTTAAAAAAATATTATTCCGTGAAAATGAGCTTAAAATATTATTTGAATAAAAAATGAAAACATATTTAGAAAAAAAATTTGTGAATAAAATTGATTTTCATCAGAAGAGATATACAACATCGTAATTTTTTTCAACAAAAATCATATTTATATTTTTGAACAAAATAGTAAAAAATGTTACCGTAAATAAAAGATATAACTAATACCTATACAGGAAGAAACATCCTAATAATTTTTGACTTAGATCAAGATATTTAATCATTGGATACTTGATTGTAGACAATCCTGATAAATAGAGATGTAATAATATACAAATCATAACAATTTGATAACCTTGAATCCTAAGCCCCATGAAGGTATGCAGTAAAATGAAACATAATATATAATGAGTATAAATAAATTAATGATATTTTATGTAACTAGATATGTATATATTTCTATTGAAAGTATGTATGTGAATAACATAACATGCATCTCAAAGAATGAAAAATTGAGACAAAAATATCTTTCTGATTTGTTAACTTTTGACACATAAACCCCATGAAAGAGAGATAAAAATGGATATCTAAATAAAAATATTGTTATGTATGATAATCATAATATACATTCATGATATTCATATACACCACATAGATGAAATATGTAGTGAATATGAGATGTGACTCACGAATGCTAAAATATAGACTAAAATCCATTACCTTGGGTTTTCACTTCCATTATACTCATTAAACCCTCCTATAAATTAAATTTATGTTTGTTATACTTATATTATATAATAATAATTTTATATTTCATATCATATATGATTTTCTTATGTCCATTTATTACCAGTTTATGTTTCTACTAATAACAACTTTTTTGTAATTTTGAATTGTTATTTTGTTTCCTATTAACTGGATCATAGTTTTATAATCTCTATAATTTTAACATTGTTATAAATTTAAAATATAGTCCATTTATATTTATTTATATTTATCCCTAAAATTTACTGATAGAGAATAAAACACGGCATTCATGGCGATGGTAGGTTGTATGTAAGCATAAATGATGATTATATTTTTTCGTATTTAATGAAAGAATATATATATATATATATATTATCATTAAAGTATAATTTACATTTAATTTTTATAAATTTTATTTTTTAAACCATTCCTTAATTCATTCTATGGAAGGTGTGAATGAATCACATCCATTAGTGAGGCTTTGACATATACCAATTATAGAAGCATAATAACTTCCTAAACATTATAAATATCAAATATAAACTATAAATACATCATTAGGATAAACCATGACTATTGGTGATGGTGAAACTAATGTCATCGGTTTTTGAGGTGGTAGTTCTCTACACACATGAATGATAATTTCATATCAAATTTGATGGAAGTGTGTGTGGTTATAGGTAGTAAAATTAAAATAAAAAACACCTTACCAAGAAGATATTGTGGTTCTTATGTTAGTATGTTATAATAAAAATATAATTATGTTTAAGGAGTTATAAAATCAAAATTATCATTAGAGATCATTAACTCTTCTTTGGGTATCCTCCTTTGGTTTACACTAAAGCATTACATGGTTGGCCTAATGAAACAAATAAGGCTTATAAGATGTTGGTATTGAAGTTGGAAGGAGATTTATTCAGGGTTTTTTATCCAAATGGATTTATAGGTGTCGAAAATAGTGGAGAGTGAGTTCCCTTTTATAATTAATAAGGGGTTCCATTCTTGTTAGTACCCAAAACAATTCACTATTGCAATGTATCCCTTACCCCATGTGCCTCAAAAAATTTATAATAATTAAGTGGATGATCTATATAGTCTATAATAACATCCACCACATAAAATAAATACATTTTTATCATTTTATTCCTCATTCTTAAAATTTACTCAATTTTGAACATATATATTATTCACTATGGTAAATTTTAACTTTTTATTTACCTAGATAATTTTTCATTTCACGTTATTATTAAGTTGTTCATGATTTGAATAATTATACATAATGATTATAAATATAAAATAAAATTCATCAAATAAATATGTTTTGTGTAAAATTAATTTTAATAGATATTCATGTAATTTTGAAAATCCTATTTTATCCTTAATATCATTAACTAATTTAAATAGTTATTAATAATCATTAGGGTAAAAGTTTAATGTGATCATATTAGATAATTAAAATTATTTGGTTTACTAATATGGAATCCTTTTTATAAATTCCATTCATACAAGTGAAAGAATTAAATATAAAATTAATCCTGTAGACATGATGAAAAATAAGGGTTTTAAAGTGAAAATAATTTTATGTTAACAAATACTTTATATTCAAATTAAATGTGGCATTGATAAAAATGACCTATATTTGATTAATAAATGTATAATTGAACTAATTATACTAAAAAACCAATTTAAAATAAAATTTATCTTTATAAATAAATTAAATTAAACAGAACTTTTCAATAAAAATTCAGTATTATTCGTTATTCATCAATAAATAAACATTTTAGAAAAAAACCAAAAAAAAAAATTAAACATAAGCTAATATTTATATATTTATTTTATAAAATAATTTATATTTTATAAGATTAATTTTCTAAAAGGTTCATAATTTTATTTTAAAATATTTGCGCCTAGAAGGAGTAACAAAAAAAATTTAAATTTTTTTAAGCATAAAATGGCATAGATTCATATATAATAACTAGAAAAAAAATAAGGAGAAAATAAAATAGTTTATTTAATATATATATATATATATGTATATAATCTATATTAAATTTTAAAATCATTCATCATAAGTGATTTGTTTAATTTATTTATACAAAACAAACTTCTACGCATAAATATTTTTTTCAGAGAAATATTTCTTTTTACTATATTAATGCTTTTATTTTTTTTAATTAATCGTCTACCAAAGAATGAATTTTATATACAAGTGTTTAACATATTTTCATAATTTAGTTATTCATATTCATAATCATCATTCCAAAAACAATGTAAAAACTATCATATTAAATAATAATATTTTACTAATATATCATGTTTCCTTGAAAATCAGAATTTTGTGTAATGCATGGTATTATTTGTGTTTTATATAACTCAAACCAACTTTAATGTTGCATGTAACTCAATGTAAACATAGTGTATCATGTAGATCCAAATATCTAAAATATTATATTATGTTTGAAACAGATATTTCAAAAAATCTCATGGTGTTACAAAAAGTTACTTCTAATATCATATAGTATTCCCTTATAACATTTCAAAACCCATTTTGATAATTAATTCATTAAATTTATCATTTTTTTGGTGTTAAAATTTGAATTTAGTAGAACGCTTTTATTTAAGTATTTCTAATTCATTTTTATTGATCATAATTTTGTCATATTAAATATGAAAATAATGATTTAAATATCATTTATATTCATTATATACATATTAAGGGTCATTTATATATGTTTGAGATAAAAAATTAATTACACCAATAATTGTGATTGTCGACCATACATAATCAAGAACAAAATTACAAAATTATAGTAGATGTAATGATAAAAAATTTAAAAATAAATAATTTTTTATGAATAATTATTATATCATATATATCTTATATATTAATTAAATATATTATTATTAAAATCCAAATAAAATTGAAATAAAAAACTAATCAGATCGCCTCACGGAGAAGGTAGTCCACATGTACTCACTAATGATTTTATCATTTTTCAATGGTTTGGAAGGTAATAATGTAGATATGATATTATAATTATAGAAATATATTTTTTAATAATTATATTATATAAACAGTAAAATAATTATAATACCCATCCATAATAGATGGTGATGAGAAATTAATTATATCATTTTGTGGAGATGCTAAGTTGTATGTACACAAAAGTGATATCTTCACATCACATTTTACAAAAATAGGGTGAATAAATGTTGTTTCATAGTCATAATAATTTTTCATTATATTGATGATACAAAAGTTATAAATTTTTTAAGAATATAACATAAATATTAGAGGTAAAATAATAATTAAAAAAAGTGATTGATTATGGAAATTACATATTCTTTAAAATAAATTTGCCTAATCTTCTCTTAAGGGATATAGGGATGGTATTATTACAATAATGGAACTATAAAATATTCATACGGTATTGGATAAGATAACATGTTACTAGTTTTTCAATAAAGAAGTCTCAATATGGTTTATATTAGAGAATGGTTGGGTGCCCTTTTATAATAAAGTGGAGGGTTTCCATTGTCATTTCATAAAATATAAAAACATATTAAAGATATTTTGATGGTAAATGGTTCAAAATAGACTATAATTGGGAGATAAATGAAATTTTTAAGAATTTAATATCCATTTTTTCTTTTTTTAATATTATATAATTTTTAAGTAATTAGATAAAGTATTATTTTCAAAAAATGTCATTATAGCCATTTTAGAAACTATTCATTTAGTTTGACTTAAAATACATACATAAAAATATTTAATTTGAATATATTAATTTAACAATACTTTAATATGTAATATTAATAATTCAAAATAATGAAACACTATAACTTTCTCAAAATCAATCACTTTTAAATTTTTTTAATTTTTTTATTTTATTTTCCTTGAATTGCATAAATAATGTTTTCAAGTTGTGTAAGTTTTTATGGTGTATATAAAATACCTAAAAATTATTAATAAATTACTATCAGGGATATAATTTAATTATACACAAAATAAATATTATTATATTTTTATAAATATTTTTGTACCTATGTGAGAGCATAATGGATATTTAAATATCAGAGTGTGACATTTTGTATCTTTCCTATATTTAAATAATATAGGAGTCATTTTCATAGGAATTTATATATTAAAAAACTCAAAATTATGGAAGAAGGATATATTTTTGTAATTAAATTCATCCAATTTCAATTTGGATGAAAATATTTTGGCCTTATCATTGTGTTTTAGCATAGCATTACATGATTTACCCTTTATCAATGAGACAAATTTTACCACAGTTAATTGTCATATTTACATAAAAATTGAACCTATTTAACAAATTTAGGCCACCAAATTAAAAATATGGATTATATTTTTTCAAATTATTATTTTTTATATAGAAAAAATATTTTAAAAATAATCCTGGAAAATGTGATGAATACCATTGTATTAGAAAAAAAAAAATTTAAGTATGAATATTAGTTTCTTATTATCCCATTATTATAAAAATATTAATTACATGTTACAATTTTTGATTGAATATATAATATATAAATATATCTATAATAATTAACACAAATTGATTAATTGAATTTATTATGATAATAATAAATTGTGCACACATAAATAATTTTTTAGAAAAAAAAAATTTCTTTTCAATCAAATGATTTTTATTTTCAATTATATTCAACCAAAAAAAATGAAATAATTTTATACATGTGTAACCGTAAATTGTTTATATTTTAATTATGCATATTCATATCCACCAATCAATTAACTAGGAAATAACTTTCACTTTAAAATAATAATATTTCCATAGTATATCACATTTCTTCTAAACATGGTGTTGGGTGTTATGAAAACTACCAAATAAATTATATTTTATAAAATAAATATTCATAAAATCATATGGCCTTACAATATACCACCCTTAAATTAACATATCCCTCAAAATTCATCTTTCTAATATAGAAAAATGAGGTTATATTTTTTCATTACATACTCATGTTCTTATATAGCTTCTTCGAATTTCTCATTTCTCTAGATAACATTCAATATATGAGTTGTCATGTTCCATATCACTTTATGTATATTATAAAAACTTAAACAGTATTATTCTGACAATTAATATAATGTTCCATGGGTATAACTTATTATTTTAGAAAATTTGATGAATCATATATATACTTCCGTATGAGTGATACATGGAACATATAGTGTACTTGGGAATGTTTCAGTGAAATATCTAAGTGATAAACTACTATACCTAATTTATCAAGAAAATAAAAAGGTAAAATATACTTATGGATCACTACAACAACCATACTATTTATTACACTATTTAACATGATTTATTACATAATATTTCACTTAAGAAAACTATTTGGATTGATATTTCTAGAGTATTGGTAAATTATGAACATTACATAACAAATTAGAACAAAAAATACACGAATTTATTGAAAACTTCTTTTACATGACCACACACCTTCCTTCGTACTTAGCATTGCATGGGATAACATAAGGACATTCATATGAAAATGGTGATCTATAAGTCCTAGTAAGGGAGTAAGAAAGGAATAAAATTAAGAATAAAATACATTTTAGGAAATAGGAATATCAATGAAGAATAAGATAAACATGAACATAAAGGCATGATATTTCATTATTATCATAACATGGAAATGTGGCATCAAAATTTAACATAATATTAGCATGATCCAAGGCTCACTGAACATGGATCATGGGTAAACCCTCATTGAACTTAAATTGTCATGAGTAAACCCTCATTTTTCATGAAGTATCATGATTGTTATATTTACCCAATGCATTGGATCATTATTTGGGTTCACCCTTCTTAATCATTTCATTTCATGCATAAGTGTGCCACATGGATCACATAACATTAATTCATATGAAATAATCATTTATTTCACAATAAAGGAATTTGGAATTAATACATGAAACTCTATAATCAAAAAGTTAATGTGCATAATGTTAAATATCATTGATAGAGAAATGGTCATGTTATTCACTACACAATGGCTTTGGCTTGGAAAATCTTGGTGCAATTTTGGCAGCCAAATGACATGACATAGGAATTCATAAAAATAGTTGATGATATAGAATGTGATGTATCATCATATTTACATGAAATTTATATTAATAGGGTCATATAGATACCTTTACCAATATATGTAATTGAATTTAGATTCATAATACAAAAGAATTTCTTGAATGTAAATGAGAAGAGAGAAATTCCTTATAGAATTTCGGGATGGTAACAGGTGTATATGGGAGGTATTAATGAGAGATAATGAGGTATCTAATCATTAAAACATAATTAGGCTAGTATGGGGGAGGTGATAAATCATACCCCATAATTTTTAATTGAAAAAAGGTATAACAACATAATGAAATTTGGAAAAAAAATAGAAAGGAAGAAATCCCTTACTTGTAAGTGTGATCCCAAAGGCTTGGGAGAGTCTTAGAAGAGGATTATTGGGAGTTTGGGGTGACTTGGTAGGATTCTAGATAAAGGAGGGAATATTTTGTTCTAGATTCAAAGGCTTTTATTGAAGAGGAAGTGGGATCCTAGGTCGGTTTATATAGAAAAAGAGAGGGAATTCTGTATTGTTTAGGTTTTGGGAACCCCACATTAAACTGTCAAAAAACACAAACCAAACCATGGTTTTTTCCCATTTTTTTTCCAAAGGGCAGTGGAAAAAAATTATTTTATAAGGCCAATGTCATAACTTATTAAAATATTAGGCTTTCTTATGTGGATGTGACTCACACTCTCAAGGAAATCATTTTAAAATGATAAAATGTTTTATAAGTCATGGAGGGTCCACTAAGGCTTTGTAAAATAAATAAAATAAACCTAAAATTACATTATTTTAAAGTTAAAACATATATTTGCCCAAAATCCCATATATAGTATTTTATTACATCACTATTGGGTCACTATGCTGACATAAAACTCATTATATATTTAAACAGCATTTAATTTTTACCCAAAAAATTAAATCTGTCAGAAAATTATGAAAACAAATTAAAATTTATTAATTTTTAAGTGATAATTCGAAAAATAATATTCATTTTATCTAAATAATTTTCTAAATATATGATTTTTTACTAATAAAATAAAAACTGACAATTATCCAAAATTCATGGGTTTTGACAAAAACGGCATTCAAAGAATAATAAAAATTCCAATTGTTTTAATCAAAATTATATGATGATTTAAATTTAATAAAAATTAATTTAGTGATAATATATTATAAAAAACTTATTTAATTAAAAAATCCATTAATTTATCATAATTGATTTCTTAATTAAATAATAATTTAAAAAATACTATTTTTTCTTTAAAACCCATTTACAATCTAACAAAAATAAAATGAATGTATATACATTATTCTATAAACAAATAATGCACATAGTCATAGTGATAAGTTCTTGTTACATAATCCCTTATAACACCTGCATATGACCTAAGGGTAAGGTGTGTGATGGTGATAGACTCTTAGAGAGGCTCGAATAACATTTCTCTGGTGGTAATCTCTATTAACATCCATTTCTCCCATAGACCATTCCACTCAAGATTAACATGTTGAATCTTAGATTGGGCTCAGTCAAGAGTGAATCTCGATGACACTACCTCCTTTTCAAACTCTGAAAATGGCCTTCGTATGGAAACACTCAACTGGATGAGTCCATCGGTTCCATTGTCTGAGTAAATTGGATTTGTTAAAGCCCTATATTTATAATAATCATGTGATTAGTATTCAAAAACTATATAAGAAATGGAAAAAATTATTAACTGTTTTTTGAAATCCAAAAACATAAAACCAAGGAATTGAATATGTTATATAACCATTTAAAATAATAATAAATTTAATTAGATCAGGAAGAATTTTCATTATTAAAATTTTCAGTCGTCACAATCTTCCCCCCTTAAAAAATCTCTCCCTCAAAATTTATTTTTCCTATACTAAAACAGATGTGTGTAATGGTACTTCATTACTTATTCTGATTCCCACATTGCCTCTTCAAACTCTTTGTTTTTCTATAACACCTTAATGATGGGAATTTTCTTATTTTTTTAAAAAAATCCATATGATCTAAGATATTCACCAGATTATCTTCATACGAGAGGTCATTCTCCAATTGTACCACCTCTGGATTGATTACATTTGGTGGGTGAAGGATATACTTCCTCAATAGTGATACATGGAATACGTCATGTACTTTTGATTGGTTCAGTGAGAGTGTTGGTCTATAGGCCACTACTCCAATGTGTTCAAGGATCTCAAAAGGTAAAATGTTAATTGTAATAATCTTTCCCTTCTTCCCAAATCTCATAACTCACTTCCATGGTGATATGCAGAGGAATATCATGTCTCCAACATCAATCTTTAGGTCTCATCGATGATTATCACCAAAACTCTATTGTCAACTTTGAGCAGCTTATTGGGCTTCTATATGGTCTTAAACTTCTCTACCATTTCTTCAACCATTTTTTGACCTAGGAGTTTTCTCTCCCCAACATCATCCAAATATGTCGGTGTTCTTTACCTCTTCAAATAAAAGGATTCATAACGATCCATTTGGATGATTCAGTGGAAACTATTATTATAATAGATCTCAACCAGAGGAAGATGTTCATCTCATCCTTCTTTGAAGTCTATTTATCATGATCTCAACATTTATTCAAGTGTTTGGATAGATTTATCATATTTTCCATCATTTTGAGGGTGAGAAGCCATTAAGAAGTTCAATTCATTATTTATAGAATGTTGAAGACTGTTCCAGAATATAGAGGTTAATCTTGGATCTCGATTGAATACAATAGATAGTTTTACTCCATGCATCCTTACCAAATCTATGATGTATATCTATGCCAGTTTATCCAATGAGAAATCCTACCAAATTGAAATGAAATGTGTTTTCATTGTAAACTGGTCCACAAAAACCCAAATAGAATTGTTTTCTTTAGATGTCTTCGGTAGTCAGGTGACAATGTCCATGGTGGAATTTTCCCATTTCCATTTTGGTATGGGTAATAGTTGCATCATCCATTTAGACTTCTACCTCTTATCCTTCACGTTTTGACATACTAGGAACATTTATTTATATTCATTGATCTCCTTCTTCATGTGATAACACCAATAATTATCTTACATATATTGATACATATTTTTGTTTCCTTAGTGAATAGAGAAATTATTACTATGTGCATCATCCAAAAAGTATTTCGTTAACTCTGGACTTGATGGAACACATAGACTTTTCCAAAATTTCACAATTCCTACTTCATTAACATTAAACTCTAAGGATTTCCCTTTTCTGATAGTTTCTACTTTCTTATGAATTCCCATATCATCCTTTTTTGCATCCTTTTTCCTTTATACTAGAGATGGTTGAGAAATAATTTTTGAATGGATTAATTACATTCCCTTTTTATGATTTCCATGCACATCTCTATCAAATAAAAAATATTGTATCATTTTTAATTCTCATATATAATAGAATCATTGGGTCCTTTCAACATAGAGCATTTACCACCTTTTTCACAATCTCAAGGAGGTAATGGATTAAGTAGTTTTAGTCTTTTATCAGATCTAATAGTCTTCGTTGGTTTATGTTCAACTCTTTCTATGTGAATATATACTTGAGGCTTTTGTGATCCTTATATATTTCATAATTCTACCCTAATAGGAAATGCCACTATGTTTTTAAATAAAATATCATTACAGCCAACTTCAGATCATGTGTTGGATAGTTTTTCTCATGAACATTGAATTTCCTTGAAGAATATGAAATTAATTTGTCATTTTTCATCAACATACATCCCATGTTGTTCTTCGAAGCAACGCTAAATTCCACAAAAAGTTCACCACTTGTGGTCAGTCTGAGCTTGGCCGATGTAATAATCTTCCTTTTCAATTCCATCACTATCTTTTTGAATTCATCACTCAAAATAAACATTATTCCCTTATGAGTTATCTTGGTAATAGGGTTGGAAAATCGTGATAAATTTCTCACAAATATGTGATAATATCCCACTAATCCCCAGAAGCTACGAATATCTGTTACCGATGTTGGCCTCGAAAATCCCTCAATTGAATCTATCATGGAGGGATCCACAGATATCCCATTACTTGTGATGATATGACCCAAGAAAGAGGCATCCATCAACCCAAACTCACACTTGATGTATTTTTCATAGAGCTTATCCTTTAACAAGGTCTCTATTACAGTGCTTATATGCTCCTCATGATCCTCCTTAGTTTTGGAGTATATTATAATATCATCTATAAAGACTAACAAAAAATTTTCAAGGTAATCTCTAAAGAAACTATTCATCAAGTCCACGATTATTGCTAGAGTATTAGTGTGTCCAAAATGAATTACTATGAGTTCATAGTGCTCGTATCTTGAACAAAAATCATTCTTGGGGATATCTACCTTTTTTAAACATACTTGGTAATATCTTGACCAAAAATACAACTTGGATAAGTATTGTTCTTCACATACCTTATTGAACAATTCATCAATTTGGTGAAGAGGATACTTGTTCTTTTTCATTATTTTGTTGAGATCATGATAATCAATTCAATGGTGCATTGACCCATAATTCTTCTTGATGAAGAGGACTCGTTCACCCCATGGTGAAGCTCTTGGGCTTATAAACCCTTTTTCTAGATTCTCATTTAGTTGTTTCGTCAGCTCCTTTTGCTCCAAAATAGACATTCTATATTGGTTCTTGGATATTGGAAATCCTGCAGTTATAAGATCAATTGAGAATTCAACACCTCTTCTAGGAGGAAGACTAGGAAATTCCTTAAGAAACACTTTAGTGAATTCCCTCACAATAGGCATGTCTTTAAGGATGGTTTCTTCCTTATACTCAATAATATCTGTAAGAAATGTGTACCAATTGGTTAGTAATATCCACACTTGAGATGCTGGTGCTAAAGAAGATTCATCCTCCTCCTTGTACTTGTATAGAATCAGGGGTCAATTTTCCATATGAAGATTGATTTCCCTCTAATGAAAATTTATGTTGGATATATATAAGTATTAACAATTAATTCCAGTAATTGCATCAATTATCACCAAAGGAAGTATGATAAGGTTCTCCAGGAAGTTCAATACATAAATTATGATAGGTGGAGTTATATTCATGGGATGCAATGATTTCCCCATTTTATGTTCTCACCAACATCTTTACTTCTATAACGTCTGGTGTTGTTGGGATTGTTCTAATAAAATTATAGGATATAAAAGAATGCGTAGAACCATAATCAAAACGTACATTAGCTATTCGTGAATTAATAACTAGTGTACCTATCACTACTTATTTGTTGGGGTTCCCTTCGGTGGTAGTGATGGAAAAATCTCACCCTTGCTTCCTTGGAGGTTGTTAGTTGCCTCAAAAACCCCTTTTCATAGGGAACTGGTTTTAATAGTGCCATGTTTCTTTGCAGTCGAAGAAATGAACATTGTATTGAGGGTCAAATGGAACATTTATTTCCTATGTTGCAGCCATGAGTTTGTTTGGTCGGTAGTTAATGGAAATGTTCCCTTCTCATCCACACCTAAATAATTTCCTCATTCTGTTCAGATAATGTATGGTGTACTTCTTTCTGAACCCTTGGCAAGTGGGGTGTTAGATTTTCTTAGCACCATTGGATTTACACATGGAACCACCAGAATTAAAGTCCACATTATGCTTTTTATCCCCATGATACAAATAATATTTTCTAATATCCATTTTGACTTTGAGGGGATATCATAGAATTTTCATATAGCTCTTGAATTCACAAATTTCTAGGGCTTTCTGTAGGGTAGGTTTTAGCCCACAAAAGAAGCGGTCATACTTGCATTTGGGGGTAAAGAAAACTCTAGAGGAATATCATGCAAGCCTTGTGATTTTTTCCTCATATTCTCCAAGGTATTTGTCATTTTTCTTCATTAGTTAAAGGAAGTAACATTCCATATTACGTTAGGGGGTGTGAGGAAAATATTTATCGAAAAATATTATCCGAAAATCTTTTTATTCCAACACGTCAATCTACTCCCCAGGATTCGTATTTTTGATCGATGTCCATCATTTATCAGCTTCACCTTCCATATAATAATAATCCAAAATTACCTTTTTGTGTTCAGAACATTTAAGGATGGAGAAGATATTTTCAATGGAGTTAACCCATTATTCGGCGATTGAGGGATCAGATGATCCATTAAAAGTAGGATTCGTTTGTCTCATGAAGCTCTCGATTTTGACTTGTTCTTTCTTAGGGGGGTTTGAACATTTCGTTTGGACCATGTTTCTATTAAAAAAAGGATTTAACTGAGAGAGTATCATGAAAAAGTTCATGATTACTGCTCCCATCGGATTGGACATCTCATTAGAACAGTCGTCACATTGATCCTTGCATCGGATGTCAGCTTGACTCCCCCTATTAATGGCCATTTTATGGAATAAAATGGATGTTAGGGGTAAAACATAAAGGGTAATCCAAATACAAAACTAATGACATCTAAATTACTCTAATTTTCTAAGCTTATGAATTTATAGGCTTCAATCTATGTTATCCATGATCTATTTCTTAACACATATTCTTAGGGGGATTTTTTTATTTCCTTTATAATGGTTCGTACTATGCTTATGAATATACCAAAGAATATCCCCTGAGATTTTAGTAACCAATAGTGCAGAAAGGCCCATTGTCATGCACTAGTTCCTGTTTGAGACTACCTCAAAGTGGTGTTTACGATGTTTACACCTAGATACATCAGTGTCAAAGCTAAATCTACCTACTCTTATCCAGAAAGGGATGTATTTTATTGATAAACCACTGACTCAAAACTAAAAAAATTAGGGATGTATTTATTATAAATATTCTTATCCTTATGGATTTCACTTGGTTTTTATAATCCTAATACCAAAAATAACTAAAATTATCCTTTGATACCATCTATAACAACCCTTCTCTTTATTACACACGTAAAAATGATTTCATACATAAAAATTTCACTAAATAAAACTATGAGGATAGAGATTTCTATAGTATTGGGAAATTTTGAACATTACATAACAACTTAGAACATAAAATACAAATCTTTATTGAAAACTTCTTTTACATGATCACACACATTCCTTTGTACATAGAATTGCATTGGATAACCTGCATACATGCATAAGAAAAGTGTGTGCTATAAAGCCCATTTAGGGATTAAACAAGGTGTAAAATGAATAATACAATACATTTTAGTAATAGTAATATCAATAGAGCATAAGAGAAACATGAACATAAAGGAACGATATAGCATGATTATAATAACATGGAAATGCGGCATCAACGTTTAACATGATATTAGCAAGAGACAAGGCTCATTACACATGGATCATGGGTAAAACGTCATTTCAAATGAAATAGAATGATTAAACTCTTATTTCACTTGATGTATCATGATACTAATATTTACCCAATGCATTGGAGCGCTATTAGGGAACACCCTTCTTAATCATTTCATTTCATGTATAGGTGTGCCACATGGATCATATAACATGGATTCATTAAACAACATCATTTATTCAAAAAAAAATTAATTCATATAAGAAACTCTATAATAAATAATTAAATGTGCATAAAGTTGAAAACCCTTGATAGATAAATGGAAATAACATTCACTTCACAGAGACTTTGGCTTGGAAAATCACGATGCAATTTCGGCAGCATAACAGCATGACATAAGAATTCATAAAAATGGTTGATGAGAGAGAAAAGGGTGTCTCATAATATTTACATGAAATGAAATGTAATAGGTTCATATAGATACATTTCCCAACAAATGTAATGGAATTTAGATTCATAATACAAAATAATTTCTTGAATGTAAATGAGAAGAGAGAAATTCTGTATGGAATTTTGGCATGGTAACGAGTGTATATGTGAGGAATTAATGTGATTTAATGGTGTACCCCATCATTAAAAAATAATCAGGGATGTATGTAGGAGATTTTAAATCATAGCCGAACATTTTTAATTAAAAATAAAATGGTATAAAAACATAATTAAATTTAGACAAAAATGAGAAAGGAATAAATCCTTTACATCGAAGTGTGATCCCAAAGGATTGGGGGAGTCTTCAGAGAAGCTTCTTGGGAGATCTGGGCCCTTGGGAGGATTATAGAGAGAGTAGGGAAGAGGTTTGTCTAGCTCCAAATTCTTTGAATGATGAGGAAATGGGATCTTGGGATGGTTTATATAATAAAATAGAGGAAATTACTTGTTATTTATGATTTGGGCACCCCACATTAAACTAATCAAAACCACAAACCTACCCATAGTTTTTTCCCATGGTTTGTTTCAAAGGGGAGTGGAAAACATTTTTTAAGGACAATACAATAAATTATTAAAATATTAGGCTTCATTATGTGGAGGTGAGTCATACTCCCAAGGAAATCATTTTAAAATGAAAAAAACTGTTATAAGTCATGGACGGTCCACTAAAACATTGTAAAATAAATCAAATAAACATAAAATAGCATTATTTTAATGGTGAGACATATATTGTATGAAATTACTATTTTTATTATTTTATTACATCACTATTAGGTCATTATTATGTAATAAAACAAATTATATATTTAAATTATATTTTATTTTTACCCAAAAATTCGACTATCTCAGAATATTATGAACAATTCACCATTGGATAATTTTGACGTCCTGATTCCAAAAATAATATTAATTTTATCTCAATTGTAATCCCCCAACCCAATTTTCCCCGAGTCGATGCATTATTACATAAAATTGGAATACTAAAAATAGACCATGCCTCAAAATTCTGATTAGTTTAGTATCCTTGAAAGTACTAGATACATACATAAGTTTTACATTACATAATGAAATAAATTAAAAAAAAATTATATCCCCTTTGAACACACTCATATACTTTGTCCTATAACTGCAGGTTATTCATAATACACTTCTTCACATCTTGGGAAAAAGAAAACATGTGAAAGGGGTGAGCTCAGATTCTTAGTAGGGATAACAATATAGCAGAAACTATCATAAATAAGAATAAACATTTAAGGAAATGTATATGACTAAAATACAAAACTTTTAAACATATACTTTATCATAATATAGTAAAGATAAATCAAATAATGCCATTTAGTTTTTCACTTGTATATTCTACTAGTCTATTAATCACATGTAATATCAATAACTAATTTTATAATGATGGAATGCGTAATTCCAGACATCATAACCACATAGTCAAGGCCTCGTACCAAGACTACAAATAAGATTTTGTCAAGGCCTTGTTCCAAGACACTATTTTTTCTAATAAGACCTACGGATGCATCAAGGATCTATAGAGGGTTGCACTCATAAATTACTATGTTTAATGTGTTCCTCATATAAATTTTTTTAAACATAACATAATCATTCGTATCAAAACAAGCATGCAAAATGTTAATACATTAACTCTAATCCATGAATGGTATAAAAATAACACATATACAGCCAAAAATAACTAATTAAATACAATATAGAATATTTTATTATAATAAATCAACCTCAATCAAGAATAAAATACAATTAAGGATATTGACATAGATGAATGTAACCAGTAAAACTCTTTGCGAGAAATATCCCCTTTTTCTTGAAAACATTTAAATTCACACTATTTATCAAAGAAGTCATTTAAAAGAGATTTTTGAATCAAGGTTTCATATACCAATTTAAAACTTTTTAAATTTATTTTAATTTTAAAACATTCATGTAGATATAAATAAATCCTTAAAATTATTTTTAAAACATGCAAATCAATGTGAAATATTTAGAAGAATAAATCATTAAAACATCTAAAATGGTATTATAGTTAAAGAGTTCCTAACCAAATGAGAGACACTTGAATACAAATTATTTATGAGTTACATTAATAAAAACATTATAATACCATAAGAATAAAGGGATTCATGATATACTATGTCAAAGGACAATATATACACCCCATAAAAGTGAATTGGCACATAACAACAAAGAAGTCTCAATGGATTGTAAATTGATATGAAATCCATTATTAAGACTATATCCTTAGATTAAGGATAAATAAATTAAATAATTATGTGTGACAACTATAAATACACTAAATATGATAGGATATTTAGAGTAAATCAATCAGAGGACATTCACTCATATTCTTGTGAAAACAAAACTAATGACATGGATGTTTAACTCAGTGAATGGAAATTGAGTTAAGATTACTCTTATCAAGTTCATATCAATGACATAAGAATTTATAAATGGAGTGATTATGTGCATAAAAATTATATCATAACAAAGGGGAGTGTAAATTACTACATAAATAAATAAATAGTGATTCCACATATATTCTTGGAGTAAAAAATGAATTAATTGTGCGTAAAACCCAATGAGTGGAAATTGAGATTATAAATTCCCTTACCAATTTGGTAACTCGCAAAAGATACACCCCATGAAAAATGATTATACAATGAGATGTAAATACCCATAAATTAAATAATATTACACAAATAATACAATTTTGGGCAGTACATACACAACATAAAAGAAAATAGAGACAAATATAGCATGAATCTCATGGGAATAAAAAGAGAGATGAAAACTCCTTACCTTGTAATTTTAATTAGTAGAGGGTAGGTTAACCTATTTTATAATGGTAAAATAATTGTTATTAAATTATAAAATAACCACATTCATAAATAAAATATCATGTATGATCTTATAAAATATCCTTGTTAATGATATTTCAGTAGTATCATTGTTTTGGGTGTTAATTGATTCGTTTTACTTTATATGGATTTTTAAATAAGTCATGTTTGTTATGGATAAGATGTAATTGATTCATATCCTGAATTATATTGTGTTCTTATAAAATATTTTTAATCATAAAATGAAAATTATTCTTGAATGGTTACGATGGGGAATGAATCTCATCGCGTTCGTGGAGACGGTACTCCGTACGTACGAACAAATGACAATATCATTCTATCGATGGTGAAATCATATGTAATTTGATGGTATATTACATATAAATAATAGTTAACATGTTATATTTATTACATAAATCAATTATACTTATTATTATACCTATCTAAATAATTATGTGCTGAATAACAAACTACACCACGACGTGGAGACTGCAAGTCATACATACACATGTATGGTGACTTTGTCATTCATAATATGGATTCAATAATTAATATGGTTGTACCATATCTATAATAAACCACAGTATGTAGAGGTTAATGTATTTACTATTTTGGTATAAAAAAAATAAAGAGGAAGTGGAAAAAAAGAACATTAAAAGAGGTGATGAAATTATTACCTCTTATTTGGGTTTCTCCTTTTGATTTTATCAAAAGGGGTCCTTAGGTCAGATTTATGATCAACGTACGGCCTCTAGGATAAAGTGAGGGTAGTTGGGAAGATATTTGAGTAGGGTTTGTCTGAGATAAACTAATTTGGAGGTGTGATTTTGAGAGAAGAGGAAGTAAGCTTTTATAAGATAGGTGAGGGTCACTTTAGGAAAAGGTAGAAATATTAATTTATTACACAATCATATTCAGTTTATAATTTCTCCAAAAGTACTTATTTCAAGGATAAGTTAGGGTTGGGTATAAAACCACTCAACCAATATCATTTATACAGGTTTATTTCACCATATTAACCTTATTTTTAGATTTAACTCTTAGTTAAATATTTTAACTTTTCTGATGTCTTCTAGTATTTTTATATAACATGGTTAATAAACATACAATAAAATTCCAAGTGAACCGCAAGTTGTTAATTAATAAAATATATATATCATTATATATTTCCTTTGGGAAAACCTTGTATTTTTTTAATATTAAATCATTTAATAGTATTGTATTTGTTTTAAATACTCATTTATATCTATTTTGACACTATTTAGTAGTTTGTGTTTGTGGAAGACACAAAAACGTGATTACTTCAAAAAAAATACATTTAATAAACCATAAAATTTCATATTAGCCTAAAAATTGGTTTAAATCATTAAAAGTCTCAAATTCCAAATAATTTTACATTTATAATATAAATTATTTTAATCATTCATTAATAATGTAATTATTGCATCATTATTATGTCATAAATAAACTTATTTATTTAATTTCTAAAAAATATAAATAAAATTCCATGATGTTGGAAATATTTTTAAATATATAATTAATATTTATAGTCTAATTTATCTTATATATAACCCAATATTAAAAATGGTTTAGTTATTAAAAATTGAATTTAACACTTTTAACTCTTCTTTAAATAAAATAATAATAAATGTCCAAATCTAATCCAGGTAGACAAAAAGGATCATATTTTATTCCTATGTTTGATTTTGGTAGAAACAAATTTATCCAATAGAATTAGGACATGTGTTAGGGTAATTATTATATCATTTTTACCTTTAATCACCTTATTTACTTTTAACCGTGGTAAATAAAATTCAAAAGTTACTATTCACCAAAAATTATTTTCATCCTATTGAACCACATTTCACTTACTGATGTCAACCGTGTTTCTCAAATTTTCTAAATTCAATTCACATAAGTTGTAAAATTACGTTTTATGCAAATTTTCAAATTTTCCTAGAAGGTGGGTAAAAGACGTTAAAGGTTCAATAACATTTTATATATCTAATATTATTATAAAACGGCTCCAATATATTACATTAGTACATATATATGTATTATGTATCTATTTTGACATAAAATAAATTTAAATAATATAAATTGTTATTTAAATAGAATGTCAGTTTTAAACAATACCGTAGTGTTTTTCACTATTCATCAAAAATTAAATGTTTTCAGAAAAATACCAAAAAATCACCCTAAGCTAATTTTGATATTCAGAATCCATAAATGAAGTAAATATTGACAAATAAAATATATAAAATTTTAAAATGTGGTTATTAATATTCATAACGGCTAATTTGATTGGTCATGGTGTGCTATTACTCGAAGATGCATACAACAAAATCTATTGAATTACATTAAAAAATTACTATGAAATTTGGTGTGTTATATTCTTCCCTCGTTTTGTAAATTTTGGCCTTTCTATTTTAAAATTGGGCTTGGAAATATCATTGAAAGTCCCACATTTGAAAAAGATTCAACAAAACTATCACTTTAATTGAATGAAAGAGAAGTACAAAGGTCACTAGAGATAACCCATACTAGGATTCCATGTAGGAAAACATGGATATGGAAGATAAACTAAGTGTCATGTTCTGATGGAGATTGATAGAAAACATGATCCGGAGAAATTTGAAATCAAGAAAAACACAAACTTATGATGGGTTAAATGGTCATTAGTTTCCTAGTAGGAAAAGTAAACTGACAACATTTTTTTAAAGTTCCATTTCATGAATTTTAGGAATTTATTTATGAGACTGACTAAGAACATAAAGAGATATACTTACTTTTTAAGTATAGTTTCATCTTTTAATAAATTTCTACCACTAACTCATATTTTCTCCAAACGATGAGTATTCAAGATGACTTTTTCACACCTGAAGTGCTAGAATCAACTGTTATAGAATCACATAATCCATAATGGATGACCTATATATTCCCTTATCTTTTGAGATTAATAAAAACCAAATGGTTAGTACAGGATCTGATAATCCCAAAAATAGATGATCCATTATAGAAAAAAATACTAATCTTAATTTCCAAAATTAAACAAACATTAACCAAAGATAAATAAAGACCATTCAATGAACAATTTTCCATAAAATCCTTCAATATAATCTAAACTATGATTGAAACCCAAAACTCAAAAGAATTTAATCACATAGTATTTCATATTAAATAATAATATTTATCTCTAAATAACATCAACTACTCTAAATATCTCATACAAAAGTGAAATTAACCAAATAACATATTCCCCTTGATAGTTTAATCATTTCCATTAATTACCTGAATCTCTATAAAAGAAACATAGATTTTTCCAAAATAAAAAAATCCACCATTACTCCTCAAATAAAATCTCATGGTATTCTATTTTCCTTAGGCATATAGTGTTCCCAATAGAGAAAACATCTTCCAATATAACATTTATCACTTAATTTCCAAATCATTTTCATATACTAAGTATGTCCATTTTATAAAACATAAGATCCCAAATCAACATATTATTTACCAATTAAATCATTTAACTAAAAATAATTAGTCACACTAACTAGAAACTTCACGTATTCCAGTGGTAGGCAATAAATCCCAGTTTCACTTTGGTTGTGGGTTCGATTCTCGTAGCTTTATCTGGCACAACCGGTTGTCACACAGTCTATGTGTTGTCCATTTTCAAAAACTGCATTTTACAACATTCCCAAAATGATAAAAATTTATCAAAATAACCATATCATAATTTAACCACAAATGTTATCTCATACCTCACATTTGCATCCCAAAAATTAATAACCTGTAATTGCCTCAAATTCAAGGATCATGAAAACCCAAATTGTTTTTTATAACTACATTCATAAAATAAAAGATAATTCTTCCATAAATAGAATTTTTACATAAAAAATTAAAGGGTTTCACATACTAGATAAAATTATTCCAATGTAATCCCATCAACAAAAATCATTAGTACTTTTAAACATTTTTTGATCCATTTATTTCAAAATAACTTCTTCCTTGACCTAGTGGTCATCAAATGGAATAGGGAATTGACATTGGTAATGACCAGGTATCCTATATTTATGTAAAATGACTGTGAATGGATTCTTAGGATCATTTTTATTTTCTTCCATTATACTCTTCATTTTTTCTCGACAATTTTTTACTTGATGTCACTCTTTCCCACACATAAATGATTTCTTTATTTCCTTCAGACACTTTTTTGGGTGTCTCCTTCCACATTTTTAGCATGATGGAAATTGATCTTTCTTTTCATCATGGTCTTCGCTGCTGGATTTCTTATCATTCTCTGCCTTTCTCTTCTTTGTTGAGTTTTGGAGTTGGTTAATGTATATATATTTTATCATATTTTGGAAACCTGCTTCAACATGAACACGATATCTTTTACACCTATCAATATTCCATTTAGTTTCCCATTTCCACCATCATTCCCACCTTTTACATCATTTCCAATTTTACTATGAATTCCTTCGATTCCATCCATTTACTAAAACCAGAAAGCATGGTCTAAGTAACAATAGTCATAAAATAATTTAGAGACTATCATGAAACCTTATTTTTAATCTTAAACACCTTAGGATTAACCATGATTATTTATTATCATCTTAAATAAAAATCATTTAAATCATATTGTAATGAAAATGTGAATTATCCTAATCATATCCCCCAAGAGTGTCATAACCAAGAGTGTATCAAGGACCATTGTCGTGCACCAATTCTCGTTCAATTGTAGCACAAAGCAGTGTTTTTGGGTTTTACCCCTGAGTACATTTGTTTGAGAGCCACCTCTACCTGCTCGTATCCAGACAAGGATGTATTTCTTGGAAAACCCACATAATATTTACATTACCAAAATTTTTGGATGTTCATCTATACTAATCCTCAAAATCTTTCTTTGGTTATTGTTTTCTAATTAATGTTTTTCTAAATATGGCATCCAATGTTTGTATTAAACTTCCTATGATACCAACTATAGCACCCCGACCCTAGTTACCCAAAGTCATTTCATTATTACATAACATTGGCTTGATCAAAAGGGATCATGTCTCGAAAGACTGATTATTTTAGTATCCTTGTAAGTATTAGATACATACATAAGTTTTACATTACAGCATGAAATAAAGAAAAAAACCCGTGTCCCCTTTGAACACACTCATATAATTTGGCCTATACCTATAGGTTAATCATAATATACTTCTTCACATCTTGGGAAAAAGAAAACTTAAGAAATGGGTAAGATCATATGCTCAGTAGGGATAACTATAGAGCAGAAACTATCATAAATATGCATAAACATTTAAGCCAGTGTATAATACTAAAACACAAGCCTTTTAAACATAAACATCAACATAATATGGATAAAATAAATCAAATAATGTGATTTTCTTATTCACATGGATATTATACTAGTCGAATAATCACATGTAATATCAATATATTATTTTATAATGATGGAATACATAATTCCCGACACCATAACCACAAAGTCAAGCCCTCGTGCCGAGACTACAAATAAGATTTTTTTTCAAGGCCTTGTGCCAAGACACTAGTCTGTCTCGTGAGACCTACTGATGCATTGAAAACCTATAGCGGGCTCCACCCATCACTTACTTAGTCCAATTCATTCCTCATATGATAAGTTTGAAACATAACATAAGCCTTTGTATTGAAACTAGCATACAAAATTTTAATACATTAACCATAAACCTCAAATGGTATAAAAATAACACATCAACATTCAATCATAACAAATTAAATACAATATAAAAGATTGTATTATAATAACTAAACCTCCATCAATACTAAAATACAATGAAGGATATTTACATAGATGAAAATAACCTGTAAAACTATTTGAGGGAAATATCCCTTTTTTCTTGAATATATTTAAAAGTCACACTATTAATCAAAGAAGTCTTTTAACAGTGATTTTTCAAAAAAAGTGTCTCATACAAATTTTAAGCTATTAAAATTATTTTTAATTTCAAAAAATTCATGTCCATATAAATAAATCCTTAAAACCATTTTTAAAACATGGACAATAATGAGAAATATTTAGAAGAATAAATCTTTAAAACATTTAAAATTATATTTTAGTTAAGGAGTTCCTAACAAAATGAAATACACTTGCATGAAAAGGATTAAGGATTGACATTAATCTAAACATTATAATATCATGAGAATAAATTGAATCATTATATACTATGTCAAAAGACAATATATACACCATATAAAAGTGAATTTGCGTATAACAATAAAGAAATCTCAATAGAATGTAAATTGAGATAAAATCCCTTATAAAGACAATATCCTTAGATTAAGGATAACTCAATGACATAATTATATGTGAAAAATATAAATACACTCAATATTAATGGATATTTAGGGTAAATAAATCAGACGACATTCACACAAATTCTTGTAAAAACCAAACTAATGACTTGGATGTTTAACTAAATGAATGGAAATTGAGTTAAGAATACCATTATAAATTTCATATCAATGACATGAGAATTTATAAATGGAGTTATTATGTGTATCAAAAGTATATACACACAATGTTGAGTGGAAATTTCTTCATAAATAAATAAATAGTGATTCCACACCTAATTTTGGAGTAAAATAATCTATAAAGTATACGTAAAACCCAATGAGTGGAAATTGAAATTATAAATTCCCTTACCGATTTGTATCTTACGAAACATAAACCATGTGAAAGAAGTATAATACAATGAAGATGTAAATACCCATTAATTATGTTATATTTCAAAAATAATATAATCATGGGCAGTACATACAACACACAAAAGACAATAGTGGAAAATATTGAGTGAATCTCACGGGAATAAAAAAAAGAGATGAAATACTCGTACCTTGTACTTTTCCATAGTAGATGGTAGGTTAACCTACTGTGTAATGGTGAAATAATTGTTATTAAATTATATAAGAACTATATACATAAATATGATATCATGCATGATCTTTTAATATTTCTTTTGAATGATATTTCAGTAGTATCATTTTTTGGGGTGTTAACTATTCTATTTTCCTTTATATGTTTTGTTAAATAAGTCATGTTGGTTATGGATAATATGTATTTTATTCATATCCAGAATGATATTAAGTTCTTAAAAATTATTTTTAATCATCAAATTAAAATTATTCTTGAATGGTTATGATGGGGAATGAATCTCATCACGTTCGTGGAGATGGTAATCTGTACATACGCATAAGCGACAATATCATTCTATTGATGGTGAAATAGTATGTAATTGGATGAAATATTACATATAAATAATATTTAAAATGTTTTATTTATTATTTACATCAATTATACTCATTATTATACCCATCCAAATAATGATGTTTTGAATAAAAAACTACACCACGACATGGAGACGGTAAGTTATACGTATGTATGTATGGTGACTTTGTTATCCATAGGATTGATAGAATAATGAATATGGTTATACCATATTTATAATAATATAATAGTATGTAGAAGTTAATGGATTTATTTTTTTGGTATGGAAACAATAAATAAAGAGGAAGTGGAAGAAGAAAATAACTTTGAAAGAGGCGATGAAATTATTTGCTCTTCTTTGGGTGCTTCTATTTGATTTCATCAAAATGGATACTTAGTTCATATTTACGATTAAATTAAGGCTTATAGGTATAATTTAGGGTATTTGGGAAGATATTTGAGAAGGGGTGGGCTGATCCAAATGTCCTTGGAGGTGTTATTTTCAGAGAAGGGGAAGTAACCTTTAATAAGAGATGTGCGGGTCACTTTAGGAAAAGCATGAAATAATAATTTATTATACATTTATATTCAGTTTATAATGTCTCCAAAAGGATTTATTTATAGGATAAGGTTGGGCTGGTTCCAAAAAATTCCAAGCAATAGGTTTTATATAGGTTTAGTTCACCATATTAACCTTATCTTTTAGATTTAACTCTTAGTTAAATAGTTCAACTTTTACAACGTCTTCTTGTATTTTTATATTACATGGTTGATAAACATACAATAAAACGAAAATAGAATCCCAAGTGGTTAATTAATAAGATATATATCATTATATATGTTCTTCTGCTGAAACATATATTTTTTGGAATATTATATAATTTAATAATATAGTATTTGTTTTAAATACTCATTTATGTCAATTTTGACACTATTTAGTCCTTAGTTTTCGTGAAAGTAAAAAAATTAGTACTTAGAAAAAAATATGTTAAATGAACACTAAAATGTCATATTATCCTATAAAATTCATGTAATGCATCAAAAGCCTCAATTTAAAATTAATTTGATATTTATAATATCACTTATTTTAATCATTCATTAATAAGGTAATTATTGTATCATCATTATTCCATATATAATTTTAATTATTTAATTTATAAAAATTATAAATAAAATAACATGATGTAGGAAATCTTTTTAGATTTCAAATGAATTTTTTTAGTGGAATTTAACTTATTTATAACCACATATTAATAATAGTTTGGTTATTAAACTTTGAATTTAATAGTTTAAACTCTTCTATAAATAAAAAAATAATAAATTTCCTAATCTAATCCAAGTGGACCAAAAGGATCATATTTTATTCCAATGGTTGATTTTGGTTTAAATACACTTATCCAGCAAAATTAGGACATGTGTTAGGGTAATTATAATATCATTTTTACCATTAATTTCCCTATTTACTTTTAACCGTTGTAAATAAAATTTCAAAGTTACTATTCAACAAAAAATTATTTTCATCCTATCGAACCACATTTTACTTACTAATGTCAACCATGTATCTAAGATTTTTTAAAATAAATTCACCGAAGTTGTAAAAGTACATTTTATGCAAATATGAAAATTTTCTTAAAAGGTGGGGAAAAGACGTTAAAATTTCAACAAAATTTTATATGTCTAATATTATTATAAAAGGACTCCAATAAATTAAATTGAACATATATAGGTATAATTTATCTGTTTTTACCTCAAATAAATTTAAATAAAATAAATAATTATTTAAATAAAAATTCTGTTATAACAATAACACAATGTTTTTCAATATTCATCAAAAATTTAAAGTATTTAGAAAAATACAAAAAATTCACTCTAAGATAATTTTGATATTCCGAATAAAATAATGAAGTCCATTTTGAATAATAAAATATTTAAAATTTTAAAAAGTTTGTATTATTATTCATAACAGCTATTTTGATTGGTTGTGGTGTGCTAGAAATTGAAGTTTCATACAACACAAGCAATTGATTCACATTAAATAAAATAACTTACAATTAAATTTGGGGGGTTACATATATAAATTTGAAAATATGTGAGTTTTTAATTTTAAAACAAAACCTAAAATTTATCGAAAATTTGTGGTTTTTGACAAAAATGGCTTTCAAACCTTAAAAAAATCACAATTGTATTTATAAAAATTATATGATCATTTATAATTAATAAAAAGTTATTTAGTAATAGTATTTTATTAAAATATTATTTAATTCAAATATCCATTAATTCATAAAAATGTATTTCTCAATTGAATACTAACTAAAAATACTATTTGTTCTTTAAAAACTATTTACAATGTAACAATAATAAAATGAAAATATATTCTTTATTCTATACAAAAATAATGCACATAGTCATAGTGATAGGTTATTGTTACATAAAACCTTATGACACCTACATATGACCTAAGGGTAAGGTGTGTGATGCTGACAGAATCTTGGGGAGGCTCCAATAACAAAGCTCTGGTAGTAATCTCTATTAACTTCCACTTCCCCCATAGGCGGTTCTGCTCAAGATTAACATGTGGAAGCTCATATTGGGCTTGGTCAAGATCGAATCCTAGTAACGCTACCTCATTTACAAGCTCTGAAAAATGGGCTTCATATGGCACTATTATACTAGATAAAGTCATCACTTCCTTTTTCTCACTAAATTGGATTTGTTAAAGCCCTATATTTATTCTAATCATGTGATTGTTTTTCAACGACTATATTAGAAAAGGTAACAATTAATAATGGTTTTTAAATCCAAAAACATGAAACCAAGGAAGATCATATGTAATATAACCATTTTATATAATAATAAATTTAATTATATCAAGATGAATTTTCATTAATAAAATTTTGGGTAATTACAGTCACATTTCCCTTATTTTTGAATATTAATACCTTATCCCTTGATGAGAAATATTTACATGCCTTCTCACCAACTTCAAATTTGAGGTCAAAACAATGATTGGTAGCATATGCTTTTTATTTATTATTACCATTTTTGATTTTATACTTAATATATATAACTTTATCTTTTATTTTCATACCATGATCAGTTCTTAATAACTTTAATTATACATTATTATGCATGAATGTTAGATATATACACTTCTTTATATAGAGAGATTCAAAATAATCCACCCAAATTCTCATGTGAATTTTATTGTTGTATGAATCTTCAACTAGATAATGATGTTTATCCTTACCAACTTCTAAATCCTTAAAAAATATTATATAATATCTTCAAGGATATGAATCATTCTCTCAAATTTACCATCTGTTTAAGGATGAAACACTATATTCAAACTCAAATTTGTATCCAAATCCTATTAATGTTTTTTATTGAACAATGAGGTATTTTCATATAACAATTTGGAAAAATAAATTGTGGTAGTACATAATATATTATAAATTCCATAATATAAATTTTAGTAATATCATTCATATATGAACCTTCTCTATTATAAATTATGTTTTCTAATGTCATAAGGCTATCAACTATAACCCATATATAATATTTCAAGTTTTTTGTTTTTGGGAGTCTAATAAAAAAATCCATGTTGATGTTTTCAAATTTTCATTTTTGTATGAGTAATAGTTCATTCATTTCATTAGAATTTTTTTTTGTTATCATTAACATATTGACATTACAAGTACTATGATACATATTCAAAAATATCTCCCTACATTATATCCCACTAGAAGTAATATTTCAAATCCCTATACATATTTTTACTTCATGGATCAATATATAGTGGTAAATTGTGAGCTTCATTTAATAGGTCCTTAAAATATACTATAGATTTAACAAGTACAATGTTTCAAAATGGTATCATCTCATCAAGATCATGGTTAATCTTAGTAACATTTATCACCTCATTTTGTAGTCCCTTATAATCATTGGTTACTCTTTAATGTTCATGGGGATAGATTGTTTAACACTAATTTGGAAAAGATAATATGTATAACCTTACATCCATATTTTAGGAACCACCCATTTAAAATATAGAATGATTGGATCATTTTAGATCATAATCATAGAAATGCTAGAAATATACTTTCATCTAAGAGTATATTCCACAAAATTCACTTTCCTAGGGTGGTGACTTATTTAGTTGTCATAATCATTAATTAGATCCAGCCATATTGTTAGGATCATATTCAACTCTTTATATTTGAAAATATAATTTAAAATTTTATGTTTACTGTATATATCCCACCTTTATTTGTAAATATAAACCTATATATATTTAATATAAAAAATATTGCAGCTAACATAAATTAATGAGTTTTTTAATTTCCTTCATTGAAAATTAATTAGTATGTGGAATAATCTATCACCATATCATTCTTATTGTGAATTAATCACTATAATTTCATTTATTATTCAACATATTATAGAATTGTATCCACTATAGGGTAAAGTATATATATTTTCACTGACTAACCTTCCCATCAATTCCTCTATATTTTATTTAGATTCATCATTCCATTGGAACTTATCTCCCTTATGATTTAACATGGTGAATGGATTATATAGTCCTGGGAAATTATCTAAAATGTTCCAATAATATCCACCCAATATATAAAACAGTGGATCTTATGCATAGTGGTTATCATAGGCCAAAATTCAATAACGTTTTACTTTTAAGGATCTACTAATATATACAAATAGGATATTAAATGACCAACAACTAAAACATTTTTATTCCAAAAATCATACACACAAAATTATTCATAATGTATATCCATACATAGTGTATTTAGTAAAAATATCTTATGATATTAATAATCTTTATTTCTCTTTGATTATATAATAATGTCTATGATAAAGACTATCTCAATGTGATCAAGGTAATCTCTAAAACATTATCATCTAAATATATAATGATAAATAAGGTAATTAGTAAATCCAAATATAATCACTATTATTTCATAGTTTCCATACATTATAATGAATTTTTTCCATGGAATATTCTCCTTCTTGACACTCAATTAATCATTTCCATAATGAAGTTAAATCACATAAAATTATTAATCTCCATGAATTTTATCAAAGAATACTAAAATATAAGGTATATGATACTTGTTGATGATAGTGATTTTTTAGATCCAAATATCAATTCAAATACACATTTATCAATATTTATTTTTATCAAGATGAAATAGTGCATCCAATACTGAATAAAATGGTTAAATGAATCCCTTATTTGGATTATCTTATAGATTCTTCTTTAGATCCTACATCTCAATAGGGGACATTCTATATGGAGTCTTTGAAATAGGTATAGAATCATGCATGAGTTATATCGTGAAATACATTTTTTAATCAGGTGGAAGAATATGAAATTATTCAATGAATACATAAAATAACTACATAATATATTTGATTTTGAGTTATTCCCCATTCATCTAAGATAAACTATCCTTTTGAATAGGAATAAAAACCCATAAAAAGGATTTTATTTCCATAATAATTTTATATTTAACATTACATTGATAGACTGTCATTGGATAGTTCTAGATACAATATGTTACTTCCCTTACTCTTAAAATGATGTAGGTTTATCTAGACAAAGATAATTCATACAATGTATAACATAAAACTCACCAAAGGAAGAATACTAATTTTTTTGAAAAGAAAATTCCCACAAAATTAAACTATATAAGAGGCATATACATGAGAAGAGATCATTGTATCATTATGTGATTTGACTGCTTAGTCAACATATAATCATTGGGTTATTATACTGATACCCTTATAAAATTATTTATATATAATTTTGTTGGTAGATCTAAAATAAAACAAAATATTAGAAATTCTATACTAGATGTGAGGTGTATATTTCACCAAGTTGTTATTATAACATTCGTCATAATTATGGATCTCATGTTATTTCCCTTTATCGCAAGGATTAAAAGTCTGTTGATGTCAATAATGATCATTAACCTTTATATTTGGGAAATAGTTGTAAAAATTACCATACTCCTTATATTTAAAACACTAGAGTGTGGGAGTTTCATTATAAAATGCTTTCAATATACTCACTTCATTATCTAACATATACCAATCACTTTGGAAATGAATTTCCCAATGACCTTCCATTGTAAAATTAATCCATTTATTTTTTCCCTTGAGATAATTTCCTCTATATTTATTTACATACATTGATCAATAATGAAATATATACTTATTCACTCCATGTTATTTAGAATTTCATTCGATGTCTATCTTTTTTTCCTTGCCAAAAAAAATGATATTTATGGGTAACTCAAATCTCCATCTCCACTTTGATGTCATATCAAATTATTTCATCAATGATATAGAAGTCCCATATAGATAACACCTTTAATATGCTTTATTTTAGTTCTCAAATGTATTAATAAACCTTAATATTATATTGGATGATAATTGCATAATAATACTATGCAAATCTCATAAAACTTCCCACATAGGTTCCAACAAATTAATCATCCTTCAATAAAATAAAAAGGAATTGCTTATATATTTATTGAAAATACTAAAAATAAGTAATTACTGGAAAATAATCAATTAATCTAATACCAATACATGGAGTTAATTTCATCATGTTTACTTATCTTATTAATATGTTTACACCACTAATCTCTTCCCATCTAAATCATAAACAACCTTAATAAATTTATCATGTTCAGAACATAAGAAAATGAAACATACATTTTCAATGGCACAGATACATTTTTGAGAAAATATTGGATTAGTGGAACCTCTAAAATAATGTGGATGTTTTTTCATGAAGGAATCAACAAAAATTTGTTCCTTATGTTACTCATTTGGAATATCAGTGTGATTAATATCAAGAGAAAGTTGTGTGATAATAGAAACAATGGGTTTTATTCTATAACCCTTAAAATTTAGTTTCCAATTAGGATAATCATTCCATTTTCCATGTACTTCAGAATTATCTAAATTTGTTTCGGTTCCACCCTCGAAAAAAACAAAGGTGCGAAGTGTGAGCGATAATGGTCAATTTGGAAAACAACATAATCATGAACAATCATTTCTAATATTTCTAAATCATGAAACCAAATTTTATGAAACCATGGGTTTGACCTATATAATTTATGATCATTTAAAAATAATTAGAATTTATTTCATATAAATATACTTATCTCCAGGGTACTCACAAATGTTTTTGTTATCCCAGTTTCTAAAGGTTTACAAACCCTTTTCTAATACATTCTATAGAGACCCATAATTTTCATAAATAGATATCTCATATTTTTATATTAATACTCATTACATAACATAATGATCTATTCCAAAATAATAAAGGTCTAGTTATATTAGAATAATTGAATCATAAACAGCTAGTTCATAAATTATCTACATCCTCAGCCACAAATTATTCAAAAATAGCACGCTTCTAAGATAAATCATATTTATTTTCTTTTTTCATAACCTGGGGAATGGAAACATGTGAATGGTTGATATTAGACTTTTAGTAAGGGTAAAAAATATATATTTCATTTGAAATTGGAGAATATTATTGATATAAGCATATGAGAAGATGATTATAAGATTTTTAAATTTTACCATGCGTATCATAAATCATAATCTTTACCCATGGAAAATATAATAGTAATTTATAAATTAAAAATCATAAAGTAATTGATGAACATGATCTAGGGAATATTAGAATTTGCATAAGATATAGAATTTAGTAATAAATATAAGTATATAAAATAATATTCATATTATTCAAGTGTTATTTCAAATACTATCATAGTGGATTAGGTTCACTCCCTAAACATTCATAATAGTCGAGGTTCACCACCAAGACTATCATATTGGACGTATTCCCGTAGTAAACTAGGTTCACTCCCAATCCAAGTCCTATTTGTCTCATGAGATATCAAAAATAATCCCTTGAATTTGAGGGAGATATAGGTCTCACACATCACATAATGAATAAAAACTTATTTATTCCAAAAAATCATAAAAATCATTTTATTATAACCCATGTAAGGAAACCAGTTTCATAAACATTTCATCATTTTATAACCAACTCAAAAGAATCAGGTTTCATAAATAGATTATAATAATTATCATAAACCATTTATAAAATTATGAGGATAGTATCCTTGGACTGTATCCACTAAAAATCATATTTAAAATTTGTATATGTTGCCTTTGATGAATAGAAATACCATTAAATGGTCATTAAAACATTCGTGATAAAAAATCCATTCTACATTAAAAAAATTAAAATATAAAATTTTTTATTTAAATTAATTAAAAAAATTCATTGAAAATAATATTATAATATTATATAGGAATATCCAAATAACTGATCGATCATAATGGTATGAAATTATTTTCAATTCATAAATGTTAAGAAAAACATTCCTCTCAAACAATTGGAAAAAAATTAAAAAAATTAACTCATTCATAGAATGAAAAGAATATTCTTTTCAATATAAATTCAAAAATATTCAAACATTGTTAAAAATGACTTTAAAATCCATTAAGAATAGTAAAAAATTTCATTAAAACATTTTTTAAATACATGGGCATGGAAGGGAAGGGGGTTTTAAATAATTTATCATTAAAAATTTATTTATTTTGGATAAATTTAGTACATTAATTATATAAAATGAAAGGAAAACATGTATTCAAAATAAATAACTAAAGGAGAATAAAATTCATGATATTCATTAGAGGTAAATCACAATATTTCATTAATAGAAACATCATTATAAAAAATCCCAATAAACAATGATATTGTGATATAAATCCCTTACCTCAAGTTCCCGCTGTTTCAAAATCACTCTAACCTCCTATGTAATAAATTTATATTTTTTTGTAATTGTATAAATAAATAATAAATAACTTATAATATCACATATTATCAAATCATAAAATTTCAACACTCCTTTCATAATTAATTCAATAAAATCATTTTTTCTGTTTTTAAGTGTTTCATTTCTCATGAGTATTTCAGTTTAGTTGTTTTAATCTACATAATTTCATTATAAATCCATCATATTAAATATTTTAGTCATTAATAATAAATAATTTTTATTTATTATATATATTATTAGAGGCTTAAAAAATGTTAGAGATAGAAAAATTAATTAATCCATTCATGGTAATTATAGGTTGTACGTATGCAATAACGTGGTTTTTAATTTTTGACAGATGTAGTGTAAAAATGAATAATAAAAATAAAAATTACATATTAATTAATATAAAATATAAACAATATAAATTCAGTAAATCTATCCTTGTTAAAATACAAATAAAATATAAATTAAATAATTAATCATATTACTTCATGTAGGTGGTAGTCCAAACATACTCACGCACGATATTGTCATTTTCCAATGGTTTTGAATGTAAGAAGCTATAAATCATATTATCATCAATGAATTATAAATATTTAACTAGTATCATATATATGCATTTAATCGATAATAATACCCATAGATAATATATGGTGATGATAAATTAATAGTGTTATTATGTAGAGATGGTAAGTCATACGTACACACAAGAGATATTTTCATTTTTGATTTTACTAAAATAATGTGAATAAATTTGGTTTCATAATCATAATTATTGAAACATAGGCATAAAATAGATGTATATTACATAAAATTTGATTAATACTAATAACATTACAAAATTATATTCCCAAGGACAGAAAAATATTAGTGTATTTGGAAACATGGAACATATCCTTCAAGTATGGTGAAGTATCTTCAGCATATCTCTTATGGATCTTCGCCTTTAGTACTCCAATGTTAAACCATTATTCAATACATGGAGAAAGTAAACATAACAAAGGGAAGAGATATAATGCTTATAAAGTGTAAATAAACTAAATACATAAGTATATCATGAAAATAAAGGTATGATAACATGAGAATAAGATTTAAATTCCATACCCTGTATATAAAATATATGAAAAATAAGACATGGAATTATGATTTTTATTTTATAATACATGAATCATAAGATAATAATTAACATTAAACATGTGACCATATGAAAAGAATAAAACATTGAATTTTTTTGAATAGAGGTAAGAACATAAAAACATTCCTTATAAATAATTGATCATTGCCAAAACAATTTGAGGGACTACACCTACTAGGTGAGACACACCACCATCCCCAATCATTTTCCATTCCTTATAATGTATATATTTTCATCATATTACCATAGTGAATCATGTTTCCCCATCTTCCCATGTTCGATCACAATACACCTATTTCCCATTTTTTATTAGGACACACATATTTCACATGTTGGATTAACCCCTTAAACTTATTCTGCATAATTATCTTATGAGATAAAAATATTTACCCAATGAATTGGATATACATATAGGTCCCAACAATCACAAAATAAAATCACACATTTGTGTGACACAATATTATAAAACCTGAATCATATAATGAACTGTAAAAATAGATGCGTATCAAAAACAGCATATCGTAACCCATGAAATGAAATGGGTATCCTAAAATTTTATCATATCAATTCCTCGAGAAAATAATTATTTTTAATAATAATTTCATACAAGAATATCTTGTCAAATGAATCAATTTTCAAAATCATATAAATTGTGGAAGAGGAACAAGTTTCATAAACATCATTTCATCTAAACAAAAATCTTTCAAGAATTAATCTAAATTTTATTCTTTTATTATATCCCCAATCAAGAATAAACTATAAAAAAGTATAACATCATAGATTGAAAAGGATTTTCATTGTTTAAATGATAAATTTACTATAGAAAATAACCTTCTTTTGAAATCCGTTTTATAAAACCATTTCAAAATTACATTTCTTATAAAGAAATATTTAAAATATAATTTATAAAAACTTGAGGAAAATATATTTCCCTCTATGAAAATTGATTTTATAAAATAATAAATATTGAAATATTTTTTTAAAATATATTTTAAAACAAATAAAGGATGATGTCGAATACATTTAAAACTTTTTTATTTAAAAACAACTTAAAACTATGAATGAAATCATTAAAACCTATTGAAAAACTTTTTTATTTAAAATAATTTAAAAACCGAAAAATAATGCTCGAAATAATTATGAAAAGAATTTTCTTGGGAAAAAACATAAAATTAAAAAAAAATGTTATTAGGAAATAATATTCATTAAAAATAAAATTGTAAATATACAATTGAATCATTGAGGAAATTATGGTCATTATAGTGGCTAAGCTTGTAAATTCTAGACATTTTTTTACACCTTAAAATTTTAGAATAGTGACGTGATCAGAAAATGAAAATAATATTCATTTTAAAAACAATTTTAAGAAATTTAAAATATGGGTAAAAAATGAAATTAAAAAAAATTTGATAATATTAAAACATTTTTTAAATATGTTTAAAAACATGATTTTTAATTAAAAAATATTTCATACTTAAAGGATAAAAATGTCGTATTTTCGTAAAAACATTTTCTTAATTATATTAAGTAAAAAAGAGGGGGGAAATGTTAATAATAATTTAATATATCATGGATAATAAAATAATAATAAATTTCATGTATTTTATTGAGTATTGGATCAAAATATTTAATCAATGAAATTATAATCATAAATAATCCAAAAAAATGATGGGATTATTGCAACAAATAGTTTCCACTATGGTAACATTGAATCACAATCCCCATGAAATAATAATATTACATGAATCTTAAAAATAATATAAAATATTTTTATTCATTATATAATATTTAAAATTTTATTATATAGACCCCATGTAAAAATATAGTTTCATAATAATGAATGTATATCAAAGAATGATAAATGAGAAAACATTGCATTACCAATTTTATAACTTTGGAACCATAAACCTGATGAAATAAAGATATTAAAATGGATATGTAAATAACCATAAATTTAATTATATTTATCATATAATATATTTATGTGTAATATATAACCCACAAAATAGAATCCATTGGTGAACATTTCATGTATCTAAAAAATATAAAAAGTGAGATGAGAAGACCCTACCCTTAATTATTGAAATTCATTGTACAAGTTCTAAACTCTAGAATAATTTATTTATGTTTATTATAAATATAAAAAAATTATTATTTTTAATACCATATGTGAATTTTTATGGCTTTATATTACACATTTATTAACAACTCCATGTTAATGTTACATTTTGGATAATATTTGGTTTATTATTTTGGTTTATGTTTTGACTTTTTATTTTTGATCCTATAACATAGATCATGAATTACTTATTTAAATAACATTAAAACAGTAAATATATAAAATATATTCAGTATATATTTATGTATAATAATATATATAATATATAAATATGAAATTGAATGCACCGTTCTTGGAGACAGTAGGCCATACGTACACATGAACGTTGTTTCTGTTTTATTATCATGATGATAAGCAAGAAAGTAAAAGAAATATTTTCCTATGTATACACTATCATTAAAATATAAATTTTATTTCATATATATCATACAATTTAAATAATACCATCCTTACTATATTTCATGGAAAGTATGAACGGATCACATCTCTTTGAGGAGGCGATAGTCCATAGGTCCAAAAACAAAATTATCAAATTTAGAAAAAATATAAATCGTGAAGGAATATCTTATATAAAAAATTATTAAATTAATAAATCATATATATCATATATATCACATAAAAAATTTCCATGATAATTCTCAACCATGAAATATGGTAAAGGAATAATGAACAAAATCATTTTGTAAGGTGGTAGTTCACCGTACACCATAATGGTATGTTCATTCCCCATTAGAAATATGTGTGTTTCAGTATAAGTAAAATCCTTATAATAATAACATATTATAATATTTACGATAATTAGGTTATTATATGTTAATTTAATAAGTATATTTTATGGGTGGATAATAAAAATAAAGCAAAGGAGTCGGAAGAAGGATGTTACCACTTCTTTGGATAAATCTTATTGGTTTTCTCAAATGGGCTACTTTGGTTGGATTTGTACCCAAATGGAGGACTATAAGCTAAAGTTAAGGATTTTGGGAGATAAATATAGCATATTTTTTGTGCTATAAAGGGTTTTATTGGTGTGAATAAGTGATAGGGATGGGTTCCTTATTATAGTGGACGAGGAGTGGCATTCTTGTAAATTTTTTAAAAGGGAATTAGACACATTTTTCCTATGTGAAGTCACTCCATTTGTGCACAAAATTTTAATCATGTTCATATAGGGTCTACATATGTCTAGACAATTTATTTTGGAAAATTTTCTACATCATTTTTCCATTATGTTTAAGGATTGGCCCTTTATTAAATTAATTTTTCTCTTAATCATTGTAATTATTTTTTATCACATTCATTAATATTTTGGGTAAAAACTAAAATGAAAATATTATAAATTATAAATTTTTGTATTTCAAAAATGGAATACATTTTTCCGAATTCTAATGACAAAAGTGTGAGAAAATAATTAAAATTTAATCCTCTAAATAGGATGATAATGTGGGTTTTTTAAGTAAAAATGTTCAAAAGATTGTATCTTTTTATATTACTTTTCAAGTTATAATTGATCAAAATTACCTAAATTGGAGTACTTTATGTAATATATATCTAATTAAACCTTCAAAACAAAAAATAATTGGCATTTAAAAATGTAAATAAATTACATAAAAAGATGTTTTGAATTAATGTTCAGTGTTTTTCACTATTAATCAAAAAATGGAACTTGTCAAAAAAATAAAAAACAATTCACCCAATGTAAATTGTAATATCATTATAACAAAAATAATGTTTATTTTTTAAAATAAAATTTAAAAAAGTGTCAGAAATCATATTTTAAATGGTTTCACTATTAAAAGGTTGTTAAATTGCCTTTTAAAAAAATATGTTTATTAATCCAATTGGATTTATTATTATTTTATACCTATTAAATATAATGGATTGGTATAAAAATATTTATTGAATATATAATATTTAAATTTTATTTGAAACATTAAAATAAAGTGGTGTTTTTAATTTATTAGGATAAAATTGTGTTTGTACGTAAAAAAAATTTTTTCTTATAAAAGGAATTTTTTAACACAGAAATAGTTCATAAATACATTTTTGACGAATTAAAAACTAAAGGATTAATTTTATATACATGTATAGATTGAATTTTTTAAATTTAATTATTTTTATTTGTAACTCCCTTTTCAATGTTTGGGTCGTAACTGTAATAATATTTTAAAAATAATTTCAATAGTATATTTTTGTTTGGTAAAACTCAGGATTATGTATAATGAAAAATATCTAAGGTACATCGTATTGTGTGTAATATAGTCCAAACATTGTGTTTCATGTAAAATGAGCTAATCTTAGGGTTTCATTTAGTGTATTATTGACTTGGTGTTTCATATAACTCAAGTCACTTTTAGTGATTTCGTATAACAAAATCTATTTATACTTTTGTGTGAAATAAAAAATACAAAAAATATTAATTCAAAAAAAATTCACAAAACCTTATGGTGTTACATTATTCCCCCCTTAAAATTAATTTTTCCCTCAATATTCATCTGGGTTATCAATGTTTTAACACAAGAAAGTTTAATTAACCAAAACCCATGTCATAAAAATGATTATGAAAACATCCATTATAAAGGTAAATTTGGAAACATAATGGTTACACATAGTAACAAAAAACTAGGCTTCCACATAGGATAACATAGTTGGTAAATGAAAACATAGGCACAAAAAATAAACATAACCATTTGGTTTTACTAGATAGTGATGGAGAACATAGCTAATATAATATTAATAATCACAAATACATAAATCTATTATGATCTAATGGGCCATTTGGTTCTTTAGAAATGTAGGTACATGGATAACATTGTTGGTTTCAATATTAATTTTCTTAAAGTTGAAAACTATTTTAGAAAATATATACTTAAATTATTTTAGGAAAACCATACCCTTTGTTTTTCCATGATCATCTTCCAGTCCATCTCTTACTCTATGAAATGAATGTGAATTTTTCAATACTAAAGTACTAAAAGTTCCAAAAGTACAGTACTAATTATTTCAATTAGTCTTTAGTTAGAATCATAAAAACTGGTTTTAATAGGTTATTAAGCATTATTAAAAACTTATATGGTGTTATAATACTTTAATCCCACAATCTTCATCCAAATTTTAACATAAACATTTCATAAATGGTTAACCGTATAACCCTTCCAAAAGATGAAAATCCAAAACATTAGAAATAAGGTTACTGAATAAGCACATCATTGATCCCCCAAATAACATAAATTAGTTTTTTGTAGTCGCATTCCCAACATGTGAATACTCTCATGGTATATTCTCTTGAAATGGGGTCCTAACCTGAATTACCATAAATTTTTTTTGAAAACATGCATGCGTCCTTATTGTGATGATTACTGGATATATTCTATAAATTCAAGATGTTTTAAAATTAATCTATAATAAAAAATACCACATTTTAAAAAAATCATTTTGATCTTTTTAGTTCAGAAATACAATTCAATTTACTATTTCCATATCAATCATCTCTTTATCCAATTTAAACACAATTTTCTCAACATCTTAAACACATTAAGGGTCACCTTCCATAATTCATAATATTACATTTCCATTAAATAACTTTTTGATGTTGTGATATCCATTCAACATATCCTTTTCAATCCATTATAAAAAATTTATATTGAATATACTTATATATTTCAAGATTCATATAACATAATCGTTGACTTCTAGAACACATAAACATCAATTGTCTATCTTTATTTATAAACCATTACTGGAGATTTATATCCTTATTCCTTAATACCCCATGTTCTATATTATGAAATATGATTCATGTATTAAGTTTCCTAAATTTTAATATGTTCATTATTATTATGTTTAAGGTAAATAATATTCGACTAACATGTCATAACATTTAGATGTCATTTCGTAGTCTCCTAATCCTTAGTAGTATAACCAATACTCATGAACCATCCAGGTTCACTTCATGAGATTTTCTCTAAGGAAATATATTTTTATACTTCCCACACATTCAATATATAAAAAATTAAATGTTAAAATAGTTCCTTATTGTTCCCTCTATTGACTAGAAATATAATTCATAGGGATATAAACACATATCATAGAACCACAAAATCATGAATCGTTACTTATAGTATGTCTAAATAATAAGTCCTTATTTCTCAATTATGACACGTTATATTTATCATAGGTTATTTTTAGTCAAATCAAATTTGAATCCATCATGATGGTTCATAAAGATTTTTTGAATTCCATGAGAATATACCCTGAGAGTTTCAAACTAGGGGTAAAGCAGGGCCAGTTATCGTGAAGAAGTTTACAAATGAGTCTAGCCCAATATAGTGTTTTCAGGGATGTTATCCCTATGTACATATGTCCCAGATCCACATCCACTTATTTTATATATAAAGGGATTTATTTCAAATAAACCGCTCTATCTATACTTTACTAATATTGAAATACATTTTCTTATACTTTAACTCATCATTTTACTTATCCTTAAGGACATCACATGACATATACTAAAAAATACCCCTAGGGATCTCACTAATGTTTTATCATCCTAGTTTCCAAAGTTTGACTACACCTTTCCTTTGATACCAACTATAGTGGATTAGGCTTAATAGACATGGATATTACATGAATATAGATGAATATTCAAAACTTTAAAAAATTACATTCCCAAATACCATAATATTTTAGTTTCTTCATAAACATATAAGATAATCTTTTAGTTTGGTGAATGGTCTTAAAAATCTCCCTTAAATATCATACCCTTTAATAATCCTACATAAATACATTCTTAATAACATTGGGAAGTTAAACATAATAAAGGGGTTATCTTGAATTCTTGGTAAGGGTTAATAATTGAAATATGTAATGATATCATAAACATAAGGGTACAGGAACATGATAATAACATTTGACGATCATACATCACATATCAATGATTAGAAATAAGAGACATGGCATAAATATTGGAAGATCATATTACATGAATCATTTTATTATCAAGAATATAAACCATGTTACCATATCATATGCATAATATATAGAACATGTGTCAAATAGTTAAGCATATAAAATCATTCCCTATTAGTAAAGGATCATTTCCAAAACATAACAGGGAACTTCAGGGGGACTACACCTACTGTGTGAGACACACCACCATCCCCAGTCACGGTCCTTTTTTTATAAAGGATCTAGTTTCCCCATATTCACATTGTATATTGTGTTTCACTATCTTTCCATAGTGGTTTAGGATTCCCTATATTCACATAGTGGATTAGGACACACCAGTTTCCCATTTTGGATCTGGATGCACCTATTTTGTATTTTGGATAATACCAATAAAAATATTTCATGTCATTTTCTTATAAGATATAAATATTTACCCAATTAATTTAATTGATATATAGGTCCCACACATTACATAATAATATAATACAAACAAATGTATCAAAATAATAAAACTTGAATCATATCATGAACTATAAAAAGGGGTGGGTTTCATAAACATCATTTCATTACCCATGAAATTATATAGGTATAGTAATATTGTATCATTTCACTAATTATATAAAAAAATGTAGGTTTCATAATAATTTCATAAAATAATAACCCATGAAAAAATATATATTACAAAAGTATATAACCCATTTTATAGCAATGGATGTCATAAACATCATTCCATATAAACATAAATCATTAAATAAAAATTATGAAATATATTATTGGATAATATCCATAGTAATTCATAATCTATAACAATGTATGTAATCTTGGATTTATTATCATTTAAAAATATCACATGAACTATTTCTTGATAAAAATATCATTGCTTTGAAAATATGTTTTATAAAACCATTTCAAAATACTTTTCTTATAAAGAAGTATTTTCAATTTCATTTTAAACATTTCTTGAGAAAAATATATTTCCCAATATTAAAAACACTTTTTAAAACAAAAATCAATTTGAATCATTTTCTTTATATTAAAATATCTTCAAAAACATTTAAATAAATCTTGGAAATATTTTGAAATTCATTTTCTTTTGAAATAAAGATGAAAACTTATAATGAATTCTAGAAATTAGTTTTAAAACATTTTTCTTCAAAAATAGATTGAAGGGATAAAAAGAATTTTGAAAATCATATTGAAAACCCATTTCATCGAAAACCACATTAAATTTTAAAAAAAAATATAAAATATTAGGATAAAACTTTCTAAAATATTATCCTTATAAAATTATAAAGTAAACTTCAAGTAAATGATGGTCATGAAGGTGCATATACTAGTACATGCCTCAAATTATTTTGTCACCTTAAAAGTTTAGAAATGATCCTTGATCGAAAAATGATAAGAAGATTAATTTTAAATCCATTTTGTAAAAATATAAAACATTGGTAATTTTTTCCATTAAAAAACATGGTATCATGTTAAATAATTTTTGATTTTTTTTAGAAAACATTGTTTTGAAGGAACTTTTATTTATGATCGAAACGAGTAATAAATTCATATTTTCCAAAAAACATTATCATAATTACCTTAATTTACAAGGAGTGTAAAATTTTACTAATACCTGAAGATATATTGGATAACTAGGGGAGAATAAATTTTATCTATATTTTTGAGATATGGATGATAAAATTACATCAATAGAAGCATAATAATAAAGAGTCCCAGTAAATGATGATATTGCACTAATAAAATGTTACCATATTAGAAACATTGAATCATAATCCCCATGAAAGAATTGAATGTAATGAATCTTATAATATAATTAAATGATTTTTTAATTATGTAACATGTAAAAATGATGTTTATACTATAAGGCCCCAGACTTAAACCTTACTTAATATTGAATTAAATGAATAATTCACACTGAGGATCTTTTCCGGTTTAAGGTTTTAGAGAATTAGGACATAAGTATTATATCTCAAAAGATTACAAAGTAGAAACTTCTACTAAGTTTCCATAAAATAAAAACTCTTAAAAAGAAACATGTTTAGTTCCATGTTTTAGGTAGCATGACTTTCCATTGATCCCATCCTTGACCCTATTCCACGTTAAGTCCTGTGAAAAACATTTCAGAAACTTGGGATTAGCATAAAAAGCTCTGTAAGGGATACACAAATAATGAAAACTGTTAGTTTTTCAAAACAACAAGTAAACCATGTATACTTTATCAAAGTAAAACTTTTCACCTTTTCGAAGTAGTAAAAACTCTTCACCGAATAAAAGTTCATTACTTACCCTTCAGTAACCTAAATATTACCATAAAACCCATATAAAGATCACATAACATATAAAGGTAACTTGGGACATAAACATACTTAAGTGGAATAACCATACGGTCGACTTCCACACATACTTAATGGAATAGCCATATGGCCGAATTCCACACATACTTAATGGAATAGCCATACGGCTGACTTCCATACCCAATGCATTGAAGGGTATAACGTAACCTCTCATCCTGGTATTCACGGCACCACCCATCATATGGTTTAACACATAACCACCTGTCAAATGTCCAAGTACCATTATAAAAATCATAAGACATAAAACAAACATAATGGAAAGAAAACATTTCCACACATTGATAACAATATATCACTCAAATATATTGACATAACAAATCCAATATAAAAACAATTTTCAATACCAAAATACATAAAAGAGTATATGGTTTTTATTTCATTTTAAAAGCATCACGGCTTGTTGAGGAAGCCAAAGACCAAATAATACTCGCGGCGGTAGAAAAGGTCGTTGTCACCGCGTACGTTAAAAGAAACATTCCTTTTTGTCGTTTTGTAAAACTCTTCATAGAAAAAGATTCCTTTTGTATAAAAGTAAAATTCAAAGGTGTTTATACACCGTATAAAAGAAAGTTGTGTATAAAATGAAATATGCCTCAATGAATGGAGATTGAGACGAAGTCCCTTACCTTGGGTCCGTCTTAACTCGATCGTTCTTTAACCTCCTGATTAATAAACTTAAGTTAATTCCTACTTGATTAAGAACCTTTTTCAAGTTCATTATTCCTTTTATATCACTTATTACCATGTCATAAACACTATGTAATTATTTAAGTTATTACCGGTCGTTTTAACAATCATTGGTACTTGAGTCAAAATTATGCTCTTTATAATTACAAGTTGTTCATGTATCCATTATATCCAGAGTTATACTCATGATGTAGATATCATTTATATCATATATATGCAGTATATAAATTCATTTATAATATTACATAATCATTTAGAGGTAAGAAATTAAATGCACCATTCATGGAGATGGTAAGCCGTACGTACGCATGAACGCTACTTTCATTTATATGTCATATTAATGGAATTAAAACTAAATGGGAGATATATATATATATTATAATTACAGAATGATACCCATAATTTAGAGGTAATATATTACATATATATCCATTATATATATGTACTTATAATATTACATAACATTTGGAGATAAGAAATAAAATGTACCGTTCATGGAGACGGTAAACCGTACGTACGCATGAACGCTACTTTCATTTCTTTTTTTTGTATTAAATTGAATGAAATAATAAAGATATAAAGGTATATTATAATTACAGTATGATAAAATATGTAATACCATTAATTTCATCCTTTATACGTACCACATATGGTATTAACGAATCAAATCACTTTGAGGGGCGGTAGTCCGCACATCCTAAAATGAAGATATCGCGTTTACCCATAATGAAAACCATAAATGTATGCCATAAATGAAAAATACAGAATCTTAAGGAAAACATAAACATATTATATATCATATATAAATATAGTGACATCTTAATGGCCACCTTTGAAGGTGTTAAAAGAATTTTGAACAACCATCGTTTCGTGAGGCAGAAATTCCCCATCCACAGAAATGGTATGTTCTTTAACCATTAGATGTAGGTGTGTGTAAGTGTAGCTCAAATACTTCTTATAACAACATCCTAGTATATTGATTATACTATATTTGTTACAAAATAAATGAATAAAAAGAGTTTAGGGGGTTGGAGAAGCAACATAAAACAAAAGGACACAAGTGAAGACATTACCTTTAAATTCGGTAACTCCTTTTGATTTGAGCTCAAAGGCTTCCTTGAGAAGACTTCTGCCCTAAGTTAGGATTCAAGTAGTTATAGAGGGATGTTGAGAGGACAAATGGGCAGGGTTTGGCCGAGCCAAAGGCTTTGGAAGTGTGGGTAAGGTGGTAGAGGTGGGGGCCTTTTATAAGAGGAGAGGAGGGGAACTCTTGGAAAGATATAAAATGTAACTTTATTTTCAAATGAGTTTCGGATTTTAATGGTCCCAAATTGATGTGTTTCGAGGATAAGGTGATAAGGGTTCTAAATACACCCATAAAATAGGTTTTGGACATGTGTAGGTATTAGATTTTACATTATCTTTCCATTTTATTTAAATCGTTAAATAATGAGGTCATCGCTGCATCATCATGATGTCATAAATAATTTAATTTATTTAATGTCTAAAAATTATAAAAAAATAATATGATGTAGGAAATATTTTTAGATTTCCAATGAATATTTATAGTCCAAAATATCATTTATTTAGACAAAATTAAAAATATTTGACTTAGGTGATACATTCTTTGTTACATTTAACATTCTTAAAAAATAAAAAGATAAAAAGTCACTTTCTCACAAAAGTGATTCCCTGGGGCCATCACGTTTGTCACAAGGCATCCCATTGTCGTCCATGAGACAACCAGTAGCCTTAGGACACATTTTGTGGTCATTTTTTTATTATTATGATATTATCTTATTATCATTAGCTACCCGATTACTCATTAATCAAGATAATTAAAGATAATTACCGGCGTTACTATTCATAATGTCCAAAAACAAAAGAGTCTTAATTACATAATTTGGACCTTCTGATTAAAACTATGTAATTCATTTTACCAAATTCAAAATAAATAAATTGTAATAATTAATTTAAAAAAACTTCCCATTGTCAAAACAAATAGCGGGTTTTTTAGAAACAATATTTATGAAAAGTTTTGCATTTGTTTATGCCTAATTCCAAAGTGAAATTAATCCCAATGACCATAATTGAATTAAATGGTAAAAATATATTCTAATTAAACTTTAGAAAAAATTAAAAATATAATATAACCATATATATAAATTATATGAAAAAGCAGTTTTGATGTAAAATGCAGTATTTTTCACTATTCATTGAGAAATGAACATTGTCAGAAAAATACAAAAAATTAAACCAAGGTAAATTTCAATGTCCCAATCATAAATAATATGTTAATTTTGAAAATTAGAGCTTATAAAATTGTCAAAAAGTGTATTTAAAATGGGTTCGCCACTAAAAGGCGTTTAACCGACCTTTTAAAAAATATTAGAATGTTTACGCTTAAAAACTGGATTCATTTGCATTTTTAATCCTATAACATTTATTGTAAAGAGTAAAAATATTTGACAAAAATATATAATAATTTTGTATTTATTTATGTTCATTCCCGCCATTACAAAGGCTAGGCATTAACTACCATTTAAAATAATATAATTTTAATATTAGAGTGCAACGTAAGATTCCCAAGAAACTCATTGTTGAGTATTGGGTACGCCATGGTGCATAGCATCCCATTTAAAGTAATATTAATATTTTATTCAAAAATATGGATAAATATGAAAATTTCATATTATTTATTTACTTGGGGTGTTACATCCTTCCCCCCTTTTGAGAATTGCATCCTCGCAATTTTTAAAATTGGGCTTGGAAACTTCATTGAAAATCTCACATCGAAACAAGAGTCAGTAAAACAATCACTTTAAAATAAAGAAAGATAAGTACAAAGGTCACCCGAGTTAACCCATACTAGGATTCCAAGTATGAAAATATGGACATGGAGGAAAAAAACAAAGGGTCATGTTCTGAAGGAGAGTGATAGAAAACATGTTTAGGAGAAAGTTAACCACAAGAATATCACAAACTTGTGATGGGTTAAACGGTATTTGATTCCCCAGTAGGAAAAGTTAATAGACAACATTTTTGTTTTTTTTATTGAGGAATTTATTCATAAGGAAACAAAATTACTTATCATGTTGACTTTCAACTTTTATTATATTTCTTACACAAACTCATATTTTCTCCAAAAGACGAGTATTTAGGAAGACTTGTTCACTATAATCAACTTCTATAGAATCACCTAATCCACAAAAGAGAACTATATACTTCCCATGTCTTTAGAATTTATCCAAAACCAAAACCAAAAAGGTTAGTACAAGATCAGATAATCCCGAAAACGATAACCCTTTATAAAAAGAAAATCTATTTTTAATCTCCAAAATCTGTCCAACAAAACCCAAAGTTCAACAAGGACCATTCAATAATCAATTTGTCCATAAAATTATTCAAAGTAAACCAAACTAAGATTGAAACCCAAATATTTGAAGGATTTAATCACATAGTCTTCCAAGGTACAAATTAACATTTATCTCTAAATAACATCAGTCGCTCTTAAAGTCTCATATTGAAAAGTAATTAACCTAATCACATATCCTCTATGATAGGTTAATAATTCTCATAGATAACCCAAAATCAACTTACTCTTAATTCATAAAATCATCTAACTAAAAAAATTAAGTCATACTAACTAGGGACTTCACGTAGTCCAGTGGTAGGCGAAAAATACCAGTTGCACTTTGGTTGTGGGTTCGATTCCCATAGCTTTGTCTGACGCGATGGGTTGTCACATGGTCTACGTGTGGTCCTTTTTCCAAAACTACATAAATAACCCTAACATGTTTTACCAGAAATAGTTTCCTTATACCTCTCATTTTCATCCAAATTCGTTACAATCTCCACCTCTTAATTATTGTAGTCTTATTTCACCACCATAAAAAAATTAAAATGATTCCCAAAATGAATAACATCATACCTTGATCATGGCGTCCACTCGATTTCATAATCATCTTGTTCACATAGGTAGAAGTCCCATGAATTACAACAATGATTTAGAGATCCTTCAAAATCATGTGCTTCCTCCATCCAAATACACCTCGTACAACATGGGTCATATGGGTGTTCACAGAAAAACAGTTTTGGAAAATAATCATGTATGACGTATAATTCCAAAACATCTGATAAAACATGTTTTATATAAAATTCTCGGAATGAAATTGAGTTGAAACTTTCTATTATTGGTCCTTTTAAAATACCATAAGTATGTGCTATGAGACTATATTTTAAAATCAAATATAAATAGGTTGCGCAAGGGTCTCCTTCCTCAGCACCATCTTTAAAATCATAATACGTTTCAAATTCTTGTGATAAGGTAAAATATTTGAAAATAAACTGATAATATTTACCTTTCTTGAAAATATGAGAATATTGTGAAAATAGTATTTTTCTAAAAACAACCCATGATCCACGATGATAATTAGGTATAGAGGAGGTGTTTGATATCTCAAACAAATGCTTGCAAGTGAGTTGTATGCTAGATAAAGTTTCACAATCATCCGAACATGACTTTGCAATAATTATTGCAAGCATGTCATCAGGAAGAGATAGGAATTTCATTTGAGATCCTTCTCCTTCCATTCGTAACAGACTTTACTTTTCCTGAAAAAAATCTTATAAAATAAGGATTTAACTGAAATAATATATATAGGGACTAACCATGTGTCTAACAAAAACTCATAATCCCTAAAGTTGTCTAAACCGACCATTGATACCAACTATAAGGCTCCAGCCTTAAACCTTACTTAATATTGAATTAAATGAATAATTCACATTGAGGATCTTTTCAGGTTTAGAGTTTTAGAGAAATAGGACATAACTATTACATCTCAAAATATTACAAAGTAGAAACTTCTACTAAGTTTCCATAAAAGAAGAACTCTTAAAAAGAAACATGACTAGTTCCATGTTTTAGGTAGCATGACTTTCCCTTAATCCCATCCTTGACCCTATTCCATGTTATGTCCTGTGAAAAACATTTCAAAAACTTGGGATGAGCATAAAAAGCTCAGTAAAGGATACACAAAGAATTAAAACTGTTAGTTTTTCAAAACAACAAGTAAACCATGTATACTTTATCAAAGTAATACTTTTCACCTTTTCAAAGTAGTAAAAACTCTTCACTGAATAAAATTTCATTACTTACCCTTGAGTAACAAAAATATTTCCATAAAACCAATATAAAGATCACATAACATATAAAGGTAACTTGGGACATAAACATACTTAAGTGGAATAACCATACGGTCGACTTCCACACATACTTAATGGAATAGCCATACAGCTGACTTCCACACATACTTAATGGAATAGCCATACGGCTGACTTCCATACCCAATGCATTGGAGGTTATAACGTAAACACCCATCCTAGTATTCACGACACCACTCGTCATATGATTTATCATGTAACCACCCGTCAAATGTCCAAGTACCATTATAAAAATCATAAGACATAAAACAAAAATAATGGAAAGAAAACATTTCCACACTTTTATCACAATATATCACTCAAATATATTGACATAACAAATACAATATAAAAACCATTTTCAATACCAAAATACATAAAAGAGTATATGTTATTTATTTCATTTTAAAAGCATCACGGCTTGTTGAGGAAGCCAAAGACCAAATAATACTCATGGCGGCGGAAAAGGTCACTGTCACCACGTACGTTAAAAGAAACATTCCTTTTTTGTAGTTTTGTAAAAAGCTTCATAGAAAAAGATTCCTTTTGTATAAAATTAAAAGTCAAATGGTTTTATACACCGTATAAAAGAAAGTTGTGTATAAAACGAAATACGCCTCAATGAAAGGAGATTGAGACGAAGTCCCTTACCTCGGGTCCGTCTTGGCTCGATCGTTCATTAGCCTCCTGAATAATAAACTTAAGTTAATTTCTACCTTCTTAAGAACCTTTTTCAAGTTCATTATTCCTTTTATATCACTTATTACCATGTCATGAACACTATGTAACAATTTAAGTTATTAACGGTCGTTTTAACGATCATTGGTACTTGATTCAAAATTATGCTCTTTATAATTACATGTCATTCATGTATCCATTATATCCAGAGTTATAATCATGATGTAGATATCATATATATAATATATAACCATTATATAAATGCATTTATAATATTACATAATCATTTAGAGGTAAGAAATGAAATTCACCGTTAATGGAGACGGTAAGCCGTACGTACGCATGGACGCTACTTTCATTTCTATGTCATATTAATGGAATTAAAACTAAATGAGAGATATATATATTATAATTACAAAATGATACCCATAATTTAGATGTAATATATTACATATATATCCATTATAAATATTTACTTATAATAGTACATAACATTTGGAGATAAGAAATGAAATGTACCGTTCATGGAGATGGTAAGCCGTACGTACGCATGAACGCTACTTTCATTTATTTTTTTGTATTAAAATGAATGAAATAATAAATATATAAAGGTATATTATAATTCCAGTAGGATAACATATTTAATACCATTAATTCCATCCTTTATATGTCCCACATATGGTATTAAAGAATCAAATCACTTTGAGGGGGCGGTTGTCCTCACTTCCGAAAATGAAGATATTGTGTTTACCCATAATGGAAACCATAAATGTATGTCATAAATGAAAAATAAAGAATATTAAGGAAAAAATAAACAAATTATATATCATATATAAATATAGTGACATTTTAATGGCCACCGTTGAATGTGTTAAAATAATGTTGAACAATCATCGTTTCGTGAGACAGAAATTCACCATCCACAGAAACAGTATGTTCTTTAACCATTAGATGTAGGTGTGTGTAAGTGTAGCTCGAATCCTTATTATAAAAAAATCCTAATATATTTAATATACTGGATTTGTTACAAAATAAATGAATAAAAAGATTTTAGCAGGTTGGAGAAGGAAAATAAAACAAAAGTACACAAGTGAAGACATTACCTTTAAATTGGGTAACTCCTTTTGATTTGAGCTCAAAGGCTTCCTTGGGAAGACTTTTTCCCAAAGTGAGACTTCAAGGAGTTATAGAGGGATGTGGAGAGGCCAAATGGGCAGGGGTTGTCCAAGCCAAAGGCTTTGGAAGTGTGGGTAAGGTGTTAGAGGTGGGGGCCTTTTATAAGAGGAGAGGAGGGACACTCTTGGAAAGATATAAAATGTAACTTTATTTTCAAATGAGTTTCGGATTTTAATGGTCCCACATTGATGTGTTTCGAGGATAAAGTGATAAGGGTTCGAAATCCACCCATCCAATAGGTTTTTTACATGTGTATGTCTTAGATTTTACATTATCTTTCCATTTTATTTAAATCGTTAAATAATGAGGTCATCGCTGCATCATCATGATGTCATAAATAATTTAATTTATTTAATGTCTAAAATTTATAAAAAAAATAATATGATATAGGAAATATTTTTATATTTCCATTTAATATTTATAGTCTAATAGATAATTTATTTAGACAAAATTAAAAATATTTTACTTAGGTGATACATTCTTTGTTACATTTAACATTCTTTAAAAATAAAAAGATAAAAGGTCACTTTCTCACAAAAGTGATTCAATGGGGCCCCCAAGTTTGGTACAAGGCATCCCATGGTCAGCCATGAGACAACCAGTAGCCTTAGTACACATTTTGTGGTCATTGTTTTATTATTATAATATTACCTTATTATCTTTATCTACCTGATTACTCATTAATCAAGATAATTAAAGATAATTACTGTTGTTACTATTCATAATGTCCAAAAAAAAGAGTCTTAATTACATAATTTGGACATTATGATTACAAATATGTAATTCATTTTACCAAATTCCAAACACATAAATTGCAATAATTAATTTAAAAAAACTTCCCATTGTCAAAACAAATAGCGGGTTTTTTAGAAACAATATTTATGAAAATTTTTGCACTTGTTTATGACTAATTACAAAGTGAAATTAATCCCAATGACCATAATTGAATTACATGGTAAAAATATATTCTAATTACACTTTAAAACAAATTAAAATGATAATATAACCATATAGTTAAATTATATGAAAAAGCAGTTTTGATGTAAAATGCAGTATTTTTCACTATTCATTGAAAATTGAACATTGTTAGAAAAATACCAAAAATTAACCCAAGGTAAATTTCAATGTCCCAATCATAAATAATATGTTTATTTTCAAAAATAGAGCTTATAAAATTGTCAAGAAGTTGATTTAAAAGGGGTTCGCCATAAAAAGGCGGTTAATTGTCCTTTTAAAGAATATTAGAATGTTTACGCTTAAAAACTGGATTTATTTGCATTTTTAATCCTCTAAAATTTATTGTAAAGAGTAAAAATATTTGACAGACATATATAATCATTTTTTAGTTAGTTCTGTTCATTCCCTCCATTATAATGGCTAGGCGTTAACTACCATTTAAAATAATATTATTTTATTATTAGAGTGCAACGTAAGATTCCCCAAAAACTCATTGTTGTGTATTGGGTATGCCATCATGCATAGAGTCCCCTTTGAAGTAATATTAATATTTAATTCAAAAATATGGATAAATATGAAAATTTCATATTCTTTATTTACCTGGGGTGTTACATATACACCCCATATAATATTATAGGTACATAACATTCCATGTATCTCAATGAAGTAAATTTTAAACAAAATTACTTTACTGATTTGTTTAATTTTTAACCATAAACCACATTAAAGAAATTTATAAATGGATATTAAAATTCATATAATTTTAAGTATATTTATCATATAACACAATCATGGGAAGTATATTCACTACACAATATAGATGAATGGTGAACTAGGCATGTATATCATAGATATAAAAAGTGTGATGAGGAAACCCTTACCTTAAGTCTTGAATTTCCTTATAGATATTAAAACCTCATGTATAATAAATATAATTTTTTATACATTTAACATTTAACCATATTTTTATACTTAATACCATATATAATTTTTTTACATTATATTACCAGTTTATTAACAACTCCAGGTTAATGTTATGTTTTAGGTAATATCCGCTTCATTTTTTGTATATGTGTTGACTTATTATTTTTTTCTCATCACCTATAAAATGATTTATTTATTTAAATACTATAATAAATTATATATTCATTATATATATATTTATAGTAATTTATATAATATATAAATATGATATGTAATGCACAGTTTGTGGAGACAGTAGGTCCTACGTACGCATGAATGTTGTTTCCATTTTATTTTCATATTAAATGAAAGAAAGTAAAATAAATAAATATATATATAATATCATTCCAGTAGAATAATTTTTTCATATATATAACATATGTTCAATATAACTATCCCTAACACATTCCATGTAAAATCTAAATGAATCACTTTTTTTAAGGATGAAATAGTCCACATGTCCACAAACTAAGTAATCATATTTGAAAAAAAGAAAATAATGAAGGTTTTTTTACATAATAGTAATGAAAGAATAAATAAATAATACAAAAATTATATCAAATAAAAATATTTTACATCATAATTCTCATCCAGGGGAAGTGGTGAAGGAAAAATGGATAACATAATTTAGTGAGATGGTAGTTGTCCATACAGAAGAATAGTAAGTTCCATACCCATTAGATGGATGTTTATGTAATTTTTGTTCAAAAAATGTAATAAAAACAAATAATTATATTTATTATACTGAGGTTATCAAATAATTAAATAATAATAATAATTGAGTTTTTTTATAATGAGAATAAAACAAAGGAACTCAATGAAGGATATTACCTCTTCATTGGGTAACTGCTCTTAAATTTCACTATATAGATTCATTGGTATAGTTTTCATAAAAAAATATGATCCTAATTTGATGATTTTAGGGATTTTGGGAGCTTAATTGAGAATATTGTTTGTGATATAAGTGGATTTAGAGGTGTGAATAAGTGGTAGGGGTGAGTACCTTTTTATAGTGGAGCAAGAGTGGCATTCTTGTAAATTTTTGAAAATGGAATTCCACCCCCATTTTTTCCTATGTCATGTGGCTCCAATAATAGTCCAATTTTGATTAAAATAAAGTTATAGTCGATATATATTCATAAAATTATTTTTTTCAAATTTCTAGTTAATTTTGGCCCTTAATATTATAGTTTATTCCTCTGGTAGGCTACTTTTTATCTTAATAATTTTAATTAGTTTTAATCTTAATCACTATTATTTTTTTGTAAAAAAATGTAATTTTTTAAATTATAAATTATGATGTTTCCAAATATTGAATCCATTTTTCAAAAATTTAATTTTAAAATAGTAGGGAATTAATTTAAATGTCATCTCGTAAATAGGATGAAAAATTAGGTTTTTAAAGTTAACATTTTTCAAATATCAAAAAGTTTTTATATAAAATTTCAATGTGAAATTGATTCTAATAACCTAAATTTTATTAAATTATTTATAATTGATATATTTAAATTTAAAACCAAATCCTAAATATAATTTAACTATATATATAATTTATACAAGAAATATGTTTTGAATTAAACATGAGTTGTTTTCACTATTCACCACAAATTAAATCCTCTCAAAAAAATATAAAAAAACTAATCAAATTTTGATATTATTTTTAAAAAATGATTCTCATGTTATCAATTAATAATTATAAAACTTTAAAAAACTGATTTAATATGGGGTCTCCATTAATAGGTGGTAAAATTACCTTTTATAAAAATACATATATTTATTCATAAAATTGGGTTAATTAATAAATTATACCTATCAAAAATATTGGATGAGTATCCAAAATATTTAATGAAAATAATATATATAGATTATATTGAAAATTTTAACCAAAAGTATTTTTTAATTTATTGAATTAAAAAATAATTTCTACATAGAAAAAGTGTTTTCTTAGAGAAAAATAATTTCTTCATTCTATGGTAGTTCTTACTTTCATTTTTAACTAATTAAAAACCAAAGGATCTAGTTTATATACATGTATAGATCATATTTTCACAATTTATTAAATATTATTTGAAAATTTAATTCCAACAATTTGTTGGAAACTGTAAAAATATTTTAATAACAATATTAATAGAATATTATATTTTGGTAAAACCCAACATTTCATGTGACGCATGCTATCGAAGGGAATCAGTATTTTATGTAATACACACCAAACATAGTTTTTTATGTACCATAATCAAATATAAGTGTTTTTGGTGGTGTAATATTGACTTTTTGTTTCAAATAATGCAATCCACACATACTAATTTTATATAAAAAAATCATTTTTCAATGTTGTGTGATTTGAAAAATATCAAAATGATTTAATTAATTAAAACAAAATTCAAAAAATCTCAAGGTGAAAAAATATTAATATTTCAATATTTTTATGATATTTAATTTATTATTTTATGTTGAATATATCACATTTATCAATAGTTAAATGGTAAATAAAAAATGGGTTCAATTAAGTAAATTACATCTTCTTTGAAATAACTCCATTAAATATCCCTATAAGGTCTCTAGGGTTGGTGTTTTTGGAAGGAAAACACATCTATAATATGGAAAGGGTATTGGATAAGTGATAAAGGTATAGTATTATCAATATATAAGTATCAGAAAAAATTTAATTAGGGAATGGTTGGGTTCCCTTTTATTATTGGTGTGAGGGATAACCTTGTAATGTTTTGAAAACTTAATAAGTATTAAATTAATTCTAAATATAAACAGTTCTAAATGGACTTTAATTAGGATATATATGAAATTTTGGAAATTTTAATATCCCATTTTTTCATTTTTAATATTTTTATGATTTTTATTTTATTTAATATTATATTATTTTCATAAAATATTATTATATCTAGTTTAGAAATTATTAATTTCATTTAACTTCAACGACATAATGAAAAATGTTTTAATTTAAAAATATTTTTTTTCAAATATAAATAATATATAATATTGATCTACACAATTTATGGAAGACAATAACTTACTACAAATATAACACTTTTTACATTTTAAATGTCATTTATTTTACTTTTCAATTATTTGAAGAAATATTATTTTCCTATTGTGTAAGTTTCTAAGGTAATTATATGGGACCTAAAATTTAGTAATAAATCCCTATTTTTAATATTATTTAATTATGAAATAAATAGTTTTTATATTAATCCATAACAATTTATTCCATATTTGAATAGATGATGGATATATAAATATCAAAGAGTGACATTATGTTAATTTCCTTTATTTAAATAATATACAAGTCTTTTTCAAGGACATGGTTCTATTATAAAACTCCAATTAAAAAATATGGTGATTAATTTCTAGTTAAATTCATCCCATATCAATTATTAGTAATTTTTTTGTTCTTTTCACAATGATTTAATTGCTATTAACCAGATTTACCCTTTATCGAGTTGATAAATTTTACCACGGTTACTATTAATATTAACAAAAAATAAAAGGGAATTATTTACCAAATTTAGGCCTCATGATACCAAATATGGAAACCAATATATCATATAAATATTTTATAGTTTTGAAAGATTAATATTAAAATAAGCATGAAAAATGCGTTGAAAATAACTTTTTAGAAAAAGTATATTTTTGATCCTAAAAATTATTTTATTCCTTTCCCATGATTATAATAATATTAAATTAATGTTAAAACATATTATTAAATATATAATATTTATTTAAATCAAATCATTAAATAAAAGTGATAAATTTAGTATATTAATATAAAAATATAATTTCACATAAATATACATTTTAGGGAAAATATGTCTTTTTCCTTCAAATGATTCTTATTCTCATTTATAATATACTTAATAAAGAATGAAATAATTTTATACACGTGTAAAAAAAGTATTTATAATTTATTTTCCCTATTTGTAACCACAAATCGAATTTCTTGGAAATAAATGTCACATTAAATAATAATATTTTAATAGTATATCACATTTTATTCAAACTCAACATTCCACATAATGAAAACTATCAAATAAAATATATTTTACTGAAAAAAAAATATTTTATAAAATCTTATGGGATTACATTCTAACCCACATAAATTAATTTTTACTTCAAAATAAATTAATATATTACAAATAATTTTGTTATAATTGTTTCATTACATCCTCAAGTTCCCTTGTAGCTTCTTTGAATTTTTTATTTCTCCAAACAACCTTCTTTAAGGGAGTAGTACTGTTCTATTTCACTTCATCTCTATGATTAAATATTTATAATTGTTTTTGATCATATTATAGTTATTGTTTTCGTGGTATTAATTATTATTTTAGTGCATGTGATGTATTAGATATATACTTATTCAGACATAGAACACATCATGAACTTGGGAGAGGTTGAGTGGAAGTACCAAGCGATAAGATATTATCCCTACTCGATCATGAATATTGAAATTTAAAATATACCCTTGGTTTAGAATTACCTTATATATAACTCCCATAACCTTATTTATTTTTTAAATTCATAAAAATTCATTCACATCCAACTTCAAATTACAAGTCACACTAATGACTTTCATTATAACATTTCTATCAACTTTGAGCAGTCTTGATGTGTTACTGTAATGGATCTAACATTATCATTCATTATCTTACCTAGATCAAGTCATAATTGCGTTAAATTACCAATATCACACTACAAAATTATAGTTATACACGTCTCATTACATATTTATTGATAGTAATCCTTCATAATTCTAGAGTGAAAGCTATTTTTGTAATAAATTCCAATTAGAGGAAGTTTTCCATCATAACTACTTTGAAATCCATGTAAAAATATCTTATAATATACTATAGCGTTTGAATTTTTCTCTTAGAATGAACATATATCCAAGGATGAAACACTATACTAAAAAAACTCTATATCTAGATCGCACTAATGATATTTCCATAATATCAAGGTAATCCTTAGATTCAAATCGGATACAAAATTATGTGGTACTTTATTCTTTGTTACCACTTCCTTAATATAAATTTTCTAAATCCATTCAAAAGTGAAATATTTTCTAATAGCAATGAAGTTTTATAATTTTTTATGTTGATCAACTATAACAGTTGTAGAATCTTTCCCTTTTGACTTTTTGAGAAGTCCAATGACAAAATCCACATTTATTTTTTCCATTTACATTCTTATATAGTTAATGGTTAAAAAAATTCCTTATAATTTTTATCTTATCTATAAATTTTTGAAAAACAAAGTACTGATATACATATTCAAAAATATATGTTATTATTCAGTTACGGTAGAAATAATATTCCATATATGTATATATGTTGATGCTTCCTAGATTAATAGAGAATGGTGAATTGTGAGCTTAATCATAATAATCCTTCCAATTTGTTGTGGATGGATGAAATAAAATAAAACAAAACATTATCATCTCATTAAAATCATGTATTAACTCATTAACATTTAATGATTCTTGTATAGTTCCATATATTCTTTTTTCCCTCTAAAATATTCACATGGATATATAGTAGAAATCCATTATGGGAAAGACAATACTTCACCCCTTCCATTAATATTTCCATATCTATATATATAATATATATAAATAATGGATATTTTGTGATCCTCATCATATATATTCTAGTATTATACTTTTAGTTCTGAGAATGTTCCACCCTATTAACTCTCCCTATATGGTAATGTATTGAGTCATCATAATATTTAATCATCTCTGGTCGTCTACTCTGGATCATATTAAACTCTTTCTATTTCAAAATATGCATTAAAATTTTATGATTAGTATATATATGTCGCACCTTCTTCAAAAAAAATAACACCACCAAATCATTAATTAAAAAATAACTACAACTAACTTCAAATCATGTATTGATTAATTTTGTTCATTGTCCATTAATTTGAATTAATATTAAGCTATTATATATCATTAATCATTTGAATTGATCATTATCCTATATTTCATAGTTCACTATATATTAAAATCCCTAATCCTCTACAGGTTAATGTTTTCCTAGGTTTATGGACTAACCATCACTTCGGTTCCACTAAATTTTATTCCCATTCATATCTTCAAAGGAACATTACTCCCTTTTTATTTAACTTGAGGAGTATATTATATAGTTATAGTAAATTATCAGCAATGTGATAATAGTATCCACTGAAATGAATAAATTTATGGATCACAATTATAGTTGTTATTCTTGGACAAAAATAAATAAATTCCTTCTTTGAAGTATCTACTGACGTACCCTGACCTAAGATTATATGATGCAATATCAAAGCATTTTGAGTCTATAATTCACACTTGGAAAAAAAATTATAAATCCCCTATATCCTTATTATATACACTAAAAGTATGAAATGATCTTCATGAAAATCCTTTATATTTATGTATATAATAATATCATCTATAAAGACTAATAAAAAAAGATAAACGTAATCTATAATGAATTTAATCCTTAAATATATGTAGATAGAAGGGGAATTATTAAAAAAAAATGGAATCACTATAAATTTATTATTTCCATAATTTTTAAGGAATGTTTTCCTTGAAATATCCTCTTATCAATCCATAATTAATGATATCATGAACTATGGTCTAGCTTGGAAAATTATTGAGTTTTTTGTAATTGATTAATGAATCCACCAATATATGGTAGAGGATACTTCTTCATGATATTTATTTTTTTGTTATCATTAATCAATTCACAGCCATATTGGTCAATCTTTATTCTTTAAAAAAATAACAGTTCCCTCCAATGGTGATTACTGTAAAGACCCGTAAAAATTCAAGAGAAATTTTTTTCTAATTTTATTTGGATTTTTACAAGAACGCAGTTTCTGAAGGAACCTGATTTCGAGGCCCGGTGTGCCCGGAATCATTTTCCGAATTTTGGCTCGGGTACGTTCAGTGAACAAACGAGCGGGTTTTTCTAAATTTTGAACCGGTGCTTGGAATCGAATTCCAAGGGCACTGATGAAATCGCAGCGCCAGTATTTGCTTAGAAATTCCTTTTTTCGGAGTTGCATTTTCTCGGGTGTGGTTTTTAATTTTTGGGGGTTAAGTGAAGAAAAATAAAATAAAGTGGTGCGAAAAACTTTATTTTATTTCACTTAAAGCCACTTGAAAGCCACTTAAAGCTGCTTAAGCTGAGTTAAAGGGGATATGGTATAATTCAAAATATCCTACTCTCTATGTAGGATATTTGTGAGGTGGGGCCAGCATGAGCCCCACCGTTTCTTTTCCGCTAAGTAACGCACCCGTGAAAACCCCTATTAATTGAAAGTCAACTGGGGCGTTTCTTAAACTATTAAACGCTTCTATTAATTGGGTGGTTTATTCGTTGAAATTAATTCTATGAATTAATTTGTTCATTTCTTAACCTGTTTTCAAACCGTTGGCATGTTAATAAAATAAGACCAACACTTTTTTCTTCTTGAGGATTACTCGTTGAGAGTATTTGGTGAAGACTCCAAGGCTTGAGATCTTCATCCTCCTTCGCCTAGAACGCGAAGAACGTGAAGAAAACGAAGAATGCGAAGAACGTGAAGACCGACCGACCCCGAAGATCGATGCGGCGCCGACGCTTCTTCCGCGACGTTCTTCCCCCGCGACAAATCTTCGATCAACTGCTTGAGGTAGGAGATTTAAATCTTTTAAATTCCTTTGTGGTTTTTATCCTCAGTATGGATTTAATTGTTATAATTAAATCTGTGTGTTTCTTTAACCCTTGGATATCGTCGACGCAACACCCTTCCGCAACGACGCGACACCCTCCCACGACGACGCGACGCCTTTCCACAACGCGACGATCACCTTCTCCCGCGACGGTCAATTCCGCGAAGAACGCATGCTCGACGACTGCGGCATGGTAGGGATTTTATTTGAAGATAATATTTTGTTCCCATGGTTATTCATCTAAAACAAAGATCAAGTTCAATTTTAATTTATTTAAAATTGTGCCTTGTTGTTTTTCATTTGTTGAATATTTTTATTTCCCGTTTTTTATCACCTAACGCGGAGGGTGCGGGCCAAACACACATGCCCCGATAACCCTCCGCAGTTTTTCGTTGGTGTGCGGAACGGAGGATGAAGGAAAACGGGGCCGCAAGGGCGATTTTAGGGCCTTGCAGTGAAGATCGGCTCCCAGGAGGACCACTGGTGAAGACCGCACATAAAACAGACAACTGGTGCGCGTTCGGTGGTCCACGGAATCTCACGCCAGCGTGCCACGCCGTCGCGGCGGCGCCGGCGGCCGGAGGTGGCGGCCGGCAACGGCCGGGTGCAGGGCGGCGGTGGTGCCTGGCGTGCCGCCGGCAAAACCCACCGCGGATGAAGCCACGACAGCGAGGCGGTTCTGCGGCTGCGCGGAACCAGGAAACACGGGACGCGGCTTTTCCGCGTCTACTGACCAAGCACGGCCCCACGTGGGGCCGCAGTTCCTCTTCCCGCGGGGGCTGCACACCCCGCGGCTCCCCTTGCTCGGCCGCTCGGCCGAGCCAAGCCGAGCCGACCCACCGGGCCGGGTCACGCCCAGGCCGGGCCGGGCCGCCCTGGACGGGCCGGGTCGGACCCGGGTTGGGTCGACCCGGTTCAGGCAGACCCAGGGGGGTTGGGCTGGGTCGGTCCGGGCCCAGACCCCCAGTTTCCGGACCTTTTCGGCCTTTTGCTCATAACATGAGCTACGGGCCTCCAAACGACGTGCTGTCAGCGGCGATGCGATCCTTGGATCGAGACCGTCGTTTTGGTATATCACACTCAAGGTTTAGGAATACTTTGGGTTCGGCCGGGTTGGTTCGTACAGGAAACCAACCGGGCCCTCAGAGCGGAAACGCTCATATCTTGAGCTTCGGACGTCCGATTGACGTGTCGTTGACTTTGATGGATTCCTCTAAGTGAGACACATCTTTTGTATTACTCTGCTCAAGTTTTGGATGGTGTCGGAGTGCGGTCGGGTTGGTTCACTCATGAAACCAACCGGGCCCCTCGAACGAAAAAGCCAATAACTCACAGACCGGGCATCCGATTGACGCGCCGTCTATCCCGTTGAATTCCTCTTGATGAGATGGAACTTTTGGCATACTTCGCCTGAGTTTTGGATGCCGTTGAATATTGGGTGGGTTGGATTGCACCCGAAATCCAATGGGGCCCTTGGAACGGAAAAGTTGTTATCTTTCAAACCGGACGTCCGTTTGACAAACCGTCAATGACATTAGTGATCACGTTGAGAAATGGTCCCTATGAGTATACCCTATGAGAGTTCGGGGTATAGTTGAGATACAGCCGGTTTTGGTTCACACACAAAACCAACCGGGCCCCAGGGACGAAAAGGCTAGTAACTCACAGACCCGGTGTCCGATAGACGTGTCGTCTGTTGCGTTGAGACCCTTATGACGAGGCGGTCCTTTGAGATACTTCTTCGTGGAACCATGTGATACTTGTAGTATCATCCAGAATCTCATGGAGCAGACCCTCCCAGAGACGAGCATGCAGAATTCGGAGACCGTGTAGCTGGCTGAGACCTGACGTCTGCTTGACCGATCGACTCGGTCTGTTTCAGATAGCCCAGTGGGGAGCGCTTGGTTGTAGTGGCAGACCCACGGCGGAGGAGCACCTGGTTGTAGCGGCAGACCCGTGGTACTCAATAGAAGGAGTACCTCTGGAGGCTATGAGGGGGAGCACTTGGTTGTAGCGGCAGACCCACGGCGGAGGAGCGCTTGGTTGTAGTGGCAGACCTGTGGTACTCAATAGAAGGAGTACCTCTTGAGGTTATGATGTGGAGCGCTTGGTTGTAGCGGCAGACCCATGGTGGGAAGCGCTTGGTTGTAGTAGAAGTCCCACAGTACTCAACAGTAGGAGTACCTCAGCAGTCTTAGGTTAGTGAGCAGTACCTCGGAGTCATGACAGGACCACTGTACACTCCAGAGACGGGGCTCTTCAGCAGTTACGGTTTTGATAATGAATATCCTGGTTTGAGCTGAGTCTATGAACTTTTTTTTCCTCATGATTGATATGGGTTACTTGATAACTTAGTTATATGTTTGGGCATATACCTAGGTAGTGGTTATCCGTTGATTTCATAACCCTTGTGTTTCCTCATGATTGAGATAGGTTACTTGATAACTTAGGTATATGAATGGGCATATACCTAAGTAGAGGTTATCTATTGAGATCTTCTTTGTGGTTATACTTGTTGGTTTTAGTGAGACCTTGTGGGTCTCGGGGTCCCTACTGAGTATCGTTATACTCACCCCTGCACGGGCTTTGCCCATACCACGTTGTGTTGGTTGCAGACGATGGCAGTGTTGATGGAGGCCGAGTGTTCGAGGACTGGACGGTACCCGGAGGTGGACTACACGATGAGTCAGTACCCGGTGGTGGACTACACGATGAGTCAGTATCCATAGGTGGACTTCGCGATGAGATGACACACGTATGAGGTTGACGCGCGAGAGCATTGTGGAGGCTATCTGTACCTACCCTTCAGGTAGGATCCGTGGTGGAAGATCCAGGAGTTGTGTCATCTGTACCTACCCTTCATGTAGGATCCAAGGAGGATGACCCAGGAGTCACTTCCGTCCTTCCAGCTGTTGTCTTTTCTGTTGTACTTATTCAGTTGTAGTTGTACTTTCTTTTGGGTTTGTATTCTGGCCCATTTACCTTTCAGCACTTCTCTTTGTACTTAGTATTTTATTTCCGCTTGTACTCTGTGGTTTTTTGTTTACTTTTTTAAAGGAAATGCCTTCCCAGTTATCTAGATTTACGCCTTTGGTGCTAGTCTCCAGCCCCTGGCCTATGGAAGGCGGGCTTGGGGTAGTCACGGCATGGGCCCCGAGGACGGGTCGTGACAGATTGGTATCAGAGGATTTCGGTTCTACAGCAGAACTTGGGACTCTGATCTTTTTTTCCCTTTTTGTGAAGCAATAGTGTTAAGAGTACTGAGTGTGGTTTCCAGTTCAGGGAGTCTAGTGTTGGTGCAGGTGGCTGACGTATCAATACACCAGGACCCTGACAACCGATTTCTGACTCTGTGCACAAAAACACTGATTGTGTGTGTGTTTCCAGAAGTTTTTAAATGTCAGCTCAAACCAGGTCAGCTCACCAGGTATAATCGTTTGACCGTGTCACGTTGCTTCTTTCAGGATGCCTTTTCTCGGACGACCAACTACAGCCCAGAGGGATGTGCGTACTGACAGCCTGCCAAGCGACGAGGCTTCGGTACAGGGCCCTCTTGCAGTTGAGGTACCATCGGTACTATCATACGTTGGGCCACTAATGCCACCAACCCCAGCAGTAGGTGACGCACACCACTTGAACGCGCTTCACGAGTTCCAGCGCAAGAGTCCACCCATGTTCCGGGGAGATACGGACCCGCAGGCAGCTGAGGATTGGCTGGAGGCTGTGGTGAGAGTCTTCAGGCTAGTGGGGACGCCGACAGACTTCATGTTGATCTTTGCTGAAAGCCTTCTTCAGGCAGCAGCAGGCAGGTGGTGGAGCCACTTGTTCTAGTTTTGCGACAGGATGGCCTTCACATGGGAAGACTTCGAGACCTTCTTCAGGGTGGATTTTGTGCCAGTAGCTCTACACCCCGAGCGTGTACAGGAGCTTCTGCCTTTGCCGTAGGGTTTTCGATTAGTAGCCGAGTCATCTGTGTGAAGTAGACAGATGATGCAGAGGTCCAAGAGGACCAGATCCATCCGTACGAGGAGCAGAAACTATTATGAATGCGGCGGAAAGGGTCACCTGGCACATGACTATCCGACTCCTCGTACAGTTGATCCGCAGGATTTGGAGGATCCACCGAGGCAGAAGCAGCGGCGGGTGCTTGAGCAACATCCGAGCAGTGGACAAGGTAGTAGAGCTCTGGGAGCAGGTGGACAGGAGAGGAACTATTGGATACGTCCTTTGTACTTTTAGTTCCATGTTGCTGTTGTATTCATGTCTTTGTACTATGAGCTGCAATAATAAAAAGACACTTATCTTTGTTTTCTTTCCTGTCCTTTGTTTGGTTGTTACTGAGTGGTTCCGGTTAAGACTGTTGACTTGACCCTCACTTTCGAGATTTATACTGGAGGAGACCCAGTGACCTCACACTGATGCCGACAGTGTGACTCGACCCTTGGAGGCGAGAGTGACAGTTGGATCTCTTAGTAGTTACGTCGAGGCCTTACGATGTCATCCATGGCTTGAATGCATCATTCATGTCAGGATTGACTGTATTAGGCAATGGGAATTGTTCATCCAGGGAATGAGACCAAGTTTCTCCTTTCGAAAAGGGATAACTTTTAGCAGCTCTTCCAGATCATAGGCAAAGAAGGTGAAGATCATCCAGGAGCGGATGAAGACGGCAGAGTGCAGTATGAAACAGGAAACTGGTGCCAGTCTTAGAGACTCGGGTGTGTTAAATGTTTCAAGAAATGGAAGCTTTAAGGAGAGATGAGTCTGCGAAGTAGCAGACGTGGAGGCAGAGCTAGGGGAGCAGCATGAGGTGGTGTACGTTTTAACATGCTACAACCACCCGCCTTATTTTTCCCCGCCAAGCTCAGGGAGCTGGAGGGCGGTGGAAGAGTGCGGCTGCATGCGGTCAAGGAGTGTGACCCAATGGCTCCAAAAATGATTCAAGGGATAGACTGTGTCCACTACTTGCTGGTGTAGTAACAAATGTTGATATTAATAATTCCTTCCTTCCACAAATCTTTTCCCAGACCTAGAGTTTCCGGTAAGCCGTAGAGTTAACCCTCACGTCTGGAGATACCTTGGGAGGAGACTCGATAATCAAACTTACGCTGACGGTGTGGTCAGACCCTCGAGGCGAGAGTTTCGGTTGGAATCTCTTGGTGGAAGCGTCGAGGCCTTATGACGTTGGTTTGAGTATAGACTGGGCAATCACATTTCATACACAAGTTGACGGTATTAGGCAAAAAGGTTGTGGTTAAACTACGACGTCATGTTGGGTTTTCCTTGGTCAGAAAAAAGGGAACCCCAGGCCGCACATGATAACTCATGCACCGGAGGGTGAGACCTACCACTCTTGAGTTCGTCAACCTTACCCTCATGGTAGAAATCGTTTTTAGTTTCAATTCTAACAGGAATTGGAGGCCTCTTGAGTTCGAGGATGACGATCTCGCCCTTATACGGGTCTCACCTCGACGAGGTTTATGGATATGTGGCCAAGGCAGTAAGTTATCTCTGAGGTTCAGCAGACCTTCTTAGGTCCTCAGCTGGGTAGGCGGGGTGGTTTACCTCTTGACCCATCCCCATCAGTTGCACCGGGTGCACGACGACTTCCACGTATCTCAGCAGAGGAGATACATGCTCGACCCCTTTGCATATCATCGACCATGGGGAGTTGGACGATGGCAATGGGGTGACTTTCACGGAGGTTCCAGTGGGGATCGAGGATCGACAGGGGTGGATCCTACGAGAACGGTCTATTCCTCAGGTGCGCTTTCACTGGCAGTACGAGAACCTCCAGGTGAGCACATGAGAGCGGGAGACTCAGATTCGTGCTCAGTACCACTTTTGTGACCCTGGTTTGTGTTAAAGCTTTACAAAGACGTAAAGCCCTGAGGTGGGAGTAATGTAAAGACCCATAAAACTTCAAGTGAAATTTTTTTCTAATTTTCTTTGGATTTTTACAAGAACGCAGTTTCTGACGGAACCTGATTCCGAGGCCCGGTGTGCCCGGAATCATTTTCCGATGTTTGGCTCGGGTACGTTCAGTGAACGAACGAGCGGGTTTTTCTAACTTTTAAACTGTTGCTCGGAATCGAATTCTGAGAGCACCGATGAAATCGCAGCGCCGGTATTTTCTTAGAAATACCTTTTCCGGAGTTGTGTTTGCTCGGGTGTGGTTTTTAATTTTTGGGTGTTAAGTGAAAAAAATAAAATAAAGTGGTGCGACAAACACTATTTTATTTCACTTAAAGCATCTTGAAAGCCACTTAAAGCTGCTTAAGTTGAGTTAAAGCAGATATGGTACAATTCAAAATATCCCACCCTCTAGGTAGGATATTTGTGAGGTGGGGCCCGCATGAGCCCCACCATTTCTTTTCCGCTAAGTAACGCACCCGCGAAAACCCCTATTAAATGAAAGTCAACTGGGGCGTTTCTTAAACTATTGAAGACTTCTATTAATTGGGCGGTTTATTCACTGAAATTAATTCTATGAATTAATTTGTTCATTTCTTAACCTGTTTTCAAACCGTTGGAATGTTAATAAAATAAGACCAACACTTTTTTCTTCTTGAGGATTTCTCATTGATAGGATTTGGAGAAGACTCCAAGGCTTGAGATCTTCATCCTCCTTCGCGAAGAATGCGAAGAACGCGAAAAACACGAAGAACATGAAGAACGCGAAGAACACGAAGAACGCCCGATCCTAGAGATCGACGCGACGTTGACGCTTCTTCCGTGACCTTCTTCCCCCGCAACAAATCTTTGATCAACTGCTTGAGGTAGGAGATTTAAATCTTTTAAATTCCTTTGTGGTTTCTATCCTCAGCATGGATTTAATTGTTATAATTAAATCCGTGTGTTTCTTTAACCCTCTGAGATCATCGATGCGACGCCCTTCTGCAACGACGTGATGCCCTCCCGCGACGACGCGACGCCCTTCCGCGATGCGACGATCACCTTCTCTCGCGACGGTCAATTCCGCGATGAACGCACGCTCGACGACTGCGGCGAGGTAGGGATTTTATTTGAAGATAATATTTTATTCCCATAGTTGTTCATCTAAAACAAAGATCATGTTCAATTTTAATTTATTTAAAATTGTGCCTTGTTGTTTTCCATTTGTTGAATATTTTTATTTCCCATTTGCTATCACCTAACGCGGAGGGTGCGGGCCAAACAAACATGGCCCCACAACCCTCCGCAGTTTTTCGTTGGTGTGCGGAATGGCGGACAACAAAAAACGGGGCTTCAAGTGAGATTTGAGGGCCTTGCAGTGAAGGTCGGGTCCCATGAGGACCACTGGCGAAGACTGCATGTAAAACGGACCACAGGAGCGCGTCCGGTGGTCCGCGGAATCTCACGTCGGCAGCGGCCGGCCGCCAGGCGGCGGTGGCGCTTGGCGCGCCGCCGAAAAACCCCGCTATGGCTGAAGCTGCAACGGCGAGGCGGTTCCGTGGCCATGCGGAACCGGGAGACACAGGACGCGGCTTTGTCGCGTCTACTGACCAAGCGCGGCCCCACGTGGGGTCGCGGTTCCTCTTCCCGCAGGGGCTGCACACCCCGCGGCTCCCCTTGCTCGGCTGCTCGGCTGAGCCGAGCCGGGCCGGGTCGCGCCCAGGCCGGGCCGGGCTGCCCAGGACGGGCTGGTTCGGGCAACCGGGTCGGTTTCGGACCCAGGTCGGGTCGACCCGGTTCGGGCCGACCCAGGGGGGTTGGGCCGGGTCGGTCCGGGCCCAGACCCCCCATTTCCGGACCTTTTCGGTCTTTTGCTCATAACATGAGCTACAAGCCTCCAAACGATGCACCTTCAGCTTCGATGCGATCCTTGTATCGAGACGGACATTTCGGTATATCACACGGAAGGTTTCGGAATACTTTGGGTTTGGCCGGGTTGGTTCGTACACGAAACCAACCGGGCCCTCAGAGCGGAAACGCTCTTATCTTGAGCTTTGAACGTCTGATTGACGTGCCATCGACTTTGATAGATTCCTCTAAGTGAGACACGTCTTTTGGATTACTCCTCTCAAGGTTTGGATGACGTCGTAGTGCGGTCGGGTTGGTTCACTCACGAAACCAACCGGGCCCCTGGAACGAAAAGGCCAATAACTCACAGACCGGGCATCCGATTGACGCGCCGTCTGTCCCGTTGAATTCCTCTTGATGAGACGGAACTTTTGGCATACTTCGCCCGAGTTTTGGATGCCGTTGAATAGAGGGTGGGTTGGATTGCACCTGAAATCCAACCGGGCCCTTGGAACGGAAAAGCTGTTATCTTTCAAACCGAACGTCCATTTGACAAACCGTCAGCGGCGTTGGTGATCACGTTGAGAAACGGTCCCTATGAGTATACCCTATGAGAGTTCTGGGTATAATTGAGATACGGCCGGTTTTGGTTCGCACACGAAACCAACCGGGCCCCAGGGACGAAAAGGATAGTAACTCACAGACCGGGCGTCCGATTGACGCATCATCTGTTGCGTTGAGACCCCTATGACGAGGCGGTCCTTTGAGATACTTCTTTGTGGAACCTTGTGATACTTGTAGTATCGACCAGCAGCTCGTGGAGCGGACCCTACTGGAGACGATCGTGCGGAATTCGGAGACTGTGTAGCCGGCTGAGACTCGACGACTTCTTGACCGATCGACTCGGTGTGTTTCAGATAGCCCAGTGGGGAGCGCTTGGTTGTAGCGGCAGACCCACGGAGGAGGAGCGCTTGGTTGTAGCGGTAGACTCACGGTACTCAATAGAAGGAGTACCTCTGGAGGCTATGAGGGGGAGCGCTTGGTTGTAGCGGTAGACCCACGGCGGAGGAGCGCTTGGTTGTAGCGGCAGACCCGCGGTACTCAACAGAAGGAGTACCTCTTGAGTCTATGAGGGGGAGCGCTTGGTTGTAGCGGCAGACCCATGGTGGGAAGCGCTTGGTTGTAGCAGCAGGCCCACAGTAATCAATAGGAGGAGTACCTCAGCAGTCTTAGGTTAGTGAGCAGTACCTCGAAGTCGTGACAGGACCACTATACACTCCAGAGACGGGGCTCTTCAGCAGTTACAGTTTTGATAATGAAAATCCTGGTTTGAGATGAGTCTATGACCTTTGTGTTTCCTCATGATTGAGATGGGTTACTTGATAACTTAGGTATATGTATGGACATATATCTGGGTAGTGGTTATCCGTTGATTTCATAACCCTTGTGTTTCCTCATGATTGAGATGGGTTACTTGATAACTTAGGTATATGAATGGGCATATACCTAAGTAGAGTTTATCTGTTGATATCTTCTTTGTGGTTATCCTTGTTGGTTTTAGTGATACCTTGAGGGTCTCGGGGTCCCTACTGATTATCGTTATACTCACACCTGCACGGTCTATGCCCGCACCTCGTTGTGTTGGTTGCAGACGACGGCAGTGCTGATGGAGGCCGAGTGTTCGAGGACTAGACGGTACCCAGAGGTGGACTACACGACGAGTCAGTACCCGGAGGTGGACTACACGACGAGTCAGTATCCAGAGATGGACTTCGCGACGAGATGACACGTGGAGGAGGTTGACGGGTGAGAGCGTTGTGGAGGCTATCTATACCTACCCTTCAGGTAGGATCCGTGGTGGACGATCCAGGAGCTGCGCCATCTGTACCTACCCTTCAGGTAGGATCCGAGGAGGACGACCCAGGAGCTGCTTCCGTCCTTCCAGCTGTTGTCTTTTCTGTTGTACTTGTTCAGTTGTAGTTGTACTTTCTTTTGGGTTTGTATTTTGGCCCATTTACCTTTCAGCACTTCTCTTTGTACTTAGTATTTTACTTCCGCTTGTACTCTTTGGTGTTTTGATTACTTTTTTAAAGGCAATGCCTTCCCAATTATCGAGATTTATGCCTTTGGTGCTAGTCACCAGCCCCTGGCCTATGGATGGTGGGCTTGGGGTAGTCATGGCATGGGCCCCGAGGACGGGTCATGACAATTACCTAGCTATAATGAATAACATATATGGATTTTATTGTATTTTCTTCTTTAGTTATTACAACATATCCAGGGCTATTAAATATATATATATATATATATATATGTATGTATGTATGTATGTATGTATATATTGAGTGATTTGAATAGGTGTAGAAGCGAGTATAAGTTCTATCGAGAACTAAAAAGTCATGATTCGGTGGAATACAAGAAAATTATTATATAAAGACATCCAAAAAATCATATATATATTTGATTTTTAATTTATCTTTAGTCATCTAAGATAAACACTCTTTTTGAATATGAATCAAGACCCATATAATGGATGTGATTTAAATCAAATCTTTTTATTTTCTGTTAAACTTAGAGATGATTATAGGATTGTTTTGAATACCATTTGTAACTTCACTTCTATATAAATTGATGTATATTTTTCTAAATAAAGAAAATTAATTACTAGTATAACATCAAACTAAAATTAACAGAGAATAAAAATAATTATAAGAAGCACATTCCCATTAATTCAATAGTATATAAATCATATAATTGAAATGTGATCATTGTATCATAGGTCGATTTTATAGCTAACTAAACATCTACTAATTGAGATGGTATAGTGATAAACTTATACAATTATTTATATATAAAATTGGGTGGATAAATAATAAAATAAGATATTAGTAGTTATATAGTGGATTGTAAGTGTACCTTTTAACACATTTTTATTTTACCCCTCATTAGAAATAATTAGTGAATGAGATATCCATTTATCACATAGATTAAGAGGTTTTTTATGTTGATCATCATCATTAACAAGTAAATTAATGAATTAGATGGATTAATTACCATAAAACATAAATTTAGAACCCTATATTGTGTGTGGTTCATTATGTGATTCTTTCAATCTATTCACATCATTATTTAACATATTCCCACCACATCAGCATTAGATTTTCTGATGGCCTACCTTTTCACGCATGAACCAATTTCTAGTTCCCATAATTAAATTTTCTCCATGTTCCCAACCACACATTGACCAAAATTTTAATCCATTCTTCTTCATGCAATGGTTATTATAATTTCTTTTAATGAAAATTTTCATTTCTTATTTCAAATTTAATATTTATGGGTAACCCCAATCTCTATGTCCACATTTATTTGACATCAAATTATTTCTTTAGTTCCACTAATGTCCCTTATGGACAATGAAATTTAATTAATTTGTTTTATTCCATTAAATTATCGATCAACCATAATTTTAAGATGGTTGATAATTCTAGAAACATACCTTTCATGTATTGTAAAATTTTCCTCATGGGTACTATATTATTAGTTATGATTCTATAAAATATCAATGAATTCCTTATCCTTAATTCCAATATTACAAGTAATGTACTTATTGAAAAATAATAACCTAAACACATCCAACAACATGGAGTAATTTTCATCATCATTACTTATTTTAAGGATAATATTCTAATGTTGATTTACTTCACTATCTAAATGATAAACTACCTGAATAAATTTATCAATTTCTAAACACTTGAGAATGGAAAATATATTTTCAATGGTACTGATCCTTTTCTCTATAACTTTTTAATCAATAGACCCACTAAAATAAAGTATGTGTTTCTTTAGGAAGGAAAAAATTTCTATTTATTTCTTATTTTGAATATAAGTGTGATTCATATATGGAGAATATTTTTTGGGCATAACATCAAGATTTTTCATTTTATCTCCCTTAAAATTTGGTTTCCTTTAATGAAAATCACTTCATTTTCAAAATCATTCAGTATTAGTATAATTCCTTCAGGTTCTATTATTTGACTAAAACAATAGAGAGATTTGTGGGTAAAAATTATCATTGTGGAAAATAACATAATCAAGAAAAATATTTTATAACTTGTTGAAATCATGAAATATTCTTCTATGAAGCCAAAGTTTTAACCTAGTTTATTCATAAAAGTTTCCAAATGATTATGATTTTGTCTTATAACTATATATATCCCCATGGTTCTCACTTAAGTTTTCATATAATATATTCTAAAGACTAATAAAACCATCCTCAGATTCCAACTATAGAAACTCATACTTTTCAAAAAAACCACATCTTAGTATATGAATATTCTTTACATTACATAAATATTCATACAAAAACCATATATAGTCTGGTTCTATTGGAAACATGAAAGCATTGAAAACATGTTTATAAATTATCTATATCATCTGCCATAAATTTCTTCATAAATATCATGTTTCTTTGAAAACCACGACATATTACCATTATTTGTATCCTAATAAAATAGGACATAAGAAATGTTGAACATAGATTTTTATTAAGGTTAAAAAAGGGAGATATCATTGATAACATGAGCCTATAATGAAATTAAGGGTATGATAACTTCATAATAACAATTATAAATCATACACTAAATATTATAAATAATAATCTTGAGTCATAGAATAAATATTGGTAATTTATGAAACATAAATTTTAAAGGAATAAAATATCAAAAGCTAAATAAGTGTAACATTTCCATATGAAATTGAATAATAGAATAAACATAAGTATAGGAAATCAATTAATTATTAGTCAAGGATCATTTCCATAAATATTATAGTATATTAGGTTCACTCCCCAAAGTATTATAGTTGCCAATGTTCACTAACAAGTCTATCATAGTGGAAAAAGTCACATAGTGAAAATATTTAAATCCCCATTCTAGTCTGGTTTTTCTCATGAGATATAAATCATTATCTAATTCACTAATGGTAGGTATAGGTCCCACCACAAAAAATTATAATCATATATATTTGTTTTATAAAATCATAAAACAATTATCATATCATAACACATAGAAATAAATGGGTTTCATAAATATTTCATCATTTCGTAACCTATAGAAAAGAAACTTGTTTCATTAACATCTTATAATCATATTCATAATACCTAAAGATAATGGATAATGATGGTATAATTGGATTATAGAACCAGTAATTCGTAATTAAAATCAGGGTTTGTGGTTGTTGGTGAATATAAATACCAATAAATTATTTTAAAAACATTGTTGGAAAAACCCCCCATTCCACCTTAAAAATAATTTTTGAAAATAAAAAAAAACTTTTCATAATTTGATAAAAGAAATATTTTAAAAATAATTTGGAAATATAAAATTAATTTAATCCTTTTATCGGTCACGGATATTGAAAATCTAATTCATGATGTTTATGTTTTGAGAAAAAAAATATTTACACATTCTTAAAGAACATCTAAAAGTACCAAATTCATAAAACAAAAATAAGATTAATTTTTCAGAATTAAAAAAACATAAACACAAGTGAAAATTACTTTAAAATACTAGTATAATAGTAAAAAAATCTCAAAAATATTTTTATAAAACATGGATATAGAAGATAAAGGTTTTTTAAATCGATATTAATTAACAATGTTTTCTTGTGGAATCTTATATACATTAAGACAATAAACTATAGGGAAAACATGTATTAAAAATAAATAACTAGAGGATATTAAATTTAATTATACTCAAGATAGATATATAAAAATATTTCATAATTAAAAATAATATTATAAACAATCTTGATAAACAGTGATATTGTATCCTAAATCCCTTAACTAGAGTTCCCCTTATATTAAATGATATATAACCTCAGGTATAATATATTTAACATTATTATAAATCAATAAATAATTCATACACATTCTAATAATATCATTTATGATCCCTTGATGGTATTTATCACCCCTTTTATCAATAATTCCATAAAATCATCATTTTCTAGTTGTTAACTATTACGTTTATCATGATTATTTCAGTTTGGTAGAACAAATACATGTACAATGATCATTATAAAACAACATTAATGATTTTATTCATAAAATACAAAATATATATATTATATATATAGAGAGAGAATTTTTTCCATACAATATATGTCACGACCCGTCCTCAGGGCCCGTGTTGTGACTACCCCAAGATCTCCTTCCATAGGCCAGGGGCTGGCAACTAGCACCAAAGGTGTAATCCCGATAAAAGGGAAGGCATTGCCTTTAACCTGTAACACACACACTGTCTGAACACAAGTAGAAGAGGAAACAACTAAAAATAAACACTATGTAAGAACGAATACAAAAGTAAGTGCTGAAAGGAAAGGGGCCGAAAATACAAGCCCAATAGTAATGTACAACTGTAGAAAAATAAACAGCAACTACTGAGTCATCTTCTGGGAATCCCACCAGAAGGGTGGGTACAGATGGCCTCATCAGCTCCTTAGGCCCGTTCATCCACTCCGTGTACATCTTTCCATGTGGTCCACCTCTGGGTACCGTCCATCTCCACAATGCTCTACCTAGATCAGTGATGTTCTTCGTCTGAAACCAACACAATGAAGTGTAGGAATTTCCCATGTAGAGGTGAGTATAATGATACTCAGTAAGGACCCCGAGACCCCTGAAAGTCTCCCAGAATCCATGAAGGATAAACCACAAAAGGAAAAATACAATCCAGAAGAATCAAATAAAAGGCCGAAGTCAATCCAAATCATTAAACAAGAACGAGTTATAATCTTATTCATTTAAAATTATACAAATCCACCTACCTTGACTTAAGGTATGTTTCATGTCGACAATCTGCGGAAGATTGTGTCATAGAAGTCGGGCTTCATGGAAGACGGACGTCGATTTCATTGACATCAGGGTGCATCTGAAGAGGAAGCATCATTGGAGAAGTTCTTCGCATTCTTCTTCGGAGATATTCTTCGTTGGGGATGGTGATATCCTTCAAATACTCTCAAGTTCCACCCCAAACGAGATTATTCCAACCCCAAGTAAAATAAGGCTCCCTAATATTATAACATTTCCAAGCATTTCAAATTAATTAAAATTGAATTGTTGACACCACAAATTTATTAATAAAGGTATTAATTAATCTTTTGTTGGCAACATTATTAGGGGAAGGTGGAAGGTTTTACACTCATCAATGGGGGTTCCAAGGGGGAGTTTAAGAGTAGATGTTCATGTGGTACCCACACACATTATCCTACAATGGGAGGTTATGTGGAGGTGGGCCCTACCACCAACCTCCCTTTAGAGATGATAACCACCAAATATATAATAAAATTGTGTAACACAACAATTTTATTTAATTTGTTACGAATCCCCAAATGATAACATCTTCTCTCAACCAAACACAACTGCGGTAAAGGTCTCCTTAAGCGAATATCGAAGTTTCAAGTTCAGTGGTGTCCTCAGATTTTAATTTCAAGCACCGATAAAAAGATAGAAAAACCCACACGTACATTTACTGAACGTACCTGAACAAAACTTCAAAAATTGATTTTGGGCACACCGGGCCTTGGAATTAGGTGCCGTCAAAAACTGTGGACTCGTAAAATTCCAAATAATTTAAGAAAAAAAATTCCATGCAATTTTAATGTCTTTAAATTACCCCCACCTCAGGTCTTTACATCCCCATAAAGTTAGAACTCACACTAGGAAAATAAATGGGGTTACTGAGCATGCATCTGAGCCTCCAGCTCCCATGTGCTCTCCTGGGGGTTCATGTGCTGCTAGAAAATGTGCACCAAAGGAATCGAACGACCTTGTAGGACCTGAACTTTTAGATCCTCGATCTCCACTAGGACCTCTGTGAATGTCTCCCCATCATCAATGTCTAGCTCCCCAAGGTCGATGATGTGGGTTGGGTCATGGACGTATATCCTCAGCTGAGATACATAGAAAGCGTTGTGCACCCGGTGCAACTATGGTGGAAGGGTAGAAGGTAATCCACCTCTCCTACTCTGCTGAGGACCTGGAATGGCCCAATTAAATGCGGAAATAACTTACCGCCCCTACCAAATCTCTATAAACCTCGTTGAAGTGAGACCCGTAGGAAGATGTGGTCACCATCCTCAAACTCCAATGGTCTTAGCCTCCTATCAGCATTGTACTTCTGTCTGATCTGTGCAGTCTTCATCCGCTCCAAGATTATCTGCACCTTCTTCGTCATATCCTACACTATCTCTTGCCCTATAAGTGTTGACTCCCTTGGGTCAGTCCAGAACAGAGGTGATCTGCAATTTCGACCGTACAAAGCCTCGTAAGGTGCCATCCCAATGGTGGAGTGGAAGCTGTTGTTGTATGAATACTCCACCAATGGTAAGTGATCCTCCCAGCTACAACCAAAGTCGAGGACACATGCACAGAGCATATCCTCAAGAGTATAAATGTTCCTCTTTGTCTGGCCATCTTTCTGAGGATGGAAGGCGGTGCTCAAGAAAAGTTGTGTCCCGAAATCCTCCTATAACCCCTTCCATAACCAGGAAGTGAAACGAGCATCCTGATCAGAGAAGATCGTTTATGGAACACCATTAAGTCATACGATCTCTTTTATGTAGTGGCATCCCAAGATCTCTACTGAGCCCTACTCTCTGATCGGTAGGAAGTGGGCCGACTTGGTGAGTCGGTTGATGATCACCAAGATAGAGTTGTGTTTTCTGGATGTACGTGGATGTCCTGTCACAAAATCCATAGATATACCATTCCACTTCCACTCTGGGTCAACTAAGGGATGTACCAAGCCTACTGGTACCTGGTTCTCTACCTTCACCTTTTAAAAAATGAGGTACCAAGAGAAAAACTCTTCTACTATTTTCTTCATAACTAGCCACAAATGTTGTCATTTGAGTTCCTGGAACAACTTTGCCACTCCAGGATGTACCTATAGAGGGGAAGTGTGGAAATCCCTCAACACCTCCTTCTATAGTGCAACTGGTACCATGGTATGCCCTCGGAAAAGGATGATGTGCTCCCCACCTTAAGAAAACCCATCAGGTTCCTTCCTTGATGATATATGAGCACGTCGTGTCTCGTAGTCAACATGTCCACGTTGTACCTCCCTGAATCACAGAAGGAGTGGAGGAGTGATTGTGGGAGACTACAGAAAGGCTCCTCCATCTCTATCCACAAAGGATATCAGCAATGTGGCCAGTAGCTCCGTCGCCTTTCCTTGCAGCTTGATGCCAGATCTCCTGCTGAGGGCATCTTCTATAACATTCCCCTTCCCAAGAATATAGAATATCTCGAAGTCATAGTCCTAGAGGAACTCGATTCATCACCGCTGTCTCAGGTTCAGTTCCTTCTGCGAGAAGATGTATTTGAGACTATGGTGGTCAGAGTAGACTGTAAAACGCTCACCCATAAGATAGTGCGTCCACATATTCAAGGAGAAGACCACTGCTGCTAACTCCAGGTCATGGCTAACGTAGTTCTACTAATGATGTCTCAACTGCTATGAACCATAGGCGATCACTAATCGCTCCAGCATCAGGACACACCGGAGTCATGTCCCTGATGCATCACAGTAAACTACATACCCAACACCCTCCTCCAGTAGCCTCAAGATGGGTGCAATGGTCAATCTCTGCCTCATCTCCTGAAAGCTATACTGGAATCTCTTTGGCCACACGATGTGTTTCCCCTTCTTCGTCAATGTTGAAAAAATTGCGTCAACTTTGGAGAAGTCTAGCACAAATCTCTGATAGTATCCAGCCAGACCTAGAAAACTCCCAAAATATATCACACTCCTCGGTCACTCCCAAGCAAGTACTACCTCGATCTTCGCTGGATCCACATCTACCCCAGCCTCTGCGATGATGTTTCCCAAGAAGTGAACCTCTCAAATCCAGAACTGGCACTTCAATAGCTTACCATAAAGATGGTGCTCTCAGAGTGTGTCTCGTACTACTCACAAATGGTAGGCGTACTCCTCCTTAGTAGTCGAGTAAATCAGTATGTTGTTGATGAATACTACAACAAATTGATCGAGGTATGGGTGGAAGATCTTGTTCATGATACTCATGAACATTTCTAGAGTGTTGGTTACACATAAGGGAATAACTAAGAACTATTAGTGGCCATACCGACACCTGAAGTCCATCTTCTGCACATCCTCGTCTCGAACTCTGAGCTGGTGATAGCCTGACCTGAGGTCTTTCTTCGAGAACCATCATGCTCCCTTGAGATGATCAAAGAGTTCATCAATCCTTGGGAGTGGGTACTTGTTCTTCATAGTCACTTCATTCAGGCGATGGTTGTCTTCACACAGTTGCAAGTTCCCATCCTCCTTCTTGGTGAACAAAATCAGAGATGCCCTAGGTGAAACACTGGGTCAAATAAATCCCTTTCCCTGTAAGTCCTCTAGCTGTACCCACAACACACGAAGCTCTGTGGGACCCATCCGATATGCTGGAGTAGATATCAGTGATGTCCCGGGGTACAGATTAATTTAAAAGTCTACCTCTCTGCGAGGAGGTAATCCTAGAACATCATCAGTAAAAACATCCACGTACTGATCCACCACAACAGGAAAACTCAGACTCCACACATCAAGTGCTCCAAGGATGAGACTAGCCAACTGATGTATGATTGGATGCCCCCTCCTATGTGTAATTCCATCCAACCCTGCAAAGGCTCCCTTCTCACCGGTTAAGGTAAACCTAGTCCCATCTGTACGGATACAACATACATTGCGCATAATACAGTCAATCTGAGCATGAACTGTGGATAACCAGTCCATACCCAAGATGACGTTGTAAGGCATTGATGCCACTATAAGAAGATCCCAGTCAAATATCTCGCCTCCTAGAGTAAGCTCACACTTCCAAAACCAGTGTGTAATCATCGAGCCAACAGATATATCGGAATCTCTATGCTCTGAACAAGGTCAGTGGCAAAAAAATATTGACTTGCACCTGTGTCTATAAGTACTGTAGCAATGGTGGAGTAGACATAGATTGTAACACCCCAGGTAAATAAAGAGTATGACATTTTCATATTTATCTATATTTGTGAATAAAATATTAATATTACTTTAAAGGGTACGCTATGCATGATGGTGTACCCAATACACAACAATGAGTTTCTTGGGAATCTTGCATTGCACTCTAATAATAAAATAATATTATTTTAAATGGTAGTTAAAGCCTAGCCGTTGTAATGGCGGGAATGAACAGAACTAACTAAAAAATTCTTATATATGTTTGTCAAATATTTTTACTCTTTACAAAAAATCTTATAGGATTAAAAATGCGAATGAATCCAATTTTAAACGTAAACATTCCAATATTCTTTAAAAGGTCGATTAACCACCTTTTAATGGTGAACCTCTTTTAAATCCACTTTTTGAAAATTTTATAAGCTCTATTTTTCAAAATAAATATATTATTTATGACTGGGACATTGAAATTTACCTTGGGTTAATTTTTGGTATTTCTCTGACAATGTTCATTTTTCAATTAATAGTGAAAAATACTGTATTTTACATCAAAACTGCTTTTTCATATAATTTAATTATGTGGTTATATTATATTTTAAATTTTTTTTAAAGTATAATTAGAATATATTTTTACCATTTAATTCAATTATGGTAATTGGGATTAATTTCACTTTGGAATTAGGCATAAACAAGTGCCAAATATTTTATAAATATTGTTTCTAAAAAACCCGCTATTTGTTTTGACAACGGGAAGTTTTTTTAAATTAATTATTGCAATTTATGTGTTTGGAATTTGGTAAAATGGATTACATATTTGGAATCAGAAGGTACAAATTATGTAATTAAGACTCTTTTGTTTTTGGACATTATGAATAGTAACGACGGTAATTATCTTTAATTATCTTGATTAATGAGTAATCGGGTAGTTAAAGATAATAAGATAATATCATAATAATAAAAAATGAGCACAAAATATGTCCTAAGGCTACTGGTTGTCTCATGGCCGACCATGGGATTCCTTGTGCCATACTTGGGGGCCCCATGGAATCACTTTTGTGAGAAAGTGACTTTTTATCTTTTAATTTTTAAAGAATGTTAAATGTATCAAAGAATGTATCACCTAAGTAAAATATTTTTAATTTTGACTAAATAAATGATCGTTTGGACTATAAATATTAATTGGAATGATAAAATGATATCCTACATCATAGTATTTTTTTAATAATTTTTAGACATTAAATAAATTAAATTATTTATGACATCATGATGATGCAGTGATGACCTCATTATTTAACGATTTAAATAAAATGGAACGATAATGTAAACTCTAAGACCTACACATGTCCAAAACCTATTGGATGGGTGGATTTCGAACCCTTATCACCTTATCCTCGAAAAAAATTAATGTGGGACCATTAAAATCCGAAACTAATTTGAAAATAAAGTTACATATTATACCTTTCCAAGAGTGCCCCTCCTCTCCTCTTATAAAAGGCCCCCACCCCTACCTCCTTACCCACACTTACAAAGCCTTTGTCTCGGCCAACCCCTAGCCATTTGGTCTCTCCACATCCCTATATAACTCTTTGAAGCATCACATTGGGCAGAAGTCTTCCCAAGGAATCCTTTGAGCTCAAACCAAAGGGAGTTACCCGATTTTAAGGTAATGTCTTCACTTGAGTCCTTTTGTTTTATTTTGCTTCTCCAACCCCCTAAACTCTTTTTATTCATTTATTTTGTAAGAACTCCAGTATCTTAAATATACTAGGATGTTGTTATAAGAAGTATTCGAGCAACATTTACACACACCTTCGTCTAATGGTTAAAGAACATACTGTTTCTGTGGTTGGCGATTTTCTACCTCACAAAACGATGATTGTTCAATATTCTTTTAACACCTTTAAAGGTGGCCATTTTGATGTCACTGTATTTTATATATGATATATATGGTATTTATGTTTACTATATTCTTCTGTATTTTATATTTAAACCATACCTTTATTCTTTTCATTTTGTTTAAATGCGATAATTTCATATGAGGAAGTGCGGACTACCGCCCCCTCAAGTGATGTGACTCGTACATGCAATACATGGAATGTATAAAGAATGAAATTAATGAACATATGTGACCTATATAACATATATATTATACTGGATTATAATATATATATATCATTTATTTTTAATTCCATTAATATGAAAAAATAAAAAAAATGAAAGTAGTGTTCATGCGTACATACGGCCTACCGTCTCCATGAACGGTGCTTTTCATTTTTATCTCCAAATGATATGGAATAGTATAAAATGAATATTTACTGGATATATATGATATATATGATATATAAAACATGATTATATCTCTGGATATAATGGATACATGAACAACATGTAATTATAAAGAGCATATTTTGACTTAATTACCAATGATCGTTTAAACGACCGTTATTAACTAAAATAATTACATAGTGTTCATGAAATGGTAATAAGTGATATAAAAGGTATAATGAACTTGAAAAAGGTTCTTAAGGAAGTATAAATTAACTCAATTTTATTATTCAGGAGATTAAATAACGATCGAGTCATGTCGGACCCGAGGTAAGGGATCCTACCTCTCTCTTTCTTTGCAAGTACTCTCTTTTATGTCATTTATTTTATGCTCCATGTTCGTATGTTGGAGTATGTTCTTTTATGTTCCTATTTCTGTAATTTCTTATGTTATGAGAGACCCTATTTGATCTCATCAATCCATTTTTGGATGTTTTATGTGGTGTTGTTAGGCTGCTGAGTTTTCGTAAGGAATTTTTCATCTCACTTTTATTCCAGTGAGATTTATGCAACATTTGCCACAATTTCCTTTGAGTGGTGTATGTACTTCCCATTATTATACACTTTGTGTAGTATAATTTAATTTATGGGTATTCACAACTTCATTTTATGACCCTTCTTTTTTGGGGTGTACGTTTTGAAAGTTGCCCAAATCGGTAGGGGAACCTTTCACCCTCCTCTTTTTAAAAGACATCTCTTGTTATGTATTTTAATTCACATACTATTATGTTGGGATATGTTCTTTCATATCCTTATGGATGTAAATTTTATGTTCAAGTGATGAGATTCCCTTTTTATCTCTCATCAACTCATTTTCTTAATTTTGAAATGATGCCGTTAGGCTGTCCAATTTTACCAAAGGAACTTTTTAACCCAATTTCGATTTCTTTGGGTTCAACATGTAATTATTGAATATGTCATCATTTGAATATGTTTGAATGACCTTTTATTGTTTTACACTTAATATCCACGTATATCGGGTGTATTTATATTTGTCACAAATATTTTGAGATTGAATTATCCTTAATTTAAGGATACCTTCTTTATAAGGGAATTCATCACATTTGATATTTCTATTGAGACTTCATTGTTGTTATGCACCAATTCACTCTTATATGGTGTATATACTGTCCTTTGGAATATTATATCATGAATCCATTTATTCACATAATATTATAAAGTTCTGACTAAATTTTATTCCTCAATTATTGTATTCAAGCGTCTCTAATTTTGGTAGAAACCCTTTAACCAAAATATCGCTTTAAATGATTTAATTATTTGTTCTTATTAATATCCATGTTTTCAAAATGGTTTTAAGGATGTATTTATATGGATATTAATGGTGTAAAATTTTAAAAGCTTCAAGGTGGTATGGGACACTTTGATTCAAAAATCTCTTTATTAAAAGTTTTAAATGGTTTTGGAAATGGTTTATTTTTGAATGGATTAACTATTTAAATATACTAAAATGTTATATTGTGATTGAAATGTGGAAATTTTATGCTTCCTTTACGCATGTTTTATGTGATACGTTTATGTTATGGTTCTTGGTCATTGTTATGAAAACGGGTGGTTCTGTGATAAACTAAGGGCGGGTGAGCTCGATATAGCTCTCCAATGCATTTGGTAACGCGAAGGAGTGAAACATTAAGGTTTATTCGAAGAGATTTAGGGAATATACTGTGTTGGGTATTCCAAACGTAACCAAGAGGGTTACTCCCTACGTAATAATGTTATGAATGCCTCAAGTTACCTTTTATGTCTTATGATTTCTATGTTTTATTCATGATTTGGTGAGGTATGTTAAAGTGCCTATGTTTTATGTGTAAAGTATGATTTCATTCTTATGTATATATGAACTCATGCTTCCGTTCCATTTTTTTTATAACCCTTACTGAGCTTTTTATTCTCATCCCAAGTTTTTTTGAAATGTTTTTCACAGGTCAAGGGAAAGGTACATGAAATGATGATAGTTTCAAGGAAGTGTCAAAAAAGAATCCATGTTTTATTCTAAATATTTTTCCTTTGAGGGGAAAACTGAATACTATCTTTTATGTAACCACTTTGTTTAAATGTGGAATGTAATGAATGTTTTATGATCTAACTCTCTAAAACTCTATACCTGAAAATATCCCCAATGTGTATTCCTGTAATAACTCAATATTAAGTAAGGTTTAAGGCTGGGGCCTTATATTTGGTATCAAAGGTCGGTTTAGATAACTTTAGAGGTTAGGGTATTCTTTAAGCATAAGTGAAATTACCATAATGGTTAGGATTTCAGAAAGAGTCCTAGATTTAGATAAAGTGAATGAGTAAGTATATCTTAGTGTTTATCTTCCTCATTAGTACATGATAGATTTGTTGATATACTCACACTGACCTATTTGGTTTTAGTAAATGGTTGGATCTAGTAGGCACCAATGTAACAGTGGATGTGAAGGAAACTGTGACAGTTTTTTGAGCAAGCAACTGAATGATATGGGAGATGCAATGATAACTCTTGTGATTATCCTCAACCAACTATCTGGAGTCATGGTTAACCACCTAAACCTTGGTAATTTCTCTAAGCCAACATATATGCGAGAAACAAATCCCTACGGAACTACAGGTAATAATCATAAAGGTAAGTGTGTTCAAAAACTTATGTGTCAAAATGTGGAAAGAAACACCTAGGAAAATGTTCAAAGGGACAGAAATATGCTATAGATGTGGAAATGAAGGTCATAAAGCAAGAACCTTCCATGGAAAAAGGAATCATCCATTTGACTCGTGGAAAGGGAAAGAAGTTCTTTATGAGGGATCAATTGAATGTTTTAAATGTGGTGTGCATGTTCATTATTAAAACACATGTCCAATGAAGAAGTTTTGTGAATGGGATCACCAAGATCATACAAATGTTCGTTTACTAATACCTAATGCCATTCTGATTGAGGATGAAGAAACTGAAAATGGCCAATCAAAGGTATGGATTATTTGAAGACTATTTTTTTCCTATTTTGGAATCTTAGGATATGATTCATGATTTTGTTTGTAGGAAATATGTATCTCAGAATAAGTTGGAAAGGAATGGTTAATGGATCATGAATAATTTTGAATGAGTAAGATGTCAACATATAAGGGCTTCAAGAGTTATGGTGAAAATATTAATTGTATTAAGTCTCTTTTGAGGATGGGGTTACATTAGAAGACTTTTTATATTATGTATAACCCTGATGTTTAATATATGTAAATTTTATTCAAGTAATAGTTATTTGTTCTTTTGTGGGAATAGTTATAAAGAACCATTTGGGTTTATATGATCCTTACATTTGAGGTAATTATGGGTTACTATATGTTATTATGGAAGTGAAAGGCATTAGGAAAAATTGAGGTTAAATTATGTTATGGTAATTTTTGATGATTTTATCTCCTTTTGGTGATTTATTTGGGAATTATATATTTTTGGAAAAAGGACAACACGCAGACCGTGTGACAACCCGTCGCGTCGGACAAAGCTGCGGGAATCAAACCCACAACCAAAGTGCAATTGGTATTTATCGCCTACCACTGGACTACGTGAAGTCCCGGGTTAGTTTTACCGATTCCTTTTAGTTAGATGATTTTATGAATTAAGAGTAATTTGATTTTGGGTTATATATGGAAATATATTAACCTATCATGGAGGATATGTGATTAGTTTAATTACATTTCAATACGAGACTTTAAGAGCAACTGATGTTGTTTGGATATAAATGTTACGATTTAACTTGGAAGACTACGTGACTAAATACTTTAAATATTTGGGTTTCAATCTTATATTGGTTTACTTTGAAGAATATTATGTACAAATTGTTTATCGAATGGTCCTTGTTGAACTTTGGGGTTTTGTTGGACAAATTTTGGAGATTAAGAATAGATTTTCATTTTATAAAGGGTTATCCTTTTCTGGATTATCTGATCTTGTACTAAACTTTTTGGTTATGGTTTTGGTTAAAGTCTAAAAACACGGGAAGTATATAGTTCTCTTTTCTGGATTAGGTGATTCTCTAGAAGTTTATTATAATGAACAACTCTTCCTAAATACTCGTCTTTAGGAGAAAATATGAGTTTTTGTAAGAAACCTAATAAAAGTTGAAAGTCAATATGATAAGTAATTTTGTTTCCTTATGAAAAAATTCCTCAATAAAAAGTAACTTAAAACAAAAATGTTGTCTATTAACTTTTCCTACGGAGGAATCGAATACCGTTTAACCCATCACAAGTTTGTGATTTTCTTGTGGTTAACTTTCTCTTAGACATGTTTACTATCACTCCCCATCAGAACACGACCCTTTGTTTTTTCCTCCATGTCCATATTTTCATACTTGGAATCCTAGTATGAGTTAACTCGGGTGACCTTTGTACTTATCTTTATTTATTTTAAAGTGATTTTTTTACCGACTCTTGTTCTGATGTGGGACGTTCAAGGGTGTTTCCAAGCTCAATTTTTAAAATTGCGAGGACGCAATTCCCAAAAGGGGGGAAGGATGTAGCACCCCATGTAAATAAAGAGTATGAAATTTTCATATTTATCCATATTTGTGAATAAAATATTAATATTACTTTAAAGGGGATGCTATGCACGATGGCGTACCCAATACGCAACAATAGGTTTCTTGGGAATCTTGCATTGCACTCTAATAATAAAATAATATTATTTTAAATGGTAGTTAACGCCTAGCCGTTGTAATGGCGGGAATGAACAGAACTAACTAAAAAAGGATTATATATGTTTGTAAAATATTTTTACTCTTTACAATAAATTATATAGGATTAAAAATGCGAATTAATCCAATTTTAAGCGTAAACATTTCAATATTCTTTAAAAGGTCGAATAACCGCCTTTTAATGGTGGACCTCTTTTAAATCCACTGTTTGAAAATTTTATAAGCTCTATATTTCAAAATAAATATATTATTTATGATTGGGACATTGAAATTTACCTTGGGTTAATTTTTGGTATTTTCCTAACAATGTTCATTTTTCAATGAATAGTGAATAATACTGCATTTTACATCAAAACTGCTTTTTCATATAATTTAATTATATGGTTATATTATATTTTTAATTTGTTTTAAATTGTAATTAGAATATATTTTTACCATGTAAGTCAATGATGGTCATCGGGATTAATTTCACTTTGGAATTAGGCATAAACAAGTGTCAAACCTTCCATAAATATTGTTTCTAAAAAACCCGCTATTTGTTTTGACAACGGGAAGTTTTTTTAAATTAATTATTGCAATTTATGTGTTCGTAATTTGGTAGAATGGATTAAATATTTGGAATCAGAAGGTCCAAATTATGTTATTAAGACTCTTTTGTTTTTGGACATTATGAATAGTAACGACTGTAATTATCTTTAATTATCTTGATTAATGGGTAATCGGGTAGTTAAAGATAATAAGATAATATCATAATAATGAAAAATGACCACAAAATGTGTCCTAAGGATAATATTTGTCTTATGGCCGACCATGGGGTGCCTTTTTCTAAACTTGGGGGGCCCATGGAATCACTTTTGTTAGAATGTGACTTTTTATCTTTTAATTTTTAAAGAATGTGAAATGTAACAAAGAATGTATCCCCTAAGTAAAATATTTTTAATTTTGTCTAAATAAATGATCATTTGGACTATAAATATTCATTGGAAATATAAAAATATATCCTACATCATAGTATTTTTTTTATAATTTTTAGACATTAAATAAATTAAATTATTTATGACATCGTGATGATGTAGTGATGGCCTCATTATTTAACGATTTAAATAAAATGGAACGATAATGTAAAATCTAAGTCCTACACATGTCGAAAACCTATTGTATGGGTGGATTTCTAACCCTTATCACCTTATCCTCGAAACAAATCAATGTGGGACCATTAAAATCCGAAACCCATTTGAAAATAATGTTACATTTTATACCTTTCCAAGAGTGCCCCTCCTCTCCTCTTATAAAAGGCCCCCACCCCTACCGCCTTACCCACACTTACAAAGCCTTTGTCTCAGCCAGACCCTGCCCATTTTGTCTCTCCACATCCCTATCTAACTCCTTGAAGAATCACATTGGGCATAAGTCTTCCCAAGGAATCCTTTGAGCTCAAACCAAAGGGAGTTACCCGATTTTAAGGTAATGTCTTCACTTGAGTCCTTTTGTTTTATTTTGCTTCTACAATGCCATATACTCTTTTTATACATTTCTTTTGTAAGAACTCCAGTATATTCAATATAATAGGATGTTTTTATAAAAATTATTCGAGCTACACTTACACACACCTTCATCTAATGGTTAAATAACATACTGTTTCTGTGGTTGGCGATTTACTGCCTCACGAAACGATGATTGTTCAATATTCTTTTAACACCTTTAAAGGTGGCCATTTTGAGGTCACTGTATTTTATATATGATATATATGGTATTTATGTTTACTATATGCTTCTGTATTTTATATTTAAACCACACCATTATTCTTTTCATGTTGTGTAAATGCGATAATTTCATATGAGGAAGTGCGGACTACCGCCCCCTCAAGTGATGTGACTCGTACATGCAATACATTGAATGTATAAAGAATGAAATTAATGAACATATGTGACCTATATAACATATAAATTATAATTTATTATAATATATATTTATATATATATATATATCATTTATTTTTAATTCCATTAATATGAAAAAAGAAAAAAAATGAAAGTAGCATTCATGCGTACATACGGCCTACCGTCTTCATGAACGGTGCTTTTTGTTTTTTATCTCTAAATGAAATGGAATAGTATAAAATGAATATGTACTGGATATATATGATTTATATTATATATAAATCATTATTATAACTCTGGATATAATGGATACATGAACAACTTGTAATTATAAAGAGCATATTTTGACTCAAGTACCAATGATCATTTAAACGACCGTTATTAACTAAAATAGTTACATAGTGTTCATGAAATGGTAATAAGTGATATAAAAGGAATAATGAACTTGAAAAAAGTTCTTATGGAAGTATAAATTAACTCAATTTTATTATTCAGGAGATTAAAGAATGATCGTGTCAAGTCGGACCCGAGGTAAGGTGTAACGCCCCGACCCCAGCTACCCAGAGTCGGTGCATTAATTACATAACATTGGCATGATCACAAGAAAGATCAAATCTCGAAAGACCGATTGGTTTAGTAGCCTTGGAAACACTAGATATATTCATAAGTTTTACATTACATCATAAAATGAAAAACTAATACAACAACATAATGTTTCCACAATCCACACTATTAACCCCTCATAAAATCCCTGTAGGTCATTCATAACTTACGTCTTCACTTCCTGGGAAAAAATAAAACATAGAAAAGGGGTGAGCTCAAATGCCCAGTAAGGATAACAATATAGCGGAAACTTTCATAAATAAGACTAAACATTTAAGGCAATGTATAACTAAAACAAAAGCCTTTTAAACATGAACTTTCAACATGGTATGGCATAAATAAAATGAAATAATTCCATTTACTTATTCACATGGATATTCTACTAATCGAATAATCACATGAAAAAATCAATAACCACTTTCATAATGTTGGAATGCATAATGCCAGACTATCATAACCACATAGCCAAGGCCTCGTGCCAAGAATAAAAATAAGATTTTGTCAAGGCCTTGTGCCAAGACACTAGTTTGTCTCATTAGACCTACCGATGCATCGAGGAGCTATAGCGGGCTCCACCCGTCACTTATTAAGTCCAATGCATTCCCATATGAAAAGGATTAAACATAACATAAACATTCGTATTAAAACTAGCATACAAAATGTCAATAATTTCACCATAAACTATGAATGGTATAAAAATAGCACATCCACAGTCAAACATATCACAAAACCTTCAATACAATATAGAATTTTTGTATCATAATAAATCAACTTCAAATAAGCGTAAAATCCGTCAAAGGATGTTGACATAGATGAAATCAAAACACTTTTTAGAGAAATATCTCTTTCTATTTTTGAAATCATTTAAGAGCCATATAAAATAAAACATTTTCTTGAAAATATTCTTATAAGCTTGTAAGGAAAACTTTGAAGATTTTATAACGGCAGAAAATAACCGCACTAGTCGTATAAGTTAAAAAAAACATTCTTACCTTAATTCTGTCGAAAAGGTTAAAAAGGACCTTGTTTTGAAAACGACGGAAAGATTCCTTTATAAACCACTTATAAAAAGTCAAAAAGGGTATAAATGACTTTAACCCATATTCTTGTAAATAATAAATATGTTTTGAAATACATTTCGAAGAAACATGGATGTGGATGATAAAGAAATCCCAGTAGATTATTACGTATAAACAACCTCAGATAATGAAGAGATTGTGAAATAACCCTTACCTTGTACTTTTCCTTGGTTGGGGTAGGTTAACCTCCTGTATAATGGTGAAATAATTGTTATTAAATTATACAAGAATCATATATATTAATATGATATCATATATGATCTTTTAACATTGATTTATTAATAATATCTTAGAATTATCATCGTTTCGGGTGTTAACTTACTCATTTTCTTTTATATGTTTTGTTACATAAGCCATGTTTGTTGTATCTTATTCATATCCAGAATGATATCAAGTCCTTAAACATCATTTTTAAATCATAAAATGATAATTATACTTGAATGGATACGATGGAGAATGAATCTCATCGCGTTCGTGGAGACGGTAGTCCGTACGTACGCACGAGCGACAATATCATTCTTTTGATATTAAAATAATATATAAATGAATGGTATATCATATATACAGAATCATTAACATGTTATATTTATTATTTACATGAGTTACACATCATTATTATACCCATCCAAATAATATTATATTGAATAACAATTACACCACGACGTGGAGACGGTAAGCCGTACGTACGCACGTATGGTGACATGTTATTCAAAGGGTGGATAGAATACTGAATATGGTTGTACCATACTTATAATAACATCACAGTATATGTGAGATACTGGAGTTATTATTTTAGAATGGTAAGAACAAAGGAAGAAGAAGTGGAAGAAGAAATGAACTTAGAAAAGGGTGGTGAAATCATTACCTCTTCTTCGGGTTCTTCCTTTTGATTTGATCAAAAGGGCTCCTTAGGTTGGCTTTCTGATCCAAATAAGGCCTCTAGGTTGTAGTGAGGGATGTTGGGAGAGTATTTGGGCAGAGTTTGTCCGAACCAAAAGGCTTTGAAGGTGTGAAAAAATGAGAAGGAGGAGTGCCCTTTTTATAAGAGGGGTGAGGGGCACCTTTGGAAAAGCTAGAAATATTAATTTATAATAAATTCATATTCGGTTTCTAATGGCTCCAAAGCTTATTATTCAAAGGTTAAGGTGAGGATAGGTCGAAAACCACTCAACCAATAGAATTTAGACAGGTTTGGGTACTTATATTAACCTTATCTTTAAGTATTAACTCTAAGTTAATTAGTTTCACTTTTACAATGTCTCTTTGTATTTTTATATAATATGGTTAATAAACTTACTATATACATCCAAGAGACCCCCAAGTAGTCCATTAATGATTAACCTATCATAATATAAGTCTCTTGGCCGAACCTTAGATTTTTAGGAATTTAATATCAATTAATAATATAATATTTGTTTTAAGAACTCTTTTATGTCAATTTTGACACTATTCAATAGTTGATTTTTTGTGAAACTCATAACAGATTGATTACTTCGAACAAAGTCCATTAAATCAATCCTTATATATCATATTAGCCTATAAAATTAGTTTAATTCATTAAAAGTTTCATATTATATTTATTTGGGTATTTATAATATCAATTATTTTAATTTTTCACTATTATAGTAATTACTGCATCATCATTGTGTCGTAAATAAAATAAATTATTTAATGTCTAAAATTATAAATAAAATATCATTATGTAGGAAAGCTTTTTAGCTTTCTAATGAATATTTATAATCTAAAATCCAACATATATAACCCTATGTAAAAATTGTTGTTCTAAAAGATATATGCTTGTGTCATTTTTGTATTCATTTTAACTAAATTAAAATAAAGTGTCATTATCACTTACAAGTGGATCCATGGGGTCCCAAAATTGACACAAAGATGTCCATGGTCGACCATCTATCAACCAATAGGGTTAAGACACATTTTTAGGGTAATTTAGTATTATTATAATATTATTTTTTTTAACCCTTATTTACCGGATTTACCCTTAACCATGGTAAATAAAATATTTACCGCAGTAATTATTCAAAATGTCTAAAAATAAAAGTTAACTATTTACACAATTTGAACATCCTGATTCCAAATATGGAATCCATTTTCCTAAATTCAAAACACAGAAGTGGCAGAAATTAATTTAAAATTAATTCCCGCTGTCAAAACAAAAAGCGTGTTTTGAAGAGATAATAACTATCAAAAGATTGACACTTGTTTATGTTCGGTTTAATTGTAAAATTATGTCCAATGACCAACATTATATTAAATGGTAAAAATATATTCTAAATATACTTTAAAACTACTAAAATTCATAATTTATCACTATTAATTATTTTGATTAAAAAAGTTGTTTTTAATTAAAATTTAGTAATTTTCACTATTCATCAAAATATAAAAGTTATCCGAAAAGTACCAAAATTTCACCCTAGGATAATTTCGATATTCCGAATCCAAAAATGAAGTCCATTTTGAAATATAAAATATATATGATTTCAAAAAGTAGGTATAACTATTCACAACGGCTAGTTTGATTAGTTATGGTGTGTTAGAACTCGGTGTTGCGTACAACACACGCTATCACATTATTCAAAGAGAAGCGTACCGTAGAAGCTTGGGGTGTTACATTCTCCCCTCCTTCAAATAATTGCGTCCTCGCAATTTCTAGGGTATTACTGCATAAAAAGACTCGGGTGGTTCTTCATCATAAGTTCCTCGGGTTCCCACGTTGCCTCTTCCATCTTATGGTTTCTCCACAAAACTTTTACCAGACGCGTCGTCCGGTTTCTCAGCACTTGTTCTCTCGTATCAAGAATCTTGACGGGCTCTTCGCAATAAGATAGATCGGGTTCCAGTTCTAATTCCTCATAGGTGAGTACATGCGTCGGATCAGGCATGTATTTCCTCAATAGAGATACGTGGAACACATCGTGAACTTTGGAGAGACTTGGCGGCATTGCCAATCGGTAAGCTACAACCCCAATTCGTTCTAGAATTTCGAAAGGTCCGATGTACCTGGGACTCAATTTACCTTTCTTACCAAAACGTATGACTCCCTTCCACGGAGATACCTTCAGAAAAACATGATCACCGACTTGAAATTCCAAATCCTTCCTTCGATTATCGGCATAGCTCTTCTGCCTACTTTGAGCTGCTTTGATGTGATTTTGGATTACTTTCACCTTTTCCACCGTTTCCTCCACCAGTTCTGGGCCTACAAGTTTTCTTTCACCAACGTCATCCCAACAGGTTGGTGTACGACATCTCTTTCCGTATAACGCTTCATATGGTGCCATATGAATACTCGAATGGAAGCTATTGTTATAGGAAAATTCTACTAGTGGTAAATATTGATCCCACATACCCTGAAAATCAAGTGAGCAAGATCTCAACATGTCTTCTAAGGTCTGAATAGTCCGTTCTGATTGTCCGTCTGTCTGAGGGTGGTAAGCAGTGCTCAAATGAAGTTCAGTATCTAGGGATTTCTGAATACTTTTCCAAAATCTTGAAGTAAAACGGGGATCACGATCAGAAACAATCGATAGGGGTACTCCATGAAGTCTCACAACTTCATTAATGTATAGTCTTGCTAGACGTTCCTGGGGTAGATCTTCTCTTATAGCAAGAAAATGTGCTGACTTGGTAAGACGATCAACAATAACCCATATTGCATCGTTCCTTCTAGGAGTCTTTGGTAGCCCCATGACAAAGTCCATTGTAATATTGTCCCATTTCCACTCCGGTATGGGAAGAGGTTGCATGACTCCTCCAGGCTGTTGCCTTCCAGCTTTCACTTGTTGACAAACCATACATCTTGACACAAAATCAGCAATCTCCCTCTTCATGTTGTCCCACCAAAAATGTTCCTTCAAATCTCTATACATTTTGGTGCTCCCAGGGTGTATAGAGAAATTGGAACTATGAGCATCATCCAGCAATTCCCTTTTTAGATCAGGTATATTGGGAACACAAAGTCTCTTCCCGAATTTCAAAATTCCACCTTCATACGCAAAGTCTCTCAATCTCCCATCATTCACAGCTTTAATCTTCTTTTGGAATTCTTCATCATCATTCTGAGAACTCTTAATCCTTTCTAGTAAAGATGGTTTGGCAACCATTTGAAAAAGAATTGATGTTTCACCTTCCCTGGTTATTCCCATGTCCATCTTCACTAGCTCCAAGAAAATTGGATCCCTTTCAATTCTCATATTGTTCAAAACTCCATGGTCTTTTCTACTCAAAGCATCTGCCATCTTGTTTGCCTTCCCTGGGTGGTAGTGTATCGTACAATCATAATCCTTGAGTAATTCAAGCCATCTCCTTTGCCTCATGTTGAGTTCTTTTTGTGAGAAAATATACTTCAAACTCTTGTGATCAGTATAAATCTCACATTTTTCACCATAGAGGTAGTGCCTCCATATTTTCAAAGCAAAGATCACTGCTGCTAACTCGAGATCATCAGTAGGATAGTTTTGTTCATGAATTTTCAACTGTCGTGATGCATAGGCAATAACTCTATCATTCTGCATAAGGACACAGCCAAGTCCTTTCTTTGATGCATCACTATAAATAACGAACCCATCATTCCCCGATGGTAGAGTCAATATAGGAGCATTGACTAATCTTCTCTTCAGTTCTTCGAAACATTCTTCACACTCTTTTGTCCAAACAAATTTAACCCCTTTACGTGTGATCTTCGTTAATGGGTTAGCCAATCGGGCAAAATTCTGGACGAAACGTCGATAATAACCTGCCAAACCAATAAAACTACGTACCTCAGTTATACTCGTAGGTGCTGGCCATTCTTGGATTGCCTTGGTCTTAGAAGGATCAACAGAGATTCCATCTTTAGAGACAATATGTCCAAGAAAAGAAATCTCCTGAAGCCAGAATTCACACTTGCTAAACTTTCCATATAATTCATGCCTCCTCAGAGTCTTCAAGATAATGCGCAAGTGATTTTCATGATCTTTGTAGGTTTTGGAGTATACCAAGATATCATCAATAAATACCACCACAAATTCATCGAGATACTCCTTGAAAACTCTATTCATCAGATCCATGAATACAGAGGGTGCATTAGTCAATCCAAACGGTATTACAGTAAACTCGTAATGCCCGTACCTGGTTCGAAATGCTGTTTTCGGAATTTCTTCCTTCTTTACACACAACTGATGGTATCCAGATCGAAGGTCAATCTTTGAAAAGTATTGAGCTCCATGCAGTTGGTCAAATAAATCATCAATACGAGGTAGGGGATACTTGTTCTTTATCGTTATAGCATTGATCTCCCTGTAATCGATACATAACCTCATAGATCCATCTTTCTTTTTAACAAAAAGAACAGGGGCTCCCCATGGAGAAACACTAGGGCGAATAAATCCCTTATTACTCAATTCCTCTAGTTGTTTCTTTAGTTCGACTAGCTCTACAGTGGCCATTCTATAAGGGGTCTTCGATATAGGCCTTGATCCAGGAATCAAATCAATAGAAAACTCAACTTCTCGTTCTGGAGGATGTCCAGGTAAATCTTCCGGAAATACATCTACAAATTCTTTCACAATAGGTACATCCTCTATTTGAACATTCCTTTCCTCACCGACAATTATTTCATTCTCTTCCTCCCCGATAATTGAATTAAGTTGAGCTACAGGGGGTGGATCTAAATAAGAATTAGGTGGTGACGATTCTGCTCTAAAAATAAGGTGCTCCTTATCATTATCATCAAGAATCGTAACCTCTTTCTTCTTACAATAAATCTTCTCATCATAGTCCGAAATCCAGTCCATACCGAGGATTATATCAAACTCAATCATAGGTATGACGATGAAATCAGCAGATAAAGAAAATTAATGTGTTCTAATGGGGACTGATTCACAAAACTTTGTTGCAACGATACTTCCCTTAGGAGTTTTAACTGACAACTCCCTTATTAAATCAAATTGGAAATATCTAATTTTCTTAGCAAACTGGGAAGATATGAAACAATGCGATGATCCAGAATCAAATAATGCATTTGCTAAACTTGAGGAAACCATTAAATTACCTGCCACCACGTCTTTCGGAGCTTCTACCTCAGTAGTAGTGATAGCATAAGCCTGGCCTTGATCCCTTGGCCTTTTCTGAGGTAAGTTCTCCTGACGCTTAGGACATGCATTTGCATAATGCCCCATCTCCCTGCAATTGTAGCACTGAACGTTGGTAGCTTCCTTCTTCCCCTTGCAATCATGAGCTTGGTGGCCTTTTTCACCACACTTGTAACAGACTCCCATTCCCTTCAGGCAAGCACCGGGGTGTTTCTTCCCGCACTTACCACAAGATGGATATTCAACCTTTCCCTTCTTCCCCTTATTTCCATTCCCAGATTGATCAGCAGGTCTCTTCTTCTCTTGCTTTGCATTAAAGTCATAAGACTTAGAGAATTCCTTTTCGGTCTTGATAGCACATGAGACAATGTCTTCGTACGATGAAAAGGATTGTGAGACTAATGCTCGACGGAGAAATGGTTTTAACCCATCAAAGAAACGATCAATCTTACTTCTTGGGTTGCGAATATAATCACCAGCGTACCTCGCTAACCTTTTAAAGTTAGCCTCATACTTGGTGACATTCTCATCCTCCTTTTGTCTCAGACTCAGAAATTGTCTTTCCATATCTGCTCGATGGTCGCGAGTAAAGTATTTTTCTAAAAACAGATCTTTGAACTCCCCCCATTCCATGTTTGATACTTCATCATCTTCCTTCATGTTTTGAATCAATGACCACCATTGATCATCATCTCCAGTGAGGCGGTAAACTGCCATGGTAACTTTTTCCCTTTCACTACTCCCCAAAGCCTGAAATATTTTCTCTAGGGAAAATATCCATTGCTCAGCTACTAAGGGATTTGTACTCCCATTGAACGTTTGTGGTTGTTGTCTCATGAATCGATCTAACATTGATCCTCCACGCTGCGGATCAGGGTGCTCCATACGGGTAAGGTTATTATTCATAACCTGAGTAAGTTGTCCCAGTACGGTGATTAGCTGATCAGCACCAGTTGCATCACCAGCCCCACTATAATTATCTTGAGCAGGAGGGCAATCCCTACATGGAGTGCGTGCATTGATACGGTTTCCATTTCTTCCACTAGGCGCCATTTCTAAAAGAAATGGCATAAACTAGATCAGTTTATGCATCAAAATACATAATCCCATACTTATAAAACACTAAACATAAATTGAACTATCTATGGATATAATCCATAATCATAAATATGTTTTCTTTGAGGAATTATATACTCATAAACCCTTCATAATGATTTGTAAAGAAAGTGAGAGTTATCCTAAGCATATCCCCCGGGAGTGTCGTAACCAAGAGTGCAGCAAGGCCCGTTGTCGTGCACCAGTTCCCGTTCGAGTCTAGCTCAAAGCGGTGTTTTCGGGTTTTACCCCTAGGTACATCTGTGCCAGAGCCGCCTCTACCTGCTCGTATCCAGACAGGGATGTATTGCTCGGAAAACTCACAAAGTCTCTACAATACCAAAATTCTAGGAAGTTCTTCTATACTAATCCTCAAAGTTCATCTTAGGTCTACGTGCTCTAATCAGAGTTTATCTAAATCTAGCTTCTAAGGTTTGTACTAAACTTCCACTGATACCAACTGTAACGCCCCGACCCCAGCTACCCAGAGTCGGTGCATTAATTACATAACATTGGCATGATCACAAGAAAGATCAAATCTCGAAAGACCGATTGGTTTAGTAGCCTTGGAAACACTAGATATATTCATAAGTTTTACATTACATCATAAAATGAAAAACTAAAACAACAACATAATGTTTCCACAATCCACACTATTAACCCCTCATAAAATCCCTGTAGGTCATTCATAACTTACGTCTTCACTTCCTGGGAAAAAATAAAACATAGAAAAGTGGTGAGCTCAAATGCCCAGTAAGGATAACAATATAGCGGAAACTTTCATAAATAAGACTAAACATTTAAGGCAATGTATAACTAAAACAAAAGCCTTTTAAACATGAACTTTCAACATGGTATGGCATAAATAAAATGAAATAATTCCATTTACTTATTCACATGGATATTCTACTAATCGAATAATCACATGCAAAAATCAATAACCACTTTCATAATGTTGGAATGCATAATGCCAGACTATCATAACCACATAGCCAAGGCCTCGTGCCAAGACTAAAAATAAGATTTTGTCAAGGCCTTGTGCCAAGACACTAGTTTGTCTCATGAGACCTACCGATGCATCGAGGAGCTATAGCGGGCTCCACCCGTCACTTATTAAGTCCAATGCATTCCCATATGAAAAGGTTTAAACATAACATAAACATTCGTATTAAAACTAGCATACAAAATGTCAATAATTTCACCATAAACTATGAATGGTATAAAAATAGCACATCCACAGTCAAACATATCACAAAACCTTCAATACAATATAGAATTTTTGTATCATAATAAATCAACTTCAAATAAGCGTAAAATCCGTCAAAGGATGTTGACATAGATGAAATCAAAACACTTTTTAGAGAAATATCTCTTTCTATTTTTGAAATCATTTAAGAGCCATATAAAATAAAACATTTTCTTGAAAATATTCTTATAAGCTTGTAAGGAAAACTTTGAAGATTTTATAACGGCAGAAAATAACTGCACTAGTCGTATAAGTTAAAAAAACATTCTTACCTTAATTCTGTCGAAAAGGTTAAAAAGGACCTTGTTTTGAAAACGACGGAAAGATTCCTTTATAAACCTCTTATAAAAATTCAAAAAGGGTATAAATGACTTTAACCCATATTCTTGTAAATAATAAATATGTTTTGAAATACATTTCGAAGAAACATGGATGTGGATGATAAAGAAATCCCAGTAGATTATTACGTATAAACAACCTCAGATAATGAAGAGATTGTGAAATAACCCTTACCTTGTACTTTTCCTTGGTTGGGGTAGGTTAACCTCCTATATAATGGTGAAATAATTGTTATTAAATTATACAAGAATCATATATATTAATATGATATCATATATGATCTTTTAACATTGATTTATTAATAATATCTTAGAATTATCATCGTTTCGGGTGTTAACTTACTCATTTTCTTTTATATGTTTTGTTACATAAGCCATGTTTGTTGTATCTTATTCATATCCATAATGATATAAAGTCCTTAAACATCATTTTTAAATCATAAAATGATAATTATACTTGAATGGATACGATGGAGAATGAATCTCATCGCGTTCGTGGAGACGGTAGTCCGTACGTACGCACGAGCGACAATATCATTCTTTTGATATTAAAATAATATATAAATGAATGGTATATCATATATACAGAATCATTAACATGTTATATTTATTATTTACATGAGTTACACATCATTATTATACCCATCCAAATAATATTATATTGAATAACAATTACACCACGACGTGGAGACGGTAAGCCGTACGTACGCACGTATGGTGACATGTTATTCAAAGGGTGGATAGAATACTGAATATGGTTGTACCATACTTATAATAACATCACAGTATATGTGAGATACTGGAGTTATTATTTTAGAATGGTAAGAACAAAGGAAGAAGAAGTGGAAGAAGAAATGAACTTAGAAAAGGGTGGTGAAATCATTACCTCTTCTTCGGGTTCTTCCTTTTGATTTGATCAAAAGGGCTCCTTAGGCTGGCTTTCTGATCAAAATAAGGCCTCTAGGTTGTAGTGAGGGATGTTGGGAGAGTATTTGGGCAGAGTTTGTCCGAACCAAAAGGCTTTGAAGGTGTGAAAAAATGAGAAGGAGGAGTGCCCTTTTTATAAGAGGGGTGAGGGGCACCTTTGGAAAAGCTAGAAATATTAATTTATAATAAATTCATATTCGGTTTCTAATGGCTCCAAAGCTTATTATTCAAAGGTTAAGGTGAGGATAGGTCGAAAACCACTCAACCAATAGAATTTAGACAGGTTTGGGTACTTATATTAACCTTATCTTTAAGTATTGACTCTAAGTTAATTAGTTTCACTTTTACAATGTCTCTTTGTATTTTTATATAATATGGTTAATAAACTTACTATATACATCCAAGCGACCCCCAAGTGGTCCATTAATGATTAACCTATCATAATATAAGTCTCTTGGCCGAACCTTAGATTTTTAGGAATTTAATATCAATTAATAATATAATATTTGTTTTAAGAACTCTTTTATGTCAATTTTGACACTATTCAATAGTTGATTTTTTGTGAAACTCATAACAGATTGATTACTTCGAACAAAGTCCATTAAATCAATCCTTATATATCATATTAGCCTAGAAAATTAGTTTAATTCATTAAAAGTTTCATATTATATTTATTTGGGTATTTATAATATCCATTATTTTAATTTTTCACTATTATAGTAATTACTGCATCATCATTGTGTCGTAAATAAAATAAATTATTTAATGTTTAAAAATTATAAATAAAATATCATTATGTAGGAAATATTTTTAGCTTTCTAATGAATATTTATAATCTAAAATCCAACATATATAACCCTATGTAAAAATTGTTGTTCTAAAAGATATATGCTTGTGTCATTTTTGTATTCATTTTAACTAAATTAAAATAAAGTGTCATTATCACTTACAAGTGGATCCATGGGGTCCCAAAATTGACACAAAGATGTCCATGGTCGACCATCTATCAACCAATAGGGTTAAGACACGTTTTTAGGGTAATTTAGTATTATTATAATATTATTTTTTTTAACCCTTATTTACCGGATTTACCCTTAACCATGGTAAATAAAATATTTACCGCAGTAATTATTCAAAATGTCTAAAAATAAAAGTTAAATATTTACACAATTTGAACATCCTGATTCCAAATATGGAATCCATTTTCCTAAATTCAAAACACAGAAGTGGCAGAAATTAATTTAAAATTAATTCCCGCTGTCAAAAAAAAAAGCGTGTTTTGAAGAGATAATAACTATCAAAAGATTGACACTTGTTTATGTTCGGTTTAATTGTAAAATTATGTCCAATGACCAACATTATATTAAATGGTAAAAATATATTCTAAATATACTTTAAAACTACTAAAATTCATAATTTATCACTATTAATTATTTTGATTAAAAAAGTTGTTTTTAATTAAAATTTAGTAATTTTCACTATTCATCAAAATATAAAAGTTATCCGAAAAGTACCAAAATTTCACCCTAGGATAATTTCGATATTCCGAATCCAAAAATGAAGTCCATTTTGAAATATAAAATATATATGATTTCAAAAAGTAGGTATAACTATTCACAACGGCTAGTTTGATTAGTTATGGTGTGTTAGAACTCGGTGTTGCGTACAACACGCGCTATCACATTATTCAAAGAGAAGCGTACCGTAGAAGCTTGGGGTGTTACATAAGGGATCCTACCTCTCCCTTTCTTTGCAAGTACTCTATTTTATGTAATTTCTTTTATGATACATGTTCTTATGTTGGAGGATGTTCTTTTATGTTCCTATTTCTTTAATTTTTTAGGTGATAATAGACCCTATTTTATCTCATCAATCCATTTTTAGAAGTTTTATTTGGCGCTGTTAGGCTGCCGAGTTTTTGTAAGGGATTTTTCATCTCACTTTTATTCCCGTGAGATTTATGCTACATTTTCCACAATTTCCTTTGAGTGGTGTATGTACTTACCTTTATTATACACTTTTTGTAGTATAATTTCATTTATGGGTATTCACATATTCATTGTATGACCCTTCTTTCATGGGGTGTATGTTTTTAATGTTCCCAAATCGGTAAGGGAACCTTTCACCCTCCTCTTTTTAAAAGACATCCCTTGTTATGTCTTTTAATTCACATACTATTATGTTGGGATATGTTATTTTATATCCTTATGGATGTAAATTTTATGTCTAAGTGATGAGATTCCCTTTTTATCTCTCATCAACACATTTTCTGAATTTTGAAGTGATGCCGTTAGGCTGTCCAATTTTACCAAGGGAACTTTTTAACCCAATTTCGATTTATTTGAGGTCAACATGTAGTTATTGAATATGTCATCATTTGAATATGTTTGAATGAAATTTTTTTGTTTTAAACTTAATATCCACGTATATTGGGTGTATTTATATTTGTCACACATAACTTTGAGATTGAATTATCCTTAATTTAAGGATACCTTCTTTATAAGGGAATTCATCACATTTGATATTTCAATTGAGACTTCATTGTTGTTATGCACCAATTCACTCTTATATGGTGTATATACTGTCCTTTGGAATATTATATCATGAATCCATTTATTCTCATGATATTATAATGTTCTAACTAAATGTTATTCCTCAATTATTGTATTCAAGCGTCTCTAATTTTGGTAGAACCCCTTTAACCAAAATATTGCTTTAATTGTTTTAATTATTTGTTCTTATTAATATCCATGTTTTCAAAATGGTTTTAAGGATTTATTTATATGGATATTAATGGTTTAAAATTTTAAAAGCTTCAAGGTGTTATGCGACACTTTGATTCGAAAATCTCTTTATTAAATGTTTTAAATGGTTTTGGAAATGGTTTCTTTTTGAATGGATTCATTATTTCAATATACTAAAATGTTATATTGTGATTGAAATGTTGAAATGTTATGTTTCCTTTACGCATGTTTTTTGTGATACGTTTATGTTATGGTTCTTGGGCATTATTATGAAAACATGTGGTTCCATGATAAACTAAGAGTGGGTGAGCCCGATATAGCTCTCCAATGCATTGGGTAACGCAAAGGAGTGAAACATTAAGGTTTCTCCAAAGAGATTTAGGGAATATATTGTGGTGGGTATTCCAAACGTAACCAAGAGGGTTACTCCCTACGTAAGAATGTTATGAATGCCTCAAGCTACCTTTTATGTCTTATGATTTCTATGATTTATTCATGATTTGGTGAGGTATGTTAAAGTGCCTATGTGTTATGGGTAAATTATGATTTCATTCTTATGTATATATGAACTCATGCTTTCGTTTCATTTGTTTTATAACCCTTACTGAGATTTTTATGCTCATCCCAAGTTTTTTTGAAATGTTTTTCACCGGTCAAGGGAAAGGTTCATGAAATGATGATAGTGTCAAGTAAGTGTCAAGAAATAATCCATGTTTTATTTTAAATATGTTTCCGTTGAGGGGAAAAATGAATAATATCTTTTATGTAACCACTTTCTTTAAATGTGGAATGTAATGAAAGTTTTATGAAATAACTCTCTAAAACTCTAAACCTGAAAAGATATGCAATGTGTAATCTTGTAATAACTCAAGATTAAGTAAGGTTTAAGGCTGGGGCCTTAAATAGATAGTACCTAGAATCATCTCAGGTGCATCGTGGTCATAGGCCTCGACTACCTGGAGCTAAGCCTGCCTCTGTCAGCCAGCTCCCTATGGTCGGGGTGGACCTCCTGGTGGTGGTGGTGGCAGAGCTTCGAAATGTCATCCACCACCCACTGCTCAGAAAGCTCCTCTTCCACATCCGTTGGCTCCCATAAGAACACCATGGTCAAACCTCTACGTATTCCTTGGAGGTACCTCTACTATTGGCTGCTCGTCTGCATGGTGGTTCGGGAAGTCCCGAGCCATGTGGATCTGCGCTCCGCATGCATAGAACTGCCTACTCCTCATAAGGATAGATCTGTTTAGTGTGCCCCGCACAACCGAACCTATATCCTGAGGTCTCCCACCTGATAGCCTAGTCCATTTGGACCTCTGTGTAAACTGTCTACTACCAGCTATAGAGGACTCCGTTATGTGTCGTCCTGATGTGGGTCTCGCTGCTGGTGACTTCTCAGTGAGAAAACTCTCCACTAGAAGGGCTCTCCCCAGCACCCCTGCCTACGTTCAGATGCTGAGTGGAATCGTTGAAGCCCTGATCTCATGCTGGAGTCCCTCCTCCAAGTTCTGGGTCCTGAAGAACTAGTCTCGAACCATATTCGTGGAGTATCATGAGGGGTCGGTGAACATCACTGAGTACTGAGCTGCTGTCAGGTTTCCCTACTACAGATAAAGTAACTCCTGAATCTGCACTCCACGAAGTGTGGCTGGAACAATCTCCGAGCAGAAGAGACTCTTGAAGTCTGTCCAGAGTAATGATGCCTCATCATGCACCTGGAGCATCAAGATACACCTTATGTCTATTGTCGCATGTAGGAGACTCACGGCAAGGATCACCATGAGGACGACTGGTATCCCTACCAATCTGAAAACTCTCACGACAGCCTCCATCCAATCCTCAGCTGCCTGTGGGTCCATCTATCCTCAAAACCTGGGCAGCCTATGGAACTGGAACTCATGCAATGCACTCTGGTGGCATGCACTCTCTCCTGCTGGGGCTGGTGGTATTAGTGGCCCAGCAAGTAGTGGTGATGCTGGTACCATCACTGTGATGGGGCCCTGCACTGAGGCCTCATCAGTCAGTGGTATGCCATCTCGTACGTAACTCAGAACTCTAGCTGGTTGCCTTTATGGGGCCATCCTATAAAGAAACAGGTGTGCCACGGTTAAAACAGTATACCTGGTGAGCTGACACAAAGTCATCACAAAGAAAAAAATTCGAAGGAAACACACACGCAATCAGTGTTCTCGTTCACTGAGTTGGAAATCAGATTTCAGGGTCCTGGTGTATGGATACGTTAGCCGCCACACTAACACTAGACAGCCTGGACTGAAAACCACACTCAATACTCTTAACACTATTTTTTCACAGAAAATAATCAGATTCTAAGTTATGTGGTAGAACCGACTCCTCTGATACCAATTTGTCACGACCCGTCCTCGGGGCCTGTGTTGTGACGACCCCAATCCCACCTTCCATAGGCCAGGGGCTGGAGACTAGCACCAGAGGCATAATCACAATAAATGGGGAGACATTTCCTTTAACCTGTAACACACACACACAGTCTGAACACAAGCAGAAGATGTGATAGATGAAAATAAACACTAAGTAAGACCGAATACAAAAGTAAGTGATGAAAGGAAAGGGGCCGGAAATATAATCCCAACAGTAAGGTATAACTATAGAAAAGTAAATAGTAACTACTGAGTCATCCTACAAGAATCCCACTAGAAGGGTGGGTACATATGGCCTCCTCATCACCTCAGTTCTGTCCGTCCGCTCCGTGTACGTCTCACCAAGTGGTCCACCTCTGGGTACCGTCCAGCTCCACAACAATCTGCCTCGACAGTGATGTACGTCGTCTGCAACCAACACAACGAAGTGCGGGCATTTCCCGTGTAGGGGTGAGTATAACAATACTTAGTAGGGACCCCAATACCCCCAAATTTCTCCTAGAATCCCCAAAGGATAAACCATAAAATGAAAGATACAATCATGAAGTATCAAAAACCCTACTTAGATATATTCCCATACATATACCTAATTTATCAATCTCAATTTGGCACCAACTCTCGATCCCATGAACAACCCAATCCACACAGGAATTAAAGTCAATCACATTGATGATAATGATTGAAAGTCAAGACTTAGCTCACACAGGTATACATCTTTCATATAGCGATAGAGATGATCAGATGTAGTCACTGATACATCTAAGCTATCGGACCCACACAGGATACAAGACCAGCTAAGCTGGCAGACCCACACAGGATACAAGACCAGCTACTCTATCAAACCCACATAGGATAAAACTATAGAGGTAAAACTGTCAGACCCATACAGGATACAAGAACAGTAGTCATCGTTGTCGAACCCACGGAGTATCCCAATACAGTAGTCATTGATTTCGAACCCACGGAGTATCCCAGTACATTATTCATCGCTGTAAAACCTAGGGAGGATCCCAGTATATTAGTCATCATTGTCGAACCCATGGAGGATCCCAGTACAGTAGTTGTCGCAGTCGTAGCCATCTCTAGGGTTCCCGCACACAATACGCTCGATTCCGAGTGGGTCCGCTCCTCGAGCAAAGGGATAGATACATAAACTATCATGAATTCCATATTTTATGTACCCTAAATTTTCATCTCATCATAAATAACCCAATTTGATAGACGGCGTGTCAATCGGATGCTCGATCTGAGTGTTATATGTGTTTCCGCTTCGAGGGCCAGGTAGGTTTTGGAATCAAACCAACATTTCCATAACTAAACTTCACCAAAACCTTGAGTGTGATATAAAAAACAATCCTCTTGATCCAAGGAATCATACGCAACTGACGGTGCTTCTATCAGAGGTTCATAGCTCATGTAATGGGCGAAAAACCAAAAGTAGTCTGTAGAAGGGGGGTCTAGGTCTAGTCCAACCCAGCCCAACCCGCCTTGGGTCGGCCCGAACTGGGTCGACCATACCCGGATCCGAGTTTGGCCCGATAGGGCACAGCCCGGCCCGGAGGCTGTGGCCCGGCCCACGTGGCTGGAGGCCCGGCCCGTGTGCAGGCGGCCTGGCCCGCGTGGCTGGCGGCTCGGCCAGCTACCCGAGCACGGAGCTGGGGGCGTTGCCCCCCAGTTCTTCGAAACGGCGGTGCCAGCTGGCGCCCCCTATGCCTTCCGGAACCCCCGGAAGCGGGTTCCGCTCCACCTCCACTGCCGGTGTCGTGGAGATCTTCTTCCAGTTATGGGTGAGGGGTGCCGCTACCCCCAGGTGGTCGGCCGGTGCCAGTCTTCAGCGACCCGCGCCGCCACGTTTCTTTGCGGGCCACCTAAGTTGTTCTGGTCGTCCTTTTTGCCTTCCGTCTTCACATACGGCCTCCTCGGTTCCTACCATTCACTAAGACGACCTCAAAACATTGTTTTCCTTCCGTTTACCATTTCCAAAATAACCAATAACCAAGGGAGTGTCATTGGGCCGTGTTCGTTCAGCCCACTCCCTCCACGTCAGGTGATAACAAAAGCCCGAAGACAATCCAAAGCATTCAACAAGAACGAGTTATAATATTATTCACTTAAAATTATACAAATCCACCTACCTTGATTCAAGGTATGTTGCACATCGATGAGCCGCGGAAGATGGTGTCTCAGAAGTCAAGCATCGTGAAAGAAAGACGTCGATTTCGTTGACGTCGGGGTGCATCCGAAGAGGAAGAATCATTGGGGAAGTTCTTCATGTTCTTCGTTGGAGATGTTCTTCATTGGGGGTGGTGATATCCTTCAAATTCTCTCAAGTTCCACCCCAAGTGAGATTATGCCAACCCCAAGTAAAAGAAGGCTCCCCAATATTATAACATTTCCAAGCATTTCAAATTAATTCAAATTGAATTTTCAACACCACAAATTAATTATTAAAGGCATTATTTAATCTTATGTTGGCAACATTATGCGGGGAAGGTTGAAGTTTTAACCCTAATAAATGGGGGTTCCAAGGGGGAGTTGAAGAGTTGATGTTCGTGTGGGCCCCACACACATTATCCTCCCATGGGAGGTTATGTGGGGGTGGGCCCCACCACCAACCTCCCTTTAGAGATAATAACCACCAACCAAATAATAAAATTTTGTAACACACCAATTTTATTTAATTTTTTATGAATCCAGAAATTATAACTTCTTCTCTCGACCAAACACAACTACGGTAAAGGACTCCTTGAGAAAATACTGACGTTGCGAGTTTATCGATGTCCTCAGATTTCACTTCCGACCAACGGTTCAAATGATAGAAAAACCCGCATGTACGTTTACTGAACGTACAAGAACAAAACTTCAGAAATTGATTTCAGGCACACAGGGCCTCGGAATCAGGCGCCGTCAGAAACTACGGACTCGTAAAATTTCAAATAATTTAAGAAAAAATTTCCCTTGAAATTTCTGAGTTTTAAAATATAGATATAGAAAAATAAATTTCACCATTCATAGAGATGGTAGGTCACATGTATGCATGAACAATGTTTTCACATTTTAACAAATGGAAGAAATGAAATGTAATTAATAATTCACCTTTAATGAGTAAGTATTATATCATATATATAATATATATTCATTAAATAAACCCTTAATACCATCAGAATAAAATAGACATGAAAAATGAATCACTTTGCTTCATGGAGGTGGTTTTACACACATAATCATGATTGACATTATCGTTTTGAATAGTATAGATTGTTTATAGGTTGAAATGACAATATCTATAAATATTTATAATTATCTAATATATATTACATAAAAAAATTAAACTCATCATAAGACCTGTCTATAAAATATGTGGATGTGAAATAAATTGTATCGATGTGTGGAGATGGTATGTCATACGTATGGAAGAGCGATATCTTCACATAAAATTTGATGGTAGTAGGGTGAATAAGGGTGGTTGAAAAATCATAATAATAGTTAATTTTATCTGTGATACTGAATTAATTATTTTATTAAAAATATAAAAGATTTATTAAAGGTCAAATAATAATTTAAACACTGGTTGAATATAGTTATTACCTTTTCATTGAAATAACTCAAGTACAATTCCTCTAAGTAAATATTTTGTTAGTATTTTCAGAAGGAGAAAATATATAAAATGTAAATTGTGGAGTTTATAAGAGAACATGATGGAATTATTTTATCATTAAGGATCAATACCATTTAAAGAAAAGAAATGTGTGGTTCCCATTCATAACTGAGTGGAGGGGAACCTATGGAATTTTCTAAAACATTAAAATATATTAAAATCATTCTCAATAAATAATGGTTCAAAATGTCCTAAAAAGGGTAATGGGGTGATTTTATAGATAATATATCCTCCCATTATCCATTTTTTATATATTTTTATGATTTTAGAGTAATTTAATAAGATATTATTTTCAAAAATAATGATTATTTCAAAGTTTGACACTATTCATTTGATTTGATTTTAGTGACATTATGCTAAATTAAGAATTCAAATATAATTCATTAACATAAAACTAATATTTTCTATACATATATAAAATTCATGTAACACCTTATATTAATGAAAATATATCACTTACATTGTTTTAAATTTTATTTATTTTATTTTTTTATTAATTTAATAAATAGAGATTATGTATTTGCGTTAAAAATATGATACATAAAAATTATAAATTAATTTTAAACAAGATTATAAATTCATTATTAAAAAAGTACTATTTATATCCATTCATCACTAGTTTTTTTCATATGTGAACATATAATAGAAATTTTAAACTAAGTGAGGTAAATTTGGTAACTTTATTTGATTTAAATAATATATAAATAATTTTCAAGGAAAAGTGTCCATTATAAGGATAAATTTCAATCCCAATGTGACATTGGTAGAATTATCCATGTATATTTATAATTAGTATTAAATAATAATTTTCATATCACAATTTTTAATTCAAGATAATCCTAATTTACCCTTTACCAAATTAATAAATTTTACCAAAGAAACTACTCATATTGAGAAAAATGAAAAGGGACAAATTTAGAAAATTTAAACCAACTAATTTAAAACATGTAATCCATTTTATAATATTCAATTTCAATATGAGGATGAAACTAATATTTATATAATCATTTGAAATGTGATTAAACATACTTTTTAGATAAACACATTTGTATGCATAAAAATTGTTTAATTATTAACTCATGTGTAGAAAAATAAAAAATCAATGTTAAATAATATTAAAAAAATAATATATAAAATTAATTAAAAACATTTAAAAAATTTATTAATTTAATTTATTGGGATAAAAATAAACCTCCTACACAAAAACATATTTTCATAAAAATATTAATTTTTATTTCATATGATTTTTATTTTCCATTATAATCCATCGGTAAACATAGAATTAATTTTATAAATTTGTAACAATAAATTTTTAATAATTTTATTTTTATTATTCATAACTTCCAATCCAATGGTTATTTAATAACTATCACATTAAATAATAATACATTAATAGTATTTTGTGATTTTTTTAGACATGGTGTTTTCTAAAATGAAAGATATCAAATATATTATATTCAAATGAAAAGAAATATTTCATAAATTTTCAAGGTTTTTAGGTTCTATTATCCTTTTAATAGTAAAGTTTTATTATTTAAAGTTTTATTGTTACATGAAATACTACCCACATATTCAATTATAAAAATGAAACACTTCATGTACTTTGAGAATCACATCTCAATATAATTTCTCCTAAAATCACTTCCATGATTATCCTATAAAATACCTCAAATATTCCCATAATCATATTTTCAGTTTTATAATTCTTATTTCCTTTATTTAAAATGTGTTTTCCAAGATAAAACACAACAATCCTTTGTAATGACCCAAACACTTATAAATGAAATTCCCTATTGGATGAATAAATGACTCATTAAGTATTATAGTTTTAGAAAACACACAAACCACATTGTTTATTTTGTTCCATTATAAAATACATCATGTTTTTGTTTTAAATTTTTTATTATAATATTCGTTGATGATTTTCAATTTTACATTAACCATTCTGATTATTATATATTAAGGGATATGATATAGACTAATTGACCTAGGAAAATGAAGATATGTAATCAAATAGTTGGATAATACCTTATGATTCCAATTTATTAGAGATTATGAGGGAGATAGAATCACTATTATTTCCCTTAACCACACCCAATATGATATTCAATAACTAAAAAATAATCGAAAGTGTTCAGAATATAAGATTAGGCCTATCAATATCATGAAACATTGCATGCTCACTAAACCATAATAATAAAGCAAATACATCGCACACCTTACCCATAAATCACACACCGGTGCAATAAGGAGTTGCATATCAGGACCCTAGTGGTAAATTTTTTTTGTACTTTCATTTACATTAAATAAATAATAAACATATCATTTTTTCGTATTATTTTAAAATTTATTATATAAAAAGTGATAAAAAATTTAAAAGATGAAACTAATATATTTTTTTGGAATGATATTGTTTCAATTATGTCATAAATTTGATAAATTAAATAATTTTATTAATAAAATGAATTTTTTAAAAAAAAATTATATGAAACTAAAATTTACATGAATATAAATTATGAAATATTTCATTGAATTCCATTGTAGTTTTTATAAGTGTAATAATGTTGTTCATATTGTAAAAACTAGTATTTTATAGTAAATAATAAATTTTATATTAAAGTTAAAATTCCCATATTTATAATATTTTATCATTAAAAAATATTATTATATAATTTAACACAACGAAATTATTCAATGGTAAATTTATCATAATATTCCGGTATAATATAATTTATGTGTAATAATTAAATATGGTGTAAATATAAGGTCTATATTATAACATAATATAAGAAACAATTGTGGTAAAAAATACAATAAAATGTATTAATGGCCAAATATAGACTTAAAATTTAAAAAATGGATGTTATTTTATTAATTTTATAAACTGTTAATGAATCATAAAAAACTAATAATTTATTTATGGTTTTGAAAATTAATTCTTTATGAACCTTACTCACTTTCACATCACAAATAATATTATTATGATATTATTAGTAATTATATTTATAAATTCATGAAAATCACCCCACTTAGGAATAAACCATGAAATGAAATCATGAAAAGGTATGTGGTTTTTATTATTTTATAATATAGAGTCCAAAACATATGTTTATAAATTAACAATGAATTTACCTATATTATTCTTCAAATACCAAACCAACCTCCAACTCCTCTTAACTAAAAACCATTTATAGAAATTTTCCTCACCCTCACCCTAACTCAAAACTTCCTAGGGTGTTCATATTCTCTAATTAATCAATTGAAATTATTTTAGTGGTGTTTTCACAATTTATGGGATCACTTTCTTTCCATTTTTATTTCATGTAATTTCTATATATTATTCCCCCTTGTTTCTAATTTATTATGTTTTAATGAGTTTATAAAAATCCATTTATAATCATTACTAATACTAGGTAATGATATTATTACATTCACTCAATTTTGACACTTCTACAAACAATTATTTACACATGTTATGCTTCTAAAATTTTCATTTGAGTTTCTACGCCCTAGTTTTGTGTTGGGATTACTCATCCATATTTCCACTAAATGGTCTTAACTTAAAAATAAATATATCTCATTGAATGGTGAATTCAATTTATGTTACCCAAAATCCTTAATCATGGGATTAAAATTTATGATATACATTCTTATTATGTATGATCTATGTGGCACAAAAATTCATAAACAAGATATAAATATTATAGATGGACCCAGAAATATATAGCCCTCCCATGCATTGGGTACTGTTTTTTCTCCTGGGATACTATGTGTGCTACATGGGAGGTTATCCTATTATACCTATGTTTTGATTTCTTAGTGGTTATCTATGATGTTGGTCATATTAGATTACTCAGGAAGGGAGGGGTGAACTGAGTATCAATAAAAATTTCTGTAAAAAAAATTCTAAAAATTTTCCCTAAAGATTAAATACCGCCCTGTTAATCAAGGTTATAATTTTATAAGAGTTTGACTATTTAAATAACTTCTTAAAAGATTAATTAATTTTAAATAATCGTAATTTTTGTTATTAATATTACTTCTGAAGTTATTATATTAAAACAATCCAGTTATAACTTCTTTCCAAGACTGGATATCAAAGTGAAATTAGAGATTTCTGAATTATATAGTAAAGCCATAAAACAGAGAAGACTAATTTATGCAGCAAAACATATATGTAACAAGTGGTTCAATATCAATATGAGACCAAATCCACTCCACTTGGTGATCACCTGCTGCTAAGAAGTTTATATAAATAAACCTTGATCCACACCGTAGATTGGGGTTAACAACAGTTCTCAGATTGTCCAGATCACATAGGGACATATTCTACAGTTTTCATGGGTATAAAATAACCAGGCCACACAAGGAACTCTTCTAAAATTATCCGTGGGTATACACAAGAGCAAGAGAAAGTTCTAGTAAGGATATCTTGTATCATTCAGTTTAATGCAGGAAACAGAGTGTGTTGTTCTATAGGTACACACTCTGATTGAAAGTTAATAAACATATATAAAATACATTAGAAATATGGAGATGGGTTTAGAGATTCTATGAGTATTTGTCTTGGAAACTTTGGAATTCTGAGAAGAAGTAGATTCCAAGTTCGTGTCTTTTTCTGTAAAACAGAGTGTCGTGAAGCATTTGGTGATCTTTGTAAGGTTCAACAGAGCAAAGATGTTCTCTAAGATTCAAATATGCTTTGTGTGTTCTTCAGTAGTGTCGAGTTACAAGCATTGGGCCTTTATTTTGAAACATGCTCTAAGTATGTTCTTTTTTATCTTTCTCACAACCTTTATTTTTGTTTTTTGTATCACACACAATAATTCTTGGTCACACATCACTTTTATCTTGGAAATTCATGTGTTGGAGCCGACAGGTTGCATGTATACTGCACCTCAAACCTCATACTATCAGATGATATGTCCACAAAGAAACATTAATTTTGTCAGTGCATTAAAATCATCAAATATGACCATTATAAATTAAATTGAAAGATGAGAAATTAGTTTAATAAATGGAGTCAAATTAAGTTATGGAAACGGTGTCTCCTTCACATGGTGTCTCCTACATATGGTGTCTAGATTGATCAGGTGTCTAAGTGTCATGGTTTCTCATGGTCATGGTGTCTTGTTTACGGTGTCAGGATCATGGTGTCTTTCTTCACGGTGTCTTGCTTCATGGTGTCTTGCTTCACGGTGTCTTTCTTCACGGTGTCTTGGTTCATGGTGTCTTGCTTCACAGTTTCTTGCTTCACGGTGTCTTGCATCACAGTGTCATGATTCACGGTGTCTTGCTTCATGGTGTCTTTCTTATTGGTGTCTTGCTTCGTGGTGTCTTGCTTCATGGTTTCTTGGTTCATGGTGTCTTGCTTCACGGTGTCAAAAAGACAAAGCCAGTGGCAGACTCACGGCGTCTCAGACTTTTCAAAGTAACTGTGTTCGGACTTAAGTAATGATGATAATATAATGGAATATACTTGTGCATTTTTCAAAGAAGGTATTATGAGAGTAGATCAAAGATATTATGAATTAAATAAACTGAATATAGAGAAATTAAGATCATTAATGGATATTCATGAAGCATGAGAATACTTTAAACATTAATATACATGATTTGATAAAATTTATAGGAGTTAACTAGGTTGAATAAGATTTTTTATCATTAAAACATGATTAATACAGGGGGAGTCCAACAATCTCCCCCTTTTTGATGATCACAAATCATGTAAAGTTAAAGTGTATATTGTATTCAACAATAAAGATAAATGGCTAACATATAGAAATTTCTCCCGCTTTTGGGATTATCAAATAGTTGGAAATAGGAGAAGTCATGAAAAGTGAACATTTCATTAAAGCAAAGAAGGTCCAGTACAATAAAAGAGCAATACAAAAGAAATAGCATCCCTATCAAAAAAGGGTAATCATTATTCTTCTTCAAGGGATATCCTTCTCTTTTTCTTTAGTAGTAGTGGAAAAAGAGGAATCCATTGGGTCAGAGGTCATGGTAGAAGAAGGCAGTGAGGTGGTTGATAAAGAGGGTAACGAAAGGCCTTCAAAGACTGATGGAGCCAAAGTATGAGCAATAGAAGATCATGGCAGTTGTTGGTCAAGAATCACAGGCCTGATCTGACTTAGTTCATGGCTGACAGACATAGTAGTTGAGGCTAGGGCAGAGGTGAAGGTAGGTAGCCCAGGTCTTACAGGTGAAGCTGCTAGATAAACAATAGATTTACTCTGGACTTGAAGATATGGTCTCAAGATTTTGATGAAATCTATAATGATCTATCCACCATACTGCATAGCTTTTTCAAAATCATCCATGTTCTCCATAAAATTCTCTAACAATCGAGTAAACTCTGTGAGCTTTTGGACTTGGGTCTTGATAGCATGAGTCACAGGAGGAATCTGCATATTTTCTACAAGATACATGGAATGTTTTGTCATATCGGTATTAGAGAAGACTTTGTTGATGTAGATATCCACATTTGTGGCAATATATTTCTGAGCATCATTATCAATTTTGGAGTGGATTTTTACTAGGTCAAGAACTCTAGCATTATTCTTGACCACTTCAAGAAATATATCATATTCAAACCACTGAGTACATTATAAAGCTCTTCTTTGACTACATTTCTGAGTAGATCACAATCCAAGGAGGGTTTAGAGGATTGACCAGATGCTTTAACTGATGTGGTTAGAGAATTTAGCTGATTTAGAACCTTTTTAAGGCACCATGTATACTCATAAATGAGTTTATTAAGATTGGAAACAATCTCTTTCATTTCCTTCACAATTGGTTTGTTCCTTTCAGCAATATTTTAATCTAAGAAAGCTAGATCAGATTGAATCTAAGACACACCAACCTATGGGATTTGAGGAGAAACAGGTTCTACAGGAGGAGAAACAGGCTCAGATCTCAAATGTAGCTCTCTCTACATGTCTGCAACCATACTAATTAGGGTCTTCACTTCATTACTGAGTATCTTGTTTTCAAATCGTACTTCTTGAATCTCATGAAGCATCTTATGTTGTATTTTCCAAATAATTTTCTTCAATAATACTGAGGCATCTCTCTCACTAAAATTTGTCACAAGATGAGGTTGGGTATTCGTGAGTTTCTCAACTCCAGATAAGAGGGTTGCACCAAATTCTTTCAGATCATCCTTACTCACAAAATATGGTTGTTCAGATAAGTGTTCTATAGTAGGAACTCGTACAGGCTCATGTTCCTTATCAAGTGAAATATTAGAAACTGATTTCAACTAAAATATAGAGGAAAGATCAAGTCAGGTTGATGTATCCTACTAAGAGTCATCCATATCATAGAAACTGGGAAATTTATACTACGTTTCTACAGGACTTGACTTAGTTGGATGTGAGGCTTCAATAGACTCAAGATTTGGTGTTTTCTCCCCCTCAACAGGTGTCTCCCTCTCCGTAATGAGGGTCTTAGGGTCTTGGTTTAATTCCACACACTCAGCTCTAAGTTCCTCACTCATTTCTTTTATAGTTATCTGAAAGGATAGCTCCATCCATTCTTTAGCTGAAGGTATGATTTTAGGAATAGATTGTTCCACAGGGAGTTCCTAAAGATTGACCTATTGCAAAACAGGTGGCTCTTCCACTATAGGCTCTTCCATGGAATGCTTTTCAGAATCTTTGAAAACTGATTCTGTTTCAGCCTCAGGTTGAATTTCTAGATTAAAATCTTCTTTAGGATCAGGGAATTCTTCTTCAATAACTTCAAGGGGAGCAGTTGTCATGTATTTCACAATAGTAATAGCTTCCCTAGGAGGCACATCAACCACTTCTTCCTATTCTTTAGGATACTCAAAAATATCATTTGGTTGCAAACTAGGATCAGAAATGTTTTTTCATCTTGAGGGATAATCCACAAGATTAAATTTCTCCTAAATTATATCATTGTCTTCCACCCATTCCATTTTCCAAGGATTCCAGTTTATCTTCATTCTTTTGATAGTGGTTTTTTAGAGACAGTACTCATAGTCCTTAATTACTTCTTTATTAGATCCAACCATTCCTTTGGCAAGAAGAATGGCTGAGATTAGCTGAGTCTAGAACATAGATGTTGACATGGATGTGAATTTGATCAACTCACACATATGGTGTATGATATACTTGGACTGGTTGATCTTATTCCCATTTTCATGAGGTGAATCAGAAACACATCTTGATATTTTAAAATAAAAAAATCAACTTTTATGGAACTAACAAAATTATTTAAAAACATGAAGAGAATCATTGATTGTCCATCTAATTCAGTATCAATGGCTCTCCTCTGGGTTCCATTTCCAGTTAATGCTTTTAGGGCATATTCTAAATTAAAGAATTTGGTATAAGGTGTAGGTCCTCTATAATAATACTCATAGATGAATTCATGAGGTATCCTAAGGCATTCATCCCATAACCTCGAAGAGAATGAGAATATATGGCCATTGACCCAGCTTCTTACAATATAACTATCAATAGAATTGAAGGAGAATTGAACATACTAGTAAAACTGAGCAACTAACCTAGGGTAGATGGGTCAATCTTCCTTTGATAACCATTCTAACCATACTTGTTATTCAAACACTTTCAATACCAGATAATTAATAAACAGAATCCATTTGGGTGAAATCTCTTTCTCAGGTACAAAAACGTAGTTTACCAGATTCGAATTTAAAGGTCCACCAGATGTCATCATAGGTGAAATCTTCTCCTTCTTTGAGCTATGCTTCTCGGGTGTCGATGATGAAGGAAATTTCATTCTTTTCATTCACTAAAGGTTTGAGTGAGATAATAATTTCATGGATGAAGAAGGGTTCAAAAAGTATAAGCAGAAGAAACCTCGGGTAAATAATCGAGTGATACTTTCATTGTTTTATCATTTAGGAATACCAAACGTCACAAAAATAAAAACATGGGAAAATAAAAAAGGTGAAAAGGATAATTACCACGATATGGGTTTAAAGAAAAACATAGAGAATTTTTACAGTGAGACAGTGTCTAGAAATTACGGTGAGACAGTAAATGAGCTTCACGGTGAGACCATGTATGAACTTCTCAGTGTGCGTTATGGTGAGATAGTAAACGTCAGATAGTAAGTCCAAAATACTAACTATGAGACCGTAAACATAAAACTTTATGGTGAGACAATAAACATGAGAGACAGTAACTGAGAAACTGTAATCATGAAATAGTAAAGTATAACATAGTAAGATATCGAACAGTAAGACCTAAAATAGTAACAACTAAGGTATCTGTTTTAGATTTATCATGTCTAGTTCATGTATGATGTAGTCTATTCTCTCATAATTTAATGGTTTGGTGAATATATCAGAAAGTTGATATTTAGTACCATTCAATTCCAAAGTGATATCACCTTTTTTATATTGATCTCTCAAAAAGTGATTTCTTACATAAATGTGCTTTGTCCTAGAATGTGAAACAGGATTCTTTAAGATGCTAATAGCACTTGTGTTGTCACAATTTATAGGTACATGTCTGAATTGATATCCATAATGTTGTAATGTGTGTTTCATTGATAAAATTTATGCACAATAATTTCCAGCATCTATGTATTCAGCTTCTGCAGTATATAATGAAATATAATTTTGTTTCTTACTACACTATGATACTAGTGACTTGCCTAAAAGTTGACATATTCCAGAGGTGCTTTTTCTATCAAACATACTGTAACCGAAGTCAGTATCAGAATAAATAACTAATTCAAATTATTTTCCTTTAAGACAAAATAGTCCTAGATTAGTTGTATGCTTGAGGTATTTGAATATTCTATTTATATCATTTAAATGAGATTTTATACTATTTTCTTGAAAACGACCAGACATACACACACTAAACATAATGTCAGGACAACTAGCAGTTAAGTAGAGTAAACTTCCAATCATTCCTCTATAAGTGGTTTGGTGAACAGATTTTCTATCTTCATCAAGATCCAACTTAAAATTGGTACTCATGGGAGTGTCACTACTTTTAGTGCAATCCAATCCAAAACGTTTTAGAAGATCTATAGTATAGTAACTTTGGGTTAAAAAAATTCCATCATTTGTTTGAAATATTTGACATCCACAAAAGAATTTTAATTCACCCATTAAACTCATTTGAAATTCTTTTTTCATCATTTTAGAAAAATAAACACATAAATAATTCTTCTAAGGTTCAAAAATAAAGTCATCTACATAGATTTAAACAACTAAAACATCACTGTAAATTCATTTTATAAAAATGTTAGGATCATCTATTCCTTTTGTAAAACCTTTGGAAATAAGAAAAGTACTCAATCTATCATGTGCCTTGAACATCCACATTCCATGTACCATAGACTTTTACAGGTGTTCTTTAAGAATATTTCCAACAAAAAGATTAGGCAAAAACAGATTGTGGTACCTATACTTGTTTGGGTCTAGTAATATTAGTAATAAGTGCTTTAGGAACCCATATTTTCCTCATAGGTTTCTTATAAGCATTGTGTAAAGTATTTGAAAAATAAACTGTATTCAGTCTAGAAAATATTGAAACAATAAAACATGTATCATGAATTGAATTAGTTGATTTAATTCTAGAGCTGGGAGTAAAACTATATTTCCTAGATCATAAAACAATATTTTTTCTACAATATTTCTTTAACCAGGTTGATAACCAATACCAATATTGAATTTAGGGGCAATCTGTTTTCCTAGAATTTGGGTAAGAGTATTTTTCCCATTAGTAAACTTTTATAAATAACTCTTTAGTTGCTAATTAGACATTTTTAATTCATTCTTTTCATTGAGAATTTGGTCATTTTTCTCTTTTTCAGTAGTAAGTTTAGATTTAACATTCATAGTGAGAGCATGTTGTTTCTTAAATGATTTATGTTTGTCTTTTAGTTCATTGAATGTCTCTTCAAGAATGTTACGTATTCAAAAATTTCATCATTAGTCATTTTTTCAAAGTCACATTCATCTTTATAATAGTATGAGTTATGAACAGAAGATTCAAGTGTTACCTTAGATGTGTTTGTCATAAAACACATATTGTATTTGTTATCCTATTCATCATGTGATGTATCTGAGTCACTTTAACGATCCTCATAAGCACTCCAGGTTTCCTTCATTCCCTTTTTGTACCTCATGTCTGTGTACTCATATTTCTTTTTGTACTTGAGCTTTAGACAATCAGCCTTTATATGTCCATTGTGATTACATTCATAGTAGACAATTTCATCGGTTTTGTCACTTATTTTCCAGTCCTTCTTCAAGTTTCTTCTTTGGTCATATTTACCCTTGATGTTAGGATTTATAAAAAAGTTCTTCTTTTTGTAAAATCATTTGAATCTTTTGGATAGTTGAGCCATCTCCTCATCACTATCAGATGATGATTATTCAGTAGTGGAGCTTTCTACAGAAGCTTCCAGTTTCCCTTTGTCTAAATTCATAGAGGTGGTGGTCTTGAATGTAACAGATTTCCTCTTTGGTCTATCCTCATATTTATTGATTTTAAGCTCTTCTTAATACATCATCAGTTTCCCAATGAGTTATTTTACAGGTAGTTTACTGATGTCACATGATTCCCTAATGGAGGCAGAGGTTCCCCTCCATCTGTCAGGTAGACATCTAAGGATTCTCTTGATCTATTCCTTGGCAGTGACTTCTCTTCCAAGATAAATTATTGTGTTTACGATCTCTTTTAACAAAAGATACCTGTCAGAAATAGGCTCATCAGGATTCATTTTAAAAATATCATATTTTATGGTATAAGTACTAAGTCTATTTTCTTTTACACTATATGTTCCTTCATTTGAGACTGACAGGGTATCCCAAATTTTATGTGCAGTCTTATAAGTAGAAATTATATTAAACTCTTCATCTCATAAGGAGTATTATAAATCATTAACAGATTTGTAGTTTTTATTATAAGTAGTTTTGGTAGGTTCATCCCATGTGATTCTATTAGTAGAAGTAATTTTGTACTCATCTATAATGGATGACCAAATTTCAAAACTCATACTCTCTAAATGCATTTTCATTTTCATTTTCCATTGAACATAATGGGTTCCATTAAAGAATTGTGGTCTGTTGGTTTCAGCACCTTCCAATATATTATCCATAAAAAAGTATGACTTTAAAAGTGATATATATTTTGAGTTAACTGAAATTTAAAGATCATTAAAGTAAAACTATAATCACAGTTGAATAAGATTACACAGAGTCATAATAAACACCCTCTGATACAAAATTTTTGTTGGAGTAGATTAATCAAGATGGGAGGGGTGAATTGAGTAACTATAAAAATTTCTGTGAAAAATATTTCAACAAAGGTTTCCCCAAATATTAAATACAGACCAATTAATCAGGGGTATACTGTTATAATAGTTTTACTGTTTGAATAACATCTTAAAAGATAGATTAATTCTCAGTAATCTTAATTTGTGTTATTAATATTAATTTTCATGTTATTCTATTATGACAATCCAGTTATAACTTCTTTACAAGACTAACTATCAAAGTGAAATTAGATATTTCTGAATTATATAGTAAAGTAATAAAATAGATAGGGCTAATTTAAGCAGCACAACAGATATAAAACAAGTGGTTTAGTCTGAAGCCAAGACCTTATCCAATCCACTTTTTGATCACCTTCCACCAAGCATTTTATATAAATAAACATTGATCCACACCCTGGATTGGGGTTAATAATAGTACTCAGACTGTTCATATCACACGGGGACCTCTTCCACAGTTTTTCTGGGTATAAAATGACTAGTCCACAGAGGGACCTCTTACACACTTATATGTGAGTATACACATGAGGAAGAGAAAGTTTGAGCAAGGATATCAAGTATCCTTCAGTTTAATGCAGGAAACAGAGTGTCTTGTTCTATAGGTACACACTTTTCTTGAAAGGTAATAAATAGATACACAATAGAGAAGACATATGGATATGGGTTTAGAGATGCTCTAAGGGATTTTCTTTGTAGCTTTGGACTTCTGGGATGAAGCAGATGCAAAGTTCGATTCCTTGTCTGTAAAACAGAGTGTCGCGATTCAGCTTGTGTTCTTCATAAGGTTCATTTGAGGGAAGATTTTCTCTAAGCTTCAAATATGCTTCGTGTGTTCTTTAGTAGTGTCAAGTTGTATGTAGTGGGCCTTTATTTTGAAACATTCTCTAAGTATGTTCTTCGTTATCATGCTCATGGCCTTAAATTTTGTTTTTTGTATCGTGCACAATGATTTTTGTTTACGCTTCTCTTTTATCTTGGAAATTCTTGTGTTAGATCCGACATGTTGCATGTATTCTACACCTCATACCTCATACTGTTCAATGACATGACTACAAAGAAACATTAATTATGTCAGTGCATTAAAAACATCAAATATGACTGTCAGAAATTAAATTTAAAGATGAAAAAATAGTTTAATAAACAGTGTCATGGTAAGTTATGGAAATGGTGTCTCCTTCACACGGTGTCTAGATTGATCACGGTGTCTGAGTTTCATGATGTCTCATGGTCACGGTGTCTTGTTCATGGTGTTAGCTTCATAGTTTCTTGCTTCACGGTGTCTTAATTCATGTTGTCTTGATTCACGGTGTCTTGATTCATGGTGTCTTCCTTCACGATGTCTTTTTTCATGGTGTCTTGCTTCACGGGGTCTTCCTTCAAAGTGTTTGGTTCACGGTGCATTGCATCATGGTGTCTTGCTTCACAGTGTCTGGCTTCATGGTGTCTTGCATCACAGTGTCTTTCTTCTCCATGTCAGAAATACATAGCCAGTGGAAGACTCACGGTGACTCAGACTTTTCAAAGTAACTGTGTTCAGACTCAAGTAATGATGATAATATAATGGATTAGACTTACTAATTTGTCAAATAAGGAAATATGAGAGTATATCAAAGATGGTATAATTCAAGTAAACTGATTATAGAGCAATTAAGATCATGAATGGTTCTTCTTGAAGCAGGAGAATACTTTAATCATTAATATACAAGATTTGATAAAATTTATAGGATTTAACTTGGTTGAATAAGATTTGTGATCAATAAAACGTGATTAATACATGAGGATTCCAACATATGAAATAATTCTAATAGTTTTATTCTTTATTTTTTCCAGATTCTTATGTTTTCATGATGTTACTATTTTATATAAGTCTTTGATGATCATAGTTATGAATTTAACCATTTTATATCACCTTTATATACCTATTTAATCACATGTATTACTTTTATCATATTATTGTTTGACTATTCACTTACTGGGATTCATAGATCACAACATTCTAATGTACATATCTAGGATATCCTGTGTGGTATTACAAGATTAATGTAATATAATGGAATATTATGGATATTTTAAATGATTTATTCTTATCTCTATATTATTTTAATGTGATGTGTTTAATTTCCCAATGACACTAGGCCTCTCGATTTTTTTATATTTTGTTGTATGTGAATTTTATAGTATATATTGAAATTATGTGAATAAAATATATGGGATGTCATAGTTAGTATCATAGGGACAAATTTTTTATGATTTGGACTTGAATTACTTAGTGAAATCCTTAAGGAAAAGACTAAATAATATATGTCATCAATAAATTATGAAAATATTTAGAGTGATTGGTTTCCTAGAAAAAAATCCCTCTCTAGGTACTACCAATAGTTATCTCTTTGGCACAGTTTTACCAAGAGGTATCAACCCTTAAAATGGGTTCATTGAGTATTGATTTGATCATCACATGATGCATGACAAAGATACCTTGTCAAATGACTGATTCAACACTCTTAATGGATATGTTTTGTACACAAATATGAACTATATAAACCATTATTGTTGGAATAAAAATTTCATAGAAAAATTTATGTTTGGAAACAGACCATGGATAACCCAGAATTGAAAATAAAAATTAATAGGACAAATAATACTTTTTATTTATGATCTATCTCATCAATGTTTATATATTTTTTTATGTTTTTAATAGTTTATAAATTCTCATCCGTAAGTCTATTTTAGATGAAGTAAATGATTTGATCTAGACTCTTATAGTCAATGTTTGACATATAATCCATTCATGATCATAAAATGTAATATGTAATAATTGTTCAACATGTTCTTTCATATCACAAAATTTTAAAAGATCTATTCAAATATCACCTCAAAACCTAGAATTGGTTTCATGTATGAAAATTTAAAATTCATAATTTATAGAAACCAATGTAAATAAATTCTACCATATCAATTTCTGTAGGAAAAATATACCATTGGACCATGTGATAATTTATTTAGAAGATTTCAAGGTAATTCTATTTGTGTATTGTCTATTTTAATATAAATCCAACATTATTTGACAATATAAGGAAATTAATCTTTGTATCATGAATTATCCCCCAATTAAATAAAAATGTAAGGGGGCATGAATATCTATTTGAAATATTATGTCACGCATGGATTTTATTTTCTTATAAGAAAGTTTATCTAAATAAAATAATTAAGACTAAGGAAAACATCATCCATCAAGACATTCCCATTGTGAGGGAATACACTATTGTGTTTCTTGAATAATTGAATGGTCTTCCCCTTAAACTAGTCATTTCATTCTCTGTTAAACATATAATCATATATTTTATAATATCCATTAATCCATATCAAATGGAAACTATTGAACATAAATATCATGATAATAAATGAAATGATAATCTGGATAAATTTTTTAAATAACCATGTGCATCACTATGGGGTGCACCAGTCCCTTTCATCAAGAACATGGATTGTTCAATGTGCCTCTACATTGATTATTTTCAGCTTAACAAGATCATGATAATGAACAAGTATCCCCTACCAATGATTGATGTCTTCTTCGATCAGTTATGTGTATCCTATTACATCTATATGGTGGATCTGTAGTCAAGATAGTATCAAGTAATGGTTAATACGGATGGTATCCACAAGTCTTCCTTTCCTACAATGTATGGGTAATAAAAGTTCATAGTGTTTTTATTTCCACCCTCTAATGATACTTATATATTCATGGAATAAATGAACAAATTCTTTTGATATTTCCATGAAAAAAAATTATATATTTTAAAGATGATATTCTTATCTACTCAAAATAAAAAAAGTAACCTTATGTGAATTTTAATTCAATAATGTAGACCATGGAAAAAAAAAGTTATATATGAAGTATTTAAAATGCCATTTTGGATAGAGAAATAAATATTTATGGGAATGGTATCAAAAAAGAGGGATATCTATGGATCCTTTGAAAATAAAGGTAATTGAGGGATGGTCTTGAATGACAACTATGATGGGATTCCATAGTTTTATTAGATTAAATTATAATTATTATCAATTTTTTAGAATATTATTATGATTTTAAAACTCATTATGAATTATAATTAATAATGTAGTGAATTGTTTCTATAATTATGAAAGTTCACAGAGAATTAAATTATTATGGAAGAGTCAAATAATTGCACGTGACCTCAAATTATCCACCAGTGTGTAATTATTTGTGACAAACAATGATTCATCCAAAATATTATTATGTTTTATACTCATTTAAGAATAAAAAGTGATTTCCTAACCCTTCTACCTATTATATATCCTTGGGAATAACTACCCAACACAAGATCTGGGATTGGATACAGTAATCATCGCATTGAATATTTAGTGACATTATCTCTAAGGGGATAAGTGGTACATATATACCGATAATGAAGTAATCAAGTTTATATTCACCAAAATAGAGATCAATATTATACAATAAAGGTTGGTAGATACTATCAAGGATTATGATTATTCAATCTTTTACCATCCTCAAAAGGAGATCAATGTGGAAGATGCTTTGAGAAGAAATCATCATATAACCCTATCCAAAGATGAGGATTAAAAGGTATCCAATAATAATGAACATAAAATGGACATACATGGGTTTCATAAATTTTAATTCATCATATATTTATCAAATAAATTAACATCTCTGAATTCTTGAGATGATAAAGTAGGTAAAAAAATACAATGAGGTGCTATAGAAAAAATGTGAATACTCTAAAGAGGAACCTTTCTAAAAAAACTTCTCTAAAGAGGGAATATGTAGATAATGCACATATATCCTTCTAATTTATTCATCGATGAGGGTATAAGATCTATAATTGTTTGATGCAGAATATTTGGTGAGAGAACTAGAAGAAAAAGATTGTATAATTTGGGTCATGGCACATAGTATACAAAAAAGTCATGGCTGAGCAAAAAAACTTATGGGTTTTATGTAACTATTTCCTATAATAATATTTTATTTGAAAAATATAACCATGTATTTAATCATATGACTCACTATGACACCTAAAGGTCATAATACCAATTTAGTAGAAGTAGATCATTGTAAAAATTATGTGCATCTCATTTTAATAAAGTAGGATATCTCTATTTAACAACTCATAATGATATAAATATGTGATGTGGTAAGATTGCATGAATTATCACTCCCTATTATATTATATTGATATTATAGGATTACCGCTACATTTTAGAGAAGCCTTAAAAACACTAGATACAATGCAAAGATTTGTTACAACTGAGAGGACCAGTTTGGGATATGTATAACACTAAAAGGGGGGTGAATCAGTGTTGGGGTCTTTTTAAACCAATTCCAACTTTTATCCCTGTACCTCGTGACCTGTTAGGATCATGATTCTCTTATTCTCTTTTCCCTGTCGCATGCAATAATAGAAATCATAAAAAATATGCACACTATATTTTTACAAGTTTCACTACTCAATAAGAGTAGCTACGTCCTTGCCATGCATGGGTATGACCAGTGCATGGATTCTCCATTATAATGTGATATGCTTTTACAATGGAGTGGCTAAGAAATCAATCCTCTAGCCCGTGTGAGTCCCTACACTTTAGAGGGGGGTGGGAAACAATCATCTTCCCTGGACTGGTGATTACCTAGCCCAACTTGCAGCGTCTAGCTGGTTCTTTATACTGCCTATGGAGACAGTCTTCTTCCTTCTTCAAAAGCTAGGTGCTGCTCTTGATCTTCTTCAGTGCTCTTCACTTGATTACTTGCAAAGCATTAGGCAAGAAATTATTCATGTCTTCTTCTTTTCTTCTTCACTGGTTCAAAACCAGCTGCACTTGGACTTCTTCTTCTTCTTTAGTTCAATAACAGAATTCACTAGGACTCCTTCTTCTTTATTAGCAAGAATCACATATACCAATGTGATTAATTATGCAATGAAGACCAGATTACTTGGCATAATCAGAATTATTTCTCATCTTGTTCATAAATACATGTGATCATGTATATGGAATGTAGTTGAACTCTTTTCCTTATTCTTATTTCCTCTCCAGAAGATGGAAGGAACTCCTGGAATAAAAACATCTTGAGCTCCCACTTCCACTTGTGCGCCCTATACTTGCGCGCCTACAACTTGCGCACCACTTCGTGCGCGCAGCTACTTGCGCGCCACAACTTGCATGGCAAGACTTGCATGGTAACACTTGCATGGAAACACTTGCGCGACAGACTTACACGACAACACTTGCACGCCGTATAAATAAGCCCAGCTTGCGCACCACTTCAGCTTGCGCGCCGCTTTCTATACTTGCGCGTTCAGAGCTCAAATATTTCTCTATGTCTCAAGATTTTTAAAAAAATAAGGAGGCGATTCGTCTATTTATAGGCATTTTTGTGACTTGTGTGACCTAGACTTGCATGCCACCACTTGCGTGCCACCACATGCACGCCACCACTTGCGCGCCACTACTTGTGTGCCACCACTTGCACGCCTTCTTCTTTCCTTTGTCATTTTTGGATATGATGATGTTGGAATATGACTTGCGTGACACACTTGCGTGCCAATACTTGTTCACCAACTACTTGTGCACCATTCTTGACTTGCGCGCCACTTTATTTCCTTTTCTATATTTCTAAAATAATGATATTTTGAAATATGACTTGCACGCATCTACATACTTGCGTGCCTACTGCATACTTGCGCGCCTACTGCATACTTGCGTGCTTACTTCTTTCCTTTTCCATATTTTTGATCTGGTGATATTTGTGATATGGCTTTTCCAAAAACACTTCTTTGTCACTCCCTTTCCTTTATAAGGCTTTCATCACAAGTTCTCCAAACTTATGATATTTGTGAAATACAAATCAGTAAAGCATCGTTTGGTTTACAAGTCCTTTCCTTTTGGAATATGAATTCCAATGTACTTCTTCATCCTCACTCCAAATCCTAAAATCCTTTTGGAGTGTTAATTCCAATGGACTCCAATCATCTCTCTTCATCCAAAAGTGGAGGCTTGAGGATTATTCAAACACCTTCAATGTTGCAGACAATGTATCACCTTTGATACATGTATTTGGAACTTTTAGACCAGTGCAACAATAATTTGATTTCAAGGAAATGTGTAATTAATGACCTTCTTAGAATGAAAAGCCCTTCCATACTCTCTCTTCTTCTTCATCCATCATTCTATACTCCATGAAAATCATATGATTCTTTTCTTCAAGTATGCTCTTGCATGGTTCTCATGAAATCGTGAAGCATTGTATTATCTTTTTCAAATCCTCATTCTTCTTCAACCATCCTTAGATAGATGATACTTCCCCATTCAGCTCCAATAATCCCCAAATAGATTATACTTATCCATTCATCCTTGTTGTAAACAATGTGTCACCTTTGACACAAGTTCGTTGAACTTTTGATCAGTTAACAATCGTCTGAATTGATCTTCTTAGATAATTACTCAAGTATGACATCCAATGCTATGATTTCATAATAATTCTCTAAGCATCCTCACCTCAGCCGATCTCCATTAACTTTGGATTCCTTCTCTATCTCCATCTTCATTTTGACCAGTATTGACAACTGTTGACAACAAATACAATCTTCACACACAAAGTGGTCCCAACAATCTCCCCCTTTGTATTTTGTTGTCAATTCCACAAAGTCTTCTCAAATGAATGTGTCAATGTAAAAATGAGAATCTTATCTCTCCCTTTTACTTATGTCTCTCCCCTAAACATTCATTTCATTTATCTTCCCCTTATTGACAAGAAATACAAAGTTCGTGGTAGAGAGGGTATCATTCTATACTTAAGCAATGTGCCATGAATCATTTCACTCTAAGTATACATGAGAAATGCATGGCGTAGAAAACAAGAGGATTTGATTTATACAACAAAGCTATCGATTACCCACATAATATGACACCCCATGAGATGAGAACCCATACACTTGTCATCAAGGGTTTTTCCTTTCATTCCAGGCTGAAGGTATTGAGTGTGAAAGAAATAATCAACCTGAAATTCCTACACTCACTTCAACAAATGGATCAAATAACATTCATGTTCAATTGGCAGGATAAGTGGCCTTGGATCACATTCACTCTTCTTATGTCATTGATTATCTTTGTTACTCCCCCTTTGTAGAATGATCTTTATGTTGAGTAACCAAGGATGAATGATTTATAAATACCATACCATTTCCAATGACATGATCTTCAAACAATCTTCAGAGTAGTTGAATTTAGTACCAACTGAAATTGATACTTATTGAGATAATTACTCTGGAAGCTTCTTCATGTGTATCACTCTATAGAGAACACTTCTCATCACTGAATCTCAGGTTCTCCCCTTGAGATCTTGCATCACCTTCAATTACCTGTATTTAAAGAAAAAAAATATAATACACAAAGATTTAGGGGAATAGGGAAGATCCTCCATGATTTTTCAATGTGAGAAGGAGGGTTGAGATGATTTTCTCAACCATGATGCTCCATTTTGTCCACTCCTCACACTTTCACATTTGATATTTAATTTTGAATGTAGTTGTGTGGATCCCAATACGTGTGTGAATGTTCGTTCTTTAAGCGAATTCCAAGCACTAGAATCTCTCGGTGCAACATTCATCCTCTTCATGAATTCTTGTTGGGCTGGAATAAATTCAAAGAACTTTCTGACAGTGTGACCAGCCTTGTTGCACCTCACACACAGAACATCTTTGTCTTCATGTTGAATATTTTTTTTGTTTTTAGCACTAGCCTTAGCTTGTGCATCTTCCATTTTTCTCATTCTTTCCAAATATTCTATCCAAATCACCAAAATATCATTAGGGACTGAGGAATCAAGAATGGATCTTCTATATGGATTCTTCAGAGTGGATTCCTTCATAGTAGTTATTTTGGATACACCACCATTCACCTTCTTGGACATGGAATCCATGGACTTCTTAGTTTTCCTCATTGTAATCTTCTTGGGATCATTTTATTTTGCTATATAAGTATGATTACATCCCAAGATAGATTCATTATTCTTCTGTAGCTTTTGTGGTATTTTGTTCTTATTAGCTTTGAATACATTCTGAGATAGGCATCCACCATTCTTGTGACCACTCCCATTGTATACATCATAGATGTTGTACAGCATTCCAAATCTATTTTTAGTATACATATGTTTCTGGATATGTGGATGTTGCTTCTTCTTCTCTGGATTTCTCCCCCTTGAGATGGGATTTCTCTGTGCTTTTACATTTAAGGGATTGTACCATCAATCCAGTGCACAATTCCCAAACCTATTGCAACACCAGCATTGACCAACAAACCTTAACTTTATGTCATCTTCTTGATAATTTTGTTGAGTCTTATTTTTCTTGGTGTGTTGTGATTCATGTGGGGATCTATCTTCCACAATCTTTCCCCTATCCACCCTATCCATGGTGATAGGTTTCATCTCACTTTTCTTCATACAAGATTGTTTAGAATTTTTCTTCCAACCTGCACTTTTTGTAGGATCAATTTTAGAAACATTAATACAAGTTGGTATGGATGATACCTTTACTTTCTCAACATCTTGTGATAGATCAATGATTGAAGCCATGATCTTATTATCACATGTTGGAGGTCTTTTGATAGTAGAATCCTCCAGTGTGCATTTAGTACTAGCAACAACTATTTCCTTCTTTTTTGGAGACTCAATATGTGTCTTCTCAATATTGGTTAGTTAATTTTCCAATTCTAGACATCTCATATTGAAGATGACTTCCTCCTTTTCAATCATAGTCATCTTCTCTTCACAAGCCTTATTTAATCTTTCAACTTCATATTCATGAATCTTTACTTTGTTTTGTAATGAAGAGTCATGTTCATTGATCTTCTTGGAGTTATCTTCCAAATATAACTTCTTGACTTCATTGCCCCTTTTCCGTTCATCTTCTAGTTCATGGATCTTCTCTTCTAGAGTCTTGTTGACTCCCTCCTTTTCTTCAACATCTTTGAGCATCTTTGAAGAAATTTCTTCAAATACCCTCTTTGTTGATTCAAAGGCTCCAACCTGTCTAGAGAGCTTTAAACATTCGACAATTTTTTCTTGTAACCCTTTCTCCAAAACATCAGTTTCTTCTTCCAGCTGAGTGATAGTTTCTTGCATGCATTGAAATACCCCACAAACCAAGGATGCACTCTCTTCATGAATACCATTCATAATCATTCTTAATGTATCAAATGATATTTCTTGAGATGTTATAGATTGTTCATCACCACTTGTGTTATCATTTTCATCATGAGGGTAATTTCCAAATGTAAAAACACATACCTCTTGATCAGTTGAGGTTGGAAGGTTTTCCATCTTCCTGGTGGGTTCTTGAGCCACCTTCTCATTACTTTCCAAATCTTGTGTGTCTTCAATTTCAGCCAGATATGGAGAACCAGATGCTTCCTCTTCTTTAGATAAAAGAGAATTCTTCTTCAACTTTCTCTTCTCTTTCTTTTTCCTGTTCATCATGGTCTTGGTAGATATAACTAAATCTTCACCAACACTGATCTTCATTGTTGACCCAGGAACGGAACTCAAGTTTTCAAAACAGAATAACTTAACTTTAGATAATCCAACAAAGGTTAACCTGTCGCTCTGATACCAATTGAGAGGACAAGTTTGGGATATGTATAACACTGAGAGGGGGGTGAATCAATTATGGGTACTTTTTAAACCAATTCCAATCTTTATCCATGTACCTCGTGACCTGTTAGGATCTTGATTCTCGTATTCTCTTTTCCCTGTTTAATGCAATAACAGAAAGCAGTAAACATATGCACACGATATTTTTACAAGGTTCACCACTCAATAAGAGTATCTATGTCCTTGCCATGCATGTGTATGACCAGTGCATGGATTCTCCATTATAATGTGATATGCTTTTACAACGGATTCGCTATAAAATCAATCCTCTAGCCCGTGTGAGTCCCTACACTTTAGAAGGGGTGGGAAACAATCCTCTTCCCTGGACTGGTGATGACCTAGCCCAACTTTCAGCGTCTAGCAAGTTCTTTATACTGCCTATGGAGACAGTCTTCTTCCTTCTTCAAAAGGTAGGTTCTTCTCTTGATCTCCTTCAGTGCTCTTCACTTGATTACTTGCAAAGAAGTAGGCAATCAATTCTTCATGTCTTCTTCTTTTCTTCATCATTAGTGAAAAAACAGTTGCACTAGGACTTCTTCTTCTTCTTTAGTGCAATAACTGAATGCACTAGGACTCATTCTTTATTAGCAAGAATCACATATACCAATGTGATTAATTATGCAACGAAGACCAGCTTACTTGGCATCATCAGAGTGATTTCTCCTCTTGTTCATAAATGCATGTGATCATTCATATGGAATGTAGTTGAACTCTTTTCCTTCTTCTTATTTCCTCTCCAGAAGATGGCAGGAACTCTTGGAACAAAAACAGCTTTCGCACCCACTTCCACTTGCGTGCCCTATACTTGCGCGCCTAAAAATTGTGTGCCTCTTTGTGCACGCAACTACTTGCGCACCACAACTTGCACGTCAATACTTGTGCAGTAACACTTGTGCGGCAACACTTGCATGGCAGACTTGCGCGACAACACTTGGGCTCTGTATAAATAACCCTCAGCTTGCGCGCCACTTCAGCTTGCACACCACTTTCTATACTTGCGCGTTCAGATCTTAAATATTTCTTTAAGTCTCAAGCCTTTTTAAAAAATGAGAAGGCGAGTCATCTATTTATAGGCATTTATGTGACTTGTGTGACCTAGACATGCGCGCCACCACTTGCGCGCCCCCACTTTCACGCCACCACTTGCGCGCCTTATTCTTTCCTTTGTCATTTTTGGATATGATGATGTTGGAATATGACTTGTGCGACATACTTGCGTGCTAATACTTGCGTGCCAACTACTTTCACACCATTATTGACTAGCGCACCACTTTATTTCCTTTTCCATATTTCTGAAATAATGCTCTTTTGAAATATTACTTGCACGCCTCTATATACTTGTGAGCGTACTACATACTTGTGCGCCTACTACATACTTGCGTTCCTACTTCTTTCCTTTGCCATATTTTTGATCTAATGATATTTGTGATATTAATTTCCCAAAAACACTTCTTTGTCACTCCCTTTCCTTCATAAGGCTTGCATCACGAGTTCTCCAAACTTATGATATTTGTGAAATACAAATCAGCAAAGCATCATTTGGTTTATAAGTCCTTTCCTTTTGGAATATTAATTCCAATGTACTTCTTCATCCTCACTCCAAATCCTAAAATCCTTTTGGAGAGTTAATTCCGATGGACTCCAATCATCTCTCTTGATCCAAAAGTGGAGGCTTGAGGCTTCTTCAAACACCTTCAATGTTGCAGACACTGTATCACCTTTGATACATGTATTTGGAACTTTAAGACCAGTGCAACAATCATTTGATTTCAAGGCAATGTGTAATTAATGACCTTCTTAGAATGCAAAGCCCTTCCATACTCTCTCTTCTTCTTTATCCATAATTATCTATTCCATGAAAATCATATGATTCTTTTCTTCAAGTAAGCTCTTTCATGGTTCTCATGCAATCGTGAAGCATTGTATTATCTTATTCAAATCCTCATTCTTCTTCAACCATCCTTAGATAGATGATACGTCACCATTCTGATCCAATCATCCCCAAATGGATGATACTTATCCATTCTTCTTTGTTGTAAACAATGTGTCACCTTTGACACAAGTTCATTGAACTTAGGATCAGTAAACAATCGTCTAAATTGATCTTCTTAGATAATTACTCAAGTATGAAATCCAATGATATGATTTCATAATAATTCTCCAAGCATCCTCACTTCAGCCGATCTCTATGAACTTTGGAGTCCTTCTTTATCTCCTTCTTCATTTTGACCAGTATCGACAACTGTTGACAACCAATACAATCTTCACACACAAAGTGGTCCCAACAACAACTCATCACCCCATAATAGATGACCAATATGATATAACCATTTAAACACTACGAGATATATTTGGATCACTTTCAATATATTTCCAATGATTTTAGGATAATAAAAATCCCATTTTATAGTTACCACATGACTGAATCTACCATTATAGTATTAAAATTTCAGCTTATCAAACTCTGTGTGGAAAGATATATTGAACTCCAACTCATTTAGCTGATTTTGTTGATAAAATTCTATGGGAACATATTATCTCAAATAGAATATAGATATTTTTCAAAAAAAATTATATGTAATCTACATAAAAATGACAATAAATTTATGTGGAAAATAATCAATTAGACCAATAGTTTGATTTTATAGATAAGGTATTCCTTTGTATGCAACTACAGAATAAATTCATGAGGTTGGGAAGAAGGTAAATATTATAAATATATACAATAGTCAATTTTATAACCTTTATTATGTTTGATTTTTGTTCTATCAACTATAACACCCACCTAACCTATCTCAATTTTTGTGGTAGATCAACACCTCTGAGGATCAAATAAGGGAAATAGAGGAAATAATGAAAATCAAGTACAATAATCTATTCAAATGTACAAAAATTAATTTTATAGATAGAATCTATAAAAGGTGGAAAGAATTTATTTACCATAATGATTGTAAATGATGTTATATTTTAAATAAATAAATTCCACATTATGTATTGTTTTTATAGAAAACCCATGAACATATTTGGTTATTTTAAACTATTAAAAAATATATCCTATCATGTTTATTGAAGTGTCATGAATCACAAATGTTTAAAATATTGATATTGTACAATAAAGGGATCTTATGAAGTCTAACTGATATATTAGGAAGAATTAATTTCTTGAACTGTTAGGATCATACCCTAAAAACTAAATTAATTGAAGATTATAAAGAAGATATAATCACTATGATTTTCCATTGACCAAGACATTACTAACATTCATAAAAAATGTTGAAAACCCATTTATGGGGGAAGTTCAAACTTATCCCGGTCATGACCAAAACTATGTATCTCAAACCACCCAAAGAAAGAGCCACCATCACACATAATACCCTTAAGTCATATTATAGTTTAATAGGGGGTTATGTTTGTAACACTTGGATATTTTAGGGATTTTTTTTCTAAATATATTTAATTTCCTTTATGTATTCCATCTCACAAAATGATAAGATTTAGTGAACCCTACTATAATATTAATATTATTTATTAATACTTCCCATTAAAACATATATATTAAATAGGTTATTAGGAATATGAAATTATAAAATATTTATATACTATATTTTAAAAATTAAATAAATAATTTTATTTTTTATTAATTGATTTGAAATGAAAATAAAAAAATCATTTGAATCTAAATGAAATGTTTTTATGAAAATTTGTTCTCATGCGCTTGAATTATATTTTAAAATAAAATAAATTTTTCACTATTGGTGAAAAATTCAAATTAAATTTATATATTATATATTCAATTATATTTTTTCATTCATCTAATATTTCTTCTAATAATGGGATAAGAATAAATATAGTTATATGTATAAAAATTGTATTTTTATTAAAGGTTCGATTCTTTTCATTCAAAGAACTTATTTAAAAATAATTATTTTCACCTATAGAAAATGTATTTGAACAAGTTAATTTTATTTATATCATCATTCTATAATTATTATTTTGTGAAATTTTTAGAATCTACTAAAAAGATTAATTTTTTTATGAATAGTAACATTAATTGATTTTTATTGAGAAACTACAATTTCATTTCAATTATTTACTCTGTGAAACAATATATAAAAATATTTTTTTAAAAAATTATTAAATTATATTTTATTTAATCCAATTTAATTCATTACAAATTTTTTAATTTTTATTAATTTAGTTATAACTTTTTATACATATGATAATATTCACAATGTAAAACATATTTTTTATCATATTTTTTGGAATTTTTTAAATTAAATATTTCAAAAAAATTAATTTAATTTCAAAAAAAATTCTATATTTAGTATAATCCTAATTTATATGAGATAATTCATTAAAATTTATTTTTGGTCATAATGAATAGAAAGAACAGTAAAATTTAATTAATGTTGATAAATTAACAACTGTGTTTTGGGCCTTATATATGCCTGTGTTGAAATCATTTTTCTGCACACATATACTAATTTAAAAAAATTATTTAATATTTAGAATAAGTGTGCAAAAATTATTTAATAATACCCATTTTATTATTATTCTTAAAGGTTAATTTACCTAAGCAAATAAAAAAGTGACTACTCAATGTGCTAAAAAAATTGTAAAAGTGAGTAAACATTGAGGTTAAGGAAAAACATAAATAAAAAATGAGTTTTTTAGGTGATTATCAACCATATAATCCCTAAAATAAATTATTTATAAAAGTTAAATGAACTTCTTGTGAGAGTGAAATCCCATTATGTAAAAATATTGGATATTTATAAAAATGTATCCATCCTCAATTATAAAAGGGAACTCATGACCCTAACTTTATCACACATATTAAGCTCCTTAGCACAACAAAATCCTTCCAATATATATCCAAATAAAATTTATACTTGTTATAGATAATATTTTCTTCCAAAAAATTTCAGGGAGATTATAATTTACTTCCGAAAACTATTTTTTACTACTTCTATTAATAAATTTATTCATGAAATAATAACTCCAATACAATATCACCAGTTCTCAAAATATATAATTGTAATATTATTTTTATGTAATAACATCTATCCAAGTAAAATTTCATCAAATCTAGAACGAACCATTGATAATTTGTACAGTATACTACCACCTTTCAAATCGATCTAATTCATTTTCCAGGACCAAATCTAATGAATGGATATAGTGATAGACTTAAATTATATATATTATACTAATAAAATAATAATACTTATGTATTTATAATATCACATATACCTTCTTAAATTTCATTCTATGGGAATATGATAACATGTTCATGTGTGTGGTGGACTACAGCCTCGCGAAACAATGTGATTTTTTTCACTTATTCCTTAGAAGGAAGGTAATAAGGATAAATTTTATGGATATTTGTGAGATATATTAAATCCTAATGACTCTTTAAATTTGATATATTATTTACCTTCCTTTCATTTCATCTATATTTAAAATGGAAATGGTGTTCATGTGCACATATGACCTGCAATCTCTCTTAATATTGTAATTCATTTTCAATCATTAGAATTTATCGATTAGTATAAATACATTTATAATTAATATATATGTTATATATATCATTTTTAACATTATATAGATTATTTATCCATTATTAATGTAAAATTAAAAAAAATATCATTCCAAAACATAAATGAGAAATGCATCTGGTATTATACGAAATGTGATGTTAAATAGTGTTAATAAACTATTAATAAAGGGTCATAAGTAAATCATATATGTTATGATATATATGATTATAGTTTTATATTTATTTATAATAAAAACATGTTTAATATAATGTATTTTTTACCGTGTATCAAAATAATTTGATTCTTGTGGTATGGGAAAAAAAATTTACATTTCCTTCTTTGGGACATATGTTATGTTATGAACCTATATTCTATTATGATATTTATATATAGACCATTTAACATTATATATCCTAGAATTTTTTATTTTATTTATATTTAATGTTATATTTTATTTTATTCATTCATGGGTCTTATAATAAAAATGTTTCCAAAGAAAATAAGGAATTTTTGTCTTTCTGTTATTACTATAGGGAACATGCCTTATATAAAACATGTTTTTTTTTTGTGGTTTTTATGTACTCCCCCTGAATTTATTTTATGATTATTATAATAAAAATTATGGGATATACATTTCAATCTATGTTAATTTATTTCATAGAGCTTATTAATCAAAAGATTCCAAAGTGGTTATTGTCTTATATTACAATATCATTATTTATCAGGATAGATTATGCATTAGTTTTAAATTATGAACTATTATTATTTACATCTCTATAAACTCATTTCAATTATAATCACCTGATTACATCCACTTATTACATTTTTTCTTCTCATTTTCCACTCTTTCTATACTCACAAATAAAAAATAATATTTTGTGAAAAACCTAATTTATTTCTCTCTTTGCTCAAATCCCCTTTTTCTTCCATGTATATGTATTCTAAAAAATGTTTTATTGAAATTCTCAATTATTCTCCAAATATTTCATAAAAATATTTTTACTAATGTATTAATATTTTCTATAGGGTTCAAAATAAATATTCTTTTGTTTATAAATAACATTCATTTTACTTTATACAAAAACAAATGTGAGAGGAATTTTGGTTTTTAAATGAATGACATGTATGATATATTTTATCATCACAAAAAAAACACTAAAATAACCCCTTACATTTTTCTGAGGTTATTTTCAAAGAAAAGTTTTTCTATAATATTTTGGAAATTTTTAGATGTTAAACAAGTGTTTTCAATGTGGAAATGTTATTTTCAGAAAAAATGATCTATACGATATTTCAAAATGATTTTCCCTCTAATATAACAACCTTTGATGTTATGTAATCATTATAATAATTATTATCCAGTAGTATCATACTTATTCCTTTTTGTATGGTTTATTTTTTTATGAAATATTGTTAATGAAAACCATTCACTTTCCATTGGTTATGCTATGATGAAATTATGAAATTATTATTAAATGTGGTTATTTTCCATGGCTTATTATATAAAGAATTTTTTATGAATAACATTTTTAATGTGAACTAATAAAATTATTGTTTTCTGATGTTTTTGTAGAGTTTTTTATTTATTTCACTATGATATATTTGTTACATTATAACCAAAGAATGTTTTATGTCATAATAAATATGATGTTTACAATATAAAAATAGATTGGTCAGACCTATATTCCCCTATAATAAATTTTGTATTGTTTTATATCTCATGAGATAATAACGGGACCATGATAATGTACTTTATCCCCTAACAGAAGTGGGCTAATGTGATTGATCCACTATGGGAAATTTTTTATGATGATGACTAATTATGATATAAGAAAGAGGTTTTTTCATCTAAACCATAGTGATTTGATATTCTTTAATGTTAATAATGACATATAAAATGGACATTATATATATGATGGAGATAAATGTAAATGACATGAACAAATGGCTCATGATTGATTTATTATATGTTCGCATGTGTATAGTTTAGGAACTTATTAATGATGATTCTTTATACCATGGGTCATGTTTGTGATCCATGATAGATTGTCTATAATCATTATAAGGTATATTCATAATCTCATACTTGTATGGTTATATTATACATTTATATGATCATCTATTGATATAATTCATATATAACCTAACTAAACATCTGAGATCACTCATTCATATCTTTCCTTTAACCTGGTTATAATGAATGGTTTATGTAGCTTATATCTATGAAAAGAACCAAATGACAAGACCTATATGGGAGATATTTAATATACTCCATAAAATAAGAATATTCTATAAATTTTCAACAAATAAACTAAAGAATTACAATTTTCATGAATATATTTGGAAATTTTATTTAATATTCTTCTATTAAGATATAATATCTAAGGATAAGTATAAGGATAACTCAATGTATAATAAAATATCCTACAATTTCGTTGAAGAATATTGTTGGTGGTAATTGAGAAATTAAATCCCTTTTTGGATACTAAAAGTTCATGTGGATCTAGAATAGTTTTATCTATGGGTAATATATGGACCCAGGCATAAAAAATTACTTAATATTGAATTAAATTGAATAATTCACATTGAAGATCTTTTCAGGTTTAGAGTTTTAGAGAATTAGGACATAACTATTACATCTCAATGATTACAAGCTAGACATATCTACTAAGTTTCCATTTTTTCACAAAATATGAACTCTTGAACAAACGTTTCATGTCTAGTTCCATGTTTTAGACATCATGATATTTCCTTGATCCCATCCTTTACCATATTCCATTTTAAGTCCTGTGGAAAACATTTCAAAAAAAACTTGGGATGAGCATAAAAATCTCAGTAAGGGTTATCACAAAATGGAATGAAAACATCAGTCCATGTATACATAAGAATCAATGAAATATTACTTTTCTAATAAAAGATAAGCACTTTAACATACCTCATGAAATCATAATATTTATGAATAACTCAAAGAAATAATAAAATATAAAGGTAAATTGAGGCATTCATAACATTCTTACATAGGGAGTAACCCTCATGGTTACGTTTGGAATACCCATCACAGTATATTCCCTAAATCTCTTTGGAGAAACCTTAACGTTTAACCCCTTCGAATTACCCAATGCATTGGAGAGCTATATTGGGCTCACCTGCCCTTAGTTTATCACAGAACCACCCGATTTCATAAACATTGCCCAAGAACCAAAACATAATCATAACACTTAAAACATGCATAAAAGAAACATAAAATTTCCACATTTCCATCACAATAGATCACATCATAATATTATCAAAAATAAAAACATATAATAAAATCATTAAAACTCTATGATAGAAAAATCCCTTTATACTTTGAAAATATTAAAAGAAGACATTTAAAAAATATTTTTGAATCAAAGTGTCCCATACCACTTAGAAACCTTTGAAAGGGTTTTAAAAAATTCATGTCCCAATAAATAAATCCTTAAAATAATTTTTAAAACAAGTACATGGATGATAAATGTTTAAAATAATAAATCTTTAAAACCATTTAAAAAAATTTAATAAAAGAGTCCATTTCCATTTTGAACATTTAAATTATAAACCACAAGAAAGTAGACCATTTTCCAAATATTTAAATGAATTTATTATGGACATAATATAGATAAGTAATGTCAAAGGGGTTGTATATACACTTTATAAAAGAATAAAAGTTAATATCATTAAGAAATATCTCAATGAGAATAAATAGAGATGTAATCCCAATCAAGGATCATTCCATTAGAGCAAGGATAAAGAAATGACATGATTATCTGTGACAAATATAAATACACCAAATATAAGTGGATACTCAGTGTAAAAAAATCAGATGTAATCCACACATATTCATAGCATGACATAATCAAGAAGTATAGGTTTAACCCAAATAATTGAAATTGGGTTAAGATGTTCCCTTACAAAAATTCGACAGCATAACAGCATCACTTCAAAATTCATAAAATGAGTTGATGAGAGAGAAAATGGTATCTCATCACATGGACATAAATTTACATCAAGAAGGATATATAATAACATATCCCAACATAATAATATGTAAATTAAAAGGAATAACAAAAGAAGTCTTTTAAAAAGAGGTGGGTGAAAGGTTCCCTTACCGATATGGGTAACTTTCGAATCGTTCACCCCATGAAAGAAGGACCATACAACGTTGATGTCAATACCCATAAAAGAAAAAATATTACAAAAATAGTAGAATAATGGGCAGTACATACACCACTCAAAGGAAATAGTGGCAAATTCTGCATAAATCTCATGGGAATAAAAGTGAGATGAAAAATCCCTTACGAAAACTCAACAGCCTAACGACACCTCTTAAAACTTCCAAAAAATGGATTGATGAAAACAAATAGGGTCTCTCCTCATATGAATATAGATATTACAGTAAGATTAATATAAAATAGCATCCCCCAAAATAAGAAATAGGAGCTTAAAAGAAACGACATAAAAGAGAGTACTTAAAAAGGAAGAGATAGGTAGGATCCCTTACCTCAAGTCTGACTTGTCTTGTTCGTTTCTTTATATTCCTGAATAATAAACTTTGGTCAATTTATAATTTCTCAGTTACCTCTTTTAAATATTGTTATTCAGTTCTTATCACATATTATAATGTTATAATAATTGGTTAATAATGTGAGTTCATATCAGAGGTTCTTGTCGATGTTTGGTACATGAGTCAAAAATGAACGTGTTTGAAAATGATTGTCCAGGTAGTTATAAGTAAATCATCTCCAGAATATTATTAATGAATTAAATATCATATATATCCAGTACATATTAATTTTATACTATTCCATAACATTTGTAGATTAAAATAAATGAAATGCGCCGTTCATGGAGACGGTAGGTCGTACGTACGCATGAACGCTACTTTCATTTCTTTTTCATATTAATGGAATTAAAAATAATTGAGAGATATATATATTATAATTACAGTATAATATATATTATATAGGTCACATAATTTCATTAATTTCATTCTTTATACATTCTATGTATTGCATGAATGAGTCACATCACTTGAGGGGGTGGTAGTCCACACTTCCTCATATGAAATTATCGCATTTGCACAACATGCAAAGAATAACGGTATTCATTAAATATAAAATACTGATGCATATAGAAAACATAAATACCATATATATCATATATAAAATACAGTGACATCATAATGGACTCCTTTAAAGGTGTTAAAATAATACTGAACAATCATCGTTTCGTGAGGCAGTAATTTTCCATCCACAGAAACAATATGTTCTTTAACCATTAGATGGATGTGTGTGTAATTTTAGCTTGAATACTTATTATAAAAAAACTAGTATATTTAATATACTGTTTTTTTACAAAATAAATGAATAAAAAGAGTTTAGGGGGTTGGAGAAGAAAAATAAAACAAAAGAACATTGGGGAAGACTTTACCTTTAAATCGGGTAACTCTCCTTGGTTTGAACCAAAAGGGTTTTTGGAAGAGCTTTCTGCCTAAGTTGAGGCTTCAATAATGAATATAGGGATGTGGAGAGATGAAATGGGCAGGGGTTGTCTGATCCAAAGGCTTGAGAGGTGTGGGAAAGGTGGTAGAGGTGGGGGCCTTTTATAAGAGAAGAAGAGGGTCACTCTTGGAATGTTATAAAATATTACTTTATTATAAAATTCTATTCGGATTTTAAAGGTCCAAAAATTATATATTTCGAGGATAAGGTGATAAGGTTTCAAAATCCACCCATCCAATTGGTTTTTCACAAGTTTAAGACTTATATGTTACCATGTCTTCTCATTTTATTTAAATCGTTCATTTATGAGGTAATCACTGCATCATCATGGTGTCATAAATTAATTTATTTATTTAATGTCTAAAAATTTTAAAAAAAATATCATGATGTAGGAAAATTTTGTATCTTTCTAATCAATATTTATAGTTAAAAATATGACTTGTATAACCCCATGTAAAATGTTTTTTAGTAAAACAATACTTGTTTTGTGACATTTTAATTTTAACTTTAAATAAAAAGTTATTAATGTCATTTTCCTACCAAAGTGACTACATGGGGTCCCCAAGTTGACCCATGGATTGTCTTGGTCGGCCATGAATAATCCAACAAGGTTAATACATGTGTCAAGGTCATTTCATATTATTATAACATTATCATTACCTTAAATTACAGTAATTACCTTTAATCGTGATTAATAAAACATAAAAGTTACTATTCACCAAAAAAATTATTTTAATCCCATTGAACCACATTTTACATCCTAATGAAAACCATGTATGTCAGATTTTTTAAATTCAAATCAGTTATGCGTTAAAGTTTCATTTAAACGAAAAATCATTTTTTAACTACCATTTAGTGGTTTCCCTATTCATCAAAAAATTGATGTTTTTCAGAAAAATACCAAAAATTAACCATAATCTATATTTGATATTCTGAATTCAAAAATTATGCCTATTTTAAAAAATTAAAAACATATAAGTTGAATTAATTAATTTAATAATTAATTCACGTCGTCAGAAGAAATAGCGAGTTTTTATGAAGCAATATATATCAAAATATTGACACTAGTTTAAGTCCAATTTCAAAGTGAAATTAATTCCAATAACCACTATTGTATTAAATGGTAAAAATATATTATAATTGGACATTAAAACCAATTAAAAAGATAATCTAATCATATAAATAAATTATATTAAAAAGAGGTTCTGAATTAAAATACAACATTTTTCACCATTCAAAAAAATGAACATTATCCGAAAAATACCAAAAATTTAAACAAAGTAAATTTTAATGTCCCGATTCTAAAGAAGAATTTTATTTTTTCCAATAGAATTTATAAGAGTGACCAAAACTATGTTAAATAGGGTTCACCATCAAAAGGTGATAAATCGACCTTTTAGTGAATTTTAGAGTATTTATGCTTAAAATTGAATTATTTTCTTATTTTAAGCCTTTATCTTTTATTGGATAAATGAAAAAACATTTAACAAACATATATAATCATATTATAGTTATTTATATTCATTCCCGCCAATACAACGACTAAAATTTGACTACCATTTAAAATAATATTATTTTATTATTAGAGTGCAACGTACGATTTCAAAGAAACTCGTTGTTGTGTATTGGGTACGCCTTCAAGCATAGAGTTCCCTTTAAAGTAATATTAATATTTTATTCAAAAATATTAATAAATATGAAAAATTAATATTCTTTATTTACCAGGGATGTTACATCCTTCCCCCCTTTTGGGAATTACATCCTCACTATTTTAAAATTGGGCTTGGAAAATTCATTGAAAGCCCCACATCAGAAAAGGAGTAAATTAAACTGTCACTTTAAAAGAAAGAAAGGGAAGTACAAAGGTCACTCAAGTTAACCCATACTAGGATTCCATGTAGGAAAACATGGAAATGGAAGAGAAAAACAAGGGTCATGTTCTGGTGGAGACTGATAGAAAACATGATTAGGAGAAAGTTAACCCCAAGAAAATCAAAAACTTGTGATGGGTTAAACAGTATTTGATTCCCAAGTAGGAAAAGTTAACAGACAACATTTTTGTTTTAAGTTACTTTTCATTGAGGAATTTATTTATGAGCTTAAATACATCATAAGGGAACTTACTTACTTGTCATGTAGACTTTAATTTTTTACTATATCTCTTACACAAACTCATACTTTTTCCAAATGATGAGTATTTAGGATGATTTGTTCACATTAAGAGCGCTATAATAAACATCTATAGAATCACTTAATCCACACAAGATAACTATATATTTCCAATGTATTTAAAAAAACCAAAACCAAAATTGTTATTACGAGATCAGATAATACCCAAAAAGGATAATCCTTTATAAAAAGAAAATCTATTCTTAATCTCTAAAATTTGTCCAACAAAACCCAAAGGTCAACGAAGACCATTTGAAAAAAAAATTGTCCATAAAATTCATCAATGTAAACCATACTAAGATTGAAACCCAAATATTTGAAGAATTTAATCACATAGTCTTCGAAGGTAAAATTAACATTTATCTCCAAATAACATCAGTTGCTATTAAAGTCTCGTATTGAAAAGTAATCAACCTAATCCCATATTCTCCATGATAGGTTAATCATTTCCATAGATAACCCAAAATCAAATTATTATTCATTCATAAGATCATATAAATAAAAAATAATTTTTCATACTAACCAGGGACTTCACTTAGTCCAGTGGTAGGCGATAAATAATAGTCGCACTTCGGTTGTGGGTTCGATTCCCACGGCTTGGTCCGACGCGACGGGTTGTCACACGGTCTGCATGTTGTCCCTTTTTCTGAAACTATATAATTCTTAAAAAATTCCCCAAAAGAGATAAAATCTTCAAAAATAACCATAAAATAATTTAACCTCAAGTTTATCTCATGTCATACATATTCCATCATATAATATAGTAACCCATAATTACCTCAAAAGTAAGGATCATATAAACCCTAACGGTTACATTTATAATTATTACCTGAACTTCCACATCGATTTGGTTCTCTCATACATGATTCATTAGATAACTCACTAAGGTTAAAGTGGTTGATCATGACTCCTTGATAGTTGGTTTAGAATAACAATGAGATTCTTCATTGAATCCCTCATTTCATCCAATCTCTTAATTAGAGAACCACCATAGTTTCCTTCAAACCCATTGTCACTTTGGTTCCTGCTAGATCTATCCATTTACTAAAACCACAAATGTCAGTGTGTGTATATCAACAAAATCATCATGTACTAAAGAGTAAGATAAACACTAAGATATAATTATCCAATTTATCTCAAACTCATTACAACTTTCATAAATAACAATGACTCTATCTAATATGATAACCATTGTGGTTATACACAACTTGTCACTTATGATTAAACAACACTCTAACCTCTAAAGTTATCTAAACCGACCTCTGATACCAACTATAAAGACATGGCCTTATAAAGTTACTTAATATTGAATTAAATTTAATATTTCACATTGAGGATCTTTTCAGTTTTAGAGTTTTATAGTATTAGAACATAACTATTACACATCAAAGATTTCAAGGTAGATACATCTACTCAGTTTCCATTTTTTTCACAAAATATAAACTCTTGAACAAAAGAGTCATGTCTACTTCCATGTTTTAGACATCATGGCATTTCCTTGATCCCATCATTGACCGTATTCCATTTTAAGTCCTATGGAAAACATTTCAAAAAAAACTTTGGATGAGCATAAAAATCTCGTTAAGGGTTATCAAAAAATGGAATGAAAACATCAGTCCATGTATACATAAGAATCAATAAAATCTTACTTTTCTAATAAAACATAAGCACTTTAACATACCTCATGAAATCATAAAATTTATGAATAACTCATAGAAATCATAAGACATAAAGGTAACTTGAGGCATTCATAACATTCTTACATAGGGAGTAACCCTCATGGTTACGTTTGGAATACCCATCAAAGTATATTCCCTAAATATATTCGGATAAACCTTAACGTTTAACCCCATTGCATTACCCAATGCATTGGAGAGCTATATCGGGCTCACCCGCCCTTAGTTTATCACAGAACCACCCGATTTCATAAACATTTCCCAAGAACCAAAACATAATCATACCACTTAAAACATGCATAAAAGAGACATAAAATTTCCACATTTCAATCACACGAGATCACATCATGATATTATCATAAATAAAAACATCTAATAAATCCTTAAAACTCTATGAGAGAAAAATACCTTTATACTTTGAAAATATTAAAAGAAGACATTTAAAAGAGATTTTAGATTCAAAGTGTCCCATACCACTTTGAAACTTTTGAAAGGGATTTAAAACATTAATGTCCCTATAAATAAATCCTTGAAACCATTTTTAAAACAAGGACATAGATGATAAATTTTTAAAAGAATAAATCTTTAAAATAATTTAAAACAATGTTTTAATAAAAGAGTCATTTTCCATTTTGAACATTTAAATTATAAGCCACAAGAAAGTAGACCATTTTCAAAACATTTAAATGACTTTAGTATGGAAATAATATATATAAGTAATGTCAAAAGGGCTGTATATACACTTTATAAAAGAATAAAAGTGCATATTATTAAGAAATGTCTCAATGAGAAGAAATTGAGATGTAATCCCAATCCAGGATCATTCCATTAGAGCAAGGATAAAGAAATGACATGATTATGTGTGAAAAATATAAATACAGCAAATATAAGTGGATAATCAGTGTAAAAATATCATATGTAATACACACATATCCATAAAATGACATAATCAGGAAGTAGAGGTTTATCCCAAATAATTGAAATTGGGTTAAGATGTTCCCTTACAAAAATTCGACAGCCTAACGGCGTCACTTCAAAATTTAGAAAATGATTTGATGAGAGATAAAATGGTATCTTATCACTTGGACATAAAATTTACATCAATAAGTATATATAAGATCAAATCCCAACATAATAAGATGTAAATTAAAATTCATAACAATAGAAGTATTTTAAAAAGAGGTTGGTGAACGGTTCCCTTACCGATATGGGTAACTTTCGAATCATTCACCCCATGAAAGAAGACCGTAAAATGTTGATGTAAATACCCATAAAAGAAATTATATTACACAAAGAGTATAATAATGGGCAGTACATATTCCACTCAAAGGAAATAGTGGCAAATGTTGCATAAATCTCATGGGAATAAAACTGAGATGAAAAATCCCTTACGAAAACTCGGCAGCCTAACGACACCACTTAAAACATCCAAAAAATGGATTGATGAAAACAAATAGGTTATTTTATAATATTAATATAGAAATTATAGTAAGAGGTATATAAAATAACATCCCCCAACATAAGAAAGATGAGCTTAAAAGAAACGACATAAAAGAGAGTACTTAAAAAGGAATAGATAGGTAGGATCCCTTACCTGAAGTCTGACTTGTCTTGTTCGTTTCATTATATTCCTGAATAATAAACATTGGTAAATTTATAATTTCTTAATTACATCCTATAAATATTATTAGTCAGATCATATCACATATTATAATGGTATAATAATTGGTTAATAATGTGAGTTCATATCTGACGTTCTTGTCGATGTTTGGTACATGAGTCAAAAATGAACTTGTTTGAAAATGATTATCCAGGTAGTTATAAGTAAATCATCTCCAGAATAGTATTAATGATTTAAATATCATATATATCCAGTACATATTCATTTTATACTATTCCATAACATTTGGAGATAAAAAGAAATGAAATTCACCATTCATGGAGACGGTAGGCCATACGTACGCATGAATGCTACTTTCATTTCTTTGTCATATTAATGGAATTAAAAATAATTGATAGATATATATATATTATAATTCAAGTATAATATATATCTTATATAGGTCACATTATTTCATTAATTTCAATCTTTATACATTCCATGTATTGCATGAATGAGTCACATCACTTGAGGGGGCGGTAGTCCACACTTCCTCATATGAAATTATTGCATCTGCACAACATGAAAAGAATAAAGGTATTATTTAAATATAAAATACAGAAGCATATAGAAAACATAAATACCATATATATCATATATAAAATACAGTGACATCATAATTTACACCTTTAAAAGTGTTAAAAGAATATTGAACAATCATTGTTTCGTGAGGCAGTAATTCGCCATCCACAGAAACAATATTTTCTTTAATCATTAGATGGATATGTGTGTACGTTTAGCTTGAATCCTTCTTATAAAAAAATACTAGTATATTTAAGATACTATTGTTGTTACAAAATAAATGAATAAAAAGAGTTTTGGGGGTTGGAAAAGCAAAATAAATCAAAAGTACATTAGGTAAGACTTTACGTTTAAATCGGGTAACTTTCCTTGGTTTGAACCAAAACGGTTTCTTGAAGAGCTTTCTACCTAAGGAGAGGCTTCAATAATGAAGAGAGGGATGTGTAGAGATGAAATGGGTAGGTTTTGTCTGAGTTAAAGGCTTGAGAGTTGTGGGAATGGTGGTAGAAGTGGGGGCCTTTTAAAAGAGAAGAGGAGGGGCACTCTTGGAAAGTTATAAAATATTACTTTATTATAAAATGATTTTATTATTTTGAAGGTCCCAAAAGGATATATTTCTATGATAAGGTGATAAGGTTTCGAAATAACCCCATAAAATAGGTTTTTGACAAGTGTAAGACTTATATTTTTCTCTGTCTTCTAATTTTAGTTAAATCGTTCCTTTATGAGGTAATCACTGCATCATCACAGTGTCATAAAACAATTAATTTATTTAATGTCTAAAAATTATAAAAAAAATATCATGATGTATAAAATATTTTTATATTTCTAATGAATATTTATAGTAAATAATATGACTGGTATAACCTCATGTAAAAATTGTTTTAGTAAAACAATACAAGTTTGTGACATTTTAATTTTAAATTTAAATAAAAAGTTATTAATGTCATTTTCCTACCAAAGTTACTCCCTGGGGTCCCCAAGTTGACCCATGGATTTTATTGGTCGGCCATGACTCACCCAATAAGGTTAGGACATTTTTCAAGGTCATTTCATATTATTATAACATTATCTTTACCTTAAATTACACTAATTAACTTTAATCGTGATTAGTAAAACTTAAAAGTTACTATTCATCAAAAAATTATTTTAATCCCATTGAACAACATTTTATATCCTAATTACAATAATTTATGTCGGAATTTTTGAAATTCAAATCAGAGAAGTGGTAAAGTTTCATTTAAACGAGAAATCAGTTTTTAAACAACCACTTAGTGGTTTCACTATTCATCAAAAATTGAAGTTTTTTAGAAAAATACCAAAAATTCACTATATGCTATATTTGATATTATGAATTCAAAAATTATTTCTATTTTACAAAATTCAAAACATATAATCTACATTAATTAATTTAATAACTAATTCCCTCCGTCATAACAAATAGAGCGTTTTTATGAAATAATTTATATCAAAAGATTGACACTAGTTTAAGTCCAATTTCAAAGTGAAATTAATTCCAATGACCACTATTGGATTAAATGGTAAAAATATATTATAATTAGACTTCAAAACCAATTCAAAATACAATCTAATCATATAAATAAATTATATTAAAAAGAGGTTTTGAATTAAAATACAACATTTTTCACTATTCAAGAAAATGAACTTTATCAGAAAAATACCAAAAAATTGCACAAAGTAAATTTTGATGTCCCGATTCTAAAGAAGAATTTTATTTGGTCCAATAAAATGTATAAGAGTGAACAAAACTATATTAATGAGGGTTCACCATCAAAAGGCTATAAATCGACCTTTAAGTGAATTTTAGAGTATTTATGCTTAAAACTGAATTCTTTTCTTATTTTAAGACTTTATATTTTATTGGATAAATGTAAAAACATTTAACAAACATATTTAATCATATTTTAGTTATTTATATTCATTCCCACCAATACAACGGCTAGGCATTAACTACCATTTAAAATAATATTATTTTATTATTAGAGTGCAACGTAAGATTTCAAAGAAACTTGTTGTTGCGTATTGGGTACGCCATAGAGCATAGAGTTCCCTTTAAAGTAATATTAATATTTTATTCACAAATATTAATAAATATGAAAAATTAATATTCTTTATTTACTGGGGATGTTACAGGTAATAACTCTAAAAATGGTGTACATTGATATACTCAATCATCTCCTAGTTCATGGTAGTGTCCCTTTAAATACATCTATATTGAAACTTCCAAGTTATATGTTTTGGAAATTCACAATCTATTTAAGAACCATTATAAAGGATTTTATTAGATGATGACTATGGATGACCATTGATATAACTAGGGTTTCAATTACTGAAATTAATGTCCTATGATTTAGACAATAAATTAAAAAATATTTCTTGATTAAGTGGGTTTCCAATCAGAATATTGTTTCTCACTTGATGTCTTTTTGTTTTATTCAATAGTGGGAACTAGAAAGAACTGGATTATCATGAACCTGACAAGTAATTTATTGATGTGAAAGAAAATGGGATGATGAATAGATTAAAGGATATTATAATGAACCCTAATTATTAATCATGTAATGTGACTAAAAAATACTCCATAACCAAATATCAGACACCAAATAATAGGGAGATGTTTTCTATGACATTGGGTGGTAGAGGCCCTGAATAAAATAATATTCAGTTTCTTATATGACTATAATGTGGAGGTAATAAGTCAATAAAATGTATCAATGGGATGAGAAGATCTTTATTGTGTGGATAAAAAGGGATAGAGTACTTTATTAAGAAGAATAAAATGTTCAGTATATGAAATGGATGAGAATAATGGTTTATCTATAGAATCATAAAGGTTTTAATGTTTTAAATGTGTAAATTATGGGAGTAATGTTAAATATTTCTTAGGGGGAATGATCATGAATAGGTTCAAGAAGGTTCTATGATTAAAGGTTCTATTTTTAATGATGAATAGACTAGTAATTACATATGAAAGAGAGGAATAATTAAGGAATAATATGATGAAAACTAGATACTGTTTTAAGAATAAATACGGATGATTGAAATTATTTTCATTTATAACTCAATAATTTTATTATATGAATCATGACATATATAAGGATTGTTCTATTGAGATTTTTGTTAAGAATTTCCATGAATATATTGAATGCATCTAATTACCTAAAAATGTTATTTCATGTAAAGGTGATATTTTATGGAAAAAATATTAATAAGGTAATTATATCCCTTAATATTTTCTTTTTGTTGAGATAATAGTGTTTAGTTTGGATAATATATTAATAGATAAATTAAATTGTATAGTATAAATAACCTTGGAACTAATTACTGATGTGATGGTGTCGTGGTTAATGTTTTAATTTATGGAGTTTAAATCATTTTTTATTTATGGAATATATTAAATTATATATGATCTTATTAATGAAATGAGGTACCATGTCTATTTTCAATGAGGTTTAATGGAAATTGAGGTTACAATATTGTTTTAGGAGAATATATAACTGAGGTACTAATATATTCAGTATGTGGAATTTATGAAATTATTTTTTTTATTTTGGGGTTATTAGTAAAATAGTTATTTAAATTCAATTCCATTATTTAATTATTATTTTTTTTGATTTTTTTATGGTTATCCATTTATGTAGTGATTTATGTTGAACTAGTAATAAATATTAAGAGATTAATGAACTATTTTAGAAAATGATGATTTATCTGTATTGGATAACATATATTATACATTTATTTTTTATGATTACCTTACATAGTAGAGATAACATATCAATGTTTTACAAATCATTAGATCCATTAGTTATATAATCATGATCAATTCATATTAATTTCTTAGAGGAATTGAGGATATAGTATTTGATCAAATAATAACCAGACGATGTGATTCTTCTTATGAATTGGATTATAATGAAAAAACTAGTTTTTCTCAATTTCTCAATCATAATAGTATAAAACATTCCTTCAAACATTGGGAAAATTGTTATGTAGAAACAAAATTCCAATTAATTTCATTTCTGATGAAAAAATGTTATTTTAACTCATCACAAATTTATGGTTTTATAGTAGTTAACTTTCTCAGGACCTTGTTCTCTACTACACTATATTAATACATGGGAGTTAGTATTCTGTTTTATTTTTTTACTTTCACTTCCTACTAAATTTATTCTATTTTAAAACCCAATTTTGAGTTATTTAGATTTAAAATATTATTTATTGTTCCCTCCTTTCAATAGGAAGTTCAATCAACAATTTAGGATGTGGGTCTTTTACAATTGAATTTTTAAATTATAAAAACATTATTAATAATATCATGTTCATGTTATGAGAATGTAATTTATTTAAGTAAGATATGGTATAAATCCCTAATATTAAAAAATATATCTTTTTCAAATAAATTTAATTATTTGAGTAGTATGTTTTACACACAACAATGAAATTTAACAAACCACAATATACTATTAATATTGTTATATAAAAATAAAAATTATAAAAATTCTAATAAATTGGTGTGAATGAATAGGAAAATCTAAATTTTTTAAATTATACAGTTTAAACATTAATAAAATAAATTATTTTTTTATAAATTGATTATAAATGAAAAATACTTATCTGATTTTAAAATAAATGTTTTTTTAAAAAAATTATATCAGAAAATAATTATTTTAATCTATATAATTTAAATTAGTCACTATTGGTGAATTATTTTACTGAAATTTATATATTATATATGAAATGAAATATTTTTTAATTTATATAATATTTTTTTCAACATTGGGATAAGAATAAATATCATTTTATGTTTTAAAAAAATTATTTTTTCTAAAAAATGTTTTGGTCACATTTTGCATAATTATTTTAAATAAACGTTTTAAAATTTTTAAAATTTATTTAAAATAATTAATTTTATTTTTTTTAATCATCATGTAACTATAATCATAGTGTAAATTATTTTTAATTTTCATAAGTGACTAATTTTATTATGAATAGTGAAAAATACTAATTGTTATTTGACAACTACATTCTCATTTAAAGTATTTATGAATATAAATTATATGTCTAAATATTTTTACAGTAAAAACTATTTCATTAATATTGTAATTAATAATATTTATTTAATTATAATATTTTAAATAACTAATTCTTATATTAGAAAATTTTATACATATAAAAAATATCTTTGCGGAAAACCGCCTTTTTCGCATTTGCTGATATTATTTAAAATTAAATTCTGCCAAATCACGGATTTTAATTATATAAAATTGATTCCATAATTATAATAATAATTATATATATTATAAATTATTTTAAAATTATTTTTTTAAACTTGTTAGTTACATAAGAAAAAATTAATTACTCAATTTAATGTTAAAAGAGGGTTTTTCACGTTACCTATATATCTATTAATATTAATTTTCATCACACATATGATATTTATTTAATAAATTTTATTTCCTATTTATAATATGTGGGTAAAATTTATAAAATATGAATCATTTAATTTTTTCCCCACAAATGATTAATTAACAAAGTAATTTTGAATAGATTGGTTACCTTGTTGAAAAAGTAAATGGAAAATGTGATCAATCATATTAGTTGGGGAACAATATGAAACATTTTTTTTAAAGGTTTTGACTAAACATATAATCCATATAACCTATTATTTATAAATTTGGTGTTCATAGGGTGGTAGTGACCTCCCACTATTGAATAGTTGTGGGTATTTGATAAAACGTCACTCCTCCTAAATTATAAAATGTCACATCCTCCCCTCACTTATTCATACAACATAAGCCCATTCTATAGATAAAATACCCAAAAAAATATATCCCCAACATAGTTATACATTTTATAAAGCTTCATGTCTTCCCTAAAGACTAATACTATGGTCCTTATTAAGAGAGGCAGTGGATATTTTTCTATGCGAAGGTAGTTTTATTCTATAAGATATTTCTTTTTGATTATTCTCTTAACACATTCATTAATGTACAAATAATTCCAATATAATAACACCAATATATATCATATACTTATATGTTAATATTTTTATGGAATTATCTATATCATTCTCCTTTTCTGCCAAATGGGAAAATGAAACCTTCTATCATGTGTACAGTGGGCTACCGCCTCGCGAATCGATGTAATTATTTTTATATCGTACCACCTCACAAAAGGATATAATTTTGGACTGAAATTAAATATCATATATTAATAAAATAATTATATTTCTAAAATTATAATACATCATATACCTTCTTAAATTCCATTCATTGGGAATACGATAATGTCCCTCATGTGTATGGCGGACTACCGTCTCGCAAACCTATGCGATTATTTTTTCACATACACATTGCATAGAAGGTGATAAGGATAAATTTGTTGTATATATGTTATATATATGAAATCATAATGACTCTAAAATCTTGATATATTATTTTCCTTACTTTTAATTGATTTGTTTGGACAATAGAAATAGTGTTCATGCCTACGTATGTCCTACTATCTCCATTAACAATGTAAATCATTTTCTATCTCTACATTTTATGGAATACTATGAGTACAAATAGTATTTATATATTTTCTATTTATATCATGTATTAAATTTTGTAGATTATGGAACCATGATCAAATAAAAGGACTTAAAATACAAACACAGATATATATTCCATAACGAAGTAGTTATTACACAAAACATGATTTTATCATTTAATTTTTTATAAATAGGAATGAAATACTCATATATAAATCATTTATGGTATGATATTTATGATTATGTTTTTATAATAGATTTATAATCTACATATATCTATTATATATTATGTTTTAACATGTTTGATGGAATTCAAGACCTGAGGTAATGGATTTTTATTTCAAATTTCTTACTTTGGGACATATGTTATGTTATTCCCAAATAATTGTTTATGAGGTTTATATAGAAAAAATTTAACATTTTCTAACATTTATTTAATTATTATCATTAAATTGAATATTTAATTCAATGAAATTTTATAGTATGTCTTTGGATTCAAATGTTATTAAATATTGTAGTGGATTTTCATCCCAATTTTATTTCTATGGGACACATGCTTTATACGCCACTTTTTTCACATATGTGGTGTACATATAATGACTATGAATTAATTTTATTATCATTATCATAAAAATTATATGATAAAAATTCCATATGAGGTAAATTATTTTATAGATATTATGAATCAAAGGTTACAAAAGTGGTAAATGTTTTATATTACAATCTTATCATTTATCATGATTGTTTATGATTAAGGTTATAATGGTGAAATGTTATGATATAACTCTAAAAAAACACATGTAATATATTTCAATATATTTCTTTCTATATAATAAATTATTTTCATTAAATATGCTCACTTTATTTACACAATAATTCCAAATAATTATTTATGAAAGAATAAAATTATTTCTCTCATCGGTCGAAAACCATTTTTCGTCTACGTCCATTTTTTAAAAAATATATAAAATGTTTTCTCTATTCTACATTGATTTATTAATGAATGTTTTTCCAATGATTCAATTTTTACAAAATTTATTAAAGGTAATCTTCTTATTGTTTTGTAAACATTGGACCATTGATTTTTAATTGATAATGTTAATCGAATCTTTTTTTTAACTTGTACGACATGATTTGAATTTTTTTTCATGAAAAAACAATGATTTAAACATTATCTTATAATTTATCAAGTTTATTTTAAAATAGAATGTATAATTTAATATTTTTGATATTTTTAGATTGTAAGGAGGTGATTTAAAAGTTAAAGAAATATTTTACCCAAGAATTGTTTTATTTCACGTTTCAAAATTATATTTTATATAATTTTACATCAATTGATGTTATTTATCTTTAACTACGATATGAAATATTGTAAAAATAATTTTTCTTTCTCTATATATTATATATTTATGAATATAATATTTATATGAAAATCATTCCTTTTATGAGGGTTATGCTATAATGAAATGGTGAAAATTTATAATTCTCTTTTCTTTTACAAAAGTTTTTCTATGATGAAATGTTTATGAAAAAAATTAATGGTGTTTTGATATGATGAACATTTTATTTCCATGTGGTACACTTATTTATGGTTTCCATTGGTAATGGTGGTGACAATATTAACACTAAAGGTGGTAATGTTATAACAAAGGATAATTATCACTTTATATATAATGATAGTTGTTACATTGTAACTATGGATAGGTGTGACCTATATCTATCTCCAATTCATTATGTAATGTTTTTTATATCATGATATATTATTGAGAAATATTAAAAAAAATTGATCCTCTATTAGAAACATGTTAATGTTCTTGATCCACTAAGAGAAATAGAATATGATTCATGATTTGTTATGAAATGTGTAATGTGTGTTGATTTTTGGTCTATTTTGGTTTGATGGTATCAGATTTTAACCTTGAAATATTAATTATTTTCTATACATATGTCATTTTCACATATATATGACATGAACTTTTGGTTTGTGATTGATTTATTATTATTTTCACTATTATAGTTCATTTTCATAAAATGATAATCTCATGTTCAATGAATCATGGTTAGGATTTGGGGTAGATTAGGTATGAGCATTTTATGTTATATTCAGAATATCATATGATTATGATTATCTTATTATTTCATATTATAATCTATTAATATATTTTTTGTTTACCGTTGCTGAGCATATGAGGTCACCGTTTATTATGTTTCCTTTTCTGAAGATATAAAAATGGATTAAGTTGTGTATGTCAATAATGATTACTAATTGGGAGTATCTTTATTGAATAAGTTAAATATCTTCCCTAAAATAATAATATTGTGTAACTAGTCTACAATGACACTAAACATTAAAACCTATGGTCATTTTTTTGAAATGTATTTAATATTATTCTATTATGATTTAACATCTATATATGAAAAGCTTGGGTCATTATAATTTATCAAGACCATAGTGCTATTTTTTTATATATTTTTAAATTAAAATAATTATTATGTATATTTATTTTTTAATACATTATAATGGATTATATTAAGAGGGATGACAAATAGATTTTTATATGAAGAAACTAAAATTCTATTTTCGGGAGATATATAGCTTAAATAAAATCACTCTTTTGATAAATCTATTATTACTTAAAATATATGTAAAATTATTAAAATTTTCTAATAAAATAATATTTATTTTAATATAAATGTTAATAATATTTATTTAAGTCCAATGTAATGTTTTATAAATTTCATTAAGTTCATGGTGTTGTAAAAACTATTACCTTCTAGTAAATTGGATTTTTTTAATATTAAAATTATTATATTTAAAAAAGATGAAAAAATAGATATTATTGTTGATATTAGCTCATCATTAATAGTCAATGCTGATTTTTTTGTTAATTGCATACAATTGTAGAATTTTTGTGTAAAAAATAAATACGTAATAAATATATGATCTATATATTAACTTCATAATATCCAAAATATTATGTAATAAATTTAATTTAATTAATAAATGATGAAAATGGGTTTATCATTTAATATAATGATTTTTGGATGTTATTTCATTAAATATATAACTTATTAATGATCCCTGGAAAACCTATATTTTATTATTTGGTTATAAAATAGATTCCTTGTGAACATGACTCATATACACATAACTAATGGTATTATATTAATATGTTATATTTTTGGAATAATAAAATATTGAAAACTACTTCTATTTGATATAAAAAATTTAAGAAATGTGATTGTTTGTGGATTTGATTATTTTTTCCGATAGAATCAGAAACTAATGTTTCTAAATTAATATAAAAATTCCATCATATTTTCAATAATTAAACACTACACCACCAACTTCTCTTCACTAAAGCCTCAAATATCCTGGTTTTGTTCTCCTTATGCCTATAAAAATCCTTCCAAATTTATTCCCATGTTCTTAATAACATCCTCCCAATCTTTTAGAAACCCACTTTGAAGGTAAGGGATCATCATCTCTTCCTTTTTATTTCATGTACATTATTTTCACTTAACCTTTTTATTTATGATTTTATATATTTTAATTTATTTTTAAACATACCATTAATATTATCTATGATTTAAAAGTAATAATTAACTACATTTCATGATTATTAAACCCTTATTTTAACCATTAGGTACACCAGTTCAACTGTTCAAATTATCCCATCATTTTTCATTCCAAAATTTTTTGTTGTGAAAACACATCCCAATTTCCACTTAATGGTATTAAACTATATGTAAAAAATAATAAATTTATTTGGGAATTCCATTTATTTAACATAATGAATTTTATTCTTATATTCTATGATCTATATGGAAAACAAATGTATGAAAATGATATGAATGTGATGGCTAGTTCCAGAATTATATATAACTATAATGGAATGGGTAATGTTTTTAACTCATGGGATTATTTGTATGGTTAATGGGAGGTTTTCCTAGAGCTATATTTTATGATGTCTCTTCTGTTAGCTTCATATTTTTCCTTTAATGTCATGTTTTCTTATGTTTTAATATTCCTATGTTGCCTTAGTGTTATCATGTTATATTATAATTCTATATTAATTTTTATTATCCTCACTATTTTATATCATCTTGATTTACCTATGGATTCATATTCTAAATTTTATCATGTTACTCATTGGTAATCCCCTTACTGGGAATTATAGATCAACCCATTCCTATGTATATCCCCATGTTAACCATTATGATATTAAGAGGTAAATAAAATATAATTCAATGTTATGTAGATATAAAATTATTTTTTTGTATACCAATTTCTTGTTATTGTTCTATGTACTTATTTTCCCAAAGCTTGTAGGCCTCATTTTTTTCTAGGATTGTATTATGTGTGTATTTATATTATAAAACATAAAATAGTGTGCATAAAATATATGGTTTTTGATATTCAATGTGATTATTACATTCACCCACTCTTATATTTTACTCTAATTTATATTAAATAATGTTTAAATTTTCTAATATAATGAAATCAGTATTATTTTATACTTAAATATGATTTCATTTATTTGAAATTTCTGTCTAATATACTATGAATACAAAATAATAACGATCGTTCATATGTAGATATTGCTGCATCCAAGAAGAAATGTTATTTGTTTCTCATAATTACCTCTAAAAGTTAGTATCCATAATATATTTAATGAATAAAAATGAATTATATGTTATAATAATTTAATAAATTATCATTTTTTATATACTATATTTTATTCTATTAATTGAGAAATGAGATCATTAATCGGGTGCACATGTGAACTACACATTCATGAACAACATATATCATTTTTTATGGTATTGTTTCAATAATTTATTCACTAAATCTTTAATGAATTTTTGGGAGTATTTAGGTGAAAATTGAATTATAATGAACTTATATTATTCATATATTGTATTGTATCATTTCATTTAAGGATCCTTTCTATTTTTATTTATGAGGAAACCATGATTTATGATATTATTTTTAGAGGCCTTATTCTCCTACATGTTGGTTAAATAGGAAATTATTTAATAATAGAAGATATTTTTTCTTAATTGTAATATTGATGATCTCTTGTTAATTTATCAGACCCTTATTGAACAATTTTTCTTCAAAAAAAAGTAAACAAGTTCACCTATAGGTGATACACTAGAGTGTAACCCCCATTTATAGCTTCCAGGTAAGACCTATGTTTCTATTCAGTTATTTTTCCCCGATTTAACTCTATTGAGTCAGTGGGGTATTTGAATATTTATTTTTTTTATTTATTAATAGTATGGGTGATAAACATAAAGAATTATTCCTTTTTGGACATAATCTTGTTTCTTAAAAAGCTAAGGGGGTATATCGACTAGCCATTGAGGGATACATACTAGCTAATATGGAGATGGAAGTTTGAAATTCCTACCTAACCTCCACTACCCATGTGGTGTGAGCCCACTATCTACCATATAGAGTGGGAAGTTGGATAAGAATTATTCCCTTCCCACCTGGAAACTAGTTTGACTTATCATGTTTTGGGTATTCTTCCATGTGCCACTTATCATCCAGTGACACAGATGGAGTATATAATTGGATGTTTAATGAAAAAAATATTATTTATTTTATTTTAACTATAATTTTCATCCCTAAAATTTCATTTTACTATTTGGTCATTGGATGCTCTGTAGAGGTTTGGTTTCTCTTCCAACACATTCCATAATTGATCAAATTGATGATTTTTTTCATTAAATTCCATCTAATAAGTGTTTTTTTATTTTGATCATAATTTATTCTAACCATGTTTTTCTTTTTCTTTGAGAGAAATATATTATCATATATTTACTAAATTCAGAACATGAATTGGTTAATTGTTTTGAATCGTTTCTCAATTTTTCTAGCCTTGTCTCTCTATTAGTGGATTATGTGTAAGGGTAATCATTGATAAAGTTGAATGTATGTGTCTCTATGCATTGGTGTAGACCAATGAATTACTTGATTCCCTTATTGAATCCTTAAGTTTGTTTTATGATATAAATTTTAGGTTTCTTCTTGAGAAAAAAATACAGATTTGAAATTTTTTATTTAAAAATAGATTTTTTTTATTTCATGTGTTAGATTAAATGTTTCAACAATACAATTTGACTCAAAAGGGTTTTTCATTTATAGGGTGGTGATTCCATACTATGGAAGTATTTTTGAAATGTAAGTGTGGTTGTTTTATATATTTAATCAAATGTAGAATATTAGGATCATTGGGTGTTTCAAGTATAGATATATACAATCTTTAGTGACAATGGAACCACTAGGGGTTATCATTGGTGATAAAAAAAGACTATGGTAGGACATGTTAAAGGATGGTTCATAGATTGATGGATTAGTTCCCCTCTAAATTTTAGTGTTTTTATTCCCATATTATAAGTCATAAATTGTTCTTGGTATTAAATATTTTTGAATTATTACCAATTTTAACTCTCACTTGTCTAGTATGTTATGTTTCCATGGTTATTTTTTTCCTTATTCTTTGAATCATGCACTTGATATACTCCTAGTTTTCTTTGAATATGGGATTCATGAAAAATAAACCATAGGATGTTTACAAAATGGTTTTTATATAAACGTTATTAGTAAAAAAATTAAAAAATACATGTGACTATAAAAAGATGTTATTTTTTGTATAGATTCATTCGTGGTATCCTACTAGGACATGTTCTCAAACCCAAAATTTTCCATTTGGAAGTCATAGACCTTGTTTTATAGGAAAAAGGTAAGGGAATCATGACATCTAGTTAATTAACTTCACTTGGATTTTTTTGAACTCTTTTGGATTAGAATGGTGGTGAAGGTTGGTCACATGCAGATATTGTTTTGTTCTTATTTTGGTTTGATACATGTTTTGGCCATGTCATATATATAATTATATGTTTGATGGATTTTTACCATTATTCCAAATGAACTATATTTTTACTTTTTATTTTTATTCTTGTCTGTGTTTGGGCATTCTGGTTATCTAGATAAACTTTGTTTTGATTTTATTAAGATATCATTTCCCATTCTACTAAATTTTCCTTTTATTCGTTGAATCTATTTTTTATTTAAAATATTTTTTTTATAAGGTTTAATGTGATTTATTAAATTTCATATTTTGTATTTGGGAATTTATCAAGTGATAATTAGATTTTCCCTTTCAGTTTCTATTAGATAGTTCCTATTAGAATATCTCACCAAATTCGAGAGAGGAATCTATAATACAAATTTCAACTAGTGAAAAATTCATAATACCTTTCATTAATGGAAGATATTATCTTCAAAATATAGAATCTACATCGACAATCTATTGGGAATGAGTGATAAATGTAAGATTATGTCTTCAAATTAACCAAAAATAATCACCCAATATTTGTTTCTGATAAGGGACTACATTAATCCTATGAGTGGTATGATCATATTTGGAGGATCTTTAACTTAATAAAAAATAATTAATACACTACGTTTTTTATTCATACTTACATGCATGATGGTACTGGAAGAAATTGGTTGGAATCAGTAATATAAAATAAGATACATGTGGATCCTATAAAAAACCTTTCAAAATGATCTTAAACCAATAGTTTTCTCACAAAATATTTGTTCATGTTTAAGACCCAGAAATGTGTAACCATAAAGTAAGGGTAGTTTTTATTAATTGAATATACCTAATATTTTTCAAAAATGGTTTACCTATATCTTGAAATTATTACTAATGATTACCTTAAATATTGGAGGTTTTATATGGGTCTAAGGGATGATATTTTTAAAATTTTTATTCTCTTATTCCTTGAATCCTTTTTATATGAAATCAAATAATAAACTATAACTAAGGATTAAATGGATGGGAAATGAGTTTTTTTGGATCTTTGGTTATTTTATGTGGTATCCAAGATATATCATTTTGGTATAAAAGGTAGCATAAGGATTCTCAACATACAATGGGGATAGTTTTTTGGGATTCTTTAGGGTAGTATTAAGTTTTTTATATCTATTTGTAAGGCCTAATCATACTAAGGCTAACTATATGGAATCCCCAATGAATTCCATCATTATGGGAAATATGGATATCTTATTATTTTTTTAGAAATATTTCTAAATAATATAACTTGGGATTTCCTCTCACTAATGTATCACAGGTAGTGGATGTCATACTCTGGAAAATTGGATTATTACTATGGAAAATAATGTTTAGGGTGGAGATAATATTAAATAATGTGGTGCAGTGGAATATACACTGAAGGAATCTAAGGTAAGGATAACTATTGTTAGAGGTATGGTGTTAATTTCATCATGTATGGTACTATCTATATTTGATATATGTTTTAATCATACTATTATGTGTTCAATGTTAATTTAATTTTTTGGATTTTTTTTAATTAATTTTTTTAATCATTGAGCCTTCCATAACAATAAAAAATTGGTTCGAACAATGTTTTATGTAAACCTTATGTAACGATATAATCCCATGCATCAAGGTAGTGTTTGATTACATAGTTTTTGATCTAAATATCTATTTTCTTATGATTTTTATGAATTATATTATCTTAATTAAGGCTCATATCAGTTGTTATCAATTTTTAGTTTAGTTTATTTGTCTTAATATATTCACTCATGTATTTTATGGGGGTGGGATTATAGGTCAGAAAGAGTGGGACATGTTTTTCCTTATGATGTATTTATCTCTTTCCCATTGATATTTATTTTTCATTTAACTATTTATATATGTTTTAAAATTCCACTTCATATAGTGATTAGTGAGTTCCCTGAGGACATATATAATGATTTTACTAGGTTACCTCCCCTATGGGTGGTTGAGTTCACAATTGACCAACTTCTTGGTTGGATTCCCATTTTTATTCCATTATAGTAGGTGTCACCAACTTTGTTAATAGAGAATATTGCTCATCTTATGTACCTTTAGCCAATGGAATTTATTTATCCTAAAAATTTACCTTCTTCTTCACCAGTTCCATTTTCTATGAATGCATACAGAAGTCTCTGGCTTCTTGATGATCATAAAAAGAATAAACTTGTAATTGTTGATAGTAAATAACTATATCCTTGTATTTGGGATACTTTTTAGAGACATAGTGGAGATAAATTTCATTCTAAGATATTATAAGAATTAGGGTACCACCAGTTTAGAGTAAAATATGAGGACATACCTTTGACCATGCATTGGATCCGGTATGGTATTTTTAAGATCCATTTATTATATTTAGTCTCACTAAATCTCTAGTAATTTTTATGTCATGGATTAATCAAAAAAACGATGAATTTCTTGAATAGGTAATTATTTTATTATTGGATGATATTCAAGTGTACTCCAAGTTAGAGGGGGATTATAGGGATCATTTTTGTCATCCTAAAAACCAAGAATTGATTTTGTTATGGTAAGAATTATAAATTTTACTTTGGATCAATGAAGTGATGTTACATGGATATGTTGTGTCCAGTTGGGGAATATCATTGGGTCCTAAGGAGATTAATGTATTTAATTAATGGGAAAAACCTGAAAAGTGTCTGAAATTTTGATCTTATTGGGAATAACCACATATTATAGATGGTTATCCTAAAACGTCTCTATGATTATATCATTTATGGTAAAATAAAATCATAATGCTATTTTTTGTTGTATGTGAAAATAAATTTTTTATATCTATTAAGTAAATTATATTGAGGTTAACTTTGGATCTAGTATTTATTCATTATAAATTGGGTTTGGGTTATAATATTTTCTCAGATTCCTTATGAAAGTGTTTTGGGTTTGTCTTGATATAGGGAAATTATGTGGTAGCCTATGTCTCTCACAAAATATGACCTCATTTGAATAATTCCCCGAAAACATCCTTAAGTTGATGGATATAATGAATTTTCTAGAATATAGGCTCCACTATCTTGTTGGGGAACATTTTATTATGTTTTTTCTCAAAACAGACATAAATATGTCATTAATAAAGGGGATATAGACATGTGAGAGATATTTTAAGTTTATTATCTTTATACATTCAATTTTGATAATTTATATTCACCATGAAATAGAAACGTGGTATTAAATTTTTTGAGATGGAAATTATTGACCCATTACATGATAGATTCAAAGGATCATTTGTATCTGGCATTTGTATTTAGTAAGAAATGATTTTTAATAGAAGTGGTTGGTGAATAGGTGTTCTTAGATTTGGTGAATTCTTCCTAAACATCTTATTATATGATTATTCTAGAGAAGATGACATACAATTAATTTAAATAATCAAATCGAATTCTTAATTATGGGAAGATCATAAGTTTTTCGTATTGGTCTCTAATTAGTTCTTTGTGTTTTCAAGGATGGTAGGTAATTCTGATACTAATTCAGAGTGAGTTTATGGATGGTGTATATTTTTCTCCTTATTCCACACACTATGGGACCACCAAGATGTATCATGATATGATCCATAAACATTTGTGGTCAGGGATTCTTTTTTCAATTTTAGATTTTTTTTACCGATTATATACTTTTCAAAAAAAAATTGAATCAATAGAGACCTATAGGATTCTTATAGCCTTTTCATATTAAAGAGTTTTCATGTGATGAGATATTTATAGATTTCTTTATTTGAGTTACCACAGACTCTTAAGCAGTAGGATTTTATTTAAATACTCATTAATTGACATAAAAACCATCATGTTTCCACCTTATCAATAAGAAGACAAATATAGAAGATCTTTGACACTTTAATATCCAGGAGATAGTTAAAACAAATGGTTTTCTTACTGATGGTATTTATAATATCGATATGTGTTTTAATTCCAAGTTATGGATTGGTTCTCTAGTTGTTAAGAATACACAAATGATGTTGAGAATGACTTACTACCCTTGTTAAAATGGTTTAACTAAGAAATAAATTCTTATTATTGACCATATAATCCAAGAATGAATCCATGATTTTAGTGGTTCAGGGGAAATGAATTTATCTTCAGTCTTTTTTTCCTTTAAAATAATTTTTAGGGTTTGATTAACTTAGATCCATTAAATTCATTGTATATATGGTCTTGTTGATTTAAATTATATTGGAAATGATTATAAGAAATGTAATTGGTTGGACAAAACCTTTTCTAAGAGACAAATATAAATGTGTATTTAATCTGATGGAGATTAGTTAGGACTTTTATTTATCATAATCTTATGCATATTTTCATCATTTCCATTAGAGTCTGAGGAAGGTGATCAAGTCCTTTTCAATGTTTCATTATTAATGGGTAACTATTAGTTGGGTATGTAGGGTGTGTTGTAATTTAGATTTTTTACACTTATAAGATAGTTTAATGTCTTTTAAAGGTGCAAGTTTGGTTTGAATTTCCCTCTCTAGATGTTGATTCTTGTTGTTATTCAATATTTATATCTATGGAAGTATTGCCCTGATATTTCTGATGTAAAAAATGAAGATTACGATCTTGATCCCAACACTACCTAGTAGATTATCCATTCAGATTATGGATCACCAAGAAATTGTATTACATTGGAAAAAAACTCATTTGGATCATGTACAATATCATTTCAAATATGGTAACTTTGAATATGGGAGATAAAATTGATTATGAGGTATTAGTGGCCTTATGTAATTTCAATTTTAGAGTCTTGATAACTTTTGGGGTCATAATTGTTTTGGTGGAAGAGTGAAACACCATGTAATCAGTATTCAGGTATAACCCATGTTTTGTTTTAGTCATTTTTTTCTAATTTGATCTATATTTCTCTTGTTTTTAATGGTTTTACCTTAGTTATTAGAGACACTATATGGTTAAGGAAGGTTGCTTTAGTACATACATAAGAGTTTTGGTGAGGGGAGATAAGAATAAAACTAAAGATGACATGGTTAGGTAGCTTGAAAATCTACAAGAGGTCCAATAGCTAGTCAATGAGGGCCATCGACTAGTAGTTAGATGGGTGGAAGTAGGGAACTCATTTATCAACTCCAAAATATAGCCATTGTAAGACCACCAAAAAATATATTGAGTGAAAAATACTACAAGAATTTTTTCTGGCCTAATTTCTTGCCTGTGTGACTTCTAAAGTTCTAGGAATTCTACATTGAGCAACAAAAAATACTATGGAGTTAAGTAGAAATATATTGACACTAATGGAATCAAGAATTGAAGTTAAATATTTTTTTTGTTTTTTTTCTGATTTTTTCTTCAATCTAATTCCCTTTAATGTAATTCAATCTATTGGTTATAAGTGTCAATTTATAGTTTTTTTCTCTTCCATCGATGTTTTATTATAGATTTATGTTCTAGTTAGTGCAGTGGATTTCATTTAGTATTTTTTTTTGTAATTTTGATCATGGTTTCCAATATTATATGATATCTTTATTGGTAATATCCTTGTATACTAATTTATTTATTAGATCAAAATCATTAATTGGTCAATTTTGAATTTAGGACCCCTTTTCATTCGTTTTGGCCTTATATATCTATTTATATATTACATGTCAATGGATATTTTTTATCTATTTTAAGGATGTTTTCTCTATACATTGGAGTTATCTAATGAATTACACAATGTTATTATTTAATCATTTATTTTTTATGAATTGGATTTTTTTGCTTGTTTTTACCCTAAAAATTATCATTTATAGAGGTACTTGTTAGAAAACTTATTTATGAATTTTATGTTTTAGAGTAAATTCCATAAGGAATATTTTGACTCAAAATGGGGTTTTCATGAATTGGGAAAGGGATTATTTTTTATGAATACATGTTATAAATGTAAGCATGGTTACTCTATATATTTTAAAAATTGATTCACATTAGAAACCTTCAGTGCCCTAAGTATGGATTTATGAAAACCATAGAAAGTGTGGAACCACCTAGGGTTATCATTGTTGATATTGGTTTACCTTTAGAAGGAATAGATATTTGTTCGTTCACATTAATCCATCTTAGGGTTAATTCACATGTCTTTGTTTGTATTATTGTAGTCTATATCCCAAATTGTAATTGGTTTGAAACATTTTGGTATTATGACCTATTTTATTACTCATGTGTCTAGTATATTTATATTCCTTATTTATTTATTTTTATAACCATTTCTATCTATCATGTATGTGATATATTTTTAGATTTTGTGAATATGGTATGTTTTAAAATGAATCCAAATGATTTTTTAGAACATTTTTGTATATAAAAATTCTTTATGAAATGTATTTATCATAAATCAAGATCAAACAGTGACATAGTTTATGAATTTGTGTATATTATTTACTAGTATCCTATGGGGGATTCTTCTGAAAACCTACTTTTTTCATTTGGTGGTTATAAACCTTGTTTGGCAGAACACATTTAAAGGGAAGGGTGTCATGTAGTCCCTGAGATTCTCATAGATGTTTTCTACCTCTAGTGAGTTTGAATGTTGATGATGGTTGATCAATTGGACATAATTACTTATTTCAACTTTTTTGTTCTGTCATGTTTTGAATTTTTTGTCTTTAATTTGTATGTGTTATTGATTTTTAAAAAATTTACATATGTACATTTTTTTCCTCTATCTTTTAGTTTTTCATGAGAGATGTTTTGGTTATGTTTTTTGTATCTAACTTATAGGGGATATTCTACGGTAATGTGATATTTTATCCCATGTTGGATCATTATAAATGAGTATAAAACGATTATCCAAATTCTATTTTACCTAATTCTATAACACCTCTACTTCAATCAGGACCATAATATAGGTATCATGAATATATTTACTATATTTTGCATTAAAAACAGTAAAAAATATTAAATTATATAATCCACATGTATAACTTCTTTTCAATTTACTTATATAATTATAAAACTTAATAAACATATATTTGATAAAAAAATATAAAAACCAATACTTTACACAAATACATTATTTTTACGATAAACATTAACACTATTACAACTCTAAAAATTATGCTATTTAGTATCACCATAAAATATAGTTCATACAACATGATAATTTATTAAAAAAATTAAAATTTATTTAAAACTTTTAATATAGTCCTCTTATTGTATTTCATAAGACAACTAATATATGTAGTAACCATTAGATATATCTACAAATGGAGAGATAAAATCCTTGTAAAGGGAGTAGTCATAGTAATGAACATGAGATATAAATCAACGTGAGTTCATTTTTGGGAATAATGATGAAAATTATATCATAAAAAATTATAATTATCATATGGATCAGATAAAAAAGTCATAAAACATAACACATGAAAAAAAATAATGATACATTATTATCATAAGTCAAGGATTACAATAAATAGATCATAATGTTACAAATAGAGCTCACTGCATCATGTCCATAAAAAATGTATAAGTAAATATAAATTCTTCATGTATAAGAATAATAATCTCATTATATATAATACTATACTATATGAATTTTAAAAATCAATATATGCATTTAAATATTGAATTAGAAGGATTCTTCAATAAGATTAAGAGACAAATTATAAATATTATAGATTTTTTATTTTAACCCAATTATATGATATCATATACATCAGATTTATATAATCAAAAATTAATTAATTAATCACTTTCATATATGTGGTAATGAAAATAGGATAATATATTATTGAAAAATTAAAGAGTATAAAAGGCCACCACATCATTGAAGTTTCCCCTTTCTTAAGGCCTCAAAGCCTTTGAGGAATGCAGTTGGATATGAAAAAGTTTCACTGACACTCTAATGTGGATTAAGATACCATAATCATTTAAAAATTAGGTAATGAAATTGATTTGGAAATTATTTTATATAGGTGAGAAATGGGATATTTACAAATATTATGGTGGGGTATCTTTGATTGAATAATTAAAAAAAATATTCTATGATTTAGACATTCAATAGTTGTATTCTTTGAGTCAATGAGTAGAATTTATTTAAAAATATAAATTAATAATATTTTTAAACCTTCCACACTAATATTAATAATTTATATAAAATAATGGACTAAAATATAAAAATAGTTTTTGAATTGAATACCTTAAGTTGTATACATTTGAAGTCTTTTAGGTCAATATATTTTATTTATGATTGTTTAAAACATTATTTTTCTTACTAAACATACTTTTTGTTGAGAAGACCATTATAAATTGTATTTGTTAATTAATTAATAAATATTATTCCTTGATAAATATAACATGTGATAAAAAAATATTTGTACTATTCATCTAAAAATTCATGTTTTAAAAAAATAACTCATTGATATTTTTAATGTGTTGATTTAAAAAATTATATTCATTTTTTAAAAATTATTTTACAAATTATTTAATAATGATATTTATAATTAATTATAATTTTTTTTACAAAATGAGTTACAAAACAGTTAATTAAAAATATAGAAAAATACTTTTTTTCCTCGTTTAAATATATATATGATAGAATTATAATAAATATGATTTCATAATTTATTCATTTTAAATAAATTTACATTTTATTTTGATTTTATCAGGGTTATTATTCTATTAAAATGGATATACAACTAATATAAAAACTATACTACTGTTCAATTTTCCATATTGAGTTTATTATTTCCAAGAACTACTTCAAGTTCATAATGATCAATGATTTAGATTGATCCCAAAGAGGGTGAGGGGATGATCTAGTGATCCCCTTTTCATTTTAAAAATATTTCCCCTTTTAGAAAAACCACATAAACCTACTAACATTCTATATCCACTTATTTTTATCTTATAGGATCCCCTATTGTATAGTCATAGTAATATAGTGAGTATCAAATACTGTTTACAAGGTTCAATGAACAATCCAACTCTTTTTCATGTTTCTTTGATACACAAAAAAATATTCAAAATTAAATAGACATTATGTTATAACATATTAGACAACCAAAAAATAATTCAACATAAATTTATTATACACCCCAATTTCCCTCCTTCCATGATTGGTTAGACAATCCAATCATAATACTCTAATTATTGGGTAGATAACAGAGTCATATGATGCTTCTTTAGATTTTATCCAATAATATAAATATCTTATTCTTCGTATGGCCTAACTTCATAAACAATTGGATCACTATAACTTTATTACCTTTCATGAAGATCATTAATTGGTTGAACAAGAATATTGATCATTAAAATAAAAAATAAGAATTTATCCATATCATCTTCTTATCCTTTGAATAATTCTGTGAAAAATGTCTCCATGTTTTAAAAAAACCACTCCACTTCAACTCTCTTATCACTTCATCAATATAAATTATTGATATCATAGAATTATTTTAATGTGTATCATGAGTTCTCTCTATAATATTATAAATTGTTTATAAAATATTATTCCTTGCCTTCATATATATATAAATCACTTGTATATTAAGTCCTACTCAACCTAAAAAACTATAATAAAATAGTTATAAATATTTGAATTTAGATAACTAAATATTATTATCAATAATTAGATTATTTATTTATTATAAATATATATAACTGTAAAAAATATTTCTATTTCAATGTTATCTAATTAATCTATAAATATCTCATCTTTTAATCTCATATTAAATACCAAATAAACTATGATATTATTCCTTTAGTTTCTTTACTCAGTTTGTAATAACTTTAGACTAATTTAGATACCTAACATATTGAGATTATTTTTTCATCACATCATTTTTATGTAGAACATAAATCATTAATACTTTATCATCTTCATGTATAAATGCATTGAATGAGGTAGTTTTTCCTTGCATGATTTTATCTTTAAACATCACACATAATTTCTTATATTCATCATTGATTCATGAATTAATATTTATATATGAACCAAATTTTCATATTTAAACTAACATTCAATATTAAGAATATTTCATATCATCATCAAATTCATATTTCATGCATAGATCCATCAATTTCATGAATGGATCATTACATGGATACCATAAATTCCATGATATCATCTCAACTAGTTTGAAAATGTTGTTTACCTCAGTATTGAATTTAAATCATGATTGAGAAACTCAATTATTTTTTGAGTATCACAAAATCTCTCATAATCTTATAAATCCATTCCCTGATCATGGAACAACACACCTCAATATCTTGGATTCATGGAATAATGTTTCATCAAAATTTGATATCTATTATGATAATAATGTTACACACGACTCCTCTTTTGTCAATGTATGTAGAAACACATTAAATTTCATTTCACCACATGTGGTTGATCAAAACCAATTTCACTAAAATTAACATTCAATCAATCACTCCTATCTATTTTGTGGATTCTTTATGTTTTTCATGACCACATTGGATTTATCATCCTAAATTAAGACACTCAGATAAAATAATCAATTATAGATGACAGTTTCCAACTCACTCTTCATGAAGCTCCATGCATATTAAGTCTTTTTAATATTTCTAGATCAATGAGGATTATCTAACAATAGAAACACATGAAAGATCATATACATGGATTCTATGGGCTTCTCTACATGGAATATCATTTTTAAGAATCAATACATACATGGAGTTGTATAGTCACACATGTTTTCAAGAGTCACTATTGGTTTTTACATTCCTCGTCTATTAAATATAATATCTCTTTTTTCAAATACATTTAATCATCTACATCTAAATATATAATATGATACATGTGAAACATTATTTTTTCCTTCTGTAGGTTTTATACAATAATGAAAAATGTGGTGTTACATTTTAATTTCACATCGAAGTATCTTCATGTGTTTTTATCACTTATATATGATATCATACCCAAAAGATGCCATTTATGTGTAACCGGGTCTACTTTTTGAATCCTATACAATCCCACCCTATGCTGCAAGCTCCATTCACATGTTTGTACCATTCGTCCACACCTTCTTCCCTATAAGAGAATTTTTCTAGTAAAATATTGACTTTGGTTAATGGGATACCCATGATAGACTTTCTTCCACATGGTGATCCATGATCCAATATGAGTTTGTAATCTATCAACTATTATTTTTAGTGTTTTTCTAACCTCCCCAACAAGATAGGCACTAAATATGGTGCCCCAATCCGGGACACCCCATGACATTGGGCGCACCTCCACTTACGCCTGAGGTTTTCAACTAGTAGTGAGAGTTTGATAGAACACATGGGGATACAAAACCATTAATATCATAGTAATACATGAGATAAAAGTATAAAAATAAAAAAAATAAGTAATCCATGAACATGCATTACCATGATTTTCCAAAAACTAGGTACGATACCATAACCAAATAAAAAAATATGATATGCCATGTCATACAATGTCAAGTGTAAGGAAAACTTAAAATAAAGGCACGATGATGAATTACCAAAATGGGTTCTTGCACCAAGTCTAGTGCCACCTACATTCACATCCCATGCCCTACTCAACCATCTAGCATAGTTCCATTTCCCTTGTCCAGACCTATAACTATGAAGTCTACTCGGCTTCCTCATGACATCCTAAGTAGGTTGTTAGTAAAAGTTAGAAGTCCACCAATGACGATGTCTACAGAATTTGTAGCCTAAAAAGTTATTGTATGCATGTAGAAAATGAATAAAAAAATAAACAAAATAATAATAAGAATTCACTAGTTCACAAATGTTTAATTTATCCTCTTTCATCAATAGTCCCTATAATTAACAATTTTCATCAAATATACTTCTAAAAATGCTGTAAAAATAAACAATGTATAATTGGTGAAACAAAATCCCGACATCATGAGGGGAAAATAACACAAATCATTAAAAATAATTAACTGAAGCATCAGTCCAGGTAAACATAATCCATGAATTTGTCGTGGGAAAATAGAATTAGTCTAAATCTCAAACCCATCCATTATATAACACCTATCATGGAGTATCATTCTAGGTAATTATAACCAGTGAATCTGTTGGTGTCATAGATAATTACTCCCATATCCCAACCTTTGCATGGTAGGGGTGGGTTTAGAGCATCAGTCTAACCTAAACCATGGGAATAGAACCTCAGTCGTACACCAAACATACAAGCCATGGGAAAATTCTTCAATAATCATTTAATATAGATACCATTTACAAAACATAACTCAAACAACACATTTACCATTTAAAAACCATGACTCATTAATCACACTTACTATTCACAATTCATTACTCGTTAATCACAATTTCAATTCACGGGTATTTGTTCTAACCACACCTATACTATCTTCATGCCTTAACCCATTTAACAAAATTTCCATTCACATAACTTAACACATTGTTCATTTAACACATTCTCATTATACTAAACACCCCATTAAGTAAGGAATATTACTAGGCTAAATAATCATTAATTCAATTTCACTACTCATGTTAACATTCCAATATAATTTACACGGTATCTATCTCCTATCAATTCAATTACATATATAACATCAAAATTTCATTTTCAAGAATCATTTCACACCAATGGTGGCCCTTAACCAAGTATAATAAATCTCATCGCATCCCATGTTGATCATGGGGGTTCAATTCATCATTTAACCAACCAATTGATCATTTACACTAAGGGAAACATAACAAATAGCACAATGGCACAAATTAACAAACATATAAACATAATCATTACAACATGATCTTGGGATAAAACTTTTATATCACCTACCTCAATTCCAAATACTATTGAACACTCAAATATATCCTTTAATTCAAAAGCAGACAACCCTTTATTTATCAACCTCTATCCCCCTGGAGAAATGGGGATTTATTACTTTAGAGGAATAATAATGGTTTCAAAATACCAAATCTAGAGAATAAAACAAGGAGGAGTGTGATAATCACTCGGACTTTCAATATACATCCAATGTCATTCTGAACAACTTGTAAATGACGGAGATAGATTCTTAGGATTTTTGGGATGTTGGGTTCATCACCATTGGTTGTCGTAGGAAAAATTGTGAGAAAATTATGGTGAGGAAACATAAATTCATAGGGGGAATTTTAAAAACCAAACTTTTTATGGGGAATGGGGTTTTCCACATTTTTTTTCAAACCTTAGTCCCACATTGCGCCACCCTTTATCTAAGAGGGGCCATGTTTTCATGCTTTCCTAGGGATCCTTTATAGTTTTAATAAATGTGTGGTACCCATGCTAGATGTCTCTCTGTAAGCCATCCTAGCTTGGCCATCCTATTTTCATGGTTTCATAAACCATGCATCCCACCTAAAGCATAAAATTAGTAGGGAACATGTTTACTTCCAACCATGCACCAACCCAACAACAAGCAGTAGATGGCCCCCTTTCCCCCTCATTCATGTCTTGAACACATAGAACACCCCCCCCCCCCAAGAAAACTCATACCCCAGTAAACATTTAATTAATAAATTTAATGGGATTTAAACCAAATCCTAAACATGAACATGCCACTACAATGTCTAGGATCTTACAACCTCCTCACCTTATAATGGCTCATCCCTAATCCACACCCCCTAGCATAACTCAAAAATCATGGGATAATGGTCAGGCCACATTCCCCACATATCTATCTCCCTCTCCCAAGTCACCTCTTAAACATTACCATGATGCCACAACACTTGAGTTGAAGTCACGGTCTTTCCCGGTAAGTCGTTCTCACTATGATCCATAATACAAATAGCATGTTCCTCAAAGAATGTGTTATCCTGAAGCTGAACGTGATCCATATATATCATATGGTAATGGTTTGAGGGATACCACTAAATCTATGACACATGAAAAACATCAAGCATTCCACTATACCAATTTGGATTATCCAATCAGTACGCCATATGTCTGATACTCTCCAAAATCTCAAACAGACCCATGTGAGTATATACTAATGTAACCTATCTCATAATCCAATGGTGTCTCAACCATGGAGACATCTGAAGGAACACGTGATCTCCCATCATAAATTCATGGAGATGACTATATCAATCATCATAAGATCTATTCTTACTCTAAGTTATAGCCATGCATTACTAAATCTACTAAACTTACTCTTAAAACTCTGGTATGATAATGAATCCCAAGATCTATGATTCCCCAATCTCTATCCAATATAATTATGACCTAAACGGCCTTCTATATAGAGCCTCATACAATTCCGTCTGAATCATCACATGGTAATTGTTTTATATGTGAAATCAATAAGAATAATGTGATTCTCCTAATGTCCACAATGTTTTAGGACACATTACCTTAACATTTCATCTAACAAAATAATAGTACTCTTTGGTTACACTTTTTATGTGGGTGAAAAGATGCTCTGACCAACACCTTATTACCAAACTCCCTCAGCAAATTCTACCATACACATTATTAAAAACTCATCTCACAATATGAAAATATTTTCTATAGAACCCCATGAAATAATACACTCTCTCGATCTTACAACTCATCCAACTAGTCGATTGTGATAGTCTCTCATATTAGTAAGAAATATTCCACCATAGTCAACCAATCCATTATTTTCCATATCTCAACACTCATATGTTTTTTTCATGGGAGTATTACAACAAAATTCATTATATCTCCATCCCAATTCCATTCTAGAATAGGGAAAAGTTGTAACAAACCACCTTGTCATTAATGTTCAAAGATAACATGTTGACATGTGTAGCATCATGTTATTAAATCTTAAACATCTTTCTTCATCCATGGACACTAATACTTTCCAGGAAAATCACCAAACATTTTTTTAAGACTAGGATTCCCTAAAAACATTATAGCATAAAATTCATGCATTAACTCTTCCTACATACAAGTAGGTACATAGACTCCTCCATGAATATAAACAATCTCATCCTCATCAGTATTCCATTCGGAAGGTGTATCCCCACATTCAAGGAATTCCATCATGGCCAAACAATCTAGATCCTCAAACTGTCTCTCCTTGATCTGGCTTAGAAGCATGGACTCAACTATCAAGGATTTAAGGGTCACTTTCTCTTGTTTTTATTGAACCTCAAGATGTATCTCTGCAAACAAAACAATCATCCTACACTCATAATTGTACTCTTTAACTACCAAATATTGAGTTTTCTAACTCAAGTCATCTAAAACACTTTTTACCTTCCACAGCATGTAGAAAACTTAAAACCGAAAGACCGCATGAACTCAGCCCATATTCAGTATCGAAGACTCAAATCACACCAGTTGAAAATGTAATTAAGGATTTTATAATCAGTTCATACATTAAACATCTCTATAAACTTGTAATACCTCCAACGCATTATGGCGCAAACCACTGTATCCAAATCAATATCATCCATTGTGTAATTCTATTCATGAGGCCTTAACTATAGGGAGATATAAGCCCCAACCCGGTCATTCTGTATCAACATTTTCTCTTGTCGAACACCATATGCATCACGAAACAAGGTATACTCTTTACTAGTCTGATGTAGGATCAAAATTGGAGTGTTGGTCAACAACTTTAACTCCTAGAAAGACTACTTGTATTGTCTAGACCATTGAAACATTACACCATTCTTGGTAAAGCCAGAAAGTGGTGCTACAAAATGGGTGAATAATTTGATGAACCTCTAATAATATCTATTTAATCCTAGAAAGCATGGGATATCAAAATAATTCATGGATTATACTAGGATACAACTACTCAAAGTAACTCTGAGACCACTGAGAAACCATCCTCATAGATGATGTGACCTATTAAATGTACCATGTCAATCTAGAAATGAAACATAGATATCTTGGGGTATAGAATCTTCTCTCTTAGCATGCTCAGGATGATGTCATGTTGTTTGGAATTATCATCATTTTTCTTAGATTACACTAATATTTCATCCACTAAAATGACATCAAACTGATCTGGGTATGGGTGAATGACCTGGTTCATCAAATCCATAAACACTCCCGGTGTTTTGTTCATCCCAAATGGTATCACAACAAGCTCATACAAACAATTCCTACACTTGAATGTATTCCTTGGTAAATAATAAGGACTCTCCCTTAGTGGATGATACCCCGGTCTCAATTCAATTTTGGAGAAAACTCAAGAACCTATAAGCTTCTCATAAAGATCATCGATCCATGGAAGATAATCTCGATTCATGAGTGTTATCTGATTCAATCTCTGATAATCAACACACCACCACAATGTCCTATTATCCTTCTTAGAAAGCAATACTAGATATCACCAAAGAAACATACTCGGATGAATAAACCCTTTATTCTCTAATTCCTCCAACTAATTTTTATGTTCCTAATGTTCCTCCAATGAAATTCTATATGGTTTAATATAAATAGGTTATTCCCCATGAAGAAAAAAAATCGTGAACTCGGTATCTCTCTCGATTAGATACCTCAATAATTACTCGAGAAACACATCCTAAAACTAATCCACCACAAGAGGATAAACAAGATACTCTACTCCCCAGTCATAAAATAAAATAAATACCACTTTTGCTATGATTTCACACTACTTATGAAAAACATTCCTAGCACAGCCTTCCCAAATATCCCACTCTCCACATTGGACATAACTATCTCCCTCAAAAGATATGAACATTAACCTATGAAGGTAACATTAAATAAGGTCCTAATACAACACCAACAAGTTGATCCAGAAAATTAGATCAAAACATGACATATTGATCACAAACTAGTCCTAAAATTTTGAACCATCCAACCTCAAGGGTAGACTCCATACACTACCAGATAATCTCTCCTCACACACCTAATGGGGTATCAATTGATAAAACCCCACACATATTTTCTATGGCTAGGCCCCATACACTCAAAAACAAGGAATAAATAGAAGAATGAGTGGTACCTATATCAAATAAATAACTAAAAATCATGGGATCTACAATAATAATATATCAAAATATCAATGTAAAAACCTCTCCACCTCTCGATGTAGGCTAAACTACATAGATTAGACCTGAAACGCTTCCCCAGCATCTGGTCTATGTTCCTTGTGTTGTATTAACCTATTGATAAGTACACCCTTCTAGAGTACCACACCCACCTCCTAGACTACTAAGTTAAGTTCAACACACATTTTATTCCAAATATGGGGTGGTTATCCCCCTATATTCACTCTTTAATATCCTTGATCCTCCATCATATCCCACCCATCATGAGTTCTAATAAAATCATTGCACATACATCACCCTTCCAAACACTTGGCTCTTGAGTAGTGTCTAGGGTCACTAAAAACATAGGTTCCCCAAAATACCACACTAATAACATACCAACTGGTTACCCCATGATAATTCAAAAATAATCTCTAGGTACTCTATATACCACCTCTCCAGTGAAAACCCTCAAAACATAACTTCATAATATCATTTGTAGCACCAATAGATCTCCCAACTAGAACCAAATTTTTATCACCAAAATCATCCTTATGGTTCCCCTATTTAATAAGGGCATGATTCAACACCTTATTAAACCTATTTAAATAAAGGATATTCACCAGGGACTTGATTTCAAGTCTATTACCATCCTAAAAACCTCTAGCCTTATCTAAATCACCCCAACCAATGTGGTAAAAAAGTGTTTTAAGTTGGTGAAGAGGCCAACATAATCCATAACTATCATAAAACCTTTGTTCAACATTATAAAATCAAAAACCTTCCCCTTCCTCAAGGTATCTAGATAAAAATGTTCCAAAAACATTCATAGAAATCATTCCATTATATACCATTGTTTACCTCATCATGAACCATAACATCCCACCATCGCTTTGATATTCCTCACATCATATAAGGTGCCAACATGACTCTCTTGTTTGGAGGAGTCTCAATGTGTTCCTTAATTATCTGGACTGGCCCTATCTAGAACATAGCTAGATATAGACACCCCTCCCTAGTGTACATCAGAGGGTACTGTAAATGGGACACTCTAGACATGTCGTACATGCTCGACACAACCTGAATTGTGTCCCATTCCATTGTCATTATAAAACAAGAAAAGTTATAATAAATATATGCATACCCTATGTTACCTAGGATCAACAGGTTTTCCTACACCACCACTAGAGAATCATTTTTAGTTATATAATATTTCCACCCAATTGACACCCATCATCGTGTCGTCCGTTCTCTACAATTATAAACTTTCATATTAAAACACATAACACAAATCGTGCTTAGTATTTACAAAATAAGGCTCTCTATAATCCATAAATAACCCATTTCATATATACTATCCAAATAGATATCATCTCATAACAATCACTACCCTCATCCATCCCTATAACGGGACATGATAAACATGGTATGAACCAAATTATTATCAATTTTTTACATGTATACAATATATTCTTAGACTGGGAATTTTATAGATGTAGTTGGTGGTGGCCAACTACGTTGTACATATACCATGTTCATAGAGTATATCTATTTTGAATCCTTCTAGGTATTCATAACCCATGAATTCATTGGGTCATAGAGAATAAGTCTTACTCCACAACCAATAAATGAAGGGGGTTTGTTTATAGCATTATTCTAACCCAACCCATAGTTGTAGAGCCTCCGTCATACCCAAAAAACCATCAATCTATGTGAACATGTTGCTTTAATTATTTAACATAAATACTGTAAATATCCGTAAATTTCAAGAAAATTTTTTTTCTTAATTTTCTTTGGAATTTTACAAGAGCGCAGTTTCTAACGGCACCTGATTCCGAGGCCCGGTGTGCCCGGAATCATTTTCTGAAGTTTGGCTCGGGTACGTTCAGTGAACGGACGAGCGGGTTTTTCTAACTTTTGAACTGGTGCCCGGAATCGAATTCTGAGGGCACTGATGAAATCACAGCGCCGGTGTTTGCTTAGAAATGCCTCTTCTGGAGTTGCGTTTGCTTGGTGGTGGTTTTTAATTTTTCGGCTTTAAGTTATGAAATAAAATAAATTGTTCGACAAACATTATTTTATTTCACTTAAGCCACTTGAAAGCCACTTAAACTGAGTAGAAACGGATAGGGTATTATCCAAAAATATCCTACCCTCTTGGTAGGATATTTGTGAGGTGGGTCCTGCACAAGCCCCGCCGTTTCTTTTCCGCTAAGTAACGCACCCGCGAAAACCCGTCATTATGAAGTCAACTGACGCGTTTTCTTAAATTATTAACAGACCATTTAATTAGGCGGTTTTATTCGTGAATTAAATGGGAAGTTTCTTTTGTTGAATTAATTCTGCGAATTAATGGGTCGTTACTTACCTCTTATTCGTTTGTTGGCATAATAATAAAATAATACCAACACGACTTTTGGAGGATTGCACGTTGAGAGGCTCTGAAAGAATTCTTGTGCATTCATCCTCCTTCGTGAAGAATGCGAAGAACGTGAAGAACGCGAAGAACGCCGTCACCCTCGTAGTTTGACGATTCTTCATCCGAGACGTTCTTCCCCACCCCGATCTCAGATCTCCAACTGCTTGAGGTAAGAGATCTCGGGTTTCTTTTTTTTATATCTCCTTTGTGGTTTTTAAAAAAAACACAGATTTAATTATTTATAATTAAATTTGTTGTTTCTTAGTCCATTGAGTTCGTCGACGCAACTCCGGATTCCGCGACGACGCGATGCCCTTCCGCGACGACGCGACGATCCCCTCCTTCCGCGACGAGCAATTCCACTAAGAACGCGTGCAACGTCTTGACGAGGTAGGGATTTATTTTGGAAATACCCCTTTTTATTTTATTCCCATGAATGTTTCTTTAAAATTTAAAGAATCGGATTCATATGAACAATTTTAATTTATTTAAATTGTTGTTTCATGTGTTTTATAATTTCTCTCGTTGTTTTTATCTAACGCGGAGGGTGCGGTCCAAACGAACACGGCCCGACAACCCTCCGCCGTTCTTCGTGGTTTTTCGGATTTGGCGGGCGACGGCAAAACGTGACGCAAGGGCGATTTGTTGATTCCGAAGTGAAGAACGGGTCCCGGGAGGAGCAACGGCGCAGACAGGAAGGAAAACGGACCACCAGAGAAACTCTGGTGGCCCGCGGAAGCTGCCAGCGGTACGGGTTGCCGGCGCGGTGGCGCCGCCGGCCGGAGGCGGCCGCGCAGGTCCAGCTCGCCCGCACGGGGCGCGGCAGAAGCCGCATCCGTTCAATCAACGCGGCCCCACGCAGGGCCGCGGCATCTCCAAACCGCGGGGGCGGCGCCCCGCTGCGTCCAGCTGCTCGGCCGCTCGGCCGAGCCGAGCGGTGCCGGTCCGACCGGCCGGGCCGCGCCCTGTCCGGGACGGACCGGGTCGGGTCAACCCGGTTCGGCCGACCCAGGGGGGGTCGGCCCGGGTCGGCCCGGGCCCGAACCCCCCGTCTTCGGACCGTTTTCTGTCTTTTGCTTGTAACTTGAGCTACAGGCCTCCGAACGACGCACCGTCAGCGGAAACGCGATCCTTGGATCGAGACGATCGTTTCGGTATATCGCACTCAAGGTTTCGGAATACTTTGGGTTTGGCCGGGTTGGTTCGTACACGAAACCAACCGGGCCCTCGAAGGGGAAACGCTCATATCTTGAGCTACGGACGTCCGATTGACGTGCAATCAGCTTTGTTGAATTCCTCTAAGTGAGAAGGATCTTTTGGCTCACTCCACCCGAGGTTTGGACGTAGGTGGAGTACGGTCGGGTTGGTTTTGCCTTAAAACTCAACCGGGCCACTGGGACGAAAAAGCCAATAACTCTCAGACCGGGCGTCCGATTGACGCGCCGTCTGTGACGTTGAGTTCCTGTTGACGATACAGAACTTTTGGATACATCAACTTCGGACATTATGTCAGTTGATGTATCAGCCTCTCGGTTTGTGTGACGGACCCTCTCGAACGAGCTCACTGTGTGCGGGAACCCTAGTGCTGGCTGCGACTGCTACTTCGACAGCGACGACTGTGCAGAGATCCTCAGTGGACTGCAGCGACGACTGTGCAGAGATCCTCAGTGGACTGCGCCGACGACTGTGCAGAGATCCTCAGTGGGCTGCGACGACTACAGCACTCAGCGATCCCTTGCGGGTCAGTGCTACAGGTCCAGTGTGGGTCTGATCCTGTGTGGGTCAGCGCTCAGCGGTTCTGTGTGAGCCAGCGCCTACAGGTCCTGTGTGGGCCTGATCCTATGTGGGTCTTTGCGGGGGTTAGTACCTATCGATACTTTGTGGGTCCGACTACTTAGATGGATCAGTGATCATCTTTATCGTCATCTGAAGAAGTATACCTGTGTGAGCTGAATCCTGTGTTACTCTCCTTTGTGGATTGTGTTGAGCTATCCTGTGTGGATTTACTGTTTACTCTCCTTTGTGGATTGTGTTGAGCTATCCTCTGTGGGTTACTGTTTACTCTCCTTTGTGGATTGTGTTGTGATATCCTGTGTGGGTATACGTTTTTGTTTTCCTATGTGGACTGGGTTGTGCTTGGGCTCGGACGTTAGAGCCGAACAGGAATTGATGACTTAGGTATATGTATGGGCATATACCTAAGCAGTGTCTGTTGTTACTTCATGATTGTATCTATCCTTTTTGGATTTTGGGAGACCTTCGGAGGTCCCGGGGTCCCTACTGAGTAGCTTATACTCACCCCTGCACGGGCTATGCCCGCACTTCGTTGTGTTGGTTGTAGACGATGGGCAGCGCTGATCGTGGTGGAGGCCTGCGGAGCAGGATGGTACCTGGAAGTGGACCACTGGGCGGGATGTAGTCGGAGCGGACGACTGGACCGAGGAGCTGTGGAGGCTATCTGTACCCACCCTTCTGGTGGGACCTTCAGAGGATGGCTCGACGCTGTGGCTTTTCTTTTCAGTTGCTGTTTTTTCCCCTTTCAGTTGTACTTTACAGTTGGGCTTCTATTTCCGGCCCCTTTTACTTTCAGCACAGCTTGTTAGATTTTTTACTTAGTGTTTACTTTTCCGCTTGCTTACTATGTGGTGCTTGTTTACTTTTCAAAGGCAATGCCTTCCCTTTTTTTGGTATTTGCGCCTTGGTGCTAGTCGCCAGCCCCTGGCCTATGGAAGGCGGGCTTGGGGTAGTCACGGCACGGGCCCCGAGGACGGGTCGTGACAAATTGGTATCAGAGGTGGTCGGTTCTACCACAGACTCTGATCTTTCTTCTATGTGAAGCAACAGTTTTCAGTGTATTGGGTGTGGTTATCAGTCCAGGGAGTCCAGTGTTGGTGCAGCGGCCGACGTATCCATACACCAGGACCCTGACTTCTGATTTCCGACTTAATACACGAAAACATTGATTGCATGTGTGTTTCATGTTTTCTTTGTGATTACTTGTGTTAGCTCACCAGGTATACTGTTCTGACCATGGTGCAATTGTTTCCTTTTCAGGATGGCCCCACGATGGTAGCCAACTAGGGTTCCGAGAGTAGAGCGTGACGACAGCCCGCCGAGCGACGAGGCCTCGGTACAGGGCTCGTTGACAGCAGAGGCACCGACGGTACCTTTACCCGTCGAGCCCCTGATGCTTCCAGCACCGACCGCTGACGATGCACGTCGCCTCGGAGCTCCGCATGAGTTCCAGCGCCAGCGACCACCCAGGTTTCGTGGGGAGACGGACCCCCAGGCAGCCAAGGACTGGCTGGAGGCAGTCGTTCGAGTTTTCAGGCTAGTGACGACACCAGCAGACCTCATGGTCATCCTCGCGGCGAGCCTACTGCACCCAGCAGCAGGACGATGGTGGAGATTTATGCTCTAGGTGCATGATGAGACCTCTCTAATCTGGACGGACTTCGAGAGCATTTTCCGCTCAGAGTTTGTCCCGTCCACCCTCCGTGTGGTGCGCATTCAGGAGCTTCTTCAGCTACGGCAGGGCAGCCTGACGGTCGCCCAGTACGCGGCGAGGTTCACCGATATTTCTCGCTACTCGACCGACATGGTACATGACCCCTTATTCCGGGCTCGGACCTTCAAGCAGGGATTGAGACACGAGATCAGGGCATCGCTGATCTCCCTCAGCATCCCGACCCAGGCAGGAGTGCTGGAGCGAGCCCTTCTGATCGAGAGCTTTCAGGCAGAGTCCACAGCGAGACCTACCGCAGGGCTGCAGGTAGCAGAGTATTTGGCAGAAGGTATCCAACGGATGACTCGGGGTTCCAGGTAGACCAGACCCTCTCGTAGACGACCTCAAGACACTGGCTCAGTAGTGCGGGGCACACAGCGCGGAGCCAGTCTTCCGTGAGGCAGGCAGTGCTACGCCTGCGGCGGGCAGGGCCACATGGCTCGTGACTGCCCGACCGCCGTACCGAGGAGCAGCAGACGGTGGAGGGGCCACCCAGGCTGAGGCAGAGGGTCGACCATGGCAGTCCGCAGGGAGGAGGCGGACGAGGCAGAGGAGCTGGTCGAGCAGCAGGTGGTGGGCGACGCTTGGAGGCTTTGCCACCACCACCACCAGGAGGCCCGCCCTGACTACAGGGAGCTGGCGGGCAGAGACAGGCACAGCTCCAGGCAGTGGAGGCCTACGACCACGGCACGCCAGAGATGATTCGAGGTACGATCTATGTCTACTCCACCCTTTCTGCAGTTCTTATAGACATAGGAGAAAGTCACTCTTTCATAGCTGCTGCCCTTGTTCGGAGCTCGAAGATTCCGACAGAGCCGTTGGATCGATCCTTACAGCTAGTGACCCCTACGGGAGCAGACTCGACGATTACGCACTGGTGCCGGCAGTGTGAGCTTACTCTAGGAGGCGAGAGCTTTGGCTAGGATCTTCTTGTAGCTGCGTCGAGGCCTTACGACGTCATCTTGGGCATGGATTGGTTATCTATAGTCCATGCTCAGATTGAATGTTTTAGGCGCAAGGTGCATTCTGTACGCACCGACAGGAGCAGGTTCATCTTCACCGGCGAGAAGGGAGCCTTTGCAGTACAGGATGGACTCACGCAGAGGAGAGGACAGCCCATCACTCATCAGTTGGCTAGCCTCATCCTTGGAGCAGTTGACATGCGGAGTCCTAGTTTTCCTGTAGTGGTGGATCAGTATGCGGACGTCTTTCCTGATGACGTTCCAGGACTACCTCCTCGCAGAGAGGCAGACTTTTATATTGATCTGTACCCCGGGACAGCCCCGATATCCACTCCATCATATCGGATGGCCCCCGCTGAGCTTAGAGGGCTACGGATACAGTTGGAGGACTTGCAGGGCAAGGGGTTCATCCGACCCAGTGTTTCACCCTGGTCTTCCCCGATTTTGTTCGCCAAGAAGGCAGACGGGAGCTTGCGACTGTGTGTCGACTATCATCACCTGAACCAGGTGATAGTGAGGAACACATATCCGCTACCGAGGATTGATGACCTCCTTGATCAGCTAAAGGGAGCACGGTTGTTCTCGAAGATAGACCTCAGGTCAGGCTATCATCAGCTCAGAGTTCGAGACGAGGACGTGCAGAAGACGGCCTTCAGGTGTCGGTATGGCCACTATGAGTTCTTGGTTATGCCTTTCGTCATAACCAATGCTCTAGAAGTGTTCATGAGCCTCATTAACAGGATCTTCCATCCATACCTCGATCGATTTGTCGTGGTCTTGATCGACGACATTTTGGTGTACTCAACCATGGAAGAGGAGAACGCCTACCACTTACGGGTTGTACTAGACACACTCCGAGGGAACCAGCTTTATGGAAAGCTCTCAAAGTGCCAGTTCTGGTTACGTGAGGTCCACTTCTTGGGGCATGTCATTTTTGAGGTGGGATTTTTAGTGGATCCCGTGAAGATCGAGGCAGTTCTAGCTTGGGAACCACCCAGGAGCGTGACAGAGGTGGGGAGTTTCTTGGGACTAGCTGGATATTATCGGAGGTTTGTGCTAGACTTCTCCAGAGTTTCGGCTCCACTCTCAGCTTTGACGAAGAAGGGGAACCCTTTGTGTGTTCAAACAGATGTCAGCAGAGCTTTCAGGAGCTGAGGCAGAGATTGACCAGCGCACTTGTAGTTGGATACGTAGTCTACTGCGATGCATCAGGGACCGGACTCGGATGTGTCCTAATGCAAGAGCGGGCCGTGATTGTCTATGGATCACGTCAGTTGTGGCCACATGAGCAGAACTACTCTACCCATGACCTGGAGTTAGCAGCAGTGGTCTTCGCTCTGAAGACATGGCGGCACTATTTGATGGGTGAGCACTTTACAGTCTTTTCTAACCACCAGAGTCTCAGGTACATCTTCTCTCAGAAGGACCTGAACCTGAGACAACGGCGATGGCTTGAGTTCCTCCAGGACTATGACTTTGAGATAGTTTATACTCCTGGGAAGGGGAACGTAGTAGCCGATGCCCTCAGTAGGAGGACAGGCATTCAGCTACTTGAGGAGGCGACAGAGCAGCTAGCCGCCTTGCAGATATCCTTTGTGGATAGGGATGGAGCAGCCTTACTTCAGTCTCTCGCAGTCACCCCTCCACTACTGTAGCGGGTCAGAGAGGCACAGCGTGAGGATGCCGACTGTGAGACGCGGCATGCACAGATATCCTCGGGACAGGCACCTGATGGTTTCTCCCTTGGAGCAGAGCACGACGTCCTATTCAGAGGACGTACCTTGGTACCAGTCGCTTTACGAGAGGAGGTGCTGAGAGAGTTTCACACTTCTCCTTTGGCGGTACATCCTGGAGTGTCGAAGATGTACCAGGGTCTCAGACGACAGCACTGGTGTCCGGGCATGAAGAAGGCTGTTGTAGAGTTCGTTTCACGGTGCCTCACCTGCCAGCAGGTGAAGGCAGAGCATCAGGTACTAGCAGGCTTGGTACAGCCCTTGGAGGTCCCGGAGTGGAAGTGAGACGGGATATCTATGGACTTCGTGGCTGGACATCCACGCACTTCCAGAGGTCACGACTCCATTTGGGTGATTGTTGACCGACTCACCAAGTCGGCACACTTCTTACCCATCCGAGAGCAGTGCTCAATGGAGAGATTGTGGCGTCTCTATGTTCAGAAGATTGTACGGATTCACGGAGTGCCATCGTCTATCATCTCCGATCGGGACGCTCGTTTTACTTCCCAGCTTTGGAAGGGGTTGCAGGAGGCGTTTGGGACGTAGCTACGTCTGAGCACCGCTTTTCACCCGCAGACGGATGGTCAGACGGAGAGGACCATTCAGACTCTCGAGGACATGCCCCGCGCATGTGTCCTCGACTTTGGTCGCAGCTGGGAGGACCACCTACCCTTGGTGGAGTTCGTGTACAACAACAGCTACCACTCCACTATCAGGATGGCACCATACGAGGCGTTGTACGGCAGACCTTGCAGATCTCCTTGGTGCTGGATAGACCCTGGGGAGTCAGCACTCATGGGACCGGAGATGGTCTGGGCCACGACAGAGAAGGTCCAGGTCATTCACGAGCAGATGAGGATAGCTCAGAGCCGGCAGAAGTCATATGCTGACAGGAGGCGGAGGCCACTAGAGTTCGAGGATGGCGACCACGTCTTATTTCATGTATCACCTCGACATGGATTATGGAGATTTGGCCGAGGCGGCAAGTTGTCTCCACGCTTCATTGGACCATTCCAGGTCATCAGCAGGATTGGCGAGGTGGCTTATCACCTGGATCTACCACCTCAGTTGCACCGGGTGCACGACGTCTTCCATGTATCTCAGTTGAGGGGATATGTACACGACCCAACGCACATCATTGACCATGGGGAGCTAGACGTGGATGATGGAGCGACTTTTGCGGAGGTCCCAGTGGAGATCGAGGATCGACAAAAGCGGGTCCTACGTGGATGATCGATTCCTCTTGTGCGCATTAGATGGAAGCACGGGAACCTCCAGGAGAGCACTTGGGAGCGAGAGGCTCAGATGCCTGCTCAGTACCCACATTTGTTTCCCTAGTTTATGATGTATCTTTACGGGGATGTAAATCTCTGAGGTGGGAGTAATGTAAAAACCCGTAAATTTCAAGGAAATTTTTTTTCTTAATTTTATTTGGAATTTTACAAGAGTGCAGTTTCTGACGGCACCTGATTCTGAGGCTCGGTGTGCCCGGAATCATTTTCTGAAGTTTGGCTCGGGTACGTTCAGTGAACGGACAAGCGGGTTTTTCTAACTTTTGAACCGGTGCCCGGAATCGAATTCTGAGGGAAACGATGAAATCTCAGTGCCGGTGTTTCCTTAGAAACGTCTCTTCCGGAGTTGCGTTTTCTCGGTGGTGGTTTTTAATTTTTGGGCTTAAAGTTATGAAATAAAATAAATTGTTCGACAAACTTTATTTTATTTCACTTAAGCCACTTGAAAGCCACTTAAACTGAGTTGAAATGGATAGAGTACTATCCAAAAATATCCTACCCTCTTGGTAGGATATTTGTGAGGTGGGGCCCGCACAAGCCCCGCCGTTTCTTTTCCGCTAAGTAACGCACCCGCGAAAACCCATCATTATGAAGTCAACTGACACGTTTTCTTAAATTCTTAACAGACCATTTAATTGGGCGGTTTTATTCGTGAATTAAATGGGCAGTTTCTTTCGTTGAATTAATTCTGCGAATTAATGGGTCGTTACTTACCTCTTATTCGTTCGTTGGCGTAATAATAAAATAAGACCAACACGACTTTTGGAGGATTGCACGTTGAGAGGCTCTGATAGAATTTTTGTGCCTTCATCCTCCTTCACGAAGAACGCAAAGAACGCCGTCACCCTCGGAGTTTGACGACGCTTCATCCGAGACATTCTTCCCCACCCCGATCTCTGATCTCCAACTGCTTGAGGTAAGAGATCTCGGGTTTCTTTTTTTTAAATCTCTTTTGTGGTTTTTAACAAAAGACGGATTTAATTACTTATAATTAAATCTGTCGTTTGTTGGTCCGTTGAGTTCGTCGACGCAACGCCGGATTCCGCGACGACGCGACGCCCTTCCACGATGACACGACGCCCTTCCACGATGATGCGACGATCCCCTCCTTCCGCGACGAGCAATTCCGCGAAGAACGCGTGCGAAAACTTGACGAGGTAGGGATTTATTTTCGAAATACCCCTTTTTATTTTATTCCCATGAATGTTTCTTTAAATTTTTAAGAACTGGATTCATATGAACAATTTTAATTTATTAAAATTGTTGTTTCATGTGTTGTATAATTTCTCCCGTTGTTTTTATCTTACGCGGAGGTTGCGGGCCAAACGAACACAGCCCGACAACCCTCCGTCGTTCTTCGTGGTTGTGCGGATTTGGCGGGCGACGGCAAAACGTGATGCAAGGTAGATTTGTTGACTCCGCAGTGAAGAACGAGTCTCGGGAGGAGCAACGGCGGAGACGGGAAGCAAAATGGACCACCGGAGCAACTCCGGGGGCCCGCGGAAGCTGCCGGCGGCGCGGGGCGCCGACGCGGCTGAAGCCGCGGCGGCGGCGGCCAGCGGACCCGCGGTCGTGCGGGTCCAGCTCGCCCACACGGGACGTGGCAGAAGCTGCGTCCGTTCAATCAACGTGGCCCCACGCGGGGCCGTGGCATCTCCAAACCACCGGGGCGGCGCCCCGGGGCGTCCAGCTGCTCGGCTGCTCTGCCGAGCCGAGAAAGGCCGGTCCAACCGGTCGGGCCGCGCCCTGGTCGGGCCGGACCGGGTCCATCCAGGTCGGACCGGGTCAGGTCGACCCGGTTTGGCCGACCCAGGGGGGGTCGGGCCGGGTCGGCCCGGGCCCGGACCCCCCGTCTTCGGACCATTTTTGGTCTTTTGCTCGTAACATGAGCTACGTGCCTCCGAACGACGCGCCGTCAGCGGCAACGCGATCCTTGGATCGAGACGGTCGTTTTGGTATATCGCACTCAAGGTTTCGGAATACTTTGGGTTCGGCCGGGTTGGTTCGTACACAAAACCAACATGGCCCTCGGAGCGGAAACGCTCATATCTTGAGCTACGGACGTCCGATTGACGTTCCGTCATCTTTGTTGAATTCCTCTAAGTGAGACGGATCTTTTGGCTCACTCTGCTCGAGGTTTGGACGCAGGTGGAGTACGGTCGGGTTGGTTTTTCCTTAAAAACCAACCGGGCCCCTAGGACGAAAAAGCCAATAACTCTCAGACCGGGCGTCTGATTGACGCGCCGTCTATGACGTTGAGTTCCTGTTGACGATATGGAACTTTTGGATACATCAAATTCGGAATTTGTGTCAGTTGATGTATCAGCCTCTCGGCTCGTGGAGCGGACCCTCCCGAACGAGCTTACTGTGTGCGGGAACCCTAGTGCTGGCTGCGACTACTACTTCGACAGCGATGACTGTCCAGAGATCCTCAGTGGACTGCAGCGACGACTGTGCAGAGATCCTCAGTGGACTGCGACGACGACTGTGCAGAGATCCTAAGTGGACTGCGACGACTACAGCACTCAGCGATCCCTTGCGGGTCAGTGCTACAGGTCTTGTGTGGGCCCGATCCTGTGTGGGTCTGATCCTGTGTGGGTCAGCGCTCAGCGGTTCTGTGTGAGCCAGCGCCTACAGGTCCTATGTGGGCCTGATCCTGTGTGGGTCTTTGCGGGGGTTAGTACCTATCGATCCTTTCTGGGTCCGACGACTTAGATGGATCAGTGATCATCTTTATCGTCATCCGAAGAAGTATACCTGTGTGAGCTGAATCCTGTGTTACTCTCATTTGTGGATTGTGTTGAGATATCCTGTGTGGATTTACTGTTTACTCTCCTTTGTGGATTGTGTTGAGCTATCCTATGTGGATTACTGTTTACTCTCCTTTGTGGATTTTGTTGTGCTATCCTGTGTGGGTATACGTTTTTGATTTCCTGTGTGGACTGGGTTGTGCTTGGGCTCGGACGTTGGAGTCGAACGGGAATTGATGACTTATGTATTTGTATGGGCATATACCTAAGTAGTGTCGGTTGTTACTTCGTGATTGTATCTTTCCTTTGTGGATTTTAGGAGACCTTTGGGGTTCTCGGGGTCCCTACTGAGTAGCTTATACTCACCCCTGCAAGGGCTATGCCTGCACTTTGTTGTGTTGGTTACAGACGATGGGCAGCACTGATCGTGATGGAGGCGTGCAGAGCAGGACGGTACCTAGAGGTGGACCACTGGGCGGGACGTACTCGGAACGGACGGCTGGACCGAGGAGCTGTGGAGGCTATCTGTACCCACCCTCCAGGTGGGACCTTCAGAGGACAGCTCGACGCTGCGGCTTTTCTTTTCAGTTGCTGTTTTTCCCCCTTTCAGTTGTACTTTACAGTTGGGCTTGTATTTCCGGCCCCTTTTACTTTCAGCATAGCTTGTTACAGTTTTTACTTAGTGTTTACTTTTCTGCTTGCTTACTCTGTGGTGCTTGTTTACTTTTCAAAGGAAATGCCTTCCCTTTTGTTGGGATTTACGCCTTGGTGCTAGTTTCTAGCCCCTGGCCTATGGAAGGCGGGCTTGGGGTAGTCATGGCACGGGCCCCGAGGACGGGTCGTGACAAATACCATTTAAAAAAATAACTCAACCAACACATTTAGATTTTACAAACAACATTTCATTAATCACACATACCATTCACAATTAATTACTCATAATCACATTTCCCATTAACCAATATTTTTTCAAACCACACCTACACCATCTTCATGCCTTAACCAATTTAACACATTTTCTATTCACGTGCCTTAACCCATTTTTCACATAACATGTTCACATTAAAAGAAAAACCAAATTAATTCATGTCTGCAACTAGGCTCAAGAATCATTAATTCTATTTCCTAACTCATGTTTACCTGATAATATAATTTCCATGGGTTCTATCTCATAAAATTTCATTTCTAAATTTAGCATCTCCATTTAATTTTCAAGAAGAGTATCACCCCATGGGTGTTCCTTAATATAGTCTAGTCAACCTCAAAGCATCCCATAGGGATCATGGGGGTTCAATTAACCATTTAACCAACCAATTCATCATTACAAATAAGGGAAACCAAACATATGCACAATAAAACAAATTCACAATCATATACAGATAATAAATACAATAGGACTATGAGGTATATATTTTAAACCACCTTCCTATATTTTGGATATAATGGCATAATCATCCATAGTATTCAATTTAAAAACAAACCACCCTTTAATTCTTAACCTCTAATATTCTAAAAAAAGGGTTTTAGGTCTTTGGATGAAGAAGGATGTTTCTACAATACCAAATCTATAAAATATATCAAAGAGGAGTGTAAGAATCACCCATAGATTCAATACACACACAAAATCACTTAAAACATATTATAAATGAATTAGAATTATCCTTTGGTTAGTTGGTATGAGGGGTTCATCACTAATGGATGATGAATAAGAAATGGGCAAGAAATTTGGGGGATAAAACATAAACAATGAGGTTGAAAATGTTAAAACCAAAAAAAATTAATGTCGATCATGGGTAAGATACATGGTTTGCCAAACCGTGTTCCAACCATGTGCAAACCTCTATCTAAGAGCTGTACATGTTGATTAGTTTCATAGGGATCCCACAAGGTTTGACAAACAATGCAGTAACAGGGTGGGATGGCTCTTTCCAAGCCCACATCGCTTGGAATTCCCTCTTTGACAGTTTTGTAAACCGTTCATCCCACCTTCATGAAAGCACGCTTAGGGTGAAAAATAACTACTAACCCTGTAATAACCGTAGAACATGCATTAGATGGCCCCATTTCCCATCTTTCATGTCCTAAACCATCATAAAACCCATGAGAAACCACATACACCCTTTAAAAATTTCATTAACCAATTTCAATGAAGTTAATCCAAAACCAAAAAAAATAATAGACCTCCATTATTTTTGGGATCTTACAGTTTTTCCAGGTTTTTTAAAACAAAATCTTATAAAATGTTTTAGTAATTTCTACATAAATTTTCCCTTACACATATTTATATATTACTTAATAGTTATCAATCATCTTTATCACTATTTCAAACATCTCTATCACCAGTTCTCACCAACTATTCAAATATTGACTCATTGACAAAAAATTAAGTACATGGGATCAATAATCACTCCATTTATATTTTGTTTTCAATATCAACACACATCATTTTTTCCAATATTTGTGCTAATTTATTTCTCCCGTTAATTTAAATAAAATGGAATGTAACTTGAAATGGGTCTTATCGTCTTGTTATCTTCACATAAATAGATTCTCCTCCCCTTTAGTATCTTTTATTTAATGGTTTGAATTATATTGTAGATATCATATATTTTCATAGAAAAAAGAAATTAATTATTCAACTTTAACTCTTCATGGGAAAACCGATTATATAAAATTAGATAGAAAAATAAAGGATTTTTATGATATCAATAAAAACTCATATATGCAACACCATTATATGAACTTCTATTTTAAGGAATTAATATAAAAATATTATTTTCATCAGAGTCAAAATACCAATATAAATATCAACGAACACATCGAAATATTCATGGGAAAGATGAGTAACTCCCTATTTTTCTATAAAATTCATAAAATAACACCCCACATAATTATCTAAATTGATATAGTTATAACATTTATAGAAGGGTTTATTACCACCTTATTCTGTTGGTTTTCCTCACTTTCCACAAATTCTTGAATTATTGTGAATAAAAAAATGTCAACTTCCTTATTAGTTTCCCCCCATAAAATAATCATATTATCTTATTTTAATTATAGATAATTTCACTAGAATAACCCTATGAGATAATAAATATTTGTTAAATACCTAGAAAATATATTTTCATGAATTTCTTACATTACCCTTAATTATTTTTCCAAATACATAAAATAATAGTTAATAGGGCTAGAAATTTTGTTCCTTTATAAGTAGAAGTCAAGATGATAACTTTTTCTCAACTTGACTTTCTTTGTGAATCTATTATAGTAAAGTTTATTTTTATTTTATTTCACTAATTCATGATATGAATGATATTCCTTCATATGAAATGTTATGGGAAATCATTGTATAGTGTCTACTTCATTCTCATCATTCATTCTATATGGTCTGGTAGTATAGTCATACATTCCACTAAACCATGAATTTTTTTGACATAATTAAAACTTATACTAGATATTTAGTTCAATAATAATTGATTACTCAACATGTAAATTAAACTTATCATCTAAATCCACATTATTTTAACCTCAAAAATCATTATCTTCTTCTCAATATCAAAATATTCTAGATGGATTATTGAAAACACATTCTAGAAATGTTTTTATGCCTCTCACTTTACATTATAATATCTTCATCCGTTCATGAAATTTTATTAACCTCAGTCATTTTAATATTTATTCTCTTTTTCACAATATAGAATATCACCTTAAATTATATTAAATAATGTCTTATCTCTGTGAAAATATTATACATATCTATGACACACCAACTCTAGATGTTTAAATCTATTTATACTAGGAATATTTTTTATATATCATTTTACTATTTTCATTCCATGATATTTTATCCTCTAATTATCACCAAATCCCCCTATTTCTTTCCTCATTCTTGAAAATAACATCGTAAACCAATAAACAAGTCCATTGATTATATACATTTCATAACACTATGAAGAACCACAAAACAAATATCTTCTAGTTAGATTCTAATTTTATCAATATTCATATAGATTTTATTTTCTAGATATATTTTCATACTATTGTTTATAGGGAAATGGTTTACATGGTTTAAACTCTTCTTTTGTTCGGGAAAAGTGTATAAAAAAATTTAGTCCAAACTAGTATAAGTTTATTATTAAGACTATAAATTTCAATTATAGAAGATATATGTTAAAAAATAAATACACATTATTTTACAAGATAGTTTTAACCCTTTATCTAATTAGCTTGAGATGATTGTCTAATAACTTCCACATAGATCAGTGTCATTCTTCAAATAAGTCTGAAATATGAATAATATTTCATTTATTAGATTTAATTATCCTTAATTTTCAACCACAAAATATTCAATATCACATGCCCTCTTTTTGAGCTCAAAAAAATCAATGTATGCACCTTGATCTCATAAATATATAATATATACTTCTTTTTTCCATCTTCATTATCTTAAACTGCCTTATTTTTTTACTTTATAAATTTTTTTTGTTGCATGATCATTATATTATCCACAAAAAATTATTCCAACATTGACTTAATTTTAAATTATTTCTTTATCCACCATCATCATCCCTTCATGAAGAATCAAATCCTTTTCAATCCTTAGGAGAAAAAAAATTATCCTCATCATCTGATAAGATACATGACAATGAATAATCAATCTAATGCATATTAATCAACTTCATTTATAACTATTGAAAATTTTATCCAACAACATATCCATTTTCAATTTTTTAAAATTCCAAACACTCTCGTCATATTTTTTTATTATAACTTCATCTTTATTAAATCCTTGGAATGGTGTCCACTGATATCACAATTACTGTGATAATACCCACTCTAGTAAACATAGTTTGGGGTTATTGGTTATCCACTAAATGAGAATTATATTCATTGTTAATTTATATATAATATTCATGATATTTATTATTCATAAACACCATTTTAGTTCATTTACACTTCGAACATCATTTCAAATTATGATTGTAAGTCCAAAAAATGCACTATTACATGGTGCATTTTTTTAACATCATTTTAAGTATCCATTGATCTTGATTTTATTTTCATATTTAATTTTGTAGTTTCTAATTACATTGGGAACAATTAATATATTTTTATTACTTGAAGATTCATTTTGGAAAACCACCAAAGTTGGCCTTAAACAAATAACATTTCGGGTAAATTGAACTGGATAGTAGCCCAATAAAACTACTTTAGCGGCCAATATCCAAGCCCAATAATTTTAAAAATTGAACTGAAGATAGAGGAAATTATGTGGAACATTTCTTCCAACGGTGAAAAGATTAATTTTGATGGTAAAAGTAGTTCCATGTGGCCCATGTTTGAGATAAAATTTTGGGCTAGATTCTGCTACCCAGAAAAACGACCCACCAATTTTATCATATCTCAACAAACACAAATTAATTTAGGCTGAACTTTTACAGAAATATATAAGACATATGAAGCTTAATTTTTTTCTTATATTTTCCACTCCAATTCAGCCATATAGAAGTCCATTTAGGATCGTTTGTTCAGTGAATGCAAGCTGGCTGCAACTTCAGGTCAAGGGTGGAATAGACTCATCTTCATTAATTTCCACCACCCTATGCCTACCATAATCAAGTGGTATGCTTTTTACTCTTTGTATATTGACCCAAGGCTTTAAAAATTCATATTTAAGGTAGTGGTGTTAAAGGAGTTGGAGGATTTTTTTAAGTGGAATGTTATGTTTCTATTTTGTATTGTCATGTTTTTGTTTCACAAGTAAGTTGTTCTAATTCACACTAGTTTCATTATAAAACTTCTTCTTATTATAATTTTATGGTATATTTCATGTCACTTTGATAGTATTGTCTCTTGTTGTGAACTTTTTCACACCACAACCTGTGAAATTATTCACACATTGATGGAGTGATCATTATGTCACTTTTTTTTTCCTTCTTCAATTCTTCCTTTATTAGTCTACTACCCACTTCCATTGATAGAATAGAATCAATGGATGGATAAACCTCTTATGGGATGATCCAAGGGAGTATAAATGGGTTTTATTGGATGTTATTTCTCAATCTATTAAAAAAATCCACTTAATTTAATTGAGATTTTTTTTGGATGATATTCTTTCTTCATCTTCCTTATTGATTTTTATCGCCACACATTTCATGTGTTAATATAATCCATTACCTTGGAGTGGTCATGAAAATGGTCCTCTTAGTTTATAGGTGATTATCATATGAATGTGTATGTTTTAAACCAATAAGTGATTAGGTTAGTTTGAATTCATTGAATAAATCCTCTTTAAGTTGATGAAATAAAAATCATTATAAAAAGAAATTTCAGAAAATATATCCCTTTTAATAACCTAGGATCAACCCTGATCATAACATGAATTAAATTAGGTCTCTTAGTGTTCATATAAACCATATTAAAACAAACACAAGTTGGCCACTTAAAATCCAAAAATACATCTCTTTGGATTGTGTGTCTATAGGTTCCTCTTAGGTATCTGATGATTCAACAACCCAAGCTACACTACAAGCGACTGCTTAACCCTTAAAATCTTAGGTAAATTTAGGAGAGACAAAATTTTGGGGCCATTTTTAGGGACCAATTAATTTCCTTATACTAAAAACCTTCTTTCCCAACCCCTGTTCTTCTATTCTCACCCGATTCTCTTACCTTTTCCCATTATCGTTTTTTTTTATTTTAGAGCATGTCTACCTACACTTGCGCTAACTCAAACAGATTAGTTTGTGTGGAAAGTCCTTGGTGAGTGGATTAAAGTACACCTATGTGATTTTTTAAATTAGATACAAATATTCTTGAAACTCCAAAGTCACCAATTAAAACAAGTCCAACGAAGGGTCTTCAAATAAATCAAACTGTAAACCCTATGTGAGATCAAATGGGAAACCCAAACCAAGAAGCTCCAAACATAGGGAATGTAGTTGGTCAAACAATGAATCACTAACTCACTCCAGATTCAACCAATTCACCCTCATGAATTATATAAAATTCCATAAGATATTCCAACAACCTATTTAAACCCTATTTCCTAAACCACCTTCCCACATTCCATGGAATGGAGTCTGAGATGACCTACCGTCATGTTAAGGAGCTCAATGAAATTGTAGAAACCATGTATCCCCCACATAAACTAGAATCATCTAAGATGAGTCTTTTTTTAAAGTATTTAACTAAAAACTGGATAAACATTTTGAGTCTGTCATCCATCAACTCTTGGGAAAAATTAAAAAGATAATTCTACAAATAAATACATTCCCCACCACAAAATATTTTCAATTAAAAAGGGCATCCCAAACTTTTTTGAAAAATAGGGAGATTCATTATATGAAACATGGGAGTGGTTCAAAGACATCCTAAACATGGTTCCACACTATGTTTTTTCTATTCCTGAATATGCGATATTTTTCTATGTAGGGTTGGACCTGGGGAAAAAACAAGTCATTGATATGATATGTAATGGGACCTTTAAAAAAAGCCTCAAATGATGCTTATGAGTGTCTAGAAAGTCTTGCTGATCAAAACCAAACATGGGGAACATCACCTTATTTGGAAAATCCACAACGAACTACTAGAATTCATACACTTAAGGAAGAGGAAAGACTTAGGGCTAAACATTCAGCACTCACTAGGAATTTTGAAAAGATATACCTTAGGAAAATCCTTGAAATTCAAACTATAGACCTTATTTACACAATTTTTGGCATATAAGACCACAAAATAGAAAACTACCCAATCATTCCATCTATTAAAAATGTTCTTCTGGGAAGACCACCTACTAAAGTCAATTCCCTAAACTTACAAAATTCCCAATACCAAAACACATTCAACCCAAGGTATAATGACCACCCATGCATCCTCTGGAATGATAACCAACAACATATCCAACCCCAAGGACCTTACCCCTACCCTATACAAAATTTTCATAACCTTAACCAATTCCAACCACAACCAATCTAGTACCAACATTATCCTTTCCAATACCAACTTCATATCCAACAAACCAACTAAAAACAAAAGTATCCTTCTAGGTTAAACCAACCAACACAAGCCCCCTCCCAATCTGTCCCTCTCCCAATCCTTGAATAGTTTTGTAAACAAATAGATAAAATGAACACAGAAGTCTCTTAACTTAAACAAGAAATTAAAACCATCAAAACCAGAAAGTCACTCATTCCTACATAGTCCATTCCACAACAAACATCAAGGGGAGAGTCAATTTTCACTCAAAAAAATCATGAACAACTAAAGATTGTGGTGGTTTTATCAATTGGGAAATCAATTGAGGAACCTGAAAAAATAATTCATAAACCATGTAAATCTTCAAACTCTAATAAAAATTCACATGAACAACAATATTTGACTGAAAATAACTAATAGAAATGTGAAACAAACTTCTCTTCAATAAATAATCCTGCAACCTTCACCATTTCCTCAATGCATGAGGGGGAAAACATTGTTGAATTGAGTGAAACATTGAGGGATATATTCTCACAAGTCATGTCGAAAATTTAACTCCATGATGTTATTCGAACCATTCATGGGAACTCAAATTACCTAAAGGAACTATTCACATTTGAAATTAAATTATCACATAAGAACCAAGTCCTTTTTGTAGAAAATGTTAGCACAATAATCCAAGGAACCATTCCACCAAAGATGAGAGATCAAGGATAACCTTACATCAATGTTGAACTAGGAGAAACAAAGTTGTAAAAGCCTTGTGTGACCTAGGTTCCAGTGTCAATCTTATTCCACATGCTATGTACTACCAGTTAGGCCTGGAAGAGCTCCAACCCACATCCGTCACACTTCAAATTGTTGATTGTAGCATTAGGGTTCCAAAGGGGATTTTAAAATATTTTCTAGTAAAATTAGAAAACATCATCTACCCTACTAACTTCATTGTCTTTGACAACAATCCAAACTTAGGAAACAAGGAACAAAACCCAATAATCCTTGGTTATACCTTCTTGGCAACAATCAAATGTGTTATCCAAGTATGAAATGGCAACATGACCATCACCATTGTAAACATGAGTCTAGACTTGAACATCTATAATGTAAGATCACAAATATGGGGATGAGTATTTTCATTAAATAAACATGATAGGATGCGTTGACAATGAATCCATAGAACACGATGGAATATTTGAGGAATTTTTAAGTTTAGAAAAGATTAATTTCCTTTGTTTGCATGAAGGAAGATTATATCCTTGGATATAATCACTTTTAGATTTCTCCAATGATGAAATCTTAATACCAGCACTCACTAAAATATTTCAAGAAACCACATTCATGGAGACCACTCTAACCCCTTTCCCTAAAACTGATCAACCCAATATAGTACCTGAAACTTCTACACATGGGGAATAAATCCTATATAAAACTCTTAAAAGAGAAATAAATATTGATATAATATCCCAATATTCTGCAAATTTTCTGAAAAAACATGATCTTTAATTGAAATAACTTCCTAATTCACTTAATTATGCCTTAATAAGTGAAAATGGAACACATACTATTGTCATTTCTTTTTCTATTCAATTTGATCATGAGAGGATGCTTCTAGATATCCTTAGGAGACACAAGAAAGACATTTGATGGACCCTATCTAATATTTTTAGGATTATCCCACTAATCGAGACTCTTGGGGTTATTCTGGAATTTGATTCAAAGCCATGTCATCAACCTCTATAGTGACTCAATCCTAATATCATAGAAGTAGTGAGAAAAGTACTTTTGAAGTTGTTAAAAGATGGTATCATCTACCCCATAGCTAAGAGTGAGTGGGTCAGCCAAATCCATGTGGTTCCAAAGAATTTTGGAATCACAATGATAACAAATAAATATGGAGAGATTCTTCTAACTAGGGTGAGTAGCAGATGAATAGTCTGAATCGACTATATAAAGCTAAACTTATTTACTAAGAAGGACCATTTCCCCTTACCATTCATTGATGAAGTCCTTGAGAGAGTGGAAGGTCATGCCTTCTATATTTTCTTAGATGGTTACTTGGGATACAATCAGATTGAGGTATATATATAGGATAAAGGGAAGACTACATTCACTTTTCCATTCGGCACCTTTTCTTTCAAACACAATCCCTTAGGGTTATGAAATTCCCCTGTAACCATCGAGTGGTTCATGATGGGAATATTCTCAAACATGGTAGGGTATTTTCTAGAGGTCTTCATGGATGACTTTTCTATGTTTGGGAATACATTCGAGAGATGTATGAGGAATGTGGTGAGAGTTTTTTCAGATTGTAAAGAAAAGAATCTGTTCATAACTTGGGGAAATGTTATTTCTGGGTTAAAGAGGGACTAGTCCTTGGCCATCTAGTCTGAGGTAGGGGGATTGAAGTTGATAAATCCAAAATTAACATCATTATCCACCTCCCATCACCCAAAACTATCAAGTAATTGAGGTCTCACTTAGGAAATGTTAGTTTATATAGATGATTCATTAGGTACTTTAGTTATATCTCTCATCCCCTTTGTGTTATTTTAGTAAAAGATGCTCCATTTTTTGGATTGAAATCTGTGATGGTTCATTCTCAACCATCAAATCATTTCTCAACTCTCATACCATCATGAAATCCCCCAATTGAAACCTTCATTTTGAAAACATGAGTGATGCCAGTGACTTTTCTTTAGGAGTTGTGTTAGGATGACATTGTGATAAAACTCCTTATTTAATTTCTTATGCAAGAAAATCCTTAAATGAATCATAAATTAACTACACCACAACTGAGAAGGAGTTACTTGTTGTTGTGGTTTTATTAGGAAATTGTATTTCCTTCCTCTTAGGATACCCCATCACTATGTTAACTAACCATTATGCACTGAAATACATCATCTAGAAACAAAATTCTCTATATACACTGATTAGGTGGGTCCTTCTCTTACAAGAATTTGACCTCAAAATAAAGGGGAATGGGTGTTTAAAATGTTGTAGTTGATCATCTATCTCAGATAGAATTTAATGAAAAATTATCTTAACTTTATGTGTTTTATTCATTCCCAAATGAACACCAATACTCTGTGGGTGACTACCCATGGTATGATGACATAGCTAACTTCTTAGTTACGTTATTCATTCCAAAATTATTAGGGACTCAATATAGAAGGAAATTTCTTTCTAATGTTAGGAACAATTTGTTTGACGATCCATACAACTATAAGTTCTACCGTGAAAAAGTCATTTGGAGGTGGTGTACCGGAATCTGAACAAGATTCCATCTTTAAATTCTGTCATAGTGAGGCTTGTGGAGGTCACTTTTCCTCTAAGAAAACTTCTTCTAAGGTTCTTTAGTGTGGTATCTTCTGGACCACCCACCCAAGGGACTTCTATTCATTTTTTCAATGATGTACAAGGTGTAAAAAAAGTAGGGTCCCTCACAAAAAGGAATCAAATTCCACTCACTCTCATCTTAGTGATTGAAATCTTTGACTACTAGGGAATCGATTTCATGGGTCCCTTCCCAAACTCTAGGGGATATCTATACATCATTTTAGATTTTGATTATGTATCTAAATAGATTTATTCCATTCCTAAAAAATCAATTGCTCATCAATCTATGACAATATTTATCATGGAAAACATCCTCTTTATATATGGAATTCATAGGGATATCATTAGTGGTTATGGAACTCATTTTTGAAATCTTCCATTCTCAGCACTCATGGACAAGTATATAATTTCTCAAAAAAATTGTCCAATGCTTACCACCCATATACCAATGGTCAATCTGAGTTTTCCAATCATTAATGAAAAAAAATTCTTGAGAAAATTCATAATCCATCAAGGAAATATTGGTCAATAAAACTCTTAGATGATCTTTGGTCATATAGAACCGCATTTAAAACTATTTTAGGAATGTCTCCATATAAGATGGTTTATGGTAAAGCATTCCATTTTCAAGTGGAGATTGAACATAAGGCCTTTTAGGCTGTTAAAAAAATAAATTATGACCTCTTATTGGCCGAAATAAAAAAGTAAATTAGATCTTAATGAACATGACGAATTTTGGATGGAGGCTTATGAAAATTCATGGATCAATAAAGATAATGTACAAGCCTACCATGCTCGAAATATTAAAACCAAACACATTGTACTGGGTAGAACTATAAATTTTTATAGTTGTAAACTTCATTTACACCTGGTAAATTTGAGGTCCAGATGGTCAGGTGCATAAATAGTGCATAAGGTGTACCCCTATAGGGATGTAGAAATTATTTATCCCACAAATGGTCAAACCTTTAATGTTAATGTTTATAGATTCAAACCATTCATTTAACCATTACAAAAAAAATGAATTTGATGAAAAAATATGTGAACCAACCTTATATGTGGAAAATACATAAATAATTAAGGGTATAAGTCAAGATAGTGACTTTAGACAAAACCGTTGCATGGTAGACAACCTGTGGTTATTATTTTTTTCCATCATTGAGAATCATCTTTATTTTAAAATAGGATTAATGGATCATTTTAATATTTAAAAAAATTACTTTATTAATCAACTCTAAATATAATAGTACCTTAGAATATTGACATGTTCTTCTATTATGAGTTTGTATGGGTATGAAAGGAGAGCATCATATTCATCCATGTCACGCAGTGTGATCCATGAGTAATACCTTACCCCAAAATTGAAAAAGAAGACAATGTATCATTGGTTTATTTTATGTTATTTTTATGTGTTTGTAGGTTAAATGAAAAATAAATATTAATAATAATAAAAAAAGTACACTTCATCAGTCGTGGGAAAAAACCTATCACAACTAGAGAATCCACGGGGACTTGAACCCAATACCGAAGGGAGATAAGGGAATGTTCTTCCCACTGACCTATTTCTTATGGTGCTTCTTTATTATATAATTTTTTTATATATACTTATAATTTACTTTTTTATATAAATAAATTTAGATATTTATATATATATATATAATTATATATATATATATTTGTTGTTTGTTTGTTTTTTCTTATTCCACTGTGGGACTCTATGAGTGACATAATTATCAAAGGATTAAATTGGAGTAGCACAAACATAAACTTCAAACACCAGGTGAATTCACTCCATGATTTTTATTTTCAATGTCCTCTTTTAACTCCTCTCCATTGTGCCCTTCTATGTTTTATTTTCATTAAACACTGGGGACAGTGTTATTCTATGTTGGGGGTGAAAAGAAAGAAAAAAATCCTTGTGAAATAAATAATGTGTGTAAATAGAAGGAAAATTTTCATTAACTTTGAACATGGTAATACACATTGAAAACTTTGAAACTGAATATAAAATAATTTATCATTACCTGATTCTAGTTTTAATACATATCTAATTTCATGAGCATAGATTTTGGGAATGTGTTCCTGCCTAATGTGATATTTCATAATTTATATTTTCACCCAAAAAAAATTCACATCACATAACCTTTGGATAGTGGGGTATTAGTTTCAGTTCATCTGGTACCCTAAATAAATATCATAGGTTTGGTGATCATTTTAGTTTTAATATCAGTATTCAAAAAAGAAATAAAAAAAAATCAAAATAAATATATAAATTTGCACATTGAGCAATGGAATGACCTAATACTTGGATTTCGTCACATAGGGATCATAACTCCATAGATTTTGGGATAGATTTTGTAATTTTATCTCTATTTGTGGAAATTTGACATTGTTTTTTACTATGTTTACTCAAGATGATGCCCAAGAATGAGGGCATCACTTGGTTTCCTAGGGTCTTTGAGTCTGGGAGTCATCGGAAAAGTATCACTACATGGGTTAACTCTTTTGAGTGAAATTTCAATAACCAAGGAAATGTTAAAAAAAAATTAATACTCATCTTAATATTGAAATTTGATTCCACCTTGTGCTTCCATAATTTCCCTTTTTAATAAATATGAACCACCATGTCTATTTTGATATACAGCACATCATTATGATTAATTGACATTGGATGAAATACAGTGAAGAATTTGAAAAAAGGAATTGGATTGGGATTGGGATATGATTATTAAACTATATTATATTAAAATATTTTTATGGGTTTCATAATTGTTTGTTATAAGTGTTTTTGGTCATCATTGTGTATAAATAATGTTTTTGGAAAAGAAAATTTGAATTTCATATTTTTTAGATATATTTTCCTCAGGACTAGCAAAACTCAAGATGTTGGGTGTGATTATACATTGAATGAGGATTATATTACATGTTAATATATATAATATTCATGATCATTACTATTCATAAACATCATTTTATTTCATTTTACACTTCAAACTTCATTTCACATTATGATTGTACGTCCTTAAAATGCACTATTACATGGTACATTTTTTAACATCATTTAAAGTACCCAATGATCTTGATTTTATTTTCATATTTAATTTTAATGTTTCTAATTACATTGTAAATAATTAATACTTTTTTAGTACTTAAATATTAATATTTTAAGACCAACAATGTAGTCCTTGAACAAACAATATTCTGGGGGAATTGAACTAGAAAACAGGCCAATAAAACTACTGTAGCATCCAAGATCCAAGCCCAATAATTCAGAATATTAAATTAATGATATAATAAAGCATGAGGAATATTTCCTAAAACAGTGATAAGAGCTAATTCAGAGAGTTAAAAGGAGTTCCATACAGCCCAAGTTGGATATAAAATTTTGTGCCGGATTATGCAGTCCAGAAAAACATCCCACCAATTTATTCATATCTCTCCATCCACAAATTATTTTGGGTTGTAATATTAAAAAGTGATAGGAAACGTTTGGATATTTATTTTATTATTCTATGTACCACTCTAATTCTACCATCTAGAAGGTCATGTAGGCACCTGTGTTTAGTAGATGTAAGATGGATGTAACTTCGGGTCAAGGGTGGAAAAGTCTCTTCTCCCTTACTATCCACAACCCTAGGCCTATCATACTCAAGTGGGAAGGTTTTTAATATTGGGGAATCTACCCAAGGCTTAAAAATGACTATTTAAGTCAGTGTTGTTGAAGGAGTTGGATGATTTGTTTTTATTTTAATGTGTAATGTTATGCTGAATTTGGTATTGTCATTTTTGTGTTTCACATGTAAGTTGTTCTAATTCACCTTAGTTTCTTTATAAAACTTATTATTCTGGTCATTTAAAGGTATCTTTCATGTCATTTTGATATTTTTGTCTTGTGGTGTGAACTTTTTCACACCAAAACCTGTGAAATTCTTCACACAATGGTGGAGTGATCATTTTTTAACTTTTGTTTATTCCTTCTTCAATTATACCATCATTAGTATACTACCCACTTCCATTTATAGAATTACATCAATTTAGTGATAACCAAATTATGGGTTGATCCAAGAGAGTAGAAATGGGGTGGATTGGATGTTATTTCTCGATCTATTAATATTTTATCACTTAATTTAATTAAGAGTTTTTTTGGATGGTATTCTTTCTTCCTCTTCCTTGTTTAATTTTATCACAATAAATTTCTTGTGTTAATACTATACTTTAACTTGGATTGGTCATGAAAATGGTCCTCTCAATATATAGGTGATTATAATATGTATGTGAAGGTGATAAACTAGTAATTGATTATATTAGTTTAAATTTAATTAATGAATCCTATTTAAGTTAATGAAATAGAAATTGTTAAAAAAATGTCACCCAATACACCCCATGTTATAACCTATGATCAACCCTTATCTTAAAATGAATTAAATTAGGCCTCTTTGTTTTAATCTAAACCATATTAAAAAAAAATTTGGCCACTTTATTGACAAAAATCCATCTCTTTAGATTTTCATTCTATAGGTTTTTCCTAGGTCTCTGAGGATTCGATAACCCAAGCTACACTGCAAGCGACCACTTAACATGTAAAATCATGGGTAAATTTGGGTGGCACCAGTTAATTTTTTACATTGTTACTCGGTACAAGTGATCACATCACCAAGGATATATGGGTTTTATAGTCTTGAAGAACTTGATACATGCATTTTACACTTATTACATTTTTTATTAAAAATTAAACATTAAATATTAATGTAATTTACATCATTAGACTCATTCAAAAAATTTGTCTTCATATCCTAGGGAAAAGAGAAAAATAAAAGGTTGATCTTAGATGCCCTGTAAGAGTTACCAATACCAAAATCGATCTTGAATAAATAATTTGTAATCAATATGGAAAGGTAAAATAGATGAACACAAATGAAATTTATACAATAACATTTCAATCATGAGATTACAAGGAAGAAATAATTATGGAAATGTATATATATTGTAATAAAATTCCATTTAATCAATAAATTATGCATAATATAAATCCACAGATAATTTCATTGTGAAAATTTCATTGATAAAAATAACATAATTATTAATAAAGTGAATTCATAACTATTGTACATCGTGTTTCATAGGAACATGATACCATTACCATTAAGACCATTCACAAGATAGATTAATCATTATGGTTGAAAATCCCTTTAGTTTCAAAACATTATTCACCTCATGAGACTTCCAATGCCTTAATAGGATTGTTTATAAATGTTATCCATCCAATAATTAATTTGTAATTAATTACCTATATATAGAATAGTATATTTCATTGATGAATCAATATTTATTATAAAAAATTATCTATATTGAGTAAAAGAAATGGATTTAATTTCATTTCCCAAGTCAGTCAAATTACATTAAAATTAAACACCATATATAAAAATGGTATACAACATAGCCAATTATAATATACATGATATAATAATTATGGATATTTAAGAGAAATTAATATTTCAATGAATGAAGATCATAAATAAAAAAATGGGAAGTATATACACAATAGAAGAAAAATTAGTTTCATAATATTAAAATATTCCTTAAGGAAGTGAAAATGATATGAAGTCCCATAAAAATTTCATATAATTGAAGTTATTATTAATAAAAAGAAATTACTATGGGTATACACTATAAATGAACATAAAAATTTGTAAATACAACATAATATAAACAAATTTCATTTCAAAAATAATCTTATCATGACCAAATCAATGAAATAGACCTTTAACTCAATGAATGAAAATTGAGTTAAGAAATACCTTACCTCGAGCATAAATTTAGGGGTTCAGACTTTATCCTCTAGTATAATGGTTTATATTATGTTATAAATTAATTCTAGATCAATATTTATAATTATAATACCTTATATGATACTTTTATAATAGTTTAATAAATTTTATTTAATAATTTTTTATTAGTTTAATTATTTCTGGTGTTAATTGTCTTTTTTCATGTATGTTTTGTAATGAATGTCTTGGTACTATTTCATTGTATATAGATCCATAATTTCTATAATTTTATTAATTTTATAAATGTAATAGATAATCAATTAACACTATTTTAGAACCATTATTGACTATTACAAATGGAAAAGAGTAAATTAAACAACCCAAATTCAAACATATGATGATAAAGGTTGAATTGTATTTTTCCCATTATTTTTTCAAACATATTGAGTTCATGGTTAAACCTTTCTATTTTTTTATAACCATTATTGAACATATTTAACTATAACTATGAAGAAGGTGATTTTTAATCATTGAGGGTCAATATAGTTGTAATAAAATTCCAAACAACCAATAAATGAATCATGATCAAAATTTCCATATTTATCGCAAAAATTTAGAAAAGATGTAGATTTTTTAAAATCTTATATAATTTCATATATTATATTCAAGAAAATATTCATAATATCAATTTTAAGGAATATTCAATATGGTTTCTTTAATAATATCAAGATAACATTTATATTTCAAAAAAAACAATTTTATTACATCCCAACATTTCAAGGTTCTCTAGAATTTTTTTTTTAAATTATTTCTCTCAAATTATATTTATCTTAATAAATTTAGTAACATTTATTAGATATTTACAATAATTAAATAATTACTACATCAACGTTGTGTAATAATTTAAGGTACTTATTTCTTTACTAAAAATTAAAATTAAATTACCATGATGAATATAAATATATTCGATTTCACTTGACTATTTATAGTCAGATATATTCTCTGGATAAACCAATATTAAAAATATAGTGGTTATTAAAAATATGAGTGTGACATCTTTAACTTTTCTTTAAATAAATATTATAAATATAATAATCACTCTAAAATGAATAAAATAGTCATATATTATAAAATTGAATTTTTTTGGAAGAACATTACTCTTATAATAAAATTAGATACATTTTATGGGTAATTATATAGTCTTTATCATTATATTTTTCCCCATAATTACATGATTTACTATATACCATGGTAACACAAATTACCAAGGTTACAATTCATATGGACAAAAAATAAAAGGGTTCTATTTACTAAAATTGTAAATCCAGATTCCAAATATGGAATATAATTTAAAAAATTCCAAAAATATATTTTGTAGTATTAAAAATAAAAATAAAAAAACAAATCGAAACCCTGTTTTTTTAGAAAAATACCCATTATTAAATATTAAAAAAAATATTAAATTAAATTAAAAATTCTATTTCAAAAAACCATAATTGGAATATTTTAAATCATATTTTACTAATAAAAATTTAAAACTAATCCAATATATAATTTTCCTATTAAATACTTAAAAATATAATTTTTAATAAAAATTGATATTTTTCAATATTCATTAAAAAATTAGCATTTTCAAAAAATTATCATAACTTAACCATAAGTTAATTTTTATATTCTTATTTACAAATTATATTTATTTCATTAATTAAAATTTATAAATGTTCATAAACATAGTTATATTTTTTTCTCAGAAAATAAATAAAATCCATGAATGAAGCGAGTATATTTGAAGAATTAAATCAATTTACTAAAATTAAGTTATTAATTATAAGAATTAATTAATAAATTATAAATTACTATGAAAATATTATATTTCATAATTTAGATAATACATTTCATTACCTCATTTTAAATATTGTGTAATAAAGGTCACATAAAAACAATATTTAATTATTTGTTTAAGCCTCGTGTTACATAACTCGTATACTATCGAACATAGCCATTTATTTTAAAAACATGGTTTGTTACGTCCCCCACCCCTTCATAAATTCCATCCTCAAATTAATGAATTCGGTCTTTGTAGCTAAGGATTTACTTTTCAAAATATCTTTATTCAAACCCCACATTGGAAAAGGATTAATAAAACATCCAATTTAAAAAAATGCAGGGAAGTATGAAGGTCATCTATAATAACACATATCTAGGTTTCCATATAGGAGAACAAAGAAATATAAAAGAAATTCAAACCCCAAAGTAATTATAGATAGTTATTGAGAACATGGTCATGAGGAAGTGTACAATCAAAAAAACATAAATCATTTATGGGTTAAATGGTCCTTTATTTCCTGGTAAGAAAAGAAAATAAATAACATTTTTATTTCATGCTCCTTTTCATAAATTTGAGTAATTATTTTAATACCTAAGATAATAACATAAGAAAATAAACATACATGACAAGTTGGGTTTCATCCATTAATTAGTTTTCTCTAAAATCTCATATTATTCTCTAAATAATGTGTATTTATGGTGAATTTGCATTCCAAAAACATTAGAATAAACATTAATAGATCTATAAATCCACAAAAGTACAAACATATATTCCTCATGTATTTAAAAATTAACCAAAACCAAAAATCTAATGATAATATATGATAAATCCTTAGAAATAATAAACCATTTTATGATGAAAAACTACCTTACTTCCCAAAGATCAACTATATTACCCAAAGTCAAACATAAATCATTTGATAAATAATTATCCTTAATATTTCTCATAAAAGTACAAAATAAGATTAAAACACAAAAATAATTTTTATTTTTCACCTATTCTCCCATGATTATTTTTTCAAATAATATCAATTACTCATAAAGTCACATACCAAAATATAGTCTCCCTGTAAATTACCTAATTCTCCAGAAATCACTAATAAAATCATATATACCCTTAAATGATAATTCAATCATTATTTCTCAAATAAAATACCATAGTATTGTATTCAACTTAATCATTAAAGTTTCCCAAAATAGTCATAATCTTTCAAAATAACAATACTCACTTAACACCAAATCATTTTCTAATATTACAATTAACTATTTGACAAAACATTTGTTACCAAAATGATGCTAACCATTATCTATAAAATTGTTGAGATAAAAATATTCATTTAAACCAATACATTATGTTGGATAGTGGTAGGAAATGAACCCATGTCTCCCTTAGTTGTGGGTTCAATTCCTATATCCTTATCAAACGTGATGGGCTATTGACCGACCATTAGGATGTCCTCTTTTTTTATAAACAAATAATTATTATAAAATTCCTAGAAATATGAGAAATATCCTAAAAAATATCCATTCTATATTAGAGATTAACAAAAAAAATTAACCAAAACATTTATCTCATGATTTCTATTTTTCATCCAAAATGTAATAACCCACAATTAACTTAAAAAATAAATTCCTCCAAAAAATATCATTAATCATCTTAAAATTTCATAACATAAAGCCTCAAAAGGGGTTTCTTAAGAAATATGACTTATGATAAAACATAAAATTATAAACCCTTTATTTTATCCCTAAGTCTTAATATAACCTCACAAGAAAACATCATAATTTATGAAGTTTTATAAACCCTACTCTGATACCAACTATGTAACCCCAACCCTAGTACACTAGGGTTGGTGGTTACGTTATTATATTGGCACTAGATAAGTGATCACATCACCAAGGATCAATCAGTTTAGAAGTCTTATATATACATGGTACCCATATTAAATTGGTAATTAAATACAATAAATGGAAAAGGAATATAATTTAAATACTTAAACTCATTTAAAAATTTCATCTACAAATCATCGGGAAAAGAGAAATAATAAAAGGGTAAGCTCTAATTATCAGTAACATTTACATACGATGCAAGATATCTTAAATAAATTATTATTAATTATTATAGAATTGTAAAATAACAAAATTTACATTCCATTTAGTCAATAACATTTCTATCATAAGATGATAATGGATAAACCTTATGGAAATGTATATTTATTTTAAACAAATTCTATTTAATCAAAAAATTGTGAAAAATCTAAATCTATAGATAATATCATAGTAAAAATATCATATATAAAAAAAATATTAATAAAGGTAATGCTTACCTATTGTATTTCATGTTTCCCAGGAACATGATACCTTTTCTGTCATTACTTTGAACTATAAAATTTATTGTATTTGGTTAAAACCCAATTTAGTTTTTCCATCTTATTCATCTCCTGATAATACTGATCCATCAAGTGGGTTTTCTATACACTGTCCCCATATGTTCTTGTAGGTACAAAGAATTACTTGTATATTTAATGAATTATTTAATTCATGAATCAATATTCCTTATAAAAAATATCCATATTGAGTAAAATATACATATTTAACATTATATCACTAATTAATCAAATCAGTTCCAAAGTAAACACCATATATAAAAAAGTTATATGGATTAGGAAATAATCATATCCATGATACAATAATTTTTTATATTTATTTTAGACTAAATTTTATATTAATGGTGATAATATATAAATAATAAGATAATTATATTCACTAATAAATATAAATTATGTTCATAATGTTAAAATATTACTGAATAAAGTAAAATTGAGATGAGGTCCCCTAAAAATATCATATCATTTAAGTGAGAGTTAATTAAGTGAATTTATTATATGTATCCATGGTAAATATATATAAAGTAGGTGGAAATAAAAAATAAGATAATAAAAATATATTTCACACATAATAATAGCATGACATAATCAATTAAAAGGAAGTGTCGCCCAATGAATGAAAATTGAGTTAAGAAATACCTTACCTCATGCTTCCCATTAATGGTGGGTACATTAACCTCCATTATAATGGTATAAAGAATGTTTTTAACTTATTACAGAACCATATTCATATTTATAATATCTTATATGATACTTTTAAAATATTTATTACATGTTCATTAATAATATTTCATTAGTTTCAATATTTTGTGTGTTAATTTCCATGTTTTCACATTAATGATTTTTCATGATTTTCCGAGTTCTTTTGCATTGGATATAGATCAATAATTTCTAAAATTATATTAATTTTACTAATATCATAATTAATTGTTGATTCAGTTTTAGAGCCATTCTTGAACATCGAACATGTAAAATGAACTACATCGCATCATGGAGATGGTGGGTCATACGTACGCACGAGCGACTATATCATTATATTAGTTGGTGAAGTGTTAAGGAAGTGGATTATATATGAATTATAAAAAAATATTATTTTTTAATATCCATAATTTATATTTATCATTTCAATCATTATAATGATCAATCTAAATTGGTGATGAATAAAAAGTTACACCACTATGTGGAAACGGTTAGTTGTACGTACGCATGTGGGGTATTGTTGTTTTTCATAGAATGAATAAGAGATGGAGTATGGTTGTTTAATAATAAAAATAAAATCTCAGAATATATATGATACAGGATTTATTATTATAATATGGAAATAACACTTGAATAAGAAGAATAAGAAGTAATAATTTTGAATGAGTTGGTCAAGAAAGTTACCACTTCTTCAATGGGGATCCTTAATAACTTCTATTAAGTGACTTAAGTTTAGTCAATAAAAAGGACTAGAGCATCCAAAATATAAAAAACTATGTTGTTAAGAGAAAAAATAATATTTTTTTGTGTTATATTGTTCAATTTGGAGTAAAGAATTCAAGGAGGGTGTTCCCTTTTACAAGTGAGGTGTGGATCGCATTTGGAATTTCACATAAGATTAAATATTAATATATTCATTTATAATGCCAAATGCCTCGAAATTTAATGTAATTCAAATATAAAATATTATAATATTGTATTATCATCAAAAAATATATTTTAAACATGTTTGCGTGTCATATTAAACCTTATCATTTTAATTAACACATAGGTTAATTATTTCTGACTTCAACCATTATAACCATTATTTTAATTATAAGGTGTTAATAATGTAACTATAAATTAAAAAATGACAAAAACAAATGGACCATTTATGATATATTAAATTATATTAACTTATCATGGATGAAGATAATATTTTTATGAGTTTTAAAAAATTTATTAATTATTATTTTGATAAATTATCATTAATGTCATTTTTCACTCTATGCATTTAATTTGACATAAAATACATCACTTATAAATAAAAATTAATATATAATGATTTAAAACGACTCAAATATATCATAAACATTTAGAATATTTTCTATACAAATTAACTATTCTAAAATATATGAAAATCTTTATTTTTAAAATAAAATCTTTTATTATTTTGTTAATTAAATAAATATTGTTATAGAATTCTAGAAGAATTTATGGTAATTGTATATTTTATAAAAATGAAATATAAATTTATATAATGGAAGTAATTTATTTAACATCAAAATTGATATTTACATTAATTGATATCTTATTTTTGTTCCTATGTGGACACATGAAAGATATTAAATACAAATAGAATGTCATTTTGTAAACGTAATTGATTTAAATTAAATTTAAGTAATTTTTGTGGAAAAGTGTCCAATATATAACTCAAATTATATCCTATGGTGATATGGATAGAATCCTACTTATTCAAAAAAAAATTACTAGTTTAAGTCATTGTTATACCCATATCTTTTAGTCTTTAACCTTATCTAACCCATTTAACTCTTATCGTGACAACATGTATTTTTACTCTTTGAGGGTTAATATAATTACTATAAAATGAAAAATGTTACATAAATTGATCATGTATGACATTTCAAATCTTATCCTAAAAATTATTAAGAATACAATATATTTAATAATTTTATATCAATTAATAAAATACTATTTACTGTAAAATATTCAAAATGTCAATTTTAAGAACAACTCATTACATTGACTTTAATAATATCTATATAACATTTATAATTTGAACCAACTATTTTATTGAATTCTTAAAAAGTCTCAGTTATCAATAAATTTTTTTCATTACATTATGTGTCTCAAATTATAATTGTTGTATGATTATTAATAACAAATAATTGATATTTTTATTAATATAGTAATTACTGCATTAGAATTTTTGTAGGATTTAAGTAACATATTTCTTTACTAAATTTTTAAAATTAATCACCATGATAAAGATAATTAATATTTTAAATGAATATTTATAGTTCAATATATCCTATGGATCACCCTATATTAAAACTTTTACAGTTATTAAAAAGATGAGTATGACATCATTGACTGTTTTAAAGGTGGGTCCTATTATATATATACACTCTATAAAGAAAAAATCTTGGGGACTCAACCCTGTGACCAGAGCCCCACATCCCATCCCCCTACCACCACAGCCACTAACGGGGGGTGTGACATCTTTGAATTTTCTTTAAATAAATATTATAAATTTCATCATCACATAAAAATGGAAACCAAATACCATATATTAGATATATGGATGTCAATGTAATAATATTACTATTTTAAAAAGTTATAGTAAGTGTAAAGGTAATTTTATTTTCCTTATCACATTATTTTTTCCCTTAATTACCTGATTTATCATTTACCGTGATAACAAAATTACAATGGTTACTATTCATATAAACTAAAAATAAAAGTGGTCAATTTCCTAAATTTGGATCTCCTAATTTCAATTACGTATTCCATTTTTCAAAATTTTAAACACATAAGTTTCAAAATTTAATTTAAAATTAAATAGATAAAATGCAATGAAAAATAGTTTTTTTTAAAACACCCTTTTTAAAAATAAGATGTTTTTATACTAAATTCAAGTAAAAATCCATTTAAAATCCATAAATGGAATATTTTAAATAATGTTGAACTAAATAAAATTTAAAACTATTCCAAAACATAAATTTACATTGTAGATAATCTAAATATATACTTTTTAATAAAAATCACTATTTTTCACTATTTATTAAAAATATAACTTTTCAAAAAATTGTCAATATTTCACAATAGGATAATTCTGATATTCTAATTTTGAAAATAATATTTATTTCGTACAATAAATTTTTTCAATGTTTCTAAATATTATTATATTATTTTCTCACAAAATAAAAATAAATTATTCTTAAAGAAAGTGTATTTGAAGAATAAAATGACATTACTAAAATTAAGTACATAATTTTATAATCATTAACTAATATATAATTAATGTATAGGGAAATCTTATATTTAATAATTAAATTAATATTATTTATTCACCCATTTTAATGGTTGGGTTAGAACTTTCACACAAAAAAAATTAATTGTTTGTTTAAGCTTGGTGTTGTATATCTTGTATACTATCGAGCATACATTTTAATATTAATGACTATCGAGGTTACAATTACATAACCTATGTAATTTATTTTCCTTTACTCTTTTATTTTTCATTTCTCATCCACTCTTACGTAAGGATAAAATATCATAATAAATTCATCTTATACTTCCTTGTATTTAGAACAATTGAATTCAATAAAATCCCCTTTTAGAGTTATTACTTTTCTCATTTATTCAATTTGAATTACTTACATTTCCTTTTTATTGAAAGATATGATTTTTATAATCTCATTGGCTATGAGTATTTTGAATTGATCATCTTGTGTTCCTCTCTTTCTTCCAAGGATAACTTTTTTTAAATAAGTCTATTTGAAAAATTCCTTTTCATTTTTTTAAACTAGTATAATCTTCTAGAATCAATTAAAAACATGTATGTTTATTAAAACATTATTATTCATTTAAATGTAATCATTGATACATTCATCTTCATAAATTTCAATGTATTTAAACTGGAACCGAAAAAATTATTGTTTGGATTCCTAGATTTTGATATTTCATTCATAGATTATTCTTAATTTTCCCTGGAACCCCTTAACAGTTTAGAGACCCATGATATTATTTGAACATTCACTGTAGGGACATCATGATGGGATTTTCAGCATTAACATCTAACCACAAATTTATATTCTCACCATGATTTATATAATCTACTTTATAAATGATGTAAAACTCAATATGGTAGAATGTCTCACTTCATAATCTGTAATAGTAGAGAGTGTACCTATTTATTCCTCTATATATGATAATTCTTCCCATAAAAATTCGGAACACATTGGATTTTAATTTATTTTGGATTATACTTGTTTGATAATTCATCTTGGATCATTATAGAGTTATTAACTTCTAATATTTTTTCCTATATCTATATGGATAACTAATAGGTGGAGGGAGTAAATTAATGATCACTATTTCTATTTATTATTAATTATATTTTATACCAAACTCTATATCTTATTAATGTCACATTCCACACAATGTTATCTCAAATCATCTCCTGGTGTGATGTGGTAATAATATATATAGAAAAATATAGTGTTTATGAGTTTTTTCTTAAAAGGCTCCTCTATTTCATGTTTATTATAAATATGATCTTGGATTCTCCACTATAAACCATAGCGGATAGAACTATTTGGAAGACCCAAATAAAATTATTTACCAATTGGTTAGACACCCTAATTCCATTCCTTTATTTTTTTTAATATAGCCTAATCACAATCCTCCAGTGACTAGTTACAGACCCCAGGGATGACCTACTTCTTGAGAGTTGACTTTGAAATGGAAGTATATTAATATTTAGGTTATCTTCCTCCACCAAAAAATTCATCACCACTACTTGTTTAATTATCATCATGTTTTTGAATATTTTGAAAAACATTTCTAATCCTAAAACTCCTAATATATTATATTTAATGTGTTTTTTATTCATATCCTTTAAATACTAATGTAAAACCAGTCAAATTCTTCTATAGTATTCATAACATAACTCTTCATTATCTTTGATTGTAGAAATTACTGGGATCAAATAATTAAAATAATATTCATGATGAGTTTTCTAAAAAATATTATCAAATATTTAACTTCTTTTCTTCCATGCATGATGTAATATATATGTCACTTGAATATATAGTAGTCTTCATCATTAAAACTGTTATAAAATATTAATAAATATTTTAATATAATAATTTTTGGTCAGATGTGGACTCCTATTATATCATCATCATAATTATATAAAATTATATTATGATATTTTCATATAAATTCAACACAACATATCCTGAAATATATACCTATTTAATCTTGTAATATTTGAGGCCTTCCAGGCTATTTCTTTTTAGGAATTTATGTGGTGGATGTGTCTCGGGGAAATCATAGGGATTTTTTTGTGTAAGTGGAGTAGATGAAGCTATGATTTTATGTGGAGTGATTCTTTCCATGTTGAGCCTAGTGATACACCATGGAGGATAGGTAGCTCTGAAATGGAGATGCTAGATGTGGAAGAGTTTCCCAAGCTAATGTTTCCACTCTATCATCCATTTTAGGATGGTTTGTGGTGTAGGGGGAGCATATGGTCTGTATGTGAGTTATCACCTAGGTTTTTCATGCATTGAAATTCACCTAAAGTGTAGTGTTTGTGTCCACTCTGTTTTAGATGGATTAAGTTGTACAATAGTGATCTGAGGGGCGGTTTGGTTAGTTTTTCAAAATGGTTCCCCCTGTGGTGTTGTGTCTTTGGCTAAGACATAATTCTATTATTAATATATACGATTTAGCTCTTTATCCTCTTTATTTCCCTTAGTGGTCAATTTTAATGAGTATTATATGGCATGTTCATTTTCATTATACCATAGTACCTTATTTTTCATCTATTTTTATGGTGTGGTGGTTCATGTTGCGTTGTCGTCCAATAAATTTCAAAATACCTATAAAGTGTAATGTCCCCTCAAAACCCCTTGTTCCTCTAACATTTTATTAATTTCATTGGATATCCATGTTAATCATAAGGATCTCTTTCATCCATTAATACCAACCTATAAAGATAAATTGTTTTTTTATAGTTAATTTCCCTTCATTTAATCCTTGTTTTCCTTCTTATTTTATTTCAGTTTCTCATATGTGGAAGGATAATGTAAACAAAATGCTTTTTTTCATTTTGGTAAGAATGTGTTCTGGGATCCTATCTTATTTTGGTCCTAGTATTCTCTATTTTTTTGGTTATTTGTGGTGTCCTTCCTCCTGCTCCATCATTATACATTATATCAGAAATCCCAATTTGAGGTAGGGTTTCTTTGTTAATCACCTAGTTATATCATGTGAGATGATATATTATCTTCTTTAAAATTGGGTAGTTTTTTATATCCTAATAAAAATAATGTAATTTTAAATTTAAATTGATGCGGAATGAGGATTATTCTTTTGTTTTTATATCCATTTAGTATTGTTGATATGGAGATTATTCATTCATTTTGTACCACTAAAAAACATGGCTATTGGGAGCCCTTGTTTTTTGAAATTGATATGTTTTAGGTTTCCAATGATGTGTAATTATATTGATATCACCTTGAATAAATTGTTAATCACTTATATTCAAATAAAAAGTTATTTCACATGTAAACTATGTATTGTTTGAGAATTCCATAAAATAAGGAAGTGGAATTAATGAACCCCTATAAAATATGAAATATGAGATGTTATATTTGAGTGGATCTGAAATATGTTTTTTTAATGTGTTGGGGAGATGTGTTGGGGTGTGGTTTTGTTATGTGGAAGTGATGTTCAGTTGTGATGTTGGGTTGTTTAAAGGGACTTGATGTTTTTAATTAAAGAGGATGAGATAGGAAATGGTTTTTATGTGGATAAAATGATGAGAAAGTGGATGTGTCTATGAAATGGTTGTGATGCAGGACTATTTTTCTTCAATAGGATGATGACTAATTGAAAATGAACTTGTTATAATTAAGATCATAAAAAATAAAACAAACATAGTAAGACCACACCACACATGGGGTCTAAAATTTATAAAGACGGTGGGAGTCCCCTTGAAAATGCTTTTACAATCTTCTTATAGAGGCTAAACTCCATCATAAATCATAATATTCTCATCTGGTCTCCCTTTTCTAGCATGAACATCTACCACAAAATTTCTTTCTCTCCGCTTTTTTCTAACCTGGGTTCCCTCATTGATAACCACACTACACTTTCTAAAAATATAATATTGTTTCCCATGAAATCTCCCATAACACTAAAGGTAATCAACCAACATAGTAGAGTCATATCTGACATCCCCGATTTGAATATCAAGTAGCCTACACAGCATCAAACATCTAAGGAAATCTATTTCCTCCACATTTATGGAATTTCATATCCCATAAATGGAAATAAAACCCCCTATAACTAAGCCTTTATTGTCTCTCACAGAACCTACACCTCTCATCTTCCCTGAAAGACATGATCCATCCACATTTAGTTTGTGCCCTTTGGATGAATCTATCCAATGAACCCATCTTACTTGATAAATTCATCTGTTTTCTAAAGAGTACCCATGTCAGGTAAGAAACCTTCAACAATCGAGGGTAGATATCCCCCTTTGAATTAGGGAACCTAATTTCGCAACCAACACCATAACATGGGCCTGAATGAAAACATTTTAATTTATTTACCTTATCTATATTTGTTTCGAGACTCCCTGATAAAATATTATATAAAAAATTAATTCTATAGAATTCACCTCTTCCACATGCATATCGATACAAATAAACCATATATTGATGGTCTTATGCATTATCCAGCCAACAACCTAAATATTCATACTATGTCCAGTAAAAATCTAGATTCCCCTCTCCCACTCACTCTGGAAAAATAAATATTCTGTGGATTCCTGCAATAAAGAGACATAGCAGTGATATTTGGATGCCAAGAAAACACCCCTCCTCTTCAAGTCGACATATGTAGGAAATGATTTATTTCTCAATCTCCAAGATAAAAAGTTTACCTTTCTCCGGATCTCTTTTCATGAAAGTTTTGGTTCCCAAATATTTTTAAATCTATTACCATGTACCGTATCCCTGTAGGCCTTTGCATTAAAAATCTCTGAGGTCGATACAGTGAAGACACAACTATCTGCCTCTTCGATAAACTATATATAATTGAAACAACTCTTCTCCTCAACATTTAAAATAGCATTAGTAAAGACTGTGTACCGGGTGGATTCACAAAATGATTGTTTTTGGATAGGAAGACCAGAAAAATAAAACTTCTCACCCATCCAGTTGGTCGACCATGATTTGATATCACCACAACCAATAATCCATTGAGCTATGGTATCCATAACCTCTAGATGGGAAATCATGAAGTGTTTCAGGCTGGTTAGTGTACTGGGTTATTTATCCCAATCATCACAAATATCACAATATTTATTACTCAAAAATTTCCTCCACAGTGAGTTTCTAGTAATAATATCCCATGCTTATTTGTCTTATATGGAATTCATGGATTTTTCTATATTGTGAAGATCTATCTCACTTTCTTCAATTGTCTTCACTAACTATTTCCAGGATCCCCAATGAAATTTTTCAGCCTGATTTTCATCCCAATGAAATGCATTCATTAGATGCTTTACCCTTTTTATATTCCCCTTAAAATATTAATGATGGATAAAATATACATTTTCACCATTGTAAGAACATTGTTAATGAGGTTAATACAACCTCAAAATGAGAAGAATTTATTTTTCCAATTAAAAACCCTCCTTGATATCTGATTGATAATATCATTGAAAATTGATTTTATAATTCATCCCTTTCATACTAGAGATCCATGATATTACATATGAATTTTTTGCCTCTACATTCCCCATTTGATTTGAATCATGCTCGCTCTTATGCATTGACACTTGTTAGAAATAAACACGCTACTCTTACATTGATTAATACATTTCCCATTCAAACTTCCATAGATTTCCATGATTCTTTTGAACCCGTTGATTAAATTTTTCCTTCCATTGAATAAAAATAACATGTTGTTAAACTTGCATCAGCATGTTGGTTGCAATGAAATATTACACTTCAGTTTTTTTATTGATTTCTGCCTGGCATTCCTATGTACGTGGTTTTCCGGGTTTCAGTTCAACTTTTATTTTATAACCTGGTGGTTCACATGATCTGGTTCAATATTTTCCTTACCTAATAGAGGTCATGTCTTGAACCATTTGTTATTTGGATCTAATGATTCTAGTGTGCCATCGGTGTGTTTCTTCACCCAACCTAGATCTTCTCTTCTTTCCACCTGACCAACCGCATCGTGTTATCTGTCATGTGCACTATATTTTTTATGGTTATCTGAACGACCCCTTTGAACATGGACATACTTGTGGCCTTCATTTGTGCCTTCGCTAAACCGATTGAAGACCCTCTATTGCACATTGATTCCACTGTTGTTTCATCAAGGGATGGGTATGCTTCATTCAGTTCATTCTCTCTGGTTCTATGGTTTCTCCCATTGAGCATAGATCTTCTCCAGCTCTACAAAGAAGAAGAAGAAGAAGAAGAATGACCACTCTAGGAGTCCTCAGCCTCCTGCACTCCCCTCATCCAAAGAACACACCACCTCCTGCAACCAGAGTACTTCATCGGTAGAGATTCCATGGGAATCATCTCGACTCCAGGTATTTTTATGACTACGCTTCAAGTGGTAACAAGATTTACATTCCTTTATAATCGTGGCCATGACCTAGTTTTTAGATCTTAGATCTATAAATATTTATCTTTTCTTCAAAATATATGTGGATGAATTCTACTTATGTGCATGCGTGAGTCTGTCAGGAGTGGATGGGGCTAACTCTACATGATGGGATTGATCACTTCCACCTACTTTAGTAAGTTTGGCCTCCTTGGATAATTTATATGGTCCTTTAATTTCTATATCAACGTCTGTAATTATTTCTTGATTTCTTTCTGGCTTTATTAATAAACTAGTTGTCATGGCGGTGTTCTCACTGTGCACTTATGTCCCCTTGGGGATGAAGCACGTTACATCTATTGTCCTCTTTATATTCTATGATTGAATGTTTATCATTCTTTATTGAGTACAATTATAAAAAATATATTAATTAAATTTAATGATTTGATATCCATAAAAAACGAATAGTGGATCTTGGTTTATTAAGGGTTTAAGTAATTAACCCTGACAAGTGGTATCAGAGCCAATGGTTTCGTTTTCATGGGATCAAATATGTTTGATATTGATAAGTTTGATGGTGAGAATGATTTTAAACTATGGATAATTAAGATGACAACCTTGTTAGATCATAGAGATCTAATAGATTCCCTTGCTAGCTCTAGGAAGAAAATCACCACCGTTTCCCCTGATGGGAAGGCTGGTACCTCTTTTGTAGATTTCCCTGAGGAGACCCTTAGGAAGGCCTGTAGTTTCATACTTTTATCTTTAGGAGAAAAGTGTTAAGAGAAGTCACATATGAGTACTCTACCGCTGGTATATGGTCTAAATTGGAATCCCTTTATTTGACTAAATCTCTTATTGGTGTACTATATAAGAAAATGAGATTATACACATTCAAAATGCACCCTAGACCTACAGTCAGGATACACATCGATGAATTTAATAAAATCTTGTTAGACTTATACAACATTAACATTAAACTGGATCATGAAGACCAAGCTGTCAGATTATTAACATCATTAGATTATTCATTTAACTCTGTTAAAGACTCTATGATGTATGGGAACGACACATTAACTCTTAAAGAAGTGAAATCTTCTTTTCTCCCTAAATAACTTCAAAGGAAGGGTAGTGTGAAAACTGAGACTGAGGGTTTAAATATTAAGGATAGAGGTGAATATAGAGGCTGAAATGAGTCATGGGGTAGGAGAAAGGATATGGGACAGTCAAAGAAATATAGAAGAAATTCTAGAAATAAGGTAATCAAATTTTTTCAATGCATTCATCCAAGACATATTAAGAGAAATTGTCCAAATAGGAAGAGTGAATATAAAGATAGTAAAAATTATTATTCCTTATTATTCGAACAAGATTTTGACACTGCTAATGTGTTGAATATCACTGACATAGCCATCTTAGACGAATGGATCCTAGATTTAGGATGTTAATTCCACATGTGCTCTAAGAGGGAATTATTTATTGAATTAAGGGAAGTCAAGACCGGTGAGGTATTTCTAGGGAATAATAGGAGTTTTCACATCATGGTCATAGGCTCAATTTTATTTTAGCTTCATGATAGGAATGTTAAAACACTTGAAGAGGTTAGGTGGGTACCCAAATTTAAAAGGAACCTAATATCCCTATGAACCCTTGACCGGAAAGGGTATGGATTCAAGTCTGGATCTGGAAGCCTTAGAGTTGCTCTCAGATCCCTCACTGTAATGAAGGGAACCCTTCACAATGGATTGTATGTGTTACATGGTAAATGTATAGAAGTCTGTTGAACACTTCTTCATCTTCAAAAGTTTTTTCCACTACCTTGTGGCAAAGGAGACTAGACCACGTTAGTTCCAAAGGTCTTAATGAGATTAGGAAGAAAGGCCTTCTATGTAATATCACTCCTATCAGTTTGTCATTTTGTGAAGACTGTGTATATGGGAAGTCCAGGAGAGTCATTTTCAGTAGGTTCTTGTATAAGGATAAAGAACCTCTTGAATCTGTACATTCAAATTGGTGGGGTCCCTCCAGGGTTACCTCCCACGGTGGAGGCTTATACTTTGTGACCTTTATTGATGATTTCTCTAAGAGAGTGTGGATTTATATACTTAATCACATGTCTGATACCTTTCAGACTTTTAAGATATGGAATACTGCGGTATAGAGTGAATGTAATAGGAAATATAAGTCATTAAGATCTGATAATAGTTTACAGTATCTATCTAATGAATTCATTGAATATTGGGAATATGAAGGAATTAAAAGATATCAGTCTGTTGTGGAAACCACCACAGTAGAATGGGTTAGCAGAGAGAATGAATATAATGATTCTTGAGTGGGTGAGATGTATGTTATCCCATTCAAAACACCCCAGGTCCTTTTGGGTCGAGGCTACTACAACAGCAGCGTACCTCATTAACTATTGTCCATCTTCTCCTAAATCATTTAAGACACCTGATGAACTTTGGAAGCGAATGCCCCCAAATTTATCTCACCTTAGAATATTCGTATCCATCGCTTATGCTCATGCACGCAATGATAAGCTATCTCCTAGGGTTGTTAAGTGCATATTTGTGGGATATCCAAAGGGTGTTAATGTATATCAGTTATGGGTAGAAAAACTAGGTTATCATAAATGCATCATTAGTCACGACTTGGTCTTCATGAATCTGGTGTGGATAGTGGGAAGGAATCAAAACATGTTTCATCTTTTGATGAAGCTTTCGAACCCTCATAATTCCTAACACCTATAGGTGTTAAAGTTCCTTTAAGTTCAAGTGACCAACCCCAGTCTAGTGCTGGTCCTACTCCTTTAGTTCCCCAGGCCCAGTCTGACTCAGATTCTAGTTCATAATCAGAACCACATAGGGAAGATCTAGAAGACCTAAGGAGCTATCAGCTTACTAGAGATAGATAAAGGAGGGTTATTATACTTCTAACTCTCTTCAATGAGGCATACATTGTTGCCTTTTCCTTTTATAAAGCTTGGGATTTGTTTAATGATGAGCCTAAAACTTATAGTCAATCTATTAAGTCCAAATAATAAAGTAACTTACTGAGGGAAATTCAAGAAGAAATGAGTTCCCTTTTTAAGAACAACACCTAGGTTGTTGTTCCCAGACCCAGTAACTAGAACGTTACAGGTTCAATATGGATTTATAAGAAGAAAGAAAACAATGTAAGAGAGCCTAAAATTAAATTCAAAGACTGTATGGTTTCTATGGGTATTCTAAAATGATAAGGCATTGATTATAGTGAAATATTCACTCTTTTATTAAGAATTAATCCATTAAAATTCTACTTGCATTTTGCTGCCAAACTTGACTTTCTTGTTGAGAAACTTGATGCAAAAACTGCTTTTTTACATGGTGGTCTTGATGAAACCATTTATATGAATCCTCTATAAATACTTTCAAAAATATTCAAGCTTAATCATGTTTGTATTTTATAGAATTCCTTGTATGGGATTAAAAAGACTTTAAGAAAATGGTATAAAAGGTTTGATTCTTTTATTATTAAGAATCAATTTTCTAGAAGTAGATTTGATGCATGTGTTTATTTTAAAACTGTTAAGCATGAGTCTATTTGCATTTTATTATTTTTTGATGATGTGTTATTAATCTGTAAAAACATAAAATCATAAATTCGGTTAAGCACCAGCTTAACTGTGCTTTTGAAATGAAAAACTTAGGTCATGCAAACCAAATCCATAGCATGGACATAATTATGGATAGGAAGGCTGGAACCATGTACTTGTCCCAATTCGCTTATGTTAGAAAGGTATTAACCAGATACATGTTTGATCATGTTAAACATGTTAATATTCCCTTAGGACAAAACTTTCAATTGTCTTTGAATCAATCCCCTAGGAATGAACATTAAATAGCCTTTATGAATAAGATTCCATATGGAAATGTTGTAGGAAGTCTTATGTATTCCATGATCTGTTCTAGACCAGACACAAAATTTGTTGTTTGTACCCTAAGTAGGTTTATGGGGAAACCTGATAAGGCTCATTGGCATGCCTTAAAATGGTTGTTAAGGCACGTTTCAATGTCTGATAAATTGTGCATTAGATATGGCTTGAATCATTGTTTCAATGATGATATAGTTGGATTTTTCAATTCTGATTAAGCTACAAACAATGATACTCATAATTCTATCACTGTTTATTTCTTTCGTACATATCGAGAACTGGTCTCTTGAAAATGAAAAATGTCATCAGTGGTTACACTTTCCACTACTGAGGCGGAGTATATTTCCCTAACAGAGGGGTTTTCCTTGGTTTATTTTCAATGTTTTGTTTGACTCTTGATGTGAAATGGTGATTATGAACAGTTTCAGGGCTAGTGGTTGTTGATGGCGGTAATGGTGAGGAATGTCGGTGAATGTGGTGTTCAGTCGATGGTTCGACGCTGATGGTGGTGATAGGGAAGCGGTGCGAGGAAGGATGGACGGGTTCCTGTGTTGTTCGTGAAGATGGTGGTTGGTCCAGATTGTCTTTTCGGTGGAATGATGTTGAATTTCTCATTGAATGGTGGTGCATGGTGATGATTCTCAAATCGAGTTGTGGCCTATTGGTTGGTGCACGGTCAGATAAGCGGACAGTTGGGTGGTATGGTGGATGGTGCACGGCTCGAGGCCCTGCTTTGATTTTTTGAAATTTAAATTGTGAATGTTTTGGATGCTTGGTTGTGGTGTTTTGGATGCGGTGTTGTTCTGCTTTGGGTACCGGCAACCCTTTAACCAGCCATTAGAAATTGAAAAAAAAATTATTAGCGCAAAGATAGTGTAATGGTACAGTGTGACAGGCATTCTGAATTACATTTATCTAAAATCTATGTATGCCAAAGATGATCTAATCACATTGACATTAGATTTCATGTTTTTAGAGATATTATAGAATCTGGGAAGTTGAGTGTCAGAAAGATACCCGATGGTGATAACCCGACTGATTGTTTGACTAAGGTCGTTCCATTATCTAAATTCATGTATTTCCCTAAGCTCATGAAGTTAGTCTCAATTCTATAATATTGGTTGCGAGAAAATCATCATTTTATTTTATTTGATTTCAAGGTGGATATTTGTTAAACATGCATCTACATGTTGGTTGTAATGAAATACTACACTTCAATTTTATTTTTTTTATTACTGTATGGAATTCTTAAATACGTGGTTTTACATGTTTCAGTTCTGATTTTATTTTATAACTTGGTGGTGCACATGATCCAGTTCAATATTTTCCTTACATAATAGCAGGAATATTCTAAACAGTTTATTAATTTGATCAAATGGAATTGGGGAGCCTTTGGTGTGTTTCTTCACCCAGCATTGATCTGCTCTTCATGACGCCCGACCAATAGAAACATGCCATCTATATTGTGTGACGTATTTGTTACAATTTTGTGAATGACCCCTTTGACCTAGGCCGTCCACGCGACATTCATCATGTGTCATCGTCGAACTAACTGATGGCTCTCTGATCCGCATTAATTGCACTATTGATTCCTCGAGGGATGTGTATGCTTTAGTCATTTCTTTCTTTCTGGTTCCAAGGTATCTCTCGTTGAGTGTAGATCTGATCCAGCTCCATGCAGAAGAAGAAAGATCATTCTATGAGTCCTCGACCACCCGCACTCCCCTCAGCTGACGAATACACCACCTCCTTCGACTGGAGTACTTCTCCAGTGGATATTCAGTGGGAATCATCTCAACTCTGGGTATTTTGACAGCTACGCTTCAAGTGGTAACAAGCTTTAAATTCCTTTATAATCTTGACAAATATATTGTTTAGAGATCTTGGCTCTGTAATGATTTATATTTTCTTCAAAATGTATGCGGTTGTATCCTACTTATGAGCATGTGTGATTCCATCCAAGAGTGGATGAGGCTAACTCTATGTGACAAGATTGATCCAAGTCACCTAGTTTATCAAGCTCAGCCTCCTCAGATAGTTTTTGTGGTCCTTTAATTTATTAATTTGCATCGGTGATCGAGGCTTGATTTATTTATTTCTTTTATAATAAACTTGTTTCCCTAGTGGTGTTCTTGATGTGCATATAGGTCCCCATGGGGAAGAATAATGTTACATCTGTTGTCTTCTATATATTCATGCATTTAATTTTTATCATTCTTGATCCAGTACAATTATAACTAATCTGTTAATTAAATATAACGATTTGATCCCCATTAAAACCAAACAATGGATCTTGGTTTATTAACGGTTTACATAATTAACCCCAACACATTTCATTAGTATAAATTAAATGAGATATTAATACACTCATAAAAGTGAAAGGAATAATTTTCCTATAATTCGGCCATTGTTTGATGTTTCTTGTGAGAACTTCATGGGCCATGCTATAGAGGATAGGACATAGTGGGTCTCCTTGTCATACACCATGCACTAACATAAATAATACAAACCCACTTCCCATTAATGAGATCATGAGAAATGAAGAGGCATAACATCTAAAGCATAAATCATGGAACCACTCATTGAATCCAAAATTACTCATAACCCTAACAATAAAACTCCATCATGTTTTTCATAAGCTTTATACATTTCAACTTTTATCATGAAATTTCATCCAATTTTCCTTTTATTCAAGTCTTCCACAATTTCTTTTACAATTATAATGGCCCCTTGTATGCTCCCCCATTTCATAAATATGTTTTGTTCATCTGAAAAAATTCTAAGAATTATACTCCTAAACCTCTTGTTGTGCAAGTTGGAAAGAACATTGTAGCTAAATTTTCATAGGAAATTTGGTGTATATTTATTCAAGGAGGAAGGGCCATTCACTTTGGAGATCATCACAACCCTTTAAGCGCAAGAATAACTTGGAAGCACTCCACCACTGAAGTAGTCTTAAAATGCCTCTCGTAGGTGAGTCTTAACAAGATTCCATTCTACCACGTAAAATGACACCAGGAATCCTTTAAGACCTAGAGCACTCCCTTGATTCATGATGAAAAATGTGATTTTGATTTCTTCCTCTTCTAGTATGGCTTTTAACACCTCATTGTCTTGATGTGTACCCCACCTCAGAATGCAATTCATGATCAAATACTCTTCATATGTTATGTTTGGGATGAACACTCCTAGTTATATTTGGTCCAGCTAAGACGTTTTCAAAATTTTATAATGATTTCTTCTAATTCTTTTTCACATCTAAGGTGAAAGAACCATCCTCCCTAGGTAAATTAATATTATTGAGCACTTTCCTCTCCTTAATACAGGCTTGTAAATAAGTTGTGTTTCAATCTACCTCTCTATGAAATATAGATCTTTACTTGTATCTTAAAATTATCTCTGTATCTTGAAGCTTTCCAGATAACACGTATTGTTTCTCTATTAACACGACAAACCGGTCTTCATCCCACCTGATATGAAGATTATCCTCCATCTTTTAGATTCCCTCATTTTAATTATCCAGACTGGCATCCCCTACATTCCATCTACTACACCATGCTTGAATATCATTTCTTAAACATTGAAACCTTTTAATTATCCTTGTCCATGGATAACTCCTTTATGGTTGCCTCAAAGACTGTTGAACCTTCTTCATATAGTCTTCCAGTCAAAGACTTTGTAGAGGGTTGACCAGTGTGGGGTCCACTCCTAATTTGGTGAGACTTTGTAGTGGAGGAAGAGGTGTTGTCAACAGCAATTTTTTCCTAGGTCAACCACAACCACATGGGCATGGTGGAGTTCTCCTTTGGTGGGAAATCAAGGTGGTGGAAGTAGTAGGTGGAGAGAGATTTTTCATGTGTAGCTAAACTACCACCAACCGGGAGAAAGTTTTTTTTTTCATTTCTCTATTAAAACGGGATTTGAATGCCATGAACAATATAGAAACTAATCGGTGTAATCCTTGTGTATTGGTGATCCTCCGATGAGAACTAAAGAGAAGAGAATAGAGAAGAGACCCATTTCTCTTGTGGATGTAGGAAAATAGCCGAACCACGTTAAATCACTTGTGTTGCTCTATTTGCTTCCTGTTTTTGTGTGTTTTGGGTACCACGCACATCTGTTGCACCCCAACAAGTGGTATCAGAGGCGATTCGGAGTGAGCGGAGTCAAGACGGCGAGGTGGTGATGATTTTTCCGATGACTGGAAAATTGAAAGTTGTCAGAAAATTTTCTTGAGGCTAGATCCATGAAGAGAACGACAAGACAATTCCAACGGTGTAAGCGGCATTGAAAACGGAGCTGAAAAGAAGAAGATAATCGTAGTAAAAGTTTGGTCAAACTCGTGGGTGAATAGTACCCTGTGCTGGAGAAGATGGCACTATTCACGCCTCCGGTGACAATTCTAATAGGAACTCCAGCGTGCCACATCAGCGTCATGTCAGTGGGTGATCTGGACTTTTGAACATGTTTTGACAATATCTCGGTTAATTAGTGTACGATTTCATCGATCCGAGATTTGATTCCAACTATTTAGACCATTCTAGATGCATCCGTACAGTTAGTTTTTTAAAATTCACACTCTATCGATTGGTTAAGGAAGGGTGCGACATCGATGATGGTGATCGCGTTTTGCGACAATGACGATGAATGGTGGTGGAGTACAACCAAGATTTGATATCAAGAATTTTTATGGTCAAAACAATTTAGGCTTGTGGAAAAGCACGGTGAAAGATCTTTTGGTGCAGCAGGGAATGATCAAACCATTGATCGGAGAAAATCCTGAGACAACTAGTACCAATGATTGGTAAGAGATCGAGGTGCAGGTCATCAGCACAATTCAACTATGTCTGGTGAATGAGTTAAATTACTCAGTGTTGGATGAGACTTCACCGAAGGAGATATGGAAGAAGTTAGAGCAGCGGTATATGGAGAAGTCGCTCACCAGCAAATTGTTCCTGATGAAGAAATTGTACCAGTTGCAGATGGATGATGAGACAAATTTGTTGGATCACACCAACAAATTCAACTAGATCCCGATGCAGTTATTAGGGCTCGGTGTGAAGGTTGGAGAGTAAGATAAAGTGCTTTTTCTTTTGTCATCCCTACCAAGCTCATTTGATGGGATTGTGACTGCATTTCTCATGGGGAATGAGACATTGAAGTTGGACGATGTGATGGTGTCACTTCAAGATTCGGAGGAATTCTAAAGACCCGTGATGCATTCAAGTGAGAAAATCATGGTGATGAGAGATGATCAGCATGGGATGAGCCGACATCAACATTCAAGAGGTAATGAATGGAGTCCAAAATCCAGGGGGCGTGATCTAAGTGAAATCACGTGTTTCTGGTTTGAGAAGAAGGGTCACTATAAAAGTGACTATGGAGAGTGCAAACGATACATTACTGGGAAGAGGAAAGTTGAAGAGGAGGATGTGAACATCACAGAATTATCAGTAGATGATGAAATCTGTGTGACAATGTGAAGCTCATACTTAGATGAGAGAGTTGAATGGTGAGAAGTGCAGTGTCATTACTGCAAACAATACGGGCACATGAAGATGAAATCACATATTTGAATCGCTACCAGAGCACCTTGATAATTATACCATGGCCCAACTGTTCTCTCTACCAGAGCACCTAGGCAAGATTTTAATCACTTGTATGGAGGTAAAACACACCTTGGAAGCCAAAGTAGACAAACCTATAAGTGTATCCTTGTAGAACGAGACCCCCGTGACTTTCCAAGATGAAATCGCACCACCCAAAAATGTTAGAGAAGATTCACATTCCATAAGAGGAGGAGGAGGAGGAGGAGGAGGGGGAGGGGGAGGAGGAGGAGGAGACCTTTATGAGGGAAGATAAGTACATAGCTCAAGCTATGATAGAACCCATTTCAGGTAATGTAATTATTTTAATGGATTATCAGCATGATGGATTTCAAGTTTGTGTGGTGATTTTTTGTGCTAATCACCCAGGTAGTATTGGAATTAAAAGGTAATGTTGAATTTGAAATGGCGTAGGATTTTTTGGTTAGTGGGATATAAATGGATAATTAATGAATTAAAATGTGATGTTTGGTTAAAATGGTTGTTGTTTAATGTGAATTTAAATTGGTTGAATAATAAAATGAATGTGTTGGAAAATTGAAATATTTGGTAATGTGAGATCCAGAAAACTCATCAAATTGATAATGAATATGAAATATTAAATGAGGGTTGCGGCCAATTTTGTGGTATTGTTCATTTAGTGTTGGTAGTTAATGTGGGGGTTTTGTGAGGATTAATGGTTATTTTTTTAGTCTGTTAACTGCAGGTTATTATTTTGTGTGACTATACAAAAGTAGATCAGATCATGGATTTGGTAATTCAAATTTATGAGACTATGAAATTTTATTAAAAATAAAAGGCAAACATACACACACAGCATGGCCCATAGGCCCATTTTTTTAAGATCTGAAAGCCAACAACATAAAGGTCCAGAAGCACAAAACAAGAACGTTATACAATCATGATGTTAGAAGACAGTTGTTAACCACGAAGATCATGAACCCTCGATCATATGATGAGGCTACGTGATAGAACACCACCCAAGGATATCAAATGAATGAAGTTTCAATCAATCAGGGATACTATCATGCCCTTAAGCTTTATCACGCTCATAATAATGTTTTCCCCCGATTCCTATCATTAGAGATGACAGTTTGCATGTCATCGGAAATAATTTTCACAGTTAGTGTCTCATACCACCGACAGCTTGTGGTTCCCAAGAACATCACATCGTCAACATCCCATACCACTGATGGACATCTGCAACCTACACAATCTGCCCAATAGACCAAAAGAAATCCATCATCCCTGAAAAAAATCATTCTCAAAGATTTTCGTAGTCCAAAAAATACAAGTTTTCATGACAACCATAAAAAAAATTGTTCTTAAGTCAGCCACCAAATCGCCCAAAATCAGGCCCTAAAAGTCCACAATAGGCTCTCACATCCTGTCACCACCCAAGAAACCCGCATCCTGAATTCCTATCGTCAATGAAATCCATGACTAGAAAAACAAGCCTCCAACCAGCCTATTACTCAACCCAGCCTATCAGATCTCCATCCACATCACTAAAGACAATAGTCCACATCATCATCCTCCTCATAAAGATATGTTTCATCAGTTCAAAACTTCGTTGATCGACAACATGGGGATAGTCCATCGGTGCTCACACGGAGCAGACCACCCCCACTAGGATCCATAACATTGGGATCCCAAACAAGACACCACCCATCACCCACGGTCAAGTAGGCTACCCAACCTAAGGTCACCACGGTTAAAAATAACCATCATGCCCTGCCCCTGGTCAAGAAAAACCCAAAACCACATATGACCGTCGGTCCGCCCCCATATGAAGGAAGGGCCGCAGATATGACCAAATGTAACTTCGTTCCATCCCCACCAGAAGAGAGGATCCAGGATTTGATTACATCCCTTAACCCTCTATAATCACCCACCATCTTCATTCCAGCATCAACAAAATCATAAAAGGTTGCATCGCAACCCACCGTCGTAAAGGCTTCGTCGTCTACAGAGGTGGCTTCACCAGCAATAACCAACGAGGGACCCTCCATACCCTCAACCGACTCGACATGGTAACTCCCTCTTCCACATGTAGTAAAGAGCTAAAAATGCCCAAAAATATCTTCTTGAAAAACACCTCTTGGAAGGAGGGGAAACACAGTGCCCTGACTAACAGAGCAATTCCTAGCAATGCTCTTATTAATAGTGAAATCCCCAATAAATTGTAGAGAGATAGGATCTAGTTTTTTCTGTGACTATATATATACATTTTATTTTACTTTTGATTTTATATATGCAACCCACCTTTATCAAGAACCATGTTCTCAAACCCATATATTTGGAGGGGGTTCTTCCCAACATCCCGATAGTGAGGATGGATGGATGTATACCTGCTATTTCCAGCAGTTTCATTGAGGAAAAAATTACATGGATAGAATATGATATCCAAAAGCCAAATTTTCATTTTAGTGATGTTAGATGAGGCGTTGAGATAAATTATTGAGGGGGTTGTACTTAGTAATATGAGGAAATGAGGTTTATGTCCTTCAGGTTATAGATACACAATAACTATGGTTATGGTTTTGGTTGAGATGTGATGTGATAGACTACGTCTGTTCATGGTTGATGTTATGTGATGGATCAGGTGTCTATGGGATTCATGTGATGTGGGGGACCCGATGACATCAGGTGAGATTTAACATGATGTCTAGTTGAATGGGTGGTGTTTGGGATGATGTGATGTTCATGATAGATGGGATTTCCAAGATGTATGACATTGTGGTGTATGAGAGAAAACTAGTGTAAAATCCATGTCGGAAAACTTTTCTTGATATTCATTTTATTATGTTATTATACTTGGATTAATTATTTGGTGAGCCTTCATTGGTGAGGATAATAATTTTTATTTGACATGTATAGTTGTTTTTAGTTCTTCTATTTTCTAATAGGTGCATTAATATTTTCATTTTCACATGTTCATGCGATACATTGATAAGATCATACTGAGTATACATGTATTCTCACCCGATGTATGTAAAAATAGTTTTTAACTTTTAAGAGGACAAAGTGGGTTTTGCTGTTCATTACTATCTTATACAATTAGACTATTATTATGTCACCACCTTTCATTTCAGTTGGTTATTTCATATAGAAATTGTATTTTTATCTATTTACTTATACATGTATCGGGGGATAGATTTGGATTCCTTTGTCATATAAAATTCAAAGAGTTTATTTATTAGTGATATCATTTCCCTTGATATGATTTTTATAGTGTGTAATGCCTCCCTTTTAGGGGATTTGTATACCCTTAATACTAATCACCAACTCAGGGCCTACTAGAGGGTGTACTCAAGGTTCCATTATCTCTTTTCCTTTATTACTAGATCAGTAGGGGAACCTTTTGAGGGAGGGGGATGTTACATATTGGTATCAATGTTGATGGTTGAGATATATGGGGGATTATATATTTTGGAATAGTGAAAATTGCATGGGTTAGTAAGGTGAAGGTGTTAATTGATCGTGGTGTGTGACATGGGCTAGGGATATCAGTTAGGAAAAGGAAATTTTAGGCCCCTAGTGATCCATTACATGGAATTTGAGCCTACTGAATGACCAAGTGAGGTGATGCCACTTTCATGTTAGAGACCAAGTAGAGGTACATGAATCGTGATTTACTTCCATTATTGTTTGAATTTGGGTTTTTCTGGGATGATAAAATGAATTAAATAAATCATAATAAAATTTCATTCTACCATTGTTAGGAAATAAATTTTCCCATTTACTTATGGATATTGTGCATCATCTATATGTGTTTTATGTAGTGGAGGTTTAGTAGGATGATTTGGTTGATCTCTAGATTGTTGATCTAGTTGAGGAGAATGGTGAATAATAGAAAATTTTGAGTACTTTTTAGTAGTATACATTGAGGAAGTACAAGGGAATCATTTCCAATATAGTGTTAAATATATAGATGTAGGAGATTGATATCACTTTTATTTTATGTAGGCTCAAGAGTAGTATTGGACCCCATTAACTGTCAGTCAGGGGCAAGGAGTAGTTCATCTGTGATGGGAACTAGATCTTGTTGGGTGGATAGAGACTAATTGTTTGTGGATCTACTTTCATATTGCGATTTGATTAGAGTTCTTATCATCCACTATGAATTTAGTGAAGTGGTAGGATATGCCATATCTTTAGCTACGGAGTATTTCTATATAGGATATGGGGATCATGTTAAAGAACCATATAAATTTATCACCAGATATTTTTATAGATGATGTGTTTTGAGAGTGGTGTTACGAGGATGGACTCCTTCCTTCTATATAGTATTTTGTTTCTCTATTTTAATTTTTGATGTATCAGTAGATTTCGAAGAAGGGGGAGGTTATCAATAAGATGCACTTATATGGAGGTCTACTATGGGAGGTGAGACATAATGATTCCTTAAGTAGTTGTGTTTTCAATGGTAGATTGCGGGCACCAGGGCCTTCACTGTTTTGACTAGTGGGGAGTTAAACTTAGCAGTAACCTTTTTATCCTTCCATATTTATTGGTTTCCATTATATTCGTGGAGACATTTCTAATTTTTTTTCTATGGGGTTCATTTTTGTCATCAAAATAAATTCCCTGCAGTCTGTCATGTTTTTTTGGTGGAGTTGGTCAGTTTCAACATCATCCCCAATAGTAGTATCCAACAAGGTCATTTCACAAGTGTGTCAGTGGTCTTATTCTCCCCTAAAATGATATAGAGTAGGTATTGGTGGACCTCGGGATGTAATGAATGATCAAGTTCCCTGAACTAGGTGTGGTCATGGAGGTGTCCATTTACAGATATATAAAGGAGTGAGGAATGTTCAGCTGAATGTAGTGGAAGCAGAAACACAAGAGTGTCTAATTATCGTATGATGTATGATATTTTTATCTTTAACCCTTTTTATGATTTTTTTATTCTGAATCTTTGAAATCATTTATTGAACCCATCATTTTTCTTGATCTGGGTCTAGACGAAGAGCGACTTCCCATGCCCCTGGGGTTTAATATTCTAGTTGGAGGCTTGAACAACTTTTTTTATATTTATAATGGGATCATCCTAATCATAAGTATATAACAATATTTTGTGAATTTGTTTTTATAAAGACGAATCCATATGATTTAATTCACAACATTTACTATTTGTTATTTGTGCATGTTCTTATTTAATTATTCTCTATGAGATATTTTTTATCAGATGTGGATATATAGAATGTGGTTTTCACTTCAAAGAAGATATTTTAGTTAGGTAGTAGACATATGGATCCCCTTAATTCCATATTTGATGAGTTGAATATAGAATAAAAAAAGCATTGGGATGGTAGAGATTGTAAGATTTATCGATGAGTTTTTTGTGTTTTTATTGTCAAGGTTTTTACGTTACACCATCAACATGACGTTGAGTTTTGGATAGACTTATAGACAAATGATTATTTGATTTTGATGGATACCTAACATATGTCACCATAGAAGTTTAGGGATTTGATAATTTAGATATATGATCTATTCTATAAATAATTTTTCAACATAGTGTGTCACCATGGGTTTATCCAATGTTATTCTCGAATAATGGTGGTGATGGATGAGGATGCCTATAGACTATAGTAGGTTGAATTAAATGACAATAAAGAATCATTACAATATTCTAAGGATCAAATATTTTTTGACCAGTAGATAGGGGTGGTGTGGTTTTATATGAATTCACTATAGTTTGGGTATCACTAGTTGAGGGTGATGGAGGGTGATATCCTGTAGAATATATTTGGATAACAGTTTGGAAACATTGAGTTGATTTTAATTTCATTTTGTTTCATGAGTACCATGGCTGTGTTGAAGGTTCTCATAAACATCATGTTATGTGATTTCATGGGCTATTTCATAGTTGTATTTAGTGATGACATATTGATCTATTCAAAATTAGAGGAGGAGTATGTCGATCATCTCATAGATTTTCTACATGTTCTTTGACACCACCACCTCTATGGGAAGTTTTACAAGTGAATATTTTGGAAATAAGAAGTTCATCTCTTTGGGTATGTAGTGTCCCAATAGGTTGTGGACTCATCAATGATCAAGGAAGTTATTTCATGGGAAGGATCTATGAATGATGAAGATATTCAATATTTCCATGGACTTTTGGGATATTACATGAGGTTCATATATCATTTGTTATAGAATTTGGAAAATTATAAAACATTTAATATAAAATACTAATATGTATCTATAAATATCAGTGTAAATGGGATTTGACTACTTGAAATTAAGATTTATTTGTTATTCAATGAGTATGTTTCTAGTGGAAGTGGTGATTTTTGGGGTGTTTTTTACTCTTCCCTTTTGGTCTTGGGATATATCTTGATACATGAGATGGATGTGACCACTTATGAGACTCAATAGTTTCATCCCCAGTAGCCTAATTAACCCCCATGATTTGGAGCTTTCAGTGGATGTGTTTATGTTGATGTTGTGGAGTCGTAACCTCATTTGAGAATATTTTTTGGTATTAACATATGAGAATAGTTTTAGGTATATATTTTCTCAGTGTGATACGAATATGTGTTATTAGATGTGTGTGGAGTTTCTCTAGGATGTTGACATTGAGATCTCAAGGCCTCAAGAAAGTGGAATGTTCTTTCTAAAACATTACATAAGATTCTGTGTAAATATGTTGTTTAGGAGTCTAAGTATTTTGGGAGGGTGATAGAGGAGTCAGAATCCCTACACATAGATGCACGGGTGGATGATAGTTGAGGTTTATTATTCCAATTAATTGTAAAATATTCTTTGATGTTGTAGGTGGAGGATTCTATGTGGGGAGATGTAGAGGTAGACATGTTGTATAATCATTTTGGACATGATGATGGTTTGGAGGGATGATTAGAGGATAGTTAAAATCAAAAGTTGTTCTATGGGAGGATTTTTTTATGGTATATATGATTTATGGATTCCATCATGAGTTTCATAACTCATCTTTGTTGGCACAACTAGGAGTATCCAATATGTATTATTTCCTCAGGACACAGTTTTAGGGGACTGTAATGAAATTGGTGGTGGCCAATTTTGTGGCCTCGTGTATTTTTTCTAGTAGATAAAGGATGATCATAATGTTCTTTATAGTTTTTTGTTATCCTTGTATGTTCCTGAGTGGAAATAGGCTAACATCTAGATGTAATTCATCACTTAGTTACCTTGATCTCATTCATTCTATAAATCTATAATGGTAATCATGTATCAATTGATGAAATTGGCTCTCTTCCTCTCAATAAAGATTTCAAGAACTATGGACATTTTGTAAAGGAGGTATGTGGATGAAGTGGTACTATTTAATGGAGTTCAAAGGTACATTTTCATGAAGAAAGATTCCCATTTCACCTATTTTTTCTAGAGTGGATTAAAATATTTTTTTTGAACAAATATTCACCTCAGTAACGCTTTCCACACTCATATGGATGGGAAGATAGAGAGGAATATCCAAACTCTAGAGGATATGTTGTGGGCTTGTATATTATACTTTGGCAGTTCATTGTAAATATGGTTTCCATTGGATAATTTTTCATATAATAACGTCTTTTATTTATCCATTGGAATGGACCCTTTATGTATTTATATTAGCATCCATGTAGCCCTTTGTGGTTTTGGACCTAGGTTGGGGAGTCATCAGTCCACTATCTCAATGTATTTTTGAGCATGACAGAGAAGGTTTAGGGTGTTCATATGATGATTTCATAAGTAAACGACTGAAAGAAGGAATTTTTAGATAATTTTAGGAGGCCCTTTGAGTTTATGTATGATGAACAAGTGTTCTTGATAGTTCCCCTAGACATGGGTAACTGTGGATCAGAATGGGAGTATGTTATCACCCTTGTTTGTTGGTGCTTCTGAGGTGATGGGGAAATATGGAGAGGTTGTTTATTGGTTGGAACTTTTTCCATGGATGAACCAGAAGAATAATGTCTTCCACACCTCATAGATTATTCAGCGTCTTCATGATGAATCCCAAGTCATTGAATATAGGGAGTTGGATATTGGTGATGATGTGATGTTTGTGGAGTAAATCCTAGAGATACAGGGTAATTGTAGAAGGTGATATAATAATGGACCATTCCATTAGTTCATGTATAGTGGAGGCATGTTGACCTAGAGGATTGTACATGGGTGTGATAGATGCATATGTTTTCCCATTACCATATGATTTTTTTTCATTTTTTCTATTTTGATATTATATTTTTCTTGATGATGTGATGTGTGAATATTTTTTGTTTGTGGGATGTTATTTGCATTTACATGATGTGTGATTTAAAATATCATGAATATGAAGAGGAGAAAACCTAATACATAATTGAGATGTGTTATATATTGAAATGATTTAAATCATATGGTTGAGTATGTCTAAATGGCCCGAAGGTCTTCACTTTTTATTTATTTTTGACAATCCCCCTCCCAAGGGTGAGGGGAAACCCTTAAAAGGCACTAAGGATTAATTTAAAATTACATGACCCGTAGGTATTAGAGTAAATCATCCAAACAAGACAACTTGGGACTGACCTTTCCTAGTAAATGTCTTGATACCAACCCTCCACCTTCATAAGGATAGTTGGCTAGCTATCCTGTGAGGAGTTGTACATGCCTGGTACCGATGGTAATTTCATACCCTCTTAATATTACAATTATGGTTAGCTATGCTCTGGTGTATGAGCCAATGCTAAATCCTGATTTGAAGCCTTGTCCCTTGTAATATGACTAGTTGCATCTTCTTTTTTTCATGTGGCCCAAAGGCCTTGGGGTTGCTTTGAGACCTTTAGGTGGCTCGAAGGCCTTGAGAGACAATTGTCCTGAAGGCCTAGGTTGGCCCGAAGGCCTTGAAGGACCTAAGGACTAAACTAGTGTCCAAGAGGCCCAGATAGATGAATAGTTCCGGGTGTTATTGTGCCAAATAGTACCACTACAGCACCAAAAAATATGTCTCCACCCATTATTATTCTTGGGCCTCATGGATGCACTTGCTGAGTCCTCACCAATCGGGATGAGGCCTCTATGTATATGTTTGATTCAGTGCCGCAAAATGTGGAAAATATTTTGACATGAGAAATGAAATTACATGATTTTTTTAAATTCCTCTATTGTATTATGGTTTTTGAAATTCTTGGATTGGGATATTTAAAAATGGTGGTGGTCGATGATTGATCTGATGTAGTGTGGTGTTGTGTCTTGTGTGGAAAATTGTAACACAGTTGGGTGATGTGGTTGTGAGAGATGTTTCGTGAGAGATATTGGATGGGATTGGTGCATTTTTTATGTGGAGATGATTAGGTGTAACATGATCTTTGAGTGTTATCTCGAGGAATAGAAGTTTTTCCTTTTTAACTATTTTCTTTATATGTTGGTTTTTATTCTTGAGGGAGTGATTTGTCTAAAAGGTATGTGATGTAATTTCCATGACATTCCAGCTAGTTACTTTGTTGGGATTATGGTGGTGGAAGTTTATGGGAGAAATCATGAAAAGGTTTGAGTGTAATAGGAGGAGATGGATCTAATATTTTAGCGGGATGGAGTAATTTAGTTTGGACTATGGGTCGATTCTATCATTAGTACAGATATGAAATTTAACATCACTACTAAAAGGGTTTTATGTGAGATGTAATATCATTTATAATGAATGTAGTGTTAAATGGTTTGATTTAACAACACCCAAAAAAACCACTAATAAAGGACCCTTTTAACAGTGCTAAAAAATGTTGATAAAAGTGGCCTTTATAATAGAATTTTTTAGCGCTCTTAAATGGGGAATTTATGAGAAATTTATTAGCATTTTTGAAGGCCACCTTCATCAGCACTTTTTTTATCATTGTTAAAGGTCACTTTTATATGTGCTGATAAAAGAGATGATAAAGGGGGATAATATTATTTTGGTCCTGATATCTCCCTATCCCCGCCTTTTATCAGCGCCTTCCACCACCCTTTATCAATTCTTCTTACTCACTCACCGAAGAACCTCCCCCCGCTATTAGATGTTTACATAATATTATGGCCTCCTGTACGTGCCCATGCCTCCATCGAGTTTCAACCCAGATACCTCCAACTCATACATCTTAATCTTTTATACTCCCCTATATTGTTTTTTATATATTTTATGATATTTCTATATATTTATATATATTTTGTTACATCTTTTAACTATATATATTTATTTAAATACATATATAAAATAAGTTTTTTTTCATGTGAGTGTTTATAATACATACATATAGACAAATATATGTGTGTGTGTGAATCTATTAATATATTTATACATATTTTTTTATTTAAATATATTATATGTTAATATTTATGTACATATATTAGAATATAATGATAAATATATAACTGTTTTTACAATACATACACAAAAAATTATATCTATATTTAAAAATTATATATACATTATGTATACATTAATTATATAGGTATATAAATATTCATACATTTTTTATCTAAATAAAATTGAAACTATTTTTTATTTAGATATGGTTTATATGTTTAGAAACATATTTTATAAGAAAATATGTTTACATATTTAGTTATAAAATTAAAATTTTATGTTTGAATATATACAAAATACGCATATATTTTAATATATTTGATTATAAGTCACAGTATAACATGGAATAAAATAAAAATAAAAATCCATAATATCTATATGAATGTAAGCTCTGAGAATAAATTTATTCTCTACTGAAAAATTAAAGTAAGACCTCCTTAAAAGAGGATGAAATTCCATCGAATGTTAAAATAATGGGATACCTAGAAAAAATCATAGCTTTAGTGGTCATATGCTCCTTTTGGCCTTGAAAAAAGTGACTAAGGATTCTCCCATGGTAACTTTCTCATATATCTCATTGAAGAATTTAATTTTATATGTGGTAGAGCTTAAGTGGACACTTGAATCAAAAGTTATTGGTGATTGATATTTGAGTCACCTTTTATACTTTTTTTAGAGTGTTATTACTTTTAAAATTTTTTATATCATCAAATTGTAATTAATTGACAATTAGTAAATAATAATTACTCAATTATTAATTAATATAATTCTTTAATTGTATTCTAATCTAATTTTCACTAAATATCTAATATATTAAGTGTAAATTCTTATTTATCCTTATATAAATCATATTTAATAAAATAATATATATATTTATCAATAAAAATATATTTTTATTTTAATAGAGTATTTTTAATTGTTTAAATTTTTTATAAAATTTACACTTAATCAGCACTAGTAAAAAAGCACTAATAAAGACCCCCATAATCTGCACTTTTTAAGGTCCCACTTTATTAGTGATTTTTACTGGGGCTAATAAAGGAACCCTCTTTATCAGTGTTATTTTAATATCTCCAATAAATTGGGCCCTTATCATCACTTTTTTACTAGCACTAATAAAGGGTCCATTTATAGGTGCTTGTAAAAACCCACTACCAAAGGGCTCCCTTTATTAGTGAATTTTTAGCACTTATCAAGACCCCTTTATCAACACTTTTATTTAGTGATGATAAAGGGTCCTTTATCTGTGATTCTTCCATCATTGATAAAGGGTTCCTTTATTAGTGCTTTTAGCTAGCACTGATAATGAAAGGAACTTATAAAGTCATGTTTTGTAGTAGTTCATGGAGGAAAGGTAGTGGCGGTGTGGAGAGTCCCACTGTGGTGTAGTGTCCCAGGTAGAGTTTCTAGTGTATCTTTAATTAAAGGGTCTTTTTTTAATGACCGGTAAATTTCAAGGAAAATGTTTTTTCTTAAATTTTATGGGATTCTACGAGTACGCAGTTTCTGACGGCACCAGATTCCGAGGCCCGGTGTGCCCAGAATCAATTTTCGAAGTTTAACTCGGGTACGTTCAGTGAACGAACGATCGGGTTTTTCTATCATTTAAACCAGAGCTCAGAATTGAAATCTGAGGGCACCGATGGAACCACATCACCAGTAATTTCTTAAGAGGACTTTTACCGTAGATGTGTTTGCACGGGAGAAGGAGTTTAATTTTGTGGTTTAAATTAGAATTGAATAAAAATTGTAGAACAATTTTTATTCTTCATTCTAAGTGGTTATATCCTAGGTGTGGGAGTTGGGGTGGGACCCACTATTTACTAACTACCCTTGAGAGGATAAAGTTGGGGTGGGGCCCACACGAGCCCCAACTCTTCACATTCCCTAACTCTCTAACTCCCCCTTTATTTGAGTAACTCCCCTCTCTCCCTCTTTAATTAAGTGACTTCTCCTCTTCCACTTTAATAATTCCAACACACATTATATTAATTAATTCAACCTCTTCAATTAATTGAGTTATGTGTTTGAATTTTGAAATTTAAATGCTTGGCATGAATTAATAAAATAAGATGAGTCTTATTTTATTTTTCGGGAGTTGGCTTGTTGTGAGAGGATTTTGGGAGAGAGCTCTAAATCCTTTTTGTAAGAACTTCATCCTCCCGTGAAGAACGACACCCTTCAACAAAGAACGCCAACTCTCTGATGAAGAACGTCGACTCGGCGGGTTGCTTTCTCCATCCTCTACTTCCTCCGCGACAAGGGAGGAGACACCAATGACGACAAGATCGACTCCATCATGAACGTCTCTTGACACCCGCGACCTTCCTTTGAGTTAGGGGTGTGTTTTGTATTGAGTAATATTGTCTTTCCTTCCATGTTGTCGTTCCTCTTAAACCACTTGTTATCAGAATAATACGGAAGGGACCAGACCAAACTGACATGGTCTGATTCCTCCGCTGTTCTTGTGAATAAGTGGAGACCTTCAACTGTTCTTGAGCGGTGAATCGTGTTATGTTTTCGGAGCCGATTGGAGGCCCAAAAACATCGTAAATAGTCTCAGAGCATTGGGGAAACCTAGAATCGGAAGTTTCGTAGAAATAAGATCATCAGAACGAAGAATGGACACCTTGGGAGGTGTGCTGGCTGGTGGCGTTGTTTCTGGAAAATTCCAGAATACACAACATGTACTCCAGAAGCACACGCCATGTAGTAAAAGCATATTGTGGCTTCAATTTCAGACGTTAGAAAAGTAAGACACGGCGTGTGACTCTAGAAACATGGCATGTACTCTCCCCACTGTTTGTAGGAGGAGGCTTTGATGGACATGGCATGTACTCAGGGAAAATACATGGACACGGACAGAAATACACGGCAAATTAACACGGTATGTATTCACTTCATAGAAAGGAAGAAGCAGCTTCGCGAGGCTTGGTGTGTAATATGTGAGATACACGGACAAGGGTAGAACCACACGGCCAAGAGGCATGACGTGTACTACCTTCACCATGGCAGAAGCGGCTTCGTGATGACTCGGCATGTATTCTAGGAATACACAGACATGGGGTGGAGTACATGAGCATGTACTCCACCACATGGCCAGGAATGGCCAGCGTACACAGAGCTGACCCCAGAAGTTTGGACACGGCGTGTAACCATACCACACGCCTTGTACTTACTTTTTACACGAACATCCCTTCGACATGGGTTGTGGTACACGGACAGTACCCGTGGACTGAAGACACGGCGTGTAACCATACCACACGATATGTACCTACTTATTTACACGACCAACCCTGCAACACGGGCCGTTTCACATAGGCAGTACCCGGTGTTTGATGACACGGCGTGTATCGCTTACCTACATGTCGTGTACTTTAGGAAAATGACTTGGTTGTCTTGTTCTCTGTGACCTGGGCACGTTTTCCTTAGGTTTCCCCTATAACATGGGACGGAACTATGGGATACATTAACTCTAGTCTTCAGGACAGTTGATGTATCCACCCCTTTAACTTGAGGAGCGGACCCTCCCGGAATCGAGTATGTTGTGTGCAGAAACCCTAAAGCTGGTTGTAACTGTGACGACTACCGTGTTGGGGTCCTCTGTGGATTCGACGACGATGATGACTGTACTTGGACCCTACGTGGGTTCGGTAGTAAGGATGACTGTACTTGGATCCTACGTGGGTTCGGCAGTGAGGATGACTGTACTTGGATCCTACGTGGGTTTTGCAGTGATGGTTACTGTACTAGGATCCTACGTGGGTTCGGTAGTGACGACTTCCGTACTTTGATCCTACGTGGGTTCGGTAGGGGAGATGATTCAGAAGCTACATCTATCATATCCACCCCTTTTCATGAGTAGTATACCTGTGTGAGATGAGTCTTGACACTCAATCATTATCATCGATATGATTTACTTATTTTCCTATGTGGACTATGTTGTGCTTTCCTATGTGGACTGGGATGTTCTCGGACTCTTGAGTTGGAGTCGAACTGGAATTTATGACTTAGGTATATGGATGGGCATATACCTAAGTAGAGTTGGTTGATACTTTGTGCTTGTATCTTTCCCTTGTGGTTTATCCTTTGTGGATTCTAGGAGACCTTCAGGGGTCTCAGGGTCCCTACTGAGTATCGTATACTCACCCATGCACATGAAATGCCCGCACTACATTGTGTTGGTTGCAGATGACGGACAGTGCTGATTGTGGTTGAGGATTGTGGAGTGGGACAGTACCCTGAGGTGGACTATCCAGCTGATGTACACGATGTGGATGGATGGATTCGAGGAGCAGAGAAGACCATATGTACCCACCCTTTTGGTGGGGCTTCCGGAGGATGACTTGGTGGTTGCTGCTTTACTTTTCAGCTGTGGTAATTTCTTTTCTTAGTTGTACTATACTTTCAGTTGGGTTTGTATACTGACCCATTTACTTTCCAACACTTACTTTTTTACTCAGTTTACATAGTGTTTACTTCATCTTGTGTACTCTGTTATGTTTTTTTACTTATAAAAAGGAAATTCTGTCCATTTTATCAGGATTTACGCCTTTAGTGATAGTCACCATCCCCTGGCCTATGGAAGGCGGGCTTGGGGTAGTTACGGCACGGGCCCCGATGATGGGTTGTGACAAATTGGTATCAGAGGAGTCAGTTCTACCGCAGAACATAGGACTCTGATAATTTCTTCTATGTGAAGCAATAATTTTTAGGTAATTGAGTGTGGTTATTAGTCCAAGGAGTCCAATGTTGGTGCGTCGGCCAACGTATCCGTACACCAGGACCCTGACTTCTGATTTCCGACTCAGTGGATGAAAACATTGATTGAATGTGTGTTTTAAAAGTTTTTTTTGTGATTACTTTGTGTCCGCTCACCGTGTATACTGCATTAACCGTGGAGCACCTGTTTCTTTTAGGATAGCCCCACGATGGCAGCCAGCTAGGGATCTGAGATTTGTGAGAGATGGAAGCCCACTGAGCGACGAGGCCTCAGGGCAGGGCCCCATTACAGCAGAAGCACCGGTGGTACCTCTACCCGCCGAGCCACCGATGCCACCAGCCCTCGCAGTTGAGAGTGCACATCGTCTGAGTGCACTGCACAAGTTTTAGTGTGAGAGGCCACCCAGATTCCACGGAGAAATGGACCCTCAGGCAGCCGAGGAGTGGATGGAGGTTGTTATTCGAGTCTTCAGATTAGTAGGGACACCAGCTAACCTCATGGTGATCCTGGCGGTGAGTCTCCTACACACAGGAGAAGGTAGATGGTGGAGCCTAATTCTCCAGGTTCATGACGATGCATCACTGCTTTGGACGTACTTTGAGAGCCTTTTCCACTCGAAGTTCGTTCCAGCCACTCTCTGTGCGGTGCGCATTCAGTAGTTACTACACTTGTGGCCGGGCATCATGACAATATCTTAGTACTCGGTGAGATTTACTGACCTCTTGCACTACTCCATAGACATGGTACGAGACCCATTCTTCTAAGCCCAGAACGTCGAGCAGGGACTAAGGCATGAGATCAGGGCTTCGATGATCTGCCACAGCATTCTGACGCAGGAAGGACTACTGGAGCGAGCCCTTCTTGTAGAGATCTTTCTTGTTGAGCCTGCACCAGTAGCGAGGCCTACCATAGGGCGACATGTAGCAGAGTTTTCTATAGCCGGTAGTAGACAGGTGTCGCAGAGGTCCAAGTGGACCAGGCCATCAGGAGGGAGACCTCAGGATACTGGTTTGGATGTGCAGGGCACACATAGTAGAGCCAGTCATACGAGAGGTAGAAAGTGCTATGCATGCGACTGGCAGGGCAACATGGCTCGTGACTGCCCGACCCACCATGCAGAGGAGCAGCAGACGGTTGAGGGACCTCCCAGGTAGAGGCAGAGGTCTGACCGTGGTGGTCCGTAGGGAGCAGGCAGACGAGGTAGAGGAGCTGTCCGAGCAGCAGGTGGTGGACGACACTTTGAGGCTCTACCACCACCACCACTAGGAGGTCCACCCTGACCACAGGGAACTGGAGGACAGAGGTAGGATTAGATTTAGACAGCGAAGGCTTACGACCACGGCGCACCTAAGATGATTCGAGACTATATGTGTCTACTCCACCCTTGATACAGTTCTTATAGACACAGGAGCGAGTCATTCTTTCATTGTCGCTGCCCTTATTCGGAGCTCGGAGATTCCGACAGAGCTGTTGGCTTGATCCTTATGGCTAGAGACTCCTACGGGAGTAGAATCGACGATTATGAACTGGTGCCAGCATTGTGAGCATACTCTAGGAGGTGAGAGATTCTTCTGGGATCTTCTTGTAGTAGCGTCGAGGCCTTACGATGTCATCTTGGGCATGGATTGGTTATCTACGGTCCATGCTCAGATCGACTATATTAGGCACAAGGTGCTGTGTGTTTGGACCAATGGGAGCAGGTTCACCTTCACCGGTGAGAAGGGATCCATTGCAGCACAGGATGGAATCACAAAGAGGAGAGGAGAGCCGATCACCCATAAGTTGGCTAGTCTCATCATGGGAGCAGTTGATGTGAGGAGTCTGAGTTTTCTTGTTGTGATGGATCAGTATGCGGACGTTTTTCCTGATGACGTTCCATGACTACTTCCTCGCAGAGAGGTAGACTTCTATATTGACCTGTACCCCGGTACAACCCCAATATCTACTTCAGCATATCGGATGGCTCCCTCTAATCTTTTTGAGCTATGGGTACAGCTGGAGGACTTGTAAGGAAAGGGATTCATCTGACCCAGTGTTTCACCCTGGGCTTCCCTAATTTTGTTCGCCAAGAAGGAGGACGGGATCTTGCGACTGTGTGTAGACTACCATCGCCTGAACTAGGTGACCATGAAGAACAAGTATCCACTGCCAAGGATTGACGGCCTCTTTGATCAGCTCAAGGGAGCACGATGGTTCTCAAAGATAGACCTCAGTTCAGGCTATCATCAGCTCAGATTTCAAGACAAGGATGTGCAGAAGATGGCCTTCAGGTGTCGGTATGGCCATTATGAGTTCTGTGTTATGCCTTTCAGCATAACCAACGCTACAACAGTTTTCATGAGTCTCATGAACAGGATCATCCTTCCTTACCTCGATCGATTTGTCCTAGTGTTCATCAACAACATTTTTATTTACTCGACTACTAAGGAGGAGCACGCTTACCACTTGCGGGTTGTACTGGATACACTCTGAGAGCACTAGATTTATGGTAAGCTCTCAAAGTTCCAGTTCTAGATTCGGGAGGTCCACTTCTTGGGGAACGTCATCTTTAAGGTGGGATTTGCGGTGGATCCTGCGAAAATTGAGGCAGTACTATCTTGGGAGCCACCCAAGAGCATGACTGAGGTGCAGAGTTTCCTAGGTATCACTGGATACTATTGGAGATTTGTGTCAGACTTCTCCAGAGTTGCAGCACCACTTTCAGCTTTGACAAAGAAGGGGAAACCCTTCGTGTGGTCAGATAGATTTCAGCAGAGCTTCCAGGAGCTGAGACAGAGATTGACTATTTCACCCATCTTGAGGATACCGGAGGTGGGTGTAGGGTACGTAGTTTACTACAATGCATTAGGGACTAGACTTGGGTGTGTCCTGATGCAGGAGCAGGCAGTGATCGCCTATGGTTCACGACATTTGAGGAAGCATGAAAATAACTACACTACCCATGACATGGAGTTAACAGCAGTGGTCTTCACCTTGAAGATGCGGCGGCACTATCTAATGGGCGAGTGCTTTACAGTCTACTCTGACCACCAGAGTCTCAGGTATATCTTCTCGTAGATGGACCTGAACCTGAGATAGTGGTGATGGCTCGAGTTCCTCCAGGACTATGACTTTTAGATAGTCTACACTCCTGGTAAGGGGAACGTAGTAGCTGATGCTCTCAGTGGGAGATCAGGCATTCAGCTACTTGGAGAGGCAATAGAGCAACTAGCAGCATTGCAGATATCTTTCATGGATAGAGATGGAGCATCATTTCTACAGTCACTCCTCCACTACTTCAACGGGTCAGGGAGGCACAGCATGGGGATGTTGACTGTGAGATGCGACGTTCACAGATATCCACATGACAGGCACCTGAAGGATTTTCTATAGGAGGAGAGCACGTCATTCTTTTCAGGGGATGTACCATGTTACCAGTTGCATTACAGGAGGATGTGCTGAGAGAGTTTCACACTTCCCCTTTGGTGGTATATCCAAGAGTAGCGAAGATGTACCAGGATCTCAGACGACAGCCCTGGTGGTCGGGTTTGAAGAATGATGTGGCATAGTTCGTTTCATGATGCCTCACCTGTTAGCAGGTGAAGGTGGATCACTAGGTACCATCAGGCATGGTACATCCCTTAGAGGTACTGAAGTGGAAATAGGATGGGATATCTATGGATTTTGTTATAGGACATCCATGTACTTCCAGAGGACACGATTCCATCTGGGTGATTGTCGACCAACTCACCAAGTCGGCCCACTTCCTACCTATCAGAGAGTAGGGCTCAATTGAGAGCCTGGGATGAATCTACATTCAAGAGATCATATGGATTCATGGTGTTCCATCATCTATCGTCTCCGATCGAGATGCTCACTTTACTTCCTGGCTTCGGAAGAGGTTGCAGGAGGCATTTGGGACGCAGCTACGCCTGAGCACCGCCTTTCACCCTCAGACTGATGGACAGACAAAGAGGACCATTTAGACACTCGAGGACATGCTCCATGCATGTGTCCACGACTTTGGTTGCATCTGGGAGGATCACCTACCCTTGGTGGAGTTTGCGTACAACAACAGCTACCACTCCACCATTGAGATGGAACCATACGAGGCACTGTATGACTGACCTTGCAGATCACCTCTGTGCTGGAATGAACCTGAGGAGTTAGAACTTGTAGGACCAGAAATGGTCCAGGCCATGAAGGAGAAGGTACAGATCATCTAGGAGTGGATGAGGACTACTCAAAGCTGACAAAAGTCATATGCTGACAGGAGGCGGAGACCACTAGAGTTCGAGGATAGCGACCACATTTTCTTATGGGTCTCACCTCGATGTGGATTATGGATATTTGGCCAGGGTGAAAAGTTATCTATGTGCTTCATCGGACCATTCCAGGTTCTCAATAGGATAGGCAAGGTAGCTTATCGCCTGGCCCTTCCACCTAAGTTGCACCGGGTGCACAACGTCTTTCACGTATCTCAGCTGAGGAGATACGTGCATGACCCGACGCATATCATTGACCATGGGGAGTTGGACATCGATGACAGTGAGACTTTTGCAGAGGTCCTAGTGGAGATCAAGGATTGATAGGAGTGAGTCCTACGTGGATGGTTGATTCCTCTAGTTCACATCAGGTGGTAGGACATGAACCTCCAGGAGAGAACATGGGAGCGGGAGGTTCAGATGCATGCACAGTACCCTAATTTGTTTCTCTAGTTTATGATTTAGCTTTACGGGGGCGTAAAGTCCTGAGGTGGTTGTAATGTAAAGACCCATAAATTTCAAGAAATGTTTTTTTTCATAAATTCTATGGTATTTTATGAGTACACAATTTCTGATGGCACCTAATTCTGAGTCCCGGTGTGCCCGAAATCAATTTCTGAAGTTTAGCTCGGGTACGTTCAGTGAACGAACGAGTGGGTTTTTCTATCTTTTAAACTAGAGCTGAGAATTGAAATCTGAGGGCACATATGGAACCACATCGTCGGTAATTTATTAAGAGGACTTTTACCATAGAAGTGTTTTCATGGGAGAAGGAGTTTAATTTTGTGTTTTAAATTAGAATTGAATAAAAATTGTAGAACAATTTTTATTCTTTATTATAATTGGTCATATCCTAGGTGTGGGAGTTGGGTTGGGACCCACAAGTTACTAACTACCCTTGAGAGGATAAAGGTGAGGTGGGGCCCACATGAGCCCCAACTCTTCACATTCCCTAACTCCCTAACTCCCCCTTTATTTGAGTAACTCCCCTCTCTCCCTCTTTAATTAAGTGACTTATCCTCTTCCACTTTAATAATTCCAACACACATTAAATTAATTAATTGAACCTCTTCAATTAATTGAGTTATGTGTTTGAATTTTTAAATTTAAATTCTTGGCATGAATTAATAAAATAATATGATACTTATTTTATCTTGGGGAGTTGGCTTGTTGTGAGAGGATTTTGGGAGAGAGCTCTAAATCCTTTTTGGAAGAACTTCATCCTCTTGTGAAGAAAGACACCCTTCAATGAAGAACGCTAACTCTCCAATGAATAACTTCGACTCGGCGGCTCGGTTTCTCCATCCTCTTCTTCCTCCGGGACAAGGGAGGAGACACCGACGATGACGGAATCGACGCCATCATTCGCAACGCTTGACACCCACAAACTTCCATCGAGGTAGGGGTGTATTTTGAATTGAGAAATATTGGCTTTGTTTCCATGTTTTCCTTCCTCTTAAACCACTTGTTCTCGGACTAATGCGGAAGGGACCAGACCAAACTAACACGGTCTGATTCCTCCATCTTTCTTGTGAATAAGTGGAGACCTTCAACTGTTCTTGAGCGGTGAATCAAGTTATATTTTCAGAGCAGATCGAAGGCCCGAAAACATCATAAATGGCCTCAGAGGATCAGGGCGACCTAGAAGAGGATGTTTCGTAGAAATAGGATCATCGAAATAAAGAATGGATGCCTCGGGAGGCGTGCTGGTTGGAGGCATCATTTTTGGAAAATTCCAGAATACACGGCGTGTCCTCCAGAAGCACACACAGTGTAGTAAAAGCGTATTGTGGATTCCGTTGCGAACGTTATAAAAGTAAAACACGACGTGTGACTCTAGACACACGGTGTGTACTCTCCACACTATTTTTCAGAGGAGGATTTGATGTACATGGCGTGTATCGAGAGAAAATACACGGACATGGACAGAAATACATGGAAAAGTAACACAGTGTGTATTCACTTCATAGAAAGGCAGAAGCGGCCTTGTGAGACTCGGCGTGTAATCTGGGAGATACATGGACACGGGCAGAACCACACAGCTAAGAGTCATGGCGTGTAATACCTTCACCATGGCAGAAGCAGCTTCGTGATGACTCAATGTGTATTCTGGGAATACACGGACACGGGGTGGAGTACACGAGCATGTACTCCATCACATGGCCAGGCATGGACAGCATACATGAAGCCGACCCCAGATTTTTGGACACGGTGTGTAACCATACCACACGCCGTGTACTTACTTTTTACATGAACAGCCCTTCGACACGGGTTGTGGTACACGGACAATACCCGTAGACTGAAGACATGGTGTGTAACCATACCACACACCGTGTACTTACTTATTTACCAGACCAGCCCTGCGACACATGCCATTCCACACGGGAAGTACCCGGTTTCTAATGACACGGTGTGTATCGCTTACCTACATGTCATGTACATTAGGAAAATGGCTTGGTTTTATTGTTCTCCATGACTTGGTCATGTTTTTCTTGGTTTTCCCCTGTGACGTGGGATGAAACTTCAGGATACATTAACTCTAGTCTTTGTGATGGTTGATGTATCCACCCCTTTGACTCGTGGAGCAGACCCTCCCGGAATCGAGTATGTTGTGTATAGAAACCCTAGAGATGGTTGTGACTGTGATGACTATCTTGTTGGGATCTTCTGTGGGTTCAACGACGACGATGACTGTACTTGGATCCTACGTGGGTTTGGCAGCAAGGATGATTGTACTTGGATCCTACATGGGTTCGGCAGTGAGGAAGATTATACTTGGATCCCACATGGGTTCTGCAATGATGGTTACTATACTAGGATCCTATGTGGGTTCGGCTGTGATGACTTCTATACTTGGACCCAATGTGGGTTCGGCAGGGGAGATGATTCAGAAGCTACATCTATCATCTTCACCCCTATTCGTGAGTAGTATACCTATGTGAGCTAAGTCTTGACTTTCAATCATTATCATCGATATGATTGACTTGTTTTTCTGTGTGGACTTGGTTGTGCTTTCCTGTGTGGACTGGGATGTTCTCGGACTCTTGAGTTGGAGTCGAACTGGAATTGATGACTTAGGTATATGTATTGGAATATAACTAGGTAGATTTGGTTAATACTTCGTGTTTGTATATTTCCCTTGTGGTTTATCCTTTGTGGATTCTGGGAGACCTTCGGGGGTCTCGAGGTCCCTACTGAGTATCATATACTCACCCCTAAACGGGCTATGCTTGCACTACGTTGTGTTGGTTGTAGACGACGGACAGTGCTGATCGTGGTTAAGGTTTGTGGAGCGGGACGGTACTCGTAGGTGGACTATCAGGTGGACGTACACGGTGTGGACGGAAAGATTCGAGGAGTAGAGGAGACCATCTGTACCCACCCTTCAGGTGGGGTTTCCAGAGGACGACTTGGTGGTTGCTACTTTACTTTTCGGCTATTGTACTTTCTTTTCTCAGTTTTACTATACTTTCAGTTGTGTTTTTATACAGTCCCATTTACTTTCTAGCACTTACTTTTGTACTCATTTTAATTAGTGTTTATTTCATCTTGAGAACTCTATTGTGTTTGTTTACTTATAAAAATGAAATGTATTCCCTTTTCTCAGGACTTATTCCTTTGGTGCTAGTCACCAGCCCCTGGCCTATGGAAGGCGGGTTTGGGGTAGTCACAGCACGGGCCTCGAGGACGGGTCATGACATTTTGTAATATGGGGAGATCCTATATTGTGTCGGTGGGGCCTTTCTTGAGTGGATATTGAATATAGATCTAGATGTTATGCAACAATTTTGGCCGATGTGGCATTGGAGGATTAGGTTTAAAAATAGTGCTCTTAGGTGTTGTTTAGATGATTCTGTGAATATTGTACCCCATGAAATGTGGTGTCCTCATCTATCTCATAGACCAATTCCTAAAATATCTGATCTATGTCATGGCATACTCTATGTACTTCATAGTCTAGTTTGATAGGCTGGGTTACATCATAGTCTCACCCTTTACGTAGTTGTTCTGTTTGTTGTTATCCATTTTACCGCATCATGCCCAATGATGTTTTGTGCTCTTTTAAGATTTCAAACCACCTATAAATTCTAAAATAACCTTGAATCCCTTTATTCCTTATAGAATTCTATAATTTCCTAGGCGACCCATTATCATATGGGGGATATCTTTCATCCCATAAGAAGTAAATTCTAACACAATCCCTTAGAGATTGACAATTATTCTTTATAGGTAAGTTCCATTATTTACATCCATATTTTATTCCATATTTTTTCTATTTTATAATTCAGGGAAGGGTATTTTCACAGAAAAACTTTTTTATATAATTCTTATAATTAGTTTTTATGGTATGTTTTGTTATTTTGATCCTAGTGTTATCCATTGTTACAGTTCTTGGTGGTTGAATTTCAATTTTTCGAAACTTTCACAACGGATTAAAAAATATTGATTGTGGTAGGATTACATTATTTCTCATATAGTTGTATCATATGAGAGGTGTTATACTATTTTATATCATTTATAATATGGTTTTCATTGGAATAATAAGTATACTGAAATGATTGAATGTCAAACCCTACTATTTAACCAATTGTTTCAATTTGAAAACACACGAATACTAGGATCTATGTATCCTATAATAAAATAGGAACTAGTGAGAAAAGTATATTTTAGACCATAGAAAACCTATCAAATCATAAATTCCTTATACAATAATCATTCTCCAAATAAGGGATAGACAAATACCCAGTCCCAGTTATCGCAAAAAACATGATCCCAAAAAAATCACTCTACTTGGGGTCCCATCCATCCATGTAACCTATAGATACACTATCCCATGTGTCTCATATATGTAGTGTGGAGCACTCAAAATCTATGGAAGGTAACATCTTGCCTATTCTTATCACTGAACAAGTGGTTTCCACTCATCTAGGTCATCTAATATCTACCTAGATCCATCTAAAAATTTCCAGTCAATAGAGGAGTGAACTAAATAAAATATCAAGTCCAATTCCTAGTACATGTATCCTAGATGTCCCTTTTATCAAACAATTTCTTTAGGAGAAAATGACTCAAATATCTTAGCTAAAGGCCCTGAAATTGTGATTCAATCGGACATTCAATCCCAAAATCTAACAATATGAACTTTTATAACTGATCTGATCTCAACTTAAGGATATCTTGCATGTGGTATGATCTAATAATTTATCACATCATCCAAAAAACATAGGGATCCCACACCCTAGGGTCAGTAAAAAATGTGAAATCCAAATATGGACATCCCTACATTACCTAATCCATCTGACCACACCAAGAAAATGATTATAGAAACCCCAAAGTACACCACAAGAGTAGGAAAACATATGAGGGGTTTATCTATATCATCCAGAAACATGTGTCAATCCTAGTAAAATAAATATCATATATAAGTCATAATTGGACTAAAATGTATCCTTGACAAACACATTTCCGACAAGGGCATAAAAATGCATGTGATTTCAAAAAATTATGGTTCCCAATGGTTGTCATGACCTCCTCAAAAGATAGAAACCCTATAAGTTCACCTCAACATTAGTGATACCTCATGGAAAATCCCATTAAAAGAAACCCACAGTCAGAATCCCTAAAATATAAAACATCCATAGGATTTAAATAACCCAAAATGTTATTTAATGCAATACTCTATGACATAGGTATTATTGACAACTGACTACAACATCACCTGATCACTTGATCAGATTCCAACCAAAAAGGGCATCCAACCATGTCCCTCATACCCATATCAACATCACAATGAAACCAAGACATAGCCTACATCCCTTGGTGTCAACCCATCCCAAATTCTTCAAGAGATATATTCCTTATACAGAGGATCTAAACCTCGTCTTCTCTAACATTAGCAACTTGTCCTAGTAATCATGGACTATTCACAATCTCCACATAGATGTTGTGTGATCTCTCATTTGGGGTTCCATATGAAAGAACCTTGAACAAGGGGAACCTAGAATCTACAATCCAAGTGTAATAACAAGATCATGACCCTCACTTAGGTATAACATCCCATAAACCATACCATTCATGGATTTAGAAACAAAACCTCAATAAAAATCTCATATAAATTCTCTCCCAATCTAAAATTCCATCCAAATATCTTCGATATATTTCTAGGATTCCACCATCATGATATAACTAGAAAACACTAACAATTGAATTATCATGGGTCTGTTTCAGACTCTTGGGAGATAAAACACCCAAAACCATTAAACTGGTAACATTTCAGATGTACATGCTATTTAAAACTGAGAACAACACACATACTCTCAAACCTCCGTCTGGGAATGTTCCTTACATAGACATGTCTTATAAAACTATACTACATCGTGTTTCTATACTATACACGACATGATACCTACATGAGGTAACTTCCAATGTATAACACATGTATTGGATATATGTTCTACCAAATATTTCATTCTAACACACCATACATCCCACATATAGATTGGCCATAAACCCTAAACTATCTTGTACCCCTACACAGTGTGTCTAGTTAAGTACTCGACCACACCGTTTGATTCCTTCTACTTTTCATTTACATTGAACACACATTTTGTAAACCTAAAATTAATTTCTTCTCTGAACCTTAAGAACAAACATCAATTTTGTTCTTGAAACCACACACCATGTGATTAGGATTTCTGATTGGGAAAACCCTATGAACCTACCAAAACCCTTGTTTTTTCTAACTAAGACTAGGTTTATCCTAAAGGGTGATCAATATTCATAATTGGTATATGAAAATAAAAAAAGATAAAATTATGTGAATTGGGGAATGGAACACAATAAATTTTCTCACCTGTAGACATAAAATGCTGATATTTCACAATTAAACAACCTCCCATGGCTATTATTATCAGATATACATTCTAAAAGTCTCCCTAGGAAGTGCCACCACCTCCCTCTCCCTCTTCACTCTCTATTGATCTCCCGATCAAGAAATATTGTATCCTATTGGGGAATACGGGGGAATCCAAAGGAATAAATGAAAATTTAAGAGGAATTAAATGAAAAGGTACAAAAAAAGACAAGGAAATGAAAATATAGCTTAGGCTCACCCCTACACCCATAATGGTTTTAAACATCTACTAGGAAAACCCTTGAATCCTTTTCCTAATTGTATAGATGGAATTCAAATATAATGATCTATTTAATATATTTTTCTAAAAGAACACTACTGAATAATTTATTATTTAATTAATTTAAATTTTAATATTTTGTGAAATTTTAACTACTCAGATTTCAACTATACGTTTGTCCAATGGTACGATCCATATTACTAGACTAAAAAAAATTAAAAATGTTCTTTGGGATCACTACAGAATAGAAATTACTATTTATCCCCTGAAACACTTTTTAGAAGAAAAAAATCTCTTATGATTTTTAGAACATGTAGTGTTGCAGGTCATCATAGGGTAGATGGGTAAGGAGAATTCATCTTAGTCCCATTCACTATCTGAAATTTAGAGTCACACCAAGAAATATTAGGTGGATAGGTAGGTACCCTATAATTAGTATCATTCATGGAATGAACACCTTGTTCCATTTGTAAAGCAATGCTCGTGATCTCTTTCTCAATGGTCATTTTAAATATTTAACTAGGGTCCATTTTTTTAAACCACTATAGATCCCCTTATTTTTAGTAATTAGAACAAAGGGGAGAACCCTATTTGGACATTCTCCTACCTCTCTCTATCCCCCTTGATCTAGGTGGATCCTTGGTGAATCATATGACAGAATCATGGTAAGACCATATGTTTTGTACAAATAATTTTTTTCTTCACTACTATAATTTTGGGAAATTGCGCATGTTCTAGTGGGAGAGTATTAGCGACTGCCATTTGGAGGTCTCTAAAAAGAGTATTAGTGTATGCCAAATGGTGGACGCTAATACTGAAATAAAAATCTGTGGGATTATTCTCACCTTTTGGTTGCTGTGTATTTGTGACCTCCAAATGGTCATCTCTAAAGGGTGTATTAGTGACTGCCATATGGTGGATGCTAATACTGAACTAAAAATATGCGGGATTTCCCCCCCTTTTTGCTTGTCTTCTTCAACATGCCCTGCAACACCCCTCCGACCACTTTCCTTCCTTCCATCACTACCACCTGCTGCCCCACCCTCACCCTTCTTACCTGAAGTCATCCCGAGCACACCAGTGCACCTTTGGAATCCCTTTGGTCTCCCCCCGACATCACCCCACCACACAACGACCACCCCTAACTGACCCCAACCCTCCTGGGCCACTGTGCATCTGCCATGGCCGGTGAAGCAAGCTAGTGGGAACCCTCCAACCATACCCACATCGCCTAATGCATCCTAGATCATAAAACATGGGTTTTTTGGGTTTGATCTTTAGTTTCCGGAAAATAGTGGATGCTAAAGGCTTTAGAGACAGGCCAAAAACATCTTCTGGTTGGCAGACACTAAACAGCCGCTAAAGGGCTTTAGAGATGCCTTTTAGAAGTTGATAAAGCCCTTTTTTCTAGTAGTTCTTATACAATATCACAGATTTTTTAACAATTATTCATAGGGTATGAAAAAAATTTCAAAATATACTGGAGAAATTTTCTAATCATGATTGGTATTACATGTGGGTTGGTTTGAGGATATCTCATATGTTTGATTTCATTTTCTTGGTGGTGGTTTCTATGAAGCAACAATGCATGGTTGTTTTTAAGACACATTTCATTTTTATCAAATTTTGAATAATTAATTACAATTTTTATAATTAATTATCCTGATCATGTGGATTGATATTGATTCTTGGGAGTGTGGAAAGGCTCGAATATGGCTAAGTGGTGTTTGGAGATGTGTTTCACTATTTTCTATGGTAGTTGTCTCTATGATATAAATTCATATGATTGATTATGTTTTTGTGTAAATATACCATATATTATATGGGATTTATACTAGGGTATAAGTAATACTAGAGTCTTTAGGTAAGATATCGGGGTGGCATTGATCATCATGGGATAATGGAAAGTTCTCCTTACCCTGAGGTAGATTTAGGGACCCCCCCCCCCCCCCCCGAAGGCAATGTCTCCAAGGGGTAACGGTGTTAGTTGAGATGTAATAAGGTAATGAATAATTATTTCATTTTGAGTAGTTATCAAGAATAGCCTTGGTTGGGATATTATTTCTAGAAGTATTTATAAAGAGCTTGGGGTTTAGTGATAATAGGACCGACAATTGTATGTATTTTGGTTGAAAAAAAACAACTCTTGAGAATTGATAGGATTCTTAGTGTGTGAGGTGAGCTAGATATGTCCTCTAGGACATCACATATATCTCAAATAATTGATTAACTAAATTGATCAGTTAATTAATCTCCCATAGGATACATGTATTGAGACATTAGTGTGGATAATGGTAGATTCTCAGGACATAGTTTTAGGATGCCAATGGGGATTTGTCTAGAAATTAGACCCAACCTATAGTGGACATGGTCTTGTAGAATGTTTTTGTTTGTATGGTACTTATGTAGAAGAAACAATATAGTTGGGGTTTTATTTTAATGTTAGGCCAAACCTTGATTTTTGGTTTTGTATTAGCCTATGGGATGTGATGTCAACATGGGGTGACAGAACTCAGTTGGTATCAAATATCTGGATGAGGGCCTACATCTTGAGTGACTAGCTCCTTAGTATCAGTAGGAGAGTTGTGTGATAGGATATAGTCCATGTGTGTTGTTTCTTGGTTAAGCATGTGATTATGCTAATGATCAACGTTGAAATCGGTGGGGGAGAGTATCCTAAGGGATATCCCCCCCCCCCCCATGAGTGATTTATAACTACCTATACTACTATGTTTTATAAAGAGTTGTCATTTTCCTAATTTTACCGTTATCTATAGCTACATCAATGCAAGTAGTCCTTTTTATGCATTTTTGGTACCTTAGATTCATCTTCTATGTAGAATATGTGTTGTGGTAAGATACAGTGTATATATGGTGGAACCTACTTTGAGTGATAAGGTTGTTGGTTGAGGTTTGGACCTATGATTGTACACTTTTCTATCCAGTAGTTGGTCAATGTTTTGAATGATTCCTTATATTGATTATTCTAGTATAGATGGGGTATACATATTATGGCATGAAGAGAGGAGAAATGTGGATTTGATCATTACATTGATTTAGAAATAGTTATGTACCATAGTGTACTATTTACTATATGATGGATTAATGGGTGTGTGTACCTTGTTGGGTGTTGTTGTGGCCTAGTTTTCACATGATGACATTATGAGAATGATCATTTTGTACTTCATTTCATCATACAGGAACATGAATATAATAGTGTATATTTGGGTTTCTTGGTGAGACATTACTGAGGTCAATCCTCACACACCACATGGAAACCCTAGTGTATGTCGAACCTTATATCTTCTTTTAGGTTGAAGAATGAGTTGTGAATGAGATTAGGGTAGAGGATCCTGATGGTTCTAGATTCTGAGCGTACTGTGGCTTGAATGGTGGTGGAACCGATATGTGTATTTTTTTTTCTTTTATTTATTTTTTATTTGGGGTCGGCCCAATTCAAGAATGATGTTTTTTTGTATGACTACATCATATAAGATATCAAATGTGTTTATTTATTAAAATTTCTATAATAAGAAAATTTCATGGATTTTTACTATTGTTAATCCTTTTAATATCTATGTAATTGTAACCCTAATGATTTTTTTGGTCCCAAATACTAGTTTGTATCCTCTACTATATGGGGAGGTTCTAGAGTCCTTGTGACCCAAACACCGTCAAGTGGACTATAACAGGGGAGTTATTTTATAGAAACATGACCCTTGAATTTTTTATTTAGCAAATATTTTTGGAATCACATGGTTAGATATCCCCTTTTAATAAAATTCAAAAGTTTCATTAATGGGTTTTGTAATTTTTACTACTAAAATATTTTTTTATGATCCATAAGAAATGATTCATATGTAATTATATTTTATGAATAAAGATGAATTATCAATCATAATTTTGAAAATTTACATTGCATATTACATTAAGAACTACATGATTTGTTTCATGATATTATAATACTATAACATGGTTTTACATTGACATTTTCCCTTCCGTGACCATATCTCAAGGTGTTCCTTGATAATTCAATATATATAAGAGGGGATTACTAAATTTGAATTGGGGGAAACATCTATTTGATGCATCAAAATTATTATTAAAATAAATAACTGCTGAAATTTTTATCCCTTCATACTTTAATTCTTATATTTCATCTTGGATTGTTGCAACAATGATAACATTTTGTGTTTATAGATCACATAATGTGTACTGATACAATGTTTGAAGATTTAAATTGATTAGTGGGGGGTGCATCTTCCACATCCTCATTGTGTAATTAATAATCTACATTAAGGTAGGGTATTTCTACACTTTTATTTAATATGTTGGAATATATGTCACTTAATATTGTAGGAAAATTTCAATGATAAAATTTTAGTTCCTTGAGATTTAATATGTTTATCCCCTTTCAAACATAAAAATTGGATGTTATTATCCACATCTCCTTCAATTATGACACTTCAAAAAAATTCCTTTACATTGATCCCCTTTTATAATATCTATAAAACTTATGATAACCAAAAACATTGCAAAATATTATGAGATTCATTCTCATATGGTACGTCCATACTCTTTCCCTACAATTGGTGGAGATGATTTTTCACATGAAAGGAGTTATTATTTACATTATCCATTTATTATAACTCTTCCATATAGATTTGTATTGTACGGTCCTTAAAAAGGGTTATTTTATTCCTTCTTACATTTAATTTTATTCTTACTTTTTTCATACATGGGTTTGAGATTTTTTTGTAAGGAAACTATGACATTTCATTTTCTATTTAATTTAATTTCTAAAATTAGTTTATATATATTTATTATTGTATTTCTTTTCAAAAACCCATTTATTTCTAATTTTTTATACAAAATTTTCATTTCAGGTTGTTATAATTATTTACATATATTTCAATTGTACTAATACTATGTGTTATCAAATTTGATATAGAAATAAATTTGGATATCTAGTTGGAATGGGAATAAGGAATGAGTACAGAGAGAATGGAATGGAGAACATAATCATAAAATATAAAAAGAGAAACATATTAGGTAGGAGTCCTCAGTATGATTTCATTAGTCATTATAAATTAAATAAATTCCACTAAAATTTTTTATATGATATTATGATGAATCATATGTGTAAAAAGAAATTGAATTATGAATTTTAATAATATATTATTAAAGGGTCATCATTGAGTTTGGGATTAATGAAGTTAGAATTTATTTAAGTTGTGTAATTTTTCTATTGTGAAAATATGTTTATTTATTAGTTGAATGAGTTTATTTTATCTAAATTGTAAACATCCTGAGATATATTTTAGGAATTACTAAATAATATAGTATTTTTTTCATTAATTGTTTTTCTAAAAGGCTAGACTAACTAGTTTTTTATTATAATTTTAGGAGTGATGAGTTATTTTATACTATTATTATACGAATAGTCACTGCTATATAAGTTATTTATCATTGTTATCATGATTCCTTTGGTTTGTATGGTTATGATTTTTTTACATAAAATTTATTCTTTAGTTGGATGGTTATATTAAATTACATAAATAATTTATTAATGTATATTAACACTATAATTTAATTGTAAGATTCAATTTTTCATTATTTATATAAAATGAAAAGGTATAATTATCAGGTATATTTTAGAGATAATTATTAGATCATAAGTTGATGTAGTTATTATATTATTAGATATAATTATGTGTTTCTTATGTTAATTTATGCTGTTAAATTGATAATAATGTCTTGAAATTCTACTTTTTTATGTTCCATGATTGTCGGTATGCTTGTTTTCTTATTTTCTTGATTTGTTTTCTTATGATACTATACATGCAGGTTGTAATGGCTTTCAATTATGTGTAATGGATCTAGATTGTTGCATTTATAGTCTATATGCTCTATAATGGTATACAATTTTGATTGGAATTTATATATATATATTTTTTATAACGGTTTAAGGTACATTATATCTATATTTATACATATGTGGGTAGTAATTATACATTTTTAAGATATTTGAACCTATTTATAGGCTATAATGAATCCATGTTATGATAGGTACATATATACTTATGTTCTGATGAATAAATGTTATGTTAAGTATTTGGGTTATGATAACTCAAGATTGTAGAATATTTCAATAAGATTATATGGTTTTGGTAATGTGGTCATGGGGGAAAGGCTCCAAGTATGTGGTTATTAGTGTGATGTGTCAATGAAAGTGTTGATGTGGTGGCGGGTTTGGTGAGGTAGTGGTAGTCATAATTTAATTATCTAGATGTGATTGTTTTTCGAGGAGGAAATAGTGTGTCAAATTTGAGCATTATAATAGAGGTGGATTTAGAAACCTAAATTTGCAAAAATTTATATAGGAGAAATATATTTTCAGATAATATAATGAATTTAGGGTATATTTTAACATGAAAAAGTGTAGTAATTTTCTCATATTTTATCTTCATATGATCTTTCTTACTTATCATTGATTCCAAACATGTCAATCCCAGTTATTTAATTTCAAATGGATATTAATTTCTTTTAAATATTATCCTAAAATTTACAATAAATTTTGCGTCCCCTTATACTAAAAATGAGTTATTTTGTAGTATAGTTTGATGGATAATAAGGACTACATTTTTCAAGAAGATGGGGAATAGTTTTAGTTGGAAATTAATGTAACTTATATATTTTTAATTTTATTTATTATCATGTTGAAATTGATTTTTTGATGATATTTTCATTTTTATAGTTTTTATATATATTTGATAAGTTGGTTTATTTTAATTTGGAAGATTTAGGGTCTGGTTAAACCGGTACTAAAAATTATTAATGAAAAAAGGAAATAAAAATTCAAGTAGTGAAAGGGGATTTAAATATTCAAGAATGAGACACTGTCTTCATGTAATCTTCCACCAAGTTTTCATAGAAATTAATAAATCTATAAGACCAAATTTTAGAAAATCCTATGACTGTTCTCTTTGAAAAAAACATTGGCCACTTTATTTATCTCCCCGTTGACATGTGTGATCATAACATTGAGATGCCTTACCGGACTACGGAATCCACTCAAATGAGGAATTTTTCTCCATGGATCATTCATACTCCTTGACTTAAGATCATGTACTATAAGTTCAGAGTCATATTCAATCCATAAAAAGTTCCAGTTATGAAAATTATCATGCTTTGTAGTATAAATAATTTCCCAAAGTTCAGCGTCATAAGAAATTCCCATGAAAATAAAATGATGATAACATCCTTTGATGAAGCCATGATATTAGCAGAAGAAAACACCACATCCCAACCATCATATAATTACCACAGTATCTACATCAAAATTAACTATTAAATATGGTAGGATAGGAGGAATCCAGCGTATAAACTTAATCATCATCGACATCATTGATCTGGATGAAATTCCAAGAAACTAAAGTGCATCAAGGTCAGTACAAGTGTTTTCCATGGAATCATTTTGAATAGTAGTAGTAGCATGGATGTCACCAATGTAACTCCATAATTTTTGGGAAAAATTGTAGAGAATGAATAAATCCTGAAGATTTTAAGTATCACTAAGGCATATATGACACACGGATACAATGCATTGCCCAAAATTTCTCAATTGATCATACATGGAAATCCTCCTCTTCCATATTCTTCAGAAGTGTAAAAACTGAGAAGTTTGATCAAAATGGGCATTGAATTTAATAATCCATTGAGGATTTTGTATAGATCCATCATCTTTTAAGTTATAATACCCCTTTATATTGTTGTTACCAATTCTCTTGGGCTTCCAAATTAGAGTTTCCTCATCCATAAAAGGGTAATTTTGAATTTATAGGTTGTCTTGAGAAGTCAACATGACATAAAGGTTTTAACATTGAGAATAGACGTCTACAATAGACATATACAACAGATTTAGAGGTATCTCTCAAGTGTATAGTTGACTGTGTAGCTAAGGATGCTTCCAACAGTTACGGTCGTAATGGCTACTACAAGACATTTTGAGTTTTGGATGATATCCTTGAAGGAGTGCCGTAGAGAGGGCGAAACAAATGAAGCAAGATAATGTGTATATCCATTAATCAACATAATTCTAAACCTTCGTGATAATAAATTCATTGGAGATTCATTTGATGTTAATAGATTCCATGTGAACTTATTAATAATTCCATCATTGAAAATATTAAGATCCTTGATTCCAAGGCCCCCTATCTCAGTGGTCTTAAGAATTTTTTCTAAGCAACAGTGACCAATTTTCTATCATTAATAGATCATGTTCAAATGATTTTCCTCATCATATGACTTAAATATCATTGAGATTATTTTTTAGTTATCAATATAATAAGGAGTATAAAATTATTTACGTGATCACCGAGTTGATGAGGCACAATCCCCTAGATTGATACTAGACATTGCCTTTCAATCTTTCCATTTGATTAATGATAACTAAAATAAATATCATCTTGATACTTCCTTCGTACCTTACCAAATAAAATTGTAACTCCATGATAAACAAAATTCAAAGACCCTTTCTTAATGCCAAGGGTCCATGTAATTCTATTGTTTTTAAAAATAGTGATTCCATCACCAAACATAATAAAGGATTTTTCCAATTAATGTATTGTACATCCACAACCTCATAATTTAAGAATAAGGACTTAATCACAGAGATGGTGTTCCTTGAGGCTTTCCCAAAAATGATAATTTCATAAGCATATAATAAGTGATATGGGATGAGGTTGCCTCTTTCAGATTTAATCTACTTGAAAAAAACCAATTTGATAGAGATCGTTAAGGCACCTACTCATACATTCTTTAGCAATGGAAAATAGAAGTTCAGATAACAGATATCATTATCTAACTCCTCCTGTACAATGAAAATAACCTCTGGGAGAGCCATTTATAAGAATGGAAAACCTTGATGATCTCATAATGTTGCTGATAAGCTTAATAAAACTATTGAAAAGAACAAAACCTCCTTAGGAAATCAAGATGGAAGCTCCAATTTAAGGGTTCAAATGATTTGGTGATGTTAATTTTAAGGGAAAATTTTTCATTCGGTCGCATCCTTTTCATCAGTTTGATTTTTTCCATTACCATGAAAAGGAAATTTTGTATGTTTCTACCAGGTATAAATCTAAACTGATTTAGGGATATGTGTTCCATTATAATACTTCCCAATCTAGTCATCATGATTTTGATAATGATTTTAGGGGAAGTGTTACCAATGTCCATAGGCCTGAAATCCTTGATGTCAATTACATCCTCCTTCTCAGGGATCAAGGTAATGAAATTTGAGTTAATACCATAAGGAATATTAGACTGAGTAAAAAAAATACCTTACTATATAAACAATGTCATCTTTTATGATATCCCAATAAAATATAAATAAATTATTGGTAAAACCATCTGGTCCATCTTCATTGTCAATGTTTAATGAGAAAAGAGTTTCCTTAATTTCCTCCTTGGAAGGGGCCATTATGAGATCATGGTTTTGAAATTAAATAATGTAAGGTTAAGTACTATCAATCAACTCATGAGTATTGTCTATATCATCATTAGAGTAAAGTTTAGTGAAATGATTCACCACTATGGAAGAAATGTCACTTTCAGAAGTGTATAGACATCCATAAATATTAATGGCCTTTAAACCTACTTTAATACTTTTCTCTAAATGATTCATCTAGAAACATTTTGAGTTTATATAACCATCTTTATGCCATTTGAAATTTAAATGATTATTATCCAGCCTTTCATTGTAAGTTAAAAGATTATCCAGCTTCTCCAAGGATTGTATTTCTTTACTTGAGGACATTATTATGTGTTTATTACTGATTTGACAACTGGCAATATTTTTTTCAACAACTTTTATCTCATGGTCAAGATTAGAAAAGGGTATTTTTCTTCATTATATTATTATTTTTTAACATTCTTCAATTCTTTAGTAATAATGAAATTTTGGCTTCTATATTAATTAGGCCTCCAAGCATTAATAAAAACATCCATGCATCTGGGATTCATAATCCATCCATTGTTAAAATTAAAATTAAGAGGAGTAAACATGATAATTTTGAATCCAATTTCAATCACAATAGGTTTTTGATCTGAGTGATTCTTTGGTAAATTGTTCCCAGATATACGAATGTAAACAATCCCATCATCCATCTAAACAAACCATATTCCAAGTTTACTTGGCTACCTTCCATGAATACTATACCTTCTCCAGGTGAATTCATCCCCTATGTTTTTTATTTCATCAAGATAAAATTGATTAAAGAATAATAAGATTTTAGAATAGGTTGAACTATTAAATTTTATGTCAATTTTTTCCTTTGGTCTCAAGATAGTGTTAAAATCACCCATAACTACCCATTTGTTAAGGGAATTTACGAAAAATATTTAAATCTACTTCCAAATCTACCATCATCTGATATAGGAGGAGGATTTATAAAAAAGAGTCTTTAAAATTATAACATTGACTAGTTTAGGATACTAAAATCCATTATTACTTCTTGACATATGAAGTCACGTGTATACTATCATGCCTAAAGACCCAAAGGTGGTCCATTTTGAGATCATTAAAATAATGAGAAATAAAATGGTAACCAAGTGAATTATACAAAAAATACTTACAATTTTCAATTAAAATTTTAGGTTATTCAATACCAATTAGAATAGGCTTTTATTCCAATATATAGTGTCTAAGGGTGTTTTCCATTGGGATGTTCCCAAACCCTTCAAGTTCCAATAGAAAATATTCACTGAGGAATGATTTGGATACTTGTTAGGGGCCTTTTTTGATTGGTATTAACCCTTAGGTCCTTGCCTTTATTTCTACTCCCTTTTCTCTAATTCCCATCAAAGGATACCTGGACACTAATATCACTTTTATACCCAGTCTTCTTTTCATTTGATACAGTAGTAGGTGCTCCAACTTTATGATTTGTAGTGGGCATGGCCTGATCATCCGATTGAGGATCTTTAGCTTCATCTGACAAAAGGTACCATTTAGGGGTTAAATTTTTTTGCTTCATGAAATGTGACTAGGATCACTACCCACAGTATATTACTTCCTGGAATCCTTGTCTTGACCAACCTGTGTGAAGGGGTTGTCTAGTTTTCACTCCTTGGGCGTTGATTCCCTCATCACAATAGATTTATAAATTGATCCTTCATTAAATCCATAATCAACTTCCCCATGGGTATAATACACATGGGATAAATATACTTCCAAGATACCTTCCACACTCGTTTTAGGTCATGAAGTAGGACTCATGACTGGTATATGTCCCTCCTCCTGTGGACCTATCACCAAGTGTGTCTCATCCACACCAGTGGGAGGCTTCCTGGAAAATTGTTCATCAATAAGAGGAACATTCTGGGAGGGTCCAGCAACCTTGTGGGTGTCATGCACTCCCAATGAAGTCTCAAATGACTAAGAAATATATCTAGGTTCCTACAGGTCATGAGCAAGTAAACCAGATTCACCAATAGTCAAGGGCAGTCCCAGTTTTCACAACAACACTTCCAACTATCATACCTTCATTAGATAATGGAATGCAATCAGGATTCATTCTAGGATTAATTTCATTGATAGAATCTTGACCCTGATAAGTAATAATAGAAGCCCCATATTGGTGATAATAAATTGAGTTAGTCATCCCAAAATTTTTAATCTGAGGACAGGTAGATACTAGATCATAGTCACCTTTTACAGCGGGTAATGCATCCTATATTGAACCGCTGCCATTAACAGTTCCTATAGCTTTGTCACTATTCAATTTTGGACACAAAATCATGGATTTTACATTCATTATCATAAAATTGGCATCATCATACCCTCTCAATTTGCAATAAGTTCACTCTTTATCCCTCTTTCATTTATAAGAGAGGTGGCCATAAAATCTATAGATCATACAGAATTCTGGCTACATTTCAGACTGAATTTCATGTTCCATAATATCACCTCGTGTGGTGAGAAATATCTATTCCACTAGTGTCTTAGACATATCATCTTCAAATATCACTCTCACATAGTTCCAAAATTTTTGATTATCTATTTTCTTATCCATCTAAATTGGGGTTGCAATCGAGGAAGAAATATCCCATAATATCCTTAGGTTCCAATAAAACCAATTCAAATGAAATATTTGAATCTAGATCTAAACGTGAGAGTTCCACACATTATGAGGATCTAATATTATTTCACACTCTTGAATTATTAAAAATATAGGCTTAAATGAGATGGGGCCAAAACTCCAAGCCTTGTGCTTGAACTCATTAGAGGGGAAAATATTGTGGTAGTATCCCTTCCCCATTGCTGTTATTTTCCAATCATCATATCCCTATACCTGTTCAATCCTCCTGGTAGGATTGTTAAACTTCCATATGATCTCACCCTAGGAAAAGATAACTCATTCAATTATAGAATATTGACATAACTACACTTGTTCTTCAACCACATCTTGGTCGACTGATATGTTCACAATCCTCACATTCCTGATGATCCTTCCAGGTAGAGGTGAATCAAATGAAAAAAATAATTTGGAATCAGATTTCACCACCTCCACAAAATTCCTCTTTAGTTCACCCACATCATAATTGCAATAGATCCTTAATTTAGGTTTTGTGGAAAATTTGACGTGTTCCTTATGACCAACATAACTACTCATTCAATCAGAGTCATCCTTGTATTTCTTCTTACCACCTTCATCATCGATGGATCTAGTCTCATCCTTGCTCACCCCTTTCTCTACCATCCTCTTCAACTATCTTTGAAATATATCATTCTAATTACTATTTTTTCTAGGAAATTATGATTTTAATTCTCCCGTATGTGTGAAATATACCTTCATTGCAAGTATTCAACTAGTTTCCTATTGGATGTGAGATTTCTTGGTAACACTTATCTTCACTAATGACCTTAGTTGGGAGCTAGTGGGTGAGGGTCCTAGAAAAAGTGTATTTATGGATCTTAATTGAGAAATATGAATGGGAATGGAGTTATAAATATTCAATTAATACATGGGATGAGAAAGAAAAAAAATAATTAATTTTAAAATGTGATGAAGGAATAAAACTGGATAGAAGAAATATATTTAGATCTGCAACAGAACTACTATTGAAACATTAATGTTAGAAAGATACTCTAGGGAAAGTTTATCATGGAACCATGTGATCTAATGCAAGGTCTATGACAATTCTCAATATTTGTATTGATTAAGATACCCTAGTTGTTAGGTATAAATTTCGGAACTATTCATGCATCATTATATTATGTTATAACTAAGTTAAAAATTATGTTTAAAATATGATTAATATGTTAATTTATACTAACATCTATTGATATGATACAGGATTTATAACAATGTTTTATTTGAATTAAAAATGATCTTTGTTCGGTTTAAATTAGCGTTCATATTAACTCAGGACATTATATAGTGCTTAGTTTGCATTTCATAATAGGACATGTTTAGTTTTATAATTTATCATTTAGTTTATATTAATTAATAATCTAGTAAGATCATGTTATCAATTATATGTTTCAATCTAAATTAATATATTAATTAAAATAAAAGTTTACCATTAATTAAAAATCATAATGAAATGATTATTATTTAAATAAATAAATATCTATTAGACTTATTGATTAATAATTACCTTTTTGATTTTCATCTCCCCAATCTCATTTTTTGAATTCAATGAAATCATTTTCAGGATATGTGTGGACCCTTAGAGAATTTAGAATCACAAAATAATAAAATAAAAACATGTAAAGACCTCGTAAAAGAACATAAACCCCAAAAATAAAATTCAATGATACCGTAACTTTAAAACACATTCATAATTTGCATGAAATAATCCATTTTTGATAAATTGTTTGTTGCTACCTCTAAGAAGCGCATCTCCCTTCTCTCATGATCTAGGGTTTACCCTCAGTATCAATCTAGGGGGTGGGAGATGAGGAGGTTCATGACTTCAGCATTGAGCTGGAGGGGTCCTACGCCACCTCCCCCTTCCCTCTTCCCCTATTTCTTTTTCTCTCATAGGTTTGGTTTTCTACAGTCTTCACAGCACAAGGTGAATGTTTCCTTTTTATTATTTGATTTTTCAAGGTCTAAAGGTTGTTTTTCAGTGTCGCCATCATCAGAGTATCCTTGTTCCTCCTCACTGGTTGGTTTTTCTTCATGTGGTTTGTGCAATTTGGACTCTGGTGAGGTTCTTTTGTGTTTTTGATCTATCTATATCGAAGCCTGTAGTGGTGTTTTTGGGTCAGATCAGCTCAGATCTCCTCATTGGCAATGCTCCCTCAGTACAGTGTTGGGCCATCCAGTCCTAGGTGATAATGGTTCAACTTCCTGATCCTTGGAAATCATTCCGCTTTGAGTTGCTTCCACAGTTACAATGTTGGAGGAAGTCTCATGGATTCAAGCAGGGTTTTTTTCAACATCAGTTCTAGTGACCGGGTTTCTAACTATGATGGAAAATAAATCATGAAGGATTCATGGTGAAGTTGGAACTGGTCTATGAAGAATTTTTAGCATGTTGGAGATGAATTTTTGGATTTTTGGAATGGATTTTGGGATGGTATGTTCTCTTTGTGGCGCTACGGTCCGCGATTTATGGGAAAATGCATCCAGTTCACCTACAATGGAATACTCTAGAAGAGGTTCAGAGAAAGGAGTTTTCACCAGATCATTGTTATCCAAAATTTGACGTTTGAGAGGGTATGTTGATTTCCATTGGTACCAGGCCTGTGAACCCCTACATAGGACAAACATCCGAGCAGTGATGATATAATGGAAGTTGGTCTTAATGTTATCGATGCTCGAGAGGGGCTTGCCTTTTCAGATTTGAATTGAGTTCTTTTTTTCCTTGGTCCTTTCGACTGTGGGGCATAATTGTAGTTTTAAGTCTTTGATGTCATGTTGGTTTCCCCCTTAGCCCTTAAAAGGGGGTCTATATTAATAAAAAAATAATTTTCACTTAGTCAAGACCTAATTCATTGTCTTCACCAGTAGCCAAATGTCGAAGATTCCTAAATCCTTGAGTGTATATGGACCCTTAATACATGAATTGGAGACCTATCCAATCAAACCTTATGCCCTATGTGGTTATTAAGAACTTTTCGTCACCACTAATCATTATCAACCTACCTCCAGAACTACCAGAACTACATTAATGGTCAAAATTTAGCTAGAACCAACACACTGAATATCATCATCATAAATGATGATGAATGGAAAAATAAAATACAAATGGACCATAAAAACACTAGGTATGAGAACCTAATTCCATCTGATACATCCAAAAATACTAAATCCCTTTAAGACAAAAAATAATAAAACAACAAATATAATGTTTTTTAATCAATATCTCAGCCTAAAATATCATGCAAAAAATAGACTAACACCGGGTTGACATATCATGAATTTTGAAGAACCAAAACAATAGATGCAAGCTCAAAACTTCCATAATTCATATTGATTCCTCTAAATTGTTGTGCCAAAATTTTTTAGGATCCATCATGAAGCACACCTACCATTACTGTCTAAATCCTTCAACAATACTAACATTACTGAAAAAGATAGAGTCTTCAATAATGGCTCGGGATAGAGGATCATAAGTGTGAATATGAATAGTGAAACTTCAATGTATCATTGAAAAACACTCAAAATGTTACATAAAGATATATTTTAAATCATAGGAACAAACACAAACCCATTTAAAACCCATGTAACTATTGGAACCAATAATATTAACCATGGATAGGCTCAACCAGAGAGGGTTATATTAAAATCATAGATAGATAATTTACATTACCTATGGCATTGAATTTATTAATTAATTACCACTACAAGGGTAAGAAATGATACTAATTCTAGAAAAAAATGGAATGAAACAAGAAAATTCATTGATAAAATCAAATACCAATGAAGGAAAATCAATCCCATGAATGGGGAATACACTAGTGGGAAAGTAAATTGAAACCATGACACTATAGATATATTATACAGTAAATTAAAAATTTAAAGGGATGAGGGATCCATCATTTAGGAATAAAAAAATGACTCACTAAATATGTTGTCACCTAAATGGGAACCCTAGAACCACATTAATGATAAGATAGCTCCAAGGGCTGTTAAGTGCATATTTTTGGGATATCAAGAGGGTGTTAAAGGATGATGGTTATGGGTAAATAAACCAGGTTATTAGAAATGTATCACTATCCATGATGTGGTCTTCCATGAATCTAGTGTGACTATTTGGAAAGAGTTAAAACCTGTTGCAACTTCTGATGAAGCTTCCAAACCCTCAGGAAGTCCTATCAGCTTTAGGTGTTGGGGTTCCTTTAAGATCAAGTGACCAAACCCAGTCTAGTGTTTTTCCTGCTCCTTCAGTTCCCTAATCCTGGTCTAAATCAGATTCCAGTTCGTAATCAGAACCTGAGAGGGAAGATCTTGATGACCTGAACAGCTATCAGCTTACTATAGATAGTGAAAGGAGGGTTATTAGACCTCCATCTCGCTTCATCCCAACAGAAATTGTTGCCTATGCCTTTTACAAAGCTCAGGACTTGTTTAATGATGATCCTCAAACTTATAAGAAAGCTATTAAGTCCAAAGAAGCCAGTAACTGGCTAAGGGAAATGCAAGATTAAATGAATTTCCTTATTAAGAACAACACATGGGGTGTTATTCCTAAACCCAATAACTGGAAAGTTATAGGTTAAATATATATTTATAAGAAGAAAGAAAAACATTTTGGATAGAATAAAATTAAATTCAATTCCCTTATGGTTGCTAAGGGTTTTCTAAAACGATAAGGAATTGATTATAGTGAAATATTCTCTCATGTTGTTAAGAATTCATTCATCAGAATTATACTTGAATTTACTGCCAAACTTGATTTTCATGTTGATAAACTTGATGTAAAAACTGATTTTTTTACTTGTAAGTCATGAAGAAACCATTTATATGACTCCTCCTAAAGTATTTTCAAAACTGTTCAAGCCTAACCATGCTTTTCTTTTACAGAAGTCCTTGTATGGGCTTAAACAGTCTTCAAGACAATGGTATAAAAGGTTTGATTCTTTTATGATTAATAATCAGTTTTCTAGAAGCAGATATGATGCATGTGTTTATTTTAAAATAGTTAAGCAGGAGTCTATTTACCTTTTTCTATTTGTTGATGAAGTGTTATTAATCTGAAAAAACATAAATATAATAAATTCAGTTAAGCACCAGCTTAACTATGCTTTTGAAATGAAAGACTTGGGGCATGAAAACCAAATCCTTGGCATGGACATAATTAGGGATAATAAGTCTAGAACCCTGTACTTGTCCCAATTCACTTATGTTATAAAGTTATTAACCAGATACCTATTTGATCACAACATTGACATTTGGATGCCACGAAAACACCCCTTCTCTTCACGTCGACATATGTAGGAAAGGATATATTTCTCAGTCTCCAAGATTAAAAGTTTAGCTTTCTCAGGATCTCTTTTCTTGAAATTTTTGGTTCCCAAATATTTTTCAAGCTACTACCATATACCATATCCCTGTAAGCCTTCGCCTTAAAAATCTAGGAGGTTGATACAGTGAAGACACAATTATCTGACTCTTTGATCAACCAGGTATGATTGAAACAACTCTTCTCCTCGGTATTTAAAATAGCATTAGTAAAGACTGTGTACTAAGTGGATTCAAAAAAAGAGTTTTTTTTATAGGAAGACCCAGAAAATACAAATTTTCACCCATCCAGTGGGTCGACCATGAGTTGATATCACCACAACCAATAATCTATTGAGCTTTGGTTTCCATAACCTCTAGATGGGAAATCATGAACTGTGATAGGCTAGTAAGTGTACTGGTTTAGTTATCTCAATCATCCCAAACTATAACAATATTTATTACCCACAAGTTTCTCCCACAGTGAGTTTCTAGTAATAATATCCCATTCTTCTTTGTCTTATTTGGAATTCATGGATTCTTCTATATTGTGAGGATCTATCTCACTTTCTTTAATTGGATTCACAAACCATTTCTAGGTGGCTCAATGAAATTTTTTGACCTAATTTTTATCCTAAAGAAATGCATTCATTAGACGCTTCAACCTTTTGATAATCCCCTTCAAATATTAATGATGGAAGGAATATACAATTGAAAATCCAATTGAAAACCCTCCTTGAGAACACTATTAATGAGTTTAATACCACTTAAAAATGAGAGGAATTTAGTTTTACAATTTAAAACCCTCCTAGATATCTTATTGATAATATCATCAAAAAGTGATTTCATAATTCATCCATTACATACTGGAGATCCATGATATTCCATGCGAATTTTTTGCCTCTACATTCCCAAATTGATTTGAATCATGCTCGCTCTTCTGGTTTAAAACTTGTTAGAAATAAACACGTTAATCTTCCATTGAATGGTACATTTCCCATTCAAGATGACGTAGATTTCCATGATTCTTGTGGTCCATCAATTAAATTATTCCTTCCATTGATAAAAAATAGCTTGTTTTTAAACATGCATCTGCATGTTGGTTGTAATGAAATATTACACTTCAGTTTTATTTTATTTGTTGCTGCATGGCATTCCTACGTACGTGGTTTTCCGAGATTAAGATCAGCTGTTATATTATAACTCGATGGTGCACGTGATGTGGTTCAATATTTTCCTTACCTAATAGAGGGCATGTTCAGAACCATTGATTACATTGATCTAACAGTGCTGGGGAGCCTTTAGTGTGTTTCTTCACCCATTCTTGATCTGCACTTCTTACCACCCAACCAATTGCATCATACTATATTTCCTATGCACTGTATTTTTTATGGTTTTGTGAATGACCCCTTGATATTGTCCATCCACACGACCTTCATCTCGTGAATCCACCAAACTGACTAACGACTCTCTACTGCGCATTGATTGTGCTATTGTTTCATCGAGGGATGGGTATGCTTCAGTCAGTTCTTTCTCCCTGGTTCCAAGGTAGCTCCCGTTGAGCGTAGCTCTACTCCGGATCCACAGGGAAGAAGAATAAGGACCATTACAGGAGTCTTTGTCCACCCGTACTCCCCTCAGCTGAATAACGCACCACCTCCTGCAACCGTAGTACTTCTCCAGTAGAGATTCAGTGGGAATCATCTTGACTACTGATATTTTGACGGCTATTCTTCAAGTGGTAACAAGCTTTACATTCCTTTATAATCTTGAACAAGATCTAGTTTGTAGATCTTGGCTCTATAACTATTTATCTTGTATTCAAAATGTATGTGGATGTATCCCACTTGTGTACATGTGTGAGTCCATCCAAGAGTGGATAGGGAAAACTCTATGTGACAGGATTGATCACTTCTACCTAGTTTAGCATGCTTGGCATCCTCAGATAGTTTTTGTGGTCCTTTAATTTCTGCATTCACATCTATAATTGTTGCTTCCTTTCTTTCATGATTTTTTAATAAACTATTTGCCCTGGTGGTGTTCTCACTATGCACGTAGGTCCCCTTGGTGCTGAAGCACATTACATCTATTGTCCCCTATATTCTTTCATTAAATGTTTATCATTCTTGATCCAGTACAATTTTAACTAATCTGTTAATTAAATTTATCGATTTAATCTCCATTAAAACTGAACAGTGGATCTTGGTTTATTATGGGTTTAAGTAATTAACCCCAACAAGTGGTATCAGAGCCTACTTTTTCATTTCTATGGGTTAAACTAAGTTTGATATCAATAAGTTTGATGGTGAGAATTATGTTAATCTTTGGAGAATTAATATGACAGCCTTATTAGATCACAATGATTTAATAGATTCCCTTGTTGGCTCTAGGAATAAAATCACTACTGCAGCCCCTAATGGGTAGGATGCTACCTCTTTGGTAGATTTCCCTGAGGAGACCCTTAGGAAAGCCCATATTTTAATACTTTTATCTTTAAGAGAAAAAGTGTTAAGAGAAGTCACATATGAGTCCTTTGTCGCTGGTATATGGTCTAAATTGTAATCCCTTTATATGACTAAATCTCTTATTGGTAGACTATATAAGAAAATGAGATTATACACATTCAAAATGTACCATGGAACTGCAGTCAGGATACACATTGATGAATTTAATAAAATCTTGTTTGACCTAGCAAACATTGACATTAAACTGGATGATGAAGACCAAGCTATCAGATTATTAACATCATTAGATGATTTGTTTAACTATGTTAAAGACTATATGATGTATGGGAAAGACACATTAACTCTTGAAGAAGTGAAATCTTCTTTTCTCTCTAAAGACCTTCAAAGGAAGGGTAGTGTGAAAACTAAGGCTGATGGTTTTAATATTCAGGAAAGAGGTGAATCTATAGGTCTAAGTGACCCAAGGGGTAGGAGAAAAGATATGGGACAGTCCAAGAAAAATAGAATCAAGTCTATAAATAAGGTAATAAAATTTTTTCAATGCAAGAAACCTGGACATATTAAGGGAAATTGCCCTAATAGGAAGGGTGATTATAAATATAGTAATAATGACCATTCCATATTAGTTGAACAAGATTTTGACACTACTTATGTGTTGAATGTCACTAACATAGCCATCTTAGATGAATGGATCCTAGATTTAGGATGTTTATTCCACATGTTCCTTAAGAGGGAATTCTTTATTGAATTTGGGGAAGTCGAGACTAGTGAGGTCTTTCTAGGGAATAACCGGAGTTTTCACATCATGTGAATAGGCTCAATTTTATTAGAGCTTCATGATAGGTCATTTAAAAATCTTGAAGAGGTTATGTGGGTACCTAAATTAAAAAGAAACCTAAAATCCCTAGGAACCCTTGACCAGAGAGGGTATGGATTCAAGTCTGGATCTGGGAGCCATAGAGTTGCTCACAGATCCCTTATAGTAATAAAGGGAACCCTTCGCAATGGCTTGTATGTGTTAGATGGTAATGTGTATAGAATTCATTTGAACACTTCTTCAGCTTCAGAAGTTGATTCCACTACCTTGTGGAAAATGAGACTAGGGAATATTATTGAAAAAGGTCTTAGTGAGCTTAGGAAGTAGGGATTTCTATATAATATCACTCCTAGCAGTTTTCCATTTTGTGAAGATTGTGTATATGGGAATTCCAAGAGAGTCAGTTTCAATAGGTCCATGTATAAGGCTAAATAACCTCTTGAATGTGTACATTCTAATTTATGGGGTCCCTCTGGGGTTACCTCCCATGGTGGAGGCTTATACTTTTTGACCTTTATTGATGATTTCTCTAGGATAGTGTGGATTTATATACTTAATCACATGTCTGATACCTTTCATACATTTAAGATATGGAAAGATGCGTTAGAGTGTGAAAGTAATTGGAAACTTAAGGCCTTAATAACTAATAATGGTTTAGAGTATCGCTCCAATGAATTCATTGAATATTATGAATCAAAAGGAATTAAAAGATATCGGACTATTTTGGAAACCCCAAAATAGAATGGGTTTTCATAGAGAATGAATAGGACTATTCTTTAGAGGTGAGGTGTATGTTATCTCATTCAAAACTCTCCAGGTCCTTTTGGGTTTTGGCTGCTGCAACAGCAGTGTACCTCATTAACTGTTCTCCATCTTTTGCTAACTCATTTAAGACATCTGATGAACTTTGGAAGGGAATGCCCCCAAATTTAGCTCACCTTAGGATATTTGGATCCATAGCTTATGCTCATACACGCAATGATAAGCTAGCTCTAGGGGCTATTAAGTTCATATTTTTGGGATATCTAGAGGGTGTTAAAGGATATTGGTTATGGGTAAATAAACCAGGTTATCATAAATGAATCATTAGCCGTGATGTGGTCTTCCATGAATCTGGTGTGACTAATGGGAAAGAATTAGAACCTGTTGCAACTTCTGATGGAGATTCTGAACCCTCAGAAGTCATAACACCTTTAGGTGTTGGAGTTTCTTCAAGATCAAGTGACCAACCCCAGACCAGTGTTGGTCCTGCCCCTTCAGTTCACCAAGCCCAGTCAGAATCAGATTCCAGTTTGTAATCAAAACCTAAGAGGGAAGAGCATGATGACTTGAGCAGCTATCAGCTTACTAGAGATAGTGAAAGGAGGGTTATTAGACCTCCATCTCACTTCAACCCGGCAGACATTGCTACTTATGCCTTTTATATAGCTCATGAATTGTTTAATGATGCGTCTCAAACTTATAAGCAAGATATTAAGTCCAAATAAGCCAGTAACTGGATGAGGGTAATCCAAGTGGAAATGAATTCTGTTATTAAGAACAATACATGGGTTGTTGTTCCCAAAACCAATAACCAGAAAATTATAGGTTTAATATGGATTCATAAGAAGAACAAAAACAATATAGGAGAGCCTAAAATTAAATTCAAAGCCTGAATGGTTGCTAAGGGTTTTCTACAATGAGAAGGAATTTATTATAGTGAAATATTCTCTCATGTTGTTAAGCATTAATCCATTAGAAATATACTTGCATTTACGGACAAACTTGATTTTCATGTTGAGAAACGTGATGTAAAAACAGCTTTTTTACATGGTAGTCTTGATGAAACCATGTATATGACTCCTCTTAAAGGATTTTCAAAACTTATCAAGCCTAAACATGTTTGTCTTTTACAGAATTCCTTGTATGGTCTTAAACAGTCTTCAAGTCAATGGTATAAAAGGTTTGATTCCTTTATGATTAGGAATCTGTTTTCTAGAATAAACTTTAATGCATGTGTATATTATAAAACTGTTAAGCATGAGTCTATTTACCTTTTATTATTTTTTGATGACATGTTATTAATCTGCAAAACCATAAATATCATTTATTTGATTAATCACCATCTTAACTGGGCTTTTGAAATGAAAGTCTCGGGGCATGAAAACCAAATCCATGGCATGGACATTATTAGGGATAGGAAGGATAAAACCCTATACTTGTCCCAATTTTCATATGTTATAAAGGTATTAACTAGATACATGTTTGATCATGTTAAACATGTTAATAATCCCTTGGGACAACACTTTAAATTATCTTTGAATCAATCCCGTATGAATGAACATGAAACAACCTTTATGAATAAGATTCCATATGGAAATGTTGTAGTATGTCTTATGTATGCCATGATCTGTTCTTGACCAGACATAGCTTTTTTTGTTTGTACCTAGAGAAGTTTAATGGGGAAACCTGGTAAGGCTCATTAGCATGCCATAAAATGGATGTTGAGGTACGTTTCAATGTCTGATAAATTGTGCATTATATATGGCTTGAATAATAGTTTTAATGATGATTTAGTTGGCTTTGTCGATTCTAATTATGCTGAAAACATTAATACTCGTAAGTCCATCATTGGTTATGTATTTCTTAAATATAGAGGACTGATCTCCTGGAAATGCAACATGCAATCAATGGTTGCATTGTCCACTACCGAGGCAGATTATATTGCCCTGAAAGAGGCAATTAAGGAAGCCATATGGCTAAAATGTTTGATTTTAGAATTATCAATACTACTGATAGTGTAATGGTACACTATGACAGTCAATCTGCCATAAATTTATCTAAAAATTATGTATTCAATGCAAGATCTAAGCACATTTACATTATATTACACTTTGTTAAAGATATTATAGAATCTTGGAAGGTGAGTGTCCCAAAGATACACACTAGTGATAACCCGACCAATAGTTTGACTAAGGCCGTTCCGTTATATAAATTCATGTATTGTTCTAAGCTCATGAATTTAGTCCCAATTATATAATCTTGGTTGGGAGAACATCATCCCTGTATTTTATTTGATTGCAAGGTGGAGATTTGTTAAGCATGAATCTGCATGTTGGTTGCAATGAAATATTACACTTCATTTTTATTTTATTGATTGCTGCATGAAATTCCTACGTACGTAGTTTTCTGGGTTTTGGTTCAGATTTTATTTTATAACTTCGTGGTGCACGTGATCTGGTTCAATAGTTTCCTTACTTAATAACGGGCATGTTCTGAACCGTTGATTAATTTGATCTAATGGTGCTGGGGAGCCTTTGGTGTGTTTCTTTGCCCAGCCTGGATCCACTCTTCATGTTGCCCGACCAACTGCGTCGTTCCATCTGTCTTGTGCGTTGTATTTGTTGCGATTATGTGAACGACCCCTTTGATCTTGGTCATCCACGTGGCCTTCATCCTGTGCCTTTTTCGAACTGAATGATGGATCTCTGTTGCGCATTGATTTCACTATTGTTTCCCGGAGGGATGGGTATACTTTAGTCAGTTCTTTCTCTCTGGTTCTAAGGAAGCTCTTGTTGAGCTTAGCTCTGCTCCGGCTCTGCAAAGAAGAAGAAGTACCATTCTAGGAGTCCCCAGCCACCTGCACTCTCCTCAGTCGAATAACGTGCCACCTCCTGCAACTGGAGTACCTCTCCGGTGGATATTCAATGGGAATCATCTCAAATCTGAGTATTTTGACCACTACACATCATGTGGTAACAAGATTTACATTCCATTATAATCATGACCAAGATTTGGTTTATAGATCATGTCTCTGTAATGATTTATCTTTTATTCAAAATGTATGCGGTTGTATCCTACTTGTGTGTGTGTGTGAGTCCATCCTGGAGTGGATGGGGCTAACTCTACATGATAGGATTGATCACTACCACCTAGTTTAGAAATCTCGGCCCCCTTAGATAGTTTCTATGGTCCTTTAATTTCTGCATTCGCATCTGTAATCGATGTTTGCTTTCTTTCTTTCTTTCTTAATAAATCGGTGGCCCTGGTGGTGTTCTCGCCATACACGTAGGTCCCCTTGGGGCCGATGCATGTTACATTTGTTGTCATCATTATATTCTTGCATTTAATGTTTATCATTCTTGATCCAGTACAATTATAACTAATCTGTTAATTAAATTTACAAATTTGATCTCCATTAAAACCAAACAGTGGATCTTGGTTTATTAAGGGTTTAAGTAATTAACCCCAACACATGTCATTAGTATACATTAAATGAGATATTATGCCACTCCCAAAAGTGAAAAGAATAATTCTCCCATCATTCTGGCACTGTTTGATGTTTATTTTGAGAACTTCCTGGGCCATGCTAAAGAGGATAGGACATAGTGGGTCCCCTTGTCTTACACCTCGCACCGACTTAAAGAATCCAAAACTACATCCCATTAAGTGTATCCTGAGAAATGAAGAGGCATAACGTCTGAAGCATAAATCACAAAACCACTCATTGAAACCAAAATTACTCATGACCCTAAGAATAAAACTCCATCATGTTTGTCATAAGCTCTATCCATTTCAACTTTTATCATGACATTCGATCCAATTTTCCTTTTATTCAAGTCTTCCACCATTTCTTTTACAATTCCAATGGCCCCTTGTATGCTCCCCATTTTCATAAATATGTGTTGTTATTATGATAAAATTCTAAGAATTATACCCATAATCCCCCTGTTTAGAAGGTTGTCAAGAATTTTGTAGCTAAATTTGCATAGGCAAATAGGTATATATTTATTCAAGGAGGAAGTTCCATTCACTTTGGACATCATCACCACCCTTGAAGCGCAAGAATAACAGGGAAGCGCTCCACTAATGAAGTAGTCTTAAAATGCCTCCCATAGGTGAGTCTTAACAAGATTCCACGCTACCACGTAAAATGACCCTAAGAATCCTTTAGGACCTAGAGAACTCCCATTATTCATGATGAAAACTGTGATTTTGATTTCTTCCTCATCTAGTATGGATTTTAACACCTCATTCTCTGGATGGGTAACCCACCTTAGAAGGCAATTCATGATCAAATCCTTGTCATATGTTATGTTAGGGACCAACACCCCTACTTATATTTGGTCCAGCTAAGAGTTTTTCAAAATTTTATAATGATTTCTTCCCATTCATTTTCACATCTGAGGTGAAAGAACCATCTTCGCTAGGTAAATTAATATTATTGAGCACATTCCTCTCCTTAATACAGGGATTTTAAATAAGCCGTGTTTGAGTCTCCCTCTCTATGCCATATAGTTCTTTACTTGTATCTTCAAATTCTCTTAGTATCTCAAAGCTTTTCAGCTAACACCTATTGTTTCTCTGTTAACATGACAAACAGTTCTTCATCCCACCTGATATGAAGATTATCCTCCATCTTTTCGATTTCCTCATTTTAATGATCCAGACTCGCATCCCACACATTCCATCTAATACACCATGCTTGAATATCATTTCTCAAACATTGCAACCTTTTAATTAGACATAGCCAAGGATAACTCCTCTCTGGTTGCCTCGAAGACTATTGACCCATCTTCATATATGTTGTGGTTCGCTAACCACGAATAAAGAAGAATAGAGGGAGAAATCGGCCTTTATTTCAACGTGAACAAAATTTACAAAACCCCCTCTCTACAACTCTCTCTCACACACATGGAGCTCTCCCGGCTCTCTTTGGATATAATGGAGCTCTCACTTGGATCTCTCTAATCTGCTGATGGAAGCTCCTCAAGGCTTCCTTATATAGCCATGGTGGGAGGTGTCAAGTTTGACACACCTCTCCCGCCAACCTTCCACTAATCCCCCCACCCACCATGGACTTCTCTCATGGCTTCCACCAACCATGGTGGGTGGAGTGGATGCACCAGCCACCTACCAAGGCAGCTGGAAAAGCAAAAGTTCCAACAATTCTCCCCCTCCAGCTGCATTCTGCTGGAGCATCTGCAAAGGACCTACTTCTCCAGAGCAACCACCTTTGTCAACATATCTGTCGGGTTCTCCTTCATGTGTATCTTCACAAGTCGCACCATATTTTGATTCATCACTTCGCGTATCCAATGATAATAAATGTCGATATGCTTCTTGATACCCTTCCGGCTCCCGCTCATCAGTCAGCAATAGGTAATCTGACTCCGAATATTTTGTTGATGGAATCCTTCCTCGTGAAGATCTTCGAACCTCTGAAATGTTAGGTTCGGGAGGCACAACATAACCTAGCACCTGTGATGTTTCTGCAACTTATTGTGGGGAGGATTGTCTCTCCCCCTTCTCAATATCCTCCTCCAAAGCCTCCTGGTCCGCTGCCGATGAGTCTTCGTGAACCTCCTCCTCTTCAATTATAGGTGGTGCTGGTAAAGGTTTTGGATCATGAATTGAGTCCTCAACACTTTCCCTTCGAGTCATTCTAGGATTTTGAATGTCCTCGATCGTCTAGTTCTCATGGAACACAACATCTCTGCTTCTGATTACCTTCTTCTCCTTCTGGTCTCAAAGCTTGTATCCAAACTCCTCATCTCCATAGCCGATGAAGATGCATGGAGCAGATCTCCCATCTAGCTTCTGCCTGAGCTCCTTGGATACATGTGAAAATGCCAAACATCCAAATACTCATAAATGAGAGTAAGAGGGATGTTTACCAGACCATATCTTCTATGGAATCTCAAAATTCAATGGTACTGATGGTGATATGTTGATAAGGTAGCATGCGACCTGAACTGCTTCTCCCCAGAATGGCTTAGGCAGCTTAGCCAAACTCATCATGCTTCTGACCTTCTCCATGATGGTTCTGTTCATCCTTTCTGCAACTCCATTGTGTTGTGGGGTGCAAGGGACCGTCCTCTCATGTCGGATTCCATGACTCCTGCAATAGGCATCAAATTCCCTGGATGTGTACTCTCCTCTATTGTCTAAACGAAGACACTTCATCTTCCTTCCAGTTTCAGGCTCCACGATGGCGTGGAACATCTTGAATTATTCATGTACTTGGCCCTTCGTTCGAAAGAAGAACACCCACAACCTTCGAGATGCATCATCAATAAAGGATAGAAAATATTTGTTACCTCCAAGTGTATCCACCTCCATGGGTCCGCATACATCAGAGTGCACCAGATCCAGCAACTCCGATCTTAGTGATGAAGCAGTATTGAATGAGACTCTATGCTTATTCCCATACAAGCAGTATTTACAAGGATCAAGTGATGCACCCTTATTAATACTTATGTACTTCTTCTTTGTCAGGGTAGATAACCCTTTTTCACTCATGTGGCCAAGTCTCCTATGCCACATATTGGATGACATCTCTCCTTCTACGGTGTTGAGGCTTTCTGCATTTATCCTCACATGAGTTTTATACAACGTACCGCATATGTGTCCTCGCACGATGATGATGGCTCCTTTTGTCATCTTCCATGCTCCGTTGTTGAAGATGTTGTCATAGCCTTGTCGATCAAAGACTACACCTGATAATAGGTTGAGCCTAAGGCTTGGAACATGTTGAACATCCTTCAGGGTGATTGTGTATCCAACATTCGTCTTGACTTGGATATCACCCATGCCAACAATCTCCGCCGAACTGGTATTCCCCATCTTGACTGCACCAAAGTCATCAGCTTGATAAGTCAAGAAATACTCACGATGTGGCGTGACGTGGTGCGATGCTGCAGTATCGACCACCCATTTTGTGTCATGGCCTGATGTATGAAAGCGTGTCTCTTCTTCGTCTTTGGAGAAAAGAACAACTTCTCAGGTGATGCTCACATACGGGTCTTCATTTCTTCTTTGCTGGTTGTTACTTTGACCCTTTTCTTGTAACAACTTTTGGCAGTTCTTTTTCATGTGTCCCTCCATGCCAAAATGGTAGCATTTGTATGTTGGCCTCCTACCATCTGTGGACCTTCCTCTATTCTTGCTTCGACCTCTGGTTCCTGCCCCACGACCTCCTCCTTGTTGTCTCTCTCGCTTCTCCAGAACGAGAGCTTGCATCTGGTTGAAACTCGCATCCTTCCTTCAGGCTTCCTCGTTGAACAGTGCATCTTTTACCATCGTCATGGTAAGTTTGCCTCCAGGCGCCGAGTTTCTGAGTGAGACGACAAGCGTATCCCAACTATTGGGAAGTGTGCAGAGTAAGTGGTTCGCCTGATCTTCATCATTTAGAGTCTTACCGGCAGCCACCAACTGGTTCACCAGGCTTTGGAATTCGCTGGTGTGTTCGGCTATAGAGTTTCCACTTTGTAGTCGAATATTCATCAACCGCTTCAATAAGAGGATCTTGTTTCGAGCAGTCTTTGACTAGTACGTATTTTCCAACTTTTTCCAAAGTTCATACGCACCAGTCTCTTAAGAAACATGGTGGTAAACGCTGTGATCGATCCATTGGCGGATTTGGCCGATCGTCTTCTTGTTTATCTTCTTCCACTCTGCTTCTTTTGTGGCATCGGGGTTGACTCACTCATTATCAATGGGGTCAAAAATATCCTTAGCATTGAGAAGATCTTCTATTCGAGACTTCCAAATGGAGTAGTTCGAAGAAGTCAACATGATCATCCCTCCCGTGGAAGATCCCTCCATTGGATTTCAATTCAGTTCAAAATTGGTGTAGAATCTGGAAAAACGGAGCTTATCGTTGCGTCCAGAACGGTCGAAAATGGTGGAATCGACTTCTGGATCATCGAAATCGGATACCGATTGATCAAGTTATGATCAAAACAGTATCAACGGCCGAGATCGTCCGATGACGTGGCGATGACGTGGCATTCCGGAGCAGCTGCCGGAAACCCGTCGAAGAAGTTGCCAGCGCCGGAACAGTACCTTCTTCTCGGGCAATGGGTACTCTTCACCCAATGTTTGACCGAACTTTGATCGGGCCTAGAAAGCTCGTTTTAGCTCCGTTTTCGACGCTGTTTGCATCGTTGGAATCTGCTCGCCGCGAACTCTCTGATTCTGCCTTCAAAACAGAATTCCGAGCACCTTGAATTTTCCGGTCATCGGAAAATTTTCACTGCTTGCCGCCGTTTGTACAAGAACCTCCTCTGATACCACTTATTGTGGTTCCCTGACCACGAATAGATAAGAATAGAGGGAGAAACCGGCCTTTATTTCAACATGAACAAAGATTTACAAAACTCTCTCTCTACAACTCTATCTCTCACACATGGAACTCTCCCGACTCTCTTTGGATACAATGAAGCTCTCACTTGTCTCTCTCTAATCTGCTGATGGAATGTCCTCAACGCTTCCTTATATAGCGATGGTGGGAGGTGTCAAGTTTGACACACCTGTCCCACCAACCTTTCACCAATCCTCCCACCCACCATGGACTTCTCTCATGGAAAAAGATGGAGTGAGTGAATACCGAATGATGAGCGTTTTTGTTTCCATGCAGGACGGCGCAACCGATGGGACCACGTTCTCGGAAAAAAAAAAGTGGACATTGAATAAGAAAAGCTTTGAGGTGTGGGATGCTTTTTCAAAACATGAAACTCCCTATTGAATTTGATATTTGTCACCAGATTCCGGTGAATAATGGCTCGTCACCAGAGCTGAATTTTTTGCAGATGAAGGGGCCAAAACCGAAACCCCTTGGTCAGACCACTCATCATCAGCGTGAACGTTATTGGGAACCAGGTCCACCACTGGCTCTTGCACCTTGGAATTCATCCTGATTCTTCTACAGAGTTCCACGGAGTGACCCTGAAGGTGACATTCTGAGCAGAAACGAGGCAAGGATTGATAAAAAACCAACTGCCACCATGGAAAATTCTCGCCTTCCCTAATCAGCACTGTCGAGGGAACGGTGGAGGCTAGATCCAGTTCCAGACAAACACATGGACTTGTTGCTTCTTGCAAACTCTGAGTAGCTTCATCCGACCACTAAAAGAATCCCAATTTCTTGCCTACATATTGGAGGATGCACGGGTTGTGCAGAGTAAGGGGAAATCCTGGAAGCCTTACCGAGACAGCTTCCATGCTTGATTCCATCCCGAAAAGAGTGTCCCAGAACCACCTAGTTAATGAAAAACGCCATGAGCCACTCTCCCAGACTGGTCTGGACCACGCCTTCACTAAATCATCCTTTGAAAGAAAATGAACCCAGAAAGCGGATTTAGAAAGAATCGAAACATCCGTTCGATGCTGGAGACCCCAAGATTTCACAAAAGATCGGAAGTACCATAGCGATGGATTCTCACGCCCAAATCATTCCACCAATGACAACTTTTGGAACTCCGTAGCATCGTTGAGTTCTTCCATTGATAATTATACCGTGGACCTACTGTCATCTGTACCAGAGCACCTAGGCGTGATTTGAATCGCTTGTATGGAGGGAAAACACACCATGGAAGCCGAAGTTGACAAACCTGTAAGCGTATCCTTGTAGGACGAGACCCCCGTGACTTTCGAAGATGAAATCGCACCACCCGGAAATGTTAGAGAAGATTCACATTCCTTAGGAGGAGGAGACCTTGCTGAGGGAAGAGAAGCACTGAGCTCAAGCAGCGTAGAACCCATTTCAGGAAATGTAATTCTTTTAATGGATTATCAGCATGATGGATTTCGGGTTTGTGTGGTGATTTGTTGTGCTAATCACCCGGGTAGTATTGGATTTAAAAGGTAATGTTGAATTTGAAATGCCGTGGGATGTTTTGGTTAATGGGATATAAATGGCCAGTTAATGAATTAAAATGTGATGTTAGGTTAAAAATGGTTGATGCTTAATGTGAAATTAAATGGGTTGAATAATGAAATGAATGGGTTGGAAATTTGAAATAGTTGGTAATGTGAGATGCAGAAAACTCATCAAGTTGATAAAGAAGATGAAATATGAAATGTGGTTTGTGGCCTATTTTGTGGTATTGTTCATTTAGTGTTAGTAGTTAATGGGGGGGGGGGTTGTGAGGTTGCATGGTGACTTTTTAGTCTGTTAACCATAGGTTATTCTTTTGTGTGACTGTACAAAAGCAAATCAGATCATGGATTTGGTAACTCAAATCTATGAGCCTACAAAATTTTATTAAAAAAAGGCAAACTTACACACATAGCATGGCCCATAGGCCCATTTTTGTAAGATCCGAAAGCCAACAACATAAAGGTCCAGAAGCGCAAAACATGAACGTCGTACAACCATGATGCCAGACGACAGTTGTCGACCACGAAGATCATGGACCCTCGATCGTATGATGCGGCTATGTGACAGAACACCACCCAAGGAAATCAAATAAATGAAGTGTCAATCACTCAAGGATATTGTCGCGCCCTTTAGCATTATCACTCTCAAAATCATGTTTGTCCCTGATGCCTATCGTTGGGGATGTCGATTTGCATGTCATCAGTAAGAATTTTCACCGTCGGTGTTTCATATCATCGACAGCTTGTGGTGCCCAATAACATTGCATCATCAACGTCTCATACCACTGATAGACGTCCGTAACCTGCACAATATGCCCAATGGACCCAAAGAAATCCATCATCCATGAAAAAAACAATTCTCAATGATTTGCGTTGTCCAAAAAACACAGGTTGCCATGTCAACAATAAACAAAATTGTTCTCAAGTCAGCAACAAAATCGCCCAAAATCAGGCCCTAAAAGTCCACAATAGGCTCTAACATCCTGTCACCACCTGAGAAACCCGCATCCTGAAGTCCTATCGTCTAAGAAATCCATCCCTAGAAAAACATATTTTCAACCAACCTATTCCTCAACCCAGCCTATCAAATCTCCATCCACGTCACCAATGACAATAGTCCACACCACCATCCTCCTCATAAAGATATGAGTCGTCGATTCAAAACATCGTTGACCGACAACATGGGGCCAGTCCGCCAGCGCTCACACGGAGCAGATCACCCCCATCGGGGATCCCAACCTTCGGGATCCCAAACAAGACATCACCCATCACCCATAGTCAGGTGGGCTACCCAACCGGAGGTAACCACGGTTCAAAAGCACCATCCTTCCCTACCCCTCGTCAAGCAAAACCCACATCCACATATGACCATTGGTCCACCCGTATTTGAAGGAAGGGCCCCAGATCTGACTGAATTTTACTTTGTTCCTTCCCCACCAGAAGGTAGGATCCAAGATTTGAGACCATCTCTTTACCCTCCACAATCACCCACCAGCTTGGTACCAACATCAATAACATCATAAAAGGTTGCGTTGCAAACCACCATCGTAAAGGCTTTGTCATCTGCAAAGGTGGCTTCACCGACAACAACCAACGAGAGACCCTTCATACCCTCAACTGACCCGACACGACAATGCCCTCTACCACGCGCAGTAAAGACCTAAAAATGCCCAAAAATCTCTTCCTGAACAACTCCTCTTGGAAGGAGGGGCAGCACAGTGCCCTGATTAACAGATCTATTCCCAGCAGTGCTCTGATTAACAGAGAAATTCCCAACAAATTGTAGTGCGAGAGGATCTAGTTTTTTTGTGTGACTATATATATACATTGTACATTCCTTGTGATTTTCAATATGCAACCTACCTTTATCGAGAACCATGTTCTAACACCCATATATTTGGGGGGGGGGGGTCTTCCCAACATCGTGATAGTGAGGATAGATGGCTGTATACCCGCTATTTTCAGCACTTTCATTGATGAAAAAATTACATGAATAGACTCTGATGGCCAAAAGTCAAATTTTCATTTTAGTGATGCTTGATGAGGCAATGAGATAAATTATAGAGGGGGTTGTGACGAGGACATGCGGTTTGTGTTCTTCATGTTATGGATACACAATAACTATGGTTTTGGTTTTGGTTGATATGTGATGTGATAGACTACGCGTGTTCGTGTTTGATGTGATGTGATGGATCAGGTGTCTTCAGGAAACATGTGATGTGGGGGACCCTATGACATTAGGTGAGATTTAACATGATGTCTAGTTGAATGGGGGGTGTTTGGGATGATGTGATGTTCAGGATAGATGGGATTTCCAAGATGTATGACATTGTGGTGTATGAGAGAAAAGTAGTGTAAAATCCATGTCAGTGACCTTTTCATGATATTCTTTTTGTTATGTTATTATACATGGATTAATTATTTGGTGATCCTTCCTTGGTGAGGATAAGATTTGTTATTTGACTTGTATAGGTGTTGTTAGTTCTTCTATTTTCTCACAGGTGCATTAGTATTTTCATTTTCACATGTTCATGGGATACATTTATATGATCATACTGAGTATACTTGTATGATCACCCTATGTATGTAATAATAGTTTTTAACTTTTAAGAGGACTAATTGGGTTGTGTTGTTCATTACTATCTTATACCATTTGACTATTATTATGTCACTACCTTTTCTTTCAGTTGGGTATTTCATTCGGATAATTTATTTTTATCTATTTTCTTATACATGCATCGATGAATAGATTTGGCTTCCTTTATCATATATAATTCAATGTGTTTATTTATTAGTGATATCCTTTACCTTGATCCAATTTTTATAGTGTGTAATGCCTCCCATTTAGGGGATTTTTATACCCTCAATGCTAGTCACCAACTCAGGGCCTACTAGAGGGTGTACTCAAGATTCCATTATCTCTCTTCCTTTACTACTAGCTCACTAGGTGTACCTTTTGAGGGAGGGGGATGTTACATATTGGTATCAATGTTGATGGTTGAGATATATGGTGGAGTATATAGTTTGTAATAGTGATAATTTCATGGGTTAGTAAGGTGAAGGTTGTTAATTGATCTTGGTGTGTGACATAGGCTAGGGATATCAGTTAGGAAAAAGGGATTTTTGGCCCCTAGTGATCCATTGCAAGGACTCCAAGCCTACTGAATGACCAAGTGAGATGACACCACTTTCATGGTAGAGACCAAGTAGAGGTACATGAATCATGATTTACTTCCGTTATTGTTTGAATTTGTGTTGTTCTGGGATGATAAAATGAATTAAATAAATCATAATAAAATTTCATTCTTCCATTCATAGTAAATACTTTTTCCCATTTACTTCTGGATCTTGGTCATCATCTATATGTGTTTTAGGTAGTGGAGGTTTAGTAGGATGATTTGTCTGATCTCTAGAGTGTTGATCTAGTTGAGGAGGATTGTGAATGATAGAAAATGTTGAGCACTTTTTAGTAGTATACATTGAGGAAGTACGAGGGAATCTTTTCCAATATAGTGTTAAATATCTAGTTTTCAGTGATTGATATCACTTTTTATTTGACGTAGGATCAAGAGGAGTATTGGGCCCCATTAACAGTTAGTCAGATGCAAGGAGTAGTGCTTCTGTGTTGGGAACTATATCTTGTTGAGTAGATAGATACTCATTGTTTGTGGGTCTACTTTCTGATGGAGATTTGATAAGATTTACTATCATCCACTACAAATTTAGTGATGTGGTAGTATATGCCATATCTTTTGCAAGTTAGTCTTTCTATATAGGATATGGGGATCATGTTAAAGAACCATATTAATTTAAACCCAGATCTTTTTTTGGATGATGTGTTCTGAGTTCGGTGTCATGAGGATGGACTCCTTCCTTCCATCTAGTATGTTGTTTATCCTTTTTCATTTTTGATGTATCAGTATATTTAGACGAAGGGGGAGGTTATGAAGAAGATGCACTCACAAGTAGGTCTACCATGAGAGGTGTGATATAATGATTCCTTAAGTAGTTGTGTTTTTAGTGGTAGATCTCAGGCACCAAGGCCTTCACTGTGTTGACTAGTGGGGAGTTGAACTTAGCAGCATCCTTTCTATCCTTACATTGTTATTGGTTTCAATTATATTCATGGAGACTTTTGTAAATTATTTTTTTTCTATAGGATTCATGTCTATCATCATAATCAATTCCCTGTAGTCCATTATGCTTTTTTGGGGGAGTTGGTCAATTTCAACATCATCCTCAGTAGTAGTATCCAATAAGGCCATTTCACAAGTGTGGTAGTGGTCTTATTCTCCCCTAAGAGGATATGTAGTAGGTAGTAGTGGACCTTGGGATGTAACGTATGATCAATTTCCCTGACCTAGGTGTGGTCATGGAGGTGTCCATTAATAGATATGTAAAGGATCTAGGAATGGTCAGTTGAATGTAGTGGAAGAGAAACCACGACAGTGTAAAATGATCATATGATGTATCATATTTTTATCTTTAACCCATTTTTTATGATTTTTCGTCTGAATCTTTGAAATCATTAATTGAACCCATCCTATTTCATGATCTACGTCTAGACGAAGAGTGACTTCCCATGCCCCTGGTGTTGAATATTATAGTTGGAGGCTTGGCCAATTTTTTTTATTTTTATTAGGAGATTAGCCTGATCATAAGTATGGAAAAATATTGCATGGAATGGTTTTTATACAGATGAATCCATATGATTTCATTCACAACATTTACTGGTTGTTATTTGTGCTTGTTCTTATTGAATTATTCTCCATGAGAGATTTTTTTATCGAATGTGGATGGATAGAATGTGGTTTTCACTAGAAAGAATAGATTTTAGTTGGGTAGTAGACATTTGGATCCCCTTACTTCCATATTCGATGAGTTTAATATATAATAAATAAGCATTGGGGTGGTAGATATTCTAAGAGTTATCGATGAGTTTTTTATGTTTTTAATGATGAGGTTTTTACGCTACACCCTCAACGTGAGTTGAGTTTTGGATAGACTTATAGACAAATGACTATCTGATTTTGATGGATCCTTATCATATGTAACCCTATAAGTTGAGGGATTTGAGGATTTAGATAGATGATATGTTCTATAAAGGTTTTTTCAACATAGTGTGTCACTATGGGTTGATCCAATATTATTCTCGAATAATGATGATGATGGATGAGGATACCTATAGATTATAATAGGTTTAATTAAGGGACAATAAATAATCATTACCATATTCTAAGGATAAAATATTTTTTGACCAATAGATAGGGGTGTTGTGGTTTTACATGAATTCGCTATAGTCTGGGTATCACTAGTTGAGGGTGATGTAGGGTGATATCGTGTAGAATAGATTTAGATAACTATTCGCAAACATTGAGTTGAATTTAATTTTGTTTTGTTTCTTGAGTACCATGGTTGTGTTCAAGGTTCTCATAAACATCAAGTTATGTGATTTCTAGGGCTATTTCATAGTTGTATTTAGTGTTGAAATATTTATCTACTCAAAATTAGAGGAGGAGTATGTCGATCATCTCATAGACTATTTACATGTTATTTGACCTCTATTGGAAGTTTTACAAGTGAATATTTTGGAAATAATAAGTGCATTTCTTTGGGTATGTAGTGTCCCAACAGGTTGTGGACACATCAATGATCAAGGATGTTATTTCATGGGTAGGATCTATGAATGATGAAGATGTTCATTGTTGTCAAGGTCTTTGGGGATATTACATGGGGTTCATATCTGATTTGTCATAGATTTTGGACAATCAGAAACCATTTAATATAAAATACTAGTATGTATCTAGAAATATCAATGTAAATAGGATTTGACTACTTGAAATGAAGATTGATCTGTTATCCAGTTAGTAAGTTTCTAGGGGAAGTGGTGATGTTTGAGGTGTTTTTTATTCTTCCCTTTTGGTCTTGGGATATATCGTGATACATGAGATGGATGTGACCTCTTATGAGTCTCAATAATTTCATCCCCACTATCCTAATTGACACCCTTGATTTGGAGCTTTCAGCGGATGTGTTTATGTTAATGTTGTGGAATCGTTACCTCATTTGAGAATCTTTTTTGGTATTAACATATGAAAATAGTTTTAGGTATACATTTTCCTGGTGTGATACAAATACGTGGTATTGGATGTGTTTGGAGTTTCTCTAGGATGTTGACATTGAGATCTCAAGGCCTCAGGGAATGTGGAATGTTCTTTCTAAACCATTATGTAATATTCTGTGGAAATATGTTGTTTAGGAGTCTAAGGATTTTTTTGAGGGTGATGGAGGAGTTAGAATACCTACACATAGATGCACGGGTGGGTGATAGTTGAGGTATATTATTCCAATGAATTGTACAATAATCTATGATGTGGTTGGTAGAGGAGTCTATGTGGGGAGACTCAGAGGTAGACATGTTGTACGATCATGTTGGACATGATGATGGTTTGGAGGGATGATTAGAGGATGATCAAAATCAAATGTTGTTCCATGGGAGGATTTTTCATGGTATATATTCTTTATGGATTCCATCACGAGTTTCATAACTCATCTTTGGTTCTACACCTAGGATTATCCAATATGTATTATTTCTTCAAGACATAGTTTTAGTGGACTGTGATGAAATGGGTGGTGGCCAATTTTGTGTCTTGGTGTCTGTTTTCTAGAAGATAAAGGAAGATCATAATGTTCTTTGTAGTTTTTTGTTATGCTTGTATATTCCTGTGTGGAAATAGGTTAACATTTAGATTTAATTCATCCATGAGTTACCTTGATCTCATTAATTCTATAAATATATCATGGTAATCATGTATCGATTGAAGAAATTGGATCTCTTCCTATCAATCAAGTTTTTGAGCACAATGGACATTTTGTAAAGGAGGTATGTTTATGAAGTGGTGCTTTTTAATGGAGTTAAAAGGTACATTTTCTTGAATATAGATTACCATTTCACCTATTATGTCTGGAGTGGATTAAAATATTTTTTTGAACAAATATTCACCTCTGTAATTCTTTCCATACTCATATAGATGGGAAAATAGAGAGGAATATCCAGACTCTGGAGAATATGTTATGGGATTGTATCTTATACTTTGGATTTCAATAGTAAATATTTTTCCATTGGATAAGTTGTAAAATAATCACATATATTATTTATCCATTGGAATAGGCCCTTTATATCTTTGTATTAGCATCTATGTAGCCCTTTGTGGTTTTGGACCTAGGTTGGAGAGTCATCAGCCCACTATCCCAATGTATTGCAGAGCATGACAAAAAAGGTTCAGGTTGTTCAGATGATGATTTAAGAATTAAAGGACTGGAATAAGGAATTTTTAGATCATTTTAGGAGGCCCTTTGAGTTTATGTATGATAACCATGTGTTATTAATAGTTTCCCCTAGACATGGGTAGAATTGTATTATCATGGGAGTACGTTCTCACCCTTGTTTGTTGGTGCTTCTGAGGTGATAGGGAAAGTTGGAGTGGTTGTCTCTTGGATGGAACATTTTCCATGGATGAACCAGATGAATAATTTCTTCCACACCTCATAGATTATTCAGTGTCTTCAGGATGAATCCCAAGTCATTGAATAGAGGGAGTTTGATATTGATGATGTTGTGATGTTTTTGGAGTGGATCATAGAGATCCAGGGTAATTGGAGAAGGTTCTATAACGATGGAACACTCCATTGGTTAATGTATAGTGGGGGCATGGTGACCTGGAGGAGAGTACCTGGGAGTGATAGATGCATATGTGTTCCCATTACCATATGATTTTTTTATATTCTATTTTTCTTGATGATGTGATGTGTGAATATTTTTTGTTTCTGGGATGTTATTTTCATTTACGTGATGTGGGATTTAAAGTATCATGAATATGAAGCGGAGAAAATCTAATCCAAAATTGAGATGTGTTATACATTGAAATGATTAAAATCATATGGTTGTGTCTATCTAAACGGACCAAAGTCCTTTGGTTTTTATTTATTTTTGACAATCCCCCTCCCAAGGGTGAGGGGGACCCTTAAAAGGCCCAAATGCATAAGTGACAGTTACATGAACCGTAGGTCTTAGAGAAAATCATCCAGACAAGACAACTTAGTACTGCCCCTCCCCAATAAATGTCTTGATATCAACCCTCTCCCTTCTCAAGGCTAGAAGGATAGTTGTCCTGTGCAGATCTGTATATGCTTGGTACCGATGGAAATGCCATACCCTTTGAATATTCCAATTCTGGTTAGCTATGCTATGGTGGATGAGCCTACACTGAATCCTCATTTGGAGCCTTGTCCCTTGTAATATGACTGGTTACATCTGATTTTTTTTTCACATGGACCAGAGGCCTTGGGGTTGCTTGAAGACCTTGAGGTGGCCCAAATGCCTTGAGAGACAATTTTCCTGAAAGCCTTGCAGGACATGAGGACCAAACTAGTGGCCTGAAGGCCTAGATGGATAAATAGTTCTGGGTGCTACTATGCAGAACAGTACTACTACAGTACCAAAAATATGTCTCCACCCATAATTGATCATGGGCCTCATGGATGCACTAGCTGAGTCCTCACCAATTGGCCTGAGTCTCCAATGTATATGGTTGAGTTAGTTTCACAAAACGTGGAAAATATTTTGACCTGAGAAATGAAATCACTTAATTTTTTATAAATCCCTCTATTGTGTTATGGTTTTGGTAGTTCATGGATTGGGATTTGTGAAAATAGTGGCAGTCGATGATTGATCTGATGTAGTGTGGTGTTGTGTCTTGTGTTTAAAATGGAAACGTTGTGTGGCGATGTGGTTGTGAGAGATGTTCGGTGGGAGTTCTTGGATGGGTTTGGTGTTTTTGTGTGTGGAGATGATCAGTTGTAACATGATCCTTGATTTCTATCTCAAGGAAGAGATGTTTGTCCTTTTTACCTATTTCTTTTATATATTGGTTTTTATTCTTGAGGGAGTGATTAGTTTAATTGGTATATGTTGTAATTTCAATGACATTACAGCTAGTTACTTTGTTATGATTATTGTGGCAGTGGTTTATGGGGGAAATCATGAGAAGGTTGGAGGGTAATTGGAGGATATAGAGCTATGATTTTAGCTGGAGGGAGACATATAGTATGGACTATGGGTCGATTAAATCATTAGTATAGATTTAGAATTTATCATCACAACCAAAAGGGTTTTATGAGAGCAAGAGAATCATTTATAATGCATGTAGTGTTAGAGGGATTGATTTTACAGCACTCCCAAAAAGTGTTGATAAAGGACCCCTTTAACAATGCTAAAAAATGTTGACAAACGGGGCCTTTATAATTGAATTTTTTAGCGCTATTAAATGGGGACTTTATGAGTGATTTATTAGCATTGTTAAAGGCCACCTTCATCAACACTTTTTTAGCCCTGTTAAAGGTCTCTTTTATATATGCTGATAAAAGGGATGATAAAGGGGGATAATATTATTTTGGTTCTGATATCTCCCCATCCCCACCTTTTATCAGCGGCTTCCACCACCCTTTATCAATTCTTGTTACCCACTCACCCAAGAACCTACCCCAGCTATTAGAGCATTACATAATATTATAGACTCTTGTACGTGCCCCATCCTCCATCGAGTTTCAACCCTAATACCTCCAACTCATACATGATAACCTTTTCCACTCCCCAATATTGTTTTTCTATATTTTATCATATATATATATATATTTATATATATTTTGTTACATTTTTTATCCACATATATATATATATATTTTTAAATACATATATAAAATAATTTTTTGTGTGCATGTGAATGTTTATAAATACATACATATAGACATATATATATGTGTGTGTGTGTGTGTGAATCTATTAATATAACTATGCATATTTTTTTATTTAAATATATTATATATTAATATTTATGTACATATATATGAATATAATCATAAATATACAACTATTATTACAATACACACACACAAATATATATCTATATTTAAAAATTATATATATATTATGTATACATTAATTATATAGGTGTATAAATATTCATAATTTTTTTGTTTAAATAAAATGGAAACTATTTTTTATTTAGATATATTTTATATATTTAGAAACATATTTTATATGAATATATGTTTACATATTTATTTATAAAATTAAAATTTTATGTTTGAATATATACAAAATACTTATATATTTTAATATATTTGATTATAAGTAATAGTATAACATGGAAAAAAATAAAAATAAAAAACCATAATATCTTTATGAATGTAATCTCTAAGAATAAATTTAGTCTCTACTGAAAAATTAATGTAAGACCTCCTTAAAAGGGGATAAAATTCCATTGAAAAAACATAGTTTTAGGGGTCATATGGGCCTTTTGACCTTGAAAAAAGTGACTGTGGGTTCCCCCATGTCAACCTTTTCATATATCTCATTGCAGGATTTAATTTTATATGTGGTAGAGGTTAAATGAATATTTGAATCAAAATTTATTGGTGATTTATATTCGAGTAACCTTTTCTACTTATTTTAGAGTGTTATTAATTTTTTGATTTTTTCTGTCATCAAATTGTTATTAAATGACTTAATAAATAATAATTACTCAATTGTTAATTAATATTATTATTTAATTGTATTATAATCAATTTTTCACTATATATCTTATATATTAAGTGTAAATTCATATTTATCCTTATATAAATCATATTTAATAAAATAATATATATATATATGTATATATATAAATAAAAATATATTTTTATTTTAATAGAGTATTTTTAATTGTTTAATTTTTTTCAGAAATTTACCCTTTATCAGCGCTAGAAAAAAATTATTGATAAAGACCCCCATAATCCGCACCTTTTAAGGTCCCACTTTATCAGTGCTTTTTTACTGTGGTTAATAAAGGGACCCCCTTTATCAGTGTTATTTTAATTTCTCTAATAAAGGGGTACCCTTATCATCACTTTTTTACTAGCACTAATAATGGGTCCCTTTATAGGTACTAGTAAAAACCCACTCCTAAAGGGATCCCTTTATTAGTACTTTTTTAGCACTGATCAAGACCCCCTTTATCAACACTTTTATTTAGTGATGATAAAGGGGAATTTATCTTTGATTCTTGTTGCCAGGATAAAGGGTTTCTTTATTAGTTCTTTTAGCTAGCAATGATAATTAAAGGAACTATTAAAATCATGTTTTGTAATAGTGCATGGAGGAAAGGTAGTGGCAGTGTGGAGAGTCCCACTGCAGTGAAGTGTCCCAGGTAGAGTATCTAGTGAATCTTTAATTTAAAGAAGTTTTGTGATATGGGGAGATCCTATGGTGGGGAGGTGATGCCTATCTTGAGTGGATATTGACTATGGAGCAAGATGTTATGTAACATTTGTGGCCAATGTGGCATTGGAGGATTAGGTTTCACGATAGTGCTCTTAGGTGTTGTTTAGATGATTCTGTGAAAATGGTACACCTTTCAGTGTGGTTTCCTTAGCTATCTCATAGACCAATTCCTAAAATATAAGATCTATGTCATGGTACTCTCCATGTACTTCATAGTCTAGTTTGACTGGCTAGGATACATCATAGTCTTCCACATTATGTTGTTGTGCCTTTTGTTGTCAGCCATTTTACTGTATGGTGACCAATGTGGTGTTGTTATATTTTATGATTTCAAACCACCTATAAATTATAAAATATCCATTAATACCTTTATTCCTTCAAGAATTATCTAATTTCCTAGGTGACTCATGATCATATGGAGGAGCTCTTTCATCCCATAAGAAGTAAATTCTGACATGATCCCCTAAAGAATGATAATTATTCTTTAAAGGTAAGTTACATTATTTCCATCCTTCTTTTATTCCCTATTTTTTTTCTATTTTATAATTAAGGGAAGGGTATTTTCAAGGAAAAACTTTTTTATATAATTTTTATAAGAAGTTTTTATGGTATGCTTTGTTAGGTTGATCCTGCTGTTATCCATTGTTACAGTTCTCGGTGGTTGAATTTATATTTTTCCAAACTTTCACAATGTATTAGAAAACATTTATTGTGGTAGGCTTCCATTATTTCTTACATAGTTGTATCATGTGAGAGGGGTTATACTATTTCATATCATTTATAATATGGTTTTAACTGGCATAATAAGTATATTGAAATGATTGAATGTCAAACCCTACTATTTAACCAATTGTTTCAATATGAAAACACACTAATACTAGGGTCTATGAATCCAATAGTAAAATAGGAACTAATGAGATGAGTCTATTTCAGACCATACAGAACCTATCAAATCATAATGTCCTTGGACAATAATCGTTATCCAAATAATGTCTAGATAAATACCCAATCTCAGCTACTGAAAAATACATGATCCCAAAAAAATTCACTCTACTAGGGGTCCCATCCATCCATGTAACCTATAGATAAACTATCCCATATATCTCATACATGTTTCGGAGAGCACTCAAAATCTATAGAAGGCAACCTCTTGCCTCTTCCTAGCACTGAAAAAGTTTTTTCCACTCATCCAGGTCATCTAATATCTCCCTAGACCCATCTATAAATGTCTAGTCAATAGAGTAGTGAACTAAATAAAATATCAAGTCCAATTCCTATTACATGTATCCCATGTGTCTCATTCTCAAACAATTTACTTAGGAGAAACTGACTCAAAAATCATAGCTAAAGGCCCCCAAAATGTTATTAAATCCAACATTAAATCCCAAAATCTAACAATATTAACATTAATAACTCATTTGATCTCAACTAAATTATATATTTCACGTGGTTTGATCCAATAATTTATCCCATCATACAAAAATCTAACCTATCAGTGCTGATGAACTATACGCTCACAAAAACATTGGGATCCCACAACCTAGGGTCAGTAAAAAATGTTAATTCCAAATATGGACTTCTCTACATCACCTAATACATTTGACCACACCAATAAATTGATTCTAAAAAAACCCAAATTACACAAAAAGAGTAGGAAAACATATGAGGGGTTTCACTATCTCATCCAGAAACATGGGTCAATCCTAGTAGAAGAAATATCATATAGAATACATCATTGGAAAATAATGTATACTTGACCAACACATTTCCTGAAAAGGCATAAAAATTCATGTGACTTCGAAAAATGATGTTTCTCAATGTTTTTCATGTCCTTTTCAAAAGATAGAAACCCTATAAGTTCACCTCAACATCGGTGATACCTCATGTAAAATCCCATTGAAAGAAACCTATAGTTAGACTACCTAGAATATAAAACATCCATAGGATTTAAATAACTCAAAATGTAATGTAATTAAATACTCTATGACATAGGTATTCTTGAAAACTGACTACAACATCACTTGATCACTTGATCAGATTCTAACCTTAAAGGGCATCCGAACATGTCCCTCATACCCATATCAACATCACAATGATACCAATCCATAGCCTACATCCCATGTTGTCATCCCATCCCAAATTATTCAAGAGATATATTCCTTATACATGGGATCTAAAACTCATCTTCTCTAACATCAGAAACTTTTCCTAGTAAACATGGACTATCCACGATCTCCATACAGGTGCGACATTATCTATCCTTTGGGGTTCCATATGAAAGAACCTTGAACAAGGGGAACCTCGAATCTACAATCCAAGTGGAATAATATGATCACGACCCTCACATTGGTATAAAATCCCATAACCCATCCCATTGATGGATTTAGGAACAATACCTCAATAAAAATCTCTTATAAATTCTCACTCAATCCAAAACTCCATCCAAATAGCCTCGATATATTTAATGGATTCCACCATCATGATATAAATATAAAACACTAACAATTGAATTACCATGGGTCTGTTTCAGAATCGTGGGAGATAAAACACCCAAAACCATTAAACTTGTAACATGTCAGATGTACATTCTATTTATAATTGAGAACAACACATATACTCTCAAACCACCATCTGTGAATGTTCCTTACATAGAAATGTCTTATAAATCTGTAATGCATGGTGTTTCTTTACTATACACGACATGTAACCTACATGAGGTAACTTTCAATGTATAACACATGGATTGTAAATATGTTCTTCCATTGATTTCATTCTAACACACCATATGTCCCACATATAGACTAGTTATGAACCCTAAACTATCTTGTACCCCTACACAGTGTGTCTAGTTAAGTACTAAACCACACCATCTGGTTCCTTATAATTGTCATTTACATTGAACACACATTGCGTAATCCTCAAATTAATCTCTTCTCGGATTATTAAGAACAAACATAAATGGTGTTCTTGAAACCACACACCTTATGATTAGGATTTCTGATTGGAAAAACCCTATAAACCTCCCAAAACCCATGTTTTTCTTGATTAAGACTCGTTTTATCATAAATGATGCTCAATATTCATAATAGGTATATGAAAAAAATGATAAAATTATGCAAATTGGGGAAAAGAACACAAAATATTTGCTCACATGCAGACATAAAATGCCGATATTTCACACTTAAAAAACCTCCCATGGCCACTATTATTAGATCTACCTTATAAAAATATCTCTAGGTTGTGCTACCTCCTCCCACTACCTATTAACTCTCTATTGATCTCTTGATCATGTAATAGTTTATCTTATTGGGGAATACGGGGGAATCCTAAGGAATAAATGAAAATTTATGATGAATTAAATGAAGAGGTACAAAAAAAGATAAGGAAATTCAAATATAGATCAGGCTCAGCCCCTACACCCATAAAGGTTTTATACATCTACTAGGAAAATCTTAAAATTATTTTCTCAATCACATAGATAGAATCAAAATATAATGATCTATTTAATATATTTCTCCAAAAGAACTCCGGTGAATGAGTAATAATTTAATTAATTAAAATTTTAATATTTTGTGAAATTTTAACTTCTCAGATTTTGACTATACTTTTATCTAAGGGTAAAATCCATATTACTATACTAATTTTTTTAAAAAGGTTATATGATATCATTACATAATGGAAATTACTATTTAACCCCTAAAACACTTTTTTGAAAAAATATCTCTTGTGATTTTTTAAAACATGTAGTGTTGCAGGTCATGATAAGGTATATGGGTTAAGAGAATTCATCCTAGTCTCATTCATTGTATGAACTTAGGAGTCACACCAAGAAATATTAGGGGGATAGTTAGGGACCATATAATTAGTATCATTCCTGGAATAAACACCTTTTTCCCTTTGTAAAGAAATGGTCATGACCTCTTTTTCAAGGATCACTTTAAATATTTTACTAGGGTCTATTTTTTGAAACCACTATGGATCCCCTTATATTTAGTCATTCAAATAAAGGGGAGAACCCTATTTGGACCTTCTCCTACCTCTCTCTATCCCACTTGATCTAGGTGGATCCTTGGTGAATCATATGATAGAATCATGGTATGACCATATGTTTTTTATGAATTTTGGTTTCCTCATACAATATCATGGATTTTTGAACAATTTTGTATAGGGTTTGGAAAAAAATTCAAAATATACAGGAGAAAGTTTCTAATCATGACTGGTATTTCATGTGAGTTGGTTAAATGATATCTCAAATGTTTGATTTCATTTTGTTGGAAGTAGTTTCTATGAAGCAGCAATGCATGGATATTTTTACGACACATTTCATTTTTATCAAATTTTAAATAATTAATTACAATTTTTTAAATTAATTATTTTGATCATGTGGATTGATATAGATGTCTGGGAGTGTGGAAATGCTCGAATAAAGTTTTTTGATGTTTGGTGAGGTGTTACACTATGTTCGATGGTAGTTGTCTCTATGATATAAATTCATATGATTGATTATGTTTGTGCATAAATATTCCATATATTATATGGAATTTACACTAGGGTATATGTAATATTAGAGTCTTTAGATAAGATATCAGGGTGGAATTGATCATCTTGGGATAATGGAAAGCTCTCTTTAGCCTGAGGTAGATTTAGGGACCCCTCGAAAACAATGTTTCCAAGGGGTAATGGTGTTAGTTGAGATGGAATAGGGTAATGAATAATTCTTTCATTTTGAGTAGTTATCAATCATATCCTAGATTGGGATATTATTTATATGAGTATTTATAAAAATCCTAGGATTTAGGGATAAGAGGACAGACAATTGTATGTATTTTGGTTGAAAAAAACCCACTCTTGAGAATTTAGGGGAGTCTAAGAGAGTTAGGTGAGCTAGATATGTCCTCTAGGAATTCACACATATCTAAAATAGTTGATTAACTCAAGTGATTAGTTAAGACATCTCTCATAGGATACATGTATTGAGACCTTTGTGAGGATAATAGGATATTTTCAGGACATTTTTCTATGATGCCAATGCGGTTTTGGCTAGAAATTAGACCCAACTTACAGTGGACATGGTCTAGTAGAATGTTTTTGATTGGATGTTCATTATGTAGAATGACCAATAGAGTTGTGTTTTTCTTGTAAATCTAGACCAAACCATGATTTTTGGTTTAGTATGAGCCTATGGGATGTGATGCCAACATGGGGTGACAGACCTCAGTTGGTATCAAATATATGGATGGGGTCCTACAACTCGAGTGACTAGCTCCTTGGTATCAGTAGGTGATTTGTGTGATAGGATGTAGTCCATGTGTATTGATTCTTGTTTAATCATGTGCTTATGCTAATGAACAATGATGAAATCAGTGGGGGAGATTATCCTAAGGGATATACCCACCATGAGTGAGTGAGAACTACCTATACTACTATGTTTTATAAAGAGTCATCATCTGCATGATGTGATCCTTATCTATGGATAGATCCATGGTAATAGTCCTTTTTAATAATTTTTGGTACATGAGATTCATATTCTATATAGAAGATGTGTTGTGGTGAGAAACAATGTATAAATGGTGGAACCTACTTTGAGTGATAAGGTTGTTGGTTGTGGTTTGGACATGTGACTATACACTTTTCCATTAGGTAGTGGGTCAATGTTTTGAATGATTCCATATCTTGATTATTCCAGTATGGATGGGGTATACATATTATGGCATTAAGAGAGGAGAAATTTGGATTTCATCATTACATTGATGTAACTATAGTTATGCATCACAATGGACTATTTACCATATGATGGATTAATGGGTGTGTGTACTTTCTCATGTGTTGTTATGGCCTAGTTTTCACATGATGAAATTATGAGAAGGTTCATTTTTTATTTCATTTCATCATAAAGAGACATGAATATAATAGTTTATATTTGGGTTTCTTGGTGAGACTTTACTGATGTCAATTCTCACACACCACATGGAAACCCTAGTGTACGTTCAAACCTTATATATTCTTTTAGGTCGAAGAATGAGTTGTGAAGGGGATTAGGGTAGAGGATCCTAATGGTTCTAGATGTTGTGAGTGTAGTGTGGCTTGAGGATGGTGGTGGAACCGATATGTGTATCTTTTTTCATTTATTTATTTTTTATTTGCGGTCGGCCTAGTGCGAGAATGACATTTTTTTATATGACTACATCATATATGATATCAATGTTATTAGTTATTAAAATTTCAATAATAAGTATATTTCATTGGTTTTTACTGTTATTAATCCTTTTAATATTTATGGAATAGTAACGCTAATGAATGTTTTTGGTCCCAAAAACTAGTTCATATCCTCTACTATATGGGGAGGTTCTTGAGTCCATGTGGAATCCTTAACCCAAATACCATCTAGTGGACTATAACTGGGAAGTTATATTATAGAAACATGACCCTTGAATTTTTTATTCAGCAAATATTTTTGGAATCACATGTTAAATTATCCCCTTTTAATAAAATTCAAAAGTTTCATTAATGGATTTCTTAATTTTTACTATTAATATATATTTTTTATGATTCATAAGAAACGATTCATACATAATCTTATTTTATGATCCTCCAAAATGGAATTTTTTTTGTTATTTTAAAACCACATTTAAAAAGGGAAGTGGGAACCCGCACAATCAAACCATCCCATTACAAACCGTCACCCAAATTGAAAAATCAAAATTCAAATTTAAAAACAAGAATTCAAATTCCAAATTTTGAAATAGAATGACCATTATGCATGTTGATCGATCCTCGAGTCCATCACACTCACCCAACAACAGAACGTCCCCAACTCGAATGGATCTACTACAATCACCGCCATAAATCATTTCCTTATGAGCTGCATTAATGCATAACATAACGTTCACCTTTTACGATTCAGATATCAATTTTCAAACACCACCTCAGTCTGCTGAATATTTTGATGCTCGTGTGCATTAGGAACCTCGATCCTCGAGCCAAATAGATTGTCCCTCACATCCTTCCAGAACACAGTGACCGGTACGAATGTTGGCCGACATCAGATCCTCCAAAACAGAATACTCGAGAAATGAAGAAGAACCCACAAACCATGAAGAAATGTCACACCACCTTCTTCATCAAAAATCAAAGTAACAAAAATGAAGAACCATCACTGGAAGAACATGAAGAAAGGGTGAAAACCACCTCAAGTCGCACCTCCTGAAACACACTACCACCCCTTCAAACACATCCCAAAACCACTTCGGAAACCATCTCACCCACCCGACTTGGGAAGTAGAAATGGGCTCGGAATCCAGAGAAGCATAAGGGTGGATAGGGCCTCCAAATCAATCCACGATGAAGTCAGTACTGGAAAACCCTATGAAAACATCTTCGTCGAACCTAAGCCACCAAAATAGAATACAAATCCATTGAAAATCCATCAAATGATGAGATCATACGTCGTCTTAAACCACAAACATCCCTCAAAACAGAACCACATGAATCAGACAGTCAAAAGAAGAAATATAACAAGAGCAATGGAAATTTCAAAGGAGGTGAAAAGAAGAAAACCGATATCATTGCAAGATTCTACAACAAAGAGGGCGGAAATAAACATCATGGAAGGAGAGGAAGAATGAGGTTAAAAGGAGGAAACCCTTGGTCAACCGAAGGAGAGATATCAAACCGAGATGGAAGAAACCAGATTAGATAGCAGGAAGTAGAAAATCACGATTCTAGGAATTGAGATGAAAGGTCCCTCCATCATTGGTGGGAAAACCTCGGAGGAGGAGGGAAGAACTCGAGCGAGAGCACTGGGTGAAAACTGAGCCATCTCCTCTTATTTTATTATTAAAGAGGAATTATCAATCATAATATTGAAATTTTTCATTGCATATTACATTAAGAACTACATGATTTGTTTCATGATATTATAATACTATGACATGGTTATATATTGACATTTTCCCTTCCTTGACAATATCTCAAGGTATTTGTAATGACCCAATCTTTTTGAGTAGTATATTAACTTACTCTTATTGATTTAATAATATGTTAATGGTTAATGCAGAAAGAGGAGTCGATGGCTTCATCCAGTAGACTCAACCTTTATGAAGCCCACTTATCAGAGCTTGGGAAGGAGGTAGCATCTGTGGGCTTCGCTTTGGACCAAGCCCAAGCCAAACTCCAGCGTGTCAAGCTTGAACGGAAATGCCTGCGGGAGAAGTTCAAGTTAGTAGAGACTACTACTAGGGAAATGTTATCTGGGCCTCCCTCAGATTCTCTCACCATAGCACACCTTACACTTAAGTCTTATGCCGGTGTTATAAGGGGCTATGTGACGAGACCCTAGCTTCCTTGTGTAATCCTTTCGGGTGAATAAATTTAGATTTCTTCCTTTAGTGATGTTGTGAAATTTCAAATGTCTAGATAATTTTAGAATGTATTTTATTGATGAATTTTGAAAAAAGGATATTTTAAAATATTTATGTAAACCCTAAATAACTAATGATGTGTAATGATTTTCAAAAAATGGTCTTCTACAAAAGTGTTCAGTAAGGAATTTGGAGTCTAATAAGATCAACTTAATTTTTGATGAATAGTAAATTATGAATAGTGATTTTACGCTTAGGATTAGTAATGTGACCAAATGGATTAGTAATTTCACTCAAAGAAAGTTTTAATCTAATTTGGACACCTAGATTAAGTAATGTGATTCAATAAAATGGGTAAATAAAAGTTTCATAAATGATTAATCAAGTATTAGTTTTTTTCAGGTGAATAGTGTTTTTTAATTAAAAATTTAATTAAAAATGATTAGAAAATTATTTTTATAAAAATGAATTTATTTTTGAACTCAGAGCATCGATATTGTGGTATGGTAATTTTTGGGGATTTTTCTGAAAAAAACGAATTTTCGATGAATAGTGTTTTTATTTAAAAATTAAATTAAAATTATTTAGAAAATTATTTTTATAAAATGGGGTTCATAAATGTACTAAGAGGATAGATATTTGGTTAAGGTGAAATTTTGAGATTATTCTGAGAAAGTTGAATTTTCAGTGAATAGTAAAAATACAGTTTTAGGGTTTCGGTATGTTTAATGACATCATAACGGTGTCATGATGATGTCATGAGATCTTTTGAGGGTTGGCCGGCCAAGGGTAATGAATTATTGTTTTGGGGGCCCCATGTGGCCTAACTCCATGATAAATTCCAAGGGAGAGCACATGGGTTTGAGAAAAGCACATGTGAGGCGTCCCTTGGCCATTAATGCCTTGTCCCCTCACTTTCCCTATAAATACCCACCCTTTCCTCCTTTGGTTTTCACTCCCAACTCTCCCCCAACGATGTTTTGGTCTTCTTTCCTTCCAAGGAGTCCTCCCAAGGTGCCCCCAATCCCTCAAGGTCCAATCCTTTGAGTTTCAAGAGTCACGTTTTAAGGTAAGGGATCCGACCCCTCTCTTTCTTTTCATGTAATCTCTTTTATGTCATTCCTTTTATGATCCATGTTATTATGTGAGAGGATGTTCTTTTATATTCCTCTTACTTCCCCTTTCATTTTTATATGATGAGAGATCCCCTCTTACTCTAATCATCTCATTTTATGAAAGTTTAAGTGACGCCGTTAGGCTGCCGAAAGTTTAAGTGATTCTTTCACCCTTCTCATTTTTCAAGTTCGATTTTCATGTCAAATATTTCAAGTTCCTTTTTATTATGTTGGGGTATGATCTCTATATCTATCATACTTATCTCTTATGATCATATGATGAGATACCCTATTTGATTTTTTCAATTCATTTTTATTGAAGTTTAAGTGACGCCGTTAGGCTGCCGAATTTTCATAAGAGAAATCAAATTTTTGTCTTCCTTCCATGTTTTTCATTTCAAATGGTATGTCCTTAAAATTTCATCACCATGTCCATATATCCTTCTTATTCTGTCCCTCTACTGTTTTATGGGTCATTTATGATTGTTCTACCCATGTTCCCTCTCCTTTCAAAGTTTTCTAAAACCTTATAACATAGCTTTATGCTGCAGAATTTTTGTCTCAAAATGCCTCTCTTTTCTCAAAATTATTTTATGTTATAAAGTGAATACTCAAAGCTCCTATTTCTACAGGGGTATTCACATATATATGAAAATTTTCTATTTTAAATTCTGGGATTTACATACATGATACCCACTTTCCCTTTCCGTGGGTTTAAAGTAATGTAAAGATCATGTCTTTAAAGCAGTTTTAAAACGTTATGATTATGAAATGAAACCCATTTATTTTATGCTATATGGGTTATTTATGAAATGTTTGATGATGATATATGTGGCTCACATGATAATAAAGGCAAATTTAAGGGTGCGCCCTGATAGTGCTCCAATGCATTGGGTAAAGACTTAATCTCTAGAGATGACCATTTTAACGACGCCTTGGTGAATAACCTTGGTAATTTTTAACGACACCTTGGGGATGGACCTTGGTGAAATGAAACGATTGTCAATATTAAATGTTGTAGCCACATCTTCAAGTTATGAAAAATGTTATTTTTATTATGATGTATCTCATGATTTCTTTCTCATGCCTTTAAGTTCTTTTCATGTCCTTATTGAAGTATCTCAAGTTCACATGTAAATTGTTTCTCTTGTTTCCCTTACTGGGCATTCTGCTCACCCTTTCTTTTGATGTATGTCCCCAGGTTATGAGATGCAGTAATGAACCTAGGATGAACTAAAGGAGAAGCCTTTCAAGTGTTTAAGAAGAATGTTTTATGTTTTTTTTATGTATTATGATCCTTGTTTCCAAGACACTAAACCTTAACGATCCTCAGTTCCGTGTAATGGAATGAAAGTTATGTTATAAAAAGACGGGATGCTATAGTTGGTATCAAAGGATGGTTTAGTTATTTGTGGAAATTAGGATATAAAAACTTTAGGAATAAACCTATAGAAAAGTTTAAATATAGGAAAACTTCCTGGTATTTTGGTAAGTATTGAGTAAGTGGTTTATCAAACAAATACATCCCTGTCTGGATACGAGCAGGTAGAGGCGGCTCTGGCACAGATGTACATAGGGGTAAAACCCGAAAACACCGCTTTGAGCTAGACTCGAATGGGAACTGGTGCACGATAACGGGCCTTGCTGCACTCTTGGTTACGATACTCCCGGGGGATATGTTTGGTTAATCACAAGCTTTTTATGAATCATTATGAAGGAATTATAGAAAAGTGTAATTGTCTAAGCATGAAGTCTTAGTTAAAAGATTCATAAATGAAATAAGTTTCTTACTAAGGTTTTATTCTTTTAGAAAATGGCGGGCAATAGGAGGAACCGTGTCGATGGTGACCGCAATGCACCATGTGCTGACGGCCCTCCGATTGAAGCCGGAATGGAAACATTCATGCGAATGATGAACCAAATGACTCAAGTTATGAGTAATAACTTGAATCAAGCTGAGAGGCCGACCTCACCACGAAGGGAACAACACTCTGTTGAGTCCTTCATGCTTCAACGACCGCCAACATTCAATGGATCTATTGACCCATTGGTTGCGGAACAATGGATAAGCTCCATTGAAAAGATCTTTTATGTACTTCATTGTTCGGAACAAGAAAAAGTCACCCTTGCTGTTTACCGCCTAGAGGGAGAAGCTGATCAGTGGTGGTCACTGATCAAAAACACGAAGCCACGAGGAGAGATAGAAGCTTTGGAGTGGGAAGAATTTCGGTTCCTTAACAAGTATTTCCCTCGTTCCATGAGAACGAGAATGGAGAAAGAGTTTCTCGAGCTGAAGCAGAAGGAGAATGAATCTGTCGGAAGCTACGAGATGAACTTCACAAGGATTTCCCGTTATACCTCAAGATTTGTCATGGAACCTAATGGGAAGGTTGATAGATTCTTTGGCGGACTACGACCTCATCTGCGGAAGAATCTAGCCAACAAGGACTATGATAGCTATGAAGAAACAGTTCAAAGTGCTATGAAAGTCGAGCTAGAGTTTGGTGAGACACAGTGGTCTCATAAGCCAAATGAAAAGAAGAGATCGTTGGAGCCCAGTTTAGGGAAGTCTTTTGATCAGGGAAGAGGTGGAAAGAAAATGCAACTTACCACATGCAATAAATGTGGGAAGAATCATCTGGGGAACTGCTTGAACGGAAGTAGAAAGTGCTACAAGTGTGGAAGAGGAGGCCATATTTCTCGGAATTGTCATAGTGAGGTGAATCCTCATCTTCCAAACACTAACGACAGAGGAAAGATGGTTCTGGCCCTACCCGAAGTCACATGCTTCAAGTGTGGACAGCTTGGGCACTTTGCTAACCAATGTCCAAATCCGAGGGCGGTGGAGGGGAATCACCATCAACCTCAGCAGAGGCCAAGAGAGAAAGGTCGTGCTTTCGCTATCACAACAGATGAAGTTGAAGTCCCGAACGATGTGATAGCAGGTACTCTTGTTGTCCTATCAAAACTAGCAAGTACTTTAATTGATTCTGGTTCTACGCATTCCTTTATTTCCACCAAGTTTGCAAGGAATATAGAATCAATCCCCGAATTGCTAGAGGTAGAGTTGTCTGTCAAGACTCCAAGTGGGATTATCCTTGCATCAACAGTATTTAGAGACTCTAGTGTTTACTTTGGTGAGCACAATCTTATCGCAAATCTAGTAGTCATTCCCATGATGGAATTCGACATTATACTAGGGATGGACTGGATCTCAAAGTATAATGCTAGGATCAAATGCAGAAGTAAGGAAATCTCAGTAGTCTTGAATGAACGACCTATAGTTATCTTCCAAGGAGAGATATCCCGAACTGATCCCTATCTAGAATCACCTCCTATATCATTCTTTATGGATTTAATCGGTGATGATGAAGAAGGAAAAGGGAGCATACAAATAGAAGATGTTCCGATTGTTCAGGAATACATGGATGTATTTCCTGAGGAGTTACCTGGACCTCCCCCAGAAAGAGAGGTAGAGTTCTCCATTGAACTCGTACCTGGGTCTCAACCGATATCAAAGACTCCGTATATAATGGCAAATATGGAGCTAGAAGAGTTAAAGAAACAACTCCAAAACTTGTTGGAGAAGGGGTTTATCCGAACGAGTGTGTCTCCTTGGGGAGCACCAGTTCTCTTTGTGAAGAAGAAGGATGGATCAATGCGGCTATGCATCGATTATAGAGAACTGAACGGGATCACAGTGAAGAACAGATATCCTCTTCCAAGAATTGATGATTTATTTGACCAACTTCGTGGGGCTCAATTCTTCTCTAAGATTGACCTTCGATCTGGTTATCATCAACTGAGGGTGAAGAAGGAAGATATTCCAAAGACTGCCTTCTGATAATGATATGGGCATTATGAGTGTACTGTTATGCCCTTCGGCTTGACTAATGCTCCTGCTATTTTCATGGATTTGATGAATAGAGTCTTTAAGGACTACCTTGATAACTTTGTGGTAGTTTTTATTGATGATATTTTGATATATTCAAAAAGTCATGAGGAGCATGAAGATCATCTAAGGGTTATATTGAAAACTTTGTGGAAGGAGAGGCTCTTTGGGAAGTTCAGCAAGTGTGAGTTTTGGTTACAACAGGTGGCTTTCTTGGGGCACATCGTAACCAATGAAGGAATCTCGGTTGACCCTGCAAAGACAATGGTTGTGGAGGAGTGGCCTCAACCCACAACAGTAACTGAGATTCGTAGTTTCCTTGGTTTAGCAGGATATTATAGGAGGTTTGTGAAAAACTTTTCATGGCTTTCTAATCCACTAACCAAGTTGACTCGAAAAGGGGTTAAGTTCATCTGGACAAAGGAATGCGAGGAAAGTTTCCAAGAGCTGAAGAAGAGATTGGTTACTGCACCGGTGTTAACACTACCCTCTATCGGAGAAGGATTCGTTATTTTTAGCGATGCATCTCTGAAAGGGCTTGGGTGCGTCCTCATGCAAAATGACAAGGTAATTGCTTATGCATCTCGACAGTTGAAGATTCATGAGAAGAATTATCCTACGCATGATCTAGAGCTGGCGGCAGTTTTTTTTGCTCTAAAGATATGGAGGCACTATCTTTATGGGGAGAAATGTGATATATACACTGACCACCAAAGTCTAAAGTATATTTTCACACAGAAAGAATTGAACATGAGACAAAGGAGATGGTTGGAGCTTATTAAAGACTATGATTGTTCAATTCATTATCACCCTGGAAGAGCAAACAAAGTCGCGGATGCGTTAAGCAGGAAAGATCCTGTTGTTCTGGCAACAATGAGGATCGTAGGAGATCCCTTGATTAAAGATCTAGTAAAACTGGACATGGGAATTATAAGGAAAGGGACATCATCAACCCTATTCCAAATGATTTCTCAACCTTCATTACTAGAGAGGATCAAGAAGGCTCAAAAAGAAGATCCTTTGCTGCAGGAGAAGTTTGAGGCTATAAAGGATGGGAAGTTCCCTGATTTCAATATTGATCAAGAAGGTGTATTGAAATTTCGTACAAGACTATGTGTTCCATCTATTCAGGAGATAAAGAAAGAATTGATGGATGAAGCTCATAGCTCTACATTATCTATACACCCGGGAAGCACTAAGATGTATAGAGACCTTCGTGATCATTATTGGTGGGATAACATGAAGAGGGAGATTGCTGATTACACTACAAGGTGCCTGGTGTGTCAGCAAGTAAAGGCAGAAAGACAACTTCCTAATGGGGTATTACAACCACTACCCATACCAGTATGGAAGTGGGATAATATCACTATGGACTTTGTAACTGGTCTCCCAAAAACATCCAAAGGAAACAATGCGATATGGGTTATTGTGGACCGTCTCACCAAGACAACCCATTTTATCTCTATTCGGGAAGATTTCTCTCTGGATCAGCTTGCCAAGATATACGTGAAGGAAGTGGTAAGGTTGCATGGGTTACCACTATCCATCGTATCTGATCGTGACCCAAGATTCACATCAAAATTCTGGAGAAGTCTTCAACATGCTCTGAATACTGAATTGAATTTTAGTACGGCCTATCATCCTCAAACTGATGGCCAATCTGAAAGGACTATTCAGACACTCAAAGACATGTTGAGATTATGCTCAATGGAATTTAAAGGTGGATGGGATCAACACCTCCCATTAGTTGAGTTCTCCTATAACAACAGCTTCCATTCGAGTATTCAGATGGCACCCTATGAAGCTCTATATGGAAAGCGGTGTAAAACTCCTACTTGTTGGGATGAAACTGGTGAGAGGAAGCTTCTTGGGCCTGATCTCGTGCAAGAGATGACGGAACAGGTTCATGCCATCCAACAACACATAAAGGCTGCTCAGAGTCGGCAGAAGAGCTATGCTGACAATCGTCGAAGGGACTTGGAGTTTGGTGTTGGTGACAAAGTCTTCCTTCGAATTTCTCCATGGAAGAGAGTCATTCGGTTTGGGAAGAAAGGGAAGCTCAGCCCTAGGTACATTGGCCCCTATGAAATCCTTGATCGTATAAGAGCAGTGGCCTATCGTCTAGCACTTCCACCGAACCTAGATCAAGTTCATGATGTCTTCCATGTATCTCTCTTGAGGAAGTACATACCCGACCCTTCGCATGTACTGAACCCAGAGGTGGTACAACTGGAACATGACCTCTCTTACGAGGAGCAGCCAGTGGAGATCTTGGACCGTAGAGACAAGGTCCTACGAAACAAGACTACCCACCTTGTGAAAGTGTTGTGGAGGAATCATAAATATGAAGAGGCGACTTGGGAGCCGGAGGAAACAATGAAGCAAAAGTACCCTCACCTTTTCGACTAGGCCTCAAGTATAAATTTCGGGGACAAAATTTCTTAAGGGGGGAAGAATGTAACGATCCAATATTTTTGAGTAGTATATTAACTTACTCTTATTGATTTAATAAGATGTTAATGGTTAATGCAGAAAGAGGAGTCAATGGCTTCATCCAGTAGACTCAACCCTTATGAAGCCCACTTATCAGAGCTTGGGAAGGAGGTAGCATCTGTGGGCTTCGCTTTGGACCAAGCCCAAGCCGAACTCCAGCATGTCAAGCTTGAACGGAAATGCCTACGGGAGAAGTTCAAGTTAGTAGAGATTACTACTAGGGCAATGTTATCTGAGCCTCCCTCAGATTCTCTCACCATAGCACACCATACACTTAAGTCTTATGCCGGTGTTATAAGGGGCTCTGTGACGAGACCCTAGCTTCCTTGTGTAATCCTTTCGGGTGAAGAAATTGAGATTTCTTCCTTTAGTGATGTTGTGAAATTTCAAATGTCTAGATAATTTTATAATGTTTTTTATTGATGAATTTTGAAAAAAGGATATTTTAAAATATTTATGTAAACCCTAAATAACTAATGATGTGTAATGATTTTAAAAAAATGGTCTTCTACAAAAGTGTTCAGTAAGGAATTTGGAGTCTAATAAGATCAACATAATTTTTGATGAATAGTAAATTATGAATAGTGATTTTACGCTTAGGATTAGTAATGTGACCAAATGGATTAGTAATTTCACTCAAAGAAAGTTTTAATATAATTTGGACACCTAGATTAAGTAATGTGATTCAATAAAATGGGTAAATAACGGTTTCATAAATGATTAATCAAGTATTAGTTTTTTCAGGTGAATAGTGTTTTTTAATTAAAAATTTAATTAAAAATTATTAGAAAATTATTTTTATAAAAATGGCTTTATTTTTGAACTCAGAGCATCGATATTGTGGTATGGTAATTTTTGGGGATTTTTCTGAAAAAACGAATTTTCGATGAATAGTGTTTTTATTTAAAAATTAAATATAAATTATTTAGAAAATTATTTTTATAAAATGGAGTTCATAAATGTACTAAGAGCATAGATATTTGGTTAAGGTGAAATTTTGAGATTATTCTGAGAAAGTTGAATTTTCAGTGAATAGTAAAAATACAGTTTTAGGGTTTCGGTATGTTTAATGACATCATAACGGTGTCATGATGATGTCATGAGATCCTTTGAGGGTTGGCCGGCCAAGGGTGATGAATTATTGTTTTGGGGGCCCCATGTGGCCTAAATCCATGATAAATGCCAAGGGAGAGCACATGGGTTTGAGAAAAGCACATGTGAGGTGTCCCTTGGCCATTAATGCCTTGTCCCCTCACTTTCCCTATAAATACCCACCCTTTCCTCCTTTGGTGTTCACTCCCAACTCTCCCCCAATGATGTTCTGGTCTTCTTGCCTTCCAAGGAGTCCTCCCAAGGTGCCCCCAAGCCCTCAAGGTCCAATCCTTTGAGTTTCAAGAGTCACGTTTTAAGGTAAGGGATCCGACCCCTCTCTTTCTTTTCATGTAATCTCTTTTATGTCATTCCTTTTATGCTCCATGTTATTATGTGAGAGGATGTTCTTTTATATTCCTCTTACTGACCCTTTCATGTTTATATGATGAGAGATCCCCTCTTACTCTCATCATCTAGTTTTATGAAAGTTTAAGTGACGCCGTTAGGCTGCCGAATGTTTAAGTGATTCTTTCACCCTTCTCATTTTTGAAGTTCGATTTTCATGTCAAATCTTTCAAGCTCCTTTTTATTATGTTGGGTTATGATCTCTATATCTATCATACTGATCTCTTATGATCATATGATGAGAGAACCTATTTTATTTGTTCAATTCATTTTTATTGAAGTTTAAGTGACGCCGTTAGGCTGCCGAATTTTCATAAGAGAAATCAAATTTTTGTCTTCCTTCCATGTTTTTCATTTCAAATGGTATGTCCTTAAAATTGCATCACCATGTCCATATATCATTCTTATTCTGTCCCTCTACTGTTTTATGGGTCAATTATGATTGTTCGAACCATGTTCCCTCTCCTTTCAAAGTTTTCTAAAACCTTATAACATAGCCGTTATGCTGTAGAATTTTCGTCTCAAAATGCCTCTCTTTTCTCAAAATTATTTTATGTTATAAAGTGAATACTCAAAGATCCTATTTCTACAGGGGTATTCACATATATATGAAAATTTTCTATTTTAAATTCTGGGATTTACATACATGATACCCGCTTTCCCTTTCCGTGGGTTTAAAGTAATGTAAAGATCATGTCTTTAAAGAAGTTTTTAAAACGTTGTGATTATGAAATGAAACCCATTTATTTTATGCTATATGGGTTATTTATGAAATGTTTGATGATGATATATGTGTATCACATGATAATAAAGGAAAATTTAAGGGTGCGCCCTGATAGCGCTCCAATGCATTGGGTAAAGACTTAATCTCTAGAGATGACCATTTTAACGACGCCTTGGTGAATAACCTTGGTAATTTTTAACGACACCTTGGGGATGGACCTTGGTGAAACGAAACGATTGTCAATATTAAATGTTGTAGCCACATCTTCAAGTTATGAAAAATGTTATTTTTATTATGATGTATCTCATGATTTCTTTCTCATGCCTTAAAGTTCTTTTCATGTCCTTATTGAAGTATCTCAAGTTCACATGTAAATTGTTTCTCTTGTTTCCCTTACTGGGCCTTCTGCTCACCCTTTCTTTTGATGTATGTCCCCAGGTTATGAGATGCAGTAATGAACCTAGGATGAACTAAAGGATAATCCTTTAAAGTGTTTAAGAAGAATGTTTTATGTTTTTTTTATGTATTATGATCCTTGTTTCCAAGACACTAAACCTTAACGATCCTCAGTTCCGTGTAATGGAATGAAAGTTATGTTATAAAAAGACGGGATGCTATAGTATTCCTTGATAATTCAATATTTATAAGAGGGGATTGCTAAATTTCAATTTGGGGAAACATCTATTTGATGCATCAAATTTTTTATTAAAATAAATACATGCTAAAATTTTTATACCTTCTTACTTTAATTCTTATATTTCATCCATGATGGTTGCTATAGTGATAAAATTTTGTCTTTATAGATCACATGATGTGTACTAATACAATTTTAGAAGATTCTAATTGATTAGTTGGGGGTGCATCTTTGGCATCCTCATTGTGGAATTATTTATCTACATTAAGGTAGGGTATTTTTACAGTTTTATTGAATATTGTGGAATACATGTAACTAAATATACTAGAAAAAATGAAAAGATAAACTCATAGATCCTTGAGATTTAATATTTTTATCCCCTTTTGAACATAAAAATTGGAATATATTATCCACATCTCCTTCAATTATGACACTTCACAAAATTTCATTTACGTAGACCCCTTTTATAATATCGATACAACTTATGATAACCAAAAACATTGCAAAAACATATAAGATTCATTCTTATATGGTAAATCCATACTCTTTCCCTACTATTGGTGGAGATGATTTTTTCACAAGGGGTTATTGTTTGAATTATCCATTTAATATACCCCTTCCATATGGATTTGTATTGTATGGTCTTTCATAAGGAGTTATTTTATTCTTTCTTACATTTAATTTTATTCTTCCTTCTATCATACATGGGTTTGTGAGTTTTTATAAAGAAACTATGAAATTTCATTTTCTCTTTAATTTAATTTCTAAATTTAGTTTCTATATATATGATTATTGTATTTCTTTTCAAAACCCCATTTATTTCTAATTTTGTATACAAAAATTTCATTTAAAGTTGTTATAATTATTTTCAAATATTTGAATTGTACTAATACGATGTGTTATCCAATGTGATGTAGAAATAATTTTGGATATATAGTTGGAATGGGAATAAGGAATGAGTATGAAGAAAATGGAATGCAAAAGATAATCATAAAATATAAAAAGAGAAACATATTAGTTAGGAGTCCTCATTATGCTTTTATTAATCATAATAAATTAAATAAATTCCGCTAATTTTTTTATATGAAATTATGTTGAATCATATGCGTAAAAAGGAAAAAAAAGAAGAAAAAAAAAAGATCGAGACGCTCTCCGCTTCGGAGGAGAGATGTCACGCTCTCTAGGGTTTTGACCTGTGAGATGTTTTCATCCTCGACGGATGTGTTGGCTCTTTGTAGTGGCAGAGATCTAGTGCGGAGCGACGGCGAGATCCAAAGGCGGCAGCGATCATTCTATTCGGGCGGTCGACGATGCTTCTTGGTGTGCAGTGACAGGGTTCAAGTGGCTGGAGGCGGATGGCGTGACCGGCGTGACGCGGGACATGCAGCGTTGTGGCGGCGTCTCACGTGTGGGGTGGGTGCTTCGACACCGATGAGGCGACAGGGGAGGAGACTCCTTGACGGCAAGCTTGACATCATGTTTTCGGGCAGCTTCCTCGGCGGCGGTGTTCGTACTGTTGCAAGCGGCGGCGATCTGGTCGGCATTCATAGATCTGGTCCAGATCTGTGTCAGGTTCAATGTAGTGGCGGCATGGGTCGGTGGTCTAGGAGACAACGTTGGCATGGAGTGCGAGGTTCGCCTGGTCTTCCTCGGCCTCAACTACATCTCGCGCAGTAGATGCAGGTGATCGTGGTCTCGTTGTAGATCTGGATTCGGCAGATCTTGCTTTGCGGGCGACGCTTCAGTGGGGCCTTTGGTGGTCGCTGGGGGTGACTTGAGTTTGTTTGTTTTTTTGGCTTTTTTGTGTAGGATTTAGGGATTTCGGGTTCTCCTCTTCCCTTAAAAGGGTTGTGTTCTTTTCTTTTCTTTTTAATAAAGGGTTTCTCCCCCCCCCAAAAGGATTTTTTTTACGTTTAAAAAAAATATTTTCCAGAAAACGCTTAGGGCAATTTTTTTTTAAAATGCATGTCAAAGGCGGCATCTCGGATGCCGCCTTTGCATTTCGGGGGCAAGGCGGCATCTGCGATGCCACCTTTGTGCTGCGGGTGAAAGGCGGCATCTGCGATGCCGCCTTTCTCCTTAAAAAATCTTTTTTTTGAAAATTTTTATTTTTTGTTTTGTTTTGTTTATATATATATATATATATAAACAAAACAAAAAAATTCAGTAGAATTTCTCTGCTATTAAAGATCCAGCGCTACAGCCATTACAACAGTCTGGATTCTGACAGAAACTCTTACCCAGACCTCCCTTTTATAAGAGGACTTTCCCTGAAAATCATTCTGCATTTTCAATGTGGGATTCAGGTTCTACCTTTACTGCGCAGTACATTCTGTATTTCCGATATGAGATTCTGTTTCAAGTATGTGACTTTGAAATACAATAAAATATAAACTATAAGGCCAATATAAATGAAATTTTAAACATTGACTAAACATATAATAAATAGTTGAAAACAAAAAGAATTTCCTCAAAAATGTTGATGAAAAATAATCTATAACCTTTCAAAACCGCCTACTTGAAACTTAAAAATGTTTCAAATACGTGAATTTGAAAGACTGTAAAATATAAATTATAAAACGAATATAATTGAAACATTAAACATTGATTAAACATATAATAAATAGTTTAAAACAAAAGAAATTTCCAAAAAAATGTTGATGAAAAGTAATTTATAAGCTTTCAAAACCGCACACTTCAAACTTAAATTTTTTCAAGTGTGTGAATTGGAAAGACCATAAAACATAAAATAGAAGACCAATATAAATGAAACGTTAAACATTGATTAAACATTTAATAAATAGTTGAAAACAAAAGTAATTTCCAAAAAAATGTTAATGAAAAATAATTTATAAGCTTTCAAAACCGCCTACTTGAAACTTAAAAATGTTTCAAGTACGTGACTTTGAAAGATTATAATTATATTACTAATTAACTAATTAATTATTATATAATTAATTATATAATAGTTAACTAGTAATATAATTATTCATTAGTAATTATTAAAAATTATTATATAATAAATAAGTAGTTAATTAGTAATATATTTATTCATTATCATTATTCATTATAACTATTAATTATTATTTATTATTTATATAATACTTAATTAGTAATATAATGATTAATTATATAATTATTAACTATATAATAAATAATTATTTAATTAGTAATATCATTATTAATTATATAATAACTAATTAGTTAATTATAAATAAGACAATTAATTATAATAAGTAATTATAATTATTAATTAGTAATTATTAATAGATAATTATGTAAAAATTAATTAGTTAATTAGTAATATTATTATTAATTATATAATAATTAATTAGTAAATTTGTAATATGATTTTTAATTATAATTATTCATTATAATAATCAATTAGTAAATTTGTAATATTATTTTTAATTATAATTATTCATTATAATTATTATTTAGTAATTAATAATAATTAATTATATAAAAATTATTTAGTTAATTTGTAATATTATTATTAATTATATAATAAAAAATTACTAAAATAGTAATATAATTTTTAATTACAATTATTCATTATAATTATTAGTTATTAATTAGTAATTTGTAATTAGTAATTATTAATTATTAATTAGTAATATAAATATTAATTATAATTAGTCATTATACTTATTAATTATTAATTATTAAAAATTAATTATATAATAGTTAGTTAGTACATTAGTTATATAATTATTAATTATATAACAATTAATTAGTAAATTAGTAATATAATTTTTAATTACATTTATTCATTATAATTTTTAATTATTAATTAGTAATTATTAATAATTAAATATGTCATAATTAATTAGTTAATTAGTAATATTATCATTAATTATATAATAATTAATTAGTAATATAATTATTACACATATAATAAATATTTAGTTAATTAAAAATACAATTAATAATTATAACTAATTAATTAGTAATTAGTAATTAGTAATTATTAATTAGTTAATTAGTAATATAAATATTTATTATATTTATTCATTATAATTAATAATTAGTAATTAATAATTATTAATAAGTAATTAGTAATTATTAATTAGTTAATTAGTAATATAAATATTATTTATAACTATTCATTAAATTATTAATTATTAATTATTACTCATTAATTATTACTTATATAATAATTAATTTGTTAATTATTAATATAACTATTAATTATATAATAATTAATTAGTTAATTAGTAATATAATTATAATCTTTCAAAGTTACGTACTTGAAACATTTTTAAGTTTCAAGTAGGTGGTTTTGAAAGCTTATAAATTATTTTTCATTAACATTTTTTTGAAAATTGCTTTTGTTTTCAACTATTTCTTATATGTTTAATCAATGTTTAACGTTTCATTTATATTGGTCTTCTATTTTATGTTTTATGGTCTTTCCAATTCACAAACTTGAAAAATTTTATGTTTCAAGTATGCGGTTTTGAAAGCTTATAAATTACTTTTCATCAACATTTTTTTTGAAATTTCTTTTGTTTTCAACTATTTATTATATGTTTAATCAATGTTTAAAGTTTCAATTATATTCATTTTATAGTTTATATTTTACAGTCTTTCAAATTCACGTATTTGAAACATTTTTAAGTTTCAAGTAGGCGGTTTTAAAAGGTTATAGATTCTTTTTCATCAACATTTTTGAAGAAATTCTTTTTGTTTTCAACTATTTGTTATATGTTTAATCAATGTTTAAAATTTCATTTATATTGGCCTTATAGTTTATATTTTATTGTATTTCAAAGTCACGTACTTGAAACAGAATCCCACATCGGAAATACAGAATATACTGTGCAGTAAAGGTAGAACCTGAATCCCACATCGAAAATGCAGAATGATTTTTAGGGCAAGTCCTCTTATAAAAGGGAGGCCTGGGTAAGAGTTTCTGTCAGAATCCAGACTACTGTAATGACTGTAGCGCTGGATCTTTAATAGTAGAGAAATTCTGATGAAATTTTTTGTTTTGTTTATATATATATATATATATATATAAACAAAACAGAACAAAAAAAATAAAAATAAAAATTTTCAAAAAAAGTTTTTTTAGGAGAAAGGCGGCATCGCGGATGCCGCCTTTCACCCGCAGCGCAAAGGCGGCATCGTAGATGCCGTCTTGCCCCCGAAATGCAAAGGCAACATCCGGGATGCCGCCTTTGAGGTGCATTTTTAATTTTTTTTCCCTCAGCGTTTTCTGGAAAATATTTTTTTTAAAACGTAAAAAAAAATCCGATTAATGAAGTTAGAATTTATTTAAGTTTTGTATTTTTTTTATTGTGAATATATGTTTATTTATTAGCTGAATGAGTTTATTTTATCTAAATGGTTAACATCCTGAGATATATTTTAGGAATAGTTAAATAATATAGTATTCTTTCATTAATTATTTTTCAGAAAGGCTAGACTAACTAATTTTTTGTTATAATTTTAGGAGTGATGAGTTATTTTATACTATATTTATACAAATAGTCACTACTATATAAGTTATTTATCGTCGTTATCATGATTCCTTTAGTTTTTATGGTTAGAATTTTGTTACATCAAATTTATTCTTTAGTTGTATGGTTATATGAAATTAACTAAATTATATATTAATGTATATAAACAATATAATTTAATTGTAAGATTTATTATTTCATTATTATATAAAATGAAAAGGTATAATTATTAGGTATATTGTAGAGATAATTATTAGATCATAAGTTGATGTAGTTATGATATTATTAGATATAATGACATATTTATTATGTTAATTTTTGATGTAAAATTGATTATAATGTCTTGAAATTCTGTTTTTTTATGTTCCATGATTTTCTGTATGATTGTTTTCTTATTTTCAGGATTTCTTAATCTTATGATACTATACATGAAGGTTTTAATGGCTTTAAATTATGTGTAATGGATCCAGATTGTTGCATTTATAGTCTATATGTTCTATAAAGGTATACAATTTTATTGGAATCTGTATATATAAAATGTTTATAATGGTTTAAGGTACATTTTATCTGTATTTATACATATGTGTGTAGTAATTTTACATGTTTTTTATATGTGAACCTATTTATAGGCTATAAAAACTCCATGTTATGATAGGTACATATGTACTTATGTTCTGATGAATTAATTTTATGTAATGTATTTGGGTTATGATAACTCGAGATTATAGAATATTTCAATAAGATTATATAGTTTCAGTAATGTGGTAGTGGGGTGAAGGCTCCAAGGATGTGGTGTTGAGTGTGATGTGTCAATGAAAGTGTTAATGTGGTGGCGGGTTTGTTGTGGTAGTGGTAGTCATAATTTAATTATCTTGATGTGATTGTTTTTGGATGAGGATATAGTGTGTTTATTTTGATCATAATATTAGAGGAGGATCTAGAAACCTAAATTTGCAAAAAAAAATTCTAGGAGAAGTATATTTTTAGATAACATAATGAATTTAGGCTATATTGTAACATGAAAAATTGTAGTAATTTCCTCATATTTTATCTTCATATAATCTTTCTTTCTTACTTATCATTGATTCAAAACATGTCAATCCCAATAATTTAATTTCAAATGGATATTTTTTTAAATATGATCCTTAAAAATACAATAAAATTTTCATCCCCTTATACATAAAATGAGTTATTTTGTAGGATAGTTTGATGGATAATGGGGCCAACATTGTTCAAGAAGATGGAGAAGAGTTTTAGTTGGAAATTAATGCAATTTCTAAATTTTTCATTTTATTCATTATCACGTTGAAATGGGTTTTGTGAGGATATTTTTATTTATATAGTTTTTATATATATTTGATAAGTAATTTTATTTTAATCAGGATGATTCATGGTCTGGTTAAACCAGTACTATAAATTATTAATGATAATAAGGAAATACAATGTCTAGTAGAGAAAGGGGATTTACATATTCAAGAATGAGACACTCTCCTCATGTAATCTTCCACCAAATTTTCATTGAAATCAGAAAATCTAAAGGACCACATTGTAGAAACTTCTACGACTGTTCTCTTTGAAAAAACATCAACCACTTTATTTGCCTCCCTATTGACATGTACGATCATAACATTGAGATGATTTAACTGATTGAGGCATCCACTCAAATGAGGAAGTTTTCTGAATGGAACATTCATATTCCATAACTTAAGATCATGTACTATAAGTTCAGAGTCATATTCAATCAATAAAATGTTCCAGTTATGAAAAATAGCATGATTTGAAGCATAAATAATTTCCCAAAGTTCAGCGTTATAAAAAATTCCCATGAAAATAAAATAATGATTACATCCTTTTATGAAGCCATGATATTAGTGGAATAAAACACCACATCCCAACCATCCTAGTATTCCCACAGTAGCTCCATCAAAAATAAATTTTAAATATGGAAGGATAAGAGGAATCCAGTGTATAAACATAATCATCAGTGACATCCTCGATCTGCCTAAAATTCTAAGCAACTGAAGTGCATCAAGATCGGTACACATGTTGTCCATGGAATCATTTTGAATAGCAGTAGTAGTATGGATGTATCAGTGGAGAAACAACACACCTGTATAAAATGTTGGGTTCCCCCTCAAATAGTTCCCACACAGGTTCTCTATTAATTAGGTGTTTTTAATGCGGGCCAAGACCGTGTGAATTAATTAACACAGTGACACACTTTTGACATAGAGGAATTAATTGATGTGGATTCTTTTTCCTATATAAAGATGTAGCTGTAAGGCATTTCAACACACCGACATCAATAACACTGAAAGAAAATCCCATTTGGTGATTGCCTTTCTTCGATTATCATCTTTCTTGCACCCTGCCTTACAATCCACACTTTTATTCATTAGTACTACTTTTGAGATCCCTTCCATTTTGGGGAGTCTCTAACGTGTACCACTTGAATTTAGTGGAACCCTTTTTATGTACTTGGTCCTGTGTTTTTCCCTTTTGGTTTTTCCACGTGACAAATTCCGGTGTCAACTTTTACATTCTTCACATTTACCTTTGGTCGATGCACATCCACATTAGTTCTGTCAGCTTTTATTTAGAGGGAATTTTTTTCCACTGTGCGTTCTCTTTTCAATTGTTTGTGTGTTTGTCGCTTTCTCATATTTATGAACATCTAGTATTAGATGGATTGGTTGAAGTCCTTGGTTACAGAACATGATGGCAGAAATCTGGTGGACCAGTTTTTTCAAGGACTCAGAGGACATTATTGGAAGACAGCGGCGGTACCAGAGGTGTTTCTGGGATATTGAAAGTCTGATTGAATATTAGGAGTCATGAGGCTTGTTTCGTATATGATGATAGTCATATTTCAGTCTTGGATTTATTTTTGTAGGGGTGACTGATATTTTTTTTAGAAGTGTAAAAATGTTGGCAATGATTCCCACTTGAGTTGGAGGGGGAGTTTTTTGGGAGCCTCCTCAAATGTTTCCCACATGGTTTCTCTATTAATGAGGTGTTTTTAATGCGGTCCAAGACTACATGAAGTAATTCAAGCAGTGAAACACTTTTTAAAAGGAGATATTAATTGACGCAAATTCTTTTTCCTATATAAGGAGGTAGAGGTAAGGCATTTCAACACACCGGCATCAAAAACACAGAGAGAAAATCCCATTTGTTTATCGCCTTTCTTCTACAATCATCTTTCTTTCTCTTGGCCTTTTGATCCAAAATTTTATTCTTGAATATTACTTTTGATATCCCTTCCATTTTGGGGTGTCTCTACCATGTACCTCTTGATTTTAGTGGATCCCTTTTTTTGGACTAGGTCCCATGGTTTTTCAATTTTTGGTTTTCCACGTAAAAATTTCTGGTGTTAACTTTTACATTCTGCACATTTACTTTTGGCCACTGCACATCCACTTTAGTTCTGCTGAATTTTATTTAGAGGGAAGGATTTTTTCCACTGCACATTCGCTTTTTGGTTGTTTGCGCATTCGTTACTTTGCTGTCTTTCCCAACATAAAATGTTGGGTCCTCACTATAAAAAAATATGCCATTTCGAGTAGACTAGACAATGTGAAAGGATTATGATACAGTAACTTTCAGCATGTTTTTAATGTGATAACTCCAATCATCATTGGTAATGTGTATCATCAAGTCATCAACTAGATTGTGAGAGCACAAATGAATCTGGAATATGTCCCCAATGTAACTCCCTAATTTTTTGGAAAAAATGGTAGATAATGAATAAATCCTATAGAGTTTTATTATCACTAAGGAATATATGACACACAGAGATAATGCATTGCCCAACATTTCACAATTGACCATGTGTGGAAATCCTCCTCTTCCATATTCTTCAGAAGAGTAAAAACAGAGAGGTTTGAACAAAATGGGCATTGAATTTAAGATTCCAATTAGGCATTTGTATGGATCCATAAACATTCTTGTCATAATACCCCTTTATATTGAAGTTAAAAATTCTAATGGGCTTTCAAATAAAAGTTTCCTCATCCATAAAAGGGTAACTATGAATTTACAGGTTGTCTTGAGAAGTCACTATGACATCAAGGTTTTCCTTTGAGAAAGGAAGTCTACAATAGACGTATCCAGCAGATTGAGAGGTATCTCCCAAGTGTAATTTTAACTATCTAGCTAAGGATGCGGCCCACAGTTATGGCTTTAATGGCTACTCACAAGACATTTTTAATTTTGGATGATTTCCTTAAAAAAGTTCCTTAGAAGGGCCCAAACAAATTAAGCAAGATAATGTGTATATCCATTAAGAAAATTCATTATAAATCTTCATGATAAGAAATTAATTAAAGAGTCATTTGACGTTAAAAGATTCCATGTGAACTTATTAATAAGTCCATCATTGAAAATATTAATATCCTTGATTCCAAGTCCCCATATCTCACTGGTCGTAAGTATTACTTCTAAGAAATAGTGACCAATTTTCTATCATTAATAGATCATGTCTAGATGAAGTTCCTCATCATGACTTGAAGCTCATTGAGATTATTTTTTGGCTATCAATATAAGGAGGAGTACAAAAAATATTTACATGATCACTAAGTTGATGAGGCACAACCCCCTAGATTGATACTAGACACTTCCTTTCAATCATTACATTTGATTAATGATAACTAAAATAAATACCATCAAGATAATTACTTCATACCTTACCACACAAAAGTGTAGCTCCACGATAAATTAAAGGAAACGACCCTTTCTTAACACCAAGGGTCCATGTAATTCTATTTTTTTTTTCAAACAATGATTCCATCACCAAAGGTAATAAAGGATTTATTCGAATTATTTTATTGTCCATCCACAACCTCATAATGTATGAATAAGGCCTTAATCACAGAGATGGTGTTCCTCAAAGATTTCCTGAAAGTGAGAATTTCATAAAACTATAATAAGTGATTTGGGATGATGTCTCCTCTTATATCATTAATCTACTTGAAAAAAAAACCAATTTGAGAGATCTATTTTAGGCACCTTATCATATATTATTCAATAATGGAAAATATAAGTTCAGATAACATATCACTTTGTCCAACTCCTCTTGTTCAGTGAAAATTATCTATGGGAGAGCCATTTATAAGAATGGAAAACCTTGAAGATCTTAGAATGATGCTGATAAGATTAATAAAACAACTGAAAAACAAAACCTTATTAGTAAATCAATAAAGAATCATCACTTTAAGGTTTTAAATGCTTTTGATATGTTAATTTTGAGGGAAAAGTTTCCATTCCGTGGCATCCTTTTCATCAGGTTGATGCTTTCCATTACCGTGAAACAACAATTATGTATGATTCTACTAGGTATAAATATAAACTGATTTGGGGATATGTGTTCCATTATAATACGTCCTAATCTAGTCATCATGATTTTTCTAATGATTTTAGGGGTGGTGTTACCAATGGCCATAGGCCTGAAATCCTTGATGTCAATTGCATCCTCCTTCTTAGGGATCAAGGTAATGAAATTTGAGTTAATACCATAAGGAATATGATCCTGAGTGAAAAAATACCTTATTATATTAACCATGTAATCTTGTATGATATCCCAAAAAATATAAAAATATTATTGGTGAAACCATCTGGTCAATCTTCATTGCACATGTTTAATGATATAAGAGTTTCCTTAATTTACTCATAGGAAGGGGCCATTGTGAGATCGTGGTTTTGACATTCATTAATTCAAGGGGAAGTATTAACAATCATCTCCTGAGTGTTGTCCATATCATCATAAAGTTTAGTGAAACGATTCACCACTATAGAAGAAATATCACTTTTAGAAGTGTATAGAAATCTATAAATATAAATGGACTTTAAACCTACTTTAATCCTTTTCCCCATATGAATTATGTGGAAAAACTTTTAGTTCTTTTAACCATCTTTAAACCATTTGACATTTAAATGACTATTATCCATCCTTTCATTGTGAGTTAAAAGACTATCCATCTTCTTCAAGGATTGTATTTCTTTACTTGAGGGCCTCATTAGGTGTTGATTCTTTGATATGACAACTGGAAATATTTTTTTCAATAGCTTTGATCTCAAGTTCAAGATTATAAAAAGGTATTTTTCTTTATTATATTAGCATTTTTTTAACATTCTTCAATTTTATAGTACGAATGAAATTTTGGCTTCCGTATTGATTAGGCCTCCAAGCCTTAATAATAAATTCAATGCATCTAGGATTCATAATCCACCCATTGTTAAAATTAAAATTAAGAGGAGTAAACATGATAATTTTTAATCCAATTTCAATCACAATCGGGTTGTGATCTGAGTGATGCATTGGTAAAGTGTGCCTAGATATACGAAGGTCAACACTCCCATCATCCATCTAAACAAAGAATCTTCCATGTTTACTTGGTTTCCTTCCATGCATACCATACCTTCTATAGGTGAATTCATCCCCTAAGATTTTTATTTCATTTATATGGAATTGATTAAAGAAGGATAATATTTCAGAAGAGGTTGACCTATTAAATTTTAAGTCTATTTTTTCCTTAGGTCTCAAGACAGTGTTAAAATCACCCATAACTACCCATTTGTTAATGGAAATTACAGAAAATATTTAAATATACATCCAAATATACCTTCATCTCATATAGGAGGAGGATGAATAAAGAAAATAGGCTTCAAAATTGTTACATTGACTAGTTCAGGATACTAAAATCCATTGTTCCTTCTTGACATAGGAAGTCACCTGTATACTATCATGCCAAAATACCCAAAGTTGATCCATTTTGAGATCATAAAAATTATGAGAAATAAAATGGAAGCCAAGTGAATTATACATAAAATTCTTACACTTTTCAATGACAATTTTAGGTTATGCAATACCAATTAGCATAGGCTTGTAGTCCAATATAAATTGTCTTAGGGCTTTGTCCATTGGGATGTTCCTAATCCCTTGATAGTTCCAATAGAAAATATTCATTGAGGAATGATTTGGATCCTTGTTAGGGGCCTTTATAGATTGGTATCAACCCTTAATTCCTTGATGTTATTTCTACTCCCTTTTCTCTATTTCCTATCAAAGGCTACCTATACACTAATCTCACTTTTATACCCAGTCTTCTTTTTAGTGGATACATTAGTAGGTGCTCCAGCTTCCTGATTTGTAGTAGGCATGGATTGATCATCTGATTGAGGATCTTTAGCTTCATCTGACCAAAAGTTTCCATTTAGGGGTGATTTTTTTTCTTCATTAAATTTGACTAGGATCACTACCCATAGTAGACGACTTCCTAGAATCCTTGTCTTGACAAACCTGTGTGAAGGGGTTGTCTAGTTTTCACTCCTCGGGTGATGACTCCCTCATCATAATAGATTTAAAAATTGATCATTCATTAAATCCATAATCAAATTCCCCTTGGGTATAATACACATGGGATACATGTACTTCTAGGCTTCCTTCCACACTCGTTTGAGGTCTTGAAGTAGGACTCTTGACTAGAAGAAGTCCCTCCTTCAGTGGACCTATCACCAAGAGTTTTCATCCACACTAGTGGGAGGCTTCCTGGAAAATTGGTCATCAATAAGAGGTACATTCTGGGAGGGTCCAGCAGCCATGGGGGTGTCATGCACTCCCACTAAAGTCTCAAAGGACTATGAAATACATCTAGGTTCTTACAGGTCATGAGAAAGTAAACTAGTTTCACCAACAGTCAAGGCAGTCCCAGTTTTCACAACAATACTTCCAACTATCATACCTTAAATAGATAATGGTAGGAATTCATGATTCTTTCTAGGATTATTTCTATTAATAGAAACCTGACCCTGATAAGTAATAAGGGAATCCCCATATTGGTGATAATCAATTGAGTGAGTCATCCCCAACTCATTAATCTGAGGAGAGGTAGATATTGGATCCTAGTCACCTTCAATAGCGGGTAATGCATCCTGTATTGCATCACTACCATTATAAGTTCCTACAACTTCATCACTATTCAATTGTGGAGACAAAATCTTGTATTTTCCATTAATTCTCAGACAAGTGGAATCATCATAACCTCTCACTTTTCAATAAATTCACTCTTTATCCCTCTTTCATTTATAAGAGAGGTGGCCACAAAATCTATAGTTAATACAAAATTTTGGCTACATTTCATACTAAATTTCAAGATTCATACTATCATCTCATGTGGTGAGAAATATCTATTCCACCATTGTCCTGGCCATATCAACTTCAAATATCACTATCGCATAGTGCCCAAATTTTGGATTGTCCGTTTTATTATCCATCCGAATTGGGGTTGCAACTGAGGAAGTAATATACCATAATATCCTTAGGTTCCAATACAACCAATTCAAATGAAATATTTGAATCCATATCTAAACATGAGAGTTCCCCAAAATATGAGGATCTAATATTCTTTACCACTCTTTAATTATTATATATACATGATTCAACTAGATGTGGCCCAAAATCCAAGCCTTACAGTTGAACTCATTAGAGGGGAAAATATTATGGTAGCATCCCTTCACCATTTCTATCATTTTCCAATCTTCAAATCCCCGTACATGTTCAATATTCCTAGTAGGATCGTTAAACTTCCATACGTTCTCACCCTTAGAAAAGAGAACTCTTTAAATTATGGAATATTGACATAACTTCACATGTTCTTTACCCACATCTTAGTCGACCAATATGTGAACAATCCTCACATTCCTAATGGCCCTTCTAGGTATATGTGAATCAAATGAAAAAAAGAAGTTGGAATCATCTTTCAACACCTCCACAAAATTCCTCTTTAGTTCACCCACATCATCAGTGAAACAGATCACTGATTTCGGTTTTGTGGAAAATTAGAAGTGTTCCTTATGACCAACATAACTGCTCAGTCGATCAGAGTCATCCTTATGCTTCTTGTCACCACCTTCATCATCAATGGATCTGGTCGCATCGTTGCTCACCCCTTTATTTACCAACGTATTCCACTATCTTTGAAATATATCATTCTATTTATTAAATTTTCTAGGAAATTATGATGTTAATCCTCCCATATGTGTCAAATATACCTTCATTGAAAGTCTTTAACTAGTTTCCTACTAGATGTGGGATTTCCTAGTAACACTTATCTTCACTAATAACCTTGGTAGGGCTCTAGTGGGTGCGTGTTTGAGAAAAAGTGTATTTAAGGATTTTAACTGAGAAATATGAAGGAGTATGGTGTTAAAAATATGTGAGTATTGCATGGGATGAGAAAGAAAATATTTTATTTAATTTTAAAATGTGATGAAGAAACAAGACTGTATAAAAGAAATATATTTAGATCCACAACTGAACCACTACTGAAACCATAATGTTAGAAATACACTCTAGGGAAAATTTATCATGGACCCATGTGATCTGATGCAAGGACTATGACAATGATAAATATGTGTATAGATTAAGATACCCTAGTAGTTAGGTATAATTTTTGGAATTATTCATGCCTCATTATATTATGCTATATCTAAGTTAAAAATTATGTTTAAAAATATGATTAATATGTTTATTTATAGTAACATCTATTGATATGATATATGATTTATAAAAATGTTTGATATGAATTAATTTTTTTTCCAGTTTAAATGAACATCACATTAACCCAGGACATGATATAGTGCTTAGTTCGCATTTCTTAATATGCCAGGTTAAGTTTTATAATTTATCACATAGTTCATATTAATTAATAATCTAGAAAGATCCTGTTATCAATTATATGTTTCAATATAAATTAATATATGTATTAAAATAAAATTTTACCATTAATTAAAAATCCTAATGAATATATTATTATTTAAATAAATAAATTTCTATCAGACTTCTTGATTAATAATTACCGTTTTGATTTTCAACTCCCCAATAACATTTTTTGAATTTGATGAAAACATTTTTAGAATATGTGTGGACCCTTAGAAAATTTAGAATAAAAAAATAACAAAATACAAACATGTAAAGACCTAGTAAAAGAAAAGAAACCCAAAAAATAAAATTCAAGGAAATTGTAATTTTCTAACACATTCATAATTTGCATGACATAATCCATTTTGGATAAATTGTTTGTTGCTACTCTGAGTAGCAGCTCTCCCATATCTCACAATCTAGGGTTTACACTCAGTATCGATCTGGGGGGGTGGTGGTGGTGAGGAGGCTCATGACTTCAGCATTGGGCTAGAGGGGTCTATTTCCACCTCCCCCTTCCCTATTCCCCTATTTCTTTTTCTGTTATAGGTTTGACGTTTGACAGTCTTCACGTCACAAGGAGAATGTTTCGTTTTTATGATTTTATTTTTGAAGGTTTGAAGGTGGTTTTTCAGTGTTACCTTCATCAGAGTATCCCTGTTCCTCCTCACTGGTTTGTTTTTCTTCATGTCATTTTCATGATTTGGACTCTAGTGAGGTTCTTTTTTGGTTTTTATCTATCCATTTCCATGCCCTAAGTGGTGTTTTGGGGTAAGATCAGCTCAAATATCATCATCGATGATGCTCCCTCGATACGGTGTTGGACCATCCAGTCCTAGGTGATAATGGTTAAGATTCACGATCCTTGGAAATCCTACCTCTTCGAGTTGCTTCCGTAACTACAATGTTGTAGGAATACTCTTGGATATAGGCAAGGTTTTCTTCTGGAATCGGTTCCAGTGACCGGGTTGCTAACTATGATGGATGATAAAGCATGAAGGATTCATAGTGAAGGTGAAACTAGTCTATGAATAATTTTTAGTGTATTGGAGATTAATTTTTGGATTTTTGGAATGGATTTTGAGATGGTATGTTCTCTTTGTTTCACTTCGATCTACAATTTTTGGGAAAATGCATCCAGTTCACCTACAAGGGACTACTCCAGAAGAGGTTCAGAGAAAAAAGTTTTCACTAGACCATTGCTATCTGAAACTAGATATTTGAGAGTGTATGTCGATTTCCATCTGTATGAGGCCCTTGAATCCCTACATGAGACAACTAGCTGAGCAGTGATGAGATGGTGGAAGTTGGTTTAATGTTATTGATGCTGGGGAAGGGCTTGTCTTTGCAGAATTGAATTGAGTTGTTTTTGGACTTGGGCCTATCGACCATGGGGCTTGATTATTTTTTAAGTCATTGATATCATGTTGGTTTCTCCCTCATCCCTTAAAAGGGGGATTATGTTAATAATTAATTTTCACTTAGTCAATACATAATCCATTGTCATCACCAATAACCAAATCTCGATGATTCCTCGATCCTTGAGTGTATCTGGAACCTTAATACATGAAATGGAGACCTATAAAATCAAAACATAGGCCATATGTGGTTATTAAGAACTTTTCATCACCACCAATCATTATCAACCAACCACCAGAACTACCAGAACTACATTAATGATCAAAATTGAGCCAGAACTGACACACGAAATGTCATCATCGTAAAATATGATGAATGGAAAAATAAAATACAAATATACCATAAAAACACTCAGGATATGAACCTAATTCCATCTGATACATCCTTAAAAACTAAATCCCTTTAAGACAAAAAATAATTAAACAACCAATATAATGTTTTTCAATCAACATATCAGCCTAAAATATCTCAAAAAAATGGACTAACACTAGGTTGAAATATCATGAATTTTGAAGAACCGGAACACTAGATGCAAGCTCAAAACTTCCATAATTCATATTGATTCCTCTAAATTATTATGCCAATTTTTTTTTCATGATCCATCATGAATCACACCTACCATCACTATCTCAAACCTCCAATAATACTAACATGATTGACAAAGATATAGTTTTCAATAATGGATTAGGATAGAGGATCATAAGAGCGAATAGGAATAGTGTAACTTCAATGTATCATTGAAAAACACTCAAAATGTTACATAAAGATATAGTTTCAATCATAGGAACAAAGAAAAACCCATTTACAACCCATGTAATTATTGGAACTAACAACATTAACCATGGATGGGCTCAACCAGAGAGGGTTATATTAAAATCATAGATAGAGATTTTACATTACCCATGGCATTGAATTTGTTAATTAGTTACCACCACAAGGATAAGAAATGATACTAACACTAGAAAAAAATGGAATGAAATAATAAAATGCATTGAGAAAATCAAAGACCAATGGAGGGAAATCAAAACCATGAATGGGGAAGCCACTAGTGGAAAAGTAAATCCTAACCATGACACTAGAGATATAATATACAATAAATAAAAAATGAAAGGGATGAGGGATCTATCATTTAGGAATAAAGCAATGAATCACCCATTACATTTTCACCAATATGGGAACCCCAGAACCACATTAATGATTAATTATTGATTATGTAAGTGGATTTGGAAGATATTTAAAAAAAATATGTTTTAGATTTTGACTGTCTTGATAGAAAAATTTATTCAATATACTAATCCAAACTGGTAATTAGGGATATAATTTAAATTAAATTAATTTTTTAAGTATGAGTTAATTTTTGGAAATTAATGTTATAGTATAAATTATAATTACATAATATTTATTAAATATTGAAATGATTTCATACATTATTATTTTATATTGTTATGTAAATTAATTAATGATGAAAGACTCCAAAAATGATGTGATATACATTAATTAATTCTTATAGATATAATCTCCATGATTGTTCTCTAGTAAAAGTAAATTTTTATAAAAGTATGATAATGTAAGTTACATGTTATTTTCTATTACTCCATGCTGAGAATGATTATTTCTATTTATTACAACATGATTTAATTTTTCTATAATATTTATTTTTCCATATTTTTAGTAAATATAATGCATGAGAAATTAATATGCTATAATTAAGTGATGAATTAAAAATATGATAATATGTTAATAAATAAATTTTGATAGTGAATGTTTTATAATGGGAATATCATAAGCATGTGATAATTATATAATAATTGGATATGACTATGTCATGGGATCCACCATAGAATGGTTTATTTTAATAATAGTTAATTTTATATTCTTTGTTGTTGAACTATTCCTAGATTTATAAAATATTTTCATCCCATTTAGTAATATTTTTCTCAATTACCAAAGCTTGGTTATTTTCACTTTTAATTTTCCATTTTACTTTAATGATTGGAAGAATAGAGATTTAAAATAATGTTGTTAATATCTGAATAGTATTTGATATAATAGTGTAAGATTGAGAGGTATATGGTGGAATAGTATGGTAGAAAAATAAATATATTGGGGATGATGTGTGATAGTTGGCTTGAGATGGACTTGATGGTTAGATTCTGATTTCATAATTACTATTATAAATTTTCTTATTTTCTATTTGTTATTTTCATAAATTTTAGTTACTAATTTATTTTTAACTAACTTTATTTTAATAATTTGTTAGTTTTTTTACATATTTTTAGTTGATGATTGATAAATTACTTGTTGTATCTAGAATTAATAATGGTGACCAATGATGCTCGATAATTATTCTTTAAAATTTTACATTCTCTAGGTGAAGTTGGGATATTTTTTACTGATGTTCTTGCTTCTAGAATGATTATTCACCCCCCATATGTTTTTTAATATAGATCATTTCATATAATTTACAATTGAAATGTAAACTCGTGTTAGTAAGTTTTAATCATGAATTATGTTGTAACATTATTATTTTTTAAAAAGGTTGTTAGGAAATGATAGAAAATTTAATAAAGACACTAATATTAGATTCCTTGGATGATATCTCTATAAATTTGTAAAGAATATTTTATTTTTCTTGTGAATGTAAATAACTATATATAGGGGTTTAAAAAATAATATAAATAAATGAAATTGATATCAATGATTAAGTATCTCATGGGATACAAAAGTAGAGTACACAGTTATCCATAAGTGACAGTGTGTGGTTTCGATCCCTGGTTTTGAGCCATTCTAGTTGACCTAATGTAGGTTAGATATTATTTATTTACTTATTTTTATGAGGAATCAACATAATGAATTATTTGAGATTAGTATGTAACATAGTATTTGGTGGGAAATTATGTCTGGGGAAGTGTGGTGTGTTATAGGTTGGTAGCTTCATTCATTCACAAATTAACCTCATTGTGATTTTTGAATCTTATTTGGGAACCAAATTTATATAAATTAATGGAAGGAATTACTTTATTTGTTTTAAATGAATTATTCCTTTATTAAATTACTAAGAAAATTTTCAATAGTTTTTAAAGTATTCTTCATGAATCATAATGGAATTAAAATAGTTTAAGACATATTTCTTATGTGTATTTATTTTCAAATATATATGAGGTTACTATATTTTTTATTTTTATCATAAAGGATTACGAATTATTGGGATTCCCATAATTATTTGGTGCCAAATACATAGGTACTTAATGAGGTATTTAGATTTAATGAAATTATTTTTCTAAAGTTGAGTAGGAATTATGTTTTTATTTATTTCATGTAAATTGATGGGAGTGTATTTATTCTGACTGAGAGGTATCTTCATAAGGATATATTAATTTGGGGTTCTCCATTTTGGTTAGAATTGGATTCTTGAGGATTAGAATTATTTGGAGTGGTATTTAATGTGAAGACCTATGTTTTTATATTTCTTACATGGGTCAGTTCCACTTTCCTCTATGTTTTATTTTCATCATCTATGATTGGAATCATTTGTGAGGTATCTGTTGTTGGGTCATGGTCATAATATATAATTTTATAGTAATTGAATGCTTTATTGGGTGTTGGTGGGAGTTGAAATGTGTAAAATAACAACTATAATTTTTTTGGATCATATCATATTTTATGTTTTAAATAGGATAAATCTATAGTAATGTTGGAAATAATTCACACATGAGATGAGCAGTGTTAAAAAAAGGAAAAAATTTATTTAGAGAAAACCATAAACATCAATTAAAAAGTTTTTGTGTTGAAAATATTCTAATTTTCACAGACATGATATCTAGGTAAAAACTATATCTTTTAACATTTATTGGAGTTTTTTTAAGAATCGAGTGTTGGTTATTTACTTCAATTCCTAGAATATTATCCTAGAAATTGTTTATATATAATTTCATGTGAGATAGGGTGTTATTTTTCAATATCTTTAGCATACTTGTATTATTATTTTTTATTTACCATACTTAATCCTTCAACTTTGGTAGTGGGGTTAAGTTTTGGTTTCATCATAGTTTTTCTTTAGTTTGTTGGACATATTAAATTATCTAAATAAATAGTTGTAATAGAGTAACTGGATAACTAATGTGTATTATATGAATTTATCATACTATTTAAAGAATTATAATATAGATCTATATGTTATTTTCATGAAAGGATTATTAGATCTTATATTTTTATTGTTATTTTATTTTTTGAGGATATAATAAGTCTCGTATGTTAACAAGTGTTGTTGAATTGATTATTATTTCTTGAGTTTTTTTTAATAATTTCTTATTTGTATGATTTTTTATTGTTTTTAATTTTATGATCCTATAAATGTTAGTTGTAATGGATTTAAGTTATTTTTATACTGATTCCCCCTTTGGGGTTCCCCAGTGGTAGGATATTTGCTTGATTCTTTATAGGATGGGGGTTTAAATCTAGCTAGTTATCTAAAAGGTTAGTAATGAAGCACCTAAAATGTTTGTCTCAATATTTAAATTGGGATGCATGATCACGAAATTGTTTCACCAAGTCAGTTATGTATTGGTAATTCAATAATTGGGTCATGGTACACCCATAATGGAATGGGATACCCTAGAAAGAGCATGGAAATTAATGGGATATGTGGGGTTTCAATTTCAAATAAAAATTAAATAATTTGATGTGCTATAATAGCTTATAGAATAGTTCATTTATACAAAGGTTTTAATGCCTCACCGTTATCACACATATAGTAATAATTGGTTGTAATGTATTATATTTGGGATTGGAATTTATATAAATTTTAATGATGTAATGGACTTTGGAATACTATATATATATATATATGGGCTATAAAGAAACAAGGTTTTGAAAATTGCACCTATTGTTCTTCTATAATAGTTTCATGTTATGACATGTATGCATATAATCATGTTGTGATGGATTAAGATTATGTCATGTATTTGGGTTGTGATGGATCATGATTATAACATGAGTCAATGAGATGATTTGGTTACGATGATGTGGTGGTGGTGTGAAGGATGTTGAGATAGGATGGTGTTTGTGATGTGGTTGTGGAAGTGGTGTTTTGTAGATTGTTGTGATCTTGATTTATATATGATCATTTCGATATAATGATTTGATAATTATATTATAAAGATATGTAAGACTGATTATGATGAATATAATATTATTGATCCATTTTTTGGACCCCTATCTCAATTAATATTTGAATCCAAAAACCAAATATCTCACTATCTTTTTATGAAAAGTAAATTATTGAACTAAAATTATGATTTTAGGTGACGTGATTAAAGGATGTAGTTAAGAGATTATATGATATTATATTTTCATTCAACCATGCATACTTTCATATCCTTTAACCATGATTTTCACATGCTCTAGAATAGTTGATTCCAAACAAGTTTTTCATGAGGAACATTATTTCACTAGGAAGGCGAATAGATTAGGAATATGAAAAAAAGGAGTACTCTAAAGTCCTCATCCCTATACTCTTATCTTTAGTTATATTACATGATTGTTCGATAGAGAATGGAGATGTTACTATTTGAGGAACTTTAGTGGAGTTTTAGGAGTTCATTCTTGTATTGTCTTTATTTTCCATTGTATTCATTAACATATAGAAATTTTAGGTATATGGGTGTTTTCACATTTATTTTTTATATATGGAATTAATTGGTAGTTTCCCTTTAGTTTCATAAGAATTATGGGGATTATGAATCAAATATGTGTGAAGAAAACCATTGATACCTATTTTCCAACCCACACTACGAGAAAAAATGTTATTTGTGACAAACTAGTTGCGGCAAGGAAGGCTCCTATATAAAATAGTTTGTCGCGATGTACTATTTGTGGTGAAACCCTGTTACCATCGCAAAAGGTTTGTCGCATAGTGCATACCAAACCGCGAGAAGGGTATTTGTGACGAGTGTAACCACCCGTCCCAAATACTCTTCAGTGGTTTTAGAATTTACGATGAGATTCTTCTTCCGTCGCACATACTATGTCGGCAGGTAGGTATTTGCAACAAGACCCATCTCAATTAGCCTTTTCACCACCACACCTATTTAATAAGGGGTTAGCATTTGTGATGGGAATCCCGTTGCAAATAATCTAACCTGTATATACCCCCATATTTTTTTTCTACTTTACAACTCTCTCAACTCTTCTCTCCCTCTCTACTCTAATATTTTTCTCTTCAATTTTTTCAATGTTTAAAATTTTACATTGGAGCAATTTTCCGGCCTTACATCCTACTAAAGATTCAATTTTAATGTATTTATCTATTACTTTTATTTTTAGTTAATTAATTTTATTTTATATTAGTTATAATTATTTTTAATTAATGGTAACTAAATTAAAATAGAATTAGATAGTTTTATTTTGCATTATTTATTTTTCAAATAGGTTGTTTCATTAAGGTTTATTTTTTTATTTAAAAGTAAAAAGTATTAATTTGAAATAATTTGGTTCAACTATCATTAATTAGTAATAATAACCTCTAATTATAATTAATTAATATTAATTAGTATCAATTAATATTAATTAGTAGTAATTAATATGAGTTATTTTTAATTAGTATTAATTAGTATTAATTATTACTAATTAGTATTAATTCGCATTAATTAGAAGTAATTAGAATTAACTAGAATTAATTAGAATTAATTAGAATTAATTAGTAATAAAAATTAATAAAAATTAATAAATACTAGTAAAAACTAATAATTTTTAATAATTTGTAATAAATAGTAATAAAAAGTAATAAAAAGTAATAAATGATAATAAATAGTAATAACTAGTGATAATTGGTGGTAATTATTACTAATTAGCCACAATTAACAGTAATTAGCAGTAATTAGCAATAAATAGCAATAAATAGAAATAAATAGTTACAACTAGTAATAAATAGAAATAAATAGAAATAAATAGTAAGAAATAGTAATACAAAGCAATAAGTAGTAATAAATAGTAATAAATAGTAATAATAAGTAATAAATAGTAATAATTAGCGGCAATGAGTAGTAATTAATAATAATTAACAATAATTAGTGGTAAACAGTAATAGTTATATGCAAATAGTAATAATTAGTGGCGAAGAGTAATAATTAGTAATAATTATTAGTAAATTGTAATAATAAGCAGTAAATAGTAATAAATAGTAATAACTAATAATAGGTAGTAATAATTAGTATTAATTAGTTATAATTAGTAATAATTAGTAATAACTACTAATAAGTACTAACAATTAGTAATAATTAGCAGTATTTTTTTATATAGTAATAATTAGCGGTAATTAGTTTTAAATAGCGGTAATTAGTAACAATTAGCAGTAACTAAAAGTAGTTAGCAATAAATATTAATTAATATTAATAAATATTAATAAATATTATCAAATAGTAAAAAATATTATTAATTTATCATAAATATTAATAATTAGTAATAAATATTAATAATTAGTAATAAATAGTAATAAATAGTAATAATTATTAATAAATAGTAAGAATTAGTAATAATTAGTAATAATTATTAGTAATGATCAGAAATAATTAGTAAAAAATAGTAACAATTAGTAACAATTAGTAACAATTAGTAACAATTAGTAATAATAAGAAAGAGTTAGTAATAATTAGTAACAATTAGTAATAATTAGTAAAAATTAGTAATAAATTGTAATAAATATTGATAAATAGTAATAAATAGTAATAAATCATAATAAATATTAATAAATAGTAACAGATAGTAATAAATAATAACAGATCTTAATAATTAATAATAATTAGTAACAATTAGTAATAATTGGTCATAAATAGTAATAAATAGTAATAAATATTAATAAATAGTAATAAATAGTAATAAATAGTAATAAATAGTAATAAATAGTAATAAATAGTAATAAATAGAAATAAATTGTAATAACATGTAATAAATAGTAATAAATAGTAATAATTTGTTTGAAATAGTAATAATTTGTAATTATTAGTAATAATTAGTAATAATTAGTAATTATTTGTAATAAATAGTAATAAATAGTAATAAATAGTAATAAATAATAATAAATAGTAATAAATAATAATAAATAGTAATAATTAGCAGTAATTAGAAATAATTAGCAGTAGTTAGTAGTAAAAAGATGAAATTAGTAATAAATAGTAATAAAAATTGATAAATATTAGTAAATAGAAATAAATATTAATGAATAGTAATAAATAATACTAATTAGTAATAAATAGTAATAAATAATAATAATTAGTAATAAATAGTAACAAATAGTTGTTAACAGTAATAATTAATAAATATTAATAAATAGTAATAAATTGTTATAATTAGTGATAATTAGTGGTAATTGGTATAATTCGTAATAAATATTAAAAAATAGTAATAAATATTAATAAATATTAGTTAATATTAATAAATAGTAATAATTAGTCATAAAACGTAATAAATATTATTATTTTATTATTGTTATTTTTTTTTTATATTTTTGTGAATATTGAGGTTTTTATTATTTTATTTTATATTTTATTATTATTAATATATTATTATTATTAATATTATTACTATAAATTTTATTTTATTTATTTTTAATTATTATAATTAATTATTATATTATTAATATTATTATATTATTATTATTATTGTCATATTAATATTATTTTTAATAATAATAATAATATTATTATTTTAATAAGTTTAATTTGTTATTATTATTATTATTATTATTATTTTATTATTATTATTATTATTATATAATGTTATTATTTTTTATTTTATTTTTATTATTTGATTATATTTTATTAATATTATATTTTTTTAATTTTTGTACTTTTTTTACGACGAGTACATTGTCCCGTCACAAATAACTATTTGTGATGGGCCCATCACAAAAGGTTTTTTAAATAATCATGGAGAAACTATTTCCAACGAGATCCCGTCACAAATACCTCATCACAAATAACTTAATTTCTAATAGTGTCATGACCTATTGTAGATGGGAATAGGTGGTAATAATTGTCTTCATTTCTCACCCTAAAAGGATTGCAATGGGGGATGGTTATTTTAAGGAATATGCATAATTTGGTTTTTTTGTGGGGAATTTTAGTTTTTTTATTTGGAGCACTTATTTCCCTACTCTTTTCACCCTCATAACAAATTTGTTCGCAATAATTGGGAAGTTCTCCCTTAGATTCTTATTAATATATCCTTCACATATATTTTTCAAATGATTCAATAGTTATCATGGAGTGTTCTATCCAGTGATTCAGTATATGGATTCTCTCCATCCTATTTACTTATTTCTTTCATTTTCTTTTTTTTACTTACCCAAGTTTTGAATTTTTTATAGTTATTTCTCCATCTCATGGTGAATTCATTTATTGATCTCTTTAATGTTTTAATACCTTTACCAGTTACAATCAATATGTTAATCACTTATAGCACCTTTACATTTATAATAGATCATTTCATTGATGAATATGATTGATTATACTTATTAATTATTGGGGATGGTGTCAATATATTGTTGAGTCAATAAGGGTTTCCTTATGAATTTTCCATTCTTTCATGTAAGGGGGAGATTGTTGAGCCATTAAGGTTTCCTTATGAACTTGACCATTCCTCTTGTTTTGAAAATCACAAACACCTTATCTTAAGGAAAATTTTATTTTACACATATAAGGAAGAATTCCCTTCCCTAAGGAAATTTATCCTTACCATGTTTTCATAGCTCAAATCATAATTTTTCTATGTGAAAAAATCGGATTGAAACCAAAAACCTCAGAATCATGTAATACATAGATATGAGGAATTCTGTTTAAGACTCCAAATTCTGATCACAAACTCACATAAAGTTCAACTCAAAATTCTGGATACGAACGTTATGAAGTTTGACTTCGAATTCTGGATACAGACATTTAAGAAGTTCGACTCCAAATTCTGGATACAAACATTCATGAAGATCAACTCCGAATTCTGGATACTAACATTCATGAAGATCAACTCCGAATTCTGGATACGAACATTCATGAAGTTCAACTCCGAATTCTGATTATGAACTTATGAAAAGTTCGACTATGAATTCCGATTACAAATTCTGGATACGAACTCTTCTTAGTTCTGACTCCGAATTCTCAATACAAATTATGATTACAAACTTGTTTAAGTTCTGACTCCGAGTTCTATAAATACTGTCTACAAACTCTTATGAGTTCTGACTCTGAATTCTCATGAACTCTGACTCTGAATATTGTAAGTTCAAGTTCCAAATTCTAGTGAATCTAGACTCCAAATTTCCTTGAAATTCAGACTCCAGAATTCTATAGAATTTAGGTTCTGAATTCCTACAAAACAGAATCCGAATATCCTTGTGTTGTAGACTCCGAATTCTGTTTTTAATTAGACTCTGAACTTTTATTTACATTCATTCCGACTATCATATTATTGTTATACTTACACTCATATTAGTTATAAAACGATGTCGTGCTTTCAGTTATTAACTAAACATTGTTTGAGTGACACATGTATAGGTCCCTCTGAAATTCAAGGAAGAATATGACCATTAGAGGAGGGATCCAACTATTGGATATGTGACTATAAATAGGAGCTCATTTGAATGTGATCGATACTTTTGGAATTTCTAAGCTTAGAACATTCAGATGTGATTTATAGAGAGAGAGGGTCTTATAAACTCTCAGGCTTCGTGCAAAAAGTTTGAACGACTTGTTCAAACTTTGCTTCATGCAGATTTGTTTAGTGCAGAGGTTTGATTACCTTAAAAATCAGAGACTTCAAGTTGTGATGTCAGAGGTGCTGATTTCCTTACAAATAGAGGGCTTGCGGGGATAGGAAGATAGATACTAATCTTTAGATTGAGGGATTACCTGGGTTTGGGTAAGTCAGAATTTCTTGAAAGTATAAATCAAGGGACCTCGTATCCAGGGTTGCTGGATACCCTCCTCAAAGGGTTAAAACTGTTTATACTTGTTACCTGTAGTTTTACTACTTTATATTTCTTCTGAATTTGTATTATTGAAGAAAGTATAACTTTATTATACTTCCTCATACTTATAATCTGTTATAGTTATATATTATACGCCACAAGGTAGAATCTCATTTTTTGTAAAATTTTGTTAAGTTTCATTTCCGGAATCATTTTTTTCAGAATCAATCAAGTTATTAGAAGTCAGAGGTGTTGTGAATTTTGGTCACACAAAATTCCCTTAGGAATTTTTTTAGTATACAATTCACCCCCTCTTGTATTCGTATCTCATTTTACATATTCGATCCTATATTTGGTATTATAGAGTATATCATACTCAGACATACCATTCTAACAATTGGTATCAAAGGATTGGTTCAATCTGAATTAATCTCACTATTAGATTCAGAAGGGTATTCTTGGAATTACATTTTTCGGATTCATATTTTTCAGAATCTATTTTTTTCGGATTCATACTTTTTAAGATTTATATATTTGGAATCATATAGTTTGGCTTCAATTTTTCTTAGAGAAACAATATCTAGTTCCTTGCTTAGGATATTTCCTCTTGTTAAAATCTTACTAATAACAACTTTGTGTGCCAAAGATTTTCTTAAGAATGGAAGGTTTAAATGTTGGTTCTGTTGATAACCTAAATCCTACCAGACCTCCTATTTTTGACGGAAATGATTATGAGTACTAGAGAGAAAGGATGAAGACTTTCATTATCAATACTGGAGTTGATAACTATCTAATGCTGACTGGAGATTATAAGATTCCAGATATGGAATTGATAACCTTTACGAATCAAGAGAAATTATAATATGAATCAAAATTCAGAGGGAGAAATACTTTGTTATGTTCCATGACTGGGAATATCTATAGTCAAATATCATCATGTGAAGCTGCAAAAAATATCTGTAAGAGACTTGAAGTTACACATTTTGGCTCATCTAAATTCATAGAGACTATAAGATCTATGTTGAGAGCAGAATACCATAGTTTTAATTTTCCTTATGGATAACATGTAAGCAAAGTACATCAAAGGTTTATGAATATCATGAATATCTTACAATCTATGGAATAAAAAGGTTTGGATGATTAGGCTCTTTTTGATAATATCATAGATATCATTCCAAATGAATGTGAGTCTAAGAGGACAGCTATTGATGAGAACAAGAAAGTCACTCAGATTTCCTTAGATGAGTTGTTTGGAACTCTTCTTCAACATGAAACTAGAATAAAGAGAGATGATGAAAATGTTAAGAAGAAGAATGGGAATATAGGAGTTGATTTTACAACTAGTTATAAACATATGAAAGCCAAGACCCCAAAAGGGTAACTAGATCAAAGATAAAGAAAGTCATTATTCAGTCAGAATCTAGTGATACAGAAAAGTCATTGAATGAGTTAGTAAATCTTACTCGAAGAATAAACAAGATTGTAGATCATAAGAATCATCAGAATAAGTACAAGAAGAAAGACTACCGAGATAAGAAATATGGAGAAGTTACTTGTTATGAATGTATAAAAACAGGTCACATCAGACCTGATTATCCTTTGTTGAAGAAGAAGGAAAAGAAGGAAAGGAATTCAGAAAGGAACAAGAAGGAATTCTATAGATCAAAGCACAAGTAAAGACTGAAAGCTAATGATACTTATAGTTCTAGCTTTGGAGAATCTTCAGAAAGTGAATATTCTGAATATTATTCATCAACACAAAAGAATATGGGATTCATTGCAACTACTTCTTTCCCCAATACATGTCTTATGGCCAAGGTATGCTCTGTCGAGGCTTTGACAAATTTATCTCTTGATAAGAATTACTATTCTGAAAATAGTACTTCTAATGAAGATACTTCATCCTCAAAAAATGAAGAACCTTCATATGAATAAGTATCTAGATTTTCCAAGTTACTTGAACAAAAAATTGTAAAATTTCTAATAAATTAGACAAGGAAAATACTAGGTAAGAAATTCATACAAAAGATATTTCAGATATTTCTAGAGATCTTAGAAATAAATATGAGTTTTTAGAAAAACTTTCTAAAGACCTTGAGAAGTAAAATTATGCCAAGGAAGAAAATTCTAAATATCTTAAGAATGTTATTTCAAAGATAAAAGTTTTTGAGGAAAAATATAACACTAAGGAAATGATTCCTAAGGATATAAATTTAGTCATCAGACTGAAATCCGAAATATTTTATCTTAAGAAGTTTCTTGAAAAATTTACCTCTGGGAAGGAAATTTTGTACAAGATGTATTCTCAAATTAAACCACAAGGAAACACTATTGGAGTAGGTTATACTCACCAAAAACCGTTTTTCAAAAACAATTATTTTGTTCCTTCTAGATCCCCTTTTTGCACTAAGTGTCAAAGTGGTGGGCATTAAAAGAATTTTTTTCCTTGAATAGAGTTCAATATCTTGGGTTTCAAAAACATTATTTTTCTAAAAAAATGTGGATACCCAAAATTTTGTTTTCTAACAATTCCGTATCCAAGAAAGTTTGGATTCCAAAAGTCTAGCTCTTTTGTTTTCACAAAAATAAAGAAGGTACCAAGAAAAATATGTGGTACATGGATAGTGGATGGTCTAGGCATATGAATGGTAAAAAAATTATTTTGAAAAGATTATCAAGACAAAAGGAGGAAAATTAACTTTCAGATATAATGCTCAAGGAGAAATTATTGGTATAGGTAACATCGTTATTCTTGGAAAATCTTTGATTTCAAATGTTTTATTTGTTAAGGGTCTTAATCACAACCTCATTAGTATAAGTCAGTTATGTGATGAAGGATACCTTTAGAATTTTAGGAATGATAAGTGATTAGTACACAATTACAAGGTAGAATTTATTCTTTCTGCCAACATGCAATAGAATATTTACAGACTAAACTTAGAAGACCTTAGGAGCCAAGATCTACCTTGCCTTAGTGTAGTGGAAGATAATTCTTGGTTACGTCATAGAAGGCTATGGCACTGTAACCTTAGGAACATATAAAAACTTTCTAAGAAGAGAATAGTTAAGGATATACCAGAGCTTATATTTGATTCTTCAAAAGTTTGTTACCCTTGTCAATATGGAAAGAAAAACAAATCAAGTTTTAAATCAGTCAGTGAAGTCTTAACTATTGATGCATTACAGCTAGTGCATATGGATCTTTTTGGTCCAACACAGACTGGAAGCATTAGAGGCAAGTACTATGTATTTATTTTGGTTGATGATTACACTAGATATATGTGGGTCTATTTCTTAGCAAAGAAGTCTGATGCTTTTTCTTATTTCAAAAGTTTTTGATCCCAAGTTAAAAATGAGAAAAACCTTCCATTAATAACTATTCATAGTGATCATGGAGGAGAATTTCAAAATTCTGATTTTGAAACTTTTTTTAGTAGAAAAATCATTAATCATAACTTCTCAGCACCCAGAACAACTCAACAGAATGGTGTTTTTGAATGAAGAAAGAGAATTCTTCAAGAGATAACTAGAACCATGTTGAGTGAGTATTCTGTAGCCAAAAAGTTTTGGGCTGAAGCTATATGTACTGATTTCTATACTATAAATCGAGTTTTGATTAGACCTTTTCTTAATAAATCTATTTATGAGTTATATAATGGTAGAAAACCTAGACTTTCCTACTGTAAGGTTTTTGGTTGCAAGGTATTCATTCTGAATACTAATGATAATCTTCATAAATTCACACCAAAATCTGATGAAAGAATTTTATTAGGCTACTCTACAACTTCTAAGGAATATAGAGTTTTCAAAAAAAACACTTGTACTATTGAAGTGACATTACATGTTATATTTTATGAAACTAAACCTTTTGTTTTTAAACAACCTCAACCTACATCCTCAGATGTGTTTTCAAAAAATTATTATCAACCTATGATAGAAGATCCTTATGATATGGAAAATGTCCAAAAACATACTTGATAAAACACTATTCTATTGAATATTTTATTGATAATAAATGATATAATTTCCTCACATTGTGTCAAATATGTTCAATTAGAAAGTATTTGGGATTAAAAAATTCATTTGAATATTTGATGAAAATTCCAGTTTTACCCTTTCAAAATCACTGTAGTATTTCAATCATAAATATTTTTATTTAAATTATTGGAACTTAATATTTTTTACTATGTTCCTTAATTCATGGGATACAACTTTTATTCAGGACACTTGATAAAAATAATGCATTTGGATGGAGTAATTGGGCCATAAAGTCAAAGGTGGGATGGACACGCCAGAATGGAGAAGCTTCTGTATTTCAGACATAACTCCTTCATATGGGCTTGGATGTAGCCCAAATATTTAAAAGATATTGAGGAATGATATACGCACATATGATCCTTCTGGAAGGCCGGCCAATTCACGCGATTTGAAGGTCAAATGGGCAGTGCAAGCTGGAATTAAATATTTGGCAGAGATTTCCCATTCACAATTGAAACCTCTTTAAACAGAGCCTCCTCTCCACTCTATAAATTAGTGTTTTTTTCATTTTGAGGGGTTGGGGACGTTCATTGGGAAGTTTAGGGAAGAGGAGAAGTGGATCAACTCCAATTATCCAACCATTTCAATAAGGGTAGCTCTTGAAGCAAGGATCCTTTCGACGAAGCCTTCTTCTTCTCCTTCGTGTTGTAATGCTTTTGTTTGTGTAATAAAATTCTTTTTTTTCTTTTATTCCTCATATTTTCTTCTGTTTTGTTTAAATTTCATCTTCTCTTAATCTTCCTAATTGGGTTTGAATTCTTTAGTAGAATCGTTATTGGGTTATACCTATTAAAAACCTTTGCACATGCAAAACGCTTCTACGATGATTACGCCACCCATAGAAGAGTAGTCTTTTAGTAATTGATATATCTTCTACCCTATTCATTTAATTATTTTGAATCATTGAGATACTGTAATTTACTAAATATGATCCATGAATTGTGTTTTTAAATTGTAAGAAACTAAGAAATCAATTGAACAATTAACCCAAAAACACACGAGGTTGGGATTTTGTGTAAATTGTGAGAGCATGATCTTAATCAGTAATACAAGACCATACAAGATAAATTTATAGAGTTCAAATATAATCCCTAAACACAATTCATACTCATTTCCATAATGTATATGTGCCTTAATTTACCACTAACCATAATCTATCCTTAGAACATCAATCAAAGTAGGGTGCTAAGACTACATGTTCCGAAGATAACCTAGGGTTTTATTAACTTCATCTTTGTGGTAAGGTTAATTCTCGTAGGGTTCGAGGGTTAACAAGTTAAGGGGTCATAATTAAGTGGATGTTAATTTAAATGACAAGGATAAATAATTTATTGAAGAGGTAGAGTTAGATAGATTACATTTTTTTAAAAATATTTTCTAAAAAACAACTTCTTGTTGTGTCTTTTTAATCAAACTTCATTTCAAAATTAATAACAAAAAAAATAAAATCTTATTCTAGAAAACTTCTTCAAGTTTTATAAACTTCAAACAACCCCCATCCTTTCAAGTATTGTTTTTATTATCTTTTATTTTATTTTTGGAATACCTCTAGAAAGTTGTTTTAATTCACTTCCTCCATTGAGAGACGACCTTGGCCAGCCACTCTACTGCACCTAAGTACCCCAAAATCACACTAATCATTTGAGGGCACCCACAACAATGATCTTTCAAATTGGTGCCATTTCTGGGGAGGAAAGTGTTTTATTCAACTAATTAGAGGCAATTTTTTTACTTTTATATTTATTATTTTGTTTTATCTTCTTTCTTTCTTCTTTCCCCTTTCTCAATTATCTTATTTGTTTTCTATTTTCTTTTTTTGGGACCATCAAATCAGAATTCTTATCATTCTATTATGGTCCAAATTTCTTCACTTCATTTTTTATTTCTTTGATTTATTACACGAACTAATCCTGATGATCTCTTAGATCTTGACCCTAAGATTGAACGCAGCCTTAAGGTGCAAATCCGTCAGTCTCAGTCTACGGGAAGTGTCGAAATTTATCCAAATGGGGAATTCCTCCACTCTAGGAATTTTGAAATTGGAAACACTTCTAAGTCCAAATTAAAATAAGAACCAATGGCTAAAAATAATGGAAATGAACTTAATAGAACCATTCCAGAATTGGCTGCAGCAGATATTAACTATCAAGAAAATTGTATTGCATACCCGAACCTCGAATTAGACTTTGAATTGAAATCTGGATTAATTAACCTTCTTCCAAAGTTTCATGGATTCTCTGGTGAGGATCCCAACAAACACCTTAAGGAATTTAATGTGGTTTTCTCAACTTTAAAACCAATAAATGTTTCTGAAGATCAAATCAAATTAAGAGCATTCCCATTCTCACTTGATGGAGCTGCAAAAGATTGGATGTATTATTTGCAACCTGAAGATGTAACATGTTGGAATGATTTGAAATGTATTTTCTTGCAAATTTTTTTTCCAGCATCAAGGACCACATCCATTCCAAAGGAGATATCAGGGATCAAGAAATCCCAAGGGGAGTCAATGTATGAGTACTGGGAGCGATTCAATAAGTTGTGCGCAAGCTGTCCGCATCACCAAATCAGTGATAAACTCATCATCCAATACTTTTACGAAGGACTCAAACTTATGGAGAGAGTCATGGTGGATGCTTTAGATGGAAGAGAATTGGTGGACAAGACACTAGTAGCTGCACGAGCATTGATCGACAAGATGGCCCAAAACTCCCAACACTTTGGTGATCGAGGTACACCACATGTCAGGGGAGTACATCAGGTAAGTCTTTCTTCTCTTGAGAGTAATTTGATTGATACAAAGTTAGAATAATTGAGAAATATGGTGAGTCAAATTGCTTTGGCATAAAAGACATCTCTACCCCCTCCTTCAAGGCCTTGTGGAATTTTCACTGAGATAAGCCACCCAACTGACTGTTGCCCACAACTCCAAGAAACAGAAGATTGTGCAGTAGTGTTCCCTAGGAGACCATATCCACAAAAAAAACAACAACCATATCCCTAAAAGAAGTTTGATCCAACATACACCCAAGTGTGGGCGGATCAATCAGACATGAGGTATGGCTCTGGGAAACAACAAAGTCCCCCTTTTCAACCAAACTTCTATCAGCCTCCACCTTACAAACAGGGTTTCCAACAACCCCAAAGGAGATTCGAAGCTCAAACATCAACAAGTCAGCAACAAGGGAATCTACAAAACAAGGTAGACTCTAAAACTTATGTTATTTTGAAACAAATTGTTCTTAATCAACAGAATGAGATGAAGAGTCAAGGTTCGGAGCTGAGGGAGTTGAAGACTCAAATGATCCAGATTTCCACCACCCTCCATGAACTTGTAAGTAAGAATTCTGGAAATCTTCCTTCCCAACACACTCCAAATCCAAAGGGGAATGTCAGTTCCATCCCATTGAGAAGTGGGAAGCAAATGAACAATACATCTGCACCTACCATTCCACCGAGATTCACCTCAACTCCAGAGAAGCCGCATTCCATACCAACTGATGAGAAATCCAAGGAGAAAGATAAAGGTAAGAAAAATATTGATGATGTTCCTCCTAAACCCCTTCCTTTTCCAAACAGGGTTGTTCAAACCCAGAAGATGGCTGAATAGGTGATGAAAAAAAGAGGTTTTGGACACATTAAAGTGTGTTGAGATCAACATCCCTCTACTTGAAGCCATCAAAAAAATCCCAAGGTATAAAAAATTCTTAAAAGAAATCTGCACCAATCGAAGAGGGATCAAGGTAAATGAGAGGATCAATCTTGGAAGGAATGTGTCTGCACTCATTACACCAACTCTAGCAATGCCAACAAAGTGCAAGGATCTAGGGACATTCACCATCCCATGCACCATAGGGGAGTTTCACTTTTCTGATGCACTTTGTGATTTGGGAGCTTCCATAAATGTGATGCCTCACTCTGTATTCTCTTTTTTGTAGGTTGGAGAGTTCAAACCGACGAGAGTAGTGGTGCAATTGGCGAATAGAGCTATGACATATCCAGAGGGAGTTCTGGAGGATGTACTGTCTGGGTAAGAGACATGATCTTTTCAGTAGATTTCTACGTGCTTAACATGGAGGAGGATCGAGTAAGGTCTCATGCCCCAATTATCTTAGGTAGGCTCTTCCTCAAAACTGCAAAAACTATCATAAATGTCAATGAGGGTGAACTTTCCATGGAGTTTGGAATGAAGTTGTGGAATTTAATGTCATGGAATCCATGAATTACCCCTCATAGGACCATTCTGCTTTTGTTATCTACCATTTTGAACCACTAAATAAAAACTCCATGGAATTTGATTGTCCTATGCTTAGGGAGATTATGAGTATTGGTTCTAGTTTGATGTCTAAGAGTACTTCCACACCCGTTTCAAAGGAACAAGACTCTCTAAGATTTGATTTTGAAATGGAATCATATTCTGATTTTGATCATAAGAACTCTAATTATGACATGGATGTTGAGTATACTGATGGATTTGATGCTTTATTCTCTGATTGTGATGATTTCTATTCTGATACTAATGCTCTTTATGCACATATTTCAGTTCCTTCTATGTCTCCATCCATACATCACCCCCCTACATTGGAACTTAATCCATTGCCTCCAAATATCAAATACACATACTTGTTAAGTGTTAAGAAATTACCTATTATCATTTCTAACAATATCCATTTTGAACATGAAGAAAAACCTTTGAATCTTTTGAGGGAGAACATCAGGGCAATCAGGTGGACCTTGGGTGACATATCAGGTATTAGCCCCTCCATTTTCATTCATAGGATTCTTTTAGAGGATGGGGCTAAACCAGTGAGGCAACCACAAAGGAGACTCAATCCAACCCTTCTAGAGGTTGTTAAAAAAGAGGTTGAAAAATTGCTCGAGGCAGGTATAATCTATCCCATTTCAGATTCTCAGTGGGTAAGTCCTATTCAGGTTGTGCCTAAGAAGAGTGGTGTTGCTGTTGTTAAAAATGAGAAATATGAGTTAGTTCCAATGAGGGTGAAAAACAGTTGGCGTGTGTGTATTGATTATAGGAAACTAAATCAGTCCACTCGCAAGGACCATTTCCCCCTCCCATTAATTGATCAAATGCTTGAGAGACTATATGGGAAAACACACTATTGTTTCTTGGATGGATTTTATGGATATTTTTAGGTTCCTATAGCTCTAGAGGATTAGGAGAAGACTACATTCACCTGTACCTTTGGCACATTTGCCTTCCAGAGGATGCCATTTGGACTTTGCAACGCCCCAGGTACCTTCCAGAGATGCATGGTGAGTATTTTTTATGATTTTATTGAGACCTGCATGGAGGTATTTATGGATGATTTTATAGTGTATGGATCCTCATATGATGAATGTCTAAATAGTTTGGGAAATGTATTGAATCGTTGTATTGAGAAGAATCTCGTCCTGAACTTTGATAAGTGTCATTTCATGGTAGAGCATGGCATTTTCTAAGGGAATGTAGTGTCAAAACATGGGATAGAGGTTGATAGATATAAGATAGACATTATTTCATCCTTACCCTATCCTTAATGTGTGCGTGATGTTATATATTTCCCAGGGCATGCAGGATTTTATCGGCGCTTCATCAAAGATTTTAGTAAGATTTCTCTTCTTATGTCATGATTACTCCAAAAGGATTATGATTTTGTGTTTGATGATTCTTGCAGGACTTCCTTTGATGAGATAAAGAAGTGTCTGACCACTCCACCGATCATACAACCCCCACGTTGGGAGATTCCTTTTGAGCTTATGTGTGATGCCTCCAACTTCGCGGTTGGAGCTGTCTTATCTCAGAAGGTGGAGGGACGTTCACATGTGATCGCCTATGCATTGGGGATGTTGGATTCTGCCCAATAAAACTACACCACAACAAAAAAGGAGTTTATTGATATTATATTTGATTTAGATAAATTTCATTCATATTTATTGGGATCTAAAGTAGTTGTTTTTTCTGACCATGCAGCTTTGAGGTACCTTTTAAAGAAGCTAGATGCAAATCCACGGCTGATCCGATGGATGCTCATTCTTCAAGAATTTGATATTGAGATAAAGGAAAAAAGGGGTTAGAAAACATGATGGCGGACTAAATGAGTAGGCTTACTCACACACTAGAGGGTGACACCTTGGACCAGGTACCACTTCGGGACACTTTCCCTGATGAGCATCTCTATACCATCTCAGGTACGCATCCTTGGTATGCTGATTTAGTTAATTACATTGTTGCCTCTGAAATCCCAGTAAATTTAAAGAAACATCAAGTGCAAAAATTAAAGAGTGAGTCAAGATTTTATGTTTGGGATGATCCATACTTATGGCGTATGTTTAGTGACCAAGTTATTAGGAGGTGTGTTCCTGATCATGAGTTTGAGTCTGTTTTGCAATTCTGTCATACACTTGCATGTGGTGGACACTTTGGACCCCAATGGACAGCTAGGAAAGTTTTGGACTCTGGATTATATTGGCCTAGCTTATTCCATGATGCCCATGTGTTTTGTAAGTCATGCTCTTGTTGCCAACACACTGGTAACATTTCTAGGAGATATGAGATGCCCCAACAACCCATACTATTTTGTGAGATTTTTGATGTATAGGGCATCAATTTTATGGGTCCTTTTCCTAGTTCATTTGGATTTTTATATATTCTGGTTTCTGTTGATTATGTGAGTAAATGGGTGGAGGCTAAGGCCACCAGGACTGATGATTCTCAAGTTGTTGTGGACTTTGTTAACACACATATTTTTTTTGCAGGTTTGGAGTACCAAAGGCCATCATCAGTGACCAAGGGACACAATTTTTCAATGGGAATTTTTCTTCCCTCATTCGAATGTATGGGGTGACACAAAAAATATCAACACCATACCACCCCCAAACAAATGGCCAGGCTGAGGTTTGGAATCGTGATTTGAGAAAAATATTGGAGAAAACCGTGCAGCCAAATAGGAAGGATTGGAGCAAGCGCTTGGATGATGCATTGTGGGATTATAGGACAACATACAAGACACCCATTGGTATGTCCCCATTTCAGATTGTTTTTGGAAAAGCGTGTCATCTGCACGTGGAAGTTGAGCATTGGGCTTATTGGGCTATAAAGAAATGCAACATGGATTTGGCCCAAGCTGGAATATAAAGGAAGATACAAATTCAAGAGCTTGAGGAGATTAGATTGTCTTCATATGATAACTCAAGGCTCTATAAGGAAAAATCAAAAGCATCTCATGACAAAATGATCCAACAAAGGGAGTTTCATGTTGGAGAGAAAGTCCATCTCTACAGTTCACGACTGAAGCTGATGCTTGGTAAGTTGCATTCCCGATGGTTAGGTACTTATGTTGTGATTAATGTTTTTCCTTATGGTGCAGTGGAGATCACACAAGAGGACACAAGAAGAAGCTTTGCAGTCAATGGGGAACATTTGAAGAGATACATTGAGGGACTTCCTACTAATGCAATGGATCTTATCATGTTGCATGACCCCATCATCACTTGATCACATCAGGCTGTTCCTAACCCTTCTACTTTTATATTATTTTTCCTATTTAAAAATTCTGCATTTCATGTGCATATATCATCTCATGGGTTCACATTGAGGACAATGAAATATTTTAAGTGTGGGTGAGGGAACCTTTTAGTTTAGTAATTTCAATTGTTTTCCTGTAAAAAAAACAAAAAAAATTGTGTTTTTTTTTCAAATTTTGTGTGTTTATTTTTCAATTTTCTTTGTGTTTTGGAAATTTTTGAGCTGAAATGATTCTCATAACAATTTTGAAATTCATATCAATGAGTGAAAAAATTTATCCCATGAAACTGAGCTTAAATGAATGCTGAAATGACTTTGTTTCAAGTTCAAATATTTAGTAATTTCATGAAAAGTACCCTGAATTTTGAATCCCATGCCACATCTCACTATCTTTATATTTGAAATCACTTTCCTGTGAGGCTTCTAAACCATTATTTTCATATTCATTACATTCACCTCACGTCTTCAGAGAACCAAACCATGCTTGATTTAACCAGAATTTGATCTATTACTGTCAAAATGTGAGGGTTTGAGGTACTTATGTTTAAATGATTGAGGCATTTGTTTGGTATTAAAGCCCCTATTTCAAAGAATCCTTTTTTATAATGGCCTAACTTTAACATTTAATCATTGTAGCCCTTATAATCCTTGCACATACTGTTAGGTTAGCCACATTACAAGCAAATTTTCCCTATCCAACCAACTCTTGATGTGAAATTGCATAATCTAGTTGAGCTTAAGTGTGGGGGAGGCTATCTTGTGTTGTGCTACAACATTCTGTGATACATTGGGTGGAAAATTAAATTTTGAAGAGATGTGTTTTCTATTGAAGAAAGTCATTATATTGAAAGATGTGCCTTTTCTGGATCTTTCATGACAATTGAATCTGTGCCTTTTCTAGAGCTTCTAATTAAGGCAGAAAGCCGTGCCTGTCTGGAGCTTTCAAGAAAATCATGTTTGAGAAGATTGAAATTTTTGTTGCTGAATTGATGAATGGTGTAAACGTTTCATAACTTTTCATGATTATGGAGCTGAATTGATACTATGGGGATTGAGAAGAAGACCATATTTAAGTGAAAATTAGATTAATGCAATTTTGCTTCAAAAAGAGTCAAGCCCTCCTCATTCAGCCTCAGAATTTTTCACATCTAAATCCTACCAACCGAAAGCCACAGAACAACCCTAAAAATTCCTCATGATAAACATACTTCCTTTACTCACATCAGGTTGATATGTAGAAATTTATCAAGCCTATGGTGACCCTTGTATGAGTTTGGATGAGAAAGACATTGCTAAAAAAATTAATATTTGTGTGATAAGAGAAAATTCAAGCGAGGTAAGTTTTTTGTGCACGAGAGGATAAATGAAGTGGAAATATATTGAATGATATAAATGGAGAACTTGAAATAATAGTTTTTTATGAGGCGTGATATATTTTTTTTCTTGGTGTGTAATTGTTTGATGTCAAGGATATGTGTTTTAAAATTGGTTTTGATTTGATATTGATGTTTACTTGATATGAGGTTTTGCTCAGGAGTGAAAAAGGGTCAGTGTGGGGGAGTTGATAAAACACTATTCTATTTAATATTTTATTGATAATAAATGATTTAATTTCCTCACATTGTGTTATATATGTTCAATTTGATAGTATTTGGGATAAGATCATTCATTTGAATATTTGATGAAAATTCCAGTTTTACCCTTTCAAAATCACTGTAGTATTTCAATCATAAATATTTTTATTTGAATTCTTTGAACTTTATATTTTTTAACTATGTTCCTTAATTCATGGGATACAACTTTTATTCAGGACAGTTGATACAAATAATGCATTTGGATGGAGTAATTAGGCCATAAAGTCAAAGGTGGGCTGGACACGCCATAATGGAGAAGCTTCTGTATTTTGGAAATAACTCCTTCATCTAGGCTTGGATTGATCCCACAGTTTCATAGGAGATAGAGGACCCATATATGCATACATTATCCTTCTGGAAGGCCGGACAATTCATGCGTTGTGGAGGTCAAATGGGCGGTGCAAGTTGGAATTAAATATTTGGCCGATATTTCCCATTCACACTTGATTCTTCTTTAAACCTAGCCTCCTCTACACTCTATAAATTAGTGTTTTTCTCATTTTGAGGGGTTGGGGACGTGAATTGTGAAGTTTAGGGAAGAGGAGAAGTGGATCCACTCCAATTCTCCAACCATTTCAATAAGGGTATCTCTTGAAGCAATGATCCTTTCGACGAAGCCTTATTCTTCTCCATCGTGTTGTAATGCTTTTGTTTGTGTAATAAACTTCTTTGTTTTTCTTTTATTACTCATATTTTCTTCTATTTTGTTTATATTTCATCTTCTATTAATCTTCCTAATTGGGTTTTAATTCTTGATTAAAAGCGTTATTGGGTTATACCCATTAAAAACTTTTGCACATGCAAAACGCTTCTATGATGATTACGCCACCCATAGAAGAGTAGTCTTTTAGTAATCGATCTATATTATACCCTATTCATTTCATTATTTTGAGTCATTGAGATACTATAATTCAATTAATATGATCCATGAATTGTGTTTTTAAATTGTAATAAACTAATCAAGAAATTGAACAATTAACACAAAAACACGAGAGGTTGGGATTTTGTGTAAATTGTGAGAGCGTGATATTAATCGGTAATACAAGACCATATGAGATAAATTTATAGAGTTCAAATATAATCCCTAAAAAAAATTCATCCTCATTTCCAGAATGGATATGTGCCTTAATTTACCACTGACCATAATCTATCCTTATAACATCAATCAATGTAGGGTGCCGCGATTACATGTTCCGAAGATAACCTAGGGTTTTATTAACTTCATATTTGTGGTAAGGTTAATTCATGTAGGGTTTGGGGGTTAACAAGTTAAGGGGTCTTAATTAAGTGGATGTTAATTTAAATGATAATGATAAATAATTTATTGAAGAGGCAGAGTTAGATCGATTACATTTTTTTAAAATATTTTCTAAAAAAACATCTTTTTGTTGTGCCTTTTTGTTGATCCCTCTAGAAGATTGTTGATTTCATGTCTATGATTGATGTTTTAATAATCACAAATCATCACATACCATTAATGATTAATATGGTTTGATTTCTCATAAACATAATTACAATCTGTGAATGAATCTGTTATCATGTTTTTGTCTATGCTTATTGACTTACAATGTATTTTGGAAGTCTTCTGGATTCAACAGACATCGGAAGCACCGATCCAATATCAACAGACATCGGAAGCACCGATCCAATATCAACAAACATCGGAAGCACCGATCCAATATCAAAGGACAACGGTCGCACTGATCCGATATCAAAATGAGCCACCGATCGTCTGACTCACCGATCAGATGACAAACCGATGCTGATCAAAATGACTCACCGATCAGATGACAGACCGATGCTGATCAAACTGACTCACCAATCAGATGACAGACCGATGCTGATCAAACTGACTCACCGATCAGATGACAGACCGATGCTGATCAAACTGACTCACCGATCAGATGACAGACCGATGCTGATCAAACTGACTCACCGATCAGATGACAGACCGATGCTGATCAAACTGACTCATCGATCAGATGACAAACCGATGCTGATCAAATGACTCACCGATGCAAATGACTCACCGATGCTGATCTATCTGAGTCACCGATCATTACTCACTAATGCTGATGACCTACCGATCACTTGATTCTTCAATAGTCATAAACAACTGTTTGAATTTCTTTATCTTTATCTTTATTTTATCTAACCAACGGTCATATTAGGTATATTTTAATGCTCTGTCAATTAATTAATAAAGGTTGTCGGATGTCAGGAAACCGTACCTCGTACCTACAGAAAGGAAACTTTTTCTGTCTTCCGAAGCACGTGACATAAATACAAGAAGACTCTGTTGAAGAAGACAGTGGATAGAAGAACACAAGAAGAATATAGAGGAAAGAAAGAACAGGAAGAACAAAGAAAGACAAGACCTCATACACAACCAAGCTTAATCAAGAAGAGTTCTGTGCATACAAAAGAACATTGAAGAACTTCATCAACTACATCTCACTGCCTTTGAAACTGAATCATACGACACTCTTCTTCTCAAACAAAAACGAGAAAAGGACTCAGAATAAATTCTGACCAAATACAAAAGAGTCCAGACCTATACTGAAATCACCAGAGCCATTTCTAAACTCTACATCTCTGCTCTGTGATACAGTTGTTTTACATCTTGAGCAGTGTGTGTTATCAGCTGTATTAAACACACACACTGACTCCTGTACTTTCACTGGAGGATCTATAAATCCTCAGCAAACCTTTTTACACTTCATTTCCCACTGTGGATAGTGGTAGAGGTCGTGTGAGACCTGGAAAGATCTAAGCTATTGTTTGTTTTCCAACGCAAAACTGTGGTAGAGGTCTTGTGACCTGGACAGTGTGTTCACTGTTGTTAACCCCGATCCAGGGTGTGGATCATTTTTATATAAACTTTTGAGAGGACTAAGTCTCGGCTTGAGACTGAACCTCTTGGTTAATTCTCTGTGTTTGTAGCTACATACTATATCCATAATACATATTTATTTCATATTCTGCTGCTATTACTTTGAAATATAATTTATTTTCAAAGCTACTTTGATAGTTAAACTCACAAGTGTTTATATTTATTATAAACCAGTAAGTTAGTTTCAAAAGTTAATTTAATCATAAGATTAAGTTAACTGAGAACTAATCAATCTTTGAGAAACTAATTGAACCTTTATAATCTGTATAAATTCACTATAGTTTAATATGTTTTTGAAATAGGGGGATTTTAATAAACATAGTTTTTTTAACAGAAAATTTTAATTGGAACTCAATTCACCCCCTCTTGAGTATCCACTCCGACCAACATTTGGTATCAGAGGTTGGAAAATATTTTCTAAAGTACCCTAGTTTTCAACTGTGATTTTAGTTTTATTTTAAAGTTCTTAAAATTTCTGTTATTTCTAAATTTTTATCTCTTCAAAATTCTTTTTGTGATATCATGGATAATAGACTTGAGGGTGCTGCTACTAATAGATCTACTCGGGATGAACCTACAAAGACTTCTTACAATAATAATTGTAAAGCTATGAATGCCTTGTAATGTGCTCTAGGAGATGAGGAATTTAATAGAATTTCTGCATGTAAAACTGCATATGAAATTTGGGATACCTTAGCTATTTCTCATGAAGGAACAACTAATGTTAAGGAGATGAGATTGAATACATATACTATTAAGTATGATAATTTTAAGATGAAGCCTGATGAACCCATTTCTGATATGTATCTCAGGTTCAATGAAATTGTCAACACAATGACTTATCTGGGAAAGGATGTTCCAGCAAAGGAACAAATCATGAGAATTTTGAGATTTCTACCTGAAAGATGGAGAGGAACCTCTGTCTCCATTAAAGAATCATGTGACATTGGAGAACTTCCAGTCAAGGAACTAATTGGTAAGTTGATGATGTATGAAGAAGAACTCAAGGTAAACAAAGAAGAAGATGATGAACCTAAAAGGAAGTCTATTGCCTTCAAGACTACAACCTCAAAGAATAAGGATAAGGAAAAGCCTCAAGCTATCAATGAAAGTTCAAGCAGTGAGGAAAGTGAGAATGATTCTGACAGTGATGCTGAGATGGCACACATTGCTAGAAGATTTAAGAAATTCTATAGGAAGAAGAAGTTTTTCAGAAAGTAAAACTACAAAGGCAAGTATGATAACAAAGGACACTGGAAAAAGGATTGGAAGAAGTCTGATAAATCAGATGAAGTTGTCTGTTATGAATGCAAAAGAAAAGGACACATAAAAGCAGACTGTCCAAAGCTGAAATACAGAAAGAAGTATGAATACAAGGATAACAAGTACAAGAAATCCATGAAGGCTACTTGGAGTGCTTCAGAAGACAGCACAAGTGAAGCTGAATCTTCAGACTCTGAAAGGAATCGAGCCAATATGTGTTTCATGACAAACACTTCTGAGGTAACATCAGAAACTCCTTCTTTAAATTCATATTATTCTGGAGATGATTCTGAATGTGATAAGATGTCTAAATATGAACTGTTTTAATATTGTGATATGCTTGAAGAAACCTGTAATGAGCTTAAAGATAAATATAAAGGTTTAAAGAAACAGTATGCCTTAAGTGTTAAGCATAAATCTGATCTGGATATAGAAGTAGAAAAGAATGCTCAGTTGCTTAAAGAGATTACTGAACTAAAATTGTCTAATGAGCAACTCAGAAAAGACTTAGAGAAGTTCAAAAATGGCAAGAATACTCTAACACAAATGCTAGGAAAGAAAGTTTCACCTAGATATACTACTGGTATAGGATACCAACCTGGACAAATAAAAGTTTCCAAAACTAGATTCATTCCTAAATCTGGACAGAAGATAGTTAATTCTGGAACTTTATATGCCTCAACCAGTTATATTCATAGTTATGGATCTAATAAGGTTTATCTTTCAAATAATGTTAATTCTACAAATTATATGAGACCCATTAGACAAATATGGATACCTAAAGTATCATTGGCTAACATGTCTGGACCCAAGAAGATCTGGGTACCAAAATCATCTTCCATCTAAATCTGTTTTGTAGGAGACCTGCTTGAAGAGCTGTCACAAGAAGGTATGGTACCTATAAATTGGATGTCCAAGACATATGTCAGGAGCCTTTTCATGTTTCAAGAGCTTAGTAAAAGTTGATGGAGGCTTTGTCACTTTTGGTGATAATTCAAAAGGAAAAATCATCGGCTTAGGCCAGATTGGTAACACTGATTCAATCTTGGTTTCTGAAGTTTTATTTTTCGATGGACTTAAATATAACTTGTTAAGCATTTCTCAGTTGTGTGATGATGGTTTTTATGTGAAATTTAAAAATGATTCTTGCAATGTTTTTAACTCAAAAAATGTTTTAGTATTTTCTGCTTTAAGAAATGAAAATGTTCATGCTGTTGATTTAGATTCTTTAGCTAAGCAGAATATTCCTTGTTTAAATTCTTTTCATAAAGAGTCTTGTCTTTGGAATAGAAGATTAGGACACTGCAATGTACACTCACTTAGAAAACTTTCTAGGAAGAACTTAGTTAGAGACCTACCCAAACATGAATTTCCAGCAGACAAAGTTTGTAATCCCTATCAAAAAGGAAAGCAACATAAAGTTTCTTTTAAATCAAAGAATGAAGTGTCAACTTCTCAACCTCTCGAGTTGGTTCACATGGATTTATTTGGACCTTCTAGAGTTTCTAGTTTGAATGGGAAGAACTATGTATATGTTCTTGTAGATGACTTTTCTAGATATACTTGGGTATATTTTCTAGCTCACAAAAGTGAAGCTTGTTCTTACTTTGTTAAATACTCCAAGTCTGTAGAAAATCTTAGTGGACTCAATATTAAGACCCTGAGAAGTGATCATGGTCGTGAGTTTGAAAATCATGAGTTTGATTCATACTGCTCACACAATGGCTATAGTCACAATTTCTCTACCCCTAGGACACCCCAAAAAAATGGTGTAGTAGAGAGAAGGAATAGAACCCTGCAAGAAATAGCTAGAACTATGCTCAATGAATATGAACTGCCTATTTACTTTTGGGCTGAAGCTGTAAATACAGCTTGTTATGTCATTAATAGAGTCTTGATCAGACCAGTTCTTAAGAGGACCCCTTATGAGTTGTGGAACCATAGGAAACCTAAGGTTAACTACTTCAAAGTTTTTGGCTACAAAGTCTTCATTATCAATACTAAAGACAATCTTGACAAATTTGCATCCAAGAGTGATGATGGAATTTTCCTAGATTACTCTATCTCTAGTAAAGCCTATAGAGTTTTCAATAAAAGAACCAAATGTGTGGGAGAATCTGTTCACATCAAATTTGATGAAACTGATCCACATGAACCTAAAATCTCTCTTGAATATGATCTCTCTGGTTTGAATCTCAATGATAAAGAAAATGTACCTATAGTTAAAACATCCAGCTCTGGAAATTCTCCAGAACCTGCTTCTGTTGAACCTCAATCTGTAGATGAATCTGAAATCTCTAGTCCTATCTTTTCAAGACCATCTAGGACTCTAAAGAACCATCCTTTAGATGCTGTTGTAGGAAATCTAGATAGAGGAACACATACTAGAGCATCTCTAAGAAATCAGGTTGAACATCAAGCTTTTCTTTCATAGTTAGAACCTAAAAATATCAATGATGCTATCAGTGATGAATTTTGGGTAATGGCTATGCAAGAAGAACTAAATCAATTTGAAAGAAACAAAGTCTGGAAATTAGTAGAAAGATCTAAGGACATTTTGACCATAGGCACAAAATGGGTGTTTAGAAACAAAGTTGATGAATATGGAAACATCATTAGAAATAAAGCTAGGCTAGTTGCACAGGGTTACAATCAAGAAGAAGGAATTTACTATGAGGAAACCTTTGCACCTGTAGCTATATTAGAGGCTATTAGGATCTTACTTTCCTATGAATCACATCTGAATTTCAAGCTATATCAAATGGATGTCAAAAGTGCTTTTCTAAATGGTTTTATTGTTGAAGATGTTTTTGTAGAACAACCTCCTGGTTTTTTAAATCCTCATTTTCCAAATCATGTTTTTAAACTTTCTAAAGCTTTATATGGTTTAAAACAAGCTCCAAGAGCTTGGTATGAAAGGCTTTCAACATTTCTTATCTCAAAAGGATTTACAAAAGGAGTTGCTGATCCCACTCTTTTTATAAAAAGGATTTCAAAAGATGTATTAATAGTACAAATCTATGTTGATATTATTTTTGGATCTTCTAAAAATTCCTTATGTACTGATTTTTCAAAGATTTTGCAAAATGAATTTGAAATGAGCTTAATGGGAGAGCTTAAGTGTTTTCTTGGTTTTCAAATTTTTCAAACTAAAGATGGAATTATTTTAAATCAAACTATATATACAAAGGATCTTTTAAAACGTTTTGGATTGGATAGTATTAAGGAAAGTGATACACCTATGAGTACTACCTGTAAATTGGATACAGATGAAGCTGGGAAACCAGTGGATCAAACCAATTACATAGGTATGATTGGGAGCTTACTTTATCTTACTGCTAGTCGACCAGACATTATGTTCAGTGTATGTATGTGTGCTAGATTTCAAGATAATCCTAAAGAATCACACTTGCTGGCTGTTAAAAGGATTTTTAAGTATCTTAAGTATACTGTAAATTTAGGTTTGTTTTATCCAAAAGGACAATCATTTAACCTAACTAGCTATTCAGATGCTGACTTTGCTGGATGTAAGTTACATAGGAAGAGCACATCTGGAACATGTCATTTGCTTGGAAAATTCCTAGTATCATGGTGTAGTAAGAAACAGAACTCAGTTGCATTGTCTACTGCTGAGGTAGAATACATAGCTGCTTGTAGTTGCTGTGCACAAATTCTGTGGATGAAACACACTTTATTGGATTATGGATTTGATCTTAAACATGTTTCAATTAACTGTGACAATACTAGTGCAATCAATATATCTAAGAACCCTGTGTCTCACTCTAGAACTAAGCACATTGATGTCAGACATCACTTTCTAAGAGATCATTATCAAAAAGGTGATATTTCTTTAAAATTTATTAGTTCTGAACATCAATTAGCTGATATCTTCACAAAGCCTTTATGCTCTGAAAGAATAAAATTTATTAAACAAGAGTTGTGTATGATCGATCTGTGAAACTGATCTGTGAAACTGATCTGTGAAACCGATCTGTGAAACGGATCTGTGAAACTGATCTGTGAAACTGATCTGTGAAACGGATCTGTGAAACCGATCTGTGAAACCGATCTGTGAAACCGATCTGTGAAACCGATCTGTGAAACTGATCTGTGAAACTGATCTGTGAAACTGATCTGTGAAACTGATCTGTGAAACTGATCTGTGAACCCGATCTGTGAAACCGATCTGTGAAACTGATCTGTGCAACCGATCTGTCATACTGATCTTTTTTTTATTATATTGTAATTAATTAGTAAATTTCTTTTATACTTTTTATGGGAACCCTAAATGATAAAATAAATGATACGCGGCTATTTATCTTCCCTAAACCTTTGACCTTTCATTTCCCGCCGAACCTTTCAACCTATCTTCCCCTCTACTTCGAACCTTCGAACTCCTGCCTTCCCAAAATCCTCGAATGGCTAAGCAAAAGAGACCGCGCAAAGGACCGGATAGCCCTGTAACTTCAAAGCGTGCTCGAGGTGAGTCGAGTAGTACCTCTCAATAATCAGTAAATCCTAACCTGGAAACTCGGATTGTTGCTGTAGAAAGAGAAGTCAGCTCTGCGTGGCTTTTGTCAAGTAAGTCACTGTTGCTGCAAGTTCTTGAATCGCAAGGATGGATAGACTGGTTTTCTGACAACTCTCGAATAGACTACCCGAAGCTGGTACATGAGTTCTATATGAATCTGGAAATCACTTTAGATGGTGTGGAGGCTGCCAGGATGTCGTCTGTGGTAAAAGGAAAGAAAATATCCTTCTCATCTAAGTAGTGGGCTGAGTGCTTGAATGTACCTCATGAAGGTCGGTATGAGGATTATGTTGGGAATATTCCTCCAATATATGATTACTTCTCTTACGAATTAGCTCTAGAGCTTCTAACTGGAAACAGAGAGTCACGGAGAATCACAGCTTCAGAATTAGATGGTGAATGTAGACTTCTTTTCAAGTTTATTCAGCACCAACTTTGCCCTAAGAGAGGAGATTTTGCTGCTGTAAAGTACCAGGATGTTTTCCTGTTGTTTCTTCTGAAAACACATGAGAAGATCAATTTGTGTAGATATGTGATGGTGCACATAGCTGGAATGGTAAAACTGTCCAAGAAAGCCACTGCCTTGTTTTATTCAAAGATGATATCTACCATGCTCAAGAATCTAGAATGTATTGATGAAGATGATGAAGTTGATGAAACACATCATACCTTCTGTATCAACAAAGAGATCTGCAAGAGGATGAAAATCAATTGGAATCCATGGAAGAAGTTCTGGGTTGCAGATGAAGATAAATTGTATGAAGCCTACAATCCCATAGATCATGGCAAGAGGCCAAAGGATTTGAGAGACCTTGTCTTGAAACCAGATGAGGAACCAGTTTATTCTGATGATGATGAGAAAGAAGAAGGAAATGATGAGGCCACGAAAGCCCAAGAGCAAGAAGAAGCTGCGACTGAGGAAGGAAGTATGTCATCTCCTGATGATTGGAGTGATCCTGACACTGCTAGTCCCAAGAGAAGAATAGAATTTGGACCTTCTAGTCCACCCTTAGCCCTACCAGAATCAGAACCCATTCTTAGTGATGAAGAAGATTCTGATACTGAAGAATATCACGGTGAAGATTCTGAGAAGAGTGATAATGGACGTGATGATGATGCTGAGGCTGCTGTTGATGGTGATAACAGACCAGTGGATGGTCTTTCTGAAGATCAAATAGAATCACCTCAGTCAGAATAAGAAATACATTTCAGTGGCAAGGTTGATTCACCAAAAATCAGTGGAACAACAAGCTATGAGAAACCAAAATACACCCTGTGTGCTGCTGTTTGGGATGACTACCTTGGTTATGCTGTGTTGGGCTTAGAATATTCTGAAGAAGAAGAAGCAATGCCAGAATCTGCTGTAGCTGTGAAGAGGAACCTCCCAAGAGAAGCAAGGCCTGTTCCTGCTGTTGATCCTACAAATGTTAATTTACCTGGTTCTGGAATCTCTCAAGATGATATTAATAAGTTTAAGATTGAATTGCTAACCGCTGTGAGAACCACAGTTAGAGAAGAAATTTCTAATGCTCTTACTCAAGTGTCTCTACAAGTTTCTGAAAATTCATTGGAATCCTTCTCACAAAGAGTATCTAATGCTGTGAAGCCAGACCTGGCCAATACTGGTGAACTTATTGGCAGGCACATAGCCTTTTTGAATCAGACTATGAAGGATCTTCACACCGGCTTGGTATCTCTATCCAGTGAATTCTGATCAACCATCTCTGGTATGATGGAAGTTTTGAGAAATTTGATTGAACATCTCAATAAGTCTGACCCGAGGAAGTTGAAAGATGAGTTAACTCACATAGTTGGCCAAGCCAGTACATGCAAGGTAACCAAGATCACTACCCGTAAGCTAGAAGCTCTAAGAGAAGTTGTGCATGATGAGTTAGCTGTTGTTAGAAAAATTCTTGATTTGGAGTCTTTGAGGAAGATGAAAGAGCTCTGTGATAACAGTCATAGGATGGCATTGGTGTATTCAGCAGATGCTAAGAAATCTCTGCAAGAGATCAAAGAGAAAGTTGATAATTACTTTTCCAAGATTTATACAAAGCATGAAATGGATGCAAACTTCAAGGTGTTGGTAGAGAATCTGAAATTACCTCCAGTCACTCAGGACTTCAAAACTCAAGTTCATCAGTTGCAAGATTTTACCCCTTCCTTGGCCCAGTTCATGGAGAATAAAGATGATTTTGAAAAAGCTATGAAGTATGGGGCAGAAGTCATTCAGGACTTCATTCATCTTTTGAAGCCCTATTTGAATGCACCGGCCACTGCAATAGTAGTTCCTACTTCTGAACCTCTCAGTGACTCTGATGTAGCTCCAAATCAGCTATCTGTTGCTCAAGCTCTTTCTCAGTTAAGACCAGTCCCTCAACAAGCTTCTCAACCAGCTCCTGTTTCTCAACAACAACTCTCTGTGGCACCTGCTCCTACACCTGCCCGAGTTGTCCTACCACCACTTCAGATTTGCCAAGTCCAGCCTGCCTCCAAGCCTTCAAACTTACCCACTATTGATCCCAAAGACAAAGGCAAAGCCCCTTTTTATCCCAACAAATAGTTGTGTATTGTTTTTGATAGGGTGAACAATGTGATGCTTGTAATATTCTGTGCTTTATCAATTTTTTTCCTCTCTACTCTATGCTGACTACTTTTACTTTCACTTTCACTTATATGTTTTCCCTCCTTTTTGATTATCCCAAAGGGGGAGAAGAAAACGAATGATATATGGGAGAAGAGAGATATATGGGGGAGAAAAGATGTATATCTCTAAAGTGAGGAGAAATATCTATATATATATATGAGAGATGTATCTATCTCAGGGGGAGAAATCTGTATAATATATATGATAAATCTTCATAATATATATGGGAAATTTAAATTAAGGGGGAGATTTATATATATCTTTATATTTATTTTCTTTATGGTTTAATTCTCATAATGTTTTTATTTATGATATATCATATTATTTATATTTTATGATAAAGAATTGTGATTATCAAAAAGGGGGAGATTGTTGAGCCCTCTGGAAGATTGTTGATTTCATGTCTATGATTGATGTTTTAATAATCACAAATCATCACATACCATTAATTATTAATCTGGTTTGATTTCTCATAAACTTAATTAAAATCTGTGAATGAATCTGTTATCATGTTTTTGTCTATGCTTATAGACTTACAAAGTATTTTGGAAGTCTTCTGGATTCAACAGACATCGGAAGCACCGATCCAATATCAACAGACATCGGAAGCACCGATCCAATATCAACAAACATCGGAAGCACCGATCCAATATCAAAGGAAAATGGTCGCACTGATCCGATATCAAAATGAGCCACCGATCATCTGAATCACCGATCAGATGACAGACCGATGCTGATCAAACTGACTCACCGATCAGATGACAGACCGATGCTGATCAAACTGACTCACCGATCAGATGACAGACCGATGCTGATCAAACTGACTCACCGATCAGATGACAGACCGATGCTGATCAAACTGACTCACCGATCAGATGACAGACCGATGATGATCAAACTGACTCACCGATCAGATGAAAAACCGATGCAGATCAAATGACTCACCGAGGCAAATGACTCACCGATGCTGATCTATCTGAGCCACCGATCATTACTCACTAATGCTGATGACCTACCGATCACTTGATTCTTCAATAGTCATAAACAACTGTATGAATTTCTTTATCTTTATCTTTATTTTATCTAACCAACAGTCATATTAGGTATATTTTAATGCTCTATCAATTAATTAATAAAGGCTGTCAGATGTCAGGAAGCCGTACCTCGTACCTTCGGAAAGGAAACTTTTTCTGTCTTCCGAAGCATGTGACATAAATACAAGAAGACTCTGCTGAAGAAGACAGTGGACAAAAGAACACAAGAAGAATATAGAGGTAAGAAAGAAGAGGAAGAACAAAGCAAGACAGAACCTCATACACAATCAAGCCTACTCAAGAAGAGATCTGTGCATACAAAAGAACATTGAAGAACTTCATCGACTACATCTCACTGCCTTTGAACCTGAAGCATAAGACACTCTTCTTCTCAAACAAAAATGAGAAAAGGACTCAGAATAAATTCTGACCAAATACAAAAGAGTCCAGAGCTACACTGAAATCACCAGAGCCATTTCTAAACTCTACATCTCTGCTCTGTGATACATTTGTTTTACATCTTGAGTAGTGTGTGTTATCTTTTGTATTAAACACACACACTGACTCCTGTACTTTCACTGGAGGATCTGTAAATCCTCAGCAAACCTTTCTACACTTCATTTCCCACTATGGATAGTGGTAGAGGTCATGTGAGACCTGGAAAGCTCTAAGCTGTTGTTTGTTTTCCCACACAGAACTGTGGTAGAGGTCTTGTGACCTGGACAGTGTGTTCACTGTTGTTAACCCCGATCCAGGGTGTGGATCATTTTTATATAAACTTTTGAGAGGACTAAGTCTCGGCTTGAGACTGAACCTCTTGGTTAATTATCTGTGTTTGTAGCTACATACTATATCCATACTACATATTTATTTCATATTCCCCTGCTATTACTTTGAAATATAATTTATTTTCAAAGCTACTTTGATAGTTAAACTCACAAGTGTTTATATTTATTATAAACCAGTAAGTTAGTTTCAAAAGTTAATTTAATCATAAGATTAAGTTAACTGAGAACTAATCAATCTTTGAGAAACTAATTGAACCTTTATAATCTGTATAAATTCACTACAGTTTAATCTGTTTTTGAAATAGGGGGATTTTAATAAACATTGTTCTTTTTAACAGAAAATTTTAATTGGAACTCAATTAACCCCCCTCTTGAGTATCCACTTAGACCAACACTTTTTAATAAAACATCGTTTCAAAATTAAAAACAAAAAAATGCAATCTTCTTCCAGAAAACATCTTCACATTTTATAAACTTCAAACAAACCCCATCCTTTCAAGTAGTGTTTTTATTCTCTTTTATTTTATTTTTTTAATACCTCTAGAAAGTTGTTTTAATTCACTTCCTCCTTTGAGAGACGACCTTGGTCAGCAACTCTGTAGCACCCTAAGTACCCCGAAATCACATTAATCATTTGAGGGCGCCCACGATAACGCTCTTTCAATAATACTAAAACATTTATCCCAGAACATTTCTTACCCTATGTTGATGAACAGGTTTTAAAAAACCCAAATCAGTTGTTTCTAAAGAATCATCCCAGTGATAGTATCATAGGTGATGTGAATCAACCTGTAAGGACTAGAAGTTCCTTATGAAATGAAGTAGAGCATCTAGCATTTCTTTCCCAATTAGAACCAAAAAGCACTGATGAAGCTTTAGGTGATGATGATTGGATTAAATCCATGTAAGATGAATGAAATTAATTTGAAAGGAATAAAGTCTGGACCTTGGTTGAAAGACCTAAGGAAACTTATGTTATTGGATTAAAATGCGTCTTCAGAAATAAGTGTGATTAAAATGGAATCATTATTACAAATAAAGCTAGATTAGTTGCTAAAGTCCATAATCAATAATATGGAATATACTATGAAGAAACCTATTCTCCAGTAGCTAGACTTGAATCTATTTGTATTTTACTTTCCTTTGCAGCATTATTGAATTTAAAACTTTTTCAAATGGAAGAGAAATGTGATTTCCTTGTTGTTTATGTTCAAGAGGAAGTTTTTGTTGAACAACCTCCTGGATTTGAAGATACAGAACATCATGATCATGTTTTTAGACCTAACAAAGCATTGTATGGCCTTAAACAAGCCCCTCGAGCCTAGTATGATAGACTTACATGATTTTTTCTTCAAAACAACTATGTTAAGGGAAATGTAGATCCAACCCTTTTTATAAAGAAAGAGAAGAAAAATGTTTTGATTGTTCAAATTTATGTTGATGACATTATATCTGGTTCAACTCAGCTATTTTAACTGATTCCTTTGCAGATCTAATGAAATCTGAGTTTGAAATGAGTATGATGGGTGAGTTAACATTTTTCCTTGGTTTTCAAATTTCTCAAAAACCAGAAGGAATCTATATATCCCAACATAATTATATTAAATATATTCTTAAAAAGTATAGATATAAGAATAATAAAAGTATAAGTACTCCCATTGGTACCTCAAATACACTTGATCTTGATGAAGTTGGGAAACCATTAGATCAAACGACATTTAGAGGTATGATAGGAAGTCTACTTTACTTGACAGCTAGTCATCCATAATTAATGTTTTCAGTATGATTATGTGCAAGATATCAATCTAATCCTAAGGAATCTCATTTAAAGGTAGTGAATTGAATTTTTCGCTACTTAAAGAAAACAATGGTTTTAGGACTATTTTATACATCTGGAAATGATTTTATTCTAAAAGGTTTTTTGGATGCTTAATTTGGTGGATGTAGAATGGATATAAAGAGAACATATGAAACTTGACATTTCATAAGAGATTCAATAGTTTCTTGGTCTTGCAAGAAGCAACACTCAGTTACACTTTCAACTACTGAAGCTGAATTTGTAGCAGTCGGAAGTTGTTGGGATCAAGTGTTGTGGATGCAACACAAAATCACAGACTATGGCTTGAGTTTTACCAAAACTCAAATTTTGTGTGATAACAGAAGTGCCATTTCCCTTAGTAAAAACCCTGCACATCACTCCCATGCAAAGCACATAGATATTAGGAATCACTTTCATAGGGATCACACACAAAAAGGATATACCATTCTTCAATTCATCGGAACACAAGATCAACTTGCAGATATTTTAGCAAAATCATTACCTTTCGATAGGTTTGAATACGTTAAACAGAAGTTATGAATGATAATCGGGAGGTAATCTTCCTCTATTAACTTATTGTTCAACCAATCTCCTTACAGTAATAAACTCCTTTTCATAGGGCGAGTACATTTGTTATTGAAGGTTTTTCAAATTTCCCGTAACGAATTTTTTTTCATAGTTATTTTTCCAAAATTTTTCGTAATAAAAATTTTCATAGTTAGTTTTTCAAATTTTTCATAATATTTTTTTCTCACTGAAGTTTTTGTAATTAAAATCTTTGGAACTGATGTTTTCGTAATTAAAATCTTCAGAACTGATGTTTTTGTAATGAAAATATTTGGAACTAATGCTTTCATAATGAAAATATTCAAAAATGCAATTTTTTGTAATGGAATTTTCAGATTTGAAATATTCGTAATGGAAATTTTTAGATTTGAAATTTTCGTAATGGAAATTCTCAGATTTAAAGATTTTTGTAGTGATGTTTTTTTTTCGCATTCATTTTTTTGGAATCCAATGTTCTTCAAGAAGAACATTCCTCAATATGAATAATCTTCCTAGAAATCTGAAAGGTATGATTGTTTATCAATTTTTTCATAATTACCTTTTACTTGCTCTTAGTTTCTTTTGCTTTTAAAATTTCTCGGATTCTAGTTTTCTTAAATCCAAATGTTTTCTTTTTAAAACCTCAAAAGATCGAATTCAATCAAATTGTTCCTTGTGGCTTTCATTTCAACCGTCAGATCAGATATGAAGATTTCTCATCCATTAGATTCAAATGAGAAGTTCAACCATCACTTCCATCGCCTATATTAAGGACCTCCAAAGAGTTTTACCACATCTTTTATCAAGCCTTTTCATCTCGAAGCTCTACCCTTCTACAAAATCCCATTCCAAACTTTTTAGAAGTGCTCCAGTCTGAATGTCTGCAGAAGCTCCTTCTCAAGATATGTCTACAGTTATGTCGATTCCGGAGTGGAAAATTTATAGGGAGAGTTTGGTACACCCAAAATTCTTCAATAAGTATGAATCCATTATTTCCATGAACATAAAGCTCAATGGGTGGGAATGTGTAGCTATTTCTAAGGCAACATCTCAAGATGTAGTCTATCCGGATATTCTCATCGAATTATTTGAATCAGTTTGCTTCTTTAAGGAAGAGGTTAGAGAAGTCATGGAAAGAAATATAAACTCTCTTACACCAAGGATGCAAGCTTGGTAGGGATCTCATATGAAGGTGAAGCTAAATTCTATTCACACAAGCTGCCAGAGGTTCAAGGAAGTTTTTTTAAGGCAAAGGCTATGGAATTCCTTGGGCACAAAGATGTCAAGACAACCAAAATTTCCCATATATCTACCAACAATCAAATTCTACAATTATGTGTGCAAGGTCTCATCGTACCGAGGAAGGGTGATAAGGAAACCCTTAAGAAAAGTGACAATTATATCCTAGAATTTTTAGTAAATCTAAGCAAGTTAAATCTCATGATACATATCCTCATTACGATTGAGAATATCAAAAATGGGAAATTAAGAGCTTATATTATTATGTACACTGACTTCTTTCTAAGTTGATAGTTTGGTGCCTCGAATCTTTCAAGGTCCTCTACAGTTCCAAGCTGAGGAATTGCAAGGTGATGCTGATCAGTGATGATACCCTAAAAAGGATGAAGGTTGGTTTCTCCAAGGAGTTAGGAGAATTTTATGATCTACCTGAGGAAGAGGCATAAGCTATTCCAGAAAATATTGAAAAAGTTGAACCATCTAAGAAGACCAGGAAGAAAAGAAAGTTGAAGGATGTGGAAGAATAAGATAAAACCCCTAAGTCTAAGGGATTCCAATCCTCACCTCCTAAACCAATGAAGTAAAAAGCCTACCTAGATGAGGTGGTAGCAAAATGGAGGGAGGATAAGAATAATAGAAAATTAGGGGATCCACAGTTTGGTTTGGATCCTGCTGAGGCTATGGAATTGAAAGAATCAGCTACTGAGGAGCTAAAAAAGCAAGCTAAAGAGAAGAAGCTGAAGAAAAAGATGTCTAAGGCAGAGATTGTCCAATCTCTTTTGAAGGCCACAGAAGTTGCATCAGAAAATATTCTTGTACTTTAAACCTTCCTTGTAGAACAATTACCTGAAACTACGGGAAATAAATTCATGACTCCAGAAAAAGTCAAAGAGAAAGAAGTTGAGAAGTAAGCTGTGGAAGAAGTCCAGGAAGCTCAAAGATCTGAAATGACAGCCGACTTGTTAAAGAAAGTAGAATAATTTCAGGATAAGGAAAGTGCTTCTGAGAAATTTTTTACTCCGGACTTCTCAAGCCGGATCTTCAAAACTTGCTACTCCTAGAGAAGATGAGAAGGCTGAAGAGGAAGTCAACAAGATATATGGGGAAGAGAGTCACAATCATGACTTTATTCTTCCCAAATATATTGAAGATGGAGCTCATAAGGAAAAAGTTAATGAAGATAAAATTGTACAATTATCCAAAAGTGAGCAGGAATCTATTGATGAGGAAACCATTCCGAAAATCAGTAAGGGTAAACAAGTGGTTGTTGACACCCCAAAAAAAGATATTCTCAGAAAGAAAGAAGCTGGAGGAACCTCAAAGAGGAATTTGGAAGAGTTATAGGAAGAACCATCTCCTAGTAAATTATCTGATTCGGAGTCATCTGCTTTAGGGAATGATTTTGTGGTTCAGTCCTTGAAAAAGCTGGTGGATACCATTCTGATCTTTCCAACAATTGACTCTAGATGCCAAATGCATTAGCACAGTATGAATCAGAAGTTAGACTTTGTATCCTTGGTGATAGATAGATGTGTTTATATTGAGGCAGAACACAAAAAGTTCATGATCAATTTTGAATCCCATCTAAGTTCTTGAAAGAAAATGACCAAATGGTATAAGAAGATTTTTGAAGATATGGAAGAGCTTGATCAATTCCAAGAAGATGTCAAAGAAGCCTTTGGTACTGAGGATGCCAAAATAAAAAATCTTTCAGATAGATTTCAGGAAAAGCTAAATCTCGAACAAAATTCTCGGATTCAAGAGTTGAAAGATCTGAATGGAAAGCTGAGTTACTTTGTCCAAAGATGGAAAACTGAAAAAGATATTCAGTTTGAAATTGAAGAAAATCTTGTGAAGTAAGGTGATTTGCTGAAGGCTTAGAAAGAGGACATGAAGGCTTAGGAAGACAGGATCAAGGACTTAGAAAATGAAGCTGAGAAAGATCATAAAGACCTGAAGAATATGAAGACCAATGTAAAGATGCTAATTCCCAAGGAAAAAGAAACAAAATAGACCACTCCGATCTTTTGTTGTATTTTTTTCCTTGTACTAATTATTTCAATCGTAATGGAATTATTGTTGTGTGTTTGGTTGTATATACTAATATTTTAGGTACTTTATTATTATTCAATTCCCTCAAACTCTTTTTGAAAATCACAATGGGGGAGAATAAAAAAAAATTCTAAAGAGGAGAATGAAAAAGATATATCACCAAGTAAGGGGGAGTTTATTTAAGGGGGAGTTCTCATTAAGAAGATTTCCACATCCAAATGAAATTTCTCATTCTGGAAATCTAGAATACAATCCTTAGAGTTCCAAAGCCTAAGGGGGAGTTAGTCATATTCATCATTGTCCATAAACAAAGGGAGATAAGCTTTAATTTCAAATTCTAGAAATTTATTCCAAGTCCTTATATTCTTTTTTGTAAGGATGTTTGTTCTTTCAAAGAAGGGGGAGATTGTTGAGTCAATATGTTTTTCATTATGAATTTTCCATTCCTTCATGTAAGGGGTAGATTGTTGAGCCATTAAGGTTTCCTTATGAACGTGATCATTCCTCTTGTTTTGAAAATCACACACATTATCTTAAGGAAATTTTTTTTTTACCCCATATTTTACCCCTATAAGGAAAAATTCCCTCCCCTAAGGAAATTTATCCTTACCATGTTTTCATTTCTCAAATCATAATTTTTCGAATTGAAAAAATTGTATTGAAACCAAAAACCTCAGAATCATATAATACTTAGATATGAGGCATTCAATTTGAGACTCTAAATTCTGGTTACGAACTCACATAAAGTTCAAATCCGAATTCTAGATATGAACTTTATGAAGTTCAACTCCAAATTATGGATATGAACATTCATTAAGTTCGACTCATAATTTTGGATACGAACATTCTTGAATATCAACTCCGAATTATGGATACAAAAATTCATGAAGTCTGACTCCGAATTCTGATTACGAACATATGAAAAGTTTGACTATAAATTCAATTACAAATTCCGGATATAAACTCTTCTAAGTTCTGACTCTGAATTATCATTACGAATTATGATTACAAACTTGTTTAAGTTCTGACTCCAAGTTCTCTAAATACAGACTCTGAACTCTTATGAGTTTTGACTCCGAACTTTCATGAACTCTGACTCCGAACTTTGTAAGTTCAGGTTCCAAATTATGGTGAATCCAGACTCCGAATTTGCTTGAAATTCGGACTCTGGAATTCTATAGAATTTAGGTTCCGAATTCCTAAAAAACAGAATCTGAATATCCTTGTGTTTTAGACTCCGAATTCAGTTTTTAATTATACTCCGAACTTTTATTTACCTCCATTCCGAATATCAGATTCTAGTTATGATTACACTCATCTTAGTTATAAAAGGATGTCTTGCTTTCAGTTATTAACTAACCGTTGTTTGAGTGACACATGTACAGGTCCCTATGAAATTCAAGTAAGATTATGACCGTTAGAGGAGGGTGACGACCATTGGAGCTGTGCCTATAAATAAGAGCTCATTTGAACATGCTCAAGACTTTTGGAATTTTGAATCTCAGAACTTTTAGAAGTGATTTCTAGAGAGAGAGGATCTTATAAACTCTCAGGCTTCATGAAGAAAGTTTGAACGACTTGTTCAAACTCTGCTTCATGCATATTTTCTTAGTACATAGGTTCTATTACCTTAAAAACCAGAGACTTCGGGTTGTGAAGTCAGAGGTTCCAATTTCCTTACAAATCGAGGTCTTGCGGGGATAGCAAGACAGATACCGATCTTCGGATTGAGGGATTACCTGGGTTTGGGTAAGACAGACTTTCTTGAAAGTATAAATCAAGGGACCTATTTTCTAGGGTTATTGGATACCCTCCTCTTTGGGTTAAAAGTGCTTATACTTTTTACCTGTAGTTTTTCTACTTTATTTTTCCACTGCATTTGTATTGTTGAAGAAATTATAACTTTCTTATACTTCCTCATACTTGTACTCTATTATAGTTAGATTATATACTCTTTAAGGTAGAATCTCATTTGTTGTAAAATTCAGTTAAGTTTCATTTTCAGAATCATTTTTCCGGAATCAAGCAAGTTATTAGAACTCAGAGGTTTTGTGAATTTTGGTTACGCAAAATTACCTTAGGAATTTTTTTAGTATACAATTCACCCCCCTCTTATATTAATATCTCATTTTAAATATTAGATCCTACATTTGGTATTATAGAGTATATCATACTCATACATACCATTCTAACACTTATAACTCAATCACACGAAGAAAACAATAGAGTCTGAAATTTCATTAACTATTAATCCATTTTGAAAGTTATATTCATTGTTAAATAAAAACCAATTTGTATTGACTCAAGTATTATATTTAAGAAACAATTTTCCTGTATTAACCTATATTTTTTATAAGTCACAAAAACATAACTAACCTGAGGGTATGTGATTTCCATGGTGTTGATATATTGGATGGGTTATTTGGGTTTGAAAATTGATTTAGGTCATGAATATATTCATCATTAAAAGTTAAAAAATGTTTTCATACTTCAACTAGAGTTGATTTTAAAATTTGAATTTATCCCACACCTTGTTTACCTAATGATTCTAAATTTCAATAGATTTTCCAATACAAAATCCACATTGGATATTTTTTTCAATAAAAATTAATCCATTTTATGTATTCCATAAATATAAATGTTTTTATAAAATAAATTTCTCATGAAAATATATTTCTTAAAATTGAAGTTACTCAACTTTTATTCAACCGATGTGAGATTGATAAATATCTCATTTTAACAAAATATTATCTAGGGAAACTCTAGTTATTAATAAATTCATCAAGGTAAGCAGTAAGATTTGTGCCATATTAAATATAGTTCACTAAGAACATAAATTGGAGGAAATAATTTAAATCCTTATAAAATGAATAATCTAATATATGTTAAAACCAATCATTTAAACAAGTTGTAATCATGGAATGAATTTTTTTCTACATAATTGGTGATAATAACAAGGATTTAAAAGTGTTTTGGGTGCATTAAATTTACAAATTCTGATTTAATAAACCATGGGTTATGTAATGACATGTTAAGCCTAGTCATAAAATATAACAGAAAATTGGGATTCATGTCCCATACATAACATGTGTAATGTAATGATCTTAAAAACATATATTTTTTAACTAATTGGGTGTGATTTGATGTATGTTTTTCATATGTTATATAATCCCTTCCATGTATAGGGAACCTTATTTGGATAGATAAAACTTTTCCAAATTGTTTCTAATGACTTATATATTACCATGTTTTAGTCTACAACTATTTTTTAGATGTTAAACATCTATTTTATTTTAACATATTTTATTTTAAAATAGATATTTTTTCTTGATTAATGTCATGTATATTGTTTGATTTCCTGAATGTAAATAATTATTATAGTGTAAGTCTATTATTATGACACAAATTGTGAATATTTTGATATAAGGCATATTTATTATTTAATATCAGGATCTTATACCATGCTATTATCATTTGATATCGATGTAAAAATCATAATTATACATTTCCTTTCTTTATCCTAATGTTTGATAACCTAACTTTTGTTATTTATTATATATTTTGTATGTAGATATTGTCTTCCTAGTTCCAATTTGAGAATTATGCATTGTCTACACATGGATATGTAACTATATGTATATACAGTTCCTCTTAATGAGATAAGAGTCCCCTTATATAGGAAGTATGGTGTATATACACATTATATATATATATGTATATATATTTAAATATGAAAGGATTATTCCTCAAAAGCATGGTTGATAAATATATAGTTATTTTCAATGAAAATATTTGTAGCCTCTTAGGTATAGATGATGTTGATGTATATATAATTTCTTCTTACAATTAGAGAGTGGAAACATTAATATTGTGATTATAAGAACATGTTTATATATATATATTTTATATATATACAAACACACTAACTCTTAAAGAATATGGATATGAAAAGAAATCATTGGTGGATATATCCCATATGGTGGAAGAGTTTATTTCATGTATTCTGATCATTGATTGATCTAGGTTTGGCTAATGTAGTTGAATAATATTTTTGTTCTTTTAAGATCTGATTTTTTTCTTCATTAGTAAAAAAGAATGATTATAATTCTACAGTTTATGGCTCTAAATTGAATTTTTGATGTGATAATTATTTTCATTCTTTGTAAATTCTTGTAAAGTTATTATATATATATATGTATATTATTTTTTTTATGTTCATTTATACACTCAGTTATCACTATTTTCGTTGTGGAACTATTACTGTTTTTGTACTTATTATTTATGCTAACATTCTTCTTGGACATAATAGTTGGCATCTAGCCTCTCGTTTTCGATATGTTTTTAATATATGTTATGAAATTATATTTCATTGGATGTGTTTCAATTTTTTTATTGGTTATAGGAGCATTTTTGGATACCATATATAAGTTTTGTTGATGGTTGGTTTTTTGTAGGATTTTATTGAGTGGTATTTATTATAGTATATTTTCATATGTAGATATGATCTATATACTTTTTTCAATTGAATACATATTTCAATGTTTTTAAATATTTATGTTGTAGTTATTCTATTGTTGAGAATAATATACTTGTTGTTTTGGAATTTACAATATATTTTCATGTTAAGATATTTTTTGGGGATATAGTCATAGATTATATTTCAATACATGGATGGTGAATCATTCCCCAATAGTATATCAACAGCTAGTGCACTATTCCCCAGCCCCTAGGGATTTAGAAATTCCCATGGGGCTAGTGGAATGTAGATTTAAGTACTGTTTTGATATCCATGTAAGGGTCAAGACATAGTGGTTCATTAATTATGGTTTATACATTCTTTTTTATCAAATATTTTAGAAAATAATTTATCATGAGGAATCAACACCCATAACCTTAATAGATTTCTCACCTGAGATCCAAAATTCTCTATAAATTTTTATAGATGAAGTGGATGAATTTTCCTAATAGAATCAATTTTATATTCCCAATAGATAATATTACCTTTTCTTTGAGAACAGAAATCCATTTTCTGTATAATAATGAATTATAAAAAATTAATAATTATAAAAATTGCAAAAAAAATCTTTTCACAAGTACTAATTGGGTAAGAGTAAAATAATTGAGATAAAATAATTATTCACATGGTGTTATAATATATATCTCATTATCAATGCATTAGGGTGGTGATTTTTTGTTTCTTATAAACATTAATTAAAAAACGAAACACATTAAACCATGAACAATTAAAGAAATCAGCATTTATTAGTACATAGGAATTATACCTTTCTCTAAATAACATTACTATTTGTGGTTCAAATAATTTTATAAAATTGAAGAGGTTATAAAATATATAAGTCAATAAATTTTTGATAGGAAACCTATTCATATATGTAAATTAAGTTAATGTTCTAAAATAATGAAATCTCTATGTTAACTCTTGGTTTTCTATTCCTATCCAAATGCTAATTTTATCTAATACATTATTTGATAGAAGATACTGTAACTCATACCATCCAAATCCAAATTTTTTATTTTTTAATTAGCCACTTTTATGGATGAGTGGATACCACAAAAATTACACCATAAAGAAACTATAAATATCACTAGATATATATCACCCTCCATCACATTCAAATTAAAATTAAAATTAAAAAAACATTACAAATCATCAAAAACAACTTTGAGCCTCCTTGAGATGCACACTTAGATGCAGTAGTCAACATAATCTTCACCCACACCCCAGCATCAGTGAGTAGTGTGGAAGAAGCTCATCAACATTACTGTACAAAATAAAAATAAAAAATAACATATTTAAAACTATATTGAAACACATACCTTGTAAACCACCATCACCATTATGTACCAACTAACCAACATAATATACCATGATCCATTAGGGATAACCATAATAAGGAAAAACATGAAAACTTGAACCGAAAACATTGTCACCAGGGAGCATTGAATCCGCCGATCCTAGAGCAACATGAACACCATATTCAGTGTTTTAACTATTAAAATGATAAAGACCTCTCAAATAAGAAAATACAAAAACAACATTAATAACCATCACACTAGACTAACATTTATTAACTAAAAAACTGGATGAAATATGAGAGTTTGGAGTGGGCATGTCGTAATAGTGAGATATGACCTTTGACTAGACCCCTAACCATTATTTGGAGTACCACCAACAAGAACATAGAAAAAATTAGACAAAAAATATTTGGTGAGAAGGAACCTCATTAATGACACTAAAATCTATCAAAATATTTTCTACATTGAAGAAAAAAGATAAAGGCAATGAAAAATTAGTGAATTTCATCAATGAGGATATAACAAAGCACCACCACCAGACCATCTCATTCAACCAAAAACCAATGTGATGGAAAACAATTAGTAGAAATGAAACCTAAAAACCAAATGTATCCCAAAAAAACATCCTAATCAACCATAAACACCATCATACCAACTCATTAAATTTTCTAGCATAACCAGATTCATACCAAGAGTAGAATATCTTGAATGATCTGATAAAGAAGAGCCACTGAGAAAATCTAAAAACAAAATCCAAAACCATTGAATCACCATTTTGAAAAAACAATATGAGATTATATCAAAATGATTTAGGTTATAATAGATGTGGTAGAATTAGTTAGGTACCAAGAAAATAGTATAATAAAATGACCACAAGAAAATTCCTGAGAGAAAAATGGAGAGGTAAAAAAGAATCATCGTAGATCGAGATCAAGGAAATAGAAAGGAGGAAAAAAATCAAATAGTATCGATAGATTTCATCGGATAGGAAGGTGAGGAGTGACAAAGATGGTGAATAAAAAGAAAGAGAGGGGGAATAAAACATAGTTCATCGAGAAAATGATATCCATTTGAAAAGGATTCCATCACTATAATATCTCATACTTGACATACATGACCATTAAATAAATTTTAATGAAAATATACTTAACTAGTATTTCATCCGTGCATCCACATGATGTTAATAATTACTATTAAATATAGATATTAATATTAATTTTTGGAATCTAAAAAATATGGAAGTAATAAATTTAAATTTAAACTTAAATTATATTTATTAATGAGTCAATGGATTGAAAAACATCAAAAAATAATGAAAAAATTAAAATTTATAATGAATTTTTTAAAAATAAAGACAATCAATTTTATTTTTTTGGATTATTTATTAATAATAGGAGAAAAAACATATTGTGAATAATGTTTCTTATAGAGTAATATTGCATATTAGTAGAGCATATTCCTATTTGAGGATAAAATCATCATTAAAATGTGTTTTCGTAATTTTTACATGAAAAAATTAAATTTGTAGATTTCTATATGAAACATGATTCTATATTAAAAAGAATCTATATTCAATTATATATATTACATATCATGTGTACATAATTTTTTTGAATAAATAAATTCTTATATCAAAAGAAAAAAATGATGTTTCATTATCTATAATAAATATTTAGTATATGCATAATATATATTGAAAATAATCATGTTTCATATTTATTACATGAATAAAAATAAAAAATAATTTTCATATTTCACTTTACATGTTTTTTTATTTCATTATTTTGTGCACACATATAATTAATGAATATTTTTATCATATAATAATTAATTATTATTCCTTGTATGGAAAATGGTGGAGACTGTTTACTCATGGTGTAAATGATAGGTTTTCTTGAAGAATATTACTCATTAATTAATCGTTGAGGAGGGAGTAGATACAGTGTTATTGAAGGAAAAACTGAACCAATTATAGTAATTTTATTTCTTCAAGAGGTCAATGAGAAAGAGGAATATAAAAGATAAGGAATCATAATATTTAATGAATTATTGTGATAGAAAACAATTATGCTAATAATTACGAGAAAGAATTCCAAGGATTCCCTTGATATACATTTATCTAAATTTTCTTCTCTATCAATGATGAATCACATAATAAAATAATATAATTAATTTATAGTTATTGAAAAAAAAATATTTAAATTCTTATTAATTATATTATATATCGTTGAATAATAAATAATTATTATAGGTTTTGTTCTTGTTTCATAGTTCATGAATTTTGATAATATGCTATAATTATAAATTTTATTCATATTCCCTATATGTATATTATAATATTCAGTGCATAATTTCTCTCATTGAAAACCCATAAAATATTACCGATATTAAGTATTTTACAACTAAATATTATATATATAATTTTCCAAAAGCACAATTTGAATATCGTTTAAATTGTGAATTGGTATTACATATTAATCATTGAGAATTAAATGTAGTAATAAATTTTGTTTCCAAAGTATAAGTTATTATATTAATATGGAATATTAGTTTTTTTACTAACTACATGGTGGATATTCAATATACATTTATTCCTTAATAAAATAAGGATGTAGATGGAATATATAATTTAAATTCCATTATATAGATATATATGGAACATAATATAAACAAAAAAATGGATAATATTATGGAAAATAATATATCATATCATATTGGAAATATGTTCTACGTATGAGAAGTTATTCAAAAAAATGACATTAATAAATTAATTATGTAAGTGTATGGTAGTACCATAGTTTATTTGGTTGGAATCTCTATACTTGTGACATAGACAACTATATTAATGTAACATAATGTTCAACCAATGTCAAGATGGAAATAATGATAGAATTTTAATTAAAATTAATGATTATTATTACATTCTTATTGATTAATTTTTAAAAATGATTATATCCATGGAAATAATAATAGTTTATTCATAAGATTCTATAACTTTATATGGATGGTAATCATAATGGGCTTTTATGAAGTGGTTTGTTTATTAGAAAAAACAATATTTTAATTTGGGACAAATAAGAAATGTAACATCTCTCCCTAACCCACACCCCATATGATACTGAGTTCTTCTCCCCACTCGTCTATTGTTGGGTTGTCCACATAGATAAAAGTATTCACCATAGATGTGTCATTATCATTAGTTTTTCCTCTTCATCCTTTATTATACAATGTTACATCTTCTATATTATTTTCACAGAAGATATCATGTAATCAAATGTGATATGTGATTGGATAAAATATTATTAATATTTCACATTAATCACTAATAAAAATACCATATGGATATAACTAGAGTTTTCCTTGAAAATTATTTTCCTGAATAAATATATTAACTAAACCTTAAATCATTAATTCATTTAATAATCCAACTATTTTTTTAATAAGTGTGAGTTTTGGTAAAGAATGTTCTATTTTATATTATTCTAAATAACAAAATATTAAATTTCATTTCAATTAAATGAATAAAATTGAAATGTAAAATATTCCAAACCACAATAATTATATTTTAACTTGGGGAGTTGTTCAAATTAAATTCTAAGGTGTGGCCTAGTTGTAATTTTAGTATTTTCTCAAAAAAAAATTATAGAATTTTTTCTTGTATAATTTTTTGATGGGAAATATTTTTTTAAAAGTAATTACAATATCATATATGTTACTTCATCCATACCGAAGGCCAATCTAAACCCATGTTCAAAGTTTGTGCTTCTAGAAACAATTGTCAAACTTTTATATGAATCTAATTATCTTTGTGTGGGATTCAATATAAAGAATATTTTATTATTCCAAGGATTATTAATTATATTTTTTTTCAGTAATAAATATTTAACTGTTGGCTATAATTCATTTTTATGGTATGGGGAAGTTTAAACATCAAAATAATGCCTGTAATCACCTTAAAATATCTATTATTATTGTTTTTTAATTCTTATAGATATTAACATTGATGAGTTTTTCATGGAAATAAATGTTGTAGGTTATTTAGAACCTTTTTTTATTTAATAAATACTTGAAGGATGTAACAATTATAGGGGAACATTTACACTTTTATATGTTCAAAATTCTTTTCTTCATAAGTTTAAAAAAGAAAAGGCTTAAAATAAAATGGGACCATTGAATCTACATAAAAAAATTTATGTTTGAAAATTAAATGAGGATATAGGATACAGATTCATTCACATGAGGAATAAATTGAGGGGAAATGGAAAAAATTCATGTACACATGCAATTAATTAAATATAAGATTGTGAGAAATTTAATTTATTTAAAAAAAATTAATTTTAGCACAAAATAATAAAAATTATTCATATTTTCATTATAAATAATATAAAATTAATATTTATCCATTATTTTACTAAAATATATACTATTTTAATGAATAATTTGAGAAACGCCTAATATATTACAATATATGAAGAAACATATTTTGAATATGACATACAGAGGTGATAGAAAAAAATTATTACACTTACTTTAATAAAGACCATTTATATTATTGAAATCCAAATGTAATAATTTATTTTGACTTCTCAAAAGTCATTAGGAAACTATAAACACCAGTTAATTTTGAAGAATCCATGAATTAGGGTTACTATATACCTTCATAAAGCGAATTTTTATTAATTTATATTAAATAAGTAAATGGGAGAAACACAAAAAATATAATAAAATTTAATTGAATTTGTCCTTTTGATAAAATTTGAAACACTAAAATATAAAAATTAATCATTACTAAAGATATAAAGTACCTAAAAAGTTAAATCTTTTCTGAAAACCTCACATTTGAAGAATATTGAATGAAAACATAAATAAATAATAAATAAAAAAAGTATTATATATAACATAAAAAAATTTAATGTAAATGATATATTAGTTAGAAAAAAAATGTAAATACATAATTAGGAATAAATGGAACACATATATGAGGGTCAATAAATTAATTACAAATTATCCAAAACCAATGGGTTTTATAAAAAAGATTTTGTTTTTCTTACCACCATATTTTTCAATCATTCCATTAAACATAAAAATATTGACTAAAGTTTTTATAGATTTGAAAATATTTAGAGATATCTAAGATCAAAATAAATGGTAAAAATGAAAATTAGTTTTTATAGTTATAAATAAAAATGAATTTGTAAACGGTAAAACATATTTGGTTACATATTTATCATTTAACATATATAAAATGATTTTATAAATTTTCACTCTGTATGTGTTAATAAAATTACATAATGGGGATCATCTATATTATCTATATAATGAAACTAACATTATATTTACCGTGAAAATGTTTAGGGTTTACTGTTTCAGATATAAATCAAAAAAATAGAAAATTAGGAAAATAATGATATAACAATGTATGTGTATGAAATGAATTAATTATCATAAATTATCATGTGTAGAAAACAATCTAGATTAATTACTATAAATTAGAAAAAATGTTTATACTACTGGTAGTTACTATTTAATGCACTTGAGGATGATGTTTTATTTTGTATTAATAAAACAATGAGTAGGGAAAGCCTATATATGATGATGATGGGTGATAGAGAAAGAACCCAGTGAATGATGATAAAGTTTGAGATATATCATGGGCATTAAATTTGCAATGGAATACTACTAAAACATTTAAGGAGTATTTAAATGTCATATAGAACAATGATAATATTTTTCTAACATCCAATGTTATTAAGGTTTTTATGAGTCTGTTTAGAGGCCAAATTATTTATTGGAATAGATATAAGTCAATTTGAATAAAACCATATGTTCTAAGTTGAAATAAAAATTTCACTAAGGAATGGAATGCATTGTAATGACTCAGATTTAATGTATAATATTTTTAGATATTATTTGGATTATTTTTGAGACTAGGAACTAAGATAATGTGTTATTCTGAGACTTGTTATGTTTGGAATTAATTTTTTAAATATATTAAATATTTCAAAAAAAACATGCGTGTAGTTTTCATGAAAAGTTAGAATAACTCCTAAATAGGGGCTTGTATCAGAAATATGAGGGAACCCTTGAATTTAGAATATAGTTATTACCCTAATCGCAACATAATCTTTATCGACATGTGACATTTGTGGAAACATTTTCATGAGTGAATAATTAATAAAATAAATAAAATAAATAATTTATTATATTCTTCATGATGCATTGACCTAATTACTCTTAAACTGTATGGTTATAGGACTTCCTTATGGATTGATACTCAATCCCTAGATATTTAGACAATAGTTGGAGACGTTTCTCAGCAAATGAAGATGGATAAAGATCAGATCATTGATCATTGCGCCAATAACATCTATGGATCTCATCAGTGATGGAAAAACAACTATTATTCATCAAATTTTGTTCCAAATCCATATAGGATGTTTTTTTTCTAATTGCCATCATGTTTCTTAATCCTGGTTAAACACTGGTCAATTACACAAACAAAATTGATACTAGCAACATATTTATAATTAAATTGAAGGAATGGTTTATTTGTTCATTTTTATTTATCCCTCTTCCTTTGTCTCATTCTATGAGAATGGATTCAGTACAAATGAAAAAAAATTGTAGTTCATTCCACACATTTTTTTCTTATGGATTTCTTCCCCCTTTCATCACATAATGCATCATGAGTGTTTTCTTATTCCCCAATGTTCGATGAATACCCTATATTTGATCATTATGAGACATTTATTAAGTGAAAAGGATCAATACCGTGGGTGAAATTAATGATCAATGGTGTGGTAAAGTTTCAAAATTGTGGTATATGATTGAAGGTAGATCATATCGGTCTCGTGGGTTCCATTCTACCCAGTTTCAATGCACAATGATGAACGAATTGATGGATGGTCTTCTGAGTATATTAAGGACCCGAATCCTACCTATGGATGAAAAAAATGACAAGATGACCCCAGATCTACTTGTAATAGTGATATTGGAGGATCTAGCGATGCGATGGATAGTGTGGGAGAATATACAATAGAACTGGAAAATCTCTAGAAACCTGACCTGTAGTACTGTGTTACACGTAGTGTGGCCCCTTTCTATGGTGATAAGTATCTAGATGGAGTTATGTATCACACACCATGTGACTTGTTCAAATTTCATGTGACCATTTCCAATTGTATCAACATGTACATAGTGATGTAATCATTCATGAGAAAAAATACACGGCCAATAACATGTCATGTAGTTGGACACACACATGACTAGATATACACTGATAGGTACACATACATGACCATGGGCACACATAAATAACCAGGTGACATGGGTAGGGTGTCATTTTTATATACACACTTTTTACTTCATCTACATGTAGTTTATCATTAGCCTTATATGTTGTGTGAATCTCTTCCACATTAGAAGACTTTGGGATAGCTGAACACACCATGTACCCTCTGGTACATTTCGTTTACACTCTTCAATAGTGTTTGTAGACCATCATTTCTTTAGTTTGGATCAGTAGACGCCGAGTGAGTTCCCCTAGGCCTTTCCCTCAAGAATACATGGTGGAATTACATCCATATCATAGGGTTGTGATCCCCTCTAGAGGCTGAGTCTCAGACTGAGTTGTGGTATCCCTCCATGAGACTAGAGTGAAATCCACTATATTCCTCATTCTTTAGATGGGTTTTATCGAGTAATTGTGACCTCCATATGAAGTTTATTGGTCCTTTATCTAGTAGAATGTATCTATATTTATTATGTTATCATTGACTTATGATCCCCTATATAGTGGGTTGATCCATATTTGGTTCAGAGTGTCCCCTAATGGATATGGGTGTGACCCCCTATACGAGTATCAGGTCCTATTATATTATTGAGATTTATTGGATAGGGACTAATTATAGGGACCTATACATCTATTTTATTCTATGATATCATGTATTATATATTGGACTCTCCCAAAACTATATTTTCTTCAAGAATATTCCTATAGCTAGTAGTTGGTTATGACCACCTAGGGGTGTAGTGTTTCTATAAAGTATATTTGGTTGTTTCTATTATACCTCGATTCTTATATTTTGTATTGTTATTACAATATTTGGTTCTTCATGTTTAGTGATTTTGGGGTGTCATAATATGTTTTTTTACTCAGCCATTCATGGGAATTTTGTACAGATGACATATCTTTTGTAGACAATATACCTTTTGTTGGTGTCCTGGGAGGACAACAAGTAGGTGGAGCATATAATGAGAATTTTAGAATGTGGGGGTTACTGGGAACTATATTTTGACATTATTCTTTATCCAAGGAAAATTTTGGACTATTCATGGTTTTTGGATGGTCTTTTATTTTTCCCCCTTTTCCTCTTCTAGTACTTTACTATCATACTCTATTCTGGGAACATAGATGTATATATGCTTTGTTTCCATTTTTTTACATTTATGTATTGTGTGGTCTTGGAGTTGTCTATGTGTACATTTACTATATAAAAATTCCTCACATTTATGGTAAATTAATACTCAATGTAGGTAACCACCCCTTATCCTATTAGAGATGCACTTGGGATATCCATGGGTTGTACCACAACAGGCTAGGTCTTGATAGAGTGGTATTAAAGGATTTAGTTCTACATTAGGACTAGATCTATTGAGATTAGTTTGTGGAAATAGTGTTTACTATTTCATGTTAAGCATTCTAGGTTGGGGATTCAGCATTGGTGAAATGGGAAATATATCCATACAAGAGGACTCTAATCACTTACCTTTGTACTTATTCAATGTAAACATATTTTCATGGAAACGTTTTGGTACATGCATCGTATAGGACTGGTTGTGTTTTCTAGGTCCTTCTTGTGTCATCTCCCCACATATACTCTTTTGAAAACGGTATATCTTTTGTTATTTCTTAATGTATCCATGTAGAGAGTCATACAAGAATCCACTGCGTGTTAATAAGGATGATACTCCTGGTGATGAGGCATTGGTACAATTTCCTGTACCGGAGATAGAATCTTAGTGTGGTTTACCAGTTATAACACCACTAATTTTTAAGTATATAGATATGGTTTTACCAGCTTAGGATGAACTCAGTATGATTGTATTTCACATGTTTCAGAATTAGTGACCTCATAGTTTTCAAGGTGATCCAGACCCCAAGGTGGATAAGGACTGGCTAGAGGCTGTCACTTGAATTTTCTGCCTTGTGAGGATGCTTACAGATCATATGGAATCCTTATCGTGTGTCTTCTTCTAGGATCTTCTGGATGATAGTGGGTCATAGTTACTTAGTCACATGATGATATATATCTATCCTGGAAATAATTTGACTATCTCTTTTGGGAGGAGTTTTATTTGGCCATGTTGTGATCAGTACACATACAATAGCTTCTACATCAACAACATGGCATCATAACTATGGTAATGTACTCAGTGATGTTTAATGATCTCTTATGTTAATCATTTAATATGTTGTGGGATCAGTTCTTCAGAGCTCAGAACTTTGATAAGGGTTTATACTGATACAATAGAAATTCAATAATATCAGTTTACATTTCCACCTAAGACGGGGTTCTTGAGAGATCCTTGATGGTGGAGAGCTTCATATAAGAGAATGATGTGACAGTGTGTTCTAGTAGTGGGCACCCAAAAACTGAGATCTTGAAAGCAGGTATCCAATAGTAGTCACATGGATCCAATCATGTAAAATTTTTCAGGAGGTGATCACAGGACACTGGGTCATCAATATAAGGCTCTCAGTGTGGCTTGAATTTGCCTTGGGAAATGCAGTGTTTCTCCTATAATGTTCTGGGAAAACTATATCAGGATTGTCTGGCCTGCCGTACATATTATCATGATATGATTGAGGGTCCCCAATATAGAGGAAGAGGAAGGGGTAGGGTGGTTCATAGGGTGAAAGATGTGGTAGAGGCGCTGGTAGGGAAGAAATAGTTTGTTGAAGGTTCGACCAACTAATACCACCACCCCTAGGTGGTCCATGCCAGGCTATGGGAGTTGGTGGACAAGAGTTGATGAGAGATCCCATCTTGAGATTTCGAGAGGAGGGTGTCAAGTACATAGTGTTCTGAGATGTATCTAGGATAGAAAATGGTTGTTTACTATTGCAGTGGTAGGTGGTTATTACCCATGGTTCATTCTAGTTGATAAAAAATGACCAGAACTATTTGACCCATGATCTTGAGTAAACAACAATTATGACACCCCAAAAAAGCTAAAGTAAGAGTGTTGTATTTGATAGTGTTTATTCGACATGACACCAATCACATAAGGTAATAAAATATCAAGATACTTTATATTATATATAATATTTATAATAGATTACATATATTTCAGTGAATGCTACACCGAGTTAGTATGCGCTACACTTAGGATCAACCTTCCTCAATGGATAGCGTTACACGTAAGACAATGTTTTATCTAACAATAATATATTATTAAAATGTAATGAGATATAAAATAGATTTTAAATTAGTAGTTATGACTAGTAATAACTAAATTATTAAAATTATGTTTTATGCTAATATATAATTAATTAATTGTCTATAACTTAATTATAAATTAATTTATGAAGCAATTGAATATAAAGTGAATATTTTTATAGAAATCTATTTCTATGATCAAATAGTTGTTTTATGATAATAGATTAAATTAATTACAATTAGTGAGTGATATTAATTTAATATATGTTATATCTTAAATCAAATATTTTTAATATTCATCCATTAGGATTTATAGACATATGACAAGAAGAAACACTATATTTTTATAAAGGCAATTTTACCACCTTTTAATAGAGAACACATTTTAAATATGATTTCTTATACATTAATTAATTTAATAAATAAATATAAACTTCACCTTAAAAATAGAAACTTAATAATTAGGTTAGGGTGAATTTTTCATATTTTTATCCAACATTTAATTTTTTTTAATGAATAGTTAAAAATAATGAATTTTAGTTTAAAACTGTTTTTTCGTCTAATTTTTTTATAATGTTAAATTATTTTTTAATTAGATTTAATGTTTAATTAGATTATATTTTTATCAATTAATATAATTTATTTAATTGGAATTAATTTCTATTTGATATTTATTATAAATATAAAGCAAGCGTTTGAACATTTTTACTTTAAAAACACCCACATTGTCGTCCTGCCTGCGTGATTAAATTTAAATAAATTTCTGACACTTATATGGATTGAATTTATGGAAATGGATTCCATATTTATAATAACAATAATTTATAATTTATAATAATACCAAATTTGTTTTTTACCAAAAATATTAGTGAAATTGGTTAAAAGTAATTACAATGACTAAGGTTAAATTAAGCTTATCAAGGGACAAAACCTTAACCTTAAGACCAAAAAAACCTATACACTTGTCCAAGACATATTTTTGGCCACATTTAGACCCTATATTATATTTTATACAAATTTGAACGTTATTGGATATACATGAACTATAAAAATCATGCATAGAATTCCTTTGTCAAAATATTACAATAGTGACACTCCTCCTCCATTATATAAAGGAATCCTATCCTCACACTTAATAACACATATCAAGACACTTTTTCCCAAAAATATCTTCCAAAATATCTCTTATAAATTCCTAGCCTCATCCTGGAAGCCTAAAATTTGGAATAAATCAATCCAAATAATCTTTTTGGTACAAACCAAAAGAAGTTACTTGATCAAGAGGTAACATCCTCTCCCAAGTCTCTAGTTTTATTTCCATTATCCACACCCAAAAATACATTTATTCAATTATTATATAGTACAAAAAGTATCCTCTATATACTATAATGCTTTTATGTAAAGGTTTCAACCTAAAATTACACACACCTCTATCTAATGGGTAACAAACATACTGTTTCTGTGTATGGCGAATTACATCCCCATGAAACAATGATTGTTTATTTTTCCTTTACCACCTATCGTGGTGGAAATTATTATGGAATCACTATTTATATAAGTTATATATGATAGTTATTAATCATTTATACTTATTTGATCCTTTTATTACAAATACCATTAATAATGACCATTTTACGTTAATAAGATAACATCGTTTAAGGAAGTGTGGACCACCGCCCCCTCAAAGTAATTTGATCCATTCACACTATACATGAAATGTATAAAAGACAGTTTAAATTAAATATATGTGATAGAAAGAACCTATATATGATATTCATGACATAATTATAATTATATAAATATATATATATATATATATATATATATTTCTCAATATTACCCTTTAACATTCTTAAAAAGTGATAATGTTGTTCATGGACCTGTGGACTACCTCCTCCTCGACATGATGTGAATCCTTTTACATGAAAAGAATTATATATAAGTATATTAGATTAAATAATATTATATTTATTATATAATTATCATTATAGAATAATATAGTGTTACTTACATTATTTTCATAATGATCATTGAAAGATGGGAACATTACTTAAGCGTACGGAAAACCTACCATATCCATGATTGTAATATTGGTTCATTTTTCATAACCATATTTAATGATATATTATAAAAGTATATTCGAATTATAAATATGATAATTATTTTATGATTATTATTATGGAGATATTATGTAATGAACCATTTGATCATAGTTGACTTACCGAAGTAATTTTTGATATATAAATTGAATTTGGTCAAAACACCCAACCTAAAAATAATTGTTTAGGTAGTTATACAAAACATAGTAAAAAGTGATATAAAACGAATGGTAAACATGAAAAAGGTTCTCAATAAATTATTAAATTAACATAATTTTATTATACAGGAATTTAATGGATGTTCACCTTGAAGGAAACTCAAGGTAAAGGATTTTCATCTCAATTTACATTTCATTGATACTTATTTCTTATTATGCACCAATTAAGTTTTATTTGGTGTATATAATACCTTTTGATATGTTATATCATGAAAATAACCACTCTCATGATATTAATAGTTTCATTAAATATTATTCCATGATGGGTATTAGTATTTAAATGTTTTAATATTGTATGAAACACTTTGTAATGTTTAAATATTATTCTCCAAAAGAATGTTTTTAATGACTATCTTTGAAATATCACTTCCTTTTGTGATTCTAAAATTTATCCTGAAACAATAGACTTATTTTAATCATTATTATTAGAAATTTTCTTTAATATCTATATTATTATACAATAGATATTAATATTACATAAATCATATATCATTTTTACAAACAGTGTTCACTTTGACAGTTATTTGACTAACATCGGAATTATTGATAAATTTTTATTATTTTTTAAATAAAAATATATGATAAAGAAATATTATTTATTTTAGTTAATTGATATGAATAATGATTTTTAATATAAATGATGGGTGGGACCTGGACATTATATAGCCCCTCGATGCATCAATAGGTTCTCATGAGACAAATAAGTTGCAAAAACTAAATAGGTTTCAATTTGTTGTTTTAAATGGTCTTGTGAAATTTCTTGATGGTATTGGATTTCATGTGGCTTAGTTATAATTCCAATTAAGAAATAATTTTCCACATTTAGTTTTATTTATTATTTATCCATGATATTTTGCATCGATATATCTATGGATACATTTCATTTTAGTTTATTGATTAAATGACATGTGTTTCAGTTTATTACCTTTTCATATTAATTTTTCCTTATATAGTTATTTGAATGGAATGAGTTTCTATTTATTACCTTACCATACTATTTATACACTTTATTATAATTTTATTGGTTATATAGCACATGAGTTCAATTATTTTCCTTGTTACAATTATTATTCTCAATGAACCATTATTGTTTCTACTATATTTTTTCCCTTACTAAGAAATTGTGATCACCCATATTATGTTTTTTCACTAGTAACCCCAGAAGTGTATTATGAAAGATATGTGGGGATTTAATATTTAGAATAATGTTATCCTCAAAGTTATTTATAAATAATAAAACAAAATATATTGTAATTAGTGTTCTCATTTGTAATAAAAGGCTCATGTATGTATCTGGTTTACTAATAGAACCAAACTCTTTGGTACTTAACGATTTGATTCATTGTAATAATTCTAATGTAATTTATATAAAACACTGACTTTGAGATTTCTATGGTTATGTAACTATAGTTGTAATCATAATAATTTTAGTAGCAACATTGGGAACTAGATTTAGTAAAATATAGGTTAGAGAACTTAACCATAAGGTAGAAATTTAGGATATGTATAGAATAAAATTTTAGAATTTTGGTAAGTTAAAGAATATGGGGGTATTCTTTAAAATTAATCCTTGTATTGATACTACAAGTGGAAGTGGTTTTGTTACATATGTACCTATGAGTAATGAATCTGACAACATGTTCTGAGCCTAACTCAGGGAAACCTGGTACACGATAAGGGGCCTTACTGCACAACTGGTTTGACACTCTCTAGGGATATGCATAGGATAATTAAAATTTTCTTTACAAACCACTATCAAGGATTTTGAAAAAGAATGAGATGGTTTAAACATAAGGTGTTTTTTATTTTAGATAAGGTTTTAAGGTTTAGAAATCTAACAAATGATATTATGGATAAACCCTAAAATAAGGAAGGACCTATGTGGAAATAAATGGATTAAGTATTTATGTATTAGGGTTGTATTGAAAACCTTTTCTAAAATATATTTAGTGATTAAATTTATTTGAAGGATGTCCATCATATTATTTTTTGAAAATATATTAATATGGTTTTAGAAAATGTAAACTAGTAATCTAGTTTATAACCAATAAAATCTAGCAAGTCCGTGGGTCTTGAACCCATGACTGAAGGATGATCAGGGGTTCACAAAAACCACTGACCTAAACAACGCCCTGGTTATTTTTTTCATTGTTTTTAGTTAAAAATGTGACAAAAAAACCAGTAGTATCACTTTTGAGTATTATAGATTAATATATTAACCATATTGGTTTTGAAAGATATTTAAAGACAAATAGTTAGAATTTTCACTCTTTTATGGGACTTAAGATCCTTTAGAAATATATTTTTGTGCATCATAAATCTATATTAAATTTTTATTGAATTAGAAAATAGATCGAAGAAATAAAAAATGTTTAAATTCTGTTTATAGAAATATATCAAGTAAGTATCCATAGGCAGTATAATAATTCCTCAACATTAAGAAAATAATCTTCAATGAAAAATATTTTCCTAATTCATTATTTTTTATTTAACTGATGAACTTATATATAATCAAATATTTATAGATTTGAGGCCCTCAAATTTATATTTAACATTCACTTGTTTTTGATTTATTACCTCATTAAATACCTATAAATATTTACACTTTTCCACCAAGTACATATCACTACTTTCCATTGATGTTCTCCTACTTAGAGACCCAATTACCTGGTAGTCTACGTGACCTTTTTACCCTTCTTTCTTTTGTAGAGGATGAAATATGAACCCTTATCACTACATGGGATTTCAAACATATGAAGTATCAAACAATATATCATTATGATCATATTTAAATTGCGAGGACACAATTTAAATAAGGTGGGGAGAATGTGACACCGCGAAAATCTAAAGTAAGGTCCTTGTATTTGATAGCATGTATGAAACGCGACACCAAGAACGCAAGGAAATATAATATTCAGAGACATTATAATATATTTACTATTTAAAAATGATACTATATATTTTAATTCATTAAACACCGAGTTAGTGTGCATTACATGAAATATTCCCCTTCCTCAATGGATTACGTTACACAAAAGACCAAATTTTATCAAACAATAACATATTATTAAAATATAATGAGATATAAACTAGAATTTAAATTAGTAGTTTTTAATATTAATAAATAACTTATGAAAATTATGGTTTATACAAATATATAACCAATTTTTTGTTTAAAAATTAATTATAAATGAATATAGAAAAAAATTTAATATGAAGTGAATATTTTTATAGAAAACTACTTTCATGCTAAAAAGTTGCTTTATTCGAATAGATTAAATTTATTTAAATTATTAATTTATATTAATTTAATATATATATATATATATATGTATATTATATTCATTCAAATATTTTTTATATTGACCCATTTGGTTTGATATATATAAGATAAGAATAAACTCTTTATTATTATAAAGGCAATTTTAACGCCTTTTAATGAAGAACCCATTTTAAATATGAATTTTTACATTTTAATAGATTAAATATGTCAAACTAAACTTCATATTTTAATTTCTTACAAAATAATTATTTTAGGGTTAATTTTTTACATTTTTATGAACCATTTTATTTTTTAATGAATATTAAAAAATATTGAATTTTCGTTCAAAACTAAATTTTCATCTAATTTATTTATAAGGTTAAATTATATTTTTTTATTGGTTTTAAAGTTTAATTAGATAATATTTTTATAAATTAAAAAACTCTATGTCATTGGAATCAATTTCACTTTGAAATTGATTATAAAAACATACCAAACATTCATATGTTTTTTACATTAAAACCCTGCATTGTCGTCCTGCCTTCGAGATTAAATTTAAATCAATTTCTGCCACTTCTATGATTGGAATTGGGAAGAAAAGGATTCCATATTTGGAATCAGATTAATTTATAGTATCTAATAACAACAACTATTTTTTTGAACAAAAATATTGTTGAAGGTGATTAAAATTATTTACAACGATTAAGGTTAAATAAATCTTATTATGGGATAAAGCCCTAACCTTAAGGCCCAAAAAGACCTATAAAATTTTCCAATACCTATTGGATGGAAATATTTGGACCCTATAATATCTTTTATATAATATTTAAAATTATTTTATCCACTTTTAACATGATAAACATCCATATAATTCCATTTTCAAAATATTACAAGAGTCCACCGTCTCCACAATAACAAGGAATCCTATCCTCCCACATCCTCATAAATATCAAGCCACATTGGATCAACTGATATCTTCTCTAATATCTCCTAAAAATAATTCACCCTGATCATATAATAATAACCTTGGGATGAAATCAATCCAAATAATCATTTTGATATAAACCAAATGAAGTTACCCGATTAAGAGATAACATCTTCTCTCAATCTCTCTAGTATTATTTCAATTCTCCACCACATAAAATTTATTTATTACATGATTATATAACATAAATTGTATAATAAATATAATAGTATGTTTTTATGTAAATTATTTACCAAAATGTACACAAACATCCATCTAATGGGTAATAAACATACTTTTTCTGTGTATGGTAAACTACTAGCTCAGGAAAAGATGACTGTTAACTTTTCCATTACCACCTATCATGGTGGAAATTATGATAAAAAACTATTAATATATGATATATATGATATATATTTTTGATTTATACTTCTTTAATCCTTTTATTACACATACCATTAATAGTTTCCATTTTATGTTAATATGATAACTTCATTTGAGGAAGAGTGGACTACCGCCCATCGAAGCGATGTGATTCATTCACACTATACATGGAATGTATAATGGATGGTTTGAATTAAAAATATGTCACATAAATAAAATATATATTATATTCATGAAATAATTTTATTTTTTTAAATAGACTATATATATATATATCACTTTCATTATTACCCTTTCACACATTTAAAAAATGATAACATCATTCATGGATGTGTGGACTACCGCCTCCTCGACACGATGTGATTCCTTTTACATAAAAATAATTATATATATAAGAATATATGATTAAATAATGTCTTATTTTTTATAAAAATATCATACTATAAATATACAGTGTTACTTACCTTCGTTCCATAACGATAATTGAAAGATGAGAACATTACTCATGCGTACGCACGACATACCATCTCCATGATTGTAAAACTGGTTCATTTTTCATAAACATATTTAATGATTGATTATAAAAGTATAATTGATATATAAATATGAAAATTATTTCATGATTATTATTATATAGATGTTATGTTATTAACCCTCTGACCATAGCTGACCTTCCAAAGTTATTTTTGACACATAAAACAAAGTTGGTTAAAACACCCAATGTAAAAATAATTGTGCATGTAGTTATATAAAACATAGTAAAAATTAAAATAAATATAATTATACACATAAATAAGGTTATCAAGAAATTATAAAATTGACATATGATTTTTATACAAGAAGTTAAAGGATGTTCTCTTGAAAGGAAACTCAATGTAAGTGAATTTTGTGTCAATTTACATTCTATTGAGACTAATTTTTTATTTGGAACCAATTCAATTTTATTTTGTGTATATACTATGTTTTAATATATTATATCATGAATTTACTTAATATCATGATATTATATGTCCCATTTATAGTTATTCAATCCTTTAAATTAGGATTTCAATGTTTCAAAGTGGTATGAGACACTTTGGAATGTTTAAAAATTATTCTCTTAGAGAATTTTCTTAGTGATTATCCTTTCAATATCACCTACTTTTGTGATTATCAACTTTATATTGAAACAATAAATTTATTTTTATAAATTGTTAATCTAAATTTACTTGAATATTAATATTTTTATACAATGGATTTTAATATTTCCTAAAATGTATATCATTTTTACATATGTTATTCACTTTGATAGTTATTTGATTAATAGGGGAATTATTGATAAATCCATAATCTTTATTGAATATGAATATTTGATAAGGAATATTTTTTATTTTGATTAATTGATATGATAAATTCTTTGTATTGGTAATTAAGGGTGACCTAGAGACATTATATAGGCCCTCAATATATTGATAGGTTCTCACAAGACAAATAAGTTGTGAAAATTAAACGGCTTTCTACCCATAGTTTTAAACCACCTTGGGAAAGGTATTGAAGATATATGATTTCATTTCCATAGACATGAAATACATTAATAAATCACTTCCTCATTTAGTTTGAGTTATTATTCATCCATGAGATTTTGCGTCGACATATCTATGGAAGATTTTCATTTCAGATCACTGATTAAATAGAATGTGTTTCATTTTCTTACCTTTCCATATTTATTTTACCATATCTAATTATTTTAACTACATGTATTTCAAGTTATTAGCTTTCTATATTGTTTATGCACATCCTTATTAGTTTATTGATTATATGGAATGTGATTTCAATTATTTTCCATATCATAATTATTATTCTCAATAATTCAATATTGCTTCCGCTATATTTTTTCCTTACAGAGAATTTGATCTCAACCTTATTATGTTTTTTTCATAGGAATCCATGTTTTATACTATGAAATATAAGAAGTGAGTTATTTTATGGAATAATGTTATCCAAAAATATATTTGGAATGAATAAGAAAAAATTATGTTGTAATTAGTGTTTTAGTTTTGTAATAAACAACTCATGAATGTATCTAGTTTTCCAAGTGTACTAAGATCTCAGGTCCTTGGGGATTTGATTCATTATAAGCATGATATGAAATTGATAGAAGACACTGACTCTGGTCTATCTGGTGTCTCGTCATTATAGAATTAGTCTTCCCATTGAAGATATAACAACAATAAAATATGGGAGAAAATTTTACCAATTGCTTTGACCACAAGAGTCTCAAGTATATATTCATTCAAAAGTATTTTAAGATGAGAAATATGTGATTTAAAGAATTACTAAAAGAATAAAAATTTGAGATTTTCTATACTCCTGAGAAGGGGAACATGTTGGTAGACACTCTTAGCTGGAGATCTTGTTCTCAATTGCTTGTCGAGGCGTCAAATGAGGTAGCCATATTGTAGATGTCTTTCATGTAAATGGACAATGATTCATATCATCAATTGATCATCATTACCCCATCCTCTTTTACTATATGTCAGGGATAATCAGTGGGGAGAAACAAAATATGAAACATTATGTATTAATTTTTCGACTGGACTTGCTCCTGATGTAAATTCTGAATGCCGGGCTAGGCTATCCTTTCATTAGAAGAATGATGGAACCTTTGATGTTATGGGAATATGTGATGCAGGAGTTTCTGATATCCCCATTTTAAATAAATCATTGTGTTTAAAATATGTACCAGGAGATGTGACATAAAATTTAGTGGTCATTCTTGAAGAAGGGTGTTTCAGAGTATGTCTATCGGTGCCTACCTTATAAAAAGACAAAGGCTAATCCCCAAGTTCCAGTGATTTTATCTCAAGGAATCAATCTTACAAAGAGTAAATGAGATGGGACATCAATGGATTTCAAGAATGGAATACCACAATCATCTAAGTGACCTGATACTATCTGGGTGATCATATAAAGACTCCTCAAGTTGGCACACTTCCTATACAGTAGAGATAAATTCTCATTAGAGAGCATGGGGTGCCTATACATGACAAAGAATGTACAAATCCCTGGGGTTCCCTCAATTATAATCTATTCCCATTATTCTCACCTCACATATCAGTTATGGAGGGGATTGCAAGTGGATTTAGGGACCCCTGCGCTAGAGCTCAATGTCTCCCCCAAACTGACGAAAAAATAGAGAAGACCATCAAGGTTATGGAGGAAATTTGGGGGGCTTTGATGTTGGACTTTTTTCATAGTTTGGAAGACCACCTATTCTTGGGGGAGTTGTCTTACAACAACAGATAACATTTGACCATTGGTATGACAACATTCGAGGCTTTCCATGGGAGACCCTTCAGGTCACAACATTGTTGGACTGATCTAGACGATCCAACACACATGGGCCCAGAGTTTTTCAATGTTACTATAGATAAGGAAATGAAAATCTAGGAGTGGATGAGGACTATAAAAATGAATCATATTTCTTATGCGGATGGAAGATGAAAACCTCTATAGTTTGAGGAGGGAGGATAGTGTTTCTATGTTTCTAAAATTGTCATGGATTGAAGAGATTTGGTTGCGATAGGAAGTTTTCTCTGAGATTCATTGGTCATATCCTGGTACTGTGTAGAGTTGGTGAGGTGGTATACCTCTTAGTTCTATCACCATAGTTAGACTAGTCACATGATGTCTTCTGCATGTCATAGATCAGGAGATACATGCATGTCCCGTCACCCATTATCAACTAGAGATAGGTGGACATCGATGATGGAGCTTCCATTACTGGGCACCCATTAGAGTTTGAGTATTTAAAGGACATGATCCTTCATGGGTGATAAATTCCAATTTTTCATGTGTAGTGGAAGTATAGAAATCTTCAGGAGAGAACCCAGGATAAAGATACCCAGACGTGAGCCCAGTACCCTCACCTTTTTGTGTAGGTTTTCCCTATTTTGATAGAAAATCCTCAAAGTGTGGAGAATGTAATTAATCCTATTTTCTATATATTATATTTGGATATTATATTGATTATTCTCAATACCATGCGTTGAGACAAAAATGATTACGAGGCCCTATGAACTTGGAATAAATGATCGAAATAAATTAAATATATAAAAAAGTACACAAATTGTTTTTCTAAAAATGTTGAATACTGTAAGATCCTAATCTTTTTATGGAGATGTATCAGGTTCATCTACAAGTATTATTAGCTTTTGAGTATAGCATGTATGGGTCTTGATTCTTTGTGTGTTTGGGTAAAAATTGGAGAATTTTAGAAGGATGAATGGATTTTCATTGTATGCTCATGGTTTGTGCATGGATAAACAATTTTTGCAGGGGGTTGCATGGTTTTCGCATGGGTTGAACATGGTTTGTGAATGGTTAAACAAAGTGTGCAAGGGGGTCATAGTTATTTCATGGTTTAACAAAGTGTGAAGCCTATGTGTGCAACTATGAGCATGGTTTGGTGCATGGTTTGTATTAACAGTACGACTTAACCCAATAAACCATGAACACAGAAATTAAAGTTATAAAAACAGATTTTAGAATCCTACGAACCCTCATATAAACACTAAATATACCCTAGATAGACCTGAATAAATTCAATCATTTTTTGAGGCTCCCAGACACATTCCAAGGCCCTCTGAGCTCTGTTATTGGTAATTTGTAACCTGGTTGGTATATCTTCACCTCCTCGGGTACATGTTTTATTCCCTCTTGATTTCCCATCTCTCTCACATTATTCTACCATTATTTTGTTTGTTTTTATCCTATATTTTGTTGGATATAGATCTAGATTTGTTGAATCTAGATCAAGGCTTGTTGGATATACATATCTATTTAAGAGGTCCAGTTTCTTTTATGCATAGATTTATCTTTTGAATCTATAATGTGTTCATCATCGTGTTCTGGATTAACCTAATTCAAATTGGGGTTTTCCATTGGGAAATCACTCATAAATAAATTGAGGAAGGTGGTCAATTAGAAAAATCCCATAGTCATTATCTCAATTTTGTGTATGTAATTTTATAATGGATAGGGTTTTTCTAGAAACTAGATTTCCAAATTAAATTAATTACTTTGGTTAACTAATTAATTAAGTGATTGTGAATCAGGAACAATGAATTGTTAAAATTTAGATAATTAATTTTCAAATTGATTATAGAGACATTTAATTGACTAAATTGAGATAAATAATTGAAGAATTAATTATAGAGATATTGATCTATTTTAATTGAGATAATTAGTTGTTTAATTAATTATAGAGTTATAGAATGGATTCAATTGAGATGATTTTTTTTGAATTAATAATAGTGATATTTAATTGTTATATTATAAAAATTATTTATATAATTTATTATTACTTTAAGGTAATTTTTGTGATTATTTAATTTTATAATTTATTAATGAATTAATAGTTGATATAATTAATGCGATTACGATAATTAATTAATTGTTTAGTCAATTAATGGGATTGAGGTGATTAATTAATTATTGAGTTAGTTAGTGGGATTGATGGGATATATTAATTGATGAATTAAATAATGGAATTTATGTGATTATATAATGTTTGAATTAAATGATGAGATTGATGAGAAATATTAATTGATTAAATAATTAATTAAATTAATGTGATTATTTAATTATTTAATTAAATAATGGGATTGATGGGATTAATTGATTGATAAATTAATTAATGGAAGAAATGGTATTAATTAATTGTGAAATTAATTAATGGAGTTGGCATAGATAATTAATTGGTTATTTTATTGAAAGGATTGAATGTGATAAATTAATTATGGAATTAAATAATTCAATTAAGTTGACATATTAATTTTTTTATAAATTGAAGATAATAAAAGTGATTAATTAATTATATAATTAATTAATGGATTTGAAATATACATTTAATTGGTGAATTAATTGAAGGGATTTAATATGATTAATTAACTGTGGAATTAATTAATTTGATATTGTGATTCTGAAATCAAGATAATTAATTAGTGAATTAATTATTAAGATATTGTGATATAGAAATAGGGATAATTAATTGTTGAATTAATTATTTGGGAATTATTGTGATTATTGAATGTATTTAAATGGATTAATTTATTGATTAATTAAATAGTGGGTTGTTGTGATTTTAAAATTTAATGAATCACATAAATAAATTGGTGAATTTATTAATGATGATTGTTGTGATGATTAAAATTAATGAATTGAATTAATTAATTTTATGAATTAAATAATTAATGTATTTTGAATTTGGGGATAATTAATTGTTGAATTAATTATAGGAATATTGAATTTTGGAATTGGTGATAATTAACTGATGAGTTAATTATTAGAATATTGAATTGTGGGATTTAAGGAATAATTATTTATTGAATTAACTATTGAAATATTAAATTTTAAATTGGAATATTTACTCAATGTATTCGTTATTGAATGTTGAATTGGGAATTGTAATAATTTACTGTTTAATTAATTATTGAATTTTATATTGTGAATATGAGGAATAATTAATTATTGAATTGTTTAATAGTGAATTGGAATAATTAATTGTTGAATTAATTATTGAATGGTTAATAAAATATTGAAATAATTAATTATTGAATAAAAATATGAATATTGAATAGTTAATTAGAATAATTAATTAATGAATTAATAATGAGATATTAAGATTTTTGGATTGTATTAATTAATTATTGAATTAATTAAATAAATTGACGTGATTAATTAATCATTGAGTTAATAAATAGAATTTGATTGATTACTTAATTATTGAATTAATTAATTAAATTGATGGGATTAATTAATTAATCTATTTATTAATGTGAAATGGGTTTGATTAATTAATTATTGAATTAATTAATAAAATGATTTTTGAAATGGCTATTTGTTGTATGTCACCTGCTTGTGATTATGTTGTCATGGAGGAGAACATTGGTTAACCATGGAGTGAGTGAGGTATTTCGGAGTAAGAGCATGGGAGATTCCATTTTCATTTCTAATGTACCGTGAGAACCTTTAGGGAGGAAGACCATGAAAGATTCTATTTTTATTTTCGAAGAAACATAAGAATTTGTAGGGAGGAAGAAATTGAGAGATTCTATTTTAATTTCCAAGGGACCATACGTGCTCTTGGAGTTTGGACTAAGAAAATAATGTTAGATCTTCCCCCTTAGCCTATAAATATCCCATGCTTTTTTAGTCCCAGCCACATTAGACCCTTAAGGTTAGAGCCCTATGTGTACATTACTCAGGCCAGACTGATTTATATGTTTTATGAATATTATTAGATATGAATTGTGATATTGAATGGTAACATTGAAATTCATATATGAATTTTGATAATGAAGGGATATAATGGAATTCAGTTATATGATATCCCTTGGAGATTTTTCAGACCTCAGAATGAGCCAATGCAGGTATTGAGTGTTCAGGTGTCCTTGGGAACATGAGTGTTATGTCTTTAAATAAATATTAATTGAATAAATGTAAATTTTTTGTTTTATTTATTTTGTACTATTATTTATACAACTATATACACTTTTACTGACATGATATTGTTTTAGAAGTCATTGGTGGTGGCTTATTGAGTTGAAATAAAACCCTACTCGGTCTTCCATATCAGTACCCAAATAGATATTGTGTTTTTGGAAAGAAAAAGGGCAAGGATGCTTTTTTTGTTGGAAGATTTTGGAGGTAACATGGATGAGGGAACCAAAAATGATTTGGTACCTACTTTGGGGAGTCATTAGTGTCTTTATTTTGTATTTATTTTTAGTCAATTTACATATACATTATCATGGAATGATTTATTCTTTATTTTTGATGTTGTATTTCATGTTTTGTCCATATTGTGAACCACGTTATTTTAGGTTATGATTATATGTCATTCAGTTATTGATTATTATTTTTCTGTGGTGTATTACTCTATTAAAAGAGGGTATAGTCACCCCATGATCAATATACTAGACCCTCATTTCTAGTCAAAAGCCTCTGGCATATGGGGAGGCATTACTAAGGTTATGTGGCAGTCCGACTTGCAGAACTGGGGCATGGAACCCAAGCCAAGACTTTACAATGAGGTATCATAGCCCAATTTTCTTTTATTTTTCTATTTTCTTACTATTTGGGAAGGGCATACATGAGACAAGGAAGAGTCTGAACTTGGTTATGAGCTCATAAATAGGATTATCTAACCTATGTATGGGGGAGAACACAAGTAAAAAGGTTGGGATCATTGTTATTGATGTTAGTTGTTATAGTTAAATGTTATTTCACCTTGGGTGACACAGATGTGGTGTGATGTGATTTTTTTTGAGGTTCTATGAGATTTAACTTGTGGCACTGTATGGAATAAGGGTTGTGTTTGAAAGAATAATTCTAGTAACTCAGGATTATTATGTGACATGAATAATTTATTAGCATGAATATGAATGAAATATATGGGTAAGTTGTTGAACAATAATTATTTTACTTTATTGTGAAATTCAAATTGAAAAAGGTTCCTAATGTGGAATTAATAATTCTAAAATGATGAAATATGTGAATAAATGAGTTTATAATATGAAAAAATGAATAATGAGAATGAGTTTGTCATTTTTTAACAGTAAACTATGTATAGGATGGTTAAGGGTAGTGATAGCATATCGGTTTTCACTGTGTGGTGGGGTTTGGGGAAATAACTTGTTATGACTTATTGGGAATTCTTGTACAAGTTTTAATGTTTTGAAATGGTTTCTAAGACACGTGTTTGTAATTGTAGAGTTTATCCTCTACAAATTATAATTTTTTGTCGGATGACAAGAGGAAATGGCCATAAATGAGCCCCCAATTTTTAAACAAGAGACACCTTCAGTTCTCGGTATTAGAGGAAAAGGGATGTTCTGTGGGAAACATGATTGTTTAATATAAATGATGGAACCTTGAGTCATGGTAAGTTAATATAATTCGTGTTTTTATATGGACCTCAATGTGGGTGGTTTTGGTAGTGAGAATGACATAGTTTTATAACTTAGGTGTAAGTTGTGAAAGGGACCATCTTGTTTTAGATTAGTGTGGTAAGATTTTTGTATGGATGAAAGCCCAAGACTTTTGATAGATTATGGTATTTCTATAATGGGTGGTAAATTTGGTAATTGAGTTTTTGGGGTGGTGTTCACTGATGAATTCTTAGCATATTATTAATTAGTGATGATCATTTCCCATAACGTGACATCATCCCAAGTGTGCTGAGAAAGATATGGATTTATACCTAGCTACCTAAATGTGTTTTGGTTGGATATGGGGAACCATAGAAGTTTCACTTATAATGTGTTATATATGGAGTTGGATGGTGGGAGTTACTTCATCATCGATTTATAAATGAGAAACTTGAAAGGAAAATGTTTAAATTCCTTAGGTAAAGGCCATATGAGCCTTTGAGGTGGTGGATGATCGTCCAATACTGGTGGTTTTTTATGGAAAGGAAAGTTCCAATATTGGATGCTGTTCTACTAGTTTTTGGGAATAGTGATTTGGAAAGTGTATCTGGTATGTAGTGTAAGTTGATCTTGATAAAGATTCATCCTTTGAGGTGCACCCGATACATGTGTCAGATAGCAGTGAGAAAGTGTTGTGGGGAATGACTGTGATGATAGTTCTTGTACTGTGGAAACATGTATTTTAATGCATGAAACACCGAGTTAGTGTTCATTACATGAAATATTCCCCTTCCTCAATGGATTACATTACACACAATACCAAATTTTATCAAACAATAACATATTATTAAAATATAATGAGATATAAACTAGAAGTTAAATTAGTAGTTTTGAATATTAATAACTAACTTATGAAAATTATGGTTTATACAAATCTATAACAAATTTGTTTTTTAAAAATTAATTATAAATGAATATAATTTTTTTTAATATAAAGTGAATATTTTTATAGAAAACTACTTTCATGCTAAAAAAGTTGTTTTATTAGAATAGATTAAATTTATTTAAATTATTAATTTATATTAATTTAATATATATATATATATATGTATATTATATTCATTCAAGTATTTTTTATATTGATCCATTAGGTTTGATAGATAAAAGATAAGAATAAACTCTTTTTTTATAAAGGCAATTTTAACACCCTTTAATGAAGAACCCATTTTAAATACAAACTTTGACACTTTAATAGATTAAATATGTCAAAATAAACTTCATATTTTAATTTCTAAAAAAATAATTATTTTAGGGTGAATTTTTTACATTTTTCTGAACCATTTTAATTTTTAATGAATATTAAAAAATACTGAATGTTCGTTCAAAACTAAATTTTCATCTAAATTATTTTTAAGGATAAATTATATTTTTTATTGGTTTTAAAGTTTAATTTGATAATATTATTATCAATTAAAAAACTATATTTCATTGTAATCAATTTCAATTTGACATTGATTATAAAAACATACCAAACATTCATATGTTTTTTACTTTAAAACCCCGCATTGTCGTCCTGCCTTCGAGATTAAATTTAAATCAATTTCTGCCACTTATATGATTGAAATTTGGAAGAAAAGGATTCTATATTTGGAATCAGAATAATTTATGGTATCTAATAATAACAACTATATTTTTGAACAAAAATATTGTTGAAGGTGATTAAAATTAATTACAATGATTAAGGTTAAATCAATCTTATTAAGGGATAGAACCATAACCTTAAGGCCCAAAAAGACATATAAAATTTTCCAATACCTATTGGATGGCCATATTTAGACCCTATAATATCTTTTATATAATATTTAAAATTATTTTATCCACTTTCAACATGATAACATGCATATAATTTGTTTGTCAAAATATTACAAGAGTCCACCGCCTCCACAATAACAAGTAATCCTCTCCTCCCACATCATCATAAATGTCAATCCACATTGGATCAACCTATATCTTCCCTAATATCTCCTACAAATCATCCCCCATGATCATAGAATAATTACCTTGGGATGAAATCAATCCAAATAATCATTTTGATATAAACCAAAAGAAGTTACCTGATTAAGAGATACCGTCTTCTCTCAATCTCTCTAGTATTATTTCAATTCTCCACCACATAAAATATATTTATTACATGATTATATAACCTCAATTGTATAATAAATATAATAGTACGTTTTTATGTAAATTATTTACCAAAATGTACACAAACATCCATCTAATGGGTAATAAACATACTTTTTCTGTGTATGGTAATCTACTAGCTCAGGAAAAGAGGATTGTTAAATATTCCGTTACCACCTATCATGGTAGAAATTATGATAAAAATCTATTAATATATGATATATATGATATATATTTTTTATTTATACTTCTTGAATCCTTTTATTACACACACCATTAATAGTTTCTATTTTATGTTAATATGATAACTTCATTTGAGGAAGAGTGGACTATCGCCCATCGAAGCGATGTGATTCGTTCACACAATACATGGAATGTATAATGGATGGTTTGAATTAAAAATATGTTACATAAATAAACTATATATTATATTCATGAAATAATTTTATTTTTTTAAATAGACTATATATATATATATCACTTTCATTATTACCCTTTCACACATTTACAAAATGATAACATCATTCATGGATGTGTGGACTACTGCCTCCTCAACACGATGTGATTATTTTTACATAAAAATAATTATATATATAAGAATATATGATGAAATAATGTGTAATTTTTAATAAAATTACCATCCTATAAATATACAGTGTTACTTACCTTCGTTCCATAATGATAATTGAAAGATGGGAACATTACTCATGCGTACGTATGACATACCATCTCCATGATTGTAACATTGGCTCATTTTTCATAACCATATTTAATGATTGATTATAAAAGTATAACTAATGTATAAATATGACAATTATTTCACGATTATTATTATATAGATGTTATGTAATTAACCCTCTGACCATAGCTGACCTTCCAATGTTATTTTTGGCACATAAAACAACGTTGGTCAAAACACCCGATGTAAAAATAATTGTTCATGTAGTTATATAAAACAGAGTAAAAATTAAAATAAATCTAAATATATAGATGAATAAGTTTCTCAAGAAAGTATAAAATTGACATATTATTGTTATAAAAGAAGTTAAAGGATGTTCTTCTCAAAGGAAACTCAAGGTAAGTGAATTTTGCCTCAATTTATATTTTATTGAGACTAATTTGTTATTTGGAACCAATTCACTTTTATTTGGCGTATATACTATGTTTTAATATATTATATCATGAATAAACTTAATATCATGATATTATATATTCCATTTATAGTTATTATATCCTTCAAATTAGGATTTAAATGTTTCAAAGTGGTATGAGACACTTTGGAATGTTTAAAAATTATTCTCTTAGAGAATGTTCATAGTGATTATCCTTTCAATATCACTTCCTTTTGTGATTATCAAATTTCTCTTGAAACAATAAATTTATTTTTATAAATTTTCATTGGAAATTTACTTGAATATCTGTATTTTTATACAATGGATATTAATATTTCCTAAAATGTATATCATTTTTGCATACAATGTTCACTTTGATAGTTATTTGATTAATAGGGTAATTATTGATAAATCCATATTCTTTATTGAATATGAATATTTGATAATTAATATTTTTATTTTGATTAATTGATATGATAAATGATTTTTATTGGTAATTAAGGGTGGCCTAGAGACATTATATAGGCCCTCGATGTATTGATAGGTTCCCACAAGAAAAATAAGTTGTGAAAATTAAACGGCTTTCTAACCATAGTTTTAAACCATCTTGGGAAAGGTGTTGAAGATATAGGATTTCATTTCCATAGACATGAAATCCATTAATAAAGCATTTCCTAATTTATTTTGAATAATTATTCATCCATGAGATTTTGCGTCGACATATCTATGGAAACATTTCATTTCAGATCAATTATTAAATAGAATGTGTTTCAGTTTCTTACCTTTCCATATTTATTTTACCATATTTAATTATTTTAACTGCATGTATTTAAAGTTATTAGATTTATATATTGTTTATGCACATCCTTATTAGTTTATTGATTATATGGAATGTGATTTCAATTATTTTCCATTTTATAATTATTTTTCTCAATAATTCAATATTCTTTCTGCTATATTTTTTCTTTACAGAGAATTTGATCTCACCCTTTTTATGTTTTTTTCACAGGAATCCATGATTTATACTATGAAATATAAGAAGTGATTTATTGTATGGAATAATGTTATCCTAAAAGATATTTGGAATGAATAAGAAAAAATTATGTTATAATTAGTGTTTTAGTTTTGTAATAAACGACTCATGTATGTATCTAGTTATCCATGACTACTAAGCTCTCAGGTCCTTGGGGACTTGATTCATTATAAGCACGCTATGTACTTGATATCAGACACTGAATCTAGTCTATCTGGTGTCTCGTTATTATAGAATTAGTCTTCACATTAAAGATATAAAAACAATACAATATGGGAGAAAATTTTACCAATTACTTTGAACACAAGAGTCTCAAGTATATATTATTTCAAAAGGATTTTAAGATGAGAAATATGTGATTTATAAAGTTACTAAAAGAATAAAAATTTGAGATTTTCTATACTCCTGAGAAGGGGAACATGGTGGTAGACACTCTTAGCAGGAGATCTTGTTCTCAATTGTTTGTCGAGGTGTCAAATGAGGTAGCCATATTGTAGATGTCTTTCATGTAAAAGGATAGTGATTAATATCATCAGTTGATGGTCATTACCACATCCCCTTTTACTATATATTAGGGATAATCAGTGGGGAGAAAAAAAATATGAAACATTATGTACTCATATTTTGACTGGACATGCTCCTGATGTAAATTCTGATGGCAGGGCTATGCTATCCTTTCATTAGAATAATGATGGAACCTTTGATGTTATAGGAATAGGTGATGTAGGAGTTTCAGATATCCCCATTGGAAATAAATACTAGTGTTTAAAATATGTACCAGGACCTATGAAATAAAATTTAGTGGCCATTCTTGAAGAAGGGTGTTTCATAGTATGTCTATCGGTGCCTCCCTTATCAAAAGACAAAGGTTAATCCCTCGGTTCCTGTGATTTTAACTCAATGAATCAATCTTACAAAGAGTAAATGAGATTGGACATCAATGGATTTCAAGAATGGAATACCACAATCATCAAAGTGACCTGATACTATCTGGGTGATCGTATAAAGACTCTTAAAGTCAGTGCACTTCCTATACATTAGAGATAAATTCTCATTAGAGAGCATGGGGTGCTTATACATGACAAAGAAAGTCCAAATCCATGGGGTTACCTCAATTATAATCTATGCCCATGATTCTCACCTCACATATTAGTTATGGAGGGGATTACAAGAGGATTTAGGGACCCTTGCACTAGAGCCCAATGTCTCACCCCAAAACTAACGAAAAAATAGAGAAGACCATCAAGGTTATGGAGGAAATTTAGAGGCCTTTAATGTTGGACTTTTTTCATAGTTTTGAAGATTACCTATTCTTGGTGGACTTTTCCTACAACAACAAATACCATTTGACCATTGGTATGAAAACATTCGAGGATTTCCATGGGAGACCCTTTAGGTCACCACATTGTTGGACTGATCTAAATGATCCAACACACATGGGCCCATAGTTTTTCAATGCTACTACAGATAAGGAAACAAAAATCCAGGAGTGGATGGGGACTAAAAAAATGAATCATAATTCTTATGCAGATGGAATATGAAAACCATTATAGTTTGAGGAGGGAGGCTTGTGTTTATATGTTTCTAAAAGTTTCATGGATTGAAGAGATTTGGTTGCGATAGGAAGTTATCTTTGAGATTCATTGGTCATATCCTGGTACTATGTAGAGTTGGTGAGGTGGTATACCTCTTAGTTCTATCAACACAGTTAGACCAGACATACGATGTCTTCTTCATGTCATAGATGAGGAGATACGTGCATGTACCGTCACCCATTATCAACTAGAGATAGGTGGACATCGATGACAGAGCTTCCATTACAGGTCACCCATTAGAGTTTGAGTATTGAAAGGACATGATCCTTCATGGGTGATAAATTCCAATTATTAATGTATAGTGGATGTATAGGAATCTTCAGGAGAGAACCCAATATAGGGATACCTAGATGTGAGCCCAGTACCCTCACCTTTTTGTGTAGGTTTTCCCTATTTTGATAGAAAAGCCTCAAGGTGTGGAGAATGTAATTAATCCTATTTTATATATATTATTTTTGGATATTATATTGATTATTTTTAATACCATGAGTTGAGATAGAAATGATTATGAGGCCCTATGAAATTGGAATAAATTATTGAAATAAATTAAATATATAAAAAATTACACAAATAATTTTCCTAAAAATGTTGAATACTGTAATATCCTAAACTTTTTATTGAGATGTATCAGGTTCATCTACAGGTATTTTTTTTAGTATAGCATTTATAGGTCTTGATTATTTGGTGTTTGGGTAAAAATTGGAGAATTTTAGAAGGATGAAGGGATTTTCATTGTCTGCTCCTGGTTTGTGCATGGATAAACAATTTTTGCAAGGGGTTTCATGGTTTTCGCATGGATTGAACATGGTTTATGAATGGTTAAAAAAAAGTGTGCAAGGGGGTCATAGTTATTTCATGGTTAAACAAAGTGTGAATCCTATGTGTGCAACTAAGAGCATGGTTAGGTGCATGGTTTGTGTTAACAGTATGACTTCACCCAACAAACCATGCACATAGAAATTAAAGTTATAAAAATAGATTTTATAATCCTACGAACCCTCATACAAAAACTAAATATACCATAGATAGACCCAAATAAAATTCATTCATTTTTTGAGGCTCCCAGACACATTCCGAGGCCCTCTATGCTCTATTATTGGTAATTTGAATCCTGGTTGGTAGATCTTCACCTCCTCGGGTACATGTTTTCTTCCCTCTTGATTTCCCATATCCCTCACATTATTCTACCATTATTTTGTTGGTTTTTATCCTATATTTTATTGAATATAGATCTATATTTTCTGAATCTAGATCTAGGCTTGTTGGATATTGATATCTATTTAAGAGGTCCAGTTTCTTTTATGCATGGATTTAGCTTATGAATCTAGAATGTGTTCATTGTCACGTTCTGGATTAACCTGCTTCAAATTGGGGTTTTCCACTAGGAAATCACTCATAAATAAATTGAAGTAGGTGGTCAATTATGAAAATCCCATAGTCATTATCTCAATTTTTTGTATGTAATTTTATAATTGATAGTGTTTTACTAGTAACTGGATTTACAAATTAAATCAATTAGTTTGGTTAACTAATTAATTAAGTGATTGTGAATCAGGAATAATGAATTGTTTAAATTGAGAAAATTAATTGTAAAATTGATTATAGAGATACTTAATTGACTGAATTGAGATAATTAATTGAAGAATTAATTATAGAGATATTGAACTATTTGAATTGAGATAATTTGTTGTTGAATTAATTATAGAGCTATATAATGGTTTCAATTCAGTTAATTTTTTTTAATTGATTATGGTGATATTTAATTGTTTTACTATAAAAATTAATTATAGAATTGATTATTAATTGAATGTAATTTTTGTGATTAATTATTTTTTTAATTTTTTAATGAATTAATAGTTGAGATAATTAATGCGATTAGGATAATTAATTAATTATTTAGTCAATTAATGGGATTGATGTAATTTATTAATTATTGAGTTAGTTAGTGGGATTGATGAGATATATTAATTGATGAATTAACTAATGGAATTAATTTGATTATGCAATGTTTGAATTAAATAATGAGATCGATGGGATATATTAATTGATGAAATAATTAATTGAATTAATGTGATTATTTAATTATTTAATTAAATAATGGGATTGATGGGATTAATTGATTGATGAATTAATTAATGGAAGAAATGGTATTAATTAATTATGAAATTAATTAATGGTGTTGGCATAGATAATTAATTGGTTATTTTATTGAAAGGATTGAATGCGATAAATTAATTTTGGAATTAAATAATTCAATTGAGGTGAAATATTTTTTTTTATAAATTGAAGATAATAAAAGTGATTAATTAATTATAGAATTAATTAATGGATTTGAAATATATATTTAATTGGTGAATTAATTGAAGGGATTTAATATGATTAATTAAGTGTGGAATTAATTAATTTGATATTGTGATTGTGAAATCAAGATAATTAATTATTGAATTAATTATTAAGATATTGATATCTTAAAATAGGGACAATTAATTGTTGAATTAATTATTTGGGAATTATTGTGATTATTGAATGTATTTAAATGGATTAATTAATTGATTAATTAAATAATGGGTTGTTCTGATTTTAAAATTTAATGAATCACATAAATAAATTGGTGAATTAATTAATGCGGATTGTTGTGATGATTAAAATGAAATAATTGAATTAATTAATTTTATGAATTAAATAATTAATGGATTTTGATTTTGGGGATAATTAATTGTTGAATTAATTATAGAAATATTGAATTTTGGAATTGTTGATAATTAACGGATGAGTTAATTATTAGAATATTGAATTGTGGGATTTGAGGAATAATTATTTATTGAATTAATTATTGAAATATTAAATTTTAAATAGGAATATTTACTCAATGAATTAGTTATTGAATGTTGAATTGGGAATTGTAATGATTAATTGTTTAATTAATTATTGAATTTTAAATTGTGAATATGAGGAATAATTAATTATTGAATTGTTTAATCGTAAATTGGAAAAATTAATTGTTGAATTAATTATTGAATGGTTAATAAAATATTGAAATAATTAATTGTTGAAAAAAAAAATATGAATGTTGAATAGTGAATTGGAATAATTAATTAATGAATTAATAAAGAGATATTAAGATTGTTGGATTATATTAATTAATTATTGAATTAATTAAATAAATTGACGTGATTAATTAATCATTGAGTTAATTAATGGAATTAGAGTGATTACTAAATTATTGAATTAATTAATGAAATTGATGCGATTAATTAATTATTCTATTTATTAATGGAAATGGGTTTGATTAATTAATTATTGAATTAATTAATAAAATGATTTTGAAATGGTTATTGGTTGTATATCACCTGCTTGTGATTATGTTTTCATGGAGGAGAACATTGGTAAACCGTGGAGTGAGTAAGGTATTTCAGAGTAAGATCATGGGAGATTCCATTTTCATTTCTAAAGTACCGTGATAACATTCAGGGAGGAAGACCATGAAAGATTCTTTTTTTATTTTCGAAGAAACATAAGTGTTTGTAGGGAGGAAGAAATTGAGAGATTCTATTTTAATTTCCAAGGGACCATGAGTTCTCTTGGAGTTTGGACCAAGAAAATAATGTTAGATTTTCCCCCTTAGCCTATAAATATCCCATTATTTTTTTAGTCCCACCCACATTAGACCCTTAAGTTTAGAGCCCTATGTGTACATTACTTAGGCCAGACTGATTTATATGTTTTATGAATATTTTTAGATATGAATTTTGATATTGAATGGTAACATTGAAATTCATATATGAATTGTGATAATGAAGGGTTATAATGGAATTCAGTTATATGATATCCCTTGGATATTTTTCAGACTTCAAAATGTGCCAAAGCAGGTATTGAGTGTTCGGGTGTCCTTGGGAACATGAGTGTTGTGTGGTTAAATAAATTTTAATTGATTAAATGTAAAATTTTGTTTTATTTATTTTGTATTATTATTTATACATCTATATACACTTTTATTGACATGATATTGTTTTAGAAGTCATTGGTGGTGGCTTATTGAGTTGAAATAAAACCCTACTCGGGCTGCCATATTGGTACCCATATAGATATTGTGTTTTTTGGACAGATAAAAGGGAAAGGAAACTTTTTTTGTTGGATGATTTGGGATGTACCATGGATGAGGGAACCAAAAATAATTTGTACCTACTTGGGGGAGTCATCAGTGTCATCATTTTGTATTTATTTTTAGACAATTTATATATACATTATCATGGAATGATTTATTCTTCTGTTTTGATGTTGTATTTCATGTTTTGGCCATATTGTGATCCTAGTTATTTTAGGTTATGATTATATGTCATTCAGTTATTGATTATTATTTTTCCGTGGTGTATTACTCTATTAAAATAGGGTATAGTCACCCCATGATCAATATACTAGACCCTCATTTCTAGTCAAAAGTCTCTGGAATACGGGGAAGCATTCCTAAGGTTATGTGGCTGTCCGACTTGGGGAACTGGGGCATGGAACCCAAGACAAGACTTTACAATGTGGTATCAGAGAACTTGGTTATGATCTCATACATAGGATTAGCTAACCTATGTATGGGGGAGAACACAAGTAATAATGTTTGGATTATTGTTATTGATGTTTTTTGTTACAGTTAAATGTTATTTCACCTTGGGTGACACACATGTGGTGTGATGTGATTATTTTTGTTGAGTTTCTATGAGATTTAACTTGTGGCCCTGTATGGAATAAGGGTTGTGTTTGAAAGAATAATTCTAGTAACTCAGGATTATTATGTGACATGAATAATTTATTATCATGCATATGAAAGAAATATATGGGTAATTTGTTTAACAAGAATTGTTTTACTTTATTGTGAAATTTGAATTGAAAAATGTTCCTAATGTGGAATTAATAATTTTAAAATGATTAAATATGTGAATAAATGTGTTTCTAATAAGAAAAAATTAATAATTAGAATGGGTTTGTCATTTTTAACAATAAACTATGTATAGGATGGTTAAGGGTACTGATAGCATATTGGTTTTGACTGTGTGGTGGGGTTTGAGGGAAATAAATTGTTATGACTTATTGATAATACTTGTAAAAGATTTAATGCTTTGAAATGGTTCCTAAGACATGTGTTTGTAATTGTAGAGTTTAACCTCTACAAATTATAATTTTTTGTCGGATGACAAGAGGAAATTGACAGAAATGAGTCCCCAGTTGTTAAATAAGATCCACCTTCAGTTCTAGGTATTAGAGGAAAAGAGATGTTCTGTGGAAAACATGATTGTTTAATATAAATTATGGAACCTTGAGTCATGGTAAGTGAGTATAATTTGTGTTTTTATATGGACCTCAATGTGGGTGGTTTGGGTAGTGAGGATGACCTAGTTTTAGAACTTAGATGTAAGTTGCGCAAGGGACCGTCTTGTATTAGATTAGTGTGGTAATATTTTTGTAGGCATGAAAGGCCAAGAATTTTGATAGGTTATGGTCTTTCTATAATAGGTGGTAAATTTGGTAATGGAGTTTTTGGGGTGGTGTTCACTGATGACTTGTTAGCATATTTTTAATGAGTGATGTTTATTTCCCATAATGTGAAATCATCCCGAGTATAACGACCCATACTTTACATACATTGTTATTACTAAGGAATTGAAGCACACTTATTACAACATATAACAAAACCAGGAAAGGACCGTATAGGTAAAGAGTCTTTAGAAACTGAGAAACATAAACAACTGGTTCATAAAGCATCTACTTTTCCTCCCATTTATTTCATCATATCTAGAGTGCATTTTGGAATATCCTACTAAATAACCTTCTTCCTGACCTGGGGAAAGAAAACATACAAACGGGTGAGCTCAAATGCTCAGTAAGGGTAAACAAAAGAAATATCAATCACATCCTATACATAAGAACACAACTTTTGGAAATCTTAACCTGAAAAAGAGATCATAATTTCATAACATGGGATAAATCATAGTAGTGAAATATAATCCCAATAATCATAACTTAAAACACGAAACATTGTGGAATACACACATAATCATAGAGAATCATTTCTTATTAGTCAAGACTCATTGCCAAGACTATCTTAGTGGACAAATTCCATTTCTAAACCGAGTTCACTCCTCGTTTCAGTCCTGTTTCACTGAACCGGTTTAACCAGCCGTTCCATCCATGTCTATCTCATGAGATATAAAATCTTTACCTAATGCATTTAAGGGAGATATAGGTCCCACCCATCTCATAATGATACCATTCTTAAGTGTTCCAAAAAATCATAAATCATACATCATTGCATAACCCATGTAATAAACAAATGGGATTCTTAAACAACATGACATCATAAAACAATTCATATAAGATAAAGGAATTCATAAAAATAATTCCATCACAACATAATCAAATCAATGTAATAATAGGGATATAAACATAACACTATATTATCATATATGGAAAATAATTTTGATAAAACACTTGAACTCCATTCTTGAGGAAAATATCCTTTCTACTTCAAAAACATTTTCCTTTCTTAACATGTCTTACAATTTTAAACTAAAATAAGTTGATTAAAAATAAACTTGAAAACTTGTAAAATAATCTTCTTGGAAATAATGCTTTAAAAATCCATTCATATCGTATATGTTAAAAAAACATTCTTATCGTACTTTTGTCGGAAAAGTCAAAAAGTACCTCGTATGAAAAACGACAAAAGATTCCTTTCATATATTTTACTAAAAACTCACCGAAGGGTAAAATTGGATTTAAAAAATTTTAGGTGGATGGAAACAATATTAAATATTGAGGAAACATGGATGTGGATGATAAAATACACCCCAGTAAATACCAACGTATAAACAATCTCGGATAAAATGAGATTGTGATATTTTCCCTTACCTTAGGTTCAATTTGCTTCGTAAGTGTCCAAACCTCCTGTATAATTATTTAAATAATGTTATTGACTTATTATATAATCATACTTATTTTTATGATATCATATATTTTCATATTCTTAGCTTCTTATTAGTAATATTTCTTTACTACTTGTTATTCGGGTGTTTATTACTTTTTGTTCTTATGCGTGTTTTGTCGAATAAATTTTTATTTTTATTTTTAGGTTATAGATACCTCATTTACATAATGGTATTAGTGTAATATATATCATATTAATTCATTCAATTCATTTATATAATCATTATGCAATGAAGATAATGTAGAACGAGTCGCATCACATCGTGGAGACGGTATTCTGTACGTACGCACGAGCGATGATATCATTCCCATGATCATGGAATTGTATTGGAGTGTATGTATACTATTTCATAATCAATATCACTTTACAATAATCATATATAGTCATTATTTATACCATTATACCCATCCAATTAAGGTGGTGGTGGAAAATAGATTACACCACGGCGTGGAGACGGTATTCCGTACATACGCACGCGCGATGATTTCATTTTCCATAGGAAGGATAGATGGTGAAATAGGGTTGTTTCATACTTTTAATAACATATCAGTATATTAGTGATACTGATCTTATTACTTCATAATGAAACAACTAAATAAGAAGAAGTGGAAGAAGAAATAAAGTTGAACGAATCGGTAACGGACATTACCTCTTCTTTGAAGCGCCTCTTTGAGACCTCCTCTCAGGGCACTAAAATTGGTCTTTGAAGAATAACAAGACCTCTAGGATGTTTATAGGGAAGTGGAGAAGAGAATTTGGTAGGGGTTGGCCAAGGATGAAGGCTCAAAGTGGTGTGAGGAAAAGAGGGAGGAGGTGCCCTTTTATAAGGGAGGAGAGGGGCACCTTTGGAATAACTAAAAATATTATTTTATTATAAAGTCAAATTCGGTTTTTAATAGCTCCAAATTGATATATTTCGAAGCTAAGGTGGGGATGGGTAGAAACCATCTCATCCAATAGAATTTAGACAAGTTTAGGTCATTATATTAACCTTATCGTTTAGTTTTAACTCTTAGTTAATTAGATTGACATTTACCACGTCACATTGTATTTTTATATTATATAGTTAATAAACTTACCATATACATCCAAGCGACCCCCAAGTGGTTAATTAATGATACAAATATCATGATATAAGTATCTTGGCAGAAACTTAGATTTTTAGGAATATAATAACAATTAATAATATAATATTTGTTTTAAAAACTATTTTATGTCAATTTTGACACTATTTGGTAATTGATTTTTGTGAAAATCATAACAGACTGATTAGTTCAAACAAAATTAATTAAATAAATACTAACATGTCATATTAACCATGAAAATTATTGTAATTCATAAAAAGTCTAAAATTACATTTATTTGGGTATTTATAACATCAATTATGTCAATATTTCATTAATAAGATAATTACTGCATCATCAATATATCATAAATAAATTAAATTATTTTAAGTCTAAAAATTACAAATAAAATACCATTATGTTTGAAATATTTTTATATTTCTAATGAATATTTATAGTACAATTTATCTTATGTATTACCCTATATTAAAAATGATTTAGTTATTAAACATTGATTTTAACTATTTTAACCCTTCTTTAAATAAATTGATAAGAAATGTCCTAATCTAATTGAAGTGGGCCTAAATGGTCATATTCTATTCCTAAGGATATTTTGGTCGAATTAAACTTATCCAATAGAATTAGAACATGTGTTTGGGTAATAATAATAACACTTTTATCCTTAATTACCCTATTTACTTTTAATCGTGGTAAAAAAAGTAAAAAGTTACTATTCACCAAAAATTATTTTCATCTCATTGAACCAAATTTTAGTCCTTGATATTAACCGTGTCTCTCGGATTTTTGAAATTCCACTCACAAAAGCGGTAAAATTATGTTTTATGAAAAATTCAGTTTTTTAACTACCACTTAGTGGTTTCACTATTCATCAAAAAATGAAAGTTTCCAGAAAAATACCAAAAATTAGGCCTAAGATATATTTGATATTATGAATTCAAAAATGATGTCTACTTTATCAAATTCAAAACATATCAGTTACATTAACTAATTTAAAAATTAATTCCCGTCATCAAAAAAATAGCGTGTTTTTAAGAGATAATAACTATCAAAAGATTGACACTTGTTTATATCTGGTTTAAATGTGAAATTACATCCAATGAACAACATTGTATTAAATTGTAAAAATATATTCTAAATATACTTTAAAACAATTCAAATTAATAATTTATCACTATTAATTATTTTGATTTAAAAAGTTGTTTTTAATTAAAATTTAGTAATTTTCACTATTCATCAGAATATGAAAGTTATCCGAAAAGTACCAAAATTTCACCCTAAGATAATTTAGATATTCTGAATCCAAAAATGAAGTCCATTTTGAAAGATAAAATTTATAAAATTTTAAAAAGTGGGTATTACTATTCATAACGACTAGTTTTAATAATATTTTAATAGCATATCATTGTTTAGTGAAACTCGGTATTGAGTACGACACAAGCTATCGAGGAAGGCTGCGGTTGCGTGTAAAGAAAGGCAATCTAGTGTTGTGTGTAGTGAGAGATTCCTTTGATGATTTATATAACATAAAAACAAAATATTTCTCATAAAAGTCTCGGGTGTTACATTCTACCCCCCTTAAAATAATTTTTGCCCTCGAAATTCGTCACTTTGTAACAAAAAGATGAGGATACCTCTCCCTCATCATATCCTCAAGCTCCCATGTAGCTTCTTCTAATTGGTGGTTCCTCCATAAATCTTTCACCAATCGAGTGGTCTTGTTTCGTAGGAATTTTTCGCTACGATCCAAAATCTCTATCGGCTGTTCTTCATAAGGAAGATCTTACTCCAGTGGTACAACTTCTGAGCTGAGTACATGTGAAGGATCAGGTATGTACTTTCTCAGGAGAGATACATGGAACACATCGTGAACTTGAGAGAGATTCGGTGGAAGCGCCAATCGGTAAGATACCTTTCCAACACGATCCGGTATGTCGAAAGGACCGATATATCTAGGGCTCAACTTCCCCTTCTTTCCAAATCTCATGACCCTCTTCCAGGGAGATATGCGTAAGAACACTTTATCACCCACTTCAAACACTAGGTCTTTTCTTCGGTTGTTGGAATAACTTTTCTATCGACTCTGAGTGGCTCTTATGTGTTGTTGAATAGATCGGACCTTTTCTGCCATCTCATCAACAGGATCAGGTCCTAATAGCTTTCTTTCCCCAACTTCATCCCAGCAAGTTGGAGTCCTGCATTTCCTTCCATAGAGAGCTTCATAAGGAGACATATGAATACTAGAGTGAAAGCTATTATTATAAGAAAATTCCACCAAAGTTAGGTGTTGATCCCAACCACCTTTGAAATCCATAGAGCAAGCTCTCAACATATCTTCTAGAGTTTGAATTGTTCTCTCAGACTGACCGTCTGTCTGAGGATGATAAGCAGTGCTGAAACTCAACTCTGTATCCAGAGTATGCTGAAGACTTTTCCAGAACTTCGAGGTAAATCTCGGATCCCGATCAGATATAATATAAAGTGGTACTCTATGCAATCTTACCAATTTTTTTACATATATCCTTGCAAGCTAATCCAGAGAGAAATCTTCTCTAATAGCAATGAAGTGTGAAGACTTTGTAAGACGATCAACTATGACCCAGATAGCATTATTGCCTTTGGATGTTTTAGGAAGTCCTGTGACAAATTCCATAGTGATGTTTTCCCATTTCCATTCAGGTATGGGTAATGGTTTTAACATCCCCTTAGACTTCTGTCTCTCAACTTTAACTTGCTGACAAACCAAGAATCGAGAGACATATTCAGCAACATCTCTTTTCATTCCATCCCACCAAAAGTACTCTTTCAGGTCCCTATACATATTTGTGCTTCTAGGATGAATAGAGAATGAATAACTATGAGCCTCATCCTGTAGCTCCTTCTTTAATTATGGGTTGGGAGGAACACAAACCCGATTCCTGAACTTTATTATGCCATCACAATCAAGGTTGAATTTAGGAATATTTCTCACCTTCCTTTGTAACTCTACATCTTCTTTCTGCGCCTCTTTAATCTTCCCATGTATATATGGTTGAACATTCATTTGAGAAAGATACGATTTCCCCCCTTCCATTATAATTCTAAGATCTATCCTTTGTAGATCCATAAATATTGGATCTTTCGTGATCCTCATCATGGATAAGCTAGCATGGTCTTGTCGACTTAATGCATCTTCCACCTTGTTTGCTTTCCCAGGGTAGTAATGAATTGAGCAGTCGTAATCCTTAATCAGCTCCAACCATCTTCTTTGGTGCATATTAAGCTCCTTTTGTGTGAAAATATACTTTAAACTTTTATGATCAGTATAAATGTCACACCTTTCTCCATAAAGATAATACCTACAAATCTTTAATGCAATGATTACCGCAGCTAACTCCAAATCATGAGTTGGGTAATTTTACTCATGTATTTTCCACTTTCATGAGGCATAAGCTATCACCTTATAATTTTGCATAAGAACACACCCCAATCCCTTCTTGGATGAATCACTGTAGATCACAAACCTTTCTCCACTACAAGGTGGTGTGAGAACAGGTGCACTGGATAACCTTATTTTCAACTCCTTGAAATTCTCTTCACATTCCTCCGTCCAAAACAAATCTTTCACAAAAGAGGGAGGAGGTGCCCTTTTATAAGGGAGGAGAGGGGCACCTTTGGAATAACTAAAAATATTATTTTATTATAAAGTCAAATTCGGTTTTTAATAGCTTAAAATTGATATATTTAGAAGCTAATGTGGGGATGGGTCTAAATACTCTCATACAATATAATTTAGAAAATTTTAGGTCATTATATTAACCTTATCTTTTAGTTTTAACTCTTAGTTAATTAGATTGACATTTACCATGTCACTTTGTATTTTTATATTATATAGTTAATAAACATACCATATACATCCAAGAGACCCCCAAGTGGTTCATTAATGATACACCTATCATGATATATTTATCTTTGCCGAACCTTAGATTTTTATGAATATAATAACAATTAATAATATAATATTTGTTTTGAAAAATATTTTATGTCAATTTTGACACTATTTGGTAATTGATTTTTTTGAAAATCATAACAGAATGTTTAGTTTGAAAAAAATTAATTAAGTAAATAATAACATGTAATATTAACATATAAAATTATTGGAATTCATAAAAAGTCTCAAATTACATTTATTTGGGTATTTATAACATCACTTATGTCAATATTTCATTAATAAGATAATTACTGCATCATCATTGTATCATAAATAAATTAAATTATTTTAAGTCTAAAAATTACAAATAAAATACCATTATGTTGGAAATATTTTTAGATTTCTAATTAATATTTATAGTCGAATTTATCTTATGTATAACCCTATATTAAAAATGATTTAGTTATTAAACTTTGATTTTAACTATTTAAACCCTTCTTTAAATAAATTGATAATAAATGTCCTAATCTAATCCATGTGGGCCTAAATGGTCATATTTTATTCCTAAGGTTATTTTTGGTCGAATTACACTTATAAAATAGAATTAGGACATGTGTTAGGGTAATAATAATAACACTTTTATCCTTAATTACCCTATTAACTTTTAACCGTGTAAAAAAAACTAAAAAGTTACTATTCAAAAAAAATATTTTCATCTCATCGAACCACATTTTAGTCCTTGATATTAACAATTTCTCTCAAATTTTCTAAATTCCACTCACAGAAGCGGTAAAATTAAGTTTTATGAAAAATTCAGTTTTTTAACTACCACTTAGTGGTTTCACTATTCATCAAAAAATGAAAGTTTCCAGAAAGATGCCAAAAATTAGGCCTATGATATATTTGATATTATGAATTCAAAAATGATGTCTACTTTATCAAATTAAAAACATATCAGTTACATTAACTACTTTAAAAATTAATTCCAGTTGTCAAAAAATAGCGTGTTTTTAAGAGATAATAACTATCAAAAGATTGACACTTGTTTATGTCTGGTTTAAATGTGAAATTACATCCAATGAACAACATTGTATTAAATTGTAAAAATATATACTAAATATACTTTAAAACTAGTCACATTAATAATTTATCACTATTAATTATTTCAATTAAAAAAGTTGTTTTTAATTAAAATTTAGTAATTTTCACTATTTATCAGAATATGAAAGTTATCCAAAAAGTACCAAAATTTCACCCTAAGATAATTTCGATATTACAAATCCAAAAATGAAGTCCATTTTGAAAGATAAAATTTATAAAATTTCAAAAGTGGGTATTACTATTCATAACGACTAGTTTTAATAATATTTTAATAGCATATCGTTGTTTAGTGAAACTCGGTATTGCGTAGGACGCAAGCTATCGAGGAAGGCCGCGGTTGCATGTAAATCAAGCCAAGATAGTGTTGTGTGTAGTGAAAGATTCCTTTTATGATTTATATAACATAAAAACAAAATATTTCTCATAAAAGTCTCGGTTGTTACACCAAGTGTGCTGAGAAAGCAATGGATTTACACCTAGATACCTAAATGTGTTTTGGTTAGATATGGGGCACCATATAAGTTTCACTTATAAAGTGGTATATGTGGAGCTGGTTGGTGGGAGGTACTTCATCATCTATTTATAAATGAGAAACCTGAAGGGATCATGTTTAAATTCCTTAGGGAAATTCCATATGAGCCTTTGAGGTGGCGGATGATCATCCTATACTGGTGGTTTTTTATGGAAAGGAAAGTGCAAATATTGGATGGTGTTCTACTAGTTGTTGGGAATAGTGAGTTGGATTGTGTATCAGGTATGTACTGTAAGTTGATCTTGAGATTGATTCATCCTTTGAGGTGAAACCGATACATGTGTCACATAACAGTGAGAAAGTGTTATGGGGAATGACTGTGATGATAGTTCTTATATTGTGGAAACATGGATAGGATTAAGAGAAAAAATTGGAGATAAAGGTGGTTATGTGAGCTTAGTGGCCCGATATTGCTTACACGAAATCTTAGGGACACATGATAGTATAACTCGAGGATGACCTATTATAAGGTGGGGAGATTATAAGATCCCAAACATTTTATGGAGATGTTTTGAGCTTCATTACCAATATTCTTTTTCATTTTTTTGAGTATAACATGTATGGGTCTTTATTTGGGTGAATTTGGTTAAAAATTAGAGACTTTTGGAAGTAGAAGATGCTTTTCATGGTTTGTGCATGGTTTGTGCATGCTTAAACAAATTATGTAAAGGGATTCATGTTTTGAGAATGGTTTTCAAATAGTTAAACAAAGTGTACAAGGGGGTTTCATGGTTTTGACATTGTTAAACTAAATTTATAGACTAAGTGTGGAATTGGGTACATTATTAGGTGCTTGGTTAGTACTAACAATAATAATTCACCTAGAAAACCATGAATGTGAAAATTAAGGTTACGAAAATTGATTTTAAAATATCTTGAACCCCTATATATACCCCCAATAAACCCCAGATACATCGAAATCAAATTATCTCATTTTTGGAGGAACCCAAACACATTACAAGGCCCTATAAGCTCTATTCTTGAAGATTCTAATCTTGGTTGTCATATCTGCACCTCCTCGTGTTTTTGGTTTCTTCTAGATTGATTTCCCATCTCTCCCCTATTATTCTCACATTCATTTGGTGGGGTTTTATACTCTATTAATTGGATCTAGCTATATATTTGTTGAATCAAGATCTAGAATTATTGGATCCACATCTAGATTTAAGAGATCTTATTTCATTTAATTGTGTATTTAGGATTTAGATCTAGACCATGTTCATCATCGTTTTCTTGATTATTCCACTTAAAATTGGGGGTTTACGTTTGGAAATCGATCATCAAAAATTGAGGTATGTGGTTTGTTATTAAAATCCCATAGTCATGATTTCATTTACGTGTATGTAATTGTAGAGTTTCGAGGTTTCTCTTAGCAATTATACTTCCTAAATTAATTAATTAATTTGGTAATTTAATTAATAAAGGGATTGTGAATCGGGAACAATGAATTGTTTGAATGGTATAATTTATTATATAAATAATTATAAATATATAGAATTGTTTTAATTGAGATAATTAATTTTTGTTTTAATTTTAGACATACTGAATTGTTTCAGTTCAGATAATTAATTTATGAATTAATTATAAAGTTATTTAATTGATTTAATTAAGATAAATAATGGTTGAATTAATTATGGAGATATTAAGTTATTTCATTAGGATTATTAATTGTGGAAATAATTATTTTTCTAATGTAATTGGTGAGATTAATTAATTATTGAAATAATTAATGAATTAATAGTTGAGATAATTAATGCGATTAAGATGAATACTTATTTTTTGAGTTAATTAATGTGATTGAGATGATTAATTAATTGTTGAGTTAGTTAGTTGGATTTATGTGATTAATTAATTGAAGAATTAATTAATGTAATTAATGGAATTATTTAATTATTGGTTTAAATAAATGGATTGGTGAGATTAATTAATTGATGAATTAATTAATCGAAGTGATGGGATTTTTTATTTGTTGAATTAAATAACGAGATAGATATGATTAATTAATTGATGAATTAATTAAGGGTAGAAATGTGGTTAATTAATTCTAAAATTAATTAATGGATTTATCATGTACAATTAATTAGTTAATTAATTAAACAGATTAACTATGCTTAATTAATTATGGAATTAATTAATTCTAATTAGATAAAAAATTAACTGGTGAAGTAATTGAAGATATTTAATTTGATTAATTAATTATAAAATTAGTTAATGGACATGATATAAAAAATTAAATGGTGAATTAATTGAAGGGATTTATTGTGATTAATTAGTTATTGAATTAATTAATGGAGTTATCATGATTTTAAAATTGAGATAATTAATTTTTAAATTAATTATTGAGATATTGAGATCATGAAATTGAGATAATTAATTTTAAAATTTATTATTTGGGAATTATTGTGATTATGGAATTTGTTGAAACAGATAAATTAATTAATGAATTAAATAATGGTTTGTTGTGATTATATATTTGAACAAATTAGATTAATTAATTGGTGAATTAATGAATGAGTATTATTGTGATGATTCAAATGAATGGACTGAATTAATTAATTTGGTGAATTAATTATTTAATCGATTGTGGATTTGGGGATAATAACTTATTGAATTAAGTAATAGAATATTGAATTATGGAATTGGGGACAATAAATTGTGGATTTATTTATCGGAATTTTGTATTGTGGTATTTGTGGAATAATTATTGAATTAATTTTTAAATTTTTTAATTGTGAATTAGAATATTTGATTAATTAGTTATTGGATGTTGAATTGTGAATTAAAATAATTAATTATTGAATTGATTATTGAATTATGAATTGTGAATTTGAGAAATAATTAATTGTTTAATTAATTTTTGAAATGTTTAATTGTAAATCATAATAATTAATTGATGAATTAATTATTGAAATATTTAATTGTGAATTGGGATAATTAATTGCTGAATTAATTATTGAATGTTGAATCATAAATTAGAATAATTAATTATCGAATTAATTATTGTATGTTGAATTTTGAATTTGAATAATTAATTATTTCATTAATAATGGGATATTGAGATTTTTGGATTATATTAATTAATTTTTAAATTCATTAAAGAGTTCGATGTGATTAATTAATGATTGAGTAAATTAATGGAATTTGGGTGATTAATTAATTTTTTAATTAATTAATGAAATTTATGTGATTAATTAACCATTGGATTAATTAATGGATATGGGTTTGATTAATTCATTATATAATTAATACGATAATTATTTCTGAAGTGGGTGTCATTTATATTTCACTTGGTTTTGATTATTCTGACATGGAGTAACACATGGGTTAACTGGGGTGTAACCGAGGGATATCCTAATGAAGAACATTAAAGCATCCATTTTGAATTTAATAGGACCGTGAGAGTCTTCCAGGAAGAAGAGCATGATAGATTCTGTTTTGATGTCTGAAGGATCATTAGATCCTTTGGAGAGGAAGACTGTAAGGGATTCTATTTTGATTTCTAAGGGACCGTGAGAGCTCTTGGAGTTGGTCCAATGAAAATACCCTGAGAGATTTTCCCTTCTCCTAGAAATCGATTATGATTTGTTTAGTCTCTCTTACATTAGACCGTTGAGGATAAAGACCTATGTGCACATTACACATGCCAAACTGATTTACAGGTTTTATGAAATTTATCAGATATGAATTATGATAATGAATGGTAACATGTAAATTCATATATAAGACGTGATAATAAAGGATAACATTGGAATTTAGATATATGATATCCCTTGGGGAGAGTTAAGACTCTAGCATGAGCTGGAGAAATTATTGAGAGTTTAGTTGTCCCTGAGAACCTGAGTGTTATGTGGTTAAATAAAGTTTAATTGAATAAACTCAAATGTTTAATTTATTTCTTGCAGATTATTTTTTATACAACAATATACACTATTATTGAATGGATACTATTTTATACTCCATTGGTGGTGGCATACTAGGTTGTACTCACACCCTACTCTGGCAACCTGAACGGTACCTGAATTGACATTGTGTTTTCTGGAAAGGAAAAGGGAAAAGTCACTATGTTAGATGGACTATTTAGGAAGGACCATTGATAAGAGAACTAGAAATTATTTGGGCCTTAGTTGGGGAAGTCATTAATATCTTTATTTTGGGATTAATTTTAGAAACTTGATATATACATTGGAATATAATATTTTCTTCTTTAGTTCTGATATTGTATTTTTAGTTTTTTCTATCTTGTCATTCTGGTTCTTTTAATTTATCATTATATGTTATTTAGTTATTATTTCTTATTTTCTTATGGTGTATTACAATAATAAGAGATAATATATTCTCCCAATGATTGATATATCATACCCTCACTGCTAGTCGGCAGCCTTTGGCATTTGGGGAGGTGCATCTAAGGTCATGTGGCAGTCCGGCTCAGGGCAGAGGGATGTGGAACCTAGGCTGGGACGTTTCAAATAACTCCCAAACTGAGCCTCAAATATTAAAACATAGGTAACCTTTCAGTTTATAACTGGGGTTTTACCCAAGGAATGACATAATATTTTTTATCTTGGGCCATTTTGACAAGTTGTCATTAGAGAAAAATTAATAAAATTAATAATTTAAATAAATTAATAATTTTTTATTGTGAAAAATAATAATTCATACTCATTATATATATAGTTATAGGATTTAATTAGGTTTTTTGATCAAACCCTAGACATTATAACAACCATTGGAGATCATTCCAATAGAATGATGACAGATTGAGATCAGATCATGGCTCACTGTGAAAACAGAGTTTTTGTATCTCATCAATGATATCAAAACCATTTTTCTTCATCAATGATTGATCCAAACTATAGGTAGGATACTTTTTTGTGTGATTTTCAACCCTTTTCACTATCCCAGACGAACGCAGAACAATTACACTAATAATATTGATACACATATATTTAATAGAATGAAATTGATTGAATTTTTTATTTGTTAATTTTTATTTATCAACATTAGCTCATCTCCTTCAATGAAAATAGATCGAGGATAAATGAACAAAAACTAAGGTTTGTTCATCATGTTTTCTGTTTTTTTATTTCTTCCTCATACTTCACAAAATTCATTGCGAGAATTTTATTTTGGTCCATAGTTTGATGAATACCTGATATTTGATAATTGAAACACCATTATTCAGTGAAATAGATCAATTTGATGGATTCAGGTCATGATTGATGGTGTGATAAAAGTTCTACAATGGAGGAGGATGATCAGAGGTGGATCAGATTAGACATTTGGGTTCCATTATTTTTGGTTTCAACACATGAGGATGAAAAACATGATGGATGGTTATCTGAGATTATTGATAACCCGAATCCTAGAAAAAATTAATGGAAAGGATCAAATGACCCCAAATATACAAGTTACAGTGGTCTTAGAGGCTCTAACAATGGGTCATACAACATGGAAGAAGATCCATGCGATCATGATATTCCAGATCAACACGACATGTAATCTGGTGTTACACACCATGTGGGACCCCTTGGATGTGAAACTAAGGTTCCATATGGAGTTTAGTATCAATCACAATGTGTCTATTTTGTTTTCTTTGTATGTACTTTGGGAATTACATGGTCAGGGGAAAAAATATACAACAATTAGTATTGTACATAGACACGGATATGGACAGGTTGATGACGACAGGTACGTGGACATAGTCATCGGTACATGGATATATTCAAGATTCATGGTTATTTTTTCATGTATCTCTATACACCATTTACTCCTTCTTTATTCCTTGTATCTTGATACATAAAAGTTGTGTGAATCTCTTCCAGAATGACTAACATTGGGGATAAATGGAAACATCATGTACCCTCAGGTACATGTAGTGTACCCCCATAAAGAGCGTTTTTAGATCTTTAATTACTTATTTTTCTACCAATATAGTATTATTGTGTTAACTTGTCCATTTACTCGAGGTTAAAGGGTGGAAAACATCCATATCGCCAGATTGTGATACCTTCTAAAGGCTAAGTCTTGGATATAGTTACGGTGTCTCTCCATGAGATTGGAGAGTGATCCTCTATCATCCTTGTTCCCTTGATGGATTTTTTATAATTAGTGTGACCATTATGAGAGGGTAATTGGTCCTCTATATGGTAATTAATATCTTTAGGGTTTTTGGAATTGGTGACATGTGATCCCATATATAGTAGGTTGATCCAGATTGTGGTTGTGGTGTCCCCAAATATATATTGCTGTTACCCCTATATTAATATTAGTTTCATTATAGACTTGTGATATTTTCTAGGTGGGTACCAATGATATATACATCTCCATTGAGAGTCTATGATGATATCATGTTCTGTGGACTGGACTTAACCAAAATGGGCATTGTTTCGAGCATAATCTTGTTCCTGGTAGTTGGTTATAACCACATGGTGGCATGGTGTTTTAGGAGTATATATGAGGATTACTATTATAATTTTATTTTTATATATTTTATTTAGTCGAAAACACCTATTTTTTCATGTTTAGTGTTTTAAGGGTGTCCAACTGAGTATTGTTATACTCACACACGCATGGGATTTTTCCCGCACATGTCAGGTCTTATGCAGATAAAAAAACATTTTAAAGTTTCCTTAGAGGTTAGGGAGAGTGTGGATAATATCATGATCATTTTATAATGAGGTGGTTATAGGAATATTTCATTTGAATGTATTCCTCACCCTTGGAGTAGACTGGACTCTTTATAATTTCTTTGTTTGTCTTGAATTTGGTCCCTTTTTCAACTTTCAGGACTGTAATGTCGTACTCTATTGGGGGATCTCAGATGTATTCATGCATTGTTTTAGTGTTTTTACATTTCATAATTGGGTGGGCATGGGTAAGTATTCATTTTTATAGGTACCTTTTGATAATGTCTCTCATTTGTGGTATATTCCAACTCAACTCTAGTCGCTAGCCCCATACCCATTGGAGGAGGGCTTTGGTTAGTCACAGGTTGGACCTCAACGGGTCTGGTAAGGGAATGTGAAATGTTTTTCTCAGATATATAATCTTGTTATATTACCATACTAAATCATGAAATATTCTTTTCATGTTACATTAGAAAATAATTACAATTTTTACAAAATCATATCTGTTTTAATCATCTTTCTATACAAAAGATAGTTTCTGGTGTTCTTTAAAAAATTGGGGATGAAACTATTGAACTAGGATGTATATAATTTTTAATAAGTTATGTAATATTTTTCTTTGGTTAGAGAGTGTAAAAATTAAAAATCAGGTATTGAAAAAGATTTTTTAAGATATATAATAAATTGAAAATTAAATTTACGATTCTTCAAAGTAGATATAGCTAAATCAAAAACTAAATTAATAATATATGTCTAAAAAATAATAGTTAATAAATATTATATTGGGGGGAAAATTTAGTAAATGGAAGAACTAATTTATGAAATGTAAACAAATATATTCTATTCATATGATTTTCCAATTGTGAAAAATGATAATTGTTGAATATTATATTTTCACATCATTATCAAACTTAGATTATGTTTAAATTGGGGTTCAATGAATGAAAAATCAAATTTTATAAAAAAATTTCATTTAAGATGTGTAACACCCCAAGATTTCATAGTGTGTTATTTCTTCAAAATAATTCAGTAACTTTCACTACATGCAACACCATGTTCAAGCACACCATGACTTACCAAACAAGCCGTTCAAAAGAGGTTATGAATAGTATTAGATAAATTTTAATGTTTATATAATCCTTATAATTTTAGAATCCATATTATGAGTTTCTTAGATATAATGCAAGAACAAATTCATTTTCAGTATTGCACTTTTATCAACTTTAATACTGAACCCTTTTTAAATACTATATTTTAAACTTTTTGACTAAATGGGGACATCAAAAATTTAAAATGAAACATCCCAAGCTTCCACGGTACGCTTTCTTTGAATAATACAGTAGCGTGTGTTGTACGCAACCTTGAGTTTTAACACACACCACAACCAATCAAACTAGCCGTTATGAATAGTAATACCTAATTTTTGAAATTATATATATTTTATATTTAAAAATGGACTTCATTTTTGGATTCGTAATATCGAAATTATCCTAGGGTGAAATTTTGGTACTTTTCGGATAACTTTTATATTTTGATGAATAGTGAAAATTACTAAATTTTAATTAAAAACAACTTTTTTAATCAAAATAATTAATATTGATAAATTATGAATTTGAGTGGTTTTAAAGTATATTTAGAATATATTTTTACCATTTAATATAATGTTGGTCATTGGACATAATTTTACAATTAAACCGAACATAAACGAGTGTCAATCTTTTGATAGTTATTATCTCTTAAAAACACGCTTTTTGTTTTGACAGCGGGATTTAATTTTAAATTAATTTCTGCCACTTCTGTGTTTTGAATTTAGGAAAATGGATTCCATATTTGGAATCAGGATGTTAAAATTGTGTAAATAGGTAACTTTTATTTTTAGACATTTTGAATAATTACTGCGGTAAATATTTTATTTACCATGGATAAGGGTAAATCCGGTAAATAAGGGTTAAAAAAATAATATTATAATAATACTAAATTACCCTAAAACGTGTCTTAACCCTATTGGTTGATACATGGTCGACCATGGGAATCTTTGGGTCTATTTTGGGACCCCATGGATCCACTTGTAAGTGATAATGACACTTTATTTTAATTTAGTTAAAATGAATACAAAAATGACACAAGCATATATCTTTTTGAACAACAATTGTTACATAGGGTTATATATGTTGGATTTTAGATTATAAATATTCATTAGAAAGCTAAAACGATTTTCTACATAATGATATTTTATTTATAATTTTTAGACATTAAATAATTTATTTTATTTATGACACAATGATGATGCAGTAATTACTATAATAGTGAAAAATTAAAATAATTGATATTATAAATACCCAAATAAATATAATATGAAACTTTTAATGAATTAAAATAATTTTCTAGGATAATATGATATATTAGGATTTATGTAATTTACTTTGTTCGAAGTAATCAATCTGTTATGAGTTTCAAAAAAATCAACTATTGAATAGTGTCAAAATTGACATAAAAGAGTTCTTAAAACAAATATTATATTATTAATTGATATTAAATTCCTAAAAATCTAAGGTTCGGCCAAGAGACTTATATTATGATAGGTTAATCATTAATGGACCACTTGGGGGTCGCTTGGATGTATATAGTAAGTTTATTAACCATATTATATAAAAATACAAAGAGACATTGTAAAAGTGAAACTAATTAACTTAGAGTTAATACTTAAAGATAAGGTTAATATAAGTACCCAAACCTGTCAAAATTCTATTGGATGAGTTGTTTTCGACCTATCCCCACCTCATCCTTTTAATAGTCAACTTTGGAGCCTTTGGAAACCGAATATGAATTTATTATAACTTAATATTTCTAGCTTTTCCAAAGGTGCCCCTCACCCCTCTTATAAAAGGGCACTCCTCCTTCTCATTTCCTCACACCTCTCAAGCCACTTGGCTCGTCCAAACTCTGCCCAACTAAGCTCCCCACATCCCTCTCCTCCTCCTTGAAGCTTCCCCTTAGGCAGAAAGCATTTCAAGAAGTCCTTTGGTTCCAACCAAAGTGAGTTACCTAAATTAAAGGTAACAATTTTCTCTTAAAGTATTTTCATTTATTTTGCTTCTCCAACCCCCAAAATATTTTTATTTCCTTTCTTTTGTAACAACACCAGTATCATCAATAAACTAGGATGTTGTTATAATAAGGATTCAAACTACACATTCACACAACTCCATCTAATGGATGATGAACATAATGTTTCTGTGGATGGCAAACTAACGCCTCACGAAACGATGATTGTTCAAATACATCTTACCGCCTCTCATGGTGGCCATTAGGATGGAACTGTAATTAAATATGATATTAATGATATATATTTTATATATAAGCTTCTGTAATTCCATTTTATTTCATACCATTATTCGTTTCATGTTGTATATACATACAATAATTTCATTTGAGGAAGTGCGGACTACCGCCCCCTTAAAATGATATGACTCGTTCATACCACACATGGAACGTATAAAGGATGGTGTAAATGAACTTAAGTAACATATATAAAATATTATATTATACTGGAATAGTAATATACCTATGTATAATTTGGATTCGATTCTTTTAAAATAAAAATTAAATGGAAGTAGCGTTCGTGCGTACGTACGGACTACCGTCTCCACGAACGCGATGAGATTCATTCTCCATCGTATAATTTGATGATTTAAAAATGATGTTTAAGAACTTGATACCATTCTGGATATGAATAATATACATCCCATTAATAACAAATATGTCTCACATAACAAAGAATATAAAGTAAAATGAACCCGTTAACACTCGAAATGACGATAATTCTAAAATATTATTAACAAATCAATGATAAAATATCATATATGATATCATATTAAAGTAAATGATTCTTTTATTATTCAATAACAATTATTTCACCATTATACAGGAGGTAAACCTACCATCGACCAAGGAAAAAGTACAATGTAAGGGTTTTCTTATCTCACTTTTAATTCCGTGAGAATTCCATTGATCACCACTTAATTATTGCATGTGGTGTATGTGTACTGCCCATGATCGTATTCATTGTGTAATATACTTTAATTTATGGGTATTTACATCATCATGGTATGATACTTCTTTCATGGGTGTATGTTTCGTAAGTTACCTAATCGATAAGGGAATTTGAGATTTCAATTTCCACTCATTTGGCTTTACACATATTTCATTGATTATATTACCCCAAGATTATGTGTGGAATCACTATTCATTTGATTATGTCATAATTTCCACTCCCCTTCCTATGGATAGAAGTTTGGTACACATAATCACTCCATTTGTAATTCTCAAGTCATTGATATGAATTTGATAAGAGTAATTTTAACTCATTCTCCATTTGTTGAGTTAAACATCCAATTCGTTGGTATTGTTTTTACAAGATTATGTGTGAATGTCCTTTGATTGTTTTACACTGAATATCCAATCATATTTAGTGTATTTATATTTTTCACACATAATTATGTCATTGATTTATCCTTAACCTAAGGATACAACCTTTTTGAGAAATTTCATCTCAATTTACATTCCATTGAGACTTCTTTGATGATATACACCAAATCACTTTTATGTGGTGTATATAATGTACTTTGACATAGTATATCATGAATTCCTTTATTCTCATGATATTACAATGTTTTGATTACCTCAATTATTTGTATTCAAGTGTCTCTCTTTTGGTTAGAAACTCTAACCAAAATACCATTTTAAAATGTTTTAAAGAATTATTCTTCTAAATCATGCTCATTAATGTCCATATTTTAAAAATGGTTTTAAGGATTTATTTATATGGACATTAAAGTTTTAAAATTAAAACTCCTTTTAAAAGTTTCAAAGTGGTATGGGACACTTTGATTCAAAAATATACTTTTAAACGGCTTCTTGACAAAAAGTGTGACTTTTAAATGTTTTCAAGAAAAGGGGGATATTTCTCTCAAATAGTTTTGATGATTATTTTCATCTATGTCAACATCCTTAATTATTATTGATTGAGGTTAATGTGATACAATACAATCTTCCATATTGTATCGAATGAATTATGTTTGACTGTGGATGTGCTATTTTTATACCATTCATGGTTTGTGGTGAAAGTATTGACATTTCGAATGCTAGTTTAATACGAATGTTTACGTTATGTTTAAACCTTTTCATATGGGAATGCACTGGACTTAATAAGTGACGGGTGGAGCCCGCTATAGCTCCTCGATGCATCGGTAGGTCTCATGAGACAAACTAGTGTCTTGGCACAAGGCCTTGGCAAAATCTTATTTGTAGTCTTGGCACGAGGCCTTGGCTATGTGGTTATGATAGTCTGGCATTATGCATTCCATCATTATGAATGTGGTTATTGATATTGCATGTGATCATTCGACTAGTAGAATATCCATGTGAGTAAGTAAATGGCATTATTTCATTTTACCTTTGCCATTTTATGCTGAAGTTCAAGTTTAAAAGGCTTTTGTTTTAGTTATAAATTGCCTTAAGTGTTTATGCTTATTTATGAAAGCTTCTGCTATAATGTTATCCTTACTGAGCATCCGAGCTCACCCCTTTCAATGTTTTAATTTTTTTTTCCCAGGATTATGAAGAAGTAATTTATGAATGACCTGCAGGGATAGTATGAGGGGATATGAAGACAAGATGTTTTTTTTTATGATGTAATGTAAAAATTTATGGATGTATCTAGTTATTCCAAGGCTACTAAACTAATCGGTCTTTCGAGACTTGATCTTTCTCGTGATCATGCCAATGTTATGTAATTAATGCACCGACTCTGGGTAGCTGGGGTCGGGGCGTTACAGTTGGTATCAGAGGAAGTTTAGTACAAACCTTGGTAGCTAGATTTAGATAAACTCTGATTAGAGCACGTAGACCTAAGATGAACTTTGAGGATTAGTATAAAAAAACATCCTAGAATTTTGGTATTGTAAAGATTTTGTGAGTTTTCCGAGCAATACATCCCTGTCTGGATACGAGCAGGTAGAGGCGGCTCTGGCACAGATGTACCTAGGGGTAAAACCCAAAAACACTGCTTTGAGCTAGACTCGAACGGGAACTGGTGCACGACAACGGGCCTTGCTGCACTCTTGGTTACGACACTCCCGGGGGATATGCTTAAGATAATTTACATTTTCTTTACAAACCGATTTAAGTAATATATACATAAGATGAGAGAAAATGACCTTGGTTAATCCTAATATGTTTCAAATTGAGAATATGGTGACATTTTAATCTCTAAATGATTTTACGACTACTATTACTCACACAATGCCTTCTGGTTTTAGTCAATGGCTGGATTCCAAGGAAGTCATAGTGACTTTGAGAATGATGTACAAGTTGGGAACAGTGGTGGCAATGAGCAACAAAATGGAATGTTGATAGGCGTAAAAGATATCGTCTTTATGCCAAATCAGTTTTCCAAAAATATGATCAACAACATATATATTAACCAACTCCCAGACTCAACAAGGAAGAGAAAGGTGATAAATGATAAGATCTCCAGCAATGGAGACCATGGAGAAAAGAAACCTCAATTTTCATCATGCAGGAATTGTGGAAAGAGACACCAAGGAAAGTGTCTCAATGGGACAACGAAATGTTTTACGTGCGGGAAGGAAGGACATAAAGTGAAGAATTGCCGAAGAAAAATGAAGAGTACTATGGAAGAAGATAAAAATGGTCCCAAGAGTCCATTTACAGTCATTTGACGTAAATGTAGGGGACCTGGCCATTACCCGAGTGAATGTCCTATTTTATAGGATATTTTCTTGGTCAAAGAAGAAGCTATGTGGAAATAAATGGCTGGAGAAAAATTTAAAAAGTATTAGCACTCCTTGTTGATGGGTTTGCTTTGGAATAATTTTCTCTTGTATTTGTAACCCCGCAGTTTTCCATGTGAGAATGATATTTGAGGAAGAGTTGTCTCTTCTCTTGTGGATATAGGTATAAATAACCATTTGGTTTTATATGATCATTGGGGTTTGAGAAAATGATAAGTTATTATAATTTGGGATGAAAATGCAAAGTATGATATAACATTTGTGGTTAAATTATGTTATTTTGAGGAATTTATCTCATTTTGGTAATATTATAAAATATTGTTTTTGAAAAAGGACAACACGTAGACCGTGTGACAACCCATCGCGTCGGACAAAGCCGTGGGAATCGAACCCACAACCAAAGTGCGATTGGGATTTATCGCCTACCACTGGACTACGTGAAGTCCCTGGTTAGTGTGACTATTTTTTTTTGTTAAATGATTTTATTGATCAATAATAATATGATTTGGGTTCTTATGTCTTATCAAATGAATACCCTTGGTATAGGAAAATGATTTGGTGATTAAGTGATAAATGTTATTTTGGAAGATGTTCGTTTTGTTAGGAACACTATATGCCCAAGGAAAATAGAATACAATGAGGTTTCATTTGTAGAGTAATGGTGGATTTTTATCTACATTTTTATTGTTGATTTATAGTGATTTGGGTTATTTATGGAAATGATTAACATATAACAGAGAATATGTGATGATTACTTTTAAGTATGTGACTTTAAGAGTATTTGATGTAATTTGGAGATACAATGTAACATGGGAGACTACATAATCAAATTCTTCAATGTTTTGGGTTTCAATATTAGTTTGGATTATATTAAAGGATTTTAAGGACAATTGGTTATTGAATGGTATCTATTTAACTTTGGGGTATTGTTGGTTTAATTTTAGAAATTAAGATTAGTGCATATTTATCTCAATGGATATCCTTTTGGGGGATCATTAGATCATTCACTAACCATTTTGGTTTTGATTAATATATGGTTTATCCTGCATGGATCATGTGATTCTATAGAAGTTTATTCTAGCTCTTCCAGTGTGACCAAGTCTTCTTGAATACTCATCGTTTAAAAAAAAATTGAGTTAGTGGTGGAAATTTATTAAAGAATGAAAATCTACTTAAAATTTAAGTATATCTCATAATGTTCTTAGCCAATCTCATAAATAAATTCCCCAACATTAATAAAAGAAACATAGAACAAAAATTTTGTCCTAGATGGTACCTTAAATCATCACAAATTTATGGCTTTGGGATTTTTGGCCTTTTCATAGCCATGTTCTCTACCACTCTCCATCAGATAATTGATGGTTAGATTTCTCCTCCATATCCATATTTTCCTTCATGGAACCCTAGTATGTGTTATTTTCGGTAATCTTCATACTTTCGACTCTTTATTTTAAATAGAGGCCTCATTAATTCATTTTTCGATGTGGGATTTCAACTAAGATATTTTGAAACGTCAAAAATGTGTTATCCTAATACCCTATGTTTTGTTGAACCAATGGTATTTCAAATCATCATAGATTGATGATTATAAGGACCTCAATTTTACACTTGTTTGTGATTGATTACCTCAATCACCACCTATAAATATTTATGTTTTTCCTCCAATTATATGTCTCTAGTTTGCACCAATGTTCTCCTAATCGAGATCATAATTTGGTGGTGACCCTTTGATTTCTCTTTTTCTCATATTAAGACTAAATTTTAGTAACCCAATTTCCGATGTGGGTTTTCCCACAAATATATTATCTATTTTCAACCTTTTATTTTCGAAGAACAATTTCAAATTGCGAGGACGCAATTTATTGAAGGAGGGGAGAATGTAACACCCCAAGATTTCATAGTGTGTTATTTCTTCAAAATAATTCAGTAACTTTCACTACATGCAACACCATGTTCAAGCACACCATGACTTACCAAACAAGCCGTTCAAAAGAGGTTATGAATAGTATTAGATAAATTTTAATGTTTATATAATCCTTATGGTTTTAGAATCCATATTATGAGTTTCTTAGATATAATGCAAGAACAAATTCATTTTCAGTATTGCACTTTTATCAACTTTAATAGTGAACCCTTTTTAAATACTATATTTTAAACTTTTTGACTAAATGGGGACATCAAAAATTTAAAATGAAACATCCCAAGCTTCCACGGTACGCTTTCTTTGAATAATACAGTAGCGTGTGTTGTACGCAACCTTGAGTTTTAACACACACCACAACCAATCAAACTAGCCGTTATGAATAGTAATACCTAATTTTTGAAATTATATATATTTTATATTTAAAAATGGACTTCATTTTTGGATTCGGAATATCGAAATTATCCTAGGGTGAAATTTTGGTACTTTTCGGATAAATTTTATATTTTGATGAATAGTGAAAATTACTAAATTTTAATTAAAAACAACTTTTTTAATCAAAATAATTAATATTGATAAATTATGAATTTGAGTGGTTTTAAAGTATATTTAGAATATATTTTTACCATTTAATATAATGTTGGTCATTGGACATAATTTTACAATTAAACCGAACATAAACGAGTGTCAATCTTTTGATAGTTATTATCTCTTAAAAACACGCTTTTTGTTTTGACAGCGGGATTTAATTTTAAATTAATTTCTGCCACTTCTGTGTTTTGAATTTAGGAAAATGGATTCCATATTTGGAATCAGGATGTTAAAATTGTGTAAATAGGTAACTTTTATTTTTAGACATTTTGAATAATTACTGCGGTAAATATTTTATTTACCATGGTTAAGGGTAAATCCGGTAAATAAGGGTTCAAAAAATAATATTATAATAATACTAAATTACCCTAAAACGTGTCTTAACCCTATTGGTTGATACATGGTCGACCATGGGAATATTTGGGTCTATTTTGGGACCCCATGGATCCACTTGTAAGTGATAATGACACTTTATTTTAATTTAGTTAAAATGAATACAAAAATGACACAAGCATATATCTTTTTGAACAACAATTGTTACATAGGGTTATATATGTTGGATTTTAGATTATAAATATTCATTAGAAATATAAAACGATTTTCTACATAATGATATTTTATTTATAATTTTTAGACATTAAATAATTTATTTTATTTATGACACAATGATGATGCAGTAATTACTATAATAGTGAAAAATTAAAATAATTGATATTATAAATACCCAAATAAATATAATATGAAACTTTTAATGAATTAAAATAATTTTCTAGGATAATATGATATATTAGGATTTATGTAATTTACTTTGTTCAAAGTAATCAATCTGTTATGAGTTTCACAAAAATCAACTATTGAATAGTGTCAAAATTGACATAAAAGAGTTCTTAAAACAAATATTATATTATTAATTGATATTAAATTCCTAAAAATCTAAGGTTCGGCAAAGAGACTTATATTATGATAGGTTAATCATTAATGGACCACTTGGGGGTCGCTTGGATGTATATAGTAAGTTTATTAACCATATTATATAAAAATACAAAGAGACATTGTAAAAGTGAAACTAATTAACTTAGAGTTAATACTTAAAGATAAGGTTAATATAAGTACCCAAACCTGTCTAAATTCTATTGGATGAGTTGTTTTCGACCTATCCCCACCTCATCCTTTTAATAGTCAACTTTGGAGCCTTTGGAAACCGAATATGAATTTATTATAAATTAATATTTCTAGCTTTTCCAAAGGTGCCCCTCACCCCTCTTATAAAAGGGCACTCCTCCTTCTCATTTCCTCACACCTCTCAAGCCACTTGGCTCGTCCAAACTCTGCCCAACTAAGCTCCCCACATACCTCTCCTCCTCCTTGAAGCTTCCCCTTAGGCAGAAAGCATTTCAAGAAGTCCTTTGGTTCCAACCAAAGTGAGTTACCTAAATTAAAGGTAACAATTTTCTCTTAAAGTATTTTCATTTATTTTGCTTCTCCAACCCCCAAAATATTTTTATTTCCTTTCTTTTGTAACAACACCAGTATCCTCAATATACTAGGATGTTGTTATAATAAGGATTCAAACTACACATTCACACAACTCCATCTAATGGATGATGAACATAATGTTTCTGTGGATGGCAAACTAACGCCTCACGAAACGATGATTGTTCAAATACATCTTACCGCCTCTCATGGTGGCCATTAGGATGGAACTGTAATTAAATATGATATTAATGATATATATTTTATATATAATCTTCTGTAATTCCATTTTATTTCATACCATTATTCGTTTCATGTTGTATATACATACGATAATTTCATTTGAGGAAGTGCGGACTACCGCCCCCTTAAAATGATATGACTCGTTCATACCACACATGGAACGTATAAAGGATGGTGTAAATGAACTTAAGTAACATATATAAAATATTATATTATACTGGAATAGTAATATACCTATGTATAATTTGGATTTGATTCTTTTAAAATAAAAATTAAATGGAAGTAGCGTTCGTGCGTACGTACGGACTACCGTCTCCACGAACGCGATGAGATTCATTCTCCATCGTATAATTTGATGATTTAAAAATGATGTTTAAGAACTTGATACCATTCTGGATATGAATAATATACATCCCATTAATAACAAATATGTCTCACATAACAAAGAATATAAAGTAAAATGAACCCGTTAACACTCGAAATGACGATAATTCTAAAATATTATTAACAAATCAATGATAAAATATCATATATGATATCATATTAAAGTAAATGATTCTTTTATTATTCAATAACAATTATTTCACCATTATACAGGAGGTAAACCTACCATCGACCAAGGAAAAAGTACAATGTAAGGGTTTTCTTATCTCACCTTTAATTCCGTGAGAATTCCATTGATCACCACTTAATTATTGCATGTGGTGTATGTGTACTGCCCATGATCGTATTCATTGTGTAATATACTTTAATTTATGGGTATTTACATCATCATGGTATGATACTTCTTTCATGGGTGTATGTTTCATAAGTTACCTAATCGATAAGGGAATTTGAGATTTCAATTTCCACTCATTTGGCTTTACACATATTTCATTGATTATATTACCCCAAGATTATGTGTGGAATCACTATTCATTTGATTATGTCATAATTTCCACTCCCCTTACTGTGGATAGAAGTTTGGTACACATAATCACTCCATTTGTAATTCTCAAGTCATTGATATGAATTTGATAAGAGTAATTTTAACTCATTCTCCATTTGTTGAGTTAAACATCCAATTCGTTGGTATTGTTTTTACAAGATTATGTGTGAATGTCCTTTGATTGTTTTACACTGAATATCCAATCATATTTAGTGTATTTATATTTTTCACACATAATTATGTCATTGATTTATCCTTAACCTAAGGATACAACCTTTTTGAGAAATTTCATCTCAATTTACATTCCATTGAGACTTCTTTGATGATATACACCAAATCACTTTTATGTGGTGTATATAATGTACTTTGACATAGTATATCATGAATTACTTTATTCTCATGATATTACAATGTTTTGATTACCTCAATTATTTGTATTCAAGTGTCTCTCTTTTGGTTAGAAACTCTAACCAAAATACCATTTTAAAATGTTTTAAAGAATTATTCTTCTAAATCATGATCATTAATGTCCATATTTTAAAAATGGTTTTAAGGATTTATTTATATGGACATTAAAGTTTTAAAATTAAAACTCCTTTTAAAAGTTTCAAAGTGGTATGGGACACTTTGATTCAAAAATATACTTTTAAACGGCTTCTTGACAAAAAGTGTGACTTTTAAATGTTTTCAAGAAAAGGGGGATATTTCTCTCAAATAGTTTTGATGATTATTTTCATCTATGTCAACATCCTTAATTATTATTGATTGAGGTTAATGTGATACAATACAATCTTCCATATTGTATCGAATGAATTATGTTTGACTGTGGATGTGCTATTTTTATACCATTCATGGTTTGTGGTGAAAGTATTGACATTTCGAATGCTAGTTTAATACGAATGTTTACGTTATGTTTAAACCTTTTCATATGGGAATGCATTGGACTTAATAAGTGACGGGTGGAGCCCGCTATAGCTCCTCGATGCATCGGTAGGTCTCATGAGACAAACTAGTGTCTTGGCACAAGGCCTTGGCAAAATCTTATTTGTAGTCTTGGCACGAGGCCTTGGCTATGTGGTTATGATAGTCTGGCATTATGCATTCCATCATTATGAATGTGGTTATTGATATTGCATGTGATCATTCGACTAGTAGAATATCCATGTGAGTAAGTAAATGGAATTATTTCATTTTACCTTTGCCATTTTATGCTGAAGTTCAAGTTTAAAAGGCTTTTGTTTTAGTTATAAATTGCCTTAAGTGTTTATGCTTATTTATGAAAGCTTCTGCTATAATGTTATTCTTACTGAGCATCCGAGCTCACCCCTTTCAATGTTTTAATTTTTTTTTCCCAGGATTATGAAGAAGTAATTTATGAATGACCTGCAGGGATAGTATGAGGGGATATGAAGACAAGATGTTTTTTTTATGATGTAATGTAAAAATTTATGGATGTATCTAGTTATTCCAAGGCTACTAAACTAATCGGTCTTTCGAGACTTGATCTTTCTCGTGATCATGCCAATGTTATGTAATTAATGCACCGACTCTGGGTAGCTGGGGTCGGGGCGTTACAAGATGAGAACATAAAATTCATGTAATTATTTAGAAAATCACTTCTTAAATAATATTTGAGAAGAAAATATTATTTTATGCATGTTATGGTTTATATATTATAGTCACACCATGATTTTATTCCTGTTTGGAGACAGGTAAATTTAAATTCTGTATATTTATGAATGTATTTAAATATTGATTATCCTTAACCTATTAGTTATAATTAAATGTGGTTAAATGAGAATAAATAGTAATAGGGTTTAATGAATGTACGATTTAAAAGTTTTAATGAGATGTTTTTGTAGGCACAATTATAAGATCGTTCTCAATAATAAAATATAAAAATAAATATATTCATGAAATTTCCAAAACATTACGGATAAAGGAAAATGATTAAGGTGATTGGAGAAGGTTGGAAAATTATGATGAAAAATAAGAGTGGATAAAATCTATAGGGTATTTTTGTATGAGAAGGGTATATAGAAAATCAAAATAAAATCACTTTATCTATTTCTTGATATTGCACTAGTGATCTCATCAAATAAGTTTAGCTAATTTTAAAATAGTTTTTTTCCTTATACTATGTCTGATAAATGCTTTTATTTACAAAAGATTCAGGGTCATACTATTTCTTGTACCTATGGCTGGATACTAAAATGAGTGTGTCTGGGATGGTATAAAAACCACCATATAGCATGGATATAGTAATCCATTATTGTTGAGATATTCATTATAAATGTTTTTATGCCTTTTTATTATATTTTAAAAGTATCTTTAAGATGGATATTCTAAATATGAAATATAGGGTTTTGGATTTTGAAATGAAATATTGACAATAATACTCCCCCAATGTTTATCATTTCCATGGTTATTCTATAAATTAGTACAATTTCTGGTTATGTCTCATAGTTCTATATTGAATACAAATATTTATTAATTCAACACATTAAATGAACAATTTATCTAAGGAAAATGCATGATGCCAAAGACTCATACTCCTGGATAATATACCGTAATCATATCCAATATATACTATCTTTGTTACCTAGTAGAAAATATGGGATATAATAATCCTTAACTACAAAATCAATAACATGAAATGCATCTCTCACACCCCAAGGATAATTTTTTTCTATAACATTAGATATTTAGGATAAAAAAAATTTTGTAAAAAGAAAAATTATGTGTAACAACATTTTCCAATTATATGTGACTTAAATTAATCTATAATAAGTGTAAAAAATCTCTCATAAATTCATCCACACATTATATCATTCCAAAAATATCACGAGTTTGACATTTATTTATATCATTGAAAATGGAAAGAAAAGATAGGGGTTGTAAAAAACACTCATTATGGGAAATATTTAACTGAATATGTCAAAAAATAAGAATATATGGTAGGAATGAATAACATGAAAACTGGAATATTCATCTAAAACTAAGAGAATGTTATATCCATGAAAATTTATGAAACCATGAATACTAATAATATTGACATCTTAAAGATGGTATGCATAATATTAGACAACCAAAATGTGTTTTCAAGGACATATACAAATCCATTTTTATGAAATGGGAAGAGGTATACACCAAAACCAAATATTGTTTTTTTTTTCATGAAACTCATTGAAGCATTATGGGTCTATATAATGTTTTTATTGACCAATCTATTATGTAAATCTAATTCATTCACAATAAGATTCAACAAGAAATTTCAAACCATTATCTATGGAACCACTAAGAGTATAAACACATGGCTATCAATATAATTGATAATATGAAACCTCAATAGATAATCAACTTCTATTATAAATCAATAATCATTATATTTTTTATTATATTTCCTCATGATAATAAAATAGATACCAAGATAATAACCCATCATGAAAAAGAAGGAGGATGGTAAGACAATCCATAGTTAATATGTAAATAATTATCAATATTGGAATAATAATATATGGAATAACAATACTTTTACCCATGTTTGTAGATTAACATTATATCTAGTTTAACATAATCCATTCAATATTATATATAATGTGATTCTAACACTATATAGTGAAACGATAATTATTTAATTAAACACAAGAATAAAATTATTATAAGCTATCATGAGAAAAATGGTGGATGGTTGTAAAAAACATTACCACAATATGTTAGAGGAAACCAAGAAGGGTGATTCCATTAATGAAAAACATAATTTAAAATTAAATCTTGAAAAATAAATCCTAATAAGGGTTTATTAATTGAATTGTTTAGTATACTAAATTCATTGCAAAAAATATAAGACATATAATTGATTATAAACATTTTAACATAAACCTTTTTAGGTTAAATAATTATTCATAACGAAAATGGGGATTTATGTGAAAACCTAAAAGATATTTTAGTAATTATTTTTATCATTATCATAAAATAAGATGTTGTGGGTCAATTAAAAATGTATTTACTAAATTGAGGAGTGAGAAATCATTGAAAATAATAATTATTAGAAATATTATTCATTAATAGACCTTTGAAATGACATAGATATTTTCATGGAGAAAAGTGGAGAGGAATATAAAACCTTTTTAAGTGAAAGGAATAACCTTTTTAATATTTTGAAACATACCATTATTAATAAATCATATTGTAAGAAAAGTAACACAAAAATATTTAAAAAAACTTATTTTTTAAATTAGATTATGAAATACCATATGATAAATCACTAGGTTGGGATAATCCAATAATGAACTAAAAATTTTATATATAATTATTTTTGAAACATATAATGTTATTTGGGTTACTAATATCCATTATGAGAAATAAATCCAAAGAAGTGAGAAATATGTTTTAGAGGATTTATATTGTAGGAATGTATATATCTTCAAGAAATGATATAATTAAAAATAATATAATTAAATGGTTGAATGTTCTTAGAGTATATGAAATATGGTCAATATAATGATCCTAAATAAATGAATTAAATTGAGTTACAGAAACCTATTACAAATGGGGTAACATTTGAGTAAAAATACACATAATGAAAAGAATGTGATTTGTATTAGTGTATCCTAGTAATTAAATAGAAATATTTTATAGAAAATTAATGGGATAGTAAATTAATAGAATAGTAAACAATGGAACCCAAGGGAAAAAATGAAACATGTCTTAAAGAATCAGAAATGAGACAAATAAGGGCCATACTACTTTAGAATCACTTGAATCATAACACCTCGAAAGAGAGGTATTGTAATTGAAAATAAAATAAAATAATTAATTGTTAATTTTATGTCTGATATATCAAATAGTTTTTTGGAAAACTATATAAATGAAATTTGGTTCATAATACCAAACATTAAAAGAGACGAATCTATGACAAAAAAACCTTACCTTGTATTCCAGCTTACTCAACTGTGCTCCAAAATAATGTATAATGAACATAAAAAACTTAGTAAAATATATTATAACATTAATATAAGATTAATAACATTTTAATAATTGTTTTAGGATATTATAAATAATATATATTAACCGATTATAGTTCACTTTCATCATCTGAAATTAAAACCTTTCTTAATACTTTTACCTATAAACTATACAAAAAGGATCAATTTTTTACTATGAGGATTATTTTTTATCATAAAAAGACAATGTAATATTGAATAATAATAGTTTTCAAAATATTTTTTGTTTCCTATATAAAATAGTTGAACAACATGCATATGACTTATGAAGTTCAAAATCCTGATAAACTTGTTTTCAATTTTTCTAATAATGAATAGAAATATATTAATATGTATTTAAAATTTTAAAAATTAAATTATTTAATAATGAAATTATATTATTTATATCAATATCAATGATATTTTTAGTATTCAACACCCCAAAACAATTTATGACATAATATTTATACCATTATTTATAAAGGGTTTTTTGTCAAATAATATGTTAACATTTAATAACGTTGTACTGTCCAAGTTGATTTATTGATATAATTATAATGTGTGATATAAATAATAATAAACATATAATAAAAATAATATATTTTGATTAAATCCATTCTTTAATCCATCAATTATGGGTGGTTATGAAAAATTAAATGCATAGGTCATGGAGGTTGTAGTATGCACATATGAGTAGTTAACAATCCAATTTGTCGATGAATTAATGGAATGATGGTATATTAAAAATAATCCTTTAAAAAAATTTTGACATAAAAAAATAATGTATTATTAAACTCCATTATTCAAACATTCATTGAGTGGAAATGATAAAAAATAAATCACACGATGTTATATAGGTGAGAGTCCTCATGTTTTCATGAGTAATGTTTTGGTTTTTCTAAGTGGATGGAATAGAATGAATAAAAATTTTTCATTAATAAAATGAAATTTAATTATAGTAATTTAAGTTATTTATTATATTAATAAGGTTATATAATCCTAGGATGATATAAAATAAGAAGGAACGACTAAGATGAATTAGATACTCACATCGGTGAATTGATTTTTTCTTGTAATTCTCCTTTTTAATAAAATAATTATTATATGTAATATATATAAGAGGATAATGAAAGTGGGATATGGTTATTTTAGGATAAATGGGGAATATTTTGATATATTAATTAAATGGTAATGTTATTTTTGAATTATAGAAATTGTTACCTTTTATAAGTGAAGAGATGCGATCTTTTGGAAGCAACATTAATATTTTCAATAACATGATGTAACTTTTAGATGATAAATGGATAAAAAATGTATAAAAGTGGTTATTAAAGGCATTGTGGGGGTAAAAACAAATCAAACACTCATCTGGTATTAATCTATTATTTTTTATGTATTTTTATATTAATTTATTTTAATTTTTACCACAATTTAAAGTTAACAAGGTAATTATTATTTTTACAATAGTAAATATTATTAAAGAAATAAAATTAACATTTAATCATTAAACTAATTTGATCCCTTTAATTTTCAAAATATTAAATCATTTTTTCAAATGAAATATACGTGGATTTGAAATGTCATTTTTAATATTAGATTACATTACACAAAAAAATATTTGATAAAAAATGTGTGTTTTTATGAATAAAATTCATGTTTACGATATATTTTGGAAAATTATCAATTCCCATGACATATGTGGAATATTTTAAAGAGAATAATTTTTTGAGGCATTTATTTTAACCGAAAACTAAATCTCACCTTGAAAATACATGATTCAAATACAGGACTAAAACATATTTTTATTAAATAATTTTTTATGTGGTATTAAAAAATATAGACATTAGATTTATAATCTAATATAGTTTTATATATTAAAAATATTATTCCTCAAATAAATTTATTATTATGATTTTTAACTTTAATGACATTCAATCATAATCCTAAAATTTATAATTTTTGAAATTTGTTTTCCAATTAATAATAATTATTTTTATAAAAAAACACAAAATTTATACTTATAATAATATTTTTATTTTAAATCAAAACATGACTTCCAGACTATGAAATTCATATTTTAATATTTATAAATTCAATTTTTCAAAATAATCAAAAAATATAATGAAAAATATTTTTATTGCCCAATATTATTTTCAAATATTAACACTTATTAATATTTTTTCATATAATTTACCCACTAAATTGGTGTTAGCCAATAATTAATACTAGTTATAATTTATCATCACTAATCATATGTTTCATGTTGTATGAATTTATATCACTTGAAAATGAAATTTTTATAAAAATGATTCTATAAAATACTAATGATTTTATTATTCAATTTTGGAAAACTAATTGAATTAAATTAATATTAAATGTTGAATTTATTTTATTTATATATATATTTAATAAATTAATTACTCTTATTGATTCCCAAATATTCAAAAACTAGGTTTTAATTATTATATATAATATTAATAATTTATCGAAATATATTGATGTTTTATTTATGTTCGGTGTTTCATGTGGAGAAAGATATAAAAAAATAAACTTATTTAAATTTAATCTTGTATTAAGATCCGGGGGTGTCAATTCTCCCCGCACCTCCCCCTCCCTAAAAATATTGTCATCACATTTTTAAATATCTATCATTGAAAAATTTCCCTAACGATATTCATAATTTATTTATCATTTAGGATATAACTTTAGATAGGAAATATACATTACTCTTATAGGCTATGTGAATTTACTTATACATACGAAAAAATAATAATAAATCATATAATAATATACCCCCATATAAATACCTTAATCATTTATTCCCCCATTATATTCCTTTCACAAAACCATTTGAATTTCTAGACATTAAACCACAATAATATTATTTATTCTTCTAAAAACTAACTCTTTTATATTCCCTAAAATGTATTAATAATAAGTTTATATTCTTAAAATCTATTAAATATAAGTCATTATCAATAAAGATAGATAAATTTCCCAAAATATGGTATGAATCACTTTTTCTCAAAATCTATAATAATTTTAAAAAATATCTATCTATTTTTTTTCAAAATCAATTTACCCTTTATTACCTCAACATAATCCATATTCAAAAACAAAGTGTTATCTATACCTAAATCATGTGTTCAATAGTTATCTCAATGAATATAATATTTCAATAAAATCATTTCCCAAGGTAATTGATACCATTTAATATGTCATTACAAAAAATTAATGATATTATAACAAGGAATGATCCTTATATATATCAAAAAATCTTTTATAACATTTAGAATATGAAAAAATATCACTTATAAACATCAATTCACTAATTAAAATAGAAAATAGTAATAGGTATTAATTCTTATCATTATATCAACCTCACTACCTTATTTATGACTAGGAAACTCAAATTCTACATGATAATAGGTATACACAAAAATTATTAGGACTTTATGTATGATCCCATATTCAGTTATAAAAAATAGTTGTTTCTAGATACATTCCATTCTCATCATGATATTCTTGATCATACTTAAACTAAATAGTAAAATAAAAATGGTTATTATTATATTAAAAATATGAATATAAAAAAATCAACATTAATCTTTATTCTCTTATGATTTTTTATGATAATTTTAGATCAATATGAATCTATATTCCATCCTTGGTAGTACATGCTCATTTTTATTATGTTATCTATTATAATGAGTTAACATCATTCATAAATCCTTCATAATGTTTCATAAATATAATTTTATTATCCAAATCATATCTCCAAGGAGTGTATATCTTGGTGTGTAGTCTTAAGGAAACTCAACTTTCATTAGTGAAATGAGTTTATAATGACCATAAACTTTTACACATATATTGACTTGATTTTAATCCTAATTAATCATCAAATACAAATGAAGGATATTAAATTCTTATGTCTTTGGAATATTAGTTAAATAATTAGAAAACATGAAACCAAAGTAAAAAAATATATTTTTAATCTTCATAAATAGAATATAATTTCCTTACTGCTCTTATATAATTATAGGATGACATGGAGAATACATTAACAAAATTAATGGGATAAGAAATTACAAATAAGGGAATAAATAAAGAAATAAATAATAGTGCACGGGATAGAAGGTATAACATGATGTCATAAAAAAGGTTAAGAACATTAATAAAAATATGGGGGAATAAAATATAGAAAATTGATTATTTATTCATGGAAACTTAGTAATTTTTAAGAAACATACAATATGACATAAGTATGACAGAAGACTATCTTTAAAGACTATTGAACATGGATAAAAAAGTCCTATAAAGAAATTAGGTTCAGTCCCTATCCAAACAAGATGTCTCATGAGTCTAAACATTACCCAATGCATTGGATCACTATTTGGGCGCACCCATCATAAGATGTTCATGAATATTTGTGCCACATTAATTATAAATCATAAGGAATTAACATATGGGTTACCCATATAATTAAATTGGTATCATAATCATGTCATAAAGCATAACCAAGGGAATATCTAAATGGTGTCCATGAAAGAATAAATTTAAATCATACATGCACTTTCATAAGGTAAAATAACCATATTTGATAATACATAATTTCCAGATGATGTTAAAATAATAAAAAATAGTGCTTAAGAAACATTATAAGGAGGAACATTGGTGCTATTAAATAAAAAATATAAAAGAAAATTTAAAACAGACAAAATAATAATTTTTGTATAAAAACCGAAATGAATTAAGGTAGTTATTTTCATTATAAAAAGAGTGATTTTAGAAAAATATCAAGGCATAAAAATAATTTGGAGTGTACGTGAAAACGGGTAATAAATTGGAAGGTTCCCTTTAATCGGGTTTTCTTATCTAGAGGAGTTGATAATGAAACATTATAAAACTTGTATTTACCAATCAAATAAAGAATAATTGATCAGGTTTCATTTATTTGGAACATACACACATAATTAAATAGGTATTTTTAAGAAGAATTAGTAATTACATTGGGATAAAGAGAGATAAAGTGTAACCTGATGAAAAAATTGGGGTTTAGATAGAATCTCTTACATTAAGTTAGAAAGTGTTCAATACTTGTACTTAACATCCTAGGTAGTAAAATTAGATTAATTAATTAATTAATTCAGTACCTATTGAATATTTATTTTTATGATTATAATTTTTTATGTTCATTTATGTAGATTTAATTGACTTATTAAATATCATCATTTTCGGAGTTTTCATTACATGATTTAATGATCAGTTTGTATGTGTATAATTATGAACATTTTTTCAAAAGGAAAAAAAATGTTGAACTAGAATGATATATTATTAATATATTTACATAAATTTCATTGGTACCTTATATAATTTAATTTTTTTGACATGAGTATGATTCATTAGATAAAATGTTACTGATAATCGTTTAGATTATTTGGGCAGTTTTTTAACATAAAAACTAGTTTTGTTGTATTATTTTAAATTATGTATATATGATAGTTTGAAAACATTAAATAAGTTTTTATATACATATTATAATACTTTTTTACTATAAAAATGGTTTAATTTCCATCCTTTTAGGAGGTAATGGAAAATGAAAAAGCATCATCCATGATGGTGCACTAGTGGAAAAACATAAATTAACATCGGTTGTTTTTTAATTTTTGACGTCGGTTTTAAACTGAAATTCATAAAGGTGACATAAAAAATATTGTTTTCGGAATTGTTTTTTCAAAAACCGACGCCGAAAATAATTTCGGTAAGAGTTTCGGCGTTGGTTTTACCTAAAACTGACGCCGAAACTAAATTTAGACAGGATATTCGGTGTCGGTTTTAACTAAAACCGACGCCGAAGACCTGGTCGATCCAGATTTAGGTGTCAGTTATTTAAATAACCGATGCCATATATAATTTTTTTTATAAAATATTTCCAATTACACTTCCCAAAAATTCAAAACCCCTGTAAAAATAACACACAGTATACAAAAACAATTAAACAATATTTATTATCCCATGCCTCGTATAACTTCAAAGATTATATCTAGTTAATCAAATAAATTATCTATACATTGTTATTATAAAGTAAAATTAAAATACACTTAGCTGCAATCAATGACTTCAAGAACTTTTGTGACATTTTCAAGTCCCACTACTCCAGCATTTACGACATGCTCATTGTTGGTTATTATTGATGCATTCATTTGATTATTAGTTGGTTCAAACAAATAATATATTAAAAGAGTTAGGTTTTTGAACCCATATGTATTATTATTTATAAATATTAGAATATACATAACTCAAATCTTATTCATAATTAACCAATAGTTCAAAAAAGTAGATTGAATATGGGTCATATCAGATTCGGAATAAGGCTGTGAATCATTGAATGACTAAAATAATATTGAATGATATGAAATTAAAAAATAGAATAATATGGTAGAAAATATATAAAAAATCAATACAACTAACCTTATGAAAATAAATAGTTTTCCCATTTTTGATTATCTCGTTCATGAATCGTAGAATATAATAACCACATTAAACAAGTCCATTTTGATGATGAAACTGTAGTTATAAAACATTTAACTAAAAAACAATATATAAAAAAAATATAAAAACTAATTACCTGTAATTCCACATATTTGATTTCCATTCGTTTCTTTTCTGACATGTATTCCTTATTAAAATGTTTCCATGATCTGCATTTTTTTATATATGAACTAGTAATTCTTGTCTAAACAATCAAAATTAAACATAATGAGCTTATAAAAAATTAAAAAAACTTACCTGTTTAATAAGGTGAGAAATGGTTTATGCACTCCTCTTAATAAAGAGAAAAACCAATATAAGGTGCATTCACTTGGGAAAAATACTCCTAACATCCAATGCCTCCTACAATACAAAAATTTCACAATTTATGACATTATAATGATCCTTAGTTCATTAAAATGTTGATGTTTTTAGTTATCAAGATATGGAAAAAACTAGCACTGAATCTCTTTCTGTATTAATCTCTTGGATATATATTGAACTCTTTCATGATTCTTCATATATTTTGATTCTGTGAAAATGTACTCTGGATCTATAAAGCTTTAAATGCATGTTGTTTCCTTTATTAAAATAATCTTGTGTAAATACCAAATTTAAAAATAAAATTTAGTTAGTCAATGACATAACAATCTTTTATTAAACAAAAAGAAATTCAAATGACAATTTACTTACATGATAAACAACTGCACCACACTCCACATGATCTCTTCAAAATCAACTAAGGTCATGATATCTTCTTTCAATAATTTCAATCCATAATTTCTTCCACATATATCGGGCGTCATCCAAAACTCATAGATAAAATTAAAGGAAGAAGAGGACTCAGATAATATTTTTAACCCATAAGAAATATCTGAAGTATCAATAGACAACTGTTCCTGAACATTTTGTTGCATTTTTGCAGTTTCTTTTTCTTTCAGATATTCCTATATAAGTTAACTTTTAGAAAACATTATAAGTAATTTTGAATCATTTGTAATTAATATTTAAAAAAACTCATACCTCAAGTGAAATATAACTAATAAGGGCAGTTGGACAAAGTAAAAAATGGCCCATACATTCCCCAGCACTGGTGATCTTCACAGTAGGGAATGGTAGTAGAGCAGTAGAATCTATAATAACAAGTACTGATACTCTAACCTGACCCATTTTCATAGGCTGATAATGTACCGAGTCCCCCAAAAAATTCACCTTTCCTAACGCAACAATATGTACATGAGGATCTCTAGCATACAACTCACAATATAAGTCTTGATCTGAGGGAGGAGGTGGAGGCTCAAAGTAAGCATGTTGAGAAGGGTAGTCCGGGTGAGGAGGCTGAGAAGGAAGAAAAATGAAAAAGTAATATTAGAGTTTAAAATTTATAAAATAGAAAAATTGATTAAAATAAAATAATATACCTCGAAAGGTTGCACAGATGGGGCAGGGTAAGCAGATGGGGCAGGGTAGTTCGGTTGAGGAGGCTGAGAAGGAAGAAAAATGAAAAAGTAATATTAGTGTTTAAAATTTATAAAATAGAAAAATTGATTAAAATAAAATAATATACATTGAAAGGTTGCGCAGATGGGGAAGGGTAAGCAGATGGGGTAGGGTAGTCCGGGTGAGGTGGCTGAGAAGGAAGAAAAATGAAAAATTAATATTAGTGTTTAACATTTATAAAATAGAAAAATTGATTAAAATAAACTAATATACCTCGAAAGGTTGCGCAGATGGGTCATGGTAAGCAGATGGGGCAGGGTAGTCCGAGTGAGTAGGCTGAGAATGTTGAAAAATAAAAAACTTATATTAGTGTTTATAATTTATAAAATAGAACAATTGATGAAAAATAAATAATATACCTCTGAAGGATGTGTAGATGGGGTAGGGTAAGATGATTGGGCAGGGTAGTCCAGGTGAGCAGACTGGGAAGGCTGAAAAATGAAAAAATTATATTAGTGATTATAATTTATAAAATAGAAAAATTGATGACAAATAAATAATATACATGGGAAGGCTGATCAGACTGTGATTATCTTTCCAAGTATTCTAATAAAGCCTCTTGTACTGCTTCTTGAATATGATCACCCATAGAATATTTTATATCTTTCAGCTGTTCTTTTAGGGATTCTATTTCTCAGTCTTTTGACTGCTTACTCTTAAGAAAAACCTTCCGAATACTAACACCCTCTTGATATCCTCTAACACGGTCGATGTGTTCTTTTCATCCCAAAGCAGTGTCTAGGATGTCCATCCTACCCTCAGGGATAAAAGAGCCCCATTTCTCTTTCCCTTGAAGTTCATACTGAAATTAAAAATAAAAAGGTTATATCCTTGTTTATAAATTTTAAAATAGAAAAATTGTTAACAAATAAATAATATTTACTTAAAATTTTATCATCCACTTGATGAGATTCCTCTGTATGATAATTTTCATTTTTTCTTCTTCTTACTCATTTACATTTCTCATGGTGAGTGGGAGGAGATGGATGAACAAACTGGACCTTTTCTGAACCACTACATGATCGAGCTCTTAATGCTTTAAATTTTTCTTCAATCATTTTCTGCTCCAAATATGAATACCTTCCATGTGATAAAGTATGAGGGTGTACGTTTTTCAACTGGATCTCCTGATGAGATCTCCTATGGGCCTTTTATATAAAAATAAACTACTAAGTAATAAGAAAAATATAGAATAAATCTTAAAATATAAAACAATTACCATACCTGAAATTTCTCTTCATGAAGACTGTCAACAAATCGCTTCCATGTTTCTTCATCTATATACGGATACTTAAGTCATGGTCCTTCAAACCTTACCATTCCAAAAACATAATTGTTTGTCAGTTTGGTTTTAAAATCTCTCCATCGAACCGCCGCTAAAGAGAGACGTCTTTTCTTAATTTCTTCGGTTTCCTTAAAATTGAATGTCATCTGTAATTGAATAAATTAAATATGTCATTTAAAATATATAATATTCAAAAAATGAGATAAAATAAATAAATAAAGATATTTCACCATCACGACCTCCCAAAGATGTTGCTTCGCCGTCTTGTCCACTGACTTCCAATCTGGATATAAAATACTAATCTTGAAACACCTCTACATCACTATATAACTGACAAACTGAACTGCATTTGGGCCAACTGCATTATTATTATCATCAAAATGAATGTGTAATTTTTTATCATCACGAGCAAGTGATAGTTTTGGTATATGTTTAATACCACACTTACCAACTTGAGAACTTGATTTTTGAGTAGTAAGAGGATAATTCTCCTCTGCCGAGGACACATTAGTAGTCCTGAAATTGTTTTTGTAAATTAACAGTTTTATTTCATAAAATAAGTATATTACTGAATATTTAATAATATATCGAAATAGATATACCACGGTAACTGATCCTTTTTATCTGTATCTGATATTTCTACTAGAAAGTGTAATGAAATTTTGTGTACCTGCATGTCATTAGAAAACTGAATAATTCAAAACAATACAAAAATAAGTATGTTAAAATAGAGGAATGCATTTGTAAGTTTCAAAAAATGGACACAAAATATAAATATTTACCAGAAAAATGAGGAGGCTAATTTAGTGTTTTCCCACAAGCCTTCATCATGATCAGTACGTACTGCATGCACTATATCTATATTATACTCATTGAAATCATCTGGAAATTTCATAATAGATTAATAAGGCTCATGTAAATCACTAACATCATTATAATCATCCTCATCACCCGAATGATATCTTTTTCCTTGAAAAAAAACTGACCACTGATCGTTCGACGGATCAACGACATAAAATACTTTTTTTTCATGTGTCGCCATGATAAAGGGTTCCTCATTGTAATTAAATCTTTTCAAATCAACCAGTTTAAACCCATATTCATCATGTTTCACGCCACTATTACTATCAACCCAATTACACTTAAAAACAGTGACTCGAAATTTAATATAATCAATTTCCCATATGTCTTTAATAACTCCAAAATATGAATTTGATGAAAAAATTGGGTTTTTATCTTTGGCACTCGAAAAATGCACTTCTTTAGTGAAAACCATCACACCACTATTCTAAATGGTACTCTTTTCATCCAGGTTTTTTGTGTAAAATGTGTAGCCATTGATATCAAAACCAGACCATGTGATCACCTTAAGAGATGGTCCTCCTGCTAACCACTTCAATGTTTCTGATATAGATATATCTTGGGTGAATTTCTATTTAAACAATGAAACAAATGTCTTCTTATACTCAATCATCAATAAATTTTTGTTTCTTTTATGATATCGTAACTTTTATTCCATAATATATGAGGATATATATGGTTGAACCTCATCTGTGTTGTTCAAAATGTATAAATGTGCCTGCATCACTTCATCACGTGGAATGAACTTTACCTTCAAGCCTCAAACCCCTCTACCATCACTATCAACTGTCATATGTCGAGATACAAGGAGAAAAATATGCTCCACCTCCTTCAAATAATCAGTACATAACTCAATCACCTCTTCTGATACATATTTTTGAACAATAGATGCCTCTTGTCGATAAAGATTTTTAACATATCCTTTCAAAATTTTCATATATCTTTCAAAAGGATACATCAATCTTAAATAAACAGGCCCACATATTCTTATCTCACACACCAAATGAATCAATAGATGAACCATTATATCAAAAAATGTGGGTGGAAAATACATTTATAGTTGAAAAAGAATAAGAGTTGCTTCATTCTACAACACATCTAACAAATTTGGATGAACGACATTCCTACAAATGGATTTGAAGAAATTACATAACCTGATGATTGTCTTTCTGACAGCTTTTGGTTATATACCATGCACTGCTATTGGTAGAATTTGTTGCATCAACACATAGAAATCATGAGATTTCATACATATTAATTTACAATCTTTCAATGACACAAAATTATTCATATTTGAAGAAAAACCACTAGGTACTTTAATACCATGAATACACTGACAAAAAATCATCTTTTCAATCTTGCTTAATCTGTGACAAGCCGGAGGTAAATATGTTCTGTTTCCTTTCACAGCAGGAGATAACTCCAAACACATTCTCATTAATATCAAGTCCAATCTATCATGTAATCCATTTTTTTTCTTTCTTTTTATGTCTAAAAAGTTCCAATAAAACTATCAAATATGTTTTTCTCAACTTGGATAATATCAATGTTATGTTTTATCTCTAAAAATCTCCAATAAGGTAGTTCGAAAAAAATAGACTGCTTCTTCCGGATATGTTTTTGAAAACCAGAACTTTTTCTCTTTCCAAATGTTGAATAAATATCTTTCACTCTGTCATAATATTATTCAACTAAAAATGGTTGAGGGGGAAGGTTGCATTCTTGTAAACCATTAAATTCTTTTTTCAATCTACGATAAGGATGATCAATTTGCAAAAATATTCAATGTCCCATGTACAATGTCTTTATTCCATTCTACAATTGATAATATGAAGTTTTTTCTTCACAAATTGGACATGATTTATGTCCCTTAACACTATATCCAGATAAGTTTCCATATGCAAGAAAGTCATTTACAGTGAAAATTATCATAGCACGCAAAAGAAAATACTCTTCCTTGCATGCATCGAAAAATTTAACACCTTCCTCCCATACCAGTTTCAAATAATCAATCAATGGTGAAAGATACACTTCAATATCATTTCCCGGTTGTTTTGGTCCAGAAATTATCAAGCTCATCATAACATATTTTTTCATCCTACATAGATGTGGGTACAATTTGTAAAGTACCAGCAAAACAGGCCATGAACTATGTTGGCTACTGAGGCTCCAATATGGATTCATTCCATCATTACACATCCAATTTTGAGATTTCTAACTTCACTTCCAAAATCATGAATTTTTTTATCAAAACTCTTCCACTGTGGTGAATCGACAGGGTGACATAAGTTACCATCAGATATGTGCTCATCTGAATGCCATCTTAACCTTTTTGTATCAATTGAATTTGCAAATAGACGCTTCAAACGAGGAATTATTGGAAGGTTCCAAATTTCATTAGCTGGAGTTTTGATTCTGGTACCTAAAAATAAATCAGAATTGAAGTATCATAATTGTATGAAAAAAATATTGGATGATATAATTGGAAAGTAAATGTAGAGACCCGAAGCCTGACGTACATATACTTTACATTACTTTTGCGGAATACTTAGTACATAACAAAAACACACACACAAGGATCGTAATAGTTTAGTGTCTTTGGAAACTCGGAATATAATCTTCTAATCGTGGTAAAAGATCTTCAAAATCTCCCATAAAGATCTTCCTTTTTTTTTACCTAAAACCTTTCTTTATATCCTGGGGAAAAGAAAACATAAAAGGGTGAGCTCAAATGCTCAGTAAGGATATACAAAAGAAATAAAAATCATATCATATCTTTTTGAAAATCATAACCTGCAAAAGAGATCATAATATCTTAACATGGAACAAATCATAGAAGTGAAAATGAGATCACCATAATCATAAAATGAAACTTGAAACTTTGTGGCATGCACACATAATCATGGAAAATCATTTCTTGTTAGTCATGACTCATTGCCAAGACTATCTTAGTGGACAAAGTCCCTTTCTGAATCGAGTAACCCTCGTTTCAGTCCTGTTTCACTGAACCGGTATAACCTACCATTCCAGCCATGTCTATCTCATGAGATATAAAATCTTTACCCAATGCATTGGAGGGAGATATAGGTCCCACCCATCTTATAATGAATCCTTTCTTATGTGTGCCACATAATCATAAAACATACATCGTCGCATAACACATGTAACAAAATGGGATTCTTGAAACATCATGACATCATAAATCAATTTATATAAGATAAAGGAATTCATAAAAATGTTTCCATCACAACATAATCAAATCATTGTAATAATAGGGATAAAAACAGAACCCTTTATTATTTTATATGGAAAATAATTTTGATAACACACTTGAACTCCATTCTTGAGGAAAATATCCTTTCTTCTTCAAAAACATTTTTCCTTTCATAACATGTCATACAACTTTAAAATAAAAGAATTTGATTAAAAATAAACTTGAAAACTTTTAAAGGAAGCTTCTTGGAAATAATGTTTTAAAAATCCATTCATGCCGTATAAGTTAAAAAAAAACATTCTTCGTACTTTTGTCGGAAAAGTCAAAAAGTACCTCGTACGAAAAACGAAAAAAGATTCCTTTCATATCCTTTACTAAAAACTCATATAAGGGTAAAATTGGATTTAAACAATTGTTGGTGGATGGAAATAATATTACATATTGAGGGAACATGGATGTGGATGATAAAATACACCCCAGTAAATACTTACGAATAAACAATCTCGGATAAAAATGAGATTGTGATATTTCCCTTACCTTAGGTCCGACTTGCTTTGTAAGTGTCCAAACCTCCTGTATAATGATTTAAATCATGTTATTGACTTATTCCAGAATCATATTCATTGTTATTATATCATATATGATCCACTTATGACTTTATATTACCCGTTCTTTTGTAAATTCATGTTAAAGTAGCGTTTTGGGTAAAATCGTTTCATTTATCGTAGGTGTTTTGACTTGTTGTTCTTGACATTATTATTACTTATATCATGATTTACTTACTTCCAGAATATAAAATATGATTTATATATCATATATATTCATTATATATATATATATAATAGATAGATAAATGAAATGAAAAACACCGTTCATGGAGACGGTAGTCCGTACGTACGCATGAACGCTGTTTTCCTTTCCTTATTGTCTTGAATGGAAGTAAGTAGATGACATACATATATATATATATACATAAATCCAGTATCTTTATAATGTCATATATTTCATTATTATTTCTTATATATACTTTATAATCATTCTTAAATGGTTAACATGGAGAATGAATCTCATCGCGTCGTGGAGACGGTAGTCCGTACGTACGCACGAGCGATGATATCATTTGCATAAATATTGAATTGAATTGGAGTGGATTATACAATATATCAGAATCAATATGATGTTGTAATAACTATGTATAGTTATTCTTTACAACATTATACCCATCCATGTAAGGTGGTGGTTGAAAATAGATTACACCACGGCGTGGAGACGGTATTCCGTACGTACGCACGCGCGGTGATTTCTTTTTCCGTAGGATGGATAGATGGTGAAATAGGGTTGTTTCATACTTATAATAACATATCAGTATATGAGTGATACTGATGTTATTACTTCTTAATGAAACAACCTAATAAGAAGAAGTGGAGGAAGAAATAAAGATGAAAGAATTGGTAACGGTAATTACCTCTTCTTTGAAGCGCCTCTTTGAGACCTCCTCTTAGGGCACTAAAATTGGTCTTTGAGGAAGAACAGAACCTCTAGGATGTTTCTAGGGAAGTGGAGAAGAGAGTTTTGCAGGGGTTGGCCGAGCTTGAGGGCTCAAATTGGTGTGAGGAGGAGGGGGAGGATGTGTCCTTTTATAGGGGAGGAGAGGGGCACCTTAGGAATTTTTAAAAATATTAATTTATAATAAATCTAACCCCACTTAAAAACCTCAAAAAATGACACATATTAGAAGTTTAGATGAGATAGGGTTGTAATATCATCAACCAATCAAATTTAGACATGTTTGGATCTTATTTTAAACCTTATCAATTAGATTTAACTCTAAGTTAAATAATTTAACTTTTACCGTGTCTTTTTGTTTTCTTTCACTATATGGTTAATACACTTACAATAACATGCCAAACGAACCCCAAATTGTTTATTATTAATATATATATCCTTATCTAAGTCATTTGGCCGAACCTTAGATTTTTAGGAATAAAATAACAATTAATAATATAATATTTTATTTAAAAACTATTTTGTGTCAATTTTGACACTATTTGATATATGATTTTTTTGAAAGTCATAACAGAATTAAATGTTCGAACCAAGTTGCTTAAACCAACACTAATATATCATAGTAACCTATAAAATTAGTGGAATTCATAAAAATTCTCAAATTACATTTATTTTGGTGTTTATGTTATCAATTATGTCAATATTTCATTAATAAGATAATTACTGCATCATTTTTGTGTCATAAATAAATTATATTATTTGATGTCTAAAAATTAAAAATAAAATACCATCATGTAGGAAATCTTTTTATCTTTCTAATGAATATTTATAGTCGAATTTAGCTTATGTATAACCCCATATTAAAAATGATTTACTTATTAAACTTTGATTTTAACTATTTTAACCCTTCTTTAAATAAATTAATAATAAATGTCCTAATCTAATCCAAGTGGGCCTAAATGGTCATATTTTATTCCTAAGTTTGTTTTTGGTCGAATTACACTTGTCCAATAGAATTAGGACATGTGTTAGGGTAATATTAATATCATATTTACCCTTAGTTACCCTATTTACTATTAACCGTGGTAAAAAAAGTAAAAAGTTACTATTCACCAAAAAATTATTTTCATCTCATTGAACCACATTTTAGTCCTTGATATTAACCGTGTCTCTCGGATTTTCGAAATTCCATTCACAGAAGCGGTAAAATTAAGTTTTATGCAAAAATTCAGTTTTTAACCTACCACTTAGTAGTTTCACTATTCATCAAAAATTGATGTTTTTCAGAACAATGCCAAAATTTCATCCCAAGATATATTTCATATTCCGAATTCAAAAATGAAGTCTATTTTACCAAATTCATAACATAAAAGTTGCATTAATTAATTTTATAATTAAATCCCGCTGTTAAAACAAATAGCGTGTTTTTAAGAAACAATATCTATCAAAAGATTGACACTTGTTTATGTCTGGTTTAAATGTGATATTACATCCAATGACCAACATTGTATTAAATTGTAAAAATATATTCTAAATATATTTTAAAACCACTCAAATTAATGATTTATCACTATTAATTATTTCGATTAAAAAAGTTGTTTTTAATTATAATTTAGTAATTTTCACTATTCATCAGAATATGAAAGTTATCCGAAAATCACCAAAATTTCACCTTAGGCTAAATTTGATACTCCGAATCCAAAAATGAAGTCCATTTTGAGAGCTAAAATTTCTAAAATTTAAAAAGTGGTTATTACTATTCATAACGGCTAGTTTTAATAATATTTTAATAGCATATCATTGTTTCGTGAAACTCAGTATTATGTACCACACACGCTATCGAGGAAGGTTGCGATTGCGTGTAATGCAAGGCAAGTCAAGGATGCGTGTTGTGCAATCTCCTTTTGGTGTAGCGTACAACACAAGACATTAGTGAAAGAATATTTTTCATAAAATCTCGGGCTGTTACATTCTACCCCCCTTAAAATGAATTTCGCCCTCGAAATTCGTCGGGGTTATAAATGGTTTACTATTCGAAAGTTTCTTTAATAGAAACCCACATCGTAAAAAGGAATACCAAAACTTGGCTTTAAAAACTAAAGTATGAAATGTAACGATTACCCAAATAAACTAATCATTGGGTTTCCACATAGGTGAAAATATGGATATGGAAGAGAAATCTAACCATCATGTTCTGATGGAGAGTGGTAGAGAACATGGCTATGGAAAAGCCAGTAATCACAAATCCATAAATTTGTGACGATCTAAGGTACCATCTGATTCATCAGGTATAAGATCACTAGGACAACATTTTTGGTTTTCAAGATCATTTTCCTAAAGTTGAAAATTTGAATTAGAATAAATACTTAATTTATTTTGATACAATATCACTGTTGTTCGTGCCTTGAACAATTTCCACTTCATCTCTTAAATAAATGAAGTTGAATTTGTTATTCGTGAAGTGTTAGCAGATCATGTGATAGAATGAAGGGTCATTCCATCTGTTTCAAACAAAAGGTTAGCAAAATTATATACATAAGTCAATCTATAGTGAGATTAATCACATATGGACTTATACTTCATATATCATACTGCTTAATATAATAAAACTAGTTTCTACTAAACAGGGACTTCCTGTAGGTCAGTGGTAGGCGATAAAGGCCAGTCGCACTTCGGTTGTGGGTTCGATTCCTACAGCCTTGTCCGAAGCGATGGGCTGTCGCCCGTCCTGTAGGTTGTCCCTTTTTCTAAAACTACGTTACTATAACATCCCATCAATAATATCGAAAATCTTCTATCCTTAAACAATACTAACTTATGTCCAACATAATCCAGTCTAATCTTTAGGCTTATACATAATACTGCAGTCCACTCTCATAATATAGTGACATCGATTACCAGAGATTTAATACTGTCGTTGATCCCCACATATCATAAGATATGTCTTGTTGGTCACATTCTAAACATTCAAAGTCCTTAATCGTGTATTCTCTTGAATACCTTAGTGAAAACATGAGTGCAGTTAAAAGTTAACACTTTCCACATACCAAAATCCTCAAAATTCTATATACTCAAACCATGATATCACTTAGTCCTTATATCAATCATGAGCTCATGAATACTATTAAACATTTCATTTTCTCGTCTTCATTATGCGCATATCATCTTATTTCCAAAAAATATCTCAATCACTTTGAATACCACATCAATAAATATTGCAATACTCAATGATACAACATTATTTTGGAATCCCATTACATAAACACTTAATCATTCCACCACATCGTTGTCATATTCAACATTGCGAATAGTGATCGCATGTGATTTCCCTTTGTCCTTTGCCTTCAGTGGTTGCTCATGTTGATCATCACTAACCCTTGGATTAGGGCAATTATTAGCATAATGCCCCATTTCCTTGCACTTAAAGCATTGAAGTGTTGGCGGTGCGTTCTCTGCAGTGTTTGCTTTATTCAAATCATTAGAAACCCTTTTTCCATTACTTCGACACTCAGCTGCTCGATGACCTTCTTTTCCACACTTAAAACATTTTCTAGTCCCTTTTAGACAATCTCCACCATGCTTCTTTCCACACTTTGTGCATAAGGAAACATTCATCTTCTTTTCACCATTATTCTGAGATTTCTCCTTGAACTCCATCTTTCGTTTCTTGTCAAAACCATGAGATGGATATGTAACACCAACTTCCATTTCTACCTTGATAGCACAACGCACAATTTCTTCATAGCTACTGAAGTCTCTTATAGCTAATGCCCTTCGAAGACTTGGTTTTAAGCCACTGAAAAATCGATCAACTTTACTTTCAGGTTGGATGATAATGCCAGATGCATACCTTGCAAGTCTTGTAAAATTCGCTTCATATATACCAACAGATTCATCATCCTTCTGCTTCAGCTCAATAAACTCCTTTTCCATCTTTGTTCGAAGAATACGAGGGAAGTACTTATTGAAAAACAAGTTCTTGAACTCGTCCCATTCCATGGACTCAATTTCATCCCTTGGCCTCGTATTCTTGGTAAGATTCCACCATTGATCAGCTTCACCTTCCAAACGATATACTGCTAAGATGACTTTATCATGTTCAGAACATTGAAGAACTGAAAATATCTTTTCAGTGGTACTGATCCATTGTTCAGCAACAAGTGGATCAGAAGTCCCACTGAAAGAAGGTGGACGTTGCCTCATGAAGGACTCAATAGAATATTGTTCCCTTTTCTGCTCATTTGGAAGTCCAGAATGATTCATAGCTTGTGTAAGTATAGCAATAAGATTTTGCACTCCATCTCCCATAAAATTTGTTTGTTCAAGAGGGCAATCATTGCATTGTCCATTGCATTGATCAACACGGTTCCTTCGGGTTCCAGCCATCGTCTAAAACCCAAAAAGAATAGTGTGGGAGACAAAAATCATGCTAGGGAAAACAACATAATAAAGGGGGAGTACCTTCAATATCCAACATCTTAGGTTTAATTCTATGATTGTTAGCGTAATTCTATTACTATAACCTATACGTATACTTATCCCTAGGGACATCCCTAGACATACCTTAGAAATATCTCTAGGGATCTCACTAACGTTTTCGCATCCTAGTTTCCAAAGGTTGACTAAACCTTTCCTCTGATACCAACTGTAGAGACCCGAAGCCTGACGTACATAGACTTTACATTACTTTTGCGGAATACTTAGTACATAACAAAAACACACACACAAGGATCGTAATAGTTTAGTGTCTTTGGAAACTCGGAATATAATCTTCTAATCGTGGTGAAAGATCTTCAAAATCTCCCATAAAGATCTTCCTTTTTTTTTACCTAAAACCTTTCTTTATATCCTGGGGAAAAGAAAACATAAAAGGGTGAGCTCAAATGCTCAGTAAGGATATACAAAAGAAATAAAAATCATATCATATCTTTTTGAAAATCATAACCTGCAAAAGAGATCATAATATCTTAACATGGAACAAATCATAGAAGTGAAAATGAGATCACCATAATCATAAAATGAAACTTGAAACTTTGTGGCATGCACACATAATCATGGAAAATCATTTCTTGTTAGTCATGACTCATTGCCAAGACTATCTTAGTGGACAAAGTCCCTTTCTGAATCGAGTAACCCTCGTTTCAGTCCTGTTTCACTGAACCGGTATAACCTACCATTCCAGCCATGTCTATCTCATGAGATATAAAATCTTTACCCAATGCATTGGAGGGAGATATAGGTCCCACCCATCTTATAATGAATCCTTTCTTATGTGTGCCACATAATCATAAAACATACATCATCGCATAACACATGTAACAAAATGGGATTCTTGAAACATCATGACATCATAAAACAATTTATATAAGATAAAGGAATTCATAAAAATGTTTCCATCACAACATAATCAAATCAGTGTAATAATAGGGATAAAAACAGAACCCTTTATTATTTTAGATGGAAAATAATTTTGATAACACACTTGAACTCCATTCTTGAGGAAAATATCCTTTCTTCTTCAAAAACATTTTTCCTTTCATAACATGTCATACAACTTTAAAATAAAAGAATTTGATTAAAAATAAACTTGAAAACTTTTAAAGGAAGCTTCTTGGAAATAATGTTTTAAAAATCCATTCATGCCGTATAAGTTAAAAAAAACATTCTTCGTACTTTTGTCGGAAAAGTCAAAAAGTACCTCATACGAAAAACGAAAAAAGATTCCTTTCATATCCTTTACTAAAAACTCATAGAAGGGTAAAATTGGATTTAAAAAATTGTAGGTGGATGGAAATAATATTAAATATTGAGGGAACATGGATGTGGATGATAAAATACACCCCAGTAAATACTTACGAATAAACAATCTCGGATAAAAATGAGATTGTGATATTTCCCTTACCTTAGGTCCGACTTGCTTTGTAAGTGTCCAAACCTCCTGTATAATGATTTAAATAATGTTATTGACTTATTCCAGAATCATATTAATTGTTATTATATCATATATGATCCACTTATGACTTTATATTACCCGTTCTTTTGTAAATTCATGTTAAAGTCGCGTTTTGGGTAAAATCGTTTCATTTATCGTAGGTGTTTTGACTTGTTGTTCTTGACATTATTATTACTTATATCATGATTTACTTACTTCCAGAATATAAAATATGATTTATATATCATATATATTCAGTATATATATATATATAATAGATAGATAAATGAAATGAAAAACACCGTTCATGGAGACGGTAGTCCGTACGTACGCATGAACGCTGTTTTCCTTTCCTTATTGTCTTGAATGGAAGTAAGTAGATGACATACATATATATATATATACATAAATCCAGTAGCTTTATAATGTCATATATTTCATTATTATTTCTTATATATACTTTATAATCATTCTTAAATGGTTAACATGGAGAATGAATCTCATCGCGTCGTGGAGACGGTAGTCCGTACGTACGCACGAGCGATGATATCATTTCCATAAATATTGAATTGAATTGGAGTGGATTATACAATATATCAGAATCAATATTATGTTGTAATAACTATGTATAGTTATTATTTACACCATTATACCCATCCATGTAAGGTGGTGGTTGAAAATAGATTACACCACGGCGTGGAGACGGTATTCCGTACGTACGCACGCGCGGTGATTTCTTTTTCCGTAGGATGGATAGATGGTGAAATAGAGTTGTTTCATACTTATAATAACATATCAGTATATGAGTGATACTGATGTTATTACTTCTTAATGAAACAACCTAATAAGAAGAAGTGGAGGAAGAAATAAAGATGAAAGAATTGGTAACGGTAATTACCTCTTCTTTGAAGCGCCTCTTTGAGACCTCCTCTTAGGGCACTAAAATTGGTCTTTGAGGAAGACCAGAACCTCTAGGATGTTTCTAGGGAAGTGGAGAAGAGATTTTTGCAGGGGTTGGCCGAGCTTGAGGGCTCAAATTGGTGTGAGGAGGAGGGGGAGGAGGTGTCCTTTTATAGGGGAGGAGAGGGGCACCTTAAAAATTTTTAAAAATATTAATTTATAATAAATCTAACCCCACTTAAAAACCTCCAAAAATGACACATATTCGAAGTTTAGATGAGATAGGGTTGTAATCTCATCAACCAATCAAATTTAGACATGTTTGGATCTTATTTTAAACCTTATCAATTAGATTTAACTCTAAGTTAAATAATTTAACTTTTACCGTGTCTTTTTGTTTTCTTTCACTATATGGTTAATACACTTACTATAACATGCCAAACGAACCCCAAATTGTTTATTATTAATATATATATCCTTATCTAAGTCATTTGGCCGAACCAAAGATTTTTAGGAATAAAATAACAATTAATAATATAATATTTGATTTAAAAACTATTTTGTGTCAATTTTGACACTATTTGATATATGATTTTTGTGAAAGTCATAAAAGAATTAAATGTTCGAACCAAGTTGATTAAACCAACACTAATATATCATAGTAACCTATAAAATTAGTGGAATTCATAAAAATTCTCAAATTACATTTATTTTGGTGTTTATATTATCAATTATGTCAATATTTCATTAATAAGATAATTACTGCATCATTTTTGTGTCATAAATAAATTATATTATTTGATGTCTAAAAATTAAAAATAAAATACCATCATGTAGGAAATCTTTTTAGCTTTCTAATGAATATTTATAGTCGAATTTAGCTTATGTATAACCCCATATTAAAAATGATTTACTTATTAAACTTTGATTTTAACTATTTTAACCCTTCTTTAAATAAATTAATAATAAATGTCCTAATCTAATCCAAGTGGGCCTAAATGGTCATATTTTATTCCTAAGTTTGTTTTTGGTCGAATTACACTTGTCCAATAGAATTAGGACATGTGTTAGGGTAATATTAATATCATATTTACCCTTAGTTACCCTATTTACTATTAACCGTGGTAAAAAAAGTAAAAAGTTACTATTCACCAAAAAATTATTTTCATCTCATTGAACCACATTTTAGTCCTTGATATTAACCGTGTCTCTCGGATTTTCGAAATTCCATTCACAGAAGCGGTAAAATTAAGTTTTATGCAAAAATTCAGTTTTTAACCTACCACTTAGTAGTTTCACTATTCATCAAAAATTGATGTTTTTCAGAACAATGCCAAAATTTCATCCCAAGCTATATTTCATATTCCGAATTCAAAAATGAAGTCTATTTTACCAAATTCATAACATAAAAGTTGCATTAATTAATTTTATAATTAAATCCCGCTGTTAAAACAAATAGCGTGTTTCTAAGAAACAATATCTATCAAAAGATTGACACTTGTTTATGTCTGGTTTAAATGTGATATTACATCCAATGACCAACATTGTATTAAATTGTAAAAATATATTCTAAATATATTTTAAAACCACTCAAATTAATGATTTATCACTATTAATTATTTCGATTAAAAAAGTTGTTTTTAATTATAATTTAGTAATTTTCACTATTCATCAGAATATGAAAGTTATCCGAAAATCACCAAAATTTCACCTTAGGCTAAATTTGATACTCCGAATCCAAAAATGAAGTCCATTTTGAGAGCTAAAATTTCTAAAATTTAAAAAGTGGTTATTACTATTCATAACGGCTAGTTTTAATAATATTTTAATAGCATATCATTGTTTCGTGAAACTCAGTATTACGTACCACACACGCTATCGAGGAAGGTTGCGATTGCGTGTAATGCAAGGCAAGTCAAGGATGCGTGTTTTGCAATCTCCTTTTGGTGTAGCGTACAACACAAGACATTAGTGAAAGAATATTTTTCATAAAAGCTCGGGCTGTTACTGTAAAAAATTCATTTTTCACGACGTTACATGACATCACCTGAGAATGAATCTTATTTTACATTCTCATCCCTATTATAGCGTGATATCCCACATGTATGACAACTTGATAAATGTTAATTTTCATTCCTATATAGTACACAATAATTGGGGCAAGCATGTATCTTTTTATACCCCAATACCATTGGGAACAATATTTTCTTCACCTCATAATTGGAATCTGGAAGCCCATTGCCTTCTGGAAGTATCTCTTTTAAAAGCTCAAGAAAACTCGAGAAACTTTTATCCCTCCACCCATTTTTTTCTTTTAAGTTAACTGATCTCAAAACTGATGATAACACTGTATATTTACTACAACATGGGAATAATGGTTTCTCAGAATCTCCATACAATCATTCAACAGTTGGTGTTTTTTCGATGGTTTCAACACCTAAATCATGAATTAATTCTTCAATACGATCCTCAGCCTCATTATGAATATCGTCATCAACATTGGATGTTGAATTTTCAGTTCTTTCACCATTTAAGATCCAACATGTATAATTACAGCTAAAACCATAACAAATGAGATGGTCCATGATTTCTATGGAGTTTAACTTTATCATATTTACACACTTTACACATGGACAGAAAATCAAATCAATATTTTGAAGATGTCATTTCACAAATTACAAAAAATTATCATCTCCTTTTTCATATTCACTAGTGGTTCTTCATAAATGAATCCAATTACGATCCATTAATACCTGATATCACAATATAATTGTTGAATATATTAAAACATATAAACATTTAAATATCTATCAGATAAATTGTAAACAAAAAAATATTTAACAAAAACTATTTATAATCAGTTAAAAGACATCAGATATGAAACATGTTTACAAATAGAGTAAATAGTTTATTTTCATATTATATACATGTGTGTTATTTTGATATTATAATTTAACTATAATATCATTATTTTAAAATTTATTACTTCATTTTACATAGTTACAACATTTCAATGTTGCATGTGTCAAAAATATTGAAGTGTAAATTAATTTAAAGGATGTAATAAGTGTATTGGGTGAAATTTGATTGGAGTCAATGCATAGTTATTTACGGCGCATAGCACACAACGGTGATAGGGGCCCTCGGTGCAAAAGCGCACTGCGCGGCATAAGGAGCGTGGAAATATTAACTTGCGGCATATATAATGAAAAAAAAACGTAGCAGAAAAAAAAAATAAACAAAAAAAAATTCCTAAAATATTTAAAACAAACAATTAAATATTTTAAACAATATATCTCGAAAAAACAATAAAAAAAACGTAGAAAAAAAAGTAAAGTTCCCCTCAATAGGAAAAGAGGCAGACAACATTAACTGGAAAAAAAACTGAAAACATAAATAAAATTGAATGATAAAAATTACTACTTAGGGTTCAGTTCACACACAGTGTGTGTGTACATACGCCTGCCCTGGATGAGGAGGGTTGGGTCGTTGTCGTCAGTCGATATAGAAGTAGCTGTCGAGGGAGATGACTAGGTCGCACCGCTCGACTTGGTCTGGCAGGGGCTGGGTTGCGGCTGTCGTGGGAAGATGATAGTGTTGTGTGACGGTGGAGGTCGTTGTTTGAGGTTTTTTTGAGGTATTTTTTAATCGCGAACAAGTTGGCACAGTTTCACGCCACTCCACTGTGCGCCATTGTGCACACTAGCGTGCGCCACTGAGAGCCTTTTCATATGAGCCATTGCAAACCCATTGCATGGAACTCAGCTTCCTGGCGCACGCCATGGCGCGATGGTGCGCGATGGTGCGCGCCATTAATAACTATGAGTCAATGTAAAAAATACAATATGTTGACAATATATTTAATAATTTTTATTGAAAGAATATTTAAACATGTAATAACTCATTTAAAACAAAATATAAACTAATAATTAAATAAAATCAATAAAAAATTAAATGATAAATGATTTATCTACAAAATTAAAAAAATCCTAAAAAATTTGAATTTCAACCCGAATGGAGATGTTCAATCCAAACTGTCCTTGGTATAATGACTTCAAAAAACAAACACTATAAAATCTATACCAACAATGATAATACAAACGAAAAATAATGATAAACAACAACTAAGGTAAATCCAATATTGAAAATCACGTAAAATAGGGTTATAGAAGAAGAAATAAACAATTTTAAGATGAAACAAGAGATAAAAAGGAATAACGCAAACCCAAAATCGTGAAAACGACACAAAACCTTCAACAATGGCCTTCTAAGATCACAAATGAGCTTAGAAGTTTGTTGATAGTCCAAATCATCATAGTGGGAATCGATTTCGATGATCGAACAAAATGAGGGTTTCAGACGCTGAATAATTTTAAAATCATTTGGCGTTAGTTTTTTTAAAAATCGATGCTGAAATTTTAAAAACAAACATTCGACGTCGGTTATTCTAAAAACCGACGCTGATTATTCTTTTTTTTTTTGAGTTTCAGCGTCTGTTTTGGACAAAACCGACACCGAAAGGATAACTTATTGCGTCAGTTTTTAAGAAAAACAACACAATTTTGTTTTTAAAGATTCAACATCGGTTTTACTCAAAACCGACGCTGAATGTTTTTTATATTATTATTGGCGTTGTTTTTCCTCAAAACCAATGCCAAATTTTTTTAATTATTGGCGTCTTTTTTCCTTAAAATCGACGCCAAAACCTTTTTTTTAAAAATTTTCTGCGTCGGTTTCGTGAAAGCCGACACACAATATCATCAAATAATTGTTTTTTGCATCGGTCTTACTGAAAACCAATGCCATAAATTTTTTTCACATACTATTCACGTCGTTTTTAAAAAACTGACATTATTACATCGACGTTGAATCCCGTATTTCCACTAGTGGTGGTAAATCGATACATTAAGTATGATGTTACCATTTTTAAAATAAAAGGAAGAGGGGATAGATTTGAAGATGGATTAATCAATTATTAAAATAAAAATCCATTATATAAAATATAGTGGAGTTATTATGGAACTTTGATATAGGTGTGTGAGGAGAGGATGAAAAAAGAAAAGAAATTGAAAAGAAATTAATAGAATACAATTGAGGATTTTACCTCTTGAATTTATTCTCCTCGAGAAAATCCTTGGGAAAATTGGGTTTGGTATTTTTTTAGGCCAAAGGATCCCAGATTTGTGGGATATGCTTGGGAAGAATATTGGGCCAAATTTGGACTAGCTTCAAGAATTGGAAGGGGTGAGGAAAAGAGGTGGTGAGGGGTGGTATTTATAGAGGAATGAGAGGAATATTTTTGATTATTATTTTCATTTTTTATTAAATTGGATCAAGGATATCAATTGTTTTGAACATTATAACCAAATATAATAAATAATGAAGGATATTTTGAGATTATGGGCTTAAATCAGCCATACATCAACCATTACTCAATAATTCTTGTATTTTTTAAATACCGTAAATTACAATATTTTACTATTAACTTTAAATTAAACTATTTTATAAAACTAAAAAGAATCACACTAACCATTTTTCAAATTGTAGAATTAAAAAATTGAATCCATTTTATGATTATAATTTTATAAATTTATTAGATTTTATTTCTAATTAAAATAAATATTTATTCAAAAAATAATTATTTTAATATTATAACTAATTTTATGACACTTTCAAATATTAATTAAAGTCTAATAAAATCAACTTATAATAATAATAAAATGAAACAATATTTGATGAACATATTTTATAAAAATAATTTTTCACTATATCATTATGTTAATTATAAAATTTTGAATAAACATTTATGTTTCAGAAAAATATAGACACTTAATTTATTGTTTTTTTTAAATAATTTATTTACATTTTCTTGTTTATAAATATATCACCATTTTATTTATAATATACATAAATTATATTTATACATTAATAGGTGAGGTTACTATTCTATTGGTCTGATAACTATTTCTAATGGTCATAATACCATTCTAATGGTCAAGTTATTACTCCTTTAGTATATATTCCTTAAATTAATGAAATTCCTATTTTTTCATTCATTATTCATTTAAAATGTTTTTATTGAGTTACCAATATAAGTTTAGGTGATTTATAGTATATGAAATAATTATAATAAGGTAATTTCCATCTATAAAATTTTATGTCATTATATTCTTATTCCCTTATGAAATTTCACCCTCAATAATTCATTTTTATTAAAACATGAGAAAAATTGAAATATCAATTTCCAGGGTTCATTATTTTGGTTATTCATCACATCAGTGATGTCTTCATTCTTTTATATTTGAATTTAATATAATGAGAAATTGATCATGTGTCACAATAGAACCTTATTATATTTTAAAAACCATATACTTCCTTTAACCATAAAAAACTCCATCATCATAGATTATATCAATGGTAGCATAAATAAATCATTAAAATTGAATTTATAATATAAAATTTTGAAATTCCTTCTTGAACTTTTTTTATAAAATAATATTACCGAATCATCTTATAATATTTCAAAATTGGGTTTTGATAAATAATTTATCATATTTCTCTAGAGACAGGAATTTATAATTAGATACCTATAGGTCACTCTAAGGTCTCCCTCTTATATAAAATCAAGAAAATCATTGAGTGCTTCAATATTTTGAAATAAAGAGATTAATTTTAAAAGACCCTGATGGTACTTCCCATGCTTATCATGGTATGAAAGTTAAGAGCACTCAATTATGCAATAGACGATATGTGATCCTTAAAATAATCAAGCAATGGTAGAGGTATTTTATTCCTCAGTAAGTTGTTATCATGTTACTTTGATATAAGAAAAAATTTCAAAGTCATTTGAGAATGACATCAAGATAATAATTGTTAGTAGTTATTCAGGAAGTGAGAGAAGATTTGTTCATTATATTCTTACTCCAATACTTTAATTGAGAAAAATAAAATTAAAATAGGGGTATTGAATACATAAATAATAAGAAAATAAAAATTGAAACATTAAATATTAATTTATTAAACTGTAAATGAAAATTGTCTCCAAATTTGTGATTACCTAAATTTTAATCTAGGTTATCTATGGTGGTAGAAATATCTATAGGGACCTTAATAAATTTTTCTATTTATTATCTTAAAAAATAAATAAACCATGATATGATACCCACTATAATGAACCTATAATTTTACACATATATTTACATTATTTAATCATAATTAACCATCAAATAAAAACCAATGATCATAAAGAATAGTGTATTTGGAAGAATAGGTACACAATTAGAGATCATGAAACCCAAATTAAAAACATATTTTATTTAATCATCATAAATAGATCCTAAATCCTTTTTATCTCATACATATTCTTAGGATAACTTGGGGTAAACATGAATAAATGGGGAGAGATAAAAAAATACAAGTAAGGGAATAAACATAAGATTAAAGCATATATCATGGGTTAAAAGTTATAACATGATGACATAAAAAGACATGGAACCTAAATAAAAATATGTGGGAGTAAAATATAGAACAGGAGATCCTGTAATAATGTAAATATAGTAATGTGGAAACAATATACAACATGAAATATGCATTATTCAAGGCTAACTTCCAAGACAATCGCACATGGAGGAAAAAGTCCCATAAAGAATTCGGGTTTACTCTTTATCCCAAAATGATTTATCAGGAGACTAAAGATTAACTAATGAATGGAGAGATATATAGGTACACAAATAATAAAATTTTCATGAATATGCGTTCCATATAAAGAATCAAGCATAAGGTATTATCACAAGGGTTACCCATGGAGTGAAATGGGTATTGTAATAATGTCATAAAGCATAACCAAGTGAATATCATATTGGTGTTGAAGAAAGAATGGATTTAAATAATAAATTGACATTTATAAGGGAATATACTAATAGATAATGATAAATTCAATCTACATGAAGTGAAAAAAAAATGTAAAAATAGTCTTTAAGAAATGTTAGAATGAGCCACTTGGGTGAGGTTAAAGGTAAAATATAAAAGAGTTGTTAACGTAGAAAAATGAATGATTTTTGTATAATACTAGAAGTAAAATAAGATCGTTTTTTGGGTTAAAAATAGAGATTTTCTAAAAATATTTATGGACTAAAAAATATTGTGGATTTTACATGAAAATGGGTAAGAAATTGGGAAGTCCCCTTTAATCAGGATTTCTTATCTAGAGCAATTGAAAATGGAACCATATAAAACATGTATTTCTCCATTAAATGTAGAATAAATGTGATAAGTTCATTTATTTGGATCCTAAATATATAATTGAGGATAATTTTTTAATAATAATTAATATTTACAATGTGTTAAAGAGATAAAATTCATAACCTGAATGAAAAGTGGCGGTTTAGAGAGAATCCATTTACCTAAAGTTCGAAAGTGTTCCGCACTTGCACTTAATGTTATGCATAATCAAATTAAATAAATTTATTAATTAATTCAAAACCACATATATAATTATTTTAATTTTATTATTTAATTTTTTTATTTCTATCCATTTTGTAAACTTATAGAATTTAATTTCTTCATTCTCAATGTTTTCGTTTCATGGTTTCATGATTGGTTTGCTTGAGTATAGATGTTTTTAAGAGGATGAAAAATACCAGAACAGGAATGATATTGTATTAATATAATTCCATAAGTTTAAATCTTCCATTGTTTCATTTATTTGTTTACATGAGTTTTAATCAATTTATAATATGTTAATGATAATTGTTTAGATTATTTTGGTGGCTTATCGATCATCATGAACTAGTTCTGTTCTATTATTTAATATTTTGTTTATTTCTGAGTTCCTAAAAATTAAATAAGTTATTATATAGATATTATAATCTAGTTTAACCATAATATTTTATGAACATTCGTGAAGGGGTAATGAAAACTAAAAATGCATCATCCATGATAATAGTAAATCGACACACCACATATGGTTTTTTTAATTTTAGAATAAAAGGAAGAGGGAAGATATTTGATTATGGATTATTCCATTAACATAACAACATTCAAGTATATAAATTTTACTGGATTTATCATTCCACTTTATGATATGGATGTGTGTAGAGGATAATAATAGAAATTAAATTGAAATTAAATTAAAAAAAACAAAAGAGGATTTTACCTATTGAGCTTCTTCTCATTTAGAACGTTGTTAGGGATATTGGTTTTGCCCTTTTTTTGAGACTAAATGATATTGGACGTGGGGTAGAGACTTGTAAATATTTTTATGAAAATTTAGTCAAGATTTAAGGCTTATAATTGGTTATGAGAAGAGGTAGTGAGGGTTTGTATTTATAAGGGGAGAATAAGGTTATTTTTTATTATATTCATTATTTTATTACATTGGATCTAGAATATTAATATTTATAATCATTATCACCAAATAAATTAAATAATTAATGATATTTTGAAATTATGGGATTATATCTTCCACACATTATCCACGAATCAATAATTCATTATGTGTTAAATACCCCAAACTACCATATTTCACTATTCAATAAAAATCAAACTATTTTGTTAAAATCCAAAAAATTCACACTAACTAATTTCTAGCATATAGAACGTAGAAATGGAATCCATTTTATGAATATTATTTAATAAATCTGAGAAATTTCTTTTTCAATTAAAATAATCATTTATTTGGAAAACAATGCTCTTAATTGTATAACTGACCATGTGCCACTTTGGAAAATTAATTAACATCTCAAAAAATTATCTTAGAATAACAAGGAAACAAAATTTTAATTTATGAGTCTATATGATGAAAATAAATTTTGTTTTGAAACATTATAATAATTATAAAATTGAAAAAATATATTTATATTTCAAAAAAATACAAACTCTTAATTTATCATTTTCTTAAAACATTTATTTACTTTTTCCAAGATATAAATATATCAATTTTTAATTTATAAGATACCTAATTATTTTTAAACATTCATATATGATATATTATTCTATTAGTTGGATTACTATTCTGAATGGTCATATTACTATTCTAATGGTCAAGTTACTATTCCATCAGTATATGTTCTATGATTTAGAGAAATACCTTTTATTTCATTAATTATTTATTTATGATGTTTTTATTCTGTTATCTATGTGATTTTACGTTCATCATACTATTTTACATAATAAAAATAAGGTAATTTCCATTTATAAAATTATTGGTCATTACATTTTTCCCCCTTTGAAATTTCTCCATCACAATTTCATTTTTTCCATACAAGATAATACCCTAAATATTACCTTCTTGGATTCATTATTTAGGTTCTTCATCACATTAATGAGGTATTAAGTCTTTCCTATTAGTCATGAATTCATGGAGAAATGGTTCATTCATCAAACCTTTTCCTCAAGATATTCTCAAAATCATCTACTTCTTTTATTCAAAAATAACTCAGGTTTCATGGATCATATCGATTCATGTATTGATTAGTTGTAATAACATTATTTTTAATATATAATATTGATATACATCATTAAATAGTTTTTTATATAATAATATTATCAATTCATCTTCAAATATTTCAAAATTGGGTTCTGATAAATAGTTTTTCATATTTCTCCAAAGAAAAAAATTATAATTAGATACATATATGTCGCTCAGAGGTCTCCTTCTTCTACAGAATCTTTAAAATAAATAAGTACTTCAAGTTTTTAAAATAAAGAGATGAATTTGAAAATACCTTGAAGGTACTTCCCTTGATTTCCATGGTAATATAGTTGATCACAAAAGATTATACAATAGATGATACTTGATCCTTTAAATGAAAGGCATATCCTAAATTGTGATTCCATATGTTTTAGTCAAGATTTTCCATGGTAATAGAATTATACCTAGAGTCCTTACTAAAGTTTTCTTCTCCTAATATACAAAAATAACAAGTCTGTGATCTGATGTCATCTAAAACAACCCTATCCTTTTAAACATATATTTACGTGATGTTAAGAATAATTAAACATAAAATAAAAAACAAGGATCATAAATTTTAGTTATTTGGACGATTAGGTACATAATTTTAACGTATGACACCAAAATAAAAGAAAAATTTGTTTAATCTCCATAAATATCTCTTAACTTCAATTTATTTCTTACACATTAGTATATAAACCTATGGAGTACTTGAACCAAAGGGAAGAGCTAAAAAATCACATTACATGAATAACTATAGGAATAAATAACACCGCAAGGGGTATAAGGCATAACATGATGAAATTTAAAGAAATAGACCATAAATAAAAATATGGTAGAGTAACATATTGAACTTGGTATCATTTAATCCTAAAAATATATGAATTCTGATGGAACTTACAACATGAAATAAACATGAGTCAATTATAACTTCTAATACTATTATACAGGGAACAAAAAGTCCAATAAAGGAATCACGTTCACTCTATGTACCAACAAAATTTTTCATGATAATAAACATTAAAAAATAAATTAGTATGATATATGGGTTCACACATCATAATATTTAGATGCATATGGGTTCTACATGAATAATCAAGTATAATATATTTATATAAGGGTTACCCAAGGAAAGTAATGGGTATAATAATCTTTTCATAAAGCATAAAAATGGGAGTTTTATAATGGTTTCCATGAATGAATTGATTTAAATTATAAATTGGAACTAATAATGGAATATTTCAATAGATAATGATAAATGATTTCCATATGAAGTGAATACATAAAAAAATAGAATTTAAGATTCTTTAGAATGAGCCACTTTGGTGAGGTTAAAGGGAAAATATTATTTTTTCTTTAAAGTGGACAACTATATCATTTTTGAATAAAATCAGAAATTAAACAACCTATTTTTTTCATGATAAATATATATATTTTAGAAAAATATTATTTTATTAAAAATTATTTTTTATTTTATATGAAAATTGGTATGAAATTTGGATGTTCCATATTATCGGCCTGACATATCGGGAGGAATTGAAAATGGAACCTTATAAAACATGTATTTCCCCATAAAATAAAGAAAAATTGAGATAATTTCATATATTTGGAACATAAAGATATAATTTATGAGGAGGACATAGGAATAATTAATAATTAAATTTGGGTAAAGAGTGAGAGAAAGTGTAACTCGAATGAAAAATGGGGGTTAAATGAAAATCCCTTACTTAGGTCTGAATGCTTTTTCCCTTATAGTTAATGTCATGTATAATAAAATTAAATCACTAATTAATTAATTATGATCCTATTATACATTTTCTTATTATAAAAAAATATTAGGTTCATTTATGTCCATTTAGTTGACTTATAGTATTTAATTTTATCATTCTGGTAGTGTTCGTTTCATGGTTTAATGATTAGTTCACCTTTGTACAATTATGAATGATTATTTTAAAATTGATGAAAACCACTAGAAATAGAATGGTATATAATTTATATAAATAAATATATTTAAATGTTTCATTATATCAGTTTATGTTTTTGAGATGCGACTGATTCATTAGATAAAATGATAATGATAGTCATTTAGATTATTTGCGATGTTTTTTGATCATCACGAACTAGTTTTGTTTTATTATTTAGTATTATGTATATATGTTAGTTATAGAAGTTAAAATATATATATTATAATATTGTTCAACCTTAAAAAATATTATATAACCATCCTTGATGGAGGTAATAGAAAATGAAAACACATCATCCATGATTCCGGTAAATCCACACATCACTAACAATGTTTTCATTTTTTGAATAAATGTAAGAAGGAAGAGATTTGATGGTGTGTGATTCCATTAAAACTATAAAACTACTGTATATAAAGGATACTGTAGTTATAATTCCACTTTTATATAGGGATTTTAAGAGATTATAGGAAAATAAAATAAAATAAAATAAAATATAAATAAAATAAAAGAGGATTTTACCTCTAGAACTTATTCACCTTGAGAATGTCCTTAGGGAAAATGGGATTGGTATTTTTTTAAGAAAGAAGGATATTAATTATAGGGAAGGAAATTGTGAATATTATTGAGTAGAATTTGGAAAATATAAGGTTTTTGGATTCAGTGAGTAGATGAAGTAGTGAAGGGTGATATTTATATGGGGAGAAGAGATTATTTTTTATAATTATATTAAATATTTTATTACATTAGCTCAATAATATCAATATGTTTGATCAATATAACTAAATATTTTAAATAATGAGGGATAGTTTGAGATTATGATCTTATATAATCCATACATCATCCATGACTATATAATTCATGCAATTGTCAAATACCACACACTACCGTATTTCACTATTCACAAAAATTCAACTATTTTTGAAAAATCCCAAAAAATACACCTAACTGTTTTTAGACATGTAAAATTAAAAAATTGTCTCAATTTTATTAACATAATTTTATAAATATGAGAAATTTTACTTTTAATTAAAATCACTATTTATTCAATAAATACCAATTTTAATATAATAACTGATTTTATGACACTTTGAAAAATTAATTAAACTCTCATAAAATTCTCATATAAACATAAGATAAAAAATATTAATTTATGAATTTTTTAATGAATATAAATTTTATTTTAAATCATCATTTTAATTTAAATATTTTAAATAAGGATCTATGTTTTGGAAAAATACCACCACTTAATTTATCATTTTTAAAACATTTATTTACCATTTACAAGATATAAAAATATCAAATTTTATTTTTAAGATACCTAAATTTTATTTATAATTTAATATGTGTGGTTACTATTCTATTTGGTCAGATTACTATTCCCAATGGTTATATTACTATTCCAATGGTAAAGTTACTATTCCTTCGATATATGTTCCCCAATTTATTGAAATAATTCTTATTTTATTCATTAATAATTTATAAAGTTTGTACTATGTTATCTATGAGACATTGAGTGCTTTATATTGTATGAAAAAAATATAATAATGGAATTTCTATTGAAAAATTTTTAGTTTGTTAGTGATCAAGATAGTAATCAACTAAACCTATTCATGGGAATTCACCCCAGGTGTATCAATCTTATATCCAAGTCAAAATTCATGTATCAAGAAAATAATATAACATCTAGGAATCAAAATAATCATGAATTTACAAACAATTAAAGATTTCATCCTATATATAGACTTAATCACTATATTTTTGCTAATGTACTCATATCTAAATACATAAATTTAAATTTAATTATTTTTATACCATTAAATTATTTATTATCCAAAATTTTTATCTAAAACATTGAAATTAGGATCAACCATTACATTTTAATGCTTACATTTCCCTAAAAAACTCTATTATCTCTAATTATATCTAATAATTCCTTTAATTCCAATGGATACACCAGAGAGAAACTCTCCAGAATTTGGTTCCATATTCAATTATATTACATACTGTCATGGATAGAGAGTGTATACGGTTAGATAAAACTGCCAATAATTAACTAATTAATTATGATTATTAAATCTCATAAAATCTAAGTATAATTTTATGTTTAGAGATATAGAGAATTAAGGAAAAAATAATATCTTTTAAAGACCGTGTTCTTTGTATCAAATATATATATTTTGTTTTATATGAAAGTACATAATCTATAGTGAGCCATACGTATCTCCCATAAATTATTTCAGACTAGTTATTCTTCTAAACATGTCATGTGTACTATATTTCATCATAACCTAGGGAATGTAAGAATATGAAATGGGTAATATTAAATACTTGTTAAGGGAAAAATGTAACTATATCTATCAAAAACATAATCATAACATTGTAGGATTATATAATATGAATAATGAAATAACCAACTCAAAATTGTGAGCATTCCATATCTAATACAATTAACTAAATCATGAATATCAATAACAGTGATCTCAACGCATTCACTATTAAAGTAACCAAGACATTCTTTACTACTCTTATTGGAACATCTAGTTAAATAAAAACTTCTCTATCCATACAATGAAAAATTCATAATAGAAAAACATAATCAACACGTATTATTAGTTAATATTCATATAGAATATCAATAATTTTTCCCATCTCAATAAATTGGATAACATTATCATATCCCGTCCAAATATATATGGTAGATTATCAAAAAATACACATTACACAAGATAACAACCATATATATTATAATAAAAACATATATAATTCTAATAAATTTCCTCCCTTTTATAGAATACCATTCTTTATTAGTGAACATCATCTTATCAAAATATGTAAAATGTGTTGTTCACATCAAAATGAGAAATGAGTATGAGTCTAAGTCAATATTGGAATAAAATTATCCTAATACATTTAGAGAAATAATTTTGATGGTTAAAATAAAATTTACCCATGTATAATAAAGGAACCCTATTAGGATCTTGGCTTAGATGGGGATCAACCTTGAAAATAATTCTTGAATGATTGAACCCTAGAAGGGGTCCCGAATTGAATGGTCTGGAAACATGAGTTTTTCCCCAAAAAGATATATATATATATATATGCATATATATCCTTAAACATAAGCCCAATTATGTTAAATAATTTTGATAATGTAAATGTAAATGGAAGTGAAAAGATAAAAAATTTTATAGAATTTTTTTAATCATTAACGTAAAATTTAAAGTTAAGGGTCACATCAAACAAAAATTTTCAATAGAAAAATTGAAAGCACATTAAAATATATTACTATTGAAATAAATATTCAATAATAGGGCCTTGAAAATAAATAATATTTTTCTTTATTAAATGTAGATAGGATGAGAAAACATATGAATTAGAAAGGATTACACATTTAATTATTTTGAAAATGTCCATTATTTAAAACATACTTTGTAAAAAGAGAAATAAAAACATTATTATGTTAAAAAATTATTTAATAAAAGATTATAATAAAATATGATATAATAAAACAATATTGTTGGAAATCCCAAACATGGATGAATAATAAAAAACTATAATTTAAAACATAGAGAAGGATGTTTGAGTTACCAATATCCCTTATGGTAAACAATTCCCATGATGTGAGAAATATTTGTCAAATGCATTATGTATTAGTAATGTATATATGAATATAATAGTTATTGACTTCAATAAAATATAATCAAAAGATATATTGGTCCCAACATATTATAAATAAGTTCAATAGAATGATCATAACTTAGTGGACACAAATTGAGTTAGCACACACACTTATTATAAGGGTGAAACTAGACTTATAATAAATTTAAAGAAAAGGACATTATTTTCTTTGAATATATAATGAATATCATATAAGTAATGTACATATCATTCATTGAATTAAAAATAAATAGAAAACCATACAAGAGAACCATGTTTCAGAACATGCAACATGTCTCAAAGAATCAAAATTGAGTCCAAAGAAAAGACTTATGGATTTAGAAAAATTTAAATCAAAAACCATTCAATGAGAGGGAATAAATTGAACATTAAATACCATTTTTAAAAGATTATTAATTATTACATTATCAAATATAGAAATATATACACATTACAAATAATATTATGTATATAATACAAAGCATGCCTCATAAAGAGGTATTTGAGATGAGAAAAACTTAAATTGTGTTCACACATACTAGAAAATGATCTAACATATAATTTAATGAACATATATTCATTTATCACTACAATTAAATCCTTATTATAGTAATGAAACCCTTTTTATAATTATTTTACAACCATATATTATAAATATATTAACCGATTATAGTTTATTTTAATTATTATGTGTTTGAAATTTCTGAAGTATATTTTGTATAAGTGTTATGAAGACATTATTGATTTTAACTAAGTTATTTAAATTTCATCATTACAGTATAATTAAATATAGAATAATAACACTTTTTAATTATTAAATAAGTCCCATTTTCATCATGTGAAAGACATGAAAACAACATAGGAAAATAGAATTCACAAAGATCTATTTTGTAGTTTTTTTAATGATGGAATGGTGATATATAAATAAATATTTAAAATATTGAAAATAAATTCCAAAATAAATAAATAATATTAAATATTTAATTATTACATTATTCTACCATTATATTATACCCCATAACAATTTATGGAATAATTCTTACAACATCATTAACATATTGAGTAATGTCGACCCATATACTAATGTGTTATAATAAGTTAATAACTAAGGTGATGAAAATAGATAATGATAATATGAAATATAAAAAAATATTAAATATTTCATAAAAACCATTAATCCTTATTCAATTTATTCTAGGAAACATTAATGATTAGTGGTGATCAAAAATTCAAATTTTCATTCTTGGGGTTGGTAACTCAAAGGAACACATGATTGAGGATCCCATTTCTCAGTGAATTTAATGGAAATAAGTATATGAATAATAATACATTAATAATTTTTTTAAAAGAAAAAGAATTTGTTCATAAAATTGTTTATTGATACCATTCTCCCGAGGAGGCTCTAAAAAACAAATCACATCACATGGAGATGATTGTATTCACATATGCATGGTTGGGGTTGTGGTTTTTCCTAGCGAATGAAATGGAATGAATGAATATTTTTTAATTAATATAAGGAAATTTTAGTATACTAATGATATTTATTTAATTATATTCATAAGATTAAAGATGATTAGGATATTAAAAACTAAGAAGTTAACACTAAGAAAAAGTGGATACTCTAGTTGGGGTCTTGAAACTTGACTAGAATTATCCATTTGAATGAAGGAATTATAAAATATAATAGTGAATAGAGTATTATATAAGTGGTAAAGGGTTCCATATAGATAAATATTTTATATATTCAATGAAAAGATTGAAGGCAAGGTCTGTGTTGAATTTTAGTAAGTGCTAACTTTTTATAAGTGAAGAGAAGGGTTGTTTTGGATGCACCATAAACATTTTCATTAATATAATGTTATTATTAAAATTTTAATAGCTCTAAAGTGTAAAAAATAAGATCAGAAAGAGATTTTGAATCAAAATCACCTCAAATAGTCATTTTAGAAAAATCATTGATAGTTTTATTTGTTTTTCATTTAATTTATTATCTTTTACCCCAATTGACTATTATGTTAGAAATAATTTATTAAACAACATAATTAATATTAATGAAAAATTAACATTTAACACATTAAATACTTTTAACCTTCTAATTTTCAAAATTTTAAATTATATTAAAAACTAAAATTTTATTTTTTTCAAAAAAATATTTTTTTATTACCGAACATAACACATAATAACAAGTCATTGAAAAATGAATTTTTATAGAATAAAATATATTATTATCCCAAAGTTATTAATATTATTTAATCACCTAACATATTTGATTTATTTTAAAATTAAATAAATGGTATGAGATGTCATGGAATGATGGAAAATAAATAATTCCTTGAATATAAATTATTCAATAAAAAGACCTAAAGAATTTTTTTATTAAACTAATATTTTAATTTAGTTTAAAAAATATTAGAAATAATATTTATAAGATACAATATTATACTAAAATCTATAATTTGTTTCCTTAAATAATATTTTTACTTAAACATTTTTTTAAACTAGAATACATTTACAAAATCATAAAAATTATAATTTCCTCAAAACCATATTTTTGGGCTAAAAATCAATATTTTTGGAAAAAAACCAAAATAAAATATTATGATAATATTTTATTTATATGTGGAAAATAATTTCTATATATTCAAATTAAATTTATAAAAAATTAAAATAATTTTTCTGAATGAAATCATATAATAAAATAAAGTATATTTTAATGGGATTTGAAATTATCAAATATTAATTATTATTTGTACTATTTAAAATCATTTATCCACCAAATTTTTATTAAAAAATTAATAAAATAAATTATAATATATCAACATTAATCATATGATTCTTTAAATATAAATTCATGCCCTATATCTAGGCATTTTATTAGAAAAACATTTTATAATAAAAAATGATATTATTAGTAGTTTGGATGAATTAGTTAAATTTAATTTTTATTAAATGTATCCATTACTATAATTATACACATAATTTATGAACTAGTTAATCCTATTAATTTCCACTAATGTAATATAAATTTTTTATTAGTCATATTGAAATTTTTATATTTCACATAAATTTATTATTATTTTCAATTTTTTTTGTGCTGTATGAGGAGAAAGCTATGAAACACACTAAATTATTTAAATTTAATCATATATTAAGACATCACACAGTTAATGTTTATTTTTATTTTTATGGAGATAATAACATACTTTCTTCTCTACTTTATTAGAAGATCATGACTATATTAATTAATGATTTATATATTACAGTGTGAATTACAAATGGCCTTTCTTTTATATAATTTTTAAATGTCATGTAAAGGTAATAAATTATTTTTGAAAAACTTATTAAATTAAAAACCAACAATATTCATGGGATATTAATAGATAAAATCAATTTATTAAAAATAAATCATTGTTTTTATTATGGAAATAAGAAGGTTAATGGGGATGTGTTTTTGAATATTAAATAATAGTTTGAATATGATCAAACATATGAAGTGGAATTAGTTTATGAATTATATACTGTAGTCAATGTTATTTTACATATTACAAATTTTTTTAGAGAAAATCATGAATATTCTTCTATAATTGATAAACATATGCTAGTTTTACTAGATAATGTTTATACAAAGATCATAGTACATGAGATAAATATCTTAATGACTTTATCATTAATTAGATTAATAGAACTATTATAAATTATGAGATTAATAGGGTATTTTATTTGACTATAAATGATAATAATGAAAATAAAATTACTTTTAAATATTTCAAAAACATTATGACTAAATAAAAGAGTACTAATTCTGATTTAGATTATAATATAGAGGATATAGCATGTTTTTTTTTGTGATTTAAAGAAGTTTTAAAAGGGGGAATTTAAAATTCTATGGAAAATACAACATTATATGTTCTAATTATAGAATTATTAGTCACTTATAATATACTTTAACTATTAATATTAGAAATAAAAATGAAGAAGTTGATTTTGTTAAGAAATTCTCTAGAAAAAAACAGTTCTCCTAGGATAAATCAACCTTCATAAAATTGAATAAAGAAAATGAAACCTGTGTTCTTAAAATGATATCACATAACTATTGAAGAAAGACTTTCAAATAATTGAAATAGTGAGGAGACTCCTAATTATTATGAAATGGGTTTCATGGAATTTTATGTGGTTGATTTTGGCACATTATAGTGTATTAAAAATCTTTATCGGGAGTTTTTATCCGATAAAAGTCAATCAACAAAGTTTTAGATAATGAAAATATAGATTTTAAAGATGATAAATGATATTTTAAGGTTAAAAGAATAAAATTTAAATCCTAAAATATAATCTAAAAATAATTATCAAATCAATGAAGAGGTGGAAGGGTATTTTAATGAAGATTATTGACTAAAATAATATAACACTAAGAAAAAGAAGCTCATTAACAACAATACTTCAGTTATATTATACAGGGATAAATATTTTGAAACAAAATGATGGTTATTTATGATAATATGTAAAAAACATTATATTTTTAATATTTTAATTCATGTAATAGTTTAATTTTCTATATGAAACATAAATTACTCTTGATTTAAAAGATGTTAGATGTGAGCATGAAAAGTATATAAATTCATTTGTTTTAGAAAAAATAATGGTCTATAAAGTATATAATGAAAAATAGAAAATAGTATATGTTATAATATTAGAAAAATGAAAAAAATAATATATGGAAGGATATAGATTATGAAAAGTTTCCACACAATCCCTAAAAACATAGAGAAGTGATCCAAAAAGGGATTCATTGAATTAAACATAGTATATGTCTTTTAATAGATATAGGGTGTAACCCATGTATCAATGGAATTTATTTCAAATATATATGTTTTAAGTATACCATTAGTGTTTGGTAGTTGTTTCGATAATATGTGATATTATTAGTAAAATGTGTCTTTACATAGATATTTATGATAGAATGAATAAATGGGGAGAAGATAATAGTATAGAATAAATCAAGAAGTCAAAATGGTTGAGAAAAATATTAAAGTGAAAAATATTTTTGAGAACATTAACAATGTGTATAGGGTGTGTGATAAAGAATTAGATATCTATAATGAATTCCCTATTGTTACACAGGATAAATTAAACCCAATCAACAAGAGAGGAACTGTTAAGAAATTATGTATTTACAAAAAATAATGAAACTTCATCGAAGATACATTCAATACATGAAAATTTGATAGGCCATGGATTATGGATAATGGTTTCTATTCACATATGTTAGGTGATATGATAATTATGAGAACTTTTGAAGGATTTTAGGGATGTTTTATATCATATTATAACTAAATTTCAATAATGGTCAATGTTTTTAGAGTGGATAATGATGTAAAAATAAGATAATCTCAAATAGTATCTTATTTTTTAATGATAATTAGAATAATTTATTAACTATATCCCAAATTTTTTATGATGTAAATGTGTTGATCTTTAAAAATAATGGATATTTTGTTAGGTAAAAAATATACAGTTTTGATTACAAGTGGATTGAGAACCCCTTGAAACTTGTGTTGGGAAGGAGAATGGAAAACTAGACGCTGTACAATCATGGAAACTGATAAGATATTATGACATAGAAGGAACTATCATATTGGAGATAAACATAAAGAAATTTGCTAAAGAAGAGTATATTTCAAGAATTCCTGTAATAAAATAAGATTTCATCACTGTTTTAAAAAATTTAAAAGTATAAAATTTTGAGTAAAATTCTCAAGGGGTTCTATATACAAACTCAACTATCTTCAGAGTTTGACCTCTCTGACTTTTATAGAACTATAACCCATGATTTGAAAAGAATAGAGATATATGCCATCTATTTTATTAGTTACTTAACTAAAATAAAATTCAATATGTTCATGTATAACAAATATGAATCCTTATGCATGTTTGAAGGATTTATATGTCTAAAAGGAAAGAAAAAAAGTTTTAATTGAAAATACTAAGATCATACAATTATGATGAGTATGGTAATTAAGAGTGTTAAGAATATATTGATTAACATGATATCAGAAAAGTTATCATCGTATCCTAATCTCAATAATATAATGGAGTGGAAAAATAGAAAAATACTATAATTATTAATATGTAATTAAGAATTCTATAAAATCATATCACCTTAAGATATTTTAACTACAAGATATTAACATAGATAAAATTATTGGAAATAAATTTTTACCTAGGAAAAATTTATATATGGCTATATATGAAATATGGTTCATGAATAATTCTAATTCTAAATAATTTAACATTTTTAGAATCCTAGTTTTATCAACAAGAATGGCGAATGTGGAAGAAAGTTTGATAAAAGAACCAAATTTGGTATTCTCCTTGGTATTACAACAAATGGAATATCTTTATAATGATAAAACAATAAAAATAAATGTATGATGGAAAGTGATGTTTTCATAATGTCTATAGATAATTAAAAGATCATGAAATATGTAATTTATATTGATGTGCTTGAGGTTTTCAACACTAAACCAAATATATAGTTGGATGAAGATGTAGAAATTCCAAATGATGATATATATTCTATATATTTAAGTGACAAGAGTATGATTGTGGGAACCATTGAAAATAACCAAGAACTATAAATATGTTTAAGTATATAAAATATTATAGGATATTAAAATCAAGTACTTTTAAAAAGAAAACCAATCAAAGAATGAATTCATATTAGTCAATGTTCAATGATTAATCTACATATTGTTAAAGAATATTTTGATCAAAAATAATGGATCGATGACATTAAGGATGATCTTGATATATTATGTAAATTTGATCGAATTTTATTTTATTTTTATAATATTAAATGAAATGATTATTGAATGTGGTGTCTATATGTGTTAATGAGTAATATGTGAATAAATTAATGTGATAGAGGTGATTCCATGTTATGTGATAGTGTAGTTATGAGGCCATAACATGGAATCCTAATTAGTAATATTGATGAAACAGAATGTTTTTTTGATTTTGATGAATGATTTTATATATATTTAGGTTTAAGAAAACAATTAAAAATTAATTTTTATCCAATAAAGTTTTTTATGACTTTTGGGAAGTGTTTAATGAATAAGATGTAGATATCCTCATGTTGAAATTTTGTTCTAGACTAGAGAAGTGTTTATCATGCATGGAATCTTCATTACTGAATCTACTATGATTTAATGTTAAATACTATCTAAATGATATATTTGGGATGTTTAAATATGTCTTGGAATGGATTAGAAGGCCTGTAATGACCTAAAATTTCCATATGCAATCAAATACCATGTTTATATATTTTTACCCACATTACATAAAACTAATATTAAATAATTATATGTTATAATATGATTTGAATATTTTAATATAGATATTAAATTATTATGTTACAAAGGTAGTATACTTATTATAAAATCTGTGATAAAAATGGAAAAAATGCATTAGATTGAAGAAGTGTGCCTCATGAAGCACATTTTTGAATCATGGAATGGGGGTATATGTGCTATAAATTTCCCTTGAAAAATCCAAATAGGACTTATAATAATTATGATATTATTTTAATTGAATGCAAGATAATTTATTTCTCATATAAATTTCCACATGAACCATTCTATTAGAATCACCAACCCTGACTAAAACCACAACAGACCATATTTATATATATTATGTGGAGATCATGGTGGGTTATGTAAAAGAAATTAAGACTAAATAAAAATTTAATTAATTTTTTAATGAGTCATTTATCAATTTTATATTTACCATTTCGAATTTTGATGGTTGAATGAAGATTATTTTTATTTTATAATTCATTTATAAAATCAACAAGATCATTTTTTCTTCATAAAATGAATTTTTATCGAAAATTACATATTTATGATTTTTTATGAAAATAGATTCAAAAAAGATATGATATATTGTTTTTATGAATAATTTATCAACACCAATATTATTAGTAATTTGTAGGAAATTAGAATAAAAATAGATAATATTCCAAAAAATTTACTTTCCTATGAAAACTATTTCCCAATATTTCTATTTAAATGTTAAATTCCCAAATGTAAGAAATAGAATTTTATGAAAATAACACCATTTTTTACTTATAATAAAAAAATGATACAATAATTTTTTGATATTTATCTGCTATGATTTCTTTTTTATGTGAAAAGTGTTAAATTCCAATTTTTACAAATATTGTGATATTTAGGAAATTATTAAAATATAATTATAAATTGGAAATTAATGAAACCTTTAAATATAAAAATATTTATTTTATAAGGGAAATTGTAAATCTAAAAAACAAATTTTCATTTAAAAAGATATGTTTGATATCATAGTACAGAAGTTACATTATACTCTAAAATTATTGTTAATAAGTTATGCATTGATTATTTAATTTTTTATAAACATTATAAACTATATCAAATAAAATTGATTCCATATTTTGAATAAGGTCTACATTTTAAGACACAAAACATCTAATGAGGTTCGTTTCAGTTAAATTTTTTGTTTAGGTCCACTAAAAATAGTTAATGAAAAGTTTCTAGAAAATATGTGGAGACTTGGTCAAAACATGGGGGTTTAAGATGATAATGAGGAAAAGAGGACACTTAGTGTAGGTTGAATGGTTGGAACATGGTCAGTGCTAACTATGTTCCAAAATTGTGAACCCTAGACAGAGGTAGTTCATAGTTGGTAAATTTTTAATATGTGGTGGAGCAAAACCATGTGGGATTGGACATAGCCAACCCACACATCCACCACATGGTTTTTCAAACCTTGCGAGATCTCCCAGAGGTTGTGTAACTTGGAACCCTCTGGGAACAAGGGTGGGGAACGATTTAACCAACCATGTGGCCAAACCATGTGACCCATTAATAAAAGGGGCCTTACAATTTCCCCCCTTGGGGTTTATGATACCTCAAACAAATTTCTTCCCCATTATTTATATAGTAACCTAGGTGAGAATACAAACTCTATTGAAATTCCAAGAGAGGATTATATCTTCATTCTATGATTTTTGCAGAGTCATTGGGTGATGATCAATGCTCTGAGTGACTCTAACACTCCATTTCACTATATTTCATTCAAGATGACATGTATAACCTTTATTCCACTTACAAAGACTTAAACCCACATTTTTATAGTAAATTTTTGGTTTAGGGTTTGATAGTTGTTTGATATTGAATCAGTGGATTTAATTAAGTGAGAGTTCATCTATAGACATGATGTGGGTGGTCTATATGTCATATACCATAGTCATAATGATTTATTTTTGGGTGTTGGTTGTTATGTCTAACCTTCTTTCTATATTTTGGGATTCCTCGGAGTGAATGTTTAAATTGGTTAGTTACATGATGAATTGAACCACTCAGGATCCTCATGGGGTGTGTTGAGGTTGATTATACTAGGCTAAGGGTCACCCATGGGGTGTTAAACATTATTGAACATGGAATTCAGTTGTTAGGTATTGGATTGAATTGTTATGGGATGAAAACTAATGACCCAATATAGGGGTGGATGAGGATAATAATAGATACGTGATCATGAAAATCATAAAAATCTATGCATAAAATTGTTATTTATTTTCTACTAGTGATCCCTATTTTTATTAAAATATGGAAACATTACGTTATGTGTTTTGAGATAGGTATTTTCATTTTAGATAGATTCCACCAAAACAATATCATCCTATTGGAAAAAATGAGGAAAACATCGATAATGTAACTATAGTAGTGGAGTAGGAAACCCTAGTGGTTTTAGGAAATAACGGGAGAGAGTATTTCCATGATAAATTTTATTGGTTTTTGCATATGATAAATTGATACCCAAGGTGGGTTGTCCCACGTATGATTGACTATACTAGAGGGTTTCAACTGTAGCACCCTGTGATGTTTTTTTGGAGAGGATGGACCTAAGGTAGTAGAGTTATTGATATAGTCTATCTAGGTTAGAAACTCCTCTTGATAATAGAGTCATGTTGGATTCTTATATGTTGTGAGTATAAGTGAAGAGTTGGTGGGATATCCAGGTCAAGACTAAGCAAACAGATAGTATGTTCTGGATGGATATTAAGGAAAAGTTTCAGTAACATTTCTAGGAAAATAATCTAATACAATAGATGGATATAGATTTTACAAGGTTGAATTAAGGTACTATGTTAGTGAGGGATTATTCTATCCACATAACTTATATCCTATGATATTCGCCAACATTGAAAAGGGATAAGGAAATTATAACAAGAGGATTTCAATAAGTACTAATCGATGTGATCCAGTCCAGGGAAAAAATAATTCATTCAAATAGGATTGCTATGGTTTTATATTATGCCCTTATTTCTGAAGGACATCCAAATTCCACGAACCAATCATGGGGGTCTCATCCCACACTAGTAAGAACATAAATTTTGTGGTTCATGTTGTTTTTTCCTTATTGACTAGATAGATCTCACCCAAAAAATGTAGAGGATAGTGTTTATTATTATTGACACAACCCTATTTGGTTGTTGGGTCCACTCTCCTGATGAACCCTTAGAAGGGTGAAACCAGTGAATATATATTAATTTGATGAGATGGATGGATGAAACTCTCCCATTGAGGAGGGGGTTGAGGTGCCGTATGGGTGAGACATTGTGCTGAGACACTAAATCCATGAAAAGTTTTATCATATTATATATTCCACATAATGTTTTCATCAGCTTGGTGGTTGGAACATGGTGGTGGGACTGGAGTCTTAGGGTTTCATGGTATAGGATACAAGATAGATATGTTGGTGCTCAATAGAATGTCATATGTAGAAACACCACTACTGATAGTGGGTTTTGAGTTTGTGGTTTGAGACCTATAGAGAATGGGTGGACCACGTGGGTTTGATACCTAGAGAGAGTGGGTGGACCATGAAGATGAAAATAGGGAAGAAGCATCCCCTTATCCACACATGAAAACCTATCAGTTGGAAGTATACCATTTTGTAGACACACTCAAGCCCATGATCCTGCATGCATGAGGGCATGCATGGAGTGGTGGTTGGAGAATATCATGAACCAATCATGGGGGTGTTTTCCCATAACTGTTAGAATATCAAGGATTTGGTTCATATGAGATTTACTTATTGAATAGATGGTAGTTTACCCTATAATGTAGTGTGTGGTTCGTGTTAGTCCCAACACCACCCATATTGGGAGTTGGGGCCACTCTCCTGATGATTACATTTTAGGATGAAAATATTGAACATAACCTCATTTGAAGATATGGATATCTGAACAACAACCTCTAATGAGGGGGATGGGGTGCCCTATGGGAAAACTTCTATACTCAGATTCTCAACCCATAAAAGAATGGGGGATTCTGGAAGTGGACACATGGTTTCTATTTAAAAGAACAGTGGTATGAATTTCAATTGTTAGAGGAATCATTTTGAGGGGTTTAAACATTTTTGTGGTGGGAAATGTATCTAAGTAAGAGTATTGATTTCTCATGGCGGCAACATGGTGTTTTTTATTAGTTCATCATGTTAAAAAAACATGTCTGGAATGTTTACCCGACCACTAGTAGAGTTTCAATCATGCGGTAGGATGGGGAATGTACTGTGGTTCTAGAAGAACCATAAATAGTTGGGTAGTGAATGAGGATCTAGGAATATGGAGAGTACATGATGTGGGTACAAAACCTTATACTAGGTTTGAAGTTGGAGTTCTAATGGATATAATAGAAGGGGTGGTGTATATAGTGCATCAGCACAATGGAGTCCTTATCACTAGGGTATAGTAGCACTAATAAACCATACTAGAACCAGGTGGAGAGGGGCATGTCATCTACATGAAATACATCCTTCACCCACCAATGGTGTGGCTGGACCATTGACTATTTGAGTTACTATTCTTGTAGATTTAATGATTTATAATGATATTTTTCAATACAAGAGCCTCAAACTATTGTAATACCTGATCAATTATAGAATGTGTTGGTCCTAAATATGGAACATAAGTGTGGGTTTATGTTGATTGATACATCATGCAGAGTATGACAAGAAAATATCCAACAATGTAAAGTTTGTTTCATATATGTTGGTAGGTACTATTTATTTTGGTAAATATTTGTTCTTGAGATTTCAGGGTTTGACATTATATTTCAAATTGATTAGCTAGTGTTATATCGAGCCCTTATTTAGTAATATTACCAAATAGTAAAGTTAATGTAACTTGAGAGATACACTTCTGTACACTAAGAGTAATGGAATATCTATGCAATCCTTTTAGGTCCATTTCCCCAATAGGTGGTTGAGATCACAGTCCATGTAGATTTTATTATAATAAATTATAGTGGAATGGGATGGGGTTGCATTCCAAGTATGGTGTATTGGATTTAGGATGTGTTTCCTAATGAATTCATGCGTTCTTCTTAAGAGAGATATTAAGTTCATGATTGATCTGATGCTTGGAGTTGATTTGATATCAATTCCTACATATAGTATGAAACCAAATTAACATCAAGAACATAGGACATTATTAGATGAATTAGAGGATAAAGGGTTAAATATCCAACTAAGTAACCCCAGTGATCCCCATTTTTTTGGTGAAGTATAAAATAATGTTTCTATTGTGTTTTGATTATTGGAATTAAAATTGGATGAAAATTAATAATAGATAACACCATATTCTTATAGATGAAATTTTTTAGTATCTTAAATGTTCTTTTGTGTTCCCAAAAATTATTTTGATGTATCAGTATCATCATCTAATGGTATAACCTAGGGATATACCATGTAATGATTTTAAATGTATGTATGGTTTGTACATGTTTTTTGTGATATTGTTTGTTTTGAAGAGAATGCCACCAGTGTTTATGTCCTTGATGAACCAAATCTTCCATCTGCACCTTAAACAGTTTGTGGTTGTTTTTGTGCATGATATCTTGGTGTACTCCAAAATCATGAAGATCATTCCAAACATCAGGACATTGTCCATAGTATGATTAATGAGCATAGGAAATAAAAATATATATAATAGTGTCAGATTTTTATCGACATGGTACATTTCATGGTCCTCATTATCTTTGAGGAAGGTGTTATAGTGGATCAAAAGAAAGTGAATGCAGTGGTTTCTTGGGAGAATCCCAATAATGTTTTAAATATCTGATGATTTTTGGGATAATTTCATATTAATAGAGGATCATCAAGTATATTTTTTTTCTTAAAAGAACCACCTTTTGACTTAACCAAGAATCATTTCATGTTTTAGTGGAATGGATTATTTGAAAATACATTCCAAGAGATGAAAAAAAGTTGAATAATATTGTGATTTTGATCTTACCTAATCTGTGCATGGATTATACCTTATTTTCCTATTCATATAGTTTTGTGATTGGGGAAATATTGATGTAGGGAGACCATGTTGTGGTGTATGGATCATGATAGTTGAGGTAACTTGAAAGGAATTAACCAATGAATAATATCAAGTTGGGCATAGTGGTTTTTCCCATAAAATTTAGGAAAAAATAAAATATACGGGAAATGTTATTTTGTATACTGATCATAAAATACTAAAGTACTTATTCTACAAGAGTGATTTGAATCTTTGGTAGTAGAGATGGGTTGAGTACATGTAGTCATTTGAATTGGATCAAGATTAATTGATAGGGAATGGAAAATGTGTAGCAGATTATTTACATCATAAGTCATATAATCCGGAATATCAGGAGTCTAGTTATGAATTGTTGATGAGGGATTTGTTTTTTACGATGATCATAGAGGTTCATGATTTCTAAAAATAGATGACCCTCTTGGACAGTTGAGTCCACACTACTTATTCAATTAAAGGAGATATAGTTAAGGGTCCAGAGTGTTTGGTCTTGAGGGAAAGACAAGAAGGTGGGGATCCACCTTCCAATTGAACTATAGATAATGATGAGATCATCTATTTTTATTGCATTGTTTTGGGGCCTAAGGGTATGTGTGTAGAGATTATGTGTGAGTATCATGCCTCAAAGTGGGTGGTACATCCTTGTAACCAAAATTTACTGTGATATTCATAGAATGCATTTGTTTATTAGAATGAATAAAGAGGGTACATGTTTGGGGATCCAATGTCACACCCATAAATAGGTGAAGGATGATCATAAGTTATCATATTACTTATTACAACCATTTCCCATTCTCGAATAGAAGTTGGTTGATGTCACTATTGATTATTTGGTTGTTCATCTGAAGAATCCTCGGTAGAATTATGTTTTATGGGTGGTTGTGAATGTTTAACCTAGGTAGAACATTTCATTACCCTATCAGATACTTTTACCATGGATAAATTGGGTAATTATATGTTTAGGAGATTGTATGGTTACATGGGGTGCTATATACTATTGTTTTGGATCATGTTCCATGCTTTACATAATTCTTCTTGAAAGGGTTATAGAAGGCACTTGGTATGTAGTTATTTTTTAGTAAAACTTTCCACCCTCAAATAGAAGGTTATTTGGAGAATACTATTCTTTTTCTTGAAAACATTTTGAGGGTATGTATCCTAGACTTTGGTGTATTGGGAGAACCACAAGCGCTTCTTGATTTCTCTTACAAAAAAAATTATCAGGAGTGTATATAGATGGTAGCACATGAGGTTATCCATTGTATACCATTTAGGTATCTAATATGTTGGATAGAAGATGGGGAAATAGATTTATTTTGGATGAGCCTCATGTAATAGACATCATAGAAGGTTTAGTTGATTCAAAAATATATTGGTATAACTCATAGTGGGAAGAATTTGTATGATGATCAATGCCTTCGACATATTGAGTTTATGATTACTGATCATGTTTTCCTTTTTATGTTTTCAATTATGGGTCCCCATCCGATATGGAAATAGGATAAGATGGTACTTAGGTTTATGGGGCTAGTTGAGATTCTGTAAAGGATTTAACAACTGCTATAATGATTGGATCTTCTAATGATGTATAGTGGAATGCATGATGTTTTTCATGGGTCACAGCTTCAGCAGAATCACCCTGACCCTTATCGTGTGATTTATGTTTATGATTTTGGTATAGAGGCTAATGTTTCCTTTGAGGAGACTGTTGCTTGTATTGTTGATCAATGTGATAATGGATCATAAGCCATGGTTGTATCATTGGTCTGAATGTTGCATAAAAATAATAACATTCCATAGGAAACATTGCTTTTAGAGATATATATCATGGCCCAGTGGAACAATATCGTTATTTTGGAAGCTCAGTGATTCTTGGGAGGATGGGTAGAAGATGGACCATCATAATTTTGGGAGGTTGTAATATCCCCAACATCTTATGAGGTACATTCTAGTTTAAATTTTGGTTTAATTCATATTAACATAGGTAATGAAACATTCCTCAATAATATTTGGAGACTCCTGGGTAACCTAGGGGTTTAATATGAGAAAGTGGAGTAAATTAAGCAACCAACTGTAAGTTTTATTGTGGGTTAAATAACATTTCTGACCATTTACCTAGAGTGGTGTGGTGAAATATTGGTAAATTGGGCGTGGTGGGGTGACCAAACTATGTAGGCTTGGACAGTTCCAACCGGCAAGGCCAAAACATGATTTTTCAAGTCATGTGGGATCCCTAAGAGGATTTTCAACCTTTCCCCCTCTTGGAAAATTAGGGGAAATTGTTGGTTCATGGTTTGACCAACTATGTGGACTAATCATAACCCCTATTAAAAGTGTGTGTGGGGGGGGGGGGGGGGGGGTTTACAATATTTCCTACTCAGGATTTGTGAAACCAAACTATAATTTCCTCCTCATTATTCCTATAATAGTCTAGGTGATGAGATAAATCCTCACCAAATAAAAAACATTGAATATATCTCAATTATATGTATTTTGGTTTTCTTTTGGGTGTATATCAGATCTCTGGATGATTCTAACACTCCTCTTTAGTCTAGTTTCCATAATAGGCATTATATAACAATTATTCTCTTTATGAATCCCAAAACCCTCTTTTTATAAGAGAGTATAGGTTGTGTATTTGATAGTTATTTGAGTTTGAATCATGAGATATGATTAATTGACCATTTTTATATGGATATGGGGTAGGTGTTTTACTATTTATAACCCATAGACTTGATGTTTAATATGTGTGTTTGTGGTTTTGTTGTGGTACCTTTACATTGTATATTTGGTTTCCTTAGAGGAAATTTTTATATTAGTTAGTTAAATGATGAATTCAACCCCTCATGATCCATGTGGGTTGTGTTTATGTACATTAGGCTAGGATTAAGGTCGCGTATTGGGTGCATAACAATATTTAATAAGGATTTGAGTTGTTGAGTGTTGAATTGAATTGTAACAAGATTAAAAACTAAGATAATTGTGTTTGGTTATTAAAATGAAATAAGAGAGTGTTTTTACTAAATTTAATGCGTTCAATGGTTTATGGGATGTAAATAGTAAATTTGAATAATGGGTAGTAAATAATTTTCACACAAATAATGGAATGAGTAGTGTTTTGGACTAAGGATCCACCCCATGGGTTGTTCTAGACTGATGCTATAAGAGGCAGCACAATATTTCAAAGGTTAGGATGTTAGACTGAGGATCTATGACCCTAACGATTGGAATTTTTATGATTACCTGGACTAAGGATTCAAGGTAAGTTGATTCACCTGAAATGAGGCTCCAAGATTTTTTGTTTTTTTTTTGTGTGTGAAATGATTGTTCATGTGATGTTAGGAACTTGAATCCCATTATAAATAGTTATATGAAAGGCATGAATGAATTGAATTTCAGGAATATTGGTAACTCATGGAACTAATTATGAAAATGGATAATATAAAGATATTAATGAAAGGATCCTGATTTATTGCATTATTTATCTTGTTGTTCCACACATCTTTATACACTATTTACTTAGACTTAATATTCTATAGAAATCATTGGTGGTGGCCTATTGAGTTGTTATCAGACCCTACATAGACCACAATTGGGTACCAGAATAGACTTCATGCTTCCAGGTCAGTACATATGAAAGGGACCTATGATAGATTTTTTATTTGGGGCATAGGTATGTGAATGAATAGTGGAACCAGATATGGAGTTAGGGCCCATTTTGTGGATTATTGTTCATATCTTTATTTTGGGTCTTCATTGACACGTGGGACTGTATGAAATGACATGGAATATTTATCAATTAGAGTTGGTCATGTACCTAGTATTGGGTAGTGAATTATGATGCATTATTATTGTTCATACTATTTCCATTATTTAATATTTTATCTGATGTTTCTTACTCTGGTATAGAGGGTAGAGTCTCTCCATGTGTCACATTAGACCCTAACTATTTGTTGGTATCCTCTTCCACAAGGGGAGGGTTACTAATGTCTTATAACTGACTAGCTAGTGGAACTGGTTAGATTGGATCCTATGTTAGAGAGTTAGACATATTATATAATAAGGAACCATTTTAGGAATAAAAGATTTATAAAAGTATTGGGTATAATGGGTCTACAAAACATGGGTTAGATCAATATAATATAATTCTATTATTTAGGTTATATTATTTATTGAGTACTATTATATTATTCTCCCCCTTTATTATGTTTTGATTTATATATTTTATAAATAAAATTAATATGTATGATGTGGCTATTAGTGTATCTTGTTTAGTTAATTTAAGGGATAATTTGATGATTTTTATGGATTTTGTTGTTTCATATATAGTGGGAAGAATATATATATGTTCAAAAATACATGTATTTATTATATAAGTATTTTTTATTAATTTTATATAATACTTGACCAAATATTTCATTATAATTATAAAAGAACTATTGTATGTATTATATTTACACTACTAAAAAATATGACATTAATAGTGCTATAAATAGCCTTTATCAAAGCTAAAAAACACTGATAATTTGAGAAATGTTAAAACCCCACAACTTTTATTAGCCCAGATAAAGGGGTTATTTATCAGTCTAAGAAAGCACTGACAAATAGGACATTTATCAGCACATTAATTTAATGCTGCTAAAGGAGTCCTCTATCAGCACTGATAAAGGCCTTTTATCAATGTTTATAGAAGAACTAATAAAGTAGACCTTTATCATGACTTTTTTGAAGCACTGATAAATGTATTCTTTATATGTGCTTTTTAAAATCCCTAATAAATGTTTTCTTTATCCGTGCTTGTAAAATCACTGATAAAGTGGCATACTATAGTGGGCTATAACAACACACTACAACATCACTATATTGTGCTATTATAGCACATCACAACACCAGAAACACACCAGATATCAACAAAAACAAATCCAAATACAAAATTTAAATGAAATCAAATTTACAACACAAATACTAGAAAACAAATCTATTATAGACATTTCCAAAATTGTTTTATTAAATTATATATAAAAATTATTACATACATTAAAAAACAATCTTAACTGTTAATGTTACCACAATTTACATTGAATTTCTTTGTGAAAATTCCAACACTACATGAGTAGTTTTGAAAAAACAACCTCAAATCCAAAAAAATAATCCACATGTATAAGATAAAAATTATTATGATATTTACTAAAGTGAAATAAATTAACCAAAAATATGAAATAATACATTAATTCTATGGATAATTATTTTTCTATAGAAATATTAAGATTACCTATGTAATTGAGCAGAGATAGAATTGTTGATATTATTGTAAAGTCATGACACATTGAAAAAAATCATCTAAAATAAATGAACTCTTCATGGAATAATGAAATATAAATCAACATTTCATTCTATATTTTTTTTGTAAAATATAGAAATTATATAGTAACATTACTCTTGCATATATCCAAAGGGTATTCATTATTATAGTTTGTTCTTCCAAGGGATTGGTAAAATCATCATGTGTAGAAGACATTGTTTACTTGAGTAGTAAAACATTTAATTTAGAATATGTTAATGAAGTAGAGAACACATATTATTATGAGAAATATCATAATATATTAAAAACACTATTACCTTATCATTGAAATATCTTTATTTATTTAAATTTTTAATGGATTTGGTTCCTATTTATTGAATCCTTGTCGCCTATTTATGGGCCCCAATAATATAAAAGACATTGTCTACATTGGTACTGGTAGGAACTGATTGTGATGTCTTTATTAAAGAGTCATTCTCAATTGAAATCTCATCATACTCAACATTTTGTTAGTTTCTAGTAGGAAAATTGACCAATTTTTGTTTATTGGATCAATGATAGAAAATATGTTCACTTCTCGTGATGCCATTATGGACAACTTGTACTTTTTTGTTCCTACACTAAAATTCACCTTCAAAAATCTCATTAAATAAAATTTCACTCCATTTATATTGTAAACCAATTTGAAATGGAAAATCAGCACTTGAAATGTTTTATAATTCAACAAATATATCGGTTAGATAATTAAAAAATATGACATATTTTTATAAATTGGATTTTAATCCTTGGACCCAGATATGTTCATCGCTTTAGACACAAGCTTAACACAACTATTTTTCATCATAATGAAGTCATCATGTCCTTTTTATTGAACGTATAACCATTTATTAAAAACCTTATGTAGGATATAACATTTTCTTTGGGTCCTCTGGCTAGCCGTTTAAGTTGTTCAGTAATTGAATTCATATATTTAGATAAATCTTTATAAATTTAATCTCTGAACCATCCTATAACCTATTTATTAAATTTATTTGATATCCATATTTTATCCCTTGATGGATTAAAATATCTAAGAATTCATTTGTAGTCTTCAATGTGTGGATCAATATCTTCACTGTTATGTAATATGTAAAGATGTGATTTCTCTTGCTCTGTCATGGTAATTGTAAAAACATATGTTCTAGAAATCCCTTTTCCCATAAGGCATTCTCTATAATGAGACTTTGAGAGACTGATGATTTCAACATCTGATAGGTAATCTATATAGACTTCAATAGCTTCTGAAAAAATACATCATTACTCCATACAACCTTCTGGAAGACTTCGATTCATGACATAACCTTTCAAAATCTTCACATACCATTTTTTTGGGTATATTCATAGGTAATGGATATGACCACATTGTCGAACCTCTCTAACCTAGTGAAATATCATGTGAAAAATATATCAAAGAAAGATGGTGGGAATAAAATTTATAATTCACATAATATGATTGAAATATCCTTATTCAATATGGGAAACTTCACCAATTCTACAACACTAGTACATATTTCTTTAAAAAAGAAGAGTAGTCTGATTAACGTATTTCATACATTTTGAGGTAGAATGTAATAGAATGTACCATGCACTAAATCTTGCATCAAAACATGCTAGTTGTGTGATCCTTGTCTTTGTAACTTCAAATTAGTCATTTAAACGGGGTTATTTTGTATTTGATTAACACCCCTATGAAACTTTTACACACATAAGAATATGAAAAAATAGTAATTTTTTCTATCTGGATATAGTGTGTGTTGTTGGAGGAAGAAAAGTACGCCTTTTACCCTTCACTGGTGCAAACTCTTCTGTTATCTCCACTTCAATCACGTATAACCAAAACATGATTTCATATATTATTTGGTAAATGTAGTAATGTGATAAATAACATGGTTAAATACATTTTTTCTATATGAAATACATAAATAAAATGTCTTACATACAAATAATATCTGTTCATTAATTCATCAAAAAATGATATCTTATTACAACTGTATTTTTTAAGGTTTTATGATTTTTTTATTGAAAATAGGGTCAATATTTTGTACTTTTTTATTGCTGATTATCCATTTCTAGAGATAGTGTTATAACTTGTTTGGTATTTCCATCAAATAAATTCATCTAGGATCAATATTTATATCATCGAGGTAAAAATTTTTGATGTCCTAAAAACACTTTCTTTGAGGAATGTTTCAACTAAACTGAGTAGGTGCATTTTTCACAAATGGGACACCCAACATGCCTTTAATTATATATTCTGATAGATTTCTATAAGTGGGGAAGTCATATATTATTCCATATAACATGGGCCTAAATTTGAATTCATTAATTATATGAGCATCATACATTTTAACACATGTATCCGGCATCAATTTCATATATTTGATCAATAGAGAAAAATAGACATCAATATCATTACCGAGTTTCTTTGGGCCATATATAAGTAGAGACAACATAATGTATTTTTGCTTTATGAATAACCTTGGTGACATGTTATTATTTACCAACATGATGGGCCATGTACTATGAGTATTACTATCTACACCAAAAGGAATTATTTTAACAACCCAATATTTTATCAATTGATATTACCTTCTTATAATTATGTTATATAATCAAATGAAATCACAACTCATTAAACTACTAATTACTATGTGACCTTTAAACATAATATCTTCCATTATCGGATTTTAGCTTTGAAAATTTGACACACACTGTTGCGATCAGTATGATATTTGGACTCTGATTAGACAAACTTATTTTTTGGTAAATAGTAACTGACCATTATGAATAGTGATGTAACCCTTATGAATAGTAATATGATCTTTATGAATAGTAAATCATCTAAGTAAATAGTATCCTTACAAATAAAAGTATAAACAAAATTTATCCATTTTATAAGTTACAATACAATAGTGTTGGTATTTTTATAATTCATAAATCTTTAATTAAAATTTTATGAATAATTTCATATTTAGAAAATAAATTTCATTTTCATAAAATTTATTCATAAATTAATATCTTTATTTCTTATGATTATAGGATAATTTTATGAGGCCTTAGTTAACTTTTAAAAGTATTATGAAATCAGCTATTATTTTAAAATATGTATTTTTCAAGAAAATGAGGATTTTATTTAAAAATTAATGTTCCCATATTCAGGATATTATTTTCATAAAATAGAGTTAATTTTTGGATTTTAAAAATTAGAAAATGGTTTTGGTTAGTTTTTGTGATTTTTCTAAAATACTTTAATTTTTATGAATAGTAGAATAATATAATTTATGATAAGTGCTAAAACCTAAATTTCAACATCATTCTTGAGTCATGGATGATGTAAATGGACATTAGTTCTAACTCACATTCACTTATTTCTATTTTTTTGTCATATAATCATAACTATTTATTGTATTATGGATAAACAATAAACTAATGATTATAATATTAAAAACCCCCACTCCCCTCTACTACAAAAATGTCTCACACTCTATTAATCTATTCACTGCTCTCAACCCTTGCTCCTTGTCTAATTTCGGAACTAATCTCTCCCCAAGTTTGTCTCCCACATAGATAAGATTTTTTTCCTCCTCCAAAGACCTAATCATATCCCCTTAAGAGAATCTCAAAGAAGATTAATTCAAGAGGTAAATTCCTCTTTTTCCATTATTTTACTTTTTTTCAAGTTCCATTGTTTTATTTTCTATCCTTACCTCTCCTAATCCAAATATTACGAAAACTAAAGTTTGTTATATTTAATTATTTATGATAATTGAATAATATATTATCATCTCTCCTTTAACCTTATTTTATACGAGTAGTAAAAACACCATTCCAGATGTGTTAATTTACCACATTCAAGGAGGATAAGTTTTCAATTTCTATTACTGTCTTCAATTCTGTTCATGAAAAATTATTATGGTTGAACCAGACTATAATATATGTATAATGTCTCATCTATGGTTATGTAATATTTTATTCACTTGGTTTTGATTTATAAATCAAAATGTGTTCGTCGAGATCAAAAAACCGCGAATTAACCCAAAAGGTTATCAATAAAATTTTGTATAATGATTAAAATTCACTCCAAGTAACCAAATGAAAATTAATGCCATGTAAAATTCTAGATGTTAATTAATAAAATATAACTCCAATTCTGGACAACCATCTTCATTTTACAAGACTATCTATTCTGGTATATAAGTAAACCGATCATGAAACAAACGAACCTGAATAATGAAATTGATCCACATAACAAATTAAAAAGGTTATTAATGAAAAAAATTTATACTAATTAAATCACCTATAAATGTTTTTATATAATTATTTATTAAGTAACCTAATTATATAATTCAGGTCATTAATATCATGTGGAGAACACCATCATACTTAAGGTAAGGTATTCTACCTGAACATGTATTATTCCTTTGGGTTATTTTTACTCTCTTTTTACCCAAATGAAATAATGTATTTTATTTATTATCATATTATAAAATCTCATTCTATGTCCAAAATCATGTATCAAGATCCATTAATCAATATCTTTTTGGTATATACATTCTTCTAAGTGATTTCCTCCTCAATACTTCACGATTAACAAACCTATTTTAAGGGAACTTCCTGAATTCTTACCATATTTAAAGTGCACAATATCATATATTTTAATACACCATTGTTTTTATAATTTTTTTTTATTATTAAAAATTTTCTTGGTAAACTTCAGGTTTTATAAAAAATATTATTCTATTTTTTATTTTAATTTCTCGAGTATTTTCCTTAAAACAACAAATAAAATGTTTTAATTCAAAAATTTATTAAATAATATTCTTAAATGTTGTCACTTATGATTGAAATCACATAACATGATATATTCATATTATACCTTATCAATTTCCATGTATGTTTTAATTCATTTATGTAATAGACACTTATATGACACACTTATTTATTATGCTTTAGTAGATTATTATGATACCCATTTATTTCCGTGGGTACCCTTATGTTTATGTATGATTAAATATGTTTGATTCTTTATTTGGAAAAAATATTCATGAAAATTTTAATATGGGTAAACCCTAATAGGACTCCATGGAATTGGGTAAAGTTGAGTCTCAGGAGATGTTATGTGCAATGGTCTTGGCGGTTATACTTGACTCGTGCTACAATGTGCAATGGTCTTTGTGGTTAACCATGACTTATGATCCTCTATGTGAAATGAAACTTGACTCATGATAAATTCATGTTTCATGTTACTTCCACATTATTAAGAATCCATGTTTATATGATCCCATGTTTTATATGTTCTGATTTTACATGATCCACTCCTTTTCATATCATTATGATTTTCTGTATAACCCTTGTGGTAAATTTTTATTATTATAATTTTTCTCTTACTGGGATTTTTAGATCACCCCTTTGTTTATGTTATCCCCAAGTTAACCTCTGATGATGTGTGAGAAAAATTGATGTCAAGATCTCTTTATGATGATTAAATAACCAAAAGTTTTATTTAGTCCCATGTTTTCAGTTCTATATACCTAGTCTTCAAAGACACTAAACATTTAGATCCATGGCTTGTAATATAATGTTTTATTATTCTTAAAATCATGTAATGATAAGTATAAAAGGATAGGGTCTCTATAGTTGGTATCATTGTATGGTCTAGTTATTTTTAGAGATTAGGAATGGAGAAATTTAATAAGATCCTTAAGGATGAGAATATGTATAAGAAAACATCCATAAATTTTGGTAAGTATATTGTAAGTGGTTTATCAAGAAAATACATCCCTATAAGGATAATAACAGGAAGAGGTGGAATTGGAACATATGTATCCAGAAGTAAAACCTGAAAACACTACTTTGATCTAGACTCGAATGGGAACTAGTGCGCGACAATCGTCCTTGGTGCAGTTTTTGTTTGACACTCCTAGGGAATATTCTTTGGTAAATTCATGAGGTAGGTACGGACCATTATTAATGGAAAAAATATCCCATAAGAATATAAGTTACAAAATAAATCAAGGATAACCTAGATTTATATACAAGGATTCGCAAATTAGGATATAATTCTCCTTTATAAGTTTATCCTTTTATGTCCAATGATTCCTTTTTATTCATAACACTTAAGTATTTAAGTAATATAATTGTATGTTATTTTAATTGTTAATAGAAGGAAATAAAATAACATGTGCGAAAAATCAATGTGATAGGAAATGTGAATATTTTCCTAATGATATGCCAAATATGATGGGAATGGGTGCTCAAAACATCATGAAAGTAATTTCCCAACTGGATCATGTTCTGAATAATAACTTGAATCATGTGGAAAAAAATCATCCTACAAGGAAAGAGAAAGTTTCCATTGAATAGTTCATGCGGAAAGAGCCTAACATGTTTAGTGGATCTTCCGATCCCCTCCTCAGGGAACATTGGATTAACTCCATTGAAAAGATATTCTCTATCCTCTAGTGCACAGAAGAAGAGAAAGTCATACTAGTGGTCTATCATTTTGATTGGGGAAGATAATCAGTGGTGGACACAGATCAATAATACAATGTCCCAAGAGGATATTGATTCCATGGATTAGGTAAAATTAAAGAATATGTTTTTTAATAAATATTTTCCCGGAACCCTCCACCTCAAGACGGAAAGAGGGTTCCTCAGACACAAGCAGAAGGAAGATGTGTCCATTGAGGCATATGAAGAATACTTCCCTAGGCTTGCAAGATACACATTCAATATTGTCATGAACATTGAAAGAAAGGTGGATATTATATTTAGTTAAATAACGACGAGTCTACAAAAAGTTTTGGTGATTCATGAATTTGATAGTTATGAAGAGATTGTACATTGTTCCCTTAAGGTTTAAATAGAGATCAAAGAATCCCAGTGTTCTAATGGTATCGGTGAAAAAAAAATCATAATATGGAGTCCAATATGGGTGGTTCGAAAAATAAATCCCATGATGGAAAGATAATTGAACATCCTATTTGTAAAAATTGCGGGAAGTTGCATCCTAGGAACTATCTAAATGGAACCAAAAATTGATAAAAATGTTTAAAAATGGGACATCTATCATCGAACTGTTGAAGGGATATGAAGAATCCTGCTAATGTGGAAGAAGAAAGGAAGGTTCAGATAAACACTCAGCCAGTGGTGCATTGTTATAACTACAAGGAGCATGGTCATTATGTGAACAATTTCTCTATGACATAGGTTGCGAGAGGAAATAAAAAACAACCTCCAAGGAAACAAGGAAGGTATTATTCTATCATTAATGCTGAGGTGGATCTAGACAATGATGTTTTGATAGGCACACTAGTTATTCATTATATAATAGAGAACATAATATTGGATTCTGGTTCTATATATTCTTTCATATCATGCAAGTCTAGTAGAACTATTCAAACACCACCTCAAAGTTTGGAGGTTAAGTTATCAGTGAGAACAAAAAATGGGGAAATTATTGCATCCATGGTCTATAACCCATACATAGTAAATTTTTGTGGACTGAAACTACCATAAAATCTTCTCATGATTTCTTTAGTGATGTTTGATGTTATCTAGGTCATGGATTGGAAATATTTATACAAAGCCAACATCGACTGTCAGGAAAGGGAGATCTCTTTTTACATCCTGAAGCATCATCCAATTATTTACAAGTCTAAGGAGAAAGATGAATATCCATTATAATCATTGTCTCAATTGTGGATATTAATTATTTATGATCAATCATGTTAAGCTCAAATGATTGAGACAAAATAGAGAATCATTCTTGAAGACATGCCCATCAAGAGGGATTAAATTAATGCATTCTTTGAATATTTTCCTTGTATTCCTCCTAATCAAGAGGTTGAGTTCTCAATTGTACATATTTTTGGATCCCTAACTATATTAACAAATTCTTATATAATGTACACCATTGAGCTTGAAGAGATGAATAATTTGTTACAGGAGAATATGAAGAAGGGTTTTTTATGCCCAAGTGATTCACCATGGGGTGAGCTAGTCCTCTTATTCAGGAAGAAGTATGGATCAATGTGCCTCTGCATTTATTTTCTTAATAGAAATAAAATCAAGATAAAGAAGAAGTATCCCCTATCACAAATAGATGACTTGTTCTATCAGCTTCATGAGGCCTATTATTTATCTATGGTGGACCTTCGATTGGGATATCACCAATTAATGGTGATTCAAGAAGATATTACCAAGACTTCCTTTCCAAAGATGTATAAAAACTATGTATTCGTAGTGATTCCATTCAGACTCACTAATTATCAATAAATTATCATGCATTTAATTAATATAGTCTTTAGATATTACCTCGACAATTTTTGTTAGTGTTTATATATGATATTCGGATACAGTATAAGAGGATGGAGGAACATCAGGATCATTTGAATAATGTGAAAAAGACTTTTTGAAGGCAAAATATATATAAAAAGTATAGTGAATTTGAGTTCTGGATGGAGGAGGTATAATTCTTGGGGAATGTTTTCACTAAAAACATGATATCTTTGTAACCTTCAAAGATAAAGGAAATTGAAGATTTTCCTAGGATGAAATCTGTAATGGAGATCCGAAGCATTCTATGTCAATCTAGTTATTATCAATGATTTTTGAATAAATTATCATTATTTTCAACACAAATAACCAAGCTAACATAAATTTGAGTGATGTTTGTATGGACTCAAGAATGTAAGGAAAGCTTTAAGGAGTTTTAAAAGAGGCTTATCATTACACCAGTACTCACACTCACAACAAGGGGAGAAATAATTTTAGTGTAAAATTTTTCTTCAAAGAAGGAATTGGGGTATGTACTTATGAAAAATGATAAAGTGATAACATATGGATAAAGGTAGCTGAAAATCCATGAGCAAAAATATCCTATGAATGATCTAGAGTTGGCAGCTGTGATCTTTGTGCTGAGAATCTGGAGGCATTATCTCTATGGGGAGAAGTGAGACATTTATACTGATCACAAGAGTCTAAAATTATATTCAAACAAAAAGAGATTAATATGTTCTAAGAATTATGGTTCGAGCTCACCAATGATTATGAGTACTAAATCCACTAACAACATGGTAAGGAAAATAATGTGGTAGATGATGTATGTTGAAAGGACCCGACATCTTTTTCAATGATGAGAATTGAAAAGGATCTAATCTTTTTAGATTTTCAAAGGATGGAAATTTAAATCATTATGGTAGGAAAATCACCAATCCATTCTAAAATTAATTTTCAAACATCACCCATGGATAAAATAAAGGATTCTCAAATAAAAGATGTAGAAATTTAGAAAAGGGTGGAAGTTATCAGAAATGTAAAATCCTCTAAGTTCAAGATTGATGAGGATGGATTTATATGATTTGGGTCATGATTATGTGTACCATCTGATATAGAGATAAATTATGTTCTTTTAAATTATGCACACAGCTCAAACATCTCTATTCACCCATGGAGCACAAAGATGCATCGAGATCCCCAAGAGGACTTTTGGTTGGACAATATATAGAAGGAGTTTTCTTATTATACATCAGAGTGCCTAGTATGTCAACAAGTGAAGGATAAAAGATAGAAGTCTAAAGGGATTATGAAACGACTTCCCATACCAACATGGATGTGGGAGAACATCACCATGGAATTTTTCACTAGACTTGTAATGACATCCCAAGGAAAAAAATACTAAATAGTTTATTGTGGATCATCTTACAAATACATCTCACTTTAACACAATTAGAGAGGAATTTTCATTGGATAAAAATTCAAATATATATATCAAATAGGTGGTAAGGATGAATGGAGTATCACTATATATTTTATCTAATAGCGATCTGTGATTCATCTCGGTGTTCTTGAAAAGTCTCCAACATGCTCTAAGCACTAAACTAAACATCAGCATGACTTATCATCCTCAAACTGATGGCCAATCTGAGTGAACTATCTAGACACTATAAGACATGTTGAGAGTGTGTTCTATGGAATTCAATGGAGAGTGGGACTAACATATTCCACTATTTTAATTCTTCTACAACAATAGTTTCTACTCCAGTATCTGAATGGAACTATATGAATCCCTTTATGGGGAAAGGTGTATAACACCAACATATTGGGATGAAGTCAGCAAGCGTAAACAGATAGGACCTAAAATGTTTTAAGAAATGATAGAGAAGGTGAAAACCATTCAGTATCACATCAAGGCAACCCATAGTTGACAAGAGAGTTATATAAGAAATCATCGATGAGACAATGAGTTCAAAGTTGGAGACATGGTATTTCCCCAAAAATCTCTCTGGAAGAAGTTCATGAGATTTAGGAAGAAAGGAAAGCTATGTACAAGGTACATCAGGTGCATTGAGGTTTTTTTGATCATGATGGATCTATAACCTATCGAGTGGCACTTCCACCTACCATGTCTGAAGTACAATACTTCTACCATGTATCCCACTTAAGTAAGTACATACCGGATCCTTCACATGTAATCTATTCATAGGTGGTATAATTGCAGAATGATCTTTCTTGCGAGGTGCATCCAATGAAGATCTTGGATCATAGATATAAAGTTCTATGTAACATGAAAACTCACATGGCCAGTGTACTATGATAGAACCATTTGTACGAAGAGACAGCATGGGAACTGGAGGAGGAAATGAAGGAAAATTACCCACACCTGTTTATGGATTAGAATGTAAAAAAAAATTTCGAGGGTGTAATTTCATTATGGGGGAAAAATGTAATGACCCAATGTTCCTTCAATGGAAATTACCTTCTTATAATTATGTCATATAATCAAAAAAAATCACATGTCAATGAACTGCTAAGTACAATGTGACCATTAAATATAATATTGTCACTTTGATTATATGAATTTTTAAAATCAGATATACACACTTGTGATCAGTAAGATGTTTAGAGTTCAGTAAGACAAACATAGTTTTTGGTGAATAGTAACTGACCCTTATGAATAGTAATTTAACCCTTATGAATAGTAATACGACACTTATGAATAGTAAATCATCCATGTAAATATTAACCTTACCAATGAATGTATAAATCAAATTTATCAATCTTATAAGTGACAATTTGATAATGTTAGAATTTTTAAGACATAAATATTTAATTAAAATTTATGAATAATATATTATTTAAAAAAAATTTATATTTATAAACTGTATTAAAAAATTATTGTTTTTATGTGTTATGATTATAGGATAATTTTATGAGACCTTAGTTAATTTTTCAAAGTATTATAAAATCAAATATAATTTTAAAATATGTAATTTTAATGTAAATGATGATTTTATTTAAAAATTAAAATTTACATATTAATAAAATTATTTTCAAAAAATGGAGATCATTTTTGGACTCTACACATCAAAAAATTATTTGGGTGAGTTTTTTGAATTTTCCTAAAATACATGATTTTTTTATGAATAGTAAAATACGATAATTTATGATAAGTGCTAAAACCTGAATTTCTGCATCATGCATGTGTCATGGATGATGTAAATGGCCATTGTTTAGAAGTAAAACGAACTTATTACTCTTTTTGGTAATGTAATTATCACTATTTCTTTTCTTATGGAGAAATAATAAACTATTGATAAAAATATTTAGAAAACCCTCCTCCCCTCCACTATAAAACTACTCACACTCCCCTCTTCTCTTAACTCCACTCAAGCCTTGTGACTTCCCTAAATTTTGATCAAATATATCCCCAAGATACTATCCCACGTACATTATCCATTGTTATCCTCAAAATACAAAATCCTATCCCCTTAAGAGGCTCTCAAGTAAGATTAATTCAAGTGGCAAATTCCTCTTCTAAATTCTTTTACTTTCTTTTCAAGTTCCTTTGTTTTATTTTATATACTTATGTCACCTCATCCAAATATAATTAAAAATACAGTACCTTAGATGTTCCAGAATTGTACTATGAAAATGGAATAAGTTATTATCATCTCTCCTTTACCCTTCTTTTATACTAGTAGTAAAAACACCATCTGAGATGTATTAATTTACCACATTCAATGATGATGGGTTTTAAATTTCTATTTTCCTCTTCAATATTGGCCCTGAAACAATTATTATATTTTTACAAGACTATAATAAATTTATAATGACTCATATAGGTTTCAATAATCTTTTTCAGACATGGTTTTTATTTATAAATCAAAATGTGTTTGTTGTGATAAAAAAACAACCAATTAACTCAAAAGGTTATCATTAAAGATTTATAAAATGATTTAACATAAATCCATGTAACAAAATGAAATTTACAACCATGTAAAATTTGGGATGTTAAATAATAATATATAATTCCAATTCTAGACAACCATCCTCGTTTTACACAATTATCCATTCATGCATATTAGTAAACCGACCATGAAATTAATAGAACCAAACAATGAAATTGATCCTCATAATATGAATGAACGAAAAAAGGTAATAAAAATTAATTATTTGAAAAAAAGGTTCTGGAATTATTAACTAATGAATATATTTTGATTATTCAGGTCATTAATATCATGTGTAGAACACTATCAGACTTAAGGTAAGGGATTCTATCCGAACCTCCATTATTCCATAGGGTTATTCTTACTCTCATTTTAACCAAACTAAATCCAACATGGTATTTATATACATCATATAATTTATGTTTATATGTCCAAAATCATGTATCAAGATCCATTAATAATTCTCTTTCGGGGATGTACATTCTTTTAAGTGATTCCCTCCACAATACTTCCGGATAAGAAAATCCATTTTAAGGGAACTGCCCGAATTCTTACCCAATTTCAAGTGAACTATATCCTCTGTATTAAGACAATATTTTTTTTATAAAATAAGTATTTTTATTGTGAAAAAATTATTTGTTCACTTATGGTTTTAAATAAAATATTATTTCTTTTCAACTTTAAAGACTCTGTAGTATTTCTCTTACAAGTGCACTAAAATGTTTTAATGATGAAATATATTAAATACCCTTCTTAAATGTTGTCACTTATATTGGATATCACAAATCAAGATATATGAATATTTTACCTTATCTATGTCTATGTATGTTTTAATTCCTTTTTTTCATGGAAACAATTATGATACACCCATTTATTATGTTTTCTAACATGATTATGATACCCATTTATTTCTGTGAGTAATCTTATGTTTATGTATGATTGATGATGTATGATTATTTATGTGGAAAGAATATTCATGAACATGTTATTATGGGTGCACCCAGATAGCACTCTAATGCATTAGATAAAGTTGAGTCTCATGAGAAGTTATGTGCAACGGTCATGGCAATTATCCTTGACTTGTGCTACCATGTGAAATGATCTTGGTTGTTAACCTTGACTTGTGCTCCTCCATGTGCAATGAGCCTTTACCCATGCTAATTCTAGGTTTTATGTTGCTTCCACATTATTATGAATCCATGTTTATATGATCCCATGTTTTATATGTTATGATTTTACATGTTCCATTCCCTTTTATATCATTATGCCTTGCATTCCAACCCTGGTGATAAATCATTATTATTATTCTTATTCCCTTACTGGGATTTTTATCTCACCCCTTTGATGATGTTATCCCCAGGTTACCCTATGATGATGTATGAGAAAAATGGATGTCAAGAGCTCTTTATGAAGATTAAATAATGAAATGTTTTATTTAGTCCCTTGTTATCAGTTTTATATACCTAGTCTTCCAATACACTAGACTTCATGATCCTTGGATTGTAATATGATGTTTTATAATTATTAAAATCATGTAATGATATGTGTAAAAGGACAGGGTTACTATATTTCATCCATCTATAGGAGAATATGATGGATGTTGTTGGATCCCATATTTAAATATTCTATCTGAATTCCATTTTAATTGTCTTTCTATTTCTTGAAATACATATAGTATTCTAAATCGTGGAATGAAAGGAAATTAACACACCAATTTTCAAGGAATTGATTCATTTTTCTTATATCTATCCACACCACACTTAGGGAATTTGATGAGTGATACGTGGTCCTTGTGAAATAATATTACATCAATTGGGCAAAAAAGTATTTTTTAGATATCATTCCCATTAAATGCATCATTATTTTATCATCATATGTTCAGTATGGTAATTCATTTTATTCTTACAGCATATCTTTCAAGAGACCAATTAGTTTTGTAAAGCGGGTATCACTCCATCCATTTCTAGATTTCTAATTATATAACATCAATATAGCTGATAATGTTGTGTATTTAGTATAAATGATATAAAATGGTTTCTTGGAACAACTATTTAACTCCTCAAACATATTATTATGATAATAAAGGTCATATTCAATTACAATTTTTTATTTCTTCTATGAAATCTAAATCATCTTTTACAAAGTTATTTATATCAAATGATTCATAATTTGTAGTATCATCACAATCGATTCAGATAATAAATGTTTCCCTGTGTTAGGTCCAACATTCATAGAATTGATCTATTCCAGGAAAAATCAAATTTTCTTCTAACTATTCCAGACTAATTTGTCTTAAATAAAAACAAAGTAAAAACAAAGAGAGGATTTTAGAAGTGTAATCTACATGATCTCTTGAAAACCTGATTGACTCTTTAACTCCATCCTCACATTCATTTCTCAAATGATTAGTGTGCATATATTTTCAATTCATATCAATCCTATTGGGTTCATAAAATATTAATATTATAAAATATATAAATAAATACACATAACATATTCTTTAAAATAATTGAAAGTTATAGAGAATTATAATAAGATAAATATGGATCATTTCAACTGGAATATCTGAGTTCATAGATATTCCAAATCCAGTAATAAGGGCTATTGTAATTTGAAAATAATAAAGGGCGATAAAGGTAGATAATACAAGATATCATCACTAACTTTATAAGTGTATACCGAAAGATGGATATTGTAATGAACCTAGTTTGAATTACCCAAAAAAACCAGGTCAGATCATCTTATGACCTCTAACACACCTCAATTTCATTAAAGGATGGATTAAAATTTGGGTGTAAAAAACCATAAATGGAAGGAGGTCCACCCACCCAAATAAAAAAAATTATTACTAGAGGTCAAAAAAATTATATCAGGACCCTTGGGGTCAATGGACATGCAGACCCAAAATCATCATTACCCTATATAGGAATACCTGTTAGAGAAACAACAATAGAAATAAATGACGCAATAGCTATATAGACACACATATATGTCACACCAATATAAAAACTCACTCTCTTAGAGTCTATAAGAAATTTCAAATAGATAAAAACCTGATATTCAAACATAACGTGAACTAAAGGAACCATAATGATTCAAAAAGTGAAGACTTTATGTGATAAAACCTCATGTTCTTAACTGGGGATGACCCTTTTGAATATAATCCATATGAAAACTATGGACTATAGTGAATTATAAGAGGAACTAGATCCTATGATACATATATCCAAAAGAGGAACTTACATCACACCACTAACCTGGTTCATGAAAAATTACATCTAAAGATGCATGTCCACTAAAGTGTGTATGAATGATATCAACTTATATATAATATTTAGGGAACCCCCAATGAATCTAAAATAAGTGGTCAATAAGTAATAATATAAATGAAAATTTATACACATTTATATACATATATGAAAATATTATTTAGTAAGAAGAAATAAAACACAGCAATAAAACAATAATGAATAAATCCATGGTTCAGTGTTAGATAAAAACAATGGATCATACATTATAGTAAATAAAAACATCAGACCAGAAATCATTACCTAAACAAAGGATAAAAAAGCATAAACAATAGATCATAAACAAGTCATACAAGAAGAAGTCAAAAAAAAATACACAAAGAAAATCAGAAGGCCTACCTCACTAGGTTGAAGAAATATGAGACCCTCTTTGGATGTCAGATGAGATATTTAAAGGCATTAGACTGGTGTGAATTGACATTCAGTTCAGCAAGGAGGAGGGAATACAACGGGTGGCTTCCGCAGAAATATTCTATATCGGGACATGATCGCGAATGATTACGGTTTTTAAAATAGACCGGGACACTTTTATCAGTTCTTATTACATAAGCACTGATAAAAGAACTATTTATCGAAGCTAAAATTGAAGCGCTGATAAATTTTCATTTTATCAGTGCTTCATTTAGTGTTAATAAAACCTCATATTTATTAGTGCCAAAAAAAAGAACAGACAAAGATTCTTTTATTGACGCTTATTATAGAAGAGCTGTTAAAGAATTTATATTTATAATTATCAAAAAATTGTAAATATTTATAAATACTTACTAAATATAAATATTAATAAAGAAAATATATTCCTTTTTAAATATTTTTCTTATAATTTTATAATTATTTATTTTTAATTATAGAAATATTTTTTAAAAATATTATTTATATCATTATATATATAATATATATATATATATATATACATTTAATAAAAATATATGAATAAAAATATAGTAAAAAAAATTCAATATTTAAGTAAATTTATTATAAATTTAGTAACTCATTAAATAATCATAATTATTAATTTATAATTTTAAAAAATACTTTTAAAATAATATTTATTTAATTATACTAATTAATATATAATTTTATAAATATAGTGAATGTACATTAATAAATATATTCATTTATAAGAATTATTTAAAAAATATATTTTTAACATTATTAATGAATATCCAATTTTGAGTGCATGAACATATGTTAAAAATGAGTGAAATTGAATAAATTAAGAATATAGATACACTTCAACAAAATTGAAAAAAAGAATAAGTTCTGTGTGTGCATATTGTATATAAAAATGCATTAATTATGTATATGTGAAATCAATATAACACACATTTGATCTATATTAATTTGAAAAATAAATCGATATTAAATTATATGTCGAGTACTATACAATTTTTCAGTACTTTTAATTCATATTAATTTTTAAATATATACCATTATTCAATATATATATTACAATTTAACGTAAAGCACATAAATATTTTAATATATAAATCATATTTATATAAAAATATATATATATATATAATATAAAATTTAATAAGATTACTGATCATAATTATGTAATTAATAATTTCTTTATATTTAATAATGAATAATCAATCAATTCATTTTTATCAATACTTATTTAATTAATATAATTTGTAGTATTTTTGTTAATAAACACATTTTTAATTTTATTTTTTTTATTATTTTATATTATCATAACTAAAATGATTTGATGAAAGAAATATTTATTTTTTTGAAGCATAAAGCACTGATAAAGCATACCCTTTATTATCACAAAAAATAAAGTGTTGATAAAGGTTCCCTTTATCAGTACTAAAATAAATACACTGATAAGAGGTTTTAATTTATCATTGCTTTCTTTAGTGTGGATAAATATGCCTGTTTTCTTCTAGCACTGATAAATTAAAATGCTATTAAAGGCCTGTTTTGTAGTAGTTTTATGAGAGAATCACTTGTATGGGTTGTTGTAGTATTTATCAGAAAAGGGTTTAGATAACATTATAGGTTAGAATATTAGTTGAGTACAGTTATTGGTTGGTAAGTTAAGTTTGATAATAATTTGAATGTTCTAAATAATTCTTTATTATTTTTGTGGAAATGTTTAATATTATATATATTATGATAAGAAAAAATTGTTGAAAACACTAGGTATAAGTCAATGTATTGTATAACATCTTGATGTTCTATAAAATTATATATTGTGTTATTCTCTAAGAAATTGTGTCCATGTATAAATAAAGTAAATGGATGTGGCCATTTTACAAATACACCTTAGTGTAACCACCCAAAAAATGGTTGGTTATATATCAAATCCATCCTCACATTGGTTAATATTTGGTAGGAATAAGACTGTACACCCGAATATGAAATCTATTGGGATATGATTTGTCTTATCACATTCCCTTAATAAACATTATAAAGGATTTAAATTGATATTAAATATGTAATATATAACTACTTAGGTTAGAATAATTAATAGGAAAATGAAAACATACAGGAGAGGTAAAATAAAAAGTGTTATAGGTTGATCTCATTATATAATAGTTGAACTGAAATTATTACAGATTAAAATTTAGGTTTCATTAAAGAATACAACAATGGATTTATCATTCAATTTCATATAATCATATATTATAATTTTATTATATATTATAAAAAGCATTTTTGTTACATATTTTTTATTCACGATCATATAAATGAATATATGGAAGGTATGTCTCCAGAAACACCTATGTCATAGCTATAATAGAATATATGGATTAAATGGTTGAGAATTTTAACATATTCAAATTATGTGTGAAAAGATATTTTACATAGTCTTCCATGATATATCATAGATTGTATCTCCCGAGAATTTATATCTTGAGTCAGTATTCCCTTTTGATATACCATTATGTATTGTTATCAGTTTAAATTAATTAAAAATTTATGGACACAATTTATTCAAGGTAGGAGAATGTAAAAAACTAAAATTTTAATATGTAAGTAAATATTTTGTTAATAGATTATACATAACACCAAAATAAAAAGACACCAATCCTTTTTGAATTAAAATGTGATTATTATAATATATATGTTAAATTAGTGAGAATAAAGAAAATTAACCACGTTATGAAATCTATGAACTTAAAGTAATGAAATGGATTCATGTAGAGGAAGTCTTCCTTATAAATCTTATTTTTTTGAGAAAGGAAATTTTTTATCTTCACTATGGGTTTTCCTAGAGGAACCCCATCCAAAAATCCAGTTTTTTGATGTGATTTATATTGATTACTAGATAATTTCAGTCTCAAGTAAATTTTAATAGGATTTATCCTAACAGAATAAAAACCCCCGACTAGCACCAATTATTTTTTCATAAAAAAAATCATATATAGTGATTATGAGGAGTTATGTAACTAGAAATAATGAATATATAAACATGAAGTTACTATGTTAATAATTTATTTATCTCAAGTATTTGATATATTTTAAGTTTTCACTTTAAAATAAAATGAAAACTTTTTTACAAACACATTAATAAAATTAAAAATTTCATTTTACCTTTAAAAATGTATTTTCCATAAAATTTAATATTTTTTGATTTATTTTTTTAAAAAAAATGTGATATATGAGGTATATAATTGATATTAATAATTTATTATCACTAATCAAATTTGTAAATGATAATAAATAAAAATATGAACATTTAAAATTTTAATTTTTTTCCCCAAAAACAATTTTCATTATATTTCTATTTAAATGAATTTTTTTAAAATTCTATAATTACCATTTATAAATTAAAAATACATTTTTTATTTATAATAGCAATATTAATTTTGGATATTCTTTTTTCGATTTTTCAGAAAAGATGGATTTTTGGGTGAATAGTGAAAAATATTATCTTATCAAATTCCATGCCATATATGAAATTATTTGTATATAATCCTAACATAAAAAAATATAAAAAAATATTATAAAAAAATATATTTTATATGTAAAATTCTAAATTAAGAAAAAATATTATATTAGTTTTAAAACCCATGATTGATATTTTGGAAAATAAGTTCCACACTTAATCAAAACTTTTTTTTATAGTTTATTATGAATTTATTTTTTTAAAAAAATATTTCTCAATACTATTATAAAGTTAATATAGGACAAAAATATTTCAATATTTTATTTATATGGTCCATATATTTAAATAAGGACCATTTGAAGGATGGAAAATTTAATTAAATGCATAAAAAATATTAACTATATTGAAATCCGAAATGATAAAATAGGCTAATCAATTGTATAAAAGGCCTCACATATTAAAATCCAATTTCTAATTGGGAGGTCTATTTTTTTGAATAAAAAATTATCCCCACATCATCATATTCCATATTGGATGTGAAAAATGTGGCCTCTTTATATTAATATGAAATAATAACAAAATTTCCATTCTCATCACTTATAAAAGGACCTCTAACCACCCCATTCTGGAATCACAAAATTTAATTTTGAAATTGAAACAATTAAATTTATTATTAAATATAATAATTTTCTAATTTTTTTATCTTATGGTGACATGAATTTATTCTATTGCCACATTTTCCATGGATCCTTTATTGGAATACTCTGGTTCTCTATATGATTATTAATCTTTCACTTTTAGTTTTATTTTCAAGATTAATTTTTCAGATATAAATTTATAATTCCAATATAATAACATAATTATTGTTTGAATTAAAAAATATTTATGTTCAATGGTGATATTAATTAACCAATTTTCCTCTTTTCTATTAAGAATAATGAAAACATCATTCGAGCGTGTGTGTGAACTACCGCCTCCACGAATTGACATATTCAATATTTCCACACCAATAATATTAGTTTGTTATAAATATGAAATTATGAGTAAATATGAGATATATAATATAATTATATATATATGTATATGAAAATTATAATTAACCACCATTCCCTCCCATTCATTGATAAACAAAAAAGATAATTCTGTGTACAAGAAAAATATATTATCCACAAAGTAATGTATCTCATTTTCCAAATAGATTTTTTGTTAAAATATAATTAAAAATGATTATGAACCTAAAACAATATCTAAATAATATTATTATTACAGTGTAATTTTGATATTATTCCAAAATAAGAAACATTTATAACCATACTAATGCATTTATTATAGTTTGTTTTTGTTTTTGTTAATTTAACCATGTACATGAGAAATAAAATTTATCATTATCATGTATAGAAACATGGATAATGGTCCCATTAGGTATTAATTATTTTATTATTAATGATTTATAGTTTAAAAAAATGTCACATTTTCGATTGAAATTGTAATAAAATTATACTACTTTGAGAAATAAAAAACTATGAAAAAATATTACTGTTGAGTTCAGCTATATGTATTGTAACAAAAACTATGATATAATTAAATAATTACATTATTATTTATTATAATTAATAAATTAATTTACCATTTATGATATAGGAATGATGATAATTTTGAGAATAATGAAAAACAATACATCTATTTGGATTGTAGTTTAAAATAATCAAAATTACTCACACCTGAAATTGAAAATAGTTAATAACTAACTAATATAAATGTAGATAAAAATTATAAAATATGTTTTTAAAATTATATATATATATATATATGGATAATGATCTTAAACAAATTATTAATATAATTATTTTTATTAAACATAACATTGAATCATGTTATTGAATGATAAGAATTAAGGTAAGAGTTTATTTATCTCATTTTCAAATTCATGAGATATGGTTGATTTTGGAAAAAATTAATCTTTTAAATGCTGCATACATAAACCATTTGAGATTTTATATCGTGAATTATATTTTATTCATGTTTTTTATGTTAAATTTAAATCTCTCTCTTGGATAAAAAACTAACAGCTTCGAAGAAATCCCCCGCTTTATCCCCTCCCGATGACCTAAATGTATGTCGATGGGATCTTCTACCCCCTCCCTTCCGGAGGGGGGATCTTCATGTTTGTTGTCCCATGGGAAGGAAGAACCACCATTTCATGATACTTATTCTCCCTTTCTGAAAATTTCAATCGCCCCAAAGGTTTCAACTCTCTTCCGGGAGTCGCCTCAATTATCTCTACTCCCGATGGAACTAAACCGTGCTGCAGATCTGTGCAGGTATACCCTAGTGGCTCATTTTCATCTTCATCGACCATCGGTGGAAGTGTTTTTCTAGGTCATCTCCAAATCTTGGGGAATTATTGAGCGTCTGGTCATTGGGTTACTCGATCGATGACATATTATGGTTTGATTTGGATCTGGGGAAGATTTGATTATCTCTTAGTCCAGGGATTCTAGAAGGTGCAACGATTTGTCCTTTTTTCTCTTCCGATGGGGTTTCGAATTTCATATGCAGCGTGATCCTTCATGGATTGCTACTTGTGTAAGTCTTACTGGTCTTCCCCTTTCTTTTCAAAATACTGAGTTTCTTCGTGCAATTGGCAAGATGATTGGACGATTTCTTTGCTCTGATCAACAGACTAAGACTGTATCTCACCCGGTTTGCCCACGCATATGTGTTGAGGTTGATGTTGTGAGACCTTCTATGATTTGTGTCTGGATTACTGGTGAGAAAGAGTTTAGATGGATGCAAGAGGTTGTTTTTGAGTCATGGATGAAGTTTTGTGTGAGGTGTAGATGGTTCAGACATTTGGAGGCTATTTTCCATAGAGGAGGGATGGATGCTTATTCTCAAGGGATGGATGGACACAGTGGGGATGGTTGCGGAGTGTGTGCTATTGTGAGGTCGACTCAGTTGGCTATGAAGCATGGCCCTGTGGAAGTGGCTGTGTCTTCCAAACTTGGATTTTCAGGTGGGAAAGGCGATTAACTGGACTCTGTTTGCTCTGAAGGTAAGTTGGGCGAAGCACAACCTGCTGGACATGCAGAGAGGGTGAGGAGGCAGGTTTATTTGTATGATGTGCCTGGCCTTGCAAGTGGTTTTAAGATAGTGAAGGAGTCTCTGAACCCATCAGTATTGCAAGTGTTTGACAGACTGAAAGGTGATCTTGGATTTCAGTCACGGTCTTTGGTTGAGGATATGGCCTCATTGGAGGGTGGTCAGGAAAATATGAGCAGGGGTCCTACTAATGCTATCCAAACAAAGGAAGATGCTGTCTTGCATGATGCTATCATTAGTAGTGAATGTGCTGTGGAGGAGGTGATAGAGAACGAGTCATCTGTTGATCATGGGTCTACACAACAGGTTGCTGATGGGAGTAGTGTATAGGTGGAGAAGCAAGGGACTGATTTGGAGCTTAGCAATTGATTTGTGGGTTTGGTGATGGATGACTTGGTGCTGGACCGTGATCGAGGTGTGTCTGTGGGTGAAAAACCCTCGGAGGGGCAAGGTGCTGTGGATTCAAATGGTTATCTTGGATCATAATAAGGGAAGAAGGATGGTGTTAATGTTCTTGATCTTGAATCCACTAGAATTTGTCTATAGGAGTTGGTGAATGGGAAGGTCTTTTACACTAAGGGTGATGTTTCAGTCAATGCAGATGGAAGCACTTCACAGGAGGCTGTTTTTGGTTATTTTCTTGTGAAGCAGGGGACAAATGTTGGCTGCGAGCTTGTGGGTAATTCACAATGTCTTGACATTCTTGATTCTAATATTCAATCTCAACAGGAACGGGGTGTGGGGGAGGGATACCATGTAGTGCACATTTATGGAAATTGGGGGGATAGTCTTGATAGTGATAAGGAAAATGAAGGTGGTATGATCCGGGCTTCCTACAGTGATGTTGTCTAGGGTGAGAAAATCAATGTGGTTGGGAATAAGGAAGTGATGACTGCCCCACCACGGAGAAGGCCAAGGAGGGATTATTCTTATCTGCCAAAGCCAATGGATACTAGGTCCTCCATTGGGGGGGGGAAGGCTGGGCTGCGCGATCTTCAAATGAATTTCTCTCTTTGGAGAAGTTAAACCTTAGAAGGAATTACACCATGATTTTGCGACATTATGATAGCATAGAATGGGAGTTGGCTACTGAAGACGATGAAATATATCATGGGGATGGTGATGGGTCGGACTAATATGATCTGTAATTGTCATTTCACTTTGGTTTACTGGCTTTTTGGTTTTTCTTTTATTTAATAAATGGTCAGAGTCTTGCCTCTGACTTAGTTTTCTTGTTAAATCACTCTCTTAAAATGGGTTTTGATTATTTTTTTGTCAAATCATAAGTGTTTCCCAGAAAAAGTTATGTTCAAGTAAATATTGGTTTTTAATTTAAATACATATAGAGAATTTTTATTATTTATAACATTTTATTTTTTATGAAGTTTTTCATTTCCCCTTAAAATTTAATTTCCCTTAAAATTTCATTTCCCATTGACTCATATTTTACCTGAACCATTTCCATTAAAAAAACCACCCGCAATATTTTTGACATAGAAATTTCTAATTACATGTTTGTATTCAATGATTTATTTTTTTAATTTATTTATTAATTAATTAATAATTTATTAAATCATTTTATACTACATTTATTTCATTAAAAAATTTAATGTAATTTTTTATGTTTTCCATGTTGTTTTTTCATCTCTGTTTAAAAATATTCATTTTTAACATTTTCCATGTGAACAAAAAAAATTTATGTTTTCCCCTTTTCAATGAAACATCCTCTATATACATTCATGGTTTCTTAAAGAAATTATAATCTCTGATTTTTAAATACTCTTTTTTTGGTAAATAATTTTTTAAAAATACAGAGTAAATTATTTATTTCCAAAATGATTTTTCTAATGAACCTAAATTTTTTTAGACCTATATCAATATCCATCAACAGAATATTTCTTGATCATTGATATTCTAAAAAATTTAAAATCCACTTTTTCCATTAGATGGATTTTGAAATTATATTTTTCCATTACATTATTTCTCAATAATTTTCATTTTCCTACCATACCATCCCCTATGAGTATGAATAATATTTCATAAAATGCCTTTACTTTATTAATACTGTATTTTTATTCAATTAATTTATAGATTTTCAATCACACTCTAAACATCAATTGATTAGGAAAATTATTAAATAAAATGAACTTCCTTTTTCAATGATATGTAAATAACATTTATTTCATTTATGATATCTAAATTAAATTTTATTTAGTATTATTTGGGACCCATAAATATTATATAGGATTAAAATTATTAATAATAGAATTTTGAATGTTTTCCATGTGTGATTCATTCTTAAAGGAATATGAAAACCATTCTAAACCCATTGGCTCATTATGAAATGATGAATGATTGATTTTATATACCATATATATGTATATCTAATGAAGGGTGGGGTCTTATATATCCATAAGATTAATTGGTTAATTTTTATATCTAAAAATAAATTATGGCATGGATATTATGATTTTATTCGCAATTGTTTGAGAATAATGGGATTAATCATATTTTAATTTATGAAAATAATAATTTTGCTGAAAATTACATGGGAAAATTGAGTTTTCACACAAAATTTTGTATACCTTTTATTATTCAAACTTTTTATATTTCATTTATTCATAGAATATGTTATCATCCATATTTATGTTTATTTTCAATGATATTATGAACTTTTATGTTATTATACCATGATTTTTAACTAGTTTTCTATGAATCTAATTCATTTCTTTGTGTTTCTGCATCATTTATAGGGGAAAATTAAATATTTTTTATTATCTTATTACATGGATTATTCCAAAAATTACAATATATTCATTTTTGTGTATAAAATTCTTATGCATGATGATTATACCCATATTCTCTTATTATTATAACATATTTTCATTGATTATTGTCACTTTTGTTAACCCTTATTGATCATATGACCTCACCACATTCATTTGTTTCAATTTCAATAGGTTATGATGAAATTTAATAATTATGATTTATAAGACCCAAAATATCACTATATATTTTCCGAAAATTATTATTTTTTCAAATATCTTTTCAACATGTAGAACCTAATTAAATTGAGTTATAACATATTATATAAACATTATTAAGAAATTTTAAAAATAATTAATATCTAATAAATAAATATTTACCAATAACTTAAAATATTTCTTGCTGGATGATTTATAAATAATATTAAAAAAGTATTTTTATTTATCAATTAACTATATAATGTGTTAATAAATTAAATAAACCACTTTTATAGGATAAATATCATAATATACGATTTTAAAATACATTAAAAATACATTAAAAATATTTAAATTAGAAATAAGAATGGAATAATATCATAGACAAATAACATTCAAAAAGGATATTTTAAAAAAAAGTTGTTTTCATTATGTTTTGTATTTTCATTTAAAAAATCAGCTTCCAAACTATATAATTTTATTTGAAAAAGTAACATATTTTTTTGTTTTATATTTTTGAAATTACCTTATCATTATTTTTTGGGATATTTCTAAAAAAATTGGTTGTTAGATGAATAATGTAAAATACAATTTTTTCAAATAAAATGAATTTTAATACATTATTAATAAATAAGTAATAAATGTAGCAATATGAAACACTTTTTAAAAATACATATATTTTATAAGGTTCGTTATAAATTCGATCATATTTTTCATATAAACCTATATTTGATAGTTTATAATTTTTTATATTTTTATCTTATACTATTTTTAATACACTATACATTTATTTTTTTTCAAATTAATCATTATCAGTTTCTAAAAGTTAATATAATAAAATATATTATATATATTTTAACATGTAAATCCAAATTATTTAATAAGTCCCATTTTATTTTTAGACAAAAAATGATATATTAAGGGAAAAACTGTGTAGCATAGTAAAACCAAAAATAGTAAAGGTAAGAAGTCTATGGTTATAGGTCTAGAATCATGTTGAAATCTTGTTTCCAATTTTTTTATTGAGATATACTAGAAATTATCAAAGCATCCAATATATTATTATCAATTTTCCACATGAAACTTTTAATATTTTCACTCTTTATATAGAGTTGAAATATTTTCAACAATTCCATACTCATCCCTTATAAAATAGGCTTATCATCACCCCTTCAATTCCACTCTAAAAATTCAATTTACTAATAAAATTATCCCATAATTAATTACCCTTGTATAAAATTTCACCAACATATGATTTTGACCACAAAATATTATCGAAATCCCATAATTTCAATAGTATCATCTTAGAGAAACCCATTGTTATCAATGAGGTTAGAACAAATTTGACTATGTAGGAAAAAGTGTAAGGGGTTTTCATAAAAAAAATACTTTTCACAGGTCACAATCACTACACATTGATTATAATTATTCATTATTTAATTATACATCCCTTTGATGATATTATGTTGTATTTTTATATTCATTTCTGCGGAATAAATGTTTCAAACCAAAGTATTCTTCCTTGACGAATCTATTAATTCACATAAAATTTATTTTTTTGAATACACACCATCTTTTTTAATGTATTTCACCCCATTACTGATATTTATACTTTCCACTAATATCTGGGATTCCCTATTAGAAACTAAAATATTCTGTATCTCTAAATATCCCTATATTATTATTTATTCATTTTTAAACAAATATTTTTTTATCCATTTAATAATGTGGGTTTTCATTAAAGATTTTTTACAATATTTGAAATTAATTCCTATACTGTAATCTTATATTCTTCCATTGTACTTCTCATTTGGTTATATTTTTAATTTCATATCATGGTCATATTATTTGAACTAATTTTGAAGTATTGCATTAAGAAGTTTTCTTTTCATCTTCAAAAAATTGTTTTTAGAATGGGACTTGAAAATAAATTTTTTACTATATTATATAACAAAACCTTTTAATGAAAAATCCTTTTTTAATTTTCATTTATTTTCCATGTATTCTTCTCCAATTTAGTAATCTTTCATAAATCACCCAATATGTACTTCTCTTAAATACCACTTTTGGAAGATTATCTTTTTAGTGTCAAATAATATTTTTTAATGTGATACAATTCAAAAAATATATGAAATTAATTTTCATAAAATGATTAATTATTTATATGATGAATTATTTTATTTTGAACGTAACTCATATGCATGTTTGATGATGGGTGGGGTCCTATATCTTCATAAAATTCATCAAATAAGGTATTATAAATATTGAGATAATGAGTTTATACATGGGTGTAATTGTAGTTTATATATTCTCTAATTTTTATTATCTAGGTTTAATTATAGATTAGATATGATTTTAAGGTTATGCATGGGTATAATTTTGGTTTATCTAGGATCATAATGTTCTCTCTAATTATAATTATGGTTTGTCTTTTCTCACAAAGTTGTGTGTGGGTATTATCATAGTACACCTATGCTCAGAATGTTCTTTGTGGGTATAATTGTAGTTTAGCTATCATCACAAGGTTATTCTTGCGTATATTTTTGGTTTATTTATGGTAAAATGGTTTCGTATGAAAATAAATTTTATTCATATACTCTCAAAAAAATTACATGGGTTTAAATGCTGTTTATCTATGATCATAAGGATGTGTGTGTATAATTAAGGTCTATATATGATCATACATTTAATTATGGGTATAATTAGAGTTTAAATATGTTCATAAGGTTGTTTATGGGTATTATTGGAGTTTATGTATGATTACAAGGATTTATGTGGGTATACTTCTAGTGTAGCTAATCTCATAAGGTTTTGTGTGGGTATAACATCAATTCAGTTATTGTTATAATTTGTTTCATGGATATAATTATAGTTTAAGTTTTCCCTCAAGGTTGTGGGTGGGTATAATTATTGATTATATTTTCTCAAAAGGTATTGTGTGGGTTAAATTGTGGTTAATATAGGTTCACAAGGCTTTTCATGAGTATAATTGTGGTCTATCTACGAGGACATGTCTATTCATTAATATAATTATCATTAAGAAATGTTTAAAAAGTTAGATTTTAATAATACTATATTTATGCCACACTCTAATTCATATTCATATTCATATGTTATGCTCTCCATACTCTTATTTATTTAATAACGTGTCCACAATATATCGATTTACCCCATATGTTATTCCCATCCTTATGTTATAACTCATATGTGTTTTCCTTTTTGGGGTGTTACTTTCTATTTACTATTTATTATAGCCATATTCTTTTCTTATTCTCATATTTGAAGATTGATTTTCATTTACATCATTTCCCTTGCTGATAATTTGAGCCCAAGGAATTCTTATGTTTCAACCCCCATGTAATGAAGATCATTGTAACTAATGTAAATTTTACAAGGAATCTAGTGTGGTTTGATTTTTGTAAAATGATCATAGGTTTCTTCAAATATGAGCCCAATATAACTGTTTCTCAAATAGGGTTGTAAAAAAAGTCATGTTCTTGCAAGATACTAATGATAAGCTCAAAAAATACTGAAACTAAAATATTTTTTTTCAAGTCAATCCCAATATCGAGATACTAGTTTACTAACTTGAGTAAGGTTCAAGTATTATGAAAATATAAATGAGTATCTCATGAGAATAATCAAGCATATAATTTCTAATATATTTTTTTATTCTATATATTCGTATATATGTTTGTGTTTGAGATTTCAATCTTGAATAAAAATTTTCATTTGAGATCATATTATATATCTATATTGTAATTAAATTAATGAAAATATATCCTAATCAAACCATGTCACTCCAAATCCAGTACTTGATCAATCATGATTTGATCTTGAGATCATGATTCAGCTAAGAAATCAATACTCGGTTGATCATAAAGCCATGTTCAAGCTCCAATTTTAAGATTCTATCTTGTGCTCTAGTAAGAAGATACTCAAGTCGACCCAACTCGAATACACCCCTGTGATAGAATACACTAAAACTTTTATTTCATATTTTGTTGATTTCTTTTGATATTTAACATCTAAATAGTGTAAATTATTTAAAAAATATATATAATTCTCTTGGTTCCCCATATGATGTGTCTAGAATAATAATTTTTTTTGTAGATACTTTGTGAGAGATGTTGATGATTTTTTATAGATTGTGCAATTTCATATATAGTGGAATTCATGTATGTAAGTTGAAATATAAATATGTTTTATTTGTTAAAGTTTTTTCCCAAATCTGTAAAAATCTAATTCTAAAAGCTAATTTGAATATATTGTGACAAGTAATTACCTCTAAATCATGCAATGAAGAGATAATTGCATTCAATGGATATCATAAAGCTTGAATGTCACCTAATGAGATTATAATTTGAGTTGGGTGCAATATATAAATTTTGGGATGATGATTGAGATTTGAGAAAAAGAACAAACATACCATACATATATTGATGTAGAGTTCACATAGAAAATTTACGGTTCCCAAGGATGACATAGACTTCATTTAATAATATTGGGTTTACATCGATATTGAAATTTACTAGTGTCTTATAGTAGAGTACATTTGTTTACATATTGTATGAGTTGGTGTCCTAGAACCAACTGGTGTTACTTTGATTAAATGGATACTTAATGTATTATTACATATTGTTCATTATTCTACAGGATTATGATATAATAATGTCCTAGAGTATTTATTGTGTTGATATGGTCATGGTAGTTCCCCGCTATGATGAAAGCCTTGAAATGATATAATAGTATTTTTAAATATAGTTCTGTGGTTGGATGACAGGCTATGATGGGACACATAGCATGAAGACTGTCAGGTGCATGTACTCATAAGTAGAGGATACTTTCTCTCCTGAATTTCACACTTGGTAATCTCCAAGATATGATATTTTGATAACAGAATCTCTAGTAGGAATTCCACATGTTTTGGTGTCATCATATATTTCTATCTATGAGCATGTGTAATGATCCTTAGACATTAAGATTATCCTTAATACGTGTGATGACATATGAACTTTGATTTACTGATGAAAAAAGTCACACAGACAGTTGGCGGGAATAAGGTTACATTGGGTGCTTCATGAGTGGCATGTTATTAATGGATAAGTCAAGGAAGGATTTGTACCTTTCATTTATAGAAGTTGATATCCCGACCCTTTGATTGAAATAGAATTGTAGTGCGAAATTCCATGGCCATGGTGTAATAAAGAGTTTATTTTAGGTTGTCAAAGAATGATGTATCAAGTATAAAAGTTGATGACACAGTCATGAAACCGGCTTGATGAAATATTGAGAAAAAGGGATTATAGTTCACAGTGAGTGCTCGTATGTGGATGTTGTTGTTGTGACTTGACATTCTTACTCTTGGCTACCATGAACCATTTCTAGATAGTACTCTTGGACATTAGGCAAGCCCGCCTAATGCAAATGAAAAATAATCGTAGAGGGTCACACACTAAATGTTTTTGGTGGTCTCGGTTAAATTCTATTTGAATTTAATTAATGAAATAAATATTTTTATCAAGACTATGGAATAATATTATTCCATTTAAAATGATCACATAAATTAAAAAATATATATTTATTTATTGAAGATTTAATAAATATTTATTTACTAGTTTGTATATAAAATATTTATTTAAGAGAATAGATTATTTATTTATTTATTCGGGTGTTCAATAAATGGAAGTGGAGTTAGAGTGGACCAATGTTGATCCAGTAGTAAAATAATTATTTGCAAGACGATATATAATTATTTAACTAGTTGGCACAAATTAAAATAACACTGCTATTATTATATGACGTGGAATTTTATTTATAATTCCATTTTGTGCATGTTGGTGCACTCTAAATAATGAAGAGGTATTATTATTAAATGCATAGGATTTCTCAAAGTTCATGAATTTATTTAATTTTTTCCATGTAATTAAATATTGTAACTGAAATTCCATGTATATAAGTAGGCAAGTAAATATATTGTGCCATACACCACACCACACGCCTTGTGAATAGAGAATTGTTGAGCCGAGAAATTTCTCTCTCGAATCCTCTTCTCTCCCCTCTTAATAATGAGAGACGTTCTTCAAGGACAAAGAAAAATTGATCAAGAAAGGCCAACACATTACACTCTATTCACCATGCTAGCACCCGGAGAACGAGCGGTGTCGATCAGAGGCTATCGGAGCACACGTGGATAACCATTAGAGGGATTCTAGTTTGGATCCTTAAAAGTGCAACGAGATAATCTGAAAGGGTAATTTCGGGTGATCAAAATCATCAAAAGAGAAAAATACCAAAGATCCATGTATTATTTTTCTTTAAGAAATTAATTAAATTAATTATAAACATGATGTGAAAGATCCTCTCTATTGTTTCATGACTCTTTCTTCTTTATCTAAATATTGGATTTTACTCCATGGAGAATGGCATTCATTGTCGTATTGATCCTAGAATAATCATTGACCATTGTAAAAATCAAAATTGGGTGTCCTCCCAACCATCTTCTACTGCGCCTGGAACCTTCAAGTAGTATTAGAGGGGTTACATCATAGTTAATAATTATTTAAATATTTAATTGATGACTTACTCATTTAAAAATTTAGTTGATTCAATTCAAGTTAGTCTTTCTGCAAATCTTAATCTCAAAATCTATTCCTCCTCTTTAATTTCTCCTTCACCTTAAAAAAATGATATTTTCTTTTTTACTTTTGATTAAAATAAAATAGAGGATCTCATCCTGAGGTGAAAAAACATCCAGGCCATAGAACACCAAAACACAAGATGTTTATTTGGCAGTACATGTCGTGTAGTAATGATTCAATGCATCAGACCAGTCTCCCAAACCAAGATGTGTGTTGGAGTCTTTTTAATTCTTCAATGACTCCATGTGTTGACTAGGAATAGGTGGAACATGTTGTCAGGATTACACACAGTGTGGCCCAATGGAAATGGCGTGTAGTCCCGTCGAGTTAGGGTTGGACCGTTTACCCCATACATGACTTTCCCAGCAGGTGACCGTGTAACGAGGAACTGCACGGCCTGTGGCCCACTGTACATGACATGTACTCTAGAGATTTCCAAAGTATACTCATAAGCCGTTTCCCCAGGCATGTACTTTAGATAGACAGGGAAAAATAGTACATGGTGTGTAGTTGGAACTATAAATTGTGTTGTCATCCAAATTATTAATATTTATTAAAATTTATTATTATATTATACAAACCCTTGAGACATGTAAAATCAGGTGGTATTAAATCTGAGGAAAAACACATGATAGGTGTTTTATATATATGTGTTTAATTTAACATCTATGTAATGTTTATTTCTACTAATAGGGTAGTTATGAATAAGAATTAATTGGGTTTCATCCAAGGTAAAAGTTACGTACAAAGATAATTTTAAATGAATTTATTTGTTTAAAATTATGATGAGAATCTCAAGGAAACCTAGAACAGGGTTTACGATAAAAGGATTGATTAATTAAAGATGATAATTAATTGATTTGAGTGTGATTTATATTAAACTAGAATGATTAAATAATTAATTTATAGATTTATTTATGTGTAAATATTGTTGGATGTATGGATTATCATGAGCTAGACCAAGACCTTTGTATGTGGATAATTTCTTTTAATTTATTTATTTGAATTAAATTTGTTGGTCTGCGAGCCTTCTCCTCATTAATATATTGGGCCTGTGTTCCCAAGGTTTCTTTTAGGTAAAACCCTGTTTTACCCCTCAACTACATGTGAGTTAAAAAAGGCATATGTAATGGATGGAACTCCTATGATAGTGGAGAAATTTCAAGCTGGAGCCGAGATTAAACCAATCCCAGGAGATATAGAGGTGGATAAGTGGAAGCTGTAAACATGAAACCAAATGGTTCAAGGTGTTTCTCCCCTAGGCCAGGGTTAGTTTATCAACCTATAGATAAACTAACCATTAGAAAAGCTCATTATCATGCCATTTACTTTATTTTATTTTTGTCAATTTCATGTTTTATCATTATGGATATGTTTTCATGATCACATAATTAATAAATTAAACAATCATGCAAGATGGAACTAAAATAAACTAGACATATGTATAAATATTATCAAGACATGGTTAATTACTTAAGTAGGTTCCACTTAATATTAACATTATTGTGATAATGATAATAAGTAATTCACACATAAGAGATAAAAATCCCTCAAATAAAATATTATGTTAGAAGAAGCCTTTTGTTACTTGATTAAGGAAAAAACTCAATAAAACAATGTGTTTGACCAACCCATCTTGGGACACTTACTTTTATACAGGAATCCATTATGAATGGTTTTGGGTTAACATAACCATATTACATGGAGATTAGTAGCCCTTGATAGACTGTGTAATATTGGAGGCAAGAGTAGTGGAAATCCAAATCCATGATTTCAGGATTGGAAAGTCCACTCAACATATCAAGGAGATTCATGCCCGCAGTTGGCAGACACCTACCTACCTAAATACTTTATAATATCTTGAATAACCCTTATTGGGGTTATTCAAAGGGGAATATGGATCCATGACACTAGAATGTCATGGTAACTAGAAATTCTGACTTCAATGGTGATGGCTATTGGGAATTGATAAAATAGTGGAATACTTAATAAAATTTATTATTTCTTATAAAATGTAATCCATAAATTACTAATGATATGCTCTTTTAATTTTAGAATAAAAATGACAAACTCACCAACCACACTATCCATACGATCAATTATGGATAAAGAAAACATCCTCACTGGCAGTAACTTCTAGAAATGGTTTAGATGACTTAGGGTTATCTGACACCATGAATTGAAGTCTTACGTGCTGGAGTCAGTATTACCTAATCCACCTACAAAAGGGGCGAGTATTGAGGATTTTATGGTGTATGAGAAACATATGAATGACACGGTCGACGTTCAGTGTTTGACGCAATCATTAATGTCTAGTGAGATCATGATGTCTAATGAAAATTAAGGATTCTTATAGCATACTCAATAAACTCTGTAGTCTTTACCAGGAGAGAGAAATACATCAAAGGTTTGATATCTCTAATGAACTCTTTCAGAGTGATCTTGGAGAAGGTTCCCCAGCTGGTCCTCATGTAGTCATTCTCATTGGATACATTGAGCGCCTAGAGTTTCTAGGGTTTAAACTACCCGAAGAATTGGGGACCGATCTCATTCTCGCATCCCTCCCTCAAATATTCTCTAAAATTGTTTCCAATTTCAATATGGAAAACATTAAGAAGTCTTTATATGATATAATTATCCTCATTCTCCAAGTGGACAAAGATATGAAGAGAAAAAATCCTTCTGTCCTTATGGTGAATATGTGGAAAGGGAAGGCGAATATATTTAAGACCAAATATTCTTCACAGCCTTCCAAGAAAAGGAAGGTCAAAGGGGAGGCAAGGGAATATGAGGATGTTTTTTCCCATGTGGAAAGAAAGGAAACTAGAAGAAGAATTGTACCCAACCTAAGAAGAAAGGGGAAGCTTCAGATGATTTTGTTATTGAATGAAATATTTATATTTTAACAAATTGGGTATTAGATATGGCTTGTGGCTCTCACATATGTATCCCAATATAAGAACCAAGTGAATTCAAGAAGATTGATCAGGGGGAGGTTGATCTATGAGAAGACAACAGAGCCAGAATTTCTACTGTAGCTGTCAGGGACAACCACCTCATGTTGCCAACTAGGACGATCTTAGTATTAATGGGTTGTTATTATATGCCTTATATTACAAAAAACATTATTTTGGTATCATTATTAGATAAAGATGGATTTGTCTTCATGTTTGGAAATTAATGTTTCTTCATTTACAAAGATATAATTTGTTATGTTAGGGAACTTTTATACAACAGACATTACATGTTTTATTACACAAACCAATTAATGGAAATCGATAACAAAGGTACTTCACATGACTCATACCACACCCAACTTTGGAATCACTAGATTGGTCATGTAAATGAGAAATGATTGACAAAGTTACATCAAGATGGATATTTATATTCTTTTGATCTAAAACCACATTTTCGTATGTCATTCTTGTTTACAAGGAAAAATGACCAAATCACCATTTAGGGGAAAGTAGAAATGGCTAAAGAACTTATTGAATTGGTTCATACTAATGTGTGTGGAACATTTCCAGTTGAAGAAAGGGGAGGTTACTCATACTTCATAAATTTTACTGATGATTTTAGTAGATATGGATATATCTACATAATGTGGTATAAGTCAGATTCTGTTGACAAGTTCAAAGAATACAATAATGAAGTTGAGAAGTAGCTTGGTAAGAAGATTAAGAAACTCCAATCAGATTGAGGTGGAAAATATCTTAATCAAGGCTTCATTGATTACTTACGGGAGTTTGGGATCCTATCCCAACTCACTCCTCCAAACATGCCCTAGTGGAATGGTTTGAGCGAAAGGAGGAACCACACCCTGTTAGACATGGTGAGATCAATGATGAGTCATGTGAGTCTTCTATTATCATTTTGGGGATATGAGTTACAAAAATAAACACACATACTAAAACAAGTACCAACTAAATAGATAAATGGTATTCCATATGAGTTCTGGAGCAGAAGAAAATCCCTGTTATCAAATTTACATGTGTGGGGAAGCAAAGCATTTGTTAAGTCCTTTTCAAGTAAAAAACACGCACCCTGAGGCACAAAGTGTTCCTTTATATGATACCCCAAATAATTAAGGGGATATTACCTATATAGTACCACAGAAAACATGTTTATAGTGTCAAGACATTCCATATTACTTGAGTGGGAGAACATCTCCAAAAGATATAGTGAGAGCGAGATAGACATCGATGAAATCGAGGCTTAAGGTACACAGTAGTTGGTATAGGAACAGATTCCACAAAGCCCCGTCAAAGAAGAATCTCTTCCAGAGACACAAGTACTGTGCAGGATTACAAGAGAGGTTTGAGAACAAAAATAATACGGTTTTATAGTTACCAATTATGGTGACTCATTATTAGTTGATAATAATGATCATTTATCCTACAAGGAAGAAGTAAGTGTCACAGACGTTGCCAAGTGGCAAGAAGCCAAGAATTCTATAATGGATTACATATAGCATAACCAAGTCTAGATTTTGGTATATCCTCTAGTTGATGTAAACCCTGTTGGTTACAAATGGGTATTCCAGAAGAAACTAGACATGGAAGTACAAGTAAGTACTTATAAGTCACCTCTAGTTTCAAAAGGTTTTAAAATCCATTATGGAATTGACTATGATGAAACCTTCTCACCAGTTGCAATGCTGAAATCCTTCAAAATTCTACTTTCCATTGCGGCTTACCATGACTGTGGGATTTGTAAAAGGGTGTCAAAACAGTATTCCTTAATGGGAACATTCAGGAATATGTCGACATGACACAACCTTAAGGGTTTGTGACTCCAAAGGATGCCAATAAGGAATGAAAGTTTCATAAATCCATTTATGGATTAATGTAAGTATCCAGGTCATGGAACATTTGTTTCGATGAATCCATAAAAGAATTTTGTTTTTGAAAGAATTAATGTGAGCCTTGTGTCTACAAATGGTTTAGTGGGAGTGTAGTCATTTTCTTAATAGTATATGTTGATGACATATTACTTATTGAAAACGAGATACTATTATTACATTCTGTTGAGGCATGGTTGAATCAATGATTCTCCATGAAAGAATTGGGTGAGGAAGCATATATTCTTGGGATCAAGATACATCGTGATAGATCCAAGAGATTTCTGGGACAATGTAAAAGTACATATATTGATAAGAAACTGAAGAGATTAATTATGGAACCATCCAAGAGGGGTTTGTAGCCAGTGTCACATGACATTAATATTTTCAAGAAAATGTGTCCTTAGACACAATATGAAAGAAAGATAATGTTAAGGACTCCATACGCATCAATGATTGGGTTAATCATGTATGCCATGATCTGTACTAGTCTAGATGTCTCCTACACATTGAGTACGGTAAGAAGATATAAAGCTGACATAGTCGACCGCCATTGGATTAAAGTAAATACTATTCTAAAATATATGATACATACTAAGGTTATGTTCTTGTTTTTTGGAGGATATGAGGAATTGATCATCAGAGGACATGTATATGGTAGTTTCCAGAATGATCAAGATGACATGAAGTCACAAAAGGGATGAATCTTCACTTTGAATGGCGGTGCAGTGAGCTAGAAGAGTTGAATGTAGACAGTGGTAAAATATTATATAGATGAGTCTGAGTATATCACAGCTTCTGAGGTATCTAAAGAAGTAGTTTGGATGTGAAGCATCATCCATGAGATAGATGTGATACCTAGCAGTAAAGATCTCATCACACTATACTGTGATAATTTTTCAACAGTGGCTCTCGCAAAAGAGCCAAGGTCACATCAGTGGATGAAGCACATACATAAGATGTATCATCTCTTGAGAGATTTTTCTTAGAGTGGTGAAGTTTCAGTGAGCAGTATTTCCATGGAAGACAACGCGGCTGACCCCTTGACTAAAGCCTTGACTCAACAGAAACCTGATCATCAAGTGAGGTATAAGTGACTGAAAGTCATAGGTAGTTGGATATAGTTCATGTGGGATTTTATAAGATTTGGTGTCCTAGAACCAACTGGTTTTACTTTTATTACATGTATATTTAATTTATTATTACATATAGTTCATTGTTCAGCATGATTATGATGTAATAATGTACAAGAGTATTTGTCACATTGATAAGGTCATGGCAGTTCCCCTCTATGATGAGAACCTTGAAATGCTATACCAATTTTATAAAATATAGTTTTTTGGTTGGAGGAAATTCTATGCTTGGACACATAGCATGAAGACCATCAGGTGATAGTACTCTTAATCTTATGAGGATTCCTCTCAAGAAGTTCTCACTTGGTAATCTCCAAGATAGGAGATTATGAGAACAGACCCGCTAGTAGGAGTTCCACTTGTTTTGGTGTTGTCATATATTTCTATCTATAAGCATTTGTAATGATCCTTAGACCTTAAGATTGTCATTAATATGTGTCACAACTTATAGAATTTGATTTACTGATGAAGACCATCATATAGACAATTGGAGGGAAGTAGGGTACGTTGTGTGAATCATGAGTGACATGTTATTAATGGATAAGTTGAGGAAGGATTAGTTTCTTCAATTTATGGATGTTGATATTTTTTCCCTTTCATTGAAATTGAACCATCGCAAAAAATTCCATGGCCATGGTGTAACGACAAGTTTATTTCAGGTAGTCAAAGAATGACGTATCAGGCATAAAATTTGATGACACAGTAATGAAACCTACTTGATGAGATATTGCGACCAAGGGAATATATTACACAGTGATCGTTCATATGTGGATGTAGTTGTTGTGAATTTATGTTATTTCTAATTGGTGCCTTGAGCTGTTTCTAGACAGTACTCTTGGACTTTAGGCAAGCCTGCCTAATGCCAATAAGAAAGAATCCTAGAGGGTAACACATTAAGTGTTTTTGGAGGTCTTGGTTAAATTCTATTTGAATTTAATTAATGGAATACATATTATTCTCAGGATTGTGGAATAATTTTATTCTAGTTAAAATGATTTCATATATTAAATACAATATATTTATTTATTTACAATTAATAAATATTTATGTTGAACTCTCTGTGGAATTGTTATTTTAATAATCACAAATCTTAGTTTTATTTATTTTATTTTAATCTCTTGTTCAAATTGTTCTAAATATGTTTAAATCATATCTATAATTGTTTATCTATGATCAATGTATGGTTATGGTTGACCTAGAAGTATTATGGATGGAACAGACACTTTGTAAGAATTCCTCATCTTGACTCACCGATAGTCATTTTCCTGAGACACCGATGCTGAGACATCGATGCTGAGACACCGATGCTGAGACACCGATGCTGAGACACCGATGCTGAGACAACAATGCTGAGACACCAATGCTGAGACACTGATGACGAGACACCGATGTTGAGATACCGATGCTGAGACACTGATGCTGATGCTACCGAAACCAATAGAGATTCAAAATGTCTCACCAATCACATGACTCACCGATAGTCATGAAAACTGTTTGAATTTCTATAAATTCGTATTTAACTCTAACGGTCATTTTTGATGTTTTTAATGAAATTAAAGTTATTTAATGTTGATTGTAGGCATGTCAGGGGACCGTACCTCGTACCCCTGAAAAGGTAATCATTCCTACTTCCGGAGCTCGTGGAATAAAAGGAAGATCAAGCTGTAGTAAATATAGACATAAGAAGACACAAAAACAGATACACACATATATAAAATAGATACAAAGAAATAGAAAGAGAGATAATTATTCCATACACGTACATGAGAAGAAGAACTTGAAGAACATTGATATACATCAAGAACACAAGTTCAAAGAAGAATATCAAGAGCTACAACAAATACACATACTTGAGCTGAACACCTACAATGGAAGTGAAGGAAGTGAATCACGATACTCGGTTTTTCAAGGAAAAACCAGAGGAGAAAAAGGAAGCATTTCTGCTGAATCCAATGATCCCAGAGCTGCATTGATAATCACTAGATCTTTCTAAACTCTTATCTGTTGTCTCTAAGTGGTTTATTTATTAACTTTAGAGCAGTGTGGTGTACTCTGTATTTCTTATACACACACTGTATCCTGCACTGAACTGAAGGATATCAAAATCCTCACTCCAACTCTTTTAACTCTTGTTTACCCACGTCAACTGTGGAATAGGTCCTTGTGTGGCCTGGTTTTGTTTTGTTTCCCACAAAGAACATTGGAAGTGGTCCCTGTATAACCTAGAAAGTTTTGTAAACTGTTGTTAACCCCAATCCAGTGTGTGGATCAATTTATATAAATTGTTGAGAGGACTAAGTCTCGTCTTGAGACTAAACCTCTTGGTTAACTCTGCGGTGCATTTTAATTTAAGTCTATAAGTAAACTATATACTTATTCCGCTGCTATTACTTTGAAATACGAAACTATTTTAAAGATACTTTGATAGTTAAATTCAAAAGTGTTTATACTTATTGTAAATCAGTAAGTCAGTTTCAAAAGTTAATTTAATCTTCAGATTATGTTAACTGAGACCTAATCAATCTTTGAGAAACTGATTGAACATTTACACTCTGTATAGATTCACTACAGTTTAGCTTTGTTTTTAAATTGGGGGATTTTAAGAGAAATAATTCTAACATATATTTTTAATTTGAACTCAATTCACCCCCTCTTGAGTATCCACTCCAACCAACATTTGGTATCAGAGGATGTTTGTTTTTGTTTAAGGATTTTGAAACACTCTGTTTTTCAACTGTGATTTTAGTTTCATCTTTAAAGATCTTAAATTTCTGTTAGTTCTAAATTTTATCTCTTTAAATCTATTTTCTAAAATATATTTATAGATAATATACCAAAGGGTGTTGATACTAACATGGTACCTTTATTCAATGGTATAAACTATGCTCAGTGGAAACTTAAAATGAAAATTCATTTAGAGAGTATCAGTTTTGATATTTGGACTGCTATAGAGTCTCGATATAAAATTCCAGAAACTGAACGAACAACTTGGGATGAACCTACAAATACCACTTATAATAATAACTGTAAAGCCATGAATTCCCTATACTGTTCTATAGGAGATGAGGAGTTCAATGGAATTTCTGCTTGGAAAACTGCTTTTGAAATTTGGGATACTTTAGGTGCTTCTCATGAAGGAACAACTAATGTTAATGAAATGCGATTGAATACTTATACTATTAAATATGATAATTTTAAAATGAAGACTGATAAACCCATTTCTGATATGTATCTCAGGTTCAATGAGATAGTAAATACAATGAGTTCACTCGAAAAGGATGTTCCAGTAAAGGAACAAATCATGAGAATCTTGAGATGTTTACCAGACCGTTGGAGAGGCACATCTGTTTCAATCAGAGAATCATGTGACATTGGAGCTCTAGCTGTCAAAGAACTTATTGGTAAGCTCATGATGTATGAGGAAGAAATCAAGGTAAATAAATAAGAAGATGATGAACCAAAAAGGAAATCTGTGGCTTTCAAGACTACTGATTCAAAGAGAAAAGACAAGGAGAAAATGAAAACACCTAATGAGATTTCAACCCGTGAAGATTCTGATTCAGATAGTGATGATGAAATGGATCAGATAGCGAGGACGTTTAAGAAATTTTATTGGAAGAAGAAATTTTTCAGAAAATCAAATTACAAAGGAAAGTATGATAATAAGGGACATTAGAAGAAGGACTGGAAAAAGCCAGATATAATTGATGAAGTTGTTTGCTACGAGTGAAAAAGAAAGGGACACATTAAAGCAGACTACCCAAAGTTAAAATTCAAGAAGAAATATGATTACAAAGACAGTAAGTACAAGAAATCTATGAAGGATACTTGGAGTGAATCTGAAGATAGTACAAGTGAAACTGAAATGTCTGATTCTGAGAAGAATCATGACAACATGTTTTTCATGACCAACACATCCGAGGTAACCTTAGATACTCCTGTTTTAAATTCTTGTTATTCTAGAGATGACGCATAATCTGATTCTGATTCTGAAAACATGACTTGTGAGGAATTATTTGAATATTGTAATATGATGGAAGATACATGCAATGAACTTAAGGATAAATACAAATCATTAAATAAAGAGCATGCTCTCACTACTACTGTTAAAACCGAACTTACAATTGAAAATGAGAAAAATGCTCAACTGTTAAAGGAAAACACTGAACTAAAAATCTCAAATGAGAAACATAGAAAAGACTTAGAGAAGTTTACAAATGGAAAGGACACACTAACTCAAATTCTAAGAAAGAATATAGCTCCCAAATACACTACTAGAATAGGCTACAAACCAGGACAGAGACAGATTACTAAGACTAGATTTATTCCTAAATCTGGACAGAATGTAGATAGTTCTAATTCTGGAAGTCCATATGCTTCAACTAGTTATATTCATAGTTACAGATCTAATAAGGTTTATCTGTCTAAATCTATTGATTCTGCAAATCTTATGAGACCCATAAGACAAATTTGGGTACCTAAAGTTTTATTAGCTAACCTGTCTGGACCCAAGAAGATCTAGGTACCAAAGTCATTTTCCAACTAAATCTATTTTGTAGGAAACCTGTTTGAAGAGTTCTCACAAGAAGGTATGGTACTTGGACAGTGGATGTTCGAGACACATGTATGGAGATTACTCATGATTTAAAAGTCTAGTCAAGATTGATGAAGGCCATGTCACCTTTGGTGATAATTATAAAGGAAAAATCATCGGCCTAGGTCAAATTGGTAACATTGATTCAGTTCTAATTTCCAAAGTTTTATTTTTTGATGGACTGTAATATAATCTGTTAAGTATTTCTCAATTGTGTGATGTTGGTTTTAATGTAAAATTTGAAAATGATTTTTTTAATGTTTTTAATTCTAAAAATGTTTTAGTCTTTTCTGCTTTAAGAAATGAAAATGTTTACGCTGTTGATTTAAATTTCTTAGCTATGCAAAATATTACTTGTTTAAATGGTTTTAATAAAGAGTCTTGGATTTGGCATAGAAGATTAGGACACTGCAACATCCATTCACTTAGAAAACTAACTAGGAAAAACTTGGTTAGAGACTTACCTAAACTCGAATTCCTAATTGACAAAGTTTGCAATCCCTGTCAAAAGGGAAAGCAACATAAAGTTTCTTTTAAATCAAATAAAGAAGTTTCAACTTCTCAACCTCTCGAGTTGGTTCACATGGATTTGTTTGGACTATCTAGAGTTTCTAGTTTAAATGGGAAGCACTATGTCTATGTTCTGGTAGATGAATTTTCTAGATATACTTGGGTATACTTCTTAGCTCACAAAAGTGAAGCTTGTTCTTACTTTGTCAAATATTCCAAGTCTGTAGAAAACCTTAGTGGACTTAAGATTAAAGCTCTATGAAGTGATCATGGCCGTGAGTTTGAGAATCATGAATTTGAATCCTACTGCTCGTATAATGGCTATAGTCATAACTTTTCTGCTCATAGGACACCTCAGCAGAATGGTGTAGTAGAAAGAAGAAATAGAACCCTTCAAGAAATTTCTAGAACTATGCTTAATGAATATGACCTTCCTATTTACTTTTAGGCTGAAGATGTCAATACAACATGTTATATCATTAATAGAGTCCTAATTAGACTAGTTCATAAGAAGACGCCATATGAGTTGTGGAATAATAGAAAACCTAAAGTTAGTTACTTTAGAGTCTTTGGCTGCAAAGTTTTTATTCTTAATACAAAGGATAGTCTGGACAAGTTTTCTTCAAAAAGTGATGAAAGATTTTTTTGGTTATTTTTTAACTAGAAAAGCCTATAGAGTCTTTAATAAGAGAACCAAATGTGTGGAAGAATCTGTTCACATCAAATTTGATGAAACTGATCCACTTGAACCTAAAACCTCTCTTGAAAATCTTGAAGAAGATTTATCTGTTCTGGACCTTAATGACAAATCTAAAGAACCTTCTATAAAGACAACCAGTTCTGGACTTATTCTAGAATCTATTCCTAATGAAACCGAACCTAGAGAAGAACCTGAAATTTCTAGTCCTACCTCTACTAGAAAAACCAGAATTCTAAAGAGTCATCCTTTAGATGCTGTTGTTGGTAATCTTGATAGAGGGACACAGACTAGAGCTTCTCTTAGAAATCAGGTTGAAAATCAAGCCTTCTTGTCACAGCCTGAACCTAAAAACATTGATGATGCTATTAATGATGAATTTTGGGTAATGGATATGCAAGAAGAACTCAATAAACTTGAAATAAACAAAGTCTAGGAATTAGTTGACAGACCTAAGGACACTTTAACAATAGACACAAAATGGGTGTTTAGAAACAAAGTTGATGAGTCTGGAAACATAGTTAGAAACAAATCTAGGCTAGTTGCACAAGGAAATAGTCAAGAAGAAGGTATAGACTAGGAGGAAACCTTGCACCTGTAGCTAGATTAGAAGTCATTAGGATCTTACTTGCATATGCTGCTCATATGAATTTCAAGTTATATCAAATGGATGTCAAAAGTTCTTTTCTAAATGGTTTTATTGTTGAAGTTTTTTTGTTGAAAAACCACCTGGATTTATTAATCCTTATTTTCCAAATCAAGTTTTTAAACTTTCTAAAGCTTTATATGGCTTTAAACAGGCTCCAAGACCTTGGTATGTTAGACCTAGTAATTTTCTTATTTCAAAACGTTCTACTAAAGGGATTGCTGATCCAACTCTTTTTATCATAAGAATTTATAAAGATGTTTTAATAGTTCAAATCTATGTTGATGATTTTATTTTTGGATCTTCTAAACCTTCATTATGTACTGAATTTTAAAAGAGTATGCAAAATGAATTTGAAATGAGTTTAATTGGAGAACTTAAATATTTACTTGGATTTAAAGTTTTTCAAAATGAAAATGGTATTATTTTGACTCAAAGTAAATACACAAAGGATATTATAAAACGTTTTGGTTTGGATAGTATTAAGGAATGTGATTATCCTATGAGTACAATCTGTAAATTGGATGCAGATGAAGCTGGGAAACTAGTGGATCAAACCAATTACAGAGGTATGATTGGAAGCTTGCTTTACCTTACAGCTAGTTGACCAGATATTATGTTTAGTGTTTTTATGTGTGCAAGATTTCAAGCTATCCCGAAAGAATCTCATTTACTTGCTGTTAAAGGAATTTTTAAGTATCTTAAACACACTGTAAACTTAGGCTTGTTTTATCCAAAAATACAAACTTTTGAGATAATCAGTTATTCAGATGCCGACTTTGTTGGTTGTAAGTTACATAAGAAGAGAACCTCTGGAACTTGTCCTTTATTGGGTCAATCCTTAGTATCTTGGTGTAGTAAGAAACAGAACTCGGGTGCATTATCTACTGCTGAATCAGAATACATTGATGCTGGTAGTTGTTGTGCACAAATTCTGTGGATGAAACACACTCTTTTGGAGTATGTATATGATTTTAAGCCTATTTCAATTAACTGTGATAACACTAGTTCAATTAACATTTCAAGAAACCCTGTGTCTCACTCTAGAAATAAACACATTGATGCCAGAAATCACTTTTTGAGAGATCACTACCAAAAAGGTGATATCATTCTTGAGTTTATAGGTACTAGACATCAATTAGATGATACTTTCACCAAGACCTTAAATTGTGAAAGGTTAAACTTGATCAAACGAGAGTTAGGTATGATAGATCTGTGAAACCGATCTGTCAAACCGATCTGTGAAACCAATCTGTGAAACCGATCTGTGAAACCGATCTCTGAAACCAATATGTCAAACTGATCTATGAAACCGACCTGTCAAACTGATCTATCAAACCGATATTGGAAACCGATCTTTTAAACCGATCTGTCAAACCGATCTGTCAAACCGATCTGTCAAACTGATCTGTCAAACCGATCAGTCATGTTGACCAGTGCTACCGATTGTTTCGTTTTTTTTGTGTGTTTAAAAATGACGCTATTTTACTTAATCGATATTTTATTATTTATAACCCTAAATGATTCAAATAATGACACACAACTATTCCATTCTCTAAAGACTGTTTACCTTCCATTTCCCGATGCACTCTCTCCTCTCTTCTCTGTAACTCGAGCCTTTTGAATATTTCCATGACTCTTGATTGTCTCAAAACCTCAAAATGGCCAAGAAAAAGAGACAGATCAAGGAATCTAAAGGAACTTTGCCTATCAATCATGCTCGAGGTGAGTCGAGCAGTACGACGCAGAGGTCTGTGAACTCGAAGCTAGAAAAACGAGAAGTTGTAGCTGAAAAGGAAATTTGTTCAGAATGGGTTTTATCTAGCAAGTCCGTTATCTTGAAAGTGTTGGAAACTCAAGGCTGGAAGGAGTGGTTCTGTAATAATGATAGAGTATTTTACCCGAAGCTAGTGCACGAGTTCTATTTGAACCTGGATATATATCTGGATGGAGTAGTGGCTGCGAGATTGTCTTCTATAGTATAAGGGAAAAAGATTACTTTTTCATCAAAACAATGGGCTGAATGTCCAGGAGTACCTCACAATGGAAGATATGAGAACTATTCTTGTAATATTCCTCCCACAACTGATTACCTGAATTATGAGTTAGCCCTATAATTTTTGACTGGGAGGTCTGAATCACGAAGGATAATTGCTGCTAAGTTGGATGGTGAGAACCGAATCTTGTTCAAATTTATTCAACATCAAGTATGTCCGAGAAAAGGTGATTTTTCTGCAGTAAAGTATCAAGATGTTTTTCTGCTATTTCTTTTGCGGAATATTCAAAAGATCAATCTATGTAGATATTTTTCCGAGCATATTGTTGAGATGACAAAAACTTCAAAGAAAGATACCACTCTGTTTTATTCTAAACAAATTTCTGCCATGCTGAAATTCTTAGGTTGTGTAGATAATGGAGATGAGTGTATCTCATCAGTTAGCTTTTGTTTCAACAATGTTATTTGTAAGATAATGAAAATCAATTGGAACCCATGGAAGAAAGCCTGGGTTGCTGATGAAGAAAAGTTATATGAGTCTTTCAATCCTACTGATCATCCAAGGAGACCAAGGGATGTAAGAGATCCTAGCTTAAAACCTGGTGAGGAAGTGATCTATTCGGATGAAGAAGAGTAAGTGGTTGCTCCTAATGAAACTGGTGAATCTAGTAAAAAAGGAGCAGAAGAAGAAGAAGAAGCTGAGGAGAATATAAATGCTGAAGAAGAGGATGAATCATCTCCCAATGAAAGGAGTCATCTTGATACTGTTAGCCCAAAGAGAAGAAGGATAGAATTTGGTTCAGCAAGCCCTCCTCTCAATTTACCAGAAATTGAACCACTTTTAGATGATGAAGAAGAAGACGAAACAACTGAATCATCTTCTAAGGAGTATGAATATGGAAGTGCAGACAGTTATAATGAGAGATTAGTCAATGATGATGATGGTGATAAGGGTGATGGTGACAGTGATGATAGTAGAGGTGATAGTGAAAGTAATGATGATGATGCTGATGATTGACCTTTAGAAGTTCAAAATGTGATACAAGATGATCCTAAAACCCAAACACTTGAGCGAAAACATATTCCTGAAGCTGAGAAGACAGAACAGTTGGTGAGTGATAAGGATGAGGAAATTCCTTCTAAAAATTATGGACGAGCTCAGTTTGTGAAACCTATATACCATTCATGCAAAGCGGCATGGGAAGAGCATCCAGGTATTACTATTCTAGGATTAGACTATCCAGAGGAAGAGGAAGGTGTAGAAGTGGATATTGATGGAATAAGTGATTCTGTTAAGGCTCAATTTGTTGCTGAGTTTTTGCAAAGAACAGATGTCAGACCAGATCCTTCAGTATCTCAAAGTAGACCGGATTCGGCAGTTGCTCAGTCATATTTTGATAATTTCAAGATTTAATTGATTCATACTGTTAGGGAGACTATTAAAAGTGAGTTATCTCATATTCCTACTCCTACTCCTTTGACTTTATCTGATGCTGCTATGAATGATTTGGCTCAAAGAGTGGAAAACCTTATTAAACCAGACCTGTGCAATTACAGGGAATCAATCGACAGACATGTTACCTCTTTGAATCAAACACTTACAGAGTTAGGAAGCAATCTTGTTTCTTTGTCAGGTGAGTTTAGAGAAACCATCTCTGGAATGATGGAAGTTTTAAGAAATATGATAGAACATTTGAAGAAAGAAGATTTGAGGAAGTTAAAAGTTGAGATTACTCAGGTTATTGCTCAGGCTGGCAATGTCAAGGTGACCAAGATCACTGGTCGAGAATTTGATACCTTAAGAGATGTTGTTAGAGAAGAGATGGCGGCTCTTGGGAAGATTTTAGATTAAGCTTCTTTGAAGAAAATGAAAGATCATAGTGATCATGTGCATAAAATGGTACAGTTGTATTTGGCTGATGCTAAAAAAGCTCAAAAGGAGATTAAGGAGAAATTAGATCATTATTTCTCTAAGATCTACACAAAGCATGAGTTGAATCATCATTTTACAGTACTGTCTGATAATCTGAGACTCCCTCCAGTGAATCCAGCTTTTAAATATCAAGTTCAGCAGTTAAAAGATTTTACCCCGACTTTAGAAAATTTCATGAAAAATAAGGATGATTTTGAAGAATCCATGAAGTACGGTGTAGAAGTTATTCAGGACTTCATCAACTTGCTAAAAACCTACCTTAATGTGCAAGAAAAAGCCATTGTTTTTCCTAAAGATGAGACTCTGCAATCATTAGATGTTTCTCCTAGCCAGATGTCTGTTTCTCAAGATCTTTTTAGTATTAGACCAGTCTTTCAATAAAAACCTTCAAAATGACCTTCTTTGCAGCAGGTGACCTTGAAACCCACAGTTCATCCAGCTCGGGTCGTCCTACCTCCTTTCTCCATAAGGCCAGTTCCACCTTCTACCCAACCACCTTCTGGACCTTCAATTTCTCCTACTGCTAAAGGGAAATCCCCCTTGCACCGAGAGAAATAGCTGTTACTGTCATTTTTTTGATAGGGTGTTTTTTTCAGAACTATTATCTTTTTTTGTATTATGTGTACCCTTTATTTATGGGAATAATTTATTTAATTATTTATTAGAGTGTTCTATAAATGGAAGTGGAGTATGAGGAGAACTTGTTCGGTCTGGTAGTATAATAATTATTTTCAAGATAGTAAATAATTATTTAACTACATGGAAAATATTAAAATAACTTTGATATTATTTTGTGATGTGCAATTTTATTTATAATTCTGCTTTTCACAAGTTGTCACACCATAAATAATGATGCGATAATATTATTAAATGCATGGGTTTTCTCGAAGTTCATGAATGTATTTAATTGTTGCTATGCAATTAAATATTTTAACTGAAATTACATGTATAAAAATAGGAAAGTATGCCTATTCTGCCATACACCACACCATATTCCTAGTGAATTGAGAATTTTTGAGCCAAACAATTTCTCTATGGAATCCTCTTCTCTCCCCTCTCAATAATGAGAGGCGTTTTTCAAGGGTGAAGAACATGCGATCAAGAACAACCAACACAAGACACTCGATTCACCATGCTAGCACCTAGAGAATGAGTGGTGTCGATCAGAGGACATCAGAGCATGTGTGGATCGCCGCTAGAGGGATTCTAGTATGGATCCTTACAAGCGCAATGAGATAATCTGGAAGGGTCATTTCGGATGATCAACATCATCAAATAAGAAAAATAAAAAATATCCAGGTATTATTTTTCTTTATGAAATTAATTAAATAAATTATAAACATGATGCGAAGGATCCTCTATAAAGGTTCCATGCCTCTTTCTTCTTTAACTAAATAATTGATTATATTCTATAGAGACTTGCTTTCATCTTCGTATAGATCCCAAAATAATCATTGATCATGGTAAAAATAAAAATTGGGCACCGTCCCAACCACGGATCCACTGTACCCATAACCTTCACATAGTTATGGAAAAAATATTATATTCATCACATGAATATGTGTCGTGACATTAGGAACTATATTCTGCCAATATAGAGTTTATCAATAAATATATATTTCAATACATAGAGTCTTTTGAGTGATCTATAAAATGAAGAAAAATACATATTTTATATATTTTGAACACTGAATAAAGGGAGATGAGATCAGTTTCTACACAATGAAATAATCAATAATAGAAAACACAAAAATATATTTAAATTATTTTTATCCAAGATGGAATTAAAGGAAGAATATCTCAGGTGTTGATGGATGATGTAGGGAGTACCACACTACAATGGGGAGATTCCAAGTCACAATTCCAGGCACAAATAGATATTTCATAGAATATTAAAATAATAAATTTCATGGAGTTTTAAGGATGGAAATATCCTAATCAATTTTTAGAAATAAATTTGGATTCTAATTAATACTTTAATTATTTGGATTGATAATTTATAAATCAACATTTTTTTCCACATACATAAAAACATGAGATCACTTAAACTACCAAACATGAATGGGATTTTAAAAATTAAATTTCAATATCTAATATTATTCATTATATTATTTTATTAATATTTAAAATGTATGTGGATAAGAGAATAATGTATTGTTGGGAGAAATCCAAAATATATGGTGTGAGAGAAATTTTTGGGCCCCGATTCACCAATATATCAAATAAAAAAGAGGAGTTTTATTTCCATGTCCATTCAAAATGTTGGATACTTTGTATTCCTGTGTATTCAATGTGATTAGGAGAACTATTTCATTTGAAGGAAATGATAGCTGTGAAATCTAAATGAATACATTTTTAATAATAAATAGATTTATCAACGTGAATTTTTACATGATTAGATCTATCTATCTGGCATGTTCATGGAGTTTGATAGTAATAGAATTTCTATAGATGGAAGCACATAATAAAAAACAATATCTTTCTTTTTAGGATCAAAAAAATTCTAAAATAGTAGTTTTTTGTTTCATTATATCCTTTACGAATAAATAGTGGAACACATTTTGAATATATATATATATATATATATATATGACATTAATTTTCCATAGAAAAACCATTTGGGAATATGGTAGAGAATTTATGATTTTTGTGACTAACCATTCTCGAAAATGAGTGGAATTTTATCCCGAACTATAAAATTCCATGTATAGTGTCTATTGTTTATATTTCTCATCATTGGAGATGAGGTTTAGAGAATATATCAAGGGATTCAAAAATTTAATGGATTGAGTGATTGAATTGAAGAAGAATTAATAAAATAACACATCTAATTAAACACCAATCATATTTTTCAAACAATAATTTGATAGGACATGTGGTATGAGGGAAAAATTACCTTTGAATGATCTATGAATTTGATGAGTATAGTGACTAAAAATCATATGAATAGAAGTTGTGTTCCCACATTTTATAGAAATATCTATCACTATTGGAGGATTAGGATGCTTCCCTTTAATTTTTCACTTGTCATGGTGGTGAGATATGTTGAAAATAAAAGTATTCCAACCATTTGTGAATGTTGTCCTATGTCATTCACATACAAGATAAATTTGGAAGTTAAAGTAAATGAAAAAAATTATATTATAATGTATGTATCAGAAAAGAGATACAAAAATGATAATTTTTTTCAACCTATAAAAGAGATCTAGAATAAATTAAAGGGTATTTTAAAATTAATTTATTATATATAAATATATATACTAAGGAATCCAAAATGAAAGTCTCTAAGAATATCATTGAAGAAAAAATTATGGATGATGAATATGGAATTAAAATATACATTATAATATTCAATGATATTATCAATAATAACTGATTTTCTTTATGAATTTAGATGGTTCAACAATTGGTTTAAAAATTATGAGGAATTTTCAATATTGTTTTGATGAATATTTTTTGGTTTTGGCAGATATAATGTACTATAATATTAATTTTTTACATAATTATAATAGATAACATATGATAACAAATATAGTAAATTGATACACTCAAAGAAATTTAATTTTTTTAATAATTTTGCATCAGGTAGAACAAGAAGGGTTCCAATGATAATGAGTACATCAGATATTTATCTAGAATACATTTTTATTTTTTTTAATGTTAATTGACTTTAGAAATTAGGAAAATAACTAAGACTATTAAAAAACCATGTGAAAAATTAAACTATACCGAGCATATCATGAATGAGTTTTTGTTATTCATGCTTAACAAAATGGTTTTTGATAATCAAATAGAGAATACATGAATTATGTTTTGTCCAAAAGGACATTATGTGACCTTATATATGAATATTGATACAAATTATAATATTTAAATAAGAATTGATATAAAAAAATAAATGAATGATTCATGAAAGGTGTGGATAGACTGGTAAAATAATAAATGATTGTTTTAAAATTATATGATCCAAAAAAGATTCAATTAGAAAGATGATCCATTATCACAAAAATGATGTTTCAAAAATATCTAAGGTAATGAAGAATACCTGATATATGAGGCTAGATCATGGAATAATGATGATTAAAAATCATATTTAATATGTTGAATAGAAGATAATTTACACTTTTTAATGATAATAATTAGCATTGTTTAGTTGAATATATCATTGTCATTTTGTCCAATAATATATAAAAGAGTTCTCTACTTGATCAAAAAAAATTATTTTTTAAAACATGAATGAAATTGGAGGAGAAAATTGAGTGAGGTGCACAATGGATAGAAAATTGGTTTTATTTCATAATGTATCTTGAATAACATGAATAGGTGATCATACTTCTCTCAACTAGAACAAGGATATAATCAGGATCTAAAAAATAGAGGTTATTTTTTAAAAAAAATTAATGGATCAAGATGTGTTGGGAATTCTACTTGTATATTGTATGTGATATTTTTCAATAATGGGGAGAATGAGAGGAATAGATATTGATGTGCTGATAATTCTGGTGAAACTAAAAATATATTAAAAATGATTTATTTTGTGCGCATTGAATGTTATGTTTTTCATAATAATATTATATTAATTTATGATTGGATATGATGTCAATATGTGTTGAGTAGTAAATAGTTATTCAAGATATGTGATAAGATTTCTTCTTAATTTTTTAGCAATAAAGTTATAATGATATATTTTGGTGATATTTCTTAAGAAGATTCAAGATAAGGAGGGAGTTGTAACTATAATGATTTAATATGTTTATCTTTATATTAATAACATTTTATAATAGTGGAAATGTTTCCAACTACAATTTATTAGCTGTTTTTATGTGTTGGTTGAACAGTTAGCTGATGAATTTATAAAAACATGTAATGCAATGATGGGGTTGTGTAAAATCATGAAAAGAATTATAATTATTGATATTTTTTATATATTGCGTTACATTATATTGTTATAACGTTTTGAATATGTTTTAAGGGGGTTTTAAATGGAATGGAATACCACAGAATCACCCAAATAGATTCTTTGTTGTGTTGGGCGTAAAATGGAATTCCAATGAAGTTTCCTAATAATTTGAAAAGGAACCAAAATTTATTTTATTTTCTTATGTAGAGTCCACCAAAATTTTGTAAAGTTTATATGTGTAATTTATATCACACATGCTGACCTAGGAATGAAACAGAATAATATATTTGATAAAAGTGATGGTAGTGATTTCATGTGATGACATAGAGTTCACAGAAAAGTAGATATTCAGTAATGGAATTAATGCGGGGTTCATAAATACTATATATTAATAATGTAGTGTTCATAAGGAAATGTATAGTTTAATAGTTAATGAATTTTGGAATGACTTGTAGAATGATAAATTATTAATTTTTAAACTTATAATTTAGGATTTACTGATGATTAAATAATACATTTCATGACCTTATCATCAATGACTCAAATATTATAGTTATATTTAAATTATTAATATCCATGTAAATATTAAAGGAATACTAGGTGTGTGAGATGTTTGAGGTAGATAGTAGTTCTACCCTATAAGAGGAAGAAGTCATGTCACAATGCCATTTACATGATTATATTTCGTGGAAAAGTGATATTGATGATTTGTTTGAGTACATTTAAGGACATATATTCTATATTTAAGATAATTAAATGGGGATGACTTTAAAATCATAACAATTTTAAAGTTGAAAATAAATTTGGGAATACTGATGACCATTTTAAGAACATGAGAATGTTTCTACTGTTGAAGATCAAGGGAGTTTCAAAAATTACATTTTTAAAATTAATATTATTTATGATATTATTTTTTTAATATTGAAAAGGTCTAGGTAGAGGATAATAATTTAATTATGTGAGAACTCATGAATTAAAGGTGTAAGATAATTATGACCAAAATAATACACCACTATATGAAATAAAAAAGTGTGGTTTGATGCTAGAATATGTTTGAGAAAATAGAAACATTTTATTCTAGAGTATTCAAACTAATGAGGGGAACCAACACATAAAAAGGACTAAAATATAAGAAATATAAAAAACTATTTCTTAAAGAAGATCTGATCATAATAATATCAAGGTTTTCACAGGATAAACTATTGATCCATCCTTTTTGTAGAGTAATATTTTTTATATGTTCTATAAAAGAAACCTATCATAAAAGAAGGATACATTAATATTTAATATAAAAAATACCATTGAGGTGTAGTGTGAAACTCATTTTATCCTATATGAATCATGTTAAAAAACATATTATAACTCAGTACTAATTGAATTGTGATGGACCATGGTATAGCCACTTGTGTACATATTAGAGAATCTATTTTTGGGGTATTTAACATTTCATAGTAAGGAGTAAGATTTTACATTAAACCTTATAAATCATTTATTTTGATATAAAAGATGAGTTTTGTTGAATCTATAGATTACATGGAATAATTAAATGGTTTGGGTGGTTAAATTAAAGTATAATTCATTAACTAAGTTCACTAATTAACCCCTAGTGGTCATTATGGTCTGAGATATCACAATAAAAAGTAAAATCTAATGATACATGTGAGATTAAACACAAAACCAATAATAAGAACATAATTTAGGGAAAATATTACAAAAATTAATATACTGATAAATTTTAATTTTTGAAGAAACATGTAGAGTCTTGTGTGATTATGGTTCTAAAAAATCAACGGAATTGTTTTTATCCATAATTTTCCCCCATTTCTACGTGTGGGAATATCGGAATTTTCCTTCCTATTATAGTGGAATAATGTTTCAATGTATTTAAATTTTATGTGAAATATAAATTTATTAATGGTAATATAAATAAATAATTTTATATAGTGAAACTGAAATTTTTTATTCTTGATGAATATGGAATAATACTGTTCTCCTAGATTATTTCCTTCATGGATTCAAATAAGCTTTGTGGGCATGTTGCTATAAGAAATATGAGTACCTGAGTAGTAAGTAATTTTACAAAATCCATAGGATAATAATATATATATGAATATGGCCAACACTACATCACTCTTTACAATTTTCCATGTTAATCAAATAATATTTAATAGTAACAAGGAAAATTGTTTTGAATAAAAATGAAGAAGTGGGATGAAATTTCAATTCATGGGGAGATAAATTTTTTATTGGGTCAATAAATTACCAATGTATGTAGTGAAATTATCAAACCTCATGAAAAATAAACCACTTTGGTATAAAATATATTTGGATTGGGTGAATATAGTAGAGTAAAAACAAATATTCAGCTAGGAATCAATCCACAAAGGAATGATGAATGGATTGCAATTAATGAGAATAAAACCTGAATTTTGACTCGTTGTCTCTTATTTTTTACTTCCATTAGAATGAAAAATTCTCTATATTTTCCCTCTTTATGATTGGTAGAAATACAAAATAGATGATTAAAATACCCTGTAAGTGAATATAAATTTTGATATTCCATTTATACAATCAATTATGTATTTTTATATAATAATAAAGGTGATCCAAATTGAATGGGTTTATGTATTCTGAATGGGATAATGGTGTTGATGAAAAAAGGACACATTTGGTGTAAAATCACATAATAGAGAAATTAATATTTAATATAATTAAAAGAATAAAAAAAACATACAACGAACTCTAGTGAAGCTTAATATACGACTAAATCACATGAAAATACCCCAAAAAAATTTATAGTCTTAACCTGATGATTGAAATTTATGTTTTAAATAAAAAATGGTTTTTTGATAACGAAGGTGGCATAAATCTACCTAATAATATTTTTAAATCTTATATATCAAAGAAAATTTATATAAAACCGCATATTATAATTGAAAATGTGGCTAAATCCATATTGAAAGTGGATTTATTCCATCCAAGTAACATATTTAAGATAATCTTAGAAAACCACATCCAAATTGGTCTTTTGAGAAGATTAGATTTGAAAAATAAGTTCATCCCACTTTCCATAAGTGATATATGATTTTTTTGGGTTTCTTCCCCATGTCTGAATATTTGGAAATTTATATAAAGGGTGAAAAGTAATCATTCTAGAAATAATCATGTTCTCCCATGGAATAATGTAATGAATTTTTTAGTGAGTCTGTTAATGTAATTGAAATTATGTTTTTTATTTATAATATAATATTCATTAATTTTATCATCACATTATCAATTCATTGATTGTTTTGTGGGCTATGTTAATAAATATTTTCCCCATATAATTCTCTCTAAATATTATATGGTGTGGAGTTGTATATAAAACACTACATTGAGGAAATTAATATCACCAAATTCATAAAAATTATTTTTCTCTTTTATAATAAATTATTGGTTAGTATATTTCACATTTTCATTGATTTCCATTGATATAGGGGGTTTATATTTTCAAAAATAGAAAATAAAATGAATGAGAGTGGTATTAACATCAAATATAAATGGGTGATGTTGATTAATGTAGTTAAGGATGATTTTATATTTTTTGTTAGATATTAAAAAAAGGTGTAATTTCTAAATTTAAATATGTTGGGTGATAGTGGATGAAATCAATGAATAATGATGATTTTTGATATGTTTCTTATAATTTGATGAGGTAGTGGAATTCCATTACAATACTCAATGGAGTATTTATGTAATTCATAATGATTTTGGAATATTAAAATAATAAATAAATTCATTAACGTTTTTTTGAGTTAATTAATGATGCCATATTATGTGTGGAGACGTACTGAGTAAATTCAAATAAATTCTTAGGTTATATTTTTAGAAGGAATTTCGACAAAGGCAAGGAATATGTATTTTTTTCATAGATATATTATACTATAAATGGATAGAATCATATAGTGATGCATAATATTCATTATATAATATATAACATCACATATAAAATTTTCATACAGCCTGGATATGTGATTAAAATTCCCTGTATACATTAGATACAATATAGAATTCAATTTTTTTTAAAACACATGATTATAATATGATGTGTATCATTTCTAATATGTTATGAAAGACTATTTTATTTCAATGAAGAACCTTAAAATATAAAAAACCTAGATTTGAGACAATATTTTCAAATAAACATGATTTTTATAAGCATATATAAGAATTGTAAAATAGATATTTCTATGTCACAATCCTTATGAAGAATATATGAGTAAAATAAAAATTAGTTAAGAGTCATCAATTGGAGGAAATTGGAAAAATGGAGGAACTACAAACTTATATTTATGGAATTATAATCCCTATATACGTCTTACTTTTTATGAAAAGTATATTTATTGAATATTACATACCATATCATATTCAAACATATACATTGTTGAAGATTGTCTTCCATGAATAACATATTACAATTATTCTAAGGGAATATGATTTAATATAGGAATCGAGACTTCACATTGTGAAGATGAATCTAAAATCGTGAAGAATATTTGAGAATAAAATACCATCTAGATATTGTTATATGATTTTCAAGGGAGTCATGATAAGATGATATTGCAACATAAAAACATAAAAAATTAAATTCTATAGATTATTTTGGATGTTTTTTAAAAAGTATTATCTAATTTTATATACATATATTTGAATGAAATTAGATAATAGTAAATATTTGAGTGTTTATCAAAAGTATTATTAACCATAATGAATGAGATAGTTAAAAAAAAGTATAATGGATTTTCATGACAGAAATATAAAAAATATTTTAATTAAATACTTTATATATAAGTGATACTAGAAATGAAATGTGGGGGTTCAAGAAGGAATTATGAATTTTTATGAAAAATAGGGAATACAAATAACCTCATGGATATTATTTTTTTAGAAGAGGAGTTAAGTGATTGAATTTAAAATAGCTCATGTAAAACATCTACTTGAACTAAAAATATCTTCATGGAATAGTATCAATTTTAAATTTAAAAAATTGGTATTAATTATTTTTTTCATGGTCTTAGAATTTGTAACAGGTTCATTGTCACAATCTTTCTTGCATATACTTCCTGATAATAATTTTTTTGGATGTGTATGAACAAAACAAAGAACTATATGTTAAATATATTGTCATTTTTTAACTGAAAGAGTCATTAAAACATTTCTATGTTCCTTTTTATTATTTCAAAATTGTGTTTTAAGGAGGGATTCAATTTATAAGAAATAAATCATTATGGATTTTTAAAAAAATACTAAAACTAATGAAACTCAACCCCACCACACGCTTAGTGTCTACAATATTCTAAAAAATACTATTAGTTAAAAATGTAATAATGAAAATATAAAGAAAATCATATAAAAGTGAACCTTAAAGGTCAAACAATCTATAGATCTGACTATTTGATATTACATGTATACTTTTTTTATTGGTGTTATATTAATGAATAATTCACATTAAATCCTTACACGAGACATTTATATTCCACAGATACACCATGAATACTCATATTATTTCTTTTCACCATAATTATCATTGATATATCTATTGAAACAAGTTAAATTATAATTACGAAAATATAATATTATATCATATGAAAGAGTAACACAAAAAATTTATGTTTTAAGGAATTTAAACTGATCCATTATCCATGCATTGTGTGAACATGGTATCTAGAACATTGAGAAATAGTTATTTCTAGAGAAGAAGTGGGACACAATGAAACAATTATAAAATAAAATAATTTTATCCGAATCAAAAATGGTATATTAAAATGTCACTTGATAAAAAATTTAGTTTATTATGGTTACTAATTGAATTCTCCACTAATAATGATGAAATGAATGTTATTCAAAATTTACATTATTTTTAAAACCTAAACATAAAAAAATCAGAAAAAATATATGATCATATCATTAAAAATGAATAACTAATGAAAATTTAAATATATAATTTCACAATATATAAAATAACCAATTCCATCCATATTTTTTTACCCATAACCCCATGAAACATTGAAAATTGTTTCCTATAAAAATAAATTTCTCTATCAGAGCATTAAATTATTATAAATACAAATAAAAATATAATTAATATCAATATAAAAGTAAATTTTAAAGTAAAAAAAATAATATTTTTAATAGAACCTAAAAATGTTAATAATTAGAGAAACCGATAACATTTGGGTAGTGATGTATAATTTTGGGATATCCTGATGATATTATTAGGCTTTAATCTACATATCAAAAAATATGAATGGTGAATAACTAGATGAAAAATATGACTGGTTGAAATGGAAGAAACAAGTTTCAGTATATTAGAAACATAGAAAAATTAAAGAATATGTAGAGAATATTGATATAAATACTTTATATGGAATAAAACCTCAACTCTACATCCAATTAGCTAATTACCCTAGCTAATTTGGTTAAAAAATAGAATAATTAATGGGTTTAAGAATTTTCATGGTGAAGAGATATATTTTAAAAATATTTTTGGAGATAATGATTTTGGTGGAGGAGGTATATACATATAGGTGGTTATAACCCCATATAAGTATCCTAACTAATATATATCATGATCAAAATAAAAGAAAAAATGGTTTCCAATGTGATAATATTTGGGGAGGGAGGCTCTTGTGGGAGGTGTAATCAATAATTTAGGTTATGAAATAAAAAATCTCATAATAATGAAGGAAAAAAATTCATGTATTTATGTAGGTGTGGAGGAAATTTGGGTGGATAAAGAGTGGTGGTTACATGGAGGATATGTTGAGGTGGTGATGATGGTGTGCACAAGTACTGTGGTGGGGAGGAAAATATAATGGAATTATGGAATGGGAAGTATAGGAATTTTGGAATGAGGAGTGGAAGGAATGTTTTTTTTAATTGAATGTATTGGGGAAATTATTTTAGGGGAAAACATTTAAGATGACCCTGAAATATTTATTAGGATATTTGGTAGAATCCTGAATCCTCTCCCTCCAAATAAACTAGATCATAGTTCCACTTGAGCATCGGCATGCCTATGCATATTCCAATGGTATAAAACTATAAATAAGGATTCATTGGATACTTGTAGGGAAACTATTCCCTCTAAACAGAATAATAATAATAATAATAATATTATCTATAAAAAAGAAAAAAATTAATTTAATAAATAAGAAACAAGAATATGAAATTGTGACATCCTTTCCCAGATACCTCTCAAACCATTCCCCAGGCCAGAGAAACAAAACACCTTAGGCATTCCATCATATATGAAAACCAATGAGGGTATACAGATTGACAATGGGGAGATTACACCATCATAATAGAGTGTATTGAAATGGATAAATAATTAAATAACATCCACATTATCAAATTACAGTATGCAGAAACTATAATCACATCAAAAAATAATAAATGATTTTATAGGTAATATAATCTAAAATAATCATAATGATATATAGGGATGATTTCCCACATGGTTGATCATATATATGAAGTAAATAAAAAATGAAAAAATCTATATAGGATATAAATCATCGAACATTGATTCTCACCCAATCTCGACTAAAAAACATCAATGTACACCAGCTTAATAACTTAATATTGGGCCTATTCTGAACCCATGACTTCAAAAATGTGATTTTTTGGCCAAGTACCCATGTGAAATGGGACATCAAGAAGGGTGTGACTATAATGTTTTTTTAAGGAACCACCAATGTGGTACTATAAATTCAAAAATATAAGTGTCATGTTAATTTGACATTCCTATTAGAAATAAATAAATAAATCGAAATATATTAAATAAATAATACAATTTTTTCCCTAGGTCCTCAAATTTGAACAACCATAGCTTAAAATATTAATGAGGTGTCTCTTAAAATGTCATGAAATACTGTCAACCATATTAGTATTAGATCCAATGGAATAACCATTGAATCCCAAATGCAATGGATCAAATTTCCAACATCACATAATGAGCATCACAACATAAAGATACAATGAATCATAAGAATATCTCCAATATACTATGGTAATGAATACATCGAGGTTGATTCATGATAATATCAAGTAAACACTAATCAATAAACATCTCGATGTCACCATGACAACAGGTCAGATCCTAAGAATCATAGGAATTCAAAATATGACCAATTAATTCCCTCATAGTAATTATAATACCAAATACTGAATGTTTAGATTTTAGAAATCTTGTGAAATCTAGAAAACAATGGTTTAATGGTTGTCCCATATAATGTAGTGGCTGAATCATAACATCTGTGGAATTCATACATTGCTCAACAAATGGATCCTAGGAAGCACATATTGGAATCCACGATGATGTCATATCATCTATCATATCACACTAGTATTACATTAGGATAAAAATACATTACCCAATATGTAACAATGGCCATTGACAATTTCACTATCATATCCCACAAGGCCTATAGAATATGTCTTAGGAATCACAAATAGTAATTTATAAATACATGAAATAATAATAATAATAATAATAGTCTTCCCCAATGGAAAGTCAAAGGGAAAAAGATTAATTAATTTAGAATAGGGATTTCTAAAAATATCAAGGAATAACGAATCATTGATCAAGGTATATGTACCAAAATAAAATTTACATTTCCTATACCCAACACTCAAAATGGTTAGAAAATCTAAAATTACATTTCCTTCCCTATAAATGCGTGACACCTAAAAACTAACATGCTTCAATTATTCCATGAAATCCACAAAATCTACCTCAAGCCTCCATTATGGTAATATATGTTATACATGTATTAATGAAAAATAATTGATGAGTATAACACTAGACAAAGGATTCACTAATTATTGATTTTTTAATTTTTAATTTCCAAAAATTACATTATCCATTTTTCGTTCATAGCCATTGACCATCCCATAATAAATGGAGAAGAATGTAATTGATAAATCATTAGAATTCTTACAAATACCACCATAAAATAAATTTACTAGATTTACATTAGAGTCAATATCTATACTGAACTTAATCTAAATAATTATTGGAGGTTTATAAACTAGAGATAAGAAACCATTGTAACATTTCATGTTACATCATATTACCAATCTATCAATAACATAAAAATCCATATTTGAGTTCCCAAAAATACCAAAATTCAGTGATGATATAAACCTGATAGTAGTGATAATATATTTCATGGATGCATTTATCACCACACAATGTCCATAGAACCTCATATAATTATGGTTCTATAGAATCTGGTTATAGGCCTTAATAATAGTAACCCTAATAAGAACAAAAAACTGGGAGGATTATTCTAAAGTGTTATAATGTGAAAGGAGGGTGTTAAATTCCACCAAATTAGCATTTTCATCTATTGTGTAATCAATGATAATTAATTGAATGCATAAATAAATACAGGTGTCAGTCAAATAATGACGCCCTAACCACATTCCATAACTCCTTTGGATCACATAATCCACATGGGTTATAAGGTGACACCCACTAACATCTATACCCATGAACACATGAAACTACTAAGGGTCTGTCTATAATTAGGGAACCTACTAGGATCACCTCTGTAATATAATAGGAAATTTACCCTACTATGGGTCCTTTTAGAAACATAAGGTTTTAGGAACCCTGCTTTAGTCCTTTATCTCAGTCAGGTTTCATGGTTCATCAGCTAATGCACACAGGATGCCATGTGACTCAACAGTGTCCTAAACATAGCACAACCTCAACATAAACCATGTTAATCCTCTATGGCTATGATATGAAGAGATGGATCATGGACCATCTCAATGTTAATGTTAATGTTAATGTTATGGTGGTATATCAAACTAACCAAAGTCCATGTTATATAGGATTTGTTTTTCATGACCCATACCATGAGTCCTAGATGTGACTACCCCAAGCCCGCCTACAATTGGCCGGGGGTTGGCGACTAGCACTTGAAGGATTTTCTCAAATAGGGAAGGCATTGGCTTAGAGATTCTAGTCGCCAACCCCTGGCCTATGGATTGCGGGCATGGGGTAGTCACGTCTCGGCCCCATGGGATTGGACGTGACAATGTGGTATTAGAGTGAATTTTTTGTGGGGGTTTTGAACGGGGATCAACATTTTTAAAATTTCATGATCAATTACCTCCCTATTGTTATGACACTAATGTGGAGGGTGCGAACCAAACGAATAAGGCACGAACCCTCTGTCGCTTGTTTTCTTTCATTGCGTTCGTCGGGGATGGTTTTCCCAATTCGACAGAAACACGAGAATGAGGGACATGTAGTGAAGGTGGTGTTATTGGAGGCCCGTAGGCATTGAAGAGAATAGAAAGAGAGCTCTGGAGCATCGTTGGAACCCCATGGAAGCTCCACTGGCGTGACACCGACAGAACGACACCGGCAACCAGTGCTCACCAGCCGCAAAGGAGCCCAATGGGGTGGTGGCTGGACAGTCGGTCGACAGTGGGCTGACCGCGGAGGAGGAGGAAACACACCGTCGTGCGCCGCACAGAAGAGGAGATGTGGCTCAATGCCACGATGAGCTGGCAAGGACATAACTCCTACGGGTGAAAAGGCGGTGCCACCTCACGCCGCCCTTAATGGAAATTGAATGAATCCTTAGATCCATTTGGGTGTAAGGGACAACACGCCACGCACCTGCTGGCCGGGACGCATCGCGTGGCAGGCTGGGCCAGGCCAGTCCACAACCCAGTGGGCTGAGCCCACCGAGTCCCAGCACAGCTGGATCAGACCGGACCCAGACCCCTCTCAAGAGAAGAAATGTTTAAGTGACTGTAACTTTTGAACCAGATGTCAATTTGAAGAACCGTATATGGCATCAGGATCATTGAAGAGAGACATTCATTTCAAGATACTCTATGATAGTTTTGGAGAAATTTGGAATATGGATAGGTTGGATTGACACTGAATCCAACCATGCCCTCGACACTAAAATACCAATAACTTACAGACCGGGTGTCCGATTGACATGCCTTCTATTGCGTTGGAAACCTTATGACATGAGGAATCATCAAGTTACTTCATTTTAGCACATTTTACCAATTTAAATACAACTGATGGCTTTAGGAGCAGTTCTACCAAATTCAAGCATTCTTTGAGAGGGAATCTAGTGGATGGCTATGAAATGAAGAAGAATAGCGACTGAGGTGGGTCTGCATTAGAAACTCCAATGTGGGATGATCTAGTTGTATGAATTATCATCCCTACCTCTGCACCAACTACCAATACGGGTCAACACCAACAACTAATACTGGTCAGCACCAACGACCAATACGGGTCAGCACCAACGACCAATAAAGGTCAGCATCTAGCGACAAATACGGGTCAGTATACAATGACCTATACGGGTCAGAAGTAGTGTTACTATAGATAGGATAATCTATATTTATGACTAGTCATCCTTACCCTAGTAACCTTGATTTTATACCATTAGAGTGGGGAGTCTCTTTTTCTATGTGCTTCATGATTTGGATCATGCTTGTGATATTACCTTTGTGGTATTTCTTGTGATGTTTTATTTTCTAGATTAATGATGGACATTTTGGGGTATTGGGGTCTTTTACAGGGTATTGTTATACTCAACCCTACATGGGCTATGCCTGCACATGTGTTTCTGTTGGATACTACTGACACTTCACGGAAGACTATGGAGGTTCGGGACTTGGTAAATCATGGTGCGATAGGAGCAATCGAGATCCTCTTATTCAGCTTCAATATTATAGCTACTACCCTCCAGGTAGAGCTCGAGGAAGATGTGATAACTGTTTACATTCTTTTTAGTTTCTAGGGCATGTATTACAACCCACTATTTTTAGTATATAGTTGTACATGTAGATATAATTTGCACTTGTGGTTATACCATACTTTATTTGGTTGTTTACTCCAGTTTCTCTTCTTGAGTGTGCACAGATCACTAAGGAAACTCCTTCGCTATTCGGGAAAACCATTAGGTGCTAGTCGTGAACCATGGATTGTGGAATGCGGGTTGTGGTAGTCATGTCCGGGGCCCATGGGATGTGACGTGACAAAGTGGTATCAAAGGGAGGTTGGTTCTACAAAAGGAAGTAAGAGTCTACATTTAACGGGGGAAATCATGTAAAGTGTCTTTAGTTCAGTTTTCAGTACATTGAGTCTAGTGTTGGTGTGGCGACCGATATATCCATACACCAGGACCCTAAATTCTTTTTTCGAACTCGGTACATGAAAACACCAGTGGATAGTGTTTTGAGAAGTTTTCTTAGTCTTTCTTGAGTCAGCTCCTGAGGTATAACTTATTGACCGTTGCACATATATTTCTTACAGGATGCCTCCATGAAGACAACCATCTAAGATTATGGTTAGAGATCGTGATAGTGTTCCACTGAGTGATGATTCATTGATACATGGGCCACTCACAGTGATGGAACCTTCTAGTGGTATACCAGAAGCATCACCACCTTTTGAGTAGCAGATGCTACTAGTGGATCATGCACTCTGGCTGAGAAAGTTGCATGAGTTCCATAGAAAAGGAATCTGAGGTTTCGAGGCAAGATGGACCCCCAGGAAAAAGAGGACTAGATTGAGGCCGTTTCATGGGTCTTTCACTTAGTAGAGACTCCTACCAAGTTGATGGTTATCTGGGCCGCAAACCTTCTTCAGGGCTTGATAGGACGATGGTGGAGCTCAACTCTCCAAGTTCATGAGGTGATAACCCTCACATGGACAGACATTAAGAGACTTTCAAGGAGGAGTTGGTTCTAGGGACACTACGCTCTGTGCATATTCAAGAGCTGCTGCATCAGCAGTAGAGAAAACTAGACTGTGGCTCAGTACACAATGAGATTTTTTGTCCTCTATCGGATGTCCACGCATAGCCTAAAACTTATGTATGCCTTCATGGAAAACAAAACCATGAATTCCCATGGGGAAGAATTGGGCATTACTAATCCCTTCCACTGTATGTCCTCCAACTACACCCTTATCTTTCAGAGATCCACATGGGCCATCAGATTTGCTGGTGGAGATATCGACAATGTTTCTAGGTAAAAGTCAACGCCGATGTCTACCTATCTACGAGTAGTTAGTCCTAAGAAATATTCTAGAAATACATATTCTTACTCATCCACCACTGATGGGAACTATGGAATCACCTCATCCACTATGTAGAAGGTCATTCAAGACAGTAGATTTGTAATCAGTTTCACCCTTCTGAGTGCAAGTCCATCTCGTGCTGCTCTATTTTCCTTCTCACCAACAAATTAAAACTGGCCTCTATCTCGGTGCGTACTTCACACTATATATCTCAAGTAGTCAATCTGTGTGTGAACTGCTGATATCTAGTCCATGCCTAGAATGAAGTAGTAGGGATTCAATGCCACTACTAGAATATCACATCCAAAACTCTCTCCTCCTAGAGTAATATCACACTATTGGAACCAGTGTGTGACTACTAAATCACCTCCCGTAAGAGTATACAAATGTAATAGTCGATCAAAAAGCTCAGTCAAAATCTCAGAGTCTTGAAATAAGTCCACCTTAATGAATGAATGGATAAAACATGTGTGGGTAAGCACTTATGCTAAAGTAGAGAAGATACAGATCATACATCATATCATATCAAGGACGTTAGGATCTTGAGCCTCTAAAAAGTATAATAGGGCTTGTTCCCATACACATGCTCCCAATGTTTGGGCTGGACTGCCGAGGGTTGGTGGTGGTAGTGCCTGGTGACCCTGGCCACATTCCACTGCACTTCCTGCTCCCCTTCCTCATCTGCCGAATAGATGATGCTCATGCTCCAGCCGCTAACACTGACTTTGTGGCCCCTCCCCCATTTGCCGATCATCCGCGCAGGGATTTGGATAGTCACGAACTCTGTGATGCTGTCCCCTGCAGGAAAAACATATTATTCCCCACTGGTGGCACCCTCAGCCTCTCAAGCCTCGAACCTCTAACCCTTCGTCCCCGGGTATCCCTCTGGAAGGTATAGCCCACTTGGGAATCTATGTTAGTTGTTTAATTCCAGTCGTAGATGAATCTACTACCTATCATCCAGTAGGGGATCTCACTACCAGTTCCTACTCGGCAAGGAATCTCTCCATCAACAAAGATTTCCATACCACCTTGGCATATGTCGAGATGATGAGAGAAACTGTCTCAGCTATAATCTCTTGTCGGAGCCCCTGATCAAAGTTCCTTGCCCTGATGTTTGTGTCCCATACCATGTTGGTGGAGTATCAGGATAGTTCAGTAAATCTCTCCGAGTACTAATCTGCAGTTTGGATGCCCTACTGCAGATGTAGCAACATATGAATACACACAGAGCATAGTGTCACTAGAAAGAACTCATCCCTAAAAATTCTCTAAATTTTCAAACAAGTGAGGGTCGTCTCCTCATGCAGTAGGAGAATCAAGATCCACCATCATCCTGCTAAGCCCTGAATAAGGATAGAGTCCAAGATATCCATCTACTCAGCTATTTTCTATACTATTGAAAATACCCGCAAAACTGCTTAAAGACAATATTCTACTGCCCGGGGGGGGGGGGGGGGTCCGTCTCCCCTCAAAACGTCGAAGGAATATCTATCTTAAACTCATGAAATGCACTGAGCTAGCATGAATGATCCACTAGTAGAATATGCTGCTCAATGTGTGGTGGTGCTACTGGTACACCACCAGAAGGTGCCATAACTATGAGTGGTCCATGTACTGACACCTCATCACTCAGTGGGCCACTCTCATGATATCTAACTGAAATCCGGGTTGGCTATCTTCATGGAGGCCTCCAGTAAGAAACATTTGTTCCACAGTCATTAAGTTATACCTGTTGACTACCACAAGCCTGCCTTCCATAGGCCTGGGGTTGGTGACTAGAACCTGAATGATTTTCCCGAACATGGAAGGAATTGAATTAAAGAGAAGTACACACTCAAAAAGGGAAACTAAAGTGAAAAACCAAAAAAAGTAATGTATAAACCCAAGAGTAAAGTACAACCACAATTACAATTGTAAAATGAAAACAGTGGGTTGGAATACAAGCCCTAGAAATTGAAAAGAAAGTAAAAAACTGTCGCATCTACCCTGGTGCTATACCTGGGGGGTATCTGAAAGAAGTCTAATGTCTAAGAAGAGGTTATCGAATACACCCATCACAAAATGCTCCAATAAGTCCCAAACCTCCAAACTATTCCTCAGAGCATCAATAGTCTGCACTAGACACACACGTGTTGGTGGATCCCATGCATGGGTGAGTATAAAAATACCCTGTAGTGGACCCCAAGATGCCTGAAGGTATCTCAGTAATACTCAAAGGAAAACATCACAAGAAATACCAGAAAGGTAATATCACAAGCATGATCTAAATCATGAAGCACAATGAAAAAGAGACAACTCATTATAATTGTATAACTTCATGGTTACTTCGATAGGTATAACTAGTCTTAAAGCCAGATAATCCTATCTGTAGTAACTCTACTGCTGACCCATGTAGCTCACTATATGCTAACCTATATTGGTCACAAGATGCTGACCCGTATTGGTTGCTGGTGTTAACATGTTTTTCTCACTGGTGCTGAACAGTATTGGTTGCTGGTGCTAACCCATGGGACGGGTCGTGACAAAGTGGTATCAGAGGTGTGAAGATTCCTTGTATAATCAGGCTACTATCCGAGGATCATACCTAATTTCTCTAGAGTAGAATCACCTATGAATACCTTGACAATGAAGTAGAAACCCTTTCAGTGGTCAGAGACATTCCAGCAGAGCTTTAAACAGTTGAGGTAGAGCTTGGCTAGTGCTCCCATCCTGAGGTTTCCAGAGGAGGGCACTATCTACGTGGTTTACTATGATGCTTCAGGGATAGGACTTGGTTGCATCCTGATACAGGATTATTCAATTATTGATTATGTCTCATGACATGTAAGACCTCATGAGCATAATTATGCGACTAATGACTTGGAGTTGGCAGAATTAGTCTTCATACTGAAGATGTGGAGACACTACATAATGGGTGAGTGGTTCATTGTTTACACAGACCACAATAGTCTCAAAGATATCTTCACATAGAAAGATCTGAATATGAGAAAGAGACATTGTCTAGAGTTATTTCAGGACTATGTAATTGAGATAGTCTATAATCGTGGGAAGGTGAACTTAGTGGTAAATGAACTTAGCCAGAGATTGAGTTCACAGCTACTGAACAAAGCTTTAGAGAAGTTATCCTCACTTAAGATATCCTATGTGGATAGAGATAAGAAAATCTACCTCTAGTCGATGGTAGTTTCCCCCCCACTCCTTTGGTGAGTTAGGGAGGCACAACTTAGAGACAGTAGCTATGAGACTACACGTGCTCAGATATCCCCAGGCTATGCACCTGAAAGACATTCTGAAGGTGGGGAGAATGCTATCCTTTTTCGAGGATGTATAGTTGTACCAGTGGTGCTATGAGAGGATTTTCTAAAGGGGTTCTATACATCCCCCTTGGCAGTACATCAAGGTGTGATGAAGATGTATCAGGACCTATAGTGTCCTTACTGGTGGCCAGGGATGATGAATGTTGTGGCAGAGTTTGTTTCTAGATGCCTCACTTTCCAGAAAGTGAAGGTCGAGCACCAGGTACCAGTAGGCTTGATCCAACCCCTCAAGATACAAGATTGGAAGTGGTAAGGGATATCTATGGACTTCATGACGAGGTTACCACTTACATATAGAGGAGATGATACCATATAGGCAGTCTTTGAATGTCTCACCAATTCATCCCGCCTCCTTTCTATTAGAGAGAAGGATTTGGTAGAGAGCTTGGGATGTCTCTACGTTCAGAAGATCGTGTGAATTCACAGGGTGCCTTCGATGATAGTCTCAAAACATGACACACGCTTCACATACCATTTGTGGAAAGGATTGCAGGAGGCTTTCAGGACCCAACTTCTCTTGAGCACAACATTTCACAAGTAGAAAAATGGCCAGAGTGAGAAAACCTTTCAGACCATGGAAGACTAGCTTCATGCATGTGTCCAAGATTTTGGTCACAGTTGGAGGAACACCTAACCTTGGAGGAGTTCGCGTACAAAAACAATTATCACTCTACCATTGGTAATACCCTTTTTTAGGAATTGTTCAGACAAATGTGAAGATTTCGCTTCTGCTGGATGGATACAAGTGTGCTAGCACTCATTGTCCTAGAGATGGTACGTGATACCACTAAAAATGTGTAGGTCATTCGAGAGTGGATGAAGACTACACAAAGCCGACATAAGTCCTATGTTGTTAGGAGACAGAGACCACTGGTGTTCCATGATGGGGACCACATATTCTTGCATGTCTCCCCTCGATGGGGACTACAGAGATTTATCCGAGGCAGAAAACTCTCAACGAGGTTTATAGGACCATTCCTGTTACTTCGGAGGATTGGAGAGGTGGCGTACCACTTGGGACAACATAGTTGGAGAGGGTGCATGATGTCTTCAACATATCCCAACTGAGGGGATACATGCATGACCCGTCTCATGTCATCGATCCTGGAGAGATGGAAATTGACGATGGGGAAAATTTTGTGGATTTCCCAGTGGTGATAGAGGATCGACAGGAACAGGTCCTTCATAGCTGGTCGATTCCTCTAGTGCGAGTTTGTTGGTAGTATGAGAATCATCAAGAGAGAACATGAGAGAGAGAGGCTCATATGTGTGCCCAATAACCCTCTTTGTTTGTGTAGCCTTGTTGGGATTTTAAGAATGTAAATCCCTAAGGTGGGGAGAATATATGACCTAGAAAATTATAGGTAATGTTTTTTAAATTAATTGAGATTTTTACAAGTCTACATAAATTGATGACGTGAAATTCTGAGGCCTGGTATGACCAAAATGTATTTATGAACATTTTTTGTGAACATTTAGTAAACACGTGGGGGGAATATTATATCTTTTGTACTGGTGCTCGGATTAAAAATCTAAGGGCACCGTTGAATCCTCAAAGCCAGGATTCACATAAGGTATGATTAACTTCGACCATATTTTGTCTAGATAAGAAGATAGTTTTGCAACTTTTAATGAAATAAAAAACTAACATAAAGTTTTTATTTTATTTATTTTACTTTCATATCACCTGTTGAGTGGTGGGGGCGGGGACCACAAAGGTGGTCAGACATTTAATTATGGGGTGTTAATTGCATGGTTACACTTTGGTTTCATAACCACCCCTCACATAATTAATGAGTCACATTAATTATGTCAATTAATGTGGCACAATAATTACGTCAATTAATGAAGCTCATTAATTCCTCAAGGTGTTTCTCACCTTTTCCCATCCTGTTTAAATAGAGATCAGGGTGTAGTTTTGGAACGACTTCATCAAGCAAGGAACCCCTGATGAAGTGACGCCACGCCTTCCTCCGACGAAGAACAGAGGATTAATGACACCCATTTTAGGATCGATCTGAAGGTTCATGGATGAAGAACACCAACACACATGAACCTTCTCCTTTGTCCGCAATACCCTTTAACGTGGAAGCACCACTATCCATGATATCCCTAACGAATCACAAGGTAGGGGTTTTAAATTGTTTATGCATTTAATTGAATTTTCACTCTTTGTTCTTGATTAATACGAAGAACGCGAATCAACCAACTAAGGGGTTGATCCGCGACTCATAAGTTTTTGTGGGAGGTTGTTGTGGGTGGTTTTAATGGGGATCAAAATTATTAAAATTTTATGAATAATTAAATCCCTCTTGTTATAACACTAACACAGAGGGAGCATGCCAAAATGTACAAGGTCAGGACCCTCCGCCCCTTGTTTTCTTTAATTGTGTTCTTCAGGGAAAATTTTACCAATTCGATCGTAACACGAGACCGAGGGCCACACAGTGAAGGAGGAATTATGGGAGTATTGTAGGCATAGATGAGAATTGAAACATAGCTCCATAGTATCGCTGGAGCCCCGCAAAAGATCTTCTAGTGTGACACCAATGATCGATACTCGCCAGCTGTAGAATAGAATGATTCCACCTGGTGCCACGTTTGTTGGATAGTCGACTGACAGCGAGCCAACCACATAGGAGGAGACGGTGCGCCATCACACGCCACATTGAAGTGGAGCTGAGGCTCGATGCTACATTGAGTTGGAAGGGACCCGGCTCCTACAGGTCCCGTGTGAGACATGGAAGTGCCACATAGCGCTGCCCTTAATGGAAGCCGAACTGATCCTTTGAGCCGTTTTGGTGCAGATGACCACGTGCCCTGTGCGGGGTGCGCCAGCAGGTCGAGTCGCATCACCAGGCGGGATGCGCCCAACTGGTGGGCCAAGACCAACTAGTTTGAACCGATCCAGGGTTGGGTCGGACCAACTGGGTCGGACTGAATGGGCAGACCGGATCTGGACCCCTTCTAGGCCCCAAAACGTTTAAGTGACCGAAACTTGTGAACCAAACGTTTTTTTGAGGAACTTTCTATGGTGACGGGTTGGATCGACTCTGAATCCAACTGGGCCCTCAGCACCAAAATTCCAATAACATACAGACCGTGCATCTGGTTGACGCGCCCTCTGTTGCGTTGGAACCCTTATGACACAATAGATAATTTGTTTGTTCTTCATGGGACTTCATACTAGTTGAAAGACGACCGATTACATGAGGAGTTATTCTACTTGATTGAAGTATGCTATGAGCGGGAATCCATTGGATGGATATGACATGAATAAGAAGAGCGACCAAGGCAGGTCAACATCAAAATATCAAGAGTGGGATAATCTCATTGTATGACTAATTATCCCTACCGTTGCACCAGGGACTAATACGGGTAAGCACTAGCAACCAATACAAGTTAGCACCAGAGACCAATATGGGTCAACACTAGTGACCAATATGGTTCAGAACCAGTGACCAATAGGGGTCAGCAGCAGTGACTAATATAGGTAAGCATCTAGCGACCAATACAGGTCAACATACATTGACCTATACAGGTCAGAAGTAGAGTTACTATGGATAGAATTATCTTTTTTTATGACTAGTCATCCTTATCCTTGTAACCTTGAAGTTATACTGTTAGAGGGAGCTGTCTCTTTTACATTGTGCATCATGATTTAGATCATGTTTGTGATATTACCTTTGTGGTATTTCTAGGGTTTTCTTCCTTTGTGGATTACTAAGAGACCATCCAGGGTCTCGGGGTCCCCTATAGAGTATTCTTATACTCAACCCTACACAGGATCTGCTCACTCATGTGTGTCTGGTGCAGAATACTGATGCTTCGAGGCAGACATTGGAGGTTTTAGACTTTTTCGAGCTTGGTGTGATGGGAGAAATCAAAATCCTTTTCTTCGACTTCAGACTTATAGCTGTTACCCTCCAGGTAGAGCTCCATGGATGATACGACATCTGTTTACATTCTTTTAAGTTTCGAGGGCATGCATTCTGCCCCACTATTTTTAGTTTATAGTGGTACTTGTGGTTGTACTTTACACTCAAGGTTAAACCTTACTTTTGTTGGTTTTTAATTCAATTTCCCTTTTGAGTGTGTACAGATCTCTAAGGAAATGCCTTCCCTGTTTGGGAAAATCCTTCTGGTGCTAGTCGCTAACCCCTGGCCTATGGATGGTGGGATTGGGGTAGTCACGTTTGGGCCCCGTGGGTCGGGTCGTTACATTGTTTGACATGGATAAAAATATCATAGAGGTCATTACATGGACTTTAGCGATATCCAACATAATACATCACAAATTTTATCTTAGAGGTATCCAAGGGATTATATGTAAGATATTCTTTATCATAACCACTTAACAAAGGAATAGCCCTCCTGGTGGTCCTAGTGCTGATAAAACACTATTTAGGTCACGACCAGAACCCTTAGAAAATGGGGAGACCAATCTAGTTCATAATGGCCAATGTGGGCTTGGAACCAATTTCAGTCACTCCAAAAAATCAACATAGAATAAATATTTTAATGTTATTTAGGCTCATAAATTAATATTTTTTGAAACATATTCATTGAAGATCATAAACATCAATATTTATATAATAGACAACATAAATGACATAGGGAGAGTGGCAGGACCACCTAACAAAATTAGATCATTCTTAATTATTTTCCATTACGTGGATGGGAGTTCCAAATATCTCTATGCCTCATCCATATAGAGAATGATTCATCAAAAACATAGAGATTACATAACATTTTCAAAATATCTAATACTTAAAAAAACCATAGACTATATTAGTTTACATCCATTAGAAACATAGTAGCCTAAAAAATGGCATATAAGTGAGGAACATTATATCCCAATACGTTCTCCAAGATTAGAACCATTATTTTACACATCATACCTAATACATACATTTATAACTAGTGAAAAGGAAATAAAAGAAAGGGTGTGATAAGATGCTGAGTAAGGGTAAAAAATAAGATAGGTAAGTATAATCATGATTATAAGGTTATGAAAACATTACCATAATATTATAATATCACAAACTTGACATCATTGATTATAATCAAGAGTAATTTAATAATTATTGGTAGTTAACAATACATGAATCATAAGGGAATATAGAGAAATGAATTCATTACATTGGAATAATACATGGAATTGCAGATGGCACATAAACATATAAATTGACTTCCATTTTAGTCAAGGATTATTTCCAAGGACATCTTATTGGAATGGTTTCACTACCCAAACAATATTAGTAGTCATGGTTCACTAGCTAGACCATCTAATTGGACAAATTCCTTTACATAATCGAGTTCACTCCCTCTTCAAACCATGTATTTCTTAGGTGATATAAATTATCACCCAATGCATTGAGGGAGATATAGGTCCCACCCTTCACCTAATGAAATAATACGTACATGTTCCAAAATTTTATAAAAAATCATCAGATAATAAAATATGATGTGCAAAATATATCATAGAAATTTCATAATATCATAACCTATAGATAATATATAGGTTTCATAATCATTTATTTATACCATAACCTATTAAAATAAGGCGTTTTAATAATATTTTTGTCAATGTATAACCCATGTAAGAGAAATTAATTCCATAAATATCATTCTATCAAAAAAATAATCCACTTAGAGGAATAATATGAATGGTATTCATAGAAAATATCCCTAGTAAGGAATATTTGACACCAACAAATTTCATATTAGATTTAAAATAATTTTTAATGATATTTTATAAAACTTTCTGGACGAAAATATCCCTTCTACTTTGAAAAATTATTTTTAAAACATAAAACATATTGAAACTATGTTTCATTGAAAAAATATTTAAAAATTTATAAAGGAATATTTTAAAATAATTTCAAACACATTTCTATAACATAACATAGTTTTAGAAAACAAAATTCCATGAAAATGATATTAAAATATATTTTAACAATAGTTTTGAAAACATTTTTGGAAAACATGGTTTTATGAATTAAACCTATTTCCAACCGAAGAGATAAATAAAGTTGGTGTTTCTAAACAAATATTTTATTATTTATCATAATTAAAAAATAGTGAAAAATTGCACAATTACATTAATATATACCTAAAAAAGATAGGATTGGAAAAATCCATAGAGTTCGTGATAGGTGGATCATAAGATTCAATTAAAGGAACCACAATCTATATCAATCTCGATAAATGATGAGATTATAGCAATAACCTCTTACCACATTGGAAGCATTGAATCATAATCCCTATGAGGGAATAAAATTAAATTAATCTTGAATATCATTAAAATAATGAAATTAATGATGAAAGGTATCAATGTTTAGTATATAAACCTCATAAAATAATGTAGGTCCATAACATAACATGTGTCTCAATGAAGGTAAATTGTGATAAAATTGCCTTATCGATTTGGTGACTTTTGAAAAATAAATACCATGAAAGAGATATAATAAAATAGATATGTAAATACCAAAAGTATAATAATAGTAGAATTAATTCATGTTTTTTATATAAACCACAAAAAAGAAAAGAGTTGTGAATATGGCATAAGTCTCACAGAAATAAAAGTTAGACTAGAAATCCCTTTACCATATGTCTTGAACCTCAACATACTTGTTAAAAAAACCTCAATAAAAAATATAAGTTTATTATAAATCTATTTAAGAACCATTTTAAATTATATAATTCCATATATAATTTCATATGATCTTTTGTTACCCATTTATTAACAATTATATGATAAATTTACGTTTCTCATAGTAACCAATTTGTTTTTCATAAATGTTTTCACTTGTTATTATTGGTACTCTTATATCATGATTTCATTACATAAATAATGAAAAATATGATATAAATATAATAAATACTCATTAAATTTTTATTAATAATTATCTATTGATTATATAAATAGAAACTAAAATACATCGTTCATGGATATGGTAGGCCATATGTACACAGAAACACTCTTTCCATTTTCATATTGTATTGAATGAATGAAAAGTAATTTATGAAGCTATATGTATATATATAATATAATTATATTATTAATAAAATATAATAAATAAAAAATATTTTTATTAAACTCATTATTAATACATTCCAAGTAAATTTTGAACAAATCACATCACTTTTAAGAGGTTGTAGTACACAGATTCACAAACGAGGTTATTGTATTCAAATGAAATGGAAAGAATAACGGTAAGTGTAATATAATATTCCCATATTAATAAATAGAAAATAAATTTAATATATACCATATAAAAAATAGTAATTCAATAATTATTACCAACCTTGGGAGGTGGTAATGGAAGAATGAAAACCCCCAGTTTTCATGATGGCAGACCACCGTACACACAAATGATGTTTTAATATTCCATTTTGGGAAGTACATAAAGGATTTGGTTATATCATTAACATAAAAACATCTTATTATATTTATGATACTTAATTGTGTTTATATTATTGATATAAAAAGAATTTAATGGGGTGGAGACCGAAATTAAACAATGGTTTTCATTAAATAACATTTCCCCCTCTTTAGATAACTCATTTTGGTTTGAACTAAATGGCCACCTTGGTTTTATTTCATTCCAATGTGAGGATTTTAAATTGAGAGAAGAAATTTTGTGAGACTATTTGGGAAGGGTTTGGATTAGCCAAAGGGATTCATATGCGTGAATAAGTGTGGGGTGAGTATCCATTTATAGTGGGGGAGGAGTGACATTCTTGTAGATACAAAATGATAAACACTATTTGGAGGACTCCCTTACAACATGGGCATAAAATAATGGTCCATATTTAATATAATAGGGGTTATGATCCAAATTTGTTCATAAAATTCATTTTGGTAAATTTTATTAATCATTTTGTCATTTAATAATAACGATTTATCAATGAGTAAACTCGTTTTTACCCTAATCACTATAATTAAATTTACATACTCTCAAAAATAATTTTGGTCAGAAATTCAGTTTAAAATATTAGAAATTAAAAATTATTATTATTCCAAATATGAGATCCATTTATTTAAATTATAGTAACATATGTTATAGAAATTAATTGAAAATTGATCCTACTTATGGGATGATAAGAGGTGTTTTTAAAGTGAAAAAGTTTATAAGATTGAAATGTTATTATACCCAATTTCAATGATAAATTCTTTAAGATGACCTGAATTAGTCTAATTTATGTATAATTAATCATTTTATACTTTAAAACCAAAATAAAATATAATTTTACTATATAAATAAATTAAATGGAAAAGTGGTTTTCTATTAAAATTCAATATTTGTCACTATTTGTTCAGAAATGAAATATTTCAAAAAATTCCCAAAAATTAACGATAATATATTTTTTAAATTTTGAATTAAAAAATGATTTTTATTTAATAAAATGTATAATTATCAAAGATTCAAAAATTATTTTGAAAATAATTTTTCCATTAAAATGAGGAAAAACTACAATTTAGAAAATATAGATTTTATTCCTAAAATTGAATTTATTATTATCTATTGTTTAAAAATTAAATAATATGAATGTTAAATAGTTTTTTGAGTATTTAATATAAAAATTACATTTAAATCATTCATAAAAAGTGGTATTATTATATTAATGAGATAAAACCTATTATAAAATATAAAAATAGTTTTCTTAGAAAAGGAAATTCTCTATTTTGAAATAGTTATAACTTTCATTTATAAATATTTTATAGTAGAAGGATTAATTTTATATTCATTTATAAACAATAGTTTCATATTTTTTTTAATTTTATTCATATCTTCGAAACCAAAATCTATGATATAACTATAAAAATATTTTTATAATATTAATATATTTTAGTTTACTGAAACATAGTCTCCTGTGTAAAACAAGCAGTCGAAGGATGTTTGTATTATGTATAAAACAAGAAAAAAATAGTGTTGTGTGTAACTCAAGGTAAGATATGTGTTTCATGTATCAAAAAATTAACTTCTCCTAGAGTATTATTAAGGTTTTATATGGTGTATCATGCAATGCAACACATCCAAGAAATTTAAATTATTTGAAAAAAGGATCATAAAAAATCAGCGTGTCACAATCCAAGTACAACTCCAATCTAGGTCAGCGCCTAAGACCTTATATCAATACAATAATCCAATATTAATTAATTATAATATATATATATATATAATTGATATATTTAATTAAAATGAGATACAATTGAAGTTTCACACACATGTAAACCTATTACATCATATCCACAACTAAAAACCCACCATATGTCTTTAGTAAACTCTTATTACCAACAACTGTCAAAAACCTAACACACATAATGAAAAAAATTATTAAATTAATTTAATTTAAAGGAAAATAATTAACATGCTTTCCAACATGTTTTACCTTTGATGATAAAATGAATAATGATTGGAGGATATCGCCATGGGATTCCCTCTATGAAAGTAGCATGAAACCTACTTTGAAAACTGAAAGTTTTGCTATCTTCTATTTAAATATATAGATAATATATATAATTTTTTTATAAATCAGTGGAAATGTTGGGAAGGGGGAAATTAAAATGTAAAATACAACCGTACCACTATTTAGTAAATAATTGTTTGAAGAACCTTATACAAAACCAAGATGCGAGACAAATAAGGAATTTATAGATACCTCTAGGCCACACACAAGAAACATATGGAGAAGAAGGGGATTCCTCCTTATAATCTCAAGGATAAATTTTAATTTATCCATTAAAAATCCCATTGTATGGCTAATATTTTGAATGTAGTTAGTCAATGACACATTTAAAGCTTCATTTCCTGTTATGTAGACACCAACCATCTGGTATAGGGCCCCCAAAAAGCTGGTGGTTCCTGATGTTATACAGTTGCTACTACCAAGGGAACATGTGTGATTGTGGACTCCAAACAACTATCTAGTGGTTTCACATTATATCCCTAACAAACATAAACTACCACTGAAATATACCAATCCTTCCAGAATACCTCATAAAATATGATCATCATCTAAAAAATTATTTTTTGTTTCCCTAACTCTTGGAATGTAATTTCAATGTTTGGTTAAAAATATTTATCATCCAATAAATTGAAAACAAAAATTTTCCTAAAATATTAAGGACATTCCTAGATATGGTGTGTAATAATCTCCCCACAAAAGTGCATATCCATACAAAGTCTTATTAATAATTCCATCATCAGTCCATAGATACTCATTCCATTGATTCATGGAAAACACATCACATCGTTCTCCCAAATTCCAAATGAGATTTTATCGAATAATTCCAAAAAAATTGAATATTATTTATAATTAAAAAATATTAACCACCTCTAAAACCTTCTGATGGTTCCTACTTACACCCTCTTACCCCATGACAAAATCATAATATTTCCTGATCCATAATTCATTCAATGGTGCTCCCAAACACATGGAACAAATCAATATAGGAAAATTAGATCTATAAGGATCCCAACTATATGAAATGCTTAACAAAAAACATTCTCAATGATCTAATGAAATCATTGGTAAAGATACCATATTAAAAAATGTAAATATTTATGAGAACTGTATTCAAACTCTATTACCCATTATTATTTCTAAATTACAAACTAAAATAAATGAACCTCCATATAATATGCACAACATGAACATAGAAGATTTTCCATAATGATACCTATCCAATTATAGAGTAATAAATATCATATCCAATACATCACAATCAATGTCGTTTCTAGTGAACCACATCCAATTATAGGTGGAATCATTGGCTAGACCTCCTTTAGTAGAACTACATAAAATGATTATCTTCAACCATTGACGTTCTTCCAAATTACCCTATCACATTACATTTATAGCATAATATATCCTATAATATTTTAGATAAAACCATTTAATTCTATACCCATCATCCAATGACATTTCATGGTTAAATCATTGATCATCCTGAAATGTCATTTTACTCTTCCACACTATGTTCATAGATGTATCATTAATATGATTAATATCAGATCACCTCACTTAACCCCAAGCCTAAATACAACACTCAAACTCCATAAAATATCATATTTGAGAATATATTTAGAATTATAAACGGAATCTACATGTATTTTGTTATATTTGAGTACCTTCATAATAAATCTTGATTTCACATCCAATGATTTATTTCATGAATCTGTAACCCATCATCAAAAGGGCCATATTAGCCCAATTGGAATCAGACACCACACAATAGATCCTTATTTTCCTTCAAACTGTGGAATCAAATTATGGATCATTAAATCCCATATTATTTCTATCACCATACAAAATAATCACCTGTGAAAAAACACTATAACACCCAAGCATCATGTCTAGATAGTAATTAATCACATGATATCTACTCATAGAAATGTTACTAGTGGAATCCATTGAAGAAAGTTTTTTTGTTCTAGGTCACACAATAAAATGGATGACTTTTCCCTCCCACCATGTAACTTCCTTTACCAATCCTAAATCATAAATACCAATAAATAATAAAATGACTCAGATTTTCCATGTATTGTTTTTGGATATTGTAAGGATTATTTTTGAGACCTATTTGGTAGCCTACAATTTTGAGGCATGGTGTTCTTAGAATTTTTTTGAAATAAATTAAATATATTATTTATAATATGTGTGATGTTTTCATTAAAAGGGGGAATAACTTCTTAAATGGGGTCCTGTATCAGAAACAAAAGTTCACCTTTGAGTTCAAAAACGTGATTTTTACCCAAGGCATGACTTAACCTTGGTTGGGGTGGGTCTTTTGTGTAAAATTAAACATGAACATGTAATTGAATAAACTAATTAGATAAATTATATTAATTCATTTTTATTGTTGCTGATAATAACATGATGTTAAATAGATTGTTATATTGGTTTTCTAGGGTTATCCACATAACCTTGGAACCCTTGAAGTGTCATTAGAGAGAGATTTGGATGATATATCTTATATTAATGGAAACAAAATCATATATTGACAATTGATGTGAAAGGAAATTGATGTATCTCTTCAAAGACTATAACACTGCTTCATTCTTCAACCAAGATAGATTATAATTGAGGTATGTCATTCATTTTGGTTGGAATATTACATTATTTGTAATTTCTATAAAAATGTAATTCAATCATCCAATAGATTGATATGTGGATTATTCATCTAGTGGGATTGGTTTAATTTCATGTTTATTTTTGGATAATTTACTTATGGTTTATTGATTTTTTTATTCTAACAATGATGGATTGATGGATGCAGGATCATTCTCCATGTTTTATTCTTCATTTTTGTGGTTGTGAATTTCTACCCCAGTTATTCATTTATCATGGGTGCTCTTTGTTTGGCCCATGGATTGGCATATACTGATTAATCAATCATTGAGGTCCCGTTTAATAGTTTGATGATCCAAAATCAATGTTCTATGATTGTAACTACACGAAATTAGTGTAAGGGTGGGAGAAAGATTGATCGAATGAATTTGGATTCCCAATTTTAGGTAATTTGGTGTGCAATTAGGAACAACGTATAAATATATTTTTTGATAGGATCAAAGGAATGAAACTTTTTTTTTCAATGATGGAAAATATCAAATGAGACAGTTCCATGATTTTCCTAGAAAGGCACTCAATAAATTAAAGGATAGAGTCCCCATAATGTTCCAGTATTCCTGATCTGGAATTCTATAAAATTATGCATGACATGGAGCGTATGCCGAAGCTATACACCATGTGGGACCACTTTCTGGTTATATGGGTTTAAGATAATGTTAATAATCATACGATGTGTGGTCCTTATTATAAGGAATGTAACCCTACCACATATCATTTTGTCTCTCCCTAGGAACATGACATGTACCTCAGAGTGTACATGGACATGGGTTGGAATATATTAGTTTGGGTATGCCTTGTACTCCCCTACATGGGAATAACCTAGAAAAGATCACAGGATAAGCCTTGTACTCATACATGGGTAGCATATATGATAAGATAACAAGTTTTGTACATAAAAATAGAAAAGGAAATGGATTGAGACATGATATGTTTACATGGGAAGGACCATAGGTCAAGGTACATGGTGTGTAACTCTTCTACAGATGGAATGGATCGCTTGTACTCTATATAATTGATCCCTTGTCCTCTATATCATGGAAAATTTTTATTATGTTATGTTTCCCTTATCCTTTCTAGGAGGGTTATTATGGAATCATCTTCTACTCCAAGGACAATGATCCCTCCATCTCTACTTCTTGGATAGAGTTGTTGAAATCCTTCCATGAGTCTTGAAGTGAGATAATTTATAAATCTTAGTGACCATGGTGGAGTTCTTGTTATCTTCATGAAAAAAACTATGTGGGATATGATCCTATAATTTGGTGGATAATATAGATGGATTTGTTGGTATACCCCAAGGCATTGGGAGTCATCCTCAATTGTGTATCATATCTCTTCATACCTTCCAGTGTATGATTTTAATGAAGATAATCGATGAAAACTAACAGTCATACATATTTAAGAAGTACTATTAGTCTCAGTAGTGTGTTCTTATAGATGATTGATATGTGGTATCTTTGAGATATAATCCTAGGATAGCATATTACAGTCTTTACATACCTTTAGACTGTGTGTCATTTTTTGGTATATCAGGATATTCTTGTTATATGTGTTATAGACATATAATTTTGTAGAGATAATTTTATTTCCTTTTTTATATTATTTTTAGTTTAATGGTGTCCAAATGAGTTTTTTTATACTAACACATGCAAAATAGTTTCCGGCATGTGTCATGTCTTGTGAAGATGATCATCCCATTTAAAATGTCATAGAAGGACCATGACCCAATGGTGCTTAGCAAGACCAGATAGACTGAGGCATGTTCCTTTGGTACATTGATAACAATCCCAGTTTTACATTCAGGTTAGACATGTGTTCATACTCTTTATGGTGGATGTGTATTTGGACATGTTTACTTTTATTTACATTCTTTCTTAATCTGGTTGTGGGATTTAGATGTATTCATGCAAGGTGGTTCATATTTTGGTCACATTTTAGTATGTTAAACAATAGGAGATGTGTGTGTGTGGGTGTGTCTAGGTATTTAGGATAATGCCTCCCATGATAATGATATTCCAACTCAGTGCTAGTCTCCAACCACTATCCTATTATAGGTGGGCTTGGGGAGTCAAAACGTCGTCCCCTCTGGGATGGGTTAGCATAGAGTGGTATTAGGGGGGCTAGTTCTAAATTAGGACTGGAGTATATGATATTGATTTGGAGAAATAGTGTTAGGTGTTTCGAGTGTGGAATTCAGGCCATGATCTCAGGTTTTAGGGAGAAAGTTGGTTTATTCACACACCAAGACTCTGATCATATGCGTTTAGAATCGGTACATAAGAATAATGGTTTTAGGGAAAACAATGGTACATGAATTTTGTAGGAATGGGTTGGGGTTTCCATGTCCTCCTTTAGTCATCTCTCCAGATATACTTAGTGACCGTGATACATATTTTATTATTTTATAATGCCATTACGATTTATTCTATCTAGGATTCATCATCTCGATCATTGTGATGATACCCTTAGTGACGAGGAGTCGATACAAGGATCAATTCCATAGATGTTACCTCTAGGTGGTGCAATAGCTATTCCACCATCTGTATAGAAGCACGTTGTACCCCCAATATGAGTATATGAGGTTCGAAGGATGATCACAAATCTCGAGTTTTAGGTTTATATACCCCACAAGTTCATTTTCATAACTAAACCACAAGAGGTTGAGGACAAGATTAAGGTGGTGACGAATGATTTTCATCAGGCCAGGACACCAGTAGAACATATTGTGATATTGGAGGTTAGCCTTCTTAAATTCTTAGTAGGGAGATAGTGGGGTTTGGTGACCTAATATTATGACGACACAAATCTTTCCTTGATAGAGTCTGAGCGTCATTTTACAGAGGAGTTCTCACCGGCTATGCTAAGGGTTGAACATATCTTGGATCTTTTGTAGATCTATCAAGGTAGAAAGATAGTAGTAGATTATTCATCATGGTTTACAAACCAATATTGGTACTTGATGGATATGGTTCATGACCAGTTATTAAAGTGTTATACCTTTTATCAAGGTATTCATAGAGACATATAGTCTAGGTTTATACCACTATTCGTTCCTACCTATGTTAGGGTCTATAGATAGAATGGGTGGTTGAGAGTTTCTTGGATGAGTAGAAACAACCAGTGGTTGCTGGTAGTGGTAATATAGAAGCAGAGACCTATATAGCGGGGAGACGATGTATTTATTAGTATCCTAGATGTGTGAGAAATTTCAGGATGAGGTCTAAGGAAGGAAGAATTACAATTAAAGGCTTTTATGGTTGGTCAATTCATACTAGAGAAAGGCGAGGCTACTCTTATGATGGAAGGGGAATCTCACCCATGATATTTTGAGCTAATGTAAATATTAGAGAGATACCATGGATGGTCCATTGAGATAGAGAAAGCATAATGATCATACTAGTATATAGGGAAGAAGATGTGGAAGAAAAGGTGGTAGAGAAGAAGGAGGTGGTCTAATCTTTTACAGGTTACAAAGACCACCCCCAAGAGGTCTGAGGTGGGCCTAAGGAGATGGAGTATAATGAAAGGATGGCTATAGGTATTAAAAGATTAAGACCTAGAGGCTCTATGAATTATAAGAGGTAAAATCTATATGTTTTATACCATAGATTCTATACTAATAGAGACAGGTTCTAGTCATTCATCTCTTTCTATATACCTAGTATAAGAATTAGATATTTTAGTTGATCCATTATCTCGACCCTTATGCTTGTATAATCTTAATGGATAATAATAATTGAAAAAACACTTCTTTTGAATGTGTGAAATGACTCTTAGAAGAATTATTTTCTTCTGGTATCTCTTTATAGTACCAATGAGGCCTTATGGAATCATATTGGGAATGGATTGTTTATCCACATTTCTTGTAAATATTTAATGTTCTAGGCAGAGGATGTTGTGTATCCATAGTGATAGAACTATGTTATATGTTTTTGTTGAGAATTAAACCTTGGTAGTGCAAAATGGACTTATGCATAGGAGGTTGTATTTGATTACTAATATATTGGCTTTGCTAACCCTTGGTGTAGTGCACATTATGAGTTATTAGATTCAGGCAATGGTGGTGGAGTGTGAGGACATCAACCATAAGGATGATAAAGTTTAACTACCTTATATGAGAGAGAATTATACATTGACTACTCCCTGGGACAAAAAAAATATGTTTCTATATATAGAATGGTTCTTATAGATATTCATGAGCTAAGGGTGAAGTTAGAGAGCTAGTAGAAGAAGGTTTTTGTTAGTCCTAGTGTTTTACCCTAGGAAGCACCATTTTTTCACCACTAAAGTAGAATGGATTTTGTGTGTGTGTATAATACCAACTCTTGAACTATGAGATTGTGAAAAACAATTATCCTATTTAAATTATTGATAAACTATTAGATCTGTTGAGAGGGGCATGTTGGTTTTTGAAGGTTGACCTGAGATCAGGCTATCATTTGTTGTTATTATGGGACATGGATATACCAAAGTCAGGAATTCAGGTGTCTTTATGTTCACTATGAGTACATAGTGATACTAATTATCCTTAAAACTCCCTTTTAATGTTCATATGACTCATGTACCAGATCTTACTTCCTATTCTAGACTGGTTTTTGGTAGTCCTCAATGGCGATATCCTTGTGTACTGTACATCTGGAAAAGAGAACATGAGACACAAAAGGATGGTTTTGGAAGTACACTGATCACTATAGACTTACATAAATTTCTTGAAGTGTTAGTTATGGATTCATTCTATCAACTTTTTGGGACAAGTTACCTTAGTAGATAGAGTTTCAGTGGACTTGAGGAAGGTCAAAGTACTGTTATCATGGGATCCACCAAAGAGATTGGCGGAGGTGCAGAGTTTATTTGGGTTGGCAAGTAATTTCCAAAGATTCATACCTGATTTAAAAAGAATATTAGAACCCGTGATATAATTGACCCTAAAAGAGAATCATTTCATGTGGACAGAGAGGTGACAATAGGATTTTAGAATTTGAGCCAGAAAATGGCGAGTGTGTTCATCTTGAGACTCCTAGAGGAGGGTGTTGAGTACGTAGTGTTCTCTAATGCATCATGAACTGGGATTAGCTATTTTATTCTATTAAGGTAGGTTGTTATTTACTATCATTCAGATTATTTGAGACCATAAGAGTATAAATTTGTGACCCATTATCCCAATTCAGGAGTGGTCATCTTACCAATAAAAATGTAGCGACACTACCTGATTGCTAGGTAGTTTATCTACTATTTTAATTAGAAGAGTCACAAGTATACCTTCCCTCGTATAAATCATAACATGACACAAATTAAATAAATAGTGTCCCAATAGGACTATGAATTCAAAAAATTATATAATCATGTTGAGGAGAATGTGGTAGTATATGCTCTTAGTAGGAGATATTGTTCATAGTTGCTGAGCAAGGCATCATAGAATTTTCCTAGTTATAGTTATAATTTAATGACAGAAATGGATAAGTTACCTTAAATTGATAAGTCTCATCCCTATGATCTTGAAGTTATTCATGGAGGTACATCTTGGGATACTAACTATGAGACCCTACATTCATAGATACCCACTAGAAATGATCATGGTGGGTAATCTAAAGGTGGAGATAAATTCATTCTTTTTAGAAGATGAATGGTGGTACCAGTGATGTTTCTGGAGGATATTTTGAGAGAGCCTCATAAATCACTTTTGGTAGTACATCTAGGTGGAAAAAATATGTAATGAAGCCTTATAAGTCTGTTTTGGTGGATAGTGTGAAGGAAAGGAGTTGAAGAGTTTGTCCAAAGATGAATTACCTTTCAGAATGAGAAGGCTGAGCACCAAGTTCCACCAGGGTTAGCTCAAACCCTTGATATTCCCTAGTAGATGTGGGATGTGATATCCATGTACATAGTGATGGGATTACCATATAAATCTAGGGTACAAGAAACCATATAGGTGATCATAGACAGAATCACGATATTGGCCCACTTCTTAGCTATCTGGGAGAATAACTCAGCTGAGAGCTTGGGATGAATAAACATGTAGAGGATATTCTGACTCTAGGGCGTTACATTGATGATCATTTTATAATATGATTATTTCATCACATAACTATAGTGTAAGGGGTTTAGGTGGAATTTTGGACTCAATTACACACGAGAATAGTGCTTCACCCCCAAAGTGATGGCCAAACTGAGTGGACCATTCTGGTTCTTGAGGACAGATTGTAATTTGGCCATTCTTCGGAGGACCAGCTAACACTAGTGGTGTTTTCATACAATAATATCTACTTTTAAAAAATCATTATTGCACAGTTTGAGGCTTTGTATGGGAAACAATGTAGGTCACCACTTTGTTGTACTGAACCCGGAGGGTTGGCACTCATGGGCCCATAGTTGGTGAGAGTAACAACTGAGAAAGTGTAGATCATCCAGGAGTGGATGAAGACTACGCATGTCTATCAGAAATCTAATGTTGACATATGATGGAAGCTTTTAAAGTTTGATGAGGGAGGCCATCTATTCTTATGGGTTTTACTTGGACATGGATTACATATATTTCTCCACACTGGTAAGCTATCTACGAGATTCATTGGCCCTTTATCAATATTGTGTAGAGTTTTTGAGGTGGAATACCTATAAGATCTAACATCGATTTTATACTACATACATGACATCTTCCAAGTGTTGCAATGTAAGAGTTATGTGAATCATCCATTGAACATTAACTTCTGGGGAAAACTAGAGATTGAGGATGGATATACCATTGCTAAGTATCTTGTAGAGGTTGAGAATTAGAAGGAAATGATCCTTCATGTGTGATAGGATTTTTATTATGTGTCTAGTGTAGAACATGAATCTTTAGGAGAGCACATGGGAGTAGGAGGCCGATATTCGTGCTCAGTACCGAAATCCTTTTTTTAGACATTGTTTTGGATTTTTAGTATTTAATGCACCATGTTTGTGAGAATTTAATGATTACTATTTTAAAAATATCTTTTTTGGATATTTTATGGATTATTTTTGATACTAGGAACTAATATGATGTGTGATAATGAGGTTCAGTATTCCCAAAATAAATTTTTGAAATATATTAAATATATTAAATACCACACATACAAAGTCTTTCTGAAAAATAGGTGTAATTTTTAAATGTGTCTCATGTTAGAAATCCAAGGGAACCATTGAGTTCAGAATGTGCATTTTACCGTTGCACAACATAACTTTGTTTAGTGTGAGTCGTTGGTGGAATATTCATCACGGGTATAGAAATAAATAAAAAAATTAGATAAATTATATTATTATATATTCATTTATTTGAAGATGGATATATATTTAAATATATTGTCATGTTTGAATTATAAGGTTACCCGCTTTTCCCTAAAACCATTGGGGAGCCCTTGTAGACCGAGTTGGAGGATCTATATCAGAATAATAGATACAAGATCATAGATCGACAATCAATTTGCAAAAAAATAGATGGATATTTCAAAATACTCTGATTATGCATCATTATTCATCAGCGATCGATCAAAATCGAGATAGAATGTTTGTTTTGGATTAATTCTCACCATATTCTTAATTTATATGAATAACAAGAATCAATAGACCAACAAATTTACTTATGGATTAATAAACTAGTGGTATGGTTTTAATTGTGGGTTAATTTTGGGAGAATTTAATTTTTATTGATTGATTAATCATTTTTATTGAAAATAAAAAGGAATGAGGGAAACAAAAAAGTGTATTAAGTTCATTCATCCTATTTGAGGTTGTGTATTTCTCCAATGATTCATCAATTATCAAATGAATTATTCATTTGGTCTAAATTTCGATATATCCTAATGAATCGATCATTGCACAACCATTTCCAAGTATAATGATCTGAAATCATAAATCTTGGATCAAAATGACATGAAGGTGGTGCGATGATGGTAGAAGTCACTGATCAGAGAGTTTTTGATACCATATTTCACATTCATCAGTGTAAAATGAATAACGATGCATAAATATGTTTTTTGAGTCTGTCAAAGGAAAATAATTGGTGTTCAATGATGGTGAGGATCAGATGACATGATTTATTCATTTTCCAATCAAATAAGGTCACTAAATTGAAATCAAGTTGAACTGGAACAATCCTGGATTCCAAATTAATAATTATAGAAAATTACACGTTACACAACATGTATGTTGGAGCTACATGGCGTGTGGGCCCCCTTTGTAGAAACACGGGTTTCAAAAAATGTTAAGTATCACATAATGTGTGAACCCTATCCTATGACATGTGGTTTCTCCCTGGAAACATAGAATGTACCTTGGAGGGTACATAGACACTAGTTGGTGTTACTGGTTAGAGAATGCCATGTACTCCCATACATGGGCATGATCTAGAAAAGTAAATGGTCTAAGACATGTAATTGTAACTGGGTAGAGTACATGGTAAACCATTACACTGTTCACTTTTACATGGAAAAAGACATGGATTGAGACATGGTCTATTTACATGATCATGACTCGAGGTCAAGGGATACAAAGTGTAAACCTTATATAGGATATGTGATTTCTATAAAATATCTTAGATCCCTTCTCCAATGTATCTTAGACATTATTTATTAGGGTTTGTTTCCATTATCCTTTTCTGAGGGTTATTGTGGAACTATCTCGTACTCCTAGGACAATAATCCCTTCAACATGAATTCTTGGACCGAGTTATTGGAATCCTTATGTGAGGCCCAAAGTGAATACTCTCTTCATCTTTGAGCCCTAGGTGGAGTTCTAAGTATTTTCCTGACCAATACTACATGGGATCAATCCACTACATAGTCGGTTAATCTAGATTTAGTTGTTGGTATACCCCATTGTATTAAGAGTGATCATCATATAAGTATTGTATCTTTTTAGGCCTTTTAGTATATGCATATAATATAGAAATTCAACAAGAAGTACCTCTTAGATGGACATCATCATTACAAACAAATTTAAAAGAGTTCTCCCTTGGATGGGTTCTATCTGGAATCTTAGATATGGAATCCTAGGATAACATATTATGATTGTGACTTACCTTTATAATTTGTGTATTTGTTGAGTATATCTAGATATTATTTTCGTATTGGGTGTAGACATATAACTTTTTACATATGACTGTATTTAATTTTTTACATGTTTTTTGGTTTTGGGGTGTACTATTGAGTATTGTTATACTCAACCCTATAAGGGTTTTTTTCTCGAACATATCATGACTTTTTCAGATTATTGAACCTATGATAGAGTCTTAGACAGGATAGGGCTAAATAGCGCATATAGGGACTAGAAAATGTGAGGTGTGTTCCTATGGTACATTGATAGAATTCTGAGTTTTACTTATAGGTGGTATTTTTTTAAATCTTTTTGGTGGGATTTTATTTTGGTCTATTTACATTCCTTTACTTCTTTTTGTATGCTAGTTATTGTATTATGATGTATTCATGCATGTTTTTTTAATTTTTCAAATTGTGTCATCTTATAGGAACAAATATTTGAACCTATGTATAGATATTTAGGCAAAGGCCTCCCATGTTAGTGATATGCCTACATGATTATAGTCGCTAGCCTCAGGACTATTGGAGGTAGGCTTGGGGAGTCACAACACATGCCTCTCTAGGATAGGAAGTGATAGATTCCATGAAATATTAATGTAAATCCTCTTGATCCATGTTTATGTAATCCTATCATATACCACTGGACTTTATCTCACACTTTTCTATCATTGATTCCAACTTAAAAATCACATCATTTAGTATGAACATCTAATATAGTGATCGAATTTAAAAATGAATGGATGTACACTCCAATACCACCTAACTATAGAAACTCATATCATGCTCCAAAGAGCCATACACTGTCATAAAAAATATGTCCATTCTCCAGGGTCAATTAGTATGTCAATCTAAATACATGCTTATACATTATTTGAAATCCCTCGAAATCATGAGTATCTACCCAAAAAATCACCACAATGCTAATGAATATTAAAATTCTATATCCTTAAGAAAATGAATGGTTTTATCATCCTAATGAATCCTATATAACATATAACTATAAGTTAATCGCATTTCCATGAACTAGCACTCATAGTTCGTAAAACATATAAGAATACCAATTCATCACCATTCATACACCATAAACCCTATAACACCTCAAATGCACCCTTCTTAGACCTATTTCATCTACCCATTACTTTTTTCCTTGAGGAACACAATTTTATTGGATAAAAACTCTATTATGTTTCCCTCAATCATACATTTCACTAACTCAATAAATCTTGAGTTGAATCCAAGAATCTCTAGATCTCCCAATATAACCCAAAAAAAATCACACACATTCAAAAATCATGGTTAATTTTTTTTCTCAAAGTCCAAAGAAACCGACATTACCAAACTAAGTCCATGGTCCCACATATTCATAGATTAAGAACCTTGTAAAATGACAAAGCCCTACTAGGGAACTAATTCTCCCTGACTATCCACCAATGAGACTACTCCCTCAAGAATCACATCCTTTCAGTCATCACTTATATAACCCACAACATGCTAGATGGTCATTTTCATGAGAAACATAGTCACTAGATTGGATATGTTGGGTATGATTCATGACTATATGGGAATAAAATATATTTATTGTTTGTAACACAATATGTATCTATAACAGAATAATAGAAACCTGAATGGATTCAACATAAAATAATTATATTACTCTAGTGACATATGAGGATAACCCTATGTCCCATATATGAAGGGACTAATTTTCATCAACCACCAGTGTCTCATTATAGATCCACATGAACTTCCAATCGAAAATAACACATAAACATAGTGGTCTATATTAGAATAATTAAACTAATAATTTAGATAGGAAATCATTGTATGAGCTATTATCGATAGATTAAAAAATTGGGCCTATCAATTGTGATAACAAAAAACATGAAATCATATATATCATGTGAATCCCATGTACCAAATCATGATGCATGAGATTCCACTTTCTTCTACGAGCCAAGATCCAAAGTCCAATATATATCATAAATCAAATACATCATGTGTGTCACACAAGGGAAAAATAATATATGTGTAACATAACATATCATGAATATAAATTCCATACATAGTAACCTTAACATCCAATCGAAACAAGTGTTTGTGGAAAAACTTTTCGATATTTGACATAGGTTACAAAATATTACTATGTCTAATTTATACCATGTCACATATAGTAATAAAAATGATTATGAAAATTATTAATACCAATTTTTGAAATCCCGACACAGAGGCCCCCATGATAGCTCCTTGGACCAGAGAACAACAAATCCAAACTATTCCCACAACTAATTTAGAGTCTATTAGCGTACCTAATTACAAAAGTGGACCAATTAGGGTGGAAATAATAAATTGAATAGGACAACACACAATGTATTCATGTGTACATTAGTAATTTAGTGATATTATCATGTGACATGCTCAATATAAATATAAAAATAATCTATAGGAAGATAAATAAATTATATATCCTCAATCCCTGCATTAACTTGAAAAACCATACATGATTTTTCCAGTCTCTCGGTGTCTCAGATCATGTCATTATATCATTAGAGAAATATAAGTAATAAATATAAGGGTATTACACTATTATCCATATTCCACTAGCTCAAATTTCCATAAACAAATCATTTACTACTCAACATCAAGAACCTAGGAAACCTGGGTCAATACCCCCATGATTTTTTTGAATTTTCCTTCCAAATACTATAAATTCCTTTGATATCTTGTCGTACAAACCATACTGAGTTTTAACAAAACACAAAAAACTATTAATATTTTATTATTTAATAAGGTAGTTATCACTTAGCCTTTGGAATGGAGGGTTTGAATAATAATATCTAAATTAGAAAAATGTATTGTTTAAATATGTATATAAATTGAATTCATGGGTGATCAATTAATTATAAATGAAAATAAGAACTAATTGAAAATAAAGAAAATATTTTTTCTGAAAAATTATATTCTTCAACAAAAAGAAATTTTACTTCAATAAATTAACCCAATAAATTTTTTAAATATTTTTAATATTTTTTTTCTTATATATCAATCATATGTTTAACATTCGTGTTCTATGTTTTATAGATAAGAATTATGAATAAATCTATATTTAAGATTTAACACTATAGTTTTCTAAAAAGTTTATTTATCATATTTTCCCCAATTTTTTTGATGTTATTTTCCCATATTTTATATTATTTATTTTAAAAAAATTAACACCATTTTTAAATCATCCTGTTAAGGTTATCATGGGAATAATTATTAAATATTTTATAAAAATATAAATTTTATGGTTAATAGTTAAATGCAATGTTTTTTATTAAAAATATACCTTTTAATTTAGATTATTTACAAGAAAAATTTTATTTTAATATATTTAAAAGAGTTAAATTTGTTCAATTATATATCTATTTATTATATTTAGGTGATTTTAGAAAATTTTATTTTGAAATTTGTTATTAATTTTTTCACTTTTATACATTTATCTTTATAAAACAATATTTTCATCCCTTTTATTGGATTAAGTATAAAATAACATTTTCAATGGTTATGAATGAAATTAAGAAAAAGCAGTTCGTTATTTGAAATAATAAAAATATATATTATATGAAAAATTCTACATAACTTTTCAGCATTATAAAATAATAATAAATTTTACGTCATGGTTATGGTTAAGTTAGATTTATCAGGGGTTAAACTAAAATGATGATATGTAAAATGACCTATAAACATGTCAAAAAAACATTGGATGAAATTATATAGAACATATATCCTATAAGGTTCTATATTTTCTCATTTTTGATCCTTTTGAAATGCAAGAAACATGGGTAGAAATTTTACTTTTCAAATATTACAAGTGTTCCACTCACCTCACTTATAAAAGGCCTCCACCTATAATCTCCACATCACACATACAGTGCCATTTTTGTCTAAAAATAACTTGAAAAATTTCTTAATTTAATCCCTCCCCACATCATATAGGCATTTTTGAGATCATAAATCCAATTTGGGAAGGCATTAAGTTAAACCTAAAGTGGATGTTCTAAGAAGATATATTGTTTTTAAATATGTGTTTTATTTTAAATTCTTGTTGTATCTCCATATAATATTTTAAAAATATGATAAAATAATAAATAAAGTATATATTATAAAATTATATTTTCTTATTCTATTTAAATATCCCATTTTATCTCCACTTCTATCAAATGACATACAAAATTATCATTTTTCTGTATGGAGAACTATCAACTTGCGAACCGATGTTATTCATTTTCTATCACCACATATCACATATTGATATATTTATGGGTTTAATGTTTATATAATACAATTATGATGTTATTATACTTATATAATTTTAATATCACATATCAATTCTTACCTCCAGACATGTTGGAAAATAATAATGCCGCTCATGTGTATGACAGACTACAGCCTCGCAAGCATATACAATGTGTTTATTGATTTTTTTACATTGATGTTAATAAGTATATATTAAATTATTATATATATTTATATATATATTATTAGGGAAATTATAATAACTCTTGGTATATAATATCTTATCTACCTTCTTAATTTCCATTTTGTGAGATAAGATAATGTCTCTCTTGTTTAAGGCAGACTACCACCTTGCAAAGTGATGTGATTTGTTTTTAACTTACGCTTTACATGGAAGGTTATATGAAAAATATTAATGAAAATATGTGATATATTTCACATCAAATTTATTTTATAAATTTTATTTATTATTTTACTTTCATTACTTTTATCTGTTGACAAACTGGAAACAACATTCATCTGTATATACGACTTACCATCTTCAGGAATAATGTATTTCAATTTCTATCCCAAAAAACTATTGATCACAATAAATTCCTATATGATTAATATATATTATATTTATATCATTATTAAAATTATGGAAATTATGGAATAATGATCAATGTAGGAATGTTTAAAATAATAAATTAGAACACACATGAAAAACGAAGGATCAATTTCCCAAAATCAGATTTTGTCATGAAACTATTAAAAAATTGGTAATAAAAGGTCATCTATAAATCAAGAATAGTATTATATATATATATATATATGTTTTTATAATATATTTATAAAGAAATTATATTTATTATATAGGAATTTCAAATATGTACAAAGAAAGTCAACAATTTAGGGTATTTTTGTCTCAATTTGTCTTGTTTGGTGAATGCATTATGTTATGAACCTATATTATTATATGTAATGTATATAGAGAAATATTTACATGTTATATAATTAATATAATTATATTTAATATATTTGAACATTATTTTTATTTTATGCATCAATGAGGCTTTTTATTCAAAAGATTACAATGTGGTAAGGGTTTAATATTACAATCTCTCTGTTTGTCGAGATTGTATATAATTATGCTTTGACTGATAAAATACTATAAATAATATATAAATAAAATCATTAATTTAATTATCATAAAACATTTTTTACATTAATTTTACCCTCTTTATGTACTAATTATTAAAAAATAATGTTATCAATGAAAACCAAACTTGTTTCACTCTTTGGTTTAAAAATGTGTTTTCCTAAATATCCATATGTTAATAAAAATGTTATCCAAAACTATTTAATGTTACTATTGGATCATTTAAAGAAAATTTTACAATTTTTTATATAAAAAAAATACAAAAATGGAATGTTTTTGTCATTTTCCAAATAAGGAGTGTTTGTCTTTTACTGCAAATGTTGCAGAAATATTTGTTTTAACATGTATGGGATTTTTATCCATCAAGATGATTACTATTTTAATGAATATATTATATGTTTCAAGGGTTATATTCAATGAAATTTATTTTTAAAATATTTTATTTATAATCTTTTTTCAAAGTGTTAAGGTAATTTTCATCAAGAATTTTTTTAAAATATTTTTAAAACTTCATGGATATGTTTTCATTGTTATTTTGAAAGTAATGTATTTCCAATATATTTTTTTAATGTATATTTTTATAAGGTTTTTATGAAAGAAATTTTATTTTACTCAATAAAAATTCCATGTTATGATTCTTTAAAAATAATTTTCTTTCAAAGATGAAATAACTTTATGTAACTTATTCTTTACATAGGTTTTAATCCATGTATACTATTATTATTCATTATTGGAAGTTTTTATGTATATGATAAAAAAATGTTTATGAAATACATTATATTATCCATGAATTATGTTTTCTGTTATGATGAAATGGTTATGAAACCTATTTCCTTTCATAGGTTAGGATATGGTGAATTTATTATTATCTTGTTGCACATATATGTATGATTTTAATTATGTGAACTGTGGGATCTATATCTCCATCTAATAAATTGGGTAATTATTTATATTTTATGAGATTAGAGGGTACATGGGAGGTTATCCCATTCCTGAAAAGAGGGTACAAAAGAGGTTATCCCAAGCCTAATGAAGTTACATGGGTGGTTATCACAAGCCTATAATGTTAAGGACTAATAGGGGGTACCCTAAAAATAAAGTCCATGAGTATTCCATAGTTACATTTTTTATGTTAATGTAATTATATCATATATATTAATCATATATCTTCTAATAATTAATGTATTATAAACTATCAATATTTATTCCATGACTCAATATTCTGATCTTAGAGATGTAGGGAATGAATTTCATATATTATTCTTATGTTCTCATACCCATTGGTCACATTATGTTAATAATTTTCCTATTTTCACACGTATCAAGAATTTTATGTAATCATTTATAATGTTTCAGTTCCATATTTTATGAAGATAGTTTTCATGTAGGGTATTATTGTAAAGAGGAAGAAAGGGGGATAACTTTATTGGATATGTTTATGAACATTAAACAAATAAAAATATTTTATACCTAGTCTCTAGAGGCACTAAAAAATTATGGTCCATGGGTGTATAGTCTTGAAATGTATTACATATTCATTTAAAAAGATTTACTATTTATATATAAATAGACTAGGATTATAGAATCGGTATCGATGTAAATGTTTATTTAACATTTGGAAGCTGTGATGAGAACAACATTTTGTGAGATATATTGAGAAATTTATAAGGATATATCTAGGTATATGAATAATAAAATACATAATTATAATTCAAATTATAGGAAAATACCATGGAATATCAGTGAAGGATTAATGGATGGTTTCCCTTAAATAAATCACTACATATATAGAATAAGAGGATATGGTTTTGGAAAAGATGTAACTAGGGGTAATAACTCATAGTTATACCAAGTACACAAAAAAATGCCTTATTAAACACCTAGTTTGACACTTCTTAGGTATATTCTTTGGGAATTCAATTTTTTTAAACCATATGGAATGAATTCAATAATAAATTACGTTGAACCAAAGGTTCCATACATTTAAAAGAAAACGTAATGATTATATAAATTATAAATTATCTTTAATTATTATGTGGTTACTAACTATGATTATTCTTTCTCACAATATGATTTCTTGTATTAATCAAAGGAAGAAAATACATGGAACTAAGTCAACATTGAATTTGATAGCCAATGTGTTGATGATAAACCAAATGGAGATAAAACTGGGGGGAAATATATTTTGATTATTTCTAATCAGTAATCATGATATTTTCATAACAACATGCACATAAAGAAATTGATGGACTGACCAAAGAAGATATGGATAGAGTTCACTGAGTTCTTCGGTGGTGGAGACCATAGAGGAAAAAAGATTCATTTATCTATATGTTAAAATTTTGGAAAAATCACTCAAGGGAATGTCTCAAAAGAATGATTTGATATTTTTTATAGATAATAATGATATAATTTATTTTATTTTCAATGAAAATTATAATGTTTATATAATTAAATGGATGAGAATAATGGGTTACCTAATGTATCATAAATCGTTCAGTGTTATAAATATATAGTATATGAGAATTATATAAATTTGTGTACATGGGGAAAAGATGATGAAGAGGATCATCCAACTGCTGCAGGTATTTGTTTTCTATTGGTGATGAAGAGTCTATCCAATGAAATATGAATGGAAGGAGGTATTATGGAATATGTTGATGAAGCCTAAGAATGAAGTATAATGATTGAAGTATTTATGTATTGAATTAAATAATTATGAAATATAAATTTAATTTTATATAGATTTTTCCATTAAGGATGTTCTAGAATATGTTGAATGGTACTGATGAGAAATCAATGTTATTTAATGGAAATATAAATTTTTATTGAAAATGACTAATTATCGATATGTATAAATAACTTATTATTGATAAAGAGATTATCAATATGTATAAAGTAACATGGATAGTATTTATTAACTTTTAAATGATTAATTATTAAATTGATTTTTTTAATTTTTTCATTTGTGGATCCTTATGTTAGGTGAGAAACGTGGATAAACCATTTTCTTTTCAAAAACAACATGTGTGCCACTCACCTAGCATATATAAGGCCACCAAATATCCCCTTCTATTTAGACATCCAAAACATTTTGGTTTATCCAAGACCTACCAAAATTTATTCTATAATTCCCTCCCAAAATCCAATATGTATGGGTGAGTTTAAAAATCTAATATATTAATGAATTAGGAAAAACCCCAATTGTTTGTTTGAAGAATATGTAATGTTTTTAACTATGTGTTTTTGTTTTTATTATTTTTTAACACATTTAAATATTTTAAAATTATGATAAAATAATAAAACCATTATATCCTATATATTGAGTTAATATTTTAATGGAATGTCCTGTATTGGTCTCCACATTCATAAAATGGGATACAAAATCATCATTCGTGTGTACGAGTGACTACGTCCTTGGGGATGAATGTTATTAATTTTACCTTACCACCTATCACGGTTCGATATAATAATAGGAAAAATGCATATATGAAATATTTATTATATTATTATAATAATTGAATTATCAATAGAAAATCATTTTTTGCAATTTTAAAATCCAGTTTATGGGTATCTGGAACACCAACTTACATCCACAAGCATAAACAAGGAAACACAAACATCATACAATGCAAACCAACATAGCAATACACATCATAATAACCATACTCATATCTGCATCCCATGCAAGAGTCATCTTCTCCAGTATCCGATTCTCAATCTGGATGTCTCCATAAGCTTCCACTTTAAACCCAACTCCTAATTTGATCAAGAACAGAATGGTTTGGGGATGCCTCCTTGACCACACTTCATTTCTTAAAAGCCAAAGTCACCTCGTTATTTCGCTTTGAAGCCGATCTAGTCCGCATCAGCCATAGAAGATATGAGTAATCCTTCATTGTTCTTCTTCTTGGTGTAGCAGATAAAGATCCTTTAGCTATAGTCAACATCTGGTTCCCACTTTGAACCACATCACTGAATGAACAACCAACTAGGCCTCTCATATTTTCTTTCCCTCCCCCAGAACTCTCCCTTCATTTTCCGTATCGCTCCCTCAAAACAGAATCAGTACACCAAGAATTGATCCCCAGCCTCTGGTCTGGAGTGTTGCTCTCCATCAAAGGGAGACGTTTGTCTTCAGTAGTATCATTTTACACAACCATAGAATGGGACTCCTTTTCCATGCCTTCAAACTGCAAACCCTCCTAGATTTTCTTACCACCAACCATCACTGCAACACTGTCCTCAATCATCCCAACACTTACCTCCATTTGCAGTAATCCGATTCATGCCCCCTACATTCAGCCTGCTGACCCTCCAAGGTCTCCACACCACCATCACCTCCTGCAAATACATCCTCCTCTAGTTCCGCATCTAACATATCCTCATATAGCTCTTCAAACCTATTACTCATTGATATAAATTGTTTAGCCAGAGGATTACGACTTTTAGGATCCTTAGCATTGGCATTGATGACCACCTCCACAATGCTGGAAACCCTTCCTTCCCCAATCTAATCTATATCCTGACTAACCATGGAAGAAGTAGGTATTTCTAAGTCATGTCTTAGCCTTTGAAGAACCTCTTAAACCTTCAGATTAGCCTGATTCTACTTAACACCAGGTGGCCCAGGATTCTATTCCTTCGCGTCCGTAGTAGATCCATACAAACGGGTGCCCCCCTAAAGAAATAATCCTAGTGAGACATAACGTGCCTCCCCAATTTCGGTCCCTAAGTGCCCTCAACAACCCTTTTATCGTCACCTTTTGGTTGATCTGTCTCCACCATCCATTGTGAATGAAAATTCCTACCACGGCCTTCACCTGTAATCATCTGTTTCAGGCCGAATTCAACTATGACTTCAGGAGATTTATCCTCAGACATCCCTTCATATTTGTTAATTAAATATTAATTTTACTTTTAAGGGGTTTCTATGTTCGATGGCATACCCGATACGCAACAACATGTTTCTTTGAAATCATTCGTTGTAGACTAATAATATAATAATATTATTTTAAATGGAAGTTAATTCCTAGCTATTGTATTGATGGGAATAAATAAAACTAAATACAATATGATTTTACATGTGTCTTAAAAGCTTTTACATTTATCCAATAAATGTTAGAGGATTAAAATGTGAATGAATCTAATTTTAAGCATAATTTACCTTAAATGGTTGATTTACCGCCTTTTGATGGCGAAACCTCTTTAAATATATTTATAGTCACTTTTATATGTTCTACTTGACCAAATAAATTTCTACTTTATAATTGGGACATCAAAATTTACTTCGGGTAAATTTTAGGTAATTTTCGGATAAAATTCATTTTTCATGAATAGTGAAAAATACAGTATTTTAATTCAAAATTGCCTTTTAATATAATTTATTTATATGGTTAGATTATATTTTTAACAGGTTTTATAGTGTAATTATATTATGTTTTTACTATTTAATCCAATGTTGGTCATTGTAATTAATTTCATTTTGAAAATTGGACATAAATAATTTTTAATCTTTTGATAGTTATTTTTTCTTAAAAACACGCTATTTGTTTTGATAATAGGAATTAATTAAAAATTAATTAATCAAAAATCAATGTTTTAAATTTGGTAAAATAGATATCATTTTTGAATTGAGAATATCATATATATCTTAGGCTGAATTTTGGGTATTTTTCTGAAAAACTTCAATTTTCAATGAATAGTGAAACCACTAAGTCATAGTAAAAAACTGACTTTTTCATTTAAATGAAATTTTACCTCTTCTGTGGATTGAATTTAAAAAATAAAACATACATGGTTGTTATTATTAAGTAAAATTTGGATCAATAGGATGAAAATAATTTTTGGTCAATAGTAACTTTTGCCTTTTATTTACCGGAGATAAAGGAAAATAAGGTAATTCAAGGTAAAAATAGTATCATAATAACCCCAAATTACCATAAAACTTTTCCTGACCTTATTTTATGAGTCATGGCCGACCATGGGCATCCTTGGTTCTATTTTTGGAACCCATGGAGGCACTTGGGAGTGATGATGACACTTTAGATTAATTTACTTAAAGTAAAGGCAAAAATGACATAAACAAATAAATTTTAGTAAATTAATTTTTACAAGGGGTTATATATATTATATTATTAGCTATAAATATTAATTTTAAAGATAAAAATATTTCCTAAATCATGTTATTTTATTATATTTTTTATATATCAAATAAATTAAATTATTTATGACACAATAATGATGTAGTATTTACATCATTAATAAATGATTTAAATAAATAAAATTAAAAAATTAAAAAAATAACCATAAATTGTCCAATTCTTATTGGATGATTTTATTTCTAATATTAGTCAAATTATCTTAGAATTTAATTAGTTTTTGACCTTTATAAACCAAATATCATTATATAATAAAATAATATTTTCACAGTTTCCTAAATAGCCCCTCCTCCCCCTTATAAAAATCCCCCACTTCTAATTAGTTCCTCACACCTCTAAAGACACTTGTCTCATCCAAAATCTGCCCAAATAATCTATCAAGATCCATCTACTCCTCATATAAGCCTTACCTTAGGCAGAAGCCACTTCAAGAAGTCCTTTTGGTACAAACCAAAGGGAGTTAACCAAATTAAAGGTAATGATTTCTCTTAAATTATTTTCTTTTATTTTACTTATCCAAACCATAAAATCATTTTATTCCTTTATTTTATAACAAAAAAAAGTATCATAAATATATTAGGATGTTGTTATGATAAGGATTCTAACTACACGTACACACACCTCTATCTAATGGCTAAAGAACAAAATGTTTCTGTGAATGACAAACTAACGCCTCACGAAACGATTATTGCTCAATTATCTCCTACCGATTCTCATGGAGGACATTAAGATGACACTATATTTATATACGATATATATTATATTTATGTTTTTTTTATGTTTCTATATTTTCTTTTTATATCATACCTCTATGGTTTCCATTATGGGTAAACGTGATAATTTCATTTGAGGAAGTGTGGACTATCGCCCCCTCAATGTGATATGACTCATTAATGCCTTATGTGGGACGTCTAAAGGATGGATTCAATGAAATTATATATGATATTATACTCTAATTATAATATACCTATGTATCATTATTTTTTAATTCCTTTAAAATAAGAGATAGAAATGAAAATATCATTCATGTGTACATACGGCTTACCCTCTCCATGAACGGTGCATTTCATTTTATACCTCCAAATGTTATTTAATATTATAAATCCATGTATATACTGGATATATATGATATATATGATATATAAATCCTAAATATCATTATGTAAATAATGAAATTTTGACAATTTGAACAACTTTTAATTATAAGAAGTCTATTTTTTACTCAAGTACCAAATATCCAAAAAACAAATGTTATTAACTTAAATAATTACATAATGTTTATAATAGGGTAATAAGTAATATAAAAGGAATAATATAAATGGAAAAGGTTATTATGAAAGTTGAAATTTACATTATTTTCTTATTCAAGAGATTAAAGAATGAACGGGTCAAGTCGGACATGAGGTAAGGGACTTCGTCTCAATCTCCTCTCATTGAGGCAAATTTGGGTTTGAAACATGATTTTCTTTTATACTCTGTATAAATACCATTGACTTTTCATTTCATTAAAATGGAATATTTTTCTACAAATAGTTTTAATAAACAACAAAAAAGAATGTTTCTTTTTAACATAAGCGGTGACAATGACATTTTCCGCTGATGTGAGTACTATTTGATCTTCTGTCTTCCATAACAAGCCACAATGTTTCTAAAAGGAAAATAAATACCAAATACTATTTTACGTATTTTGATATTGAAAATGGTTTTTTGTAACGCCCCGATCCTAGTTACCCAGATTCAGTGCATTATTACATAACATTGGCATGATCACAAGAAAGATCAAATCTCGAAAGACCGATTGGTTTAGTAGCCTTGGAAACACTAGATATATTCATAAGTTTTACATTACATCATAAAATAAAAAACTACTACAACAACATAATGTATCCATAATCCACACTCATATCCCCACATAATATCCCTGCAGGTCATTCATAATTTACTTCTTCACTTCCTGGGAAAAATAAAACATAGAAAAGGGGTGAGCTCAAATGCCCAATAAGGATAACAATATAGCAAAAACTTTCATAAATAAGAATAAACATTTAAGGCAATGTATAAATAAAACAAAAGCCTTTAAAACTTGAACTTTCAAACATTGTATGGCATAAATAAAATGAAATAATTCCATTTACTCATTCACATGGATATTCTACTAATCGAATAATCACATGCAAAATAAATAACCACTTTCATAATGTTGGAATGCATAATGCCAGACTATCATAACCACATAGCCAAGGCCTCATGCCAAGACTACAAATAAGATTTTTCCAAGGCCTTGATCCAAGAAACTAGTTTGTCTCATGAGACCTACCGATGCATCGAGGAGCTATAGCGGGCTCCACCCGTCACATATTAAGTCCAATGCATTCCCATATGAAATGGTTTAAACATAATATAAACATTCGTATTAAAACTAGCATACGAAATGTCAATAATTTCACCATAAACTATGAATGGTATAAAAATACCACATCCACAGTCAAACATATCACAAAACCTTCAATACAATATAGATGTTTTGTATCATAATAAATCAACTTCAAATAAGCGTAAAATCCATCAAAGGATGTTGGCATAGATGAAATCAAAACTCTTTTTAGAGAAATAACTCTTTATATTTTTTTTTGAAATCATTTAAGATCCATATAAAATAAAACATTTTCTTTGATAATATTCTTATAAGCTTGTATGTAATGCTTTTAAGATTTTATAACGGCGGAAAATAACCGCACCCGCCGTATAAGTTAAAAAAAACATTCTTACCTTAATTCTGTCGAAAAGGTTAAAAAGGACCTTGTTTTGAAAATGACGGAAAGATTCCTCTTATAAAAAGTCAAAAAAGGGTATAAATGACTTTAAACCGTATTCTTGTAAATAAAAAAAATGTTTTGAAATACATTTTGAAGAAACATGGATGTGGATGATAAAGAGATCCCAGTAGGTTATTACGTATAAACAACCTCGGATAATGAAGACATTGTGAAATAACCCTTACATTGTACTTTTCCTTGGTTGGGTTAGGTTAACCTCCTGTATAATGGTGAAATAATTGTTATTAAATTATACAAGAATCATATACATTAATATGATATCATATATGATCTTTTAATATTGATTTGATAATAATATCTTAGTATTATCGTTGTTTCGGGTGTTAACTTACTTGTCTTTTATATGTTTTGTTACGTATGACATGTTTTTAAAGGATAGGTTGCATATTATTCATATCCAGAATGATATAAAGTCCTTAAACATCATTTTTAAATCATCAAATGATAATTATACTTTAATGGTTACGATGGAGAATGAATCTCATCGCGTTCGTGGAGACGGTAGTCCGTACGTACGCACGAGCGACAATATCATTATTTTGATATTAAAATAATATATAAATGGATGTTATATCATATATACATAATCATTAACATGTTATATTTATTATTTACATGAGTTACACATCATTATTATACCCATCCAAATAATAATATATTGAATAACAATTACACCACGACGTGGAGACGGTAAGCCGTACGTACGCACGTATGGTGACATGTTATTCAAAGGGTGGATAGAATACTGAATATGGTTGTACCATATTTATAATAACATCATAGTATATATATTATACTGGAGTTATTATTTTATAAATGTAACAACAAAGGAAGAAGAAGTGGAAGAAGAAATGAACTTGGAAAAGGGTGGTGAAATCATTACCTCTTCTTTGGGTTCTTCCTTTTGATTTGATCAAAAGGGATTCTTAGGTTGGATTTATAATCAAACTAAGGCCTATAGGTTGTAGTGAGGGAAGTTGGGAGAGTATTTGGGCAGAAGTTTGCCGAACCAAAATGCTTTGAAGGTGTGAATAAATGATAAGGAGGAGTGCCCTTTTATAAGAGGGGTGAGGGGCACCTTTGGAAAAGCTAGAAATATTAGTTTATAATAAATTCATATTCGGTTTCCAATGGCTCCAAAGATGATTATTTAAATTTTTAGGTGGGGATATGTCGAAAAATACTCAACCAATAGAATTTAGATAGGTTTGGGTACTTATATTAACCTTATCTTTATGTATTAACTCTAAATTAATTAGTTTCACTTTTACAATGTCTCTTTTTATTTTTATATAATATGGTTAATAAACTTACTATATACATCCAAGAGACCCCCAAGTGGTCCATTAATGATGAATCTATCATGATATATGTCTCTTTTCCGAACCTTATATTTTTAGGAATTTAATATCAATTAATAATATAATATTTGTTTTAAGAACTCTTTTATGTCAATTTTGACACTATTCAATAGTTGATTTTTTCGAAACTCATAACAGATTGATTACTTCTAAAAAAGTCAATTAAATCAATCCTCATATATCATTTTATCCTATAAAATTAGTTCAATTCATTAAAAGTTTCATATTATATTTATTTGGGTATTTATAATATCAATTTGTTTAAATTTTCACTATTATAGTAATTACTACAACATCATTGTGTCATAAATAAATTAAATTATTTAATGTCTAAAAATTATAAATAAAATATAATTATGTATGAAATCTTTTTATATTTCTAATGAATATTTATAATCTAAAATCCAACATATATAACCCTATGTAAAAATTGTTTTTCTAAAAGATATATGCTTGTGTCATTTTTGTATTCATTTTAACTTAATTAAAAAAAGTTTCCCTATCTCCTACATGTGGCACCATGGGGTCCCAAAATATACCCAAAGATGCCTATGGTCAAACATGTATCAACCAATAAGTCTAGGACACGTTTTATGTTAATTTAGTATTATTTTAATATTAATTTTTAACCCTTATTTACCAGATTTACCCTTAACCATGGTAAATAAAATATTAACCACAGTAATTATTCAAAATGTTTAAAAATAAAAGTTACCTATTTACACAATTTTGACATCCTGATTCCAAATATGGAATCCATTTTTCTAAATTCAAAAAACAGAAGTGGTAGAAATTAATTTAAAATTAATTCCAGCTGTCAAAATAAAAAGCGTGTTTTTAAGAGATAATAACTATAAAAAGATTGACACTTGTTTATGTTCGGTTTAATTGTAAAATTATGTACAATGACCAACATTATATTAAATGGTAAAAATATATTCTAAATATACTTTAAAACCACTCAAATTCATAATTTATCACTATTAATTATTTTGATTAAAAAAGTTGTTTTTAATTAAAATTTAGTAATTTTCACTATTCATCAAAATATGAAAGTTATCCGAAAAGTACCAAAATTTCACCTTAGGCTAAATTCGATATTCCGAATCCAGAAATGAAGTCCATTTTAAAATATAAAATATATATAATTTCAAAAATTAGTTATTACTATTCATAATGGCTAGTTTTATTGGTTATGGTGTGTTAGAATTGGGTGTTGCGTACAACACACGCTATCACATTATTCAAAGAGAAGTATACCGTAGAAGATTGGGGTGTTACATTCTCCCCTCCTTCAAATAATTTTATCCTCGAAATTTCAAGAATACTTATCACATGAAAAGACTCGGGTGGTTCTTCATCATAAGTTCCTCGGGTTCCCACATTGCCTCTTCCATCTTATGGTTTCTCCACAAAACCTTTACCAGACGGGTCGTCCGGTTTCTCAGTACTTGTTCTCTCGTATCAAGAATCATGACGAGCTCTTCACAATAGGAAAGATCGGGTTCCAGTTCTAATTCCTCATAGTTGAGTACATGCGTTGGGTCAGGCATGTATTTCCTCAACAGAGATACGTGGAACACATCGTGAACTTTGGAGAGACTTGGCGGCATTGTCAATCGGTAAGCCACAGCCCCAATTCGTAGTAGAATTTCAAAAGGTCCGATGTACCTGGGACTCAATTTACCATTCTTACCAAAATGTATGACTCCCTTCCATGGTGATACCTTCCGGAAAACATGATCACCGACTTGAAATTCTAAATCCTTCCTTCGATTATCGGCATAGCTCTTCTGCCTACTTTGAGCTGCTTTGATGTGATTTTGGATTACCTTCACCTTTTCCACCGTTTCCTCCACCAGTTCTGGGCCTACAAGTTTTCTTTCACCAACGTCATCCCAACAGGTTGGTGTATGACATCTCTTTCCGTATAACTCTTCATATGGTGCCATCTGAATACTCGAATGGAAGCTATTGTTATAGGAAAATTCTACCAGTGGTAAATATTGATCCCACATACCCTGAAAGTCAAGTGAGAAAGATCTCAACATGTCTTTTAAGGTCTGAATAGTCCGTTCTGATTGTCCTTCTGTCTGAGGGTGGTAAGCGGTGCTCAAATGAAGTTCAGTATCTAGGTATTTCTGAAGACTTTTCCAAAATCTTGATGTAAAACGGGGATCACGATTAGAAACAATCGATAGGGGTACTCCATGAAGTCTCACAACTTCATTAATATATAGTCTTGCTAGAAGTTCTAGGGGTAGATATTCTCTTATAGCAAGAAAATGTGATGACTTGGTAAGACGATCAACAATAACCCATATTGCATCGTTCCTTCTAGGAGTCTTTGGTAGCCCCATGACAAAGTCCATCGTAATATTGTCCCATTTCCACTCCAGTATGGGAAGAGGTTGCATGACTCCTCCAGGCTGTTGCCTTCCAGCTTTCACTTGTTGACAAACCATACATCTTGACACAAAATCAGCAATCTCCCTCTTCATGTTGTCCCACCAAAAATGTTCCTTCAAATCTCTATACATTTTGGTGCTCCCAGGGTGTATAGAGAAATTGGAACTATGAGCATCATCCAATAATTCCCTTTTTAGATCAGGTATATCGGGAACACAAAGTCTCTTCCCGAATTTCAAAATTCCATCTTCATACACAAAGTCTCTCAATCTCCCATCATTCACAACTTTAATCTTCTTTTGAAATTCTTCATCATCGGTCTGAGAACTATTAATCCTTTCTAGTAAAGATGGTTTGACAACCATTTGAAAAGGCATTGATGTTTCACCTTCCCTAGTTATTCCCATGTCTATATTCACTAGATCCATGAAAATTGGATCCCTTTCAATTCTCATCATGTTCAAAACTCCATGGAATTTTCTGCTCAAATCATCTGCCACCTTGTTTGCTTTCCCCGGGTGGTAGTGTATCGTGCAATCATAATCCTTGAGTAATTCAATCCATCTCCTTTGCCTCATGTTGAGTTCTTTTTGTGAGAAAATATACTTCAAACTCTTGTGATCAGTATAAATCTCACATTTTTCACCATAGAGGTAGTGCCTCCATATCTTCAAAGCAAAGATCACAGCTGCTAACTCGAGATCATGAGTAGGATAGTTTTGTTCATGAATTTTCAACTGACGTGATGCATAGGCAATAACTCTATCATTCTGCATAAGGACACAACCAAGTCCTTTCTTTGATGCATCACTATAAATAACGAACCCATCATTCCCCGATGGTAGAGTCAATATAGGAGCATTGACTAATCTTCTCCTCAGTTCTTTGAAAAATTCTTCACACTCTTTTGTCCAAACAAATTTAACCCCTTTACGTGTGAGCTTCGTTAATGGGTTAGCCAATCGGGAAAAATTCTGGACGAAACGTCGAGAATAACCTGCCAAACCAATAAAACTGTGTACCTCAGTTATACTCGTAGGTGCTGGACATTCTTGGATTGCCTTGGCCTTAGAAGGATCAATAGAGATTCCATCTTTAGAGACAATATGGCCAAGAAAAGAAATCTCATGAAGCCAGAATTCACACTTGCTAAACTTCCCATATAATTCATGTCTCCTCAGAGTCTTCAAGATAATGCGCAAGTGATTTTCATGATCTTCATAGGTTTTGGAGTATACCAAGATATCATGAATAAATACCACAACAAATTCATCGAGATACTCCTTGAAAACTCTATTCATCAGATCCATGAATACAGAGGGTGCATTAGTCAATCCAAAAGGCATTACAGTAAACTCGTAATGCCCGTACCTGGTTCGAAATGCTGTCTTTGGAATTTCTTCCTTCTTTACACACAACTGATGGTATCCAGATCGAAGGTCAATCTTTGAAAAGTATTGAGCTCCATGTAGTTGGTCAAATAAATCATCAATACGAGGTAGGGGATACTTGTTCTTTATCGTTATAGCATTGATCTCCCTGTAGTCGATACATAACCTCATAGATCCATCATTCTTTTTAACAAAAAGAACAGGGGCTCCCCATAGAGAAACACTAGGGCGAATAAATCCCGTATTACTCAATTCCTCTAGTTGTTTCTTTAGTTCAACTAATTCTACAGTGGCCATTCTATAAGGGGTCTTCGATATAGGCCATGATCCAGGAATCAAATCAATGGAAAACTCAACTTCTCGTTCTGGAGGATGTCCAGGTAAATCTTCCGGAAATACATCTAAAAATTATTTCACAACAGGTACATCCTCTATTTGAACATTTCTTTCATCACCGACAATTATTTCATTCTCTTCCTCCCCAATAATTGAATTTAGTTGAGCTATTGAGGGTCGATCTAAATAAGAATTAGGTGGTGACGATTCTGATCTAAAGATAAGGTGTTCGTTATCATTATCATCAAGAATCGTAACCTCTTTATTCTTACAATAAATATTCGCATCATAGTAGGAAAGCAAGTCCATACCGAGGATTATATCAAACTCAATCATAGGTATGACGATGAGATCGACAGATAACGAACATTTATGTGCTCTAATAGGGACTGATTCACAAAACTTTGTTGCAATGATACTTCCCTTAGGAGTTTTAACTAACAACTCCCTTATTAAATCAAATTGGAAATATCTAATTTTCTTAGAAAATTGGGAAGATATGAAACAATGCGATGATCCAGAATCAAATAATGCATTTGCTAAACTTGAGGAAACCATTAAATTACCTGTCACCACGTCTTTCGGAGCTTCTACCTCAGCAGTAGTGATAGCATAAGCCTGGCCTTTATCCCTTGGACTTTTCTGAGGTAAGTTCTCCTGACGCTTAGGACATTCATTTGCATAATGCCCCATCTCCCTGCAATTGTAGCACTGAATGTTGGTATCTTCCTTCTTCCCATTGAAATCACGAGCATGGTGGCCTTTTTCACCACACTTGTAACAGATTCCCATTCCCTTCAAGAAAGTATCGGGGTGTTTCTTCCCACATTTACCATAGGATGGATATTCAACATTTCCTTTATTCCCCTTATTTCCATTCCCAGATTGATCAGAAAGACTCTTCTTCTCTTGCTTTGCTTTAAAGTCATAAGACTTAGAGAATTCCTTTTCAGTTTTGATAGCACATGCGACAATGTCTTCGTACAATGAAAAGGATTGTGAGACTAATGCTCGACAGAGAAATGGTTTTAACCCATCAAAGAAACGATCAATATTACTTCTTGGGTTACGTATATAATCACTAGAATACCTTGCTAACCTTGTAAAGATAGCCTCATACTTTGTGACATTCTCATCCTCCTTCTGTCTCAGACTTAGAAATTTCCTTTCCATATCTGCTCGATGGTCGCGAGGAAAGTATTTTTCTAAAAATAGATCTTTGAACTCCCTCTATTCCATATTTGATACTTCATCATCTTACTTCGTATTTTGAATTAATGACCACCATTGATCAGCATCTCCAGTGAGGAGGTATACTGCCATGATAACTTTTTCCCTTTCACTGCTCCCCAAAGCCTGAAATATTTTCTCTAGGGAATTTATCCATTGCTCAGCTACTAAGGGATTTGTACTCCCATTGAACATTGGTGGTTTTTGCCTCATGAATCGATCTAACATTGATCCTCCATGCTGTGGATCAAGGTGCTCCATATGGGTAAGGTTATTATTCATAACCTGAGTAAGTTGTCCCAGTATGGTGATTAGCTAATGAGCACCAGTTGCATCACCAACCCCACTATAATTATCTTGAGCAGGAGGGAAATCCCTACATGGAGTGCGTTCATTGATACGGTTTCCATTTCTTCCACTAGGAGCCATTTCTAAACAATGGAATAAACTAGACCAGTTTATGAATCAAAATACATAATCCCATACTTATAAAACACTTAACATAAATTGAACTATTTATGGATATAATCCATAATCATAAAAATGTTTTCTTTGAGGAAGTATATACTCATAAACCCTTCATAATGATTTGTAAAGAAAATGAGAGTTATCCTAAGCATATCCCCCGGGAGTGTAGTACCAAGAGTGCAGCAAGGCCCGTTGTCGTGCACCAGTTCCCGTTCGAGTCTAGCTCAAAGCGGTGTTTTCGGGTTTTACCCCTAGGTACATCTGTGCCAGAGCCGCCTCTACCTGCTCGTATCCAGACATGGATGTATTTCTCGGAAAACTCACAAAATCTCTACAATACCAAAATTCTAGGAAGTTCTTCTATACTATTCCTCAAAGTTCATCTTAGGTCTATGTGCTCTAATCAGAGTTTATCTAAATATAGCTTCCAAGGTTTGTACTAAACTTCCTCTGATACCAATTGTAAGGCCCCGACCCTAGTTACCCAGAGTCGGTGCATTATTACATAACATTGACATGATCACAAGAAAGATCAAATCTCGATAGACCGATTGGTTTAGAATCCTTGGGAACACTAGATATATTCATAAGTTTTACATTACATCATAAAATGAAAAACTACTACAACAACATAATGTCTCTATAATCCACACTCATATCCCCAAATAATATCCCTGCAGGTCATTCATAATTTACTTCTTCACTTCCTGGGAAAAATAAAACATAGAAAATGGGTGAGCTCAAATGCCCAGTAAGGATAACAATATAGCGGAAACTTTCATAAATAAGAATAAACATTTAAGGCAATGTATAACTAAAACAAAAGCCTTTCAAACTTGAACTTTCAACATTGTATGGCATAAATAAAAATAAATAATTCTATTTACTCATTCACATGGATATTCTACTAATCGAATAATCCCATGAAAAATCAATAACCACTTTCATAATGTTGGAATGCATAATGCCAGACTATCATAACCACATAGCCAAGGCCTCGTTCCAAGACTACAAATAAGATTTTTCCAAGGCCTTGTACCAAGACACTAGTATGTCTCATGAGACCTACCGATGCATCGCGGAGCTATAGCGGGCTCCACCCGTCACATATTAAGTCCAATGCATTCCCATATGAAAAGGTTTAAACATAATATAAACATTCGTAGTAAAACTAGCATACGAAATGTCAATAATTTCACCATAAACTATGAATGGTATAAAAATAGCACATCCACAGTCAAACATATCACAAAACCTTCAATACAATATAGAAGTTTTGTATCATAATAAATAAACTTCAAATAAGCGTAAAATCCATCAAAGGATGTTGACATAGATGAAATCAAAACTCTTTTTAGAGAAATATCTCTTTCTATTTTTTTTGAAATAATTTAATATCCATATAAAATAAAACATTTTCTTTGATAATATTCTTATAAGCTTGTAAGGAAAGCTTTGAAGATTTTATAATGGCGGAAAATAACCGCACCCGCCGTATAAGTTAAAAAAAACATTCTTACCTTAATTCTCTCGAAAAGGTTAAAAAAAACCTTGTTTTGAAAATGACAGAAATATTCCTATTATGAAAAGTAAAAAAAGGGTATAAATGACTTTAACCCATATTCTTGTTAATAATAAAAATGTTTTGAAATACATTTTGATGAAACATAGATGTGGATGATAAAGAGATCCCAGTAGGTTATTACGTATAAACAACCTCGGATAATGAAGAGATTGTGAAATAACCCTTAACTTGTAATTTTCCTTGGTTGGGGTAGGTTAACCTACTGTATAATGGTGAAATAATTTTTATTAAATTATACAAAAATCATATACATTAATATGATATCATATATGATCTTTTAATATTTATTTGATAATAATATCTTAGTATTATCGTTGTTTCGGGTGTTAACTTACTTTTCTTTTATATGTTTTGTTACGTAAGACATGTTTGTTAAAGATAGGTTGTATATTATTCATATCCAGAATTATATCAAGTCCTTAAACATCATTTTTAAATCAACAAATGATAATTATACTTTAATGGTTACGATGGAGAATGAATCTCATCGCGTTTGTGGAGACGGTAGTCCGTACGTACGCACAAGCGACAATATCATTCTTTTGATATTAACATAATATATAAATGGATGGTATATCATATATACATAATCATTATCATATTATATTTTTTATTTAAATGAGTTAAACATCATTATTATACCCATCCCAATAATAATATATTGAATAACAATTACACCACGACGTGGAAACGGTAAGCCGTACGTACGCACGTATGGTGACATGTTATTCAAAGGGTGGATAGAATACTGAATATGGTTGTACCATATTTATAATAACATCACAGTATATATATGATACTGGAGTTACTATTTTATAATGGTAACAACAAAGGAAGAAGAAGTGGAAGAAGAAATGAACTTGGAAAAGGGTGGTGAAATCATGACCTCGTCTTCGGGTTCTTCCTTTTGATATGATCAAAAGGGATCCTTATGTTGGCTTTCTGATCAAACTAAGGCCTCTAGGTTGTAGTGAGGGAAGTTGGGAGAGTATTTGGGCAGATTTTGGCCGAACCAAAATGCTTTTAAGGTGTGAAGAAATGAGAAGGAGGAGTTCCCTTTTATAAGAGGGGTGAGGGGCACCTTTGGTAAAGCTAGAAATATTAGTTTATAATAAATTCATATTCGGTTTCCAATGGCTCAAAAGATGATTATTTAAATTTTAAGGTGGGGATAGGTCGAAAACAACTCAACCAATAGAATTTAGACAGGTTTGGGTACTTATATTAACCTTATCTTTAAGTATTAACTCTAAATTAATTAGTTTCACTTTTACAATGTCTCTTTGTATTTTTATATAATATGGTTAATAAACGTACTATATACATCCAAGAGACCCCCCAAGTGGTCCATTAATGATGAACCTATCATGATATAGGTCTCTTAACCGAACCTTAGATTTTTAGGAATTTAATATCAATTAATAATATAATATTTGTTTTAAGAACTCTTTTATGTCAATTTTGACACTATTCAAAAATTGATTTTTTTGAAACTCATAACAGATTGATTATTAGAAAAATTTAAATTAAATAAATCCTAATATATCATATTATCCTAGAAAATTAGTTTAATTCATTAAAAGTTTCATATTATATTTATTTGGGTATTTATAATATCCATTTTTTTAAAGTTTCACTATTATAGTAATTACTAAATCATCATTGTGTCATAAATAAATTAAATTATATAATGTATAAAAATTATAAATAAAATATCATTATGTAGGAAATATTTTTATCCTTCTAATGAATATTTATAATCTAAAATCCAAAATATATAACCATATGTAAAAATGGTTTTTCTAAAAGATATATGCTTGTGTCATTTTTGTATTCATTTTAACTTAATTAAAAAAAGTTTCCCTATCACCTACAAGTGGCACCATGGGGTCCCAAAATCGACCCAAAGATTCCTATGGTCGAACATGTATCAACCAATAAGGCTAGCACACGTTTTAGGGTAATTTAGTATTATTTTAATATTATTTGTTAACCCTTATTTACAAGATTTACCCTTAACCATGGTAAATAAAATATTTACCACAGTAATTATTCAAAATGTCTAAAAATAAAAGTTACCTATTTACACAATTTGGACATCCTGATTCCAAATATAGAATCCATTTTTCTAAATTCAAAATACAGAAGTGGCAGAAATTAATTTAAAATTAATTCCCGCTGTCAAAACAAAAAGCGTGTTTTTAAGAGATAATAACTATCAAAAGATTGACACTTGTTTATGTTCGGTTTAATTGTAAAATTATGTCCAATGACCAACATTATATTAAATGGTAAAAATATATTCTAAATATACTTTAAAACCACTCAAATTCATAATTTATCACTATTAATTATTTTGATTAAAAATGTTGTTTTTAATTAAAATTTAGTAATTTTCACTATTCATCAAAATATGAAAGTTATTCGAAAAGTACCAAAATTTCACCTTAGGCTAAAATCAATATTCCGAATCCAGAAATGAAGTCCATTTTAAAATATAAAATATATATAATTTCAAAAAGTAGGTATTACTATTCATAATGGCTAGTTTGATTGGTTATGGTGTGTTAGAAATCAGTGTTGCGTACAACACACGCTATCACATTATTCAAAGAGAAGTGTACCGTAGAAGCTTGGGGTGTTACATTTTTAGAATGGATTTGTTATTTAAATATCTTGAAATAATATAGTGTTATTCTAATGTGGGAATTTAATTTTTCCTTTATTCTTATGTTATGTGTTATGGTTATGTTATGGTTCTTGGGCATTATTTACATATATGGGTTGTTCTGTGATAAAACTTGGCCAAGTGAGCCGAATATAGCTCTCCAATGCATTGTGTAACGTGAAGGAGGTAAACATGAATGTTTCTCCTAAGAGATTAAGAGAATATACTATGATGGGTATTCCAACTTAAATCCATATGTAGCTGTGATAGCTACAATTTATGTATGATATGAATTCCACAAGTTACCTTTATGATTTGTGATTACTATGTGTTATTCAAAAATCTTATGTTTTCATGAGGTAAGTAAAGCAGTTTATGTTTTTTATGTATTGATGGACTAACGATTTCTTTATTATTTTATAACCCTTATTGAGATTTTTATACTCATCCCATGTTTTGAAATGTTTTTCACATGACTTAAAGATGAATAGGGACAAGGTTGGGATCAAGGAAATGTCCTGCTCTCAAAAACATGGAACTAAACATGAATATCTTTTTTTCAAGAGTTTTTATTTTTTGAAATAAATGGATACTGAATAGAATTTTCTACATGTAATATTCCTGTTGTTATGTAAATGTTATGATCTAATTCTCTAAAACTCTAATCCTGAAAAGATCCTCAATGTGAATTATTCATTTATTTCAAGATTAAGTAATGTTTAAGGCTGGGTCCTTATAGTTGATATTAGAAGTCAGTTTAGATAACTTTACGATTTAGGGTATTGTTAAATTCATATCCATAAGTTACATTATATTGAAATGATATATTATTTATAGATTACCATGTTGCTTCACCAAATATATTTATGTGTTCATAATGGTTTTCTGTATAGGAAACATGGAAGCTATATTGGGACAACATCAGGAGGATGAAAAACTTCCAAATCACCAACCTGAGATGGTTGGAATTAGAACTGAATAGTTTGTTGTAGTGATGGAACATTTGAATCAAGCTATAAATGGTGGTGGTATCCATGCACGAGATCAGCCAGATTAACCACATAAGAACATGTCACTAGTTGAGCATTTCATGAGGCAACATCCCCTATCATTCAAAGGATCATCTGAACCTATGCTAGAAGAAGGGTGGATTAATGATCTGGAGAAAATTGTCACAACCCTTCCTCGGGGACCGTGTCGTGACTAACTCAAGCCTGCCTTCCATAGGCCAGGGGCTGGCGAATTGCACCAAAGGCATAAATCCTGATAAAAGGGAAGGCATTGCATTTATATAAGTAAACAAACACAACAGAGTACGCAAGCTGAACTGAACACTATGTAAAACGAGTAAAAAAGTATGTGATGAAAAGTAAATGGACCAGCATAAAAACCCAACTGATAGTACAACACAACAGAGAAAAATTAAGTACAACAGCTGAAAAGTAAAACAGCAACCACCGAAACGTCCTCCAGAAATCCCACCTGAAGGGTGGGTACAGATGGTATCCTCGGCTCCTCTAATCCATCCGTCTGATCCATGTAAGTCCCACTAGAAAGTCCACCTCCAGATACCGTCCTTCTCCACAAGTCTCAACAATGATCAGCGATGTCCGTCATTTGCATCCAACACAACGTAGTGTGGGAATAGCCCGTGTAGAGGTGAGTATACAATACTCGGTAGGGACCCCGAGACCCCCAATGGTCTCACAAATCCACGAAGGATAAATCACAAAGGAAAGATACAAATATGAAGTATCAACCAATTCTACGTAGGTATATTCCCATACATATACCTAAGTCATCAATTCCAGTTCTGCTCCAACTCACGATCCCAAGTACAACCCAGTCCACACAGGAAAGCATAACCCAATCCACAGAAGAAAGTAAGAAAATCATATCAAAGACAATGATTGAAAGTCAAGACTCAGCTCACATAGGTATACTACTTACAATGAAGGGTGGAGATGATAGATATAGCCTCTGAGTCATCTCCCCTTCCGAACACACGTAGGATCCAAGTACAGAAGTCATCGCTGCTGAACCCACATAGAATCCTAGTATAGTAACCATCGCTGTCGACCCACGTAGGATCCAAGTATAGTCATCCAAGCTACCAAACCCATGTAGGATCCAAGTACTGTTGTCATCGCTGCTAGATCCACATTGGATCCAAGTACAGTCGTCCTCGCTGCCGAACCCACGTAGGATCCAAGTACGGTCGTCATCGTCGTCGCAACTAGCTCTAGGGTTCCCGCACACAGCACGCTCGATTCCGGGAGGGTCCGCTCCATGATCCAAGGGGTCGATATATCAAATATTATGAAGTCTAGAGTCTATGTATCAAAAATTTCTATCTCGTCAATAGGAACTCAACGCGACAAACGACGCATCAATTGGATGCCCGATCTGAGAGATATTAGATTTTTCATCCCAGGGGCCAGGTTGACTTTTAAGCTAAACCAATCCGACCATACTCCAGCTACGTCGAAACCTCACGTGGAGTAAGAAAAAAGAACCATCTCACAAAGAGGAATTCAATTTATTTGATGGCACGTCATTCAGACGTTCGGTCCTTAAGTTATAAGCGTTTCCGCTCCAAGTGCCCGGTTTGTTTCGGGTTCGAACCAACCCGGCCATATCCAAACTTCACTAAAACCACGAGTGTAATACACTAAAACGAACATATCGATCCAAGGATCCCTATGCAACTGACAGTGTGTTGATCGGAGGTCCTTAGCCAAAGATATGGGAATTTGAACAAATTTGGTCAGAAAATAGGGGCTCTGGGCCCGGTCCGACCTGGACTAATACCCCCTTGGTCTGCCCGATGGGTCGTGGCCCAGCCCGGCCCACGGACAGCCTAGCCCGTGCGGCCTGTGGCCTGACTCGGATGCTGGCTGCGGATCGGCGCTGGATGGGCGAGGTGCAATGGGGGCACCTCCCCCTGTTTGCGGAAACAGTGGACCCGGTGGGGTCCGCCCTAAAATTCTGTTTGGGGGTTACGACCCCCCTGGTTTTCTGCAAAATGGCCAAACCTATTGGACGACTGGTTGAGCTGCCATGGGACCCTTCAAGGACCCGCCTCCTGGAGACACCGGCGGCCGACATAGCCGGCTGCCCCTGCTAGACCGTCGCGGCCTAAGGCTGCGGCTCTTGCTCGACCAGCACGACCTGACGACACCGTTCCCCTCCACCGCGGCCTGTTCTGGCCGTGGCCTCCCTCAGATTCTCTGGCACAGTGCGACGACACCACGCACCACCGCCGCGGCCCACTCCGACCGTAGTCCTCCTTCGGCCTCACCGGCGCGGCGGGACGACGCCACGCACCACCATCACGGCCTGCTCCGGCCGCGGTCCTCTTCATCCTCGCGCGGTGCAACGACACCACGCCGCCTTCACCTCAATCATCAATGGTGATAAACAAGAAAAATGGGAGGATGACCGGCCGTGTTTTTGCGGTCCGATCGCCTCCCCTTATAACGATAACAAGCGGCCAAATTTTAATCAATGAAGGTTGATTATAAAACTTGAACAAAAGAATTAACCCCTACCTCGAAGGAAGTTCGAGGTTGTCAAGAGCCGCGGATGATGGCGTTGTTTCTGTTGTCGTCGGTGTCTCCTCCCTTGTTGTGGAGGAAGAAGAGGATAAAGAAATTGGGGCCTCTAAATCAACATTCTTCGTCGGAGAGTTGGCGTTCTTCGTCGAAGATGAAGTTCTTCAAAAGAAACTAGAGCTCTTTCTCCTCTAATTCTCAACACAACCAGCCAACCAAAAATAAAATAAGGCTTATCCTTATTTTATTTAACTTTTCCATGCATTAAAAATTACAAATTCAAATACATAATTCAATTAATTAATGAGGTTCAATTAATTAAACTAATGTGTATTGGAATGAATTAAATTGGAAGATTGGGGAGGGGAGGAGTTACCCAATCAAATACAAGGGTTTAATGGGGGATTTAAGGAATGTGAAGGGTTAGGGCTTGTCTGGGCCCCACCTCACATGGGTAGTTAGGATGCTAGTGGGTCCCACCCTAACTCCCCCATGTATGATAAAACTGCCATAGTCAACGAATATAAATTGTTCAACATTTTTATTCTCTTCTTATTTAAACCACAATTTTAAACTCTTTCTCCTGTGAAAACACATCTACAGTAAAATTTATCTTAAGAAATTACCGGAATTGCGGTTTCATCAGTGCCGTCATATTTCAATTCCAAGCACCAGTTCAAAAGATTAAAAAACCAGCTCATTCGTTCACTGAACGTACCTGAGCTAAAATTTGGAAATTGATTCTGGGCACACCAGGCCTCGGAATCAGGTACTGTCAGAAACTGCGTACTCGTAAAATCCGAAAGAATGTAAGAAAAAAATTTCCTTGAAATTTATGGGTCTCTAAATTACTCCCACCTTAGGGATTTACATCCCCCTAAGGCTACATCATAACCTAGGGAAACAAATGAGGGTACTGTGCATGCATCTGATCCTCCCGCTCTCATGTGGTCTCCTGTAGGTTCTCGTGCTGCCACCTGATGCGCAATAGAGGAATAAACCATCCACATAGGACTCGATCCTTTCAATCATCGATCTCCACTGGGACCTCCGTAAATGTCGCCCCATCATCGATTTCCAGCTCCCCGTGGTCGATGATATGCGTCGGGTCATGCACGTATCTCCTCAGCTAAGATACGTGAAATATGTCGTGCACCCGATGCAACTGAGGTGGAAGAGCCAGATGATAATCCACAACACCTATCCTGGTGAGAACTTAGAATGGTCCGATGAATCACGAAGATAAGTTTCCGCCCTGGAAAAATCTCCGTAATCCACATTGAGGTGAGACTCGTAAGAAAACGTGGTCACCATCCTCGAACTCTAGTGTTCTCCACCTCCTATCAGCATTGGACTTATGTTGGCTCTGAGAAGTCCTCATCTGCTCCTGGATGATCTGCACCTTATCTGTCGTATCCTGAACCATCTCTGGCCCTACGAGTGCTGACTCCCCAGGGTCAGTCCAACATAGAGGTGATCTGCAAGGTCATCCATACAATGCCTTGTATGGTTCCATCCCGATGGTGGAGTGGTAGCTATTGTTGTACACAAACTTCACCAAGGGTAGGTGATCCTCCCAGCTGAGACCTATGTCAAGGACACATGCCCAGAGCATGTACTCGAGTGTCTAAATAGTTCTCTCCGTCTGGCCATCCGTCTGAGGGTGAAAGGCAGTGTTTAGACGTATCTGCGTCCCAAATGCCTCCTGTAACCCCTTCAAAATCCGGGAAGTAAAGCGAGCATCTCGATCGGAGACGATAGAGGATGGCACACCATGAAGTCATACGATCTCCTGAACATAGAGGAGTCAAAATATCTCCACTAAGCCCTGCTCTCTGATAGGTAAGAAGTGGGATGACTTGGTGAGTCAGTCCACGATCACCCAGATGGAGTCGTGTCCTCTGGATGTATGTGGATGCCCTATCACGAAATCCATAGATATCCCATCCCACTTCCACACCGGGACCTCTAAGGGATATATCAAGCCTGCTAGTACCTGGTGCTCCACCTTCACCTGCTGGCAGGTGAGGCATCATGAAACGAACTCTGCCACAACCTTCTTCATACCCGGCCACCAGTGCTATCGTCTAAGATCATGGTACATCTTCGCTACTCTTGGATGTACCCCCAATGGGGAAGTGTGAAAATATCTCAGCATATCCTCCTGTAATGCAACAGGTACCATGGTACGTCCTCTGAAAATGATGACGTGCTCTCCTCCAACAAAAAATCCATCAGGTGCCTATCCTGTGGATATATGTGCATGTCACGTCTCACAGTCAACGTCCCCACGTTGTGCCTCCCTGACCCACTAAAGTAGTGGAGGAGTGACTGTGAGCTACTGTAGAAAGGCTGCCCCATCTCTACCCATGAAGGATATCTGCAAACCGGCTAACTTCTATGTCACCTCTCTAAGTAGCTTAATGCCCGACCTCCTACTGAGAGCATCAGTTACTACGTTCCCCTTCACAGGAGTATAGACTATCTCAAAGGCATAGTCCTGGCGGAACTCGAGCCATCGCCACTATCTCAGGTTCATGTCCTTCTGCGAGAATATGTACCTGAGAATCTGGTGGTCATATTAGACTGTAATGCGCTCGCCCATCAGATAGTGCCACCACATCTTCAAGGAGAAGACCACTGCTACTAACTCTAGGTCATGGGTAGCGTAGTTCTGCTCATGCTACCTCAACTGTCATGAACCATAGGCGATCACTGCCCACTCCCGCAATAGGAAACACCCAATTCTGGTCTGTGATGCATCGTAGTAAACTATGTACCCTATGCCCTCCTCTTGTATCCTCAAGATGGATGCACTGGTCAATCTCTATCTCAGCTCCTAGAAGATCTCATGACATCTATCTGACCACACGAAGGGTTTACCCTTCTTCATCAAAGCTGAAAGTGGTGATTCAACTCTATAGAAGTCTTACACGAATCTCTGGTAGTACCTAGCCAGACCTAGTAAGCTCCGCACCTCAGTCACGCTCCTGGGTGGATCCCAAGCTAGTACTGCCTCGAGCTTCGAATGATCCACTGCAACTCCCGCCACAGAAATGACATGCCCCAAGAAGTGGACCTCCCAAATCCAGAACTGGAACTTAGAGCTTACCAAAAATCTGGTGCTCTCGGAGTGTATCTAGTATAACCCGCAATTGGTAACCGTGCTCCTCCTTAGTAGTCATGTAAATCAAAATGTCGTCGATGAAGACTACGACAAAATGATTTAGGTATGGCTGGACGATCCTGTTCATGAGACTCATGTACACTCTTGGAGAGTTGGTTACACTGAAAGGCATAACCAAGAACTCATAGTGGCCATACCAACACCTGAAGGTCATCTTCTACACATCCTCGTCTCGAACTCTGAGCTAATGACAGCCTGACCTGAGGTCTAGCTTCGAGAACCAGCATGCTCCCTTGAGCTGATCAAAGAGGTCATCAATCCTCGGAAGTGGATACTTATTCTTCACGGTCACCTGGTTCAAGAGATGGTAGTCGACACACAGTCGCAAGCTCCCGTCTTCCTTCTTGGCGATCAAAATCGGGGAAGACCTGGGTGAAACATTGGGTCGAATGAATCCTTTTCCCTACAAGTCCTCCAGCTGTACCCGTAGATCATGAAGCTCAACGGGAGCCATCTGATATGCTGGAGTAGATATCGAGGTTGTCCTGGGGAACATGTCAATATAGAAGTATAACTATCTGCCAGGAGGTAGTCCTGGAACATCATCAAGAAAAACGTCCTCATACTTATCCACCACAACAGAAAAAATCAGACTCCACACATCAACTACTCCTAGGAATATACTATCCAACTGATGGGTGATCGGCTATCCTATCCTCTGCATGAGTCCATCCTGCGCTACAAAGGCTCCCTTCTCACTGGTGAAGGTAAACTTGCTCCCATCGGTGCAGACTCACCACACCTTGCGCTTAATATAGTCGATATGAGCATGGACCATAGATAACCAACCCATTCCCAAGATGACGTCGTAAGGCCTCGACGCCACTATAAGAAGATCCCAGCTGAAGCTATCGCCTCCTATAGTAATCTCACACTGTCGACACCAGTGCGTAATCATTGAGTCTACTCCTGTAGGAGTCTCTAACTGTAAGGATCGAGCCAACAACTCTGTCGGATTCTCTGAGCTCCGAACAAGGGCAGTGACAATGAAAGAATGACTCGCTCATGTGTCTATAAGAACTGCAGCAAGGGTGCTGTAGACACAGATAGTACCTTGAATCATCTCAGGTGCTCTGTGGTCATAAGCCTCCACTGACTGAAGCTGAGCTAGCATTTGTCCGCCAGCTCCCTGTGGTTGGGGGGGGGACCTACTGGTGTTGTTGGTGGTAGAGCTTCGAAGCGTCGTCCACCACCTGTTTATCGGCCAGATCTTCTACCCTATCTGCCTGCTCCCTGTGGATCACCACGGTCGAACCTCTGCCTCTTCCTGGGTGGTCCCTCAACCGTCTACTTCTCCTCTGCATGGAGGGTTGGGCAGTAATGAGCCATGTGGCCCTGCTCGCCACATGTGTAGAACTGCCTGCCTCTCGTATGACTGACTTTGCTGTGTGTGCCCCGCACATCCGAACCATTATCCGAATGTCTCCCTCCTGATGTCCTGGTCTGCTTGGACCTCTGCGACACCTGTCTACTGCTGGCTAGAGAAGAATCCGCTATGTGTTGCGCTGTGGTAGGCCTCACTGCTGGTTTAGGCTCAGCAAGAAAGCTCTCCACAAGAAGGGCTCGATCCAGTACTCCTACCTGCATCGGAATGCTGAGGAAGATCATCGAAGCCCTGATCTCATGCTTCAGTCTCTACTTGTTGGTTCAGGCCCAGAAGAATGGGTCTCGTACCATATCCGTGGAGTAGTGTGAGAGGTCAGTAAATCTCACAGAGTACTAGGCTACAGTCATGCTTTCATGTCGCAGCTGTAGTAACTCCTGAATGCACACCACACAGAGGGTGGCTGGAACGAACTCCAAGCGGAAAAGGTTATCGAAGTCCGTCTAAAGTAGTGATGCCTTGTCGTGCAGCTAAAGCATCAGGGTCCACCATCTACCTACTGCGACGTGCAAGATACTCTCCACAAGGATCACCATGAGGTCAGCTAGTGTCCCTTCTAATATTAAGACTCGAACAATAGCCTCCAGCCAATCCTCGGCTGCCTGAGGGTCTGTCTCTCCATAGAACCTGGGTGGCCTCTGATGCTGAAACTCATGTAGTGCACTCAGGCGACGTGCACTCTTAGCTACTGGGGCTGGTGGCATCGGTGGCTTGGCGGGTAGAGGTACCGCCAGTGCCTCTGCTGTAATGGGGCCCTGCATGAGGCCTCGTCACTCGGTGGGCTCCCGTCTCTCACAAAGCTCGGAACCCTAGCTAGCTCCCATCGTGGGGCTATACTGAATGAAACAGGTGCACCACGGTTAATATAGTATACCTGGTGAGCTGAAATAAAGTAATCACAAAGAAAACTTTAAAAACCCACATGCAATCAATGTTTTCGTGCACTAAGTCGGAAATCAGAAGTCGGGGTCCTGGTGTATGGATACATCGGCCGCCGCACCAATACTGGACTCCCTGGACTGATAACCCCACTCAATACCCTAAACACTATTACTTCACACAGTTGTAATTATTAGAGTCCTAAGTCCTGCGGTAGAACCGACTCCTCTGATACCAATTTGTCACGACCCGTCCTTGGGGCCTGTTCTGTGACTACCCCAAGCCCGCCTTCCATCTGCCAGGGGCTGGAGACTAGCAACAAAGGTGTAAATCCCGATAAAAGGGAAGGAATTACCTTTATATAAGTAAACAAACACAATAGAGTATGCAAGATGAAGTAAAAACTAAGTAAACCAAGTACAAAAGTAAGTGCTGGAAAGTAAAGGGGCCAATATACAAACCTAACAAAAGGTACTGTAAAACTAAGAAAAATAAAGTACAACTGCTGAAAAGTAAAACAACAACCACTGAGACTTCATCTAGAAATCCAAACTGAAGGGTGGGTACAGATGGTCTCCTTGGCTCCTCAAATCTATTCGTCCAATCCATGTAAGTCCCGCCAGAAAGTCCACCTCCGGATACCATCCTGCTCCACAAGTCTCAACCACGATCAGCGCTGTCCTTCGTCTACATCCAACCCAATGTATTGCGGGCATAGCCCGTGTAGGGGTGAGTATACGATACTCAGTAGAGACCCCGAGACCCCTGAAGGTCTCACAAATCCACAAAGGATAAAAAAACGAAAGATACAAATACAAAGTATCAAACAATTCTAATTAGGTATATGCCCATACATATAACTAATTCATCAATTCCAGTTGTCCTCTAACTCACGAACCCAAGTAAAACCCATTCCACACATGAAAGCATAACCCAATCCACACAGGAAAGTAAGACAATAATATCGAAGATAATGATTGAACGTCAAGACTCAGCTGACACTGGTATACTACTCAAAAAGAAGGGTGGAGTTGATAAATGTAGCCTCTGAATCATCTCCCCTACAGAACCCACATAGGATCCAAGTATAGAAGTCTTCGCTGTCGAACCCACGTAGGATCCTAGTACAGTAACCATCGCTGCCAACCCACTTAGGATACAAGTGCAGTCGTCCTCGCTGTCGAACCCTCATAGGATCCATGTACAGTCGTCCTTGCTGCCGAACACACATAGGATACATGTACAGTCGTCCTTGCTGCCGAACCCACGTAGGATCCAAGTACAGTCATCATCGTCGTCGCAACCAGCTCTAGGGTTCCCGCACACAACATGCTCGATTCCGGTAGGGTCCACTCCATGAGCCATGGGTTCAATACATCAACTTTCACGAAGTCCAGAGTTGATGTATCACAAAGTTCTGTCTTGTCAATAGGAACTCAATGCGACAGACGACACGTCAATCGGACGCCCAGTCTGAGAGATATTAGTTTTTCCGTCCTAGGGGCCCAGTTGGTTTTTAAGCTAAACAAATCTGACCATACTCCAACTATGTCCAAAACTCGAGTGGTGTAAGCCAAAAGAACCTTCTCACCTAGAGGAATTCAACATATTTGACGGCACGTCATTTGGACGTCCGATCCTTAAGTTATAAATGTTTCCGCTACAAGGGCCCGGTTGGTTTTGGGTTCGAACCAAACTAGCCATACAGAAACTACCCCGAAAACTCGATTTTAATACACCGAAACGACCATCTCAATCCAACGATTCCTACACAATTGACGGTACATCGATAGAAGATCTGTAGCCCATGATATGAGCGTTTGAACGAACCTGGTCTGAAAATAGGGGGTCCGGGCCCAGTCTGACCCTGCCCAATACCCCCTGGGTCGGCCCAAATCGGGTTGACCCGACCAGGGTATGGCCCAATTGGGCACGGCCCAGCCCGGCTGGTGCGGCCACCCCATCCCTTGAGGTCTGTGGCCCAGATCAGAATCCGACCACAACTTGGTGCTAGCCGAGCGGGGCGCAAATGGGACGCCACCCCTAGTTTATGGAAACAGCAAACCTTGTGGGGTCCACCCTAAAATTACGTCGAGGGGTTATGACCCCCCCCCCGGTTTTCTAGAAAACAGCTTGCCTTAATGGCCAGCCAGTTGTGCCGCCGCAGGACCCTTTAGGGTCCCGCCTCCTGGAGACGCCAGCGGCCGGAAGAGCCGACCGCCCCAGATAGACTGCCACAGCCTAAGGCCGCAACTCTTGCTCGACCGATGTGGTGCGACAGTGCCGTGGCCCTTTTTCGCGGCCTCCTCCGGCCATGACCTCCCTTGGATTCTTCGGCGTGGCATGACGGCACCACGCACCACCGTCACTGCCCGCTCTAGCTGCTGTCCTCCTTCGGCCTCGCCGGCGCGGCGTGACAACGCCGCACACCACCGCCACAGCCTGCTCCGTCCGTGGTCCTGTTCGTCCCTGCGCGGTGCAATGGAACCACGCCGCCTTCGCCTCAAACGTCAACGGTGATCAACAAGAAAAAGGGGAGGAGGATTGTCCATGTTTGTGCAGTCCAATATCCTCCCATTATAATGATAACTAGCGGCCAAATTTTAATGAATGAAGGTCAATGATAAAACATGAACAAAAGAATTATCCCCTACCTCAAAGGAAGTTCGCGGTTGTCATGCGCCGTAGACGATTGCGTCGTTTCTACCATCGTCGGTGTCTCCTCCCTTGTCACGAAGGATGAAGAGGATAATGAAACCAGGGCTGCCAAATCAACGTTCTTTGTCGGAGAGTTGGCATTCTTCGTTGAAGATGAAGTTCTTCAAAAGAAACTAGAGCTCTTTGTCCTCCAATTCTCAACACAACCAGCGAACCAAAAATAAAATAAGGCCTCTCCTAATTTTATTTTTCTTTTCCTTGCATTCAAAATTACAAAATAAAATACTTAATTCAATTAATTGATGAGGTTCAATTAATTAAACTAATGTGTGTAGGCATGAATTAAATTGGAAGAGTGGGGAGGGGAGGAGTTACCCAATTAAATAAAAGTGTTTAATGGGGGGTTTAAGGAATGTGAAGGGTTGGGGCTCATGCAGGCCCCAATTCACATTTATCCTCACATGGGTAGTTAGGATGCTAGTGGGTCCCACCCTAACTCCCCCATGTAGGATAAAACCACTATAGTTAATGAATAAAAATTATTCCACATTTTCATTCTCTTTTTATTTAAACCACAATCTTTAACTCCTTCTCCCGTGAAAACGCATCTACAATAAAAGTCCTATTATGAAATCACTGGCACTACGGTTTCATCGGTGCCCTTGGATTTCAATTCTGAGCATTGTTTCAAAAGATAGAAAAACCCACTCGTTCGTTCACCGAGCGTACCCAAGCTAAACTTCGGAAATTTATTCTGGGCACACCGGGCCTCGAAATCAGGCGCCATCAGAAAATACGTACTCGTAAAATCGTAAATAATTTAAGAAAAAATTTTACTTGAAATTTACAGGTCTTTACAAATGTTTTTGATGACATAGGGTGTTTAGAACATCAAAAGGATAGTCTCTCTATTTACTGTTTTGAAGGTGAATCTGATCAGTGGTGGTGGATGGTGAAAAATATTAGGGATAGTGAGGAGATTGATTGTCTAGATTGGGATGAATTCAAAGGTATGTTTCTTTAGAAATATTTATCAAAGGTGGATTGTTATAGGATGGAAAAACAATTACTAGAATTTAGGTATGAGGATGACTCAATGGCTACTTATGAAGAAAAATTCACCCGACTAGCAAGGTATGCTCCAAATTTCATATGAGATCTTGATAGTAAAATCAACCATTTTTACCCAGGGTTAAAGATAAATTATAGAAGGGATTTATCTTCTTGTTAATTTGAAAGTTATGAAAAACACATTTGTTGTGCGGAGAAGGTGGAAATGGAGTTTTTTAATGATAAGGTGTTATTTGACAAACAAAAGAATAAGATTTCTAGGTGGCAGATGAAAGGGTAGATCTCTTCAAAAAAGTCTGATGGTTAGAAACTTTAGTTTACAGTTTCTGAAAATTGTGGTAAAAATCATGCTGGGGAATGTATTTTTAATTCTCGTTAGTGCTACTAATGTGGTAAAATGGGACATAAGGCTCATAAGTACACTGAAAAAGACTAAATTAATGGCAATAAAAAATATGATTTACAATCAGTAATTTTTTTTAAGTGCAATGAAATGGGTCATTATGAAAATGAGTGTCCAATGAAGAACTCAACTAAAGGAAAGCAGCTAACCTACAAGAAGAAAGGGATGGTGAAGTCCTTTGAAACTAATTCAGCAGATGTTGGGCCATCAAATGAAGTAGTATCAGATACACTGTTTGTTTGTTCAGATTATGCCAATGTGTTGTTTGATTCGGGGTCTACACATTCGTTCACTTCTGAGAAGTTTTCTAGTAAAATTTGAATTCCATATCATGATATTAATATGTATCTTATGGTATATATAAATGGAGGAAATGTTGAGCCAAAAAGAAAACATAAGAACCTTCCTATCCTTGTGTGCGGGAAGAATATACCAGAAAACCTTGTTTTTTCCCCTAGTAGAGTTTGATAATATTTTGGGTATGGATTTCATTTCTGTTTATCAAGCTATGATTGACTTCAGTGATAAAGATGTTTCTTTTCAGAAATATTTTCTGTTTGTGTACAAGAATGAACCCTTTCTTTTGATAAAATATCTGGAAGCTGAGAAAATAGAAAAAGATGGAAATGAATGATACCATGCACATATTGTTGAAAGCAAAGGAACTGTTCAGATTAATGTTTTTCTAGTGGTAAATGAGTACCTTTATTTTTTTCGTGATAAATTTCTTGGTATTATACCTTATTTAGAAGTTGAATTTAATGTTGATTTAGTTCTTGATGCTAAGACAATTTCAAAATTCTCTTATCGAATGGATCAAATTGATCTTTTTTAATTAAAGAAAAAATTATAGGTGTTATTAGATAAAGGTTTCATTAGACCTAGCACATCACCACAGGGTGATCCTATCTTTTTTTGTTAAAAATAATGGTGGTTCAATGAGACTTTACATTGATTATAGAGCATTGAATAACATCATTGTTAATAATAAGTATCCTTTGCCTCATATAAATGATTTCTTTGATCAGATCCAGAGAGATTAGTATTTATCAAATATCGAATTGAGGTTGGGGTACCATCAATTGAAAGTAAAGGAAGAAAACATTCCAAAGACCGAGTTTCGTACTATATATGGCCATTATGAATTTGTAGTTATGCATTTTGGTTTATCCAAAGATCCTACTGTACTCATGGATCTTATGAATAGAATTTTTTGTGAGTTCTTGGATAAGTTTGTGGTTGTGTTCATTGATCATATTTTGTTTTATTATAAAAGTAAAGAGGAGCATGAAATTCATTTAAGGGTTGTCTTGCAAACCTTAAAAGAAAAGAAACTATTTGGGAAGTTCAGCAAGTGTGAGTTTTGGTTAAAAAAAATTTCTTTCCTTGGACACGTTGTTTCAAAAAATGGCCTAACTGTTGATATTACTAAAACAAAATTTATTAAAGAATTGCCAAGTCCCACAAATATTACCAAGATCCATAGTTTTCTTGTATTGGAATTTTATTACCAGAGGATTGTTGAATATTTTTCACGGTTATCTAGTCCACTAACTATGTTAAATTGAAATGATGTTAAGTTCATTTGGAAAAAAGAATGTGATGATTGTTTTTAGGAATTTAAAAGAAGATTGGTGAATGCTCTTGTTTTGGCACAACCTTCCAGAAATGGTGAGTTTGTTATTTACAGTGATGCTTCATTGAAAGGACATGGTTGTGTCGTTATACAGAATGATCGGGTTATTTCTTACGCTTCACATCAGTTGAAACCTCATGAGTTAAATTACCCTACACATGATTTGGAATTAGATGCTGTTGTTTTTTCTTTAAAAATTTGGAGGCATCATTTTTATGGAGTAAAATGTGAAATATATACTAACAAAAAAGGTTTGAAGTATATATTCACTCAAAAAGAATTGTACATGAGACATAGGAGATGGTTGGAATTAATCAATGATTATGATTTCACAATCATGTACCATCTAGGAAAAGAAAATAAATTGGCTGATTCTTTGTGTTGAAAAAGTATTGATTCATTAACCATGCTACATTTGGAACAAGATCTTTTGGTTTTTTATTTGATAAACTTTGGCATAGATGTTTTTGGTGCAGGAAATTATTCTTTTTGTTTTAGGTGTCAGTGAAATCATCTCTATCAAACATAATTAAGCAAGCGCAGAAGAAAGACAGTGAGTTATAGAAAAAAGGTAGACTTGGATTAGAATGGTAAGTTTCTTGAATTTAACGTTCATAATGATTGTGTTTTATGGTTTGGGAAAAGACCTAGCATGCCTTGTGATTCACATTGGAAGAATGAGTTGTTATGTGAAGCTCATAGTTCCTCATTTTCAGTTAATCATGGTAGTAATAAGACGTACAGAGATCTTCAGGAGTATTACTGGTGGGATGTAATAAAAAGAGATGTTGTTGATTTTACTGTGAAGTGTTTGACTTGTCAGCAGGTTAAAGTAGAGCGGAAGTTACTAAAAGGGATGCTTCAGTATTTACAAGTGCCAATGTGGAAATGAGAAAATCTATCCAAGGACTTTGTTGTGGGATTATGAAAGACATATCAAGGTAATAATGAAATCTGGGTTATTATTGATCGGTTGACTAAATATGCTCATTTTCTTCCTAATCGAGATACTCTGTCTCTAGATCAAATTTCTCAGTTTTATGTTAAAGAGATAGTCAGGTTGCATGGAGTTTCTACATTTATTGTATCTGATCGTGATCCTAGGTTTACTTATAACTTTTGGAAAGGACGTCAGAATTAATTGGGTACTAAATTAAATTTTAGTACGACTTTTCATCCGTAATAAGATGGGCAGTCAGAATGAACAATTCAGACCTTGGAGGATATGCTACGTGCTTGTTCACTGGATTACCAAGGAAGTTGGGACCAACATCTTTGTTTGGTTGAATTTTCATATAATAATAGTTTTCATTCTAGTATAAAGATGGCCCCATTTGAGGCATTATATGGGAAGTAGTGTCGAACTCCAGCATTTTGGGATAAAGTAGGTGAAAAGAAGTTGATGGGACCAGAATTGGTAGAAGATAAGGTAGAAAAAGTTCAGTTGATTCAAAAGCACATGAGAACAGCTCAAAGCAGGCAGAAAAGTTATGCGGATAACCAGAGGAAGGATCTCTTTTCTGAAGAAGGTGACCATGTCTTTCTCAAAGCTTTTCCATTGAAAAGTCTGATGTGTTTTGTTAAGAACGGAAAGTTGAGTCTGATGTTTTTTGGACCTTATGAAATCTTGGAGAATGTTGGATAAGTTTCATACATAGTGGATTTACCTCCAAGTTTATCCAAGGTACACAATTTTTTTCATGTTTCAATGTTGATAATTTATATGCCAGATCCATCTCATGTTTTAAGTCCAGAGGTAGTTCAGTTGGAAGATAATCTCTCTTATGAGGAACAACCAGTCCAGATTCTTGACCATAGAGAGAAAGTGCTGCGGAATAAGGCAATTCACCAGGTAAAGGTTTTGTGGAAAACCCATATGGATGAAGAGGCAATGTGGGAATCTAAAAATATTATGAGGGATTAACAACCCCCCTTATTTTATAAGTGAATAAAATTGCAAGGACGCAATTCCCAAAAGGGGGGGAAGGATGTAGCATTCTAGGTAAATAATGAACAAGACATTTTCCATAATTATTCCTATTTGTGAATTAAATATTAATTTTACATTAAAAGGGTTTCTATGTTCGATGGCATACCTGATACGCACTAATGGGTATCTTTGAAATCATTCATTGCACACTAATAATATAATAATATTATTTTAAATGGTAGTTAACACCTAGCTGTTGTATTGACAGGAATGAATAGAGCTAACTAAAATATGATAAAACCTGTTTGTTAAATGTTTTTACATTTATCCAATAAAAGTTATAGGTTTAAAATGTGAATGAATCTAATTTTAAGCATAATTTACCTTAAATGGTTGATTTTCCGCCTTTTGATGGTGAACCCTCTTTAAATATAGTTATTGTAACTTTTATATGATCTATTTTTCCAAATAAAATTATTATTTAGGATCAAGACATCAATTTTTACTTTAGGTAAATTTTTGGTATTTTTCTGATAAAATTCATTTTTATGAAAAGTGAAATTTTATGTATATTAATTCAAAAGTTCCTTTTAATGTAATTTATTTATATGATTATATTATCAATTTAATTAGTTTTAAAGGGTAATTATAATATGTTTTTACCATTTAATCCAATGTTGGTCATTGAAATTAATTTCACTTTGAAAATTGGAGATAAATAAGTACTAATCTTTTGAAAGTTATTGTTTCTTAAAAACACTCTATTTTTTTGATAATGGGAATTAATTTTGTATTAATTAAACAAACTTTTATAGTTTAACATTGAAAAAATAGACATTATTTTTGAATTCAGAATATCAAATATATCTTAGGTTGATTTTTTGGTATTTTTTTGAAAAACGTCAATATTTGATGAATAGTGAAACCACTAAGTCGTAGTAAAAAAACAGAATTATTCATTTTAATGAAATTTTACCACTTATATGGATTGAATTTAAAAACTCTGACATATATGGTTGTTATTAGTAATTAAAATTTGGGTCAATATAAGGAAAATATTTTTTTTTGTGAATAGTAACTTTTGACTTTTATTTACCGCAGATAAAGGTAAATAGGGTAATTAAAAAACAAAATAATATCATAATAATAAAATATTTCCTTAGAACTTGTCATAAACATATTGGATGAGTCATGTCCGACCATTGGAATCCTTGGGTCGATTTTGAGACCTCATGGAGCCACTTGTGAGTGATAATGACACTTTAGATTAATTAACTTAAAGTAAAGGCAAAAATGACATAAACAAATATCATCGAGTAAATTACTTTTTATGAGGGGTTATATAAATTATCTTTTTGACTATAAATATTCATTGTAAATATAAATATAATTACTACATCATGGTATTTTTTTATAATTTTTTGACATCAAATTAATTAAATTATTTATGACAAAATAATGATGTAGTATTTACTTCATTAATAAATGATTTAAATAAATAAGATTATAAATATTAAAACAATATCCAAAACCTGTACAATTCTCATTGGATGATTTTATTTCTACCATCAGTAATCTTATCTTAGACTTTAATCTATTTTGGATTTTTAGAAACCAAATATCATTATATAATAAAATAATATTTTCACACTTTCCTAAAGAGCCCCTCTTCCCCCTTATAAAAATCCGTCACTTATAATTCTTTCGTCACACCTCTCAAGCCACTTGTATCATCCAAAACCTACCAAAATAATCTCTCATGATCTATATCCTCCGCCTAGAAGCCTTACCTTAGGATGAAGGCACTTCAAGAAGTCATTTGGGTTCAAACCCAAAGTAGTTACCCAAAATAAAGGTAACGATTTATCAAAAATTATTTTCTTTTATTTTAATTATCCAACCCATAAACTCTTTTTATTCCATTATTTTATAACATCACCAGTACTATAAATATACTAGAATGTTTTAATGAGAAATATTTGAAATACACTTACACACACCCCCATTCAATGGGTGAAGAACATAATATTTATGTCAATGTAAAACTAACGCCTCACGAAACGATGATTGTTCGATTATCTCCTATATCCTCTCATCATGGCCATTAAGATAAATCTATATTTATATATGATATATATTATGTTTTTTCTTTATTTTCTATGTTTTTCTTTTATATCATACCTTTATGGTTTCCATTAAGGGTAAACACGATAATTTCATATGAGGAAGTGTGGACTACTGCCCCTTCAATGTGATATGACTCGTTAATGCCTTATGTGGGACGTATAATGGATAGAGTTAATGATTTTATATATTATATTATACTGAAATTATAATATACCAATGTATCATTATTTTTTAATTCCATTAAAATAATAAATAGAAATGAAAGTAGCGTTCATGCATACGTACGACTTACCATCTCCATGAATGGTGCATTTCATTTTTTACCTCCAAATGTTTTGTACTATTATTAATACATGTATATAATGGACATATATGATATAAATGATATCTAAATCAAGAATATCATTCTGGATATAATGAAATTTTGACCATGTGAACAACTTATAATTATAAGAACTCCATTTTGGAGTCAAGTACCAAATATCGACAAAACGAATGTTATCAACTTAAATGATTACATAATGTTTAAAACATTGTAATATGTGATATAAAAGGAATAATAAAGATGAAAAAAGTTCTTAATCATTAATAAATTAACCTCAGTTTATGATTCAGGAGATTAATGAATGAACTGGTCAAGTAGGACACGAGGTAAGGGACTTCATCTCAATCTACTTTCATTGAGGAATATTTTGTTTTAATACACAATTTTCTTTTATAATCTTGATAAATACCTCTTAATTTTCATTTCTTTCAAATTGAATCTTTTTCTACAATGAATTTTACTAAACAGAAAAAATAATTTTTTTTAACGTAAGCGGTAACAACGACCTTTTCTACCACCGTGAATATTATTTTATGTTTTGGTTTCTTTAACAAGCCGTAATGTTTTTAAAAGGAAAATAAATACCAAATACTCTTTTACATATTTTGGTATTGAAAATGGTTTTGGGAATGGATTTATTTTTTCAATATCATGAAATGATATATTTTTATTGAAATATCGGAATGTTATCTTTACTTTATGCTTATGTTATGTGTTATGGTTATGTTATGGTTATGAGGCATTGTTTACGTATACGGGTGGTTCTATTATAAATCTAGGGTAGGTGGGCTTGAGATAGCTCTCCAATGCATTGGGTAACGCAACAAAGGTAAATGTTAATATTTCTCTTAAGAGATTTAGAGAATATACTATGATGGGTATTCCAACGTAACTCCCAATATAACTCTGATAGCTCCAATGTAAGTACGATAAGATTGCCACAAGTTACATTTATTATTTGTGATTACTATGTGTTATTCATAAACCATATGTTTTCATGAGGTAAATAAAAGAGTTTATGATTTGTATGTATTGAAGGACTAATGATTTCTTTCTTATCATATAAACCTTTCTGAGCTTTTTATGCTCATCCCATGTTTGGAAATGTTTTTCACAGGACTTAAAGATGAATAGGGTCAAGGATGTGATCAATGAAAAGTAATGTTGTCTAAAACATGGAACTAGACATGACTCTTTTTTTGAAGAGTTTTTATTTTATGAAAAAAATGGATACTGAGTAGAATTGTCTATATGTAATATTCATGTTGTATGTAAATGTTATGACCTAATTCTCTAAAACTCTAAATGTGAAAAGATCCTCAATGTGAATAATTAATTTAATTCAAGTATATGTAATGTATAAGGTCGAGTACTTATAATCTCTTCTTCCTTCTTACCTCCCATATTGATGGAAAATGATAATATTGATCATTTGTATAACTAACTACAGCCTCACAAACTGATGTGATGTATTTTTCATTTCAGTTTTACTTGTATGGTAATTAAGATATATTAAATGAATATATATGATATTTTTAACATAATTAAACTTATATAACTATTATATCATATATAAATTCATAATTTTCATTCAATGTGGTGTATGGAGGACTGCCCCATCGCGAAGAAATCTGATACATTTTTCTATAATACATTTCATGGAAGGAAATAATTGTTTATTTTAGGATTATATAATATATATATGGCCTATAAATTATTATGAAATTTATATATAATATTTACCTTTTTTGTTTCTTCTGCTATTAAAATGAAAACATTGTTCATGCGCATGTACGTTCTATCATCTCCATGAATGGTGTAATTCATTTTCAGTATAAAATATTTATGGATTGCTCTAAATTAATATTGACTGAATTTATGTGATATTAATATCATTGTTAAAATTCTAGAGATTATGGGACCATGATAAATGTAATATTACATAAAATATCAAATTAAACCATACATGAAAAACTAATCACTTATTTCCCAAAACATGATTTTAACTTGGAATTGTTAATAAAGGATTAATAAAAGGTCATAATTAAATCATATATACTATGTTATATAAAATTATTATTATTTTAATAGTTATATCAAAAAAATTACATATTTTAAATTATATTTGAATGTGTTTGAAGGGAATCAAGAGTTATGGTAAGAGGATTTTGTCTCAAAATGTCTTATTTCAGACCTACATTATATTATGCCCTTATAATCATTTATGAAATGTGTATACAACCCCTATCACGTGATATATAATGAATCTCACTATCTTAATTTTATTTAATAGTTACTTTGGTTTTATTATTTAATTGGTCTTATAATTGAAATGTTACCAAAGTGGTAAGTGTTTGATGTTTCATTCACATTTTTCATTAGGATTGTTTATAATTATGCTTTTAAAGACGAGTTATTATGATACATATCTAAATAAACTCATGAATTATCTTCTCCCCTAGTTATTTCATGATAATATAATTTTTCAATTCATTTTACTATTCTTTTTTACTCATTATATTAAATAATGTATTTGAAGAATGTCGAATTTATTACCTTCTATGGTCAAAAAACCATTTATCATCTATATAAATGTTTTCTAAAAATGTTTTGGAAATTTTTTTAATGTTACTATGGGAATATTTGATGTAATTTTTATAATTTTTTATTTTTTTGAATTTTTTTATAAAATAAATATGCATGTGCATTTAAAAATAAGGATCAATTGGAATTTACTGAATGTTCTAATGGAATTTTTTTAATGTGTACAACATTTCCCGCCATCTTGACTACTCAATGTTTTAATGAATCCTTTATATGGTTTAAATATTCTTTTCCAAAAAATGTATTATGAAAATGTATCATGATAAAAAATGTCAATTTAGAAAGTCTATTTTCATTAAAAAATATTTTATATAATTTTTAAATATTTCATTATATTTTTTAAATGAACTTTTATTCAAAAAGGATTTCCAAAATATTCTTGATTTTCTAATTTTAAATTGGTTATTTTCAATGAAAGGTAATTTTCCTTGAAAAATGTTCCAAGATGTTTTTATTTAAAAAAATATTTCAACTAAGATGACATGATTTGATGTATTATTTTCATTTATAGGGATATGATCCAAGTATAATATTCTTATTATATATCTGAATGGTATATATTTGTGATTAAAAGATGTTTATCAAAACTGTTCCATTTTCCATGGATATGTTGTGATGGAATAAATAAATGTTTTCGAAACCTACTTATATTATTTGGATATGATATGAACAATATTTTATGATATTTTGGAACACATATATATGCATTTCATTAGGTAATGGGTGGGATCTATATGTACCTATAATGAATTATCTATTGATTTATGTTCAATGTGCTCATAGGGTATATGAGAGGTTATACTAAGCCCAAATAAGATGACACATAGGAGGTTATCCAAAGCCCAATATAGGAAAAATGTGGTGACCCCAAGCCTAACATGTTATGAATGTATTGGTGGGTATCCCCAAGATAAGTATTTTATAAATATGTGTTTTTAAAAATTCCATGTATTTTTTCATTTTTATGTTATCATTAATCATGCTATTTGATTTACTTATTATTAATCTGTAATGGAATACTAATATTTTTTTCCATGACTAGGATTTTTATTTTTATATGATGTGTATGGTTGTCATATGTTGTTATCATGTTATCATACCTTTATTCAGATGTTATCTTTATGGATTTTCCTTTTTTAACCATTGTTAGAACCTAATCTATCCACTTCTAGTTATTTTACCATATAATGTATTAAGGTCTTAGGTAAGGTATTTTTAGGAAGAGTAAAATATGACATGATATATATGGGAGATATTGAATATAATTCAATAATTAAGAAGCTTTTGGACCTAATATTGAAAGGAACTAAACCATGTTTGTGCTTCGGCTCTTATTTGTGAAATGTATTGAATATTCATCTCATTAGATGTGATATTTTTCTAATAAAAGACTAGGTCACTACTATAGGTCTCTCAAAACACTAATAGTAATGTATTTATTTAGGTAGGTTTCAGAAAATGCATATAAATAACTATATCATTGACATCTCTATGTCACTATTCTAGTAAACCATATCACATTTATTATGAGAATCTAAAATAGGTACATGGATTTTTATCATAATAATAATATTCCACATTCCAAAATGGTTGGATCTTATACATGATATAACCCATTAGAACCCCTGAAATTATCGGGATCCTATATAGACCATAAGCCGAATATTAGAATCCTAATAATTCTTATATGACTCAATAATCATATCCCATGTATCATAACTATACATATAATATGATGTCATCTCATCAGTATTATCATACCTATATCACATGAGGATCAAAATTTAGTTCTGATGATGTTTCGATGGAAATACACAATATCTCAATCACCTAAAATCATTCCATTAGGCTTGGTTTTAGGAAGCATGTCTGGGAAACTCTAGCTACATTAATGATAATTATATGAAAGAATAAAAAACAATTGCTTCTAAAAGAAATCATAATCCCATCCCCACTATCCATAACCTCTAACAATCATATATCCTGTTTTGGTTATGTATTGAGAACCAATACCATCTATATCCATTACCATGAAAAACTATTGGTTTTAAATTGTCTCTAAGGAACCTACTTTGGTCCCTATGCTCAAAACATTATAATTATACCTCACTAATGGTGAATTTGTTAAAAAAGGGTGGGGGAACCTCACTTGGGTCCATTGTATCAGTTTTATTCCATGGTAAATTACTAGATTCTCTTAGGATTGCATGATCCTCAGTAGTGTAACAATCATAGGAATAAACTAATGGGAAACTAGGGAAGGACTTTTTAAGATCGGGTTTGGAGAGACAACTCATGGTCCATCTCATTGTTCATGGTCATAATAATGTATTCAACTCACCTAAGGCAACATAATCTTTCCAATAGTCGATCCAAAAATTCTATAAGAATCTCAATGGTCAATATGATTCCTACTTGGGTCATATAACCCATTTAATTTCACAAAAGGAGGGACCACCTACCTCAATTAGAGATTTCCAAATTATTTATCATATCCTTTATTCTACTCTATTTGATATCTAATCCCTATTTTAGCCTAATACAATGATTTATCTTATATCAATCCCCTTTTTATGGAAAAATTATATAAATATATAATTATAAATAATATATATTTAATTAATAAATATAAATGAAATTAAACATAATTTTTGTTTCAATAAGAAGCGTCCCTATTATATTGGAAGCACAACCAATAACACATGGGATTTAAACAATGGAATCTCAGTTCAAACCTAGGACAAATAAACAAAACATGTCTCTAATATGATTTTCAAATAAATTAAATTGAAATAAAAAACCATCATAAATTATGAAACATGATATTACATTGTCCAAGAAATGAATGAAGGTAGGTAGACATTATCTTTGTAGATCCACCATACCAGAAGAAAAAAAACCCTTTTGAAATATGGAAACATCCACATCCTCTTGTCAAATCATTATAGAATCCCTAAACAAGAAATTTGGGAAATTTGTGTAATTGGGGTTGAGGAATAATGGATCAGGGAACACACTTCCATACCATAATTTTCCATAAAAATCTCTCATGTAAAAAATAAAAACCCATGTGGGGGTGGATATTGAATGTAGAGAGACACCTAGGCCACATATATGAAATAAAAGAAGATTAAGGTTGTTACCCCTAATAATATAGAAGGGGAAAAGATTAATTTTCTTCCCAAAAAACACACCATATTTCTATTGAAACCTATTGGGGTATGAATTCTACTAACAAATACACAAGATAGCTAGTGATCATAGGCTAAAACCCCATCCACTAAAGCCTACTTATAATACATCTATATCCCTTTGAGATAACCGCGACACCGTTTTCCTTATCTAAATATTACTATTTATTGTTCTTAAACTCTATGAGTTTTATTTAAATATATATCTGAAAATCACACATCTGTATTGAAATAAAAAAATTAAAATTATTATGAATTTTAAAAATCATATATATATATATGAGGTATTATAAAATTTTTTTTTTAATAAAAAATATCTACCACTTCATTTATGATATATAAAAATAAAATATTTTCTACAAGGCCAATCACATATATACATTTAATAAAATAAAAAAATGACATAAACAAACCAAGCCCTAGGAACCACATAGACTATCTACAAATTAATTTCAACCATCTTGTGCATTGTCATCAATCGTATCTCCATTGGAATCCATACATGAATACTTTTTAATACTTACTACATTGAGAGAAAATTTCATCATAAGACTTAGAGTACAATTATAGAATGTGATTATAAACTCATTATGTGATTTCCAATGGTATTTAATTAATATTATTATGCATATGATTCTATTTAAATAAAAACATATAGTAAGAAACATATTACACAACTTGGTCCACTCATGCTCATCAGACCTCATGTGAGCCATTACCAACATCATCCATTGACATAGTGGAGTAATACAACCTTATTCTGTCATGAATAATATTACCATTATTGCAACTCAAGAAAATTAAACATATGAATACATGATTATTAACCAAAACATCCCTTAATACAGAACAAGGATCCTGAGGCCTAGTGTATTTGGAAGTATAGGTTGATAATTCATCGAACGTAAACTTGTGATGACATTTAAATTTTATTTTCTATAATTGTATAATAAATAAATTTTAGATCCAAAAAATACATTGGATAACCTAGTTAATTAAATAATGAATGGTGCGAGTAAAAATCCCATTAGGGTAATAAACAGGATTACGAGACATAACATATGATTCAAAGGATAACATGATATCATAAACGATATGTCATAGGAGAAATCACATTGATTCAAAATATAAGACACCTGGTATGATAAGAGAATTATGACATAGGAAATATGGAAGAAACATAATATGAAAAATAACCATAATTTAAGGATATTTGATGATACAACATCACTTTGTTGGTAGAGTATCCAAACAAATAATGTTCACTCCCCAATCCCGTATAAGATATATCATGAGACTAAAAAATGACTCAACACGTTAGTGTGATATATAATTATTGGTCCACACTTAAAATTAATATCAGGTAAATGATTTTTTTTACATAAGGACATCATTTATAATGAATAAAAATATGAATTACCCATGGAATGAAAATTTGTTGTATAATCATTCATTATACTATAATCATAAGAGGTTTCCTATAGAATACAGTGGAGAAATGAATAAAAGTAATGTATTACCCCCATAAATGGAAGTGATATTTCTATAGGTATATACTTAAGATATATATATATATATATAAAAGTTTGAAGAATTCCTTAATATTAGAGATAAAGATAAATTAAGTTACAATGATAGTGTTTATAAACATAAGATAAGGGTGGTTTAGGGAGATCCCTAGCCTCATGCTTGATTCGTCATGTAAGTAAATTATCATCCAAAATAATGATATCATGTTACTTATTTACATTATTAAGTTCCATTTTCAATTTTATTATTCATTTTCATTTTATATTCAATTAATTAATAATTTCAGATCATGTTGGATGTTTTCATGTTCTTCGGGTCATATTTCTAAAATCACCTTGGAAGGTTGACTAAATACAAAGAGATTATTAGCTCATCATATCTGGAATAATAATAATGAAATAATTATAATTTTTATAATTAAATAAACCTTTTAAAAAATTTTCCACTTATGGTTACAAAAAATGAACTGCATTATAATCATGGAGATGGTAGGTCGAACGTATGGATGTGAAATGTTTCCATTTTTCAGTGATAAAAATTAAGAGAAGGAAAGAGATATTGTTTCATTCCAAAAATATAATTATATAATATATATAAAATTATTTCATTAAATATACTTTCATATACCATCCACATTACATCATTATAAAAAATGAATAACATCGCTTTGTGACATGGTACTCTGCCATACACACAAATGACATTATCATTCTATAATGGATGGTATGTTAAGAAGTTATATGATATAATATTTTTATAGGTTTATTTTTAATTCATGAATATTATATATAAATATGAAATGAATTTTCACAAATAGACCTTAGAGGTGATGTTGGAAAATTAATTACATCAGTTCTTGAGGTAGAAATCTACTATACACACGAATAATGGTTTCACTTACCATTTAATGAATGCATAGAGGGATTTTTGGTATTAAGTTAATATAATAACATCATATAATATGGTATATTCGAGTTTTATTATATTATAAATGTATATTAATATTTTATATAGGTGGAATATGGAATAAAATAAATATTCTCGGTTAGGAATGATACATATTATTGAAACCACCTCTTTTAGATTATACCTAATATCTTAGTAGAATGGTTTATGATAAAAATAGGGCCCCTAAGACCTAGGGATGTAATCGAAAAAAATATTTTGGTTTTTATTGGCTCAAAATGGAATTTTATATATGTAAATGACCAGATAGGATATTATAATATATAAGTGAGTGGGAGTGGAATTTTGGTAAATAACCTAAAACTATTCAGTAATGGGAAGTCACTCTCAATATATGTACCTCCAAATTTTATAAATATTGGATTGGATAGGTGATATGGTATATTAAAATTTCACCCATACTAATGAAATATTTTTCAATAATTTTACCTCATTTAACTTTTTTGTATAGCCTTAGGTAAAACTTTTTTAACATTAAACATAGTAGTCATTTTTTTTGATTTACTATTCATTATGTCCAAAAAGTAAGTTGAACATATTATATAATATTAATTATTCTAATTATAAATATCTTATATATTTTTTCCTAATTCTAATCAAATTAATTTATGAATATAATTTTAAATTAAACACAATAGAGATGATGTAAAATTGGTTTCTAGTGAATTTTTTAATAATTATAAATATTTTACACATCAAAATTATACATTTAATTTATTCCAATTGCATAAATTAGATTAATCCTAACATCATTTTTATAATATCACTTTTAATCAATTTAAAAAGTATGTTTTTAAGTGAATTAATTTAATAGGAAGTTTTCAATAAAGACCAACATTTTTCACTAACCATTCATCAATTAATCATTTTATAAAAATAAAAAAATCATCTGAGATAAATTTTCACATGTTGATTCAAAAATAATTATTATTTTGAAATCTCAATTTTATAAAATTTATTAATTTTAATTAAAATAATTTTTCTAAGAATAATTAATAAATTATTTTTCAAGAAAATGTATTTTTGGAGAATTATGTTACTTTACTACAATTATTGATTAATTATATTATAATTAATTATCAATAAATTAATATTTAATATAACCTTTCTGATAATTCATAAAGTACATAATCTGATTCATATCCAATGATTTTATAGCTAGGTTATAATGATCGTATTTAAATAATCATGGATTGTTTGGGTTTAGTGTGTCCTGTCACACATCTATTGAACATAGTTTTTACCTTATAAAAACATTGGGGGTCGCATTCATGAATTGTTAATGAATTTCAAAATTAAAGCACCATTTAAAATATCATGCTAAATATACTTGAGGGTACTTCTAATTCATTCCATCCAATAATTCGTTGGTCACCTCTTCATATTTATGGTTCTTCCATGGAACTATGACAATGTGAGTCATCTTGTTGCATATGATTTTATATCTACAGTGAAATATATTCAATATATACACCTCATAGTTGCAATCATTTTCCTCATATTACACCTATTAATTTATTACAAATGAGGGATTATGGATGTACTTCCACAATAGAGATACATGTAATAAATTGGGTATTTGAGAAAGTGTTGGTGGGATTGGAATCCAATAAGTGAAAACTTTAATGTGAAAAAGAATATCATATTGTCCAATATTCTTGGGGATTATAATTCAATTCTTCCCAAATTTCATGAGACTATTCCTTGGAGATATGAGGAGAAACTCTGTATCCCTAACCTCAAACACTAGGTCTCACTTATGATTTTTAGAACTACACTTCTATCGACTCTGAACATTACTAATATGATACCAAATGATGGAGAAATTTTTTTCCATTTCCTCAAACAATTTGTACCCCAATTTATTTTTCACACTAACTTTATATAAACACATAGTTTTTCTATATCTCTTCCCATAATGGTAATTGTAAGGATCCATTTGGATTCTTGAGTAGAAACTATTGTTGTATGAGAACATGACTAGAGGAAATTTTTGATCCTATCCTCATTTGTGGCCCATAAAACATTATCTCAAAACATCTTCTCAAATTAGAATAGTCATCTCAGATTGACCACCAATTTTGGGGTGATAATTCAAACAGATGTTTAACTCATTATTCAGTGCATATCATATTCTATTCTAGAACATAGTGGTAAATCTTCGGTCTCAGAGAGATATAATCAATAATAGGGTTCCATGTAGCCTGAAAACCTCTCGGATTTATATCCTTTCAAGTTAATCAAGTGATAAGTCCACTCAAATTTCAATTAATGGTGTTTTCATTTTATGAAAATACACCAAAACCGACATTTAATTTTTTCCTCTTGAAGTCATGTACATACTTAAAAAAATTACATTTAGTTTTTCTTATTTACATGAATGTATGGGTAATATTTTCATTATACCCTTAGAATTATATCATTAATCCTTAATATGTTAACATATCATACCATTTGATGTGTATTTTGGGTTCTCCTTATTCATATTTTCCCATTAGTATTTCTCTAGGATATCTCAATGCATCTTCATACTACCTAGGTGGATATAGATGGTATAGATTTATGCATAATTTTTTAATTCCTTATTTATATTTGGATTTTATGTTACACAAAATCATTACCCAACTCTTAAAACTCTTTATTCATCAATTTTGATCTCTGAGTATTTTCATTTTCTTATGGATTCCACCTTTATCTAAATTTACACATCATCTATTTTAGAATCCTTTAAATTATTTAGATGGGATAGTGGAGTAATATTTTTAAAAAGAAATGATGATGTTATTTCCTTCAATATTTCCATCTCTATCTTATTTAATACTAAGAAGATCATATTTTTCTCAATTCTCATCATTGATAAAATTGTCAGATTCTTTATAATTATAACATATTCTAATTTTTATGTTTTCCATGATAATAATGGATTAAGAAGACAAATTCCTTGATCATCACAAAATATCTTAACTAGAAAATATTTAGATCATTCCATGTGAATATATATTTTAGGATCATATTGTAGGTATATATTTCAAACATCTCACCATAGTGGTAATGTCTCATAATATTCAATTCAAAGATCACTACAACCAACTCTAGATCCTACTAGGGATAATTCTACCCCATTAACTCAAACTTACATAAGGAATATTTTATCACTTTATCCTTATGAATCAGTATTCATATCAATACACTTTTTGATTCATCACTATATACAACAAAATATTCCCCAGTTTAGTGTTGTATGAGTACTGGGGAAGTTATAATATCATCTTTCTATTCCTCAAATCAATATTCACATTTATTAATCTACAAAAAATTACCCCAATTGTCTAGGAGTAGTCTGTGGGTTTGATAACCATGATTAGATTCTGAATTTTTTTTCATAACAATCATCTAGTCTAAGGAAACTATTTATCTTCATTACCAATTTTGGTCTAGTCTAGTACTCAACCGCCTTTTTCTTAGAAGGTTCGACATATATCCATTTTCTGGTGATAATATTCCGAATGAATGATAATTATTTCATCCATAACTCACATTTACTATATGTGGAATCTATATTATCATCTCTTAATTCATTTAGATCAATATTAAAAAGCTCATCATGAACTTCCTTTCATTTGAAATAAATAAAAACAACATCTAAAAATACTACCAATTTTTTTAAAGGTAATGTCTAAATACTCTATTTGTTAAGTCTATAAATATTTTTGGTTTATTAGTGAGTCTGTAAGGAATGATGTTGAACTCATTGTTTCCATGATTTTATGAAAGTTATTTTTTCAAATATCTTCTTTCTTCACCGTCAATTGGGGATATCTTGACTGATGGCCAACCATAGCGAAATTCTGGTCTCCACACAACTGATCAAATAAGTGATCATTTTTTTGTAGTGGACAATTTATTTCAGTTATTATCTTGATGAGATCAACATAATAATGTAATTGTCACATTGAGTAATCCTTTTTTATGAGGAGGAGGACTGGTGAACCCCATGGGGAAGAACATGTGCATATAACCCTATACAAGGATTCTCATATAGTTTCTTCTTCAACTCTGGATGTTTAAACAAATGTCATTATTTATAGGGAATTGATATAGGTATTGATATTGGTATAACATTGACAAATAATTATACCTATCGACTAATATGAATAATAAGAAACTCTTCCAAGAATACATTGGCATAATACCTCATAATTGAAATATCTATAAGCATGACAATTCCATTAAAATGTATCATTCGAGAATGATACACTTGATCAAAATTTAAAAATATCCATGATTAATATGATGATACAAAATAATATCCATGCACCTATTTGAAATTTATAGAACAATAAAGAGACACGTGATACAAATTTCAATTTTTATCTCTCAATATTTTTTTTTGGTTCTTTATATAAAAAATAAAATCCAAGAATTAAATAAAAATTCTCTTAAAGATATATCATATAGTTTATCGGGTGTTTGGACAAAAAATATGCATAGGTAATGATTTATGTGATTAGGATGAAGTAATTTACCCATTCACCATATTCAATGATAACTTAGATTCCATGTTAAAAGATTATTCTTCAATAGTATAATAAATATATTCACTATTCATGAATGAATAAATACTATACTGGTCACCAATTTAGTGTTAGGATCTACCCCGGTTTTTGTGATCAAATAGGATCACCCTTTCTCTCTAAATCTTGTAGGAGTTTTCATCATTCCTCATCCAAAACCCTAGTCTTAGTGAATTTGTTCACATAGTGTCAATGTTCCTTATCATTGAAACATAGAGAAAAATAATAATGGATTGTTGGAGAATTCATTTCTTTCATTTAACTAGAGGGTCTATCCCATTGAAAATCACAAGCCAAGTTCCCTTCCATCCCAAAACAAAATAAATTATATGTCCCCTTCATGAAATATACAAGATGATTTTCCCACACTATTGAAAAGTTGGATATTGGACTTTATTATCAACATTATATTTATACATTAACCCCCATAATTATATTCTATTTTCCCTTTCTTATTCCCATGAGAACCTTGAGATTTTTAAATATCTATTTCATCTTTGAGGGAAATATAATAAATTTCCACATATTTTTCAAAATCATAAATCTCTAAATCATTTCCCATACATATATTCATCCCACAAAATAAGAACTCAACCATACATTCAGGGATGATAGATAAAATAGAGGAATTTTATCCAAGTATTATGAAGTTTTCCTTGCATTCCATGATGGATATTAAAATTACTGAATCTTTTTTTTTATTTTAAATCTGGATAACTAACTCAAAATTTATTACATTAAAAAAATTGAATATCTAAAATATTTATAAAAATGAAATTCATATGATTTCATGTCAAAAACCACTTATTACAATTAGTGTCACTTTTAATTCGTCTATAATCAATTTATTAATCCGATAGGTTCTTATGTTCTTGATAATTGATGTGATTTAAAATCACCAAACTCAATAGGTACATATATTTCTAATTGATTTTTCACATTCAAAAAATCTTCTAATGTCATAATCTAACGTAACATCTCTATATAATTGGGTGTCAACTATCATATCAAATATTTTTAAAATATCACCATGAATCTCCAAATTTTCATTGTGAATTTTCATAATTTATTTTTCAAATCAACATCATCATATTGTATTTTGAATTTTCTTTATAGAAATTCCCCTAGGATTTTTTCAAATTCTATATAATAAACAGAGTTTAGGAATTTCATAAATAGATTCATTCTATAGTATTCTATTGGATGCATCCTTCTTATATGAAATTACTCAAACTAGTTGTTTCCCTTGATATCGAATATATTGAATTAATTCTATTTTCTAATTAGTACCCTTCTATTTTAAACTGAAATCATTCACTAGTTTCATATGTTCTTATATACACGAACATCATATTCTGACTTCTGATTAAAATACCACTGTAATTATGTTCACTATTATTTGTATTTGTCATACACTATCTACCATTGTTAGGGAATTTAACTAATTATTTGCATCTTGATGAATTTGAAAATAACCTTTAGTTTATCCAATTTTATTTCAACATAATTTTTCTTTTTTAATACACAAAAACCAATATTTTCCCTTAAACCTCATAAACTCTTAGAGAATTAACATATTTGAAAAAACTTTACAATGACACATGTTCTTATGGTGTTCATCATAGTCTGTAGAATAATTTAGATAGTTTTTACAGTTATTCAAATTATATATTTAGTGATATAATCTTAGATATGTGTTATTATTTCAATAAAAATCTTTCAGAAAAATTTATTTCTGTCCCTGGTAAACTGAACTTATGATTTTGTTCTCATACACTCTCTTTCTAGAGAATACTAATTTCTGACCATATTTTATCTTCCATGGGTAAACTCAGTATTTATTTGTGTATATGTACAATTGTTACTTCCATAATTAAAATTTTGTTCACTATATAACTATTTCACAACTTATGTGTTTCAAATTCTTTGTTTCCTTGAACAGACTTTGGTTACCCCTTTAATACAAATAACTATTGTGATTTTTGTGATCTTGAACCTCGAATCACAGTCGAATTATGTTATTTTATTATATAAAAGTTTAGTATAAGTACATTGATATTTATTTTCACGTCATTATTATAGAAAAACTCATTCTCATTACATGAAATAGTTCTATACTCTATTTTATTTATATATCATATATTAATCTATTGTACAATTAATTATCATATTTTATACTCTCCTTCCACAACACTTACTACATTCAGAAAGACAACTATGCATTCCTCTATTATTATAAAAAATACCTCTAAAATTAAATTTTATATGGATGATAATTATTAACTGATAAATGTCATTACAATTAGAATACACATATTTAGGTTGTTTTCCACCTCAAAAAACATCTATTAACCATTTATAATTTTTTCATCATGTATAACCACTATTATCTCTATAGTTCATTCATCCATTAGATTCTAAAATACTAACAATTATCCTTTGATCACCTCATAATAAAATTGTTCCTAAATATCTTTGACATTGTGAAATATCAATTTCTCCTGTAATATAGGTTTTAATCAATTATTAAAGTCATATCACAATTTCAGTTATATACTTTCAAGAACTATACACATAAATCCCTAAATTTTCCTTACTCGAACTCCACTTTTTTTATGTTGATATCAATCCATGTTTTTGTTTCATCTTTTCACCATAAATTATGCATATTTATTGAGGAAATTTTCCATGATGATTCATGTATCGACTTCAAGTTGGATGCAGTATGCTTTTCTTAGCTATCACAAGTAAACCATTGAATGTGAAGAAAACAATAGATTTTTTTAATGTCATCATTTATATTAAAAACGACATTTTTATATAGATTAATAATTTATTTTTACGTGAAATTACACACATGATTATTCATTATATGAGTAGTTATTAAATACTAAATATGTGTTAGTAAACATCGATGAGTTCCTAAGGCATTGACATATGTCCTGGTCAATGTCCATTTTCTATACCACTTCAAACACCCACATTACATGCAATGTATACTCTCTTTATATATATACATTCATCATACAAATATAACTTTTAAAACTATTTTATTCAACAAATGTGTTTTAGTGATTTAAAATTTCCTTACCTTTTATTTTCATGATTTCCTTCATTTACATTCTATGATAATAGTGTTTTATATTCTATATAATTTATTGGAACCATTATCAGTGTCCTATTACAATAGTAAAACATTATTCTACTAGTTTAATTTTCTTGGATGATGTAACCAATGATTACATCAACTAGTGTACGTTCATATAATTCTTTTATATTGGGATAAAACATAAGAATAATTTTAAAAAAATTTATAAATATCATTGAGTTTAATTTATAAGTGTTATTAAAAAAAGGTACGATTCTTTATCATACCTATTTAACGAGATGTTCAATCCCCACCGGATGTGTTGTTAATAAGAAAATTTTAGTTTATGATATTGATATATTCTCTCCATTATTGATTATAAATTCATATAAATTCATTCTTAGGGACACTCTACATCAAATTTCACCTCTTTCGATAAATATCAATTGAACAAAAAATAGATCATGAAATTTATTAGAGATGGATTCTATTAGTTTATAAAAAGAGAATTTTTCAACACTAAATCAAATATATGTCATCTTATTATATTTTTGGTGTAGAAAAATGAGTTATTAACTACAATTGAAAAGCTATTAATAACTTTTTTTTCATGTTATACCAAATTCAATGTATTATATCCATTCTTCCATTGTTAAACCATAAAATATATCTCGTAAAATATTCAAAGGTTAGTGTTGAGAAAGAGAGTGATTATGTGGACTAGTTATTCTGGATTTTATATTTTAAAAATATTAAATATATTAATACCATATATATTTTTATTAAAAAAAGTTGAATAAATCAAAAACATTGTTTTATATAATTAATCTAAGACTATTGTTGAGTTCAATGAATGGGTTTTAACTTAGGTGATCCATACATGTTTCTTTTGTCTATAGTTTGTGAAAAAGAAATCACAGTCATAATAAATAAATATATAAATAAGTAAATAAATAAATAAATAATTTTTTATTTGGGATGATTCAACAGCCTATAAAACTTCTATATAATTCCAATTATAAGTTTTTTTTAAAATTTTCCTCATAAATCTGGAATTTAAGAGATGATCCAATGGTGAATCTTCTGTGGATGAAAATTAACTAATCAATATTTGGAAATAAGTGTAAAAATGGAACCTTTGGATCTATTAAATGATAAAAATATGAAGACAGATATAAATAAATGATCTTACCATGATTTATGTTTGACGTTTTTATGTAGATTTACCCCTTTTCTTTTCCAATGATAAATAGGAATCAATAAACTAACTTATGGATTAATAGATTGATGGTATTACTAGTATGATATTATATTATGTAGGAATTTTTATATTCATCTTAGAGTTTAATTAATATATCTTCATTCATCATTCTAACTACAATGAATAGATTTTGTCACTAACATTGCTGAAGTTGTTTCCTCATGTTTTTACATTTCTCCCAACATTATTTGTTCATTCTTTATTGGAATTGTTTTGGTTAGTGATTTTATAATCACCCAATAATCAAACAATGCACACCCATTTCATGGAATAATGAATTTATACCAATGATCCAGGCTTCTATTGACGATGTGATCGAGATATAATGGAAATAATAGTTGATTGTGTTTATAATTTGGGATCTCCAGTTTTTGTTTTTGTTTGTGTTGAATGAAAGACTTGACAAGGAAGGTTTCCTAATCAATTTGGATAGAAAAAAAGTAAATATAATTTGGGGATCCATCTTTGATGACTTAGACCAATGGTTTTAAAAAATATTCAATGATGAAATCAATGTAGAATTAGTGGAGTATGAATTCACAAGAAGATCCATGGAAAATGGAAAATTATGAAATACTGGGCATGTAATGGAAGAATAAATGATGTGTGCGGGGACCAAGATATGGACCTAGGGTTCCACATGAAATTAAATATCAAATGCTATGTTACACATGTGACATATTGTGTTCCACTTATATGGTGGATTGACATGTATCTCAAAGGATACATGGGAATATAAACAACCAAGATCATGAAAATACCTTAGTATAGGTGTTGAGTTGTGTACTCAGACATTTCCTGGTACAAAGACAAAGCACGATACATGTGAAAAACGAAATTTACACTAGCATGGAAATGTTCTATGATATATAGGCAGACCCAGTGCCAAAGGAATATGTCATGTATTGATATTAAACATCGTGTACTTAATATAAAATGAAATGAAAACCTTTTTATTTTATACATAGACTAATTTCAATAAGGGTTAATTCCCTCAATAAATTATCATGAGAGAATAATGCGGATTTACATTCTATGAAATGGATTGTGATCCTCTTGAAGTGATTAGTTTAAGATTTTTTTTTTGTAATCCTTATTATAGGACTAGATGGGATACTAGAACATTTTCTATTAGTGGAGTTCTTCGAATTGGTGTTACCAACTATATAGAGGCATAAATCTCATACTTAGTGGGTTATTTCATTTTGTGTAGTTGGTATACCCCATAAAACTACATTTGATCCCCATCAATGTAGTTATCTATTCAAAATACTAGTGTGTACTTCCTCATAGAGGAACATGATGGGAATTAAATATTGGATGGATGATATCAGTGAAATTAGACTCACAGAGCGAGTTAGCCCAAGTGATTATGGTTAGAGACTCTCAATTAGTAACTTAGTATGGAAATGTGGTTGTGACCTTACTTTGATACAATGTTTTTAATATTTGTATTTCAAGATGTTTTGTTATTATCATCATATTATTATTGACATATCCTATGATAAAATCACTACTCTTTATGCATTAAATTTAGTGCTTTATTAGTGTCCTAGTAGGTATTGTGATACATTCCCCTGTATAGGGTCCCCCCCTCACGTGTCATGTATTTTGAAGATGAAAAATAGTTTTATAGGGTGCTTGGGGTATCATTTGCGGGTAGATCATAGATTGGGAAAGATAATATGTGGTTCATATTAGGAGTAACATTTGACTATAGTCTCCTCATCCTAGCAGGCCAGTCTTATTTTAAATTTTAAATGGAATTTTATTTTTTTCAGTTTTCTTTCTAGTATTTTTGAAATACTATTATTTTGGGATTTAGAAATATATATATATTCATTTTATATGAGTTGTATTTTATATTTCACTATTTTAATACTTGGATATGATTGTGTGTTTGTAGGTGCCTTAGGCTAACATCCCCCATGTATGTTTTATGCATACTATGCACTATTCCCTAGCCTATATCCTATTGGAGGAGGTCTAGGGTTACTCAAATATGTCTTATCAACATCCAAGTGGGCCTGTTGGGTTAATAGATGACATTCACAATCATTATAAATGGAGAAATCCAATATTTTGTCAGATAATTTTATGCATCCATATTAATCAATTACATAAAAAATGTAAAAATAAAAATAAATACTAGTTTCATACCATTTAAATGATACATTATATTTTTTCACATAATTATTATACTTCTACATCATTAAATACTAACTAATTCATCATATAAGTAGAAAATTTCAAAATTCCTCAATGAAAAAGATTCTTTATTATACAGGATTTAATTTTATTAACTTCACCATCATTTAAAGTATTTTATTTTGAATCATTAATTTATCTAAATTTCATCATATAGATTCTTTTTTGTTGGTTATTAAAAATTTATATTTTCCATTTAGTATTATTCTGTATTATGAATCATTAGCTCCATATTACCACCAAACCATGGGGTGATTGCTATCTTCAGGTCTCATACTATATTACATTACCTTTCTTTCCATTTTTATTTTCATGAAGTATAATTTATAAGGTAAAATAGTGGATTTTCCATCAATCATTAAATAACGAACTGGGTTGTGAAGTGTTTGTAAATCAAAAAACACTTTTTGGTTCAAATCAGTTTTTATTCATTCATTCACGGATGATTTTATAAGCTAGAATATTCATTGGTAGAATAAAATTCTTCTTCCATTCAAGATTTCATTTATATAGTAATTTATATTTCTGTTCTTTTACTAAGGAACATTTAGTAATTTGGATATATATTTCTTCTATATACTTTTTTTATTCAAACTGATCAATCTATTCTTTTATAAAAACAATAAGAAATTGTTTCACATATTTATGGGAGTTACCATTATATATTAAAATATAATGAGTTTTGACTTCTTATTAAGAGCTGTATTTCTCCCAAATATTCCAATAATTGTTTTACTAGATTGATTATTATTTTTTCATAGTTTTATTCTTCCAACATTAATTTTCTGGCTTGTTTTCATTAGTTCATGGTGATTATCTTCCTTCAATAGTATAAGTACCACAACTTAGGTTTAAAATATTTTTTCTACTCTTATCTTGGATATAGTATTCTTCTTATCTTGAAATTATTCACACCCTATATGGAATCCCATTTTTTTATTCCACAAAATTTTCATGACATGGATTAAAACAGTAGATATTTTTAAGTATACTTTCTTTAAAATATTGATCATAATATTATAAATCATTAATAATTATTGTAATCTATATGAAATTCATCTTTATGGGTTCTACCTATGTTACTTTTAATGCATCTCATATACAGGGGACATACATTATAAGAAATGGGTGAGGATGAGCCTAGTAAGGGAATAAGGAAGGGAGTGCTTAAGCATGTGATCATGAAGAATTTATATAATAACATGAGGTATAACACTATAAAATGATCAATAGAAAATGAATAAAATATTAATAAAATGAACATGATTCATCACATAAAAATGTGGATAAAATTTTAAAAAATAAGCATTTATAAGTATATCCCAATGATCTATCACAAATGTGTCACAAATATAAATTACCATTGTTTTTACCAAGGTATCATAAAAAATATCATATCTATATATTAAATTCATTACCAAAAACATTAGATAGTTATCAGGGTCTACTATTAATTTGTAACAATTTTTTTATGAGCCACATGGATCATAATAAGTCACTTTCTCAATGATCTGAGGAAAATTAAGTACATGTTTCATATAAAATCATTGACTGTTTATGTGATTAAATTCATGAACATAACATCATTTTTTACCCATGGAAAGGGAATGAATTCTTTATATAGGAATTGAAAAATTATATTCACATCATGGTTAATACCCATGGATAAAAAATGGTTTGGGTATTAAAATTACGAGAATTTATTAAGAAATTGAAGGAAATTTGAGTAGTAATTTTGATATAATGAGCAGTATAAAATGTGGATTTATATTAGAGTAAAATGGGAGATGAAAAACAAACCCCATTGATAAAATATTATTTTATCATTAAGGGTATTAATAAATAATAATAAATTTAGATAACGTACCCATTAATATATATATATATATAAATAAAAACATGTACGAAAATAAAGATGGAATAATTTCACGTACCTTGAAGAGTTACTCATTAATCATAAAGATGTAACCACATGGGAATACAGACACCTTAGAGAGAATCATTTGAAATAAATACCACTAACACATTATGCAATTTTGATTGGTAGTAAACGGGAAAGGTGAAATGAGTTTGTGTTTATAGAAAAAGATGATGGATATTTTATTGAAGTTAAAATATAGGGATAAGAAATATAGGTTGTGAAAATGAAATTACATTGAATTACCCATGGTTTTTACTCATGGTATTGACCATTTGAGTAATATTTTAGTAAATTTTAATTTATTATATTATAAATTTTTAAAAATATTTTGGACCCAAAATGATAAATTTTCAACAAAATATTTTTTCTAATATTAAAGTTTAATTTTTAAAATTTATAAATTCACTTATTAGTTTGAAAATTTCTTAAAATATATTTAAATACTTAATATTAATTAAATAACATATATTAAATCTTTGATTGTTGTTAATTAATTATTAAATCATTATAAAAAAATATTATTCCATAAAACATACTAAAAACAAAAAATTCTATTTTTACTATTTACTGAAAAATAATGTATTTTAGTAAATTATTAAAATTTCACCCTAAAAAATTTTAATGTGATATTTTAAAATAATTTTTTAAATATAATAATTATTTAAATATTATAGTTCTTACTTTAAAATAAAACATCCTTGTTTATTGAAAAATATTTTTTTGATGATAAAGTCAAATTTCCAACACTATCCAAGGACATTATAAAATTGTTTTTACATTAATATTAAAATTAATGTTTTCAAATGACCATTTCATTAAAAAATATTATTTATTATAAATGTGTTTATTTTAAAATTGTGTATATTATCATAATAAAAAATTATTTTTTATTTTAATCCAATAATAATTTTTTTTAAATTGTCTTACTTAAACAAATATTTTATTAAGTTAATTTATATATCAATGTGGGATTAATGGAATATTAATTTTAGCTATATGATAGAAATTACACAATAAGAAACTAAGGTCTGGACACTTAACCCAAAATTAAACCCCTGTTTGCCCTCTGGTTATGGTGTGTGATGGTGGTAGTTTAATGGGGCATATCAGATAACCTTTACCCAGTGGTAATATCTAATGACATGAAATTCTCCCATAAGTAGTTTTGTTCAAACCTAACATATTAAATATCACCATGGGATGTGAAGGGTGAACCACAATGATTTTGTGAGCCCCTAGACCCACACATCCATATTCAGTACAAAAAAATACTATATATTTTTTTATAAGAAGTAACTATAAAATATATAGAAATTTACATCTGATGATCGTTTCTAGTATAGGATTTTTAGGAAAAAGGAAAATCTTACATATTATCTAAGTTAAATCAATAAAATATGTGATAAGACTTTTCTCATTCCAAATCCTTACTGAAGCTAAACTCTATGAAACCTCTAAATGAACAAAAAAAAATTTCATAAAAACACGTTGTTAGAAAATTTTATGTGTAACTCTGTTATATAAAAGAACACTAAAAAAATATTTTTGAAAATACATTTGGAAAATAATTTTGAAAATATTTTCAAAAATACATTTTAAAATACCTTTAAAAATATATATAAATTTGAAAACAATAATTATAAAAAACCTTTTAGAATATAATATATATCTGAAAACAATTTTGAAAATCCTTTGGAAACATGATTTTGAAAATTACATTGAAAATACTTATTCCTTTGAAGGGTTTAATAATACACTTGTGAAAATAGTTAACCATTTGAAAAAATTTTATAGCCTTTTAAATTATGTACATTTTTTAAATCATTATAATGTTTTTGAAAATACTTATACATTGAAAATTCATTAAAATAATCTAGTAATTTTTCAGAAAAAATTAATCAAGCTCTGGGAAATTGAAAAATGAAAAAACAAAAATGTTGATGGATATTTGGACCTACCCACTTTCTGTATGGAAGGGTTCAATCCCCACTCCCATTTCAGTTTTACAATTTCCAAGTTCCATTTTTTTATATTTAATTTTTTAACTCACCTTATATATATATATATACATTTTTCAAAAAATATTTTGATTAAAAAACATAATCATTCAATAAATAAATATATACACTAATATTTATATTTTAATAGATAATTATTAACATCCATATGAAATCACTTGAATCACATGGTATAACTAAAACTCATGTCATTTATCCTTTCTAAGGAATGTTTGTAATAATTAACCTCGATGTATTCAAACATTCGTACATCAACTCATGAAAGAAATTTTATATAAAGTGATACAATTTATCATTTATAACTGATCCTTGAATAACTAATTTTCTTTATTAAAAATGCGATGCTTTTACACATAAAATATTTCGGTAAACATATATACCATTCACATAAAATAATTGAAATTTTAATTTTCAAATCACATAAAATAATAGATATAAAGTTTTTATTTTTTAAAATAATTATTATAATAATTATGCAACACACATAAAATTATAAAAAGTATTATCGTAAATAAAAAATTTCATTTTTTTCGTAAAACATGAAATTTATCCAGTTAAGGAAGATCATAACATGAATTTACAATGTATTTTCAGGCATTTTAATTATTACTTATTTATAATTATGAAATGATAATTACTTGTGTATATATATACACACATAAAAATTATAACATTCTGGAAACATTGAGATTTATCCCTTTTTCATATAAAATATAAGAACAAAAAACAATGGTTCAAATAATAGAAATTATAAAATTAATATTATAATTAAATAATTCTCTTAATATATATGTATATAGATATATATAATAATACTTTCCGGAAATAATTATAAGTAATAGATGAAATACCATTAACTAACAACTTGGAAATAAAAATTATATAACACATATAAAAAGCTTACGATTACCATTATAACAAATGTTTTATCCTTTCTCATCTTGGAAATACCAAATAGAGTAAGATTCATGATTATTAATAATTGGTTGTTCATAAAAATCATGAAATATTAACCAAATGTGTATATATATAAATATGTATTTATATTTATAAATGTAAATAATTTGTATCAAAAAACAAACGTAAATATACGATTAATAATTTTATGTACATTAATATATTTTTTGAATAAAAAAATTGAATAATTATTTACATTTTCACATAATTATAGAACATGAATCTAGAAGCCTTAAAATTAATTGATCTTTAACATTTAAAAAATAATATATATATATATACATATATATAATACACCCACAAAAATACAAACATTATTTTTATGTTTCAAATTAGAGTGTATCAAAAAATACTTAAATATATATATCCATCATAAACATAAAATTTAGATGCTTATATATAAATGATGAATTACAAATATAAACATGGAAATCACATATATAAAACATATAATTTGAATTAGTTTTTGTTTAAATGATATGAAATTTCCCTTTGAATAAATATTAATTTAAAACATACCTTCATAAATAAAATGAATAAATTGTATCTTGAAATTAAACTATATATAATTACACTTGAAGAACATGAAAACATTACATAAATACTTATATGCTTGAAATTTGAAATTATTATATATGAATATATAAAAAATAGTTCCCCATAAATCTAAAATAATTTTTTAGATACATACATTCCAATTTAGAAGACTTAAAACAAAATAATCCTGAAATTAATAGTTAGAATATATTTTTACTTTGAGAATAATTGCCTTTAAATTTGAAAAAAGATTCACAAGCTTATATATAATAAATTTTCAAATAATTAATGTAGTCCCCAAACCTATTGGTAATTGAAACTGAAAGGAGGAAAATATTATTCTAATGGGTGTTAGAACCAAATTAAGGTTGTAGACTACTTCTTTTCCAAATGGTATTCAAACCAGTAGAGAAGAGGAGTATTGTAGAGAGATTCATCTAGATATTTCCAACTATAGGTACTCCCTATATAATATTATTCTTATATACAAGTTCAGGAATCATGGTTTTAAATCCCAATATTTTTTCATGTCATAGGAAAAAATATATGGTTAATAGAGTATTAGGTTTTTGGTATTAATGATTTTGTGATCCAGAAAGAGGTTTGAGAAGCTGACGAGGGTGGAATTTGTCTACATTACAATAACTTATGGGTCAGGCAAACAAACAATTTAGGGAAGGATTTGGATGTATAATGAAAATTAGGGAAGGGTGGTGTCAGTATTTGAAGCTGGGGGTAGTGGCCATCAGAGAGAAAGGGACACATTTAAGGGCCTTATTGGTTCTATCAACAATGTTAGATGGTATAGCAGTTGTGTGGAGACCAGGTTAGTGGTGTCAATGTCACACTAGTGAATAATATGACACCACTCTTCATATTTTCTTTCTCTCAAACATTTTTTATTTTTTATAATGAAATTATTTTCATATATACATATGTATATATTTAAATATATATATATATATATTAAAAAAACATAATTAGATGATTAATATTATATCTTGAAATTATAATTTTCATTATCTTTGTTAAATTTATAAATTATATTTTTAAGAAATTACATTCATATTATATTACTTCCATTAAATAATTGGATATATTTTTATAAAATAAATTATTATAATTATTATTACTAGTATTATTATTATTATATTTATATTTCATTATAAGTATATTTTTATAATTTCTATTTGACTACATTTTTAGAATAAAACCAACAAATAATTATTTAATACTATTTTATAATATGAATTTTTAATAGTTATGATTATATATATTATTACTCAAATAATATAATCTCAAATAAGTCAAATAAAATATATATTTTAACATTGAAAATTATATGTAACACAAAAGAAAGAAAATATTGTTATTTATATTCTTTATGGATTAAAATTATATAGGTTCAAAAAGGCCACTATAACAAATGAAAAATTATTTATATAAAATTAATATAAAATAAATTACCCTAAAATATAATAAATTATTAAAAACATAAAATATTAAAACATGTAAAATTTTTTAAAAGTTTTTTTCGTAATTTTTTCTATACATTTTATTTATTCCGAAAAATAAATCTACTTAATAAATAATAAATTTTTTATATATTTTCATTAAAAGATAAAAATATCATTTCCTGGAAATATAGGTAATATTTTATATTTCATCGTAATCTATCAAAAAAATATAAAATGATTCACAAAAAATATATATGTTTATATTATTTTATAATTTAGTTTTTCTTAATTATAAGAAAAATCAATAAGTAAAAATTAATTAAAAGCTTAAATAATTGGGATAATATAGATTCTACCTCTCTCCCTTGTGTTGAAAAATGGTATTCAAATGATGTTAATCTACTGGTTGAGGCTATTAGTTCTTATATCTATGTCAATTATTCATTGTCATTACTACTTATAAACACAAATTTTTATAATAAAATTATTACCAATGGTTATTGTTCCCAATGGTAAAATAGAATAATGTATATATTTTCCTATGGTTATATTTTACTAATGGTCATATTTCTATTCCAACAGTCACATTTCTTCTTATAAATAAAATATCATACATTCAGTCAATATTTACACGAATTCCTCATATGGTTATAATTTCATTTTATATGATGTTGATTAGTTTACTTATATTTTATTTCATTTCTATAGTGTTGGTCTCGGGGGTCTATGATTCTAGTAGATTAGGGTGATAAATATTATCACATTTCAGCTTTTATATTTTTTTTTCTAATTGTAATATTTTATCTATTTATTGGTTTTGTAGATGACTATTATATTGAACATTATTAATGTGAAAAAGTATGGTTAGATCACCTATATTTTTTATGTTTATAATATTTTATAATATAAATCACATATCTTTAGGGAAAAAATATCTTGTAAAATGATACAGTCATTATAATATACCCCCTTTAGAAATATCATCTTTGAAATTTGAACTCAAATGATAGGTTGATAATACGTGAGGGTACTCATATTTCATTGTTTCCTTTAATTATCATGTATCCTCTTCATAATTATGTTTCCAACAAAACACTTTGATGAGGTGAGTTGTCATGTTGTGTATAACTTTGTCTCTATGGACCATAATATCCATAGAATACTCTTCATAAAAGATTTCATGTTCCAATTGAACCATATCTAGACTCAGTACATGTGATGGATAAGGTATGTACCTCCTTAGGAGAGATATGTGGAATACATCATGAACATGTACAAGATTTAGAGGAACTTCTAGTCGATAGGCCATCACTCCTATGTAATCAAGGATTTCAAATGGACCAATATACTTATGGATAAGCTTTCTTTACTTTACAAATCACATGACATTATTCAATGGGGATATTTAAAATAAAAATTAGTCTCCCACATCATACTCTAAGTCCCATCAATGGTCATAAAGATAGATCCTCTACCAAATCTGAGTATATTTAAGAAGTTGTTTTATAGAATAGTAATTTTTATAATCTCTTGTAAAATATCAGTCCTAATTATCTTTCACGCAAAAAACTCAACCCAAAAATGTAGTATTTATATATATCTTCCTATATAGAACATCATAGGGAGGCATTTGAATAATTGAGTGGAAGATTCTGTTTTATGAGGCCCTAGCTAATGGTAGGTCTTGATCCCATTCAAATTTAAATAAAATTGAGAATGTTCTCATAATTTCCTCAGGTTCCTGAATTTTCCTTTGATATTGTCCATCTATTCAGAGATTATGGTCCATAATGAAATTAAATTCAAAATTCAGAGCATGGTAAAGATGAATCTTGAATTTATATTTTATCCTTAGATCGTGATATGAAAAAATTGAAAGTGGTTCCTTATGAAACCTTAACACTTTACATATATCTCATCAAATTTTTCAATTGATAAATCTTTCTGAGTAGTGATGGAATAGGAAGTCTTGGTGATTTGATCAACTATAACCCATATATTATTTTTTCTATTTGATGTTATAGGAGGCCAATTATGAATTCTATAGAGATATTTCCCAAATTCCGTGTTGTTATGGTTAGTGGTTGTAATACCCCATTAGAATGTTGTCACTCTACATTCATTTTTTGACACACCAAGAATCATGTAGTGTAGTTACAAATCTACCTTTTCATTTTATCCCACCAATATTTATTACAAACATCCCAATAAATTTTATTTCATAATTAATGAATAAAGAATGTTGAAATGTGACCTTCATCCAACAAATCCCATTTTATCTCTAGATTGTTGTGAAACATAGACTTGTATGAAATTCTAGTATATTATCTTCCACAATATTGATCTTAGGAAACTTCCCATTCTTCATATCCCCTATCTTATTTTGTATCAAAGGATCTTATATATTAGATATCTTGATCATATATTATAATTATGTTTGAGGAATACTTTTTAATAGGATTGATAATGTCCATTCCCTTATGATTCACAGGTCCATCCTTACTAACACCTTGATCAATGGATATCCTTGAATCCTAATCACTACTAGCATAATAGGGTATTTTCTACATAATGAATTAGAGACATTGTTTTCTCTTACAGGGTTATAGTGAATTGAAAAATCATATTCTTTAAAAAGCTCCAACTATCTCCATTTCCCCATGTCAATTTCATTTTATGAGAATATATACATAAAACATTGTTTGTATTTCTATATATCATATTTCTCCCAATATAATTACTTCCAGTATATCATTATAAAAAAAAGAATGTAGAAAAATCCAGGTCATCCATTAGATAATTCTATTCATGTGTCTTTAAATATCATGATGCATAAGTGACCAAAAAATAATTTTTCATGAATAAACACCACATACCTTTCATAGATCCAAAAAAATAAATAATATATTTATATTAAATAGAATATATAGTTAACATAGGTGTAGTAACCAATCACTTCTTTATTTATTGGAAACATTCTTCAAAATACTTTATGCAAAACGAAAATAGATCCTTTTTGAGTTAACTTTTGATAGTTGATTATAATGTCATCAAAAGTATGTAACAAACATCTAATATTATCTTGATAGCCCATGGAAACTATAAATATAATTTTCCATTTTAGGAAGGGGACACTTCCCTATAGACTTTGTCTTGGTAGGGTTAATTGATACTCCTTCATTGGTTACAATATACCTCTTGAATGTAACTTTTTATAACCATCATTCACATATGATAAATTTTTCAAATATATTATCATTATTAAGTTATTTCAATAATAATCTTAGATTAATATCATTATAATAATGATGTATGTATTAAATCATAATACCATCTATAAATATAATAATGAATATATTAATGTATCTCTTAAATGATTTATTCAAAAAATAAAAAAATATTGGAGGAGAATTAGTCAATATGAATGGCGTAAAAAACACATTACAAATATATCTTGTTTAAAATTTAACCTTTTGAATATATTATTTCCTCACCCATAATTCATGATTCCTAAAATACAGGTTAATAATGGATAATAATTGAGCCCCATGAAGCTGGTCAAATAAATCATCAATCCTTTGGAGATTGAATTTGTTTTCATTGTATTCATATTATGTTATCTTAAATCAATTCACAACTATATTAATCAATAATAATTAATTAAAAAGAAAACATGTTCGCCCATGGAGACAAACTTGGCATATAAATCCATTCTCAAAAATATCATTATGTTTTTTCATTAATTCCTCTAAATAAGATTTTTCCATTCTATATATATCTTTAATAATATTTTGATTCTAGTAAATAGTTAAATGTATAATTCTAATTAATTTTTTGGGGAATTACTAGTATATCTTTAATAAATATTTCAATTTATTATTGAATTATATGGAAAATTTCTATAATTATACTTTAATTTCCTTGTCCCTCTTCATAAATCATCTACATAAAGAAGTATGTCAGAGGTAATTCTAGAAAAACCCCAAATCAGGATTTATATACTTTGAAAATAAATATATTTTTTCCATTAAAGACTACTAAAATTACCTTTATCCAATTTTTTATATTCAAAATATACATTGATATCCAGTTCATCCCTTTTATAGTGTCAAATTCCACCATAGGAATGACTACTATATTTGTGATTAGAATGTACACGACAATGATAGTAATAGAGTATCTATACACTCTTGATGGAAGGATAACCCCTATCACAGTCTTGTCTAATAACTCAACATCTTGAAGCTTATGGATTTATTCTATATTCATTTAAAATGTAGATGAATCAAATGAATTCACAAAAGCATAAAAATATTGCACTTTCCTGATTTTAGAGGGTAACTGGTGTACATACCTCCAAATCATTTAGAGCCTATACTTAAGCTATCCTAATAGTAAAATCCTAACCTTTATACCTTTTCCCATGTTGTGGTTTATTTTTTCCATCATTTATCTTTGTATTTTTAAATTTATTGTAAAAGATACCATGTTTTCAACACATGAGGAAATGAACTCTCGCCTGAGATTTCACCATCTTTTCATTTATATTAGGGTTTAGAAGTTGAGGATTAACCTCAACATGACATTTCCAATATATATTTTCACATATTTTGAAAAATAACTATGTTCTATCATCAAACAATAATTTCCCTGAATTATACTTACCACATTTGTTTTATAAGAGAAGTTTCACTTTTATTCCACTTAATTCATGATAAAAATTATTCCTTGTGTTTGGATCTATTTCTATATTCTTTTAATTCAATATACATGAATTTTATATGTCTGTAAACACCAATTCAAATAGCATAAAATTCTACAAAATATCCTCATTTATTTCAAATTATCTATTTTCTAAATTAGTCCATTGATGGGGTTTCATTAGACCAAAGAATATATTAACCATTCCCTTAGGATCCATAATGATTCTAGAGGTTTATCAAGAAATTATTTCGAAATTTAATTTCATATAGTCCTACTGATTATTTTTTCCTTAGCATTATATATAGGAATTCCTTCTCTATTTTAATTATCATCAAATAGGGAAAAGATATATTTAAAATGATTGACATGAACTCTTACCACTCTATAACATCAATCTTAGTTCATGAATTCATGTTTTTAATCACTTTTCATCATAATTTGCTTATCTTTATTTGAGGTATAATTCAAGGGTTACTTTCTCTAACTCTAAAAAATGTATAATAGAAAATATATTTTACATAGATGTTATCCATTCTTCAAAAATCAATGGCTTGTAATATCCACTAGAATAATGTGGTCATTGATGCCTGAAGACTCAACAGAATATTGATCTCTTTGAGGTGAACCTATTCACTCAACTTGATTCAAGTTATTATTCATAACTTAGGATAGTTCATTCAACATCACCATAATTATCTCCATTCCATATTCCATTATGTTTGGAAGGTGTTTAGTGAATCATTTATTATATTCATCATTTAAAATTATTATACTATACAATATATATTTTATAATACCAGAATACCTTAGTGAGAAACATGTTACTTTTAGGAATATTATAATATTAAAGGGATTATAAGACTTCAAAAATAATTCATAAATATTTTATTCCTTGATATCCAATAATAAAAATTATATTTTCAATATATTATTCATAGTGGTTCATTAAAATAGTTCTTATTAACAAAAAATATCTATCGAGAGTTTCAAAACAAGTTCACCATAAATCCCATTATTTTTACTAGATATCAATCGATTCTAGAACAATACAATGGTTTTTGGGTTTTATCCATATTTACATATTTTACAGATCTACATTAAGTTGTTGTATATATATAGTGATTCTATTTTTAGAAATCACTTAATTTATAATTCCAAAAAACCCCAAGATGTCTTCCTATATTTAGGTTTATACCTATTTTTCTTATTAATGTCTTATTTGTTAATTTATAAAATTTACTAAACCATTCTATTTTACCAATAATGGAACCCCACCATTTAATAAAATAATAATTTCCTCATAATAAAGAAAAAACAAGATTTTTTAATGTTTAGTTTATTTTAAATTAGGAATATAATACAATAAAAGATAAATTCATTTTCTAATACATGTGAAATAAATTGTAGTGGGTTTTCCCTAAGTTATATTAACTGAGTAAACTATCTGGGGGAATTATATCAAAGGAAAATAGTGAACATGAGCCTTATAAGTGAATAAGCAGGGCATATATTTAGCATTTGATCATAAAGGATATAAATATGAAAATTTGATATAACAGTATACCATTATCAAGAGAACATAATTATAATAATAATAACAAGAACATGAATCATAAAATTAAAATATGGATTCAACATATAAATGAGTAATTAATAATTATATCACCAAGTTTTATCACTAAGGTGTAATAAAATTATATTACCATGTTTACTCATATAGTTATTGTAAGACATTGCTTCTATAGAGTTTAAATTCTATACCAAATCAATTATAGTGCTACTAGGTATAACTGGTTATATATATTAATTTCATGTGATCAAAATTGGTCATAATAAATTTTTTTAATAAACCAAAGATAATAAAATACGGGTTTCATATAAAATCATTGAGTTTATATGTTCTCAAATTCATAAACAAAACATCATTTTTTAACCATGAAAATGGAATGTGAGTTTTTTATACATATAACACTAAAATAATACTTATATTAGTATATAGGTTAATACCCATGGATATAGAATTGGTTTGGCTATTCATATTATATAAAATTCAAATGTTAAAGATAAAATTTTGAGAAGTAAATTTGGCAGTATGATGGGTTTAAAATGTGGATTCAGAAAAGTGTAAAATGAATTAGAATAAAGGTCTCCAATTTAAGAAAAATTATTTTTAAAATATGCGTTTTATAAAAATAATAAAATATTAATATATCATTTAGAATACTTACAAAAAAATAATAAGGTGAATGGAAAGGAAGATGAAGATAATTCCATTAACATGATGATATACTCCTAAATTGTGATAATGTAACCTTGGGGGTGTAAGGAAACCATATGGGAAATATTATGGTGTAAATAAAAAAATAAATTCATGGATTATTATTTTAGGGTAAATGGGAATGGTGAAATTGGTGCGTATTTATAGAGAATGTTGATTATTAGTCAAATAAATTCAATAAATATGTCATAGAAATCTAGGTGCTGTAAAATGAAAAACCATTAGATTACACATGGGTTTTTCTTATGAGTTTCAAAATTTTATTAATATTTTATGATATTTTAATCCATTATTACCTAACACCATTTTTAATACTTTTTTAGAAATGGATAAGTAAAATTTCACATAAAATAATTTTTATAAAATTAAATTGTCCATATTTGACTTTTGAAAATAACACATCTGTTTGGAAATTTATTAAAATCTATTAAAATAGTTGTTAATACTAAAATAAAATATTTTAGGTGTGTATTATGGTTAATTAATTTTTATAACATTAGGAAATTTATAGTAAGTAATGAAACATATTGGAACACCAAAACTATGTTTTTACAATTCATTGAAATATAAATTATTTTAGAAAAATATATAAAATTAAACCTAAAATAATCATGACATGATGATTTAAAATATGATATTTTTTTTCCATTATAATTATATAAATATTATAATTTTAAATTTAATATATAAACATCTATATTTATTTAATATTTTCAGTTTTTGAGACAATATCAAATTTATGAAACTTATAATTTTTTTTAAAAAATTATGATTTTATTCTATAAATTATATTTAAATAAAATATATTTAAAAAATTATTTAATTAAAACAAATATAATTAAAAATACCTTAGTTTCTTATAATAGTGTGTATATTTTCTGAATCATCAATTTTCTATTACATGCATCTAAAAATCAATTTATCAAATTAGTATTAATTAATCATATATTTTATAAAACCAAATTATTATCAAAGTGGGATTCAGGGAATAAAAATTTTATTTATAAGAAGAAAATTTAAATTTATGTAACTAGGGAATGGAGTCAAAACCCATTATTTCACCCATATACACAACAAGGATATGGTGTGTGATGGTGTTTATTTCAGGGGGTTACTCAACTAACATTGACTGAGTTGTAATATATTTTAACTCGACCATCCTCTATAAGATATTTAATTCAATCCAAACTTATTGAATATCATCTTGGGAATGGTTATGGGTGAACCCCAGTGTGGCTAACTCCCTCCGATGATCTGACAACTAGGCTCAAAACGATATTACTATACTAGTTGATCCCATTATTTCTCCTTCCTACATCAATAATACTTTTCCATTTGTACTTATAAACAATAATTATAATGGTAAATTTAGTTAAAATGGATATATTTCCCAATGGAAAAATAGATCAACTATTTTGTTGACCAAAGTTCATATTTGATCAATAAACATATTACTATTATAATGGTCACATTTCTATTTATAAATACCACTTATTTCTTTCACTCAATATTAACTAATTTTTTTAATAAAGTTATGTTTTAAATTTCTAATATTTTGATTGGATTGATAATATATTGTTTTATTTATATCATTTTGTATGTGGGGGTGATTATTATAGAACATTGTTTTGATAAAGAGTTTCCAATTTTATCATCCCATTAATATATTTTTTATTCAATTGTAATGTTTGGAATTTTCATTTGTTTTTTAGCTGACAAATGTAATGATATATATTAATGAGATAAGGTTTTATTGGTTCATATAAATGTTTTACAATTTTAATATTTTATAAAATAACATACATTTTTCTGGAAGAAATATCATTTAAAAAGCCTAGGACGTTACACCCCATGGTAGAAATACTATCTATCTTCATTTTAATTTTCTTTAGCAGATGTGATTTCTATAAATTAGTTATAGTTGAGTTATACATTGTGGAAAAAGTGTAGTACTCATCCTCATGATAACCTCCTTAACTATGAAATTCTCATATGTTTTCATGTTATTTAAATCTATCGGAATGACATGGATATGAATTCTTTTATGAGAAATATTTGTTTACATTTTTGGATTTTTTATTATATACCACACTTTTAAAGGTAGTCACCTTTTTGAGAAGTTAAAATGTTTTTCCAACAATCCATGTACCACTGAGTTGACATTCCACAACACTAATATTGCTGAACTATAGCTTCATTTCTTCATTTATTCCACCATTAATGATAAGGGCGGTGTATCACAATTAATCAGCTATTTTTCTAAGGATCCGAAATTAGTATACAATGAAATACCAGGATCCTATAAACATTGGTCCTAAATGAAATATATAAAAAATGATATAGAAAAGTAAAGGGTTAAAATAGGCTATTACATAAATGATAACGGACCACAACACAAATTTTCAAATCCACAATTAGATCACAATAGCTAGGGGTCGTGAAAGACCACAACATATCTATTTCCATGACCACTTTATTTAACAAGAAATATACCACATGAATTTAGTCCATGTGCGTATGAGATATTTCCAATATGATGTGGGTATCCCTACTAAAACACTCAATCCAAAGAGGTAAAATTTTCCAAGGCAAATCCTGCATTATTGTGTTCAAGGCCTTTGTAGAAATTTCAGAGTCAGATTCAATCCACCATGATTTTCAATTATATTTGGAAGAAAATATAATTACATACACAATAACATGTATATTATCTTTATAATAAATTCCAATTCCAGAAAAATGGTAGAAGAATCCTTTAAAAAATCCATGATGTTCATGAAATACACCCCCATAACCATAGGGTTCAGGCATTCCACAAGATACCCCGTATACGTTTACATTGATACATGGAATAATTTTAGGGATCCACAAGATGAATATTAACCATTTTGGGATTATTTAGTTGACATGAACCACCAAATAACTTGAGAATATTTAAATCAAGAATATTATTCGATATACCTCATTTTTGTATCATTGAATCCAAATGGAATTCCTTGTGCTGTGACATCATTCCCATGTGAACAGATGGATTTATTCCATCAAAGTGTATATAATTTCAAGCATTCTATATAGATTAAATAACTATGGAAATGAATAGAATTAATGTTGAAGAATATGCCCATTGAAGTCCACAACGTAGATGTTCTCCATGAATTCATCAAGCTGCATATACCTATCTAGTTTGAGGATGAACAACATGGTGGTGTAGTCCCATAAAGAATGAGAAAAATCAAATGCTATGAAAAGATTATTTGTGTCCTCTTTTTCTGGAAAAATAAGAATATATATAGAATAAAGGTGATATCTAACTTTTTTGATTTTATCATGGGTTGGTAAACTATGTTTCTAGATCCTCCACAATAAGAGGATCCTAGAAGGCTGGATGAAATTGGTATTGATCTTCAGTAGCCATTTTGGTGGCCAATTTACACCACTATATTCCAGTATATATAATCCCTTCATGTTAAATTTTCCTTTTATATTGTGCTTCCATATGTTGTTTTATTGAAAAAAGGTCATATTTTTATTTATTCTCCCTATAGTATGAACTACTCTTTATAGGATGATACATATTATTCACATGAAATGGAATGTTTTTTGAGAGTATTTCACTTGTGTAGCTTTTCAACCAATGAAACATCAATTGAATTGACATCATGATCTAGTTGTTTTTTATCTTTATATATTACATCGAGAAATGAAAATATGTGAGGGATATAATTTATAGAATCATTATTCATATAATCCTTGAATTATTTTATTGTTCATTTATATATTTTACCCACTAACACTCCTCACAACTTAATCATTATTGTTCTTGAGTATTATTTTCATTAGATTTTTCATAATATTTATTTTTCTCTGTATCATTTGATTATAGTGGATCCTCCATAAAATAATTTTTTTATCTTCATTCCATTTCATCTTAGTCATCTTCTTATTTATATTTTATTTTTTTTGGATAAAACCATTAATATACCACATGATTGATTATTTTTTGAATCATAAATATAGTCTTAAAATTATAATATTTTTAAATAGGGATTTACATAGATTCTATAAATCCATTCATCATGAAAGTTAGAATATAAAATTGAAAAATATTATACATATAATTATAGGATACCTATTATGTAATAAAAAATTACAGTCTTAGGGGTTATTATTATAACATTGAGGGGGGAGAGATGAATCACAGGTGAGAAACATTTTCGAATATTTTCAATTGACTTTATTTATTTATTTATAATGATAAAGTATTTTTTTCAATTAGGATGTATGGGTATTTCATGTCCTACAAAAAAACATAACATAATACGAAATTTGGATAATGGAAAGGATATAATTTGTAGATATTGTACATATTACCCTTTTTCAATATTATATTATTCTAAATCCACCTTACTCACCCTACTATTATTTAGTGGAACACTAAGCTCTGGTCCTATCAAGAATCAACCCAAATAGAATTATGAATAATTTATATCAAAACATATATCTTATAACAAATATCTCTCTCAACTACTCTTTAAAAATTAATTTCTATTAATGAGATCAACTTATTTTGTAGGATAAACCATTCTAAATAAGTTTTTGGAATTTATATAAATACTTTTCAAGTATTTATAAAATTTTAAACTAAATTATTTCATTAAATCATTTAAAAAGTCATTATTAAGTCAAATTTCATAAAAACAATTTGTCAGAACCTTTTTGAAATATTCATCAATTTACAACATGAATCATTAACATTCATTTGTAAATTTTTATTTTGAACATCCATGGTATAATCATTATATTGTATTTTGACATCACATGAATTTAATGTCCCTTAAAATTTTCTAGGGAACATATTTACCTAAAATAAAAATATTTCATCATATGATCCACTCTTCATTTTTCCATCAGTCACATTCTCCCTGCATACATTCAATATTTCCACCTATCTTGATTTTACTAAAATTAAATTATTGTCTTTCGTCTTCTGATAACAACAAACCTGTTTTCATGAATATCTTGTTATTTATTTACAAATACTCTGGCATAAATGTGTTTCATCATATATCTACAAATTATAGAACCACTTGAATACATGTTAACTTTTAAATATACCTATGTACTCTTTCAATGGTATAGATGAAATTTCACTCACAATAAACATTAAATTGCTTAACAAAATAATTATAAATTTCAAAAAATAATTTCATTTTCACTATCTAGTATACATATTTGACACCTATATCTATTTCATCACAACATATAAACTATATGTACATTACATCCCACCCTCTCCCATTTTCTTTGGAATATGTGGTGGTGTTACAAGACCATACGTGACATCACAAAAACACCAAATTCTGGAAATAAATTCCAGGGGTTCAAGAACATTGGGTGTGGGGGGTGATTTTCCCATTTTAACAATTAGAAATACAAAAAATAATCATCCAATCATCGATATGATTCATAATTAATAATATAACTAAATAAAATCCAAAATGAAATTATCTATATCAAATATATAATTGGAATAAAATATAAAAATCCAAAAGAAAAAATCCCAAAGTAATATACAACAAAGTCCCAACCAGCTCCATTCTCTAACTCCACACGCATTTTCCACTATATCAAGAACCTTAACTAATTAAATGTGATTCAATTATTTTACCTTTTTCACAATATATTATATCATAAAATGAACAATATAAAAAAATTTGGTGGAGTTTTTAAACTCACTTGGATATATCCAAAGACATCCCAACCCAAATAACATGGACAAAACATGTTAGAAAAATTTATATAAAACATTTTATAAGTAGAAGAAAATATTAATTTCAATACCATAATATGTTTCAAAGGGAAAAATAATAAAAAATTCCTACAAAAAATTTCATTTTTTTGGAATATTAATTTCCATGTCTATTCACACAACCATACAAATTCTAAATCACAGTGTCACTATTGATGGTGTAACTTCCCATACGCACTCTTTCACACATTGATAGTGGTACTTAGTGACCACAATCTACCAAGATAAACACATTTCAAAATGGTAATTCCATAATCATCCCATGATATTTCACATAAAATATTTTCTTTAAATAATTTAAAAAAATTTATAACAAGATTCAAAAAAAACCCTGATTCTAAAATAATTATATTTAATTTTTTTGAAAAGGGGTTTTCTATAAGAAAAATAATTTTCAAAAATTTTCCAAAACATATTCAATAAAATATTTTATAACCATTATTTTAAAATTATTTATCCTCTATTGAAATAAAATCATTTAATTAGAACATTTTCATCATGTTATCAGTCATGTGGAGATAAGAGAGATGTCACCTACCTCTTAAATGTTATTGAAATTAAGAACAATGATTATCACTTCTAGATATGATCACAACCCATGATACCTTTTGTAGATTTAAAAAGATCATATCAATATTTAAATAACATAATTTAGATACATCAACTAAAGAAGATATATGGGTTTGATAGAAGGAGAAACATGAATAATGGAACTAGGAAGAACCAGTACATACCGAGGTATCTAAATATCAATTCAATCTGATTCACCCAATAAAATCCACATAAGTGAAAGGGAATCATCTATAACTACTTGGGATAAAAGTAAATTTTATATTTAAAATTATCATCCAATTATATTAAGTATAAGGAGTTAATTATAATTAGATCAAAAAAAATTTGTGTTCCAATGGTATAATTCACGGTTAGGCCGATTAGTTTGGAAAACTAGGCAGTAACTGTGGGGTGATATTGTCTCAAGATTGCCCCTTGGATGATTGGCTATAATTGATATAAAAAATAAGTTCCAATGATTATTTTACCAATATTTCAGGTTCCATAGTTTCTATTGGGAACATGCCTGGTTTAGCCATATCGGGTGCCAACTGTACACCTTTCCAATGAAAAATTTCCACCCTTGAACCATTTCATGGAGTTGGATCATGGTTTAAAATAATCAAGACCTGACTAATCAGACCCATAAATTCCTCAAAATCCTTTGAAAACCACAAAAAATATCAAAATTAAAGCCAATAATTATACAAGATCAATGTACATAAATAAAATTTAATGTATCTAAAATTGGGAGTGATACATTATCACCATCATATTTCATTCATTCCCCAAGAAATGTGAATACTAATTTTGTCCTGGAAGAGTTCATACCAAAAAAAACATTTCATTTTCATGATCAAATGTTTCTTCTTGTATCCCACCGTAAATCAATAAAACACATTCATGGGTTTTTTCTTTCTTCATTCATGACCATCTCAGTTATATCTACAATGTGTATCAATGCATGAATTGATATAACATCTAGATATATGTTAATGTTATACCATATAATCACATAAATAGAATATTGATGGTACAATTTCTACTTAGATACATGAGACACATTTTGTAATGGCTCCGGTTTTTGGGCGTCCATTACTTAGTGAAAAATCTGTTGATGGGTGTTCTGGGTAGTCTGGGAAGGTTATGAGGCTCCTTGGTCAAGTTTTGACCCCTAACAGTAGGCCTACCGGTAGCCTTATCCTACCAGTAGCAGGCCTACCGGTAGGCAGAGCCTACCCGTAGCTTGTCTTACTAGTAGCTCGGCTACCGGTAGCCGGTTTTCCATTACCGCCTCCCTTTTTCACAAATTAGGGTTTAGACCCTATTTTCACCCCTTTGATGCCCAGTAACGCCCATAAATGGAGTTTAATTAAATGTTTAAGAGGCACCCTGGTGTGTGTGTCAGTCTGAACCTCCCCCGAAGGTGAGGACCACTTTAATGACGTGTGGGGCCGCGTGGTCAACCCATGACCCCGCTCCTTACGCGGTTTCGTGTTCTTTTCTCAATCGCCCCCGACCCTTATAAACTAAATGGATCTCCCTGGGTTTCTTTTTCTCGATCACCCTTTAATCTATTTGTCTGCTTGTCCTTGAGTTCCCGAGGCCTTACCCCTGCAAAGCGTGCATGTTCCGTTCCTGTTCCTGGCGCATGAAGATAAACTTCGATCACTGATCCATCAAGTAGGGAATTTCTCCTTCGTCTCCCTTTTTTATGTGTATCGTGTGGGTGGACATGATTTTGTTTCGGTAGAATTGGATGAACCAAACCTTAATAAAGATAATGAATAGATTTTATAAAGAATGAAGGGGGAGGGGCGTGATCGATGTTGCTGTTTTGTTTTATGATCTTCCATGATTAATTATTTCTGAATTGTGCCAGCTTACGCCTACTAAAAATCATGGTCGTTGGTGGTATTTATCTATGCACTAACGAACCCTTACCTCTGGTGATGTTTAAATGGATTGTATTGTGTTTGTAAACCCTTTCTGTGTAAAGGAATTTGGTTAATTACGTACATCAGACTAAATAAATTGAAAGCACCAGTATCAATCCGTTTGTGATAACCTCGGTTAAAGTACATTGAAGTTGAAATAATTGAGTGTGTTAAATCCTTTAAATATGAAAATACCGGCATGGTCATGCTTTGTGTTGATGGTGGTGGATGGGTTTTTTTTCCTTCACGGGCCGATTGCTGGGTGATGTGGGTGGGGATGAGATCCCCTATTGTTATGCTTCCAGTGGTTGTGAGTTTAAGGCCGGGTGTTTATCTTTATTATATCACGAATTGGGGTGGGATCCTCTATTGTTGAGATGTCGTTAGCTACTAGATCATGGGGACATGGGGTTGTATCTTGGGGTTTTCTTTTGTTCTAGTACTTCGAGGGATCTCACTTATCACTTTTTTGTTGTGACTTTACAAGAGAACTTGGTGTGAATGTTTTAGATGATGTTTGACTGTAATCTTTCCTTGGCTTGTGGTTATGCTTGCTAGTTGCTCAAGTAGGTGCAGAAACATATTTAACATTATTACTGAACCTGGAACAAGGATGGGACAAATGGGTTTTTATTTGATGTGAGTTGTGACTTGGTCGTGGGTGCTGATTGTTTTCTTTAGGCTGGCTGAAGAAAAACCTATATTTGGGTGAGTGATTTTTATCTATACATATACTTGTAGTTTTGTGTTTCTTATTAACACCCCACCCAAGTTGAGCACTTAGTGCTGAACACCCCCATCTCATAGGGGAGGGTGTTTTTCCCAACACTTCTATTATTTGTTGGTTATTAGCTCCTTTCTGCACCGTTTCCAGGATATCCCAAGTATCTTCACGCAGGCTGTGATGGCCTGAAGTCCATTATTATCCCAAGAATCATTGGGCAGGGTAGTGTGGTGGTTGGCCCAGGTGTGTGTGGGCAGGTGGTTTCCCAAGTGTCCTCGGGGTGAGGCTCATGTGTCTTCAGGTGTGGCGGTGGTTGTTCTGGCCTAGGTGTTTGCAAGCATGGTTACGTGTGAAAGTTGTGGCCGATGTGTTTGCGGGTGGGGTTTGGCAGTTGGATGGTGTGAGGATGTGGCCCAGATGTGTGTGGGTGGGGTGAGGCAGTGGGACTGCGGTAAGAATGGTGAGATTAGTTCGATGCGTAGGATGTCTTCAATAACCCGTGGGAAAGCGGCGCGGGGTACCCAAACATCGATGTGCTATTACTATACTTTACTTTCCTTGTGTTATTTGGGGAGTGTTCTTTGGAGAGGTTTGGGTGGATAGTTTACCTTACTATATTTCTTGGTCATCTCTTTTCTCACAGGGCATTTGTATGTCTCCCCACTTGTGCATGAGGGCTTTAGGTTTTCCCTACTGAGTATACTTGTGTGCTCACCCTACGTATATAAAATTGCTTTCAGGTTTCCAGGAGGACTTTGGGGATCACGCGGGACCATACTAGCATGGACCATTGGGTCAGTTTCTGTTGTTTCTTTTCTATTCTTGGTAATCTTTTTACCATTGGGGTTTTGTGACTTATATCTTTTACCTTTATTCATGCATATTGGAATAGTTTATTTTCAGCTGTACATTTACTTTTAGTTTTTGTGTTCTGTTATTATCTATCTTATCTCCAGATCCTATAAAAAGAAAAAGGGTAATGCCTTCCATTTAGTGTGTGATTCTATAACCTTGGAACTGGTCGCCACTCCGGGACCTATTGGAGGTGGGTTTCAGGGGTCATTATCTCTCCTTCAACTTAAAGAAGGATGGGCATGGAAATCTGCTGACCCTTCCCTCCTTTTAGTGAAGGCGGTTCGTGACAGAATGGTATCAGAGGAAGGTTTGAGAGATAGGAATATGGAGTTAGGAACAGTAAGGATTTCATGGGATGGTAGGGCGATAGTGTTGGGTGACCTTGGTGCATGAATTAGGCCATGGAAGACTGGCTAGGACACGGGATTTTAGGGCCCCCCGTGATCCGATGCAAGGACTCTAGACCTATCGAAGGACCAAGTAAGGCCATGCTGATCATAGGGTAGAGACCCTAGGAAAGGTACATGCATCATAATGACTTGTGTTCTCGTGTTTCTGGGGTGTTTTTGGAATTTGAAATAAATAATATGTTTAAGAAATTATAAGAACAAATCTTCTGCACTACTTGGGCTTAGGCATTCCGTGTTTAACTTGCAGCTATGGAACCCGGGAGACGACCACGAGTTGTACGGGAAATCGAGGCCCAGGATGTTGATTTTGCCGATCGGTAGAGGGTTGATCAAGAGGAGGAGGATGGAAAGTGGCAGAAGACGCTTCAGGCATTCCAATGGCAGACCATCGAGAAGTATGAGGGCATCACCTCTGACATGAAGACAGAGAGCTGGCGAGAAGATCTGGTGATAGATTTTGGCCTGATTCGGGCCCCGACCAAGTACTAGGTTCCTTTTTCCATCATCCAGATAAGGGGAGCGGCGTGTGAATGGTGGATTATTTACTTGGGAGAGAGGAGAGAGGCTGAGGAGGCATGGGCTGATTTCGAGAAGGAATTCAGGGCAAAATTCCTCTCTTCTACAATGAAGGTGGAGAAGAGGCAAGAGATACTATCCCTCCAGTAGGGGAGTATGTTATTAAGGGAGCTGAGAATCAAGTTCAAGTACCTCAAAAATTTTGATCCGAACCTCATTCTATATGAGGAGTCTCAGGCAAGACGTTTAGAGGAGGCACTCCAACCCTCCCTCCAATATGCTGTTACCCCCTTCACCTTACTGACGTACTTGGAGGTCCAGAAGAATGATGAAGTGGTGTATAGGATGAATGGTCTAGGAGGTGTTACATAAGAGGGGATCCAGCTGGGATCATCGAAGGGGAAGGCTGTCAGCTCTAGACAACCAGCATTAGGGCCCTCTCGGTTCCGACCAGCAGGGAGCAGACCACAACAGTTCCAGTTCCGGTCCCCCTGTCCTCTCCCTTTACCATCGGGCCCAGGACCGAGGTGCTTTATCTATGGGAGCCATGGACATCTATGAAATCAGTGCCGGGACAGAGTTTAATACGGCAGTGGCGGACAAGCTCAACACCCACCTTAGCAGTAGCTTACCGCTAGACCCTTCCAGCAGCAGCAGCAGGGGCATCGAGATCCCACTCCTCCGAGGGTAGACGTTGCAGGGGGAGGCCGACCTCAGGGCGCTCCACAGGGACCCTGACCTGGGCGTGGTCGGGGAGGTGGCCGACAACCAAGAGGCAGAGGAGCTGGGCGTGGGCAGTTGCATGCCACGGAGGCAACAGTTCTAGCAGATCCGGGGGTCATTCAAGGTATGATCAGTTTGTTTAGTACCCTTGCTTATTCCTGGTTCGATATCGGAGCTTCACACTGCTTCGTTGCACCCAATCATGACCGTGCTTTGGGTCTAGATGCCGAGAGACTTCTAGTGCCCCTTGTGCTGAGAACACTAGTCAGAGGTCATACCGACTTGTTATAAGTTTTTAGAGGATGCACACTGATGATAGAGCCACACCAGTCGGTCAGGGATCTACTACTGCTACAGATACAACTTTATGATGTCATCCTAGGCATCGAATGGCTGTTCTCTTTGTCTTCCATCATCTAATGCTTCCGAGGAAGGGATGTGTTCTCAGACTTGGGTGTCCGACGTGTTGCTTTCACCGGTGAGTGGAGCAGTCAGAAGGGCAGCAGGCCAGAGGAACCCCTTCTCTCCTTACTAGTCGAGCTGTCAGTAGAGTCAGTAGATGATGAGATGGTAGAGGTTCCATGAATCGTTAGTGACTTTGTGGTTTTCTTTTTCGAGGAGGTAACGAATCTACCCCCTCGACGTGATATCAAGTTTGAGATAGACTTGCAGCCTGGTGCTTGTCCGATTTTGTTGGGTCCTTACCGAATGGCACCTTCAAATCTACGGGAGTTGTGGATTTAGATTGACAATCTGATGAAGAGGGGTCATGTTCGACCAAGTGCATCACCGTGGGGTGGTCCGGTCTTGTTCACAAAGAAGGTAGATGGTGGCCTTAGGTTGTGCATAGACTACATGAGGCTCACTCAGGTGATGATCAAGAATCGCTACCCTCTTCCGAGGATAGACGATCTTTTCGACCAGCTGAAAGCCGCAGGATGGTTCTCGAAGATCGATTTGCGGTCTGGGTATCACCAGTTGAGGGTGAAGGAGGGTGACATCTCGAAGACGACCTTCAGGTGAAGATATAGTCATTTCGAGTTCGTAGTCATCCCTTTCAGTGTTACGAACGCCCCGGCTGTGTTCATGGGGCTTATGAAATTCGTCTTCTGGGAGTACCTGGATTGGTTCTTAGTTGTGTTCAATGATGATATCCTGATCTATTAAAGCTTAGAGGAGGACCACGCGGAGCACCTGAGGATGGTTTTGGAGGTCCTCCGACAACACCAGCTCTATGGGAAGTTGTCAAAATGAAGGTTTTGGACATGAGAACTAAATTTTCTTTGGCAGATAGTGTCCGAACAGGGAGTAGTGGTCGACCCATCAAAGGTTGATGTAGTTGTTTCTTGGGAAGCACCCAAGAATGTGGTAGAGGATAGTAGTTTCCTCAGGCTGGCAGGTTACTACCGGAGGTTCGTACCCAACTTCTCCAGAGTTGCAGCCCCTTTGACAGCCTTGACCAAGAAGGATCAGGTTTTCGCGTGGAGTGAGCAGTGTGAGGTAGCCTTTAGCTATCTGAAGGAGAAGCTAGTTAGTTCCCCAGTGATGAGACTACCAGAAGAAGGGGCGGCGTATGAGGTGTTCTGTGATGCTTCAGGGCAGGGCCTCAGATGTGTGTTGATGCATCAACAAGGGGTGATCTATTATGGGTCTACGCAGCTATGCCCTCATGAGCGTAATTATACCACCCATGATCTGGAGCTTGCAGTGGTCGTGTTCGCTCTAAAGTTGTGGCGACATTACCTCATCAGAGAACACTTTCTGGTCTTCACGGATCACAGAAGCTTGAGATATATCTTCTCCTAGCGAGAACTAAACTTGAGGTAGTGAAGGTGGATGGAGTTACTCCAGGATTACGACTTTGAGATTTCCTACACTACATGGAAGGGGAATATAGTGGTCGATGCCTTGAGCAGGAGATCGTAGAAGGATGTGGTCCGAGAGTCGGTAGACGCCTAGAAGGAGATGGAGGAGTTGGATGCCTTTCACCTGAATGGGAGGATGGATGGTGGTAGAGGTTTCCTATATCAGAGGATAGTGTAGTCATCTCTGTTGAAGCAAGTGGAGTCTCAGTGGGGAGACCCAGAGTGCGAAGTGATGCGTGACCGAGTTGACCAGAGCAATGCTCTAGAAGGGTGGACGAAGGATGGTCAAAACTAGATGATTTTCCAAGGAAAGATATTAGTTCCAGAGGCGATGCATGGACAGGTCCTTATTGAGTTCCATAACTTACCCCTGGTGGTACAACCAGGAGTTTCCATGTTGTACCAGGGTCTGAAGACACAGTTCTGGTGGCTCGGACTAAAGAGAACAGCGGAAGAGTTGGTGGCCAAGTGCCTAGTGTGTCAGCAGGTGAAGGCTGAACACTAAGTTCCAAGCAGCCTACTGCAGTCTCTGGATGTCCCCGAGTGGAAGTGGGAGGACATCTCGATGGATTTCATCACGGGACTCCCCAAGGTTGAAGGGGGGTATGATTCCATCATGGTAGTAGTGGACCGGTTGGAGAAATCGTCTCACTTTCCGGCGATTAAGGAGTCGAGTGCATTGGATGCTTTGGCACGAAGGTACGTGGATGAGGTGGTGCAGTTTCATGGTGTTTCGAGGTCCATACTCTCGGATAGGGTTTCACGGTTTACCTCACGAGTCTGGAGAGTGTTGTAGCATGCTTTTGGCACCCAGCTATGTCTTAGCACTGATTTCTATCCCCAGACAGATGGACATACCAAGCGCACCATCCGGTCCTTGGAGGATATACTGTAGACATGTGTTCTGGACTCAGGAGGATCATGGTTGCGACACTTACCATTGGTCGAGTTCGGCTAAAATAATAGATATCACTCCACCATTGGTATGGCCCCATTTGAAGCCTTGTACGTGAGGCCATTCCGGTCCCCTGTGTGTTGGAACGAAGTCAAAGAGGTGAGCATCCTTGGCCCAGAGGTGGTGCAATGCAAGACGGAGAAGGTTCATCTTATACGGTAAAGGATGAAGGCATCCCAGGACCGACAAAAGTCGTATGCTGATACCAGGAGAAGGTGTAACACCCCGATATTTTATGAAAAATATTATTTTAATTACATTGATTTCATGTGTTTTATGCTACAACATGATTATCTTGTGCTATACGCAACACCATATTAGCTTGCAGTATACGCAACAGTATTCTTAAATTGTGTTACACACAATTTCCTGTTCATTTGATAGTAGTAATTCTACGCAAAATTGAGTATATATATATATATATATATATATTCAATATATAAATGAAAAATGGTTTGATTCTGTTATATGAAGCAACAAAGGAGTCTTGCACAACACGCAACCCTAACTTGTCTTGCATTACACTCAATCTCGACCTTCCTCGATAGTGTGTGTTGTACGCAATACCGGGTTTTACTAAACAACGATATATTATTATAATATTATTATGAACTAGCTGTTATGAATAGTATGAACTAAATTTTTAATTTTATAACATTATTATTCATCTTCTAAATTTTCTAGATCATGGTATAAGAACAAAATAATTTTTTCAAGGAAAATATGTATTTTTCAAAAATGCACTTTTGCCGCCTTTTGATGGTGCACCCACTTTAAATCTAGTTGTTGACATGTTTATAAGTTCAATTTGAAAAAATAAAATTCTTCGTTTGAATCAGGATATAAAAATTTACATTGGATAAAGTTTTTATATTTTTCTGATAACTTTCTTATTTTAATAAATAGTAAAAACATGGTATATTTTAATTAAAAACAACTTTTTTCATCGTAATAATTTATATGGTTAAATTATAATATTGAATGGTTTTAAAGTTTAAATAGAATATATTTTTACCATTTAATATAATTTATGTCATTAGCATTGATTTTTAATTGAATTCATAGGTTAAATCAATTCAATCTTTTGCAATGTTTTAAACAAAAACCCATTTTCATTCGACAACGGGATTAATTTTAATTTAATTTATGCAACTTCTGTGTATTGAATTTGAAAAAATGGATTCCATATTCGGAAGCAGTGGGTCCAAATTATGTTAATAAGCTACTTTTTTATTTTTGGGAATTATGAATAGTAACTATGGTAAATTTTATTTACCATAGTTAAAGGTAAATCATGTAATTAAGGGTAAATATAATATTATAAAATTATCCTAGAACATGCCAAAATTCTATTGGATGGATAAAAGTATACCCATATCACCTAAGGGTTGGATTAGATTCATTTTATAGACTTTTGACCAAGAAAATAATTTAATTATTATTAAAACCAAAGAAAGCGACAACATGTCACTCTTTTAAATATTATAAGTATAATAATTTTACTTTAGTGATAAACATCATAAAACTTTGAACATGAATAGTTTCCAGAAAGATAATAACATTATATACATCCTGACAATTTATTTATAATTTTTAGGGATTAAATAATTGTCATTAATGATGATATATTAATGATGCAGAAATTATTTATTAAGTGAAAAATTAGTAAGATAGTTTTTATTGAAATAGTAATACCCATTAAAATACCCCCAAACCTGACCAAAACTTATTGGCAGTGAATATCTACACCATAATCATACAATGACCTAATGTATAACCGTTTGGAGTCTTATAAAAGTGATTATGACACTTATATTATTTTATTTTAAATGATGCCAAAGTTGTCACCTTCATAATTTAATAAATATAACAATTTACATATTGTGATTTTAAGATGATAAATTATAGTAAAAGTATTATTGTGAATGTTAATAGATCTATCTTCATCATAGGATTTTAGTTTTAATTTTTATGCAAAAATAGTTATATTAAATAATTATACAAAAATGTTGTAGTAATTATTTTATTAAGAGATAAACCAAATAAATGGTTTCAAAAATAATAAAATAAATATTATATGAACTATTTAATGTTCTCCACTAATTTTCTAGATACATATGACCATTTATTAATCTATTAATGCTTTTAGTTCTAACATATCTTCTATATATATTTTATTTAAATTCAAATAAATGGATAGTGTCAAAATTGAAACTATTGTTATTTTATAAAAATAACATATTTTAAAATTGTGTAAAATCACAAAAATATATAAAAATTATAAATTTAAATTTATATGGTCGAAAATGTTATAAAGTATCAAATTACGGACAATTCACAACAAATAAGTAATTATTCTTTATAATTAAAAATTTAGAATGTTATTACAACAAATAAAATTAAATTGATTATGTAAGGATAAATCAAGTTGATAATGTTTAAAATAATTTCTTAACTTGTCTAAATTTTATTGGTTGATGCGATTACAACCCTATATCATCTAATATTCGAATATGAGTCATTTTTGGAGGTTTTTAAGTGGGGTTAGATTTATTATAAATTAATATTTTTAAGATTTCCAAAGGCGCCCCTCTCCTCCCTTATAAATGGGCACCTCCCCCCACTCTTCCTCACAACACATTGAGCCTTCAAGCTCGGCCAACCCCTGAAAAATTATCTTCTCCACTTCCCTTGAAACATTCTAGAGGTCCTGGTCTTCTTCAAAGAATAATTTTAGTGCCCTAAGAGGAGGTCTCAAAGAGGCGCTTCAAAGAAGAGGTAATGTCCGTTACTGATTCTTTCAACTTTATTTCTTCTTCCACTTCTTCTTATTAGGTTGTTTCTTTATTAAGTATTAACATAATTATCACTCATATACGGATATGTTATTATATTTATGAAATAACCCTATTTCACCATCTCTCCATCCTATGGAAAACGAAATCACCGCGCGTGCGTACGTACGGAATACCGTCTCCACGCCGTGCTGTAATCTATTTTCCACCACCACATTACTTGGATGGGTATAATGGTGTAAATAATAACTTTATATGATTATTGTAAAGTGATATTGATTCTTTAATAGTATACATACACTCCAATAAAACTTCACGATCATGGGAACGATATCATCGCTTGTGCGTACGTACGGAATACCTTCTCCACGACGCGATGAGATTCATTCTCAATGATTAACCATTCATAAATGATTATAAATTATATCTAATAAGTAATCATAAAATATATGACATAATAATGATACTGGATTTATGTATATATATATGTATGTCATCCAATTAGGTCCATTCAATTTAATAAAGAAACGAAAACAGCGTTCATGCGTGCGTACGACCTATCGTCTCCATGAACAATGTATTTCTTTCCATTTATCGATCTATTATATATATGTATATTCTGAATATATATTATATATAAATCATGTTATAAATTCTGGATTTAAGTAATCATGATATAAGTAATCATATGAATAATTACTAGATAAAACATGAACGACAAATGAAACGATTTTACCCAAAACGCTACTTTAACATGAACTTACAAAAGAACGGGTAATATAAAGTCATAAGTGAACCATATATGGTATAATAACAATGAATATTATTCTGCAATAAGTCAATGACACTATTTAAATCATTATACATGAGGTTTGGATATGTAAAAAGCATATCAGACCTAAGGTAAGGGATAATTTTGCAAATCTCATTTTTATCCGAGATTGCTTATTCGTAAGTATTTACTAGGGTTATTGTTATCATCCATGTCCATGATTCCTAAAAATGGTTTCATGTATTTTTAAATTCCTTTTTACCCATTTTTGACTTTTACTACATGGTATGTAAGGAATCTTTCTTTTTTTACGTTATGAGGTACTTTTTTGACTTTTCTGACAAAAGTACGAGGAGAATGTTATTTTTAACTTATACGGTGTGAACAGATTTTTACGGTTTCTTGACACCTCATTTTCATGAAGCTTACTCTACATGATTTTATGACTATTTTCACCAAAATACTTTTATTTTAAAAGTGCATGGCATTTTTTGAAAAGAAAATTATTTTGACGAAGAAAGGATATTTTCCTTAAGAATTCATTTCAAATGTTTTATCAAAACAATTTTCCATCTAAGATGACATTATTTTATATGTGTATGTTTCAAGTTTAATGTCTCTATGATTTACATGGTTCAATTTTCTTATGATGAAATGTCTATTTGTTTTATATGGATTATGAAATGATGGGATGATGTTTATGAAACCCATTTTATTCTTTGGGTTATGATGAATGTTTTAAGTTTATTTTGTGGCACAAGTAAGAATGATTTTATTATGAGATGGGTGGGACCTATATCTCCCTCCAATGCATTGGGTAAAGATTTATATCTCATGTGATATACATGTATGGAACGATAAGTTAATCTAGTTCACTATTACAGGACTGGAACGAGGAGTGAACTCGATTCAGAAAGGGACTTTGTCCACTAAGATGGTCTTGGCAGCAATGCCTTATCTACTATGGAAATCATTACATGTTCTTAATTGATGCCACAATTACATGTTTTATTCCCATGCTATTTTATCATTATTAATGTTTCTTTATGATCTATGCCTTACGTAATTCCATGTTTTATGTCATTGCTCAAGCTTTTGATGTTTAAACATTTTGTTCATGTTTTTAAGTTCAAATATATATTGTACGTTTTATTTTATCCATGCTTACCCTTACTAAGAATTTGAGCTCACCCTTTTCATGTTTTCTTTTCCCCAAGATATAAAGAAAGGTTTTAGGTAAGAAAAAAATGGGAAGATCTTTATTGGGAGATGTTGAAGATCTTTCATCACGATTAGAAGATTTTATTCTGAGTTTCCAAAGACACTAAACTATTACGATCCTCGTGTGTCTGTTTTTGTTATGTATTTAGTATTCAGTAGAAGTAATGTATTGTCCATGTACGTCAAGCTTCAGGTCTCTACAGTTGGTATTAGAGGAAAGGTTTAGTTAACCTTTGGAAACTAGGATGCGAAAACGTTAGTGAGATCCCTAAAGATATTTCTAAGGTATGTCTAGGGATGTCCCTAAGGATAAGTATACATATAGGATATAGTCCTAGAACTATGGTAACGATCATTTAATTTAACCAAAGATTTTAGATATTTATGGTACTTCCCCTTTACTATGTTGTTTTCCCTAGAATGATTTTTGCCTCTCACATAATATTTTTTTTTGTGTTTTAGTCAATGGAGGGAACCATAAGGAATTCGGTTAACATTGAATCCAATGGACAAAATGGTGATTATGAGCAACAAAATAGCGTAATGACTAGAGAGAAAGATATTGTGATTATTCCGAATCAGTCATTTCAATATATGATTAACAAGGTGAAATTTAGTGGTATGCCTAATTCATCAATTAAGAGGAAGGTATACTTTTATGCATGTTCGCATGTTGAGGAGCATAAAGAAAGGAAGATTGAGATTTCTAAAGAAGGGAAGAAGAACCTTGAGGAATACCTCAAATAGAGTGGAAGATGTTATCTTTGTGGAGAAAAGGGTCATAGAGTGACAGACTATTATGGAGTTCAATGTCTTATTTGTGGAGAACATGGGAATTACCCAACTCAATACCTTGACCGAAAAAGTTACTTCTAAATCAAGGAAGGACTTATTCCAGGACAATCATAGAAGAGGATGGACTGAAGTGTTTATGTATTGGTATTCAAGAATAATGTTGTTGAGGTACTTTTATGGTGTATTAGAATATTTTTTGTATTAGTATATTGTGGTTTTCAATAATTTTATGGTACCGGTAACCATGAAAAGTGATTCAAATATTTTGGAAAGCAGATGATATGCGTATAATGAAGGGATAAGGAGAAAATGAAATGTTTGACAGTATTCATGAGCTCATGATTGATATAAGGACTAAGTGATATCATGGTTTGAGTATATATAATTTTGAGGATTTTCTTATGTGAAAGGTGTTAAATTTTAACTACATTAATGTTTTCACTGAGGTTCAATGGGTATTCATTCTTCAAGATAATACATGATTAATGTATTCACATGTTTGTAATTTGACGAACAAGATATATCTTGTGATATATTGGGGATAGATGATGGCATTCACGTGATTGTTATGTGACATTTCAAGTAATAATTTTCTTTATACTATGATCTTGGACCAAAGTATTTTAGATAAGCCTAAAGATTGGAATAGATTATGTTGGACATAAGTTATTATTGTTTAAGGATATAACTTTTTTCAATATTATTGATGAGATGTTATAGTAATGTAGTTTTAGAAAAAGGACAACCTGCTCGACGGGCGTCATCCCATCACATCGAACAAGGCTGTAGGAATCGAACCCACAACCGAAGTGTGACTGGCCTTTATCGCTTACCACAAGCATACAGGAAGTCCCTGGTTAGTAGAAACTAGTTTTATTTTATTAAGAGGTATGATATATGAAGTATAAGTTCATTTTTGGAATCGTATATGATTAACCTCACCATAGATGGACTTATGCATATTTGATAACTTTTGGTAACCTTTTGTTTGAAACATATGGAATGACCCATAATTCTCTCACATGATCTATTAACACTCCATGAATAACAAATTCAACTTCATTTCTTTAAGAGATGAAGTGGAAAATTGTTCAAAGCACAAACAACAGTGATATTGTACCAAAATCAAGCAAGTATTTATTTTAATTCAAAATTTTCAACTTTAGGGAAATGATATTGAAAACCAAAAATGTTGTCCTAGTGCTCTTATATCCTATTAATCAGAATGGTACCTTAGATCATCACAAATTTATGGCTTTGTGATTTTTGGCTTTTTCATAGCCATGTCCTCTACCACTCTCCATCAGAACATGATGGTTAGATTTTTCTTCAATATCCATATTTTCACCTATGTTCTCCTATATGGAAACCCAGTGATTAGTTAATTTGGGTAACCGTTATGTTTCATACTTTAGTTTTTAAAGTTAAGTTTTGGTATTTCATTTTGCGATGTCTGTTGCAATTAAAGAAACTTTCAAGTAGAAAACCATGTATAACCCCGATGATTTTCGAGGGCGAAATTCATTTTAAGGGGGGTAGAATGTAACAACCTGAGATTTTATGAAAAATATTCTTTTAATTTTCTTGATGTCTTGTTTTGTAAGCTACAACAAGATTATCTTGTTTTATACGCATAATCTTATTAGCTTGCAGTATACGCAACACTATTATTAGATTGTGTTACACACAATTTCATGTTCGTTTGATAGTAGTCATTATACACAACATTGAGTGTATATATATATATATATATTCAATGTATAAAGGAAAAATGTTTGGATTCTGTTATATGAAACAAAAAAGGAGTCTTGCAAAACATGCAACTCTAACTTGGCTTTCATTACACGCAATCGCGACCTTCCTCGATAGCGTGTGTTGTACGCAATACCGGGTTTTACTAAACAACGATATATTATTATAATATTATTATGAAAAAGATGTTATGAATAGTATTAACTAAATTTTTAATTTTATAACATTATTATTCATCTTCCACATTTTCTAGAACATGGTATAAGAAAAAAATAAAATTTTCAGGTAAAATATGTATTTTTCAAAAATGCAGTTTTGTCTCCTTTTGATGGTGCACCCAATTTAAATATAGTTGTTGAAATTTTTATAAGTTAAATCTGAAAAACTGAAATTCTTCTTTTGAATCAGGATTTAAAAATTGACATTTGATAATGTTTTCATATTTTTCTGAAAACTTTCATATTTTAATGAATAGTAAAAACACGATATATTTTAATTAAAAACAACTTTTTCATCGTAATAATTTATATGGTTAAATTATAATATTGAATAGTTTTAAAGTATAAATAGAATATATTTTTACCATTTAATATAATTTATGCCATTAGAATTGATTTTACATTGAATTCATAGGTTAAATCAATTCAATCTTTTGCAATATTTTAAACAAAAACCCGTATTCATTTGACAACAGGATTAATTTTAATTTAATTTATGAAACTTCTGTGTATTGAATTTGAAAAAATGGATTCCATATTTTTAATCAGTGGGTCCAAATTATGTTAATAGGCTACTTTTTATTTTTGGGAATTATGAATAGTAACTATGGTAAATTTTATTTACCATAGTTAAAGGTAAATTGGGTAAATTGGGTAATTAAGGGTAAATATAATATTATAAAATTACCCTAACACATTCCAAAATTCTATTGGATGGATAAAAGTATACCCATATCACCTAAGGGTAGGATTAGATTCATTTTATGGACTTTTAACCATGAAAATAATTTAATTATTATTAAAACCAAAGAAAGTGACAACATGTCACTCTCTTAAATCTTTAAGTATAATAATTTTAATTTAGTGATAAACATAATAAAACTAAGAACATGAACATTATCCAGAAATTTAATAAAATTATCTACATCATTATAATTTATTTATAATTTTTAGGGATAAAATAATTGTCATTAATGGTGATACATTAATGATGCAGAAATTATTTATTCAGTGAAAAATCAGTAATATAGTTATTATTGAAATAATAATACCCATTAAAAGACCACCAAACATGAAAAAAACTTATTGGTAGTGTATATATACACCATAATCATCCAAGGACCTAATATATAACCGTTTGGAGTCTTATAAAAGTGATAATGACACTTATATTATTTTATTTTAAATGATGCCAAAGTTGTCACCTTCATAATTTAATAAACATAACAATTTAAATATTATGATTTTAAGATGATAAATTCTAGTAAAAGTATTATTGTGAAAGGTAATAGTTTTATATTCATCATAGTATTTTATTTTTAATTTTTATGCAACAAATATGTATATTAAATAATTATACAAAAATGTTGTAGTAATTATTTTATTAAGAGATAAACCAAATAAATGGTTTTAAAAATAATAAAATAAATATTATGTGAACTATTAAATGTTCTCCACTAATTTTATAGATAAATATGACCTTTTATGAATCTATTAAAGATTTTAGTTCGAACATATCATATATATATATATTTTATTTAAATTCAAATAAATAAATAGTTTCAAAATTGACACTATTATTATTTTATAAACATTACATATTATAAAATTGTGTAAAAATCCCAAAAATATATAAAAATTATAACTTTAAATTTATATGGTATAAACTGTTATGAAGTATCAAATTATGGACAATTCACAACAAATAAGTAATTATTTGTTCTAATTTAAAATTTATATTGTTATTACCACAAATAAAATTAAATTGATTAAGTAAGGATGAATCAAGTTGATAATGTTTAAAATAATTTTCTAACATGTCTCAACATTATTGGTTGACTATATTACAACCCCGTATCATCTAATATTCGAATATGAGTCATTTTTGGATGTTTTTAAGTGGGGTTGGATTTATTATAAATTAATATTTTTAAGATTTCCAAAGGTGCCCCTCTCCTCCCTTATAAAAGGGAACCTCCACCCTCTGTTCCTCACACCAAATTGAGCCTTCAAGCTCTGACAAACCCTGCCAAATTCTCTTCTCAACTTCCCTAGAAAAATCCTAGAGGTCCTGGTCTTCTTCAAACAAAAATTTTAGTTCCCTAAGAGGAGGTCTCAAAGAGGCGCTTCAAAGAAGAGGTAATGTCCGTTACCGATTCTTTCAACTTTATTTCTTCTTCCACTTATTCTTCTTAGGTTGGTTAATTATTAAGTAAAAACATCAGTATCACTAATATACTTATATATTATTATATGCATGAAAAAACCCTATTTCACCATCTATCCATCCTATGGAAAATGAAATCACCGCGCGTGCGTACGTACGGAATACCGTCTCCACGCCGTGGTGTAATCTATTTTCCACCACCACCTTACTTGGATGGGTATAATGGTGTAAATAATAACTATATATGATTATTTTAAAGTGATATTGATTCTTTAATAGTATACATACACTCCAATAAAACTTCACGATCATGGGAACGATATCATCGCTCGTGCGTACGTACGAAATACCGTCTCCACGACGTGATGAGATTCATTATCAATGATTAACCATTCATAAATGATTATAAAGTATAATTAATAACTAATAATAAAATATATGAAATAATAATTATACAAGATTTATATATATATATATATATGTATGTCATCCAGTTAATTCCATTCAATTGAATAAGGAAATGAAAACAGCGTTCATGCGTACGTACGACCTACCGTCTCTATGAATAGTGTATTTCTTTCCATTTATCGATCTATTTTATATATGTATATTATGAATATATATTATATATAAATCATGTTTTACATTTTGGATGTATGTAATCATGATATAAGTAATCATATGAATAGTTACAAGTTAAAACACGAACGACAAATGAAATGATTTTACCCAAAACGCTACTTTAACATGAATTTACAAAAGAATGGGTAATATAAAGTCATAAGTGAACCATATATGATATAATAACAATGAATATGATTCTTTAATAATTCAATGACATTATTTATATCAATATACAGGAGGTTTGGATACGTATGAATCATATCAGACCTATGGTAGGGGATAATTTTTCAAATCTCATTTTTATCCGAGATTGCTTATTCGTAAGTATTTACCGGGGTTATTGTTATCATCCATGTCCATGTTTCCTAAAAATTGTTTCATGTATGTTTAAAGTCCTTTTTACCCATTTTTGACTTTTACTACATGGTATGAAAGGAATCTTTCTTTTGTTTACGTTACGAGGTACTTTTTTGAATTTTCTGAAAAAAGTACGAGGAGAATGTTATTTTTAACTTATACGACGTGAACATATTTTTATGGTTTAATAATGCCTCATTTTCAGGAAGCTTACTCTACATGATTTTATGACTATTTTCAACAAAATACTTTTATTTTAAAAGTGCATGTCAATTTTTTAAAAGAAAGTTATTTTGATGAAGAAAGGATATTTTCCTCAAGAATTCATTTCCAATGTTTTATCAAAACCATTTTCCATCTAAGATGACATTATTTGATATGTGTATGTTTCAAGTTTAATGTATATATGATTTACATGGTTCGGTTTTCTTATGATGAAATGTCCATTTTTTATATGGATTATGAAATGATGTGATGATGTTTATGAAACCCATTTTATTCTTTGGGTTATGATGAATGTTTTATGCTTATTTTGTGGAACAAGTAAGAATGATTTCATTATGAGATGGGTGGGACCTATATCTCCTTCCAATGCATTGGGTAAATATTTATATATCATGAGATATACATGGATGGAATGGTAAGTTAATCTGGTTCAGTATTACAGCACTGGAACGAGGAGTGAACTCGATTCAGAAAGGGACTTTTTCCACTAAGATGGTCTTGGAAGCAATGCCTTGGCTACTATGGAAATTATTACATGTGCTTAATGGATGCCACAATTATGTGTTTTATTTCGATTCTATTTTATCATTCTTAATGTTTCTTTATGATTTATTCCTTACATACTTCCATGTTTTATGTCATTGCTCAAGCTTTTGATGTTTAAACATTATGTTCATAAGTTCAAATGTATATGGTATGTTTTATTTTATCCATGGTTACCCTTACTGGGCATTTGAGCTCACCCTTTTCATGTTTTCTTTTCCCCAGGATATAAAGAAAGGTTTTAGGTAAGAAAAAAGGGGAAGATCTTTATTGGGAGATGTTGAAGATCTTTCACCAAGATTAGAAGATTTTATTCTGAGTTTACAAAGACACTAAACTATTACGATCATCATGTGTCTGTTTTTGTTATGTATTAAGTATCTGGAAAAAGTAATGTATTGTCCATGTACATCAAGCTTCGGGTCTCTACCAAAGGCCCTTGGAGTTTGAGGTTGGAGACCACGTGTTCTTGAAGGTCTCCCCTCGGCGTGGACAACGATGTTTCGGCAGGTGGAGTAAGCTTTCTCCCATGTTCATTGGACCCTTTGAAGTGTTGCGGTGGGTCGGTGATGTGGCTTATCAGCTTGAGTTACCACCGCCGCTACTAAGGATAAATGACGTCTTCCATGTGCCCCAGCTCTGTTGGTATTTTCACAACAATTCACACGTCCTCGACTGGGTAGAGCTAGACATCGAGGACGACGTGACCTTTGTGGAAAGACCAGTGATGATCGAGGATCGTGAGGAGAAGGTGCTTTGTGGGAGAACCATTCCCCTAGTTCCTATGTTATGGAGACACGGTGGGTTTGAAGAGAGTACGTGGGAGAGGGAAGCACATATGCATTCCCATTACCTAGAGTTGTTTTGAGTTTTGTGTTGTTCTGATTATACTTTGTGTAGTGGATCATTTTACCTTATTGGCTATGAAATATGTGGTTTTTTCTTTCCTCTTTGAATGTGTGTAAGATGTCCTGGCTATGGGGAGGGGAGGATCCGACCCCTAATCAAGACGCATTAAGGTGGATGCGATTAAACCCGTGCGGGCGAGTCAGTGCCGCCCAAAGAGGATAGTATCTTGACATGGGTGAAGAGACTCCCCAACCCACATGACTAGGCAGTTTGACATGGTATGTTATTCGGTTCTTTAGGGGGAGGTGTTTTTAGTTAAAAATGAGGATCAATCCAGAGAGGTATCTTTCGAAGAGGTTGTTCGGACCCTCTCTTTCCTCATGGGTTGTTTTGATTCTCGAGGGCGAGAATAGTTTGAGAGGCATCTGATGTAATGGACTGGGTTTTGGGGGTCCATTACTTAGTGAAAAATCTGATGATAAGTGTTCTGGGTAGTCTGGGAAGGTTATAAGGCTTCTCGGTCAAGTTTTGACCCCTAATGGTAGGCCTACCGGTAGCCTTAGCCTACTAGTAGCAGGCCTACCGGTACCAGGCCTACTGGTAGCAGGCCTACTGGTAGCTCGGTCTACAGGTAGCTCGACCTACCGGTAGCTGCAACCTACCAGTATCTCAACTATGGGTAGTTGTCAGCTACCGATAGATGTAGCCTATCGGTAGCTACAGCCTACCGGTAGCTCGGCTACCGGTTGATGGTTTTCTAGTACAACCTCCCTTTTTCACAAATTGGGTTTTAAACCCTATTTCTACCCCTTTAAAACCCAGTAACACCCATAAATGGAGTTTAATTAAATGTTTAAGAGGAACCCTGGTGTTTGCGTCGGTTGGAACCACCCCTGATAGCGAGGACCCCTTTAATGACATGCAAGGCCATGTGGTCAACCCATGACCCCGCTTCTTACGTGGTTTCATGTTCTTAACTCAACCGTCCCCGAACCTTATAAACTAAAGGGTTCTCACTAGGTTTCTTTTTCTTGATTACCCTCCCATCTATTCGTCTTCTCGTCCTTGAGTTCTTGAGGCTTCGCCCCTGCAATGCGCGCATCTTCTATTCATGTTCCTGGCGCATGAAGATAAACTTCGATCATCAATCAATCAAGTAGGGAATTTCTCCTTCGTCTCTATTTTTGTGTATCATGCGGGTGGGAATTATTTTGTTTTTGTAGAATTGGATGAACCAAACCTTAATAAAGTAAATGACTGGATTTTATAAAGAATGAAGGGGGAGGGGTGTGATCGATTATGTTGTTTGGTTTTATGATCATCCATTATTAATGATGTCTGAATTTTGCGGGCTTACACCTACTAAAAATCATGGTTGTTGGTGGTCTTTCTCTATGAACTAACAAACCCTTACCTCCAGTGATGTTGAAAATGATTGTATTGTTTTTGTGAACCCTTGCTGTGTAATGGAATTTGGTTAATTATGTACATCCAGATAAATAAATTTAAGGCACCAGTATCAATCCTTCTGTGATAACCCCGGTTAAAGCACAACGAAGTTGAAATCATGGAGTGTGTTAAATCCTTTAAACCTGGAAATACCGGCATGGGCCTGCTTTGTGTTGATGGTGGTGGTTGGTTTGTTTTTCCATCATGGGCCGATGTCTGGGTGATGTGGGTGGGGATCGGATCCCCTGTTGTTATGCTTCTAGTTGTAGTGAGGTTAAGGCCGAGTGGTTATCTTGATTATATCATGAATTGGGGTGGGATCCTCTGTTGTTGAGAAGCCATTGGATCCTGGATCTTGGGGACATGGGGTTGTATCTTGGGATTTTCTTTGGTTCCAGTACTTTGATGGATCTTACTTATCCCTTTGTTATTGTGAATTTACAAGAGAACCGGGTTTGAATGTTTTAGCTGATGTTTGACTGTACTCTTTCATTGGCTTGTGCTTATGATTGCTAGTTTCCCAATTAGGCGCAGAAACTTATTTAACATTATTACTGAAAATGTAACAAGGATGGGACAAATGGGTTTTTATTTGATGCGAGTTGTGACTTGGTCGTGGGTGCTGATTTTGGTCTTTAGGCAGGCTGAAGAAAAACCTAGATTTGGGTGAGTGCTTGTTATCTATACATATAATTTTAGTTTTGTTTTTCTTATTTTCACCCCACCCAAGTTGATCACATAGTGCCGAACCCCCCCATCTCATGGGGGAGGGTGTTTTTTCCAACACTTTTATTAGTGGATGGTTATTATCTCCTTTATGCTCCCATTCCAAGATAGACCATGTATCTTCGGGTACGTTTTGATGGCCTGAATTCCATTATTAGGCCAAGAATCTTCGGGCAGGGTAGTGTGGTGGTTGTCCCATGTGTGTGTGGGCATGTGGTTTCTCAAGTGTCTTCGGGATGAGGCCCAGGTGTCTTTGGGCATGGCGGTGGTTGTTCTGGCCAAGGTGTTTGTAGGCGTGGTAACCTGTGACAGTTGTGGCCCATGTATTTGTGGGCAGGGTTTGGCAGTGGGACTGCGTGAGGATGTGGACCAGGAGTGTGTGGGCAGGGTGAGGCAGTGGGACAACGGTAAGAATGGCAGGATTGGTTCGATGCGTAGTATGTATTCAATAACTAGTGGGAAAGCGGCTCGGGGTACCCAAACATCGATGTGCTATTACTATACTTTACTCTCCTTGCGTTATTTGGGGAGTGTTCCTTGGAGAGGTTTGGGTGGATAATTTACCTTCCTAGATGTTTTGGTCATCTCTTTTCTCACATGGCATTAGTATGCCTCCCCACTTGTGCACGTGGCCTTTAGGTTTTCCCTACTGAGTATACTTGTATTCTCACCCTACGTATATAAAACTACTTTTAGGTTTCCAGGAGGACTTTGGGGATCGTGCGGGACCATACTAGAGAGGACCTTTGGGGTAGTTGATGTGGTTGCTTTTCTATTCCTGGTACTCTTTTTACCCTTGGGGTTTTGTGACTTGTATCTTTTACCATTTTTTCATGCATATGGGAAAGGTTTATTTTCATCCATACTTGCACTTTTAGTTTTGGTGTTGTGGGATTTTCTATCTCATCTCCCGATCCTATTAAATGAAAAAGGGTAATGCCTTCCATTTAGTGTGTGATTATATACCCTTGGCATTGGTCGCCACTCCGGGACCAATTGAAGGTGGGTTTCAGGGGTCATTATATATCCTTCAACTTAAAGAAAGAAGGGCATGGCAATATTCTGACCCTTCCCTCCTTTTGGTGAAGGCAGGTTGTGACACATTGTCCATTGAATTGATACATAAGGTAAAAATCAAACAAAATTCCACCTTCACAACTCATTCATATATCAAAAAAGCATCTATGTACCATATGAAAATATTATATTCATACCAAAACAATTATGCTTAAGCCATGGGAAGATTCTCTAGAAAAAATAATAAATCATCACAAATGAAGAGGATCACTAATAATTATATTCTAATGATTTATAAAGAATATATGTCATCTATATACTCTTTATGATCAACTAAATCATCTCTATTTCCTCTTGGATGATACAGTATCCAATCAACGAGTCTCACACGTTTCCACCCAACAAAGAAGAAGAAAAGGATTCCTATAAAATGTTACAATGTATTCCATATGTATCATGGCCTAATAAATATTATTTTATTAGAGATCCACTAGAGTTATGTAATCTATCCACGGTATACTATAATCCATAATAATAACCCTAATCACGCACTCCAATCATTAGTTTATCCTTTAGGCTGTCCATCTATTTGAGGTTGATAAGACGTACGCATGATGAAATAATTTTCAAATAATAGTGGTTAGGATATCCCAAAACAAGTTATTAACATGAGGTCTTGATCAGATATAATTGATTCTAAATGTAATGTATCTTTATTATCCTCAATATAGTGTTTGGAAAATTATTCCCCTATATTAGTTTCACAAATAGGGATGAAGTCATATTACTTTTAGAGATGATCCAAAATAACCTATATGAAATATTGTATCCTAATAATTATTTGTAGACCAATAATGATATCCCAAGCTATATAATCTCATTTCCACATAAGAATTGATAATTATTACATTATACCAGCTGGTCGTTGATGATTTTCCTTCACATTCATTTCATATATAGATGCTTAATTATTGGATCCCAAAAAATTTCCTCTACTTCAAAATAATTAATAAACAATTAAATTTTATTAAACTTATCCTCTTCAAAACCATCTTCAACTATATATTTGAAATTATACTTAGTTTCACCACACTAGATCAAATTAGATAATCTTAGATTTAAACCTTGAAAATTTTAAGGATTTTTGATTTATATTATTTTCATCTTTATTATATATAAAAATTTTATTTATGGATAGGAAAACATATACTTTTTTGGAAAATTTTAGTTTATATGTTTTCAAAAAAAAAGTCAATATATTCCACATATTCATCACCATTTTTTAGTTAAATAATTAAACATTGACTCATTGTAACCTATTGTAAATACCATGAATTTAAAATAATATTGTATATTTTAAAATTAAATTTATAATTTACATTTTTAGACAATAATAAAATTTCCATACGATATTTCAAAAATAAATGAAAAACTACATAATGGAAAAAAATATCACATTACCATATTTTATTATAATTCAAGAATAATAAAAATAAAAAAGTTTCTTGCATTCTACATGTTCATCTCAATATATATTATCAATTATTCATATTCATACTCAATAATCCATAATACCATTAAATTTCTCAGTCACAATGGAAGAAATAACATAGACACACATTATTAGTAAATTAAGATTATTTAAAACATGAATTCATCTAATAATTATTTAATCAAACCATAATTTCAAAAAATAAAACACACATTTAAAAATACCTCATATGTGAGAATAATTGGAACTACAAATACATATAGTGATGAGATGAAAAATAATAGTGGCAGTATAGATTATTCAATAAAAATATACCCAAATAGAATTCATAAACAAAAACATACCTTGGACACATTGAAATTAAAAATAATAAACAAAAAATATATATACTAAAAGGGGGATGAATAGAAAATATATGATTTGTGAAATTTGGCATAAATATAGCATGATATACAGTCAATAACCATTGATGGTGGATAATGTAGGTTAATTATAAAAGAATGATATTTGAGGACACCATATAAAATAATAAACATGCAGGGTTCCTTATGTGTGGGAAAACAAATATAAATCATGAGGACTATTTAACAAAACATTAGTCAACTTGACGATTAAAAATGATTTTATAGGTTTATAATGATAGTTATTTAATATCCAATGTATAAAACCATTTCTCAAATTAGTTATTAAACAATTGTCATAAAAATATAAATTTATAACATTAATTATCTAATAAATGAAGCATAAAGAAAATATTTGTGTTCTCATGTCAATTATTTTATAACCGAAGGTAAAAGCATATAATGTCGGATATAAATATCCGACATAAAAATTTCATCATCTAGAATCTATTTTATACGATTTTATTTCTCAAAAGTATTAATTTAAATAACTAGGGAGAAAACTGAATCCATTATGGTAATCTATATAATGTGATAATGGTAATGACAGTGAGTCTTGATATTTGTTTTCTATACTTATTTATATACCACATTCCTTTTGCATGTTTCTCTAATATAACATATCAATTTTAATATTCTATGGATCATGATTATTTTTATATTTCCCCTCATTCTTATTACATGTTACATATATAATCCATTGAGGGTATAATATACACCTATAACTCCATATAGAAAACAATTATAAATCTATTTTCCTTTTAATAACATATATCTCCTATAATTTTTTTCTCATATTCTTGTATTGTAACCCTTTATTAATAATTTATAATTTTCACTCATATATTTCAGTTGGAATAACTCAATTTTTCCCTTTTCCCTACGGAATTAAATCAACTATTGAGTTTATAAGGAACTCATTTATTGATAATTTCATCAGAAATGTTGATGAACCAATTTAATTTATATAGATAGTAACCAAAGACAATAAATTTTTGGTTTCAATGATTGGGTGATTATTTTTTTATATATAATATTAATATTGTTGAAATCAATTAAAATATATGTGTGTTACAGTTAGGTCATCTCATTCTTCATTTTACCTCATCTAAATAAAATTACTCCAACCTATAAATTACTCCATTCAATCATCCTTTTCCAATTATTAAAAAATATATTATAACATCAATCACATCATATCTTATAACCAATCACCAGAAACCCAAATAACTGAACATCATTGATTTAATGAAACTTGAATATACCACTATTTAAACAATTCCATGCATCAATATAGCAATATCAGGGTTGAACATTATTTTATTTGCTTACAAATAACCCCAGTTCATTACATCCTTAATACCTATCATGTTATATATTGTAAATGGTCTTAAATTACAATCCATTATTTATTTCCATAAAATCCTCATATAGAATTATTTTCTATGTATCATATATATAATTAACAAAAGATCACTAATCCTTTAGTAACATCACCCATAAAACATATCTCCTAGTTTATTATGTTATTCATATCAAGATATTTTTAATCATAATCATTATCATGATTAGAAATGTCTCTACATATACTAGGTATACACGGTGATTTATAATCTTCAATCACATCACATCATATCATTTTTTTATTGTTCAAAACAACATATTTTTAGGATTTCAATTTTTATCACTAAACACCTTGGGCATCCACTGTAAATTGATTTCAATAATAAGTCATATTATATGTACCATTATTAAAATCTTTTTTTCAATAAATATTATTAGTGGTCATGATATCAATTTAATTAATACTTACTTTTTGATTCCCTGAGTGTTAAATGTACCAATTTTTTATAGTTTCCATTTTTTTTGTCATGACCTGTTCCCCGGGGCCCGTATTGTGACTACCCCAAGCCCTCCTTCCATAGGCCAGGGGCTGGAGACTAGCACCCAATGCGTAAATCCCTAATATGGGAAGGAATTTCCTTTATAACTATAAAAAAAACATCAGAGTACACAACTGGAAGCAAAACACTAAGTAAAACTATATACAAAAGAAGTGATAGAATGTAAAAAGGGGCCGGAAATACCAGAACAACTGTAAAGTACAAGGAAACTGAAAGTATAACCGAAGAAAAGTAAAGCAGCTACTGGGTCGTCCTCCAGGGTTCCTACATGAAGGGTAGGTACAGATGGCCTCCTCAACACTCCTGTCTACCTGTCTCCTCCATGTATCGTCACACCAAGTGGTCCACCACCGAGTACAGTCCAGACCTGCTACTATCTGCCTCATTCAGGGCTATCCATCATCTGTGACCAACACAATGAGGTGCGGGCATAGCCCGTACAGGGGTGAGTATAACGATAATTAGTAGGTACCCCGAGACCCTCAAGGTCTCCCAAAATCCAACAAGGGTAAACCAAAAATTATGAATTCAAGGGATAACCGTTACTTCAGTATATGTGCACATATATACCTAAGTTATCTAGTAACCCATCTCAATCATGAGGAAAACACAAAAGTCATTAAATCATCTCAAACCAGGATTTTTATTATAAAAAACATGGATGCTATAGAACTACTACTTTATCGAGTACAGTTGACCTGTCGAGACAATGAGACACTTCTCACTAACCTTGGACTGCTGAGGTACTCCTCCTGTCAGGTACCGCCGGTCTGCTGCCAACTACCAAGCACTCCTCCATTGTGGGTCTGCCACCAACTACCAGACGCTCCCCCTTATAGCATGTATAGGTACTCCTCATATCGAGTACCATGGGTCTACCACCACCTACCAAGCTATCCTCCGCTGTGGGTCTACTTCCAACTACCAGGATCTCCCCACTGGGCTAATTGAATCACTCCGAGTCAAATCGGTCATGCAGTCTTCAGGTCTACCAGCTACTGGGTCTCCACACTCTGTCTTCTCATCACTAGAAGGATCTGCACGATGAGCTACTAGGCAATACTACAACTTTCGTGAAGTTCCACAAAGATGTATCTCAAAGGTCTGCCATGTCTTCAGGGGTCTCAACACAATAGACGACACATCAATCGGATGCCCGATTTGGTAGTTATTAGTCTTTTAATCCCAGGGGCCCAGTTGGATTCGTGTACAATCCAACCTGACCGTAGCTGAAACATTCCCCGAACTCTAGTGGGGTATTATCAAATAGATGAATTCATTCCAAGAATACCGGCACTGCTGATTGTTCGTCAAAAAGACGTCCGGTGCCAAAGATATGGCCCAAAAAGGTAATGGGTCAGTAATTGGCCCAGATCCGGTCCGACCTGGTCGGACCGACTCGGCCCAACCCAGTCTTGGCCGCCCCAATCTAGGATGACCCGGTCAGTCTCGCTGGGTCTGACCAGGCCCATTGAGTGGGTAAGCACGCTATGTTTCGGCCTGGTCTGCTGGACCTGACCCAGTAGACTGCGAGGGTTGTTCGTCCTGGAGGTTGCCACGTAGGCGACTCAGCCCGAAGGCTAGGTTCGGTTCGGCTAGCTCCGCGAGGGGCGCGGCTCCTGCAACGCGGCCCCAGAGGTTGGGACGGTCGGGAGACCAAAGGTAGCGTGTGGGCTGGCCACGGTGCACCGGGCAGGGCACGGTAGGGGCCGGGCAGGCCGTGAGGAGGCACCACAGGGTGCTGGGCAGGCCGTGGTGGTACCGACAGGGCACCGGGTAGGGCACAGGGGTGCTGGGAAGGCCGTGACAGGGGTCAGGCAAGCCACGACAGGTGCCGGTTAGGCCGCAAGGGCGCCGTGCCTAGCGAGGGAGTGCCGGGTAGGCCACGGATGGGGCCGGGCACGCCGCGGGGGCGCTGGCAGGGCGCCGGGCAGGCCGCGGGGGTGCCGGGCAGGCCGTGATAGGGGCCTAGGAGGCTGCGGGTGTGTCGGTAGGCAACCGAGCAGGGCGTCAGAATGCTGTGGGTAGGTGGGTCGGGCGTCTCTAGGGCCGGTAGTGTTCATCCGGGTGCATCAGTACGCCGTGGGGGTGGTGCAATTCACGGTGTCCGCGAGTAGCGTAGCCTTCGTCGTTGCCGTCTTCAACACCGTCACCGTAATGCCTTGCCGTAGAACGTCACAAGAAGAGAGGTCGACATAGGATGTCAGGACATGTTAGGTTGGCCCGTACCCTCAGTGATTAGGGTGATAGAAATTGGTTCTCAAGAATGAAACACAACATTCCATCCGCAAAGATAAACATCATCGTTCTTTGTTTTTAAATGAAAGGAAGAACATGATGCTTGAAAGAAACTATACCCCTAACTTTGATTTTCCGGTCATTGTTCGTTGACGTCACAGAAAGATGGACATCGATCTGTGGTAGAAGACCACTTCCCACGTCAAAGGAGTTCAAGGAAGAAGGTCGGAGAAGGTTGTTCTTCATAGTGGAAGGCGTCCCACGTTGGCGTTCTTCATCGGGAGAGTGTTCTTCACTGGAAGAGCGTTCTTCCTTGGTGTGTGTTCTTTATTGGAGAGAATTATCCTTTCTCCCAAGCTCCACCAAAAGAATATGCCCAAAATAATAGTTTGTCTATTATTTTAATTATTGACAGAAATTTCAAAAAGGTGAATTAATTATGTAGGCTCCTCCAATTAATCCACGAAAGGTTGGCATATTAAATAAAGGGGGTTGTCTCCCTTTAATTAAAAGGGGAGGGTCAAGGGGTTTCTCCCCCTTTAATTGGGAGTTGAGGATGTTTTATTCTCTCCCATTATTAGGGGGTTAAACCCAATGTGGTCCCAAAATCAAAACCTCTCACGAGAGGTTATGCTCGGGTGGGCCCCACCACCATAACCTCTGATGGGAGGTTACGGTGTGGCGGTCCCACCTCCAACTCCCAAGTGGAGGTTTTAACCAACACACTCACATGGTAGCTTAAAATAAAATAAAGTGTTGTACACTTTATTTTATTATTTTTATTTTTATAAAAATCCAAAAACTATTTTTATTCTAAACCAACTATCGTCGAGTTGAAAGTCTTCTTAAGTGAATAATGGTGCTGTGAGTTCAACGGTGCCCTCAGATCTCGGTTCCAAGCACTGGTTCAAAAGTTATAAAATCCCTCTCACACGTTTACTAAACGTACCGGAACAAAACTTCTGAAATTGATTCCGGGCACATCAGGCCTCAGAATCAAGCACTGTAAATTTTTGCGGACTCATAAAAATCACATGTATTTATGAAAAACATTTGCATAGAAATTTAGGGTCTTTTCATTCTCCCCACCCTAGGGCTTTACATCCCTGTAAGATACAACTCAAACTAAGGGAACAAATGAGGGTACTCAGCACGATTCTGAGCCTCCAATTCCCATATTCTCTCCTAGTGATTCCCATGTTTCCAGCATATGTGCACTAGAGGTTTCAAAAGTCCATGTAGGACCCACTCCTATTGATCCTCAATCTCCACTAGAACCTCCATAAAAGTCACCCAATCATCGACGTCTTGCTATCCATGGCCGATGATGTGGGAAGGGTAGTGCACATATCCACTTAGCTGAGATACGTGGAAGACGTCGTGAACCTGGTGTAATCGAGGTGCAAGAGATAAGCGTTAAGACACCTCAACTACTCATCTGTGGACATGGAAAGGTCTGATGAATCATGTAGATAACTTCTTGCCTCAACCAAATATCTTTAGACCTCATCGAGGTGGGAGCTGTAGAAAGACATGGCCTCCATCCTCAAACTCTAGAGGTCTCTGTCTTTTGTCAGCATGCGATTTCCGTCTGCTCTGTGCAGTCTTCATCCACTCCTGGATGATCTGCACCTTCTCCGTAGTAGCTCGTACCATCTCTTGTCCCACTAGTGCGGACTCCCCAGGGTCAGTCCCGCACAAGGGTGATCTATAAGGTCGTCCGTACAAGGCCTCAAAAGGTGACATCTCTATGGTGTAGTGATAACTGTTGGTGTAAGAAAACTCCTCCAAAGGCAAGTGATCCTCCCAGCTATGACCGAAGTCAAGGACATATTCACGTAGCATGTCCTCAAGAGTTTGAATGGTCTGCTTAGTCCGACCATCTATCTGGGGATGAAAGGTGGTGATCAAGTGAAGTTGTGTCCCAAATGCCTCCTACAACCCCTTCCATAGCTGGAAAGTAAATCGTGCGTCATGTTCAGAGACAATAGAAGAAGGTACTCCATGTAAATGCACAATCTCCTACACATAGAAGTGTCTCATGATCTCTACTGAACACTCCTCCGTGATTGGTAGGAAGTGGGATGACTTGGTGAGTCAGTCAACGATCACCCAAATCGAGTCCTGACCCATGGATTTACGTGGAAGACCCGTCACGAAGTCCACGGATATCCCGTCCCACTTCCACTCTGGGACCTCTAAGGGCTGAACCAAGCCTGCTGGTACCTGGTGCTCTACATTCACTTACTAGAAATTGAGGCATCGTGAGACAAAATCCGCTACCACCTTCTTCATACCTGGCCACCAGTGATGTCATTGAAGATCCTGGTACATCTTCACCACTCCTGGATGTACCGCTAGAGGGGATATGTCGAACTCCCTAAAAACTTCCCCTTGAAGTGCCACTGGTACCATGGTACGTCCTCTAAAGAGGATGTCGTGTTCCCAACCTTCATAGAATCCACCAGGTTCCTGCCCTGTGGATATCTGAGCTCGCCATGTCTTGTAGTCAGTGTCCCCATGCTGTGCCTCCCTAACTCGCTGAAGAAGTGGGTGAATGACTGTAAGAGATTGAAGGAAGGTTGTCCCAACACTATCCACAATGTACAACTGTAAAGAAACCAGCTGCTCTGTCACCTCTCCAAGCAGCTGTATACCAGTCCTCCTGCTGAGCACATCTGCAACAACGTTCCCCTTCCCAGGTGTATAGAATATCTTGAATTCATAGTCCTAGAGGAACTCAAGACAACATCGATGTCTCGGGTTCAGGTCCTTCTAAGAGAAGATATACCTGAGACTATAGTGATCAGAGTACATGGAAAAACGCTCACCCATCAGATAGTGACGACACATTTTCAAGGCGAAGACTACTGCTGTTAACTCCATTTCATGGGTAGTGTAGTTCTGATCATGTTGTCTCAGCTGCCAAGAACCATAAGCAATCACTTCTTGCTCCTGAATCAGGACACTCCCAGGTCTGGTCCATGATGCATCACAGTATACTATATAACCTACAACCTCATCTGGAAGCCTCAATATTGGGGCACTAGTCAGCCTCTTCCTCAGCTCCTGAAAGCTCTGCTGGCACCTATCTGACCACACAAAGGGTTTCCCCTTCTTCTTCAAGGCTGATAGTGGTGCTTCAACTCTAGAAAATTCTGGAACGAACCTCCAATAGTATACAACCAAACCCAGAAAACTCCATATCTCCGTCACACTCCTGGGTGTCTTCCAAGCATGTATCGCCTCTATTTTATCCAGATCCACTATAACTCCAATCTCTGAGATGACGTGTCCCAAGAAGTGGACCTCTGAGATCCAAAATTGGCACTTCGAGAGTTTACCATAAAGTTGATGCTCTCAGAGTGTGTCCAATAATACCCACAAATGGTAGGCATGCTCCTCCTCAGTAGTCGAGTAGATCAGAATGTCGTCAATGAAGACTATGAAAAAGAAATTGAGGTAGGGTTGGAAGATCCTATGCATGAGTCCCATGAACACTTCTGGAGGGTTGGTTACACCAAAAGGCATATCCAAGAACTTGTAATGGCCGTACCGAAACCTAAAGGACATATTCTGCACATCCTCATCTCAAAATTTGAGCATGTGATAGCCTGATCTATGGTCTATCTTCGAGAACCACCACGCTCCCTTCAGCTGATCAAAGAGGTCGTCAATCCTTGGGAGTGGGTACTTGTTCTTCACATTCACCTGGTTCAGGCGACAGTAGTCGACAAAAATCCTCAAGATTACATCCGTCTTTTTAGCATACAAAATCGAGGCTTCCCAGGGAGAAACAATGGGCCAGATGAATCTCTTCCCCTTCCAGTCCTCTAGTTGTACCCTCATCTCGCGAAGCTTAGTGGGAGCCATCTGATATGCTGGATTAGATATCGGTTTCGTCCTGAGGTACAGGTAAATGTGGAAGTCCACCTCTTGGTGAGCAGGTAGTCCTAGATCATCGTCAGGGAAAAAATCTGCATACTAGTCCACCATTATAGGATAAGTCGGAATCTCCACATCAACTCCTCTGAGGGTAAGGCAAGACAACTGGTGAGTGATCGGCTGCACCCTCCTCCGAGTATGTCAGTCCTATGCTGCAAAGTCTCCCTTCTCGCTGGTGAAGGTAAACCTGGTCCCATCTGTGCGGAAACACCACACTTTTCACCTAATACAGTCAATCTGAGCATGGACTATAGATAACCATTCCATACAGAAGATGAAATTGTAAGGACTCGATGCTGCTACTAGGAGATCCCAGCCAAAGCTCTCACCTCCTAGAGTAAGATCGCACTACCGGCACCAGTGTGTAATAGTCAAATCTTCTCCCGTAGGAGTCTATAGCCTTAATGATCGATCTAACATCTCTGTCAGAATCTCCGAGATCCGAACAAGGGATGTGGAAATGAAAGATTGACTGGCATCTGTGTCTATACGAACTGAAGCTAAGGAGGAGTAGACAAAGATCATACCTCGAATAATCTTTGGAGCACCGTGATCATAATCCTCAGCTACCTAGAGCTGAGCTATACCCTGTCCACCTACCCCTATAGTCGGGGTGGACCTCCTGGTGGTGGTGGTTGTAACACCTCATAACATCATCCCCCACAAGCTGCATGTCCAGCTCCTCTACCATGTTTGCCTCATCCCTGTGGATCACTTTGATTAAACCTCTGCGTCTACCTGGGAGGTCCCTCAACTATCTCTTGATCATTAAAAAGACGGGTCAGACATTCATGATCCATGTGACTATGCATGCCGCATGAGTAACACTACCCGCTCCTAGAATGACAGACTCTGTCTCCACTATGGGTGCCCCGCACAACCGATTCTGAGTGATGTGGTCAACCACCTGTAGGTCTAGTCCTCTTGGACCACTGCGACATCTGTCTACTACCAGTTGTTGAAGACTCTATTGCATGTCGGCTAGTAGTGGGTCTCACTGTTGGAGGATTCTCAACAAGAATACTCTCCAATAGGAGGGCTCTTTCTAGCACCCCCGCCTATGTCGTGATACTGAGTGAGATCATCGGAGTTCTGATCTCTCGCCTGAGTCCCTACACCAAGGTCCGGGACCTAAAGAATGTGTCCCGTACCATATCCGTGTTGTAGCGTGGGAGGTCGGTGAACCTCGCTGAGTACTGTGCTACTGTCATGCTACCCTATTATAGATTCAGTTTCTCCTGTATCCACACTGCTCAAAGGGTGGCTGGGGCATACTCCTCCCGAAACAAGCTCTCGAAGTATGTCCATAGTAGTGTTGCCTCTTCATGAACATGGAGGATCAGGCTCCACCATCTGCCTTCTTCTACCTGAAGGAGACTCGCGACAAGGATCACCATGAAGTCGGATGGTGTCCCTACTAGCCTGAAGACTCTCCCCACAACCTCCATCCCATCCTCAGCCACATGTGAGTCTGTCTCTCCTCTGAACATGGTTGGCCTCTGGCACTAGAACTTGTGAAACCCACTCATGATTTGTGCATCATATTTTGCGGGGGCTGGTCGTATCAGTGGACCAACAAGAAGTAGTACCACTGGTAAAGGGCCCTGCACTGAGACCTCGTCTCTCAGTGGGCTGTGTGTACGTATGAATCTCAAGGCTCTAACTGGTCGTCCGTAGGGAGGCATCCTGAAAGAAACAGATGCGACATAGTCAAAAGATTATTCCTGGTGGGCTGACCTAGTTGATATGACTTAGAGAAATCTTTTGAAAACACACACGCAATCAGTTTTTTTGTGCACTGAGTCTGAAATCAGTAGTTAGGGTCCTGGTGTATGGATACGTCAGCACCCCGTAGCAACACTGGAATCCCTGAACTAAAAACCACAGTTAGTACCATTAACACTATTGATTCATAGAAATGAAAGATCAGTGTTCTAAGTTCAATGGTAGAATCGAGTCCTCTGATACCAATTTGGCATGACCCGTTCCTCTGGGGCCCGTATTGTGACTACCCCAATCCCATATTCTACAGGCCAGGGGCTGGAGACTAGCACCAAAGGTATAAATCCCTAAACTGGTAAAACATTGACTTTATAACTGTAAAAAAACACATCAGAGTACACAACTGGAAGCAAAATACTACGTAAAACTGTATACAAAATAAGTGATGGAAAGTAAAAAAGGGGCCGGAAATACAAGCCCAACTGTAAAGTACAATGAAACAGAATGTAAAACAGAAGAAAAGTAAAGCAGCTAATGGGTTTTCCTCTAGGGTTCCTACCTGAAGGGTAGGTACATATGGTCTTCTTATCACTCCCTTCCATCTGTCTCCTCCATGTACCATCACACCAAGTGGTCTGCCTCTAGGTACCATCTAGACCAGCTACTCTCTGCCTCAGTCAATGCTCTTCGTTGTCTGCAACCAATAGAATGAGGTGTGGGCATATCCTGTGCAGGTGTGAGTATAAAGATAATCAGTAGGGACCCCAAGACCCTCAAGGTCTCACAAAATATAACAAGGATAAACCAAAATTTATGAAGTCAACATATAACCATTACTTTGGTATATTCCCATACATATAACTCAGTTATCTAGTAATTCACTTCACTCTTGGTGAAAAAACAAAAGTCATTGACTCAGCACAAACCTGAATTTTTATTATAGAAACCACGAATACTGGAGAACTCCTCCTCTATCGAGTACAATGGGCCTGTTGCGACACAGAGGTGCTTCTCACTAACCTTAGACTGCTGAGGTACTCCTCCTGTCACATACCACGGGTCTACTGCCAACTACCAGGCACTCCTCTGCTGTGGGTCTACCACCAACTACCATGCGCTCCCCCTAATAACCTTCAGAGGTACTCCTCTTATCGAGTACTACGGGTCTGCCGCCAACTACCAGGCGCTCCTCTTCTGTGGGTCTACTGCCAACTACAAGGAACTCCCCACTGGGCTAGTCGAATCACTCAGAGTCCTATCAGTCAAGCACTCGTTAGGTCTTCTAGCTACTAGGTCTCTGAACTCTGTCTTCTCATAACTGGAAGGATCCACTCTATGAGTTTCTGGGAAATACTCCAACAGTACCAAAGTTCCACAAAGAAGTATCTCAAAGGTCCTCCGCGTCTTAGGGTCTCAACGCAATAGAGGGTGCGTCAATCGGACGCTCGGTCTGTTAGTTATTAGACTTTTAATCCCGATGGCTTGGTTGGATTCGTGTATGATCCAACCTAACTATAACTCAAAAATACCCTAAACTTCAGTGGGATATTCTCGATGGGATGGCTTTATTACATGAATACTGTCACCGCTGGCGGTTCATCAAACGGACATCCGGTGCCAAAGATATGGCCCACGAAGTTAATGGGTCAGTAATGGGCCTGGGTCCGGTCCAACCTAGTCGGACCGACATGGCCCAACCCAGTATGGGCCGACCCGGTTTGGGTCGACTCGGTCAGTCTCTATGGGTTTGAACCGGCCCATTAGGTGGGTCAACCTGCTATATTTTGACCCAGTCCACTGGGCCCAGCCCAGTGGGCTGCGAGGGCAGTTCGGCCTTGGGGTTGCCACGTAGGCGACTCAGCCCGAAGGCCGAGGCTGGTTTGGCTAGCGCCACAAGGGGTGCATCTTGGGTGACTTGGCCCGGGAGGTCAGGTCGGTCGGGAGACTAGCGGCAGTGCGCAGGTTGGCCACGGTGCACCGGGCAGGGCGTGGCAGGGGTTGGGCAGGCCGTAAGGGGGTGTCGACCAGGCCGCGGGGGCACCGGCAGGGCGCTGGGTAGGGCGCGGGGGCATCAGGTAGGGCGCGGCAGGGGCCGGGCAGGCCGTAGGGGATCCAGCTAGGGCACTGGGGTGCATGCGGGGCGTCAGGCAGGGCCCGGGGGCTGTGGGCGGGCCGCGATAGGGGCCGTGTGCCGGGAAGGGTGCGGAAAGCCGTAGGTAAGAGGGTCGGGCGCTTATTGGGCTGAAAGTGTTCGGCTAGGTGCATCTGTATTCCATGGGGGCGGTGCGATTCGTGGAGGCCGCAGGTAGCGCGACCATCATCGTTGTCGCCTTTGTTGTCGTCACCTTAACGACATGCCATAGAATGTCACAAGAAGAGAGATCGACGATGGATGTCCGTCCATGTTAGGTTGGCCCACACTCTTTGTGATTTGGGTGATACCAATTGGTTCTCAAAAAGGAATAAAAAATTCCACCCGCAAAGATAAACGTCATCGTTATTCATTTTTAAATGAAAAGAAGAAAATGACGCTTAAAAGAAACTAAAACCCTACCTTTGATTCACTGGTCATTGTTCGTTGATGTCACAGAAAGATGGTCATTGATCCATGGTAAATGAACATGTCCCACGTTAAACTATTCTGAGGAATAAGGTCAGAGGAGGTCATTCTTCGTAGTGGAAGGTGTCCATCATTGGCGTTCTTCACCGGGTGAGCATTCATCGCCAGAAGACCATTCTTTGTTGCAGTGCATTCTATATTGGAGAGAATTCTCCTTTATCCCTAGCTCCACCAAAAGAATGCACCCAAAATAATAGTTTATCTATTATTTTAACTTGTGGAAAAAATTTCAAAAAGGTGAATTAATTACGTAGGCTCCTCCAATTAATCAACGAGAGGTTGTCATATTAAATAAAGGGGGTTGGCACTATTTAATTAAATTGGGAGGGTCAAGGGGTTTCTCCCCATTTAATGGGGAGTTGAGGAGGTTTTATCATTTTCCATTATTAGGGGGTTAAACCTCGTGTGGTCCCCATGTCATAACCTCTCATGGGAGGTTATGTTCTGGTGGGACCCACCACCATAAAATCTCATCAGAGGTTATGGTGTAGCAGTGTAACCTCCAACTCCCAAGTGGAGGTTTAACCAACACACTCACATGGAAGCTTAAAATAAGTACACTTTATTTTATTATTATTTTTTTTATAAAAAGACAATAACTAACTTTTATTCTCGACCAACTACCGTCGAGGTGAAAGTCTTCTTAAGCGAATACCGGCAGTGCAAGTTCAACAGTGCCCTCAGATTTGAGTTTCGAGCACCGGTTCAAAAGTTTTAAAATCCTGATCATACGTTTACTGAATGTACCTGAACAAATCTTTAGAAATTGATTTCGGGAACACCGTGCCTCAGAATCAAGCGCCGTAAATTTTTTCAAACACATAAAAGTCCCACTTATTTAAGAAAAATATTTCCATGGAATGTCCGAGTGTTTACTTTTTTTTTAAAAAAATTTCCCCGTCTTGTATTTTCTTTATTTATTTATCAATAACATATTATCTCATCAAAATCAAATTATATCTTTTCATTATAATATTAAATATATTTCTATTGCTAATAAAATAAAACATCTACTTAAATTAAAAGTTTAAAATTGATAATACATTTATCATATGTTTTTACATTAAATAAAACCATAAATATTTATACTTGTGATTATAATAATTTTATCACAAACCTTATCGTGTAATCAATAATATGTTTTACTAACCATCCCATTAAAAATCAGGCTATATAGAGGGAAAATTAAAAGTCACATTTTGAAAATTTTGAAAAAATATTCAAGGATTATACAAGTTGTTAAGTAATAATATAATTATATAGTTGATATATTTCATTTAATATTTTAAATTTAAATTATAATTTTATTTTCAATATCATAAATTATTTAGTTTCTTTCATGTGTATTTTATTATTATCTTAATCATAAAATTTCCAACTATTGAGATTTTTTAAAATCTAAATGTAATGACATATATTAATACTATTAGAAATTTTAAATAGATTTCTTGTCATGACCTACCTTCAGCAAGATGAGAGAAGGGACAACAGAATCCCTTACCCATCCTTCTTCAAGTTGAAGGAGAGATAATGACCCCTGAGACCAACCTTCATTAGGTCCCAGAGTGGCGACTAGCACCAATGGTATCGAATTACACACAAGATGGAAGGCATTACCCTTTTTTTCTTTTATAGGATCAGGAGATTAGATAGTAAAACCAAAAAACCCCAAAACTGGGGGTAAAAGTAAAGCCAAAGAAAACCATTACCATATGAATGTTACAAAAGTAAATGCCACAAAGTACAAGGAGACTACAAAGGTAATATACCAAAGAAAGAAAAATAGCAACTTCAATTATCCCAACGTCCGAGCTAGTATGGCCCTGCACGATCCCTGAAGTCCTCCTTGAAACCTGAAAGCAGTTTAATATACATAGGGTGAGAATACAAGTATACTCAGTAGGGAAAAACAAAGACCCTCGTGCACAAGTGGGGAGGAATTCTAATTCTCTGTGAGAAAAGAGATAATCAAAGAACCTAACAAGGAAAACTATCCTCCCAGGACTCACCAAGGCACACTCCCCAAATAACACAAGTCATGTAATATATAGTAATATAACATCGAAATTTGGGTAACCCGCGTCACTTTCCCACTGGTTATTAAAGAAATCCTATGCATCGAACCTCTCCCACCATTCTCACTACAGTCCCACTGCCACACCCCGCCTGCACACACTTGGGCCACAACCACGCATCCCACCCGCAAACACCTGCGCCACAACCACCATCCTGCCCGCAATCACCTGGGCCATAACCACCACCTATAACCACACCCACAAACACCTGGCCAAGAACAACTACTACCATGCCTGAAGACACCTGGGGCTTATCCCGATGACTCTTGGGAAACAACCTGCATGTACACACCTGGGCCAAACACCACAACCACCATGCCTGAAGAATCATGGGCTATAATGGACATTAAGCCATCACAACCTGCCCAAAAAGTATTGGGCTATTTGGGAAAGGGAGCAGAAAAGTAGCTAATAACTAGCCACTCATAGGAGTGTTAGAAAAAACACCCTCCCCCATGAAATGGGGGTGTTCATCACTAAGTTATCAACATGGGTGGGGCACGAATAAGAAAAATAAGAACTGAAATTATATATATAGGTAACAAGAAATCATCCCAACCTAGGGCTTCCAAACCAACCTAATCACAAACACCCTCGTTACTATTCATTCATAAAATAAAAGCACAACACTCACATCTAATTCACAACTCATTTCCAAAACCAATTCCCCATTTAACTAATTATTGCTTTCATGTTCATGTGATCGCATTTAGGTGAATTCTACACTACTGGGCAACTAACAGGCATAACCACAAGCCAAAGAAAGAGAAACATCCAAACAAAAATTTAAGTATTCACACCCGGTTCTCTTGTGAAGTCACAACAACAAAGGGATCAGTGAGATACCTCAAAGTACTGAAACCAAACCAAGCCTCGAGATACATCCCCACACAAATTCAGATTCACAACCAACAACCATGCCACAACATAGGATCCCATCCTAATCCACATCACCCCATAAGCATCAAACAGAACAACAAACCTACTACCAAAGCAATGTAGGGAAACATCCAGGTTCAAGCACATAATTCATTAGGTTCTTCTTTCTGTTGGTTAACCGGGATGACCACACAAGGATTGATGTTAACATGGAATCCATTTAACCAACCGAGTTTAGGTGATTAACCAATTTCTATTTTATATTTATTTAATCATCAAACAAGACAAGGGTTCATTACTGCGCAATTAAAGACCACCAAAGTCCATCATTTTCAGTAAGCATAAGCTCATACAGTTCACAAGATATGGAAATTATAAAAGAGTACAGAAGAATTGTCAAATGCACCCAATAATTCTTTAATAGTTTGATTATTATCTTTGCTAAGATTCAGTTTCATCCATTCCCACTAAAAAAGTAGCATACTCACCCCGCATGATACACAGTAAAGAGAGACAAAAGAAAAATCCCTACTTGGTTGATCAAGGATCGAGGTTCTTCTCCACGCCCCAAGAACTGGGGATACATGAATTGCAGGGGAGGAACTCTGGGGACTTCAAGGACAAGCAGAAAAACTCCAGAACAGGCGCACCACAATCCTTGGGTAGGAGGGACACCAAGAACACCATAGAGAAGAAAGAAATCAAGCCAAGAGGAAGAAGAATAAGGGATTACTATGCGATATAAGGATGAGATCCCATTATTATAGGATATGGAGTTTTTAATGGCTATAAAGTAGGATCATGGTTCCCCATGCAGTTGGGCAGTTACACATGATGGAATTAATTTTCATTTAACAATTCTCCTTGGAGGGGTGGAACTGGAAGGTATGGGGAAGGGTGTGACACCGAGGAAAAACCACACATTTTGGCAATTTAAGGGTTGCCCGACCATTAGGGGACTTTAGATATTATTTATGGGAATTAAATTTCTTTGAAAGGGGGCATTAAATCATCTTTACATCAAAAGATATGTTGCAGGAGAGGAAAAGTCGAGAATTAGAAAAGAACACGGTGAGGACACAATGCCACCGTAACTATGGTTAAAGTCACTAGTGCCACCATCATGGTTCCACCGTGACTGGTGCCATCGACATGGTGCCACCGTGACCAGTGCCACCACAATGGGGCCACCATGACCGGTGTCCGACCGTCATGGTGCCACGACAACTGGTGGACTGTGACCAGTGCCACTATTTCGGTGGAGCCGTGTTTTGGAAAAGTAATGGACCAGTTGTGTCTGGGCCATTACATCAGATACCTCTCAAACTATTCTCGTCCTCAAGAATCAAAACAAGACCCCAAGAAAATAGGGGTTCCGAACAACCACCTCGAAAGATACCTCTCAGGAGTGAACCTCATCGACATCTAGGAACACCTCTCCCTCAAGTAACCAAGAAACACTTGAGGTTCAAACTCTCCAGTCATATGGGATAGGGAGTTTCTTCCACCATTTCAAGATACTATCCTCTTTGGGTGGAACTGACTCACCCGAATGGGTTTAATCGCATCCACCTTAATGCATCATGATTAGGGATCATGTCCTCCCCTCCCCATAGTCCGGACTCTTCACACACATCCATAGAACAAGGAAAACTACAAATTCCATAGTTAACAAGGTAAATCATTCCATCACAAACAATTACAAACAAAACAGAAAAAAACTCAAAACAGGTCTGGGTACTTGGCGCGCATCTACATCTCCCATTCCCAGGTACTTTCCTTGAGCCCAACATGCATCCAAAACACACGAACCAATGGAATTTTCCATCCAGGGAGTACCTTCTCCTCACAATCCTTGATTCCAATAGGCATTTCTACAAACGTCATGTCAACACCGATGTATAGATTTCCCCAATCAAGGACATGTGAATCTTCAGGTAGATATCGTCAGAGCTGAGACACATGGAAGACATCGTGCTGTCTCAGCAGCGGAGGTGGTAACGATAGCTGATAATCCACTTCTCCGACCCTTCGCAGCACTTCGAATGGTCCGATTAATCTTGGAGAAATCTTACTCCCCCTACCGAACCTCCATTGTCCACATCGAGGGGAGACCTTCAAGAATACGTGGTCCCCGACCCCGAACTGCAAGGGTCTCCTCCTATTATAGGCATATGACTTCTTCCAGTCTTGAGCCACCTTCATCCTCTGACGTATAAGCTGAACCATCTTCATCGTGCTCTACACCACATCCAGGACCAAGAACACTTGTTATTCCAACCACGATCCAACACATGAGTGAGCGACATGGCCATCCGTACAAGGCTACGAACGAAGCCATACAAATGGTTGAGTGATAGCTATTATTGTAGGAAAACTCTATTAGAGGCATTTGTCTCACCCATGATCCCCCAAAGTCCAAAATACATGATCATAGAATATCCTCCAACGTCTGGATGGTGCGCTCTGTCAGTCCATCTGTCTGGGGATGGAAGGCAGAGCGAAGATGTAGCTGGGTGCCAAAATCATGCTACAATCCTCTCCAAATTCGTGAGGTGAACTGTGCATCCCAATCTGAGACTATGGACCTCGGAACTCCATGAAACCGCACCACCTCATTCACGTACCTCCATGATATGGAATCCAATACACCTGACTCCTTGATAACCAGAAAGTGAGCTGATTTGGTCAACCGGTCCACCACTACCCAGATAGAATCACAACCTCCTTGAACCTTGTGTAGTCCTATGAAGAAATCCATCAAGATATATTCCCACTTCCATTCGGGGATATATAATGGTTGTAACAGACTGCCTGGAACATGGTGTTCAGCCTTCACCTTCTGACACAGTAGGCACTTGGCCACCAACTTTTCCACAACCCACTTTACCCCGGGCCACCAAAACTGACTCCTCAGACCCTGGTACATCTTGGAAACTCTCGGGTGCACCATTATGGGGGAGTTTTAGAACTCACCAATAACCCTCTCACGCATCGCCTCTAGGACACACATCCTCTCTCGAAAAAGCATCTGATTCTGACCATCCTCCGTCCATCCTTCTGGAGCATTGCCTTGGTTAGCCCGATCGCGCATCACAACACTCTCAATGTCTCCCCATTGAGACTCCTCCATTTTCCGTAGTAGAGAAGACTTCAATTTCATCTGATACAGGAAACCTCTACCACCATCCATCCTTGCATCCCGGTCTAGGGTAACCAAATCCTCCATCGCCTTCCAAGCATCTGCCGACTCTCGAACCACATCCTTATGCGACTTCCTGCTCAAGGAATCGTCCACCGCAATCCCTTTTCCTGAGGTGTTGGAAATATCAAAGTTGTATTCCTGAAGGAACTCTATCCACCTTCACTGCCATAAGTTCAGGTCCCGCTGGGAGAAGTTATACTTCAAGATTTTGTGATCTATGAAGACCACAAACTGCTCCCCGATGATGTAATACTTTCGCAATTTTAGTGCGAACATGACCACCGCAAGCTCCAGATCGTGGGTGGAATAATTACGCTAATGGGGATGTAACTTTCTAGAATCCTAAGAGATAACCACATGTCATTGCATCAGCACACACTCAAGGAATTTCCCTAAATATTTATAGAACTCCTCATACGCCACCCCTTCTACTGGAAACCTCAACACTGGGGCACCTTCCAACTTCTCCTTCAGATAGCTAAAGGATTCCTAGCACTACCCATTCCACACAAAAGCCTGGTACTTCTTGGTCAAAGTTGTCAAAGGTGCTGCAACTTGGGAGAAGTTGGGTACGAACCACCAGTAGTAACCTTCTAGTCCAAGGAAACTGCTTACCTCTGCCATGTTATTTGGTGCTTTCCAAGAAAAAACTGCCTCAACCTTCGATGGGTCCACCACTATTCACTACTCGAACACCATGTGCCCAAGGAAGTGCACTTATTGCGTCCCGAACCTTTACTTGGACAACTTCCCATAGAGTTGGTGCTGTCAGAGGACCTCTAAAACGACTTTCAGGTGCTCAGCATGATCCTCCCCTAATCTTGAGTAGATCAAGATGTCATCAATAAACACAACTACGAACCTATATAGGTATTCCCGAACGACGGAGTTAATGAGTCCCATGAACACAGTTGGTGCATTTGTAACGCTGAACGACATGACCACAAACTCAATGTGCCCATATATTCACATGAAGGAAGTCTTCAAGATGTCACCCTCCTTCACCCTCAACTAGTGATATCCATACCGCAGATCGATCTTAGAGAACAAACATGCTCCCCTCAGTTGGTCAAAGAGACCTTCTATCCTCGGGAGGGGGTAACAGTTCTTGATGGTTACCTGGTTCAGTCTCTGGTAGTCTATGCATAGCTTGAGACCACCGTCTTCCTTCTTTGCGAATAAGACTAGAGAAACCCATGGTGACACACTTGGTCGAACAAAACCCTTCTTCATCAGATCATCAATCTGAATCAGCAACTCCCAAAAATCAGTAGAATCCATCCACTAGGGAGCCATCGAAATCGGGTGGGCCCCGGGTTGAAAGTCTATCCCGAACTCAACATCACATCAAGGGGGTATAGTTGCCACCTCCTTAGGGAAGATATCAATAAACTCATAGACGATCCCTAGGACTTCTACCATTTCTGCATCCACCACTCCACTGATAGTTCATCTATCAAGGAAAGGAGGGGCTCCTCTCACCTGCTGGTTTTCTGGAAACCCTGCTCGCCGATGAAAGTTACATGTTAGCTGCCCAAATCTGAAAAAATGATCCTTCCTTGGAAGCAGTCAATGATGGAACATACAAAGAATATCTAGTCAATGCCTAGGATGACATCGTATGGATGTATCTGCAATAGTATAAGATCCTTCATTGACTGATGTGGCCCTACCATCAGTCTACACCCTTGGAAAACATAAAATAGGTTGGTCTGACTTCTAACTCGTGTACTCAACACCAGAGGCACTGGAAGTCTCTCAGCATCTAAACCCAGAGCACATGCTAGACTAGGTGTAACAAAGGAGTGTGAAGCTCTTGTGTTGAACAAGGCATGTGATAGAGTACTGAACAAGCTGACCATACCTCGAACGACTTCTGGCCCTATTGGAGCTACTGCCTCTGTGGCATGTAACTGTCCATGCCCAGCTCACCTGCCCCTTGGCTGTCGGCCGCCTCCCTGACCACGCACCAGTCAAGGTCCCTGAGGAGCGCCCTGAGGCCGGTACCCTCTTGCAACGCCTTCCCTTGGAAGAGAGGGAGCTTGCTGCCCCTTCTTCTACTGCTGAAAGGGCTAAGCTGGAAACCGTTGGGGCTGGGGTGGGTGCTGCACTGGCCCACCCCCATTGTACCATACTCGGTTCGGGCACTGATTCCAAATGTGCCCATGCCTGCCACAGATGAATCACCTCGGTCCTGGGCCTGAAAGGAAAGGGTGGGGACCGGGGATCAGAATTGGAACTATTGGGGCATACTCCCAACTGGTCGAAACAAAGAGGGTCGTGATGTTGGAGCCCTACTACAGACGGCCTTCCCCACTGACGAGCCTAACTGGATTCCCTCTCAAGATACACCTCCCAGCGTTTGCATCATTTCCACCACTTCATCCTTCTTCTGGACCTCCATGTATGTTGGTAAGCTGAGGGGAGTAACAACATACTGAAGAGAGGGTTGGAGTGCCTCCTCTAAACATCTCACCCGAGACTCCTCGTCCAGAAAAAGGTCTAGAGCGATGCGAAAGAGATCCTTGAACTTAATCCCCAACTCTCTCATTGACATGCTCCCCCGTTTGAGTGAGAGTAGATCCTGCCTCTTCTCAGATTTGATCATGGAAGTGAGGAATTCCTCCCGAAATTCCTTCTCGAAGTCAGTCCACGTCACTTCAGCCTCCCTCTTCTCCCCATGATAATGTGTCCACCACTGACGCATTTCTCCACGCATCTGGCTTTCATCCATAGGAACCTAGTACTCCGTTGGAGTCTGGATTAAGCTAAAAGAAATCACCAGCTCCTCTAGCTAGCTCTCTATCTCCACATCAAAGATGTTGCCCTCGTACATCCTGAGGTCTGCCACTCAAAGGCACATACCGTCTTCTTCCACTGATCGTCCTCCTCCTCTTGGTCAGCCCACTGTGGATCAGCCATGTCAACCTCTTGGGACTCAATCACCTGAACTACTCGTGGTCTTCTCCCAGGCTCCATAGCTGCAAGGTAAACAAGGAATTCCTAATCCCGACTAGTGTAGAATATTGTTCTTAAATTTTCTTAGACTTCTTACTCATTTTAAATCCCCAAAGTACCCATGAAACATATGAAGAAAAGTCATTATGATGCATATACCTTCCCCAGGGTCTCTACCCTGCAATTATTGTAGCCTCACTTGGTCATTCGGCAGGCCTATAGCCCTTGCATCGGATCACGGGGGGCTCTAAAATCCAATGTCCTAGCTGGTTTTCCGTGGCCTATTTAACGCACCAAGATTTTCAAACACTGTTTCCCTACCATCCCATGAAATCCTCTCTGTGCCTAACTCCAAAATCCATCCTATATCTTAACCTCGTCCACTGATACCATTCTATCATGGCCCGCCTTCACCAATATGTGAGAAGGGACAACAGATTGCCAAATGCTTCCTAATTCAAGTTGAAGGAGAGATAATGACCCCCCCGAGACCCACCTTCAATAGGTCCTGGAGTGGCGAATAGCACCAAGGGTATATAATTACAGACAAGATGGATGGAATTTCCTTTTCTTTCACAGGATTGAGAGATAAGATAGTAAAACCCCACAACACCAAAACTGGGAGTAAAAGTAAAACCAAATAAAACCATTACCATATGCATGTTACAAAAGTAAATTCCACAAATTACAAGGAGACTATAAAGGTAAATTACAAAAGAAATAAATACAACAACTGCAACTTTACCAACGTTCGAGCTAGTACGACCCTGAACGATCCTTGAAGTCCTCCTGGAAACTTGAAAGCAGTTTTATATACCTAGGGTGAGCATACAAGTATACTCAGTAGGGTAAATGAAAGACTCTCGTGCACAAGTGGGGAGGCATTATAATTCCCTTTGAGAAAAGTGATAATCAAAGCACCTAACAATGAAAACTATCCACCCAGGCCTCACCACGTAACACTACACAAATAACACAAGTCAAGTAATATATAGTAATAGAACATAGACATTTGGGTACCCCACACCACTTTCCCACTGGTTATTGAAAACATCCTATGCTTTGAACCTCTCCCACCATCCTCACCACAGTCCCACTTCCACACCCCGTCCACACACACCTGGGCCACAACCCCGCATCCATCCCGCAATCACCTGGGCCACAACCACCATCCTGCCCACAAACACCTGGGCCACAACCACCATACGTAACCACGCCCGTGAACACCTAGTCCAGAACAACTACTGCCACACCCAAAGACACTTGGGCCTCATCCTGAAGACTCTTGGGAAACAACCTGCACGCAAAAACCTGGGCCAACCACCACAACTACCCTTTTCGAATAATCTCGGTCAATAATGGACCTCAGGCCATCACATCCTGCCCAAAGAGTCTTGGGCTATTTTGTAAAGGGATCAGAAAAGGAGATAATAACTAGCAACTCATAGGAGTGTTGAAAAAAACACCCTCCCCCATGAAATGGGGGTGTTCGGCACTAAGTGCTCAACTAGGGTGGGGCGCGAATAAAAAACATAATAACTACAAATATATATATATATATATATATATATATATAGGTAACAAGCACTAATCCCAACCTAGGGCTTCCAAACAAACCTAAGCACAAACACCCTCATTACTATTCATTCATAAAAGAAAAGCACAACAATCACGTCTAAGTCCGAACTCATTCCCAAAACCAATTCCCCATTTAACTCATTCTTTCTTTCGTGTTCAAGTGATCCCATTTAGGTGAATTATGCACTACTGGGAAACAAACAGGCATAACCATAATCCAGAGAAAGAGAAACAACCAAACAACAATTTAAGCATTCACACCCGGTTATCTTTTGAAGTCACAACAAAAAAGGGATCAATGATATCCCACAAAGTACTGGAACCAATCCAATGCTATAGATACATCCCCACACAACTTCAGATTCACAACCAACAACAATGCCACAACAGAGGATCCCATCCTCATCCACATCTCCCCATAAGCATCAAACAGAACAACACACCTACTACCAACATAGAGTAGGGAAAATCCCAGGTTCAAGCACATCATTCATTAGGTTCTTCTTTCTGTTGGTTAATCGGGGTGACCACACAAGGATTGATGTTCACTGGGTATCCATTTAACAAACCGAGTTTCATTGATTAACCAATTTCCATTTTATAGTTATTTAATCATCACAAAAGAAAAGGGTTCATTAGTGCACAAGGAAAGAGCACTAATAGATCTGATTTCAGTAAGCATAAGCCCATATAGTTCAATAAGCATAAGCCTATAAATTTCACAAGATATGGTAATTATAAAATAGTACAGAAGAATTTTCAAACACACCCCATAATTCTTTAACAGTTTGTCTGTTGTATTTGTCAATATTTGGTTTCATCCATTACCATATAAATAGTAGTGTACACACCCCGCATAATACACAGTAAGGAGAGACGAAGGAAAAATCCATACTTGGTTGATCAAGGATCGATGTTCTTCTCCACTTTCCAAGAACTGGGGTTGCGCGAATTTCAGGGGAGGAAATCCAGGGACTCCAAGGATGAGCAGAAAAACTCCATCACAGGCGCACCACATGCCTTGGGAAAGAGGGACTCCATGCACACCAGGGAGAAGAAAGAAATCCAGCCAAGAGGAAGAAGAAGAAGGAATTCTCGTCCGATATAAGGATGATATCCCATTATTATGGGATATGGAATTTTGAACGACTATAAAGATGGATCGTAGATCCCGACATGGTTGGGATGTTACGCATGATGAAATTAATTTTCATTTAACAATTCTCCTCAGAGGTGTGGTCATAACAGTTATACGTTAAAAATATTTCTTTAACCATAAGGAAACTTGTAACAGGGGAATAACTGGAAGGTATGGGGAAGGGCTTGACACCGAGGAAAAACCACACGTTTTGGTAAGTAAAGGGTTGCCCGACCCTTGGTGGCTTTAGATATTATTTATAGGCTTTAAATGGCTTCTAAAGGGGGAATTAAATCATCTTTACGTCAAAATATATGTTGCGGGAGCAGAAAATTCGGGAACTGGAAAAGAATGCGGTGAGGACACGGTGCCACCGTCACGATGTCACCCTTACGGTGCCACCATCACTGGTTCCACCATCACGGTGCCATCGTGACTAGTGTGCAACCATCACAGTGCCACCTTAACTAGTTCCACCTTCACGATGCCACCATGACCGGTGTGCGACCGTCACGGTGCCACAACAACCAGTGCCCCCCGTGATCAGTGCCACTATAATGACCCATACTATACATACATTGTTATTACATCAAAATTGAAGAATACTTATTACAACATATAACAAAACCATGAAAGGACCGTATAGGTATAGTGTCTTTAGAAACTGGGAAACATAAACAATTGGTTCATAAATCAACTACGTTGTCTCCCATTTATTTCATCATATCTAGAGTCCCTTTTGGCATATTCTACTTAATACCATTCATCCAGACCTGGAGAAAAGAAAACATACAAAAGGGTGAGCTCAAATGCTCAGTAAGGGTAAACAAAATAAATATCAATCATATCATATTCATAAGAACATAACATTTTGAATATCTTAACTTGCAAAAGAGATCATAATATCATAACGTGGGATAAATCATAGTGGTGAAATGTAATCCCAAATAATCATAAATTAAACCATGATACTTTGTGGCATACACACATAATCATAGAAAATTATTTCATTTTAGTCAAGACTCATTTACAAGACTATCATAGTGGACAAAGTGCATTACTGAACCGAGTTCACTCCTCGTTCCAGTCCTGTATCACTGAACCAGATTAACTTTCCATTCCAGCCATGTCTATCTCATGAGATATAAATCTTTACACAATTCATTGGAGAGATATATAGGTCCCACCAATCTCATAATGAAACCATTCTTATGTTTTCCACAAAATCATAAATCATAAATGATAGCAAAACACATGTAATAAAAATGGGATTCTTAAACATCATGCCATCATAACATAATCCATATAAGGAGAAAGGACATCATAAAATGAATTCCATCATAACATAATCAAATCAATGTAAAAATATTGATAGAAACAGAACCCTATATTATCTTAGATGGAAAATAATTTTGATAAAACACTTGGACTCCGTTCTTGAAGAAAAATATCCTTTCTACTTCAAAAACATTATTCCTTTCTTAACATGTCATAAAATTTTAATCTAAATGAAGTTGATTAAAAATAAGCTTGAAAACTTGTTAAATAAGCTTCATGGAAATAATGTTCTATGAAATCATAAAAATCCATTCATGCCGTATAAGTTAAAATAACATTTTTCTCGTACTTTGTCCGGAAAAGTCAAAAAGTACCTCGTACTAAAAACGACAAAAGATTCCTTTCATTTATTTTACTAAAAACTCAGAAAAGGGTAAAATTGGATTTAAATTTTTTTAGTAGGATAGAAATAATACTACATATTGAAGAAACATGGATGTGGATGATAAATATTCCCTAATAAATTCTGATGTATAAACAATCTCGGATAAAAATAAGATTGTGAGATTTTCCCTTACCTTAGGTATGATATGCTTTGTACGTGTCTGAAACTCCTGTACAATGATTTAAATAATGTCATTGACTTATTACAGAATGATACTGATTATTATGATATCATATATGGTCATATTCTTATCTTCTTATTAGTAATATTTCATTGCTACTTGTTATTCGGGTGTTTATTTCTTTATGTTCTTATGTGTGTTTTGTCGAATAAATTCTTATTATTCTTTTTAGGTTATAGATACCACATTTAAAAAATGGTATTAGTGTAATATATATCATATTTTCTCATTAAATTAATTTATATAATCATTATTCAATGAATATCATGTAGAACGAGTCGCATCACATCGTGGAGACAATAGCCCGTACGTATGCACGAGCGATGATATCGTTCCCATGATCGTGGAAGTGTATTGAAGTGTATGTATACTATTTCAGAATAAATATCATTTTAAAATAATCATATATAGTTATTCTTTACACCATTATACCCATCCATGTAAGGTGGTGGTGGAAAACAGATTACACCATGGCGTGGAGACGGTATTCCATACGTACGCACGAGCAGTGATATCATTTTTCATAGGATGGATAGAAGGTGAATTAGGGTTGTTTCATATTTATAATAACATATCAGTATTTTATTGATACTTATGTTATTACTTCATAATGAAAAAAACTAAATAAGAATAAGTAGAAGAAGAAATAAATTTTAAAGAATCGGTAACAGATATTACCTCTTATTCGACACGCCTCTTTGAAACTTCATCTTAGGGCACTAAAATTGGTCGTTGAATAAGACCAGGACCTCTAGGATGTTTCTAGGGAAGTGGAGGAGGGAACTTTTCAGGGTTTGGACGAGTTTTAAGGCTTAATATGGTGTGAGGAGGAGAGGTAGGAGGTGCCCTTTTATAAGGGAGGAGAGGGGCACCTTTGGAATTATAAGAAATATTAATTTATAACAAAATCCAACCCCACATAAAAACCTCAAAAATGACTCAAAGTAGAATCATTGATGATATAGGGTTGTAATATAATCATACAATAAAATTTAGACAAGTTGGAAATTTATTTTAAACATTATCAACATGATTTATCCTTATATAATATATTTAACTTTATTTGTGGTAATAATATTTTAAATTTTAAATCATTATAAATAATTACTTATATGTTGTGAATTGTCAATAATTTTATACTTTATTACATTTTATACCATATAAATTCTAATTTATATTTTTTAAATTTTTTTGTGATTTTAAAAAAAATTTATAATATGTAATTTCTATAAATTAACAATAGTGTCAATTTTGACAGTATTTATTTATATGAGTTTAAATAAAATATATAAAAAACATATGTTCGAAATAAAATATTTAAAATATTCATAACATGTCATTTTTATCTTGAAAATTAGTTGATCACATTAAATAGTTCATATAATATTTATTTTAATACTTTTAAAATCATTTATTTGATATTTCAATCAATAAAATAAGTTCAACATCACTATTGTGTCATAATTAATGAAACTTATTTAATCCCCAAAAATTATAAATAAATTCATATGATGTATAAAATTTTATTTATATTTCTTTAGACTATTAATTTTCGAAGTTTCATGATTTTTATCGCTAAATTAAATTATTATACTTATAAGATTTAAGAGAGTGACATGTTGTCACATTCTTTGGTTTTAATAATAATTAAATTATTCTAATGTTTTAATGTCCATAAAATGAATTTATTCCCACCCTTATGTGATAAGGGTATACTTTTAGTCATCCAATATAATTTTGTAAGGTGTTAGGGTAATTTTATAATCTTATTTTTACCCTTAATTACCAGATTTACCTTTAATTGCTGTAAATAAAAATTACCATAGTTACTATTAATAATATCGCAAAGAATAAAATTAACCTATTAACATAATTTGGACCTAATGAATCCAAATATGGAATCCATTTTTCAAAAATCAAAACACAGAAGTTTCATCAATTAATTTAAAATTAATCCCGTTGTTAAGAAAACATGTTTTAAAAGTTAAGACATTGCCAAAGATTGAAATGTTTTAACTATGAATTCAATGTAAAATTTGTGCTAATGACATAAAATATATTAAATGTGAAAAATATATTCTATTTATACTTTAAATACATTCAATATTATAATTTGAGCATATAAATTATTGCGATGAAAAAAGTTGTTTTTAATTAAAATATCACATGTTTTTACTATTCATTAAAATATGAAAGTTATCAGAATAATATGAAAAATTTATCAAAATTAAATTTTTATATCCTTATTCCAAAGAAGAATTTTATTTTGTCAAATTGAACTTATAAACATGTAAAAAACTAGATTTAAAGTGGGTGCACCATCAAAAGGCTGCAAAACTGCATTTTTTGAAAAATACTTATTTGACCCGGAAAATTTATTTTTTTCTCATACCATGTTCTAGAAAATATTTAATATGAATAATAATGTTAAAAATTCAAAATTCAGTTTATACTATTCATAGCGGCTAGTTTATAATATTATAATAATATATCATTGTTTAGTGAAACTCGGTATTGCGTACTACACATGCTATCGAGGAAGGTCGCGATTGCATGTAACGCAAGACAAGATAGTGTTGTGTGACACAAAAGATTACTTTGATGTTTCATATAAAATAAGTCATAAATAAAAAATAATAATTTATACTTCTCATAAAATATCAGGGTGTTACATTCTACCCCCCTTAAAATGAATTTCGCCCTCAAAATTCGTCACTTCGTAACAAAAAAATGAGGATAACTCTCCCTCATCATATCCTCAAGATCCCATGTACCTTCTTCTAATTGGTGGTTCCTCCATAAAACTTTCACCAAGAAATTGGTCTTGTTCTGTAGAACCTTTTCTCTACAATCCAGAATCTCTATCAGCTATTCTTCATAAGAAAGGTCTTGCTCTAGCGGTACAACTTCTGAGCTGAGTACATGTGAAGGATCGGGTATGTACTTTCTCAGGAGAGATACATGGAACACATCGTGAACTTGAGAGATATTCAGTGGAAGTTCCAATTGGTAAGCTACCTTCCCAACACGATCCAGTATTTGAAAAGGACTGATATACCTAGGGCTCAACTTTCCCTTCTTTCCAAATCTCATTACTCTCTTCCAAGGAGATATTCTTAAGAACACTTTATCACCCACTTCAAACTCTAGGTCTTTTCTTTGATTGTAGGTATTTCTTTTTTGTCGACTCTGAGCTTCTATTATGTGTTGTTTAATAGTTCAGACCTTTTCTTCAATCTCATCAACAAGATCAAGTCCTAATAGCTTTATTTCCCCAACTTTATCCCAAAAAGTTAGAGTTCGACATTTCTTTCCATATAGAGATTAATAAGAAGACATCTGAATGCTAGAGAGAAATCTATTATTATAAGAAAATTACACCAAAGGTAGTTGTTGATCCCAACAACCATTGAAATCCATAGAGCAAGCTCTCAACATGTCTTCTAGAGTTTGAATTGTTCTCTCAGACTAACCGTCTGTCTGAGGATGATAAGCAGTGCTGAAACTCAACTATGTATCTAGAGTATGATAAAGACTTCGAGGTAAACCTCAGATCCCTATCAGATATAATGGAAAGTGGTACTCCATGCAATCTTACCACTTCCTTTACATATATCCTGACAAGCTGATCTAGAGAGAAATCTTCTCTAATGACAATGAAGTGTGCCGAATTCGTAAGATGATCAACTATAACCCAGATACCATTATTTCCATTAGATATTTTTGGATGTCCAGTGACAAAGTCCATAGTGATGTTTTCCCATTTCCATTCTAGTATGGGTATTGTTTGTAACATCCCCTTAGACTTTTGTCTCTCGGTTTTAACTTGCTGACAAACCAAGCATCGAGAGACATATTCAGCAACATCTCTTTTCATTCCATCCCACCAGAATAACTCTTTCTGGTCTCTATACATCTTAGTGCTTCTAGGATGAATAGAGAATGAAGAACTATGAGCCTCATCCAGCATCCCTTTTTATAATTCTGGGATGGGAGGAACAAAAACCCGATTCCTGAACCTTATTATCCCATCACAATCAAGTTTGAATTCAGGAACATTTCTCACCTTCTTTTGTAACTCTACATCTTATTTTTTGCATCTCTTTAATATTCGCATGTATAGATGGTTGAAAATTAATTTGATAAAGATAATATCTTTCCCCTTCAATTATAATTTTAAGATCCATCCTTTGTAAATCCATAAATATTGGATATTTTGAGATCCTCATCATGGAAAAGCTAGCATGGTCTTGTTGATTTTATGTGTCCGCCACCTTGTTTGCTTTCCCAGGGTGGTAATGAATTGAGCAGTCGTAATCCACAATCAGTTCCAACAATCTTCTTTGGAGCATATTCAGATCCTTTTGTGTGAAAATATACTTTAAACTTTTATGATCAGTATAAATATCACACCATTCACCATAAAGATAATTCCTCCAAATCGTTAAATGAAAGATTACCGCAGCTAACTCCAAATCATGAGTTGGGTAATTTTGCTCATGGATTTTCAACTTTCGTGAGGCATAAGCTATCACCATATTGTTTTTCATGAAAACACACCCCAATCTATTCTTGTATGCTTCATTGTAGATCACAAACCTTTCTCCACTATAAGGAAGTGTGAGCACAGGTGCTCTGGATAACCTTCTTTTCAACTCCTTTAAATTCTCTTCACACTGCTCCATCCACACAAACTTAACTCCTTTTCGAGTCAACCTGTTGAGTGGATTGGATAATCATGAAAAATCTTTCACAAAATGTCGATAATATCTAGCCAAACCAAGAAAACTTCGGATCTCAGTTGCTGTTGTCGGTCTCGACCATCTTTCGATAACCTCTGTCTTTTATGGATCCACAGATATCCCTTCTTTTGAGATTATGTGACCCCAAAATGAAACTTTTTGATTCCAAAATTCACACTTGGTAAATTTGGGATAAATCTTCTCCTTTATTAGGTTCTTTAATACTATTTTCAAGTGATGTTCGTGTCCTTCCTTGATCTTTGAATATAAAAGAATATCGTCTATAAAGACTACCACAAACTGATCAAGATAGTCTCTAAAGACTCTCTTCATCAGATCCATGAAGAAAGCAGGGGAATTAATAAGATCAAATGGCATCACTATAAATTCATAGTGTCCATACCTTGTATGAAAAGTCGTCTTTGGTATATCCTCTTTTTTGACCCTTAATTGATGATACCCTGAATGAAGGTCAATGTTGGAAAAGTATTGAGCTCTGCATAGTTGGTCAAATAAGTCATCAATGCACGGGAGAGGATATTTGTTCATGATAGTGATCTTGTTAAGTTCTCGATAAAAAATGCAGAGTCTCATTGATCCATCTTTCTTCTTAACAAACAGAACAGGTGATCCCCAAGGGGATGCACTAGAGTGTATGAATACTTTATCAATATTCTCTTGGAGTTGCTTCTTCAATTCATAAAACTCAATTGGGGACATTCTATAAGGTGTCTTTGAAATGGGCATAGCACCAGGTATGAGTTCAATTGAAAAATCAACTTCACGATTTGGTGGAAGACCTGGAAATTCCTCCGAAAAGACATCATCAATATCTCGTATAATGGGAATATTCTTAATCCTAAGTTTCTCTCCAACCATTTGAGATAAATAACCTTCATTTATTGGAATCAAGACCCATAAGATGAAAGAAATTTCCACTAGAAGGCTATATTCATCCTTGCATCGATAGATGATAGTATATTGATCGGGTATATTAAATGTGATTTTCCTTCTTTGGAAATTGATATGAGCTCTATATAAAGAAGCCAATCCATTCCAAGAATCACATCAAATTCAACTATAGGAAGGATAACAAGATTTGTAGGAAGCACCTTCCCACAAACTTCAATTAGAGAAGAATTTTAAACTTTTGATGTGACTGTTGTGCCCTTAGGGGTTGTCACAGCTAAATCAACATCTAATTGTTGAGGTAGTACGGTGATAACCTTATAAAATTCTTCAGAAATAAAAGAGTGGGTGGATCCAGAATAAAAAAAAAATTCTACCTTAGAGTGGATGGTACGTGTACCTTTTACCACTTCGTTATCATACTCCACATCACCCATTGTAATTTCATGTGACTTTCCTTTGTCTTTGCCCTTAAGAGTTTTTTGATTTCGATCATCATCAACAACCCTTGTATTAGGGAATTTATTGGCATAATTCCCCATTTACTTGCACTTGAAACATTGAAGTGTAGGAGGTGCATTCTGCGTATCCCTTTCTTTGATCGCATCATTAGACATCTTCTTCCCATTATTTCGACATTCAACTGCCCGATGACCTTCTTTTCTACACATAAACATTTTCTTGTCCCTTTAAGTCAATACCCTCCATGTTTCCTTCCACAATTTGAGCACAAAAGAAAACTCATCTTCTTTTCAGTGTGGTCTTTAGATTTTCCTTTGAATTCCATTTTCCTCTTCTTGTCAAACCCATATGTCTGATGGGTTACTCCAGTCTCCATCTCAACCTTGAGAGCACGTTGAACAATTTCCTCGTAGCTATTGAAGTCCCTTATGGCTAATTCCCTTCAGAGACTTGGTTTTAAGCCACTAAAGAATCGATTGATCTTAATCTTAGGTTGGATAATAATCCCAGAACCGTACCTTGAAAGCCTTGTAAAATTTTCTTCATAGATACCAACAGATTCATCATCTGTTTGCTTTAGTTCAAGAAACACATTCCCCATCTTTGTTCGAAGAATACGAGGGAAGTACTTATCAAAAAATATGTTCTTGAACTCGTCCTATTCCATGAAGTCAATTTCATATCTTTTCCATGTATTCTCGATAAGATTCCACCATTGATCAGCATCACCTTCCAAACGATACACTACTATGATGATTTTTTCCTATTCAAAACATTGTAGAACTGAAAATATATTTTCAGTGGTACTAATCCATTGTTCATCCACTAATGGATCAGAATACCCACTGAATGAAGGTGGACGCTGCCTCATGAAGGATTCAACAGAATTTTTTCTCATTCCTTTGCTCGTTTGGAAGACCTTCTTGGTTCATAGCTTGAAAAGTTGTGTGATCAGGGCTACAAGATTTTTCATTCTAGCTCCCATAACGTTTGGTTGCTCAGGGGGACAATCATTGCATTTCCCATAGCATTCAACACTAACATGGTTCATTTGGGTTCCAACCATTGAATAAAACCAATAATCATAGTGTGAGAAGCACTATTCATAATAGGAAAATCACATAATCAAAAATAAATTTTTTCACTTATGGTCTTATCATAGGTTATTCTTGGCCATTTCTAAAACACTAATATTGTGTTCTATGCTTAGACATATCCTTAGGGTTATCACTAAGGATTTCACATACTAGTTTCCAAAGGTTGACTATACCTTTCCTCTAATACAAACTATAATGACCCATACTCCACAAACATTGTTATTACTTCAAAATTGAAGCATACTTATTAAAACATATAAAAAAACCATCAAAGGACAGTATATGTATAATGTCTTTAGAAACTGGGAAACATAAACAATTGGTTCATAAATCATCTACATTGTCTCCCATTTATTTCATCTTATCTAGAGTTCCTTTTGGCATATTCTACTTCATACCCTTCATCCAGACCTGGGGAAAAGAAAACATACAAAAGGGTGAGCTCAAATGCTTAGTAAGGGTAAAAATAATAAATATCAATCATATCATATTCATAAGAACATAAAGTTTTGAATATCTTAACCTGCAAAAGAGATCATAATATAATAACATGGGATAAATTATAGTGGTGAAATGTAATCCCAAATAATCATAACTTATAATATGATACATTGTGGAATACACACATAATCATAGAAAATCATTTCATTTTAGTCAAGACTCATTGCCAAGACTATCATAGCAGACAAATTCCATTACTGAACCGAGTTCACTCCTCGTTCCAGTCCTGTATCACAGAACATGATTACCTTTCCATTACAACCATGCCTATCTCATGAGATATAAATCTTTACCCAATGCATTGGAGGTAGATATAGGTCCCACCCATATCATAATGAAACCATTCTTATGTGTGCCACAAAATAATAAATCATACATCATAGCATAACCCATGTAATAAAAATGGGATTCTTAAACATATTTCCATCATAACATAATACATATAAGATAAAAGAACATCATAAAATTAATTCCATATTAACATAATCAAATCAATGTAAAAATAGGGATTGAAACAGAACCCTATATTATCATAGATGGAAACTAATTTTGATAAAACACCTGGACTCCGTTCTTGAGGAAAATATCCTTTCTACTTCCAAAACAGTTTTCCTTTCTTAACATGTCATACAATTTTAATATAAAAGAAGTTGATTAAAAATAATCTTGAAAACTTGTAAAATAAGCTTCATGGAAATAATTTTCTATGAAATCATAAAAATCCATTCATACTGTATAAGTTAAAAAACATTCTTCTCATACATTGGCCGGAAAAGTCAAAAAGTACCTCATACTAAAAATGACAAAACATTCCATTCATATCTTTTAATAAAAAATCACCAAAGGGTAAAATTGGATTTAAACAATTTTAGGAGGATACAAATAATATTACATATTGAGGAAACAAGGATGTGGATGGTAAATATTCCCCAGTAAATTCTGAAGTATAAACAATCTCTAATAAAAATGAGATTGTGATACTTTCCCTTACCTTTGGTCCGATATTCTTTGTACATGTCTGAACCTCCTGTATAATGATTTAAATAATGTCATTGACTTATTCCAGAATCAAAATCATTGTTATGATATCATATATGGTCATATTCTTGGCTTCTTATTAGTAATATTTCATTTCTACTTGTTATTCGGGTGTTTATTGCTTTATGTTCTTATGTGTGTTTTGTCGAATAAATTCTTCTTCTTCCTTTTAGGTTATAGATAACTCATTTACAGAATGGTATTAGTGTAATATATATCATATTTACTCATTCAATTCATTTATATAATCATTATTCAATGAAGATCAAGTTGAAGAAATCGCATCACATCGTGGAGATGGTAGGCCGTACGTACACACGAGCGATGATATCATTCCCAAGATTGTGGAATTGAATTGAAGTGTATGTATACTATTTCAAATAAAATATAATTTCACAATAATCATATATAGTTATTAATTAACCCATTATACCCATCCATGTAAGGTGGTGGTGGAAAATAGATTACACCACGACGTGGAGACTGTATTCCGTACGTACGCACGCGCGGTGATTTCATTTTCCGTAGGATGGATTGAAGGTGAATTAGGGTTGTTTAATATTTATAATAACATATCAGTATATGAGTGATACAATTGTTATTAATTAATAATGAAACAACTAAATAAGAATAAGTAGAAGAAGAAATAAATTTGAAAGAATTGGTAACAGATATTATCTCTTCTTCGACACGCCTCTTTGAAACCTCCTCTTAGGGTACTTAAATTGGTGTTTGAAGAAGACCATGACATCTAGGATGTTTCTAGGGAAGTGGATAAGAGAAATGGGTAGGGGTTGGCTGATCTTGAAGGCTCAAAGTAGTGTGAGGAGGAGAGGGAGGAGGTTCCCTTTTATAAGGGAGGAGAGGGGCACCTTTGGAATTATAAGAAATATTAATTTATAATAAATTCCATCCACACTTAAAAACCACCAAAAATGACTCAAATACGAATATTAGATGAGATATGGTTGTAATATCATCATCCAATTAAATTTAGACAAGTTGGTAATTTATTTTAAACATTATCAACATGATTTATCCTTATATAATCTATTTAACTTTATTTGTGGTAATAATATTCTAATATTTAAATCATTATAAATAATTACTTATATGTTGTGGATTGTCCATAATTGTATAGTTTATTAAATTTGAGACCATATAAATTTTAATTTATAATATTTAAATATTTTTGTGATTTTTAAACAATTTTATAATATGTAATTTCTATAAATTTACAATAGTGTCAATTTTGACACTATTCATTTATTTGAGTTTAAATAAAATATATACAGAAATATGTTCAAAATAAAATATTTAATAGATTCATAACATTTAATTTTTATCTTGAAAATTAGTGGAGCACATTAAATAGTTCATATAATATTTATTTTAATACTTTTAAAATCATTTATTTGTTATTTCAATCAATAAAATATATTCAACATCACTATTGTGCCATATTTAATGATAGTCATTTAATCCGTAAAAATTATAAATAAATTAATATTATGTATATAATTTTATTATATTTCTGGAGACAATTTATTTTCGAAGTTTCATGAATTGTATCACTAAATTAAAATTTTTATACTTATAAGATTTAAGAGAGTGACATGTTGTCACTTTCATTGGTTTTAATAATAATTAAATAATTTTAATGGTCCAAAGTCCTTAAAATGAACTTATTCTGACCCTTAGGTTATAATGATCTAATTTTAGTCATACAATAGAATTTTGGCACGTTTTAGGGTAATTTTATAATATTATTTTTACCCTTAATTACCCGATTTACCTTTAACTGCAGCAAATAAAAATTACCATAGTTACTATTCATAATATCAAAAATGTAACATTCCAAGATTCTACGGTACGCTTCTCTTTGAATAATGCAATAGTGTGTGTTTTACGCAACATCGAGTTCTAACACACACCACTACCGATCAAACTAGCCGTTATGAATAGTAATACATATTTTTTAAATTTTTTGAAATTTTATCTCTCAAAATGTACTTCATTTTTGGATTTTGAGTATCGTATTTTGCCTATGGTGAAATTTTGGTACTTTTCGGAGAACTTTCATATTTTGATGAATAGTGAAAATTACTAAATTTTAATTAAAAACAACTTTTTTAATCAAAATAATTAATAGGGATAAATAATGAATTTGAGTGGTTTTAAAATATATTTAGAAAACAGTTTTACCATTTAATAAAATTTTGGTCATTGGACATAATTTCACAATTAAACCGAACAAAAACAAGTATCAATATTTTGGTAGTTATTATATCTTAAAAACACGCTTTTTTGTTTTGACAGCGAGAATTAATTTTAAATTAATTTCTGTCAATTTTGTGTTTTGAATTTGGAAAAATGGATTCTATATTTGGAATCAGGATGTTCAAATTGTGTAAATAGGTAACATTTATTTTTAGAAATTTTGAATAATTACTTCGGTAAATATTTTATTTACCATGGTTAAAGGGTAAATCCGGTAAATAAGGGTTAAAAAATAATATTATAATAATAAAAAATTACCCTAAAACGTGACTTAACATTATTGGTTGATACATGTTCGACCATTGGCATCTTTGGGTTGATTTTGGGACCCCATGGTTCCACTTGTAAGTGATAGGGACACTTTATTTTAATTACGTTAAAATGAATACAAAAATGATACAAGCATATATCTTTTAGAAAAACAATTTTTACATAGGGTTATATATGTTGGATGTTCGACTATAAATATTAATTAGAAAGATAAAACGATTTCCTACATAATGGTATTTTAGTTATAATTTTTAGACATTAAATAATTTAATTTATTTATGACACAATGGTGATGCAGTAATTAACATAATAGTGAAAAATAAAAATGATTGATATTGTATATACCCAAATAAATATAATTTGAGACTTTTATGAATTAAACTAATTTTATAGGTTAATATGACATGTTATAAATGATTTAATTAACGTCTTTCGAATTAAGAATTCTGTTATGATTTTTTAAAAAATCAATTATTTAATAGTGTCAAAATTCACATAAACGAGTTTTTTTAAAAAAATAGTATATTATTCATTGATATTAAATTCCTAAAAATCTAATTTTCGGGAAATAGACTTATATAATTATATTTGTATCATTAATGGACCACTTTGGGGTCTCTTTGATGAATATAGTATGTTTATTAACTATATAATATAAAAATACAAAGTGACATGGTAAATGTCAAACAAATTAACTAAGAGTTAAAACTAAACGATAAGGTCAATATAATGACCCAAACCTATCTAAATTCTATTGGTTGAGTGGTTTTCGACCTATCCCCACCTTCACCTTTAAATAATACACTTTTGAACCATTATAAACTGAATATGAATTTATTATAAAATAATATTTCTATCTTTTCCAAAGGTTCCCATCACCCCTCTTATAAAAGGGCACTCCCCCTTTCACTAATTCACACATTCAAAGCCTTTTGGTTCGGCCAAACCCTGCCAAATACTCTCTCAACTTTCCTCACTTCATCTTATAGGCCTTCCTTTATTCATAAAGCCAACCTAAGAGCCCTTATGATCAAATCAAAAGGAAGAACCCGAAGAAGAGGTAATGATTTCACCACCCTTTTCCAGGTTCCTTTCTTCTTCCACTTATTCTTTATTTTTTATTACGATTATAAAATAATAAATCTAGTATCTTATATATAAACTGATGTTATTAAAAATATGGTACAACCATATTCATTATTCTATCCATCCATTGAATAACATGTCACCATACGTGTGTACGTACGGCTTACCGTGTCTACGCCGTGGTGTAATTGTTATTCAATAAATTATTATTTGGATGGGTATAATAATGATGTGTAACTCATGTAAATAATATATATAACATGATAATTATTCTTTATATATTATATACCATCAAATTATATATTATTTTAATATCAAAAGAATGATATTGTCGCTCGTGCGTACGTACAGACTACCGTCTCCACGAACGTGATGAGATTCATTCTCCATCGTATCCATTCAAGTATAATTATCATTTTATGATTTAAAAATAATTTTTAAGGACTTGATATCATTTTGTATATGAATATGATACAACCTATCCCTTAAAAACATGTCTTACGTAACAAATCATATAAAATAAAACGAGTAAGTTAACACATGGAACAATGAAAATACTAAGATATTATTAACAAATCATTATTAAAAGATCATATATGATATCATATTAATGTATATGATTCTTGTATAATTTAATAACAATTATTTCACCATTATACAGGAGGTTAACCTACCCCCAACCAAGGAAACGTACAAGGTAAGGGATATTTCACAATCTCTTCATTATCCGAGGTTGTTTATACATAATAATCTACTGGGATCTCTTTATCATCCACATCCATGTTTCTTAAAAATGTATTTCAAAACATTTTTACTATTTAAAAGAATATGGGTTAAAGTCATTTATAACCTTGATTGAATTTTTATAAGAGTTTTATAAAGGAATCTTTCCATCATTTTCCAAACAAGGTGCTTTTTAACCTTTTCGACAGAATTAAGGTAAGAATGTTTTTTTAACTTATACGATGAGTGCAGCTATTTTCCGCCGTTATAAAATTGTAGAATCATTAATTACAAGATTATAAGAATATTTTCAAAGAAAATGTATTATTTTATAAATATATGACTCTTAAATGATTTCAAAATAGAAATAGATATTTCTCTAAAAAGAGTTTTGATTTCATCTATGTCAACATCCTTTGATGGATTTTATGCTTATTTGAAGTTGATTTATTATGATACAAAACTTCTAAATTGTATTGAATGTTTTGTGATATGTTTGACTGTGGATGTGCTATTTTTATACCATTCATGGTTTATAGTGAAAGTATTGACATTTCATATGCTAGTTTTAATACAAATGTTTATGTTATGTTTAAACCTTTTCATATGGGAATGCATTGGACTTAATATGTGGCAGGTAGATCCCGCTATAGCTTCTTGATGAATCGGTAGGACTCATGAGACAAACTAGTGTCTTGGCACAAGGCCATGGCAAAATCTTATTTGTAGTCTTGGCACGAGGTCTTGGCTATGTGGTTATGATAGTCTGGCATTATGCATTCCATCGTTATGAAAGTGGTTATTGATATTTCATGTGATTATTCGATTAGTAGAATATCCATGTGAATAAGTAAATGGAATTATTTCATTTTTTTTTCCATACTATGTTGAAGTTCAAGTTTAAAATGTTTTTGTTTTAGTTATACACTGCCTTAAATGTTTATTCTTATTTATAAAAGTTTTCGCTATATTGTTATCCTTACTGGGCATTTGATCTCACCCCTTTTCTATGTTTTATTTTTCCCTAGATGTGAAGAAGTAAATTATGAATGACCTACAGGGATATTATGAGGTGATAATAGTGTGGACAATGGAGACAATATGTTGTTGTAGTAGTTTTTCACTTTATGATGTAATGTAAAACTTTATGAATATATCTAGTGTTTCCAAGTCTACTAAACCAATCGGTCTTTCGAGATTTGATCTTTCTTTTAATCATGCCAATGTTATGTAATAATTCACAGACTCTAGGTAACTGGGGTAGGGGCATTACAGTTGGTATTAGAGGAATTTTAGTACAAACCTTGGAAGCTAGATTTAGATAAACTCTGATTAGAGCACATATATTTAAGATGGACTTTGAGGATTAGTATATAATAACTTCATAGAATTTTGGTATTGTAGAGATTTTGTGAGTTTTTTGAGAAATACATCCCTGTCTGGATACGAGCATGTAGAGGCGGCTCTAGCACAGATTTACCTAGTGGTAAAACCCAAAAACACCGCTTTGAACTAGACTCGAACGAGAACTGGTGCACGACAACGGGCCTTGTTGCACTCTTGGTTACGACACTCCGGGGGGATATGCTTAGGATAACTCTCATTTTATTTAAAAATCATTATGAAGGGTTTATGAGTATATACTTCCTCAAAGAAAACATTTTTATGATTATGGATTATATCCATAAATAGTTCAATTTATGTTAAGTGTTTTATAAGTATGGAATTATGTATTTTGATTCATAAACTGATCTAGTTTATGCCATTATTTAGAAATGGCGCCTAGTGGAAGAAATGGAAACCGTATCAATGCACGCACTCCATGTAGGGATTTCCCTCCTGCTTAAGATAATTATAGTGGAGCTGGTGATGCAATTGGTGTCGATCAGGTAATCAACATATTGGGAAAAATCACTCAGGTTGTGAATAATAACCATACCCGTATGGAGCACCCTGATCCGTAGCGTGGAGGATAAATGTTAGATCTATTCATGAGGCAACAACCACCAAAGTTCAATGGAAGTACAAATCCCTTAGTATCTGAGTAGTGGATAAATTCCCTAGAGAATATATTTCAGGCTTTGGGGTGTAGTGAAAGGGAAAAAGTTATCATGGCAGTTTATTGCCTCACTGGAGATGATGATCAATGGTGGTCATTGATTCAAAACACGAATGAAGATGATGAAGTATCAAATATGGAATGGAGGGAGTTCAAAGATCTGTTTTTAGAAAAATACTTTCCTCGTGACCATCGAGCATATATGGAAAGGTAATTTCTGAGTCTGAGAGAAAAGGAGGATGAGAATGTCGCAAAGTATGAGGGTAACTTTAAAAGGTTAGAAAGGTATGTTGAAGATTATATATGTAACCCAAGAAGTAATGTTGATCATTTCTTTGATGGGTCAAAACCATTTCTCCGTCGATCAATAGTCTCACAATCCTTTTCATCGTAAGAAGACATTGTCTAATGTGCTATGATGACCGAAAATGAATTCTATAAGTCTTATGACTTTAATGAAAAGAAAGAGAAGAAGCGATCTGCTGATCAATCTGGGAATGGAAACAAGGGGAAGAAGGGAAAGGTTGAATATCCATCCTGTGGTAAATTAGGGAAGAAACACCCCAGTACATGCTTGTAGGGAATGGGAGTCTGTTACAAATGTGGTGAAAAAGGCCACCAAGCTCGTGATTGCAAAGGGAAGAAGGAAGCTACCAATGTTCAGTGATATAATTGCAGAGAGATGGGACATTATGAAAATGAATGTCCTAATCGACAGGGGAACTTACCTCAGAAAAGGGCAAGGGATCAAGTCCAAGCTTTTTCTATCACTACTGTTAAGGTAGAAGCTCCAAAAGACGTTGTGGCAGGTAATTTAATAGTTTCCTCAAGTTTAGCAAATGCATTATTTGATTCTAGATCATCACATTGTTTCATATCTTCCTAGTTTTCTAAGAAAATTAGATATTTCCAATTTGATTTAACATGGGAGTTGTCTGTTAAAACTCTTAAGGGAAGTATCATTGCAACAAAGTTTTGTGAATAAGTCCCCATTAGAGCACATAAATATTCTTTATCCACTGATCTCATCGTCATACCAAGGATTGAGTTTGATATAATCCTCGGTATGGATTGGATTTCGGATTATGATGTGAAGATTTATTGTAAGAAGAAGGAGGTTATGATTTTTTATGATGATGATAAGGAACACCTTATCTTTAGAGCAGAATCGTCACCACCTAATTCTTATCTAGATCCACCCCCAGTAGCTCAACTAAATTCAATTATTGGGGAAGAAGAGAATGAAAGGAATTTTGGTGAGGAAAGGAATGTTTAAATAGAGGATGTGCCTGTTGTGAATGAATATGTAGATGTATTTCCGGAAGATTTACTTGGACATCCTCTATAATGAGAAGTTGAGTTTTACATTAATTTAATTCATGGATCAAGGCCTATATTGAAGACCCATTATAGAATGGCCACTGTGTAATTAGTCGAACTAAAGAAACAACTATAGGAATTGAGTAATAAGGTATTTATTTACCCCAGTGTTTCTCCATGGGGAGCCCCTATTCTTTTTGTTAAAAAGAAAGATGGATCTATGAGGTTATGTATCGACTATAGGGAGATCAATGCTATAACAATAAAGAACAAGTATCCCCGACCTCGCATTGATGATTTATTTGACCAACTTCACGGAACTCAATACATTTCAATGATTGACCTTCGATCTGGATACCATCAGTTGTGTGTAAAGAAGGAATATATTCCGAAGACAGCATTTCGAACCATGTACGAGCATTACAAGTTTACTGTAATGCCTTTTGGATTGAATAATGCACCCTCTGTATTCATGGATCTGATGAATAATGTTTTCAAGGAATATCTCGATGAATTTGTGGTGGTATTTATTGATGATATCTTGGTATACTCCAAAAGCTACGAAGATCATGAAAATCACTTGCGAATTATCTTGAAGACTCTGAGAAGACATGAATTATATGGGAAGATTAGAAAGTGTGAATTCTGGCTTCAGGAGATTTCTTTTTTGGCCATATTTTCTCTAAATATGGAATCTCTGTTGATCCTTCTAAGACATGAATTATATGGGATGTTTAGCAAGTGTGAATTCTGGCTTCAGGAGATTTCTTTTCTTGGCCATATTGTCTCTAAAGATTGAATCTCTGTTGATCCTTCTAAGAACAAGGAAATTCAAGAATGGCCAGCACCTACGAGTATAACTGAGGTACATAGTTCTATTGGTTTAGTAGGTTATTATCGACATTTCGTCCAAAATTTTTCCTGATTGGCTAACCCATTAACGAAGCTCGCACGTAAAGGGGTTAAATTTTTTTTGTACAAAAGAGTGTGAAGAATGTTTCAAAGAACTAAAGAGAAGATTAGTCAATGCTCTTATATTGACTCTACCATCAGGGAATGATGTGTTCGTTATTTATAGTGATGCATCGAATAAAGGACTTGGTTGTGTCCATATGCAGAATGATAGTGTTATTGCCTATGCATCACGACAGTTGAAAATTAATGAACAAAACTATCCTACTCATGATATCGAGTTAGAAGCTACGATCTTTTCTTTGAAGATATGGAGGCACTACCTCTATGGTGAAAAATTTGAGATTTATACTGATCACAATAGTTTGAAGTATACTTTTTCACAAAAAGAACTCAACATGAGGCAAAGGAGATGGCTTAAATTACTCAAGGATTATGATTGTACGATACACTACCACCCGGAGAAAGCAAACAAGGTGGAAGATGATTTGAGCAGAAAAGATCATGGAGTTTTGAACAATATGGGAATTGAAAGGGATCCAATTTTAATGGATCTAGTGAAGATGGACACGGGAATAACCAGGGAAGGTGAAACATCAATGCTTTTTCAAATAGTTTCCAAACCATCTTTACTAGAAAGGATTAAGAGTTCTCAGACCGATGATGAAGAATTTCAAAAGAAGATTAAAGCTGTGAATGATGGGAGATTGAGAGACTTTGTGTATGAAGATGGAATTTTGAAATTCGGGAAGAGAATTTGTGTTCTCGATATACGTGATCTAAAAAGGGAATTACTGGATGATGCTCATAGTTACAATTTCTCTGTACACCCTGGGAGCACCAAAACATATATATATTTGAAGGAACATTTTTGGTGGGACAACATGAAGAGGGAGATTCCCAATTTTGTGTCAAGAGGTATGGTTTGTCAACAAGTGAAAGCTGGGAGGCAACAACCTGGAGGAGTCATGCAACCTCTTCCCATACAGGAGTGGAAATGGGACAATATTATGATGGACTTTGTCATGGGGCTACCAAAGACTCCTAGAAGGAACAATGAAATATGAGTTATTGTTGATCGTCTTACCAAGTCAACACATTTTCTTTCTATAAGAGAAGATCTACCAATGGAATTTCTAGAAAAACTATATATTAATGAAGTTGTGAAACATCATGGAGTACCCCTATCGATTGTTTCTGATCGTGATCCCCATTTTACTTCAAGATTCTAGAATAGTCTTTAGAAATCCCTGGATACTAAACATTATTTGAGCACTGCCTCCCACCCTCAGACAAATAGATAATCAGAACGTACTATTCAAACCTTAGAATACATGTTGAGATCTTGCTCACTTGACTTTCAGGGTATGTGGGATCAATATTTACCTTTGGTAGAATTTTCCTATAACAATAGCTTCCATTCGAGTATTAAGATGGCACCATATGAAGCATTATATAGAAAGAGATGTCGCACACCAACCTGTTGGGATGGCGTTGGTGAAAGAAAACTTTTAGGTCCAGAACTGGTAGAGGAAACAATGGAAAAAGTGAAGGTAATACAAAATCACATCAAAGCAGCTCAAAGTAGGCAGAAGAGCTATGCTGATAATCGAAGGAAGGATTTGGAATTTCAAGTCGGTGATCATGTTTTCCTGAAGGTATCTCTATGTAAGGGAGTCATACGTTTTGGTAAGGAAGGTAAATTGAGTCCTAGGTACATCAGACCTTTCAAAATTCTAGAACGAATTGGGGCTGTAGCTTACCGATTGGCAATGCCGCCAAGTCTCTCCAATGTTCATGATGTGTTCCACGTATCTCTGTTGAGGAAATACATGCCTGGCCCATTGCATGTACTCACCTATGAGGAATTAGAACTGGAACCCGATCTGTCTTATTGCGAAGAAATTGTCAGGATTCTTAATATGAGAGAACAAGTACTGAGAAACCGAACGACGCGTCTGGTAAAAGTTCTGTGGAGAAACCATAAGATGGAAGAGGCAATGTGGGAACCCGAGGAACTTATGATGAAGAACCACCCAAGTCTTTTCATGTGGTAGTATTCTAGAAATTTCGAGGAAGAAATTATTTGAAGGAGGGTAGAATTTAACACCCCAAGCTTCTACGATACGCTTCTCTTTGAATAATGCAATAGCATGTGTTGTACGCAACATCGAGTTCTAACACACACCACAACCGATCAAACTAGCCGTTATGAATAGTAATACCTACTTTTTAAAATTTAAGAAATTTTATCTCTCAAATTGGACTTCATTTTTGGATTCGGAGTATCCAATTTATCCTAAGGTGAAATTTTGGTACTTTTCGGATAACTTTCATATTTCGATGAATAGTGAAAATTACCAAATTTTAATTAAAAACAACTTTTTTAATCAATATAATTAATAGTGATAAATTATGAATTTTAGTGGTTTTAAAGTATATTTAGAATATATTTTCACCATTTAATAAAATTTTGGTAATTGGACATAAATTTACAATTAAACCGAACATAAACAAGTATCAATCTTTTGATAGTTAATATATCTTAAAAACACGCTTTTTATTTTGACAGCGAGAATTAATTTTAAATTAATTTATGCCACATATGTGTTTTGAATTTGAAAAAATGGATTCCATATTTGGAATCAGGATGTTCAAATTGTGTAAATAGGTAACTTTTATTTTTAGACATTTTGAATAATTACTTCGGTAAATATTTTATTTACCATGGTTAAACAGTAAATCCGTTAAATAAGGGTTCAAAAAATAATATTATAATAATAAACAATTACCCTAAAACGTGTCTTAACCTTATTGGTTGATACATGTTCGACCATGGGTATCTTGGGGTCGATTTTGGGACCCCATGGTGCCACTTGTAAGTGATAGGGACACTTTATTTTAATTAAGTTACAATGAATACAAAAATGACACAAGCTTATATCTTTTAGAAAAACAATTTTTACATAGGGTTATATATGTTGTATTTTAGAATATAAATATTAATTAGAAATATAAAACGATTTCATACATAATTGTATTTTATTTATAATTTTTAGACATTAAATAATTTAATTTATTTATGACACAATGGTGATGCAGTAATTACCATAATAGTGAAAAATTAAAATGATTGATATTGTAGATACCAAAATTAATATAATTTGAGACTTTTTATGAATTACACTAATTTTCTAGGTTAATATGACATGTTAGGAATGATATAATTAACTTTTTTCTAAGTAATCATTCTGTTATGATTTTTACAAAAATCAATTATTTAATAGTGTCAAAATTGACATAAAAGTGTTTTAAAAACAAATAGTATATTATTAATAGATATTAAATTCCTAAAAATATAAGGTTCGTCCAAGTGACTTATATCATGATATTTGTATCATTAATGGACCACTTGTGGGCCTCTTGGATGTATATAGTATGTTTATTAACTATATAATAAAAAAAATTAAAAGTGACATGGTAAATGTCAAATTAATTAACTAAGAGTTAAAAATAAAAGATAAGGTTAATATAATGACCCAAACCTGTCTAAATTATATTTTTTGAGTGGTTTTAGACCCATACCCACCATAAAATTTTAATAATACACTTTCGAACCATTATAAACCGAATATGAATTTATTATAAAATAATATTTCTAGCTTTTCAAAAGGTGCCCCTCACCCCTCTTATAAAAGGGCACTCCCCCTTCTCACTAATTCACACATTCAAAGCCTTTTGGTTCGGCCAAAACCTACCCAAATACTCTCTTAACTTACATCACTTCATTCTAGAGGCCTTCCTTTAGTCAGAAGTCCAACTTAAGATCCCTTTTGATCAAATAAAAATGAAGAACCCGAAGAAGAGGTAATGATTTGACCACCATTTTCCAAGTTCCTTTCTTCTTCCATTTATTATTTCATTGTTATTACCATTATAAAATAATAACTCCAGTATCTTTTATATAATGTGATGTTATTATAAATATGGTACAACCATATTCAGTATTCTATCCATCCTTTGTATAACATGTTACCATACGTGCGTACGTACGGCTTACCGTCTCCACGTCGTGGTGTAATTGTTATTCAATAAATTATTTTTTTGGATGGGTATAATAATGATGTGTAACTCATTTAAATAACAAATATAACATGATAATGATTATGTATATATGATATACCATCCAATTATATATTATTTTAATATCAAAAGAATGATATTGTCGCTCATGCGTACGTACGGACTACCGTCTCCACGAATGTGATGAGATTCATTCTCCATCGTATCTATTCAAGTATAATTATCATTTGATGATTTAAAAATAATGTTTAAGGAAGTGATATCATTATGGATATGAATAATATACAACCTATCCATGACAAACATGTCTTACATAACAAAACATATAAAATAAAATGAGTAAGTTAACACCCGAAACAACAATAATACTAAGATATTATTAACAAATCAATGTTAAAAGATTGAATATGATATCATATTAATGTATATGATTCTTATATAATTTAATAACAATCATTTCACCATTATACCAGAGTTTAACCTACCCCCAACCAAGTAAAAGTACAAGGTAAGGGTTATTTCACAATCTCTTCATTATCCGAGGTTGTTTATACCTAATAATCTACTGGGATCTCTTTATCATCCACATCCATGTTTCTTAAAAATGTATTTCAAAAACATTTTTACTATTTAAAAGAATACGGGTTAAAGTCATTTATACCCTTGTTTTACTTTTTATATAAGTTTTATAAAGGAATCTTTCCGTCGTTTTCCAAACAAGGTTCTTTTTAACCTTTTTGACAGAATTAAGGTAAGAATGTTTTTTAACTTATACGGCGAGTGCGGCTATTTTCTGATGTTATAAAATCGTTGAAGCTTTCATTACATGCTTATAAGAATATTTTAAAAGAAAATGTTTTATTTCATAAATATATTACTCTTAAATGGTTTCAAAATAGAAAGAGATATTTCTCTAAAAATAGTTTTGATTTCATCTATGTCAACATCCTTTGATGGATTTTACGCTTATTTGAAGTTGATTTATTATGATATAAAACTTCTATATTGTATTGAAGGTTTTGTGATATGTTTGACTATGGATGTGATATTTTTATAACATTCATGGTTTATGGTGAATGTATTGACATTTTGTACGCTAGTTTTAATATGAATATTTATGTTATGTTTAAAACATTTCATATGGCAATGCATTGGACTTAATATGTGACGGGTGGAGCCCGCTATAGCTCCTCGATGCACCGGTAGGTCTCATGAGACAAACTAGTGTCTTGGCACAAGGCCGTGGAAAAATCTTATTTGTAGTCTTGGAACGAGGCCTTGGCTATGTAGTTATGATAGTCTGAAATTATGCATTCCATCATTATGAAAGTGGTTATTGATATTGCATTTGATTATTCGATTAGTAGAATATCAATGTGAATAAGTAAATGACATTATTTCATTTTATTTTTTCCATACTATGTTGAAGTTAAAGTTTAAAAGGATTTTGTTTTAGTTATACACTACCTTAAATGTTTATTCTTATTTATGAATGTTTATTCTATATTTTTATCCTTACTGGGCATTTGAGCTCACACCTTTTCTATGTTTTATTTTTCCCAGGATGTGAAGAAGTAAATTATGAATGACCTGCAGGGATATTATGAGGGGATAATAGTGTGGACTATGGAGACAATATATTTTTGTAGTAGTTTTTCACTTTATGATTTAATTTAAAACTTTATGAATATATCTAGTGTTTAAAAGGCTACTAAACCAATTGGCCTTTCGAGATTTGATCTTTCTTGTGATCATGCCAATGTTATGTAATAATGCACCGACTCTAGGTAACTGGGGTCGGGGCGTTACAAAAAAAAGTAACATATTAATATAATTTGTACCCACTGAATCCAAATATGGAATTCATTTTTCAAAATTTAAAAAATAGAAGTTGCAATAATTAATTGAAAATTAATCCCATTGTTAAGAAAATGGGTTTTAAAATCTAAAACATTGCCAAAGATTGAAATGTTTTTACCTATGAATTCAATGTAAAATTAATGCTAATGAAATAAATTATATTAAATGGTAAAAATATATTGTATTTATACTTTAAAACCTTTCAATATTATGATTTAACCATATAAATTGTTGCGATGAAAAAATTTGTTTTAATTAAAATATAGCGTGTTTTTACTATTCACTAAAATATGAAATTTATCATAATAATATGAAAAATTTATCCAAAGTAAATTTTTTATATCCTTATTCAAAAGAAGAATTTTATTTTGTCAAATTGAAGTTATAAACATGTCAAAAATTGGATTTAAAGTGGGTGCGCCATCAAAAGGCGGCAAAACTGCATTTTTTGAAAAATACTTATTTTACCCGAAAAATTTATTTTGTTCTCATACCATGTTCTAGAAAATATGTAAGATGAATAGTAATGTTATAAAATTAAAAATTAAGTTAATACTATTCATACCATCTAGTTTATAATATTATAATAATATATCTGTGTTTTGTGAAACAAGGTATTGCGTACTACACACGCTATCGAGGAAGGTCGCGATTGCATGTAACTAAAGCCAATTTAGTGTTGTGTGCATCAGAATATTCCTTTGATGTGGCCTATAACATAAGTCATAAAAAAAATAATTTATACTTCTCATAAAATATAAGGGTGTTACATCCACCGTTTCAGTGGAGCTGTGTTTTGGAAAAGTAATGGACCAGGTGGGTCCGGGCCATTAAATTTCTATTATTATGTTTTCCTTTACATGGTTAATTTAGTGTTTATATTTCATATATTTTTTAAATTTTACCAAATAATTAATCATTTAATATCCAATTTTTTGTTTGTAAAATAAATAAAATTTAAATTTACCTAACATGAAGTGTAATCATTAATACATTTACAAGTATAGAAAAAATTATTGAAGACATGAATACAAATTTTCATAGAAACTATACATATACTAAAAATTTCAAAACTTCATTTTTAATAAATATACATTTATATATATATCACTCTAGTTAAATCTGTTTTCTCTATTCAGATGATATATAACTAAATTTTGTAATGAAAAAACTCAATGCCCTACATTATTAACACCAATATCTTATGTTATGTCTCTACAAAATTCAGCATTATGAAATCAAGAATCACATTTAGAAACTATAAGTATTGATTCATAGAAATTTTCTAACATATATTTAATAATATTTATTAATTTTTTTTAAATTATTCCATTTAATTTATGAACATATTAGTTATAAATAAAATTAAAATTTTAAATTAATTCATTACACAATTATCATTTTTTTGAAACATACTCATAGGATTATAAAAATTATGTATCTCTTTAAAAATTTTCATTACAAATGATTAATTTCATATTTATTAGAAATTTATAATTTTGATATCTTTAAAAACACATTATAGTTAATATAGATATTATTTTTTTAAATTTGGTACTCTTGGGAATTCAATTTTTTTTCTTAATAAATTAATGTTTGAAAACATATATTTATTTTGAAAACATTTATATCATTACCACATACAAATATAAAAAAATGATTCCTAAAAAATAGTGTCATGTTTTTCTTCTAATCATTACATTTAGATTAGTGACACACACCATAACTTATTCTATGCACTCTTTTATAATATTTTTTTTCAATGTTAACAAAATGAATAATTTTTTTGTATAATATATCTTTAATATTTTTGTGTGTTATAACTATATTTTTCATAATTATTCTTCATATAATGGCTATATAAAGTTTCCCCTTAATATCATTCCTAACCTCAATTACCACATATAAAATTATTTCAAACATTCATCATTCTAAAAACATTAAAAACAAGGAAATATATAATATAAAATAGTAACATACATAACTTTCTAAATGATAAATGTAATAAATTTCAAATATTTTATTATAATTATACTATGATATTTTTAATTATTAAATAATGTAAAAATATAACATTAAATATTTTAATGGTTCATTAAAATTTTTATTATAAAAAATAAAAAATATATCATTAATTGTTTTTCTATTTCACCCCCAAATAAAATAATGGATTGAAAATACATTAATATTTATTAAAATATAACTATATAAAACAATATTATTTTCTTCAGTATTTAACTATTTTTTATTAATTTTTTTGTAATTAAATATTATTAAAATGTACTTATTTGTAATTATTTTTCTATTATTATTTATTTGTAATTAGTTATTTTTTGTTTACTATTTTAATTTACTGTATAATGTATTTTTTTATTCTGTGAATTAATATTTTAATATAGTCAGAATACACTAAATCTCAAAAGTATTTCACAATGAACAATCTATTATAGTAAAATTATTTTTAATAAATATATATTTAATTGTAAAATTTTTTATTCCAGATTTTAAATTTTATATTATGGACATCCATTTTGAATAAAAAAATTCAAAATTACTATAGGGTAAATTTTGATATTTTTAAGACGACTATATTTTCTTGTGAATTGTAAAAAAGGTAATTTTTACAAAAAACCATAACATTTATGAAATCACAATGAAAGATAAAATATTTAAATATTTATGAAAACTTTTGGAAGAAAAAATATGTATCAAAGTAGTAAAAAAATCATTAAAAATTATTATCAATAGTTTAAGAACTTATTCGTAATATTTTGGAACCTATGTTATATTTTATTATAATAAAATATTTCTTTTTCGACATTTATTTTAATTAAAAATTAAAATAATTTCAAAATGTTTTGGATTATTTTTTAAATTGATATAACCCTCCTTTTTTAATTATAATCCAAAAAAAATCATGAAAATCAATACCGTTAACAATATTTTTCTGGAAAAAATATAATGAAATTTTAATTCCTAAAAATATTTTTTATTATAAATTTCTTCTATTGAGTAATGCCAACTTATACTAAAATTAATTTTTATTTTTTAGAAAAATATTATAATAAAATTGATTTCATATTTGGATTATGTATTTCCACATTAGGTAATAAATTCAATATCATTCTTAACCAAAAAATTAATTTACCATGGTGAAAGTTGGTTAACATGGTAAACGAAAAAATGAGATTAAAGACTAAAATTAAGGTGTATAGGAAAAAATTATTCACAAACCATATCATTATTTAGTGAATAATTTCATTCACTACAATTAACAATATTATATTCTCTAAATTTATAAATTTAGTCATATTTTCATGAATATGTCAGTCCTTTTGTTTTCATAAATTGGAATTTATAAAAATGCCACCCATATCATCTATAAAAAACCTTTCATATAAAAACAACAATACCCACAATATCATTAAACTTATATTTTCAACTATTTAAATACACCCTTTAACAACCCTCTATCTCATTTTTCACCATAAAAAAATGAAAAAGTCTTAAAGACCTCATCTCATGATGCCTCTTTAAGAGGAAGTTTTAGCCTTCAATGTATTTCATGTTATCCTTCACTGTTTATCTATATATTCATCAACTAATAATTACTGAATCTAATTTAAATATTTGATAAAATTTCATTCAAAAAATAAAATTGCTATAAATGTGATATTATTATAAAAGAATAACTTGTTCTCATAGATTCAGTCATTATAATTTGTTATTATCTATGTCAATTTTATCACCTATTTGAAGGATGTTATAATGTTTACATAAATAGAAATTAATTAATAATAAATATTTTTAATGTTATGTAATGATGATTTATTTAATATTATTTTTATAATTATGTTATGGTAGAACACTATATTATATTAAACAATTAATTCAACTTTTTACTAATTATATAATCAGTGAAAAATAGATTTTCTATCCTTTAGTCTGAATAATTAACAATTGTTCCATTGAATGAAAATGGGACTCCAAAAATGTCTCAAAATCAAATAATAATTCTAGATCTAAATAACCCATTACCATGGAGTATGGATCTAAACATCAAATTCGATGCATGCAAGGAATCCAGAACAATTGGATGTATAATATCTAATTAAGCTGTAAAAATTAATAAATGGGTAATAAGAAATTTTTAATAAATGATTTTAACTAAAATAAAAAACAAAAATGTTTTTATTTATATAAATAATAAAAGTAAATTGATTATAAAGTGATATAGGGAATGTCTAAAAACGTTTAAGTCTTTGGTAGGTGATTATTTTTCAATATAATTTTGAATTCAAGAGTGTTTATGCATATGTTCAAAGTTGGGAAATTTTTATCTCATTTTTATATAAATAAATATTAATAAATATATTCACCATTAAATTATATTATTTCCAAATATTATAATATTATCTATTTCATTTGGAACATAATTCTACTGAAAGAATACCAGTAAATTGAATTGGCATGATTTTTTTATATAATCGATTGTATTTAGCTTATATGACCTTATTAATTATATTAATTCAATAATATTCTCCCATATAAATTTATTATTTCTTAATTTAATTTTCTACTATCTATGATATTATGTATAAATGATTTAAAAGAATAATTTTAATAATTTCTATGTAGTACACTTGTGAGTTTCTTTAATATTGTGTGAAAAGAATACATTTAATTATTATTCTTATGAACACATTTTCTCACTATAATTTTTTTATTAATGATTAATTACCCATTATAAGTATTCATTTTATTTCAAATTTCATTATATTCCAATTTTTCTTTATATTTTTTATTTTTAAAAAGTTTTCTATGGAGAGTGATATTTATTTTTATTTTAAAAAGAAATTTTATAATTATCTTATAATTTATTTTCATATTTTTAATCATAATTTAATGACTACTTTTATTCCCAATGTATATTATCTAATGATAACATACATATTATTATTATGTTTTCCTTATTATCAGGTCATGTTGGTGTTTTTATTGTATATGTACCTTTCCAATGGTTAACTAAGCTATGATGTAATTATAAATGCATGAATTTCAATGGGATTTTTCCATAATACATTCATTTATGAAGAATTGATGGTATTTTCCCTTTAAAAATATATAGTTCAGACTCTTTATTATCATTATGATCAGTATCACTCTTAATCTCCCTCTTTCTATCAATTTTCCTCCAAATCCATGTTCTTTTATCTCATTTATATACTTTATTACATTTACATATTTTAAATAAATTTTTTGACCTAACTATATACACATTATTATATATGTGGTAAATTTTAAGGGTATATTCAAAAATAACCGTTCCATTTTTTAATTGGGTAATTTTGAAATTTTATATACTTATTATTTCGAAACATATATTCATTGATTATTATGTCATTTCCCTATATATATTTTTATTACAGCTTAATTTCTTATTATGAATTAAATTGAAATATTCAATTACGGAGGAGATATAAATTATATACCCCAAGATGATTATGTAGGTAACATGGGGAAAATGTCTTGGAATTTTATGGTTGACTTAACTATATATCGAATATGTCTTCAAATGAGGGATTATTGGTAAGATTAATATTTATTAATTTATGTATTGAATTTCGATAAAATGAATCAATAATTCCCTTTTTATTTTGAATGTATTTGTGTTATCCATATATATACACTCTATTCTCATGTTATTGGTTTTCGGCATATTTGGTTATTATATATTCTTTAATATGAATCATGAATTTTTTTATTTCATTATAGATTCCATTGTACAATACCCCTTAATGTGAATCTATTATCTCACCTTTATTTTTTTCAATCCCTATGGAACCCTGGGTACTTCATTGAGTTATTTCATAGATATTCATTATGGAATAATAAATTTCACAAATAATAATTAATTCATGTATTATATTTTTAAATATAATTTGTGTAATATGTATGTATCTAGTTTTTTAAGGCTGCTAATATATTAGATCCTATGTAATGTGATCTTTTATATTCTACACCAATTTTGAAAAGAAAACACCATATCTAGGCTATTGGAGTTAGTTTTTTTCACAGTCAGTATTCGATAATTTTGAAAAGAATCCATGGGAACTAGATATATAGGAACCTAGATTTAGATATAAATTTTTTGTGTTAAACCATTAAAATATTAATGATTTTTTTTACAATATATTTATTATATAGGAATTTTAAATTTTGAATCAATAATCATAATTTTGTTAGATAATTATTTGTACTCTATTATTTTGTAATGATCTTTTGTTGAAAGAATGGAAACCAAATCAACACCCAAAATATATATAGTGATTTTCATCCTAATAAACTTAACGATGCTGGATTTGGATATGAGATCATAACTATATTATATAAATTGGAATAGGTTTCCACAAAAAAACCATTCCCATATTAAGTTTCATACAAATCAACAAAATGGGTTTATAAAATCGGATCAAAACATGTGATGGAAACCGGTCTCATTAAATAGAAACACTAATAAATTGGTCTCTAAACAATTGGTATTTTTAAAATAAGTTATTTCTCACTTTATTTATAAGTGAATGATATAGTGTTATCATGGAAATATATTTTATATTGGATGATGTATAAGAGTGGTAGTAATTGATTTAATGCATTGATGAGCTTAAGGAGATATAAAGTATTAAATTAAAGTATTTCAAGTTAATATATGTCAAAAAATATGTTCCTTATGAGTAATGTTATTTTATGAAAATAACATTCCCAAATATAATATATAAGTAAGATAAAAATTATATTTTGAATGAAGATAACATTAAAATATTATCAAAGAAAATTAATTAATTTTTTAATAATTTTAAATTCAAGATTTGATAATACTTTTGTTGGATAAATCAAATCCTTCAAATGGAATTATTATTTATTTTTTTAACATTTGTGGATATCATATCATGTGACAATAATATAGAGAAACAATTATTCAGGTCATATGTTTTCCAATGAAATTAATTGATTAAGAGGAATGTATATTCCTAACAAAAGATTAATGTGCCAAGGGGTATTAATTGAAGTATGGAATTACCAACATGTACTGAGTATGGAAAGTCAATTCATAGTAACTACTTTATGGGAATGAGATTTTTATTTATGTGTATATAAAAAAAATCAAGATCATTATTAAAAAAGATAAACCATCAATATTCAATATTTAAATTATATTGTGGGGGGGGGGGTAGTATTTGACCAAATTTCCAACTCATTAAGATGATTCACCTTAAAAGGGGCCTTGAGATTAGGTCCAGGATTTCAAGGTTACTATATGGTAAGTTAAAATCATGAATAAAAAGATAGAAGGTAATTTTATCATAAAATAAATTATAGAAAATTCTATATTTAACACTAGATATATAAATGAATATATATATTACATGGTTTATAAAAACATTAAATCATTCCCCAACATAACGAAAATATAGTTTTTAATTAAGAAACAAATAGTAAATCATACTGTTATGCAGACATATTGAGAAGAATATATTAATATGTATATATATCCCATAGTTGAAAAAGGATTATCATACATATTGTTGAATTTATCACAATCCATTAAATGGATTGTCTCTCAAAGTATAGTAAAAAAATTAATTAGTGTGAGAAAGATATTTTAATTTTAAAAGGATGAATATAATCACTTTTTTTAATAGGGGACTTCATTATATTGTTCATATATTTTTCCACCTATGTTAACATACTTTAAATAAATAATGGTTAATATGCATTGAAAATCTAATATATATACGTAATGTAAATCCTCATAATAAATGATTTAAAAATTATGAAACAATACATTAATTTATTCTTAAACTAATTTCATAGAAACACACTAGAGAATGGAGTTTATTTTCATATTGAAATCATCCCTTCTAAATAATAAATTGCAATGATTAACTATTTTATAGACCTATCAGAATTGGTTTATCTGATGAAACATCTTTATGATCCCTTAGAATAGGGATTCATAAAACCATGTGCTTCATAATCATGACTGTTACCTATTTTGATAAAAAAGGCTGAGTTTATTTGGAAATGAATTATTTATAGGGGAACTAAATCCATTAATATAAATAATATATATTATTAATCATGAAATAATGAATCATTTTATAAAATTCATGGTTATCAATTATTTGATATGATCCTTCATAATTTTGGCCACCATATATGACATATTAATATATATGATAATCTATGGAAATAATTTTTATGAGTAATGGAATTTTGGATTTTCTTTTAATTCAAATTAATTTAACTAATATATCCTAAATGATTATAAATATAATGAAAAATGTATATTAGTATTATGTTGATATTTTTTGGGGTCTTAATTGATGATATATTTATATACAATCAATGTAATTAAGAGTATAATAATCATATATGAATCTTTTTTTTGAATCTATGATAAAATGAGTAACATGAGAAATTTTGTTTTTTTTTGATTTTTAGCCAAATTTTTTTTCCTTTAATAGCCATATTTTCTCTATATAAGTAATATTTGTTGATACATATGTTAAAAAGTTTCTCCAATAATGTACCAAACTAATGAATATTAATGAGATACAGAAATTCCTTGATTTAGTAAGTTACTATCGGTGATTTCCCCCAATAAATTAACATTGGGGAAACCATAAACTAAGAATACATGTAAAGGGGTAAAATAAAATTGTTCAAAAGACTATGAAAATTGTTTTTTTAAGATGAAGGTATTTTTTCTATTAACTGGAATTAACAATACCTTCCTGAAGGGAATTATTTGTTACATGTAGTGAGGCATCAAAGACATTTTATGGTTTTCTTCTAATTAACAATGATAGAGTGATTTCTTATCAAACAAATACTTAATGATCAATAAAAATAATACAAATCATTATATTAATATGGTATATTTAATATTTTGATTAATGATATAGATACACTATCTCTATGGTGAGATATGTGAAATTTGTCTTGATCAGTAATGTTGTAAGTATATATTTTCAATGAAATATCTCAACATGAGGTAAAGTTGATGGTAGGAGCTAAATGAGGATTATGAATTATTGATACACATCCAAACTAGGAAGGAATAATATTTTTTTGATGCATTTAAATTGATAGAATATAGAGTTTTAAAACTGATATGGATAAACACGGATACTATATTCATGAATTTGGTAAAGTTGGATGTACAAATTATTATAGAATGGAAAGAATCATTAATGTCCTAGCTGACTGTAAAAACATGTTTACTAGAGAAGAAAATGAAATCACAACATGAATAAAATGGTTTAGAAAAGGAAATTAACTCCTTTAATCATGGGATATTAAGATACTCTGTTATGAATATTTTGTATTAATGTTTTGAAATAGAATATTTGTTTCATTTGTACCTGAGATAAATAAAGAATTAATAGATGTTGTGCATATATCAATTATATCTATAAACCCCTTCAAAACCAATATATTTATGGATATAATTGTATTTTTTACTGGGACATCCTGAAGTACAAAACATGTAATTGTGTTTCATAATTATTTCTCATCATATGATACCCACATACCACTAGTCATTAATATGTAGTAAGTTTGTGATATTTTGATGTTTTTTGGTGTTTTTAATAAATATAGTTGTTTCGGTTTTTTTTAAATTATATATTGTTTAATATTAGAATACTTAACTATAGTTAAGTCCTTGTGTTTTGGCAGATGGAAATTTTCTTGTGAAGTCATTTCTATGAATTTTTTTCTTTTTTCAATTCATGGTGGGACAAAATGATAGGTGCTGAGGCATCACCATTGTGTTTCCTAAAAGGGAGGAATTCATTTTCACATGTAAGATGAACTGGGGGGACTATAATATTCTAGGGAGTCCATTTTCATAGACTTTAGGATCATTCCCAATGGGTGGATCACCATACCATAGTCAGGTTGTGCTATGATGTGTTGATGGTTCCAACTGTGATATATACAACAATGTAAGAGGAACATACCATAGTGTCTAAGGTCATATAATTGGTGAATCATCCCTAGGGAGTTCATCAATGATAATGGATTATAGTAAAATCTATATAGGTTATTGGATGAGGGTTACTAGACCATGGTGTTGGGAAAAGTGTCATGGACAGTCCCATCCTTGTATGAAATTTTATGATATTCCAAATATAGCCCTATAAATTTATAATGGGTCAAAACTCCATCCCCTTCCATTCTTTCTCATTTAGTCAATGTTTGGATGAACAAAACCATACCCATACCCTCCTTATATCATTCCATCTCTTCAATGATTTCATGTAACTCTTCATGGTAATCCCACATTTCATCAATCATATTCTTCCTTCTGCCAATCCTCTAAGATTTTTATTCCTCTTGAAACCCTAATCATGATAATTGATGATTTTTGGGTTTATATGACTCTAATAATTTGTATTTGGTAATTTATAAGATTTTGATCTCATTCCACCAGCAAATGGTCTTATTTCATCAAAAGATAGTGGTTTCTACATATTCAAGGTATGTGTTTCTATGAAATTCAATTGTTCAACATGTCATTAAGTTATTGAACGTTAAGAAATTATTTTTTTATAAATTAAGGTTATATGTGATTAATGTGGTTTATAAAACATATTAGATCTTTTATTGACTTAAAATTGATGACGTTATGGATTTTATTTATTCATTTTGAAGTAATGTCTTTATGAATCCGAAGTTTTTGTGAAAATTTCTTATATGGATAATTTTACTATTTTTGGTGAAAGATAAATGGTGATATCTTAATTTTTTAATCAAATTAAATAATCCATTTTTAAATGGTTTTATTAAATTAATGTAATTTTTTAGTTATTAGGTGAATCTTTTGGGATTAAATTAATATTTTCAATATTAATTATCCTTGTTAGTATTCAAATGCGGCTTTTATAATTTTATTTTTACACTAAATCATTAATGGAATAGTTGGAACAATTTTAAATTACTTCATATAAAAATTATAGACCATTTTTTTGATGATATTTTATTTATTATATATAATTTTCCCACTTTTTGGGATGAAATTTAATTATTATTGTCATTCTTTTTCATTGATGTGAATGTAGATGTTTTACATGTGGTAGTTAGAGCTAAGATAATGGTGGTTGTTTAAGAATATTTTTCTTAGTAATTTTATTGATCTTCAATTTATCACATACAGTTACACATGTCTGGGGAACCCAAGTAGCTGGGTGTGAGATTTTGTTTATGGAATACTAAAAATTTTTATCTAAGAATATGGAGGATAGTTGGTATGGATCTATTAATTATTGGGAGCTAACCGACATGACGTGATCATACTCCGGGAGACGGATTATATGACTAAATAAGAATACGTGGTGTTAGAAACATATGGATTCATATGGAATTTTGAGGAAATTGTCAAATTATAACATAGATATTTTACCAAAAAAATATTTTCTTATTAAAATTATTACCTATGTTTTTCCAATTTCACAATTTATTTACATTCCCTTGTCCTTGATTACATTAGAAACAACATTTAAATTTTCTTTATGTTTTATATATGATTATTTGTCGATATGATAGTGATTTTTGTCCAAAAATGTCATTATCTATATGGAAATATTCAAATTTTCCTCAAAATGGGTGATTTTAAAAAATTGAAAGTGAAAAAATTCATTCATTTTTCTTTAGCTAATTTCAAATTCCAACCACATAAATATTTTAAAGTGTTTTCTATTATAAATTTCTGGTTTTACCCTTAGAGGAATATTTTATCAATGAAATTTTAAAAAAATGTGTTGATTTTTTATATTCATAATTACCTTATGGTTTTGTAAAATTTAATAATTATTAATATTTATTTTGGTACACCTCATATTTATAAAACTGTGTTTTATAAATAATTTTCAAACTAACATTTATGATATTTTTTGTGAAAGGATTTTCATAGACCCTTTTGTGAAATCATATATGGTAATGTTTATCACACATCCTATATACCCTCTATTTTATATGTATATAGATCTAATGTTCTATAAATACTTCTTATTTGTGATCTCGATTTGGGTATCTTTTATTGGGTCAGTTGATATGGTAGTTGTGGTAGATGACCATGGGTCACATGGGTTTGTTCAAGCGATATATTAGGTCATTTAATTATTTGTGAATGTGAATGTATCATCTAATATAGTCATTTATATTATTCAACATGATTCCGATTATAATTTTCTCCCACTAAATATTTTCAAAAAAGATAGATCATTTTATTTTGTTGTGTATCATATAGATGTTGAAACCATTTATGGCATGTTTATACTATTTATTTATTAATATACATTTAATTTATATAAATGGATTTATAATGTATAGATAGGGAATAACAGACTCCCACTATATTCTTAATTCCTTTTAATTATTATTTATGGATGAATTTATTCTCATAAGTAAAATTTAGATACATTGGAACTAATTTCAAGCCAATAGATATTTATAACATTACTTAAACCTTATGGTGATCCGATTCTAGTGATGTTTTATATATAATGTGGTCTATTTGTTAAAAAATGGCATCAGTGTTTCCTATTTTTATTTCCGTACATACTGATAGTATAGACAGTAGTATATTTGGTAATTGTAAGGTTGGTGATGAATATGTGACAGATTACTACCATTCCAAAAAAAGCATGATTTTCCATGTGTGTTCATGAATTGAGACATTGATTTAGATATATATTTGATTGATTTATAATTTTTATATCCATATTGACTAATAATGGATACATTGAAAATTTTATATTGAGTTTTAGATGAAAATGGAAGTAAATTGTGTTGAATAATCAAATCACATGGTCTTTGTAACTATATAGATCCCTTACACATGGTCTTAAGTGATTTTCATAGGATATTTCATGATTGGAATATTTTTTTTACCAATAATAGAGCCATTTCAGGAATGTATCTACATCCATTTCTTTTAAAATATCAAAGGAAATTTATCTTTTAATGGATTCTAATCTGGTTTCCCTTTTTTAAAGAATGATAATGGAGGGGTTTTTAGGCTATAATGTAAGAAATAAATAAATTTGTTAATTTTTTACAATGTGTTCTTTTATTTTTATTGTATTAATTTTTTTTATAGAAACAAATTATCTATTATTTTTATTTTGAAACAAATATTTAGTTTTTTTATTATGATTTTTGTTTAAATATATGAATAGTTTTGAAATTGGTTGATTCCATTATAGAATATTTAGATATAATTTAAATTAAATTGTATTTATATATAAATTTATTGATATCATAATATGTTTCATGAAAATTATTTTTTTTACAATTAGTTTCATTGTGTGTTTTGTAAATAATGGATATATTTATGATTATATTGTGGGACTATTATTTTAGATATATAAATGGTTCTCAAATAAGGTTTGAATGTTTTGAAAATTAATTTATGGTTGTGAGGAGACCAAAATATTTCAAAAAAAATGTTATTTAATTTTAGAATAATATTAAATTAATATACTAACAATACAAGACCTATTTCTTAATGGTTTTATGTCTTTTGGGACTACATAAACTATGAATACATTCCATGGAAGGTATTTAAAATCCCCTACTATGTCACACAATCATTGTACCCTTCATAGATATATGCAACATTAATATATTATTTTTAACATTTGGAAATGGAATAATAATAATGGGTGATATTATATTCTCATTAATGGTAGTCATTGAAGATATCAATCAACGATCATATAATTGGGAATAAGAATATCATAAGTGTGTGATAACTTGATTATAACTTATGAATATACTATCGAATCTATGAAAATAATTAATCATGAGTCATGACATATGGATTTTTCATAATAAATGAATTAAATCATAATAGAAAAAATTTATCAATAATCAATTATTACCCATGAGGACATATTTTAGGAATATGAAAAAATATGGTGGTAATATAAGAAAAAAATTTCATTTATACAGTAAATATTTACTTACAGAAATATAATAGCGGATAATGTCTCATATCTAATTGGGTTCAATCCCCATTCGATCATTTTATTGGAGAAGATTCAATCCCAAGGCAATCATAGTGGATGAAGTCCATTATGGAACAAAGTGCACCACCATTCCTACCTGTAATATCCCGTGGTATTTCAATATTTACCCAACTTATCAGAGGGATATATAATTCCAAAACTATCAATCACATACTCAAGGAAATATATATGGGTTTCACAAAAACATGATGAATTCCATGACTCATTATATCATAACCCATGTAAAAGAAATAAGTTTCATAAATATTTCATTATAGTATAAATAATAGAAATAAAAAGAGTTTGATAATGTTTTAATCCTTATTTAATTAACCCTTGGGAAAAAATGGAATCATAGAATCATCCTTAAATAATAGTAATCTTAATACATCAATTGGATGAAATGACATTGTATACTATGGTTTTATACCTAGTGAAGCATAAAATCCCATAATGGATGTTAAAAATTATAAAAATACCAACAAAAAATAATTTAAACATTTATTTTAAAATGGGTGAAATATAATTTTCATTACGTATCTTCTAAAAATAATAATCTCACACAATTAAGAAAAATATTTTCCTCAAAAAAAATCTAAAAGTTTAAAATAATTTTAAAATAGTAGAATAATTATGATGGTAGGAAATTTTTTTCATTTTGTAAATGTTAAAAATGATGATTCAGTTTACACTTTTAAGAAAATTTCAAAGGTACAATTTTATGAAAATAACCTAAAGATTCCTTTAAAAAATCTAAAATATAAATTAATATTGATAATTTATTTAAATAATAACTTATCTTATTAATGTGAAAATTTGAATACATTTTAAAGAACCTAAACATGTGAAAAATTCATTGACAAAATATAGATTAAGGTAAACTTTTCCTAAAAACATTTCCAAAATAATTTTATGTACCATGGAAAAGAAAATAGGAATATTACTGTAATATTATATTAATAACAATATGAAAATAAATTATATGGAGTTTAATTTATAAGGAATATATAATTTCTGACATTATAATGTTAGAAAAGGTAATACTGAAAGGAAATGAGATTGCAACATAAACCCATACAACATTGTTAATTTTTGAATCAAATATTCATGAAAGAGGAAATTTTATAAGTATTTATAAATACCAAATATTTTCATGAAATTAATCCTAAATTAGATTTATTTAAATTACATACAACAAAAATAAGAAACAAATTTTGAATATGTTATTTAACTCATAAATAATTAGATGAGAGCCCATTACCTAATGTGTCATTTTACATGATACACATTCCTACCCCCAACAAAAAAATTATAGTTTCATTAAAAATATATTCTAAAACAATATTATTTTACGTATTACTATATATAATTTTCTTATAATTTCTAATTACCCATATTATTATGAATTCATCACTAGATTGAGCAATCGAGTGAAAAATGGTCCATTTTAGAATCATGTTTTAGGTAAACGTTTCTTGTAAATTCACCATGGTTATTATTTCATCATCTCATGAATATTATTATTTTAATTTGGAACATATTTAATCATTATATACTATATTATAACCTTTTATACAAATAAATGATGAAAAATTAATTTAATAACATCATGAATATGGTAGTCCATTTGTACGCATGATTGATGTCTCCACTTTTCGATGGATGGAATATGGTCAAGGTAATAAATTATTCATATTTAAAGGATACTAATTATATAAATAATATCACCAATATTCATCAAATTTATTCTTCTTTACTACCTATGTAAATAGGAAATGAAAAACAATTCATATCGCTTTGTGGAGGTAGTATTCAACACATACACACGATCGACGTTGTAATTTTTTAAAGGATGATAAGAAGAAGGAAAATTAATGTACCATTTATATAAAATAGACTCATTATAGTATTGATAAAAATTACATCATATTAACATGGATACATAATATATTTAGGAGGTTTATTAATAATGAAACCTGAAAAAGATCAGTAAGAACATATACTTCTACATTGAGTATTATCCATAGAAATGTACCAAATAGCTTCATGGGTGTGTCTTTTTAGAAGACCAGAACATCAATTTCATGGGAATTGATGTTGATATTTTATTTTGGTAGATTTAATTTAAGATAAATTGATAATATGGTGTGGTTAATATAGGATATGAGATTCTCGTTTATATGTGAGTGGAGTGGTGGTGTCTCCCAAATTTAAACTATAGTTATAAGAGGTCATTATTAAATATATGGAGAATAAATTAATTTTGATAGAAGAAGTAACCTTGAGTAACTAATATTTTTTAGTGATTCTAGCTATAAAGTATCAATATTTTGGGTTAACTGGAATTGGGATAATTTAATACTAATGTACGTAATATAATTATTACAATTGAATTAATAAAACACCATATGATTTTTAAATAACACAATTTATGATGATGGGTTGTTCCCAGGTTTTTCCATGATTACAATACATATAATTGTTTTCTTTATAAATTTTAGCGCAATATTTCAATACATTTCCAATCAACAAGATATGTCCACAAAAAAAATTCACTAATTTAATCATTATATAACTTATTTGATAATTACCAGTTCACATAGAGGATAAACATATTGATATGTCCATATAATTGGATCATAATAACACTCAAAATATTATATCGTTAAAAAACTTCAAGGTGAAGTAGAAAACATTTCATTGAATAGAACACTTAAAATAAATATTTAATTTAATAACATAATAACATAAAATAACATCGAAAAAAACCCCACAAAACATTATAGAATCTACCCAAAATAAGATTATTTCTGGATTGATGAAAATCTTCCAATGGAAGGAAAAAGCCGTCATAAAGAATCCATATTGATGAACATCAAAAAAATGAAAAACACATTTGTAGTTGTGTGAATGGTTTCACGCCATGAAATGAACAGAATAATAGAGATATGGAGGAGAAAAACATTTTTTAGGGTTAAATATGAAAATTAAATAAGAAGACTAGAGTTAAATTGAACAACATATATATAAAGATCACACATAAAACAATAAAATCAAAGCCTAAAATTATAATAAAAAAAATACACAACTTCATTAAAAATACATCAAATACAATACCATAAATTGGTATTTCAAAATAATTGGGTCAATAAACCAATTTTATAATACAAAAAAATTAACAGGGGTTAGCTTAGGTTGGTGGAATATTAATGGAGATTGAAAGTTTCCACACATGACAAAAATTTGAAATAGCATGCATGCACCCAAAAAAATGCACCTAAATGAGTGTCTATTTGAAAAATTTTTATGGGACATTGAAGAATAAATTGAATTTAAGGATGATTTCAATCATCTAACAAAATTTATACCCATTTTTCCTTACATCCGAAGAATTATTATAAATATGAGGGGAATTTATTCTAGGTTACTGAATGTGGCCCCAAATTTCAACTTCAACATGGACCACATGGAAATAACATTATTTTTTAATAAACTCTATCAACTATTGAATGAATTTCCTTCATTTTTTCCTCTATATACATTTCATAAGTGAGCTTCATTGGTCTTATTCATGGCCACCATAGTTATTTTATTGGTCTACTATCCAGTTCACTTTTCAAATGATTTATAATGTTCAAGGCCCATTTGGTAATCATCCCAGATGAATCTATAACATCACTAGAACCATATATTGTTACTCATTGAATGAGATTCACGAAAATTTTATATGAAAATAATATCAGGAATATAGGTTATTTTAGGTGGTGTTCGAAACTGAACCATGTAATAGTATAATTTACAATGGAATTAAAAAAATGATCATAAAAGTAGTTTAAATGTTAAAATGCACTGGTAAAGTGTTTTTTTGAACATTTAATCAAATGAATATTAAAATATAATAATTAAATATTAGCCTATTTAAGATGCTAATAAAGTGGTAAAATTATAATTATTAGATATTTTAAGAGACAATGAAGACACTTTCATAAGAAAGTGGATCAAAGGTGACCCAATTTTATATATGATATGATATAGGATCTAAATGAAATAATCTAACAGTATTTATAAATTATTTTAAGTTAATTTAATCAGTATATTTTAGTTTGACCCCTCTTAAACCCCTATTAACCATTACCAAAGTAATATTTTTTAACAGTTTTACTATTCAAAATGAACAAAATTTAAAATGGAATATTTAAATTTTTTTCACAACTATTAAATATATTGAAACAACTTCATGTGATACAATTTCTATATTATGGAGCAATTAATTTTAATTTTTTTTAAAATGAATCTAAAACTGTTTTTAGAAAGAAATTATTTATACCCATAACACTACATTTAGTAAAATTTCATTCCTTGTTAAAACCATTACATTAATGATATCATATTTTACTGAATATATCATCAAAAAATTTGATTGAAAAATTCAAAATAGTTATTGTTTCAATATATCTAAATGAAATCACATTTAAGAGAAAATAATTTTTCTATGAAAAGAATTAGTTTTATTTTGTATACATTAATTCATTAATTACCAACTGATAAAAAATATATCTATTGTATATATGTGTAGCAAGTAATTTTTTATATTTTTTAGAATATTCATACACTCATGTACAACATCTAAGATATAATAGTTAAATTTGATAGTATTGTTTCAAATATATAACATTGTTCAATTAAATATTGTGTTCTCTGTAATGAATGAATTGAAAGGAACCAAACACATTTAAAGAGAATTATATATATTGAATAATTGTATATTACATTAAAACATACTTATTTTAAATTTTCTCTAGTTTTTTACTCTAATAAAAACAAATTATGATACATCCACCTCATCACATTCATTGGTTTCCTCATAAAATCCACAATTTTAGGGTGGTGTCACAAAATGACAACCACATATGTGGTCATATTCTATTAAAATTTCTTTCTTTAATCCGGAATCTTCAGTAGTTGTACATATTAAGGGAGATAAGGCTCTACTATGTTGACACACCATTTCAAGAAATTTAAAGGATTAGGTATATAATTCAACCGTAGAGATTCAAGGAAAACATTATCAATATAAGAGGGAATATGTGGAAGAACAGATTTACGAAACCATAACTATATGACTATGAATTTGGAAGGGACCAATATATAAAGGGATTAACATTACCTTAATTTATGGAATCACAAAATTCTTCCAAATATATATTTGTTGGAATAATTATTATTCATCCCCAAACTATAGATATCACTACTGATTTTAAGCATTAATTTTCTATCTAATATGATTTACCCAGATGTGTTATTGAATGACTCTAAATGTTTCCTCCTTTTCATCAACTATATTATTTACAAATTTAATTATCTTTAAAATATAATAACATTACATTAGTGTTATATATTTCATTCACTAAATGTATTTATTATGATCCATTACAATTTGAATCTAAAAGCTATTTTTATATGAAAACTCGATGAGATAATGGTTTTGATCCTAGACACATTTAAAATCCCATGAAAAATATCTCACATGCTATTTTATGCTTTGAATTGTCCTATAAAAATATGTATCTAACTATGGATGATTTTTAGTGATAATTGTAAACCTGAAAATAAAATATTGTTAAAGGTTTATATAGATCATTTTTGTAAGGTTCATTTCCTGATTTGATATACTAGATAGTTTCAATCCGTGCAATTAAACTACTTTCATAATATATATCCTACAAATATGATCAACATAAAAACATTCTTTCATTGCAAATAAATTTTCAAAAAACACAACATCATCATCTAAAACCTAAATAACATTATTTCCATTACATTTTTAGGGATTATGGTGATGAAATCAATGATCATGATTTTTCATTTCCACTCTCGTATTGGTAATTATTGTAACAACACCTTAGACATCTACTTATCATCCTTAGAATTATATCACACCATGAATTAAGATACAAACACTATAATATCTCATTTCTTGTTGTCCCACCATAAATAGTTTTTCATATCTATATATGTCTCAATATTTCTATTATTGATGGGGAATGAAGAACTCAGAGATTCATCCAATAGTTCCTTAAAATCCATATATTGAAGGGAAATGTGCTTGGTTCCTAAATATTTTCATTCTGTAATAATAATGGCTGAACATAGGAAAAATCTCACCGACTTTTTTAGTATCACATCATTATTATATACCTCTTTAATCCAAAAATAGATTAATGGTTGTATTTTTATTTGAGAAAGATATGATCCTCCCCCTTTCATAATTTTTTAAAATTTATCTTCTAATAGTAAATAACATTGGGGTCTCTCTAAATCATTATTATCTTAAAAAAGAATGGTTATTCTGAGTCATTGCATTATCCACCTTAATCACCATCATAGGGCTTTATTATATTTGGAAATCATAGCCCTTAATATACACAAATATACACTAGTGGAACATATTTATATCATTCTATATTAATATATACATTGTTATTTTATAATCAATATATATATATATCACATCATTCAGTATAATAATAATGACAATTTGTTTTAATGTAAAATTTAACACTACCAATTCCAAATCACATGTTTGGAAATTTTTCTCATGAATATTCAATTTTCTTGAGGCATTTGACAATACCATATCATTATTCATGACAATTCACCCTACTCCAAATTTTTTTATATCAGTATAGATCATAAAAACTTCCCCATTTCTGGGTAGTTTGAAAACATGTGAATTGAACAACATTTGCATTAAATCCTCGATGTTTTCTTCATATTAATTACTCTACAAAAACATATACCACATTCTAGTTAATTTAGTTATTGGATTTGACTGCCCTATGAAATCACTCATAATGTGTCACTATTACCTTTCAAACCCAATATAACTATGAATACCTATGATAATTGTTATTCTTGTATATTGATAAATTAAATGAATTTTTTAAGGATCCACCAATATTTCCTTGCTTCTGATTTTATAACTGAAGAATAAAACATTATATATCTATAATTTCCACCATCAAAATTTAATATAAAATTTCTCATTCTACAAGGTATTCAATTCAATCCTCAAATAATATTCAATATCTTCCTTGAATGTTTAATATATATGGATATAATAAATAAGGAATCAAAACAAACTAATCCGATCGATGTTAAATGAATATATTCACTATATCAATGAAGATAGTGAGGCTTATGTTAAGTCAAAAGGAAATCATTGTTAAATAATATTGGTGGTACCTCATATGGAAGATTTTGTTTAATACATCCTCATTCATAACCGTTAATTAATGATATATATATTGAAAATGAATCTTGAAAATGTATTTACCTCCTCAAAATTGATCAAAAATTTCATCAATAAGGGGTATATGTTACATGTTCATAATATTAAATTTATTATGTTCATAATAACCAATACATTGAATCATTGGGACGTCTATATTCTGAATAAAAATAAAAGGTGAAAACCATAGTGATGTATAGAAACATATAAATACCATTTCATGAATCTCCTATAGAAATCAATTCAATTTATGTAACTCATTCGGGGTAATTCAATAAAGAGTATTTCAAATTGGTGTGTAACTAAGGACGAGTAATATTGAAAAAAATAAAAAAAATTTATGAGGGATGGTAAAGTATTATAGAAATATATCCCCACCTCCTTTAAAAAATCAATTATTTTAACTATTTAATATAAATTATTAGCATGAAAATTTATTATAAAAAATATAAAATTCATGTATGTATCTTGGGATATCATATCATAGAACTCTTACGAAACCTTTACAGAACTCTTTACAATTGGAGTAACCAAATGGCCAACATCCAAAATAATTCTCTAGAAAATAAAATTATTACACAATGAATTGAAGAACTATCTGGGAACACCAATCAGTTCAGTTATAACCAGATCACTCAGTGTTATCTGGGTGCAACCATAATTTATAATGTCCAATAATCACAACTTGAAAAAAATCATCATTTTGAAATTTCTTTTAAACTATTAAGTAAATCACTTTCAGATATGAAAATAATAATTTATTTCAAAAACCCCATTTTTCAGAAAATATTTATTTTTAAACCCACTTTAAATATTGAAATACAAAAAAAGAATTAAATGATCTTTTTTAATTTACAAAATCATGTATTCTTGGAAGGAAAGTGATAAATAAAATAAAATTTATGTCAACATGAATGTTTATTGTGACTATACACTTAAAATATAAAATTTCATTTTTAATTTGTTAAAATGTTTTTTTTAAACAACATAAAAATTTTCCTTTCAAAACCCATTTTTTAAAATTAAAACAGATAAAAAATTAAATATATAAATATTTAGTTTCCATATAAAATATTTAGAAATCATTTTAAATAGATGGACAAAAATGAGAAAGAGTGTTTGAGGGAAAAAATAAAATATATTTTCTCAAATAAAATCCCCTTATAACATGAGAAACACTTGAATCATAAATCACATTGAATAATATCATTAATAAAATACTAAATAGCATTATAATTGATTAATTAATGATATATTATAACAAACCTAGGTATTTATAAAATAATACCTTTCAATATAATTAATATTTATGAATAAGATATTATTTTTACAATAAGGTTTACTATTTTCTTGATAGCGTACTCAACATGCAACAACATATTTCTTTGAAATCTTACATTGCATACAACATTGATTTATACTGAAAAATAATTTAATAATATTAATTTGTTATATGGTAGTTAACATCTAGAAATTATATTGGTGGAAATGAATATAACTAACTAAAATATGATTATACAAGTTTTTTTAAATTTCTTTAAATTTATCCAATAAATTTTAGAGGCTTAAAAATAAGAATGCATTCAATTTTAAGAACAAAATAATCTAATATTTTCAAAAGGTCGGTGTACCAACTTTTGATGGAAAACCCATTTTAAATATTGTTTGTGTCACTATTATATGTTCTATTTGACAAAATAAAATTCTTCTCTATAATAGGGACATAAAAATTTAGTTGGGATAAATATTTGGTAATTTTATGATAAATTTCATTTGATAATGAATAATGAAAAATACTACATTTTAATTCTTATATGCCTTTTCATATAATTTATTTATATAGATATATTATACTTTTAATTGGTTATAATGTTTAATAGGATTATAATTTTATAATTTAATCCAATTTTGGTCATTGGAAGTAATTTATCTTTTAAATTTGGCATAAACACATGTCGATCATTTGGTAGTTTTTATTTCTTAAATACATGTTTTTTTGTTTGGAAAACTGGAATTAATTTTAAATTAATTTCTCTAACTTTTTTATTTTGAATTCAGAAAAATTGATTCCATATTTTGAATCAGGAGGTCCATATTGGGTAAATTGGTACCTTTTATTTTTCTGCATTATGAATAATAACATTAATAATTATTTTATTAACCATAATTAAAACATAAATCTTATAAATAAGGGTAAATAAAATAATATTATAACAATATTAATCTACCTTAAAACATTTCATTAACCAATTGGATGAGATTTGTCTGAACATTGTTATCCTTGGGTCTATTTTGGGACCACATGGAGCCACATGGATGTGAAAGTGACATTTTATAAGAATTAATTTAATGTAAAGAAAATTGTAACATAAATAAGTATATTTTATTAAAAAAATTATATGGGGTTATATAATAAATATATTAAACTATAAAAAGTAATTATAAATAAAAATATATTTCATACATCAAGGTATTTTATTTATAAATTTTATACATCAAATAAATATATATATATTTATGACACAATGGTGATTTACTGATTACCTTATTAATGAATAATTTACATAAAGGAGATTAAAAATATTAAAATAAATTTATTATAATTTTTTTATAAAGTAAAATAATTTTATATATTATTATGACTTGTTATCTTTGAATTAATGAGGTTTTTTCAAAATAATAAAGTTGTTATGTATTTTTAAAATGTTATGATATGAAGAGTAAAAATTGACATAAATGAGTTTAAAAAAAACTAAAATATTAAATTATATATTAGTTTCAAAAATATAATATTCGGAAAAATTATATTGATAATTTTGAACATGTCATTAATGAACCACTTGAGGTTTGATGGAAATTTAATAGTAACTATATTAACCATATGGTACAAATATACAATAAGACATGGTAAGAGTTAAATTAATTAACTAAGGGTTAAAGCTAAAAGATAAGGTTAAATACGTGGCCTAAAAATGTCTAAACCAATTTGTTCACATATTTTAAAACCGAAATAATATTAAATTTAAAATAAATGACTTTATGACCATTTTAAACTGAAATTTATTTTATAATAAAATATTACATCAAAAATTTCCTAAAGTGTCCCTCCTCACTCTTATAAAAGGGCATCACCCCTACCAATTTATCACACCTCTAAAGAATATTTTATTGACCGTCATATGAAAACATAAGCTACCAAAATACTTCTCATACTCATAGAACCCTTACCATGGGCAAAAATAAATTCAATAAATCCTTTTGGCTCAAATCAAAGGGAGTTACACATTTTAAGAGGTAGCGTATTCTCTAAAGTTCCTTTCAATTACATTACTTATTAACTCCCAATCATATTATTATATTTTAATTACTTAATAAAAAGTATCATCAATATACTATGATTTTTTATGTGAATTATTTTTACTACACATACACACAAACCTCCATCTAATGGATACGAACATACTATTTCTTTGGATAGTGAAGTACAACCTCATGAAATGGTGATTTTTAAATTTTCCCCTACCACCTCTAATGGTGTCCATTATGATGAAAATATACTTATATATTATATAAATTATATGAATAATGTATCTATTTTTATTTTTTTAAATCATACCATTATTCTTTCCATAATGTGTAAATACAATAATTTCATTTGATGGAGCGCGTACTACCACCCACTCAAAGTGATGTGACTCGTTCATGCCATACATGGAACATATAAAGGATGGAGTAAATAAACACATGTAACATATATAAAATAGGATATTATAATATAATTATAATAGACATATGTATCACTGAGTTTTCAATTCATTAAATAGGAAAAAGAAATGAAAGTAGGGTTCATGTGTACGTACGACTTACCATCTCCATGAACGGTGCATTTCATTTCTTATCTTCAAATGTTTTTTACTATTATAAATAAATATATATATATATATGGGATATATATGATATTTAAATAATTAATAATATTATGGATATAATGGACTTTCCACCACATGGAGAATTTGTAATTACATCCAGATCATTTTTGACTCAAGTATCGAATATCGACAAAATGACCGAAATGAACATAATTAATTATGTAATTTTTAAAAAATGATGATAATTAATATAAAGTGAATAATATAATTGAAATATGTTCTTAATTAAGTATAAATTAAACTATGTATATTATTCATGAATATAAATAACAAATGAGACATGTTAGACTCAAGGTAAGGGATCCTTTCACCCTCCTCTTTTAGTCAGAGACTTATTTTATGTAATGTCATTTAATTTCCATTTTCTTATGCTTGGAAATTTTTTTAAATGTATATATTACTATAAATAGATTTTATAAGTGATGGGAGACCAATTTTTATCCCATCAACTCATTTTCTGAATTTTAATGTAACACTTTTATGCTGCTGAATTTTCGTAGGGTAACATCATAAACCAATTTCCATTATTTGGGATAATATTTTACATATTGAATATGTCATGATATGATTATGTGAGAACTGAATTTTTATATCCTATATTCTATTTACACATTAATTAAGTGTACTTATAGTGAATACACATAATTGATTGCTGACGTGTTCTGGTTTGAAATCTTTTGAATTGGTATGTTCCTGATATGCCCTTTGGTTTAGCGCCTCCCATTTTTTGTATGGTGTAGTGTGTGTTTTGGATGGTGTAATGTGTTTTGTATGTTTTTGGAATGGTGGAAGTTTTAAGGTACCCACTTATCCAAAAAGTGGTTCTTTATTCTAAAAATGAAAAAAATAGATTTGGGAATACACATAATTGATCTATTTAATTTACAAAATTATATTTGTAAGTGACTTCATATCAATCTCCATTAATTGTGGAATATTTTGGTTTATAAACGTCATTCTTTCATTCAGTGTATAATTATACCGATTTTCACCTAATTTTATTAAATGGTTTTAAAATGGAATCTTTTTCTATGAAGCATTTTACTAAACAACATAAGGAATGTCTCTTTTTAATGTACGTGATGACAATGACCTTTCCACCACCGGGAGTATTATTTGAGATTGGGCTTCCATAACAAGTATTAATGTTTTTTAAGGGGAAACAAATACCATATAACCCTTTTACATTTTTTTGGTATTGAAAATGGTTTTAAGAATGGATTTATTATGTCAATATATTGAAATGATATATTTAGTTTGCAATGTGGAAATATTATCTTTATTTTATGATTGTTTAATGTGATATGGTTATGTTATGGTTCTTGGGAATTTTTTATTTCTATATTTGGTTATGTGATAAAACTAGGGATGGTGATCCTTATATAGATCTTCAATTCATTGGGTAATGTGACAGAGGTAAACATTAATGATTCTCCTAATAGATTTAAGGAATATTCCATGATGTGTATTCCAAACGTTACAACCTACATAGATGAGAAATCTGTAATGTATTTATGTTATGGATTCCACAAGATACCTTTATGATTTATTATTTCTATGTTTTATTCATAAATTTTATGATTTCATGACTTATGTTAAATACCTTATGCTTTATGATTGAATAGTATGGTTTCATTGATTTGTATATATTGATGGAAAAATGTTTTCTTTAGTTAATTTATATCCCTTTTTGAGATTTTTTGCTCCTCCCATGTTTTTCAAAATGTTTTAACAGGGTAGAAGGAAGGGTAATAGAAAGGAATAACTCAATAATATTTATATGAATAAAACAATTCTTTTTTTATTTATAGGAGTTTTATTTTGTTCACAAAAAATGGATAGATAAGAAGTGTCTACTTTGTAATTTTTGAGATGTAATGTAAACGTTATGGAAAAACTATCTAAAACTCTAAACTTGAAAATATCGTCATTGTCTAATTCTTGACATAACTCCAGATTATGTAAAGTTTATGGTTGGGGCCTTATAGTTGGTATCAAAAGGTCAATTTTGAAAACATTAGAGGCTAGGATTTTATATTCATGTAGGTAATGTATCCCATATAACCAAGAGGGTTATTGTCATATGGAAACTCTAGAAGGGTCATGGTAAAGTAGATATTTTGGATAAAAACCGGAACAATGGGAATATAAAGAGGCTGATGGATAAGAATAATATATAAGTTTCAATGTTATTTTTACCATATATATAATTATTTTTGTGATAATAATAATTCAATTCATTTTTATCTGTTAGTTATTTTCAGTAGATTAAGGATCATATGTCATGATGGAAGGAAAATGATCTTGAAAAAACCTTCTTATCCCTCCCTGAATATTTGATCATCACTATTATAGAAAAATCATGTTCGAATGATTTGGAATTCATCTTGAGTATTAAAATTACCTAAAAGAAATTGGTTTATTTATCAAAAACCTAATCATTTCTAAAAAACATTTATGGTTCATGGAATATTTTTCATTTGATTTCAAGATCTCAACTTTTCCAACTCTATAGAAATGGAAAATTATAGAAGTGGAGAAAAAATTTACTTTTTGAAAGTATGAAAACACGCAGATAGGGCAAGGGAACATCCTGAAGATCATGATATATTGATTCTAGAAATCATCTTTGAATAAATAAGGTGTAAATTTAAATTTAATCGATTATGAAGAGCACCAAATGAGTAAAAATTATACGTATAAGTGATTCGAGATTTATGGTAGGTTTTTTGATGATGAAATGTTTAATAGTATTAAATTTTTTATTATGAGATTACTTTGGATGACTTTTTCTAATATGTGTAACCCTGATGTTTGATGTGTGGAAATGTTATTCAATGAAAAAATAAATTTTCTAATTTGGAAATAATGGATAACATTAAGGGTTTAAATGGTCTTTGTGTTTTTAGGTGATTATTGGGTATTACATTTTTGGGATGAAAAATGAATGGTATTAGATAACCTTTTAGGATAAAGTAGTTTATGGTTATTTTTGGGGAAATTGTTTAATTTTTGACAATTTTAAAAGAATTATATGGTTTTAGAAAAATGGTAACCCATAGGATGGGTGAAAAACCATTGGGTCCAGTAAGGCCATAGGAATCAAACCCACAACTGAAGGGAAACATGGGTGCATCACCTACGACTAGTCTATGTGAAGTCCCGTGTTATTATGACCTATTCATTGTAGTTAAATAATTATATGTTTAAGAAGAAGTTGATTTTGGGAACTTATGTTTTATCAAATGTATATAATTAGTATAGTAAAATTATTTGGTAATTATGTTATAAATGTTATTTTGGAAGACATTCACCATTTTGGGAATCATATATGCTAGATGGATATTGTATACTATGGGATTCAATTTAAGGAGTAATGGTTTGATTTTATTTTGGAAGAATCAATGTTTTTTATTGTGGACATATGTCAATTTGGGTTATTTATGGAAACAAATAACCTATCATAAAGAATATGTGATTAGGTAAATTACTTTTCTATATGAGACATTAGGAGTAGTCGATGTTATTTGGAGAAAAAAGTCATGAATTATTCCAGAAGACTATGTGACCAAATCCTTCTATATTTTGGGATTTAAAATCAGTTTGGATTATTTTTATGAATTTTATGGAAATTTTTTTATTGAATGGTCTTTATTGAACTTTTTGAATTGTTTGATGAATTTTGTAGATTAAAAGAAGAATTTATTTCTATAAAGGATTATACTTTTTGGGGATTATTTGATCTTGTACTAACCATTTTGGTTTTAGTTAATGTCTAAATACATGGGTAATATAATGTTTATCTTTTTAAGATTATTGGATTCTATAGATGATTATTCTAGTGCTTTACTTCTGACCAAGTCAAATTGAATACTCATCGTTTGGAGAAAAGAATAATTTTTAGTATAAACTTATTAAAGGACAAAACTCTACTTGAGATGTTGTCATATTTCCTTATTTTATTCGTCAATATAATAAATAAATTCTCCAAATATATGAAATAGATATTTAAACATAAATATTGTCCATTTACATTTTCTAATGGGGAATCAAAGACCGCTTAACCTATCACAAGTTTGTGATTTTCCAGTGGTTAACATTCCCCTGATCATGTTTTCTATCACTCTCTAACAGAACATGATGGTTAGTTTATCTTTCATATCCATGTTTTCCTACATAGAATCCTAGTATGTGCTATCGTGGGTGACCTTTTTCTTCTCTTTATTTCATTAAATGTAAAATTTTATTGACTCTTTTTCTAATGTGTAATTTTTAATGAAGTTACACAGCCCAATTTTAAAATTGCAAGGACACAATTTCGAAAAGGGGGGAAGGATGTAACAACCTAAGTATTTATAGAATAATAAATTTTAATTTCTATTAATACTTAAATATAATACATTATTTTTAGAATAAAGGGGATGATTTTTTTGATTGCGTTGTAAACACACAACAACAGGTTTCTTTAGATTCTTACTTTGCTCACAACATTGAGTTAAAATGAAAAATAATACAATAATATTATTTTATATGGTAGATAACACCTAATTGTTGTATTGGTGGGAATGAACATAACTAACTAAAATATTATTATACAAGTTTTTTAAATGACTTCACATTTATTCAATAAATTTTAGAGGCTAAAAATAATAATGAATCTGATTTTAAGCATGAAATACTGTAATATTTTTTAAATGTTGGATTACCACCTTTTGATGTAGAACCCTTTTTAAATTTTGTTTTTGTCACTTTAATATATTCTATTGGAAAAAATAAACATCTTATAAAAAGGTGGGACATATAAATTTACTTTGGATAGATTTTTCGTAATTATATGAGAAAGTTCTTGTTTTTAATAAATAGTGAAAAATACAGCTTTTTAAGACTAAAATGCATTTTCTTTTAATTTATTTATATATTTATATTATAATTTTAATTGGGTTTAAAGAGTAATAGTATTATGGTTTTTTAATTTTATAAAAGTTTTCTCTTTTGAAGTTATTTAAATTTTAAATGATACCTAAACACGTGTCAATCTTTTTCTAGTTTTTACTTTTTAAAAACACCCTTTTTGGTTTTGAAAATGGAAATTAATATTAAGTAAATTTATGTAACTTATAAATTATTAATTTGGAAAAATGGATTCCATATTTATAATAATGAGTTAAAAATTCTATAAATTGTCTCATTTTATTTTTATACATTATGAATAGTCACTTTAGTAATTATTTTATTTACTATGGTTAAAGGTTAAATCTTGTAAATAAGGGTAAAAAAATATATAACAATATTAAACATCCCTAACCCATGTCCTAATCAAATTGGGTAATATTTTCCTTACCGTTAGAATCCTTGGGTCGATTTTGGAACCCCAATGAGCCACTTGTATGTGAAAATGACATTTTATAAGAATGAATTTAATGTAAAGAAAAATGCAACATAATCATATATATTTTATTACAACAATTTATATATGGGGTTATATATGTGATATCTTCGACTATAAATTTTCATTATATTATCTAAATATTTGCTACATCATGGTATTTTATTTATAATTTTTTTTCTTTAAATAAATAAATATATTAATGACATAATGATGATGTAGTGATTACCTTATTAATGAAGGATTTATATAAATGAGATTATAAATATTAAAATTAAATTATTTTAAAGAGTTTTTTGCTAAAAAAAAATTTAATAGATGATATAGAATTTTTATAATTTAATTAGAGAATTTTTTTCTAAATAATAAAGTTTTTATGGATTTTTGAAAAGTCATGATACGAATAGTATAACAATTCACATAAATGAGTTTTAAAAAAATCTATTTTATTAAATTATATAATCTTCCAAAAAATATATGATTTGGAAAAATGAATAAGATAATTTTTAACAAGTCATTAATTAACCACTAGAGTTTATATTGGAATTATATAGTAAATATATTAACCATATAGTATGAATATACATGAAGACATGGTAAGTGCTAAAATAGTTAACTAAGGGTTACAAATTATGGAGAAGGTTAAATTTGTGACATAGACATCACAAAAACTTATTGGTTAAGAATATTTTGACCCAAAAGCATGTTAAATTTGAAATAAATGTCTTTGGGGCCATCTAAAACTGAAAATAAATTTACAATAAAATAATACTTCAAAACTTTTCTAAAGTGCCCCACCTCCCTCTTAAAAAGGGAATCAATCTACCCATTTAATCCCACATCTAAATCTCCATGGATCGTCAAAAATCTTCCAAAATAATCTTCCAAAAACCATATCTTATTCATATAAGCTTTAAATTGGGATTAAGGCAATTCAAGAATTCTTTTTGGCTCAAATCAAAGGGAGTTGCATGTTTTAATAGGTAACATCTTCTCTAATGTTCCTTTAAATAATTTTACTTAGTCACTACCTATTCTATTATTATTCATTGATTAAATAACCAAAAAAATATCCTAAATATAGTAGGATGTTTTTATTAAAATTATTTGAATAAAATTTTACACACACCTCCATCTAATGGATATGAACACACTGATTCTGCGGACGATGAATTATTTCCCCACGAAATGATGATTGTTCAATTTTCCCCTACCACCTCTCATAGTGGCCATTATGATGACACTATATTTATATATGATATATAATATATTTATATTGTCTCTATGATTCTTTTATTATTTAAATCTCACCTTTATTCTTTCCATAATGTGTAAATACGATAATTCCATTTGAGGAACTGCGAACTACCGCCCCCTCAAAGTGCTATGACTCATTAAGGATATACATGGAACTTATAAAGGATGAAATTAATGATATTATTTAAACTATTTAATATATGATATTACTATGTAATTATAATTTATCTATGTACCATTTACTTTTCATTCCACTAAAATTGAAAAAAATGAAAGCAGCATTCATGCGTATGTACGACTTACCGTCTCCATGAATAGTGAATTTAATTTCTAATCTCCAAATGTTTTGTACAATTATAAATAATTATATATAATGTATATATATGATAATTAAATCATTAATACTATTTTGTAGATAATTTAATTTTGACATCATGGAAAATTTGTAATTACCTCATGTTCATTTTCAACTGAAGTACCGAATATCGACAAAAAGAGAGGTATGAACTTAAATAAATATGTAATTTTTATAACATGATGATAAGTAATATAAAATTAATAATAAACTTATAAATGTTTCGGAATAATGAATAAATTAACCTTTGTTTATTACTGAAGAATATAAATAATGTATGAGACAAGTCGGACTCAAGGTAAGGGAACCTTTCACCCTCATATTTTAGTCAAAGGATTATTTTATGTTATGTATTTTAATTTCCATTTTCATATGTTGGAATATTTTCTCCTATATCCTAATTTCTGTAAATTTTATTTACAAGTGATGAGATACCCTTTTCTCTCCCATCAACTCATTTTATAAATATTAAAGTAATGCCATTAGGCTGCCAAATTTTCATAAGGGAACTTCTTAACCCAATATCTATTCATTGGTGTAATCTTTGACTTCTTGATTATGTAATGATAAGATTATCTGAGAACTAAATTTATATATCCTATCTTGTGTTTATACATTACATATGGGTACTTATTGTGAATACACATAATCGTTATATTTTATTTACCAAATGATCTTTGTAAAGGACTTCATCTGGATCTCCATTCATTGAGGTGTATTTTTTTAATACAAAACCTTCTTTTATACGACGTATAATTATTCCCATTTTCCATTAATGTAATTCATTGGGTTTAAATGGAATATTTTTATATTAATTGTTCTACTAAATGGAAAAAGTAATGTTTCTTTTTAACATATCTGGCATGAACAACCATTATGGTACTGTGATAATTATATGATATTTGGATTCCTTATAAAGATGGGATGTTTTTAAAAGGAAAAAAATACCATATATCATTTTTATGTATTTTGGTATTGAAATTGGTTTTGGGAATGGATTGATTATTTCAATATCTTGAAATGATATATTTTTATTTCAATGTAAAAATATTATCATTCCTTTATTATTGTTTTATGTGATATGGTTATGTTATGGTTCATGGGAATAGTTTAAGTATATGCATAGTTCCATGATAAACCTAGGGTGTGTAATCCTAAGATAGCTCTCCAATGAATTGGGTAATGTGATGGATGTAAACTTTAATGTTTCTCCTAAAATATTTAGATAATATATCATGATGGGTATCCCAAATGTAACTTCCTATATAGATATGAAAGCTACAGTGTAAGTATGTTACAGATGCCACACGTTACCTTAATGATTTATGATTTCTGTGTGTTATTCATAAATATTTTTCTTTCATGTGGTATGTTAAATACCTTATATTGTATGATTGAAATCAATTGGTTCATTTATTTTTATGTATTGATGGATTAATGTTTTCTTTTCTTATTTTATACCCCTTACTAATCTTTTTTTCTTATCCCAAATTTTTGAAATGTGATAATAGGTCATAATGAAGGGATAGGGAAACATATAATTCAAGATGATTTAAATCAATAAGATAATACATTTTTTATTTTAAGAATTATAATATTATTTTTCAAAAAAATTTGATGGAGAATAAGTGTCTACATTGTAATTTTTGAGATGTAATGTAACTGTTATGAACTAATTCTCTAAAAATTTAAACCTAAATTTATACTCAATGCCTAATTCTTTAATTAAATCAATATTATGTAATGTTTAAGGCTAGGTACTTATATATATAATTTTAAAGGTGTGGTATATAAATCTTATTAAAGAATAATATTTAATAACAACAATAGTTTCCTTAATAAAATTAAATTTAGACGAAGTCTCTTAATTTGTGCCCGACATGTCACATGTGTGTCTATCTTCCTAAATACAAAACATATATTAATTAAATAGTTTCTTAAGAGATAAATTCATTTATATTCATAATTTTACTAAAAATTAACAATTTATATAAAAATACATAATTATCTATGTTTAAGTAGGGTGTTTTGACTATATAATGTTCATGTATCAAAATTGATTTTGGATGGTGAATCATCGTTAAAGTGGTAATCACATAAAATTATCTGTTATAGTTATAATTAATTAAAATTAATATTTATACATAAATTTTTATTTAAATAAACAAGAAATATGGTTATGAATAATGAACTAGCATTACAATAATGGGGACAATAGGTCATATGTACGCAGGAGCAGTGTTGCAATTTTTCAATGATCATTATGGAATAAAGATAAGTAAAATTTTACATAAAAAAATGATAATTATATAATTAATTATATATAATTTTATATATCATTATTGTGATGTGGTGATGAAAAGGTAAGAATCATATCACTTCAAAGTGGCGGTAGTGCACACATCAACAAGAAATTTTTTCACTTTTTCAGTACATAAAATGGTAAGATGACAATGATATATTATATTTAATGAAATATAATTATGTAATTATCATTATAATTATCAATTATATATCATTTTATTTACCCTTATTACCATCCAAGTAACACATCGGTGAAAAATGATTTACATCGCTTAATGAGGAAGTTGTTCATCTTACACACGAGCAATTCTAATGTATCCCATGTTGTTTAAAATTTATAAAAAGTGTGTATGATATAATGAATATTGAGGTATAATTATGTTATAAGTTTCATAAGTATCATATATAATATATATTTACATCATTATTCCCAACCACGAGAGGTGGTAATGAAAAAACAGACGACATCATTTAATGGGGAAGTAGTTCATTGTACGCAAGAATGATGATTTCATGACCCCATTAATACAGATTATGTAGGTGTAGGTAATACAGTTCACATAAAAACAAATAATTATTTTTAATATAATTAATTTATTATATAATAATATATTAAAATTAATTTATATGGGTGGATAAACAAATATAACAAAAACACACGTTGATGAATGTTACCTCTTCTTTGAGTAATAGAATTTTGTTTGGAAAAAAGGAAATACTTGGTTGGAATTATTAAAAACATAATGTTTAATGTATTTGGAGAAGAACATTTAGATTTGAATTGGGAAATTATTTTTAGAGCCAATGGTCTTGAGAGTTTTGAAGAGAGGAGAAGATGTAGGGGCCATTTATAAGGGAGGTAAGTTGAAAGCTTGTAATGTTTTGAAAGAAGAAATTCCACCTGTATTTTCTCCATGTAAATTGGATTTATTAAAGAAGAAAATATAACCTAGAAGGTATATGGTCTATATAATTACATAAAATAGGCAAATCAAAGGATTCAAGGACATTTAACACCTTCTTAATACTGTTTATTCACATAGTAGTCATCATTTTTATTGAAATTGTTGTGATTAATTTTAATCCCTTTTTAGTAATGACATTGATAAAAAATTAATTTGACACCATGAGACAATATAAATTAATATTATTCAAAATATTGAATATATTTGTTTTGAATTCAGTTCATAGTAGTGGAAAAAAGTGACTAAATATTAATCCTGCCGAAGCTGCAAGACTGTGGGTTTATAAAAGAGTAATTTAAAAAAGATGACTTTTTAGTAAATAAATATCTAATAAGAATCATTTTATAAAAATAAATTAATATTTAATCTTTTTTATTCTATAAATTTATTTAAAAATATTCCTTATTGGGGATTATTTTAATTAATTAAAAAGGTTAAAATTATGCATTTTAAAACAGTTTTCAGAAAAACTCGCCATTAACCCCAAAAAAACATTTATTAAAAACCAATATAAATTTTATTAAAAAATAAATAATGGGATTAAATATTAAAAAATAATAAATTGTTTACATTTAATTATAGTAATAACATATTGCGACTCTTTAATTACCTATTTTTTTTTTAAAAAAATCATTTTGAAAAAAATTGATATTTTTACTGTTCATTGAATAATCAATATTTCGCAAAAAATACCAAAATGTTACTCAATGTAAAATTTGATATTATCATTTAAAAAATGATATTAATTTTATATGATTAAAATTCTAAAATTTATAAGTTTTTCCATTAAATGAAACCTTATAAGAAATGTATTTACTTAAAATGATTTCTTTTTGATTAGAAAATACATAATATTATTATAAATTATATAAATATTTAATTCTTACTAATAAATATTAAAATATAATTAATATATCATTAATGATGTTGTTTCATGTCACCACATTTTACAAATTACATCCTCACATGATTATTCAATTATTAAACCTGTACGGATAGCTTTCCCCCATATCATTTTCAGATTCCCATGTTGCATCTTCGAAAATAAGGTATTTCCATAAAACCATACATGATGAATCATATATCTCCAAAAAAAATTCACATTGATTTAAAGAACCAAAATTTTCTATTCCTCAAAAGAATTATTCTCTTCCAACCAAACACTTTCAAGGCTCAAATCATTATATGAATATGGAACATATTTCTTAACATTGAAAACTTGAATACATTTTTTTCTTGAGATAAACTCATTTTATATGAAACTCTCTATGAAACTGATCCAAATTTATCTCAAATTTGATAAGGTCCCTTGAACTATAGACTCAAGTTCTTCTTCATAACAATATTAATCACACATTTCCATGGACAATCCTTGGGAAGGAAATATTCACTATATCATCCAAATATTTTATGAAATATCTTATTTAAAATTAATTTAAATTCATTAATCGAATGAATATTAAAAAAATTATAGTTTATCTTGTTTTATATTTGTCAAAAATTTTATTTTTCCTTTTACACAACATCTTGTTTCTTCAATAAGGTTAGTTAGAAGAAATAATACATTTTTATGGAACAAAAATCTACTATTAATATTTATTATAATAGTTTTCACCAATACATTTGAATGAAGGGAATGTATAGGATAAAATAAATTACAAGAATACTATTTAAAAATATATATATATATAATAAATTATTTGGAAGAAAATTAATTAGGAATGAAATAAAACTGAATTAAAAGGATGTGTTTTTATGAAAAACTATTTTATGCCAAAAAATGAATATGATCTTAATAAATAAAATTATTATATATTATTTAATAATATTAAAGACATTAATAATCTATATATATTCAATATTTTCTTAAAATTAATCCAATATGTTTCATTGTCATAAAATAATATAAAATCCAATTTTAAGCCTACAAATTTGTATTTTTCTAAAAGGCATTTCTACTCCATTTGATGGAATACATGCATCAAAACGAAATTTTGACTCTTTTATGAGTCATATTATGAAAATAAACATCATTTTTTAAATTTTAGTGTCAGAATTATGTTATGGTTACTTTTTGATATATTTTTGTGAAATTTTATTTTTGGATGAATACGGAAAATCCCTAGATTTTTATCTAATTTATTTTTATAAGTAAACTATGTTTTAAATTTGTATTAAAGTATAATTATTTAAATTATAAACCAATAAATCCAATGAATATATTTGTAATAAATTTCATATTCAAATTTGATATTAAAAAATTTCAAACATTTGAACATTTTGTATTTAAAAATGTTTAGTTTCATCACATTTATAAGATTGATATTAAATTACTTTTTACCACCTATGTGAATTTAATTTGTCATAATGGATTCCATTTTTGGTGTCAGAAAATTTTTCAATTACTATTATAGTAAACATAGTTTTTAACAAAAATATCAGTGTAATTAATTAAAACCAATTACATTGATTAAGGTAAAAACATGTTTACTTAGTTGTTAAACTTTAATCATGATGGAAAAATTTACCTAGAAACTTGTCCAAAAACCATTAAAATCCCATATTTAAACCATACAACATCTAGGATCATATTTTGTGGATAATAGAATCTTATTTATTTGTAACAATGTTAGTTCACGATACATATTTTAAAAAATAGCATATTTGTCCTTTCCCTCCTCTTATAAATGGCCACAAACTCTTCTTCACTCTTACCACCTTTAAATCCCTTTTTATTGGGTAACACCTATCCAATAATCATTACATTAGGAATAAATCTACCCAAATAAGTCTTTTGAATAATTTTAGGTTAGGATGATAATGATGAAGACGAAGACACAATAGGGGTTAATTATAGTTTTAAAAACATAAATGAATCCCTATCAAAGCTCTTATTATTAGGTTATCCTTTACTTTACCATTTATATGATTGAGAAATGAAAATAAATAAATGAAATAAACACTCAGATGTATAGTGGTTCAGGAAAAAATAACACTTAGTCCACTCCACCAATGCTCTACTCCATGAGCATGGTGATTTTCACTAGGTCCTCTTATCTGGAGACCATTAAATAGAAATTAAGTGTATACAATTGAAACCATTAAAATTATTTTTATAGAGTGTTCAAGTTATTTTACAAGAACCCCTAAATCCATAACATAGTGTAAGAAGAATACACACAACCATGACTGAGTCTAAGAAGTTTAAACTTTACCAAATCAATAGAGGCTGATTTTGTTTGAGGTTACATGTTAAAATTTTAAGTTTCTGCAACAATCGACAGATGTATTTACTTCTTAAATAATGAATAAAAAAATTAGATCTTCAACATCATGTAGTATTTATTCAAGAAACGATATAGAAAAACACCATACATATGTTAAAACATGTATGTATTGAAATTTTATCTATGACATATTCTTTGTAGTTTGGGTAGAAGATTATATTACAATAAAATGCAGTAGAATCAATAGGTGCAATAGTGAGATGATAGATCAAAAAAATCATGTATCCAATGTGTAGCACTAAAAAAATGACACATGGATTTTTGTAACTCATTTTCTATGTATATTTTACATTTTTGTATATCCTATATATTCCAATGAAGAGACTATATATAAATATTGTAGCTCAAATAGATCAGTAATAATCTGTTCTAGAACTATCACCCACTTAAAATTGAATATTTGAAGTCCAAATCAATCAAGATCTTTATAAATTACCATAATAATATAAATGATTTTCTATATTCATTATGAGCCTTTGAAACAATCATAAAAAGCCTTTGAATTGTTCACAAAAATATTTAATGAGATATTTAGTATCATGAACCAGTTCAGGTACCATGGTAACTCAATAGATGAGCTAGGTTTAAAATGACCCAAAGGGTGTTCTCGAACCCCATTGGTTAGAGACTAGCACCTAGAATCAAACAATATGAAAGTGGGAATTAGTTTTACAAAAATATAGTGCAATAATGATAAAATGTTCAGTATGCATACAAGAGAAACTTCACTATGAGAAGTGCACTAGAACTCTAACAGGTATTAAAACCCAAATTACAATGGAAATATTCTCAAACAAAAGGATTACTTCCCATGTCGCAACAGACGTAACTCTCCATTCCCAAACATCAACAACTAGAACTAACTACAAGAGGTGTTTTTCTCCTGCTCAAACCTGGATGAAGATAATATACAAACACCCAAAGACACATGTAGGAGGTGAGATAAATTCCTAGAAGGGTCTCACAAAGGATTCCATAAGAGATTCCAACAGTTAATTAACTAAATAATTTTTTAAATTTTAAATAAACTTATTTTTATTTTTATATGCATATTTAAAAGAACTATCCTTTTCATTCCAAATAAATGGATATTATTTAAAAAAATATATTCACAAACATTTTATATAAAATAGTTTACATAAATTCTGAATGCATGATAAATAGGTTACAACATTTGTATATATTCATTTCAAATATAAAAAAGATAGAAACATTTACATGTTTCAAATGGTATGATAGTTTGAGTTTAAGGGAGCCAAAATAATCTAATGTTTACTATACCTTATGTGCACACATGTTCCCCTTGATACAGACCAAGGAGTACTCCTCACGATCCCATTAGGGATGTGACTACTATAGATGTATTATTAGTGTTGTAAATCATAGAGTTATATTCAAATAACTCACTAACTACCCATGGATTGATTGTGATCTAATAAAAAACTATGGGAAATTTATTTTAAGTATACATAAATTACAATTCATCCAATTCTCCATTTAAAAAATTTCTATTTTCTATTGAAAAAATAAAATGGGTTTTAAATTAAATCATACCTTTTTCAAAGGTAAAACCAATGTATTTATATCAAAATTATATCAATCTATTTTTACTAAAAAACTTTTTGAAATCAATTCCATCCAATTAATTTCGTAATTTAAATCCAACAGTTTAAATTACACATAACTAATTTAATTTCATAAATACACCCACATTCAATAATGTTGTGGGGTTTCCCTAATATCATGCCAAAAGATCAAATTTCAAATTCAAGTTCTAAAATTAAGTGGAATTGGATTTTTAATATAAGAATTTAATGTTATTTCAAGTAATTGATTTTAAATAAAATGATTTAATTTATGTTGAGAAATTTATTGTTAATAAAATTTGGCCATCATAATGGAACCACCTAACTTGGAAACACTAGCACTTGGAACACTAAACCCTAAAGGGGATTATCCATTGAAGAACCGTGAAAATAAGATTCTAGAATCACAATTGGATCCATGATCTGAAATAGATGGGATTATATCTTACAATCAACATTGATATCTATAAAACCCTTATTGAGGAATGTAGAGATAATAGGAGAAACATAACAGGAAAAGGAAGCCTAATAAGAGAAGATCAAAAATCATTTTACTAGCTTTGATTCACTTATAAAGGGGTGTATAGGGGATAATAAATTCTCTTGGGAGCCTCTATGGAAGAATGAACTAAATCGGAGATAGACATGTTTGTCGAGCACCAAAAACTGGGTTTTGGGATTTCAAACCATAATTTCATATTACAAACAATTATGTACTCATGGAAAGATGGGAAAGGCCACATCATTTAGAAAAACTGTGTACCCTATAAGTTTGAAACTTTTAATGGGTTACACGGTTTTCTCTATTTGAGTGAATAGATTGTAAAACTGTGCATCACCCATACAAAACCTCACTAACATGGTTTGGTAAATTTGCTGTATCTAGGTGAAATATTTGGGAAAACTATGCACAAAACATTAAGAAACCATAAAATGTAACAAAATTACAATGTTTTCACCTGAAACAACACCAACCTAAATAGTATAATTTTTTAAAAAGAGTGGTTTAGAAATACCTGATAATAGTAATAAGATGTTACCTCCTCTACACCATAGAAGCATTATATCCCCAATAGCCTACTCAAATGCTTTCTTTCAAACAAGATGAGGTCACTACACTCTTTCCAATTCCCCCCTCTCTCATGCATCTTGATTATCATAACTATGATGCCATAACACAAGAACCAAAGCTATATTCCTATCAATAAGTACATTGGATTAAAAATCAAATAACCCGATAGGACATTCACTCATAGACAAATCAGGATAAACCTCAGGATCACAACCTCTCAAAACCTATTTTGGATCAAATAGTCACTTTTTTAGCTGAGATACATGGAACATGTCATCTATCAACATTAGCTATAATAGAGGTGTTGAATAGTAAGAAACCTTTCCCACCTAGTCCACAAGCTCAAAAGGTCCAACAAAACGAGTTCTATGTTTTCTATACCTTCAAATCCATCAATGAGACAAACTAGATGAAGCATTCCAGAACACCTAGTCACCAACTTAAAAGTCCAAATCTTTGTAGAGAATATTATCAACGTAATTGTACCGACAGTATGATATCAACATTTTCTGATGAATCAATTGAATCATGGTCCTCATCACTTGAACAATTCCTGGTCTAACTAATGAACTTTCACCAATATCTGTCCAACACAATGGTGATTTGTATTGTTGACCATACATGGCCTCAAAATGATCCATTATAATCATGGAATTATTAATATTTTTATAATGAAACTCAAACATAACAAGATGGTCATCCCAGGCTCCACCAATTTTGAGAACATATTCATGTATAATATCCTTAGGCATATGTATATTACTTTCTATCTGGACATATGGCTGTGGATGGTATGTATTACTCAAACAAACCTAATATCTTAGTACCAACAAAAAGTCCCTTCAAAACAGTGAAGTGAACCAAGGATCTATGTTACAATCTATGGTAGATGAAACTTTTTGCAGATGAAAAATCTCTTTCATATAGAGATTTATAAATTCATAAAATTTGGATTTTCCGCGAGTGTGTATAATGTGATCCAATTTAATTAGCTGATCGATCAAAACCCATATCGAATTATTCTTTGTTTAGTTACATGGAAAGACAATCTAATTGTTAATAGAGATCTCATCCCACATCCATATTATATCTGTAAGTGGTTGATTGAAAGAGAATTATTTCTGGTGCATAACATTGTCCTATTGGAACGTATTACAATAGGAAAAAAAATCCGAAATTCCATGTCTCATACATGGAAACCTTAATTTACGTTTCATTTCATAAAACATATTTTTTGTTCTTGGGTGTAGTATCAACTAGGAGTTATGGAAATCCCCTACCACAACATTCCTTACTTCTAATGGTAAAACAAAGTTATTTTGATATCATTGAATTCCCCTATCTAAGAATGATCAGTCTGGAATGACATCCCCACTATAAAGAGTGTCTCTACTACCACAAAACTCTTTATAAAGCAACTATTCCTGAAGGATCAATTGGAGAAGATAATATTTCAACTGAACATAGAAAAAAAATATCATTCCCTAATTCCCAAAATCCAATATGAAATTTTGAAGAAAGAGACATCAACTTCCACTCTTATGATGATTCTTTCAATTCCTAGGTCGGAATTTTACTACTCAAATCATTTTTAATGATATTCATTTTTCTCAGGGTATAGGCGATGTGGAAATAAAAATATTGTAGGTATTCAACCCAATATCTATCTCAGATATTCAATTCACTTTGAGAGATGATATAAATCAATCTATTGTGGTCTAAAATACATGGTAAACAATTCTCCTTAAAGGTATTTCCACCAACTCTTAAGCCCATGAATCACAATTGCATGTTCAACGTCATGGGTTTGGAAATTATTCTCATGTGGCCTAAGACGATGACATCTATAAGCAATGACATGGTCTCCCTACATAAGAATGAACACCAAAACAGAACCTGATGCATCATAAAAGGACACTTAGTATTTCCCAGACTCTAGAAAATTAAACACCGATATAGTATTTAAAATGTGGTTCTTCTCAACAAAAAATTATAAACATTACTATCCCATGAAAAATTTACTCCCTTATGAGATATAGCAGCCATCAAAGAGTCCATATTTGATAATTCCTTTAAAAATCAGTTATAATACATAGATAAACCCAAGAAGATATGAATATTAAAAATATTTCCGGGTTGTTACTATTTCATAACAACATTCACCTTTCTAGGATAAACTGATATACCTTGTTCTCATAACACATTTTCCAATAACATCACTTCCTAAATCCATAAATCACAATTAAAAATCTTGGCATAATGTCAGTGATTTTTCAACAATTACGGAACTTATCCCAAATGATGTACACAATCTTCCGCATACATATATTAAAAAAAGATGACATCCACAAAGAATAATACAAAGGTATTAATGTACTCATGGAAAATACTATTCATTAAATCCATAAAGAGAACATGGCCATTGGTTAGACCAAATGGAATGACAAGGTAATCATAATGGACATACCTAATCTGAAATGTAGTTTCCTAAATGTCCTATTATTTTTTCTCAATTGATGTTAACAAGAATGAAGATCAATATTTGAGAAGAACTTCACCACCTTTAAATGGTCAAATGAATAATCAATCATGGAAGCATATATTTCTTATTTTCTATAACTCGATTTAGTTTTTTGTAATCTACACAAAGGAAAAGGTAACCATCATCTTTTTTAGAAAATAGGACCGACACCACCTAAGGTGACACACTCAGGCATATAAGTCATTTATATAGAAGATCATCCAACTGAGTATTTGGATCCTTAATTTTGGCTGGTTCCATGGGGTTTGTGGGAATGTACCTTGGTGAGTACTATGTTCCAAATCATTGAAAAACTCATTCCATCTTACCAATGAAAAAAATATAAGTCAAAAAGAAACACATTGAGAAACTCGATCACAACTGGAGGGAGGTAACCATGAAAATATGATCTCTTTAGATAAAAATTGAACACATATATATCTTTCATCAAATATAAAGAAGAATGTATGTATCTAATTGATCATGGGTCTCATTAACATTGAAATATTTATCAAACCCCATCACGTGTAGTGAAGGATGCCTATTGAAGGTAAAAATAAATACATGCTTTATTGACAGTAAGCTAATCCAACCCTAATATAATATCAACTAGTATGATGTTGAGAACTATAAAACTCAAAAGAAGATCAACATATGATAGAGAGAAAACACATGCTAGGATACAAAGACCATGATCTATCTTCATTCCATGGCTCACAGTAATATCCATCTCATATGATAAATGTTTCATATGATGATTTATCATATTAAAAATTTGGATTAAAATAAATGAATGAGTTGAACTATGATCAAATAGAAAGGACAATAATGATGAAGACATAGTAAAAATACATCACGAAGTCACCGGACCCATTACTTATTCCTCGAGAGACTCCTATATTATGTGAAGAATCATTATTTTAGGTGCCTATTTATCGAATAAAATTTTACATGATGAATCTGATTGAACTGCAATTTTAGTGGGATATAATGATCCTTATCCACTATGAAGTGTTGAATAAACATGGAAGAACTTATCTTGGTGACCTGAGCATCTGTAGGAGCCACATACTTTGGGTTCCTCGGTGAAAAACCACATTGAATGCCCATGATTTTCACAGTGGATGAAAATAATAGGTCATATGTCTGGAAATGTTGGAGGTATAGAAAACCACATTGTCTGGAATAACTATTACAATCATCATAATTTCTATTTCCATTCAGAAAGAAAAAACACCATTAGTAGGAGGGGAAGAAATGTACGAGAACCGAAACATTCCATAAAAGTCCATTTCAACCATCAATGCTTTATCCATCACATCAATATAATAAATATTCTTCAAAAAGAAAACATGATAAAGAATATCAGATCGTAGTACCAACATGCACCGTCAAGTATTTTATTTCTAGCTTCATAATAACTCTGGTAAAAAATGTACATTCTCATAAAAAAGGTTTGTATACTCTATCATGGTCCTATCATCCTGATCAAGCATGGAAAACTCTATAGGCATTTCCCACACCATCAAATCTGGATAGAACAGGTTAGTGAAAAGAGCCTTGACGTCTTTACACTTGATGTCTCCATGAAATAAAGGTGTCACACTTCACCTTTATTTCATCAAGTGTTTCTAAGAACCCAATTTCGTTGGGAGTTTTTAAGAAACCAAAAAAATTAGCAATCATGATGAACCATTCATTAGCCTCTAGAAGATCATTGGATCCTTTGGAAGCTGGTGGCTTATAGTGAAGAAAATATTGAGAATGATCCTAAAGATCATCACATTGCGGTTCCATAGATGGAGATTGTATGAGAAATGGGTGTGGTGTCTATCCCATATCATTGAAAATATATCCAATCAGCTCACCTAGGCTTAGGTCCACTACAGGATTCTCCCAATAAGGTTTAGTATCATATTTTCCATAGATCTGATTCACACAACATCTCGAAGGAATGATTCGAAAAAACATCCACAGATAACAGATAAGACATCAGATTTATCACTCATACATATAATCAAGGAAATTAATCCCAATCGATCAATAAAAAAGATTTGGATTTCAATATATCCCAATCAAAAGAAGATAAAATACTCTAACTAATCCTCAAGTTTTATTTTCCAAACCAATAAAAGTGACTTAAGGATTAATATAGTGTGTTATGGCCATAAACTCAATCCCTAATACACCCTAAGTCCAAAATATTACATAAATATATATTGTCATCAATGAAGGATCCCTAACCTATACATTGGATAACATTTTTTCATGAAAAATACCTGGTATCATGGTAACATGATAACCAATATGCCTTCGACATGGCCTAAAGGGAGTTCTCAGTCCCCACAGTTTGGGGACTAGAACTTGATTCAATCAATTTGAATGTGGGAAAATATTTTACAAAACAGAATAGAAGAAAAAAAACTAGTATTAATACAAGATAAAATACACTATGAGAAGTGTACTAGAAGTCCAATAGGTATTAATTAACAATGTAATACAACAAAGTTATAGAAAAATCAGGTAACTCCCCAAGTCCCAATGGACACAACTATTAAATCACAAAGATCGACAATTAGAACCACCTCCAAGAGGGTCTTTTCCCATTCTCCGACCTAGAAGGAGATAATATATATACACCTGAAGTCAAAGGTTGAGTTTGAGATAAAATCCTAGTAGGGTTACACAAAGGATTCCATAAAAGATAAAAATATTTAATTTACCAAATAATTATTTCACTTTTAAATAAACATATTTTTCATTTCAAAATAATATTGAAACAATTAATGATTTACATTTCAATTGATGAAGAAAAATTACGGAAATGGATTCACAAATGATTTATATAATTTTTTTAGACAAAATCATAAGTCATGCTAAACGGTTTACAAAAAAAGAATATATAAATTTAAAATAAAAATAGGTGACCAATAGGTTTATTTCCCTAAAGGTAATAGATCTTGATAAGAGACACCACACACTCAAATGTTGACTTAGTATTATGTGTACTCACATTCCCCTCAATACTGACTATGGATTACTCTTTATCATTCAGTTGAGGATTTGTGTGTTGCTAATGAATTTTTAGTGTAGTAAATCATAGAGTTCTATCCGAATAACATACGAACTATATAATTCTTGAATGTTCTATAATAAAAAACAATGACGAGAAATTAATTTTATGACAATTCAAAATATAATTCATCTAATTCATAATATAAAATATGATAATTTTCATTTAAAAACCAAAATAGGTTTTTAAACAAATCCTTCAAATTTCTAAGAAAAAACCAATTTGTTTCAATAAAAATCATTTAAAGCCAATTTTTCCAAATACCATTTTAAAAATAAATTCCCTAAAATTAATTTCAAAATTTAAATCTAATAATTTAAATTTCACATAAATACATCAATTTCAAAAAAAAAATCCCACTCAATTGAATTCAGGGTTTTTCAAAATTTCATACAAAAAGACCCTATTTCAATTTCTGATCCCATAATTCAATCGAATTGGGGTTTTAATAAACTAATTGAACGAAATTTCAATCAAATTAATATAAATAAAAAAATTGTATTTAAATCTTGAAATTTGGTTTTAATAATATTTGGCCATCATAACAGAACCACCTACCTTGGAAAAATATGATCTCCAAACTCCAAAACATAATAGGGATTTTCTAAAGAAGAACAATGAAAATAAGATTTGGGAATCACACCAAGATCCAAGATATGAAACAAAGTTTATTTGATCAGACAATAAATATAGGGATCTATAAAATTCTAGTGAGGAAATATGACATAGTTGGATAAAGAGAATGAGAAGAGGATACATTATGGGAGAATATTGAATGTCATTCTTCTATCATCAATTCACTCTTGTTGGAATTTAGAGGGGCAATAAACATATCTTCAGAGCCTCCAGGGAAAGAGAATCTAAATTGGGGTCAAACAGGTCCATCGGGCACATAAAAGGGATGTTTTAGGATTTTAAAACAAAATTTTGGATTAAACAATTCTATGTATATTTATCTAGGAAGGGTCACATGGTATAGAAAAACTATGTGCCCTACATATGAACCCCATCACATGGGTTTTATAGTTTCTCCTAGGTGGCAACATGAGTTTTCATACCATGCAACAACCGTATAATATCATACTACCCTGGTTTTCATGATTTTCCCAAACAAGGAGCATGGTTTGGGAAAAATGTACACCAACCACACATAGTGCATAAATATTAATAAATTCTAATGTATTCATAAAAAACTACCCTAAAAGAAAACCTATCAAGGAATTTTGAAATTATTGGTTTAGGAATAACTAAAAATAGTAACAGGATGATACATTTACTACTTACAGGATTATTTGATAAATCTTGGATAATATTATAGATTTAAAACTTTTTTGTTGAATAGTATAATGAAGGGTTTCTTAATGTGATAACAAAACTTCAAATATAGGGTTGACAAAGAACTATTGTTCGCAAAATTAGGGTTGATGTACCATATGTTTGTTTCCTCAAAAGTAGGGTTCCGTACAAATATAGAGTTTCCTGACAATAAATTCCCGATAGCATGGGGTATATGATCTGTATGTGTAGTTCTAAATAGTGGTTTGATTCCTTACATTACTATTAAACACAATGGGTATCAAATTTTTTTCTATAATATGTTATTCTATTTACCAAATACATTAAAAATATTCTCACTGAATCGATGAAATGAATATAATTCCATAATGGTTATTCTGAAGAATAATAATTTTATGAAATTATTTTAAAATTGAATTCATTGGTAACACAAATATGGGCGTTCGTGAGCATCAAAACCAAAATAAATATTATTTAAATTATTAAATTAACATTTTTTCAACAATCAACCCCTTTTTGATGGTCCTAAAACCCATATCATAAATTCAATTTTAAAAATAATAATGACCCCCCCCCCTTTGGGACTATAATAAATATCTAATATAAAGGAAAAATACCCCATTTATCCCAATAAATCACTTCAATTTATTCAGAAAACAACCCCCTATTTTAATCAATCAAAAACATATCACTTATGTTAATATTATTAAGGATAATCTTTTCCAATTTTTCAATCACGATGACAACATTAAAACTATAAAATTCATACGAAAACATATCCCTTATAATATTAAAACTATAAACTTTTACATGTTTAAAACTATAATCAAATCCCATGTAATATTAAAATTTCAAACTTATACAACATTAAAATTATAAAATTCTCCCCCTTTTGTGGCATAAAACATGTAGGAGTAGAGAGTATTTGTAATAAACTTTCAACACATTCATTTGTTTTTTTTTTAAAATATAGATAAGTGTAGATGTACAATAATGGGATATTAAAATGAATATAATGGTTATTTTCATGCGCTTCTTCTTCTTAATAAAAATTCACTAGATGATGAAAAATGATTTTTTTCAGAATTATTAAAAACTGTTATTATTAATTTAAAATATAAAATTAATTATGAAAAAATTATATACTAAATAAATGCTTTTTTAAGATAACTATAAGGAAATTATGATCAAACTAAATAGAAAAAATTATATTGAAACCATAACATACTTTTTTTTGTAGGGTTTGACATGGAAGGATTGTTCATCAGAACATTATAATCATCATTTTTTCAGTAAATATAGATAAAAAACATGAACATTCTTATAATATTTTGTAACATATTTTTATTATTAATATTTTGAATATAAACATTGTTCATGTAGAAAAAATTCAATATATCATGATGAATCTTATTAGAATATTCTCTTCTAAGAAAATCCCTCTATTATGCATTTTTTTAATGCATCAAAATCTAATCCCTAGATCGAAATATCTTTGACAAAATTTTATTATTTTTGTGACATTTCAAAAACCATTTTTAATACAATTGATTTTTTTAATCTTCACATGAACTATTAGATGAATCTAGATCAACTTTTAGTTTCAATTTTTATTCATTAAATGTGATAAAATTTAACAAAATCCTTTTATAAGAAATTTGAAAAGAAGAGACTTCATGTTCATCAATACATTGAACTTAATTATTTCTAAATAGTTTTCAAGAGAATATTAATCTTATAAAATAGATTATTCTTTTGAAAAACTGGATGTATTACATTTTTCCCTTTTGTGGGAAATAATTTCTTTTGAACTTGATGTACTTGTCTGCTTTATCTTGCTATTTATCTTTTTCAGAAAACCTTTTGAATAAGATATTTCAAGGTATACAAGTTTAGAATTTTTAATTTTATGATAAATTTGATATTTAATGTTTTGACTAGCTATAGAAGACAATTTAGTTTCTTTAGGATAACACTCATTATATGTTATGTAACAAAATTATTCCAATATTTGTAATCACATGAAATTTTAAAATATAAATATTGAAATAGATTTAAAAAGATAAAAATAAATATTTTCATGAATTAAACTACATATTATATTATTTAGAATTTAAAAACAATGTTTTAGAAATTTTTTTGGAAATTAAATTTAAATTATAAAATCAAAATAGATTAAAACATGATTTAAATAGAAAATAAGATTGCATAATTAATTTTGAGAGAAATACTTCACCCTTGTATAAAATAGTTAGTACCTTAGAATCATTTAAATATAATAGTGGAATACATCCATTGATTAGTTATTTTAATTCTGGGGATTTTTTTTTTAATATTTAACTATTTCAAAGTTGGTCATTTATTTGGTAGATAATTTCATGTCCCAATCAATGAACCAATAAAATATTTAACAATTTATAATAGTTTTTTATTATTGAAAATCATCAAATAAATCTACTTTTTGATACCAATTTTATTTTCAGATGAGCAGTGTTAACAATAATAATTTTGAGTATCTAAACATGTTTATTTTGATTAAGAATTATACAATTCAATTTGAACAATTATTTTGAGTCATAAACATTTTAAAATTTGGAAGATTGAAGTTTTTTAAATCATTAATCATTTGAATCGTGTCCATTAATACCAGAAAAAATTTAACAATAAACATGTTTTGGATATTAAGTCCCATAACAAAATTATTATGGATTATTTTTTGTCTTTTGACATTACTTCCTATTCAAAAAAATTATTTTTATTTTTTATTTTTTCCAGGGGTTTGATTTAAATACTTTTTTTTTTCATTTTACCAATAAACTTGAATCTTGTTTTGAATGATCAAATTCATCCAAAAATTATTTAATCCTAGTTTCATATAAATAATATAAAATTTAAAAGCATGAAACATTAAATCAATATTATCTTCTGGAAAAATTTAGTTATCTAATAAAATATCATCATATTATTTTGTAAATATTATATTTTCATTATTTGAGGACTCATATTTATCTTGCATTATGACACAATATTTTTTTAATTCGTCATATGGTAATTTTTCTCAACTATAATTTTGATAGTTAAAAGATTACACCTCATGATCCATATGATCCATAAGACAAACCATTTCAATGGTATTCTTATCTATAGAATCTATAGAAGATTAATCAAGTGAACTATACGTATTACACCATGTAGTTTTTACAATATTCATTTATTTCTTATTGTAATCAGATTTCATTTGTGCTTTGAGAGAGGGTCATTTTTCCTTTGTATGACTTTTTTCATTAAACATATAACATTTATTTTTTCCATTACCTTTCTTCATCTATATGTAAAACTTTTCAAACCACATAGAATGTTTTTATAATTAATTTTCCAAATATAGACGACTTGAATCAAATGATACATCCATTGTAGTTTTGATATAAGATTCATCACATTGTATATATTTTTTAGCTTCATCATAAATCTCACCTTCATTCATCATTAAAGATCCAATCATTTATTTCATAAGTAAATATTATATTTTTTATTTTTTCATATAGATACAAATTTTCCATTCCACTTTGATTGTAGTACTCAGAGGAATTTCAACTACAGTTTTTCTTGGGAAATTAGACCTCCCAATGAAGTTTTTTTGTTAAAAATCATTGTTTGTCGTCTTTTCATTTGAGTGATAGTTTCATACCGATAAATTATCAAGGTTTCGAATCATACTTTAACTATAGTGTAACATAATTGTCTTATATTATCAGCTCCTTCATAGGAAACAAAAATAGTCCGCTATATTTCATATACAGTATGAAATTGAGATACTCTATTGAATCCATATTTTCTTAAGACACACACAATAAAATTCATATCTTTTTAATTGATATCATATTCTCTTTCTTAATAATTTTTAAAATATTACCAACCATTCTTAGGGATATAATAAGGTTTAATAGAGTTTAAATAAACCATTATTCCATGATTTTTTAAATATTTGAATCTTATAGGTTTTCCATCAACAATAATATTCACCAATAAAATAAGATTCACATATCATAGACATAATTTCTCTTTAATATTTAATTTTAATATATCTTCATATAAATCCTTATCTCCGTATTTTAAGAGCTAGTAAATATTATTTAGATCCTTATAATAATATTTTGTTATATCAGATAAAAAAATTATTTTCTAAAATAATACATTCTAGTAGATCCCCACCTTTGATCCCAATTGTTAGGTTGGGATGATAATGACGAAGACAATAACACAAATAGTGTGAATTTTGGTTTTCAAAACCTCGATGAATCGAAAAAAACTCTCTTGTTATGTATATAACTATTACTACCATATTATAGATGTGGAGGAAGAAGAAATAAATAATTGAAATGAACACAACGATGTATAATGGTTCTAAGGAACACATATAACTTAGTCCACTCCACAAAAGATCAATTTCACGATCTTGGTATTTTCACTAGGTTTTCTTATATGAAGACAACTAAATGAAAAATAAGTGTAGGAAGTTGACACATTTACAATAAACCATTATAGATAATTATATTTATTTTATAAGAAACCAAAAATCTATAGTTTAGTGTAATAAGATTGCACTTTACCACAACTGAGTATGAGTCGTCAAGATTCCACCAAATCAATACATATTGGTTTTTTCAGGATACAGGTTAATATTCATAGTTTCAATAATAATAAAAATATTTATTCAAATCATCAATAATTCATTGAATTAAATAGATAATAAATGTTGAGTAGGATTTCTTCAAACAAAGATATAGAAAAACATAATAAATATATTTAAAATTATATATATCTAAAGTGTAATTTTTAAATAGGATTCATCGTTCTTAATGAAGATGTCTTGATAAAAAAATAGAAGCAAAAATAGATTTAGTGAGATGATATATCAAAACATGTATGTCTCCAATGTTTATCATTGACGACAGTGACAGATGACTTTTCATATCTCTTTTTATATGTATATTATATTCGATTTTATATCCTTTATATTTTGATAAAGACTATCTCAATATTTTTTAATTTGGTTGAATAATTGTAGGTCAATCTAGCTCTATAAATATCACACAATAAATCATGAACATATTAATTTAAAAATCAATTAATATAATCATAACTTCCCATAAGAATAGGAATTATTTACTCTATTGAATATGAGCTTTTGAATAAATTATAGCATGCCTTTAAATTGGTCATAAAATAGCATTAAATAGATATTTATTACATCCAGGACCATTGAATACATCATGGATAATATTATGGATTTAAAAAACCCTTGTTAAATAGTCAAACATAGGGTTCCTTTCTTTGAAAACAAAACTTCAAACGTATGGTTGAAAAAATTTGGTTGATCAGAAAAGTAAGGTTGATCTACCATACATTTGTTTCCTCAAATGTAGGGATATTTACCAATATAGTGTTCCTTTACAATAAATTCATGATACCATAGGTTTTATAATATATACATGATGTTCCCAATTTAGTTTTTACTCCTTACATAGCACATTCACTAGTATACTATACATAGTGTTTCCAGAATACATTTAATCATTCCCCAAATACATTAAGATAAATTTTCACTGATTGAATGGATATAATATAATTATAGAATTATTATTATAATGAATAATATTTTCCTAAAATTCACATAATAAATAATTAATTAATAACACAATTGTGAGTATTTCTGAGAATATAAACAGAAAATAAACTACCAATTTTTTTTAATTAACTTATGCTAAAAAGTGACAACCAAAAGTTGTTTCCCTAAGAAAAGTTATCATTATTAATGATAAAATATTTTCATTATCAAAACCATTATATTTTTTTATATAATTTTAAATAATATCACATGTATATCAAATGTACTGATTTTTTGTTATATTAAGGTTACAACATATAAATTCGTACACTTCCATCAAATAGAACACATAATCATCGTTCATGTGTATGGAGGACTACCACATCATGAACTGATGCCATCTGTTCTTGGATTACCACATACTAAGGTTGGTTATAATGAAAAATACTATTTTATATGAAATTTACAATATTTATAATTTCTTAATACTCCATTAATAAGTATATAACACATACCTTCATGCTCTCCATTTTCTTAGAATATGATAACATTATTTTTGGACGTGCCTACCAACAACTCAATGTGATGTAAATCATTCATGATATAAATGTAATGTATTGAGGATGGTATTATTACAAATATGTGTTATAAATGAAATATATATTATATTTATGAAATAAATATTTTGGGAAATATAAAATATCATTTTTTTACAATTTCACACACTAAAAAGGTTATATGATTGTTCTTGGATATCTGGACAACCGCTTCGTCAAAGCGATGCGATAACTTTTCATAATATATATATATATATAACTATAATGGTATTAATGATATAATGATCATTATAGAAAAAAATATTGTTTACCTTATTTCCATAATCTTCATTGAATAATTGAAACTGTACTCATGTGTACATATGATGTACTGTCTCCATTGTCGCAATGTTGGATCATATTTCATAACAATAATTATAGATAGGTATTAAAAGTATAATTTATGAATAAATATGATAATTATTTAAGGAAAATTATTTTATATATGTATATCTAATCACCTAATTGACATTAGTTGACCTATCAATGTTATATTTGACACATAAGCTGAATATGGTCAAAACATCTGACTTAAAAATTATAGATTTGTTAGTTGTATATAACATGAATATATGTTAAATAATTGTCATATTAAAGTTGGTAATGGTTTTCTTGAAATTAAATAATTAACACAGGTTTTTATTGATTAATATAATGAATAAGTGTGATGAATCATAATCAAGGTAAGGGTTCATGTCATCTCACTTTTATTTCTCTGAGACACATTCTATATTCACAACATATTTTCGTTAAGTAGTTTATATAATGAAAATTAATGTATTTTAAGATTTTTATTCATATTTTTATGGTGATTTTCATGTATATTTTATGACATCGTTTTCATGGGTTTTCTGGTTTCAGTGTTAACAAATCATAATTGAGTTTTGTCCCAATTTTTTTCTATTAGACTTAGGTCATATTCTTCACATATCGTATTTTATGAGGTGTATATGAATCCCATTTTTTCATTTAATATCATGAATTTTTTAATTTTCTTTCCAATATATGTTTTTTAATGTAATTATTTGATGGTGAATTTGATTTAGTGGTACCAAAGAGTTAAGAGTCATTTGTTACAATATGATTATTTACGAGGACTGTGTATACTTAAGAATCCAATGTGAAAATTTTATAATTATCAAGGAATAAATTATTCTATCATTATTAATTATATTTTCAAGTAATTATAAAATTTTACACTCTTTTTTAGTTTATATATTTGGGAAATGGTTTTTATGAAAATATGATTGAATTTCTCTATTCGGATGGATATATATGTTCTTTCAAAACAAAGTTATATCAAAAAATTTTCAAAAGTGTTTTAAAAAGTGGTTTCCAATTATTACTGGATATTTTCCTAAATAAATTAGTAAAATTAATTTTAAAATCATCCCTTGTAATATTTTATGGCTATTTACAAAAAAATCCAAATGTTTTATGTTTTTAAAAAAGATTCAAAAAATAAAAATGTTATTTTCCCAAAGAATGTTTTTATGATATTTCAATGGTATTCCCATTCATCAATTTCAGAAACCATTACTGATAAATATCCTCTACTAGGGATATTTTGTGTTGATAAAATTCTCATTCTTTTCAAAATGGGTAAATATTGTTTCAAAGATATTGTTCTGGAACATGTTTCATTTCTAGGGGTTAATAATGATTCCAAGATATTGTTATGGAACCCATTTCATTTTCATGGGTTATCCATGTTTCAATGAGGATATCATATAAATTTTTTATTTTAAATTCTTTAGTCAAGTTATTTAATGGATTATGGTTGTTCCAAATATATTATGATGAAATGAAATAATTTATATGGTATGATTGTATTAAAACACATGGAAATTTAATATGAATCTACATTACAAACCATTGATGGATGGTTCCATGATAAACCTTTGATGGGGGGTTCCATGATAATCCATGTAAGGTGATATCTATTATTTTACATGGATTCGTTGGTTATGGAAGTTTAATGTATTTTTATTACATTTTTAAGAGTGATTGTAAGAGTGATGTGAAAATGATGTCCCAGGTTATGTAATTATTTTTTAATTCTATATATGGGTTTATAATGATTCTCATGATTGATGTTGATATCACATGGATCATAAAATTCTATTTTGATGAGTATTTTATATTCAATGTTTTCATATTTAATGATCTAGATATTTATGAGTATGTGTTCCTTTATGATTTACTCATACTATTTGATTATAAAAACATACCATTATTCACTTATTTTCATATTGAGGATATTTAGTTGCTAATTCTTATGTTTAACCCAACCGAGCATTTGAGAACACCCTTATTATGTTTCCTTTTCCTCAATATATTAAGAAATATTCTGAACTATTTATTTCTATAAATTATTTCACAAGGATGATGTAGATCACATAATGATAAAAAAGAAAATCTGGGTATAAAGGGAGTTGATGATCATATTTATGATATAGGTTTTTATGAATCCATGTTGATATGAGATTTTCCAAATTATTTGAATGTCTAATCCAAATTGATAATCAAAGGTTGTAAGTGATTTGTGTTTTCATTTTGATTTTGTAAGGATTAGATTAAAAATTTAGGTCACAATTATTTACATCAATGAAAAAAATGTAAAGGTTAAGATCTCAGAATCATATCTATGATCAAAAGTCATGTGATATTATAGTTGGTATCATAGTAAAGTTTAGTTAACATTTGAGATTAAAATATTTTTTCATATGAAGTTATATTAAGAGTTATGGATATTATCATAAGACTCTAAGCTTAAGGTAGATAATATGTTCAAATTCTTAGACACCATAATTGAGGTTTTTAAGTTTTAAATATTTTGTTTTAATCAATGACAATTAGGAGATTTTTTTGGGTTGGGGTAGTTTTATTCCCTATGATCAATGTGAAGTGTTATTTTCAGAGGAATTATTTTTCATTTCTAAAAAGGAAAACTTGTATGTTGGGTGACAACATGTCACTTCCATTATGTCAGTGAGGCTTGAAACCAATACTAATTGAAAATAATGATTTCCAGCCAACCAGTTGCCTATATGATATCCTAGTTTGTTAGATATTTTTTTAGGTAAATAATAATTTTATTTTTAATTCAAATGTGATATTATTTCATGAATAACAGATTATTTATCTTAGATTAATATATAATTTAATAAATCTAATTATTGGGTCTCAAAATTTTTCCGAAAATCATTCATGAATATTAAGGATTTTTATTAAAGATAATTTATTATGAACATTTGGAATTACTATTGAATTTTTAATATTAATATATCATATGAATGCTTATTTATTTTGGAAATTATCTTACCTTGTTCTATTCATTATACTTAATGTCTAAAAGATAGGAGTAATAGATTGACTATTACATTTATAGCATTGTGGTTATAAAAAGTATATTTCTATGATGAATGATTTTAAAATTCATCTAGAATAATAATTCTATGTATAAAAAGACAATATTATGGTGGATATTGATTGAAAGGCTGAAATTATACTCATAGAGTAAGTATATTTCCATATTCTCTTAGTATGTATTGTTAGATAATTTTTTAACTGTAGGAAAACGAAATGGAATAAAACAATTATCCTAGTACCGTTATTTTTGATGAACTGATGTTATTTTGATCATCACATATTTATTGTTTTAATGCACATAAATTTACATTGATCTTTCTCATTATTTTTATTAATGACCTATGTCACTCTCTATAATTATTTACGCTTTTGCACAATTACCACCGATATTCTCTTATATAGAAAAAAATCAATTTATAACTTGAGGTCTAATTTATGAATCCAAATATCAATTTTTATTTGTTTCATTATTTATTTAATTTTAATTATGTGGGTTTTAGTAAAGTAATTCTAAAAATGTCCATCCTTGGATATATAAGAAGAATTTTAAGGTTGAAAATTATTATAAGGTTGGTAGGATGTAACATCCTGATATTTATGCAATATATTCCATGAAATTAATTTAATTTAATTTAAATCATGAATTAAATGAAATGCATAGTTTTTCATGAATTATATTATACACAAAATATTTCTTATCTTTCGCACATCATCGAGATTATAAGATAATGTGTGTTACATGCAAGTATTAGTTTTATGGGACAACAATATATTATTAATATTTAATATGATAGTTATCACCAAGCCATTTGAATTTTTGGTAAGGAATTAGAATAACTAAATTATGATTTTTTAAAATATATATATATATATATAATCAATTATATGGTTACCGATTAATATGAAATGAACTAAATAACCAATTTAATATAAAGGATGTGGTATTAATGAATACTATTTTTATGCACACATAGTAATTTTATCTCAAAAAATTATATTAATAACTGTTATTGAATTATATTTCTGAAATCCATATTTTATATATTTAGACAAATGTTTTTAAATTAATTCAATATGTTTTATAAGAAATAAATTATAAAAAAAATCTAATCTTAATCATAAGAAAACTATTTTTTTCTAAAAGGTGGCTTTTCCACCTTATAATTGTAGAATTTCTTCAGAAATAAATTTTTAAATTTTATAAATAATATTTGGAAATATAAAATTTTATTTTAATATTAGAATTTCAAAAATTATATTAGGGTTAATAATTAGTATTTTTATTGAAATATTTATTTTTTGATGAATGAATAAAAACAATAGGTTTTTAGGATTGAGTTTCATCTAAGTTATTTATATAGTAATATTAAATTTTAAATTGGTTTAATTTATAATTAGTTCATAAATTATTGTTTAGAAATATTTTAGGTAATTTTAATCATTTTTAATTTGAAATTTTATATTAAAACATTACAAAATATTGAACATTTTTACTTTAAAAATCCGTTGAAATGTTCCATATTTAGGATTAATTTTTAATTAATTTATGATAATTCAGTGACATAAATATATATAAATAGATTAAATATTATTAGTAATTATATTTTATAATATCTACTAATTTAAAAATAAATTTTCCACATAGATTAATGATGGAAAATAAAATTAATTACTGTGATTAAGGTAAAAAAGATTACTTGGTGGTTAATGTTTGATAATAAGGGTCAAAAGTTCCTTGAAACCTTTATAAAACCCATTTTATGGGAATATTTTGGCGATTAAAACTCTAATATCTATTTTTTTGTGTTATGGAGGACTCTTATTTGTTAAAAATTCTACATCAACTAAATTTTATTCAAAAATTCCAAGCACGTCCCTTCCCCAACATATAAAATGCCGCCACCTCTCAAACTATCATCAAAAATATAAATCCCTTTGACTCAGAAAATCCGTCTCCAAATATATTATTGAAATCCATCCACCATCCTAGAATACATACATTTATATTTAATTAAAACAAGGATTTTTTTTGGTGAAATCTGAAATAAGTTAACTGAAGAAGTGGTAACATTCATCAAGGAGCAATTTTTTTAATTCGTTATCAAACACCATCATATATTCCTATTTCAAGATTATATAAAAAACTAATTATATTCAATATAATAATATGTATTTATACTAAGGATATGTCCATAAAATTCTCAAACATCAATCTAATAGGACACACAATCATAGTTCGTGTGTAAGAAAAACTATCTACAAATGAACCTATGTGATCTATTTTTTCATTACCACCTCTCATGGTTGGGAATAATGGTTCAAATAAAAATTTTAAATTATTTTTGTGATATTTATGTTTTTTATTGTACTATAATTATTATATAACAAACCCCTTCATGATTTTCATTTTTTGGGAATACGATTACATCATTTATGGGTGTGTCGACTACCGCCTCCCTAGAGCTATGTGCTTCATTCAAAATTTACATGGAATTTACTATTTATAGGTGTAATAAACATAATTTATATAAATGAAATATATATGATATTAATGAAATAATCGTCTTTCTATAAGTACAATATATATTTTCTTCATACCATTTGACATATTGAAAAAGAGATAACATCCTTCATGGATGTGTTGACTACTTCCACTATAAAGTGATGTTATTCCTTTTACATCATAGGAATGATGTATATACTAATATATAATTAAATATAATTTTATATATGATCAAATTATCATTCATGAAATATAAAATATGTAACGTATCCAACCTAGAGGCCACTAAACTGGTGCCACAAGTTGAGTTTCCACATGACCTCAACTGTGCCTCCCGTTTTTCCAGAGGGTGTAAACTAGAATTGATGGTCTTATAGATCAAGTGAGGAGACTATACAATCCTTTTTAGAGTAATACACATTAGATAATATGTATAAAGGATGTAATAATCAATAATCAATTATCACACATTACTAAGATTTACCAAAACTTGGTACAAGGCCAAAACCAAAAGTAAACATTCCATGTAATGTCAATACAATATCATGTTTAAAGACGAACTTAAAAAACTGAAGAATACAAAAAAAATTGGTTTTGACACCATGTATGTAACAGTAGAGATTTTTATGAGAAATATTTTTTTAATGTTATATACATCATCAATGTAATCTTTCACTACAAGCAACACTATCTTGTATTGCTTTACACGCAATCACGACCTTCCTCAATAACATGCGTTATACGCAACACCGAGTTTCACTAAACAACGATATGCTATTAAAATATTATTAAAACTAGCCGTTATGAATAGTAATACTCACTTTTTGAAATTTTATAATTTTTATTTTTCAAAATTGACTTTTTTTTGGATTTGGAATATTGAAATTAGCCTACGGTGAAATTTTGGTATTTTTCTGAAAACATTCAATTTTTGATGAATAGTGAAAACACTGGGTTACTATTTAAAAACTGACTTTTTATTTAAATAATTATTTATTTTATTTAAATTTATTTTATGTAAATATTGATACATAATACCTTTTTAAGTTCAAAGTAATTCATTGGAGTTATTTTATAATAATTTTGGATATATAAAAATTTTATTGAACTTTTCACCGTCTTTTACCCACCTCCTAGGAGAATTTGAAAATTTACATAAAACAAAATTTTACCACTTCTGTGAGTGGGATTTAGAAAATACTAGAGACACAGTAAATATCAAGTAGTAAAATGTGGTTCAATGAGATGAAAATAATTTTTTGTGAATAATAACTTTTTTACTTTTATTTACTACGGTTAAAAGTAAATAGGGTAATGAAGTGTAAAAATGATATTATTATTACCATAAAACATGTCCTAATTCTATTGGATAAGAGTAATTCGACCATAAAAAACCTTAGGAATAAAATATGACTCCATTTAGGTCCACATGGATTAGATTAGGACATTTATTATTAATTTATTTAAAGATGGGTTAAAATAGTTAAAATCAAAGTTTAATAAATAAATTATTTTTAAAATAGGGATATAAATAAGATAAATTAGACTATAAATATTCATTAGAAATATAAAAGTATTTCCTACATAATGGTATTTTATTTATAATTTTTAGACATTAAGTAATTTAATTTATTTATGACACAATGATGATGGAGTAATTATCTTATTAATGAAATATTAACATAATTAATGTTATAAATACCCATATAAATGTAATTCAAGACTTTTTATGAATTAAAAAAAAATATATGTTAATATGACATGTTATTATTTATTTATTTATGTTTTTTTGAACTAATCATGCTATTATGAGTTTCACAAATATCAATTACCTAATAGTGTCAAAATTGACATAAAATAGTTTTGAAAACAAATACTATATTATTAATTGTTATTATATTCCTAAAAATCTAAGGTTCAGCCAAGATACTTATATCATGATATTTTTATCATTAATGGACCACTTGGGGGTCTCTTGTATGTATATGGTAAGTTTATTAAATATATAATACAAAAATACAAAGTGACATGGTAAATGTCAATCTAATTAACTACGAGTTAAAACTAAAAGATAAAGTTAATATAATGACATAAACTTTTCTAAAATATATTGGTTGAATGGATTTCGACCCATCCCCACCTTATCTTCGAAATAAATCAATTTGGATCTATTAAAAACCGAATATGACTTTATAATAAAATAATATTTGAAGTTTTTTCTAAAGTTCCCCTCTCCTCCCTTATAAAAGGACACCTCCTCCCTCTCCTCCTCACACCACTTTGAGCCTTAAATCTTGGAGAAATCTGAAAATTTATCTTCTCCACTTCCCTAGAAACATCCTAGAGGTCTTGGTCTTCTTCAAAGACCATATTTAGTTCCCTAAGAGGAGATTAAGAAGAGGCGCTTCAAAGAAGAGGTAATATTAGTTACCGATTGTTTCAAATTTATTTCTTCTTATAATTATTCTTATTTAGTTGTTTCATTATGAAGTAATAAAATTAGTATCACTCATATACTTATATGTTAATATAAATGTGAAACAACCCTATTTCTGCTTCTATCTATCCTATGAAAAATGAAATCACCGCGCGTGCGTACGTACGGAATACCGTCTCCACGCCGTGGTGTAATCAATTGTCCACCACCACCTTACTTGGTTGGGTATAATGGTGTAAAGAATAACTATATATGATTATTGTAAAGGGATATTCATTCTAAAATAGTATACATATGCTTTAATACAATTCCACGATAATGGGAACGATATCATCGCTCGTGCGTACGTACGACCTACCATCTCCACGATGTGATGCGACTCATTCTACAGGATCTTAATTGCATAATGATTATATAAATGAATTGAATGAATAAATATGATATATATTACAATATTAACAATCTGAAAATGAGTTATCTATAACCTAAAAAGAATAATAAGAATTTATTCATCAAAACACGCATAAGAACAAAAAAGCAATAAACACCCAAATAACAAGTAGCAATGAAATATTACAAATAAGAAGAAATGAATATGAACATTTATGATATCATAACAATAATTAAGATTATGGAATAAGTCAATAACATTATTTATATCATTATATAGGAGGTTTAGACACGTACGAAGAAAATCGGACCTAAGGTAATGGAAAATCTCACAATCTCAATTTTTATCCGAGATTGTTTATACTTCGGTAATTATGGGGGCATATTTATCATACACATCCATGTTTATTCAATATGTAATTTTATTTTAATCCTCCTACAATTTTTTTAAATCCAATTTTACCATTCGGTGATTTTTTTAAAAGATGTTAAAGGAATCTTTTGTCGTACGTGGTACATTTTGACCTTTCCAGCCAAAGTACGATAAGAATGTTTTTTTTAACTTATACGGCCCAAATGGAATTTTAGAACATTATTTCCATGAATCTTACTTTATAAGTTTACATGTTTATTTTTAATTAACTTCTTTTAGTTTAAACTTTTATGACATGTTATGAAATGAAAAATGTTTTTGAAGTAGAAAGGATATTTTCCTCAAGAATGGAGTTCAAGTGTTTTATCAAAATTATTTTCCATCTAAGATAATATAGGGTTATATTTCTATCCCTATTTCTACATTGATTTTATTATGTTATGATGGAATATATTTTATGATGTCCTTTTATCTTATGTGGATTATGTTATGATGGCATGATGTTTAAGAATCCCATTTTTATTACATGGGTTATGCTATGATGTATGATTTATGATTTTGTGGAACACATAAGAATGGTTTCATTATGAGATGGGTGGGAACTATATCTCCCTCTAATGAATTGGGTAAAGATTTATATCTCATGAGATAGACATGGCTGGAACGACAGGTTAATCTGGTTCAGTGAAACAGGACTAAAATGAGGAGTGAACTCGGTTCAGAAATTGACTGTGTCCGCTAAGATAGTCTTGGCAATGAGTCTTGACTAATAAGAACATATTCTCTATGATTATGTGTGTATGCCACAAATTTTCATGTTTTATGTTATAATTATTGGGATTATATTTCGCTACTATGATTTATCCCATGTTATGATGGTATGATATCTTTTGCAGGATAATATTTTCAAAATGTTATGTTCTTAAGAATATGATATGATTGATATTTATTTTTTTTACCCTTACGGAGCATTTGAGCTCACCATTTTGTATGTTTTATTTTCCCCTGGTCTGGAAGAAGGGTATTACGTAGAATAATCCAAAAGGGACTCTAGATATGATGAAATAAATGGGAGACAATGTAGATGATTTATGAACCAGTTGTTTATGTTTCCCAGTTTCAAAAGAAACTATACCTATACGGTCCTTTCCTGGTTTTGTTATATGTTGTAATAAGTATGCTTCAATTTTTAAGTATTAACAATGTATGTAATGTATGGGTCGTTATAGTTGGTATTATAGAAAAGGTATAGTCAACCTTTGGAAACTAGGATGTGAAAGCCTTAGTAAGAAACCTAACGATAAGTCTAAGCATAGAACACAATCTTAGTTTTTTTGAAATGGCCATGAATAACCTGTGATAAGGCCTAAAGCGTGAAATTTTATTCTTGATTATGTGGTTTTCCTATTATAATTAGTATTTCTCACACTATTCTTCTTGGTTTTGGTCAATGGATGGAACCCGAAGAAATCGTGTTAATGTGGAATGCGATGGGCAATGCAATGACTGTCCCCCTGGACAACCAAATGTTATGGGAGCTGGAATGAAAAATCTTGTAGCCATGCTCACACAACTTTCTCATGCTATGAATCATGCAGGACTTATAAAAGAGAAAAGGAAGGATCAACATTCTGTTGAATCCTTCATGAGGCAGCGTCCACCCTCATTCAGTGGGTCTACTGATCCATTAGTTGCTGAACAGTGGATCAGTACCAATAAAAAGATATTTTCAGTTCTTCAATGTTCTGAACATGACAATGTCATCTAAGTAGTGTATCGTTTGTAAGGTGATACTGATCAATGGTGGAATATTATCAAGAATACGAGGCAAATAAATGAATTTGAGTCCATAGAATGGGACGAGTTCACGAACTTATTTTTCAATAAGTACATCCCTTGTATTCTTCAAACAAAGATGGAGAAGGATTTTCTTGAACTGAAGAAAAATGATGAGGAATCTATTGGTACCTACGAAGAAAATTTTACTAGACTTTCATGGTACGCTTCTGGGATTATTATCCAACCTGAGAGTAAGATCGATCGATTCTTTAGTGGCTTAAAACCAAGTCTTAGAAGGGCATTATCCATAATGGACTTCAATAGCTACGAGGAAATCATTCGATGTACTCTCAAGGTTGAGATGGAGATTGGAGTAACCCATCAGTCATATGGGTTTGATAAGAAGAGGAAAATAGAATTCAAAGTGAAATCTAAAGAGCACACTAAAAAGAAGATGTGTTTTCCTATATGCTCAAAGTGTGGAAAGAAGCATGGATGGAGTTGTCTTAAAGGGATAAGTAAATGTTTAAAATTTGGAAAGTAAGGTCATCAGGCATTTGAATGCCGCAATTAAGGGAAGAATATGTCTAGTGACGCGGACAAAGAAAAGGCTACACAGAGTGCACCTCCTACACTTCAATGTTACAAGTGCAAGGAAATGGGGCATTATAACAACCAATTCCCTAATCCACGGGTTGTTGATGATGATCAACGTCAACAAACTCTTAAGTCTAAAGACAAAGGAAAGTCACATTCAATTTCTATCAGCTATATGGAGTATGATAACAAAGTGGTAAAAGGTACACTTACCATCCACTCTGAAGTAGAAAATGTTTTATTTGATTCTGGATCCACCCAATCTTTTATTTCTAATGATTTTTCTAAGGGTATCGCCATATTACCTCAACAATTAGATGTCGAGTAAGCAGTGACAACCCCTAATGGCACAACATTTACAACAAAAGTTTATAATTATTCTCCTATTGAAGTTTGTGGGAAAGTGCTTCCTGCAAATCTTGTGATCCTTCATATAGTGGAAATTTATGTGATTCTTGGCATGGATTGGCTTTCATTATATGGAGCTCATATCAATTGCCAAAGAAGCGAAGTCACATTTCATATTCCAGATCAATCTATGATCCTCTATCGATGCAAGGATGAACATAACCTTCCAGTGGAAATTTATTCCATATTATGGGTATTGATTCCATTAAATGAATGTTATTTATCTCAAATGGTTGGTGAGAAACTCATGATTAAGAATATTCCAATTTTACAAGAGTTTGATGATGTCTTTCTGGAGGAATTTCCATGTCTTCCACCGAATCATGAAGTTGATTTTTCAATAGAACTCATACCGGGTGCTATGCCCATTTCGAAGACACCTTTTAGAATGGACCCAATTTAGTTGCAGAAATTGGAGAAGAAACTCCAAGATAATCTTGATAATGGATTCATACACCCTAGTGCGTCACCTTGGGGAGCACCTGTTCTGTTTGTTAAGATGAAAGATGGATCAGTGAGACTCTACATTGATTATTGAGAACTTAACAAAATCACTATCATGAAAAAATATCATCTCCCATGCATTGATGAATTTTTTGAACAACTACGCGGAGCTCAATACTTTTCCAAGATTGATCTTTGTTCAGGGTATCATCAGTTAAGGTTCAAAATGGAGGATATACCAAATATGGCTTTCCGTTCAAGGTATGGAAAATATGAATTTATAGTGATTCCATTTGGTCATACTAATTCCCCTGATATCTTCATGGATCTGATGATTATAGTCTTTAGGGACTATCTTGATCAGTTTTTGGTAGACTTTATAGACGATATTCTTGTCTATTCAAAGAGCAAGGAAGAACATGAAGATCACTTGAGAATTGTATTGAAAACCCTGAGAAAGGAGAAGCATTAAGCCAAATTTACCAAGCGTGAATCTTGGCTTAAAAAAGTTTCATTTTTGGGTCACATAATCTCAAAATAGGGGATATCTGTGGATCCAACAAAAACAGAGGTTATCGAAAGATGGTCGAGACCAACAACAGCAACTGAGATCCAAATATTTTTTGGTTTGGATGGATATTATCGATTTTTTGTGAAAGATTTTTCACGATTATCTAATCCACTCACCAGGTTGACTCGAAAAGGAGTTTAGTTCGTTTGGATGGAGGAGTGTGAAGAGAATTTCAAGGATTTAAAAAGAAGGTTTTCCAGGGCACCTGTGCTCACACTGCCTTGTAGTGGACAAAGGTTTCTGATCTACAGTGATGCATCCAAGAAGGGATTGGGGTGTGTTCTCATGAAAAATGATATGGTGATAGCTTATGCCTCACGACAGTTGAAAATCCATGAGCAAAATTACCCAACTCATGATTTGGAGTTAGCTGCAGTAATCTTTGCATTAATTATTTGGAGGCATTATCTTTATGGAGAAAGGTGTGATATTTATACTGATTATAAAAGTTTAAAGTATATTTTCAAACAAAATGAGCTAAATATGGACCAAATAAGATGGTTGGAGCTAATTAAGGATTACGACTACTCAATTCATTACCACCCTGGGAAAGCAAACAATGTGGTAGATGCATTAAGTTGACAAGACCTTGCTAGATTATCCATGATGAGGATCAAAAAAGATCCAATATTTATGGATGTACAAACGATGGATCTTGGAATTTTAATGGAAGGGGAAAAATCATATCTTTCTCAAATTAATGTTCAACCATCTATACATGTGAAGATTAAAGAGGCATAGAAAGAAGATGTAGAGTTACAAAAGAAGGTGAGAAATGTTCCTGAATTCAACCTTGATTGTAATAGGATAATAAAGATCAGAAATTGGGTTTTTGTTCCTCCCATCTCAGAATTAATGAAGGAGCTGTTGGATGCGGCTCATATTTCTTCATTCTCTATTCATCCTAGAAGCACGAATATGTATAGGGACCTAAAAGAGTACTTATGGTGGGATGGCATGAAATGAGATGTTGCTGAATATGTCTCTCGATTCTTGGTTTGTCAGCAAGTTTATGCTGAGAGACAGAAGTCTAAGGGGATGTCAAAACCATTACCCATACCCGAATGGAAATGGGAAAACATCACTATGGGCTTTGTCACTAGACTTACTAAAACATCCAAAGGCAATAATGCTATTTGGGTCATAGTTGATCATCATACAAAGACAGCACACTTCATTTCTATTAGAGAGGATCTGTCTCTTGATCAGCTTTCCAGGATATATGTATAGGAAGTGGTAAGATTACATGGAGTACCACATTCCATTATATCTGATTGGGATATGAGGTTTACCTCAATGGTTTTGCGAAGTCTTCAGCATACTCTGTATACAGAGTTGAGTTTTAGCATTTCTTATCATCCTCAGACAGACAGTCAGTCTGAGAAGAGAATTCAAACTCTAGAAGATATGTTGAGAGCTTTCTATATGGATTTCAAAGGAGGTTGGGATCAACACCTATCATTGGTGGAATTTTCTTATAATAATAGCTTTCACTCTAGTATTCAGATGGATCCTTATGAAGATATCTAAGGAAATAAATTCCAAACTCCCACTTACTGGGATGAAGTTGGGGAAAGAAAGCTATTAGGACCTGATCTTTTTGATGAGATGGTAGAAAAGGTCTTATCTATTCAACAACACATAAGAGAATCTCTGAGTCGACAAAAAAGATATGCTTATAAATGAAGAAAATACCTAGAGTTTGAAGTGGGTGACAAAGTGTTCTTACGAATATCTCTTTGGAAGAGAATAATGTGATTTGTAAAGAAGGGAATGTAGTTCCCTAGGTATTTCAGTCCTTTCAATATACTAGATCGTTTTGGGAAGGTGGATTACTGATTGGAGCTTCCACCGAATCTCTCTCAATTTCATGATGTGTTCCATGTATCTCTCCTGAGAAAGTATATACATGATCCTTCACATGTACTCAACTCAGAAGTTTTACCACTGGAGCAAGATCTTTCTTATGAAAAACAGCCGATAGAGATTCTGAATCGTAGCGAAAAATTCCTACAGAACAAGACCACTCGCTTGGGGAAGGTTTTATGGAGGAACCACCAATTATAAGAAGCTACTTGGGATCTTGAGTACATGATGAGGGAGAGGTATCCTCATCTGTTTGTTACAATGTGACGAATTTTGAGGGAGAAATTCATTTTAATGGGGGTAGAATGTAACACCGGAGATTTTTATGAGAAATATTTTTTTTTATTTTATATACATTATCAAAGTAATCTTTCACTACCCACGACACTAGCTTGGCTTTCTTTACACGTAATCATGACCTTCCTCGATAGCTTGTGTTTTACGCAATACCGAGTTTCACTAAACAACGACGTGCTATTAAAATATTAATAAAACTAGCCGTTATGAATAGTAATAAGCAATTTTTGAAATTTTATAATTTATATTTTTCAAAAGTGACTTCATTTTTGGATTCAAAATATCAAAATTAGCATACGGTGAAATTTAGGTATTTTTCTGAAAACTTTCAATTTTTAATAAATAGTGAAAACACTAGGTTACTATTTAAAAACCGACTTTTGATTTAAATAATTATTTATTTTATTTAAATTTATTTTATTTTAAAATTGATACATAATACCTATATAAGTTCAAAGTAATTCATTGGAGTCATTTTATAATAATTTTAGATATAAAAAATTTATTGAACTTTTCACCTTCTTTTACCCACCTCCTAGGAAAATTTGCAAATTTACATAAAACATAATATTACTGCTTTTGTGAGTGGAATTTCAAAAACCTAAGATACATGGTTAATATGAAGGATTAAAATTTGGTTCAATGAGATGGAAATAGTTTTTGGTGAATAGTAAATTTTTTTGCATTTATTTACCACGGTTAAAAGTAAATAGGGTAATTAATGGTAAAAATGATATTATTATTACCCTAACACATGTCTTCATTCTATTGGATAATTTTAATTCGACCAAAAACAACCTTAGGAATAAAATATGACCATTTAGGTCCACTTTGATTTGATTAGAACATTTCTTATTAATTTATTTAATGAAGGGTTAAAATAGTTAAAATCAAAGTTTAATAAATAAATCATTTTTAATATAGGGTTATACATAAGATAAATTCGACTATAAATATTCATTGGAAAATGTATCTCTTTCCTACGTAATTTTATTTTATTTACAATTTTTAGACATTAAATAATTTAATTTATTTATGACACAATGATGATACAGTAATTATCTTATTAATGAAATATTAACATTATTGATGTTATAAATGCCCAAATAAATGTAATTTGAGACTTTTTATGAATTCCACTAATTTTATAGGTTAATATGACATGTTAGTATTTATTTAATTACCTTTTTTCAAACTAATAAGGCTATTATGAGTTTCGCAAAAATCAATTACCTAATAGTGTCAAAATTGACATAAAATAGTTTAAAAAAAAATACTATATTATTAATTATTATTATATTCCTAAAAATATAAGGTTCTTCCAATATACTTATATCATGATAGTTGTATCAGTAATGGACCACTTGGGGGTCGCTTGGATGTATACGGTATGTTTATTAACTATATAATAGAAAAATACAAAGTGACATGGTAAATGTCAATCTAATTAACTAAGAGTTAAAACTAGAAAATAAGGTTAATATAATGACCTAAACATGTCTAAAATCTATCGGATGAAAGGATTTCGACCCATCCCCACCTTAGCTTCGAAATAAATCAATTTGGAGCTATTAAATACCGAATATGACTTTATAATAAAATAATATTTTATGTTTTTCCTAAAGTTCCCCTCTCCTCCCTTATAAAAGGACACCTCCTCCCTCTCCTCCTCACACCACTTTGAGCCTTCAAGCTCAGAAAACCCCTAACAATTTCTCTTCTCCACTTCCCTAGAAACATCCAAGAGGTTCGGGTCTTCTTCAAAGACAATCTTTAGCTCCATATGTGGAGATTAAGAAGAGGCGCTTCAAAGAAGAGGTAATGTCCGTTTTCGATTCTTTCAACTTTATTTCTATTTATAAATCTTCTTCTTTAGTTGTTTAATTATGAAGAAATAACATCAGTATCACACATATAGTGATATGTTATTATAAATATGAAACAAACCTATTTCACCTTCTATCCATCCTACGAAAAATGAAATCACGGCGCGTGCGTACGTACGGAATACCGTCTCCACGCCATGGTGTAATCTTTTTTCCACGACCACCATACTTGGATGGGTATAATGGTGTAAAGAATAACTATATATTATTATTGTAAAGTGATATTGATTCTGAAATAGTATACATACACTTTAATACAATTCCACGATCATGAGAATGATATCATCGCTCGTGCGTACGTATGGCCTACCGTCTCCACGATGTGATGCGACTCATTCTATATGATCTTCATTGAAAAATGATTATATAAATGAATTGAATAAATAAATATTATATATATTACACTAATAACATTCTGAAAATTAGGTATCTATAACCTAAAAATAATAATAATAATTTATTCAACAAAACACGCATAAGAACAAAAAAGCAATAAACACCTGAATAACAAGTAGCAATGAAATATTACTAATAAGAAGCTAAGAATATGACCATATATGGTATCATAACAATACTTAAGATTATGGAATAATTAAATAACATTATTTAAATCATTACACAGGAGGTTCAGACATGTACGAAGAAAATCAGACCTAAGGTAAGGGAAAATCACACAATTTCAATTTTTATCCGAGATTGTTTATACTTCGGTAATTACTAGGGAATATTTATCATCCACATAAATGTTTCATAAATATGTAAAATTATTTATATCCTCCTACATTTTTTTTAAATCCAATTTTACCCTTCGGTGAGTTTTAGTAAAAGATATGAAAGGAATATTTTGTCGTACGAGGTACTTTTTGACTTTTCCGGCCAAAGTACGAGAAGAATGTTTTTTTAACTTATACGGCCCGAATGGACTTTTAGAACATTATTTTCATGAAGATTCATTTATAAGTGTTCAAGTTTATTTTTAATCAAATTTATTTAGTTTAAAAGTTTTGGCATGTTAAGAAAGGAAAAATGTTTTTAAAGTAGAAATGATATTTTCCTCAAGAATGGAGTTCAAGTGTTTTATCTTAATTATTTTCCATATAAGATAATATAGGGTTCTGTTTCTATACCTAATTTTAAATTTATTTGATTATGTTATGATGGAATATCTTTTCTGATGTCCTTTTATCTTATGTGGATTATGTTATAATGGCATGATGTTTAAGAATCCCATTTTTATTACATGGGTTTTTCTATGATGTATGATTTATGATTTTGTGGCACACATAAGAATGGTTTCATTATTAGATGGGTGGGACCTATATCTCCTTCCAATGCATTGGATAAAGATATATATCTCTTGAGATATACAAGGCTGGAACGACAGGTTAATACGGTTCAGTGAAACAGGACTGAAACGAAGAGTGAACTCAGTTCAGAAATGGTCTTTGCCCGCTAAGATAGTCTTGGAAATGAGTCTTGACAAATTAGAAATGATTCTCTATGATTTTATTTGTATTCCACAAAGTTTCATGTTTTATGTTATTATTATCGGGATTACATTTCGCTACTATGATTTATCCCATCTTATGATGTTATGATCTCTTTTGTAGGATAATATTTTCAAAATGTTATGTTCTTAAGAATCTGATATGATTTATATTTCTTTTGTTTACCCTTACTGAGAATTTGAGCTCACCCTTTTGTATGTTTTATTTTCCCCAGGTCTGGAAGAAGGGTATTATGTTGAATAATCCAAAAGGGACTCTAGATATGATGAAATAAATCGGAGACAACGTAGGTGATTTATGAACCAATTGTTTATATTTCCCAGTTTCTGAAGACACTATAACTATACGTTCCTTTCATGGTTTTGATATATTTTGGAATAAGTATGCTTTAATTTTGAATTATTAACAATATATGTAAAGTATGGGTCGTTATAATGTCTTGTACCTTCATTCATGCATAACCTTTTCAAAAATCTACCCTCTAGCATCAGGACCTTTACATATTCTTTACCAACAAATAGGAACTCTTCTCGGTTACACAATGAAGGCTCATGAAGTGTGTGTGTTCAACTAAGTAGGCCACCACTAATGGTGTCTACAAAATATCCAATCCAATAGACAATGCATTCCTAGACTAGAATAATTACAAGATAAATATTATATAAAATATGTTCCATTAATGAACATTGTTCACATAAACCATTTTTTATTTGTTCCATGGGAATTGAAATTCATTTATAACATAATATTCAATTCTAGTCAACTACTATGTGTAAGGGAATAAGTCTGGTTCCCTATATCACTTTGGAATCGATTTTAAAATAAATTACTTCATAGATACCATGGAATCTTATGTAAAGACCCAGAATTTACGTGTAAATTTTTTTCTTAAATTCATGGGAATTTTACGAGTCTGCAGTTTCTGACGGTGCTTGATTCTGAGGCCTGGTGTGCCCAAAATCAATTTCTTAAGTTTTGTTCGAGTTCGTTCAGCAAACGTATGAGCGGGATTTTATATCCTTTGACCGGTGCTCGGAACTGAAATCTGAGGGTACCATTGAACTTGCAACATCGGTGATTGCTTAGTGAGACCTTCACCGTTGTTGCGTTCTAACGAGAATGGGAGTTAGTTTTGGGGGTTTTTAATTAAATTCAATAAAAATAAAGTGTTAACTTTATTTTTATTTGGGGTGGTTAGAACCTCCAAGAAGAGGTTAGTGGCAGGGGCCACCACACCATTACCTCCCATGAGAGGTTATGGTGGTGGGGCCCACCTGCACATAACCTCCCTTAGGAGGATATTTAACGTGGGGACCACACGGGCTTTAACCCATGTAACTCTCCATAAAGTGGGGGAAACCCTTGAACTTCCTCCACTAATTAAGTGTGACAATCCAATCAATTAATTAATTGAGCACTTCATTTAATTAATTGGACCCTTTTGAATTCATGCCAACAAATGAAATAGTAGGTGATCTATTAATTCATTTTGGGTGGACATCTTTTTCTTTTTATTGGTGGAAACATGGGAGAGGAAGGGGTCTTAGAAGAATATATCCACTCCAATGAAGAATGCGAAGAATGCCGGCGACGTCCTCCCTTCATAGACTTCATTCATGGAATCCTGCTTGGACATACTCTTCCCTCTTCAACCGGGAAAAAAATTGGAAGCACCGCCGCCCTCGAAGAACACCGCCGATGACATCTTCGACTTGTCTTCTCCGAACTCTTCTTCTTCCGACGTTGACGAAACAACGTTGTACCACGACTCTGTCGACGATCGTCTTTCTAGGTAGGGGGTTTTGAGTAGTTATATTATTCAAATTCAATGTCGTGGAATTTATGGATTGATATATGCCAATTGATACCTCTATAATGAGGAGGGATCGAACCACACGAACACAGCCGACCCTCCTCCTTTGTTCTATATTGTTTGATTGAAGACCGCGGAGCGGAGCAGCGGCGGCCGGCGATGGGCCGACCATGAAAGAAACCGGCAGCGTAAGGATGACAGGTTGCCAGAATGGCACGGCACCGTCCTGCTGCACGAAGGAGCCGAGGTAAGTGGTCAAACCGGGCCATTGTAGAGGAGCTGCAGTGCCCCCGTGCCGCGCAGAGGACCAGGGTGCCACGGCCGGAACGGGCCGCGGTGGAGGAGGCGTCGCGCCACTGCGCTGCATGGTAGAGGTGGGACGTGTCAGGGAGGGCCACGACGGAGGAGAAAGGGAGCGACGCCATCGCGTCGTGCCGGTGTTGTGGAACCAGTGGGCCGCTAGTCCTGCCCGACAAGGCGGGACCCCTCAGGTCCTGTAGGGAAACCGAACCGGTGCCTAGTTCCAGTTTCGATTGGTGAAGCAGGGGGGTATAACCCCCTGCACGTGGCCAGCCGGGCCTCTCCGCCTGCCAGCCAGGCCCCACAGCTAGCCCACCGGGCCACACGTCCAGCTGGTCGTGCCACGCGGCTAGCCGGTCGGGCCGTACAGCCAACCCGCTGGGTCCCGTGCCCTGTCTGCCCAGACACACGGCTAGCCCGCCGGGCCGCTTTCAGGATGGGCCACCCCCACGGGCAAGGCCACGCCATTTGGCCGGGATGCCCCCATGGGTCAGGCCGCACCGTCGGGCTGGGCCACCCCCACCCCCTCGGTCCGGGGTGTTTCCTCAGATCGGGTCGGACCCCGGTCTAGACCGGGTTGGGCCGGGTCGCTCCAACTGGTTCAGACCATACCTGGAACCGCTATGGCCAGTTTTCACCTTTCTGCCCATATTTTGGGCTACAGGTGTCCGAACAATGAACCGTCTACATAGACAGAAGTCTTTGAGTGGGATGGTTCTTTTGGCATACCTTACATGAGGTTTGGATACCGTTGGGGTTCGGCTGAGTTGGTTTGAACCAAAAAAAACAATCGGGACCCTGGAAAGAAAATGCCAATAACTCACAGACCGGGCATCTGATTGATGCGCCGTCTATTGAGTTGGGTTCCTTATGATGAGACAGAGCAATGTGATTCATAAACTTGAGCCTTCGTGGTAGTTGAGGTATCGACACTTGGAAGGCGGAGCAGACCCTCCCGTAATCGAGCATGTTGTGTACGGAAACCCTATGGCAGGCTACGACTGAGATGATAGGATCCTACGTGGACCTACTACTGGACCTGGATCCTCCATGCGTTTGATAGTGATGAGACTAGGCCTGGATCCTCCGTGGGTTTGACAATGATGAGATTGGACATGGATCCTCTGTGGGTTTGACAAGGACGAGACTGGACCAGGATCCTCCGTGGGTTCGACAAAGACGAGACTGGACATGGATCCTCTGTGGGTTCGAAAACGAGGAGACTAGACCAGTATCCTATGTGGGTTTGACATCGATGAATTTTGTACCGAGATCCCACATAGGATCGAATGCTTCGATAGATAGTTGTTTTAGGTTTGTACGGATATCTTCTGTTCGACAGTGGAAAATGATTTAGTGGTTAAAACTAATCATCTCTTACTCTCTTTTAATATGTGTATACATGGTGTGATATGAGTATTTACCTTCGTGTTTACCTCATGTTTGAGATGTGTACTCTTTATGACTTAGATATATGTGTGGGAATACACAAAAGTAAGGGTGGATGTTTCTTCGTGGTTATTTCTTCATGGATGATTCTTCGTGGATGTGTTGTGATGAAGCCCATGTGGCTTTCTTCTGTGAGCTATTCCTATGGGATAAACCTTGTGTTGTACTTTCTTTGTGGAGTGTTCCTACACTTGTGGAAAGGAATGTGGTTTGGCTCAAGAGTTGGAGCCGATTTTTGATTGGTAACTTAGGTATATGTATGGGCATATACCTATGTATGGATGATTGATACTTTGTGATTGTATCTTACTATTTTTTATTATCCTTGTTGGATTTTGTGAGACCATGAGGGTCTTGGGGACCCTACTGATTATAGTTATACTCACCCCTGCATGGGCTATGCCCTCACCTCGTTGTCTTGGTTGCAGATGATGGACAACACTGATCGGGGCAGAGAGTAGAAGAATAAGATGGTGCCCATAGGTGGACCAATCGGAGAGACATACATGGAGTGTAACACCCCGAGAATTTATGAAATATATTATTTTTAATTTTATTGATGTCTTGTGTTATACCCTACACCAAAAGAAGCTTGCAAAACACGCAACCCTGAATTTTCTTGCATTACATGAAATCACGACCTTCCACAATAGCGTGTGTTGTACGCAATACCGAGTTTCACTAAACAGCGATATGTTATATAAACTAGCCGTTATGAATAGTAATACCCACTTTTTGAAATTTTATGAATTTTATCTTTCAAAATGGACTTCATTTTTTGGTTCGGAATATTGAAATTATCCTAGGGTGATTTTTTTCTATTTTTTCAGAAAACATTCAATTTTTGATGAATAATGAAAACACTGGGTTACTAATAAAAAACCGACTTTTTATTTAAATAATTATTTATTTTATTTCAATTTATTTTAGTTAAAAATTGATACATAATACCTATATATGTTCAATATATTTCATTTGAGTAATTTTATAATAATTTTAGATATATAAAAATAAATATTGAACTTTTCACCGTCTTTTACCCACCTCCTAGGAGAATTTGAAAATTTACATAAAACATAATTTTACCGCTTTTGTGAGTGTAATTTCAAAAATCCAAGAGACACAGTTAATATCAAGGAGTAAAATATGGTTCAATAAAATAAAAATAATTTTTGGTGAATAGTAACTTTTTTACTTTTATTTAACACGATTAAAAGTAAATAGAGTAATTAAGGGTAAAAATGATATTATTATTATCTTCACACATGTCCTAGTTCTATTAGATAAGTGTAATTAGAACAAAAACAACATTAAGAATAAAATATTACCCTTTAGGTCCACTTCGATTAGATTGGGACACTTATTATTATTTTATTTAATGAAGAGTTAAAAAAAGATAAAATCAAAGTTTAATAACTAAATAATTTTTATTATACGGTTATACATTAGATAAATTCGACTATAAATATTCATTATAAAGATAAAAATCTTTCTTACATAATTGTATTTTATTTATAATTTTTAGACATTAAATAATTTAATTTATTTATGACACAATGATGAAACAATAATTACCTTATTAATGAAATATTAACTTAATTGATGTTATAAATATCCAAATAAAGGTAATTTTAGACTTTTTATGAATTACACTAATTTTATAGGTTACTATGACATGTTATTATTTATTAAATTAACTTCTTTTGAATTAATCATGTTGTTATGATTTTCACAAAAATCAATTACCAAATAGTGTCAAAATTGACATAAAATAGTTTTTTAAAACAAATATTATATTATTAATTTTTATTATATTCCTAAAAATATACAGTTCGTCCAAATGACTTAGATAAGGTTATATATATTAATAATGAACTACTTGGGGTTATTTTGTCTTGTTATAGTAAGTTTATAAACCATATAGTGTAAGAAAACAAGAAGACACGGTAAAAGTTAAATTATTTAGCTTAGAGTTAAATCTAATTGATATGGTTACAACTGTAACATAAACATTTGAAAAACTGATTGGTTGAGAGGATATAGACCCTTACCCACTTTGTCTTTGGAATAAATCAATTTGGAGCTATTATAAACTGAATATGACTTTATTATAAAATAATATTTTAAGTTTTTCCAAAGGTCCCCTCTCCTCCCTTAAAAAAAGGGCACCACTTCCCACTTCTCTTCACACCCTTTTGATCCTTAAAGCTCGGCCAAACCCTACCCATTTCTCTTCTACACATCCCTAGAAACATTCTATAGGTTCTTGTCTTCTCAAACGACCAACTCTAGTCCCTTAAGAGGAAGCTTAAATGAGGTGCGTCGAAGAAGTGGTAATATCTTATTCCGATTCTTTCAAGTTTATTTATTATTCAAATTCTTCTTTACCTATTTCATTATAAAGTAATAACATCAATATCAATAATATACTGATATGTTATTATAAATATGAAACAACCCCATTTCACTTTCTATCCATCGTACGGAAAACAAAATCATCGGGCGTGCATACGTACGGAATACCGTCTCCACACCGTGGTGTAATATGTTTTTCCACCACCACCTTACTTAGATTGGTATAATGGTGTAATGAATAACTATATATAGTTACTATAACATCATACTAATTCTGAGATATTATAACATCCACTCCAATTCAATTAAATAATTATGGGAATGATTTCATCGCTCGTGCGTACGTACGGATTACCATATCCACGACGTGATGGGACTAATTCTCCATGTTAACCACACAAAAATTATTATAAATTATATATAATTAATAATAGTGAAATATAGGACATGATAAAGCTATTGGATTTATGTATATATATATTTCATCTACTTACTTCCATTCAAGTCAATAATGAAAATAAAACATTGTTATTGCGTACGTACGACCTACCGTCTCCATGAACGATGTATTTAATTTCATTTATCTATCTATTATACATATATAATGAATATATATTATATATAAAATAATTATATACATTCTGGTTGTAATTGAATCATGATATAATTAATAATAATATCAAGAACAACAAGTCCAAACACGTACGATAAATAAAACAATTTTACCCAAAATGTTGCTTTAACATGGAATTTACAACAGAACAGGTAATATAAAGTCATAAGTGAACCATATATGATATCATAACAATGAATATGATATTTTAATAAGTCAATTCCATTATTTAAATCATTATACATGAGGTTCCGATACGTACGAATCATATCAAACCTAAGGTAAGGGATAACTATTCCAATCTCATTCTTATCCGAGATTGTTTATTCGTAAGTATTTACTGGGGTTATATTTATCATCCATGTCCCTATTTTATAAAAAATGGTTTAATTTAGGTTTAAAGTCATTTTTACCCTTTTTTGACTTTTACTACATGGTGTGTAAGGAATCTTTCTTTTTTTAACTATACGAGGTACTTTTTTGTTTTTCTGACAAAAGTTTGAGGAGAATATTTTTTTAACTTATACATCATGAACTAATTTTAACGGTTCTATAACGCCTTATTTTCATGAAGCTTACTCTACAATATTTCATGACTACATTCAACAAAATCCTTTTCTTTTAAAATTGCACGGAATTTTGTGAAAAATAAATGATTTTGAAGAAGAAAGTATATTTTCCTCATGATTTCATTTAAGTGTTTTATCAAAACTATTTTCCATATAAGATGGAATTATTTCATATGTGTATGTTTCAAGTATAATGTCCCTATGATTTATAGGGTTTCACTCTTCTTATGATGAAATGATATCCATTTTTCTATGTATGGATTATGTTATGATGGGATGATGTTTATGAAACCCATTTTATACTTTGGGTAATGATGAATGATTTATGATCATGTTGTGGAACATGTAAGAATTATTTCATTATGAGATGGGTGGAATGTATATCTCCCTCTAATGCATTGTTTAAAGATTTATATCTCATGAGATAGACATGGCTGGAACGGTAAGTTAATCCAGTTCAGTGATACAGGACTGGAACGAGGAGTGAACTCGATTCAGAAAGGGACTTTGTCCACTAATATGGTCTTGGAAGTAATGCCTTGGCTATTATGGAAATCATCACATTTGCTTAAGGGTTGTCAAAATTAAATTCTTTATTCCCATGATATTTTATCATTATTGATGATCCATTATGATCTATGCCTTACATACTGCCATGTATTATGTCATTGCTCAAGATTTTGATGTTTAAAAATTATGTTCATGTTTTGAAGATCAAATGTATATGTTTCGTTTTATTTTCACCTTGCATACCCTTACTGATCATTTGAGCTCACCCTTTATATTTTTTCTTTTCCCCAGGATATAAATAAAGGGTTTAGGTAAGAAAACAAAAGGGGATGTTCTTTATGGGAGATTTTGAAGATGTTTCACCATGATTAAAAGATTATGTTCCGAGTTTCCAATGACACTAAACTATTACGATACTTGACTGTTGGTTATTGTTATGTATTATGTATTCTTCAAAAGTAATGTAATGTACATGTACGTCAAGATTTGGGTCTGCACAGTTGGTATTAGAGGAAAGGTTTAGTTAAACTTTGGAAACTAGGATGCAAAAACATTAGTGAGATCTCTAGAGATATTTCTATGGTATGTCTAAGGATGTTCCTAAGGTTATGTATAAGTATAGGTTATAGTCCTAGAATTATGATAATGAGTATGAATAACCAGTGATTAAACCTAAGATGTTAGATATTGAAAGTACTCACCTTGATTATGTTGTTTTCATAGTATGATTTTTGCCTCACACACTATTCTTTTTGGGTTTTAGAAAATGGTTGGAAACAAGAAGATTCACGACAATGGAGGATATAATGGACAATAGAATGATATTATTCATGATCAGACAAATTAAACGGGATTTAGAAGTCCAAAAAACGTGTTTATTCCTAATCAGAAATATCCTAATATGATCAATAATCTCAACTTTGGAAAGTTTTCCGGCTCGGATAACAAGAGAAATATGGAGTTTCATGATGATAATAGAGGAAAGAAAGTTCAATTTCCATCATGTAAATCATGTGGTAAGAGGCATCAGGGAGAATGTTTCAAAGGAACTGGAAGATACTTTGGGTGTGGAAAAGAAGGAGACAATACCAATAATTGTAATGTAAAAGGTTCAGTTAACACTGTGGACAAGGATAATTGTATCGCTAAGACATCAAAAATGGTTAAATGTTTTAAATGTCAAATGTACAGGCATTATGCAAACCAATGCTCTAAGGGAAAATTTCCTGAAGAGAATCAGCATGGTTGTATGGGTAGTATTTATGTTGATGATGATGAAGTGACTACAAATGATACCTAAGATGAAAGAAATTATGAAGCTCAGTCAGTTTTTTAAGAATGTAGTGGAATGATTGTATGTTTATCAATAATAATGTATGGTACTATGGAATAATGAAAAATCTAAGGATTTTTACACTGTTGTCTTTCAATGAGTTTTTGAAAGTATATGAAGAATGGTACTGGTAACCATGAAAGATTATTAAAATATTATTGGAAGGTAGATGATATGTGAATAATGAAAGGATGAGGAGGTAATGAGATGTTTTATAGTATTTTTGATCTCATGACTGATATAAGGACAAAGTGATATCATTGTTTGAGTATATAGAAATTTTGGGATTTTGGTAAGTAGAAATATTTAACTTTTGACAACACTCATGTTTTCACCAAGGTTATATGGTAATTGATGTTTCAAAAGAATACATGATTAAGGTATTCACCTGTTTGGAATGTGACCAACAAGATATATCGTATGATATATGGGGGATAAATGATTGTATTCACGTGCTTGTTATGTGACCTTTCAAGTAATCGTTTTCTTTATACTATAAGATTTGACAGATGTATTTTGGATAAGACTAAATATTGGAATGGATTTTGTTGGACATCATATAGTATTATTTAAGGATAGAACTTTTTTTTGATATTATTTTTGGAATTTTATAATAGTATAGTTTTAGAAAAAGGACAACCCGTAGGATGAGCGACAACCCATCATGTCGGACAAGGATGCGGGAATCGAACCCACAACCGAAGTGCAACATGACTTTATCACCTATCACTGGCCTACTGGACGTCCCTGGTTAGTAGAAACTAGTTTTATTTTATTAAGAGCTGTGATAGATGATGTATAAGTCCATTTTAGAAACCATATATGATTAATCTCAGCATAGATGCACTTATGTATATTTAATAAATTTTGCTAAACGTTTTGGGATAGAAACAGATTGAATGACCTATCATTCTATCACATGATCCGCTAACACTTTACGAATGAAAAATTCAAATTCATTTCTTTATGGGATGAAGTGGAAAATGTTCAAGGAACAAACAATGATGAGATTGTACACAAATCAAGTAAGTATTACTTTTAATTGAAATATTCTTCAACATTAGGGAAATGATATTGAAATCCAAAAATGTTCTCCTAGTGATCTTATATATGATGAATTAGATGGTTCCTTAGATCATCAAAAATTTATGGCTTTGTGATTACTGGCTTTTTTGTTTCCACGTTCTCCACCACTCTCCCCCAGAACTTGATGGTTAGATTCGTCTTCCATATCCATATTTTCACCTATGTTGTCCTATGTGGAAACCTAGTTCTGAGTTACATTGGGTGACTATTATGATTCTAAGCTCCCTTTTTTGAAATGAAGTTTTAATATTCTTTTTTATAATGTTGGGTTCTATGAAAGAAACTTTCAAGTAGTAAACCATTTATAACATCGACGAATTTTGAGGGAAAAATTCATTTTATGGGGGGTAGAATGTGACACCCCGAGATTTTATGAAAAATATTCGTTTTAGTTTTATTGATGTCTTGTGTTGTACGCTACACCAAAAGGAGGTTTCACTACACACATCCCTGACTTGTCTTGCATTACTTGCAATCACGACCTTCCACGATATCGTGTGTTGTACGCAATACTGAGTTTCACTAAACAATGATATGTTATATAAACTAGATGTTATGAATAGTAATACCCACTTTTCAAAATATAATAATTTTTTTTCTTTCGAAATGGAATTCATTTTTTTATTCGGATTATTGAAATTATCCTAGGATTAATTTTTGGTATTTTTTTGAAAACATTCAATTTTTTATGAATAGTGAAAACACTGGGTAACTATTTAAAAACTGACTTTTTATTGAAATAATTATTTATTTTATTTAAATTTATTTTAGGTCAAAATTGATACATAATACCTATATATGTTCAATGTAAATCATTGGAATCATTTTATAAAAATTTTAGATGTATAAAAATTTTTATTGAACTTTTCACTGTCTTTTACCCACCTCCTATGAGAATTTGAAAATTTACATAAAACATAATTTTACTGCTTCTTTTAGTCGAATTTCAAAAATCTGAGAGACACGGTTTATATAAAGGAGTAAAATGTGGTCAATAAGAAAAAAATAATTTTTGTTGAATAATAATATTTTACTTTTATTTACCATGGTTAAAAGTAAATAGGGAAATTAAGGGTCAAAATGATATTATTATTACCTTAACACAGGTCCTAATTCTATTGGATAAGTTTAATTAGACCAAAAACAGCCTTAGGAATAAAATATTACCCTTTAGGTCCACTTGGATTAGATTAGGGCACATATTATTATTTTATTTACAGAAGAGTTAAAATAGTTTAAATCAATGTTTAATAACTAAAACATTATTAATATAGGGTTATACATAACATAAATTTGACTATAAATATTCATTAGAATGATAAAAATATTTCTTAATTAATTGTATTTTATTTATAATTTTTAGACATTAAATAATTTTATTTATTTATGACACAATGATGATGCAGTAATTACCTTATTAATGAAATATTAACATAATTGATGTTATAAATACCCAAATAAATGTAATTTGAGACTTCTTATGACTTACACTAATATTATAGGTTAATATGACATGTTAGTATCGATAAAATTAACTTTTTTCGAACTAATCATGTTGTTATGATTTTCAAAAAAAATCAATTACCAAATAGTGTCAAAATTGACATAAATAGTTTTTAAAACGAATATTATATTATTAATTTTTATTATATTCCTAAAAAGATAAGGTTCGGCCAAATGACTTAGATAAGGTTATATATATTAATAATTAACCACTTGGGGTTCGTTTGGCTTGTTATTGTATGTTTATTAACCATATAGTGTAAGAAAACAAGAAGACACAGTAAAAGTTAAATTACTTAACTTAGAGTTAAATCTAATTGATAAGTTTAAAAGAGTAACCTAAACTTGTCTAAAACCTATTTGTTGATAGGATTTCGACCCATACGGACTTTATGTTATAAATAAATCAATTTGGAGCTATTATAAACAAAATATGACTTTATTATAAAATAATATTTTATGTTTTTCCCAAGGTGCCCCTCTCCTCCCTTATAAAAAGGGCACCCCTTCCCTCTTCTCTTCACACCCTTTTTAGCCTTTAAGATAGGCCAAACCCTGCACATTTCACTTCTCCAATTCCCTAGAAACATTATATAGGTTCTCATCTTCTAAAAATACCAACTCTAGTCCCTTAAGAGGAAGCTTAAAAGAGGTGCGTCGAAGAAGAGGTAATCTCTTCTACTGATTATTTCATGTTTCTTTCTTCTTCAACATATTCTTCATTAGTTGTTTCATTATACATTAATAACATCAGTATGAATAAAATAATGATATGTTATTATAAATATGAAAAAACCCATTTCACCTTCTATCCATCCTATGGAAAACGAAATCACAGTGCGTGCGTACGTACGGAATACCGTCTCTACGCAGTGGTGTAATATGTTTTTCCACCACCACCTTACATGGATGGGTATAATGGTGTAATGAATAACTATATATAGTTATTTGAATATCATACGAATTCTGATATATTATATCATGCACTCTAATTCTATTAAATTATTATGGGAACGATATCATCCCTCGTGCGTACGTATGGATTACCGTCTCCACGACGCGATGAGATTCATTATCCATGTTAACCACACAAGAATGATTATAAAGAATATATAATGAATAATAATGAAATATTGGACATGATAAAGCTACTTTATTTATGTATATATATATTTCATCTACTTACTTCTATTCAAGTCAATAAATACTAGAAAACAGTGTTCATTCGTACGTACGACCTACCGTCTCCATGAACGGTGTATTTCAATTTCATTTATATATCTATTATATATATATACTTAATATATATGATATATAAATCATGATTTACATTCTGGAAGTAATTAAATCATGATATAAGTAATAATAATATCAAGAACTAAAAGTCCAAACTCGTACGATAAATAAAACGATTTTACCCAAAACGCTGCTTTAACCTGGAATTTACAAAAGAATGGGTAATATAAAGCCATAAGTGAACCATATATGATATCATAACAATGAATATGATTATGTAATAAGTAAATGAAATTATTTAAATAATTATACAAGAGTTTTAGATGCATAAGAAGCTTATCAGACCTAAGGTAAGGGATAAATTTTCCAATCTCGTTATTATCCGAGATTGTTTATTCATAAGTATTTTCTGGGGTTATATTTATCATCCACTTCCCTATTTTTTAAATATGGTTTCATGTATGTTTAAAGTCTTTTTTACCCATTTTTGACTTTTACTACATGGTGTGCAATGAATATTTCTTTTTTTCCCGTACGAGGTACTTTTTGACTTTTCCGACCAAAGTACGAGGAGAATTTTTTTTTAACGTATACGGCATGAAAAGATTTTTACGGTTTTATAATGACTTATTTTCATGAATATTACTCTATAATATTTCATGACTATTTTCAACAAGATCCTTTTCTTTTAAAATTTTCTTGCCATTTTTCAAAAATAAAATGATTTTGAAGAAGAAAGGATATTTTCCTCAATAATTCATTTCAAGTGTTTTATCAAAACCATTTTCCATATAAGATGGGATTATTTCATATGTGTATGTTTCAAGTATAAGGTATCTATGATTTACATGGTTTCACTTTTCTTATGATGAAATGATATCAATTTTTTTGTATGGATTATGTTATGATGTTTATGAAACCCATTTTATACTTTGGGTAATGATGAATGATTTATGTTCATGTTGTGGCACAAGTAAGAATGATTTCATTATGAGATGGGTGGGACCTATATCTCCCTCAAATTAATTGGGTAATTATTTATATCTCATGAGATAGACTTGGATAGAACTGTAAGTTAATCCAGTTCAGTGATAAAGGACTGGAACGAGGAGTTAACTCGATTCAGAAAGGGACTTTGTCCACTAAGATGATCTTGGAATCAATGCCTTGGCTACTATGTAAATCATAACATGTGCTTAAGGGTTTACAAAATTAAATTCTTTATTCCCATGATATTTTATCATGATTGATGATCTATTATGATCTATGCCTTACGTACTGCCATGTTTTATGTCATTGCTCAATATTTTGATGTTTAAATATAATGTTCATGTTTTGAAGTTCAAATGTATATGGTTTGTTTTATTTTATCCATGCTTACACATACTAAGAATTTGAGCTCACCCTTTATATTTTTTTTCACCAGGATATAAATAATGGTTTTAAGTAAGAAAACAAAAGGGGAAGATCTTTATGGGAGATGTTGAAGATCTTTCACCATGATTAGAAGATTATGTTCCAAGTTTCCAAAGACACTAAACTATTACGATCCTTGACTGTCGGTTTTTGTTATGTAATAAGTATTCTGGAAAAGTAATGTAATTTCCATGTACGTCACACTTTGGGTCTCTACACGGAGTGGACAGTCGGACATGGGGTGATGAGGTGGCCATCTATACCAACCCTGTAGGTGTGAATTCCAGAGGATGATCCAATAGCTACTTTAATTCTTATCTTCAGTTTTACTATTATTTTAGTTGTATTGTTCTTTACTGTTGGGCTTGTATTTCCGTCCCCTTTACTTTCAGCACACTCTTTTGTATACAGTTTTACTTAGTGTTTTGCTTCTATTTGTGTACTCTATTGTGTTTATTTACTATCATAAATTCAATGCCTTACCAGAATAGGGATTTACACCTAGGTTCTAGTCGTCATCCCCTAGCCTATGGAAGGCGGGCTTGGGGTAGTCATGATATGGGCCCCGAGGGACGGGTCGTGACAAATTGGTATCAGAGGATTCGGTTCTACCACAGAAGTTGGACTCTTATTCTTTTAATGGAAATACAGTTATGTGTTTTGGGTGTGGTTATCTGTTTAGGGAAATCGGTGTTGGTGCAATGACCGAAATATCCATACACTAGGACTCTAATTTCTGATTTTTGACTTAGTGCATGAAAACACTGATTGCATGTGTGTTTCCTCTAAAAAGTTTTCTATGTGATTACATTGTGTCAGCTCACTAGGTAAAATGTTTTGACAGTGGCACAACTATTTCTTTTCAGGATGTTTTCACTTAGTTAGTCAGTGTGGGTTCTGTGTGGAGAGAGCGACGGTAGACCACCAAGCGATGAGACCTCGGTGTGGGGACCCATAAAAGAATAGGAACCAATGGTACTACTAACCGTTAGGCTACTGTTGCTACTAGACCCAACAACAAAGGGTGAGTTCCGCTTGAGCACGTTGCACAGGTTCCTGTGACAGAGGCCTCCATGGTATCAAGGCGTGACAGAATTTCAATCGGCTGGGTACTGGATGGAGTTTGTAGCATGAGTTTTCCACACAGTTGGGACACCCACTGACTTGATAGTGCTCCTAGCTGTTAGTCTATTTCAGGGAGCTGTTGATAGGTGGTGGAGCCTGATGCTCTAGTTTTACGATGAAGCGACCCTCACCTGGGGAAACTTCGAGGGTCTTTTTAGGGCAGAGTTTGTACCAGTGACTCTACGCTCTGTTAATGCTCGGGAGCTGCTGCACTTTCCATAGGGACTTACTATAGTAGCTGATTCATATGTAGTAGGTAGTATGAAGATGACATGGGGGTACACGCGGGTTATATCTACTGTCAGACAAACCCAAGATGTTGCATCGGGGGTGCGGGGCACTCGAGGCCAAGGGAGATTTTATCAGAGAAGGGTATATTTTTTCCTATAGGGAATAGAGTTACAGAACGCGTGACTGTCCGAATCCCTGCACAGTTGATCAACAAGCATTAGAGAAGCCACCGAGACTGAGGAAGCGGCAGAAGCATGAGAATCTGCTGAGCGGTGGATGAGGCAATGGAGTAGGTCCTTCAGAAGATGGTGGTCAGAGTCATCGAGCACTACTACCACCACCCCAAAACAGTTCACCTCGAGCTCCAGGATTTGGTGGACTGGAGCAGGACTAGCTCCAAGAATAGAGGCCTTTGTTCATGATGCTTCTAGCTTCGTTCCTATCATTTTTTGTGGTTTCTTTTTGTCTTTTTTACTTCGAGCTGCAGTAAGAATAGACACTTGTCCTTGTGAAGTTCTCTTTTCTGCCTTTTTCTATGGTTGATACTGAGAGGTTCCGATTAAAACAATTGACTTGACCCTCACATTTGAGATTCCTACTGGAGGAGACCCAGTGACCACACACTGATGCTGACAGTGTGACTCAACCCTTGGAGGCGGGAGTAATGGTTGGATCTCTTGGTATTAGGGTCGAGGCCATATAACGTCATCCATGGAGTGAATTAGTACCTTTCACATCAGGATTGACTGTATTAGGAAAAGGACATGGTTCAACTAGGGGATGAGACCATATTTCTCTTTTCTGAAAAAGAGAAATCTTAGCATCTCTTGTAGGAAATAGGCGAAGAAGGGTGTATTCGAGTTCTTTATAATTGGCTATTCCCATCCAAAATTTGTTGATAGAACGGTTTACGGTTTACTCTAATCTCAATAGTCTTCGGTGTGTCTTTTCGTAGATAGACCTGAACCAAAGAAAGTGGATTTATCTTTAGTTCCTCCAAGATTATGACTTTGAGATAGTCTATACTCTTGGGAAGGGGAACATTGTAGCAGATGCTTTCAGTAAGAGATCTGGATTTCAGCTTCTAGGAAAGGCAATGGTGTAGTTGGCCGTGTTGTTGATATCCTTTGTTGATAGAGATGTAGTATCCTTTCTACAGTATCTCATAGTCACTCCTCCACTTCATCAGCAAGTCAAGGAGGCACATTGTGGGGACATTGCCTTTTGGATGCGACATGCTCAGATATCTACACGGAGGCACTTGAAGGATTTTATGAAGGTGGTGAGAACATCATTCTCTTCGGAGGACATACCATGGTACCAGTTTCACTTCAGGAGGATGTGTTGGGGGAAGTGGAGAAGATGTATCAGGACCACCAACGATAGCACTAGTGGCCCTATATAAAGAAGGTAGTAGCAGAGTTCGTCTAATGAGGCTTCACTTTTCAAAAAGTAAAGGTGGAGCACCAGGTTATAGTGGGACTATTTCAGCCCATAGAGGTCCCTGAGTGGAAAGGGTTGCAGGAGGCTTTCGGGACACAACTTAACTTGAGCACCGCCTTCCATCCTCAGATGGATGGTCAGACTGAGAGGACCGTTTAGACATTCAAGGACATTCTCTTTGCATGTGTCCTCAACTTTGGTCACACCCAGGAGGATCACATACCCTTGGTAGAGTTTTCATATAACAATAGCTAACACTCCACCATCGTGATGGAACCTTTTGAGGAAATTTTACGGCCAACCTTGCAGATCGCTTCTATGCTCGACTGAACCAAGGGAGTCAGCACATATGGGACTAGAGATGGTGCAGGCTATGACAGAGAAGGTGCAGATCATCCAGGAATGGATGAGGACTGCACAAAGAAGGTAGAAGTCCTATGCTGATAAGAGACACAGACCACTGGAGTTTGAGGATGGTAACCATGAGTTTCTACGGGTCTCATCTCGATGAGGTCTATATATATTCAGCCGAGGAGTCAAGTTATCTCCATGATTCATCGGGCCTTTTAGGGTACTCAGCAGTGTAGGTGAGGTGGATTACATCTTGTCTCTTCCACCTTAGTTTCACTAGGTGCACGACTCTTTCAACATCATCTACCATGGAGAGATGGACATCGATGATGAGGCGACATTCATAGAGGTTCTAGTGAAGATTGAATAATGACAGGAGAGGGTCCTTCATGGATGGTCGATACATTCAGTGTGCTTTTTTTGGTATCATGGGAAACTCTAGGAGATCACATGGGAGCGGAAGGCTTAGATTCGTGCTCAATACCCTCATTTTTTCCTTAGTTCGAGTTGTAGCTTATGGGGACATAAAGCCCTAAGGTGGGGAGAATGAAAAGTTTTGGAATTTCCATGGATTTTTTTTTCATAAATTCATGGGAATTTTACGAGTCCGCAGTTTCTGACAGCGCTTGATTCCATGTCCCAGTGTACCCGGAATAAATTTCTGACGTTTTGTTCGGGTTCGTTCAGTAAACCTACGAACACGACTGTATATCATTTGAAGCGATGCTCGGAACTGAAATCTGAGGGCATCGTTGAACTCGTAGCGTCGCTGATTTCTTAGTGATACCTTTACCACATTTGCGTTCTAATGAGAATGAGAGTTATTTTTTTGGGTTTCTATATATGTTGAATAAAAATAAAGTGTTAATTTTATTTTTATTTAATGTGGTTAAAACCACCAAGAGGAGGTTTGTGGTGGGGGCCACCACACCATAATCTCCCATGAGGGGTACTTACAGTGGGATCACCCTCACATAACCTCCCTTGGGAGGATATTTAATTTGTGGACGACATGGGATTTAACCCCTTGTAACTCTCTATAATGTGGGGAACCCCTTGAACTTCCCCCACTAATTAAGTGTGCCAACCCTTGAAATTAATTAAATGAACAATTAATTTAATTAATTTCTATCTTCTGAATTCATGCTAATAAATGAAATAATAGGCGATCTATTAATTCATTTTGGCTGGGCATACTTTATTTTTTTTGGTGGAAACATGGGGGAGGAAGGGCTCTTAGAGGAACATATCCACTCCAACAAAGAACGCGAAGAACGCCGAGGGTGTCTTCCCTTATTCAAATTCTTTCTTGGACTCCTCGTAAGACATATTATTCCCTCTTAAACCTGGAAAAAATGTGGAAGCACTACCGCCCATGAAGAATTCCACTAACGTCATCTTCGACTTGTCTTCTCCGAACTCTTCTTCTTCCGACGTTGACGAAATGATGCCACCGTCTCGTGACTCCGTCGTTGATTGTCATTCAAGGTAGGGGGTTTTGAGTAGTTACATTTTTCTAGTTCAACATCGCTTAATGTATGGATTGAGATATGCCAACTGATACATCCATAATGAGGAGGGCTCGGACCACACAAACACAACTGACTCTCCTTCTTTATTCTATCTCATTTGATTGAAAACCACAGAGCGGAGAAGTGGCGGCCGGGGACAAGCCGGCCGTGAAGGAAATCGGCAGCGCAAGGCCGCCGGGTTGCCAGAAAGGCACGACCCTATCATGCCGCACAGAGGAGCCGAGGGCCGCGGCCAATCCGGGCCACGACGGAGGAGTCGTAATAGTAGCGCACCACGCAGAGGACCAGGGGCCGCGGCTGGTCCCGGCCATGGCGGAGGAGGCGTGGCGCAGTTGCGCCGTGTGGTGGAGGTGTGCCATGACCAAGGTGGGCCGCAGCAGAGGAGAAAGGGTGCGACACCATCGAGCTACGACGGTGGTGTGGAACTGGCTGGCCACTCGGCCTGTCGGACAATGTTGGACCCCTCGGGTCCCACAGGGAAACAGAATCAGCGCCTAGCGCCGGTTCCGATCGGGGAAGCAGGGGGGTATAACCCCCCCAAATGTGGAAAGCCGGGACGTGCGGCCCGCTGGCCGGGCTGTAGGGCCATCCCGCTGGGCCCCATGTCCAGCCCGCGGGGCCACATGTCCGGATGGCCGGGCCCCGCGGCCAATCATTCGGGCCCTGCAGCCATCCAGTCAGGCCCCACGGCCAGCCTGCCGTGCTGCCTTCGGTCTGGGCCGCGCCTTCGTTGCGAGCTTCCCCCACTGGTCGAGCCGCCCCATTGGGCCGGGCTTCCCCCAGGCTGGGCCATTTCCTCAGACTGGATCAGACCCTCATACCTGGTCAGTCCTTGGTCTGGACCGGGTCGGGCCGGGTTGCTTCGATTGGGTCAGACCAGACTTGGACCCGCTATGGCCAGTTTTCACCTTTCTTCCCATATTTTGGTCTACGGGTGTTTGAACGACAAACCATCTATGGTGAAGGAAGGATTAGAACAGGAAGGTTGGATGTAGTTGGGGTTCGGCCGGGTTGGTTTTAACAAAAAAAACCCATGCCCCTGGAACGGAAATTCTAATAACTCACAGACCGGGAGTCCGATTGACACGCTGTCTATCCCTTTGGGTTCGTTATGATAAAACCGAACTACGAGATACATCAACTTGAGCCTTCATGGTAGTTGATGTATCAACACTTGGAATGAGGAGCAGACCCTTTTGGAATCAAGCATGTTGTGTAAGGAAACCCTATGGCCGGCTGTGACTGAGATGATAGGATCTGATGTGGACCTACTACTGGACCTGGATCCTCCGCGTGTTTGACAGTGAAGAGAATGGACCTGGATCCACCATGGGATTGACAGTGACGAGACTGGACCGGGATCTTTCGTGGGTTCGACAATGACGATATTGGACCTAGATCGTCTATGGGTTCGACAAAGACGGCCTTGGACCTGGATCCTTCTTGGGTTCGACAGTGACGAGACTAGACCTGGATCCTCTATTGGTTCTACAATGATTAATTTTGTACCGAGATCCCATGTAGGATCGATTGCTTCGATAGACTGCTGTTTTATGTTTCTAAGGATATCTGTCATTCAACAGTGAAAGATGATTCAGTGGATACAAATAATCATCCCTTAATCTCTTTTATGTTGTGTATACATGGTGTGAGATGAGTCTTTACATTCGTGTTTACCTCATGTATGAGATGTGTACTCTTTATGACTTTGGTATATGTATGGGAATATACCTAAGTAACAGTGGATGTTTATTCGTGGATGTTTATTCGTGGATGTTTCTTCATGGATGTGTTGGGATGAAGCCCACATTTCTTTATTCTGTGATTTGTACCCATGGGATACACCATGTGTTGTATTTTCATTGTGGAGTGTTCCTACACTTGTTGAATGGAATGTGGATGGGATCAAGAGTTGGATCCGGTTTGTGATTGGTAACTTAGGTATATGTATGCACATATACCTAAGTAAGGATGGATGATACTTTGTGATTGTATCTTACTACTTTGTGATTTTCCTTGTCAGATTTTTTGAGACCATGAGGGTCTTGGGGTCCCTATTGAGTATCATTACACTAAACCCTACATGGGCTATGCCCAAACCTCGTTGTGTTTGTTGCAGACAAGAGGTAGCACTGATCGGGGAAAAGAGTAGCAGGATAGGACAATACCCGGAGGTGGACCACTCGATGAGACGTACATGGAGAATACAGACGGACATGGGGTGCTAAGGTGGCCATCTATACCCATGCTTCAGGTGGGAATTCTGGAGGATGACCCAGTAGCTACTTTACTTATTTTCTTCAGCTGTACTAGCTTTTCAGTTGTATTGTTCTTTAGTAATGGAATTGTATTTCCGGACCCTTTAATTTCAGTACACTCTTTTGTATATAGTTTTACATAGTGTTTTACATCGAGTTGTGTACTCTGTTGTGTTTTTTACTATTATAAATGCAATGCCTTCCCAGTATAGGGATTTACGCCTTCGGTGCTAGTCGCCAACCCATGGCCTATGGAAGGCGGGATTGTGGTAGTCATGATACGAGCCCCGGGGGACAAGCCGTGACATCTTAGTCCATGAAGATTCATCCAATGCAACCATTAGAGACCAAGATCCATAGTTTGGCTCGCTAGCCCTTGAATTCTGGAGGTGTGGTTTAGAGCCACAGTCCAACTTGACCTATGGGAGGTGCCTCAGAATAATATCGCACACCCTACCAAGCCATTTGAACATTATTTTATAACCATTCATTACATAAAACTTTTTAATAAACCAAAATCTTACAATAAACACCTCATTCACATTTTATAGATCAATATATATATAGTCCATCATTATGCCTTATCCCATTTATAAATTCTCATTTACATGCCTTAACTCACTTAAATGTTTCTATTACAACCAATATGTCATATAAAACATTCACCATAATTCACATAACCCATTCATACTGTTCTAAACAACCGATTATTCCTTGTTAACATCTAAACATAATTACCCTTGTTGCATTTCATCACCCCAAACCATAATGTCAACACATTTATCATTGTATCTACTTAATTAATAATTAATTATATGCTTAATGTTATCATTTTCCATCTTTGGGTAGTGTCACACCCAATGGGTGGCCCTATGATGGGTTTAATCAATCTCAATGCATTGCACTGGTACCATAAGGGTTTTAATACAACCCTTATCCAACCAATTTGAAAAACATTACTAACTAATAAAATGAACAAAAAGAAAAAACCAAATACACATGCATGTAATCATAAGAAAAACATCCAAACTATGCGATGTAACTTATACACCACTAAACTCGATTACAAAGACTACGGCACAGAAAACCCTAGACACTGGGTTAGATGCAAAATATTCTACATGCCCCAATATATATTCACTATAATAAGAGGATTATATGGTCTTGTAAGATGAAAAACAATCTACATGCCCATATCTAGACAATAGAAGGAAGAGGAGTTTTAGACTCACATAGAGCTTTGATCTACACCCAAAGGCACTCAAAACATCCTTGAAATTAAAGAGATTGATCATTAGGAAGCCTTGGGTGTTTTGGATTGTGACTAGTTTTTTCAGAGAATAAATCTGGAGAAAAATATGTTATAACAAATAAACATAATAGGGGGAAAAGGGTAAAATACCACATTTAATGAGGCACTTGGTTTGGCGACTAGGTTTTCCAAATAGTGTAAAAACCATGCGCCAACCTATATCCATGAGGGGTTAGGTCACGTGGTTACCTAGGGAGCCTTCAAAGATTAAAAACCCAATAAAAAGTCATATAGAAAGGAACTTTAAATGCCTTCATGGTTTGGTCTCCACATTTCATTGTTTACATTATCATGCACCCCTGACACTTACACACATAGTTTGGGAATACAGTTACTCCAGACCATGCGCCAACCATGAAACATGAACAGAATGAACATTTTCCCCATTTGTTAATGTCCCAAACCACCATAACACCAATGAACCTCCCCATACACTTGGTAAATTTTTTATTAACCAAATTAAATTTATTTTAAAACATATTAAATAAAAATGCACCTATATAATGTTCAAGATATTAAAATCTCATAACCTCATAATGGATCTTCCTCAAGATACTTGTGAAAATCTTTACTGAGCTCTCAATGAAAAGTGACCCAGCCCTGGGGCCCACATATCCATCTCCCTATCTAATGATTTATATTAAACATTACCATGTAGCCATAAAACTAAAACCAATGGAACAATCATTCCCCGTATGACATTCTCACTATGATCTACAATACTAACCTGATTCTCATCAAATGGTGTATCATCCTCATGCTTCAAATCATTAACATCAATCATATTAGATGGGTCTATCTGAGGCGTAAAATGTTTGGAAACATGGAAAAAATTGTGCATACTACTATACCATTGTAGAATAGCTAATTGGTATGCCAATAGTTCAATTCTCTCCATGATCTCAAATGACAACACTGATCTGGGCAACAACTTATCTAGATTTTGGAATCCAATGATGACCCAACATTAGAGAAAATCGAAGAAACACCCCATCACCCACAATAACTCAATTGGTCGACAACACAATTCATGATATGAATTATTCCTCCTCTGAATCATAGTCACCCACTTCTAGATCAACAGAACTTACTATCCTATTACCTATACGAGGCTCATACCTCAAAAATTCAGAATCCCCAACCTCCATCCAACATAACATAGATCTCCAAAAGATCCCATAGAGAACCTCATATAGTTTCATATAAATAGTCACATGGTAACTATTTTCATTGTAGAAATCAACAAGAACTAAGTGTTTCACCCATGATCTAACAAAATCTAAGACATAGAACCTTAACATGTTCTCTTGTACTAGAATATTATGCTCTAATTTCCCATTCAATTATGGGTGGAAATATATACTAAAAAACATCTGGGTACCAAGATCTTTATTCAACCCCTTCTAGAAGAATGAATTAAAACACGAATCTTTATTGAAACCAATGTTCATGGAACCCCATGAAACCTCAGTACCTACCAAACATATATCTCACCCAACTAATGACTGATTAAAGTTTCTCTAATTGGTATGAAATGTTCCACCTTGGTCAACAGATCCAAAAATACCCAAATATAATCATTCTTCTAAGGCATCTTGGGAAGAAAAAAAATTACATCATCACATCATCCCATTTCTATTCGGGAATGGCTAATGGCTATAAATTACCACGAAATTACTGATTTTTTCCCTTACATGCAGAAAAATATTGAATCATGTCACAAAACCTAAAAATTTCATCCTAATACCTATATAACAATACTGTCTATGAATATCATGATACATTTAATTCACATTTGGATTCACCACCCAAATTGAGGATTGAAACTCATGTATCAACTGAACCCACATACATGATGGAAAAACAACACATCCATGAATATAAACAATCCCATCAACACTAATATTATATTCAAAAGGTGGATCTCCTACTTTATGAAATTGCCTAAAAACACTCTAAATCATCACATTTCTTCTATTTAATCCCATTCTGAAGTGCAAGATCAACTTCCAGGGATGTAACGGTCAACTTCCATTTCCCATACTGAACCTCTTGGTGGATTTCAGAAAACGAATCCATTATCCTCACCTCAGAACATGAATCATAAAACACCTTATATTGATCCTTCTAACTCAAGTAATTTGAAACACTATTTTCGTTTCTTGGTGTATAAACTAGCTCAATGTTAATGGTCGACATGTATTCAACCCATATCTACTGCAAAAATTTAAGTAAAATAGGGAGAAAATGTACTCAAGGATTTTATGAATAATATACATGATAGATATATCTCCCAAAAAGTAATCCAACCAATACATTAAATCATAATCAACCACATCAAATTCACGGTCATGTGTAGGGTAATTCCATTCAAGTTGCATCAAATGTCATGAACCACACATAATAAACTGATCATTCTCCATCAAAATTCTCCCAATCCCAACATCAGAAGCATGAAAGAACAATGTATTCCCTTTACCTAGTTCGGAAAGGAGAAAATTGGTTTATTTTTTTAACAAATCATTAATTCTTTAAAAGAACCATAAAAAACACTATACCATTGAAACTTGATTCCCTTCATGGTCAGACCAGAAATCACTCTTTCTATGTGGGAGAAATCCTTGATAAATCTTCAATAATAACATACCAAATCGAAAAATTTTCAATCATCAAAAACATTCATGGGTAATTACCATGATAAAATAGCATTCACCTTCTCTGGTTCGACCAAAAATCCTACCTCATAGATGATGAGAACCATGAAATATGAATTATCAAAATTGAAATGAATCAAAGACAGATTGGAATATAAAATATTTTATCATAGTGTACTCAAAACAATATCATGATGTTTGGCATGATATTTATGATTATTGGAGTAAAAAATGATTTTACACACAACAAAATATATAATTTGATCTAGATATGGGTGAACTATTCTGTTCATTGTGGCCATAAAAACTATCAGTTCATTTCTCATCCAAAACAGAAACAAAAAAATCATATAACCCAAAAATTCTCCTAAATATTGTTCGTGATTCATCAGAATTTCTCACCTTCATATAGTGATAACCTCATATCAAATAAATCATGGAATAAACTAAATCACCTCTTGAATATTCAAAAAGATCATATATTCATGGAAGAGGGTTTCTGTTCATATCCTTCATATGATTTAGCATCCAATAACTAACACAAAACAAAAATAACCTATCAGACTTCATAGAATACAATTGTGGGATCCACAAGGTGACGTACATGGATGAATAAATGTTCTTTTTGATAATTATTAGAATAATGTTTTAGGTTCTTGGTATTGATCTGGTATCATTCTGTATGGAGGAATATAAACTCATTATGCCTATATAAGAAACTCTATTCTGAACTCAACATCCATCTCGGGTGAAATCCTTGAGAATTATTTTGGAATGACATCTGAAAACTGATCCACCATAAGAAAAAAGATATACTACTCCACTCCACACCACCAAGCATAATAAAATCTAAATGGGCTATGAGTTCCCCCCAACTTTTGGAAAATAGTCCCTATACAGCTGTCTTGGAAATACAATTTTCCCTGATAAACATATGTATTTCATTCCAGGGATATAAACTCACACTGTAACGGTTACAAAAAATATGGATTTATTAAAATTCCATAAAATCCATCCCCAATATCAAGTAAAAACATGAATTTTATGGCACAGACATGTTCCATTGTAAATGGTACCCACCATCCTTGAAAGGGCACTCATTACACGACCAAATATTTTCTACTCGCACCCCTAATAGTGTATCAATCGATATCACCCCACACACATTTTCCATCACTAGGACAAAAAAACTCACAAACTGAGTAGATATAAAATAATGTAAAGAAAACATATCAAATATATCAGTAGAAACCTTGGAATATAGATGAATCATACCTCAATCTATCGATGGTACAACCTTTCCACTTCCAGGTGCTTGGTAAACTATTTGAAGATTACCTTCCCCTATTCCCTAGAATATTGTCTGAGTTCTTGGTGCCACACTACCCTTCTGATTTGTTATTCCTAGAGTACCACATCCACTACACTGACCGGTACAACCAATAGAGCTATATCTGCCTTCTTTGTATGGGTTAATGAACCCCTACAAGTACTCTTCATCAACCTCAATTCCCCATTAGTACCCATCCATCGAGTGTTCTTACAAAACCTCATTCATTATAGAACCATATATATGCTCGACACTCAACTAGTGGTTAGAGACACTTACTTTTCATGTATCCCACACTACCGCACTGATAGCAGAAAACTAGATCACTTTACTGGGAGGATGGTTACCTTTTCTGACCAGCCTATCCACCACTAACAATGTGTAAACTCTAAAAGTGTCACTTAATATTATCAAATTCCTCCAAACCATGTTACCCAACTAGAACTTCCTATCCACTACTAGAAGCCTCATATAGATTCCCATCTGAAATTTGGGCCTGATCCACCACTTCATCAACCCTATTCAAATGGAATATATTCACCTAGGAATGAATATCATGTCTATCTCCATCATGTAAATAACTATTTGAAGATTCATCATCCCCTAACAACATAATGATGAAGTATTTAAAGATAGTGAAGCATCTAGAATAATCTTTCACTAACATAGACCACTAGTTTAATCTCATAAAATCCATACCCTTCTGATGTCTCAAGGCCTCTTGATAGAAATTTTATAGAAATGTTTCCTAAGAATCATTCCATATCATACCCTCAGTATGCTGGTTTGGAACTAGAACATCCCACTTGCTCTTTTCCTGACCCCATAGAATATAAGTTTTTATCTTGACTATCATCTCATAAGGATTCTCTATGTGATCAGGAATTGTTTGAATAGACTCCATAAGAACTCAACATCATGAGGTCCACTCCCTATACCAATATTTAGTGGGTGGGGTAGCTGAATCAACATATTATTCTTGAAGATACTCAACAAAGCCCATGTAGGGTCCCTTTATATCATTTGTATAAATTGTGGGAAGTTATTATGGAACTGATCCTTTCCCATGGTACCATGGTTCACTAGGATTTCATTCTCTATCTCTGGAAGATCATTCTTATTGAAATCATCTTATCACACAACATCAAAAACAACATTATGGTGGAATATTCCTACAACTCCAAACCTGCACCTCAGAACACGTAACACAAAGAATCCAAAATCGAACAAAAAAATGGTCTCCACTAGACATAAAAACCCATTACGCATATACCATTCCAAAGGATATCATCACACCCCTTTCATTACCCTTAACCATCCCTACCATTAGTTAGGGTATACATGCTGTGAAACCACTTACATAGTCATATTACTTTCATTAGACAAACATTTTAAACCATTTAACCCTCAAAACATAAATATTTCACACTTATGAACCATATCCTTTTAAAAATTTACATGACTGCATTTTTAACACATTTATAACTCTACAATATATACCATTAATTAACCATTAGTTAATATTATTTCCATTTATCCATTTTTATTATCATTATTAAACACCACATATTTCATTTTTTCAAAATAAAAAAAATCATTTTATCCCTAATGTATAACATAACTTCTTCATGTGTTCTTACCATGATTCATTCCACCTATATACTTAGGTGCTGAAAATGATTCATGAATGCACCACCTCATGCCATTTTGGCCATGAGATGAACACTATAAAATAGTCACATCAGACCATAAGGGCATTAACTAAGGGAGAAATAACATTCAAATATAACAACACACACCAAGAACAAAAATCCATCCTTGGGAGCATGGGTTTTCCCCCGTACAAGGGTTATCTACTCTCAAGAACAAGATTATTACCAAGAACCTGAAAAATCCTAATCTCCTATCTACTCTCCAAAAATTTCATAACAATAGAAAGGAAACTTGATCTGTTCCCACTTTATAATGTCCCCATCCAATTGTCCATTAAACGGGTGTTGTGTATCGAGTTTTTCATGACCTAAGGCATGCCACACGGTACACCATAGGCTTCCAACTAGAATAAAGTGTATAATAGATCATGTAGGGAGACTATTCACTATTTTTCATAGTAATCCATAGTAGATAACCTGAATAAAGTAAATGATAATCCATAATCAAAGAATATTCATTACAAATATTTCCAAAAATTGTTAATAATCCTAGAATAACAAGTACACTTGCGATGAAATATTAATACAATATAAATTTTTAAGAAAAAAGAATAGGGGAAACTATATAATACCAAAAATAGGTTCGGACACCAGTTTTGGTACACTTCTACATCAAAAAACAATCCCCAAATCAACCTTCTAGTGTCAGGCCCTTTCCCATGTCTTGATGTGCAACCATGAAATCTTCTTGGGTACCTAACGGTAGCCAAACCAGGGTGTGAGTAGAACTCAGTAGGACACCACCAAAAATGTATACAAAATATTCATATCAACATATAGTTTATGAATGTACTAAAATAATAACAAGATAAACAAAATACAAAATTGGTTCCATTAATTAACAATTTTTACTTAAACCAATTCATTATTTATTCCATAAGATAAGAAATTAATTATTAACACAAAGGCCTATGATAGCCATATAGTATGCATACATGAATAAGTAAATTTCCCTTTCTCACTAGTGAAACCATTTCATAACCAATTACATTTCACCTACCATTGAGGCTTAGTCCATTTAGTCTCATGTAATACAACTGTTAGGTTCCTCAAGCCTCAGTGTGACCCCTAACCCATGAATTCTAGGGGTGAGATTTTGGCCCTCATTCCAACTTGACCTATGGTACGATACTCAGTCAAATATCGTTCACACCACCAAGCCGTATTCACATGCTTTAATAACCATTCTTTACATCAACCATTTCATTAAAACATAATCCTGAAATACCAACATCATTGAAAATTCATTGTTCAATTAACACATAAACCATCATTATACATTCTCAGGTTTACAAATTATCATTTATATGAAGTAACTCATAGAAATATTTCCATTAAAACCCATAAAACATTTAAAAAATTCATCATAATACATTTAAACCATATAAAATGTTCCAAACAACCCCTTATGTCATGTTTACATATTTACCCAACTAGATATTTCTATTTCTTAACCCCAAACCAACATGACAACACGTTAAAATTGGTATATAATTCATTAATAATCAATTATATGATTATGATTACCATTTTTGATGTTCGGTTAATTGAACACCCTATGGGTGGCCCTATAACGGGTTTAATAAATTTCAATACGTCCCATGGGGACAGTGAGGGTTTTAATCCATTCCTTAAGAAACCAATTTGAAAAATATTAATAATGAATCAAAAAAAGAACAAGAAAAAAAACCAAATAAAAAATAACATAAACAAAAAACCAGACATCAAGATTATAGGAAATAACTAGTAGAAAAACTACCTTGATTCCAATGATGACTACATACCCAACCCTAGCCTTTGAGTTTGATTCAAAAAATCTTCAAATACCCATCCTATGATCCATTATAAAAAGAGGGTTTTATGGATTCAGAAGAAGAAGAATAAATATACAAGTCCAAATACAAAATATAGAGGGAATATGAGTGTTATACAGACCTAGAGATTTTTTATTCACCCAGTGGAACTCATAATGGCCTATAAATGATATATATATATCCTTGGGAAGCCTTGGAAGTTTTGGTTTTTCACTAGGGTTGCCTGATTAAAAATGAGGAAAAAACCAAGTATAATAAAGAAATACCAAAGGTGAAAAGGGTAAAATCCCAATTTTAATGAGGCATATGAATTGGATACATGATTTTCCAAACCATGCACCCATTTTGTGACATCATCCTTCAAATATGGGCAAGGTCACATGGTTCCCTAGGGAGCCCACACCATTTAAAAAACTGTGCACTAGCATTACGTAATATATCAATCCAATCCTTCATACATTGAACTCCCCCATTCACAATTTACTTAACCATGCAACAACCTATTATATAAAATGGTTTGGGTGCATGGTTACTCTTAAATCTATGCTAACCATGAAACATGCACTGAATGGAGAATTTCCCCTTTCTTCCATATATTGAACCCCCAAACACCCAAAACATCCACACACACTAGATAAAAATTTCAATAAAAAACATTATTGGATTTAAAAAAATATGTAAACAATAAAATAACCCCATAAATTTTTACATATTATGAAATAATACTTTCCTTTTTTCGATAATGATTATTGAAAAAGGAAACATTACACTTGTGTATGTGCGGCCTATCAACTCCATGATCATAATGTCAGTTCATTTCTCATAACCATCATTCTTGAATGGTTTTAAATGTATATTTTTTAAATATGAAATTTATATCATTATTATTTTTGATATGTTTATATAATTAAGTCATTTACCTTAATTGACCAATTAATGTCAGTTTGGATACAAAAGATGAATATGATTAAAACTTCATACTTAATCATTATAGATCAAGTAATTCTATATAACATGTTTATAAGTAAAATAAATGTAAAAATAAATTGGGAAACGGTCATAAATCATGTAAATAATTTACATAATTCAATTTGTTAGTGAGATAATGAACAAGCATGTTGAATCAGACCCAAGGTAAGAGTTTTTCTTATCAATTTTGTTTATATGAGAGACATGAAATATTCACCACTTATTTTTTGTTTTGTGGTGAATATAATAAATATAAATGTTTTTAAAATTATTATACATAAACTTATGTCAATTTATATATCAATTTTATTATATTTTATTCATGGGTTCTACTGTTTCAATTCTATTAAAGTGGTAATGTATTTTTGTCCCAATTTTCCTCCTTTGAGACATATGTCATATTATACACCTATATTTTTTATAAGGTGTATATATATCCCCATTTTCATTTAATATCGTGATATTATTAATTATTATGGTATTTAAACTTTCATATAAAGTAATACTCTCTTGTGGATCATGAATAAATGTTACCTAAGTGGTAAGAGTCTTTTGATACAATCTCATCATTTACCAGGATTGTGTGTAATTAATTCATCGGTATTGAAATATGAAAATTATCATGACATATCCTATCCTAAATCAATTCATCATATTATCCAGTAATTGAATCGTTTTTTCATTCTTTGGAACCTAAATGTTTTTGAATTATTTCTTGGAATATCCGACATCATTTCTCTCTTTGGTCAGAAATCTAGGATCTTTAAAACCCACATTTTCTAAAAAAGGGTTATTAATTTTATAAAAAACAAATTTAAAGGATAAAGGGTATTTTTCTATATAAATATGTTATATTATATTTAAAATCATCCATTTTAATATTTCATGGTTATTTTCAAATAAAAGGACATATAAAATCAATTTTTTGTTTTAAATGTGTTTTGCAAAATGAAAAGGATATTTTCCCTAGGAATGATTTTATGATGTTTTAATGTTACATCTATTCATAAACATCATAATTTTTTTTTACTTATCCTCCACTTGAGATATTTATATTTATATGAGCTTCATTATTTTCTAGATGAATTATTTTTTTTCATATATATTGTTATGGAACTAGTTTCCCTTCTATAAGAAAATTATTTTTCAAAGATATTGTTATGGAACCCATTTATTTTCCATGTTTTAGCCATGTTTTTGAGATATTGTTATGGAATACATTTATTTTTTATGTTGTAATCAAGTCAATAATGGGAAAATGGTTGTTCCGTTTATTTTATGATGAATTTTTTAAATTTATGTATTATGATAATGTAATGGTACATAAAAATTTGATTACTGTTTATATTATAAAACAATGATGGTTAGTTTTATAAAAAAACAACGACTGGTGGTTCCATGATAAACTAAGGGATGGTCCCGAATCGTCCCATAATGTATTGGTTATAGAATTTGACAATATAGTTATTACATTTATAATATTGACTATAGGAGTAAAGTGAAAATGATGTACGAAGTTAGATAAATGTTTTATTTATTATTTATGTGGGTTTATATTGATTTCATGATCATAAATTATACCACATGGATCAAGATTATTTATTATGATGACAAATTTATTTTCAATTTTTTCATATTTAATGGTCTAGGTATTTAGGGGTACACATTCCTTTATGATCCACACAAGCATAATGATTATATCATCATACCTATATGCAATATTATCTAATTGACAAGCTTAAAATTATAGTGGTTATGTCAATCCTTACTAGGAATTTGATCTCACCTTTCTATGTTTTAATTATCATTATTTTATACAGAAATAGGTCAAATGATTTGATTATATAATGTATTTCACCGATATGGTGTTTATGGATTAATGTAAAATAAGAAACTATGGGTATAATGGGAGATTATGTTAATATTAATTAAATAGTTTTTTATGAGTACATATGTATATGATTCGGTCTTAATTACATAAGTCTATAAACCTAAAAGGCCCCCATGTTTTTACGTGGTCCATGTTTTCATATTGATTTTGTAAGGTTTAGATGAAAAATATTTGACAAAATTATCAAAAACTAATATAGAAATGTAATTTTCCTGATTTTAATTTTGTATATAGTGTCACTGGTCATGAGTTATTATAATGACCTAACACAAAAGAATGATCCTTCCTCTAGTTATTGTCATTAATTTTATACCTTCAATAAGTTATCCTCATGTGTTACTGAATCAACTAAACATTCTATCCCATTTCTTATACCAACTATGGTCCTATAAACTTATTTTATCTTACTACATCCCAAAAATTTGGTGTCTCCAACCACTTTCTATATAATTACTCAAATGGAGCCATAATTATAATGTAATGAAAACATTAATATAAAAAATGCAAACATAGAAATATATTTATTCCAACTTCAATATTATTTCATAGATAAATAATGGAGAAACTCTTTAATTGTATAAACCATCCACATTTGTTTTACCATCATATCTAGGTTGAAAAGATATAGGTAGTTTTAAATCAATACGCAACAAATTCGGTATTCCTTTTAAAAAATAGGATGTGATCTTAGGATCATGGTCTAATGCAATAGATAAAGGCATTCTTTTTAACCTGACAATATCATTTAGATACAATCATTACAGTTAATCTAAAGACATCATATCTAAAATGGGTATGAAATGTTATGATTTAGTTAATCCGTCATCAATAACCCAAATCACATTATTACGACATGATGTCCTTCGAAATCCGACCAAAAAATAAAGGGATTTATTTTCCAATTTCCACTATAGAAATGGAAATGTATGACACATCCCCATTGGAAACTATCATTCTCATTTAGCATACTAACAATTAAAATGCATCACAGTGAAGTCAACAATATCACCTTTTATTCCATATCAACAACAATACTCCCAAAGGCATCTAAATATCATAGTGCCACCTGGATGAATGAACAATAGAGAATTATGATCTTTAGTTTAAAACCCTTTCATAAAATGGGAATCTTAAGGAACACATAATGTTTTTCCAAATCGTAAAATACCTTTTCCACAATATTAAAATTAATAAAATTACCCTTCATAACTGATTATACATTTTCCCAAAAATGATAATCATCCTTATAATATCTCTTAAATATTTTTGAATAAATTGATGATATGAAAACCTATAAAATAGAGGATTTACTAGAATTCACAACATCTTGGACACAATTCAACCAATCATTAACTATATGGTCATGTTGAAAATGTATCATGATAAATGTATCATTACTAATTCGATTCATAGAACCATATATTTTGTCAATTTTCCAAGAAGATAATGAATTTTCAAATAATAATCCTTGATTAGTTCTATCCACCTTCTCTATATCATGTTTAATTCTTTCTGAGTGAATAAATACTTAATTATTTTTGGATCAATATATATTTCACACTTGATGAAAATTACACCTCCAAATTATTTATTCAAAAACAATAGCAGCTAATTCCAAATCATGTGTAGAGTATATTAACTCATGAGGTTTTAAATTTCATAAAGGATGAGAAATTCAATGATCATTAGATATTTGGAACCAGCCATATACCTTAAATAAATAATCACTATAGATGAAACAATTTCCATTTATGAAGGGAAGGGAAAAAAATATAACATTCACCAATATTATTTTTCATTCTTGAAATGAATCATCACATAATTTTTTTCAGATGAAATTTAATCCTCTTCCTGTAAACATTGTTATTGGGCTTGAAAATAGATCAACGTTTTCAAAAGACCTCCAATAGTAGCACGATAATCCAAGAAATATATAAATATTTGTGATATTTTTTGGCCTCAACCATTATTTATCCAATTTTGTATTATTAGGTTCAATAGTTATTCTATATCAAAAAACAAAATTTCCATGCTATGAAATTTATTGCGACCAAAATGAACACATTCAAAATACCCCATAATTTTTTTCTTCTAATGTTTTAAAAACAATTCATAGTTCAATTTAATGTTTCTCTTTAATTTTATAATATAAAAAATTGTCATCTATAAACACAACCATAATATACTTCAGGAATGAATAAAAATTTATATTCAAATGTTCCAGAAATACTATAGGTGGATCAGATAACCCAAACAACATAGCTATAAACTCATAGTGCACAAATACTATCCGAACTACAGCCTTCATAATTTCTTCTTCCATTACATTTAAAAAAATCATATCACAACCTCAAGTCAACCTTTGAAAAATATCATGACCCTATGAGATGAAAAAAATCATTAATATGTTGAAAAGGAAACTATTTGTTGATAATTATGTTTGTTCAAGGATATATAATCAATGAAAAGTCTAATTAAAGCATAGTTAAATTTAACAAAAAAATAGAGCACCCAATGTTGATCTTCCTAGTAAAATAAAACCATTTTTTTGATAACTCTGGGAAACTTTTTTTAAAATTATAAACCTTACAATTAATTTATTCAATATAGGGGTTTATAAATTATATTAGAATCATGTGCTATGTCAATATTAAACTCAACCTATCAATTAGTAATAACACTAGAAAAATAATCTATATAAAATATATATATTCATTTAATAGTTGCTCATTACTAATATAAATAGTTTCTTTATTTCAAATATATTATCATGGAAGCATTCACTTACCCATCTAATCAAATTATCAGAATCATGAATGGTAAACAAAGGAATGTAATAAATGAATACAACATTATTTTAGAACAAATTTATATATTATCATGATAAAATATAATAAAATCCATTATATGAATGATGTTAAACTATACGATGGCCAATTGAACCATATTTTCATGAAATACCACCCCACTGATAACAATACGATGATTCATATATATATTGGTTGATTTAATACTTCCACTAAGAGTCTTCACAAAAAATAATATCTTCAATTCATTAGATTATATTTCCAAATTACATGAAAATTTGTCTGAAATTAACCAATGAAATGATTTAGAGTCAAAAATGGTTTTGAAATAATCTGAATACACATATACCATCTTTTCAGCACATCATTTAACTTACAATTATCAATTATAGTAGTAAAAAATGACCTCACTACACCATTCTGTTTCTAATCATGAATATTTCTATCATATGAAACTAAAATTGGACACACATTATCACAGTGACCCAACTTATTATAAATAAAAAATCTCATCAATGGATGTATATCACTTACACCATTATTTGATTCCCCTAGATTACATTCCTTGCTTTCATGGGAAAAGTGGCTAAAATTTCAACATTCAGTAACACTTCCCTATCTTCATAAGATATTCTCTAGGGTTCTCACTACCAAACCTTCTACAGGATGAGAAATTCAAATTTTTACCTCAAAATTTCATTGATGTAGGTTTCTGTATTTTCTTACATCCTAAACAATTATTAATCCAGTCATCACTACGAATATATGAGTAAAAAATATCAATATAAAACGTTTTAGTTCAATGGAAAACTTCATCATAGATTTTAAATTATCATATGGACGAATCTATTTTTTGAATTGGATTCAATCTGGGGTAAATATAATACCATTTTTCATTTTATAGAATAAAATCATGTAAACAAAAAACTAATAGATAGTATATTTCTTCACATACTTCTATAAAAACATCATTATACTTCCCCAATTCATGGGCTTTTTTCCATCCATTGTTGAACAACCTTAGGAAAATAAATCTCCAGGAAAACATCCTCAAATGTTTCCCATCCAATGGAATCAAGATCATCATTCTCTTTGATATTATTTTCCAAAAACAACTAACAATTATCCTCACCTTAAAAATGATAAAGAATCAAGGTTTACCTTTTAATGTTATAAACATCCCATGACATCAAATATCTTTTCTAGAGCATTGATCCATCCTTCAGCTACCAAAGGGTAAGATGATCCGCTAAATGATGGGTGATGTTGTGTCATTAAATGATCCAAAAAAGACATGTTATTTCTTGGTATATCAGGTCCACCTCTAGAATTGATATCACCACCATTTATACCTTGGTCAGTTAATCCATTACTGAAAAAAACTATTATAATATGATTTCATCCATCTGAGGTTATTTATTTAGAACGATATCATCCTCTTAGTTCATTCTGACTCAAGATTCCCTATTTTCTCTTTAGAAAACCATTCTAAATAGAAATAGTTTATATAGAGAAACATAGTAATAATTAAATTATATGAAATTTTAACATAAATATAGGGTAAAATCATTCATGGGAATTCTTTTAATGTTACCCAAACCTCTAAAGATGTATTAAATGAACATTAACAGAAACTATATGGCCTCTATATTAAAAAATATATAATATTGACTTCAATTCAATAATTTCAGTTTCATCCTCATTGAAGATTTTTAGGTATATTATTTTAGAGAATGAGGCCATAAATCAGACATAACATAACAATAAAATACAATCTAGACACTTATGATTAGTATCCATTTTTCCATAATAAAAAACTATTAAAATAAAGAATGATATCCTTTCAAGAAAAGACCTCATAACATTGAACTAGAACTCTCCAAATGCATTAACCATTATCAAATGCAATGAGAAAAATTTATAAATGTTGTGTGAGAAAAAATACCAATAAGGGATACAAAAATAAGGAAACTGTTAGTCTAGTGAAAAAAATTAAAACCCATAAATCTTTTTGAAAACATAAAGGTTTACACCCCAAAAGATACATTATTCCTTTAAAAAGGCCATTTATTATATATTTTGTGAATAAATGTTTACCATGAAATATCTTTTGAAGGCATAAAAATATAATGTAGGTATATTGGGACCTCATCCAAATGAACCCTTATATAACCCTTACAAATTGGAATAAACAAGTAGCCAAATTTCAATATAATTCCTCATAAGATATAATCATTACTCATTTTATTGGATTGATATATATTACATGAATAACTATCACTATATGGGAACTACCCCCATTCATATTATTGAAGAACCACAATATGCATAAATCATTTCAATCATTGGAAAACTATTTAAAACTCCTAGGTAAGTCACCTTCACAAATCAATATACCATTTTCATTAAATAAATATCATTTTCAATAGAGATTTCATTTAAAAACAAATTTTCAATAAAAAAATATTGAATGACAGTTTTTCATTCAATAAATCATTTAATATTACCAAGAAATATAGAAATCAATTAATAGTCACAATGACATGAAAGGAAATTATAGATATACAATAAAAATAGGACATTTGTTTTTGTTTTCCCAAATGTTCTGTTCAAAATTTTTCAAAAGATTATATTTCAAAACCCGTAAAATAATATATAATTAAAATAAACTAAATGATATAATTCTTATTTAACACCTCAATATTCAACCTCAATAACATTATATTCAATGGAGTGCAAGAAACACGACACCAAGAATGTAAGGGGATATAATACCACAATAATTTAAAATATAATTACTATTTAAAATATATTTTATAGAATTTTTATTTTTCAATAAACACAATACCATTTCATTGTGTGTTACACTCAAGAGTGACATTCTTTGGTGGCTTGCATTACACACACGACCAAGTTTTAACAACCAATAATATATTATTAAAATAATATTATTTAATATATAAATAAACATTTAGTTATGAATAGTATTAAATAACTTTAGAAAATATATGGTTAATATTAGTATAAAATTAATTCATGGGTTACCAATTAATGTGATAAATAATAAGATCTAATTGGATATAAAAAGAAATATTTTTTTTATTCATTCAAATGAGTTTTTTATTAATATAAATAATTAATTATAATTAATTAATTATTATAATGAAATATAAATTTTATGTATTCAATTAAATATTATTTATATTCTTCCATTTTTTTGATATGCATAAGATAATAACAAACAATATTTGACACATTAAGAAGCTATATTTTCATAATGTAAATTTTAACACCATTTAAATGATAACCCATTTTAAATATGAATTTTGAATTTTTAAATGATTTAATATATCAAAATAAACTTTATATTTTAAATATATTCATAGAAATTAGTTTACGTTGAAATTTTGGTATTGTTTGGTGAATATTAACTATTAAAAAATAGTTAAAAATACTGAATTTTAGTTCAAAAATGATTTTTCATGTAAATTTATTATAAGGTTAAATTATGTTTTAGATAGGTTTTCAAGTATATATAGATATTATTTTTAATAATGAATCCAATTTAGGTTATTATAATCAATTTCACTTTAATATTGTCTATATAAATGCAACAAACTTTTGCAATTTTTTTATTTTATAAAATTGTGTTGTCGTCCTGCTTGCAAGATGAATTTTAAATTAATTTATTCTATCACTATGATTGGAATGTGAAAAAATTCATTTAATATATGGATTAAAAATAATTTAGAGTTTTAATAAGCTCTTTTTTTTACAAAAAATATAAGTGAAACTGATTAAAATTATTTACAATAACTAAGGTTAAATTATGTTAATAAGGGACTAAACCTTTAACTTTGGGGCCCAAATGGCCTAGTTACTTTTAAAACACCTTTTGTATGGACATATAATGAAAAAAAATTAAATTTTGATTTCTTTTTGTTTTTATCACTTTTTATTAGATAATAACATATGCTCACAAATATTGTTTCCCAAAATTCCAAGTGTTTCATTTTCCTTCGTTATAAAAGGTCACCACCTCTCCCACCTATTCAAACATCTCTATCCTCTTAGGATAGGCTAGTATCATCCCAAATATATTCCCAATTTCACTCCCTTCGACCTTTAATCCAACCTTTAGTCATAAATCCTTCCATGTTATCATTTTTGTATAATCAAAATGAAGTTACCCGATTAGGATGAAACATCTTCTATCAATATTTTTAGCTTAATTTACTTTATCCACCACCTATACTCTTATTATTTTAAGAATACATAAAATTATAATTATTATCAATATAATAATATATTTTCATGTAAATATTTTTACCTAAACATACACACATCTCCATCCAATGGGTAACGAACATACTATTTATTTTTACGGTGAGTTACTACCTCACGAAACAATGAATCTTAATTTTACCTTAAAACCATTTATGGTGGAAATTATGATTAAAAATCAGTTTATATATTCTATATATGATATTTATAATGAATTTATGCTTCAATAATTGTTATTTAGAGTATATATTTGTTATTTCCATCTTCTATAAATACAATAATTTCATTTGAGGAAGTGCAGACTACCTCCCCCACAATGTTACCTCACTCGTTAAAGGCATAAATGGAACATATAAATGATTATTTTAATAAATATAATTAACATATATATAATTCTTGAAATATTATATGTAGATGCCGGAAAAGTCCGTTGTTCCCAAACAAAACTCCGGATGCGGAAAGCGAGGTCGTATTTGGAGTCAGAAGCACGTTTCGGAGGGCCCGGAGGCCTTGCGCGGAATTTTGGAGACCCGCGCGCAAAGGTGTAGTGCCGCGCGCAAACCTCCCGGGATGCGCGCAATGCGCTGGGCCGGCGCGCAATTTTGCGCGCCCATGGCCCGCGCGACTCCCTTGCGTGCCGGGCCCGATTCCGCACCCGCGAAGGAGATTGCGCGCCCGCGGACCAGATTCCGCGCCCGGGGTTGCCTATAAATATAAGGCGACCCCCGACGTTTTGAAGGTTGCCGGAATTCGAAGAGTCGCTCGTTCGCGCAATCCAACCACTTCCGCGCGCAATGCCGACCTTCAGGTAACCTCCTTTCTTTCGCGCAAGAATGCCTCGGGGTTCGCCTTCGCGTGCAATCCCTTTGGCTCCTTTCTTTTGAATTAACTCTTCACCCAAAGGCCTTTGCGCGCAAAAGAAGACTCTCGCGCGCAATTGCCCCCGGGTGCGCGCAATCCAGCCCGATTGCGCACACCCCCCATTTCAAAGTGGCCATTCGTTAAGGAATTAGCCGTTGCCCCCGCGCGCTATCCGAAGCCCGGTGCGCGCAATCTCAATCATCCGCGCGCAAAGTGCTGGCCCAATTGCACGCCAGCCCGTCCAATTGCGCGCCGACCCGCGGTATTGCGCGCCAAGCTCCCCTTTTGCACGCAATCCGCCGGGACGCCCCCTTTGACCCCCTGACGGTACCCACCTGCGTGGCGCCCGATGATCCTCATCCCGGGTGCCCGCACCGTGCATTGTCTTCCCGTGTGGCCCCCCTAGGCTTGTGCGAAGTGACACGGACCTATCGGCGGCTTCAACGTCCTGCACGACGTTAAACTGCATACGTCCAAGCTGCACGACGTTAAACTGCCTAGCCCCCATCGTCCGCGCTGCAAGACGTTAAACTGCCAAGTGTTTCATCCAAAATGACGTTAAATTGTACCACGTCCAAGCTGCACGACACTAAACTGCCTAGCCTCCATCGTCCTCAACACACGACGTTAAACTGTACTTCGTCCGACAAGACGTTAAACCGTCCGCTTCGTCCTCAACACACGACGTTAAACTGTACTTCATCCGGGAAGACGTTAAATAGTCCGCTTCATCTGATCCCGTGCCTCGCACGCAGGGTCCCCCTCCCGGTTCGGATGTGGCCCCCACCCGCTCGTCTCTACAGGGATGTCGGGATTGGAGTGGCCTTCGCCCACGGGGGTAGGGTATTACAAACCCCTAGTTCCTTGTGGGGGACTGCGCATGTGTATCTCCATCGTGCTTCACCACTGCCGAAGCCAGTAGAGGGCGTGATAGGGATCGAGGTCTCTCACCTCCGGCCCAAGTCCCTCTCCAACTGAGCTTTGCCGCATCCGGGCTGCCTCAGTGCGTAAGTCCTGACAGAACGAACTACGTGGACTTTGATCCCTGTCTCCTAGACAATGTACGTAGGAAGCCTCTCCGAGGTTCAAGCCCACCACCTGGTCGTCCCGGTCGTATTCACATCCGTTCGTCCATCAGTGGACCCCTCCTGGGTTCACACTTGCGTCGATTCACCTATGAATCCGCCCTCGTGGGAGACTGCACATGTGTATCTCCATTGTGCTTCCCCACTACCTCTTTCTCCTTTCAGCGTCCAGCATGACGTGAAACTGTGATCCACCCGGCCGTTCCATCCCCCTCTGTGCGAGGTGGTTCGGTTCAATCCTCCGCCCGGCGGCCTCGACCTCTTCGTGAGTTGGCTTGCCGACGTCCAGCATGACGTGAAACTGTGATCCACCCGGCCGTTCCATGCCCCTCTGTGCGAGGTGGTTCGGTTCAATCCTCCGCCCGGTAGCCTCGACCTCTTCGTGAGTCGGCTTACCAATGTCCAGCATGACGTTAAACTGTATATCCGAACTACGTTGACTTTGATTCGCGCTAACGCGCGGTACGTAGGAAGCCTCTCCGAGGTTCAAGCCCACCACCTGGTCGTCCCGGTCGTATTCACATCGGTTCGTCCATCAGTGGACCCCTCCTGGGTTCACACTTGCGTCGATTCACCTATGAATCTGCCCTCGTGGGAGACTGCACATGTGTATCTCCATTGTGCTTCCCCACTGACTCTTTCTCCTTTCAGCGTCCAGCATGACATGAAACTGTGATCCACCCGGCCGTTCCATCCCCCTATGTGCGAGGTGGTTCGGTTCAATCCTCCGTCCGGCGACCTCGACCTCTTCGTGAGTCGACTTGCCGACGTCTAGCATGACGTGAAACTGTGATCCACCCTGCCGTTCCATCCCCCTCTGTGCGAGGTGGTTCGGTTCAATCCTCCGCCCGGCGGCCTCGACCTCTTCGTGAGTCGGCTTGCCGACGTCCAGCATGACGTGAAACTGTGATCCACCCGGCCGTTCCATCCCCCTCTGTGCGAGGTGGTTCGGTTCAATCCTCCGCCCGGTGGCCTCGACCTCTTCGTGAGTCGGCTTGCCGACGTCCAGCATGATGTTAAACTGTATATCCGAACTACGTTGACTTTGATCCGCGCTAACACGCGGTACGTAGGAAGCCTCTATACGGTCCAATCTCTTCACTCCATCATCCATCATGATCCTTACCCGGGCCGCCACATCCCGGTGGGGTCATGCCATTTCATTCCACTCCACTTCACTCGGGAAGCCGCCCATGTGCTGGCCCCAGCGTCGGAGGTTCCTCGCAAGGGGTTCTGTCATCTGATCCACTCCTCGTGTTGATCAGTCCGATGCCGTCCCCGCTGGACGGTAAACTCGCGGCATACCCCGTGTTAAACATGGGAAGCTGAGGAAAACCTCAGGTAACGCAGTTCCCTGCACCCAGCGCGGGATGCCTCAGGCTATCACGCCTTCAAGAAGCCCTATTAGGGACGGTAGGTAGACATGCAGAGCCGCAGTGTTAAGACACGCCCCCAACACCCAGAGCTACCCGGTCTCCTCACCGCAGGTTGCTGCCCCGACCAGACCCCTTGGAGCGTCCGGGTGGAAGCAGCGTAATTAACCGTTGTCCATGAAGATATGGCGCCGGGAACGAGATTCAAGAACATTCTTAAATCTATGAAGGAGTCCCGGATTAGGCGACGAGTTCCGAGGAGACGTCCACGGAAGGAGGAGCCGACATCCCATCATCCCGGTTTCGATCAAGGAGCAGACGCCCCTGAATAAGGGACGAATGCCGCCCGCCCTTGGAAAGAGGGACTGTGGGGCCACAAGCCGCGCGCCCATCCCCTCGGTTCGACGGGCGCACGTGCGAACGCTTCCTGGAGGAACAGCGTCGGAACAGAAACCCGACGCACATCCGCACCGAAACAGAAAAATGGTGAACCCGACGTGAATCTCTTCTCCTCAATACGAAGACCGATAGCTTTCAGTGGTGTTGAAAGACCATCATGCTGCTCGACCAAGCATTCAGCACCAGGGCACGGAACCCGCCAGGGGCTGGGGAAGGGAAATCGGGCACTCCGTCTCACGACGTCGAGGGCCTAGGTTCCCCCCATGGAAGGCGTTGTGGCACTAATGGTTGGTTGTCGATTCCTTTTCCTGTCAGTGTTAATGGGTTTTTCTCCCTGCTTTCAGGAATCAAGTCGCCCAATCCAGCGCCCGATCGCCACCCGCCCACTGGCGCAGGGGTAGGGGAAACACCGACGCGACTACTCCGCGCGGTCCCGCCCGTTCCACAGCCGTCCCAACAGCCGCAGCTGCGGGGCAACCACGCCCTCTCTCCCCCTCGGAGGTCATCCAGAGAAGGGTGATCAACAACTTGGTGCGGAGATATGAGGAAGAGGGTGTCATCCCCACCAGGGACATGGCTCGCCTTGACCTTGAGGAAGCTGCACCTCGCCACCAGCGCCGCCCCCGAGGGCCGCGTAGGGAGGCACCGCTGCCTACCTTGACGTCCAACCGCTTCGGGAGTTTATCCCCGGAACGCTCCGACATCTCCTTCCCCTATGCGGATGAGGTGGAAGATTCCCGGGACCACCCTATCCGGGATTCTCTCCAGGGATCCGCGATAAGGGCTCCTGTCAGGCCACGACGACATCGCCGCCATGCCTCTCAAGTCGAAGAACAGGCTCTCCACCTTCCCACGCCGCTCATCCCGACTCGTCTGTCCCGACGCCAACGTCGGGCACGAGCGGAAGAGGATGCCCACCTTGGGGCCCAAGCAACAGCGGCCGCGTTGGCTCAAGCCACTACTAGCTCTAGACACCAGGCCCCTGCGCATCCTGAGCAGGGGAACTTCTATGCCCGACCCGGATCGAGGCCCCGACCGCCCCAAAGCCAGGTTGGGTTGACTCTCCCGATTGCTGGTACAGGCAATAGCCACCGCAGACCACCTCGCGGTAGCTCTATTCACCAACAGGGTCTACTCCGTGTGGTCGATCCAAGAGGCATGGGTCATCCCACCTCCCGATCCCGGCCCGGAGGCCTGCCCGGAAGCATCTCTCCCCGCGTCCCCTTTGATATCTGTCCCGGTGCTCCTCGCAGCTTGGTTTCTAGTCCTCTTGGCCCCAACACTGGTGCGGCCAGAGGACGCCAGGACAGAGATCAGACATGCCCCGAAGAACCACCCAGGGGCAGGAGGGCGAGGCGTCGACGTCGAGGGAAGAATGTTAGGGAATTCCAGACAGAGATCCGACCGGTTCGTTTCTCTGATACAGAGGCAGAGTATGATTCGGCGGCAGAGCCCTCCCCCCGGTCCCGCCAGTCAGGGGCAGGGGTAGGAATGCGGCACGTCAGACTCGTACTTCCCGAGAGCGAGATCGATATGATCCCTGCTTCTCTCCGAAGGTATATCCGGAGTAGCGAGGTCCTGGTAGACCCCCAAGGATCGAGCTTGCGGTTGGTACCAGCCCCTCTAGAAGCGCCTTCCGCCTCGATCGGAGAAGCCGGAGGTCTTTTCTGGGGACCGACGGTCGAACCACGATCTAGTGCACCCTCGGCGAGCACCGACGCTACGGAAGGATGTTCGCTCGCTGGCCCGTCCTATCGTGATATGGTAGCTAGGGCACCGCCACCCTCAGGGGGCGGCCCGGGATATGGAGGCCAATCGGCCTGCTCGCCATATTCACCGCCGGCCAGCCCGTCGGCCCGGCGGGCCGCCTCGGCACCACTGCCGGTTCCCCGTCCATTCCCAGTCGTTGAAGAGGACCAAGGAAACCTGGGTCCCGAGTTTGAGTCGTGGAGCTTCTAGACCATCCTTGTAGAGGGCCACTTCCCTGAGAAGTTTTGGCCAGTCGCGGGACTGGACTTTGATGCACCCGAATCGCTCACCCCGGATGAGTTAGAATGCTTCCGCCGAACTCTCCGGGAGACTCACTCCTGTCTTCACCGCCTACAAATGCCATATCCCGGGAGTCAAGCACACCTGGAGGATATTGGTGAGCAGTGCCGTCAAATTGACCTGGCCACGCTCCCCGCGGTTCGGCACCCCGGGTCATTTGGGCACCACGAGGCCCTCCAACAACGATGCGTTGAGTGTTTTCAAGTACTCCGCAAGGTTATCGAGGGAGCCACTCCCCATGTGTATATCCGTGGATGGGGGCAGTACGCTGCCCTATGCTTCAATGCGATTCGCCGACAGCCCGATTCACTGGGTGGCCCTGAGGGTACATCCCCAGGGACGGAAACGGTCAATATGGATGACCTGTCAGGAGAGGGGAACGGTTTGGAAATTCTCGACGGGGGCTCTCCCCCCGAAGACAAGCCGTTGTTGGATCCATCGGTGAGAGTTACTCATCACCAGAGGAACCTCCTGGGTCTCCCCACGCCCACTGAAGCACTGACGTTGAGCCGAAACGCCAGCCGAGGTAAAGAGCACGGCGGGGCTGTAAAGCCCGCCGACCCATCTGCCTCCATGTAGAGGGCGGATGAGGATCCCGAGAAGGCTATGCTGCGTCAACGGCTCGCCGAGAAGAAGAAGCTAGTTGACCAGCTCCTCGCCGAGCGCGCTGCAGAACAACGGCCTGACTACGGTGATCCTAGGCCAGGACAGCAGGGACAGGAACAACCACTCCTCGACGAGACTCTCCCGGGCAACCGTGATTACGCCGTGTTCGCCGACAGGGGAGAGGCCATTGCCTATGGCAAGAGGGTGCGGTATGTTTCACCACACCCTCCCGAGCGGTGTGACTACCTGAGAGACCCCGCTCGGATTCCTCCCGCTGCCCCAAGGGCCGCTCTGCCCGCCATCCCACGAGCTGCCGAGTTCGACGACCCGGTCGACGACCCGATTGAAGGGCCATGCAATGCGCTCGTGGTTAGAGATCCTCGCCAGGACTGGAACCCATGTCCGGACGATCCGATGGCGGCACTCATCGCCCGCTTGGAAGCCTTGGAGACTCGGCAAGTGGCGATCCCACCTGACGGCAAGCCATACCCAGCATGGGTGGATGACATGTCGGCACCTCCGGGATTCGGGAACCCCTTTTTCGCCCCCTTCAACATGACTGGAGATCCGCCACAGCATTTGGCCCATTTCAACTCGAGGTGCGGGCCTATGTTGGGGACTCCGGCGCAGCAGGAGGCAGCTAAGCTTCGCTGCTTTGTCCAGAAACTGGAAGGGCCAGCATTTGTCTGGTACAGCCAGCTCCCCATCGGGTCGATAACTAGCTGGGAGGACCTTCGTAGACAATTCCTCTACCAGTTCAGTTCCACGACCCGGAAGACGAGTATCGCCGACCTCTTCAAGTGCAAGCAGAGGCCTGATGAGCGAGTCGCGGATTTCGTCGTCCGATGGAAGGGTCCCACGTATTCGCTTGACATTCCATTGACTCAGGAGCAGTTGCTGACAATGTGCGTCGGGAACGTCAAGAACGAGCTGGTCCCTTCCTTGATCACTCAGAATTACCCCGGAGGGTTCAGGGACTTCTCAGACAAAGCTCAACGTCTTGAGGAAGCCCTGCAACAGGCCAGTCAGGCACACCCGCTGCCCCCTATGATTCCTGCAAGGAGAGTCAGTAGGGCTGAGCCCGCTGTTGTTGCTCAGGTAGAGGCCCCCAGGCAGTTGGAGCTGCTGCCGGCGAGGCCAGCTCCGCAGCCTCACAGGAATCCGCCTCCACGGGCTCAGTTCCCGGCCCAGCAGCGGTAGCCTCAGAACCGGCCGGCCCCTCCGCGTAATGTACCGCCACAACCCAGGCGAGATAATCAGGGTCCACCTCCTCGGCAGGCCCCTCTAGCCCCTCGTCAAGACCACGCTCCCAGGGGCCCGCGATACCTGACTTACTCATTTCACGAGGATCAGGTCCCCGATTATTTCCGGAGCGCCCTGGAGCAGAGGATTGTGCGACTGCCTGAGTATTGGAAGCCAGAGGAGGCACATCTCACGGATAACCCCCGCTACTACCCTTACCATTGGGCCCTGGGGCACACCATCCGGCGGTGCTACGTGTTTAAGGACTGGCTCCCAGACCAGATTAACAACAATGTAATCTGGTTGGGCCCAGCTCCAGCACAAGTGGCGGGCGTGTTCATGGGATTAGATGACGATAGTGGCAATGAGGACGAATGGCAGCTGGTCTCCGACCGCGGATCCCAGAAGTATAATAACTGGATGGCCCGCAAGACGATCATTCACGCCCATGGAATCATCCGTGCGCGCTTGAATCAGGCTGAGCCCCCAGAATCTGCGGGTGATGCTTCGGAATCGTCATCCCAGCCTGCCTCTTCCGAGAAGAGAAAACGGCGGCGGCGCAAGAAGGAAGAGCGCGCCCCGCCAGTTCCGCCACTATCCCGCACTCTCGGCGATTTCATGCCCCCCGGAGATGGGGGTCCCTCCTCGGATCCGCCCGGTGATGGATGATTCGTCCGATGACAGTGTTGGGTACGCTTAGGTTAATACCGTCGAGCTGGTAAATCCCTTTTCGGTTCCCGACGTTGAAGAACACCAGGTGGACCTCCCTAGTGTCCCCGGTCGTCGCCACCGTCGGAGGAACCGCAACAACAGGAGTCGTCGGGGCACAGCAGTTGGTATCTCTAGCCAGGCCGTGCACGCCACTGAGACTACACAGCAGGCTCAAAATCGAGCTCAACGTGCGCAGCCCCCCCGCTCCGGGGATGACGGATTCGCCTCCGCCACTATTTGTGGTGTGGGACCAGGCAGAACCGCCTCAGCCGCGTCCCGATCAGCTCCGCCCTACCACGAGTCCATCCCGGCCTCCTGACCCCAATACGGTGACTACTTCCCGGGCTTCAACCGATGAACAGCGGGATGCGCCAAGCACCAGTCAGCCGCCGGTCCAATCAGCAAGGCCCGTCATGCCTCCAACTGCAGAGAAACCTCCTGCAACTAGGGGCTCGCGCTTGGCAAAAAAGTATGATGTCCTGAAGCACTTGGCCAACATCCCAGCGAGACTCTCCATCCTTGAGGCTCTGTGCATGTCACCTGAGATGCGCGAGGCGCTCGCTGATGCCCTGAAAAGCCCCATCCAGTTTGAGACAGAGGTTGCGGCTGTAGAGGCCTTTCACGCCGAAACGATTGAGGACGTCGAATGTCAGGCAGTTATCTTGTTCTCTGGTAAGGATGAAGACCCTCCTATACAGGGGAAAATTAGTCCGATGTATGTTACCGACCAGTTCAATGGCCTTGAAGTCTGGCACTGTCTTGTCGACACAGGGTCCGGGATTAACCTGATTCCAACTCGGACGCTCCGGAGATTGGGGTTGTCTGAGGATGACTTGATCCCCTCCGACCTCAGGATCCAGGGGTACGACCGCACCGAGCAAACTCCGGTCAGCAAGATACGCTTGAAGACCCAGTTCGGTGACTTGGTTGCCAACACTGAATTCATGGTAGTCTCTCAGGACACTGCGTATAACGCGTTGATGGGCAGGCCATGGCTCCACCTTCATGCGGCGGTTCCCTCATCATACCACCAATGCCTCAAATACTCCCTTAACGGTCGAGTAGGCGTGCTTCAGGGAGATGCCTCTCCTTTTGCCTCATGTGAAGCCCGCTATCTGGATGCGGACTATTACAAGAGCAAGGATAAGCAGATCCTGGCAGGTGAGGTTGAGCCTGTCGCTGTTGGAGGTGATCCCTAGGCAAGTTTGGATGACGCTTACGTCCTCCCGATTCAACAGTTGGACGTAGCCATGGTCTCGACGGCCTGTGAGTCTCCTGATGAGATGACCGCGACCGCCCGTGCCAGCACCAGCGGCCCAGCAGGATCTGGTAGCCCCAATGCAGTTTCCAACGCAGTCTCTCCCATGGACGATCCCTCCTCGAGTGGAGAGGACGTGGAAGATGCACCCCCAGCCTTTGAGGAGGGCGTCTCCGCCACAGTCGATGAGTTAGTACAGGTGAATCTTGGAACCGAAGCAGATCCAAGACCCAAATTGGTCAGTGCCGCCATGCCCTCTGAGGAGCGGCAGTAGTACATGGACTTCCTCAGACAGCACCGTGATGTGTTCGCTTGGGGCTATGATGAGATGCCGGGTCTAGATCCTCAGGTAGCCGTCCACCGCCTTGGTCTCCCGGCGAACCATCGCGGGTTCAAGCAGCCTCCCAGGAAGATGCACCCATTCCACGGTGCCATGGTTGAGGCCGAAGTTGACAAGCTTATCAAAGCCAACTTCGTGAGGGAAGTTCAGTACCCCAAATGGCTGGCCAACACTGTGCCGGTCCGGATGAAGAACGGGCAGATCAGAGTCTGCATCGACATCCACGATCTCAACCGCCACTGTCCGAAGGATGATTTTCCCCTTCCAGTGACAGAGCTGTTGATTGACGCCACGGCGGGGTTCCAAGCCCTCTCCTTCATGGATGGATACTCTGGATACAACCAAATCCGGATGGCCCCTGAGGATGAGGAGTTCACTGCCTTCAGGGCCCCCCAAGGTATCTTTTGTTACCAGGTCATGCCCTTCGGCCTGAAGAATGCAGGTGCCACCTATCAACGGGCGATGCACCGCATATTCAAGCCAATCCTCGGCACACTGGTGGAATACTACGTCGACGACTTGGTGGTCAAATCGTGCCAGCGTCAGGACCATCTCAAAGATCTTGAGAAAGTGTTCGGCTTCCTCCCGTCTCGCTGCCTGAAGATGAACCCGTTGAAGTGTGCCTTCGGGGTCACCTCCGGAAAGTTCCTTGGATTTGTGGTAAGATACCGAGGTATTGAGATCGACCCGGAGAAGATCAGGGCGATTAGCCAGATGCCTCCCCCAGGTAACATCCGGGAACTGCAAGGGTTCCAAGGCCACTTAGCCTATATACGCCGATTCATCGCGAATCTGGCCGGCAAGTGTAAGCCCTTTTCTCGGCTAATGAAGAAAGGTGCCACCTATGTATGGGATAAAAAGTGTCAGACCGCTTTCGAGGAAATCAAGCAGTACCTGCTTCAACCTCCGGTTCTGATGCCGCCTGTATCCGGGAAGCCGCTGGTCCTTTATGTGACCGCCCTGGAACGGTCCCTTGGTGCCCTTCTCGCCCAGAAGAACAACGAGGGAACAGAGAATAGCCTCTATTACCTCAGTATCATGCTCCTCGATGCGGAAGTTAGGTATTCCCCCATCGAGAAGAGCTGCCTGGCGCTCGTATTTGCCGTACAGAAATTACGGCACTACTTGCAGCACCATGAGGTACAGTTGGTTTCTCGGGTAGACCCGTTGAAATATATCCTGAGCCGGCCTATGTTGACTGGCCGTCTAGCGCGGTGGGCTGTGATTCTCCAGCAGTTCGACATCAAGTATGTGTCTCAGAAGGCCATCAAAGGGCAAGCATTGGCGGACTTTCTGGCTGCTCACCCGACCTCCGTGGATCAGCCGTAGGATCTAGGCTTTCCTGATGAGGCCATTCTCTCGGTCGATCATGCCGATCCGTGCTGGCAGATGCACTTTGATGGTGCTTCCCGGAGCCCCACCGGTAGAAGGCTCGATAATCCTAATCTCAACAGAGTGGGCTTGGGTATCGTCTTCATTACCCCGGAGCAAGCCGTGCTGCCATACTCTTTCCTGTTGTCAGAGGGCTGTACCAACAATGAGGCGGAATACCATGCCCTCATCACTGGCCTCGTGTTAGCTCTCGAGATCGACGTGCCCCATCTGTGTGTGAAAGGGGACTCCGAGCTGGTCATTAAGCAGATCAATGGAAACTATGTTGTCAGGAAGCCGAAACTTGTGCCATTGCTGGAGTGCACCCTCCTTCTGATGGCCCAGTTCCCTTCTCGGCCAGAAATTGTCCATATTCCCCGGTCGCAGAATGGTCGAGCAGATGCTTTGGCCAGCCTTGCTGCGTCACTTGCAGAGCCTGAACAGAACAACCTGATCGTCCGCGTGACGCACCGCAGGCTCATCGCCCCCGTTACCCCGGAGGGAGATCGCGACCCGTCGGTAAGTAATCTCACCGCGGTTGCCCCTGTGCCCGGAGCCCCGAGTACCCTAGATATGGCAGTCGAATCAACCCCTGATTGGAGGGCGCCTTTGGTTGAGTACCTCCAACATGGCATTCTCCCGTCAGATCGGGCCGAGCGCGAGCGAGTTCGACGCCGCGCATCGCAGTTTGTCCTCTAGAGCAGCCCCGGCCTAGAGCAGATCCTCTATAGGCGCGGATTTGATGGTGTTCTCCTCCGTTGCCTTCAGGGAGTTGAGATCCCACGAGTCATGCAAGAGGTTCATGCGGGTTCGTGTGGTGCCCACTAGACTGGGCCGAAGATGTCCCACCAGATTCAGAGGTTGGGATACTTCTGGCCCACTATGATCCATGACTGCATCGAGTATGCCAGGAGGTGCCATGCGTGCCAGGATCATGCGAACTTTGTGCATCGGCCGCCGGAGCCTCTCCATACCACTAGGTATTCCTGGCCCTTTGCAGTCTGGGGTCTGGACGTTGTGGGACCTTACCCGCCGGCGACGGCTCGCCAGTTCCGGTTCATTCTGACCACCACGGACTTCTTCTCCAAATGGGCAGAGGCGATTCCGCTCAGAGAGGTCAAATCCTGTTCGATCACTGACTTCGTGACCTCGAACATCATTTATCAATTTGGAGTGCCTCACGCTATCCTCACGGATAACGGAGCCAATTTCCGAGCAGCCGAGTTGAAGAAGTTGTACGCCAAGTACAACATTCGCTCGAACCATACATCTCGCTATCATGCGCAGGCGAATGGACAAATTGAGGCGTTTAACAAGACCTTCTCTAACATTCTGCAAAAGATGGTTGGTCAGAACAAGAAGAGTTGGCCGGACAAGCTCCCCAACGCCCTCTGGGCTTATCGGACGACGACTCGCAATGCCACCCAGATGACCCCTTATTCCCTGGTGTATGGAGCTGAGGCCGTCCTGCCCATCGAGATCCAGTTACCGTCCTTGCGCACTGCGGTCTACGACCAGCAAGCGCCGGACAGAGCTGCTGAAGCCCGTCTAGTCGAGTTGGAAGCATTGGATGAGAATAGGCTTCGCGCTTTGCACAACTTGGAGAGGCATCAAAGCAGAATGGCTCGAGCTTTCAACAAGAAGGTTCGCCTCCGCTCCTTCCTGCAGGGTGACCTAGTACTGGCCCTAAGAGCACCAATGATCCCCGGCAGGAAGCCGCCCAAGTTGGAGCCCAAGTGGGAGGGACCTTTTGTCATCCACAAGGTCTATCCCAATGGCGCGTACTCCCTAGCGACTATGGATGGTGAGCGTGTCACTCCTCCCACCAACGCTAGGTTCCTCAAGCAGTACTTTGCCTGAGTTCACTACGTCCAAGCTGCACGACGTTAAACTGCCTAGCATGACGTCCAAGCTGCACGACGTTAAACTGGCTAGCATGTCGTCCGCGCTGCAAGACGTTAAACTGCCAAGCATATTCGTCCAACACGACGTTAAACTGTACTTCGTCCGCGCGACAAGACGTTAAACTGCCAAGCATCTTCGTCCAACACGACGTTAAACTGTACTTCGTCCATGCTACAAGACGTTAAATTGTTCAGCATTCATCCAACATGACGTTAAACTGTACCACGTCCACGCTGCAAGACGTTAAACTGCCAAACGTCTTCGTCCTGCATGACGTTAAACTGCCCCTCAAGAACTACGTGCGGCTTGATTCCTATCCTTATGGGATATGTAGGACAGCCTGAACATTCATGTTTCAGGCCCAGCCCCATCCTTCGGGAATTTCCATCCCATCTCGGGCCCTTGGACCAGTTGCCTCCGGGTGTGCGGCATATGGTGTGAACGCGGGGCTATGCCCTCATCCACGTCGGTTTGCTCGCCACGCTGTACGCCCCCCATGTTTGGGGATGCCTTCTGCTCCCCCCTTTATCTTTTGGTCCTGCATGACGTTAAACTGCCTCTCAAGAACTACGTACGGCTTGATTCCCATCCTTATGGGATACGTAGGACCGCCTGGACATTCATGTTTCAGGCCCAGCCCCATTTCTCGGGAATCTATATCCCGCGTTGGGCCTCTGGCCCTAGTTCCCCTCCTTTTTGTGCGAGGCGTGTGGAGTGAGCGGGGGATTATGTCCTCATTCACGTTGGTCTACTAGCCGCGCCGTACGCCTCCCCCGTGTGTGGGACTACATCACACCCCTCATCGTCCTGCATGACGTTAAACTGCCTCTCAAAAACTACGTACGGCTTGATTCCCATCCTTATGGGATACGTAGGACCGCCTGGACGCTTATGTTTCGGGTCCAGCCCCGTCTCTTGGTTGATCACGGGGATCTGCCGTCTTTTGGTTGCTCTCAGGGTGAGTCCTCCGACCCTTTCCGGTGATCTGTTAACATGTTTTGGGTACTTCGGTCTATGATCCGTAGTGTCGGATTCAATCCCGACAAGTCCTGTGTTGCTTGTCGGGCCTCGCGCTTCCTCTTGTTCGAGCCTTCACTCAAAGGGATCCTCGTTAGCGGTTTGGGTACGATGCCGCAGTGCTCTCCTACCGCTTCGGGTCGATTTACCAGCTGGTCCTGGGCCGCAAATCGATATGAATCCTGCGCTTGAGCGGTTGATGCTCGTTTGCTTGCCCCATCCTAGGCTGACGCGATCGGATGTTGTGTTGCGAATGTGGTCAGCGACATCCTTGATCGCCATGTCGGCTCATTCAGGCTCTGAACATTGGTTGCGTAGTCCTCATCACACTCCGCCTCTATGCGTTGTAGTGGAATCTCGACACTCTCTTCATACTGAACTTCAGTACACCTTTACACGTTAGGCAGACCAGCCAGGGTAAAGGTGTCTTTCGAGGCTCCCACGATCTGAGCACCAAGGATATATGCTGATGTACTCCCTAAGGGCCATGTGTAGCTGGACCCTCGTCCCCATAAGGAGGAAGGAGTCGCCTGAACAATCGCGTTCTGGGCCCAGTATAACTGGAGGCTAGCATCTATGCCCCTCGGGTGATGGACGTACGCAGGCCCCTATCCCAGGATCCTTCTCCTGGAATCGTGCGTAACCGCAGGGCTGGGTATGTTCCTACCTCCGCTGGGTCCGCCATATCGCAATACGCGGATTCCTCCATCGGTCCGAACCACACGACCTTAAACTGTGTTGGCCGGTCCTACCACACGACCGTAAACTGTGATCGTCTTGGCCGCCCGACGAGAAACGACACTGCATCGTGATGTTCTCTTCAGGGGACACTCACGTTGGGTGCTGGTTAATAACAACGCCATTTATCAATTCCTTTCATGGCTTGATTATTGTGGCGACGCCAGGGATTTCTTAATCACAGGCATGTCGCTGCACAAAGAAAAACCATCCACCTTTAAGGACAAACAAGAAATATCATATACCGCTTCTTCTGTGTGCGAGGGTCAGACCCGCACCCTTCCCCGCGCTAGTGCCCGATTGTGTTGCGCCGCGCTTCAAGAACTACATGTGGCTTGATTCCCATCCTTATGGGATACGTAGGAACGCCCGGATGTTTGAAACTTCGGGTCCAGCCCCCCACCTCTTAGAGATTCCCCCTTCTCCGGGGAATCCGCCGCCTTCGGGTCACCCTCAAGGCGTGTCCCTCGACCCCTTGCAGTGGTCCACCGGTGTCAAGAGTACTCTGGTTTATTGCCAGGAGGGTCAGGTTCAGCTTGGTCAGGTTTCTTCCACTTTTCAGGCTTCGTGCTCCCCTTCATTCGGACCCATCGCCTACGCCCTGGGTGGAGCCCCCGTGAGCGGTCTGGACACAATGCCTCAGTGCTCTCCCACCGACTCGGGCTGGTGCCCCCAAGGGCCTCGGGCAGCAAATCGATATGAATCCTGCACTTGAGCGGTTGATGCTCGTTTGCTGCCTCACTCCATTAACGGTCAGTGCGATATTGATGCTGCTTTTCCGCCATGGTCGGCAGTACTCCCATATCATTATGCCGGTGCCCCCAGTCCTTGAGTGAATGGCCGCATGATTCACATCACGTTTTCCACTTCCCATTCTGACCAGGCAAAACCTCGACACTCTTGACACTATCCCTCAGTACATCTTCGCATATCCGGGGGATAGGACCACGATGTGGCGTACTTTGAGGTTCCTATGGTCCAAGCTCTATGACCTTAAACTAAGATCTCCCCAAATGGGGTTCTACGTCCCGCATGACGTTAAACTGCACTTTCAGAACTACGTGTGGCTTGATCTCCAGCCTGATGGAGTACGTAGGAACGCCCGGACATTTCGACTCGGGTCCAGCCTTAGGGATCGCTAAGTCCCGCCCCTCCTCGTCGCCGGCCTTCAAGCCTGGCTTCCGGTAGAGTGGTGCAATTGTGATATTCTCCCCGATTCGGTTCGGGATGCCCCATTTCAATGATGGGAAGCGACAGTTTCCTCGTCAAATAGGTTCTATCTGAGAATTGGGGTGATTCACGGCCAGATTAGTGCATCCGCCTAATACACTTTCCCCACGGTGGCGCAATTTTGAGAGCGTTGGATTCTGTCCGAACAAATTGTCACTTCGCCCCACGCTTCGCATGCCCTGTTGATCTGGATTTCCACCCTCGTGCCTGAAGGAATCTCCAAAGCGGCATTGATGATGACATGTGATCCGCCTCCTGCAGTATGAATGATGACCTTCGGTCCGTCTATCGCAGTAGTATGGTCGATTGATCCATTGTCCGCTTGCCGTCTTGGGCATTTCCTGGAAGGCCGATCGTCGTGGATTTCTGAATTCGGGACATGCGATTCACCCTTTCTCATTTCCCTATGTTCGGATAAAATCTCAACGCCCCTAGCGTTGTCCCGCTCGTGTGTCGGAACAAGTTGGGGGGATGATACATTGATTAGGTCTGAGGTCTCCCTTCCTAGGGATGACCTCCCTCTCTTCTTTAGAAATCCAGGCCCAATTGTGGATGCCTGAAGCTTGGTTAACACTCCCGCAAGACAATGAATCGTGGTTGAGCATGTTAAGCCAAAAGATGCAGATAAATATATTGGTTCATACAAATGGATCGAAGTATTGGGTAGCGGAAGAAAATGTTCTGGGAGTGGCAAAAACAAAGCCCCTAGGGATTAGCGTGCTGAATAAGTCTTTCTAATGCCGCTACCCTTTGGCTGGCGGCCTCCAGAGCTACTTCTCACTCTCTGCGTACCCTCTCTTTGTCGGCGGTCGCAGCACGCAGTTCGTCGATCCTGGCCTGTGCACGCTCCCGCTCGACTTGAAGTGTGACCATCTGTTGGCCTGCCTCCGTCAGCTGTACCTAGGCGTCAACCAGCTGGGCCGCTAGTTGCTCTACAAGCTCAGTGCACGTTGCGACGAAGGCCTCCTTCTCTTCCGCCTACCCTTCGAGACACCGGACTTCCTGGTCCACCACGAGGAGCGCCCGCGTGCTCTCCGACATGTCCCGACATTGTGCGACGTCGGCACGCCGGCGGCTCTCGCTCATCTTTTCGGCCATGAAATCACGGACCGTCAGATGGAGGCGTTGAGCATCAGCTCCCCCGGCACACAGGAAGCGCAGCCAGGTTTGAAGCGATCCCATGCGCCCCAGCCACTCCGATGGGTCTCGCTTGAGGAAGCGCTGGATGCACTTCCACCCCCTGCGGCGCGTTATCCGGCTCTCCTCGACCGCCTCCGCGTCTGAGTCGTCCATCTCCTCGGGGTCGGCAGGCCGGTAGGCAGGGAAGGCAGCCAGCAGGTCTGTTGCAGGGTCCGCCCCTGGGATGTCCTCACGGGGGATAGGTTCCCCATCTGGGCGACCTTCTCCTGCCCCAGCGGCATTGACACCCTCGTCAGCCCCCGACCCTTCTCCGATGGCAGCACCGCCGGCGTCTGTTGCCCCCTGATCAGCAGTTGGTGGGGCCAGCTCGGTGTGAAAAGTCTGTTCCGGAGCAGGCGACATGTATGCCACTGGTCCACTCGTGGATGGCCAGGGTTCGGCAGCCCGACGAGCCTCCAGTACTGAGATCACTGCGCAAGGCATTCCCTGGTTAGTCACGGATCGTCAACGGAAAACACCAACTGTGAATGGAGAAGACTTACGGGAATCCAAGGCGTCATCTTCCGCTGTCCCGGCCGCCGCAGGAGCAGTTGCAGCGGGGGACCCCTCAGCGCTTGTCAGTTCAATGATGGGTGTCTGGCCCCCGCCCTGTCCTGCTGGTGCCTCTCCTACTCCTGCTGAGGATGCCTGACCAACATCCACGCACTCCTGAGAAAGGTGGAGAAGTGGGTTAGAAGCTGCATAAGAGAATGGATGAAGCAGGTTGAGTAGGGATAGAAGCGGACCTCGAGGAGCTCGGTGACATCGACATTGTCGGAGCCAGCCACCTCGCCGCTCTCCCGCGGGCTCCCCGGATGGGACCTTCCCTCCGAGCCTTCATCCTCCCCCGTCTCCTCCTCTTCCTCGGAGTCATCGTTACTATCGTCTTCCTCCGACGGCATCTGTTCTGGAGCAGGCTCTCGACCGAGCATCACCTTCACCAGAAGGGACGGCTCCGCACGCTGAGCACGTTGGCGCGCTTACTCGTCCATGGCCATCAGATATGCATACCGCCGGTGGAAGTTCACCCTGTCGGCGATCTGGAGGCACCCGACCTCTGGCAGATGGATTCCTTCTCTGAGTATCTTTCGCCAGATGGCTTCGGTCCCCAGTGACTGCCGCAGGGTCATCCAGGCCGACCACAGCATTGGGAAGACTACATCGTGGGAGGGTTCGAGCAGACGCCTTACCTGCTTCCCAGGCCGCTCTTCGACCACCGCATGTGCCCCCTCTCTGGGCGCTGAAGTCGTGGCGGCAGCCAGCGATGTGCCCGCCGCCGAAGTCCCTGCCCGCGCCGGCTTCGCTGCTTGGCGTGCCTCCGTTCTCCCCCGCGTGGCGGCGCCTCGCCTCCTTCCTTGACGCCCGGTCTCCGCACGGGTGACCTCGAGCCGCCGAACTGGCTTCCGTAGAAGCCCCTCGGGGTACGCGATGGCCCAGTGTTCGGCGTACTCGGTTGCCAAGCCTGCGTCAACCCCGGTAGGAGGGAGAGTGATGACGTCGCCAGAGCCAAAAGCGGCGAACATCAGCCACATCTGGCGAAGGACGCAAGGGTTCGTCTCCTCCCGGACAGCGGTGAATACCCTCTTCGGCATCCGTTGAAGGCACCCGAACTGCCTGGCGAACCGGGTTGGCACGTAGGGCTCGCAGATCACCTTCCCGTCGATTCGAGCCATGAGCACCCCGCCCCGCATGTTCAGGAAGTATTCGTGCTGCTCCAATGGACCCTGCCCATTGTCGATCATCTGGCCAACGGGAGTGGGGAACGGGCTGAAGTTGAAATTGGCGTGATTGCCAATCTGAATCCTCACGCCCTCCTCATTTAGGGTCAACGGAGCGACCCCCGCGATGTTCAGCAGGGAGGGTCGCAGGCCGTTGCCCGGAGGAATGACGGCGTTTGGAAACGTGTACCCACCGAGGTGAGCAGCCACCCAGCCATGGAAGAATTGAAAGGGCCCACAGATCCTTCGTGGAGACCCCCCTCGCGAGATGCGTCCCAGGATGGCATACAGCTTCGCCAGCACTGGGACCCCGAGGTTGTATCTTTTGTTGGCGGCCATAGCGCCCGCCATCGCCAGTGTTGCCGGGCGAACGCCCATTCTCGCGTCCCGCACTGGTAGGAGCCACCCACTCAGAAAGGCGGCTAGGAACACCTCGTACCGGACATTTGGGTCCCGGGTCCCGGGCCTCGATGACGCGGTACCCCCCATGAGCGGTAGTCGCCCGTCTCCAGGACCCGCCAGTACGACCCGTTCCGGCTCCTCTGAGCCGCGGTTGGGCACCGCTTCCCCCTGCCTGGCATCTTGACCGCTGGGTCATGCTCCAAGAACTGGCCGAACCACTCCTTGTAGGCTATGTCCTTGTGGAAGTCCTTGATCCCGAGCCGCTGCGTCGCCAGGTCAAGTAGATGCCATGTCAGAATGGGAGTCCGTGACCTGTCTTCCCAGATGTTCTTCGGAGGCAGGAACTCATCGTATTGGTAACCCTCCAGCGGGATTCCTCTGATACAGTGCATGTCCCAGAGACCGATGCTGACCTCCCCATGGTGAAGATGGAAGGTGTTCGTATTCGGGGACCAGCGGGTGAACAGCTCCGGCCCGAGCTCGGACTGCTGGTAGAAGTGGAATTGCGACGTCCACACCGCCTCAAACAGGCCGATGTACCGCAGCTCTTCCGCGAACTGATCGCAGGTGTGGCGTACCCAGAACGCCCAGGCCCACTCACTGGTGAAATTGCCCCCAGACCGCAAGTCCCAGTCCTTCAGCCATCCCTTGGTGTCTTCAGTGACACTCTGGCGATATGTGCTCGAGTAGAGGGCTGGAGAGTTCTCCGCAGTAGCCTCACTCCCGGCGATGGTTCGCGTCCTCAGGTTCAGGACATAGACATCTAAGTGCCTGGTCTCCCTGGCAGTATGCCCGTTGTTGGTGATGTTATAGCGGGGAAGCTCATCCTCCCTAGTCACCCAGGTCCGTGGCGCATCAACCTCGAACCCTGGCACCCGAACCTCATCTAGGATGCCAAAGTTCCAGATCGGCAGGTTGTCCGACAGCGGATATGCCTTCTGGGCCGGTGTCAGCAAGTCGAACAAGGATTGATTGTTGGAAACAATCTCTTTGGCTCCGTAGACCTCCTCGTTCGCCGCCATCTCAGCTCTGCGAATGGCGGCATCCCCCTCATTCCCTTGATTCGCGGCCATCTCAGAAGCTCCGGGAGTCGTGTGGGTTAAGGGATGAGGCGTGCGGAATCGGAAGAGGCTGGTAGAGAAGTTTGAGAGTTGGTGCGCAATCCTAGTGGACGGCGCGCAATTGGGAAGTCTGTCGCGTAAAACCCCAGGTGTTCGCGCAAAAACAGGCCGAAATCCGGAAGGTTTGCACGACGAACGGGTGAATTCCGCGCCGGAAAGGGCAATTTCGCGCACGAGAGCTCGAATGATTATCGCGCGGAAGGCCGGTGTACGGTACGGGGGGACCCAGGGCCCTTAATTATAGGCGAGGCTGGGTATCCGCGCTGCGCGGAAAGCGCTTTGCGCGACCGAGACAGCGAATTTCGCGCCCGACGCCCTTTTTTGCGCGCCACAGTCCCGCACCACCCAGGACATAGGCATTCCGGCGTCTCCCTCGGAACCCGATCGTTGCGACCTCTCGCCGATCATATTCCGAGGGGGGGCTTTGTAGACGCCGGAAAAGTCCGTTGTTCCCAAACAAAACTCCGGATGTGGAAAGCGAGGTCGTATTTGGAGTCAGAAGCACGTTTCGGAGGGCCCGGAGGCCTTGCGTGGAATTTTGGAGACCCGCGCGCAAAGGTGTAGTGCCGCGCGCAAACCTCCCGGGATGCGCGCAATGCGCTGGGCCGGCGCGCAATTTTGCGCGCCCATGGCCCGCGCGACTCCCTTGCGCGCCGGGCCCGATTCCGCGCCTGCGAAGGAGATTGCGCGCCCGCGGACCAGATTCCGCGCCCGGGGTTGCCTATAAATATAAGGCGACCCCCGACGTTTTGAAGGTTGCCGGAATTCTAAGAGTCGCTCGTTCGCGCAATCCAACCACTTCCGCGCGCAATGCCAACCTTCAGGTAACCTCCTTTCTTTCGTGCAAGAAAGCCTCGGGGTTCGCCTTCGCGTGCAATCCCTTTGGCTCCTTTCTTTTGAATTAACTCTTCACCCAAAGGCCTTTGCGCGCAAAAGAAGACTCTCGTGCGCAGTTGCCCCCCGGGTGCGCGCAATCCAGCCCGATTGCGCGCACCCCCCCATTTCAAAGTGGCCATTCGTTAAGGAATGAGCCGTTGCCCCCGCGCACTATCCGAAGCCCGGTGCGTGCAATCTCAATCATCCGCGCGCAAAGTGCTGGCCCAATTGCGCGCCAGCCCGTCCAATTGCGCACCGACCCGCGGTATTGCGCGCCAAGCTCCCCTTTTGCGCGCAATCTGCCGGGACGCCCCCTTTGACCCCCTGACGGTACCCGCCTACGTGGCGCCCGATGATCCTCATCCCGGGTGACCGCACCGTGCATTGTCTTCCCGTGCGGCCCCCCCCAGGCTTGCGCGAAGTGACACGGACCTATGGCGGCTTCTACGTCCTGCACGACGTTAAACTGCATACGTCCAAGCTGCACGACGTTAAACTGCCTAGCCCCCATCGTCCGCGCTGCAAGACGTTAAACTGCCAGGTTTTTCGTCCAACATGACGTTAAACTGTACCACGTCCAAGTTGCACGATGCTAAACTGCCTAGCCTCCATTGTCCTCAACACACGACATTAAACTGTACTTCGTCCGACAAGACGTTAAACCGTCCGCTTCGTCCTCAACACACGACGTTAAACTATACTTCGTCCGGCAAGACGTTAAACCGACCGCTTCATCTGATCCCGTGCCTCGCACGCAGGGTCCCCCTCCCAGTTCGGATGTGGCCCCCACCCGCTCGTCTCTGCAGGGATGTCGGGATTGGAGTGGCCTTCGCCCACGGGGGTAGGGTATTACAAACCCCTAGTTCCTTGTGGGGGACTGCGCATGTGTATCTCCATCGTGCTTCCCCACTGCCGAAGCGAGTAGAGGGCGTGACAGGGATCAAGGTCTCTCACCTCCGGCCCAAGTCCCTCTCCAACTGAGCTTTGCCGCATCCGGGCTGCCTCAGTGCGTAAGTCCTGACAGAACGAACTACGTGGACTTTGATCCCTGTCTCCTAAACAGGGTATGTAGGAAGCCTCTCCGAGGTTCAAGCCCACCACCTGGTCGTCCCGGTCGTATTCACGTCAGTTCGTCCATCAGTGGACCCCTCCTGGGTTCACACTTGCGTCGATTCACCTATGAATCCGCCCTCGTGGGAGACTGCACATGTGTATCTCCATTGTGCTTCCCCACTGCCTCTTTCTCCTTTCAGCGTCCAGCATGACGTGAAACTGTGATCCACCCGGCCGTTCCATCCCCCTCTGTGCGAGGTGGTTCGGTTCAATCCTCCGCCCGGCGGCCTCGACCTCTTCGTGAGTCGGCTTACCGACGTCCAGCATGACGTGAAACTGTGATCCACCCGGCCGTTCCATCCCCCTCTGTGCGAGGTGGTTCGGTTCAATCCTCCGCCCGGCAGCCTTGACCTCCTCGTGAGTCGGCTTACCAACGTCCAGCATGACGTTAAACTATATATCCGAACTACGTTGACTTTGATCCGCGCTAACGCACGGTACGTAGGAAGCCTCTCTGAGGTTCAAGCCCACCACCTGGTCATCCCGGTCGTATTCACGTCGGTTCGTCCATCAGTGGACCCCTCCTGGGTTCACACTTGCGTCGATTCACCTATGAATCCGCCCTCATGGGAGACTGCACATGTGTATCTCCATTGTGCTTCCCCACTGCCTCTTTCTCCTTTCAGCGTCCAGCATGACGTGAAACTGTGATCCACCCGGCCGTTCCATCCCCCTCTGTGCGAGGTGGTTCGGTTCAATCCTCCGCCCGGCGGCCTCGACCTCTTCGTGAGTCGGCTTGCCGACGTCTAGCATGACGTGAAACTGTGATCCACCCGGCCGTTCCATCCCCCTCTGTGCGAGGTGGTTCGGTTCAATCCTCCGCCCGGCGGCCTCGAGCTCTTCGTGAGTCGGCTTGCCGACATCCAGCATGACGTGAAACTGTGATCCACCCGGCCGTTCCATCCCCCTCTGTGCGAGGTGGTTCGGTTCAATCCTCCGCCCGGCGGCCTCGACCTCTTCGTGAGTCGGCTTGCCGACGTCCAGCATGACGTTAAACTGTATATCCGAACTACGTTGACTTTGATCCGCGCTAACACGCGGTACGTAGGAAGCCTCTACAGGGTCCAAGATCTTCACTCCATCATCCATCATGATCCTTACCCGGGCCGCCACATCCCGGTGGGGTCATGCCATTTCATTCCACTCCACTTCACTCGGGAAGCCGCCCATGTGCTGGCCCCAGCGTCGGAGGTTCCCCGCAAGGGGTTCTGTCATCTGATCCACTCCTCGTGTTGATCAGTCCGATGCCATCCCCGCTGGACGTTAAACTTGCGGCATACCCCGTGTTAAACATGGGAAGCTGAGGAAAACCTCAGGTAACGCAGTTCCTTGCACCCAGCGCGGGATGCCTCAGGCCATCACGCCTTCGAGAAGCCCTATTAGGGACGGGAGGCAGACATGCAGAGCCGTAGTTTTAAGATACGCCCCCAACACCCAGAGCTACCCGGTCTCCTCACCACAGGTTCTGCCCCGACCAGACCCCTTGGAGCATCCGGGTGGAAGCAGCGTAATTAACCGGTGTCCATGAAGATATGGCGCCGGGAACGAGATTCACAAACATTCTTAAATCTATGAGGGAGACCCGGATTAGGCGACGAGTTCCGAGGAGACGTCCACGGAAGGAGGAGCCGACATCCCATCATCCCGGTTTCGATCAAGGAGCAGACGCCCCTGAATAAGGGACGAATGCCGCCCGCCCTTGGAAAGCGGGACTGCGGGGCCACAAGCCGCGCTCCCATCCCCTCGGGTCGACGGGCGCACGCGCGAACGCGTCCTGGCAGAACAACGTCGGAACAGAAACCCGACGCACATCCGCACCGAAACATTATATATATATTTATAATTTAGTATTTAGTCTTTTAAAAGAGTAAATAAATGAAATTATTTTTCATTCCTACGCACGACCAACCGTCTCTATGAACGGTACACTTAATTTAATTTATAAACATATTATGGACTACTATAAATACATATATAATGATTATAAATGATAATTATGTAATTGTTCACATTATTTAGTTGATTAAACTGTGATCTAATTAATTATAACAACAAATAACAAGTTAAAAATCATTTGAGTAAACTAAGAAATTAACACCCAAAATAGTAAAATTAATGAATGTTATTTACAAAGGATTAATCTTAAATTATAACAACTTAATATATGTTATTAAAATCATGAGTATGGTTATGATATTGGGAATTAAAATATTTTAAACCACTATAAAGTTGTTTAAATACCACCCATCAAAAAAGAAGGATAATGTAAGGGAATTTCATCTCAAATTACATTTCATTGGGACTTTTGTTATTATGATCCAATTCGCATTTATTTGGTATATATATTCAATTTTTTATGTAATATCAAGAATAAAATTATTATCATAATATTTTAAGATTCATTTAATGACTTAAATTTATAAAAATTATGATCTAAATGATTCAAAGTGTAAAATGACACGTTGAACTATTTAAAGATTATTTATTTTCAAGAATGTTTTAATGTAAGAAACAAATTGTGTTAATTATCCGCCATTGATGAATTATTTTTAACACCTTATTTTGTATTCAATATGGATATTTTATGAGAAAAAATATTTATTTGATATATGAGGAATGATTTTGAGATTAAATACATGGGTTGGGGACCATTTACGCTAAGCCCTTTGGGTTGGGGAACAATTAATGAATGTCACTAGAAAAATTTGTAGTATCACAAGGAGAATTAGTTGTAGAAATAGTTTAAAATATATCTTTATAGAAACTTTTTTTTGTTCTTGGGAAACATGACGTCTTATAACTAGTAATTTCCAATATTGAAAATTCAGTTATCGTTTATCCATGAGATTTTGCTTCAGTGTATCTATGGATGTATTTCATTTTTAGTTCACTGATTTAATGGAACCTGTTTTTAGTTTCATACATTTACATATTGATAGTCTTATATCTAATTATTTATATGACATGTTTTATCAATTATTTACCTTTCCATGACAATTTATTTCTAATTATTCATTATTATTTATACCTTACATACCTTTATTGAGCATTTGAGATCTACCTTTTTAGGTTTCATTTCATTAGGTTATGATGGAAAAATATTTTAATTAGAGTTCAATGAAGTTATTTATTTATTTTTTATTATGTATCCTATTTATATTTTCCATTACCCAATGTATTAGGGGTATCATGTATGAAATCTAGACTTCCAAGACTGCTAAACTGATCAATCTATCGAGATTTTATTCCTTTAAATGATTACAATTTAAAAAAGTAATGTATTGGATTTGTGTTTCTAGGGTCTAGGAATTATAGTTGTTATTAGATGAATTTTAGTAGTAACCATGGAAACTATATCTAGAAAACATAGATTGGGGGGGCACAACCCTAGGATGGACCTTGAGGATAAGTATACATGAACATCCTAGAATTTTGGTATGGTAGATATTATGTGGGTATTCGTAGAAATAAATTCATATCTGGATAATACAAGTGGATATTGTTCAAGAAGAAATGTACCTAGGAGTAACAACTCCAAAAAGGTGATTTGGGTCTTACTCAGCGTAACCCGGTACATAAAAATGGGCCTTATTGTGAGCGTAGTTTAACACTCCAAGGGGATACACATAAGATAGTACACATTTTATTTACCTACCATTATAAAGGATTCAAAAGTAAATATTACCCTAATGTATCCAGTGTTAATTATTCTAGGGTTCATGATGCATATATTTATGTTATATGTTATTCCATATTTAGAGTTATAAAAATTCTATAATTTAATGAACTAATCTAGTATATTCTATTGTTTAGAAATGACGCATGGATAGAATAATGATTTCATTACTCATGGAAAATTTAATGGTTTCCCTATTGAGAAAGTCAATGAATATGGTGTTAGAACTAATCATGTTATGGATATATCAGGACAACATAATCAGTTTACAACAAATACCCTTTCCCAAATGGAGACAACTATTACACAGAGAGAATCTCTTATGGTGGATTTCTTTATGCTAAAGAATTCCCCCTTTTTTAGAAGGGATAATAAACTAATTATTTTTGATCAATTTATTAAGTCACTAGAATAGATATTTATGACCATGGAAGGTAGAGAAGAGGAAAACATTACACTTGCTATCAATTTTCTCTATGGTGATGCTGACCAATGGTGGACTCGGATCCATAATACAAGGGAGGAAGAAGAAATTGTACTCATGGAATTGATAACATTTAAGGATATATTCTTCAACAAATAATTTCATTGTGATCAACAAATTGAGATAAATAGGATGTTCAATGTCTTAAAGTAAAAGGAAGAAGAAATAATTTAAGATTATGAAGCTACCTTTATAAGGTTTACTAGGCATGCTATAGATTCTACATGCAACAAAGAGTTCTAGATCAGTCAATTCATTGATGGACTTAATCCAAGTATCCAAAGGTTGGAGTGTCTCAAACTTTTCTTAAAACAGTGAAATTGTTTTATGTGCAATAAAGAATGATAAATAATTATCCAAGTCCTTTGAATTTAAGGGAAACCAATTGAATAATATGTCTTATAAACACCATGAAAATGGGAATGAGTCAAATAAGATGACTGGAAAGAAGGATTTTCCAGTTTTTATAAATATGGAAAGAATCACCATGTAAAATGCATGAAATGACTGCATGTTTTTTATAACTATGGTGAAAAATGTACTTGGCAAAAGAATGAAAATTATTAAAAGGAAACACTAATATTAAATGTTTCACTATAAATAGATAGGGCAGCATGGAAATGAATTCCCCAAACATCAAGGTAAAATACATCCAAATAATATAAGGAATCAAGTTCAAGAATATGTTATTGACATGACCGAAGATGAATGACTATTGTTAATCTATATTTGGAACCAAAAAAATATTTTTTCAGAGTGTTTTTTTTATAATTATATCATCATATGATTTATGAAGTATGTGAGGATTGTACTAAAATACTCCTTCATTAAGGATTTGAGAACAGATGTTTAATGGTACCAAGAAAAATATTCAAGTAAAAAAGTTAACCATTTCAGAAATCACATGACTGAAGGGATGCAAAACCTTAATATGTTTTTGATGTAGAGATAAGGATAGAAAATGATTGATTTAGATATGTAATTACTACATTAATAACATATCAATAAGTGGTCTTTGATATTGTTGATGGATTTTACAAAAAAAATTGTATTAATGGAATATATCAAATAACATGTGTCTTACATAAGAAATGAGGAATAATTCATGTTTCCAATAATATTTTACAGTGATTAGATTTATTGCCAAATTTAAATAAGAAACATGATGATGTTATTAACATGACCTGAATGTGAAAATTTAGAGTTACTTTATGTTGATTGAAGGATAATTATATCTTCACATTGTAAATTAAGTTATTCTCTATTAGAAGTTATTGGAACATAATCTTTTGTAAAAGTTAACCATTTATAAAATGGTTTAGGTTTATTATTGGATGAGATTATAGAGGTTAACGTAATATATCACCATATTATGCTTCATGTTCTAAAATATAGATTAAAAATAGTTAAATTCATAATATAAGGAAAATATTATGTTTATAGATATATAAATTTACTTTTATTATTATAAATTCAATGAATTCCTAAACTATTGAAAAATGGGTTTGAAAAAAAATTGCCATGTTTTCTCCATTTTTTTAATAATATGACATTTATTCAGACCTATGTTTTATGGTTTTGTGGTCAACAACATTAATATAAAAAATTTCTCTATTACACTCCATTAGAACTTGATTATTGATCGTTTTCTTCCATATACATGTTTCCATTTCCCACCAATGTTCTCCTACTAGGGAACCTAGTTACATGAAAAATAGACATTCCTTTCTTTATTATTAATATTTGGTTATATTAACCCTTTTAATGATGTGGTAATTTTTTAAATAGTTTATTTTCAATCCCCCTATCACTATGATTACGTTTAAATTGCGAGGATGAAATTTAATTAAGGTGGGAAGTATTTAACACCGCAAAATTATAATGTAAGATCCTTATATTTGATAATGTACAAGACACAAGACACCAAATTCATAAGGGGATATAATACCAAAACAATTTAAAATATAATTACATTTTTTAAATATAATTGATAAATTTTATATTTTTCAATTCACACAACACCATTTTATCATGCGTTACACTCAAGAGTGACAATATTTGATTGCTTGCATCACACAAAATGCCAAGTTTTACCAAAAAATAATATGCTATTGAAAAATTATTATTTAATATAATAGTGCAGAACCTAGTTCTTCCTTTTAGGTAAGGATCCTTCCTTTTTAGATATATTTATGAAAATGGTGGAAAATAGTTTATGGGATGGCTAAATGCATGTTACACGACATGACACGGGAATACACACCATGTACTTTTATGTACACACCATGTATAGTGGGTTATATGCTAGGTTGTCTTAGTACACGACCATGTAAGGGTCTGGAAAGGAGCTGTACAGACATGACGTGTAGTCTCAAGCACCCACCATTAACTTCTTTTAATTAACTATTAAGTTATGCAGTACTTTTTTTCTTTAGAAGGACAGAAATGAACCCCCTTTGATGAGCATCATACCCAGGAGATCCAAATGGGGTTTTTCATTCTATTTTGTCATTTTATATCCTATTAGAACACCATTAAATGCAAAGTATTGCCTTCGGTAACCTCTCAATTCCACTTGAGCCTTTATTTTTGGTTTATAATCTAAATATACTTATTTAATGTTGATATTTTATACCCATTTTGTAGATCTACTCCATTATAGTACAATATAGAGACTGACGTTGGATGAGGAGAGTCGTACAAGTACGAGGTAGGTGGTCTGATGCCTTTTTTAAATTTTCATGATGTTTATATATTCTGGAGTGCGGAACACCCACTTTTATGTTGTCTCTTGATTGAACAATGAACCCTATTATTTCCTGTTTATGGTTTGGTAATTAATTTGATAATTTGAAAACAAGTTTAGGGTTTTGAACATTAAATTTTTTTCACCCCATGGGTGTGTCTTCCCTGGGATGGCTATTTGGCTGAGAATTCCTATGAGTCTAGACTTGATTTACAATTCTTGGGTTACTAAAAATGTATTCTCTTTATTTAACTTTCCCAAATGAGATACATGTTGTGTTAATCCTTTTAATTGCTTAAATTTCATAATAGTATTGTTATATGTTTTTCCCACGTGAGTTATCCTTGTTTGACCATGTAATAGTTTATGTTACATGTGTTGGTTATTATGTAAAATGATCCCACGAGAGTTGATTATATTAATGAAATGTGATAGTTTAAATCACATTTTTTATTTTTAGATGAAATTTTTAATTTAATTAAATTATCACAGGAGGTAATTTGAAATGGGTGAGCCACATTCTTGGTTAAAAGGCAAGGTCAGACTCATTTGACTAATTGCACCTTATATTCCTTGGGTGAACCATTGTCTCTATTAAAAGACAATGGACATGCTCAATAGGTTAACTCTGTAAAGGGTATAAGTGATGCACATATTTGGTGTTTAGAATCATTAAGTCTTATTTTAAAATTATGACCAAACGTAGTATCTGTTTTGGGATACCCATGCTAGAATATCTTGGAAAATATTTTAAATAATTAAATGATTATTAAGTAACAAGTTGAAAATTACTTTTTACAGGGTGTCGTCCGATATAGGCCATACCTAGAAACGTTTATATAATAAAATGGAATTTTATAATGAAATTGAATGACTTATGATGCGTTTACCAAGAAAAATAACAATTTGGATTCATTGTTCACATATACCTATTTACATTATCTTATGAGACATGTGTTGAGATCACTTTTGAGTACCTACTTTTACTGATTTTATTAGTGTACACTACCTATTATATATATTCACTAAATTATTGATAAATACCTTTGGTGGTATCCTACTAGGATTTAGTCTCACACCCTATTTGGGTCATGATTTAGGCCCCAAACTAATAATATGATTGGATATATTGATTAGGGTAAGCGCCCTACTACATGTACTTGATGCGATGCATAGGAGTTAGAGTGAAAGGGACTGAGCCATGGTTTGAGATTATTCATATCCTCCTTTTGTTTATTTTGTGTTGTTGAGACATATATTTTGTATTCCCTTAGTGCACTTCTTTAGCTTCTTTCCTTGAACATGTGACCTGCTGCATCATCTTTTGTATTTAATGAAGGCTGGTTATTTATCTCATTTGTATTCCACTGTTTATTCAAATTGTATGTTGTTTAATGCTTTTACTGTTGTATATTATTATTAATCTGTGTTACAATATGCCAATGATGGAATAGTATACACACTATCACACCCTAGGTCTTCACTTCTAGTCGGAAGAATTTCTCATTTGGGGAAATGCGTTTGAGCCCTTGTGGACAACCGAGTATGGGGAACCAGTTGGAGGGCTTCCAGATTGGGGGCATAACAATGTTGTATCAGAGATTTCATTCTTGGTTTTCTTTACTATTTTGCAATGATATAAAGGAAACAGAATTTGGTAATTAGCTGTGTTTGGGAGTAGCTACCCTGTGTATGGGGAATATCTAAATTACATTAAATTAAATTTTCATTTTTGTATTTTGAGATATTATTATTGATTTGATTTCAGCATTGGGTGACACACTTGTTTTGTGCTGTTATAATTGATATCATTGTGGTTCGATTTTTTTTTGAAACTCTATGACATGAGGGTAAGAGATGTCATGCATCATATAAGAACATGTTATAAATCACATATCAGGCATTTTTTCCATGTCACATAGAAAGAAATTATGAATTTATGCTGTTGTGATATATTTCTAGCCAGATATGCATGCTATTGTGAAAGATACTATAATAGATTTTCTTGATACTATGATATGTGTATTTCTACGTGTTATTATTGAATTGGATGGATGGAAAGCTTTGGTCCCCTAGGAGTTTGGTCCCTCTTGGATCATAATTTGGTGGATCACATTTCACAAAAGGGATATAGAGTTTTATGTTATGTGTTATATGTGGATGCCAATATTTGATTTGCAGGGAGTATGGGACCCTACATGTCAATATTTGGATCATAGTTACTTTATTTTTCCAAAATAGGAGTTCTGGGGAAGTTTCTAAGGCATACTATCCAGAAACCTAGAAAAAATGACATGTGGTCCAATGAACACACACCTAGTGTTCTTGTGTTTAGGATGAAATGAACTTTTAATGTACATGCTGTGTACTTGTAGTACATGCTGTGTGGTTTTAGACTATGTGTCCAGCCATGAGAGAGAGAACATGGCTTGTTAAGTTTTGATTAGGACACGTCATGTACCATAAGTACACCCCATTTAGTTTTTCATAGGTAGACCCACATGGCTCAGACCATGTAAATTTCTAGGGCTTTGTGGGAAGACTTGAGTGCATTTCATGTGACATCGTGACATTCCATGTACATATGATGTTTACATGACCAAGGAAGGTGGGGTTAAAAGAACACGTAAGAGATTATGTGCACACACCATGTACCCTACTAACATGCTATATAACTTGTGTGATTACACGCCCAAGCTGGTAGGAGCACACGACCATGTAAGGGATAGAGTGTTTACGCCATGTATTGTCACTACACTGTAATAACCCAAATTTTTGAATAAATTTTGTTTCCTAACATTTTGTGTTATTTTATTTTATACACAACAAAACAATTTCATTTAATAAAATGAATTTAATTAAAATAAGACCGTTGGGTTTCGACTGTTATAATACTTTTGGTCAATATGACCGTTGGTCAATATGACCGTTGGAACCTAAATGTGGCGATGATTGTCTATAAATACCACTGATCATGGTTAATTAATAAAGAAATGAGATTCGATGGCCCCATCCCGTAGTCTCAGGCCGATCGAATCCCATCTGATGAACTTGGAAAGAAGGTAGCACCTTTGGGTTTGCCCTAGACCAAACCCAAGCCGAACTTCATCGTGTGAAATTGGAACGGAATCGCCTTCGAGAGAAGATCAACCTGATAGAAATCACTACTCGGGAAATATTGGCTGAGCCTCCCCAAGACCCTATCACCCTAGCACATCTTACTCTTAGGTACTATTGTAACACCCCAAGCTTCTATGGTACGCTTCTCTTTGAATAATGTGATAGCGTGTGTTGTACGCAACACCGAGTTCTAACACACCATAACTAATCAAACTAGCCGTTATGAATAGTAATACCTACTTTTTGAAATTATATATATTTTATATTTGAAAATGGACTTCATTTTTGGATTCGGAATATCGAATTTAGCCTAGGGTGAAATTTTGGTACATTTCGGATAACTTTCATATTTTGATGAATAGTGAAAATTACTAAATTTTAATTAAAAACAACTTTTTTAATCAAATTAATTACTAGTGATAAATTATGAATTTGAGTGGTTTTAAAGTATATTTAGAATATATTTTTACCATTTAATATAATTTTGGTCATTTGACATAATTTTACAATTAAACCGAACATAAACAAGTGTCAATCTTTTGATAGTTATTATCTCTTAAAAACACGCTTTTTGTTTTAACAGCGGGAATTAATTTTAAATTAATTTCTGCCACTTCTGTGTTTTGAATTTAGGAAAATGGATTCCATATTTGGAATCAGGATGTTCAAATTGTGTAAATAGGTAACTTTTATTTTTAGACATTTTGAATAGTTACTGTGGTAAATATTTTATTTACCATGGTTAAAGGGTAAATCCGGTAAATAAGGGTTAAAAAAATAATATTATAATAATACAAAATTACCCTAAAACGTGTCCTAACCTTATTGGTGGACACATACCCGACCATGGGCATCCTTGGGTCAATTTGGGGACCCCATGGAGCCACTTGTATGTGGTAGGGACACTTTATATTAATAAAGTTAAAATAAAAATAAAAATGGCATAAGCTTACATCTTTTAGAAGAACAATTTTTACATAGGGTTATACATGTTGGATTTTCGATTATAAATATTCATTAGAAAGCTAAAAAGAGTTCCTACATAATGATATTTTACTTATAATTTTTATACATTAAATAATTTATTTTATTTATGACACAATGATGATGCAGTAATTACTATAATAGTGAAAAATTAAAATAAGTGATATTATAAATACCCAAATAAATATAATATGAAACTTTTAATGAATTATACTAATTTTCTAGGATAATATGATATATTAGGATTGATTTAATTGACTTTTTTCGAAGTAATAAATCTGTTATGAGTTTCACAAAAATCAACTAATGAATAGTGTCAAAATTGACATAAAAGAATTCTTAAAACAAATATTATATTATTAATTGATATTAAATTCCTAAAAATCTAAGGTTCGGCCAAGAGACTTATATCATGATAGGTTAATCATTAATGGACCACTTGGGGGTATCTTGGATGTATATAGTAAGTTTATTAACCATAATATATAAAATACAAAGAGACATTGTAAAAGTGAAACTAATTAACTTAGAGTTAATACTTAAAGATAAGGTTAATATAGGTACCCAAACCTGTCTAAATTCTATTGGATGAGTTTCTTTCGACCTATCCCCACCTCATCATTTGAATAGTCAACTTTGGAGCCTTTAGAAACCGAATATGAATTTATTATAAATTAATATTTCTAGCTTTTCCAAAGGTGCCCCTCACCCCTCTTATAAAAGGGCACTCCTCCTTCTCATTTCTTCACACCTTCAAAGCCTTTTGGTTCGGCCAAACTCTGCCCGAATACTCTCCCAACATCCCTCAATACAACCTAGAGGCCTTAGTTTGATCAGAAAGCCAACCTAAGGAGCCCTTTTGATCAAATCAAAAGGAAGAACCCGAAGAAGAGGTAATGATTTCACCACCCTTTTCTAAGTTCATTTCTTCTTCCACTTCTTCTTCCTTTGTTCTTACCATTCTGAAATAATAACTCCAGTATCTCACATATACTGTGATGTTATTATAAGTATGGTACAACCATATTCAGTATTCTATCCACCCTTTGAATAACATGTCACCATACGTGCGTACGTACGGCTTACCGTCTCCACGTCGTGGTGTAATTGTTATTCAATATAATATTATTTGGATGGGTATAATAATGATGTGTAACTCATGTAAATAATAAATATAACATGTTAATGATTCTGTATATATGATATACCATCCATTTATATATTATTTTAATATCAAAAGAATGATATTGTCGCTCGTGCGTACGTACGGACTACCGTCTCCACGAACGCGATGAGATTCATTCTCCATCGTAACCATTAAAGCGTAATTATCATTTTATGATTTAAAAATGATGTTTAAGGACTTGATATAATTCTGGATATGAATAATATACAACCTATCTTTTACAAACATGTCTTACGTAACAAAACATATGAAAGAAAACAAGTAAGTTAACACCCGAAACAACGATAATACTAAGATATTATTATCAAATCAATATTAAAAGATCATATATGATATCATATTAATGTATATGATTCTTGTATAATTTAATAACAATTATTTCACCATTATACAGGAGGTTAACCTACCACAACCAAGGAAAAGTACAAGGTAAGGGTTATTTCACAATCTCTTCATTATCCGAGGTTGTATTATACGTAATAATCTACTGGGATCTCTTTATCATCCACATCCATGTTTCTTCGAAATGTATTTCAAAACATTTTTACTATTTACAAGAATATGGGTTAAAGTCATTTATACCCTTGTTTGACTTTTTATAAGAGGTTTATAAAGGAATCTTTCCGTCGTTTTCAAAACAAGGTCCTTTTTTAACCTTTTCGACAGAATTGAGGTAAGAATGTTTTTTTTAACTTATACGGCGGGTGCGGTTATTTTCCGCCGTTATAAAATCGTCGAAGCTTCCCATACAAGCTTATAAGAATATTTTCAAAGAAAATGTTTTATTTTATATGGATCTTAAATGATTTCAAAATAAAAGGAGATATTTCTTTAAAAAGAATTTTGATTTCATCTATGTCAACATCCTTTGATGGATTTTAAGATTATTTGAAGTTGATTTATTATGATACAAAACTTCTATATTGTATTGAAGGTTTTGTGATATGTTTGACTATGGATGTGCTATTTTTATACCATTCATAGTTTATTGTGAAAGTATTGACATTTCGTATGCTAGTTTTAATACGAATGTTTATGTTATGTTTAAACCTTTTCATATGGGAATGCATTGGACTTAATAAGTGACGGGTGGAGCCCGCTATAGCTCCTCGATGCATCGGTAGGTCTCATGAGACAAACTAGTGTCTTGGCACAAGGCCTTGACAAAATCTTATTTGTAGTCTTGGCACGAGGCCTTGGCTATGTGGTTATGATAGTCTGGCATTATGCATTCCAACATTATGAAAGTGGTTATTGATTTTTGCATGTGATTATTCGATTAGTAGAATATCCATGTGAATAAGTAAATGGCATTATTTCATTTTACTTTTGCCATACCATGTTGAAGTTCAATTTTAAAAGGCTTTTGTTTTAGTAATGCATTGCCTTAAATGTTTATTCTTATTTATGAAAGTTTCCGCTATATTGTTATCCTTACTGGGCATTTGAGCTCACCCCTTTTCTATGTTTTATTTTTCCCCAGGATGTGAAGAAGTAAATTATGAATGACCTGCAGGGATATTATGAGGGGATAGTAGTGTGGATTATGGAGACATTATGTTGTTGTAGTAGTTTTTCATTTTATGATGTAATGTAAAACTTATGAATATATCTAGTGTTTCCAAGGCTACTAAACCAATCGGTCTTTCGAGATTTGATCTTTCTTGTGATCATGCCAATGTTATGTAATAATGCACCGACTCTGGGTAGCTGGGGTCGGGGCGTTACAGTTGGTATCAGAGGAAGTTTAGTACAAACCTTGGAAGCTAGATTTAGATAAACTCTGATTAGAGCACGTAGACCTAAGATGAACATTGAGGATTAGTATAGAAGAACTTCCTAGAATTTTGGTATTGTAGAGATTTTGTGAGTTTTCCGAGCAATACATCCCTGTCTGGATACGAGCAGGTAGAGGCGGCTCTGGCACAGATGTACCTAGGGGTAAAACCCGAAAACACCGCTTTGAGCTAGACTCGAACGGGAACTGGTGCACGACAACGGGCCTTGCTGCACTCTTGGTTACGACACTCCCGGGGGATATGCTTAGGATAACTCTCATTATCTTTACAAATCATTATGAAGGGTTTATGAGTATATACTTCCTCAAAGAAAAACATTTTTATGATTATGGATTATATCCATAAATAGTTCAATTTATGTTAAGTGTTTTATAAGTATGGGATTATGTATTTTGATTCATAAACTGATCTAGTTTATGCCATTGTTTAGAAATGGCGCCTAGTGGAAGAAATGGAAACTGTATCAATGCGCGCACTCCATGTAGGGATTGCCCTCCTGCTCAAGATAATTATAGTGGGGCTGGTGATGCAACTGGTGCCGATCAGCTAATCACCATACTGGGACAACTTACTCAGGTTATGAATAATAACCTTACCCGTATGGAGCACCCTGATCCGCAGCGTGGAGGATCAATGTTAGATCGATTCACGAGACAACAACCACCAACGTTCAATGGGAGTACAAATCCCTTAGTAGCTGAGCAATGGATATTTTCCCTAGAGAAAATATTTCAGGCTTTGGGGAGTAGTGAAAGGGAAAAAGTTACCATGGCAGTTTACCGCCTCACTGGAGATGCTGATCAATGGTGGTCATTGATTCAAAACATGAAGGAAGATGATGAAGTATCAAACATGGAATGGAGGGAGTTCAAAGATCTGTTTTTAGAAAAATACTTTACTCGCGACCATCGAGCAGATATGGAAAGGCAATTTCTGAGTCTGAGACAAAAGGAGGATGATAATGTCACAAAGTATGAGGCTAACTTTACAAGGTTAGCGAGGTACGCTGGTGATTATATTCGCAACCCAAGAAGTAAGATTGATCGTTTCTTTGATGGGTTAAAACCATTTCTCCGTCGAGAATTAGTCTCACAATCCTTTTCATCGTACGAAGACATTGTCTCATGTGCTATCAAGACCGAAAAGGAATTCTCTAAGTCTTATGACTTTAAAGCAAAGCAAGAGAAGAAGAGACCTGCTGATCAATCTGGGAATGGAAATAAGGGGAAGAAGGGAAAGGTTGAATATCCATCTTGTGGTAAGTGCGGGAAGAAACACCCCGGTGCTTGCCTGAAGGGAATGGGAGTCTGTTACAAGTGTGGTGAAAAAGGCCACCAAGCTCATGATTTCAAGGGGAAGAAGGAAGCTACCAATGTTCAGTGCTACAATTGCAGGGAGATGGGGCATTATGCAAATGCATGTCCTAAGCGCCAGGAGAACTTACCTCAAAAAAGGCCAAGGGATCAAGGCCAGGCTTATGCTATCACTACTGCTGAGGTAGAAACTCCGAAAGACGTGGTGGTAGGTAATTTAATGGTTTCCTCAAGTTTAGCAAATGCATTATTTGATTCTGGATCATCGCATTGTTTCATATCTTCCCAGTTTGCTAAGAAAATTAGATATTTCCAATTTGATTTAATAAGGGAGTTGTCAGTTAAAACTCCTAAGGGAAGTATCGTTGCAACAAAGTTTTGTGAATCAGTCCCCATTAGAGCACATAAATTTTCTTTATCTGCTGATTTCATCGTCATACCTATGATTGAGTTTGATATAATCCTCGGTATGGACTGGCTTTCGGACTATGATGCGAAGATTTATTGTAAGAAGAAAGAGGTTACGATTCATGATGATAATGATAAGGAGCACCTTATTTTTAGAGCAGAATCGTCACCACCTAATTCTTATTTAGACCCACCCCCAGTAGCTCAACTTAATTCAATTATTGGGGAGGAAGAGAATGAAGTAACTATCGGTGAGGAAAGGAATGTTCAAATAGAGGATGTACCTGTTGTGAAAGAATTTGTAGATGTATTTCCAGAAGATTTACCTGGACATCCTCCAGAACGAGAAGTTGAGTTTTCTATTGATTTGATTCCTGGATCAAGGCCTATATCGAAGACCCCTTATAGAATGGCCACTGTAGAGCTAGTCGAACTAAAGAAACAACTAGAGGAATTGAGTAATAAGGGATTTATTCGCCCTAGTGTTTCTCCATGGGGAGCCCCTGTTCTTTTTGTTAAAAAGAAAGATGGATCTATGAGGTTATGTATCGATTACAGGGAGATCAATGCTATAACGATAAAGAACAAGTATCCCCTACCTCGTATTGATGATTTATTTGAACAACTGCATGGAGCTCAATACTTTTCAAAGATTGACCTTCGATCTGGATACCATCAGTTGTGTGTAAAGAAGGAAGACATTCCGAAGACAGCATTTCGAACCAGGTACGGGCATTACGAGTTTACTGTAATGCCGTTTGGATTGACTAATGCACCCTCTGTATTCATGGATCTGATGAATAGAGTTTTCAAGGAGTATCTCGATGAATTTGTGGTGGTATTTATTGATGATATCTTGGTATACTCCAAAACCTACGAAGATCATGAAAATCACTTGCGCATTATCTTGAAGACTCTGAGGAGGCATGAATTATATGGAAAGTTTAGCAAGTGTGAATTCTGGATTCAGGAGATTTCTTTTCTTGGACATATTGTCTCTAAAGATGGAATCTCTGTTGATCCTTCTAAGACCAAGGCAATCCAAGAATGGCCAGCACCTACGAGTATAACTGAGGTACGTAGTTTTATTGGCTTGGCAGGTTATTATCGACGTTTCGTCCAGAATTTTGCCCGATTGGCTAACCCATTAACGAAGCTCACACGTAAAGGGGTTAAATTTGTTTGGACAAAAGAGTGTGAAGTATGTTTCGAATAACTGAAGAGAAGATTAGTCAATGCTCCTATATTGACTCTACCATCGGGGAATGATGGGTTCGTTATTTATAGTGATGCGTCAAAGAAAGGACTTGGTTGTGTCCTTATGCAGAATGATAGAGTTATTGCCTATGCATCATGACAGTTGAAAATTCATGAACAAAACTATCCTACTCATGATCTTGAGTTAGCAGCTGTGATCTTTGCTTTGAAGATATGGAGGCACTACCTCTATGGTGAAAAATGTGAGATTTATACTGATCACAAGAGTTTGAAGTATATTTTCTCACAAAAAGAACTCAACATGAGGCAAAGGAGATGGCTTGAATTACTCAAGGATTATGATTGCACGATACACTACCACCCGGGGAAAGCAAACAAAGTAGCAGATGCTTTGAGCAGAAAAGACCATGGAGTTCTGAACATGATGAGAATTGAAAGGGATCCAATTTTCATGGATCTAGAGAAGATGGACATGGGAATAACCAGGGAAGGTGAAACATCAATGCTTTTTCAAATGGTTGCCAAACCATCTTTACTAGAAAGGATTAAGAGTTCTCAGACCGATGATGAAGAATTTCAGAAGAAGATTAAAGCTGTGAATGATGGGAGATTGAGAGACTTTGTGTATAAAGATGGAACTTTGAAATTTGGAAAGAGACTTTGTGTTCCCGATTTACCTGATCTGAAAAGGGAATTACTGGATGATGCTCATAGTTCCAATTTCTCTATACACCCTGGGAGCACCAAAATGTATAGAGATTTGAAGGAACATTTTTGGTGGGACAACATGAAGAGGGAGATTGCTGATTTTGTATCAAGATGTATGGTTTGTCAACAAGTGAAAGCTGGAAGGCAACAGCCTGGAGGAGTCATGCAACCTCTTCCCATACCGGAGTGGAAATGGGACAATATTACGATGGACTTTGTCATGGGGCTACCAAAGACTCCTAGAAGGAACGATGCAATATGGGTTATTGTTGATCGTCTTACCAAGTCAGCACATTTTCTTGCTATAAGAGAAGATCTACCCCTGGAACTTCTAGCAAGACTATACATTAATGAAGTTGTGAGACTTCATGGAGTTCCCCTATCGATTGTTTCTGATCGTGATCCCCGTTTTACTTCAAGATTTTGGAAAAGTCTTCAGAAATCCCTGGATACTGAACTTCATTTGAGCACTGCTTACCACCCTCAGACAGACGGACAATCAGAACGGACTATTCAGACCATAGAAGACATGTTGAGATCTTGCTCACTTGATTTTCAGGGTATGTGGGATCAATATTTACCTCTGGTAGAATTTTCCTATAACAATAGCTTCCATTCGAGTATACAAATGGAACCATATGAAGCGTTATACGGAAAGAGATGTCGTACACCAACCTGTTGGGATGACGTTGGTGAAAGAAAACTTGTAGGCCCAGAACTGGTGGAGGAAACGGTGGAAAAGGTGAAGGTAATCCAAAATCACATCAAAGCAGCTCAAAGTAGGCAGAAGAGCTATGCCGATAATCGAAGGAAGGATTTGGAATTTCAAGTCGGTGATCATGTTTTCCTGAAGGTATCTCCGTGGAAGGGAGTCATACGTTTTGGTAAGAAAGGTAAATTGAGTCCCAGGTACATCGGACCTTTCGAAATTCTAGAACGAATTGGGGCTGTAGCTTACCGATTGGCAATGCCGCCAAGTCTCTCCAAAGTTCACGATGTGTTCCATGTATCTCTGTTGAGGAAATACATTCCTGACCCAACGCATGTACTCACCTATGAGGAATTAGAACTGGAACCCGATCTTTCCTATTGCGAAGAGCCCATCAAGATTCTTGATACGAGAGAACAAGTGCTGAGAAACCGGACGACGCGTCTGGTAAAAGTTTTGTGGAGGAATCATAAGATGGAAGAGGCAACGTGGGAACCCGAGGAACTTATGATGAAGAACCACCCGAGTCTTTTTATGCAGTAATACCCTAGAAATTGCGAGGACGCAATTATTTGAAGGAGGGGATAATGTAACACCCCAAGCTTCTATGGTACGCTTCTCTTTGAATAATGTGATAGCGTGTGTTGTACGCAACACCGAGTTCTAACACACCATAACTAATCAAACTAGCCGTTATGAATAGTAATACCTACTTTTTGAAATTATATATATTTTATATTTGAAAATGGACTTCATTTTTGGATTCGGAATATCGAATTTAGCCTAGGGTGAAATTTTGGTACATTTCGGATAACTTTCATATTTTGATGAATAGTGAAAATTACTAAATTTTAATTAAAAACAACTTTTTTAATCAAATTAATTACTAGTGATAAATTATGAATTTGAGTGGTTTTAAAGTATATTTAGAATATATTTTTACCATTTAATATAATTTTGGTCATTGGACATAATTTTACAATTAAACCGAACATAAACAAGTGTCAATCTTTTGATAGTTATTATCTCTTAAAAACACGCTTTTTGTTTTAACAGCGGGAATTAATTTTAAATTAATTTCTTCCACTTCTGTGTTTTGAATTTAGGAAAATGGATTCCATATTTGGAATCAGGATGTTCAAATTGTGTAAATAGGTAACTTTTTATTTTTAGACATTTTGAATAGTTACTGTGGTAAATATTTTATTTACCATGGTTAAAGGGTAAATCCGGTAAATAAGGGTTAAAAAAATAATATTATAATAATACAAAATTACCCTAAAACGTGTCCTAACCTTATTGGTGGACACATACCCGACCATGGGCATCCTTGGGTCAATTTGGGGACCCCTTGGAGCCACTTGTATGTGGTAGGGACACTTTATATTAATAAAGTTAAAATAAAAATAAAAATGGCATAAGCTTACATCTTTTAGAAGAACAATTTTTACATAGGGTTATACATGTTGGATTTTCGATTATAAATATTCATTAGAAAGCTAAAACGATTTCATACATAATGATATTTTACTTATAATTTTTAGACATTAAATAATTTATTTTATTTATGACACAATGATGATGCAGTAATTACTATAATAGTGAAAAATTAAAATAAGTGATATTATAAATACCCAAATAAATATAATATGAAACTTTTAATGAATTAAACTAATTTTCTAGGATAATATGATATATTAGTATTGATTTAATTGACTTTTTTCGAAGTAATAAATCTTTTATGAGTTTCACAAAAATCAACTAATGAATAGTGTCAAAATTGACATAAAAGAATTCTTAAAACAAATATTATATTATTAATTGATATTAAATTCCTAAAAATCTAAGGTTCGGCCCAGAGACTTATATCATGATAGGTTAATCATTAATGGACCACTTGGGGGTATCTTGGATGTATATAGTAAGTTTATTAACCATAATATATAAAATACAAAGAGACATTGTAAAAGTGAAACTAATTAACTTAGAGTTAATACTTAAAGATAAGGTTAATATAGGTACCCAAACCTGTCTAAATTCTATTGGATGAGTTGCTTTCGACCTATCCCCACCTCATCATTTTAATAGTCAACTTTGGAGCCTTTAGAAACCGAATATGAATTTATTATAAATTAATATTTCTAGCTTTTCCAAAGGTGCCCCTCACCCCTCTTATAAAAGGGCACTCCTCCTTCTCATTTATTCACACCTTCAAAGCCTTTTGGTTCGGCCAAACTCTGCCCAAATACTCTCCCAACATCCCTCAATACAACCTAGAGGCCTTAGTTTGATCAGAAAGCCAACCTAAGGAGCCCTTTTGATCAAATCAAAAGGAAGAACCCGAAGAAGAGGTAATGATTTCACCACCCTTTTCTAAGTTCATTTCTTCTTCCACTTCTTCTTCCTTTGTTCTTACCATTCTGAAATAATAACTCCAGTATCTCACATATACTGTGATGTTATTATAATTATGGTACAACCATATTCAGTATTCTATCCACCCTTTGAATAACATGTCACCATACGTGCGTACGTACGGCTTACCGTCTCCACGTCGTGGTGTAATTGTTATTCAATATAATATTATTTGGATGGGTATAATAATGATGTGTAACTCATATAAATAATAAATATAACATGTTAATGATTCTTTATATATGATATACCATCCATTTATATATTATTTTAATATCAAAAGAATGATATTGTCGCTCGTGCGTACGTACGGACTACCGTCTCCACGAACGCGATGAGATTCATTCTCCATCGTAACCATTAAAGCGTAATTATCATTTTATGATTTAAAAATGATGTTTAAGGACTTGATATCATTCTGGATATGAATAATATACAACCTATCCTTTACAAACATGTCTTACGTAACAAAACATATGAAAGAAAACAAGTAAGTTAACACCCGAAACAACGATAATACTAAGATATTATTATCAAATCAATATTAAAAGATCATATATGATATCATATTAATGTATATGATTCTTGTATAATTTAATAACAATTATTTCACCATTATACAGGAGGTTAACTACCACAACCAAGGAAAAGTACAAGGTAAGGGTTATTTCACAATCTCTTCATTATCCGAGGTTGTATTATACGTAATAATCTACTGGGATCTCTTTATCATCCACATCCATGTTTCTTCGAAATGTATTTCAAAACATTTTTACTATTTACAAGAATATGGGTTAAAGTCATTTATACCCTTGTTTGACTTTTTATAAGAGGTTTATAAAGGAATCTTTCCGTCGTTTTCAAAACAAGGTCCTTTTTTAACCTTTTCGACAGAATTGAGGTAAGAATGTTTTTTTTAACTTATACGGCGGGTGCGGTTATTTTCCGCCGTTATAAAATCGTCGAAGCTTCCCATACAAGCTTATAAGAATATTTTCAAAGAAAATGTTTTATTTTATATGGATCTTAAATGATTTCAAAATAAAAGGAGATATTTCTTTAAAAAGAATTTTGATTTCATCTATGTCAACATCCTTTGATGGATTTTAAGATTATTTGAAGTTGATTTATTATGATACAAAACTTCTATATTGTATTGAAGGTTTTGTGATATGTTTGACTGTGGATGTGCTATTTTTATACCATTCATAGTTTATTGTGAAAGTATTGACATTTCGTATGCTAGTTTTAATACGAATGTTTATGTTATGTTTAAACCTTTTCATATGGGAATGCATTGGACTTAATAAGTGACGGGTGGAGCCCGCTATAGCCCCTCGATGCATCGGTAGGTCTCATGAGACAAACTAGTGTCTTGGCACAAGGCCTTGACAAAATCTTATTTGTAGTCTTGGCACGAGGCCTTGGCTATGTGGTTATGATAGTCTGGCATTATGCATTCCAACATTATGAAAGTGGTTATTGATTTTTGCATGTGATTATTCGATTAGTAGAATAACCATGTGAATAAGTAAATGGAATTATTTCATTTTACTTTTGCCATACCATGTTGAAGTTCAATTTTAAAAGGCTTTTGTTTTAGTAATGCATTGCCTTAAATGTTTATTCTTATTTATGAAAGTTTCCGCTATATTGTTATCCTTACTGGGCATTTGAGCTCACCCCTTTTCTATGTTTTATTTTTCCCCAGGATGTGAAGAAGTAAATTATGAATGACCTACAGGGATATTATGAGGGGATAGTAGTGTGGATTATGGAGACATTATGTTGTTGTAGTAGTTTTTCATTTTATGATGTAATGTAAAACTTATGAATATATCTAGTGTTTCCAAGGCTACTAAACCAATCGGTCTTTCGAGATTTGATCTTTCTTGTGATCATGCCAATGTTATGTAATAATGCACCGACTCTGGGTAGCTGGGGTCGGGGCGTTACAACTATGCTGGTGTTATAAGGGGTTATTTAATGAGATCGCAACTGCCTTGTGTAATCCTTTGATTTAAATAAAAAATTGGGATGCCTTCTTATGCTATAGTTAATGAATTTTCAAATGTCCCGACAAATATAGTATGCATATTATTGATGAATTTAAGAAAAAATATATTTTAAAAATATTTATGTAAACCTTGAATAATTAATAATGTGTAACAATTTTCATAAAATGGTCATCTACAGTTATGTTTAGTAAAAAATTAAGATTCTAATAAGATCAACTTAATTTTTGATGAATAGTAAATTATGAATACTGATTTTACACTTATGATTAGAAACATGATCAAATGGATTAAGTAACCTCATTTATGAAAGTATTAATATAATCTAGGCACCTTGATTATGTAATGTGATTCAAGAAAATAGGTAAATAACGTTTCCAGAAAGTACTAGTTAAGTATTAGTTTTTTCAGGTGAATAGTTTTTTTATTTAAAAATTAAATTAAAAAAATATAGAAAATTATTTTCATAAAATGATCTTCATTTTAGAAATCAGAGCATTCATATTTGGTTACAGTGAATTTTTGGGATTTTTCTGAGAAAGATGAATTTTCAGTGAATAGTGAAAATACAGTTTTTGAGTTTCAGGTGTTTAATGGCATCATTAAGGATGTAATAATTATGCAATTAATCTGGCCAAATTATGAATAGTAATATAATGTATGATTTTTCCCATGTGTCCAATATGATGGGAAAATACCATGGGCAAGCCCATGGTTTTTCCAATACCACCGATGAGGTGTCCCTTGGCAATTAATGCCCTGTCCCCTCAATTATCCTATAAATACCAAGACATTCCATCGTTAATTTTATATAAAAATCATCCCCAATCAAGTTATGGTCTCTTTACCTCAAAAGGAGTCCTCCCACGGTTCCCTCAAGCCTCCCAAGGTCCCGACATTCATGATTTCGATGTTACTCTTCAAGGTAAGGGATCCTACCTCTCTATTTCTTTTCATGTATTCTCCTTTATGTCATTTATTTTTAGCTCCATGTTATTATGTTGGGGATGTTATTTTATATTCATCCTCATTTCCTTTCAATTTTCATATAATGTGAGACCCCCTCTTTCTCTCATAAATTCATTTTAAGAATGTTTAAGTGGCGTCGTTAGGGTGCAAATTTTTTGTAAGGGATATTACCTCTCTCTTTCTTTTCATGTATTCTCATTTATGTCATTTATTTTAAGCTCCACGTTATAATGTTGGGAATGTTATTTTATATTCATCATACTGTCCTTTTCATGTTCATATGATTAGATACCCCCTCTTTCTCTCATCAATTTATTTTAATAATGATTAAGTGGCGCCGTTAGGCTGCCGAATTTTTGTAAGGGATTCTTTCACCCTTCTCATTTTCAGGTTCTATTTTTATGTCAAGTCTTTCAAGTTCCTTTTTATTATTTTTTGGTATTATCTCCATATCCATCATATTTTTATTTTATGTTCATATGATTATAGACCCTTTTTTATCTCATCAATTCATTTTAAGATGTTTTAAGTGACGCCGTTAGGCTGTCGAATTTTCATAAGAGAAAACTTATTTTTGTCTTCCTTCCATGTTTTTCATTTAATATGGTATGTCTTTCAAATTTAATTACCATGTTCTTATATCCTTTATATTATGTCCCTCTACTAATTTTTGTATCATTTATGCGTGGTTAACCCATGTCCCCTCTCTTTTCAATATTTTCTAAAACCCCATAACATAGCCATTTTGCTGCAGAATATTCGTCTCAAAATGTCTCTCTCCTTTTATCACATTCTTTTATTTTATTAAGTGAATACTCAAATGTATTTATTCTATAGGGTTATTCACATTTATATCAAAATGTTCTATTTTAATTCTTGTATTTACATACATGAAACCTTCTTTCTATTTTAGTGGGTTTAAAAAGATATAAAGATCATGTCTTAAAAGCATTTCTTAAAATGTTATGATTATGAAATGAAACCCATTTATTTTATGCTATATGGGTTATTTATGAAATTTTCTATGATGACATATGTGTATAACATGATGATAAATACAAATTTAAGGGCGAGCCCTGACAGCGTTACAATTCATTGGGTAAAGATATAATCTCTAGAGATGACCATTTTAATGATACCTTGGTGAATAACCTTGGTAAATTTTTAATGAAACCTTGGGGATGGACCTCGATGATATAGAAATGATTTTCTAATTTAAATTTTGTATCCACATCTTCATGTTATGAAACATGTTATTTTTATTATGATATGCCTCATGATCTCTTTCTCATGCCTTAAAGTTATTTATCATGACATTGTTGATGTATCTCAAGTCCACATGTAAAATGTTTCTCTTATTTCCCTTACTAGGCCTTATGCTCACCCTTTCCTTTTACGTATGCTCCCAATTTAAGAGATGTTGTAATGAAATTTTGTATGAACAATGAATAAGCCTTAAAAGTGGTTTAGAAGAATGTTTATGTTGTTTTATGTATTATGATCCTCATTTCCAAGACACTAAAATTTAAAGATCCTCTGTTTCTAAAATGAAATGAAAATTTATGTATTAAAAAGGCGGGATTCAATATACACACCGTGTACTCATATTTTGTTATCTTTTGAGGCTTTTATTCTCTTGTTTAGTACTTACACTATTTAACTTTGTTCCTTGATGAATGATTTTTTACGGAGTTTTATGTGCTAGACTTTGTCGAGTAGTGCCACCACGACGACCTTTAGTAGTACGCCAGGATGGTGGTGATGATCATACAGTAGAGGTGGTAGGCCATGAACTACTAGTGGACCCTATAGTCAGGCTAGTTGTGGAAACATATATTATACCATACGCATGTGTGATTAATTTTTCTGTGAAGGATTAATAAGGTTCATGTAAACCTTACAGGAAGCTCCACAACCTACCACATCTGTGGAAGAAGTGACATGATTGTTCGAGAAGCCACATCTGCCAAAGTTTCTGAGGAAGGAGGCCATTAGGATATAGAGTCATAGAACAAAAAGCCATGTTATTTATCTTAAATATTCTTGAGATTCCTCCTGAAATGAGGGTGAAGATCACAACTTATATGTATCGTGATTCTACGACGAGGTGGCGGGATGTTACCACACAGATAGAACATAAGCAGGACATGGCAGGGGGAGATTATCAAACTATCTTCTATGACTACTTCTATCCTAATACACTATGGTCCAACATAGTCAGTGAATTTGGGCATACGCATTAGGGTTCTATATCAGTTATGTATTACTCTAACTTCTTTACTAAGCTCCAGTGATTCACACCAATTCTGATTGGTGATGATCTTTCAAAGGCTACGTGATTTGAGGATGGGCTCAGGTATGACATCGACACTCAGGTGAATATCTTACAACATCCTACTATATCTGTTATAGTTAACCATGTACAGATTACCATGTGTAATAAGTGGGACTCTGGAGGAGAGATCCTTGGTTTTTTGACACTGAGATCTGGTAGTGTTTTGATCGGTAGTAGGAAGAATCATATGATGTTTACACGCATAGAACCTAGTACCAATAATGTATCTTATGGTAGCGAGGTGAGGTGATTAAATTGTAGAGGAATTGGTAATACTAGACCATAGTTCATAATCGACCTAGTCTATTGATGATCATGCCAAACGATGGTCCACATATGTCATTTCTGGAGGATGTTTCTACCATCATCCAGTGAGAGAGGGTCTTCACCAACTCCACATTTGGTAGTAGGGTCAGAAACATACCATTGTCAAGGTAACTAGAATGTGTCAGGATGTTCAGGCCAAGGAAGTGGTCGTGGATGTGGTAGTCAGACACCAGGATCTCAATGAGAGTAGGGTAGGTCAGCTCAGGGTGTCTAGGTAGTGTCTTAGGGGCATGGAACATTCCAGACTTATAGAGTGAAATAGACCCAACATGAAGAGGATCTCGAACCTTATAATTTCAGAGGCACTATTCTAGTCGCCACTATTTTAGTTTCTATACTCTTTGATACATTAGATTCATGTAGTTTCATATCAGTTCCCTTTGTGGAGAGCCTAGGGATCCGTTTTTTACTTATAAAGATGTTATGAGACAAGAAACTCCATTATTGATTAGAACAAATGGTGTGAGATGGTGAAAGGAGTTCCCCCTTAAGGTTGGTGGGTGTCACTTCATTTAGGATCTCTATGTCATAGAGATAAATGGCTTTGATTTCATCATCATAATGTTTTGGCCAGTGTTAATTCAATTTTTTTTTTATTTCTAATGCCATAGGGTGAGTTTCACATCACGAGAGGGTGTTTATTTTCTAGAGAAGGGTGAATGGGTTGTTCATGCGAGGTGAGATGGAACCAAGCATCTTGTGATGAGTGGAATTACAGCACAGATTTCCAGTTTATATCGAGATGACTAGGGGACATGATAGATGTACTTTCCACCCATTGTTGATTGTATTAGGGATGTCCTCCTGGATGAATTTTCAGTTTTACCTCTAGTAAGAGAGGTATAGTTCTATATCGAGCTAGTACTAGGAGTTGTACCGGTATCCATTCCTCATTATAGAATAGATAAAATGGAGTTTCAAGAGCTCAAGTGGAAGCTAGAGGATTTAGAGGATAAGGGTTTAATCTGACCCAATACTTCTCTTTAGGGTTCGCCGGTCCTTTGTGCAAAAAAATGAGGATGGTTCCCTCCAGATATGTGTGGATTATCGGAAATTGAACTAGATGATGGTTAAGAATATGTATCATATTCTATGAATAAAAAGATCTCTTCGATTAGCTCCGAGGAGCTCAGGTATTCTCTATGATTGATCAGAGATCTTGTTATTAACAAGTGCATGTTAGATCATCAAACATACCTCACATAGCCTTCTGAAGCATATATGGTCTGTTCGAGTATGTGGTTATACTGTTCATTCTCACGAATTCCCTAGTCTTCATGGAACTGATTAACAATGTGTTCCATACCTATATTGATATCTTTAATGTGGTTTTTTGGATGATATCTTTGTGTATTATCCTAATTGATAAGACCATGCCACACATCTTGTGATCATTTTGAGTACACAGAGTGAGCATTAGCAATATGAAAAGATCTCAATGTGAAACTTCTTGATGGATTAGATTCACTTCCTAGGACCCATCATCTTGGAGATAGGATTATCAGTGGACCCATAAAATGTGAGAGTAGTTGTTACCTAGGAGAATACCAACAATGTCTTGGAGGTGCAGAGTTTTATGGGGATGGTTGGTTACTACAAGTATTTCATAAAGGAATTATCATGCTTAGAAGCACCAATGAAGGGATTGAAAAAGAGTTTGTGAGGTATTTATGGTCATATTATTGAAAAATGGCCATTAAGGAGATGAAATGGAGATTAACTTCATCACCGATATAGATTTTCCAAGATTCGAGCATGAGTTACACTGCATAATACAATTCATTAGGTATTGGGTTGGGAGAAGTGATTATGTAGGGGGATCCAGACATTGCATATGGGTCTCAACAATTGAGGGAACATGAGTGGAACTGCCTGATGCATCATCTCGAGTAAGATGTGGTTGTTCATGACTTACGTTTTTTGAATAATTACATATTGGGAGTGCATTTTGTGGGGTACATAGACCAAAAAAGTCTCAAGTACATATTCACATAGTATGATCTGAATTTGATGTAGTGAAAGTGGGTGTAATACCTTCAATATTTTGACGTCATGATTTCCTACATGGATAGAATTGGTAATGTAGTGGCCGATACATTGAGTAGGAGGACTCAGATTTAGGTAGTGCAGTAGGCTAGTATCGAGTAACAGTTGATGGCATTGTTCATTGAGATTCATTTGGAGGTTCATAACAGGAAATGGTAAAATTTTATTAAATCCTTATCTATTACATATACCTTACTCGAAAAATTGAATAAGATTCAACTATATGATTCCAAAGGCCGGGTTTAGGGGTGAGTATATCAGGAGAAGAAACTCCTCCGAGTTGGACTATAGGGGAGTATGAGGTTTTGTGGTTACATGGGCATGTATGTGTTTTAGAAGACATTTTCGAGGAATTGATGTTGTATTTTCATGATTTTTTGGTAGTTCATCCTAATTTCACCAATATGTATCAGGATTTACATCTTCAATACTATTGGCTAGTTATAAAGGGAGATATTGCAGGCTTTCTGATGAGATGTTCCACCTATCAATATGTGAATGTTGAAAACTAAAGACCAGCAAGACTTTCACAACAGTTACAGGAAATGGAATGATGTCACAATGGATATTGTGAAAGGTTTAACAAGGCCTCCACTCGGTAATGATGATGTATGGGTTGTGGTTGAAAGGATTATAAAGGTTTCTCATTTCCTTCCAAACAAGGAAACCTTTAATTTTGATGAGCTTGGGAGATTTACATCAAGGAGATTGTACGAATACACATGGTTCCTCAATATATTGTTTCAGATAGAGATAGTCATTTACACCCCATTTTAGGAAATGTATATAGAGGGATTTGGGTACACAGTTGTTTCTGAGCTCAACATACCACCCCTAGATAGATGTCCAGTCAGAGCACACGATTCAGGTAGTGGAGGACATGCTTCAGGCATGAATCCTAGATTTCAGGGTTCCATAGAGACACACATTACCCTTGTTGAATTATCCTAAACCAATAAATTCGAAGATACTATTTTTATGGCACCATATTAGGGGTTGTTTGTAATTCCATGCTGATCATCCCTGTTATTGTTGGAGGCATGAGAGGTAGTGAAACTGGGACCTTTTATTATCCAGGAGACAACCGGGTAGGTTAAATTGATTTGGAAGAAGATGGATACTTTGATATCTCATTAGAAATAATTCACCAATCACCATAAAATACCTTTGGAGTTTGAGGTCGAGGATCGTGTTTTCCAACGTGTCACACATAAGTTTGGACACAAGAGGATCAGGAGACAGGGTAAGCATTTGATAAGATATGTTGGGCCATTTGAGATTCTGGAGAGGATCAGGCTGGTTGCTTATCAACTGCTTTTACCCCATATGTAAAAGGATATGACTAAAGTCTTCCACATTTCATAGTAGTGATGTTACATTTTAGAACAATCTCACACCTTTAATCCCGATGAAGTGGAGTTATAGGAAGTTTAATCATTTGAGAAGCATCCTATTAGTATTTCGAATTGTATAATGAAGGTTCTCTGTGGCTGGTTTGTTCTTTGGGTATGTGTACTATGGTAGAACGAATGAGTGTAGTACAATTCATGGGAGAGGGAAGCTGATGTATGATCACAGTGGTCGAATTTTTTAAATAATTTTACTTCACCACCTTTGGAAGGGTAATTCCGGGTCAAATTTCATTAAGGGGAGAGTTTTGTAAGAAACTGGTTCTTACATTGAGGTATAGATCCATACTTTTTAGTTTATATGTATGAAAATATGGGGAAAGAGGTCATGGGATAGCTGCAATCCTATTACATGTAGTCACTGGGTACTACACGTTGTGTACTTTTATGTAAATGCCCTATATAGAGGGACACACACCATGTAATCCCAGTACATGACCATGTAAGGGTCTGGACATGAGTTTTATTGACACGATGTGTAGTCTCTAGTACATTCCACGTACATTTTTCAATTAATTATTAAGTTGATAAATATGCCGTATTTACAAATGGATAGAAAAAGACCACCTTCAATGAGCAGTGTTCCCAGGAGACCTGAACATGATTTATCCTCTCGTTTTGTCTTCTAATATCTAATTCGAACACCGTTAGATGCTTTGGATACCCTTCAATGCACTCTCAATTAATATAGATCCTTTCTTCCAAATTTTTTATTTCAATCTATTTATTTATGTTCAAGGTTTTATACCCATTTTTAGATCTTATCAGATATAGGTTTAATTAGATCCTCATGTTGGTCGAGGTGAGTCATACCAGTATGAGGTTGGTGGTTTCGTTCCTATCATAGATTTTAATGATGTTTATATATGTAATAGTGTTGTGTTCCCACTTTTAGGGTGTCTATTGATTGAAAATTGAACCCTATTATTTCTTATTGATGATTTTGTTATTAATTTGATAATTTTAATTCATGTTTAGGGTTTTGAACCTTGATTTAGGGCCACCCCATGGGTGAAAGTTCTAATTGATGGCCATTCGGCTGAAAAATCCTATGTGGATTGACTTGAATTACCATTCTTATGTTGTTAAAAATACATTTCTCCTTATATTAATTTCCCGCATGAGATACATATTATGTTAAGGATTTTAATTAATTAAATTGCGTAATCGGGTTCTTATATGTTTTTACCAAGTGAGTTACACATGTTTAACCATGTAATAGTTTAATTTACACGTGTTGGTTATTATATATACAGACCTCGCAAGAGATGATTATATTAAGTCCATGTGATAGTTTAATTACAAAGTGTTTTTTTTGAGATGGAATGCGTAATTGAATTAAATGATAAAAAATTTTAATTATCAATGGGTGAGTGATAGTCTTGGTTTAAAGGCATGGTTAGGTTCATGTGCCTAATTGCACCTTATATACCTTAGGTGAACTATTGTCTTGGTTAAAAGAAAATGGATGGAATCAAGAGGTTAAATATGTAAATTTTGTGAGTGAGACATGTATATGTATTTTGGGTTATTATGCATTATTTTCAAATTCCATGTGATCCTAGTGTCAATTTATGGATACCCAGGCCAGTCCCTATTGGAAAATGTTTTAAATGACTAAATGTTTATCCTATCATGACTTGATAGTTAATTTTTATGGGGGTTTTTCAAGCCTAGGACAGACCTCGAGACTTTAATATAATCCAATGTAATTGAAAAATTAAACATAATGACTTATAATGTGTTTTACAAGAAAAATAAAATGGTTTGATTTAGTATTCACTTATACCTATGTTCATTTTCTTTTGAGACATCTCTTGTGCTTTACTTTTGAGTTTATACTTTTTACAGTTTTCACTACAGTAAACTACTTGTTATATATATTCAATAACATATTGGAATATAACATTGGTGGCATTCTATTGGGATTTAGTCACACACCCTATTTGGATGATGCTTTTCTGCCCAATAATATTATATGACTACGGGTATTGATTGGGGAAAGAGCCCTACTATAGGTACTTGATGTGCTGATTTGGAGTTAGAGATCAGGGTAACGATATGAGGATTACGATTATTCCTAGTATTATTTGAATTATTTTGTTCTTTTGAGACATATATTGTGTATTTGTGTAGTAAATTTTTTTGGATTCTTTCCTAGAACATGTGACATGCTGCATCTTCTTTGGTATTGAATGATTCCAGGTTATTTATCTTGTCAGTTTTCATATGTTTATTACAATTGTATTTTGTTTAAGGATTATACTATTGTATATTATTATTCAATTGTGTTACACTTTGAAAATTAGGGAATATTTTCCCTGATATCCCACCCTAGGATAACTCTTCTAGTTGGAAGCTTATAGAACTTAGGGAAATGATCATGAGGCCACGTGGACAATAGTGTACGGGGCACCAGTTGAATGAAATCCAGATCTATGATGTTCAAAATATAAACTATCTATTATTAGTAGTATTAACTAAATTATTAAACTATATGGGTTAAATTAATCTAAAATAAATTCAATGGATACCAATTAATGGGAAACCAAAATAAGAACAAATTTGGTATAAAAATAAATATAAATTTTTATGCTTTCAAAGAAGTTTTTTTTCTAAATAAATTCAATTAATTTAAATTATTTAATAATTGTAATGAAATTTTCATGTTATATATTCGATAATATATTTTTGATATTTATCAAATACATATGATACACATTAGATAATAATAACCCCTATTTTACACATTAGTAACCTATATTTTTAAAAAGGTAATTTTACCACCTTTTAGTGGAGAACCCATTTTAAATTTTAATTTTTACACATTAATTTATTTAATATTTAAGAATAATATTCATTTTTAAAATAAAATAATAATAATCAGGTTAGGGTGTAATTTTCGTATTTTTCGAGGAAGATTCCCTTCTTAATGAATAGTTAAAAATACCGACTTTTTGTTCAAAACTATTTTTTCATATAATTTATTTATAAGGATAAATTATGTCTTATATTAGTTTTGAAGTTTAAATAGATAAATTATTTATAAATTAATACAATTTAGGTGATTAGAATCAACTTCACTTTGAAATTAACTTTAAAAACAAAGCAACTTTTTAGATGTTTGTACTTCAAAAACTATTATAGTCATCCCTCTTGCGGGATGAATTTTAAATTAATTTGTTCCACCTATATGATTATAATGTAGAAAATGGATTTTATATATGGAATCATAATAATTTATAATTTATAATTATACAATATATTTTTTTACCAAAAAAATTGGTGAATGTGATTAAAATTGTAGATAATTATTAATGTTAAATTTAGATTAATAAGTGACTAAACCTTTAACATAATAGATCAAATGAACTAGAAACCTATCCAAAAAATATTTTATGTAAATATCTCGTCCATAAAACTTTAAATATTTAGTTTTTTTGGTTTGGTAATAGTTTTTTAGGTAATATCTTGTGTACACCAAATATGTTTTCATAAATTCCAAGATTGTCCTTTTCCTTCCCGATAAAAGTCCACCAACTCTCACACTTCTTCGAACCTATAAAAAGTTTTAGGATATTTCAGGATGTAACCAAATATCTTCCCAAAATCCCTCCAATAGACCATGAAGCCACAATTTGGTAAGAAAACCGTCAACAAAAGCCTTTTTGTATAAACCAAAATAAGTTACCTAATTAAGAGGTCATGTCTTCTCTCTAGATTTTTAGTTTCATTTCTATTATCGAGTACCAATAATTTTCTTATTCTATGATTACATAAAAAACGTATCATAAATATTATATTATATTTTTATGTTAATAGTTTTACATACACTTAACACACCTCCATCTAATGGGTAATGAACATATAGTTTATGTGTACATCAAACTACTGCCTCAAAAAATGACGATTGTTCAATTTCCCTTACCACTTATCATGTTGGAAACGATGATGTAAAATATATTTATATATGTTATATATGATATTTATAATGTGTTTATGCTTCTATAATTTTTATTTAGACCATATCTTTATTCATTTCATCTTGTGTAAATATGATAATTTCGTTTAAGGAAGTGTGGAATACCGCCCCCTCAAAGTGATAAGACTCGTTCATGACATAAGTGGAAAATATAAAGGTTGGATTTAACAAAACTATGTAAAATCTATAAAATATATGTGGTAATTTAATTATAATATGCATATGTATCATTTATTTTTCATTCTTTTAATAAAACAACGAAATGAATGTAGCGTTGAAGCATATATATGGCCAACCACTGCCATGAATGTTGCACTTCATTTATAATCTCCAAATATTATAGAATACTATTAATAAATATATACTAAATATATATGATAATTAAGTCCTGTTTTAAATTATTTATATGACTAAACCTAGATATAATTAATGATAACAACAAATAACAAGATAAATCATACTCAAGAAAACTGGGCAATTAACACATAAAACAGTAAAATTAATGAATGTTGTTTAAAAAAGGGAAATCAGACATTATAATTGGATAATATATGTTATTTTAAACACTATTATCTTTATTATATTAGTTTGTAACATATTTTAAGCTACTATACCTAAGGCCAAATACCGCACATCAAAAAGGAAGGATAAGGTAAGGGAATTTCGTCTCAATATACATTCCATTGAGACTCATCTGTTATTATCTACATATTCAATTTTATTTGGTGTATATACTGAATTTTTCATGTTATATCATGAATCCCCTTATTATTATAATATTTTATGTTCCATTTAATGTCACTCGTTTCTAGAAATTTTGATTTAAATGTTTCAAAGTGGTATGAGACACATTTGATTGTCTAAAGATTATTTATCCTTAAGAATGTATTAATGTCAATAAAAATTGATTTTAAAAATACTCCTTTGAATTATTATTTATTATTACATATTTTTTATTAAATGGGGATATTTTATTTGTAATAATATAACTTTGATATATGAGGACTTTTTTGGACATGTAATACATGGGTTTGGGAGTGGTTAATGAATCCCCTTCGAGGCATCGACAGTCTCATGAGGTGAATTGGATGACCATATAGTTTAATCATTACCTTGATGGTAAGGGTTTCATGATCCTTAGAAAAATTATTTCCTATAATTAAGCATTTACTTTAATGAAAATTTAGTTATTATTTTTCAATGTGATTTTTCATTGACATATCTATAGATTCATTTCCATTTTATATTCTTGTTTTAATGGAATGTGTTTTCAATTTCATACCATTAAAAAATGATATTTCCTTATCTAGTTATTTTTATTTTATGTGTTATCAATTATTTACCTTTCCATGTTAATTTATTTCTATGGATTTTTTTCTCCCACTTTACATAACTTTATTGACAATTTGAACTCACCATTTTTTTTTTCATTTCCACAGGTTATGAATAATAAGTATTTTAATAATAAATAAAGTATGGATTTTATTTATTTTTATTTTGTATCATGTTTTTATTTTCCATTACCTAATGTATTATGGGTATCGTGTATATAATGTGGCTTTGGATGAATGCAAAAATGATCATTCCTTAGGGATTTCATTCCTTTAAATCAATTCCATGAAATAAAATAATAAACCAGTTCTGGGATGTTGGGGTCAGGGCTCTAAATTTTATGGTGATAAAAAACATATCAAAAATAATTTTCAAAAATGTTCATTCTTGAGAAATGTAGTTTGATGGAAAACCTAAAATGATTATTTTTTTAATGAAAGCTTGTTATCACTTGAGAAACAATTAAATAATAAATACCATTAAATAATTAAATTAATAAAATAATCGATGTCATGATAATAGATAAATTATTGATAGTTAATGTCACAGGGGAGGTATATACACCTTATAATAGAATAATGGTTTATAACATTATGAATTTCATCAATTAAAGGAAATTGAGATGACATGCATTACCTAGAGTCTGATTTGTCATGTGTGTACTTATATTCTTAAACAACACACCTATGTTAATTATTTAAAGTGTTGAGAAATTTTAGAAATTTATATATTATTTTATTTAAAATTTTAACATGTTATATACAATTAATTAACCAATTTCCTTTAAGACGGGTGTTTTATCCTGGTTAATGTGTCAAAAATGACATCGGTTGGCCATATATAGTCAAAAAGGTTATTACATAGACATATTCAGAATTGTAATCATAATATAAACATAATATTTATACATCAACTATTTATTTAAAAACAATAATGGATGATGGTTATGAACAAATAACTATCATTACAATAATGAAGACTGTAGGCTGTATATATGCATAAGTAATGTTTTCATTTGTTAATGATCATTATAGAAAGTAGGTATGTAAAATATATAATTAAATAATTTTATTTTTATCATAAGTTACATACTATTCAATTTTATGTACTTATATGTATAATTCTTTTTATGTGGTGAGGAAAAAAGAAGAATAACATCGCTTCTAGGAGGTGGTAGACCACACATCCATAAATGGTGTTTTCTGGTTTTTAGTGTTTGAAATGGAAACAAGAAAATGATATATTATAAAAAATTTAATTATAATTAGATAAATAATATTATAATTATTTATTTCATAGCATTATCTATACCCTTATTACGTTCCATGTAAGACATTAGTGAAAAATGCTTCACATCGCCTCACGACGATGTAGAATGTCATACACACGAGTGCTGTTATCGTTTCCCCTCTAGTATGAAATGTGAAAATATTTTATAGGTTCTAAAGACTATTTAGGAATAAGTAAATCATAAATTATATATATTTATAGAATATACATCATTATTCGAATCCATGAGATGTGGTAATGGAAAATTGAACTACATCGTTCCTCAAGGGTGTAGTCTGCCATAAACACGAATTATTATTTGGTGAATAAAATTGATGGATTTGTGTGTTAGTGTTGGTTTTACCAATAACATAAATAACTAAAAAATATCTATGATAATTATTCTATTATATAATTATTTAATAATAATAATTTAATGGATGGGGGATGAAATAATATAAAAATTCAGGTGGATATACATTACCTATTCTTTGGATAACTCCATTCATATTGAACCAAAGAATATATTTTTTCCTTTAAACACAAGGTATGGATTATAGGATTATGTTATGTTTGTAGAGAATTTATTTGGGAAGGTTTTTTATTATTTTAATGGTTTTAGATGATTTATTAAAAAAGAGGGGTGGGGGATTTTATAAGGGTGGTAAGTAGAAAACTTGTAAATTTTGAAATGAGGGAATTCCACACACATTTTCCATGACATGTGGCTCTAATAATGAATAATATTTAGTTTAGAATATATAATATCCAAATATTTCTTGAAAATTGGTGATTCACATGTTTCTGGGTCAATTTACGCCTTAGGATTAATCTTTAGTCACTTTGTAATCTTCATTTTTTACAATAATAGTTCTAATTGTATTCTTTTTCTAATAATATGTTTTGTAAAAAACAATGTTTAAATTGTTATCCATTTTAAAATATTGTTATTCCAAATAAGGAATCCAGGTTTTCAAATTCAATTCATGAGATTAGATGAAAAATTAATTATAAATTAATCCTAATGATGTGGTGACATAGCATGTATTGAAGAAGAGTATTTTTTTTATAAAAATATGGATCTATAGTAATTATTTGCCAAATAATAATCAATTTTTGAATCTAAATTAATATGTAATGATATATATCATATAAATTTCATTAAAAACATTCCATATTTTTGATTTTTTACATTAAATAAAATGGTGAAACATTACATATTTTAAAATAGTTTTTAGTAACCCCCATCATTAAACCCAAAAATATAATTTATATTAAAATCCAATATAAAGTTGATTAAAAAGTTTATAACTGTATTAAATATAACTAAATAAATGTTTTGTTATATTAAATAATAACCAATTAATATTGTGACTCTTTAATTACTTAATTTATTAAAAATAAAATACTATTTTATCAAAATTAGAAATTTTTACTATTCGCTAAAATTCAATATTTTCCAGAAAAATAATGAAATTCCACCCAAATAAAAATTTGATATTCTAATCAATTTGTTTTATCAAATTAAGATATTAAATTTTAGGAACTATATTTTTAAAAAATCCATATAAGAAAACTTTTTAATTAGAATTGATTACTTTTTTAATAAAAGTTACTTAATATTTTTATAACTAATAAAACTATCTAATTCCTATTAAAAAATATGAAATATTATTCACTCAATAATTACTTTGGGTTTTTTCATTACTTCCCAATCTAATCCATATTATATCCCAAGATAAAAATTTTACCCAATGCATTGAAGAGATATATAATTATAGGCCTGCTAATCCCATAATAAATAAAATAAATATATTTTTAAAATGATCATAAATCATTAAAGAATAAATTTAGAAAAACCCTTTTATGGTAAATGGGTTCCCTATAATATTCATCACATCATCGTAGAATTACACATGGAAAATAATCATGTTTCATAATCAATTATCCATAACATATTTATCCCATTGGAAAAAATGACTTTTATAGAATCATCTGTAAATTATAAAAATAATTATACATCCAACGATATAAATATGATGATATTATAAGTTCATATATCCATAAAAATATAATATTCCACAGTGGATTTTGACATAGATGAAAAATAAATTTAATATGGCATTAGAACACTTCATTGAAATCTAGAAAATGGTCCTTTTCTTTGGGTATCATTAAAAACAAAAATAACATTTATTATTGTAGAAAATAAAAATTTATTAAAAAATTAAATATCTTAAATTATTGATATATTTAGTGGGTAGTTACTAGGACATGAATTTTTGTATTTGTTAAATGTTATAAATAATGTTTCCTATTGTATTTTCCAAAAAATTTATAAAGTACCTCCTTTTCAAGACTATGAAATAACTTTTAAAACAATTTTAAAAGTAAATTTTTAAAAATTTAATTATGTAATAAGTTAGTCATAGATAAGTTAATTCATGAAGAAATATAATTGAATAGATATTTGAGTGAACATTTTAATCAGATATAATATAAATAAGGATGACTTTTCTTTGTAACATTTTATCAATAATGTTAAGTTGAAAAGATAAGAAATGGTACGAATATTTGAAATTTCATATAATAAATAAAGTAAAAGAAAATATATCATTATTATATGATGATCATTGTGTTTCTCCATAAATGTAAATATGTAATACAAAATTATGAAATTTAAGGATATTTTAACCTCAAACTATACCACTTTGGTAACATTTGAATATAAAACTCATGATAGGGAGAAACCCAAACCTTAGGTCTCTTTTTACATCATAAAAATTATGAAATTATTTATAATAAAAATATATTTGTTAAAAATATATTACTAAACCAAATTCATATATTTATTAGTATATATTATTCCCTAATAATTTTCTTTAACCATTTTTATTAACAATTATTCATTAAAAGGATCATTATGGTGACAAATGTTATGTTTTCTATGCGTGATTCGGTTCAAAATTTCTTTTCCATGAACATTTCTCAGAATCTATAGCTTTATAATTATATTATTGTAATTATTATAATATTTAATCATTACATACAATTTTATAAACATTCATAAAAAACGGTGCATAAAAATGTATGATATCACTTCGTGGATATAATAGCCCATATGTACAGAAGATTGATGTTTATACATTTTGATAGATGATATGAGAGAAATGTAAATAATTATTTATCATTAAATTATAATAATTATTTTATAAATTTATTATTTATTAAAAAAATCTATTCTTATCACTAGCTATGTAATGATGACCATAAAATGATTCATATCACTTTATAGATGTGGTAGTCCAAATGTCGGGAAGAGAAATATTTCAATATTACAATGGATTAGAAATAAATTTAAAATGTCTATAAAATTATAATGAAAACATCCCAATATAGTAAATATACATATTTAACAATTTTTAAATTAATTTAGAATAATCTTAGGAGGTTTGGGAAGAATGAAGCATGAAACAAAAATAATACAAACATAAACCTCTTCTTCATGTACCCTATATTGAAATGTATCCTAAAGATTCATGGATGCTTCTTATGAAAAACGAACATCAATGTCTAATATAGGGATTTTGGGAGAATATTTTTCATAATTTGGATGAAATAAATGGACCATCTAATTTAGATAATTGCGGGGAGTATGTTTCATTTTATGAGTAAGATGGGTGGCACACTTGTCATTATTAATAATATTAGAATATAATAAATCACTCACATGTTAAGGTGCTACAAAGTGAATAAATTTTAATGATGGGATGATATGGGATATGAATAAACTGATTATATAGTATTTATATCCATTTTAGGTTATTTTACCATTTATCTCATTAGAATGACCCCTCTTTAACACTATTTAACCATTAATGATTTAATAAATTTTTAATTCAGTTTCTATTTAAAATTATTTAAATGAAATTTGAAAATTTCCAACATTTTTATGTGATTATTAAAATATATAATCCATTTTATATGATTAAATTTATCTTTATTCAATAAATATATTTTAGAATATGTCCATATAATGAAATAAAAACGATTTTTATAAAAATCAATTTCTATGCATGAAAATGAATTTAATCCAATTCTATTCCTAGTAAAAATAATTATAAGAATTTTAAAATTATTTACTATATATATTTTAAAAAAAATTATATAAAATTATAAAAAGTTTTAAATTTATTTTTTTAAATAAATATATATTTCCTACATAAAAAAAGTTTTTTAGAAAAGAAAATATATTTTTTGTACTTTTTTTTCATTTCGAACCAATTAATATAGAATTATTTCATTTTCAAAATTTAGGAAATATAATTTCCCAAATATATTTAGTCATATTAATACCATGTAATCAAAAATCTTTTAAATATATGTCACATTTAATAATAATATTTTAAAAGTATATTGTTGTTAATTTTACACCGACATAGCATGTAATGAATTTTATTAAAGACATATAAAACATTTAATGCTAAATATGTATAAAATAATGGTTTTATATAGGGTGCGAACATTTAATTACATTTTTTGTAATGGATTAAAATAGTTTTCAAACAGGTGTTAATTTTTTTTAATGTCACTGTGTTTTTTGAAATAAGCATTCAAATCTACTAAATGTTAGTGTTTTAAAAGAAGTAGGTTGTTTTATAATGTGTGTTTTCTATTTAGTGAATTGTGTTGTTGGGGTTAATCACTTCATTTTAATGGGAATATTGTTATGTGATGTGGTGTTTGGATGATATATATTCATTCTTTCACTAGTGAAACATACTTTTTTCATGTGTGTTTCTTCATTTGAAATTGGTTATTATGTGATGTAATTATTGGTGATGTTGTACGTATATTTTTAATTTCATTTAAAAATGGTTTAAAATATATTTTTTTTAACACATGTGGAAAATGTTAAAACAACATTTACCTTTTTTTTCAAAGAAAACTGATGTATAAAAAATTATTCAAATTGGTTATTAAATAATTTAAATAAAACAGTGTTATAATGACCCATGTTTTGAGCCAAAGTATTATTTAAAGGAAATTTTAATTTTGTTTTTTGGTGTACGGTCCATTCATTGGTGCATGATTTAGAATGAAATATTTAATGGTTTACTAATAAAAAATATTTTTTAGACCTCATTAATGGACCAAGAATTCTCTAGGGTGGTGCATCATGTTTCTGGAGCATTGAAATTGGATAGTGCACTTTATGGAAGAATAAATCAGTGTCTAAGATTTCTATGAAATTATGAAGCATGTTTTGGAAGTCAGGAGGCCTGGTCCAGTGGAGCAGGAAGCTTCACACAGTTTGCTTAAGCCATGTTAGTGGGAACACATGATCGTGGGGTTTCTATAGGTTTTTTGGAAAGTTAAATCAAACAGTTTGTGCACAGTTTTAGAAAACTCTAGTATAAATCATATGACCCAATTTTAAGGCTAAACATTCAATTCTTCAATTGAAATATTTTTATCCCCCTTCTTCTATTTTTATTCATCTCTATAGTGGATGAATATCCATTTAAACTATCTTAATCTCTCCTTATATATATCTAAGGGATTTTAAAATACCTTGGATCTAAAATTTGTTTTGAATTCCTTATGAGGCATTGGATATATTGGAGAAATATCTCAACTCCTCATAATTCTTATCATAGTTTCTCTTCCCATGTGTTCCATTATTTTGGTGTGAGGTCATTCACCATCTATTCATGTAGAATTTTTGTTACATTTGTTACATCCCAAATGGTCCAAATCATGCCTCAATATTTGTTGAGTGAATCTCTCATGGAATATAGTTTGAGGTCAATATATTTTCCCCCATTTTTCATTTGATTTATAAATATTTTTTTCCGCACGCTGGCCTTTGTCACACGTCTCCCTAAAATGAATTATTCATTTCAAAATTTATATACTCATTATTAATTACTCCCATGGAGCAGTGTTATGTATTTAGATGATGGAGAACTGAATTATATCCACCCCTTTGGGTAATACATGTTATTTTTCATATTTTACATAATCGTTAAAAATATGAGGAATCCTTCTAATATTTCTTCTTAAACTATTAACCAAATTTTCCTTTACGAGTAATATTAATAACCCATGAAATTGATATTCCATGTTTGGTAGATTTCTAATATTCTTACTTTGGGTCAATTTAGTTATTCATCTTGAATGTTATTCTTATTGTTTCTTAATAAATTTTATGTTAACAATGCCATGTTTTATAATCCAACCCCTCAAATGGGATGTGATGTATTCTTAACTAAACTATTGTAATTTGTGTTTCAAATATTACTAGGCCTTATGAAATTTTTGTTTTATTATGCCCTTATGTTATTTATAGATATGTGGAACGTTTTGTACATGGCCTAAATTGATATTCGTAAATGAATTGTATAAGAGGACATGCCCGTACTTTTGACCAAATATTTCAAAGAACAACCAACATATATATGGGTTAGAAATAATTGATTATAAATTTTCATTCCTTGAAAAATGAAAGGTTTTATTTTAATTTAGTGGTTTCAATTAAATGGAATTTAATTGGGTGATATTACCATTCAAATTTCTATATATAAATAATCACATATTTTTTGAATTGTAATAATTATGACACCCTTGGTAATATGTGTATTAGAGATTATCTTTAGAGAGTTATAATTATTTTAAATATTAATAGTTGATTTAAATTTTCTATGATAAGAAATGTAAGATAATTTCTGATCATGATACATCACTCTCTCCTTCATTGGGTGTGGTGAAATTCACCTCGAACAATATACACTACTTGGCCATTAGGCATGCTCCACCAAATCCCATGTAACGATGGATAACATGATGACTCACCCCCATCACCACTATATAATATTAAATGACACATTTATTATGAAATTTAGGGATTATACACATTACATGATATTATAGGCCCTTTTAGACTGGTTGTGGATGTTTGAGTAATGCATGTTCTAGCCAACACCTAGTATTCTCGGTATATTGCTACTTATGTTTTCATGTAAATAGTATATATACGTTAATGTGATATATAAATTCACTATATATATTTTATTAATATATATATATATATATAGTTATTAAGTCATATAAGTATCTTATTGGAACTTTTGGTGACTTTAATTTATTTATTTTGTATTGTTAATTATTTTGCATACCCTCATATTGTTGTACCTTGTATTCATAACCTTCATTTTTGTAGACTTTTTTTGTGGTGGAATACACAGTATATCTCACACCCAACATGCAATCCATTACAATGTGGTACTTGAGAATATCTCATGCATGTAGGACCATGGTATGTTTACTATACTGACATACTCATATTTGGGAGATAAGAGCACATGACTATGCTAGAGCTCAGGATGCTCATGGAATTCACCCTTGAGGATTTTATTTCTTTTATTATTCATGTAGTTCACTACATGGTGTCACCTGTAATTTTTCTTCTGTTTTAGTTTATGTATCATCATATATACATTCATGTACTATTTTATTTTAGAAATGGCCATTTATTTCTAGTTGATATTATTCTTATCATTCCATGAAATTCATTTGATACTTCTTCCACATTTTTATGTTATTTTTGTAATGATATACCAGTATTCTATTCTAATCATGATGGTATAACATCCACATCATACCATCATTTTACCCTTGCTACTAGTCTTCATCCTCTAGCATAGGGTGAGGCTAACATGAGGTCATATGTTTACTGGTATGGCCACTAGTTTTATGCGATATTTTATTTGAAATCACAAAGTGGTATCATAACCATTATTTATCCTATTTCTTATTATTATAGGATTGGATAAATAAGTTTTCCCTATGATTTAAAAAGTTTTGTTCTAACATTTCAAGAACACTATAACACTATGTTGAGGTTATATGGTTTCAACGCATAGTTTATAACCCATGTTACCAGACATGATCCCAAGAAAATAACTCCAACCCTACATTTGTTAGATGAATTTCCTAAAAAATTGATATAAAATTAAAAAATTTAAATAATCACTTGTGACACCCAATGATGACTTTAATAATATTTTAATTATTATTGGATATTCTTTTAATTGAATCATAACACTAATGTACCAAAGATATATCCTATTTTCTAACTAAACATTTCAAATAGCATAAAATATAATGTATATTTAATATAATATTATCATGAAAAATAAAAGGATAACAATTATCTAGTTTCTATTATATCTTTTAATATGATTTGAAGGATAGTCTCAATCCCACAGAGATAGAAACAATTTCTCAGGCATCATGTAATTACTCATGGGAATGATTTTCTATGTAAAAACCCATAAAGTGGCCTAAATAGAGAACCTTGAATATACTCTCAATATGTTGGTGATCCATGTTACAAATAATTGGATAATTAAATTTAAAATAAACCAATCCTATATTAACAAATATATAATCTAAATGTGATACAAAATAATATGTATAATGAAAATAAAAATTAGTCCCATACAAGCATACAAATTATCCAGATAGAAGTTAGATTTAATATTAATATGGAAATTGAATGACAAAAAAATTATAATTCCACATAAATATGAATAAAAAATAAACCCAAATTTTCATTACCAATCTCTTTGTGAACCAAAATTTTCACCACACGAACAAATTTCATCTTGTTGGAATATCCACCCATAATAGGGGTTCCTTACGTCCACCTATATTAGTCAATTAAATCTAAAAATACACCCAATGGGTGTAATTTATATGCAATCATAACTGGTATAGATGCATTTTAATATTTTTCATGGGAAACATTTTTTGATAATCCACGTAATCCATTTTGAACTAATAAATTATAGAAAATGCACTTTTATTATTTTAATCACCATTAACATTCCCAAGTATCATTAGTGATATATAAAATGGAACTGAAATAAATGTAATGAAAAAATTAAAAACATTAATAATGGTATATGACATAAAGAATAAAATTTTAAGCCCTCCTAAAATCCTTATACCATTTCATTTTTATAACGAATCTAGACAAACTCAACATAATACAGTAATGATATTAAATTTAGTTATTATTGATAAATTGAGCCATAATCTATTTTGTTGAGACAAATTAATTAAAAATGGATTTATGTATGGATAGAAAATGTCTTTTACATGTCAAACTGATAGTAATCCCTAGTTTCCTACCCAAGAACTCATCTTCCCATGAAGAATAACTATTTTAGCAATATTATAAAACCATTACCATTTAATGGTGAGTTTCATTGAGCTCATGATAGGTAAAACAAAATTCATACATATATAAAATAATATAAAACACTTTGATTCACTCATTTCAAAAGGTATATATGTACAAACATATAGGATATATAATAAAGTTCTACGTAGTAGAAAATACTTTTAAATTTTGTAAACAATTATTTGAAAGAGACAACTCATATATGGTTCCCCATGGAAATTTATCTAATAAAAAAAAATAAACAAATATAATTAACAGTTAGAGATTTAATTACAATAAGAGTGGGGGAAAGTTTCCATAAGTTTTGATAGAAATACCTAACATCACCACCCACAATTATAAATAATAATCAAATATTTTTTATTTATTTTCAACATTTATTAACCACATAATTAATATAAAACTAATAAAATTAATATATTTTTAATACTATAAAAAATATAGAATTAAATCATTAAAAGTAATATATTAATTGAATATATTTGGTTTAATTTTTGAATAATAATTCAAATAATCCCTATAATGATTCACACTTTTTAGGTAACTTCTAGGTTCTAGGGTAATATAATTGAAGATAAAATTTTCAAAATTAGTGTTTTAAATATGATTAAGAATAAGAAATACATTAAAATTGAAAAAGGATTCCTATATAAGTTAATTATATAATATGATATATAGGATTAATTCACATGAACATGTTACAAAAAAAATAAGATGGTAATCACATGCATAAAACTAAACAGTCTGAACCATGAGGGTTATTTAATCCAATGTAATAGTAATTTCATCATCCCATGATAGTTAGAATGAAAAATGACCAAACTGTGGGGTGATTCATACTAGTATTATTGAGGTTGAGTGAAAACAAAAATGAATTAGAAAATTCATTAAGATAATATTTTAGTTATGAATAAAATTAAATGTTACTTTCATTGATAAAAAAGTAATGTGAATAATTTTATATATTAATTCCTTTCACATTATTATTATTATTATTATTATTTGACCTCTCCCAACATAATTTATTTATATTTCATTAATCAATGTTATGTTTATTTGATCTCATACTACATAATGATGGAGTACTAACCCATTTTGGGTGGTTTGTGGGAGGATTACACTAATGGACTTTATTTTTTTCATTTTATTTTAACTATTATCCCTCTATGATTCAAATGTTGTAGTGAAGGTGGAAGGTGTAGGTAGTGATCAATACACTATTTACTATAAAAATGAGACATTATTTTACCATTTGTACTTAAAAGGTTCCTATAAACTGATTCAATCACTATAGGAGTAGAGGCGAGTAAATGGAGAATTTAAATCGTATTAGGTCACTTTAAGGACATTGATTAGATTCAATTTCTTTATTATAGAGTATGTTTTCTAGCAAACCAAGGATAATAAATTAGTTATTGATATTCTTGAGGGTAATCAAGTAAATTAGGAAATTATTTTTGTGCAATTTCCACTAATAAGTGGATAAAGTGTAATGATTCTTATTATTGAATTAGTTGATTGGTAAATAGTAAAATAAAAGATAGAACTTATTTGAGTACACCCAAGGAAAACATAATCTTATTAATAACTTTTATTGCTAGTTTATTTTATTTTGGAATTTTATAAATAAATAATCATAAACATCACCCCCCAAATTTATTAATTTTATATATTAAAAAAATAAAATGTTTTTGGGGAATTATTATTTAGCCACAACTCCATGTGATAAAAGTCTATGGTTTACTCATAAGCTATTCATATGATATTTTAAATTATATTATAATTACCCGATGAATATTATCCTATCAAACATGGGACCACTATATGGGAGTTAAACTTGAACATATAAATTTTTACACACTTTAGAAGATAATTTTATTAAATTTAATTGTTCTTTTTATTTTCAATTTTTTTCTTTTTTTCATTCTTTTTTATTATATTTATTTTTATCCAATTAGTCTAAAAATCAAGATGAATAAATTTTTTCAATGGATCATCACATATTTTCTAAGATTATATATATTGAAGGAGTCAATACTAAGGAATTAGATATTCACATGGAAGAACTATTTGAAAATAGTGAATCTCTTTTCCTATTGGATCTGAACAATAATATACAATGGTAAACATGTAAGAATAATTATGTACACTATATTGGGAGTTATGATGGAATCTACTATACCCATGGAAGTGTTCATAAATTAGTACATATTACCCAAAATGATAATAATGAATAAGGAGTAACATTAGAAGAGATTCAAGAGTTAATAATTGTCCACATATGAGTATATTAATACTATAAGGACAAAAAATGACTTTTGAGAAAATAGATAAATGATTGATATAATAGAAAACAATTTATAAGATAATATAACTAAATGACTACAAAATTAGTCCTAAAAAGTTTATTTTCCCTTTTCCATTTCATAACAAGACGTCTATGATATGAGAGTAACCATAGAAGAAAATTCACTCCCACACAATTATGAAATTTTACACAAGGAACTCAATGGAGAGAAAGTTAAAATAACCAAGTCATTATAGAGGGTGTTTAAAAAATTTATTTATTCTAATTTAAATATTCTTAAATTCACATTCAAAACTAACCATCATTTGTTAATGGTGTATATTTATAATTGCATGGGGATTCCTTGGTATAATATGTAGAAAAGGAGATGTTAGTATATGAAGAATGTATTTTTACCCTCCAACATATCCTATATAAACAACTCTGTAGGAATAAATTTAAGAGGAATATCATATAACAAACCAATATTTTCCAAAATAGATATTACAAATTAATTGATGAATATTCAATACATTTCATAAATTCATTCCATATGATTGTAAATGTTTTGTGTCTGTGGAGACTAATTACAGTCTCAAATTATTTTATTAAATATCCTCGAGATCTCCCATAACGATCTTAAAATATGTAAATATTCATAAACATACCCTACATCAATTTTTTTTTCATATCACGGGGAAAGGAAACATAATAATGTGTGAGATTATATGATTAATTAGGGAAAACATTAATGATATCAATTAATGATTGCTCAAAATAATTAGATAATAAAAAGAGTTGGATATTATGATTATAAATATAAATGTTCAAAAACAAATTATACTAGATTTAAAACCACAATAATTTAATTAAACATTATCATTTCAAAAATACATGAACCATAAGAGTGAAAAATGATCATTAATCAATCATGAGCCATTTTTTGATGTTGTATATATATGGGACCCTAAAAAGTATAGAAAACATTTCATTTTTCATGGTTAATATTTGAGAACATAAAATTAAAATTCATTATCCAACATTAAATGATTCAAATTTTATAATGAATCAAGAATTATCACAAACATAACATTTCTCATAAAGTACATCAGATAGTTTCTCATAGTGGAAAAAGAAAATAATCATGATTCTAATAGTTAACATATTAGATATAATAATGTACCCAATGCATTGGAGAGAGATATTGGTCTCACCCATCACAAATTAAAAATGATATAATTATATGTTAAAAATAATAATTCATTCATCATATCATAACCTACCTAGGTGAACCTCAGGTTCTTATTGGTAGAAATTCTCCTTCTGAAAATGCTCTGGCTGTGATGTTTCAGTCCGAGTTTCAGATTCCTGGACATACAGAAACTCAAAATTTGATACAAGATGAAGGTCTTCCATTCACCCATCAAATGGATGGATCAAGCAAGATTAGCTGGGATGATATTGCTAAAAATAAGAATAAATATGAATGATGTCTTTCATTCAAAGATGCTATAGTCCATGTAATGGAATGTTAAGGAATAGAATCAGATTAGGAGGAAATCCATATAGAGAGGGAGCTCTCAGTGCAAGTATTGGCCAATGATAGAGTTAGGCAAGAGATGGATGCTCTAAAATGGATAAAGGGTAAGATAGTTTTTTATGATGTGACCTTAGAGAAGGTTAAGTTCAAAGATTAATTCCATTCCAAAGCATACAAATCAGCTTCTTCTAAGGTCCATGTTTACGTTACTAAGGGCACATGATGCAGTGTTAATCCTGCTCTTGGGAAGCCCCCCCCCTTCACTATAGATTTAATCTCAGTTGTCTAGTCCCCCTATGGAATTACATGATGAATGCGGTTTGATATAAGTGGAGGAACAAAATATGTTGGACAAGCTTGAAGCCTCCCTGCCAAAGGAAGGACTGATACCCATGCCGAAATTCCCATCTCCTCTCGAGAAGGTATGCTGTAATGTTATCATTTCTAACCAATTTTATATGATCACAAAAAATAATAAAGAATATGGATCAAATGATGATCCTTATGCATCTATTATGACTCCCATAAATGAGAATGAACTTGCAGTTAATAAAGGTAGTGTGTGGATGAAAACACCCACTGTAAGAAGGGGTCGACACCCCCGTGGAAAAGGTGGGTGCCTTCCTTACCACTGCATGAGTACCTGCTCTAGAACAGGTTATCATTTCTTGTTCTTTCTTTCCGATGTACAACTTGGTTCTATTTTGTACCTTTCATTAGATTTTATTGTTTCAATGAAGAGGTCATAGTACCACAATCTTTATAAAAAAATTCATCATATCATAACCCACAGAAAGAAATGGATTTCACAAACATTCTTTAATTACAGAACCCATAAAAATAAAATGGGTCTCATAATCATTACATTAATTCATCACTAAAAAACCGAAACATTAAAGAATAAGGTTGGTACCATGGTCTCGTATACCCATAAATATTGAGGCAATACCAATTGTTCTTATCATTGATTAAAATACATTAAATAAAAGATCATTAAAATATTCTTGAAAAAACTATTATTTCCTATTGAACAAACATTATTAAATGAAAAAATTAGATATTAAATAAATCATTTTATTTGGAATTAAACTGGGAAAAATTTAATATAAGAATTAAATAATTGAGTGTTCATGGTGATGGGAAATATCATTCATCTCATATAAGTTAAAATAGAAATTTCCTTCAAAATTTCTGTAAAAATTCAGATATTATTTATAAAATGAATAGACGATTCCTTTGAACTATTCTGTAAAAAAATTAAAAAGGTATGAAAATAATTAAAAATAATTAGTAATTGGGAAATCCTTGTTTAAAACATTTTTAGAATATTTGGACATTAAGGAAAAAGGGTTCTCCACCGAAGAGAATGATAAATTTAGTTTTCCTTAGAAACATTATTTTAGAAACACGAGTATATAAAGAGTGGAATGTGAATGGAAAAATGTATACTATATAAATAACTAGTCTATATTAATATAAATTAGTTCCATGAATGTTATATCATAATAAATCATCTTCAAAATCATATCATAATCGACTTGTATAAGTCAAGATATTATAACATTAAACTTTTACCACTTTGGTGTCTTTTGTATCATGTGTACATGAATAAAAGATCATTATATGGATATTTATATCCTATAATTAACATGATATGTATTATATAAGGACCTCATTGGATGATATAGAAACCACATGAATATAAAATGTTTTTATCTGTCATACGTCCTATAGAAATAAATGAGAGATAAAAATCCATTACAACATTTTTAACTTTTGAATAATGAGAAACACTGAAGAATGAAATAAAATGAAACATGAAATTTAATTAAAATTATAATGTAAGTTATATATCAGATAAAATGGGAAGTATATAAACCACACAAAAAATGTATTTTGAATGTGGGATATGTCTCCTAGAAATAAAAAATGGACCATAAATATCTTACCCCAAGTACTAAAATACTTCATACACATTAGAAATTACTCAATAATAAGTATAATTTTGTATACACTTATTATCAAACCACAATCATATATATCGTACAATATATTATTTACATATTCCTTTTTTAAATTTTTTATTTTCAATTCCTTATTAAAATTGTGTTTTATGTAATAAATAATTTATTTTTTTATATCTTCATTTGGTATTTTTCTTCCTTTCACATTGATCATAGCCCCATAATTTATAAAATGTTATCATGATATTAATAAAATATATATTCATTATATATATATTTATATTAATCTATTACATTTATAGATATAAAATGAATTACACGGTTCGTTGAAAAGAAAGGGCATACACACGTATGAACACAGTTTCCATTTTCTATACATATAAAATGAGAAATGGTAAATAGTATATTCCTTTTCCAAAATAATTCTTACTATATATATATATATATAATATTTTAATTAAAGAATATTTATTTCCTTCCTTGAAAAACATAATGAAATAACAATTTACAACATTTTGTGTGGTGGTAGTTCACTGTACACACACGTTGGTGTATGTGAAATTATAATTTAAAATTATAATTTTTTCATAAATATCATATAAATAATTTAAATCCTTTATTATTAAGCCATGAGTGGTGGTAATGTATATCCTTTTACATTAGTTCATAATATGGTACTCTGCTATACAGATGATCGATGGTTTCCTTTCTTACTTGATTAAAGAGGATATATATAGGATATACAAAAAAACATAATGAAAAATCACTATCAATTATGTATTACTGTTACTATATTGGAATTATTATTACATAGGTGAAGGTGTAAATATTATAAATAAAAATATACATTTTAATATAGATAATTATCATTGGTAAGAAAAATCAAATGTGTATCGCTCATTAAGGATCATAGGATTTCTATTTTGGGATGACTAGAATCTCTATATTGTGGGTTAAATTTTTTAAAAGATATTATTTTATGTTTTTTTGATTAAAATGAATTATTATGTGTAATTAATTTATTGAATTTGGTCACCTTTTATAATTTAGGAGTAATAAAAATTTTATAATTGAGGGGGTCTGCTTTTTACACACTATTAATATTTTTTCACTATAGTAACAAGTGTCTTTAGATATTAATATGTAATTTATCTGTTAATAATAAAATAAACAATATACAAATTAGATAATTTTTACCCAACCATTATAAGCATTAAAAACAATTTATTTAGTAATGAAAATATATGTATTTATAATTAATTATTACATAAACATATGTAACACGAAGAACAACGTTTTATCCTTATCGAAAGTATTTAATTTTCTTTTTTTACTAATCATTAACATAATGAATTAATTTTAAATTATTATTAAATGAAAAATAATAAAATTAAAATTATGGAAAAGATTTTATCAAATTCAATTAACATAAATTGAATAATTTAATTTAAAATAAAACCTATAGGTGTAACAAAAAACTATTTTCAAAGAGAAAAGTTTCAGTATTATATGATTTTTAAAATAAAACATAAATATTAAATTAATTAAAATGAATTAAAATGAATGAATAAATATATAATTTTACTAATTTTAGTTTTAAAATGTTACTGAAATTAAATTTTATAGGAACATTATTTAAATGAACAAGGATTTTTTTAGTAAAAATTAGATTTATAAAATTTTCATTAAAAGTAAATATTTTGAAAACATTTTAAAAAAATCATTAAATCATTATATTTAAAATTATATTTTAAATAGTACTTATATTATTTAAAATAAGTTTTTAAAAATTGGAAAAATCAAATTTATTATTTGTTCGTAACTTTTTTTAAATTTTTTTTGGGTTTTTGAAGAAAATAAACCCTTTACTAAAAATTAAGTACATGTTTCATCAATATTTTTTGTTTATATCAAATCATTATACATGATATTAATAAATTTGATATTATAATTAATTCTACCATTTTTAATGGATAGTTTATAGTTGGATTGTTTAAATATTAATATTAACACTGTATTTTGGTTTGGTAAAACTCGATGTTTCATGTCATAGATGATACCAATGAAATTAAATTTATTAAAATAGAATTATTTCTTTAAATATCCATGTGTTACGTTGAGCCACAACATATAATGATTTTCCAATAAAAATAATGACACTTTGGTAAAAAATAATTGGGGATATTTTTGCCTCATTAAGTTATCAGGTTCCCATGTAACATCCTCTTTCCTATGGCTTCGCCGTAAAACATTGTCCATATGAGTGGTCTTGTTTCATAGTAGTTTCTCTATATTTTATACAATTCCAATGGATTTTCTAAATAGTAGATATTATAATCCAAAAAAATATCTCTATTTATATTACATTCAAAGGATTGGGTATTTACTTCCTCCGGAATGATACATAGAACACATCGTGGACTTAAGAGTGGTTGGATGGAAGCACCGAGTTTTAAGAAATAATACCTATTCAATAAAAAATCATGGAGGGGATGATATATCCATGTATTATATTTCCATTTATCCAAAACCCAATAACATTTTTCTAGGGGTAAATTCATTGGAAAACCTTCTCACCCACATCAGACTCCAAATCATGCGGGTGATTGTTAGAACACCATTTTTGTCTACTCTAAGATGCCATGATGTGATATTGAATGTATATGAAATTATAAAACATTTATTAATCATGTTTAGGTTCTAATATATTTCATTTTTCAACTTAATACTAAAAATTTAGAGTTCTATAATTCTTTTAATAGTGGGATTCAAAATAAGCCATCTAATTTCCCAAGAGAAATATTTTTTGAATATCAACCGGATGACCATTTTGATCAAAAAGAGATTTGAAATCCACAAAAAAAAAATTCATCATATGAACTATGGTATAAATTTCCCTCAAATATTGACCATATTCCTATGAATGATATGCATTTATGAAATATATCTTCTTGTCCAAATCCTAGTGAATACCTCACGAGAATATCGAGATAAATGTCAGATTTCAATAAAAAACAATAGAATGTGGAACACCATGAAATCTTACAACTTCTATAATGTATATAATAAAAATATAGTCTAGATATATATGTTATATTATAGCGACAATGTGAACTAAAATCTTACTTTGATATAGTATAAACGATATATAATTACTTTCTTTATATATTTTGTGGAGTCTGACAACAAAATCTATGGTGACATTTTCCCATTTCCATTCTAGTATGGAAAATTATTATAACATCCATTCAGACTTTTGTCTCTCAGCTATAACTTGATAAAATACAAAGTACTGACATACATACTCAATAATATATCTCTTCATGTTTTCCCTATATAAATAAACTTTCAAATCGGCTAGTGGTAGGTGATACATCCATATCACACATTGGTTTGGGATCCATCCCCCAACTTTAATGGATGTGACATCATGTTTCCCAAAATGATGGTTATAATTTTTCAAAATCTATATTAATATAAATATTATAACATTCCCACATTTAAATAAACAAAATTTACCTCATCATCAATGATAATATAAACCCAAATGGTTTCCAATATGATTAATCTTATTTGTATAAGATTTAAATTATTCATCCTTAGATAATCTTTTCACTTAAAAAAATACCAAATCAATGATTTTATTTCTATATGTTTAATCAAATATATACTTAGTATTGATAAATTACCATCACAAAAAACCTCAAAATGTTCTTCTATGGATTTTATCTTATGATAAACTTTAAACTCATAAAATAAGGATGGTATCCATAACATTAAATTTAATATTACATGTAGAGATATATTATTTCAAAAGATAATTAACTATTTATTCCATAAATAAAATCATATCATAGACAAAAAACATTTCTATTCAAATAAAAATTTAATACTACTCCGATAAAGGATTGTATGTTGATTTATAATATCAATTGTGATGTTCTTATTCCAAAATATTTGTAGAGTTTGATAATCAATTCTAAGAAGAACATAAATTCAACTAAATAATTAACAATAATATTTCTATAATTCCCCTTTATAAAAATTAAGTCCTGAAATTCCAAATTAAAGAGGTGGGGAATTGAGTTTTTGAATTTTCATGATTCAATTTAACTATTTTTATTGATTAATCATTCCATTACTCCATAATATTTAATGGGGTTTTGGCTGATCATGTTAATTTTTATTTTTATAGTGTAATTAATTATCAGATTTTATACTCTCATTTCATTTGAAAGGCATACATATGGGGGACGAATTTGGTGGACCTTTCCCTTTATTTGAATCATTTACTAACTTATACCCATAACTTCAGTAAATATCCATTCAATTACATTTCCTTAAACACCTTAATCATTTACTAGTCTCATTAATATAATTTCCTTTATGTTTTCTTACTCAATTTATGCATGAAGGAATTCACATATTCTTCTCTCTATGGTTTTAGAGTTTCATTTTAAATCTATCTTTATTTTATTATCAAAACCATGAGATAGATGGGAAATTGATATCTATATTTCCACCATGATATAACATCAATCTGGTTATTCATGTCAACTAAATTACATTATTTATAACACTCATAAGAGAATCTCCTTTATGGAAAATGTATAACTAAACCACATTACCTTGAGGTTGTATGATAATACCTAATGCGTATAACATGATTATTATAATATTTTCTTCATATAAAACAATAGATTCATCATCATTCATCATTATCTTAAGGAATTCATTGTCCATTTTTTTACTAATGAATTTAGGTATGTTACTTATGAAAAATAATCACTTAAACTATTCCTACTCCATGGTGTCGATTTCTTCTTATTTCCTTATATTGCTGATAAGAATACACCACTGATCAAATTTACATTCCAAATGATAAAAAACCAAACCAAACTTTTCATTCTCAAAAAAAATTAGAGAATGGAAAATATCATTTAAATGGTACTAATCCATTACTCAGAAACTATTGGATTAGTATAACCACTAAAACAAGGTGTAATGATACTAATGATGTACTAAAAAAACATTGTTTCATAATTTTCTCTTTTATATATTCAACGTGGTTCAAATACTATGAATTTTATTTCATAGTGGAAATGATATTTTACATTATATATCCCATAAAATTTGGTTTCATACGTTTAAAATCATTTTATTATCTCTTTCATTCATCATTATCAAGGTTCCATCTAATTTTAAACATTGACTAATACTAAAGGTAACAACATAAGAAACAATAACAAACGTGGGAATCTACGGAGGATTGGAATGCAATGGAGGTGTTGGAAGACATGCACCCAGATGTAAGATTGGATGGTGATAATGGCTATTTTTTAGATGATGGTGTAGTATTATCAGATGTAGTAGGCGAAGAAGTCTCATTTTGGATACTCATAGGTAGAGGTGTTGCATGATTGTGATGTCCATGTTGTTTCTTTGGAGGGGTGATTGAAGGATGGAAAGAACTGGATGTCATTTCATGGAATGTTGTTTGTTTCACTATAATGAACAGGGGATTCATTGATGAGTTTCATGGATCACCCTTATCAGTACATTCAGGTGATTCGATGATGTATCGTTACCTAATGATGCTGATTTGGTGGCCTCAAATGAAATGGTCAGTGGTAGAGTTTGTGGGGGATAATCTTGGTTTTATAGTAGGTAAAGTCCAAAAATCATATTCCTTGTGGTTTCTTGTATCCCATGGATATTATTGAGTGGAATGTTTTTTATATCTTTATAGATTTCATTATAGGGTTACCTAGAGCTAATGGAGATTATGACGCTATTTGGGTGATATTGGATTGGTTGATGATATCTACCCACTTCATAGTGATTAAGGAACCAGGAATGATGTATACCTTAGCCAAGAGGTTCATGGATGAAGAAGTGTGGGTTCATGGAGTTTCAAGGTCCATTTTCTCAGACTGGGATTCATATTTTACATCATGAGTATAAAGGGTATTTCATCATGCCTTCAGTAGGTAGTTACACCTCAACACCTGTAACACCTCAAGTTTATGTTGACCATTTTTCTGAATAAATTGAATTTTCATTAATTTCTTGAAATGCACTATTTAAAACATTCCTTTCATATGACATGGAATTGGAGTATGTTACATGACATAGTGACTTACCGTACATTACACACAACAATTAAATGGCATACCTTATACACAACATTTATGTTTCTACAATCATTGTTTTATTGTTATAATTTTTTAAATGAGATAATTATGACATAGCCATTAAACATATGAATATGAATAGTAACAATTACTTTTGAAATATGTTTTATTATTTTTTATATAAATAATCCATAATGATAACGAGGGATATAATTTTTGGTAATGTCCTTATATGTCTACATATAATGTTTTCAAGAATAAAATACATTTAAATTTCTGCTATGAAAGATAATAAAATTAATTTTAGACACATTTATAAATTTTATATGATAAAATAAACTTATTTTTATAATTTATAATGTATAATTTATCATAAGGTTATTCATAGGTATTTTTTTTTGAAAAAACGTCATTCTAGATGAATAGTGTACGATACAAGATTTTAATTCAAAAATAGGGTTTATACATTTTCATTTATAAGGTTAAATAATATTTTAAATTAGTTTTAATGTTTAATTAGAAAAATATTTTTATCAATTAATCCATTTTTTGTAATTCTAACCAATTTCAAAATGAATACGGATATAAAAAATTAGCACTTTTTTGATCATTTCTATTTAAAAAACCCAAAGTGTCAACCCCACTATGGGATTAATATTAAATTAATTTTCTGCCCTTATATGATCTAAATTATTAGAAATGGATTTCCTAGTTATAAGCATCATAATTTATAATTTATAATATGGTTAACATAGTTTTTGACCAAATATATTTAGAATGTAATTAGAATTAATTACATCAATTAAGGCTAAATTGATCTATATGTAGAATTAATAAATTTAAGAACCAAAAAGACCTAGAAACTTTCCAAACACCCCTAATGTCGCCATATTTTGACCCTATAGTTACTTTTAATTACTATAGAGCAGTATTGGATCCACTTGCATCATGAAAAAACATTGGTGAAATTCTATTTTCAGAAATCTACTAGAGTGCCACTTGTCCTCCATTATAAAGAGAGGTCATTAACTCCCAATTCCACACAACTATCAAGCCCAATTATCATCCTAAATATACTAAAATAAAATAAAATAAATTCCATTTCATCTTCTTTTAATCCTACATTTGGTAAGAATGACTTCCAATAAATCCTTTTGGAACAAACCAAAAGGAGTTACCTGATTAAGAGGTAACGTATTCTCTCAAGTCATATTTTCTATTTTCCTTATCCACCACCTCCAATATCCTCAATCCTTTATTTTAGTAAAGAAACATTATATAAAATATACTAGGATATTTTTATGCTATGATTTCAACCTACACTTACACACACCTCCATCTAATGGGGGACGAACATACTCTTTATGTTTACGACGAACAACCACCACACAAATCGATGATTGGTCATTTTTACATTAATGCCTCTCATGTTGGAAATTATGATTCAAGTTTTTTTACATATGTCATATATTATATTTATTATGTCATTAATCTTCTGTATTCCCTTTTAAACAAATATCTTTTTAATTTCTATTTGTGGTAAATACAAGAATTTCGTTTAAGAATTTGTGGACTACTTCCCCCTTAATGTAATGTGACTCATTCAAGCAATACATGGAATGTATTAAAGATGTGTTTGTTGAAATTATGTTATTTAAATTATTAAATAATTATACTATAATAATGATATATATATATTCATATTTTATTTACCTTCTTTCATTTAATATGACATTAAAATGAAAAAGATGATCATGCGTACGTGCGACTTACTGTCTCCAAGAATGAGGTATTACATTTTCATACTTCTATAATGTATAGATTATTATAATACAAATATAATAAATATAAATTATATTTATATCATGATTTAAATATTTGATTCATGTTATATGTATAAGTACCAACAATATAATATAGTACGACACATACGATAATGAAAGTGAATATTACCCGAAGTGAAACATTAACAAAGGATTGTTAGCAAGAAGGTAATAAAAGGTCATAATGAAAGAATATACTATATTATATAAGAGAATAGGGTTAATGTATAATATTTATAATAATTTTATACTTATTTTACAAGTGTATTTAATGACTATGGAGAGAGTCAACACATAATGTAAGGGGATTTCATCTCACTTTTTATTTCGGTGATATACGTTCTATGTTCCCCAATATTTCCTTTTATTTTGTGTATGTAATGACCATGATTTTATTCTATGTATCTTATAATTAAATTTATAGGTATTCAAATATCCATTTTATTATATTTCTTTCATAGTTTTTTGTCTCAAAAGTAAAAAAAATCTGGAAAATAGTTTTGTCTCGATTTTCCATTAAGACTCATGTTTCGTTATACAACGAGATTCTGTTTTGAGGTGTATATACTTACATTTTACAAGTTATATCACAAATTTAATCACATAATGATATTTTATGAAAAATTTAATTTCATTTTATTACATGGGTAGTATGATCCCATTATACTAATTTATAATATTTTATTGAGATAATATCATTTCTTTTTTAGATTGTTTATGTTTATGCTTCCATTTATGAAATCCTACAATCCATAACTCAAGAACATTAATAAATTTCTTTCAACATTATTTATTCATGATATATCCATATATTTGTACCATTTACTCTATCATTGAGAATTAATATAATGTTTTTATGTAAAATTTGACCATCAATATCTCTAGTTGGAAATCTATTTTATTGAAAAATCATATTTTAAAAAATGTTTTCAAAGATGTTTTTAAAAGGTATTTGACTCCCATTTTCATCGAAAAATAAGTTAATTTTTTTATTGTTTTTAATTATTCTTTTATATTTTTACAAAGTTATTTTCAATGAAAAAGGTTTTTATAAAGGTATATCTTTTAAAAATCATTTTCAATTAAGAAAAGATATTTTACTCAAGAAATGATTTTAAAAGATCATTTCAAAAATTATTTACCATATAAGATAATATTCATTTGTGTTACTCATGGCTTTATTTTTAAATTATTCAAAGTTTCTATTCAGATCATTTTTATGAATGGATTATGTTTTAATGAAAATATGTTGATAAAACCCATTTCTATTTCAAGGGATATATGATTTTGAAACCGGCTTCATTTCATGGGTTTTGTTCATGGTGAAGTGATTATTAAATAGATCATTTTTCTATAGGTTAGGATATGATTACATGTTTTTATTACCCATTTCATTTCATGGGTTATGATATGATTATTTATGAACTTGTCGAACATGTATGTATGATTTAATTATGATATGTGTGGGACCTATATCTTCTTCCATTGATTTGGGTAATGATTTACATCTCTTGAGATAGACTAGGATGGTCTTGGGAATTATCTTTGACCACTAATATGGCCATGGGAGTGAACAATGAATACCAAAATAGTAAAAGTACTGAACTATTGATACTAATATGGCCATGGGAGTAAACTATGACAACCAAGATGTTATGGGGAGTGAACCCATAATACCAATAAGTTCCTGGAATCGATGGCTTGGAAACTATGTAAATCATATTATATATTCTTTTGTGTCAACCACAAATCCATGTTTTATTCATATGTTATGATTTCATGGAATATGTTCTATATTTATTCATTATTCTTGTCTTATTAACTACCAATAATTGTTCTAGGGTTTAGGTTTATCATCGTTGATAGGTAGGGCATGATATTCTTTTTTCTTGATCATGATCTCATACCCTTATGATCATGATTTTTCTTACATGTATCCTTTGTTTACCATTACAGAGAATTTGATATCACCCATTTTATGTATCCATTCCCTTAGGTTATGAAGATAATTATTATTTTTGATGTTTCTATGAAGGGTGTTAATCATAAAGAATGTAGTGGGAGATAATGTAGTTCTATTTTGTACTAGTGTTTATGTTTCCATGTTTCCTAAGTCACTAGACTAGTGTGGTCTTCTTACGTCTATTTGGTCAATGTATTATGTATTTTGAAAAATTATGTAATGTTAAAGTATGTCAATATTAGGTATCTATAGTTTTAATTATATGAAAGGTTTTGTTATCATTTGGAAGCTGGGATGAGAAAAACAAAGTGAGAACCCTAAGAAATTTTCTAGAGATAAGGATATGGATAAGAAATATTTTAGTAAAATATTCCAGAATTATGGGAATGGATATAGTTAGTGTTTACCTAAAAATACATCCCTATATTGATACAACAAGTGGATATTGATTTGTAACAGATGTACCTAGGGGTAGAAAACCTAAAAAGATTTTCTGGTCCTGACTTGGGGTAAATTGGTACATGATAATTGTCCTTGCTGCACACCTTGTTTGGAACTCCATGGAGATATGCTTTGAAATTTCACAAAAACAACATGAACCATCATGATGGATTTATATATAATATGTTTATTAATAACCATGGATAAACCATACAAGTGATGTATTAATGAAGTTACCAAAACATAGACATAATATAGTTTACCTTTAATGAATATGTGGTTTTTCATTATTATAAATATTTCTTCCTCTATGCTTTTGGTATTAGTCAAGGGTTGGAACCAAAAATAACAACATTAATGGTGAAATTTCTGGAAAATTCATCGATTATCCTCCAGGGAAACCAAATTTTATTGGATCTAGAATGAAAAACCACATTTATATCTTCTCCAATGGCCTGAAGGACTTCATTTTTTGTTATTTTTGATAATCAACTTTTCAAGGGGTGAGGGGGAACCCTTACAAGGCCCGTTGGAAAAAGTATTACATGGACCATAGGCCTTAGAGGAATTCATTCCCCATAGGCTTCAAACATTACATACATACCAGACTAAATATATGGAACAACTCATCCCCAACATCTTCATCATGAAATAATTGCTCCACCTTTGCATGGCTGTACGACTAGGCTTTCCCATTCATGTATAGGCTTGTCCAGATAGCAGATTCCATAACCTCTCATTATTTCAATCAATTTAGATTCTGATATGTTGAAAGTTCCTTGCTCATCCTCTTTCTAATGTATGTTCCTTGTAGGTTGTCTATTTTACATCTGGACTTAAGGTGGCCCGAAGGCCTTGTGGTGGCCTGATGGCCTTACTAACCCAAAGTCCTGGGTGCCCTGAAGGCCTTAAAGGACTTGGGGACCAAATATATGGCCCGAAGTCTCAAACGGTGGAATATTTCCAACTACTAAAGTGCCTGCTACAGTACTGCTACAATACCGTCTACAATACTGCTACAATACCCCCATAAATTAGCCTCTGCCTGGATTTGTTCCTGGGTTGCCTAGATGCACTTAGGGAGTCCAGACCAGCTGGGATTAGGCACATGTTAAACATTTATATGCATAAACGGAATTCTCAATATATGAATCTTGGTGTAATTATAAAAAAATGAAGCTAAAACATTCTGTTCAGTCTTTTATGATGAAGCATCCAAATTCATTCAAAGAGTCCTATGATCCACTAGTTTCTGAAAAAATATTCAGTAATACAGAAAATATATTCAATAATATCTAGTGTTCATAGGATGAGAAATTCATTTTGGATGTTTATTGGTTATAAGAAAAAGTATACTGGTGGTGGAATCTAATCAAGAATATGAGGCAGTATGATGAGATTTAATCTATGGTTTTAGAGGTGATCAGGAGCTTATTATTCAATAAGTAATTTTCATGGATTCTTCATACCAATATAGATTAAGAGTTCCTTCAGTAGATGAAATGGAATGATGAATATGTTGTTACCTAGGAGGAAAATTTCATGAGACTTTTTACCTAATATTCAAGAATTATCATCCAACCCAAAAGTAAATTGGGTAGGATATTTAGTGGCTTAAATACAAGTATCAAAATTGTGTTTGATGTAATAGACATTATATGGTATGAAGAGATTGTGTGTTGTGAAATCAAGGATGAAATAGAGGTTGGAGTCACATATAAATCTCATATTATTGATAAGAAGAGGAAGATGGAGATTAAAGGAAAATCTAAAAACCATGAAGATAAGAAGACGAGGTTCCCTTAATGATATATGCATGGGAAGAATAATGGAGGAAATATCCATAAGGGGTATAATAAATGATTTAATTGTGAAAGGGAAGGCCATTAGAAATTTTATTGCCGAAGTTATTGGAAGAAATTAGTTAATATTGTGTATAATGAAAAAGTATCCCAAAATGAACCCCCATGATTTAGTGATACGAGTGTAAGGAGAACCAGAATTATGCTAATCACATCTCAACCCCAAGGGATAGTGAGGTTGATCGATGTTAGTATCCTATTTACACCATGTAAAATGGTGAAATCTCTTTTAATCTCTATTTCTAATGAGATGTGAGAAAAAAATATGATGAAAGGTATACTTACCATCTACTCTAGAACTGCAAATATTAGATTTTTTTCAAGATATAGAAACACTTTTATATCTAAATAATTTCATAAGGAGTTATGATTCCACCAAAATAATTATATGTTGTGATAGTAATGCACACCACTAATGGTATGATCATTTCATCTCAAATATATGATTTATCTCTAGATGGATTTTGTGGGAATGTTCTTCCTCAAAATATTTTCATTCTTCAAATGATTGAATTTGATGTCATATTATGAAGGTATTATATTTTTCTATATAAATTACACATAAATATTTTAGGATGGGAAGTTAATTTTTATATTTCAAACCTTCCTCGGTCTATCATCCATTTAAGGATAATTATGAACATCCTATAAATATAACTTCTAGTGTATAGTTTTGAATTCCCATTCAGAAGGGTGTTTTATCTGATATGGTTGGGGAGAGAATATAAATCAATGATATGGCAATTTTCCATTAATATGTGGATGTATTTCCATATGATTTTCTTTTACATACACTAAAATGAGATGTTGAGTTCTCAATATTAATCAAATTAGTTTCTAGACCTATTTCATACACCCCATTTATAATGGATCCAATTAAGTTGTATGAATTAACGAATAAAGTCCATGAAAACCTTGATAAGGTATTCATTCGGCCAAGTGTGTCACCTTGGAGTGCACTGGTTCTTTTTTTTAAAAAATATATAGAGAAATGTGACTCTGAATTACTTATCAGGAGTTGAATGAGATTTCAATCAAGAACAAGTATCTGCCTCTATGTATTCATGACTTGTTTTATCAACTATGTAGAGTTTAATTATTTTTCCATGATTTAGCTTTGTTATGGATATCATCAATTAAGGGTTAATAAGGAGGATATACATAATTTCAAATTTCATAGAATATATGGAAACTATGAATATATAGTGATTATTTTTGGTTTGACTAATTCCTATGCTATTTTTATTGGTTTAATGAATAGAGTCTTTAGATATTACGTCAATAATTTTTAGGGAGTCTATATAGATGATATTCTTATCTATTCAAATTGAATGTATGAGAATGAATATCTCTTGATAATTGTACAAAAGACTAAATGGAATGATAAGCTATATGAAAAAATAAAAAATTGTGAATTTTTTAGGAAAAAGGATTAATTTTTGTGTTACATAATCTCAAGAGATGGTATAATAGTCGATCCATCAATGAAAGAGGCTATTGGATGCTTTCCATGACCAACCACAGTGACTGAGATTTATAGATTTAATTGTTTATCTAGATATTATCAATGGTTTGTGGAGAATTTATCAAAACCGGGTAATCCTCCTAGCTATGTTAACATAAAGGGGTTTCATGTTCCACTAGATAGATGAATGTGAGGGAAATTTCTTGGAACTGACGATAAGGTTATTCGTTGACCCTGTTCATACATTACCCTTTAGTTAATATGTGTTTTAAATCATTTAAATTGCATAAAATAAGGGATTGGGATGTTCTCTTATGATAAATAACATGATTATCAATTATGCCTCATAGAAATTGAAGAGTTAGAAGAAACATTACCCAACTCACGATTTGGTGTTAGAAGTGGTAATTTGTTCATTAAAGATATATAGTAATAGTCTTTATTGAGAAGAGTGTGATATATATTGAGATCATAAAAGTTTTAAATTTATATTCACACAGAAGAAGTTGAACATGTATCATATAAGATTACTGGAAATGATAATGAATTATGACTAATAAATACATTGCAACCATGTGAAAGAGAACAAGGTGGATGATTCTTTGAGTTAAAATAATCATGATAGCTTATACATGATGAAGGAAAAAATAAATTATTTTTAGATATTAAATGGATTGAGTGAGAAATCGTAAATAAAGTGAAAAAAATAATATCTTTCTCAAATGAATGTTAAACCCTCTATCCAATGAGGATAAATGAAGTTCAGAAAGAAGATGAAGAGCAGTAGAAGAAATACAAGAATGTTCCTAAGTTTGACCATGATTCGGATGGAATGATATGGTTTATGAACGATGTATGTGTTCCTTCCGTACCATATTTGATTATGTATCTATTAAATAAAGCTCATAGTTATTCATTATATATTCTTCATGGAAGTATGATGATTTTTAGGGACATGAATGAATACATATGGTGCGACTACATCATGATAGATATCATAATGTCTGTATCACGGTGCTTTGTATGCCAACAAGTTAAATATTGAAGGAAAAATCCTAAAGTGATGTTGCAATAACTACCCCTATTCGAATAGAAATGGGAAAAAATAACTGTTGAATTTTTCATTGGACTATCCAAAGCCTCTAAAGGGAATAATGATAAATATGTGGTATCCAATATTTTTACTATGTCAGAAAACTTTAGATATATCATTGAAAAATTCTCATTGTATCACATTTCCATTATATACAATAAGAAAGTGGTAAGGTTCTGTCGAGTACCACATTTCTAATATTACATTGAGATATGTGTTTCACCTTAATGTTATGGAAAAATATTCAACATGAACTTTTATAAAATCGAGTTTCATCACTTCTTATCTCCTAAAATGGATGTTCATTCAGAAATAAAAATTCACACCCTAGAGGATATGTGGAGATCAAGTCCTCTAGATTTCAATGGTAGTTGGGATAAAAACCTTCCTCTAGTTGAGATCTCATACAATAAGAGAATTCAATAATGTATTCCAATTAAACTATATGATTCTCACTGTGGGAAGAAATTTACATCTCTAATGTGCTAGGATGATGTTGGAGAATGATAGCTATTGGGTCCTGAGATTGCTAAAGAACTGACTATAAGGCTAGAACCAGTCAACAGAAAGTCAAGACTTCTCAATGGATGGAAAAAAATACACTAATAACAGTAAGTGTGATATAAATTTTGATGTTTGTGAAATCTTCTTCTACTAATCTCACCCTAGAATAAGGTTATGATATTTTAAAAGAAAGTTAATCTAATCCTAAGGTATATTAGTAAATTTGAGATTCATGATTTTATCATTACGGTAACCTATCTCTTGAAGCTTATTCCTAATGTATCTCATGTAAATTATGTGTTCCATGTATCTCTCTTAAGGATATACATACCCGACCCTTCACATGTGTAGAACAAAGAGGTCATCCCATTGGAACAAGATCTTTCTTATGAAGAGTAACCTTTTGATATGCTGAACCATACAAAGAATATTCTAGGAAACAAGACCACTCACATTTTCAATGTATTGTGGAGAAATAATCAATTAGAGGAAGTTACATGAGAACTTGAGGATATTATGAAGCATAATTATCCTCATTTTTTCCATGTGATGAATTTTGAAGGAGAAATTCATTTTAATAGAGTAGAATCTGAAACCCAAAGTTATTATAGACATTTTTTTAGAATAAATTAATTTTTTTTATTTCTTGTGATGAAATATGTAAAAAAATCCATTCACATGGCTTTTACATGGAATACATTACACACAATAACAACTTGATGTACATTACATCTAATAATGACTTGTATTACGTTAGCCACAACATTGATGTTTCTATAAAAAATATTTTTATTATTATAATTATGTAAATGAGATAATTATAACCTCCCTATTAAATGTAATGATAAAAATATTAAAAAATATATTAAAAATATTTTTATAATATATATATATAACATATTTATAATTAAATATATAATTGTTGTTAATGTTATTATTGGTTTAAAAAATCCCATTTCTTGAATAAATATCCTTTAATGTCCTTCTGTGAAAAATAATAAAATTATTTTTAAACACATATTGAAATTGAATTTGATAAAATAAATATCATTTTTAATTTATAACTTTAAAATAAAATTTGGGTTAACATTTATGATTATTCTAAAAAACATTATTTTTGAATTAATAGTGAAAAATATCAAATTTTTATTCAAAAATAATTTTCATATAATTTATTATCAAGGATAATTTTTTTATAAGTTCATTTCAATGTTTTATTAGGTAATATTTTTATCAATTAATTCTAATGTGGTTAATTTTTACCAATTTCACATTGAAATAGGATATAAAAACATAGAAATGTTTTCATCATTTTTACATTAAAAACCAGAATTTTCAACCTAAAAGAGGGATAAATTTTAAATTAAATTCTAATAATTATGTTTTATGAATATGGAAAAATGGATTACTTATTTGGAATCAGCATAATTTATAATGTATAATAAAAAAAATTTAGTTTTTATCCAATAATATTATTGAATGTAATTAAAAATATTTTCATAAATAAAGGTAAAAATAAGCTTAAATAATGATTAAACATTAAATTTAAGAAACATAAAAACTAGAAACTTTTCCAAATCCTATTTTCTAGAAATATTTAAACTTTATAATTACATGGCCCAAATATTAACCATTATTGGATTCACATTCAAAATTAAAAATATGGGTGGAATTTTCCTTTAATTTTTTTAAAATAGTGCCTCTCCTCCTCCATTATAAAAAGGGATCATTTCCTCCAAATTCCACACACTTATAAATCCCCTTGTCTCACCGATAATATTCTCAAATAATAACCCAAATTCACTACTTTTCTCTTTTAAGCATCCCTTGGTGCAGAAAGACATCCAAGGAATCCTTTTGGTACCAACCAAAAAGTGTTCCCCGATTAAGAGGGAACCTCTTCTTTCGAGTCTTTTGATTTATTTTCCCTCTCCACCCCCAACTCTATTTTTTAGATTATTGTATAAAAAAACTATTATCATAAATATACTAGTATATTTTTAATCTAATTTTTAAACGTACACTTATACACCCCTCTATCTAATAGGTAATGAACACACTATTTACGTGTACTGTTAGCTACTGCCTTACTAAACGATGATTGTTCATTTTTCCATTACCGACTATCATGGTAATCATTACGATGATTTTTTTATAAATTTCATATGTTATATTTAAAATTTATTTATAATTATTTATTCCTTTTATAACAAATATCTTTTGTACTTTCTATTTTGTGTATGTAAGACTATTTCGTTTGAGTAAATGTGGAATACCGCCCCCTCAAAGTGATGTGAATCATTCACACACTACATATAATGTATTGAGGATGGGTTTAATGAAATTATAAATATATATAAAAATATTATACAAATTAAATAAATATATATATCTATATACATATATATACATATGTCATTTACCTTCTTTCGTTTAGTACGACAATAAAAATAGAAACATCGTTCATTCATATGTATGGAATACAGTCTCCATGAAAGGTGTATTAAATTTTAATAATTATATATCATATATTATCATAGTAAAAATAATGCTAATATAAAGGATATTTATATAATGTTTTAAATTCAGTAATCATGATACAAGTATAAGAACCAATGATTTAACAAATTCAGACACATGTGATGAACAAAGAAAATATTACCCAAAGTGAAACCTTAATATATGATTTTTAAAAAGAGGGTAATATAGGGATGTAATAAAACCATATATAGAATTATATGTAATAATATGGTTTTCTAGAATTTGTATAATAAATTAATATTTTTTATATAGGTTGTTTGAACAACTACTATGAGATTCAATACAGAAGGTAGAGGGATTTTATCTCATATTTAATTTATGAGAGATACTTCCTATGTTACGCCACTCATTCATACTTTTTTTGTATGTACTACCCATGATTTATTTATATGTATCTTATAATTAAATTATTGGGTATTCACTCATCCATTTTATGATCTTTCTTTCATGTGGATTATGTTTAAAAAGTTACCAAATAAGTGAAATAGTTTTGTCTCAATTTGCCTTATTTGATTCTCACAGTTTATTATAAACAAAAATAATCTTCAAATGTGTATAGAATTCCATTTTTCATGTTATATCATGAATTTAATTGTTTTCATGATATTTTATGCTTAATTTATTTTCATTTTGTTACACTAAGAGTATCACCCCAAGTTTCCAAATTAAAAGATTATATTGAGATAATCTCATTGCTTTTTCAGATTATTTATGTACATAATTCATTTGATGAAATATTGTGATCCATCTATCAATTACCCTCATGGGAATTTTTATGATTTTTTCAGGATATATACTTTTATTAGTACCACTTTTTACTCTTTGGTACTTGATAAACTACTTTTAAGTAAAATCTAATCATGTCTCTCTGTGGTTGGAAATATATTTTATTCTAAAACTATGTTAAGTAATATGTTTTAAAAAATGTTTTCCAAATATATTTCAATCCAATTTTCAAGAAAAAATTATTTTAAAAACGTTTTAATATTTTCAATGTGATTAAAAAAATGCTTTCAAAAAAGGTTTTATGTTTTAAAATGTGTTTTCAATGAAAATGTGATATTTTCCTTAGAAATTTATTTTAAGAGATCTTTTCCAAATTACTAACCATATATGATAACATTAATTGTTTTTATTCTTGACTTATTAGGAAATTATTCAATGTGTCCATTTATATTATTTCACTATATATATATATATTATGTTTTGATGTAATGATGTTGAAGAGATCGGTTTCCCTATCGCGGGTTATATGATTTTGAAATCTGCTTCTTTTCATAGGTTATTGTAAGGGTGAAATGATTATAAAATTTATCTTTTTCCATAGGCTATGATATGATTACATGTTTACAATACCCATTTCATTTCATGTGTTATGATATGATTATTTATGATCTTGTGGAAAATGTATATATGATTTAATTATAAGATGTGTGGGACCTATATCATCATATAAATCATTGGGTAATTATTTATATCTCAAGAGATATACTAAGATGGTCTTAGGAATTTCACTTGACTACTAAGATGGCCATGGGAGAAAACTATGACTACCAGGATGGTCTATGTAGTGAAGATGTTCTTCTAAGATGGACATGGGAGTGAACCATGACTAACATGATGGTATGGGGAGTGAACACATACTACCACTATTGTCTTAGAAGTTATTCATGGGAAATTATTTATATTATAATTTATATTCTTATGTGTACTACAGAATTAATTTTTTTCCTATTTTATACTTTCACATCTTATGTTTTTTATTTATTTATGATTTTTTATCTTATGAACTACCAATCTTGATTCCATGATTCATGTTTTCGGTCTTTGATATGCAGTGTATGATCCTTTATTTTTCGGATTATTTTCTCATACCCGTATGCTTGTAATTATTCTTACATGTATACCTTCTTTCCTATTTCTTAGAATCAATGGTAAATCCTTTTTATATTTCTTTTCCCCTATTTTGTGAAGATATGTATTATGTTTGATGTGTCTAAGATTGGTACCAGTCATAAAGAACATAGTTCAATATAATTTAGCTCACTTATGTTCCAATGTTTATGTTTCCATGTATCCAAAGGTGCTACAGTAGTATGGTCTTCAGGAATCTATTTGTGTGATGTTTTAAGTATTCAACAAATGATATGTAATTATATTGTATGTCAACATTGGGTCACCATAGCACTTCTTTCCACCCACAGATACAAGGAAGGATAGGGCCCACTATAAAAACATTGGAAGATATGTTGTAGGTGTCTGTGTTGGACTTTGGTGGATCTTGGGTATAACACCTTCCCTTGGTGGAGTTTTCCTATAATAATATCTATCACTCTTATATTTCCATGGTTCTATTTTTTGTTTATTATGGGAGACCATGTTGTTATCTGTTGTTTTGGACTGATGTTGGGGAGAGAGTTTTTCATGGTATTGATGTGGAGCAGAGTAATTGAGGGAAACATCATCTTATTCAAGAGACGATGAATGTATTGAAAAACTGTAATAAGTCATATTCTAATTATATAAGGGGTAACTTGGAGTCTGAATTTGGGGACAATGTGTTCTTGATTGTTTCCCCATGATGTGGGCAGTAGAGGTTTTGGAGGGAGAGTAATATTTCTCCTAGGTCCTTTGGACCCTATGATGTTTTGGGTAGAGTTGGTGACGTGGCATATAATTTGGCATTGCAACCAAGATGGGAGATGATACACTACATCTTACAAATCTCTCATCTTCATTGGAATCTAAATGATGAATCACATTTCATTGATTCAAGATTGTCAGATATAGAGGATGATGCGACGATTATGGAGCTTCAAGTGGAGATCCAGGATCGTCTAGAGATGGTGCTGTGTGAATAGACCATTCCTTTGGTTTGTGTATTTTAATGGATTTTTGGTCAAGAGGACAATACTTGGGAGAGAGAAACAAAGATCTGTTCCAAGAACCAAGAGTCATTTTTAGTTTTATTTGTCTCTATTTTTCTGAAATGTGATGTTTGAACCATGTAGTTTTATAATATGAGTAGTTTTGTCTTTGATTATGATTGTTTACTGTGTGTTGGGACATAAATTACTTGAATATGGAGAGTGTAGGACATAGTTACAAATTGAGATGAATTAATTTTAGAGTGATTAAACCTGTAAAAGTGAGTCAGTCTCAACCAAATCTAATAATATCTTGATATGGAAGATGAAATTCAATTATTCATGTTTTTGAGATGGTGTTTTTTTGGTTGTATAGTGGTGTAGTTTTTTGTTTGTAGTGCTTATTTTCTTGGGCTTCAGGGATGATAAGTGTTTTTTCAATGTCTTTGTAGTCATTTTGATTGTAGTGTTTGGTTCATGGTGACGTTTGAGATATGATGAGATCATTTTAGGGTATCTCACAGTTGGATGTTCGGTTCCCTTCCATTACAGAATTTGTTTTGGATTCTCGAGGGAGATAGATATTTTAGAAGTATCTAATGTAATTTTCTATTCATTTTAAACAAGTTAAATTGTGGTTTTCGGTTTTTATAAGTGTTTGAAAGAGTCCTATTGGGAGTTTGGAGATGTTTGGTTGCTAAAGGTTGGAAGAAGGAGGATTACATGTCATCTAACTGGATCACACGATGAGAAATTCTGTTTCATGACCTGTCTTGGAGGTTTCACAACATGAAAACATTTTATATGATGTCACGAAGGGTATCTTGTTTTGTAATATTTTGGGGTTATAAAAATAAAATAAAATGAATAGGTGATGTGTTTATCATGGAAAACAAAACCCCATGTTCTGCAATATGTGAAATATGATTACACATCATGTAATATCTTGATCATATGTAGTTTTAAAATTTATTTTTGGAAAAACCACATTCATTGGGACATGATTTTCATGTTCCTATAATTTTGGGAGAACCTAGGATCCCCAATGTATTCTTTAGGTCATTTCCCTTCATCTTAGATCTATTGATCCTGGTGGATGTTTGTAAATGATCTATGGATGACCTGTTGCAAGTTCTCTTTTCTTTCTCATCCATTATCTTTAATTCTTATCACAAGGATCTATTTTGGTGGGGTTTATTTGGATTGGGGTTGTGTTGGGTTTTTTTATAGATCCTTGGTGTGGTATAGATTGATCCATAGTTTTTTTAGTGTGGTTGTGATTTGGGAGCGTTCTTCTTCACCCTCTGGTGCGCAGTAATTTGAAAGCTATCTTGAGGTATGATTGCATTTATTTTTCCCTATTTTCAATCATGTAGTAGGGATATTACTTATGTTTATCTATAAATCATGGTTGTGTGAGCCTCATTGAAGATAACGAATTAGTTAATTGAAATTTGGGGGAAAATGGGGTTGGATTTTCCTACATTAGATATATTTAATTTTTATTATCATATTGTGATTGTTTGAGCTTGATGCCCTGCTGATAATTGTTGATGTTGCCTGATTTTTTGTGATGGATATATCAGATATGGGAAATTATTTATTTAGATTGGATTGGAATCACCCAAAAATGAAAAATTCCCTAACCACATATACTTGGATAATGAATTGGTTGCCCTAGGATTTCCATTTGTGTGATAACGCCCCAAATAAAAAATAGTTGAATATGGTAAATATTATTTGGAACCTATAATTTCTTTTTGTTGATTTTACATGTGGTTGAAGTGGATGGAATTATTTTTTATAGTGGGGAAATGATGGGAGATGTATGATTATGTATCCGGGCTACAGAACTAGTTGTTCTATGTTATATTGATAGATGTGGTTGTGAGTTGGGGGGTTTGTTTTGGTTAGTAAGGTTGTTTGTGAAGGATGGATTTGATGAAGTATATTGGTGATTTTTATGGGTTCTTTTCAATTATTAACTTGTCAAATGATTCACCCCATATCCATAAATTGATATATTGTATATCATGAATGTGCGTTAAATGTGGATGTCATGAAATAATGTGTCATTGATGTGGATATGCCATAATGTATCATGATATTCACCTTATGAAATGACTTTTAATTTGTTCTCAATTGTGGGTTTTTTTAGTGGCTTTACGAGTAGTTATGAATTAATAAATAATTATTTAACAAATTTGGGAATGGCTTGGGTTTTTTTGGTTAACAGAATGGAAAATGATAAATAAATTTTTTAGGAATGCGAAATGTGTTTTTTAGGATATATGAGTGGTGTTGAGCATTTATTTGTAGCAGAAAATGTGATGGTGTTGTGAAATGGGTTTTTTTTGTCTGAGAAACCTTAGATTGGGATTGAGTGTTTGGTATCATATATTAATACACATGTATTTTTGTCATTGTGATTTCTATAATCAACCCACCCTATTTAGAACTATGTCTCGAAAACCTCCATTTTAATGGGGAGGGGGGTGTCATTCCCAATATCATGGTGGGAGGATAGATGGATATACACTCGCTCTTCCATGCCCCCTCTTCCAGATGATGATGTACTATGTTTATTTGGGAAGTATATGGTGAGATGTGGTAGCCAATATGTTTGTGGGAGAGGTGGTTTGATTCATAGTTGTATTCAGTATGAGTTTTTATGTGCCTTCCCAGGTCTTCAGGATGATCTATGATGTGCTTTCCCAGGTCTCTTCAGGATGATATGTGATGTGTTTGAGGCCTAGTTCTGTGCAAGGGAAGATGTGTTATGAGGCCCAAGTGTGCGTGGGAAGATATTTTGTGAGGACCACATGTGTACGGGTAGGATGTTTTTTGATTCCCATGAGTGTGTGGGTCGGATGTGTTCTGTGGCCCAAGTGTGTGTAGGTGGGTTATGTTGTGAGGTCCCGGTGTGTGCAGGCTGTATGTGATGTGGTATATGCAGAAGGGGTGAGAGTTATAGGATGTTTTCTGTTGATATGTGAGTGCGACTAATTAGTTGGAATGTTTTTTGGGGAACCCTTTCATTGATTTGATTTATATTATATTACTATAGTAATGTTACATGGTGAGTGTTATTTTGTGAGGTTCGTTTTGGGCAGTATACATATTTAGGTTTTTATTGGTTCTTCTATTTTCTCATAGGGTCATTAGAATGCTTCATTCACATCTGCATGAGATTCTTTTGTTTTCCTACTTAGTATTATTTTTTCTCACCCTATGTGTATAATTTTCTTATGGTTTCTAAGAGGATTTTGTTGACCTTGATGGGCCTTACTAGATCGTATCTAGAGAGTTTATGTCTTATTGCCTAGATTTACATTTGGGTATTTACTTTGGATACATTTGTATTTGTATCATTTTATTTTAACACGTGAATGTGGGATGATTTTGGATTTATGTATATTATGTCTTGGAGTTTATTTTTTATGATCCATCATACCTCATAATCTTGTTTTTTATGATTGTAAATGCCTACCATATTTAGAAATTTGTACACCCTTGGTACTAGCTGAAAACTTGATGCCTACCTGAGGCGAGTCTCGAGGGTTATTATCTCCCTCTCTTTATTAGGGATTCTTTTGAGGTATGGTTTCATGAATATAATTTCTCATAAACCACTTTATTGATAATTCAACAAAATTCCATGATATCATCATATGCATACACTTATCAATTAAAACAATCCATATGAAAAACTAAGTCAAATCTTTAGGAATCTCACTAAACTTTTCTCATCATAAAATCCAAAGGATAACAATACCTTTCATTTTATACAAATTATTATGAAATAGGATATACCTAATGGATATTAAATCTTAAAATGTATATATTAATTTCATTATACAAAAACATTCTTAAGGACCATAATGTTTTAGTCACTTAGGAAACATTGACACATGAAAAACTAGTTCACAAGTAAACCACATCACATCTAACTAGTTTTATCACAACTAGAACACATTTTAGAAATATCATATGTAATACTATATTCAAGATCTAAGGAAAGGAAACATAAGATGTGGTGATATCAGATGCCCCATAACCCTAAATATGGGGGATATCCAAATAATTTGAGAATAAGGTTATGAGAACATGAGAAGAACATTTTAAAACCATACCATGTATATTATTGATCATAAGAACTTTTCATGGAATAAATATTGGATTTTTTTAAGACATGGATCAATCATTAATCAAATAACATAATCTATTAGAGTATACCATTGTTATAATATAGTTTCTTGTGTAATACACTAATGCATGTAAACTTCAATGTCAATGCTAACCACCAAGACATTCATATATTTTTAGGTTTTGGATAACCACACATGTAACTAAAATGGGATTGGGATGACCTCATGTATACAATATTTTGTGATTAGGATAACCTCCCATGTACCCTACTATTTTTTATTTGGGTTAATTTCTTTTGTACACTCACCTTTCATTCTTGGAATAAAATCATATTTATGATCTTATTTTTGGTATTGGGTTAGCCTCTTGTGTACAAACAATTTTAGTGAATAGAATATTTAACTTTACCCATTGAATTGTAGGGAGATATTGGTACCACCCATCACATAACCAATTAATTTTTATGATATATGATCATAAAACAACCCTATATTAGAACTCGTGAGAAGGAACCAAGTTACATAAACATTTCATCATTGTATAACCTATGTGGAAGAAATGGGTTTCATAGAAAACTCATCATCATAGTAATAGAAATAGAAAATATTTTCGTAGAATAATAATGGTACCATTTGATAATATCTCTGGTAAATCATAATACAAAACAAAGGGATTTATTATTATAAATTACATTAAAAGATTATTAAAACATTTTTGAGGAAACTATCTGTTTTATTTCCATTTCACTTATCTAAAATTTAAAAAATTCCGAAATTATAATGAAATTTTACCTTCTAAAATAACCTTTTAAAATATTAATTTAAGATTTAAATATTTTTTTTGGTTTATCATGGGGATAATTTATGAAAATTTCTAAAAAATTAAAACAATATATCATTTCACATTTCTAGTAAAAATTAAAAATTTACACATTCTGAAATTGAAAAGATGAATCCTTTTAAAACATTTCATAAAAATTAAAACTAAAGTTAAAAATTAATTAAAGAATTATTGTTGAACCCTAAAAAATCACCTTGAAATTGTTTTTCAAAACAAGGACATAGAATGGAAATAATATTTCAACCAGTGTGAGTAATTAAATCTTTTTTAATAAGAAGATTTTGTTTTTCTATTATTATCATAAAGAGAAGAAAATTTAATGAAAAAAATATATTCTTTAGAAATAAATATTTGAGAATAAAATACATGAGTTTTAACAGAGATATATTATAATACATCATCATTTTAATAATAATTATAAACAATCCTTATCAAAAATTAGATTCTAATATAGAACATTTACCAGTATGGTAATTTTCAAGTAGTAAGACACGTAAAAGAAAGAAAAATATATGGAAATGTATATCCCAAAAATTTCTTGAAAATAATCATAAAATACTTTCATGGGTTGTACATAAAAAACCAAAATAAACAAATAAGTGGTGAACAATTAATATGCTCCACTAAAATAATAGTGAGATAGATTCTCAATCCTGAACTGTCAAATTTCATCACACACATTAGAACCTCATGTATAATATATATATATATATATTATACATTAATTATATAACCATAATAATATTTATAATATCGTTATTATGTACTTATTCAACTAAATTTTCCATTAATTAATAATTCATTATCAAAATCATGTTTCATTTAATAAATCATTCATTTATTATGTTTTTTTTGGTTTGATGTTTTTGTCCCTCTTAATTTGATCAAGGTTCCACAATCTATAGACTTTTTAACCTTATATTAATATTATATATATTCATTATTTATGTATTTATATTAATCCATTATAGTTAGATACAAATAATTAATTATACCATTCAAGAAAATGCAAGGATTTATATATGAGTAAATGTTGTTTCCATTTCATAGATGGATGGTAAAAAACAAGAAATAATGATAAACCACTTTATAAAATAGTTATTGTTTCATATATATCTCATATATTAATTATAATTAACATTATAACCTTCTATGTAAATAATAAGGTAAAAATGAATCACATCTCTTCATGAGGCGATATTTTAACCTACACATGAGGGATATTATCGTACAACCAAATAATGGAAAGTAAAATAAAATTTGATAACAAAAAAAATATTTATAATCATGTCATTAATAATAAATTTTAACATTAAATTGGTCATTATATCCTGGTCTTAGAATCGGTGATTGAAAATGAATTTTATCTATTAGTTATGTGACAATTTACTATACACATGATCAATAGTTTGGATTCCCATTGGATGTAAGATTAAAGATATATAAGTCATTCGATTAACAAAATAAAATCTAAATGTATTTGAGATAATTTTTTTATTATATCTTAATGGCTAGAAAATATTTGAATGAGTTATATAAAAAAATGAAAACACATAGTAAAGGACTATACCTCTTGTTTAAAGAAATGATTTCGGTTAACACTTAATAACATTGAATTATGGTTTAAAAAATGATATAAGAGAACATGATTGTGAGGAGGGAAGTAATTATTGGAATTTGGCTTAAATTTTCCTATGAAAAAGGTTCATTATGTGTGTATAAGAGATGATAGGGTGTTCATTTTTTTATAATGGGGAGATGAGACACTTAGAGTTTTTTAAGAAAACGTTTACCCACATTTATAATATTCGAAGAATAATAAAGGATCATTACATGATTCTAGATGTATTACGAAAAAGTTAACCCACATTTATTTCATTAAATATCAATAAAAACATGGTAAACAAATGTATGATCAATAAATTTTACAACCCATAGATCTATATCTATGTATCTAGTTCTCTGGAACATTTATTGATATTTTAAGTCATTATTAGTGTAATTATTTCTATGGTCTTAACATTCTGGTAAATAATTTATTTATTTATTATAAACACATATATCATAAAAATATTCTCACTACCTCTATCCTCTTATAGACACATGGCATCCAATTATTCCTAATTATTATTCTATGATGACTATAATTTCTTCTATCCATAAATAGATATATATAATTTTCATAACATCTCAGCATTCATTGTTTTCACCAACCTATGGGGTTTTTTTCTATCTATATATTCCAAATGTTTATCATTAAGTAAACTATATGTCATCTGGCCATCTAATGTAATGGCCATAGAATATATATATATATACATATATATGAATGGAAGAATCCAAATGCACATTATCATTACCATCATAATAAATATTTTTCCATAGAAATAATATATGAATTGAGTGAACCATTTTATAAAAAATGAAAATATATTAGAACTATAGTGTACCATCAATGTATAGTTTTTCTAGAAACCCCACCTAGAGTATCATGTCTAGAATCATCTAAATGTAGAGCCAATGAATTTTGGTGCATAAAATAATTTTCTATATTACTAAATAATTATTAATCTTATAATTTTTACATTCACTACTTCCTTCTATGAATAATTATTCTACGATAATAATATATAAATAGTATTAGTTAATATCAAATCAAAAATTTATTTTTCTATGTATTTTTATCCGTAACAACACCACACACTCAGTTTAGTTGAGTTTTGTGTTTCTATTCAAACTCATGTTCATTTGGACCCTGGAATTCATTGATGTATAGCTTCATCCAACTATATAAAAATAAATATTCATCACTATTATATAAATATAGTAATCATAGTCAAATAAAGGGTTTTATATACATAGAAAATATGATACAATTAATTGTAACACACATAGTGATTCACTATTGCTCATTTTTAACTAAAACAATCTTTTATGAAATTTAGGTCATTAAACACTAAAAAATTAATGTAATGGATTTTTTATCATATTTAAGTTAATATTATATCCATTTTTATGTATATTTATCACATAGTAATAGGTGACACATATTTTATCAACACCTATTTTTGATGAAATTTTGGATTATTTATAACACATATAAACAATTTCATTGTTCTATTTTTATAACCATCAATACATCGATATATAAGATAATGTGAGTTTGGGATTACATTAACTCCGTATATTAAAAATCAATGAACACTTGGTCAAGAGTCACACCTAAAGGCCCACCTATAAGATCCTATAACTATAACATAAATATCCTTTTGTGGCGGTTTTTAGAAGCTATTTACTAAATCTCCACTAATTGTTTTATAAATGATTTAGCATCTAATTATTAAATACCACCGCAAACCTATTTTTTTCAGCCCCGACACTTCTCCCCCAACCCTAATTAGACAAAACATCTCCCACCAAACACCGTGTCACCCACCCCACCCCTTGGTGATCCACAAAGCCCTTTATCGCCTCCCCTCAGTGTGCCTCTCCGCCTCTTCTCCCCACAGTGTAGCTCGCCTCCCATTGCGGCTGACCCCCAATGTCCTAGCTCTCCTCCACACTGTAGGACCTAACCCATGCCACCACTCAATGCTTCCTTCCACCCCTCAATATCATCATTATACTTCTTATCCAATCCTAAATTTTTATGCGATTCTTATACTTGAATCTATATGTGATTGTTATACATGAATTTATACATGCTTCAATGTTATTCGATACATGGAATAAAGGTTGTTTGAATGTTTTTTTCAAAAATAAGTTAATGTTCCATGTGTTCATAAAAATATTGTAAGGTATTTTTTAAATTAATTTTGTGTTATAAGGGGATTTAAACCAAATTGGTTCTTGAGTTGATTAATGTTTTTTAGGAAACATTTTAAAAGGGAAGAATGTATTGGGTTCTTTAATGGTTTTAAATGAAAGGGTTTAAGTTTAAAAATATTTAGAATGATATTTTAAATGGAGTGTTTTAATGAATTATTTGAAATGGTATTTCAAAGAATATTAATGTGACCTAGAATTCTGATTATTTTAATAAGTCTAAATAGTAACTTTCATAATGAACTACTTATAATATATGCAATTTCCTCAACGATTCCCCCTTCTCTGTATATTTATTTTAATGAAGTGGATGATATTTTTGCTGTTGTTTATTGAAAGGGTGTTAGAGGTGAGGTTAGATTTATATTATATTGTTTCATTAATCATGTAATGTGTTTGATTACTTATCTCTTATTATTTATATCATGGGTACACTAGGAACTGAGAGAGACAGAGTTCTATATTAATGATTCACTAGATAGTCACTGACTATTGGAGTCCCCTAGTTTTTTTGTATACCATGGCTATTGGGGAGTTCCCCATATGATGCTAGTGGTAGGATACTCATGTGGCTTGTGTTGTTTAGATGAAACATATGTAAGTGGTAGGTATCACGTATTGGTAAGGTCTAAGAATATCTTACATTATGATTTTTTTGTTTCCCATGATACTATATGGCTTCTATTTGGGGAAACACATTCCTTGTATCACCTAGTTTGATTAATATGCTGGGACCCATGAATTTTAACTCATTGTTTACTCATTCCATGTTTGTGAGGTGGTGACTTGGTGTCTTATTTTGACAGTTTATGAGAATGGTATTGTTTCATTAAATTATTTATGAAGTGTTTTAAAAAGGGTGTATCTAAATTATTTTTAAAATTGAAACTGTAACGAGATGTTTTTCCGGAACGTAATGTTTTTAATGTAATATTTTTAAAATTATTATTTTCATTTAATGAAGAAGAAAATAGAAGTTTATAAAATGGATGTTAATGTGATAGTTGGTTTTTCATGTGATTATCAGTAATATATATTTTCTAACTATATGTAAAATTATCATAAATGAGATGTGTTTGGAAAAGACATTAAAAAAATCCTTATTGAGATCCTACTGGGATTAGTTTTTCTCACACCCTATAAACATCATTATATATATAAAAAATATTACAGTTTTCTTTTTTAGGTTCTTTAGCCATTTTTAGGTTTCCTAGACTTTTAAAAAACACTTGGATAAATTATAAAATTTACCCACCTTTGTGATTTGGAAATTGATATATTTCAATTTTATTCAATCATATTAAGAAGAGTAATAACAAAGAAGAAAAGTATATAAAAATATAGTTAATATTATAATTCATTATTGAATGTTTTGTTAACCAAAATTAAATGTATTATGAATAATAAATAGGCTAATAATCATAAAACTATAGTAAAAAGTAAGTAGATAATAATGATATCAAATAATATAATATAAATAGAATTATTATTTTGTATTAATAGCCATATATTATAAATGATTTTTGGAACTAGGGTATAACAGGTTATGGGTTAATATGAGAAGAAGTATAAGGATCATTAGAAAAAAAATTGTGGTTAGGGAATCATGAATTGTATGATGCACTACATTTAACTCACTCGTATATAGTTAAAAATTCTAATTCATTATCCCATACTATTCCTTCATCAAAAACCAGGAATCATGGAACATATTTAATGCCTCCCCCAGAATTAATTTTAGAAAATTATGAATATTCATAGAATGCTGAACATATTTTCACATCACATCATTCATCTAGTCAAACAAAAACTAAACACCTGTCTTTGTAGCGGTTAACTTCTCAACAAAAACATTTTGATTTTCAATCAAGGTTTCAAGAGTAAATTATCCCAATATATGGCCTAATTTTTTTCTCATTGGAGCGAGATCTTTTAGAAATAATGGAATTCATCACGGGATATATACAAAACCCATTACACTAAAATTAGAAACTCATTCTTGACTGGTAATGGATTTAATAGACTAATTCTTTTTAGAAAAAATATTTTTCAAATTTTCAAAATGTTATTTAGAATCCATTTCACTGATAATATTTCCGTCTCAAACTTATATCTCTCTTTTAGAAATATAAAAATATTTCTTTTAAGGTAAGATTTTTATTACATTTCATATTCCTAACTTCTATTATATTATTATAAGATTTATCAAGCCCTTACCTTAGTGAAATTAAAGTTATGACATCATAAGTTCATCCATCAATTTTGGTGTAGTGTGACATATAAAAATCTATAGGGATGAGATCCTTGTTCTCTTCTCCTGTTATTGAACTTTTTAATTTTCATGTTTTTGTTTTCTAGTGGGTGGGTTCATTATTTAACATATTTATTTATATAGGAAAAACTTATTAAACATATTTATATATTTTTTAAACTAGTATATATGAATCTATTTATTATTGATTAATAGTTTTGTGTTTTTTTAATATTGTGTAGGAACATTGGGATATACATGGATAAAAGCGGGATCCAGTTACTGAGGAACACAAATCAATATGTTATTTTTTTAGAGGAGTTTTTATATTTTTTAATTTAAAATTGATCCGTTGAAGGGAGAATAATATGTCCATGTCCTAAATGTAAATATAGATGATGTTTAATGATAGATAACGTTTATGAACATTTAATATTGAAGAAATTACATGGTCATTATTTTTGTTGGATTTGGCACAGATAATAGAACATTACAGAGAGGTTGAGAATTGATATTAATCCACATAGTGAGCCCTCAACTTCATCAAAAATGGAAAATGAAATGAAAAACAATATAAATGATACATTTAGAACTAAAAGACACCACCATAAACATAAAAATATATCAGAACAACAAGATGAGGGTAATGCAAATAGCAATGTGGAAATTGATGCATTTGTGACTCTAGGACAACCAAATGAAGATTGTAACATATTATTGGATCATCCCTTTGATTATATAAAGTCTATTGTAAGAGAATACTTCACGGAGGAAAATATGTTTCAGGATATAGTTGACATTCGAAATCAAGAGTTTTATAGTAGATGTTTGAAATATTGAAAACATTCTTTTCTACTGAAGTTGTACCATATCAAATGTCACACTGGAATTACAAATAATGAAATTTCTATGATATTGGAATTATTTCATGATGAATTTCTTGAAGCAGACATACCTAAAACATTTTATGATATGAAAAAATATATTAAAATTATTGGATTGAATTATTCAAAAATACATGTGTGGCCTAATGATTGTATTCTTTATTGGAGAGAGGATTCAAGTAGACAGGATTGCAAAAAAGTTTCTACTTCTCGATGGTAGTAAATGGGTGTTGTTGGAAGTCTGAATCAACATACTACCATAATAAAGAATAAAAGTAACACACCTAAAACTTTTTTGGGTTACTTTACCATAATTAATTGATTGAAAATATTTTCCATGTCATCAAAAACCACCAAACACATGATGTGGAATTATGTATATAATAATAATAATGGGTTAATGTGACATCCAAAATATTCATAATCAAGGAAGTTATTTTATTCATTACATAAAAATTTCTCACATGACCCTAGGAATGTTAGATTGGGATTTACTATCGATGGATTCAACCCATTTGGGACTTTGAGTAAAAGTAATAGAATTTGGATAGTTGTTTTGATCCTTTACAATCCGCCTCTATGGAAGTGTATACAATAATCATATTTTATCATTTCGATGATTATTCATAGAAAAAAATTCCTTGAAATGACAGTGAAGTGTACCTACAGCCTTTAATTGAATAATTACAGGATTTATGGAGCAATATTGTTGAGTTATTTGATGCTTCATCTAAAACAATGTTAAAAAAACGTGCTGCTTTAATTTGGAACATTAGTGACTTCCCTTATCATGGTAAATTATCTAGTTGGAACACTGACAAGTGTTTGGCTTGTACTGTTTGTAAGATTGGTTTTTGTCCCATATGGATACCTTATAGTTGAAAATGGTGGTTCTTGTGCGATCGAAGATTTATCAATGCATCTTATAGATTTTAGCTGAACATATAAAAATTTAACAGTTTCATTGATCGTAGACCACCTCCAATGTTTTTATCTGGTTCTGAAATTTTTACAAAACATTGAACTGTTGACATAGAATTTGGTAAGGTTCATCATTAGAATTATAGAGGGAAATAGGTTCGATGTGAATCGTCAAGTGAAATTAGAATGCAATAATGGAAATAAAGTATATTATTCAAACATATATATTAGAAATTTAATTTTTTGTGGAATAATATTGAAGTGATTCATATTGAGAAGATTTTATATGAGAATTTAATCATCACATTTCATAATGATCTTGGAAATTCGAAGGATTTTCTCAATGCTCGGAATGAATTACATGTAATGAACATAAAATGTGATCTCTGGCATGTTGAGAATGAAAAGATTGCTCTGAAAATTATTGCAATGATAAATACGGATAAAGATACATTCCTTCAAATTTTAAATAATGTGAAAGTATCTAATGGATATTTATGTAAAATTTCTAGGTGTATTGAATTAAATAATTGTAAGTTACAATGATTGAAAAATCGTGATTCACATGTTTTGTTCCAACAGTTACTTCTATTGGCATTGTGTACATTATTACCTGAAAAATTTAATGCTATTGTACTCCAATTCTGTACATTTTTCAGACAACTATGTAAGAAATCTATACATACGTTTTATCTTGAAAACCTCCAAGATTGGTTTTTATTGACACTTTATGCAATTGAGATGATATTCCCTCTGTCGTTTTTTATTGTTACAATGCATTTAACTATGCATTTGGCTGAAGAAGCTAAATTAGAAGGCCTTGTTCATTATTGATTGATGTATCCAATTAAGAGGTACTTTATTTATATGTTTTTCAGTTATGTAGACAATTTATAGAACATAATTAATTGAATAATTATGTTTGATTATTTTATTTCACATATATCTTGGGTATTTGAAATCATACGTGAGAAATAAATCTCAACCCAAAGGCTCTACTACTGAAGTCTATTTGGAGGAGCAGTGTCTTACCTTTTTTTTCTAGATACATGGATGATATTTAGAAAATATTTAATCGATTTGGAAATGTTTATGATACATCAAAACAGTCTCAAATACTTTGGAAATCCCAAATATTTCTTGCTACTGGCCGATCAGTTGGGAGGAAATCTAATGTTACACTATCAGAAATGGGATTATTACAAGCATATATATTTGTGGTGATGAATAGTGAAATTTAAGATCCGTTATTTGAAGAGTAGAACATATAAAAAAATATATGAATCAGAGGTTTAACATGAAATGAGAATGATAATACGAAAGCTATGAATAATGAGCTTGTAGAATGGTTTACATGACGTGTATGTTCAAAAATATTATAGTAAATACGAATATTAAGTTGACACATATATTTTGTAATTCTAATAACGTATATTACTTTTCCTACATCATGAATACTGATACTGTAGAAAAGTAGTCAAAATATTTGAAGTTTCAGGCTAAAGGTCCTCTAAAAAATGTAGAATATTCGATGCTGACAATGTGAATGGATTTGGATTTTGTATAGTCAATCAAGAAGAGGGCATGAAAACACAGAATATTTGTATATTTACATTTGATTAATTAAGATACAATGGAATGCGAACCGATATTATTGAATTAAACTACATTATGAATTTTTCTATTGTTTAATTCAAATGAAATTGGGTTGATATTATCAGAAGGTTTAAAAGAGATTTCTTGAAATTTACATCTATAAAAATCCCTCACTTGATGGATATTGATGATCATGAATTGCATGATCCATATATCTTATCCTCACAAGAAAAAATATAATATTATGTGAATGATGTTGTTGATAAAGGGTGGAGTGTAGTTACTCACGTAATAATCATAGATTTTTATTATATGGGTGATGAAGTGGAATATTCGACCACTGACATTGAATCCCATCAAAAACAAGATTTGGATTTTTTTTCCAACATGGTGTTGAAAATATTATTCTAGAAAGGATGAATTAAGTGGATAAAGTAATAGAGTAGGAAGTGACATGATTGAAGGAGAAAATGATTGTATGTACAGTTATGCATTCCATTGTCAAGAAATTATTTCATTCGTGCAATAATCCAACATCATTATTATGTATATTTTTACTTATTAGTACTATGTAAATGTTATCATTTTTAATTTTTTTCTGCATAATTGTTTTTTGAAATATATATTCTAAACCTAATTTAATTTTATTAAATGACTGGAATTCCAAGATGAAAAAGATATATTCTTTCATCGATCATCGCTAAAGTTGATTATCCATCTATCTCCCTCCATACAGCATATGAACCACTATCCACTTTCCCCCTACACCATCTCCCTTTAAACTATCTCTCAAAACCTATGTGAGCATCCCTTTAGTAGTTCAGTTGTCGCCTCCCGCTTCAGGAGACAGAGCAGTGGTCGAGTGGCGTGCCACTTATAGTTCTTCATGGGGATACTGGTGGGTGACTAATATAGGTACAAATTTTAATATGAATAAATTTATATGACTTTTTTTATACTAACTGTTTATTCATTAAAGATAGAATCAATGCATGTGTGTAGAAAAATATAAAAAGTTCAGATGTATGGAATATGAATGGGGAGATGATAGTTGTCCTATTTTTTTCATATGGGGTCCTTACAAATGATTCCATCAGATTACATGGCCAGATTTTATGCCACCTAGACGCAGAGATCGTTTCCCATCTTATTTACTATGATGATTAGAAGAATATGCCTACATGTTGAAATAATGATGTTTTGGATTCCCAAGTAAAGGTAATTTTAAAACATTATTGAGTAATTGAATGTCATGTTATTTATATTTTCTAAATTAATTTCAATGTACAAATGTTTTTCCACTTTACAATTATTGATGAGATTTCATGAAAGTGGAAATTGAAAAAACTTGTCAAAAAATGGAATGTCATTAAAAATATATTGTAGATTGATATCAATGATACTTCGTTTACTTCTGAATATATGTATGAAAATCTACCTGATGGGATACCCAAATAGAAATGGAATGTTTTGGTTGATAGACATCGTGTTGAGACGCAGTTGGTATTTAAATGTATATTACTATATTAATATCATTTTACATTTATAGATGTCTATGATGAGGAGATGACATTTAATACATTAATATTAATGTTTTTTATTTATTTTAATATATTTCAAGAATGAATGCATCAAGCCATGGTAAGCAGGTCATCCATCACATTATGGCACCAACGATATATTCTATAATATGATATTCCCTTTAAATCTTTTCATTAGTTTAAATATTAAGAAGATTAATTTTTTTGATTAATATATTAATTTTTTTATTTATGTTCGTTTAATGAAATCATAGAGTATAGGGAATGAAGCATCCCAAGATGAATTTAGATAAATGTTCACAAAAAATATGATTGATGTTTTACTAATGACCCTACTATTGTGGTGGGGGTAATGTACTCATTTTCCATTATAATAACTTATTATAAATTAATTCTATGTTAATATATATTGCTTCCAATATTAATGTGATTTGATTTATAGGTAAAAATTGATTAACTATGGAATACCAATCCTGTGCAGTCCTACTCAGTCTCCCTGGATGACCTAGTTACTTAAGTCCTTGGGAAAGATAATCATGGTATAGTGCAAGGGATGGGTTTAGGACTCATAAAATCTGAGGTATGTGGCAGGCCACCAGGGATTTCATCTATATATACACCTAGTTTTATTCAGTACATACACAGAGACACTTAGATATAGATTGTTTCTCTACGAAACACAGTTCAGGACCAGGGGGTTAAGATATATTCTTTTCAGAAATCATTGATTAATTTATATCTGAAGGCGACCAGTTATTTCTCCAGTGGTAATGCATCGACTGGTAGGGAGCTGGAAAATCAAATAAATTCGAAATCATTTAGTTTGAAAATTTTTATTAGTTTTCTGATTAAATATAAATATACAACAATATTTAATTTAATATATAATGTTCATACAAGTGGAAGGATGTAGAGATATAGGTGGAGAGGGAGATGAGTAGTGTTCATCATCAAACCATGATTAGTTGTTGTATTGATATGCTGGAAAAATATGGTAATCGTCAGTTTGTATATATATCATTTGTGGCACATAGTTTCCACCAAAAATTTTCATGACCTAACATTTTCTTGATTTCTCAGGTTTCCTTTTTTGTATTTTATTTATTTCTGATATTCCCTTTTATGCCTTGATTTCCTGAGACGCACCATATATGTCGATTCTTTGTTTTCATGAATCATTTTTTATTATCCACTTTATCTAAATTTAATAGGTTTGTTACCCAAGGATGCACAATCAACCTTCTTATTGATTTTCATGGGAATATATAGTTTTGAACTCCCTTAAACTTGTTTTTAGTGGATAACCCTTCTTTCTTCAATATTTACAGTATTATCTTATCATGTCTTATATTTATCATCTGATCACTCCCACTTATGATTTCCTCTTATTCAAAATAGTTTGGATATGAATTTACAAATATCTATTGAACACAATAGTGTATTGATCCTGTTAAGGTGTAGGGACTATCCACATTAATAATATTAGTATTTACAAATATCCATTAAACACGTGAGTGTCTTACACAACCATAAATTGTATCTCCCCAAAAGATGCATTTGGTGGATAAAATCTATAATACAATTCGGAAGCATGTCCTACATGGTTTGGATCATCCTTCTAGGATACTCATCGATATGAGGACAAAAAGTTATATATAACTTCAACTATCAACTCATATACTTCTATTATAATTACCAAAACTAAGAGGTAAAATAGGTCGACCCTGGGTGAACATCCCACTTCAACTATCAACACTGACACATGGTGATAATTTTTAGAAAAGTCTATCAATGGGAAACAAATCATTGAATTTATTTTACTATAAAGGGACACCAGAACATCCACTTTTCATAATTATAAATCTTGTTCGACCCATGGTGAGAATCACTTTTCAAATCATTATAATATCTCATAAACTCATCTTTCATGGAATATGTTAACATTGCCATGCTACGATCTATAAACACTCCATTTATATTGAAATTCAATCCTAAAATAGTTTCCCATTTTTTCACCCTATCAACATCATGATACATTCTAGAAAAATATTCTAACATGTCTTTAATTATTTATCCAATGAAGAAATTATCTCTATGGATACCCACATTGCTTCCCCTAAACCCACAACTACACCCACCAAATAGTCTTATAGTGATGATAAGATCTTATATTAATCTAATGTATTCTATTTTCCCATCTCCTACATTTTATACCCACTACATTTACCACTACATTTCCATTTATTGTCGAATACTATTTATCAATGTCAAAAATATACTAGAACTCCACGAAATTCATCTGCTAAAGATTATGTCCATGTAGTGAGAAAATATTTTATGAAATCTTGGGGTCAAAATATCTAACTAATCTCTCTCCCAAGAGGTTCAGTCATGATCATTTCAATTCATGTACCACCACTTCAATCTGAAATACAATATTAGAGTATTTCATATTTTGGGTTAAAAGCTAATGAAACCCAAAGTGAGTAAGTTATCACTCTACATCATAACATATCCTATTATAGAACTAGATGCATCATATTTCACTACATGTCTAACATCTAGCTCAAGAATTCATAGCATCAGATCTGACAACAACGACTTCTTCAACACTTTGGAAACTTCCCCACACTAGTATGTAAAATCAAACATTAATCCATTCATGGTAACTGTGGTCATTATAAATTATATATAATAGATATAAAAAATTATTATCCTTTAATTATAATAGAATCCAATAAAACATAAACTATCGATTACATTCATTGGTTATGATTGATACACAATTACATCCACATACTAAAGATCAACTGAAATCCCTGATTGGGAAACCACTATATCAAAAAGTGACACATCATGTACATAGAATCCATTTTATGTACCAAAATCATACAAAAACTGTTATTCAAGTTTCTATCACGTTATTATTATTATAATTTCGGCCATCTGGTATTATTTTGGATGCGATATGTATGTGCATCTAAAATTGGAATGGTTTTTTTTCAGGGCACTGGTTCTAGGGCTGCAGAATCAGTTATTTTTTGTAAATATGGTTTTAGCAGCGGTTATATACACTGCTAAAATTTTGGTATTTTTATATCCATGGTGGTTAAAAACTAGACTATAGAAAATAATTTATCGGAGGTTAAAACCGCCATTACACAGTTTTCATATTCCATTATTACTTCGCGGCAGTTTTCCTGGTGAATGTGATTTTTTTGGCAGCGGTTTTAACCTCCCATATGAACATCAAAAATAGCCTCTAAATGATTCCACTATGGAAGTTACCATAAACCCCCGCTAAATCGAGGAAACCACCTTTTATTGTATGCTGAAACTCAATTTAGCGGTGGTTTTTTGAAACTGTCATAGAAGCATATGTGACGGTTTAAACTACCACTAAATGTTCATTTTTTCGTAGCGTATATCCCTTACTATGTGAATACATTTATTCAGTAAGCATTCCAAATATTTCATAAAGTAATATCATGATATTTATAAACATAATACATAGAATCAACATTTAGAATATTTCATACTATTTGTGGAACTAACTACAGTTGCATTATGGTGTACATTTACATTTAATGGTCCCTTTTTCAAAACATGATACTGAATTATTCAGTATACCATGTTTCTAAGCTCAAAATATGTTGAATCTACCATCTAGATATATAATCACCAACTAATATCCGTTTTATATTAAAAAGATTTTTTTTTTCTACAATGGGGTAAATAGATTCATATAATTATGTTCATCATTAATTGCCAATTTTATAAATAATTCAATCAATAGGTATTTATGTAAGGGAATGAATCATAATATCCCATCCCATTGTGTCTTATTAGTGTTGATGGTTCTATGATTATAATGGAGTAGGAAAATAGGGAATTAACTTGAAAACTCATATTAATAGGGATTTTATAGAATAGATCCTTAGGCTACACTATAAGGATATTTCTTACGTTAGAGAGGGTCATTTTTTGGCATACATTCCCTAGAGGGGGACTTCAGAGATGCATCTAATTTTAATATAGTTATGTCGTGGAGGATAATTTTAATAATATCTTCTATCTTAGTCCTCTAATTAAATGGAGGTTGATATATATAATTATAATGGAGTTTGTTTTTATGTTGTAGGAGTGGCTCTATAACAGAAAACTTGGGGGGATGCTGTTTTATTATGGAGGATGTCATAAGAGATCTATGTTCATATTCCCTTCTGATAGGATGAAAATTAATTCTTTGATTTGGGGGATTCACTACATCTTATATTTTATTAACTTTTTTCAAATCCTAAAGTTATCATCTTTTACCTCCTGATTTAATATATAGTGTTCGATATATGTTTTATGTAAAATGATAAAAATGTAAAGCTCATAATTGTTTGTTGGAAAAAGTATATAATGATTCAGGATTAATGCACCAATATATTTATTTAATTTTATGGAAGTAATAATTATTCTATGATCATGTTTAATTTAATTACATACTACAATGTTTCAGTGGAATTTGAAAATAAATATAAGGTAGGTAATTATTGGTGTAGACAATAAGATAAAGGCATGTTAAATGTTAAATGTTCTTCTAACTGTTTGTTGAAACTAGAATTGATTATATGGGACATTAATAACTATTTTAATATATATATTTTTTACTAATGACATAGATTTCATGGGACATTACAATTATAAATTGAATTAGTTAATTTAAGAAGGAATAAGAACTCATTGTTTGATAAAGATAAATACTTTTGGATATATTTTCTCTGTTGTGAGAGGTTCTAATGACATTTTTTTGGGCACATTGCCTCCCTTTTTTTGTAAGGGATGGTTGTATTTTGTTTTGGGATGAGTAATCATAAATCTATGTAAAGGTTTTATGCCTTTTATTAAGGCATAATTTCCCTATTTTCATTATTATTTGATTTCTTCTTTATGTGTTTCTTTAGATGTGTCAATGTATATATGATGTGATGTGATCCAGGATTAACTAATGATATATGTGTAAAAAGTCCCTATTTATGTGGTAGTAGTAGATTCTTATGATGATTAGATACATGGAGATATACATGAGTTTTCATATGATGGAATTGGAGTTAATGATATTGTATTAATCTATGATTACCTATTAATGTTCTTAAATCTAACATTATCACCTAAAAATATTATTTAAAGGTTATATGGATGTGCTTCCATTTAATATGAATTAATTTCCCCACTACATGAGGTATTTGTATGTGCTTTGTTATACATCTCTTTTATAGTATATTAGTATATTTCCTAGCATTCATATAATTTTCGACTAGTGAAGGAATAACTAATTTGTTTAACCATTAGGTTGGTTCTTTCTGCAATTCAATGTTGACATTCATGAGAAACAAGGGACTCAGTTTTTTATTCCTTAAAGACATGGAATTTACATTGAGGGTTAGGGAATGTTGTTATAATATCGTTAATTATTCACTAATGAATTAATTAAAATATTGTTCATTTATAAAAATGTAATAAGTAATTTTGTACGAGTATCCTAAATTCATGGTGTATAGCAACACATGCTTCACATACATGGATATAACATCATTTTAGATAAATATTAAGTACTTTTAAAAAATACATTCCCATGGACTATAATAGTTTAGTTTCTTTGTAATCATGGGAAAAAATTCAATCCTTGTGATATATCTTCACCATCTTCCACAAAGATATACACTATTTTAACTTCTACCTAAAACCTTTCTTCATAACATGGGAAAATGACTCATAAAAACAGGGTGATCTCATATTCTAATTAAGGTAAAACAAGGGATACATGTAAGCATAAAAAATAACATAGTAATATTATAACATAATATTAACATTAGAAGATCACACTCTGCCCATCGATTGTAATAAACATGGGCTATAGTATTAAACATGGAAGTCTATAAGAAGTGAATAATAAGGAGATAAACATCATGAGCCATGAAATCAAAACTATGGATTAAGACAAAGGATTTGTAGAATTGATATATTGATATAACTATAAAGACCCGTAAAATTCAAGGAAAATTTTTTCTTAATTTTCTTTATAATTTTACAAGAGCGCGGTTTCAGACGGCACCTGATTCCGAGGCCCGGAGTGCCCGGAATTAATTTCCAAAGTTTGGATCTGGTATGTTCAGTGAACGAACGAGCGGGAATTCCTAACTTTTGATCCGGTGCTCGGAATTGAAATCCGAGGGCACCGATGAACTCGCAGCGCCGATATTCGCTTAAAGAGACCTTTTCAGGAGTTGCGTTTGTTGCGGGTTGAAAGTTAGTTTTGGGGATTAAAAGATAAGTAAAATAAAATTATGTTTGAATTTTATTTTATTCGTGGTGGTTAGAATCTCTCATGGGAAGTTGTTGGTGGGGCCCACAACCACCCAACTTCCCATGTGTGGTTATGAGGGAGGTGGGGCCCACGCGAGCCCCCACCTTTTCAAATTCCCTAACCCCTCTAAACCCCCTCTTAATTATGGGACTCTCCCCTACATTAATTCTTGCCAACATATCTCTTCATTTAATTTTTGACAACTCTAGATTTTAATTAATGTAATGAATTCAACTTTTGAATTTTGAAAGGTTGGCAAAGTGAAAATAAAATTAGGTGTAGTTTATTTTATTTTGGGGAGTTGCTGTGTTGTGTGGAGATTAGAGAGAAGAAGAGTTCTACACTTTGAAGAACTTCATCTTCCTCCTTGAAGAACGCGAAGAACACCGACACGCCGTTCTATCTTCTCTCCACATCAAAGAAAGGGAGACACCGCTTCCTCCTCAGTTTTCCTTCGTCGACATGAGAAGTTTCGCCAATGACGTATCGCATCGGACGCATCCCTTCGTCAACGGATTTGACGAACGACGACCGCGACGCCCGACCTCCGCGACGTCGTCTTCCGCGGAACGTAGAAAAATCTTCGAACCTTATAACCGAGGTAGGGGTTGTTGATTTTTTTTTGGTTTCATTATTTTATTCTTTATCGTGAATTTAGCAAGTCTAAAGTGTGGCTTTGAATTATTTAAAGTTGCGTTATTATTTTAACGTGAGGGGGCCGGACCGCACGAACACGGCCGAACCCCCCTCCATTGTTCTTGTTTATTCTTGCAGGTGGAAGCTAGTGGCGTGGTGCCGTCGCACCACGCGGATAATCGTGCAAATACTTTGCGCGGAGCCGTCGCGCCACACCGAGGAAGAATCTTCAAGAACGCGACGCCGTCGCGCTGCGTTGAAAGGAATCAAGTTACGACGAAGGGGGCGCGGTGCCGTCGCACCGCGCCAGACGACGAACACCGCGGCCGGTTCCGGGCCGCGGCGGGACGAGGAGACCGCGGCCGGTTCCGGGCCGCGGCGGAAGAGAAGACCGGCGGCCGGGCCGCCGGCGTCGGAAGCCGAAGGGGGGACCGGAATTTCCGGTCCCGTTGGAGAAAACCGGCCGGCCAGCTGGCCGGCCGGAAGGCATTAAACCGGGGGAATTAATCCCCCGGCCATCACTCAAAACCCCCCTCTTTAAGAGGGGCGGCGGTTCTTTGAAGGGAGGGGGGTAGCCGCCCCCCCCCGGTTCCGCACCAGCAGGCCCCCCACGTGGGGGGGGGGGGGGGGGGCGCTTTTAAAAAAAACGGCGCGGCATAGCCTTGCCGCCACTTGAAAAGCGGGGAATTGATCCCCCCGCGCGGCCTCCTTGCGGCGACAAGCCGCCGCGGCCCCCGCGCCACCGCACCGCCGGCCGGCCGTCCGGTCGGGCCGCCCCAGGGGGGGGGGGGGATCGGGCCGGGTCGGCCCGGACCCGGACCCGGACCCCCCCGTTTCGAACCAGAATCGGTTTTTGGGCCATATCTTGAGCCTCAGACCTCCGAATGACGAACCGTCTGCGGAAACCCAATCCTTGGATCGATACGGTCGTTTCGGTATATCGCACTCAAGGTTTCAGTTTACTTTGAGTTCGGCCGGGTTGGTTCGTTCACGAAACCAACCGGGCCTTCGGATCGGAAACACTCATATCTTGAGTTACGGATGTCCGATTGACGTGCCGTCAGCTGTGTTGTGTCCCTCTTAGTGAGAAGAATCTTTTGGCATACTCCGCCCGAGGTTTGGACGCAGGTGGAGTACGGTCGGGTTGGTTTTACCTTAAAAACCAACCGGGCCCCGGAGACGAAAATGCCAATAACTCTCAGACCGGGCGTCCGATCGACGCGCCGTCTGTTGCGTTGAGTTCCTTTTTACGATACGAAACTTTTGGATACATCAACTCTATTCTTTGTGATAGTTGATGTATCAGCCTCTCGGCTCGTGGAGCGGACCCTCCGAACGAGCTTGCTGTGTGCGGGAACCCTAGTGCTGGCTGCGACTGTTCTACTGCTACGACTACTACTGCTACTGTGACTGCGACGACGACAGTACAAAGATCCTGTGTGGATTCGACGACGACGACTACAGCACTCAGCGATCCTACGTGGATCAGTGCTACAGGTCCTGTGTGGGCCCGATCCTGTGTGGGTCCTTGCGCTCAGCGGTTCTGTATGAGCCAGCGCCTACAGGTCCTGTGTGGGCCCGATCCTGTATGGGTCATTGCGGGGGTTAGTTACCTATCGATCCTTTGTGGGTCCGACGACTTAGATGGATCAGTGATCATCTTTATCGTCCTCTGAAGAAGTATACCTGTGTGAGCTGAATCCTATTGCTTTCCTATGTGGATTGTGTTGTGCAATCCTGTGTGGATTTTGTTTTGCTTTCCTGTGTGGAATACGTTTACTTTCCTGTGTGGACTGAGTTGTACTTGGGCTCGGAGGTTAGAGCGTATCTGAATTGATGACTTAGGTATATGTATGGGCATATACCTAAGCAGTGTCGGTTGTTACTTCGTGATTGTACTTTTCTTCGTGGTTTATCCTTTGTGGATTTGAGAGACCTTCAGGGGTCTCAGGGTCCCTACTGAGTAGCTTGTACTCACCCCTGCACGGGCTTTGCCCGCACTACGTTGTGTTGGTTGCAGACGACGGACAGCATTGACCTTAGCTGAGGCTTGCAGAGCGGGACGGTACCCGGTGGTGGACCACTGGGCGGGACGTGCACGGAGCGGACGACGGGACCTGTGGAGCAGAGGAGCAATCTGTACCCTCCCTTCATGTGGGATTTCCAGTGGACAGCTCGGAGTACCGGCTTTTACTTTTCAGTTGTTGTTTTCCCTTTTGAGTTGTACTTTACTTTCAGTTTGGGTATGTATACTGGCCCATTTACTTTTCCGCACTTTCAGTAGTACTCTGCTTTTGTTTAGTGTTTACTTTCCTCTTTCTTACTCTGTGGTGTTTGTTTACTTTTCAAAGGCAATGCCTTCCCTTTTTACTGGGATTTACGCCTTGGTGCTAGTCGCCAGCCCCTGGCCTATGGAAGGCGGGCTTGGGGTAGTCACGGCACGGACCCCGAGGGCGGGTCGTGACAAATTGGTATCAAAGGAGTTCGGTTCTACCGTGAACTCTGATCTTTTCTATGTGAAGCAATAATCTTTAGCGTATTGAGTGTGGTTATCAGTCCAGGGAGTCCAGTGTTGGTGCGGCGGCCGACGTATCCGTACACCAGGACCCTGACCTCTGATTTCCGACTTAATGCACGAAAACATTGATTGTGTGTGTGTTTCAAAGTTTTCTTTGTGATTACTTTTATCAGCTCACCAGGTATACTGTTCTAACCGTGGCGCACCTGTTTCCTTTTCAGGATGGCCCCACGATGGCAGCCAGCTAGGGTTCCGAGAGTCGAGCGAGACGACAGCCCACCGAGCGACGAGGCCTCGGTGCAGGGCCCTTTTCCAGTAGTGGCACCAGTGGTAGCTTTACCCGCCGATCCCCCGATGCTTCCAGCAGCAGCCGCTGACGATGCACGTCGCCTCAGCGCACTGTATGAGTTTCAGCGCCAGCGACTGCCCAGGTTTCGCGGGGAGACGGATCCCCAGGCAGCAGAGGACTGGCTGGAGGCAGTGGTTCGAGTGTTTAGGCTAGTGAGGACACCAGCAGACCTCATGGTGATCCTCGCTGCGAGCCTACTACACGCAGCAGCAGGACGATGGTGGAGCCTGATGCTCCAGGTGCACGATGAGGCATCCCTACTTTGGACGGACTTTGAGAGCCTCTTCCTATCAGAGTTCGTCCCAGCCACCCTTCGTGCGGTGCGTATCCAGGAGCTTCTACAGCTGCGGCAGGGCAGCATGACGGTTGCTCAGTACTCGGCGAGATTTACCGATCTCTCGCGCTACTCGACCGACATGGTACGGGACCCATTCTTCCAGGCCCAGACCTTCGAGCAGGGTTTGAGACACGATATCAGGGCATCACTGATCTCCCTCAGCATACCGACTCAGACAGGAGTACTGGAGCGGGCCCTTCTGATCGAGAGCTTCCTTGCTGAGTCTACACCAGCACAGCGACCCACCGTAGGGCGGCACGTGGCAGAGTCATCTGCAGCAGGCAGTCGACGGATGACTCAGGGGTCCAGACAGACCAGACCTTCGGGCAGACGACCTCAGGATACTGGCTCAGCAGTGCGGGGCACACAGCGCGAAGCCAGTCTTACGAGAGGCAGACAGTGCTACTCGTGCGGCGGGCAGGGCCACATGGCTCGTGACTGCCCGACCCGCCGTGCCGAGGAGCAGCAGATGGTTGAGGGACCACCGAGGCAGAGGAAGAGGGTCGACCGTGGCGGTCCGAAGGGAGGAGGCGGATGAGGCAGAGGAGCTGGACGAGCAGCCGGTGGTGGCCGACGCTTTGAGGCTCTACCACCACCACCACCAGGAGGTCCACCCCGACCACAGGGAGCTGGCGGGCAGCGACAGGCACAGCTCCAGGCAGCAGAGGCCTACGACCACGGCGCACCCGAGATGATTCGAGGTACTATCTGTGTCTACTCCACCCTTGCTGCAATTCTTATAGACACAAGAGCGAGTCACTCTTTCATAGCCGCTGCCCTTGTTCGGAGCTCGGAGATTCCGACAGAGCCGTTGGCTCGATCCTTACGGCTAGAGACTCCTACGGGAGCAGACTCGACGATTACGCACTGGTGCCGGCAGTGTGAGCTTACTCTAGGAGGCGAGAGCTTCGGCTGGGATCTTCTTGTAGCAGCGTCGAGGCCTTACGGCGTCATCTTGGGCATGGATTGGCTATCTACGGTCCATGCACAGATTGACTGTTTTAGGCGCAAGGTTTGATGTGTACGCACCGACGGAAGCAGGTTCACCTTCACCGGCGAGAAGGGAGCCTTAGCAGCACAGGATGGACATCCGCGGAGGAGAGGACAGCCCATCACTCATCAGTTGGCTAGCCTTATCCTTGGAGCAGTTGACGTGCGGAGTCCTGGTTTTCCTGCAGTGGTGGATCAGTTTGCGGACGTTTTTCCCGACGACGTTCCAGGGCTACCTCCTCGCAGAGAGGCAGACTTTTATATTGAATTGTACCCCGGGACAGCCCCGATATCTACTCCAGCATATCGGATGGCCCCCGCCGAGCTTCGAGAGCTACGGGTACAGTTGGAGGACTTGCATGGCAAGGGGTTCATCCGACCCAGTGTTTCACCCTGGGCTTCCCCGATATTGTTCGCCAAGAAGGCGGACGGTAGCTTGCGACTTTGTGTTGACTATCGTCGCCTGAACCAGGTGACAGTGAGGAACAAGTATCCACTACCGAGGATTGATGACCTCTTTGATTAGCTCAAGGGTGCACGGTGGTTCTCGAAGATAGACCTCAGGTCAGGCTATCATCAGCTCAGAGTCAGGGACGAGGATGTGCAGAAGACGGCCTTCAAATGTCGGTATGGCCACTATGAGTTCTTGGTTATGCCTTTCGGTGTAACCAATGCTCCAGCAGTGTTCATGGCTCTCATGAACAGGATCTTTCAGCCATACCTCGATCGGTTTGTCGTGGTCTTCATCGACGACATTCTGATTTACTCTACGACAGAGGAGGAGCACGCCTATCACTTGCGAGTTGTTCTTGACACACTCCGAGAGCACCATCTTTATGGTAAGCTCTCGAAGTGCCAGTTCTGGATACATGAGGTCCACTTTTTGGGACACATTATCTCTGAGGCGGGAGTTGCAGTGGATCCCGCGAAGATTGAGGCTGTGTTAGCTTGGGAGCCACCCAGGAGCGTGACTGAGGTTCGGAGTTTCTTGGGACTAGCTGGATACTATCGAAGATTCGTGCCAGACTTCTCTAGAGTTGCGGCATCACTTACAGCTTTTACGAAGAAGGGGAAACCCTTCGTGTGGTCAGACAGATGTCAGCAGAGCTTCCTGGAGCTGAGACAGAGATTGACTAGTGCACCTATCTTGAGGTTGCCTGAAGAGGGAGTAGGGTACGTAGTCTATTGCGATGCATCAGGGACCGGACTCGGATGTGTTCTGATGCAGGAGCAGGCCGTGATCGCCTATGGATCACGTTAGTTGAGGCCGCATGAAAAGAACTACGCTACCCATGACCTGGAGTTAGAAGCAGTGGTCTTCGCTCTGAAGACATGGCGACACTATCTGATGGGCGAGCGGTTTACAGTCTTTTCCGATCATCAGAGTCTCAGGTATATCTTCTCGCAGAAGGACCTGAACCTGAGACAGCGGTGATGGCTCGAGTTCCTCCAGGACTATGACTTTGAGATAGTCTATACTCCTGGGAAGGGGAACGTAGTAGCCGATTCCCTCAGCAGGAGGACGGGCATTCAGCTACTTGAGGAGGCGACGGAGCAGCTAGCCTCTTTGCAGATATCCTTCGTGGATAGAGATGGAACAGCCTTCCTCCAGTCTCTCACAGTCACCCCTCCACTACTGCAGTGAGTCATGGAGGCACAACATGGGGATGTTGACTGTGAGACGCGACGTGCACAGATATCCTCGGGACAGGCACCTGATGGTTTCTCCTTTGGAGCAGAGCACGACATCCTTTTCAGAGGACGTACCATGGTACCAGTCGCTTTGCGAGAGGAAGTGCTGAGGGAGTTTCACACATCTCCTTTAGCGGTACATCCTGGAGTGGCGAAGATGTACCAGGACCTCAGACGACAGCACTGGTGGCCGGGCATGAAGAAGGCAGTAGCAGAGTTCGTTTCTCGATGCCTTACCTGTCAGTAGGTGAAGGCAGAACATCAGGTACCAGCAGGCTTGGTACAGCCCTTGGAGGTTCCGGAGTGGAAGTGGGACGGCATGTCTATGGACTTCGTGACTGGACTTCCACGCACTTCCAGAGGTCACGACTCCATCTGGGTGATTGTTGACCGACTCACCTAGTCGGCACACTTCTTACCCATCAGAGAGCAGGGCTCAGTAGAGAGCTTGGGACGTCTCTACGTTCAGGAGATTGTGCGGCTCCACGGCGTGCCATCATCTATCGTCTCCGATCGAGATGCCCGCTTTACATCCCGATTTTGGAAGGGGTTACAGGAAGCGTTCGGGACACAGCTACGTCTGAGCACAGCCTTTCACCCTCAGACGGATGGTCAGACGGAGAGGACCATTCAGACTCTCGAGGACATGCTCCGCGCATGTGTCCTCGACTTTGGTCGTAGCTGGGAAGACCACCTACCCTTAGTGGAGTTCGCGTACAACAATAGCTACCACTCCACCATCGGGATGGCACCGTACGAGGCGTTGTACGGCCGACCATGTAGATCTCCTTTGTGCTGGACAGACCCTGGGGAGTCAGCACTGGTGGGACCGGAGATGGTCCAGGCCACGACAGAGAAGGTCCAGGTCATCCAGGAGCAGATGAGGACAGCTCAGAGCCGGCAGAAGTCATATGCTGACATGAGGCGGAGGCCACTGGAGTTCGAGGATGGCGACCACGTCTTCTTGCGGGTCTCACCTCGACGTGGTATTCGGAGATTTGGCCGAGGCGGCAAGTTATCTCCGCACTTCATCGGACCCTTCCAGATTCTCAGCAGGATTGGTGAGGTGGCTTATCGCCTGGCTCTACCACCTCAGTTGCACCGAGTGCACGACGTCTTCCACGTATCCCAGCTGAGGAGATACGTGCACGACCCGACGCACATCATTGACCATGGGGAGCTTGACGTTGACGATGGGGCGACTTTTACGGAGGTCCCGGTGGAGATAGAGGATCGACAGGAGCATGTCCTGCGTGGGCGATCGATTCCTCTTGTGCGCATCAGATGGAAGCACGGGAATCTCCAGGAGAGCACATGGGAGCGGGAGGCTCAGATGCGTGCTCAGTACCCTCATTTGTTTCCCTAGTTTTTGATGTATCTTTACGGGGACGTAAATCCCGGAGGTGGGAGTAATGTAAAGACCCGTAAAATTCAAGGAAATTTTTTTCTTAATTTTGTTTATAATTTTACAAGAGCGCGGTTTCAGACGGCACCTGATTCCGAGGCCCGGAGTGCCCGGAATTAATTTCCGAAGTTTGGCTCGGGTACGTTCAGTGAACGAACGAGCGGAAATTCCTAACTTTTGATCCGGTGCTCAGAATTGAAATCCGAGGGCACCGATGAACTCGCAGCGCCGATATTCGCTTAAAGAGACCTTTTCGGGAGTTGCGTTTGTTGCGGGTTGAAAGTTAGTTTTGGGGATTAAAAGATAAGTAAAATAAAATTATGTTTGAATTTTATTTTATTCGTGGTGGTTAGAATCTCTCATGGGAAGTTGTTGGTGGGGCCCACAACCACCCAACTTCCCATGTGTGGTTATGAGGGAGGTGGGGCCCACGCGATCTCCCACCTTTTCAAATTCCCTAACCCCTCTAAACCCCCTCTTAATTATGTGACTCTCCCCTACATTAATTCTTGCCAACTTATCTCATCATTTAATTTTTGACAACTCTAGATTTTAATTAATGTAATGAATTCAACTTTTGAATTTTGAAAGGTTGGAAAAGTGAAAATAAAATAAGGTGTAGCTTATTTTATTTTGGGGAGTTGCTGTGTTGTGTGGAGATTAGAGAGAAGAAGAGTTCTACACTTTGAAGAACTTCATCTTCCTCCTTGAAGAATGCGAAGAACACCGACACGCCGTTCTATCTTCTCTCCACGTCAAAGAAAGGGAGACACCGCTTCCTCCTCGGTTTTCCTTCGTCGACTTGAGAAGTTTCGCCAACGACGTATCGCATCGGACGCATCCCTTCATCAACGGATTTGACGAACGACGACCGCGACGCCCGACCTCCGCGACGTCGTCTTCCGCGGAACGTAGACAAATCTTCGAACCTTATAACCGAGGTAGGGGTTGTTGATTTCTTTTTGGTTTCATTATTTTATTCTTGATCGTGAATTTAGCATGTCTAAAGTGTGGCTTTGAATTATTTAATGTTGCGTTATTATTTTAACGTGAGGGGGTCGGACCGCACGAACACGGCCGAACCCCCCTCCATCGTTCTTGTTTATTCTTGTGGGTGGAAGCTAGTGGAGTGGTGCCGTCGCACCACGCGGATAATCGTGCAAATACTTTGCGCGACGCCGTCGCGCCACGCCGAGGAAGAATCTTCAAGAACGCGACGCCGTCGCGCCGCGTTGAAAGGAATCAAGGCACGGCGAAGGGGGCGCGGTGCCGTCGCACCGCGCCGGACGACGAACACCGCGGTCGGTTCCGGGCCGCGGCGGGACGAGGAGACCGCAGCCGGTTCCGGGCCGCGGCGGAAGAGAAGACCGGCGGCCGGGCCCCCGGCGTCGGAAGCCGAAGGGGGGACAGGAATTTCCGGTCCCGTTGGAGAAAACCGGCCGGCCAGCTGGCCGGCCGGAAGGCATTAAACCGGGGGAATTAATCCCTCGGCCATCACTCAAAACCCCCCTCTTTAAGAGGGGGGGTGGTTCTTTGAAGGGAGGGGGGCAGCCGGCCCCCCCGGTTCCGCACCAGCAGGCCCCCCACGTGGGGGGGGGGGGGGGGGGGGGGGGCGCTTTTTAAAAAAACAGCGCGTCATAGCCGCGCCGCCCCTTGAAAAGCGGGGGAATTGATCCCCCTGCGCGGCCTCCTTGCGGCGACAAGCCGCCGCGGCCCCCGCGCAGCCGCGCCGCCCCGGGGGGGGGGGGGGGGGTCGGGCCGGGTCGGCCCGGACCCGGACCCCCCGTTTCGAACCAGAATCGGTTTTTGGGCCATATCTTGAGCCTCAGACCTCCGAATGATGAACCGTCTGCGGCAACGCAATCCTTGGATCGAGGCGGTCGTTTCGGTATATCGCACTCAAGGTTTCGGTTTACTTTGAGTTCGGCCGGGTTGGTTCGTTCACGAAACCAACCGGGCCTTCGGAGCGGAAACGCTCATATCGTGAGCTACGAACGTCCGATTGACGTGCCGTCAGCTGTGTTGTGTCCCTCTTAGTGAGACGAATCTTTTGGCATACTCCGCCCGAGGTTTGGACGCAGGTGGAGTACGGTCGGGTTGGTTTTACCTTAAAAACCAACCGGGCCCCGGAGACGAAAATGCCAATAACTCTCAGACCGGGCGTCCGATCGACGCGCCATCTGTTGCGTTGAGTTCCTTTTTACGATACGGAACTTTTGGATACATCAACTCTAGTCTTTGTGACAGTTGATGTATCAGCCTCTCGGCTCGTGGAGCGGACCCTCCGAACGAGCTTGCTGTGTGCGGGAACCCTAGTGCTGGCTGCGACTGTTCTACTGCTACGACTACTACTGCTACTGTGACTGCGACAACGACAGTACAGAGATCCTGTGTGGATTCGACGACGACGACTACAACACTCAGTGATCCTACGTGGATCAGTGCTAGAGGTCCTATGTGTGCCCGATCCTGTGTGGGTCCTTGTGCTCAGCGGTTCTGTGTGAGCCAGCGCCTACAGGTCCTGTGTGGGCTCGATCCTGTGTGGGTCATTGCGGGGGTTAGTTACCTATCGATCCTTCGTGGGTCCGACGACTTAGATGGATCAGTGATCATCTTTATCGTCCTCTGAAGAAGTATACCTGTGTGAGCTGAATCCCATTGATTTCATGGGTGGATTGTGTTGTGAAATCCTGTGTGGATTTCGTTTTGCTTTCCTGTGTGGAATACGTTTACTTTCCTGTGTGGACTGAGTTGTACTTGGGCTCGGAGGTTAGAGCGTATCTGAATTGATGACTTAGGTATATGTATGGGCATATACCTAAGCAGTGTCGGTTGTTACTTCGTGATTGTACTTTTCTTCGTGTTTTATCCTTTGTGGATTTGAGAGACCTTCAGGGGTCTCGGGGTCCCTACTGAGTAGCTTGTACTCACCCCTGCACGGGCTTTGCCCGCACTACGTTGTGTTGGTTGCAGACGACGGACAGCGTTGACCTTAGCTGAGGCTTGCAGAGCGGGACGGTACCCGGAGGTGGACCAATGGGCGGGACGTGCACAGAGCGGACGGCGGGACCCGTGGAGCAGAGGAGCTATCTGTACCCACCTTTCAGGTGGGATTTCCAGTGGACAGCTCGGAGTAGCGGCTTTTACTTTTCAGTTGTTGTTTTCCCTTTCGAGTTGTACTTTACTTCCAGTTTGGGTTTGTATACTGGCCCATTTACTTTTCCACACTTTCAGTAGTACTCTGCTTTTGTTTAGTGTTTACTTTCCACTTGCTTACTCTGTGGTGTTTGTTTACTTTTCAAAGGCAATGCCTTCCCTTTTTACTCGGATTTACGCCTTGGTGCTAGTCACCAGCCCCTGGCCTATGGAAGGCGGGCTTGGGGTAGTCACGACACGGACCCCGAGGGCGGGTCGTGACAAATGCTTGGGGTAGTCACGGCACGGACCCCGAGGGCGGGTCGTGACAATAACCATTTAACTCAGGGCTACCTAACAAGACCATTATAACAAAAAAATCTTGGGCTATGACCCATGTACCAACTTTTAGCTTTAGTTATCAACCCGTGTACTGACATTCAATTAGGATAGGGCTACAACCCAAGTAACTTCTTATTTTAGGTCTTGCTCTACTACCTGTGCTTCCTATTTCATTTAGTCTTGGGATACAACCTATGTATCCTCTTTCTTTTTGAGATTGGGATACAACCCAAAGACATTTTTTTTTGGATTGGGATACAACCCATTTAGCCATTGGTCTCATATAAATAAAATCATTACCCAATGCATTGGTGGGAAATATAGGTCCCACCAATCTCATAGTAAAATCATTCACATAGGTGCCACAATGTAATAAAAAATTCATCATATCATGACCCATAAAAATTTATAGAAATTATAAACATAAAATAATGACCCATAAAATAAAATGGGTATCATTAAAATTTCATAACATCGTATCCTATGGAAAATATATTGGTTCCATTACCATTTCATCGAATCATAACCCGTGAAATAAAAATGGATTTCATAAACATATATGTCATGAAAGAGTGACAAGTTCTATAAAGACATAGATATTAAGTGTGACCCATTCATATAATGGATATGAATGTAACCATTATAACCTTTATAAAAAGGGCATGAGTAACATAAATTGATTTCATCTTAGATGGAAAATAGTTTTCAAATATCTTTCAAAAAAATTTATTGAAGAAAATATCCTTTCATCTTTGAAAAAGGATTGTTAATAATTAAAACCATTTAAGAATGGTTTCCCAAAAAAAATACATTAAAAACAAATAAAGAATAGTAGAAAAAATTTTGAAAATGATTTTTCCTTGAAAATCACTTTTAATAAACTTTATTAAATATTATTCTTTTAAAAATGAAATTGAATCTTCAAGGGAATGACTGTGGGTAAATCCATACATGTCATACTAAGTGGAAAGGAACATTATTTTTTCATGATGAAAAGGTTAGATTAAAATACTTATTTTGAAAGGGAAAATTATATTACCTTGAAGATGTTGGTAAAATAAACGAATTTTAAAATTTTATTTAAAATCTTATAGAATATGCGTACAATATTCATGGAATCCCTTTTTAGAAAATGTAGATTTTCGGCCAAGAAATGGCAGAGTTGGGGTTTCCTAGAAATACATTATTAACTATATTATATACCAAAGAGTATAATATGGTACTAACACATGATTTTATTATTAAATAATAGATTAGGAAAAGAATAATGAATATTTTTGAGAGATAGATCATTATATTTCTTCAAAGGAAGAAATAACTTAAACAATCGTGGAAAGCGCTGCGATTGTCTCAATAGAATCTTATACTATGTATCATTGAATAATACTCACCGTGTAAAAATGGAAATTAATTTAAGATAAATATATCAATAAAATAAATATATTCATGGTATAACTTGTAAAATGGATTTATATACACCTCGAAGAAGAGTTTAGATTCATTACAAGACACGAATCTCAAGGAATGAAAATTTAGACAAAACAATTTTATAGATTTTGTAACCTTTCAACGATAATCCCCGTGGAAGATGGATCATAAAATCAGAATGTGAATACTAAAAATTTTAATTAAAAAATTTATATAATATAATCGTGATCATTACATAAAATAAACAAAAGGAATGAGTGGTGAACTTAGCTTTTATCTCACGAAAATTAAAAGTTAGGTGAAATCCTCTTACCATCTGTATTGATTCTCTCTGTACTCATACAAGATTCCTTAATAATAAATACAAGTTTATTTTAAGTGTTTTAAATAATAATATTCTAATATATATTAGATTATATGGTTTTATTATAACCATATTTTACCCGGTTGTTAATGATCCTATATTAAAGTTTCACTTCGTGTAATATTCTCTTTGTTTTTCACATATGTCTTAATTTGAAATATCATCGGTACTTATACATATAACATGACCCCATAATGTAGATAATTATATAAATATCATGTATTTTAAGTATATTAATATTATAATTATTTATATTATATAGAATTTTGAAATGGAATTCACCATTCATGGAGATGATAAGACGTACGTATGCATAAATTTTTTTCTGTACTTATTAATGTATTAAAAGTAATTATGTAAATTAAATAGGTATATATATGTATATATATATATAATTATTAATGTATAATTAATATATAATATATATCATATCAGTTTATTTAACCCATCCTTAATACATTCTACATGTTGTGTGAAAGAATCACATCGCTTTGAGGGGGCAGTAGAACACAAATCCTCAAACAATATTATGGTATTAACACAAAAAGGAAGGTAAAATGATCTTATTAAAAAATAAATAAAGAATATTAAAAAAATAATAAATATAATATATTGCATATATAGATAGATTTTCCATTATAATGTCCACTATGATTAGCAGTAAAGGGGAAACGAATAATCATCATTTTATAAGGCAACAGTTCTCCTTACATAGAAACAATATGTTGAATATCCATTGGATAGATGTGTGTATAAGTGTAGGTCATAAAATTATCATAAAAACATCCTATTGTATTTATGATACTATATTTGTCACACAATATTTTAATAAACAGATTGAATGTGTTGGAGAAGGAAAATAAAGGAAATGATCTAGAGAGAAGACATTACCTCTTAATTGGGTAACTCCTTTTGGATTATGCCGACAGGCTTCCTTGAGAATATTTCTTTGAAAATGGAGTATTCAAGTTATATGGTACAATTTCTGAGAGGATAATTGGTCAGATTTGGGATTAACCACAATGTTTTAATAGGTTTTTAAATTGGTTGAGGTGGTTGCCTTTTATTGGAAAGGAAAAAGACTCATGGAATTTTTAAAAAAATATATGGTGTGCCCTTGTTCTGATGTAAAAAATGTCATAGAAAACTAAATAAATAATGTAATGTTTATGGCCGAAATATTAACATAAAATGGGTTTTGGACATGTATCTATGTCAATTGGGGCCTTAATTTTAATGTTTAGTTTCTAATTAAGCATAATTTGGCCTTCACTGCTGTGAATAATTTTAATCACTTTTATAAATAATTTCATCAAAAAATTAACATTCTATTATTATATTATAAAAATCACACTTCATACAATTATGTATGAAATATTTTTGAAATTACACTCAAATATGTGGAATAATTAAGATTAGTGATTATCCGGCTGACGGGATGAAATAACTGGTTTTTAATGTAGGAAAAAGTTCAAATGTTCGTTTATATTTTTTTATTCAGTTTCAAAGTTATTTTTTTCTTAATGAATATCGTTGTATTTTTATATGTAATATTCATGTTATGTGACCTTAAAAAAATTCTATCATTTAGAATCAATAGTTAATTAGACAAAAATGCAGTTTTTAACAAAAAATAGTAATTTTCACTATTCACAAAAGTTGATGTTTCTTAGAAAAATAAAAACACTTAACCCTAGGTTAAAAATGTCATTTTGATTTAAAAAATGAATTTTATTTTATCCATTTCAATTTAAATATATTTCTAAAATTACTTTTATTATCAAAATCATTTTTTAAGAAAATAATATTTTTAACATAAATGGACATTACCAAAAATATTATCTTTCATTATCAATATTTTTTATTTATATAAAAAAATATTTGAAAATTAGTTATAACCATGATTAATGGATACGTTATAATTATCTTATTGAAAAAAATAAATTACGAAAAAGAGATGTTTCGTAGAAACACAGTGTTGTGTGCAACGTACGCTAAGTCTGGTTTGCTAGTGGCACAAGACAAGTGGGTATTTCATGTTAAATGAATGTATGAATTAGTGTACTAATATATATATATTTTTTTGAACTATTTACAATGTCATGTGAAATGAAAAATATTTAAAATATATTACTTCTACTGTAGGAATTCCAATTAAAATAGATAAGACCACCAAGGATGTGATGTTGGGTCATTATTCTAGAGTCCTTATGGACGTTGATATATGTTCATGTCTAATTCATAAGATAGTAATGACTACATTGGATAATGATATCTCTCTAAAAGTTAAATATGAGATATTACCTGATTTTTCTCAATACTTCCATTTCATTGTCCATGTCAAGGAGAAGTGTTGTAAAAAATGTTTTATTATCTTTCTATTTCCTAAAAGGGAATAATGATGATTATTTTAGGAAGAATTTGAAGATACAAAAAATGTTTAATAAAGACGTTTTGTATGGAAGAAGGAAATCCCCTCATGATAGGGATAAGAATCATGTTGTTTCTGGTGTTTCAAAATATGTGAAGGAGTCTTGCCATGAATTTAAAAAAGAGATTTAGGTGACTAAGGATTTGGTGCCTAAGAATGAAGATAATTTCCATAATTCGGGTGTTATGAAACTAATAGTGACTTTATAAATAGAGCAATATGACTTGGTCCTTGTAATTAAAGGGAAAATACGCCAATTGATGTTTCAAATCTCTTAGGGATTCAGGATAACATTATTAAATTAAGGGAGACGTAGGGAATCCATATAAGGTGTGATAATATAAGGAATGACTCCCCAAAAATACTACTATATAGTTAGGCTTTTTCCTAAGGAAAAACTATTGTTGATGATAAAGGTTTTCGACTAGTTTCTCATAGGAAAGAAAGTCATTGGAAAGACTACTCATATCTGAAGTAATATATGATAACCACCTGTCATGGTCCATCATAATATGACTCTTATTGTTATGGAGATTATGATTCCTCTCAGTTTGACTATGATCTTTGATCATTTTTTTGGTTTTGATTAGACTAAGGGAATGAACACTTGTATGACCCCATTCATTATTCCTATTTCTTTTCCTTTTCCTTTTAAATAAAAAATTGCTCGGTCGTATCCTTTTAGATAATTGAATTGGTAAATTAATTTGAAAAAAAATATAATTCTAAAAATCATATGGTGTTACATTCTACCCCCTTAAAATGAATTTCTACCTCAAAATTCATATGGGTTATCAATGGTTTAATACTTTAAATATTCATTCATAGAAACCCACATCGTAAAAATGGATACTAAAAAATACCTTAAAAAGGGAATTTTGGAGCCAAAATGGTTACCCAATGTAACCTATAACTAGGTTTCCATGTAGGATAATGTAATTTGGGAGTAAATATTAGACATGATGGAAAAGCGTAAATATTTATAGGGACTGGTTGAGGTCATCAATCACAAGCATGATAATGATCAAAGGAATGTTGAGGGGATCGTATTCATAAATATGTGATGATTTAAGAGGCCATTAGATCAATGAAAATTATGGTATTAGGAAAAAAACATTGATCAATTTTTGAACGTTGAGTAATTCATGATACATTTCAATAAAAATATTCATTCAGGGGTTTTTCTTTGAAAAATTTCAAGTACATCCATTACCACATGGAATGCATGTCTATAAATTAACATTGATGAGTAATTCACTAAAATATTCTTTTAACAGATCTTAATGAATATAGAGAATAAAAACAATCACACGTTAATCTATAAAAAATAAAAAGTAACACTAATAGTTAATCATAAATATTTATTCATTACACATAAATATAAATTAACCTGGAAATTATGTTGGCTAGTGGTAGGCACAAATACTTTACCATCCTTCATTCATGGGTTCAAGACCTGTGGCCTTTCTGAACATGATTGGTTGTCCCCAAACACACATGATGTCCTTTTTGAAAACGACACTAATATAATATATAATATTTAAATCCATGAAATATTTTTAACAACTTATTATACTTTTAACTATTGTTTTCAACAAAAACTCAGTGCACAAATACATTCTCCAAAGATTAACATTGAATATTCATTGAGGATAAAACTTATAATTATTCAGAAAGGTGAAAATCAAAAACCAAATAAAAACATCCACAAAATAAGAAAACCATTGATTCAACTATATCACAAAGTATCTCTTTGTTGAAACATTCCAATTAAGTGAATACACTTAACTTATATTCCCTTGAATCATGGTAGCAACCTAAATTACAGTTAATCATTTTTGAAAACAAGAATTATTCTTCATTATAATGTATATTATATTTACTCTATAAACCCTAAAATGTTGGAAACATAATTAGCGGTAGAATAAACCACGTATAAAAAAGTCGTTACTTATATTTTAGGTAATCAATACTCTCTAATTTACTTAGTCATACCCCACGTATGTTTATCCATACAGCATTATCTTGTCATAAAAAACATACTAAGGGTTACCTTCCCTTATTCAAAATGTGAAATTTCAGGAGGTAACATTTCTAGTCCATCGTGACCATGCAACATATTCTAGTAAATCCCTATCAAAACATAAATTGAAAAATCCATACATAATTCTCCCTTTTTAATTCCTGAATCCAAATACCTAAATACTTGAATTACTTCATCCATAATCCATTAACAATGTTACCACGTCCTATTATATAATATCAACTCACTTTTACATTTCATATGTAGTCTCATCATCATCTGCAATGTAAAAATTACTCGCACCACTTTGATGATTCTCCTCAGGATCCTTCCACCTAGGAAACTGAGTTTTATAATGACCATTTATTCTATACTTACCACACATAAGCTTCGATATAGACATAGGGCTGAAAATTATCATCCATTACATAAACTGAAATCTTTATTTTCCCCTTGAATTCACATGCTTTGTGTCCTTATTTTCCATTGTTAAAACATGTCCTTGTTCCCCTATGACACTCACATAGGTAATTCATTCCAAATTACTGACACAATGGAAACCTAATATTCTTCCCTCCAAGGTCTCCATTACCAAAAATCTCGGATAACTCATTATTTCTCATCCAAGTTATTCCAAGAGGTAGATAAGGTCATCATTATTAATCGTGTTCCATGAAAACTGGTTAGGCATGATCACAAAATCTTTTACTCTAGTTATCATCCACCTTGTATGACCATCAGATGTTCTTCCATCACATTTTAGAATAATTCAATTCCTTCCATTTATCTCCATTTACTAAAACCAAAATCATAGTGTGATAATTACTTATCATATTAGAAAACCATATTCAAGAAAATAATTACATATAGGATATAAAAATCATGACACCTTCTATAATCAATGAGACCTTGGGTTCATCCTAGGTCACTCATAGTTTTATAATATCTAAATCATTTATGATGGTTAATGAAGAGTTTGTGAATTCCCAAATAATATACCCCAGGAGTTTCAAACCTAGTGTACAGGAAGGTCCATTTTTTGTACCATATTTTCCTTAGTGAAGCCCGGATAATCTTTTCAGAGTTGTACCCCTAGGTACATATGTTCCAAATCCACATCCACTTTTAGTATAAAGATAATGATATATCTCTAAGATAACCACTCACTTTATCCTTTACCAAAATCACATGAAATTTTCCAAAATGTTAACACATACTTATAATTATCCTTATAGATATTCCAATACATATCCTTATAAATAAACCTATGAATCTCACTAAGGTCTTCTCATCATAGTTTCTAATGTTTGACTAATAATTTTTTGTGATACCAACTATAGAGACCCATGATTAACATACATGGATACTACATCATTGTATATGATTATTAAGAATATTGGAAAAATATATTCCCAAGGACTATAATATTTTATTGTATTTGGAAACATGGAAACAAATTATTCAATCCTGATGAAAGATCTTAAACAACTCCCATAAATATGTACACCATTAGAACTTCTATCTAAATCCTTTTTTTATAACCTATAGAGTGGAAACATAGGAAAGTGGTGATCTAATAATCTTAGTATGGGTAAACAAAAGATACCTATAATCATAAAAATGAGCATAGAACTATAATAACATGATTGTAACATTAAGAGATCATAAAATACATATCAAAGGTCATAAAAAGAACTATGGGTTAAATCTTGGTAGTTCATTTGACATTAACAATAATGAAATAGACATCATGATCCATGAAATAATAACTCAGGAATAATCTTTATGATTTGTAGCATGAAAATAAGAATGTAAACTTTTATATCAGGGATATATACCAATAGCTTTATTACATGTTTGGCTTGGGCTTCAACCTATGTACCTAATTCAGGATTGGGGTAGAACTAGTGTACCCACTTTCTGTTAGGATTGGGATACAACCAACATACATTAATGTCATTAGGCTTTACCAATTACCCATGTACCCTCTTTCATTTAGGACTGGTCTACAACCCATTCACCAACATTCTCTTTGGGCTTGGGCAACAACTCAAACACCATTTTCTTTTGGGGGTTGAGATAGAACATATGTACCCTTTGAAATCAAATAACAAAATCATTAACCAATGTATTAGAGGGAGATATAGGTCCCACCCATCTCCTAGTAAAATCATTCACAGAGGTTCCACATGATAATAAAAAATTCATCATATCAAGACCCATACAAAGATATATGACTTATAAACCATAAATCATGACCAAACAATGAAATGGGATTCATTAACATTTCATCACATCATAACATGGGGAAAAAAGATATTTTTCATAACCATTTCATTGATGCACAACCCATGAAAGAAAAATGGATTTAATAAATATGTTACCCGTGAAATAGAAAAATGTTTAATAAAGGACACGAAATTGAGCCTAACCCATTATTTGAAAGGATATGAAAGGAACCTTTATAGAATTTCCAAAAAGGGAACAGTTAAGATCAATTTATGTCATATTAGTTGGAAATTATTTTTGAAATATCTTTCAAATATTTTCTTGAGGAAAATATTGATTTTTCTTTGGAAAATCCCAGTTAATTCGTAAAACCATTTTAAAATAATTTTCTTATAAAATATAATGAATACACATAAATAATACATAAAATAATTTATAAAATAATTTTCCTTGAAAAAATATATTTAAAAAATCTCTTAAATATTATCATTTTTAAAATCAAAATGAATATTCAAAGTAATGATTGTGGGTAAATCCTTACTTGTCATAGGAAGTAAAAAAAGAATATTCCTATTCCACTGTAAAAATATTAAAAGGAAATCATTTTTTGGGAAGTTACAATAATATTATATTGATGTTATTGAAAAAAGGGTTTTAAAATTCTTTATAATATTATTGTATAATGGTTTAATATTTTTTGAAATCCATTCTAGAAAACATAGATTTTTGACCGAAGAATGGTTAATGTCGGTCATTCGTAAAAATATGTTATTAACTATATCATGTACCAAAGAGTATAATATCATACTAAAACATGATTATATCATGAAATATCACATTATAAGAAAAATAATGAATATTCTTGAGAAATGGATCATAATATTTCATCCAAGGAAGCAATGACATACACAATCATAGAAAGCGATGAGATTCTTTAATAAAATCTTATAACTCGATAACATGGGATCATAATCTACATGTAAAAAAGTAAATTAAATAAATTATAATATATCATTAAAATAATTAATTTCATGTTATATAATGTCAAATATAATTATATACACCTCAAAGATGAGTTTAGGTTCCTAACAAGACATGAATATCAAATAATACAGATTGAGACAAAACTATTTTACCGATTTGGTAACTTTTCAAAGATAAACACCATGCATGAATCATAATAAAATGGGAATGTGAAGATAAAAAAATAATATGTACAAGATACATTAAATAAAATAATTTATTGTACACAAACCATAAAAAATTAATCAGTGGAAAACATACCTTTTATCTTCTAGTAATTAAAACTGAGATGGTATCCCCATACCTTGTGTCTTGACTCTCTCTGTACTCCTACATGATTAATATATAAAAAATATAAGTTTATTATTTCAATTTTATAAAATATTATTATGATAATAATTACCATATATGGTTTTGTTATAACCTTATATTACTTTATTGGTAATGATCCTATATCAATGTTTCACTTCATATAATATTTTCTTTGTTCTTCACACGTGTCTTAATTGGATATATCATTGGTTCTCATAATTATTTCATGATTAAAGAATTTATATCATTATATAAGTATCATTTATACACATTATTTGAATATTGTTACAATTTATATTATATATTATTATGAAATTTAATACACCATTCATGGAGATGGTATGTTGTACATACCCATGAATGTTATTTCCATTTTTATTGTCATATTGAAAATAGGTATGTAAATGACATGGGTATATATATATATATCACAATTAAAATATCTTTAATTTATCATATATATCATAAAATTTCATTAAACCCATTTTTAATATATTCTATGTGTTGTGTTAACGAATCACATCACTTTGAGGGGGCGATAGTCCACACTTCCTCATACGAGATTATTGTATTAAGTACAAATGGATGGTAAAAATATGTGTGTTGTAAAATTAATAAATAAGCTTATATAAAGATAAAATATAATACATGACATATATAAATATATAATACATAATAATGGAAACCAACAATCATCGTTTTGTGAGGCAGCAGTTCACCGTACAAAAAGACAATATGTTCAAATTCCTTTAGATGGAGGTATGTTTAAGTTTAGGTAATAATATATGAGTAAAACATTAACATTTATGGGGGATACTGGGTTTTTTCAAAATAATGAAATAAATAGAGTGGAGGGGGTGGTGGAGGAAAAAAATAAAATAGTTTGAGAGAAGATGATACATCTTAATTGGGTAACTCCTATTGGTTTGTTCCAAAAGGATTCAATGAGATGCTTTCTACCCAACGGTATAATTAATGATATATGAGAGGATTTTTTGGATTCTAAATAGGTAGATATTGGTTTAACATAAATGTTTTTATAGGTGTGAGGAATGGGTAGAGGTGGTGGCCTTTTATAAGGTTGGCAAATGACTCACATGGAATTTTTAGAAAAAAATTAGGTGTGCACTTGTTGTTAACTAAAAAAGTCATAAAAAAACAAAACTAAAAAATATAATTTTTATTTAAGAAATAGGGACACAAAATGGGTTTTGGATAATTTTATAGGTCATTTGGGCACTTAATTTTATGGATTAGTCCCTAATTAAACATAATTTTTCCTTAGCCATTGTGATTAATTTCAATCACTTTTATGAATCATTTTGTAAAAAAAATTACATTTTATTATTAGACTATAAATAATAGATTTAATACATTGTTTTATTAAATATTTTTTATATTTTATCCACTGAATTGAAAAAATTATTATTAGTGCCAATCCTGCAGACATGATGAAATAACTATAGATTAATGTAGGAAAATGTTTAAAAATTTGTTAGGATTATTTATTTAGTTTCAAAGCGAATTTGATCCTAATAAATTTTATTAAATTACTAGATGTAATATTCGTCTAATGTAAACTGAAAAATTTATTATAATATCATTTATCATTAATATTTAATTAGAAAATGGAATGTTTTAACTAAAAAGCAGTATTTTTCACTATTTATCAAAAAGAGATGTTTCTCAGAAAAATAAGAAAACATTAACCAATGATAATTTCAATGTATTGTATTAAAAAAATTATGTTTATTTTTCCAAATCAATTTCTAAATGTGTATAAAATTTCTTTTATTGTTAAAAGTGATTCATTAAATAAAACAATATTTTTAGCATAAATGGACTTACCCCAAAATATTATATGTCTTTATCAATATGTTTTATTTATATATGACAAAAATATTTGAAAAAATGTTTTTATTAATATTAATGGGTATGTTATAGTAAAAATATTTAAATACTTATAACTATAAAAATAGATGTTTCTTAGAAACTGAGTGTTGTGTGCATCGTTCTCCAAGTTAGTGTTACCTATAGTACAAGCCTAATTGGTATTTCATGTAGTGCAAGAAAAGTTGGTATTTCATGTGAAAGGAATGTTTGAGTTATTTTCCTAATATATATTTATAAAAATTAATTTCTATTTTCACGTGAAATAAAAAATAATGAAAAGATAAGTTAATTGAAAAAAACAATTCTTATAATCTCATGGTGTTACAAGGTGCTTATAAGATATCTAGTTCATAGTGGTGGTAGCTAGGTGATCCATGTGATGGTAGTTGCAGTTGATCTGGATTCTATGAAAATGTCCATAATGTGGTTATATGATATATTATATCTTGTATGTTTCATTATATCATATATTATCCCACCCATGTTGATAGTCCAATTATCACCCACTGAACTCTGGGTGGGTTTTTCTCCAGCATATAGGTTTAAGTGCTATGGATGAATGTCTACCCCCTCAGTCCTTTCAATTTTATCAAGTGATTACTATTTAATGGAAGGCATGGTGGTTATCCCCCCCCCATGCACATATATATATATATCAATGGTTTTGAATGATGTGGTTATTTCAAACATATATATCTCTCGATATGGTATCCTAAGGATTATCATCGGCATGAAGTGTATGAGTTATGATGAATTGAGATACAATACTCAATATTTGTGTAGTTATTTGTTAAGGTATAATACCAAACATATGATAAAAAATATATTAGATATGGTGTATCCTAGAAATTATTTGGAAACAACAAAGACATGTGGGTTTTGATGATAAGTTGATAAGATAAAAAAGGTTCATATTTTGATACTTTACCCCAACTGTTTCCCAGAAGGATTTTTTTAGAGGTAGATGGCTCAAGATGTTTGATGTTGGAGAAATGTATCATTCTAGTGAGGATGTTCTATTGGGGTGCCTTAATTTGATATTATATTATATGGCCACTTTCTTGTGTTACATAGTCTGAGATATCCTTTTCAAGGTTGGGAAAATGGTATACCTATTTATGTGATTCTTTAGACTGTATTTTTGTTCAGGGATCTTAAATATTATTTCCTTATATATTTAATGAATTTCTACAGGGATTATCTTATTTAATATTTCTATTATTTTTATAATAAGTATATATATATATATATATACTTGTTTATGGTACATAGATGAAGGATGAAGATCTTGATGGATATTACTAGATAATGGTTGTTACAGTGCTATTTGGGAATTATGGTTTCTTTTAAGGATTTTTGGTACCCATACTACATTTCTTGTTGTTATAATTTTTAATGAAATTATATGAACATAATTGGGATCTGTATTACCATTATAAAATTATGTGTAACAAGGTATGCTTTACTAATATGTCCCTTTTTCGTGCTCTCATAGAGGGTAATACCTAAAATATATATCAATGATAAACCCTTAGAAATTGGAATTGACTTGTATCATAGTAGTGGTTTCCTTTTTGAGTTAACCATATTACATATTTCACTTCCATCCATGGAGGTGAACCTTCAGGGTGAAGGGTTTTTGAAAGAGTTGTATCACAGGTTAAGGTTGGAGGATGTGATGATATTTAGAGTTAAGACAATGTGAGACGTCATGGAAAGGTTTGTAAATGGTTTTATACATGTTTAGTAAGTGATTTAAACAAGGTATATCATCCAATACATTGGTATTTAAGGACACCTAGGATTTTATTCATAAACCATTAAATTTACTAATACTAATTTGAAACATTTCACTGGTTGTGGGTTGCAGATCTAATAATGTTTCAAACTAAATTATTATTTTCTTCTGTGTTTGAAAAAGTATGAAATTGGGATTTTGATAAAACAAAAATAAAATTAAATAATCGCTTAAATAATATCTGAAATTCCATGGTCTAGGTTTAGGGGAGTATTATTGTCTATTATTTTGATGTTATGGATATAGGATGGAATATTCTTTGGTTTTGCACAAAGTATATTTAAGAGGATTCAACAATAAATAACAAAAGAGTATAGGTCGATGGTATTGACATCAGGAGGAGGAAATTTTGATATTTTTAGCATTATGTAATACATAAGTAGAGGGATCCATTTAATAATTATTAATAGATGAATAGTCAGATTAGATTGAGATATCTTTTAATTTGATCTATTCTCAAGAGGCATGATGGATTTTTTTGGTCGTGAAGATGCTACATGGAGAAGTAATGATAAAGTGGTTATTGTTCCTCAGTGATTATGAGGATTAAATGGTCTCGTGGGAGGACTACAGGAATTAATCCTTAGTATTGTTTCATTCTTCAATTCCTAAGATTACCAATAATGTAGAGTTTTTAAACATTAGTAGAGGAGATCCATTGTGTGATTATTTTGGATTAGTTTCATAACCCATATCCAATTTTCATTTATGATTTTTCTAGATAAGGATCCTTCTGTGAATTATTTTGAGTATGATTTGTGTCATGATAACCAAACTCTAGGTCACACTATATATGATGTAGAATTCTATGGAGGTGATATGGAGAGTAGAATTTGATGATATTATTCTATCTAGAGTATATCGTCATAAGAGATATGTTTTATGGATTCCTTATAATGAATATTTGTGGTCTTAGATATAAGTTTTATTTATAAATGTATTATCAGATAGTCAATGTGGGTCTCGAAAATAATTATATCTTTTTTGGGGTGGAAGATATCATTACATTTCTAATGGGTCAAACACTATTTTAATGATGAAGATTATTTCATCAGTGGAGAGAGTTCCAAAACATTTTGAGAATGCAGTGTGCAACTGGTGTTTCTCTTCATGTTTTATATTGAAGTATTTTCATGTATGGTTTTACTAGTAGTAGGATACATTTTCTATGGATAATTAGAGTGGTGATGAGGTATACTGGGTACATCTCTGGGATGTCCTTCATCCTTATAGTGTATATAATATTCATTGAAGTGTTTATCATTAGGGTCAGTGAGGCCATAGAGTGGGTTTTATTCTACTCCATACATTATCATTTCAATTGTAAAATTTTTTACACATCAATTGATGTACCAATTACTTTTTTCTACATGGTTCCAGGACATAATTGATTCCTTAGTGATAAACTCCTTAATATCACCAACCCTTTTCCATGATTTGGTACTTATGGTAGAGAAACACTCAGTACCCATTTCATTGCCAACACATGTTGGATCTCAATATTATTTGTGTTGTGTATTTAGAGACTATGATGTAGTGATGTGGAATCACTACTATTTGGGATAATACTATGATTATGGATACCACCATATGATATTATCCATGGTGTGATATATCTGGATATGTGTATGATATTTTAGGTTAAATTAAGAGGTATATTTTTTTCTATGATAAAATTAGAGATCCTATAGTTATCATTAGTTATGGAGACCCTATGATGAGTCATAATAATGTTTTTTCCATGACATCTGTGATTGATAAGATGATTCTGAGCTCATCGGGGTTTCATACATCAATTTTTCTTAGGTTTATGGAAGAGTACCTTGATGTTTTTAATTATATTTTTTTTAGTGTTCCCCCCTTGATGGGAAATCAGGTTTGGGAGATAGCTATAACTAGTATAATCTCTGATATATATTTCTCCATGTAGGATAGCCTCATATGATTTGGGAGATACAAGGGTATAATTTGATGATCTATTTTGGTGAGGTTTCGTTCAACCGAGTGTAACACCTTGGGGTGCACCAATTTTTGTTAGGGAAGGCCAATTGAATTTTAAAATTTTTATTTACTATAAATGAACCATATTACAGAGAATAATTACTCACCAATATTGATTTGTTATTTTTTGATTACCTATAAGAAGTATGTTGGTTCTCAAAGATACACTTCCGGTGAAGGTATCATAAAATGTGGGCGAAGGATTCGGATTTTATGAATAATGATTTATGATGTTTTCATGGGAATTATAAGCTTTTTTTGATATTTTTATGTGCGATTAGCTCTCAATTTGTATTCATAAGACTGACTAAAATAATTTTTAGACAGTTCATGGATCAATGAGTTGTTTCTCATCAATGACACCCTCATGTACTCTGTATCTAAGGAAGATCATGTAGAGGATATATGTTGCATTTTGGTAGTTCAAAATCATTATCATTCATTCCCTAAATTTTTAATTATAATGTTCAGTTTCATGAATTGTGTTTAATGGGGAATGTTTTTTTCCTGTGAGGTGTACTTTTAGATCATTCAATGGTTAAGGAGTTCATTTCTTGTGCATCCCCCAATGCTATTTTGGATCTTTGAAGATTCCATAGACTTGCAGACTATTATAACATGATAATTTGTAATAAATTTTAGGTTTCGGCCCTTATGAAATAATCGAGTAGAAAGGATCATGCATTCCTATAAACTGAGTAGTGTCTGGAATATTTCGTGTAAATAAAAGAGTATTTGTTTATTCCTCTTATGATTTACTTTCTAGTGAAGGGAGTTCAGTTTGTTGTATGATGTTACACTGTGAATCTTCTGTTGGATTTTTTTATGAATCATATATAATATAAATATTATGGGTCTCCATAGTAATATCCCCAAGAGCCTAACTATTCTACTCATGAAATCATTTTGGAAGAAATTATGTTTTATTTTTAGTCTGGTGACATTGCCTCATCGACAAGCCTTTTTTAATTTTTACTGATCATATGAGATTGAAGTATGTATCCAACTTTGTGAAATTAACTTATGGTAGTGACGGTGGATGGAAATATTATATTATTATGACTTGTTGATTTTTTATACACAAAGAAATGGTAATTTTATGGCTCATTCAACGAGAATAATGTCACATCTGGTTGTTGATCATGAAACTAGGTATTGATAGAGATTGATGGAAGATATATTAATTATAAATCATGATATAGTAGTATTTTTTAGTATAGAATGTATTTCCAATATGATTTTGAAGTTGTATTTGGTTCTGTAGGTAGAATAGTCTCATATAGGGTATTTTTAGGTGGAGGTCTAGAGACCCCATGTTATTATTGTTGATTCCCGGAATGGTTGGACTAAGCTTGATCAACATTCAGATTTATTTCACGAATGGATTATTATACCCCAAGTGATGCATGTATATTTCTATATGAATTCACTATCTAGGATTTTTTGAAAATACTATAATTAAAATGTTTTATTAAGCTATGAGATAGAGGTTTTTGTTTTTTGGGATATATCATTCAGCTTCCGAATTTGTGTCTCAATGATTGTTCGTCTATAACGTGAATGTAAAAATCCATGTTCCATATGGTTTTCTCATGCCATTAGATGTTTCTCAGTATAAATGGGAGGAAATTTCAATGGAACTATTTATTAGTTTACATAAAGATCATCGGGGATTTTTTGTTATATTTTTGAATAGTAGACCATATGATGAAATTATATAACGTAATAGCAGTTAACGAGGTGATCTCAGTGGATGTTTTAAAAATAACTATCAAGAGTATGTGGTGAGACTCCATGGAGTCCCAAGGATGATCATCATTGAATGTGATTCAAATTTTACCTACCAGGTGTATAGAGTTCTCTATTATGAAATTATTTCTTAGATATTCATTATCACTTATTTTTATTTACAAATGGAAAAATATAGAGAGTGGAGAATACAGACTCTTAATGACATACTTCATTATATTTTTTATTATATTTCATGTTCATAGATGGGAAAAATTAAATTGGATGATTTTTTCATAAAATATATAAATATCAAACATTGTTATGAGATTATTTGAATATATATACCCCATACTATTCAGTTATTATTTTTGAAGGACTATATTCAGAAAGGTAGCAGTTATCTAGATAAAAGTAGTACATGATATGACAGAGATGGTTCAGGTGATTCATGAGAGGATGAAGGAATAATAGGATCATTATAAGTCCAATTTTTATCATAGGAAGACACATAAAGAGTTTAATGTTCGAGGTCAAGTATTCCTAAAAGATACTCCATATCATGAGTTGTATTGGTTTTCTCATGGGGGTAAAATTTCTCCCCATTTTTATGGGCCTTTCTAGGTGTTGGATCCTATTATAGACATAGAGTATAAAATAAAAAATCTCCAAAATATAAGGTGCATCCTTTATTTATTCTATGTGTTGCATATTTTCAATTAACATCATGAAAATTCCAACATCATTAATTAGGGAGAGGATAATATTGATGAAGATTATCCATTTCAGGAGAAACTACTAGATATATATGACTTCCATGAGAAATATTTGTATAGTTTTTCTATTTTATTTGTTTTCTCTTATGGTATAATAATGGAATAATGGGGATCACCTGGGAACATGACTTGTAGATACTCCCTCAGTTTCCAGAGATGTCTTTTGTTTGGCTATACTCCTATATAAATGATCGCTACATTAATATAGGATTTATATAGTTGTAAAATATATTGCTATTATATTTTCCTTGGTGACCATTATATTGTTTAATAGAGGTATCCCCCAAGAGAGTGTTTTAGTGTTTTTTTCTTTCATTTTTAGGATTTACTCTCAATTACACTATGTGAGTTATTTTATCTCCCTTATTGATGATATTTATATGTGGTATCTCATGGTTAGTTGTTAAAAAAACATTTTATTTTTAAATATCTATGTTTGATTTTAATTATTGAATATGATAATTGTTTGATAGTTATATGATGTTAGGGGAAAGACCCTTTTCTCCTTTACCTTCGTGTGATAGAGGATTTGGATACGCCTTAAAAGGATTGAGGATGAGGTAGGGGATTCAATTTGAATATCATATTAACAGGTATTATATGTTGCATATCCTTATTTTATGTTATATGGTTAGTGTTTGTGGTTTATAAATTCCATATGTGCCATAGGATCCTAGGATAAGTATTTTGGAAGAATTCTTAGGTTTGGAATAGTTGTGTCATGGTGGATAGGCTGATCTGCATCCTCCAAATAAATTATCATATGTGGTGTTTTGGTTTCATTTCTCTCATAGTACCACACTAGGTAAATAGGATATTCACCATGGTCCAAAATATATTCTTCATACAAAATTTTATGAGGTAGGTTGTGATTTTGTCTTGGGGGATTGATACATTGTCTATGTAGTATACATCATAGTCTTGAGTGTTGTTTCATGTTCATATAATTTTTAGTTCGCCTATGAATACTCTATCCCCCTCCAAACACACATTTATCGCATCCACCCCTCTTGATTTTTAGGCACGTGAGATTTATTTTTTATGGTCTTGAATACTCCATTCAATAAAAATCAACTCAATCATTCTACGGATTTATATATGGGGATTCAAGGGGACTTTTATCCCTTCTTCATATGGATTATTCTCTCTTTGATCTTTTTTTTACTACCATTATTCATCCCAAGATAGTATTGATGTCCTAACTTATTTTAATGGATTCAATTTTAATTTTGTTGATGTGGTTTTGGTGTTCCATACATGGATATTTTTCATTTTCTTATGGGAGAGGTGATCAGTGACTTACGTTATTTCTCCATTCTCATATTAAGAATGTCGAAGCATTGAGGTAGGGGATTTTTTTATTATATTATTTTATTATTTGTGTTATATCAAAATTATATTATACCTCTATCTTTGTTTGGAAGAAAAATTATCCCCAATAAATTTTCAACCATATTAATGAAATAGTGATTTATGTTTACTGATGGTGTGTATTCTTCCACCAAGATTTCAGGTTTCCACTCGTTTAAAAAGATAGTTTACTATATATGTTATGGACAGTTTATCATGTTATTTATGCATGGTTTAGAATTTTTAATTTGATTTAAAATGATAGGGAATATATGAAGGATAATTATTGGCCGGATAATTAACATAATGAGTGTAAAGAACCCAACCCTAGTAACCCGAGTCGATTGTTACTTTATTACATTGACACTAGATACAAGGATTAACATCCAAAATTACCTAATAGATTCGTTATTTGGGAAAACTACATAAATACATGAATCACATATTATAATTGAAAACATAAAACATAACTTATATTATTCAATGAGAACACTATAATTACCCTTATTATATCCCTGCATGTCAATCAGAATACACTTCCTTAAATCCAAGAGAAAGAAAACATAAGAAATTTGTGAGCATAATATTCATTAAGGGTATGAGTAAAACTAAAGGTGTGGTAAAAAAATAATTATCAATATAGAAAATTAAATTCCTAAAACACATGTCATTCAATCAATTACTCACACATAATATGGAATGATTAAATAAAAGACAAATAATTCTATTAATATAATCACATGTGCTTGAAAAATAAACATTCACAATGAAAATAAAAAAGAATTGCATGGTAAATCAATACAGAATAACATTATAATAGAATTATGGAAATTATAATCATGCCACCATGGTCTCGTTACAAGATATATTATGTAAATGAGTTCGACCTCGACCAAATTCACAAGATGGTTTGTCTCATGAGACCTTCTAATTCATCAATGGACTATGGAGGGACCACCCATAACAAACTAGGTCTAGTGCATTATTTATATATAATTGGTGTATAATAATTTAAATAAACATTTATATTGAAAAACCAGAAAAACATAATATTAATACTATTCCAAATCAATACACATAATCAAAAATCATCCATTGTACTATAGGTAATTGTATCAAAATAGTATATCCCCAATGAAAATGATCATAAAATGTATTGATAAATAATATGGATGGTATCATTATAATATATCACTATTACATTATATTTAATCGTAGGGTTTTGTTATTAATTTATATAAATTCCCCAAAAGTGTTATAAAAAGCATTCTGGAGTATAATACCATCTTATATTGAAAATGTCTTTAAACATTATACATTTCAAAAGTATTCAGAAAACCATTTTATTAGAATAGAATCATGGATAAATGCAAATAAATATTAAATGGAACAAGTGGTCAAGAAATCATGTAATTTTGTATGTGTTGTATAAGTTAACAAAACATTCCTTTTATATTGTTGTATACATTTCAAAATGTAACTGATATAGAAAATGATAAAAATATTTATTTCAAACCATTTTTAAAAAAAGTGAGACATGGGTAAAGAAATCTTTAATAAATCTTTTCATTAATTTTTAAAACATTATATAAAATATTATTTGAAAAAATATATATGGTTGAAAATGGCTTGTCGATTGATGTGATAAATAATTTTTTTTCATAGATATATTTTCTCAATAATGTTGACTAATAATGGAAATTAAACTATAACAAGAATTTTTTTGAATACTAATATTTGAATAAATTAATTTTTTTTTATGATACAAATATAATAAAATTATAGAGATGGTGACTTAAAAATAAAAAATCTTAAATAATTATGATACTGGGAAATAAACCCTTATATATTTGGTAACTTTTGAATCATTTTCCTTTTGAGATAAATAACATCAAATGAAATTTTTAATTCCATGGTGAAAAATTGATAAATGATATAACATTTCATTTCTTAATTATATACACCACACAAATGATATATGTGTTGAATATGGCATATGTCTCTAGGAAGGAAAAGTGAGATGAAAAACTATTACGTCATGTATTATATTGATCATACATTTCCATAACTTGTCTATAAAAAAATATATTTGTTATGAAAATATTAACAACTAATACTCATATATACCATACCATATATTTTTTTAATATAATTTTATATTCCTTATTTATTAACAATTCTTTTTTAAAATCAATATTTCACATAACAACTGTCTCATTTTTCATGTATGAGTGGTTTTATTAGTTTGAATTCTTTAAATTTCATCATGGTTAAATCATATTCAATATTTATCCATAATATATATATTATATATCTTTATATTATGTATTTATATTAATCTATAAAAAGATAGGTATATAAAAATAAATTCCACTATTCACGGAAATGGTAAGATGTTTGTATTCTTGAACCTGGTTTTCCAATTTCAACAGATGGAAAAAATTGTAAATAATAATTAAAAATTATAATGTTGTTATTATATCAGATATTTCTTGGATATTAATTATCTATATCATTACTACAATCCATGTCAAATAGAAATTAAAAATAAATAATATTTAATTTGGGAGGTAGTAATCCACATGTTCGGATGAGAAGCATAAGCATTTAAAATTTATTAGAAGATAAAAATTTAGATATGATATTATAGTAATACTATAATTTTATGTTCATATATATCACAGGTACTCATTAGTTACATATTTATTTTCATCCCTGAAAATTAGTGGTGAAAAATAAATTACACTTCTACATCGAGTCGGTATGTCATACGTAGGCATGAGGAATGGTTTCACATTTCTTAGTGTGGATAAGAGAAGTAATATGGTATTAAAATAACCATAATAACATATTAGTATATTTATAAAAAAATTAATTATTTTTCCATGTTTCTCAAAAATAAAGAGGATCTAATTGAATAAATCAATTTAGAATAGTCTGAAAAGATGGTTACCAATTCATAGATGGATATCATTTACATATATTATTGAGGAATCTTGGGTTATTACTGGGAATGAAAAGAATATCTAAATCATGGAAATTTTCCTTTATAAGATTAATGTGTTTGGTTTTTTCTATATATATGGGTCATAGTGGTGTAATGAAGAGAAAGGATAGATGTCATTTTATAATTTATGTGGGTGGACATCTTGGAATTTCTTAAATTATTAAATTACTATAAAATATTTTTCTTGATAAATTGGATAAAAATTAATAAAATTTGGAAATTATGAGAGGATAATAATACTTCATCTAATAAAATAAATTCTTACTTTTTTTGGGTCATTTTTATCCTTATCCATTAGTTTTAACCTCGTAAACCCTTTTGATAATTACCACAATATAAAACTAGTATACTATTTAAGGAATAATAATGTGACTAAAAAATTATAAAAAGACACATAATTGTACCATAGTTTATTTTTTTTAAAAAAATATCATTCATATTTTTGAATCAATTTTTTATTGATTTTAAATCATTTAATACAATATAATTTGTTATAAAATATCATTAATATTATTTTAGACACTAATAAATTAATTTTAGTTTTAAATCATCAATGAAAGGTATAATTCATGAATAATTATTTAACACATCCATAACAAGTAATATAAGTAATTATATTTATTGTGAAACATTAATTTATTTATATTATATCACTTTTCATATTTTTAAGGTCATTTATTTTTTCCCATGAATTGAATAATAACTGTTTCAATGTTTTCTAATCATTTGGGGTCATTATTTAATACTTAAAATTTTGATATAAAATCCAATAATTAAAAAAATAATATTATAATAAAAATATATGTGACAATTCATTCAACACATTTTTACTATGTGGGTATATAAGACATATTTAAAACGAGTAGAGTGACATTTTATAACATTGTTTTATTTAAATATTATATTGGTAATTTATTTGAAATAATTTCAATTAAACAATTATTTTAATTCATTGGCGATAAGGGTCTAATTAAAATAATCCATATCAATTAATATGACATATTTTTACCTTATAACTTATTTATATTGAAGGCTATCTTTATTTTTCCTTTATTGAGTTAGTAAATTTTACCATAGATACTATTTACTTTATCATAAAAAAGCAGAAAATTTACCAAATTTTATCTTCATAATTATAAATATTTATTAAATTTTTCTATATTGAAATTTTAAAATTGGAAATAATTAATTTAGAATAATAATTTAGTATAGGAAGAAGTATTATTTTTCAAACAAAAAAAAAATTATGAATGAATTTATTTATACATAATTCAAAAATTAAATTGACTAAAATGAAAATAAATTTTTATTAATAATATTGTGGAACTAATTTTAGTTTTAAATCATTATTAAAAAATATTTAACTTGTTAAATCCATGAATAAAAAATATGGGTTTCAATAAAAATCAGTATTTTTACTACTCACTAAAAAAATATATTTTCATTAAATTGGACAAATTATTTATATAATATGATTTTATAAATGGTTTTGTTTTTTGAAAATAAAATCTATAATATTTCGTGAAATTAACTATAACATTTTTTCTCAAAAAAATTATTTATGAAGAAAACATATTTTTTGTATCCTAATATAACTTTACTAAAATTTGACTACTTATTTGTGAAATATTAGTCAGGAAATTTATATTGAGAATATAATTTATATATAGTTATTAATTTTTTATTACTATTCATACCCTCTAATTAAACAACTTTGAGATAATGGGATAATATTTTGTGGTTTTTAATGCTTGGTGGTGTTTGTGTATCACAAGTTATCAAAGAGATTTAATTTAATGGAATACATTTTGTTGTCATATATTATTAGAATTGGATGTCTTATAATCTATTGAATAGAATGTTATTTGTTTAAAATCTCAAAGAGCTACATTCTCACCAAATTCAAAAAAAATCATCTCGATTTGAACTTCTACTCAGAAAACATGTTTTTATAGTCTACAAATTCCATTATAAAAAAACGGCTTCATAACAAATGACAAAAAACCATCCTATTAAAATAAGTAATAGTAAATTTGATAGTCCATTTCGAATAAAACATACCATGGTTTCGAAGTAGGATAAAAGTTATGATATGTGAAGATATGGTCATTCAAAAAAACATAATGTTAAATTATATATGGAGGATGATAGAGATCATTGATCACAAGATAGTGAATGATCAAAATATTGAAAAATAATAATAAAACAAAGAATCTATGATTAGTAAAAGGGTTATTAGATCATCCTAACTAAATATTAAGGGGTAATATATTTTTTCAGGATCCTTTTGGTAGATTTTAGGGATTATTTTTTTTATCATTAGTAACTACATAAGGAAATATACTTACATGAAACGTATAATTTATTCCTAAAATCATTATAATCCATAATATCCCCTTTTACCTAAACTATCAGTATTTATAAATAAATTTTTAGTGACTAAATCACTGAGATAAACTTGTAAGGGATAAAATAATCCATAAAGGATTTTAGTATAATCCTCATATCTTACATCATTAAAAAAACTAATGTTTTTACTAAAATATAAAATAATAACCAAAATATATATTCATTCTCATGAAGAAATAATTCATTAATACCCAAAATTCAATAACAAAAACACATTTTACCTTATTTAATTCCTTATATAAATAACCATATATCCGAAATAACCTCAATAACATCAACATTAAGGAATGTTTCAACCTTAATTGTTATATAATTAATTTCTTCGTATTTTTTTTTAAAAAATAGAAGTATTATTCCAAAATAATCCTACAAATTTAAAATAAAATCGATACATACCTCAAACCAAAAACATTTCTCTCAAAATATCATTAATATAAAACAAGTTCAAAAACAATCAAGAATATTTTATCCTATAAAATGTATTCCAAATAAAACATCATATTAACCCATCAAATTATTTAATAAAAATAATGTCATACTGAACATATCTTCATGTATGTTTGTGGTAAGTGATTCGCCATTATTGAAATCAGTAGTGGGTTCATGCCATTTTCCTTACTGAATGTGATGGATTTTTACTGTACATAGGATTTGTACTTTTAAAATAAATTATATTTATATAACTCCTATAACATTAATAAAATTAAAAATATTAAAAACATAATTAATCATCAAATCTATTTTCATTCACGTGGTTATCTATATGATACACATAATTTACCAAATTATAATAACCAATAATTAACTTAATGTAAATAATAATATAAATACCAATGATATAAATACCAATGAAATTTGTTCTGAAAAATAAAAAAAAATTATTCCTGAAATAAACATTTACAATGAATCATATAATAATCCAAAGTGTTATATTAAAATTAATGCCTCAAAAAAATAATCTTTATCCTCTTAAACATCCATCACATAAAAAATAAAATGGGTATCTATAAATTTATACAATTGATCAACCATAGACTTATAAAAAAATGATGGTTCCTAAAATTTATAAACAATCCACACCTGAATCATAAAAATGGGGTATTTTTGGGATTTTTTCAATGTATGTCATATGGTTATGATCTTGAATATATTTTTTCCTAAAACAATTTCCCAAGGATTGTACTAAACACACATTGATAACCCTTTTAATGAACCTAATTCCATTTTCTTTGATTTGGTGGGTAATTTATTACATTGACACCACATATATGGAATTTCAACCCAAACGGTCGTATAAATTTGTAGTTTCGGGAAATCAGACAAGTACATTAATATGATATTAAAAATTAAAACATAAATTAAAAAATATAATTTACATTGAAAAAAAATAATTCTATTTTTCATATCCGTGCATGTGAATCATAATATAATTAATGGAATCATATGGACATAAAACATAAGAAATGGGTAATCTCTACTACATATTTATGGTATGAATACTACATATGACATCATTAATAAATAAGTCCAAATAAATATTTCATGGAAAATAAAATATACACACGTCATTCAATAAATTACTTGTGCATAATATGCTCAAAATAAATTCTAATCAAATAATTCCATAAAAAATCACAATAGAATGAAACATAAACAAATATATTCTACTAACAGATATAGTCAAATGGAAAAAAATAAATAATCTAAAAATTAGGGAATGAATAATTTCATAAATAATATACATATTATCAAGTCCCCATGGCATGAAATATTACAAAAATATGTCAGACCTCGGCCAAATATCTAACTTAGTTTGTCTCATGTGTCCTATAAAAGCATCAAGGGGCTATAATAGGTCTAACCTATCACATTTTATGTCCATTGAATTATGAAAAATAATGTTTTTATACATAATAAAACTAAATAATCATATTTAAAATCTATCATAAATAACGGTAATAAATTTCCAAATCAATAAACATAATTAAAAACTATCCATAGTAATATGTTGAGTGATATTATAATAGTACATACCCTGTAAATCTAATCAAAAAAAGATTTGGAGAGATAATAAGTATGGTATAATTTAACCATATATTAAGTGGATTCTATAAAAAATAGTTATTTTCTCATTGATAAATAATATAGAAATTATAATCTCATTTAAAATATTCTTGAAGAAAATAACCTTTTCAATTTCAAAATCAAATTTAAAAACTATACATTTTAAAAATATTAGGGACAAATTTTCATTCAAAATAATCAAGGAAAATTTTAATTTAATATTACATTTATTGAATACTCATTATGGTGGTTAATTCCATATGTTTCATATATGCTACAAAACATTCCTTTTAAGTTATTATAAAAAGATCAAAAAGTACCTTGTTAGGAAATAGTCATGATGATTTTGTTCAATAAATTCTGTAAAAAAGTCAAACATGTATTAAAATTTCATTAATAGATCTGTTGGATAATATCTAATTCATTATTGATTTTTTTGGAATACATGGATATGGAATAAAAAGTATGGAAAACTGAATGGACAAATAATGAAGTGTTTTAATAAAAATATTTTATTAGTAATTTTATATAATGAAGAAGGGAAAATGGTACTATTTCATGAAATTTTCATGAATTATATTATGAGGATATAATATACTGTTTTTATCATATAAATATTATAAAATTACCCTATGGGAAACGTTAATATATATAATAGTAAATATTGATGAGATTTTGAAATAAATATTTACTACTTCACTAACTTTTGAATCGAAACCACCATGAGAGAAATGAAATAAAATATAATGTTAAATAAAATTTATATAATGTGATTCATTATTTATAAATAGAATGGCTATTATATACACAAAAAAATGAAAAAAATGTTTAATATGGAATGTGTCATAGGGGAGAAATAATGAGGAAAGAAACCCTTAACTCGGGTCTCATTTCATTTTTATGTGATTGTAAATCTTGAATAATAAATAAATATATATTATAAATATATTGAAAACCTTACTCATACATATAAGTAAATATATTATTTACCTAAACATTTTTATCAATAATTAATTTTCAATAATTTTTTTAATTTTTTGTTCTTGGTAATAACTGTTTTATTTTTCTTGTATATTCGGGTTTGATAGTTTTTGTCCCTTAACTTTTACCATGGATAAATCATATAAAAAATAATTACATTGATATATATATTTATATATATATATTCCTTATGAATTTTTATATAGTAATACGGAAAACATATAGATGAAAAAATAAAGTACACCGTTCATGGATGCGGTAAGTTGGACATACGCATGGATATTGTTTTCACTTTTCAATGGATGGATCATAATAAATATTAAATAATAAATAACATTTTAAAAATAATTATTAAATCATATATATGTTATATATTAAATAAATCTATCCATATTTTTAAGATCCTATACCTTTTCTGAAGCAGTCCTAGGCTCATTTATAAGAATTATTTTTCCATGTTTTAAGTATAACTTTTAGTGGGTCATTATTAGGGTGTGTTTGGGTAAAAATTGGTGAATTTTAGAAGGATAAGAGGCCTTGAATTTATTATGAACAACACTCACATGGATAAACAATGTTGGAAATGGGTATCATCATTTTATCAGGGTTTGTATATGGTTTAAGTAGGGTTTCCAAATGGATTTCACATGGTTAAACAAATTGTGCAAGGGTTTCATGGTTTGGGCATGGTTTATGTGTGGTTAAAATAGAGTTTCCAATATGTTGTGTGTTACACACAATGTTTATGAGGGGTTAAACTATGTTTTATATTTTTAACATGGTATTAAGAAGGAAAAACTATGTGTGTATCCAAAGTGTGAAAAATTTCATGGTTAATGTGATTGGTTAGATCTGACCATTTGACATGGACTAGAAACTATGTACACAAAATTTTAAGTTACAAAAAATGATTTTAAAATCCACTGAACCCCCATATTTACCCCAAATCAACCCTATCATGACCCAAATAAAATTATCTCATTTATTAACACTTCCAATGGATTTCCAATGGATCCCGACCTCTGTTCACTGTGATTTTATGCCAGGTTATCATTTTTGAATCACTCTACATATGAGGTTTCATCAATATTGTTATCCTAACTCTTACATGTTCTTCTAGCATCTCTAAAGGTCATTTATTCTAGTTCAAGTTTAGATCATGATCTAGTTTTTTGGTTCATATTTATTATTTTGGATCTAGATCTACATCTAAAGGATCTTTATTGGTTCGATCATTGATTTAGGTTTTATATTCAGATCTCATTCTAAATAATTTTTTCGCTCAAATTGGGTATATCCATTCGCCACCATTAACCATCAAACCTTTTTGTATGTGGTCTATAATTCAAATCCCAAAATCATAAATACTATTATGTGTATGAAATTTTATATTAATATTTTATGTTTACCAATTGGGTTCTTGATTGAGTCAATTAGTTTGGTCAATTTATTAATTTAGGGAATTGTGAAATTTGAAACATTGGAATTGAAGATTTTTGAAAAATTAATTATTGAAATAATTATGGGGTTATTTAGATTCTTGAACATGATCAATTAAATGTAGAATTAGTTAATGGGAATTATTCATATTATGAAATTTTGTCTTAGGACAATTAATTATTGAAATAATTACAGAGTTATTGAGATTACAGAACATGATTAATTGATTATAAAATTAATTAATTAGAATGGTGGTGATTACGAAATTTTAATTAGGGATAATTAATTATGAATAGATATTTTTTTAATTGAATAATTAAAATTTTAATTGATTATTGGTATATGATTTTTTTGAATTTATATAATAAATTTTAGATTAAATAATTGAAGATTTTCATGATTATTAAATTGGTTGAGATGATTACATAATTACTAAATTAATTAAAAGGGTTGTGTTGATTAATTTTTTGGTAAATTAAAAGATTTAATTGAAATGGATTAATCAATTGTTTAATTAATTAACATAGCTTAATTTAAATAATTTGTCATTGAATTAATTAGGAGGATGTTATGATTGTGTATTTGATTAATTAATTTTTCAATTAATAAATGGAGTTGAGTGTGATTAATTTATTGGGTAATTTAATAATGGAATTTTTGTGAATAGTTAATTGGTGAATTAATAGAAAGGAATGAATTTAGTTGATTAATTTTGGTATTAATTAGTGGAATTGACATGAACAATTAATTATTTAATTAATTGAAAGTATTGAATGCGACAAATTAATTTTTGGAATTTATTAATGGAATTAACATGAACATGAATTAATTGAAAGGATTGAATGTTACTAATTAAATGCTGAAATAATTAATGGAATTTTCACGAATACTTATTTGGTGAATTAATTTGAGGGATTTAGTGTGATTAATTAAATGTGGAATTAACTAATGTGGGTTGTTGTAATCATGAAATTGAATTAATTGTAGAATTTAATTGGTGAATTAATTAATATTATTGATTTCATTAGTTAATTGTTGAATGAATTGTTGTTATTTATGTGATTTGTTAATTGTTTAGTTAACTAATGGAAGTGATGTGATTAGTTAATTATTACGAGAACTAATAGAATTGATGTGATTATTTAATTTTCATATTAATTAATGTTATTGATGTGATTAGTTACATATAGATTTAATAAATGTGGAGATGCAGGATCAGTCTAAAAACTACAATGCCACTATTAAAAAATATCTTGAGCAGGATCATCAGCTTCCACCTCAAATTGCACAGATGGTCTCCTCCTATGATTTTCTGGACACAGACGACATTTTAATTTGGGAACTGAGATAAAATGGAATTCTAAACTCCAAATTCTTCCACAACACTCTTCTATAAGGTAGCTGAAATTGAACTATGAATTACAATAAAAAATTGTTGCTTCCATCTTGAGTTACACTCCTTTGGCGCCTCCAACTCAACAAACATCCAGTGGATAATAATCTACAGTAGGTTAGGATCTCCCTTTACTCCAGATGTGACCTAATTCATCAGTAAAATGATGATATCAACCATTTTTTATGTTTTGTAAGATAGATGATTCACTTTTTCACATAGTTTTCAACTGGTTTGAGATTCAACCTCCAAATGTGAACAACATCACAGACCTCCTGCTGCTACTTTCAGCAATCTATTTATCGAAGCAGGTTCAAATTATCTTACTTACCGCATGTGATGAAGTCATTCACATCATTTGGGTGTATAGAAGAAGGGATTGAAACACAAATGGAGGCATCAATTGGAGGTTGCTGATATCTGAAATTTGGTTTGCGGCTCAACAAGAAAACAGTTTACATGCTGAAAATTGTCACAACTTAGTAAGAGAATTCACTGTTCTGAAAAAACTGAACGTGCAATGTAACAATCCTCGACTGTTTGGAACTATTTAAGTCTTCTGGTTACCTCCTGATGCCCGGTGGATTAAATGCAACTCGGATGGATCCTCGAGATGTAATCTAGGACCTGTTGGATATGGTTTTGTCTTTAGGTATCAGGAAGGTGACTTCCATGATGGGGTTAATGGTATGTGTGGACTGAACACAAATCATAAAGAATAGATGATGAATCTCATCAAAGCAATGGATTTTCCTCATAGAAATAATTGGAGGAAAGCCATATTTGAAAGTGACACTCTCACAATTGTTCAAGTACTGTGAATCGATCAAATTCTCCTCAACTAGAAACTAACATCGAAATGGATTAAGTGCCTTGATATACATGCTTCAATGGATTATATCATTACACATGTTTATCGTCAATCCAACCAAAATGGTAATTTCCTTGCAAACATGGGGGCCTCTAGTGACACTTGCACCTATCATTCCAATGCTCCTCGTGAGATGTTCCCTATCCATTATAGAGATAAATATAAATTTCCTTCCTTCGGACTTGTGTAACCCAGGTATCCTTTATTTAGTTTTAAGAAGCCTTGCTGCTTTATCTTCATAAAAAAGTGTTATTATTGTGATTAGTTAATTTCTGAGTTATATAATTGAAGTGACGTGATTAGTTAATTATCATATTAACTAAGATAATTGACATGATTAATTAATTAAATAATTATTCAATGTTATCACTATGATTAATTAATTTTTTAATTAATAAATTTTATTAATGATATTTGTTAACCATTAAATTAACTAATATAATTCACATGGTTAACTAATTATGTAATTAATTACTGTAATTTATGGGATTAATTCAATGTAGAAATACTTAATGTGATTGATGATAATAATTATTTGTAAATTAATTAAGAGGATTTATTTGAAAAACTGGTTATTTAATTAATCCAAATCACTCTCAACGTACTCAGGCTATGTGACATGTTTTTTGTAGATATTTTGTTTGTTTAATTTCCTCCTATTGTTTCCTCATTCCTTCTACAATATTTCTCTTTGAATTTTGAGTGGGAGGGATAGGCTGAATGTTTCATCAAGAATGAGTATTGAATTTCTCATTGAATTATCTTGGTAGTGAATTTCTTGATTGTCCTTGGATGAAGATTATAGGATGTTCAGGCTATCGAAATCTTTTATTTGAGTGTTTGTTACATCCTTGATTAAAATTTTGATTAGTTGTAAATGGGATTTTTTGGTTTTATTTAAAGGGGTTTCTAGGAAAAAATTCATTTTAGATCTCATAAGGTTATTACATTTGTGGGTATTGGTCACTAAAATGGTCATTGTAAAAAAATTCCATTGTGGATTGGCATTTTAATTTTTTATTTTGGTTTCGGTGGTGTTGGTGGGTTGTTGGATAACATCATTGACCTCACCATGGTGGCTTGATCAGAAACGTGACTTGCAATAATGTGGTTTTGAGGACTAGGAATGGGTAACTCTTGTGCATATTTCACATGAATAAGGCCTCTTGTTCCAAATTTTTGAGCGTTTTAGGACATGTTTGTAATTAATGTCCTATAATTAGTTTGTGTTTTATGAACTAGATCCACTCATGTAGTAGCATCAATAATACTTATATCAGTAAGACACAATACCTCATAAAAATATTGAATCAATAGTTGGTCACTGATTTGATAGTGGGGGAAACTGAAACAAATTCTTTTGAAGTCTTCCTAGTACTCATGAAATGTTTCACCTTGAGTTTGCCTAATACCTCAAATCTCCTTTCTAATGGAATCAGTTCTCGAGGTAGGGGAAAAAATTTAATGAAAAGTTTCACCAATTAATTACAATCCCTAATGAAAGTAAAATGTGAATAGAAACCCCATTCTTTGGAAACTCCTTCTAATTAAAAAGTAAATAACCTCAAATTCATTTGATTTTTGTCAACAACCTAGGGTTTCATGTTGACAAAAAGATAAGTAAATTCTTAAAATTGTTTAAGTGGATATTCACCAGGAAAACCACTAAATTTTGGTTGTAGGTGAATGAAATTAGATTTAATTTCAAACCTAGAATGTGAATCAGGATATTCAACTGGATTTTCACGATTTGTATCATATGATGATTAAAATTCATTCAAGGTTTTATTTTTAGCCGTTGGAATTTTCGTTTCAACCAGGTTCCTTCAAAGTGTATTATTTGAAGATTCACACCATGGGACAAGGGTATTCCTGGTAGCTATATCCCTAGAGTGAAACGTTCTATCAATTTCAGAATCCAATGGAAACAAATTTGGGTTTGAATTCTGAGTCATGCAAAAAACAATTTCCACAAAAATAAACTCAAGCATCCTTCTCATAAATAGTGCCAGTTGAAGTGAGGATTCAATGTCGTGAAATCCTCTATAAATAAATTTATCCTAAAAACAATGCAATATATTAGTCCCATTATTCTCTCTCAAGGAAGTTTCAATTTGAGGTACAAAACTATCACTTTTGTTTTGTGACTTTTGTTTTGATTGTTTTCACACGAAATAAAATTTTTTGGATCAGATTAAAAAATATAGAACAAAATGTAAATATAAACTAAATAGAATGAAAATTTATAATCAAGATTTAAAATTGAGAAGAAATAAAATAGGTTTTATAACAGAATTAAAACAGTGTTAACAAACATGCTTTATCCTCCCGGACACTCCCCTCATCCTTGTTTAAAATTATCACCCTAATTAATCTCTTAATACCTACCCAAATAACTCTAGATAAACACTTTATTTGGAAAGGATATCATATTGAAACATCAATATTATTGTTTCCCCTCATATATATGTGATTTAATTAATTTAAGTCCTCTGAATAATCAAACCTAATTGAAATCACTATGCTCAATGGTATGGCCTACCCCAAGAAATTTAAATATGTAAATCGACTATTTTACTTCAAAGATTGGGAAACCATATAAAAAGAATAATTTTAAATTATATTCATGAAATAAAAAAACCTCTTTTATCCAAGAAAGATAAGTTCAAGAGAGATGAAATAGATATTGCACATGATAATCAAAACTCAGAAGGGAGTGTCTGTCGGTTGTCTTTTATCGGAACCACTTGGTTCTTAGCCTCACATTACATGAGCAGCCCAAATCATCTCCAATCCAAAAATAGTGCTCACTATCTTTATAATGGTTTATATAAAGTCAAACCCCATTGAAATGAAAAAATAAACTGGAATATAATGTGAGGAGGGCTGCAAATTATTATATCCTGATTCTATCCATTCGAAGATGGCTTCTGTTTGGAACAATTCCAAGAAAAATCACCCTCTCAACTCTTCTATAGGGTTGTGAGAAATTAAATATTCTATATGTAATAAAAAGTTTCAGTTGCATTGGATACGTGATGTAAATTTTATGAATTAATTACTAAATATAACTTACTCTACCCTTGGAGATTCTTCATCCTCAACATATGTTCCTCACTCACATAGTGCCCTAATGATAGAATTTTTCCTTGAAACTCATCATGAACATGAAAAATGGAATCCTATTGCATCTCAAATTGGAATTATTGTCTTTTAACACTTTTAACCAGAGTTATGCCACCATGACTGAGGTGGGATCCACATAGCTGACCATAAAATATTTTCACAAATAATGATTTATTTCAGCCTTTAGCTAGATGATTTTAGAAGTTGGTCCAGTTTAAAAATGTGAATATAATTTTCCAGGGATCCTTTAAAAAAATCATTCAAATTTGATCAATATTTATAAATATATTTCTAAAACATCAAACTACTGAAAATTGTAAAAAATCCAGAATTAGGGCATTTTCAGAATTTAGCTCAAAATACAAAAAAATTCCCAAAATTATGAAATTTGACATATAATTACATAATGGGGAGGATAAAATCTATGAAATTTAGATAAAATATATTGATAAAAATCCTTTCTATAAGTGGTTTATGTGGAGATGGTTGGCTGAAGGTACATAATCAATAGATTATGGATTAGATTCCTAAGATAGACAAGAGGTTGATGAATACCAAGGTGGCCTGGTTTCATGAAGCATTTGTGTTAACAAAGCTACAAATGTGGGGATAGATGTGTTATAAGTTGGTTCATGGAGGAATAACATGGGTTGGAAGTGGTTGCATTGTAATTCCAACGGGGAATAGGTAAGGAGAATGATCAAATACCCCATAAAAAGGCCATGCAGGTGTTAGAGGAAGTTGATGTACATTCATTATAGATAGTTTTTAATAGAATGGCTTAGTGCTAATTTTTTTATGGTGTTCTCATGGTTTCTTGGAACAATAACTTGGAAAATAAATCTGATATATTATAGAAATATTTCTTGATACCAATGTTTCCTTTTATGAGCATGAGAAATATTTGTTGGTTCGTAGGGAGAATGTATAGTAGAAAAAGAATTTTCTTTTAGTTAATGTATTTTGGGAACGTTTATGTGTGTAGGAATAAACTTGGGACATTGAAATGGATGTGATAGCTCAGTTTCCAAACCCTTTATTGACATAGAATCTTAGAAATTCCTGGGAGTATAGCTTGAGGATTAGATATTATATGGTAAGTAGATTATATGTTCCCAACCCTTTTTTGGGGATTTCATGGGCTCATTTATGGGTAATCATTTACCTTTTATGAGTATAATGTATATGGGTCTTGGTTTGGGTTCGTTTGGGTAATAATATGAAATTTTTTGAAGCAGGATAGGCCATTCATTATTAATGCATGGTTTTTGCAGGGTTTAAGCCTAGTTAAACAAACAGTGGTAGGGATTTCATGGTTTATGCATCGTTTTTTCATGATTTTGACATGGTTAAACGACGTTTTCAAGGGGTTTCATGTCATTCACATGGATTGTTCCTGGTTAAAACAATGTGTGCAACCTAATGAATAATTTGAGAATGTCTTCTCCATGGTTTAACTAAGTGTGCATCCTTGTCACATGGTTTGTGCATCATTAAAATAAATGTGTATCCTAAGTATGTAATGTTTCATGGTTGTGGCATATGGATAGTAATAACTGTAATACATGAAATAGAAAACCATGAAGGATAAAATTTATGATATGAAAATGGATTTTATAATTTTTCAAAACCCCATATAAACCCGAAATCAACTATAGCTCGACCAAAATAAAACCTTCAAATTTTTGGAGGCTCCCAGTGGATTTCATAAGTATCATGACCTCCACTCATAGTGATTCAAATCCCAATTGTCAGATCTTCATCAATTCAGGTATGTGGTTCCATCCTCATTGGGTTCTCATATCATCCACTTTCATATTACATCTTTATATGGTACTTCTTCTTGTTTTGAGTTAGATATAAATCTAGTTTTTTAATCTAGATATAAGATTGTGGATCTATATATAGACATAAGGATACTGATTTTCTCAATCTAGAATTTAGGTTTCAGATCCAGATATCATTTTCAATTTTTGTTCCACCCAAATTGGTTATATTCATTGGCAACTGTACATAATCCAACATGAGGTAGATGTTCTATTATTAAAATCCAAACATATTAATCACATTTATGTTATGAAATTTTAAGATTCATATTTTATGTTTATAAATTGATTTATTGATAAAATTAATTAATTTGGTGTATTAATTAATTTAGGGAATTGTGAAATTGGAAATATTGAAATTGAAGATTTTTTAATAATTAATTGTTTAGTAAATTATATAGTTATTAACATAATTGAAATTGATAAATTAATTATAAAATTAATTAATTTGAATGGTTTTGTTAGAAAACTAGGGCTTGGATAATTTATTAATGAATTAATTTTAGAGTTATTGAAATTGTTGTCTCTGATTAATTTATTATAGAATTATTTAATAGGAATAGTGTGGTTTATAAAATTGTGTTTTAGGATAATTAAATTTTAAATTAATTACGTCTAGATAGGAATTTTTGAAATTGAATAATAAATTGATGAATTAATTATTTTTATATTGATCTTGTTTGATTTGGATAATTAATTTTAGAATTAATTTTTTTATATTTCCAGTATTATTGAATTGATTGAAATGGTTAAAAAATTTCTAGATTAACTAATAGGGTTCAGATAATTAAATAATTCTTGAATTAATTAATTAAAGTTACGTCGATAAATTAATTATTTAATTATTAACATAGTTAACGTGAAATAATTAATCATTTAATTAGTTATAAAGATTTTATGATTGTGAATTTGAAAATTTAATATTTAAATTAATTATAAGAGTTTAATTTGATAAATTAATTTGGGAATTAATTATTTCAAATGATGTGATCAATTAATTGGTTAATAAATTTAAATAATAAAATGTGATTGATTAATTTTTGAATTAACTAAGGTAATTGAAATGAAAAATTAATTACTAAATTAATTGTAAGTATTGAAAGTGATTAATTAATTATGGAATTAATTAATAGAGTTGATGTCGGAAATTAATTTGTGAAATAAATGAATGAATTTAAAGTGATTAATTATTAGTGTAATTAATTAATTTAATTGACATGAATAATTAATTGGCTAATTAGTTGATGGTATTTAGAGTGATTAATTAATTTTGGAATTAATTTATGTAGACTATAGGGATGACACAATTGATCAAATTCATTTAATTAATTGGTTAATTAGTTAATGTTATTGATGTAATTAAAAAAATTGAATTAATTAATTTGCGTGATATGAATAGATAATTGTTGTGTTGTCAAATGGAAGAAATGTGATTAGTTTATTGTTGGGTTAACTAATGTAATTTAATAGATTAATTAATTATCAAATTAATTAATGTTATTTTTATGATAACTTGTTTTATTAATTAATATTTTTGATGTGATTAATTATTGATGATTTATGTAATGGATGTTATACTATTAATAGATAATTTGATCAACTAATGGAAAATATGTGATTAATTATTTTTTACCTTAATTAATGTTATTAACGTGATTTTTAATTATTGAATTAATTAAAGTTATTAATGTGATTAGTTAATCGTTGAATTAACTAAAGTAATTTATATGATTAATTTTCTATTTTCTTAATTAAATTAATTTATGTGATTAATTAATTATTGTGATAATTAATGAGATTGATACGGTTAATAAATAGGTGAATTAATTAAGTGTATTTTTGTTTAAAATAATCGTTGAACTAGTAATGAAATTTATGTGAATAATTAAGTGGTTAATTAATTAATGAGACTGATATGCATAATTAGTTGGTGAATTAATTAAGGGGATTGAAGTGATAAACTAATTGTTAATAGAGTTGATGTGGTTAATTAATTTTTTAATTAATTAACTGATTGATGTGAATAAGAAACTATTTAATTTGATTAATTAGTTTATTAATTATTTAATGTGACATAGTGGTACTTAAAAAATTGTGATGTGATGATCAATTTTTAGGATCTTTCAGGGATAGGGGATGAGGCTTGAAATACCCATCAAGGTGATAATCCCATGTATGACAGGTGTTGAGGCTCCAAATACCCATATAAGACAGTGACTGTGGGATAGTGGGTGAGGATCCCAGTACCCATGTGATATGATGTGTGAGATAAGAACTAATACTACACATAATTATAGGGTGATAAATATGATGTTCAACACCGAAAACAATAGCATTGTACTATGGATCCATGTGTCTGTAATATTGAAATGAAGAGACATGGATAATGAAATCACATGTGTAGTAATAAAATATAAATTGAGTATGTGGCATGGTTCAGACACCTAACATTCTAGTGACGGGGTTAATGTTAGGTTGTCCTTAGGAACATGGTGGTTTGTGATGTTAAATAAATAATAGTTGATAATGTGATAACTATTTATGGTTTCATTTTACATAATTCATTATTCAATTGAATAAAAAAATTTGACTAGATAATTTTTTGACGTCATTGGTGGTGGCCTGCTATGTTTTAGTCACACCAATCTTGGGGTATATGATCCGTACCAAAATAAATTTTTTGATTGTAGGATGAGATAAGGGAAATTTCCCATTTGAAGATGGCTGATTTTCGGGATGGAGAATGGATGAGGGGCCTGGATGTGGCTTGGGACCCACTTTAGAGTTGTCAGTGTATTTAATTTTCAGTTTCATTTGAAAAAATGGTTCGTACATAAGAATAACATATCTATAGTTTTGTTCTAATATTTTATTTCTTATTTTGGTCATCTAGTGATACTAGTATTTTCCAATTTAGTGTTATATATTTTCTATATTATTGTTTATTTATATTCATTGGTTTATTACAAAGAATAAAGAGGATATAGTATTCACATGATCAATATTAGACACTCACCGCTAGTCACTAGGCTCTAGTATATAGGGAGGATCACATGAGGCCATATGACTGATTGACTTGGTGAACTGATATACGGCACCCGAACTATGATGTGATACTATTACCATCCATATAAAAAACAAAATGAAAAATAATCACATTTCATTGTGGTGGTAGTGGTCCATAAGAGCGCACAAGCGACATTATCATTTTCTAGTGGATTGTAATGTAAAAAATTTAGATATTTTATTTTATCTATATAATAATATTTATATTATAAATATCACATATACTCATTAGTTACATCATTATATGAATCCTAGTAATGTGTTGATAAACAATGTGTCACACCGAACTATAGAGATAGTAAGTTGTACATACATATGAGTGATGTCTTTTACTTTTAGAATGATGGGAAATTGTGGGAATTTGGTTTCCCATAATCATAATAAAATTCTATTATATATATATGATAATTTATTTTAATAATGGTTACAATACATTGAGAATAAGTATAAGAATAAATAAACATTAAAGGGGAAAAAAGATGATTACATCTTCATCGATAGACTTCCATTATATCTCTTATTATGGAACATAGGGTTTGTATTTTTCTAATGAACAGTACTTATAGGATATTGATACAGGTGTCTGAAAGAGGAAGGGGTTTTGGTCGGTCTATCTTAGTATATCAATTTTGTGTAAATAATTGAAAGGTGAGTAGTCCTTTTATAATTGAGTAGATAAAAACTATTGGTATTTCATAAATTATTAAATTAATATTAATTTTTTTTCAAAAAAAATATCAAAATTGATATAAATCGAATAAAAAGTTATTATAATAACAAATCCTCTAATAAAATAATATTTGGATTTGTTTTGGGTATGTTTTCTCTCATATCATTTCTTATTAACCCACGTAAAACATTTTTTCAATTAATATAATATTAATTTTTTCATCAATCAAAGTGTTATTAATATTACTATAAAATGAAAATAGCTCATAAATGAAATATGGTTGATTTATAAACACATATAAAATTAATATAAAAAATTATTATTTTTATAATGAATTTTTCATCATACAAAAAATAATTATTTTTCATAAACTATCATTAATGTCATTTTTAATGATATTCAATTACTTTACCATTAATACATCCTGAAAAGGGGTTAATTTGAATATAAGCCTTTAAAACATCTATAACATGTCATATAGATCTATAAAAGTCTTGGGACACTTCATCTAATTCAAATTATAAACTCTTAGTATTTTTAATACCATTTATTTTATTGTTCTATTAATTAAATATACACAGTTTCCCATTTCTATTACAATTTAGGGTAATTATTTAATTCCTATAAATTGGAAATAAATTACCATCCTAAAAATAATAATATTATGATCAAAATACCTATCAATATTTTTATCACTTGTTTTTTGTCTCTATTGGGGAAAATAAGATATTTAAAACAATAGAGTTAAATTTGTCATCATTCATTGATTTAGATACACTATTGGCCATTTTCTATTAACTATATCTATTAAAAAAATTAATTTCATGTGTTAGTTAAAAGGGTAGAATTTATGCCATCCAATATTAGTGGTGATGTTATATTTTGACCTTATCAATATGTTTTAACCAACATTATCTTAATTTACCCTTTACTATGGTGATAGATATTACCATTCTTACTATTATTATTGACATAAATTAAATGTTCCATATTTAAAATAAATGAACCATAAAATGAAAAATATTGAATATATTTATAATGATTAAATCTCTATAATTTTTAGTAAATAAATCAACGTAAAAATATAAATTATAGTGAATACAAATTTTTTCAAAAAAAGAACGTTTATATATAAATAATATTTTTAAACAAAATTAAATAATAAATTTTATTCCAATAATCATAATTAAATTATTGATAATATAACTGAACTATTTTTATTTTTAAATCATTTAAAAATAAAATACAACTTTGTAAATCTTTCAATCATAAATAAAGCTATAAATAAAAATCAATATTTTCACTATTAACTAAAACATATATCATTACAGATAATTATGAGAAACACTCATGGATAATTTTGAAGTCATAATTTTATAAATGATATTTTGTTTATAAAATACAGTTCATATTACCTCCATATATTTATTATAAAATTTTCTATAAAAATGTTATGTATTTTATTTTCGTTGAAAAAATATTTATGAATCATAAAATAACCATACTAAAAATTGTGTAATGGTTTATAAATTACTAATAAAAACCTCAGTATTGAGTATGTAATATATATATATATATATATATTATAATTCGGATAATACTATTAATACCATCCAATCCAACAATTATGAGATAACACTATACTATTTTAGGGTTATTTTAGATTCAAGGTTACTTGTATTGCATGTGATCAAAGAGACTGAATGTAAGGAATTATATTTTTTGGGTTATTTTTTCTAGGTGGTGCATGTCCCCAACCAAATTTAATATAATATTATACTTCAAAAATATCATGGAATTACAAATATCCATGTTTAATGAATACTTATATTCATGTGATGGAAATCAAATTCAAGATAAGTGAATTTTTTAATTAATATATGTTCTTCAATATATTAATAGAATTGAATAATGAACATGAAACTTTTAATACTTGTTGTAGATATTATGATATATCCATGTTAAATGTGAATTTTTTTTCTCGTAGTTTTTTAAAGATGTAATTTATTCTTAAGAGAATGTATAAAAACATTTATAACCATTTATAGTGTATTACATAGGTTAAATGTGGTTTTAATCTCTATTAATTAAATCAGTTAATTTGATATAGAATAAAAACTAGTTTTATGACAAATTTAAATGTTTTGGAATATGTTTTACTTAATTTTTATGATGTTCAGATGCCTTTTGTATGGGACCAAGGTTAGGTTTTTTCTTTTCAAGGATAGATTCCTTTTGTTTGGTATAGGGTGATCACATATGAATGTAAAGGTTGAATGACCAATTTCTGTGGCATAGTTTACATGTCAACCTTGTTGGTAATTTCTACAATTAATTTTTCCCTTGAAGTGATCCTTAATGTGTGATGTGATGTAAGCCTGGTGCTTCTGATAATATATGAGTTGGGAGGCCATGAGGATATTGCTACAGTTTATGCCTATGGCATCAAGATTCATGCTGATATAAATGAGGGTTATAGAATGGAAACAGAATTGATTGAAATGGTTGATGTAGGGATTACCCATTTTTTCTTAAATATATGATTCCTGCTTTAAAATCCTCATAATGAATCTACGGATCTATTTCAGGTTATCTATATTTCTTTCCCCACTATAAGAGGTAGAAGGAAATTGGATATGATTCTCTTTTACGATAGATTTGGAAGATTATAAGATTTCCTTTAATTATGGAATGGTGATATAATAACTAATGATTGAACCCATGGGTATAGTGCCTTCTAGAATTAAATGTTGATATTCTAATGATACTATGGACATGGATTTGTTATTCGTCAAGGGAATTGATTTTAGATTGATATTTAAGCAATGTTGTCACAATAATGTTAATTATTGGATTGTGAATTAATTAATGTATGGTTATTTAATATAAATAATATAAATAATTAAATATAGTTTCCTTGATTCCGGATTTATTCTATGATAAAATGTTCTCAGTGGTGGATAATGGTTGTTTGAGTGAAAATATATGAAGTTGAGACTAAGATTAGATTAATGTCCATTGTGTTTTTTTGTCTTTATTGTATAATGTAAATTTTTTTGTTCGATATGATACCATTCCCATGTATGTTGGGTGAATAACACCCATTTGGCTCTAAGAGGGTGTATTCATAAATATCTATGATGGCGAGGAACATATGGTCGACTACCCTATCTATCCTCACTCTCTTTTCCTAGTAGTACAATGTTCCGAAAGGTATGGTTGATAGTTTTTCCACAGATGTGAGTAGATTTACAAGGTGGATTGGGGTTATTTAACACAAATGTATCTCCAGATATAATATCCTAATAATTATTATATATATATGACCTTTATAATATATGATGACATGATGTACATTATATGGTGTATGGGTTGTGAAGGCATGAGGTACACTTTCCAATTTATGATGCTTGACATATGAGATGTGGTGTATCTTATAATCTATATGGATTATATATGTATATGTTTCTTGGTATGATGAGATGATATGACACAAAAGATCTGTTTTGTGACAATTTAGCCTCGTTGCTTTTTGGCTACCATCTTTTGGTGAGAGTTGGCCTTGTATGTACAATGTTGGGGTAGATAAGAAGATCATTTGGCAATTGGAAGAGGGGTAAAATCATTTGATTTTATATTATCTGGTATCTTGTATTTCTGTTAATTGGTGATAGATAATAATGGTGAGGTTAAGAACATAATATTCCTTTTTAATTAATGAGTTAGTATGACTTATTCAACAGACTTTAGTATTTATTTTTGATATTTTTCATAGGAGTCTCTTTGGATGATCATACAAAGTATAACTATTATTCTCTTCTAATGTATATGTAATAAATTTTTTAGGTCAGAATTAGTAGGTTTGGAATTTGGAATTATTTTACTATATCATAGTTGCTTATTATATATATCTACATTATAGTAACTATCGAGTTTATATTTTGTTTCTTGTAGTTCCTATACAATTATTATAGTCTTGTATGACATTACAAGTATTTTATAGGGATTTATTTTACTCTAATGGAGCTATAGTTTATTTTTGTTATTATATTATCTCTTCTTTTTATAGGTTCTTTTAGTGGGTAATTCCCACATTAGTTTGTATGATACACCCTCATTTCTTATCACTATTTCATGGACTACTGAAGCCGTGCTTCAAGTAGTCACCATCTCCCTTATATCATTATCGATTGAGGATGGATAACATGATATAGAGGGGTCTGGAAAAGTGAACTATTAGTTGAGTATGAAAATTAAATAATAGCATTATTTCCAAAAATGAAATAATGTCTCAATGGGTATTAAGAAGAAACTGAGAAAAATATTTTAATATTAATAAATAATATAATTATTACCTGAATTTGTGGGGGAATATAGATGGTGTGAAAATAAATATAGTGAAATAGGAATCATATTTCATTGCATTTTTTTAGAATTATTTATACTCATTTTATGATTTCTACCATTTCTTGGTCCCGGAGTTTGAATGAATATATGCAATAAATTGTATTTTCTACCAAAAAAGTAAGATAGATAAATTACCTTGATAAATATATCCAACATGAAAAATTTGAATTCATTTAATTATTCTTTTATCTAATGATCTTTCTTCCCCGAAAATAATAAAAATAAACAGTTTTCATTTCATTTCCCCTAAATCACTATTTATTAAGAAAATATTTAATAAAATAATTTGGATATAATATTCATCTACGCTTTATTTACATTAAATTTTTTTAATTCTTCACCATAAGGATAGATTTATTTTCACACATATTATCCTTATATTCTTGGTAATGTAGAATAATTATTTTTTGGGAGAAAAATAAATATGATTTACATAATAGTTCACAAAAAATAGATTATCTTTGTGTTATTAAGTAAATTATGATATTTAGGTTTAATTAATTATGTATCTTAAACCATATACTATATTGATACTGAAAATAAGAAAAATTCATAACTACACATGTCCCAACTCATGTACCATGTCTGGTCTTTCACATGAAGAGTTCCATAGAGATCTAAAATAACTCATATTTGTCTCCCTCTTGATAATGATAAAAGTGATTCTTGAACATGATATATTTATCTATGTTCTTATCAGACGTATATAGTTATATAAAAATTGATGGTATAATTTGACATTGAACATTTTTTCCATCATCTATGTGTTTTGTATATATATAAATCTCCAATTAATTTTCCTCTAAATATCTATAACAGAAACAAGGTATTCTTGTATGTAATGAATATATCTTCTTTAATAATTATGCATAGTCTCAAGTACCACTCATGGAAGGTACTTGCAGTTTTTAGTTTTATCGTCTCTTATAGTTCATATGGAAATCATGATCGATGTCATGTCCATTATTATATAATAATATAGAAAAATATTATTATTTAATTTTCTTGATTACCAATAAATATATGATAAATTTAATTTAATAGTCATTTCAGTCTCCCACTATTTTACCAAGTCCCAATATCCCTCACTATTAGATATGAAATTTTATATTTATTGGATATTATATGGAATTTCACATTATTTTTGTTCATATAACCATTACAATGGATATGAAAAATGATAGCATATTTTTTTCTTGTGGGTATTTATAATTTCTAGCAAGCATCACTTTGTTCTATTGAATAGAATCCCATATCAAGGAATCAAAAAATATATTTTAACTACACTTTTCTACAAATTTTTATTAAATAGACTTTTTCCATTACAATTAATAAATGACTGGTTAATTCAAACCATATTTCTTGTTTAGACACTCTTTCAAAATTTCCCCTAAATATGGATTTTTGGCACATTAACAGTGGTACCATATTAACATTCATAATTGAAGGATTTTTTGACTTAACATTTTCAAGAGGTATTTTTTAATTTGTATAAAAATTAATTATTTAATATATTAAAATATATTTTTAATATTATATTGATTTTACATAAATTATTATCCATGCCATGGTAAAATATTTAACAATAAACATTTTAGTTAATATAATTAATAATTCTTGTTATTTTATTAATGTGATTATGTTTAATATTTAATAAAAATGCATCCACATAAAAATAAAAAAACCATTCAGATGATTGAATAAAATATGTTTCATGATCATTTTCCTTAACTAATAGTTATTTATTTTTAGGAAAATAGAAAAACTACATACTATTGGGAAATAAATCCTTCAGTCGAGATTGTCTCACATTACATCAGTATACATGTCCACATACGAATCCCCTAGGTTAGTTTCCCATCATCTTCATGTTGAACTACCTCAAATAACATAGTAGATCCATATAGTATATATGGTTTTACTCACTCATAAGTGAGGGGAACCATTGTGATTATTATTAGGCCTACATAAAAAAAGATATGGGAATGCATTACAATATTTATTAGTGTGTTGGATGAAATCCATGGTATAAATTTAATTTATTTATAATGATTAAAAAACTGATGAAATACATATAAATTAAAATCAATCTAACACAGGTATGAAACATGTTCGATCATGATCATGATTTATTATAATGAATAAATTTTAAAAAATAATTGATTTTATTTCTAAACTAATTATTTATTAATATATGTTTCAAAAATTAGAAAATTAATTATATTTTTAATAATTTTTTCATTTTACTTGATTTTCATCCAAAAAATTTTGGATATTACAAGGCACTAAATTTTTTAATAAATTAAATTAATTAATTTTATTTTATAATAAATATGTATATGGAATATACTTTGGGAAACATGATATATCCACATTAAAATGACTTTTCATGGTAATTCTCTGGTAAAATACACTCTTTTGGAATATAGAGAATATGGAATGTCAAATAATTTTTTGGAATCTAAAATAAATTAATTAAATATGGTCATGTAGTGAATTAAATGATAGGCTATAATTTTAATGTACAATGATTATAATTTCTGTAAAACATATACACAATATTATGTTCTTAATTTAATACATAAATTAACATATCATTTAGTTTTCATTAAACCATATCCTGTGGTGTTTATTCCAGCTACCCACTATGTAGTTCTGTTTAATCCCAAAATTAATTCTACATCTATATAAATTGAATAAATAATGTAACACATAGACTGCTGTGAACTTTATATAAGATATCATGGGTTGCATGATGTATAAAACTAACTACATGTTTTGTATTACTGTCCATGATTCTATATAATCAAAATGTAATATGTAATGAAATTATTTTTATTAATGGAATTTATTTTAGAGACATTCCATGTATCTCATTATTGTATTTTTTCTCAGTATTAAGTCCATATGTAGTGTGTAATAAATACATGACTCATATATTAAGTTCATGGTTTTTTTGATAATCATTAGGCTGATTTTGTAGGATTTCATAGAATATGAGAGAGTTATATAGTGTGAAATTCCAAAAAATATCTAATAGTATATATTATTAAACACAATATGTGTAATAATGTTGCATACCTCACCACTCGACCTATTGGGTTTTTTGTAGTTGTTCCCTAGTGCTTTGAGTGTGGGTACATGATGTATATAGTATTGTTACTATAACGACCCATACTATACATACATTGTTAATAATTCAAAATTGAAGCATACTTATTACAACATATAAGAAAACCATGAAAGGACCGTATAGGTATAGTGTCTTTAGAAACTGGGAAACATAAACAACTGGTTCATAAATCATCTACGTTGTCTCCCATTTATTTATTCATATCTAGAGTCCCTTTTGGCTTATTCTACTTAATACCCATCCTCTAGTCCCGAGGAAAGGAAACATACAAAAGGGTGATCTCAAATTCTCAGTAAGGGTAATCAAAAGAAATATCAATCATATCATATTATTAAGAACTTAACATTTTGAAAATATTATCCTACAAAAGAGATCATAAGATCATAACATGGGATAAATCATAGTAGTGAAATGTAATCTCAATAATTATAACATAAAACATGAAACTTTGTGGCATACACACATAATCATAGAGAATAATTTATTATTAGTCAAGACTCATTCCCAAGACTATCTTAGAGGACAATGTCTATTCTGAACCGTGTTCACTCCTTGTTTCAGTCCTGTTTCACTAAAATTGATTAACCTTCTGTTCCATCCATGTCTATCTCATGAGATATAAATCTTTACCCAATTCATTTGATGGAGATATTGGTGCCACCCATCTCATAATGAAACCATTCTTATGTGTGCCACAAAATCATAAATCATACATCATAGCATAACCCATGTAATAAAAATGGGATTCTTAAACATCATGCCATAATAACATAATCCACATAAGATAAAAGGAAATCATAAAATATATTCCATCATAAAACAATCAAATCAATGTAAAAATAGGGATAGAAATAGAACCCAATATTATCTTAGATGGAAAATAATTTTTATAAAACACTTGAACTCCATTCTTGAGGAAAATATCCTTTCTACATCAAAAACATTTTTCCTTTCTTAACTTATCATAAAATTTTAAACTAAAAGAATTTGATTAAAAATAAAAATGAAGACTTATAAAGGAATCTTCATGGAAATAATGTTCTAAAAGTCCATTCGGGCCGTATAAGTTAAAAAAACATTCTTCTCGTACTTTGGCCCAAAAAGTCAAAAAGTACCTTGTACGACAAAAGATTCATTTCATATCTTTTACTAAAACTCACTGAAGGGTAAAATTGTATTTAAAATTTTTTTTACAAGGATATAAATAAAATTACATATTCAGGAAACATGGATTTGGATGATAATATTCCCCAGTAATTACCGAAGTATCAACAATCTCGGATAAAAATTGAGATTGCGAGATTTTCCCTTACCTTAGGTCTGATTTTCTTTGTATCTGTCTGAAACTCCTGTATAATGATTTAAATAATGTTATTGACTTATTAAATAATCTTACTCATTGTTATGATATCATATATGGTTATATTCTTAGCTTCTTATTAGTAATATTTCATTGCTACTTGTTATTCGGGTGTTTATGGCTTTTTTGTACTTATGCGTTTTTTGTTGAATAAATTCTTATTCTAATTTTTAGGATATAGATAACTCATTTTCATAATTTTATTAGTGTAATATATATCATATTTATTCATTCAATTCATATATATTATCAGTATGCAATGAAGATCATGTAGAACGAGTCGCATCCCAACGGGGAGATGGTAGGCCGTACGTACGCACAAGCGATGATATCATTCCCATGATCGTGGAATTGTATTTAAGTGTATGTATACTATTTCAGATTCAATATCACATTAAAATAATCAAATATAGATATTATTTTAACCATTATACCCATCCAAGTAATGTGGTGGTGGAAAACAGATTACACCACGGCGTGGAGACGATATTCCGTACGTACGCATGCGCGGTGATTTAATTTTTCGTAGGATGGATAGAAGGTGAAATAGGGTTGTTTCATATTTATAATAACATATCATTATATTATTGATATTGATTTTATTACTTCATAATAAAACAACTAAATACAAAGAAGTAGAAGATGAAATAAAGATGAAAGAATCGGTAACGGACATTACCTCTTCTTTGAAGCGCCTCTTCTTAATCTCCTCTCAGGGAACTGAAGATAGTCTTTGAAGAAGACCAGGACCTCTAGAATGTTTTTAGGGAAGTGGAGAGGAGAAATTATCAGGGTTTGGCCGAGCTTGAAGGCTCAAAGTGATGTGAGGAGTAGAGGGAGGAGGAGTCCTTTTATAAGGGAGGAGAGCAGAACTTTAGGAAAAACTTAAAATATTATTTTATTATAAAGTCATATTCTGTTTTAAATAGAACCAGATAGATTTATTTCGAATCTATGGTGGGTATGGGTCGAAATAATTTCAACCAATATATTTTAGACAAGTTTAGGTCATTATATTAACGTTATCTTTTAGTTTTAACTCCTAGTTAATTAGATTGGCATTTACCATGTCACTTTTTATTTTTATATTATATAGTTAATAGACATACCATATACATCCAAGATACCCCCAAGTGGTCTATTAATGATACACATTTCATGATATATGTATCTTGGAAGAACCTTAGAATTTTAGGAATATAATAACAATTAATAATATGGTATTTGTTTTAAAAACTATTTTATGTCAATTTTGACACTATTTGGTAATTGATTTTTGTGGAACTTATAACAACATTATTATTTAGAAAAAAACTGATTAAATAAATAAAAACATGTTAAATTAACCTATAAAATTAGTTTAATTCCTAAAAAGTCTCAAATTACATTAATTTGGGTATTTATAATATCAATTATGTTAATATTTCATTAATAAAATAATTATTGCATCATCATTGTGTCATAAATGAATTAAAATATTTAATGTCTAAAAATTATAAATAAAATACCATTATATAGTAAATATTTTTATATTTCTAATGAATATTTATAGTGTAATTTATCTTATGTATAACCCTATATTAAAAATTATTTAGTTATTAAACTTTGATTTTACCTATTTTAACCCTTCTTTAAATAAATTAATAATAAATGTACTAATCTAATCCAAGTGGACCTAAATGGTCATATATTGTTCCTAAGTTTGTTTTTGGTCGAATTACACTTATCCAATAGAATCAGGACATGTGTTACGGTAATAATAATATCATTTTTACCCTTAATTACCCTATTTACTTTTAACCGTGGTAAATAAAAGTAAAAAGTTATAATTCACACAAAATTATTTTCATCTTATTAAACCACATTTTAGTCCTTGATATTAACTGCGTCTCTCAGATTTTCGAAATTCCACTAACAAAAATGGTAAAGTTATGTTTTATGTATATTTGCAAATTCTTCTAGGAGGTGGGTAAAAGACGGTGAAAAGTTCAATAAAATTTTTATATAACTAAAATTATTATAAAATGACTCCAATTAATTACATTGAACTTATATAGGTATTATGTATCAATTTTGACCTAAAATAAATTTAAATAAAATAAATAATTATTTAAATAAAAATTTGGTTTTTAAATAGTAACCCAGTGTTTTCACTGTTCATCAAAAATTGAATGTTTTCAGAAAAATACCAAAACTTCACCCTAGGGTAATTTCGATATTCCGAATTCAAAAATGAATTCCATTTTGAAAGATAAAATTTATAAAATTTCAAAAAGTGGGTATTACTATTCATAACGGTTAGTTTTAATAATATATTAATAGAAAATCATTGTTTAGTGAAACTTGGTATTGCGTACGATGAAAGCTATCGAGGAAGGTCATGATTGCGTGTAAAGAAATCCATGCTAGTGTTATGTATAGTGAAATATTCCCTTGATGATGTATATAACATAAAAACAAAACATTTCTCATAGAAATCTCGGGTGTTATATTCTACCCCCCTTAAAATGAATTTCACCCTCGAAATTCGTCACTTTGTAACAAACAGATGAGGATACCTCTCCCTCATCATATCTTAAAGCTCCCATGTAGCTTTATCTAATTGGTGGTTCCTCCATAAAACATTCACCAAGAGAGTGGTATTGTTTCGTAGGACTTTTTCGCTACGATCTAGAATCTCTATCGGCTGTTCTTCATAAGAAAGATATTACTCCAGTGGTACAACTTATAAGATAAGTACATATGAAGGATCAGGTATGTACTTTCTCAGGAGAGATACATGGAACACATCATGAACTTGAGAGAGATTCGGTGGAATCACCAATCCGTAAGCTACCTTCCCAATATGATCCAGTATTTCGAAAGGACTGATATACCAAGGGCTCAGCTTTCCCTTCATTCCAAATCTCATTACTCTCTTATAAGAAGATATCTGTAAGAACACTTTATTACCCACTTCAAACTCTGGGACTTTTATTCGGTTATCGACATAACATTTTTTTTGACTCTGAGCTACTCTAATGTGTTGTTGAATAGATCTAACCTTTTTTGCCATATCATCAACAAGATCATGTCCTAATAGATTTGTTTCCCCAACTTCATCTCAGCAAGTTGGAGTTCAGTATTTCATTCCAAAGAGAGCTTCATAAGGAGAAATCTGAATAGAAGATTGAAAGGTATTATTATAAGAAAATTCCACCAAAGGTAGGTGTTGATCCCAACAACCTTTGAAATCCATAAAGCAAACTCTTAACACTTCTTCTAGAGTTTGAATTGTTCTCTCTGACTGACCGTCTGTCTGAGGATGATAAGCAGTGCTAAAAATCAACTCAGTATCCAGAATATACTGAAGACATCCCTAGATCATTGAGGTAAACCTCAGATCCCGATCCGATATAATAGAAAGTGGTACTCCATGTAATCTTACCACTTCCCTTACATATATCCCGGCAAGCAGATCCAGAGAGAAATCCTCTCTAATAGCAATGAAGTGTACAGACTTTGTAAGATAATCAACTATAACTCAGATAGCATTATTTCCTTGGGATGTTTTAGGAAGTCCGGCGACAAAGTCCATAGTGAGGTTTTTCTATTTCTATTCGGGTATGGGTAATGGTTGTAACATCCCCTTAGACTTCTGTCTCTCAGCTTTAACTAGCTGACAAACCATGCATCGAGAGACATATTCCACAACATCTCTTTTCATGCTATCCCACCAGATGTACTCTTTTAGGTCCCTATACATCTTCGTGCTTCCAGGATGAATAGAGTATGAAGAACTATGAGCCTCATCCAGCATCACCTTCTTTAATTCTGGGATGGGAGGAACACAAAACCGATTCCTGAACTTTTTTATCCCATCACAATCATGGTTGAATTCAGGAACATTTCTCACCTTCTTTTGTAGCTCTACATCTTCTTTATGTGCCTCTTTAATATTCACATGGGTAGATGGCTGAACATCCATATTAGAAAGATAAGATTTTTTCCCTTCCATTATAATTCCAAGATCCATCCTTTGTAAATCCATAAATATTGGATCTTTTGTGATCCTCATCATGGATAAGATAGCATGGTCTTGTCAACTTAATGCATCTGCCACCTTGTTTGCTTTCCCAGGGTGGTAATGAATTAAGTAGTCGTAATCCTTAATCAGCTCCAACCATCTTCTTTTGTGCATATTCATCTCCTTTTGTTTGATAATATAATTTAAACATTTATGGTCAATACAAATATCACACCTTTCACCATAAATATAGTGCCTCCAAATCTTTAATGCAAAGATTACCACAGATAACTCCAAATCACGAGTTAGATAATTTTCCTCATGGATTTTCAACTGTCGTGATCCATATGCTATCACCATATCAATTTGAATGAGAACACACCCCAGCCCCTTCTTGGATGCATCACTGTAGATCACATACCTTTCTCCACTACAATGCAGTGTGAGCACGGGTGCACTGGATAACCTTCTTTTCAACTCCTTTAAATTCTCTTCAAATTCCTCCATCCACACGAACTTAACTCCTTTCCATGTCAACCGGGTGAGTGGATTAGATAATCTTGAAAAATATTTCACAAAACGTCGATAATATCCAGCCAAACCAAGAAATATCTGATCTCAGTTACTGTTGTTGGTCTCGACCATCTTTCGATAACCTCTATTTTTGCTGGATCCACAGATATCCCCTATTTTGAGATTATGTGACCCAAAAATGAAACTTTTTTAATCCAAATTTCAAACTTTTTAAATTTATAATAAAGATTATCCTTTTTAAGGGTCTGTAATACAATTCTCAACTGATCTTCATGTTCTTCCTTGCTCTTTGAATAGACAAGGATATCATCTATAAAGACTACCACAAACTTATCAACATAGTATCTAAGGACTCTATTCATTAGATCTGTGAAGATAGTAGGGGAATTGGTAAGACCAAATGGAATCACTATAAATTCCTAGTGTCCATACCTTGTACGGAAAGCCGTATTTGGTATATCCTCCCTTTTGACCATTAATTGATGATACCCAGAACGAAGATCAATCTTGGAAAAGTATCGAGCTCCGTGTAGTTGGTCAAATAAGTCATCAATGCGCGGGAGAGGATATTTTTTCTTGATAGTGATCTTGTTAAGACCTCGATAATCAACGCAGAGTCTCATTGATCCATCATTCTTCTTAACAAATAGAACAGTTTCTCCCCAAGGTGACGAACTAGGGTGTATGAATCCCTTATCAAGATTCTCTTGGAGTTTCTTCTTCAATTACTGCAACTCAATTGGGGCCATTCTATAAGGTGTCTTTGAAATAGGCCAAGCACCCGGTATGAGTTCTATAGAAATATCAACTTCATGATTTGGTGGAAGACCCGATAATTCATTCAAAAATACATCATCAAACTCCTGTACAATGGGTGTATTATTAATCGTGAGTTTCTCTCCAAACATTTGAGATAAATAACCTTCATTTAGTGGAATCAAGACCCATAAGTCGGATGAAATTTCCACTGGAAGTTTATGTTCATCCTTGCATCGATAAACGATCATAGATTGATCTGCAATATGAAATGTGACTTCCCTTATTTGTAAATTGATATGATCTCCATATATAGAAATCCAATCCATGCCAAGAATCACATAAAATTCCACTATAGGAAGGATCACAAGACTTTCAAGAAGCACTTTCCCACAAACATCAATCGGAGAATAATTATAAACTTTTCATGCGACTGTTGTTCTATTAGGTGTTGTCACAGCTAACTCAACATCTAATTGTTGAGGTAATACAATGATACCCTTAGAAAATTATTCAAAAATAAAAGAGTGGGAGGGTCCAAAATCAAATAAAACATATTCTACTTTAGAGTGGATGGTAAGTGTACCTTTAACCTCTTCTCTATCGTACACCACATCGCTGATAGAAATTGCATGTGACATTCCTTTGTGTTTAGCCTTAAGAGTTTGTTGATGTCGATCATCATCAACAACCCTTGGATTAGGGAATTTATTAGCATAATACCCCATTTCCTTGAACTTGTAACATTGAAGTGTAGGAGGTACACTGTATGTATCCTTTTCTTTGTTCCCATCACTAGACATATTCTTCCCATCATTGCGGCATTAAAATTCCCGATGACCTTCCTTTCCACATTTGAAACATTTACTTGTCCCTTTAAGAAAACTCCCTCCATGTTTATTTCCACAATTTGAGAATAAGGGAAAACTCATCTTCTTTTTAGTGTGCTCTTTAGATTTCCCTTTGAATTCCATTTTCCTCTTCTTATCAAATGCATATGACTAATGGGTTACTCTAATCTCCATCTCATCTTTGAGAGCACATTGAATGATTTCCACGTATCTATTGAATTCCCTTATGGCTAATGCCCTTCGAAGACTTGGTTTTTAGCCACTAAGGAATCGATAGATCTTACTCTCAGGTTGGATAATAATACCAGAAGCGTAACTTGCAGGTCTTATAAAATTTTCTACGTAGGTACCAAAAAATTCATCATCCTTTTTCATTAGTTTAAGAAACTCCTTCTCCATCTTTTTTCGAAGAATACAAGGGAAGTACTTATTGAAAAATAAGTTCTTGAATTTTTCCCATTCCATGGACTCAATTTCATATTTTTGCCTCGTATTCTTGATCAGATTCCACCATTGACTAGCTTCACCTTCCAAATTATAAATTGCTAAGATGACATTATCATGTTCAGAACTTTGATGAACTGAAAATATCATTTCAGTGGTACAAATCCATTGTTCATCCACTAATGGATCAGTAGACCCGCTGAATGAGGGTGGACATTGCCTCATGAAGGATTCAACAGAATGTTTCTCCTTCCTTTGATCATTTGGAAGTCCTGTATGATTCATTTCTTGAGAAAGTTGTGTGTGCATGGCTAAAAGATTTTGCATTCCAGCTCCCATAACGTTCGGTTTCTCAGGGGGACAATCATTGCATTTTCCATCGCATTCCGCATTAACACGGTACCTTCGGGTTCCATCTATTGAATAAACCAAGAAGAATAGTGTGAGAAACCCTAATTATAATAGGAAAACCACATAATCAAGAAAACATTTCACACTTAAGGTCTTATCATAGGTTGCTCATGGCCATTTATAAAACACTAATATTGTGTTCTATGATTAGACTTATCCTTAGGGTTCTTACTAAGGCTTTCACATCCTAGTTTCTAAAGGTTGACTATACCTTTCCTCTGATACAAACTATAACGACCCATACTTTACAAACATTGTTAATACTTAAAAATGGAAGCATGATTTTTAAAACATATAACAAAACCATGAAAGGACCGTATAGGTATAGTGTCTTTAGAAACTGGGAAACATAAACAACTGGTTCATAAATCATCTACATTGTCTCCCATTTATTTCATCATATCTAGTGTCCCTTTTGGCTTATTCTACTTAATACCCTTCATACAGACCTGGGGAAAAGAAAACAAACAAAAGGGTGAGCTAAAATTCTCAGTAAGGGTAAAAAAAAGAAATATCAATCATATCATATTCTGAAGAACATAACATTTTGAAAATCTTATCCTGCAAAAGAGATTATAACATCATAACATGGGATAAATCATTGTAGAAAAATGTAATCCAAATAATTATAACATAAAACATAAAACTTAGTGGCATACACACATAATCATAGATAATCATTTCTTATTATTTAAGACTCATTTCCAAGGCTATCCTAGCGGGCAAAGTCCATTTTGGAACCGAGTTCACTCCTCGTTTCGGTCTTGTTTAACTGGACAAGATTAACCTATCGTTCCAGCCATGTCTATCTCATGAGATATAAATCATTACCCAATTCATTGGAGAGATATATAGGTCCCACCCATATCATAATGAAACCATTCTTATGTGTGCCACAAAATAATAAATCATACATCATAGCATAACCCATGTAATAAAAATGGGATTCTTAAACAGCATGCCATCATAAAATAATCCACATAAGATAAAAGGACATCATAAAATATATTCCATCATAACATAATCAAATCAATGTAAAAATAGGGATAGAAACAGAACCCTATGTTATCTTAGAAGGAAATTAATTTTGATAAAACACTTGGACTCCATTCTTGAGAAAAATATCCTTTCTACTTCAAAATCATTTTTCCTTTCTAACATGTCATAAAATTTTAAACTAAAAGATGTTTATTAAAAATAAACTTGAAATCTTTTGAAGGAAGCTTCTTGGAAATAATTTTCTAAAAATCCATTTGTGTCTTATAAGTTAAAAGAAACATTCTTCTCGTACTTTGGCTGGAGAAGTCAAAAAGTACCTCGTATGACAAATGATTCCTTTCATATATTTTACTAAAACTCACCGAAGGTTAAAATTGGATTTAAAAAAATTGTAGGAGGATATAAATAATATTACATATTGACTAAAAATTGATGTGGATGATAAATATGCCCCAATAATTACCGAAGTATAAACAATCTCGGAAAAAAATTGATATTGCGAGATTTTCCCTTACCCTAGGTCCGATTTTCATTGTACGTTTCTGAAACTCCTGTATAATGATTTAAATAATGTTATTGACTTATTACAGAATCTTAATCATTATTATGATATCATATTTGGTCATATTCTTAGCTTCTTATTAGTAATATTTCATTGCTACTTGTAATTTGGGTGTTTATTGCTTTTTTGTTCTTATGCGTGTTTTGTTGAATAAATTCTTATTATTCTTTTTAGGTTATAGATACCTCATATTAATAATGGTATTAGTGTAATATATATCATTTTTATTCATTAAATTAATTTATATAATCATTATGCAATGAAGATCATGTTGAATGAGTCACATCACATCGCGGAGACGGTAGGCCGTACGTACGCACGAGCGATGATATCGTTCCCATGATCGTGGAATTGTATTTAAGTGTATGTATACTATTTCAGAATCAATATAACATTAAAATATTCATATATAGTTATTCGTTACACCGATATACCCATCCAAGTAAGGTGGTGGTGGAAAACTGATTACACCATGGCGTGGAGACGATATTCCGTACGTACGCACGCGCAGTGATTTCATTTTTCGTAGGATATATAGAAGGTGAAATAGGGTTGTTTCATATTTATAATAATATATCAGTATATTAGTGATACTGATTTTATTACTTCATAATGAAACAACTAAAGAAGAATAAGTAGAAGAAGAAATAAAGTTGAAAGAATCAGTAACAGACATTATCTCTTCTTTGAAGCACATCTTCTTAATCTCCCTTTAGGGAACTAAAATGCTCTTTGCAGAAGACCATGACCTCTAGGATGTTTCTAGTGAAGTGTAGAAGATAAATTTTCTGGGTTTGGCAGAGATTTAAGGCTCAAAGTGGTGTGAGGAGGAGAGGGATGATGTGTCCTTTTATAAGGGAGGAGAGGGGAACTTTAGGAAAAACTTAAAATATTATTTTATTATAATGTCATATTCGGTTTTTAATAGCTCAAAATTAATTTATTTCGAAGATAATGTGGGGATGGGTCTCAATCCTTTCAACCAATAGATTTTAGAAATGTTTAGGTCATTATATAAATCTTATCTTTTAGTTTTAACTTTTAGTTAATTAGATTTACATTTACCATGTCACTTTGTATTTATAAATTATATAGTTAATAAAATTACCATATAAATCCAAGAGACCCCCAAGAGGTCCCTCAATGATACACCTATCATGATATAATTATCTTGGCTGAACCTTATATTTTTAGGAATATAATAACAATTAATAATATAGTTTTTGTTTTAAAAACTATTTTGCTTCAATTTTGACACTATTTGGTAATTGATTTTTGTGAAAATAATAACAGAATTATTAGTTCGAAAAAAGATAATTAAATAAATACTAACATGTCATATTAACCTATAAAATTAGTGGAATTCATTAAAAGTCTAAAATTACATTTATTTGGATATTTATAACATCAATTATGTTAATATTTCATCAATAAGATAATTACTGCATCATCATTGTGTCATAAATAAATTAAATTATTTAATGTCTAAAAATTATAAACAAAATACCATTTTGTATGAAATCGTTTTATCTTTCGAATGAATATTTATATTTTATTTTATCTTATGTATAACCCTATATTAAAAATGATTTAGTTATTAAGCTTTGATTATAACTATTTTAACCCTTCCTAAAATAAATTAATAATAAATGTCCTAATCTAATCCAAGTGGACCTAAATGGTCATAATTCATTCCTAAGATTTTGTTTGGTCGAATTAAATTTATCCAATAGAATTAGGTCATGTTTTATGGTAATAATAATATCATATTTACCCATAATTACCCTATTTACTTTTAACCGTGGTAAATAAAAGTAAAAAAGTACTATTCACAAAAAATTAATTTCATCTCATTGAACCACATTTTAGTCCTTGATATTAACCGTGTCTCTTGGATTTTCAATATTCCACTCACAGAAGTGGTAAAATTATGTTTTATGTAAATTTGAAAATTCTCCTAGGAGGTGGGTAAAAGACGGTGAAAAGTTCAATAAAATTTTTATACAACTAAAATTATTATAAAATGACTCCAATGAATTACATTGAACTTATATAGGTATTATGAATCAATTTTGACCTAAAATAAATTTATATAAAAAAATAATTATTTAAATAAAAAGTCGGTTTTTAATATGTAACTTAGTGTTTTCACTATTCATCAAAAATTTAAGGTTTTCAGAAAAATACCAAAAATTAACCCTAAGCTAATTTCGATATTCCGAATCAAAAAATGAAGTCCATTTTGAAGGATAAAATTTATAAAATTTCAAAAAGTGGGTATTACTATTCATAACAGTTAGTTTTAATAATATTTTAATATCAAATAGTTGTTTAGTGAAACTCGGTATTGCGTACGATGTAATCTATCGAGGATGGTCGTGATTGCGTGTAAATAAATCCAAGATAGTGTTTTGTGCAGTGAAGGATTCCTTTGATTATGTATATAAAAAAATAAGACATTAACCATAATAATCCCGGGTGTAACAGTTACACATCCTTTAGAAAAATAATTGTCACCAAAATCTAAACCACCATTGGAAAGATTCCTCAAATATTATTTATCTATTCATAAGATTATCTTGGGTATATAAATTTGAACATATAATATTGATCAACTCTTATTTTAAAAAATAAATAATTGATTTTTTAAAAAATTGAAAATGCATAAAATAATCAAAAATAAATAAATATCATTAATTAGAATATTATAACTGAGATACAACATGAATATTTTTTCTGTAGTAAAAGATGCCTGAGCTAATTTTAGATGAATTGTTTTCATCATATCCAATGAAAAATTCATTTGAACATGTTAATTTATAACCATTTCTAATGAATACTTTTTATTAATGTGGTTGGAAAAATTATAAAACATTATATAGGATATTTTTAGTCTAAATGTAAAATTATTTTAATAATTAGAATTTCCATGGTCTTGATAATTTTTTTTCTATGATGACATTGATCACTCATAAATTGTTCATGTAATACCATCATCACACAAAGTGTTTCCATTGTGGATTCCCTCTTTCAGTGATCCACATGTGATCCTCGATTGTTAAATAATGTCGATTAAACTCTTTGTGATAGTGAAGATGATCTATTCATTGTGAGATGTTTTTCCTGATCACAACACAATCCGTTTTTCTTGAAGAATTATATATCTTGTAATTTTATTCCTGATACATATAAAATAGGAAGAGCAATTCTCTCAATCTTGAAATAAAGCCAATATAATTTCATTATTAAGATATAATTCCCTTGAAGTGATTCATTGTGCACAATGGTTTCTCTTGAGTATAACCCCATAAAATTTTTTATTGGGTATTTATATATATATATATATTACGAATTAATAATTTCACATTTTCTCTTAACATATTACTTAATCCGTAGTGAGCCTTTCATCTAATAAAGACAATATTTTAATTATTATTTCTCTTACAAATACAGTTTATACAGATGAAATAAATAACCACACATAAATATGTTAATTATTATTTATTTAAATGTTATTTAATAAATCATTTTCAATAGACTATTAACTCAGGTCATCTCTCCACTTTTTATTTATCAAAACTTGATTAATAAATATTATTCATTTGATAAATAACTAAATATTAAATTCACGGTATGAAAAAATGAATATTTATTTTAATATTCATATATTAAAATAAATATTTTATACTTAATATTATTTAATAACCAATAAATAATGTAAGTGATAAATAAAAATTTTATTCATCGATCTAGTGAATAATTATTTAATTAAATACTAAATTCAAATATCATTACTGAATGAATAATTGTTATCAGATATTATATCCTGAATAAATTTTAATACTTGATCTTGATAATTATATATTTTAGAAAAGATAAATTTATATTTAAATTAATTTAGATCGAAGGATACACAAATTTTGTGACACTTTAGTCCTCTTCTTCAATAACAATAGAATGACTTTCCTATTGTCCAAGATCAACATGTATAAACTTATTGAGTATCCCATAGATTAAGAAGTTAATATTTCAATAATGAAATACAGATAAGAACTCTCTCGATTTAATAAAATGTCATTATATCAATATCTCATTAATAATTTTTCATAATAATGTCATTAAACCATATAATTGATATGTATTTATTTTAATATATTAAATAATGTGTTCTACACATTGTGGACGTTGAATTTAATTTTAGAATTCCATTACAGTAAAAGGGGTGAGATATAAACTTCCCCAAATAAGGTTTGGATCGACCCTGTAATAAATAAAAAGTTAAAATGATATCATTCACAATGAATCCAATATTTCCATCATTGGTGTGCTTAGATAGATTCATATGTTTGGCCAATACATCAAATTACATGACTCAACAATCTAATTAATAATATTCTCATGTATAAGGACCATTACTAATGTCTGTGGATTGGAATATCCAAGGACATAAAAATCTGTGGAATTAATATTAGTGAGTATTCAATGACAATCACCCATATTATAGATTATAGTGGGAGAGAATCATGATATTTACTCACTTATAAAAATGAGTACTTATTCTATGTTGTTAACTTACTATGTTCGTCATTATATAATTTTATCCAAACTGTTAGGAATATGTTTTTAAGAATGTTGACATACCACTTTATGATTCACATAATTATTGAAAGTTGTTATCACCTTTTCAATGTGATAAACACCATAGGATAATATAAATTCAATGTCCCATTTGAAATAAATTAATATATGATATGACAATTGTTAATATTTAACTATTTTAATATAAGGAAAATATTCAGGTAAAAATATTCTCCTTGGAAACCAATACTAGTAATCCTTACAAGATTGTTCTTTTCATTTAAATATTAATATTTGAAATCATTTATAAAGATAAAATCTAGATGAATTATCATGAAACAAAATTTGAATAGTATAATATATAATCTATTCGTATTTATGGATTATTAGTTCAAAACAATTATTATAATATAATCAAGATTTATAGATTTTGGATTGTTTTCCATTATTATTCTATTATGAAATTGATTGATGTAATTTAAAATATCATGGTGTTGAATATCATGATATTTTTATAGTATAAATATATAAATAATATTAACATAATTTGGTGAATTAATAAATTGATTAAGTATAGAAAAAGTGAAAATGGAATGAGAGAGAATTGATGTTGGGGTTATTGAAAATACTCTATAGGTTAAAGAATATATCAAATGCAATATTATTTGTATTTGTTCGTTATTTACTAATGAATAAGAATATATTGAGAGAATATGATGTTGTTTCTACTACACAACTCATTAATTTTGTAATAGTTAGAAGAATATATAATTATATTAGTTACAGTAATGACTAAATAAAAAGTGACATAACCCATTTTTCATTATTGTGAAAAAGGAAATCGTATAAGATTGATACACATAGATGAAGGAGATTCGGATCATCTATTAATATGTGAATTATAGTTAAAATAATGATCATACGTTAATGATGACCTAAAAAATCATGTATTAAAGGTAGGAATATATTCTTCTAGATCCTAAGAACAGTGAAATTTGGGCTTTCATGTAATATGGTTAGTGTTATGTATAAAATGGTTCAAAGTCATCACCTTTACCAAAATTCATTCTTTATAATAAATGATCAGTAATTCTAGTGTGATAAAAACCACAATTCACAATGTTCAATCTCACATAATGTGAATGAACAAAATATATCTCTATGTTCTTAATTATTAATTTTTATATTATTATTTCAAAAATAGAATCCAATTTATAGAAAAAATTTCTAGATCCATTAAATAAATTAGTGAAGAGGTAGTGCGAAAATGAGTTAATTAACAACAAATGTAACAACATTGATTCAACCTCCTACCCACCTATATGAATTCATAATATTTCTTTGTGATCCTATTAATAGTTTTTATTACATGGTTCCACATTGGAATGGATTTTTTATTAACATAAAATCATTAAATATTTTATTTAATTATTTTCTATTAAAAATTATTTAGGAAGTCAATATTTTAAGAATCATATAAGTTCCTTCTAAATGTAAGAATGGAATAAATATCTACCTAACTTTTGAAAACAAAAACTAGAATGGTGAAATGAAATTAAAAAATGTATCTTCAAAAAATGAAGATAAAGGAGATTCATTAATAATTAAATATAATTTATGTTTTATTAATTTTATTAAACCTATTGATAATTTTAATATTCAAGCAACACTTTATGATATCTAAAATTAAATGTGAAATTTTATTTCCTTGTATTATACTGAGAAAGAAGTAAGTTCTTGTATAAATAGTAGAATATTGGAGTAAAATAAACTAATGAGAAAATAGATAACCATTATAACAAAGGTGATTTAGATAATACATGTCCTAAATAAGTAACAAAATTCTCATTATAAAAATATACTATAAAATAACCAGAGACAATTATGGGAGATCTCGAAAGTGAGGATTCAAAAAATGAATCAATTAGTATTTTCATGGAGATCCTAAATAAATATTCCAGAGATATAGACATTTTTTGTGGACCTTTTATAAACATGGAGGTAGAGACCACCCAAATTGATGTTAATTGTAAATGAATGTGATGAATTTACATAATAAGGTTTTTAAATTTGTAAAATTACTTAATAATGTATAATATATAAATTTCATGAATTTGGAATTTAAAAAGGTGTTTTATACTTGATAATGGGTGGCCTATTTATATAATATATTTTTACAATTGCCAATGGGATCCCATACATGATACAATAAACCTCATCTAAATCCACTTGTTCAAGACATTTCCCTATGAACCCCCTCCCCACCCCTACCACCGCATCAAAATATAGAGAGCATGAATGACTTCATGAAATATAATAAAATGATGATTCCATTCATGGATTTCATGAAAAAAATAAAATAAACTAAAACCATAATTTGTATCTAGGATTAGAAATAAATATTCAATGTTAATAAGATTATAGAGAATTCAATTTTCTTGTAAGATAAGAACCATATGCATGATGCTAAAATATATAAAATAAGAATGTAGATTTAAAAAAGGTTATTTTAGCTTATTTTGATAAAAATATACTCAAATTTAAGATCCTAGAATTTGATGACAAATTAGAAAATTGAAATGTTATATAAGATATATCCGCATACACTCTTAAGTAAATAATTTATAAAATCCAAATTTATACGGGGATAAATTTATTAAAATATCACTATACACTGAGAGGAATGGAATGAAATAATTTTCAGATAAACCATTTACCTCACCTATATTTTAAATTTTATTTTATTTTCAAACATAATATATTTAATTGATGTATTCCCACAAAAGAAATAGATCTGAAACAATACCACAATACAATTTTTTTAATATGGCCATTATAAAAAATGGTTAATTTTGTTTTTACAAAAATTATTAACCATTTAAAAAAACAATAATTAATATGGAAAAAATGGCAGCAGGTTCTAGGAGACACCATTATAAAAATCATTTGTTCGAGCTTGTAATGGAATTGGAATCACTAGGTTTTTTTAGACCTTGCTGAATATGAAAACCAACAACTATGTTATGCTTGAAATCATATGTGATATAGATTTAGGCTCATATAAATTTTTCTAAGATCCATGGTAGTAGATTCACCAACACTTTTGATTCTATAGAGTACATTACATTTAGATATTTTTAATAGCTCATGAGGGGTTTTATAAATTCAAATTAAGATGATATGAACAATTAATTAGAAATTTAATAAGTTACTTATCACATATATTTTATATATCTGAAAAGATTTAATTTAAAGAAAACTATGTCTTATTTACTAATGAATTTATAAAATTAAAAAGATTATTTTTTATAAAAATGTATTAGATTTAAATTTAATTTCTATATATATTAATTTATGATACTGAAAATTGCATAGATATTTCATCTTGTTGATATTTCTAATATAATTACACATGTGAAATTAGTATTTTGTAGGAACTAAAAGTAAAAATAATAAATAATTTTTTGACAAAAAATTTAATTATATTTTAATATAAAACTAAAATTTTATAATTTGAATTTTACCATATTATATAATTTTTTTTAGAATAAAAATATTATACTATTCTGCTTTTTGAGAATTTTAAAAAATAAATGATTTTTTGTTGAACAGTAATAATACTATATTTTATAATTCCATCAATATTAATACATTTTCATAATACAGGAGTAGAATAAATGTTTTTCATGATATTATATTATAAAATATAAAAAATATTTTAAAAATATTTTACTGAATTTTTAATACCCATTTTATTGTTTTGGAAGCCTATATAATATTTTACACCAAAACTATTTTTCCTAACTTATATAAAATATTAATTTTCATAACATAAAGAAACAAAATCTAACAAAAATTCTTTTATATTTAATTTAAGAACACAAAATATTAAATAAGTAAAATTTCATTTTTAGTTATAATATTAATGTTAATGTTAATTTTTATGATAACAATAATGAAGTTTTTTTAATGAATTTTTTACAAATGTTATGTCATTGGGGTCTAATAAATTAAAATAATCTATTTTTCATATTGACTATAATATGTGATTTACGCTTATAAAAAATTAAATTTTCACTAATATATTTATTCATTTAATTTTATATAGGATTAAGAACACTTTATGTTTAAACACCATTTTTTTAAAATTTTTCTATACAATAGGTCTATTAATTTATAATATTTTGTTATCATATTTAAAAATGAATAATATTATATGAAGCATTAATTTATGTTCATTAATACCAAATTTGATATTTTGTGGCCTCTTTTATTTTTAGTGAAATAATTTTTTACTAATAAAAAACCATTTACCATTGTAAAAAACAAAATGGTAAAATATAAAAATCATGTTTTAAAAGCTTAAAACATCATTAGAAAATGTTTTAAAATGTTTGGTTGAGAAATTTTAAACCTTATATAACTTAAAAAATTATTTATTTTACACTTTTGGATACATTTAACTCTTAATGGTTAAATATTATTATTCAAATGTAATGAATGCATTGAAAAATTACCATGCTTCTATTATGAAAATGGATCACTTCAACCACTATATACAACAAAAATACCATTTAATTTCACCAATAAACTATAATTTTTTTCTCCTAATAGAATCTTATCTCAATTTAATTATACTTAATTCTCAAAAACTTATTTTATGTCTTCTGTTTCCAAGGATATTTCCAAATGAAATCATAGGTCCTCAATGTGATTATTTTATACTCCTTAACCTTTTATTCTTAATCGTTCTCATCAAAAAATATTCTATAATAGAAAATATAATGAAAATAATTATAAATATAATATGATTTAATAATATTAATCTTGAAACCATTACTCAATATTTTTTATCCATTAAGAAAAAATTGAAATTGATCATGTCTAAATGAAGGGTTCCACCTCTATGTAACGATATGCATAGTTTTCATGAAAATATATCATGGGTATTGAAAGGGATTAATTTAATGATTTAATATGTTAGGTGTTTAATAATTATAATTATTAAATTACAATTAATCATATTACTTTATATTCTATTCTATTCTTTCAGAAATGGAATAGTTAACTAGGAATACGTGTAGACTACCACCTCCACAAATGATGAGTTTCATTTTTAATCATAATACTATGTGGATTGATATAGGATAAAATTTCAAGAAGTTAAATAATATTTATTAAATTTTTGACCTTATTCAAATTTATATTAATTGTATATTTAAACGTATCCTCACATATAAAATCATTATGACATGTTATCGTTTGGTTCAATTTTTCTACTTATATAAATGATGTTATAAATTTTATATCATGAACGAACATGAAATTTTATATAGTTTTAATATCAGGTAATGATAATTTATTTAATATGTTATAAAGATTCAATAAATTTTCTATTTATATTCAATATATCTTTTTAATATATAACATTTTGATCATTAAATATTCCTAAATTGGTTCTTCACAATTTCCATTTTCACATGATATACCTTTATCATTCTATAAATGAAAATGGTATATAATGAATCAATGAAACAACATGATATTTTAATTTCATAAACTAGACATGATGAAAACTTTCTAATAACCCAGAATCATTCATTAATAAACTAATACAAAATAGGAAATCAGAGTTTCCAGCCTTTGATGATGAAATTAAACTATAATAAAAAAAATATTTTAAATAATTATTACAAAAGAAGTTTATATAAGTTAATATATATGAATATGTTTCTGCAGGATTTGTTTAGTATAGTTAATGTTTTTATATGGGGGTTTCATAGTTCATTCTACTATGTGGAAACTCAATAAAAGTGGTGCACACCATCGTATTTAATTGCATGAGACAAAATTCATATTACACCATGATATCATTAATATACTATGATTATAACATAATTAATTTATTTAACCATATTAAATTTTCTCAAGGATTATAGATATTATTTTTTTCATTATTTATTATAATTTAATTCAATTCAAATTATACCATTTTTATAATGGTATTTTTTCCCTATTTTCAATTCCATGGGACATGCTTGATATTATACACCAAAATAAATTTAATATCGTTTATCGAATACAAGGTACCATCATGTATAATGGATATCATTCATTTACTAGTATTTTAATGTCCATTTCAAGGTGTCCCTCACAATTTATTTTAATCTACATGTTTCCCTCCCTATAATATCTTATTTCTCAATTCTCAGTATCAAAATCAAGATTTCCATTTATATATAATATTTTTGGTGAATTTGATTTATATTTATATCAAACCCTCCACCATTTTTTATTATCTTCTTATTATATTTGGATTTTAAATTTCTTATCTCAATTTTATGTTCCCCCTTCACTTTTTATATACCCCATGAAAAAAACACATCATGTATCTTTATCCCGGTTGGGAATCCACCACTTTTGTGATCATATTAATTAAATGATTTTATGATTTTCTATATATATCCCTCAATAATTTATTAATTTCAATTACATCTACATTATTATTCATTTCTAATATTTAAATCAAATTAACATAAGATAAATTATTCATCATTGGCTTTGCCTTTAAAAAACATACATTAATAAATACATGATTTTTCATTCAACTATTTTACTTAATGAATACTAGATTTTTTTTGGTTGAGGATAATTCACCAAGATATATATACATATGTTTATTTGGTAAATTATTGACTTAACCATATACCACAACTATATATAGTGTTATTATGAGTATAATTATGTAGAAATCTTTTTCATTTATTTATTGGGGAAATATTTGAAATATTTATACTAATTATTACAGTAGTTTTGATTATTGATTGTAACGAAATGTTGTTTATGTATTTTATTGATTATTTATTAATTAGTATGGTGAAATAATTTCAATTAAATAGTGATATTTGGGGCCTACTACATCCCCTTGATTCCTCATTTATTCTTAATAGAAAAAATGTTTGGGTATTTTAAAAATGAAAACACAATAAAACCATTCTATATTGGTTGAGGAATTGGTGGAAATAATTATTTTAGGGATGTAACCATAATGGAATGATTTATTTATTGGATGATTAATTGGTGATATTGATCATGATTTATTACATTATCCACTCCATCACCATGAAGAAAAAAAATTGATGATTTTTATTATATTATAGACTACAGAATTGATTCAAGACCTTGTGTTCAGTTATATTGAAATATTATTTTTATCATTTACTGCATTGGAAATTATATATTCAATTTTAGTATAATTTATATTTTCATAAAAAAATTCTTCTAATAATAATTTTAGGTTACCCTTTTTATGTTTCCATTTCCCCATGTAATTATTGAAACTATTACAACGCATATGTCTTGAAGGAAACATCATATGAGTAGAGTTTCTATGAGATATTGAAGAATTATTATTGATTAAGTATTTTATTATATATTGGTAAAATTAATTTTTTCTGAAATTTATATCCTCCGTTAGTTCACATTTTGACATAATTTTTGTGTTTCTAAACCTAAAAGGTCATAGATATTTATATAAGGAAATATTTTATTTTATGCCCTATAATTGAGGATTCATAATCTAATAGGTTGTTAAAAACTCAACGGGGAATATAAAAATATATTATACCCTCTCAAGGGAATTATTATTATGATAAAATATTTTATGCATAGTGGTTGGTTCAAATCAAAATTTATACAAATATATATGAACAATATTAATTAACAACTCAACACTACATCAAAGTCAGTTTTATGAATGGTAAAAAATTCCTTTCAAATTTTTCCTAAATAATAAATAAATAGTCCTAAATTAATACTCTATTAAAGCATACCACATTACAATTCCATATAAAATTAAAATGATTAATGACTACTATATTTATAGGAATGATTTTCCCTTAAATACCTTAACCAATAGTATAATATATAAATTGATGTAATTTAGTGAAACCCTTTAACATGGTGGATTAAATATATTTTGAGAAATAAAACAAATATTAATGAGAATAATGAATTTACCACTGATATATTTGACCTCATTTTCGAATTCTATGGAAGATGCAATAAAAGTGGTCGTAGTGGAGAAGCATGATGTTTAAAATAAAAAATAATATTCCTAAATAAGAGTAAGTAAATTTGATTTAAAATGTGTGAAGAAATAATTATCAGTAATATAATGTGCCTATATTTTCCATAAATAAAAATGCATGTAAATAAAATAAATACCCTGAACACTGAGAATAATACTACCTAAAAGAGATGGAGTTAATTTTATTGTGGTAGAAGAGGAAACACCATAGACCCATGAAGAAATTACAGTGATTTGTTTTGGTCGATTTAGGATAGATCATCAATGAAGTTAGTCAATCCTTGTAGAAAAATAAATTGATTTATTTTTTGAAAATTATTTCTAAGAAAAGTTGTCGAAGAACTAATAAATTCATTCACTTTCATAAAATGTTGATGAATATGAAACATAAAAAATTTAATGAAAAATTTAAACAAATATAAGTGAATTTATTATTTATAGTAAATTAATAATTTATATATGTTTAATTACCCTAATTTCAAGAGATTTTATAAATACGTGGGGATCCAAGTGTTAATGAGGTGTTATGTGAAAGGTTATAGTAGGAATGACACAATTCTAAAGACTGTTTGATCATAATTCTTTCTTATGTGGATGTTATTTAAAAGAAAATTCTAGAATCAAGAGATGTATATTATTTGATAGATAATGTTATGAAAGTTAATCCATGTAAATAAGTGGCTATGAATAGAAGGTACCATGTGCTTACAAATGGGAATATAAGATGAAAAATTCAAAATTTAATCATGGTTAATTATAAAAAAATAAAGCTGAAAATTAAAAAGTTTTAGGTTGGGAAAAAATACAATACCAATGGATCTTAGTAATAATTATTCTTAAAATCCACCATATTCCTATATAAATTTATTACTTATTTTTGTATATGGATTTTAAAGTGATGCTTCTGTTGAATGGGATAACAGGGGAAGACACACATTCCAAAAAATATATACCACAAATTACATGATTCTATCTTAGATTGGAAAAAAAATTATCCAAATTCTTTTTCAATGATCATTTAATCCATTCAAAAGTTAAGATAATCCATACCCTTTAAGGGGAGATAATTATTTCATTAATCAATAAGAAAATATCTAATGAAAAATTTAAATTCTAGAAAAGTTCATGGAATGTTTCATTGAAAATTTATGATTACATATTCTATCAACCTTATTTTTCAAGTTCTAGTTTATAATTAATGTGGTATAAGTTCAATAAATCATTAAAAAGAAAATTATAAAGAACCCATGAAATTTAAGAGATGATTTCATACACTAAACCGATTATATTATTTAAATTTCAATAATTACTGTTAAGATGTGTATAGGAATTTTGTTTAAAAAACATGACAATATATTAAAAAATTAGATATCCTTAAATATAATATTTGAGTAGCCCCTAAGAAAATATTTTTTATATGTAATTATATTATGGGTTTTTATGGTAAAATATGTTATTTAAATTAGACCTTCATTTTTTCTACCCTATGAATCATTAACATAGGAATAGTTTATTATAAATAATGGCATGTTCCCTTAAATGGAATGAACTGACCATCCCTTAAGGTCTATTTTATCTACATTCAGCTATGGGAAAGAGAATAAGATAGAATAATAAATACTTTCACAGATGTGTAGTATGATTATTGACACTATATAGGAAGGTAGATACCATTGATCTCAAAAATTATTTTGTGGTATTTCATATCAAGAAAAGTGATTTTAATATGTGTTGAAAAGATAAGAATCAAAAGATATTAGAGTACCCAATATTGTTAATGGAAATATTAAGTGAATTACCAATTCAATATATCACTATATATTGAGTTCTATCATATAATGAAGCATAAATAACAACCCTTGAGAATTAAAGTGATTTTCCATCACTATTGAGATGATCATGGATGAATATGATTTTTTCCATTATTCATATTGTAAAAGATAATGAAACTGGGATACTTTAATTAGAGATATTATTAGATATTCATTTACAAATGAAAAAAAATATGTTAGCTGAAATACATATAAATTATTAATAAATATTGGAAAATTTTGTTAAAAGAATGAGCATGATTCAACATGAATATTCCTACGAATAATTAGTTTAGGTAGATGCAAGAAATTATATGAATTTAGTTATGTTAAATAATGATGAAAACATAAAAAATAAATCTTGAATAGTTCTACTAAAAATAAAACTAAAAATTTAATAGTGTGTGTATTAATATAAAAGACTCATTCCTATGGATCTCACTAACAATGATTTTTAAAAATACACCATCTTCACATATACATTTTATTTCATTCTTTGAAAGGAATTGAATATGATGAATTTTATTTAGGAGATAAATGGGAATGATGATCATCCTATGAAATCTATATTGAATAATTAATGTTTACATATTTTAGATATTCAAAAATTTAGAAATGTGATGATTATTTTATTAATACTTAAACCGTAATGAGGTGGAACTGGGGTTTATAGTTTTAGGATTAAACGTTTTAATAATGTTCCAGAAGTTAATATCTCATAAAAATCAAGAATTATAGAAAAAATCATGGAAACTTTCAATAAAAATGTCTATTTTCATATTCTACCATCCTTTTTGATGTATTGATTTTTTTGTTAACAGGCATGGATTGAGCATTCAATTATAAGAAATATAAGTCAAAATTAAAAAATTCATGGGAAATTGATTGAATCCAAACCATTTCATTTCACTGAATTTTTTTATCTTCTGTTTAGAATATTGTATATCTAAACATGAAATATCCTTGAGAATATCTTTCAAAATTTAGTGATTATGAAAATATATTTGAATACAACCTTTAAAACATTTTGTAGTTTATAACTTTTTATTTTCTTAGGGAATTATTTTTCTCATAATTATCCTCTTTACTTTTCAACACCAATCATTTCTCAAGTAAATATTTAGTAGAATATTTAATGGATTGTGTCTATATGTGTAATGATAAAACTATAAAAACCTAGCTCAGTTACCTTGGTAACCCATTAACCAAGATGGTCCTAACATAGCCTGAAGGGTGTCTCATATCTCTATATTTCAGTGACTATCACATAGAATCCTAAAAAATGAATGCAGGAATTGTTTTCTACAAACATTATGGATGTAAAAGAAACAAGATTGTATGAATAAAAAAATCCAATGTGACTATAGTACCAGTATTCAATAAGGCATCAACAAGACCAAGTACTACAATCATGTACTAGTAGATAGGAAAAACATACCCCAAGTTCCAACTTGGTTTCAACTCATCAAGTCCACAACTCAACTATTAGAACAACATCTACGAGATTATTTTACCTTGTTCAAACTTGGAAGGATATAATCTACAAACACCTGAAGAATCTTTTAGGTTGTGAGGGAATTCTGTGTAGGATTTCACCAAATAATTCCATAATAAGATTAAAATATAAATTTAACAAATAATGTTCCTTCAATTTCCAAATTAATATGTTTGTAATTTCAAAATAATATTTAAAAAATTATCATTTGGTACAATTAAATAGTTGGAAATACATTACCCATTCTGGCCTCACGTTACAAATGATGGAAATAATTTTCAATTGAAGGAATTAAATTAAACAAAATCTCCATTACAGAAATGGAATTTTTTTCAAATGTATTAAACAATCACTTTTATATAAAATAGTTCATTTTAATTGAGAAGTCTTACAAATCAATTTACAATAATGGAATATATACATTTAAAATTCAAACAAGCATGAAACATTGTCATATTCCTAATATGTTTTTATATTTCTTAGCTATTGGGATCCCACACTCAAGGTGATATAGAAAATATGTCCATACCCCCCCCCCCGTCATTGAACTACAGCCAGTGAGGACTCATCACTATCACGTAAGAGATTGACGTGCTGATATGATGGTTTATAATGATATAAGTCGTTAAGTGTCATCCAAATAACTCACTAACTACCTAAGGCTTTCTTGTGATCATGTAAAAAATATTGGGTAATTTATTTCATGAAAACATAAAATAAAATCCAACCCAGTCTTTGTTTAAAATATAAAAATTGTCAATTTAAAACCCAGAAATACTGAAAGAACATTTGTTAGACCAAAGGGCATAAAAAGGAACTCATTAAATAACACTTCGAAGGCTTGGAATAAAGTTTGTGATTACCCAATAAACATAAAATTATTCTCAGGTGAATCAAATGATACTCCTTAGACCTAGACTAAATAAGGATGTAATCCACATAGAATACACCAAAGGTATCCATATACATGTGGAAAATCCTATTCATTATAACCATAAATACTGAAAGAACATTGGTTAGACCAAAGGGCATAAAAAGGTACTCATTATGTTTGTACCTTCTTTGTATGAAATTTTCGTGAATTTCAGATTCATTTATCATTAACTGATGGTAACATGATAAATATCGATCATCAAGAACAACTTTACCCATTAAATTGATCAAATAGATCATAAATTCACGTAAATAGACTCTTTTTCTTTACCATCACTCACTATGTGATTCTATAATCAACACATTTGAAAAGTTAACTATCCCCTTTCATAGAAAATATAGCTAACATCACCTAAGGTGATAGACTGGTGTGTATAAAATCATTCTTAGGAAGATAGTCTAACTGGGACTTTGTTAGAAAATATGTGTTTCACAATGTCATGTATCATCCTAGGTACACTGGTAACCTGATAATTCAGCTGATCTAAAAATACATAGAAGGGATTCAAATATCCCCAAGGGTTGGCGACTTGCACGTGTTATCATAAAAATGAATGTTTTATTGATTTTACCAAAGACATTGTGGAAGTTAAATAAAAAAGGAAATATTTATATCAAAATAAAATCCCTGAGGAGTAATGTACCAAAAGTCAAAATAGAATAAACAATCATGTTTCGAACATTTTTTCCAGGGCGTGCACATCCATCACATAGAGGAAGCACAACTATTGCCCCATATTCCTTCTTTCCAAAGGTGGGCGACATCCATTATTTGTTTAGGGATATCTGCTCCTTGATCAAAATGGGATGATGGGATGTCGGTTCATCCTTCTGTGGATTCCTCTTTGGAGCTCGTCACCTAGTCCGGGTCTCCCTTATAGACTTAAGATATTGTTCGTGAAACTCTTCCTGACGCCATATCTTCATGGACACTAGTTGATTACATTGGTTCTGTCAGGACATTCTAAGGGGTTCGGTCAGGGAAATAACCATCTGTTAGGGGAGTAGTCACGTTGGGCATCACTGGCGTGTCTGGACACTAGGGGATTGGAATTTCATTCTTCTGTCCCATATTATAGGGATTCTCGAGGGCAAGGAAACCTGAGGCATCCAACATCGGTCGTGGGGAATCATATGCCATGGGCATGTATATGAGGTTTTCCTCAGCTTCCCATGTTTAACACAGTGTATGCAGAAAGTTTAATGTTCAGCGAAGATGGATCAGACTGATCGTAACACTGATTAGAGTATATCAGATAGATGAACCCCATAGAGGAAACACCGATATTGGGGCCAACAAGTGGGTGGATTCCTGAATTTTGTTTGATGGAATGTGGAGTGGGGTGGCATGATCCCACGGAATGTAGCGGCCTGGGTGAGGATCAGGATGGGTGATAAAGTGAACAAGGATGAAATATGGCCATAACCGGGGTGACGGTGAAGTCGGGATGGAACCTCGTGGAGGCTTCCTATGTATCCCTATTGCAGGGAATCAATGTCCATGTAGTTCAAGACGATGCGACACCTGAGGAGGAGAACCACGATAATGGACACATGGTTGGGACCCAGAAGACATGGAACCTCAAGGATGGGGCTTTAGCTTCCCAAGACACATAGGCTCGAGAGAGTGATCAAGATGGGATAGGGGTGAATGGATCAAACCTCATGGTGGCTTCCTACATATCCCTGTAGTGTGGAATCAAAGTCCATGTAGTTCTGGATGGGAGATGCAGTTTAACATCATGTGGGACGGGGAGAACCTAACGCGAAGGTGGGCAGAATGACCGGGTGTTGGGCTTGATCCTCGTAGAGGCATCTTACATACCAAGCCTTGACATGGATCAAATTCCTCATAGTTCGGGCTGAAAGAGTCTTGGAACACTGACACAAAGACGGTCTGGGACAATGGTTGTTGGGGTTGAACCTCATAGAGGCTTCCTACGTACCATGCCTTGACACTGATCAATGTTATCATTGTTCGATATGGGTTGGGTCTTATACTCTGAGGCGGCCCAGGGTATTGGTGAACCGATGTGAGGATGGTCGGAATGACCAAGTGGTGGGCTTGAACCTTGTAGAGGCTTCCTACGTACCATGCCTTGACATGGATCAAAGTCTACATAGTTTGCGATGGGTTGTGGCTTACACTATGAGGCGGCCAAAGGTGTGGGTGAACTGATGTGAGGATGGTCAGAATGAGCGGGTGGTGGGCTTGAACCTAATAGAGGATTCCTACGTACCATGCCATGAAATGGATCAAAGTCCCCGTAGTTCGGGATGGGTTGGGGCTTATACTATGAGGTGGCACAAGGTGTTTGGTGGGTGGGCTTGAACCTCGTGGAGGATTCCAATGTACCATTCCTTGACATGGATTAAATTCCTCATAGTTCGGGTTGGGTTGGGGCATACACTCTGAGGCGGCCCAAGGTGTTGGTGAACCGACGTGAGGATGGTTAGAACGACTGGGTGGTGGGATTGAACCTCATGAAGGCTTCCGACGTACCATGACTTTACATTGATCAAAGTCCCAATATTATGGGATGGGTTGGGGCTTACACTCTGAGGTGGACCAAGCTGTTGGTGAACCGATGTGAGGATGGTTGGAATGACTGGGTGGTGGGCTTGAACCTCATAGTGGCTTCCTATGTACCACGACATGACATGGATCAATGTCCCCGTAGTTCGGGATGGGTTGGGGCTTACACTCGTAGGTGGCCCAAGGTGTTGGTGAAACGATTTGAGGAAGGTTGGAATGACCGTGTGGTGGGATTGAACCTCGTAGAGGCTTCCTATATACGATGCCTTGACATGGATCAAATTCCCCATAGTTTGGGATGGGTTGGTGCTTACACTCTGAGGTGGCCCAAGGTGTTGGTTGTTGGGCTAGTACCTCATAGAGGCTTCCAACATACCATGCCATGACATGGATCTATGTCACTGTAGTTCAGAATGGGTTGGGGCTTACACTCTGTGGTGGCCCTTGTGGATTGTCAGGGTCAGTGATCACTCTATGCCCATGTGATTCATGCTCGTTGTGAAAAACCTAAGATAGCAGAGACCAGATGATCACATCGCGAAAGTTGTGTCTGTGGTAAATGGAGTGTGAATTATGCATGGAGCGGCCCAAGAATTTTGGGCTTTCTCCAAGATGGAGGCCTAATGGCAAAAAATTACAGCGGGAGAGGGACTTGTGACCAGACATAGGAGAATCACCTTTTTTACCATGCCCTTCGCTGGTCCTGGGGACTGAAGATGAAAGGAGGAGAAGGGATGTTGCCTCCTGGAAGGAATGATAGGGGCTTACACCAATGGGGATTCCCTTTTCCACAGACAAACGACACTCTAATAAGAAGGATATCATCACCTGTGAGGAGTGATCCCTTCCCCGTGGAGATGAGTGGGCATGGAGATTGTCCAAGGTGGGGGGACCCTGCGTTCGAGGCATGGGGCCAGGTCATAGTTTAACGTCATGTGCTGAGGATTATGGTTGTTGGAATTTTAACATCTTATAGCGCAGACGAGGTGGGTTTGCTCCGCACCCCTAGGGCTTATATAACCGGTACCCTCTAATTCTTGTGGAAGGGAAGGCATCAATAACGACGTGGTGAGGGGGTGTGTTAGGGAGAACCATCGAGGGGTCCACGTTAGCATGTCTATGCGAAAAAGCAATAGTCGTTAGCATTTCTATGTGAAGAAGAATGAGGCGATGCAACGCAATGGGAATAATCACCCATGGGACTTTGAAGTTGCTTTGTACAAGCCAAGAAGGTCATACGAGAAAATGGTGTATGATGTGGACACCCAGGGTGTGAGAGACACCCACAAATTGAATTAGGCACTTGCACAAAGGCATGCCCAAGGATCACAGGGAATGCAATTGAAGAGGTAGCCAAGGAGAACTGAGGTGAGGGGTCCCAGAGAGTGGCGCAAAACCACTGAGACTTGCGTGTGAAATAGGTTGCCTTGCGTGAAAAACACCGAGTTGGTGCGAAATTGGTGAGGATCATGAGTAAAGGGATCTGAGGATTTTTGGCCAACTAGAAAGGATTGCGTGCAAGGATTATGAATTGAACGCATTCGAGAGAGGCTGGGTGTAATGATTGGGGTGTGCACAATTTAAGGGGATTGCATGCAATGAGTGGGGTGCATGAAATTAATGGGGATTGTGCACCATTATTGGGGTGCACACAATTGAAGGGAGTTGTGCACAATCACTGGGGTGCACGCATTTGAAGGGGATTGCATGCATGAGGTCGGCCTACACGCAAGTGGAAGGGATTGTCTGCAAGGGGAGGACCTAGAAGGGATTGGAATTCAGTCTTAAACCAAGGGGATCTCACGCGAAGGAAGAACTCAAGGAAACTTGGGGTGAAAATAACCGTATCTGAAAGACATCATTGCGTGCACGAAAGGCGGATTTCGTGCATGAGACCTGGTTCGTATTTTTTAGTCCTGAAGTCAATGGGGGTCACCTTCAATTTGTAGATGTTTGGGGGTGCCGAAAATAGGTCGGTGGGAAATAATTGTGTGTCGAGGGTGGTGGCACGAAATTTCCACTGCGTGGGGTGGGGTGCGAAATATTTTGCGCCCACACCGCAGAACTCTTGAGAATCCTAGAACATTCAACACGGGACATAATTTTATCACGCACTTATGAATTTTTTTCGTGTGGCCCCTCCGCCCCCCCATGACATGGTCACTGGATCCGAATATGACTTCACTTTGTGGTTCTGAAACCTTCCTCATCACTTGATCATTTTTTACCATCTACAAATCCCCCCCCTCAGAATTGGATTGGCGAGGGCTTGAAATGGTATGATTCCGAGGGAAACACTGAAATGAAAAACTTCATGGGGTCCATGTGCAAAAAACACCCGGAGTGGCATGAAAATCCCAAGGGGGCGGGGAATCCTCTTTTCGTGCATGCACACAAAGTAGGATTTGACAATAAATAACTCTAAGGGTCCCATGGTCCATACGAAGTTTCTCGCACGATAAGATCCAAGGTATTGTGCGTGAAAATTCCTCCTACACTACGCAAAAAACCACTCTAGCTGTGTGCAATTCCACCGAGACCAGGAGTTGTTTTACGTGCAAACATGAGGTTTTTTGTGCCGTTTCTATGATATTTCATGACATCCACTGAAATTTCATGACACCCTCTCATATTGTGCACCAACTACTCGATCACTTTCTGGAATAAGATGGACGCAAACCAGGCTAATGCGGGAGATGCTGCTGCTCGGAGGGCTGAAATGGTCGCCAACCCTGAGGTTTATGGCACCAGAAGGATTGCCTCCAATAACAATACCCTTTTCAATATGATAACCCCTTCCCAAAAGAGTATTCCATATCCATCAATATGCCTCTATAGGACTTCGGTATCTTGGAGGAAGTCCCTTTGAAGAATTTTGAGTTGGATGCACCACTATCATGGGAGACATGTGAGGACTATCTCCCTGGATACAACGTCACCAACAACGGTCATCCTACCAGAGAAACCAGGCACATTGACGTTTACGTCCTGAATCCCAGGACTAGGACCATTGCTGGGGGTGATACTATCGCGGAGAGTTCCCTAACCCTCTACACGAGCACCTTCCATCAGTGAATCACTGACGAGACTAAAGGCTGGTTGCAGGACTAGGACCTATGGTCTGGAGGCAACTTCACCATAGAATGGGTCTGGGAAAACTAGGTTTTCCATAAATGTGACCAATTTCTGGTCGAGCTATTCCATATTGGCTTATTCGTGGTGGTGTGGACATTGAAATTTCACTTCTACCACCAGCACGAGCTTAGCCCAGATCTGTTCACTCGGGGTTCCCCCTATACCAATACCTTTCATCTTCATCACGAGGAAGTTGGTATCTATATTTGGGACATTCACTCTATTAGTTTTTTCTCATTGGAGGGCCACCAATATGATAAATACCTTCCACCAATGAGCATATGGGGAGAGGAATCAAGAACCCCCTTGCTGACATGGCACTTATTTGAGCTGGAAAAGGAGAGGCTGGGGGTCAAAGACTTCTTGAAGGACATCGCTTACAAGGACTAGTTTAGCCTATTCCTGTAAAGGGATCCGGTATTCAAGGTTCCAGGGAGAGGGAAACGGTGTCCAACCATGGCACATAGGAGCAAGAGAGGAGCATACTGGAGGATCCTGGAGGAGAGGAACTACTAGTCATGGGGATACAGCATAAACGAGATTCGGCACTCGAATGTTCGATATGCCAGATTTCTCGCCACATTCTTGAGTGGGTGGCTCTTACCAGTGAGGTACGTAAGGATAGGAGTCCATCCAGAGACCCTGTTGATGGCTAGAATCATGGATACTAACAAATGATTTAATTTGGGGGTCCTCGTGCTGGCTAGTCCGTACACCATTTAGGGATTCATCTCGAGAGGTCCATCACCTAGGAGAATATGTGGCCCCATCCAGATCTTCTATGGCTGGGTTCTGGATCGTGGCGGCAGATATACCTTCTCAAATTCCATCCGTCCTCTAGGAAATGGCATGACACATTCCCTGATAAACATTTACAGGGTCATGCCACTGACGCTCAATGAGGATAGAGTAAGGATCAGAATTGGTAACCATGCCAACTTCGCCTTCAGCCCGTTCCCCACCCTGACTGGCCAGATTATAGACAATTGGAAAGGCTCACTGGAGCAAAAGGATTACTTACATAGCATCATAGGTGGGGTTCTTGTGGCGTGGATTGATAGGAAGATCATCTGTGAGACTTATGTGGCATCCAGGTTCGCCAAACAGTTTGGGTGCCTCCAGCGGATGCCAAAAGAAGTATACATAGATGTCTAGGAAGAATGGCACCCCTGTGTTTTTTGTCAACGGTGGCTGATGTCCACCACCTATGGCTCAGGTGATGTCATCACCTTTCCTCCCACCGGAGTTGATACTAGCATCTCAACTAAGTATGCCGAGCATTGGACCATAACATACCTGGAGGTGATTTTATGGAAGCGAGTTCGGAAACTCATGGCTACCAGTGTGGAACCCGGGTGGCGAGAGAGCAGGAAGAGTGCTTCCAGAGGGAGAAGATCAGAAGTTCATCGGACAATGGGCCCCACACAGGTCGGGACCTCATCTGTGGGGACATTTCATGGCATGGCCATGCCCTTTTCACCTAGTGGAGGGTCCAACAGAGTGGCCAGAGAACTTCCCAGGAAGCAAATAAGATATCTGCTTCAACCTTCTCATGACAAAATCCTCCTGGTGTTATGTTTAGCTTTCTTAACCCTGCGGTAGTCGGTGAGTACTGAATCCCTCTGGTAGAAGATAGTGCGAGATGGGATCCAACTGCTAGAAGTCGAGTTTGTTTAGATTGTCGACAGGGTGAACATCCATAGATGACATGCATATTTGACAACCATGTACATGTATTCAAACTAATGGGGTCGGCGTGTGGAGCCACCATTCTTGGTTAAAGTGATGCTCAGCTAGAAGCATGATCCGGAAATGATGCCGTCGGGGGATGATGACAGAAATGATGAGTCAGAGGGTAGTGAGACAGAAGAGGAGGAGGCAAAAGGAGAAGGGGAAGGGGAAGGTGAAGAAGAAGAGGAGCCCACAGGTGAAGGGTCTCAGGGGGTGTCCCAACAATGGAGTCTCCGGGAGAGTGGTGAGATCGTCGGCTTCGATATGGATGTGACTGAACTACTCGAGGTATGCTTCAACCCTTATCTACCGTTCTATTGTATCTGATCTCCTTTGCAATCCATAATCCACACTCCTTATCTTAATCAAAAGCACATTGGTTCAAATCAAGAGTCTCCAGTCGAGGTAGGGGGAGAACCGCCAATGGAACATGGTGGGGTGCCGATGACCATTATTGAATTGACGAGTGCCGAGGGATCCCCCATTATGACAACTCTCGTAGTTTCCAAAAAAACTAGAGGCTGATGCCTTAGGTTCCTGTATGTTCCATGCTTCAATACCGGTACTTATCATCACATGACGAAATTGATTATGGTTCTCCATGTTTGTATAGTGAAGACGAAATAGGAGGCTCGTGGGGCTGCTGAGTCCGGACCATCCACAAGCGAGTTAATGGAAAACGTACTGCCCTATCCCAGACATGCCTCCCAAACTGAATTGGCCCCGGTAATTGGTGAGAAGAGAGTTGTGGACATTAGTGGCACTGCTGTTAGGTCATGGACGACATTTGACAAAGGTGAAACTATATTCAAGGCTAGAGAGGAAGGTCTCTCAGATGCTGAAGAGCCAAACCCCCAGGTAGGAATGTCTACAGAAGAGCCTACTGCTAGCCTGCTGGGTGTTTTTCCTGTCTATCGGCCAGATGATCCCAAGGAAATTGATAATTCGGACTCAGAAGTGGCTCAGGAGAGCCGGATTACAAGACGCAAAAGGTGGAAGTGCATCATGAATTTTCTCAGTCCTCCTCAGACATAATTGATGAAGAAGATGGTATCACTCTACACCTAGTTGTGTTTCCTATGTCCTGGAGGGGCAGATGCTCAATGCCTTCACTCAAAGGTTTGTGATTACATGGCCAAGAAGATGCGTGAGAGCAGCCGACACTCTGATGTAACCCAGTATCTGGAGGAGTTAGGGAGTACCTGAGCATTTCTGACGGTGGATCCGGAGGTCCGATACCTCGAATAATAGGCGAAAGAAAAGGAGATATTTATCACAGACTGTTCTGAGCTTGTCGAGTTGTTGAGGGCCTAGCTGGTAGACACCCAAGAGAAACTAGTGGAGCTGAGTCACCATATGAATGAACATCAAACTGAATAGGCGCGGGTATGTGCTAGGGTCAGTGAAATCCACTTCGTAGCCACCGATGAAGGGAGGGTCCTTAGAAGGCGGGAAGCGGTCATGGAGGCCACCATCTGAAAGGTAGCAGCTTTGGAATGATCGATTCGAGAAGCCGATCCTTAGGGGCCCTGTTTTGGAAGAACCGATAAACATATTTCACCTTACGACTTCTTATTTTGAATTGTATATATGGAAAAATTTATTTACTTGTCCCCTTGGTTTAATGTGATCAAACATAATCCCAAAATAAATACCAATTCATTACTAAGCTCACATGGGTTGTACCCGATGTGAGAGAGAAGGGATGCTCGTACCATCACTTCGTTTGATCGTGGGAGGGTCAACCATGCTTCATGAATTCAAGATTAAAATCCGAATTTTGGTGGAGAAGAGGGAGGCCCAATCAAAGGAAGATGGCCTCAGACCGGTCAATGTATTGTCTTCTCAATGTGCTCTAGCGCGTGAGTGGGGAAATGCTAGGGGAATTAGAATCAATCCAAACATAGGGGAATGAAAAATGTGAATCACATTACCCCAAATTATGAATGTTGTGGGAGGGGCATGAAAATAAAGGAAAATCATTGACCGTGTTCGAAAAACATCATCCCTGTTGCGTTATCCTGAAATGGGGAGAACAAATGAGGGTTGACCATTGACCATGTTCGAAACACAAGACGTAACTCAAAATATCATCCTTCAGTCTTCCATAACGTTGGCCCCGGATAGTAGGCGGGCCATAAGTCAAGCATCCATACTGTTAGGGGTCCCTTCAAATGTGAAAGAGGATGAGGGTCTGAATAAAGGATAGGAAAAGCGTAGAATGTGAAGTGGTGGTTTTTTCAAACAGAATCCAACACTCTGAAAATTACGCCACCATTGGGGAAGCACATTCGTCGGGCACATTAATATGATCATAGATCGTTCCTACTTTGAGATAGGACCTCCCTGGTGAGGCAACTGTTGCCTCCCAATGTCATAATGGGGCATCCCGGACATGTTCAGGGTAAATGATGCAGTTATAAAACTCCCCAAGAGGTCAGGCTAAGGGATCGACAGTGAAAAGGATTGGACTTGTGATTCCCGAGTCTAGACCCAAGACAAAATGTCTGGAATTCCTACGTATCCCATGAGGATGGGAATCAAGTCATAGATAGTTCTAAAGAGGATCTTAGTTTATGGTATTAGAACTCGGTCCAGGAATCAGTAAAGTATGTAGGGGACCCATGGTATGGTGATTATGAAACCCGACGTGAATGAGGACATATGTCCAGATTACTGTGTGTTCCTTGGGGAAGTGTTTAGGTCAAGGGAATGAACCCGAAAGCTAGGATGGGCCTATGGGGTAGTTTCTGGGCATTCCTACGTATCCCATAAGGATGGGAATCAATCCATACATATTTCTAGAAAGTGGCACAGTAAGGTACTAGTGCAATGGATGAAAGGGGTGTGCGTGTGTGTCCCTCGCACCAAAAGAAGCAGTATTTGATGTGTATTGTTTGTACTTGAAGGTGAATGGTTTTATTTGAAGTGAATGGCCAAGGGTAGAAATTACCGGCATCGCCCAATGAATAAAGCTATATACAGGTGTTGAAAAATGGTATGGTGCATTTCCAATACCCTACGTGATGTCCCCTATGATGAGGTCATCACAATGCAGTGCTGTTTTTCATCGTGCGGCCAAGACGATATCATCACAGTCCAGAGTAATGTGATAAAACCATACAACACAGTATAAAGTCATATGGATTGGACATGAAGGAATTCACATGATGAGATAAATCATACCCAACATGAGGATGAGGTCCACATCATCACCGTGTGCTACTCCATGAAATGAGCCTCTGGCCAAGAGGCTAGTAAGGGTTAGAGGATAAGGGGTGGGAAAAGCTAGCTTCCATTCGACCTCGACTTGGAAACGCGATTTCTGGGTGATCCCACATATCCCATGAGGATGAGGATCAAGTCATAAATAGTTCGTAGAGAAGATCTCAGTTTATGGTCTTAGAGCTCGGACCGTGGGAGCCCTAAAGGATGCCTTATTGTAGCTTTATCCCTCTTACATGTGGAGGTGCACTGAGGGATAGTGCCAATAGTGTCAAAATTCTACTTGTACATGAAGGGTTGGAACATAATGTGAATCACATAACAAAAATTCAAGGCATGAAGTGGCTGGGGTGGCGACGAAGGATTTCTGCTGACCATGTTCGCAACACAAGATCATGTCACGTTATCTTGAAAAGGGGCAAACAAATGATCATCGACCAATGACCATGTTCTCAATGAGGGAAATGTAACAATTTGTTTTCTGGAACCCTCAGGGGTATTGGACCATAATGGTTGGAGATCCCTTAGGCCTAGAATCCATGCCGTTTTGGGTGGTCCCTTTTGGTGTAAAAGATAATAAGAGCCCAAATGAAGTGGAACATGAAACCTGAAAAGTGGATAGAACTTGTCCAAGATGAATCTGACACTCCATGTCCTAGACCGGCGTACTCTTGGACACATCGGCAGTCCACTACAAAGGGTCCAGGGGCCCAACATTAGAGCAAACAATTCGCAGATGAGTATAAAACAAAGATATGGTGAACTCTTAGGAGACAATAGGGGGGCATGGCACGGTTTCCAAAAACCAAATGCGAAGGAGGGCGTAACACTATACCACACCTACATATCCCCCTCTTTGAAGGGAAAAGGAAAAGGGGCCTTTTTGACTTAGAGGTCTATAAGAGATGGGGATGGACCAGAAATATAAATGTTTAGGCAGTCCTACATATCCCATAAGTATGGGAATCAATCCACACATAGTTCTTGAAGGGGCAGTTTATCGCCATGCAGGACTGGCGTGCAGTTTTGGGTCAGGAAAGACCGTATAGTTTAAGGTTGTGCAGGACTAGCACATGACCAATGGTTTATGGTCATGCAGAACTATCAGTTTATGGTCTTGCTGGACCAGCAGTTTAAGGTCGGAAGGACCAACAGATTATTTTCATGGAGGACCAGTAGTTTAAGGTCGTGCATGACTAGTAGTTTAAGGTAGCACAGGATCATCAGTTTAAGGTCATGTCAGACGATCAGTTTAAGGTCACGCAGGACCAGCAATTTAAGGTCATTCGGGACTAGAAGTTTAAGGTCATGCAGGACCAGTAGTTTAAGGTCGTGCATGCCAATGAGTTTAAGGTCGTGCAGGACCAGCAGTTTAAGGTCGCGCAGGACCAGCAGTTTAAGGTGTTGCAGGACCAGCATTTTAAGGGCATGTAGGACCAATAAGCTCAGGAAAAGTATTTCATGAGGAACCTAGCATTGGTGGGAGGAGTTATACGCACACCATCTATGGTCACCATGGAGTATGCTCCATTGGGGTAAACCTTATGAACAATGCCAGGTCCTTCCCATTTGGGCTCCAACTTGGGTGGTATTCTACCAGGTATCATTGGTGTTTTCAGATCCAGCACCAAGTCGCCTTGTATGAAAGAGTGGAGGTGAACCTGCTTGTTGAAGGCTTGAGCCATCCTACTCTGATGCCTTTCTAAATTGTGCAGGGCACAAAGCCTATTTCATCAAGTGCTTCCAATTCAGCTAGATGGATTTCAGCCACTCTATTCATCGCTTGCTGGTCATAGACCATTGTGTGTAATTAGGGAAGATGAACCTTGATGGGTAGGATGACCTCAGTTCCATACACTAGGGAATATGGGGTCACCTGGTTTGAATTACAATTCATCGTCCGATAAGCCTCGAGGGCCTCTGGGAGCTTATCCGGCCAACTATTCCTGTTCTGACCAACCAGTTTATACAGAATGTTAGATAGGGTTTTATTGAATGCCTCTATCTTCAAATTTTCTTTCGAATGATAGTAGGAGGTATGGTTAGAGTGGATGTTGTAATTGGCGTACAAATTTTTCAGCTCGGCTGCTTGGAAGACGGTGCCATTATCGGTGAGGATAGCATGAGGAACCCCACACCGATGAATGATATTGGAACTCATGAAGTCAACGATAGTGCGGGCCTTGAATTCCTTGAGGAGAATAGCCTGTTCCCACTTGGAAAAGAAATTCATATTAGTCATAATTAATCGGCATTGGTGAGATGCTGCTGGTGGGTATGGTCCTGCGACATCTAACCCCCAGACTGCAAAGGGCCAAGAGTACTTGGTATTGTGGAGAGGGTCTGGTGGCCGATGAGAAAAGTTATCATGAACTTGGCATGCATGGAAACTCTTAGATAACATGATGTAGTCATGGATAATGGAGGGCTGAAATACCCAAATTTCTGGATCTGGTGAGACAGTTTTGGTACAGTATGATGGGAACCACAAGAACCAGTGTGAACCTCTGGCATGACCTATGGAATCTCAACCCCCTAAATGCATCGGAGGAGAATACCATAAATCGCACACTTATAGAGGATTGGATCAAGACTGGGACCACTCTATATGGTAAAATGTAGCGTGCGGCATCAAATTCACTCGTGCTCAGCCCGGTCTGATGGGAGATTGCTGTGTTGGAGGTATTCAACAAAAGGTGTCCTCCAATCGGCAATCATTTCAATCACTACATCTAGACAACCCGGGGGTCCTGACATAGAGGTACCGATGGTAAGATGGCTTACATGTGGGCCTTCATTTCCATCCAGGGTAACATGAGCTATGACTCCCCGATGTGCCATGTGGATAATCAGATCATCCTATTCGGGCTCTACAAGTAATGCGGCTAAGCTGTCCAAAGCATCTGCTCAAATGTTCTATGATCGAGGGACATGGGTAACATTTTATCAAAAAGAAAACCGGTCCATTAGCTCGAGGGTGTGCTCTAACAATGGTATCATCTCTAGATTCCTAACAACATAGCCACCGTTGACATGCTTAATGACTAGCTTGGAGTCCCCTTTCATGTGAAAATGGGGCACGTCGATCTCGAGGGTAAGCTCAAGGCCAGTAATGAGGGCCTGATTCTCCGCCTCATTATTGGTGTAGAATTTTGACAGCAGGAATGAGTACGGTAGAATGGATTATGCTAGGGTAATGAAAAAGATACCCATGCCCACTCTATTGAGTCGATAATCGTGCAGTCTCCTACCAGTGGGGCTCCAGGAGGAATGGTTGAAGGTCATCATCCAACACGTTATGGCATGATCTATCAAGAGGATTGCCTCGTCGGGAAAATACAAGTCAAGGGACTGGTCCACAGAGGTTTTATGGGCAGCTGAAAATTCTGCCAATCCCTGTCCCTTGATATCCTTCTAAGTGACAAACCTGATGTCAAACTGTTGGAGGATTGCTGCCCACCATGCTAGATGGACAGTCAACATGGGGTGATTCCGAATATAATTTAGCGGGTCTACCTAAGAGACCAGATGTACCTCAAGGTGCTTTAGGTAATGTTGCAATTTCTGTACTAAAAATACCAGCGTGAGGCAACTCTTCTCGATGGGAGAGTATCTGGCCTCGGTATCGAGGAGCTTGCGGATGAGGTAGTAGAGACTGTTTTCCGTCCCCTCATTGTTCTTCTGGGAGAGAAGGGTGACAATAGTTTGTTTTAGGGAAGTTATGTACAGGATTAGTGGATTTCGGGGGGACGGGAGGAATCAAGATCGGAGGCCAGAGTAGATACGAATTAATTTATTCAAACGTGTCCTGGCACTCTTTGAACCACTCATAGGCAGAGACTTACTTCATGAGTAGGTAAAAGGGGCTACACTTGCTAGCTAAATTCACAATGAATCATCGTACGTAGGCTATGTGGACATGGAAATATAAAAGATCCCAAATATTTCTCGGGGGAGGCATCTGGATGATTCCATTGATCTTCTCCAGTTCTACATCGATGCCCCAGTACCAACAATGAAGCCAAGGAACTTACCAGAGGTGACCCTAAAAGCACACTTCAATGGGTTCATCTTCAGGTGGTGGGAACGGAGGAAGCCGAACACTTTCTCAAGATCCATTAGATGGTCCTAGATCCTATGATATTTGACCACCAGATCGTCCACATAGCATTACACCACTGTCCCGAGTATTGTCTTGAATATGTGATGCATGGCCCGATGATAGTTGGCACCTGCATTCTTCAGGTTGAAGGGCCTAACCTGGTAAAAGAAAGTACCTTAGGGTGCCCAGAAAGTGGTGGACTACTTGCCTATAGGGGAAATCCAGATCTGATTATACCTCGACTAACCATCCATGAAGGAGAGGGCTTGGAACCCAGCTGTAGCGTCGATCAACAAATCTTTCACTGGATGGGGAAAATCATCCTTCGGAAAATGGCGGTTGAGATCACAGTAGTTGATACATACTCTTATCTATCTATTCTGCTTCCTTACTAGTACAATGGTGTCCAAATATTTGGGGTAATAGACCTACTTAATGAAGTTGGCCCTGATCAGCTTGTCATCTTCTGTCTCGGCCATGGCCCTCGAAGGAAGGGTGAATCTTTCTGGTAGGTGTTTGAACCCGTGATGATTTTCCGGAAGATCGAGGAGGTGGACGGATACCTGAGGATCTGGTCTTGGAATCTCGTCGTAACATTAGGCAAACATGTCATGATGCTGTTTATAGAAGTCTACGTACCACTGCTCCTCCTCAGGGGCATAACAACACTGATCAATGTGGGTCTCGGGTCTACCTCGCTTCCTAGGTTCACCTGTACTAACTCATCAACTATGTTAGAGACATCTTCCTCAAAGGTAGGGGGTGCCCATTATATCCTTTTATCCACTTATGGAGGGATCCTCCTTGTGGGAAGTTTCTTCTGAGTAACCAGACCCCGAAGGGAGGCTGGTACCAGCTTAAGCGGCATTAGTTATTGCATCAGGGAACTCAGGTGCTGCCGAGACCATAGCAGCGAAGGTTTTTGACCCAATCGCCTATGGTCTCCATCCTAAGGGTCCACGCTTGATAATATCAAAGCAGTAGTGGTGTGTCGGCCAGAGCCGACATATTCCAGCCTGTCAAAACCGATAAATATGACGTACTTCCATTACCATGATCTTGACGTCCCAATACCTGATAGGAGTGGGAGGATCTGGGATCACTGTGACCTGATTCATATAAGAATACAATTTGATCTTCTGAATCCACATGGATTTGGGAGCATATTTCCCCCTTGTCCCAGAAATGAAAAAACATTGTCCCATATCGGGGGTCTTTGTCTCCAACCAGTGGATCGAGAAGACATAGGCGTCATTCAGGCCTGCCCAAGGGTCGGTCATAGTGGTGACATGCTCAACTTCACTTTCATTAACTTGTTAATCCTTGCGCTTGTAATAGTCAGGGTCCATGTAGAAGGCTTCCCAACAGGTTAAAGGAGATGCATCACCTTGGAGTACGCCCACTCGACCATTAAGGGAGTACTTGAGGAATTGGCGATACGATGAGGGGACCGTCGCGTGGAAGTAGAGCCATTTCCTTCCCATCAATGCATTATACACAGTGTCCTGGGAGACAACCATAAACTCAGTGCAGGAAACTAGGTTGCTGAACAGGGTATTAAAACGGATCATGCTGACTGGGGTCTTCTCTGTCCTATCATATCCATGGCTTATTAAATCAGAGGGAGTCAGGTCATCTTCAGATAACCATAGCTTCATCAGTGTCCATGTTAGGATATGGTTAATTCTAGAGCAGGTCTCAATGAGACAGCGGTGAACCTCCAGGCAGTTTAATTGGTTGGTGATATATAGTGGGCGGATGTTCCAGTGTATGGGGGAGCCTTTATCTTTTCCTAAGAATGAAATGATGGTCTGGTATTTGGAATTCTCTAACACTTCAACGTGGAAAGCCTCTGTAGATTATACCTCCGTCTCAAACTGGAGAGGGTTACTTAAAGCCTCGGTGAGTGCTTCACGCATATCTGGCGATAGGATAAGGGCTTCAAGGATGGATAGCCTTACTGGTATACTGACGAGGTGCTTGAGAAGATCACATTTCTGTGTCGGGCATGAAATATTTCTTTCAAGGAGCCGCTGGTGATATAAGGCATGGTGGGCTGTTCCGGCCTGACCAGCGGCTGACTGGTACTGGGTATATCCCGCTGCTCACTATTTGGTGCCCGGAGAGTAGGTATCAGGTTAGGACCACATGACTGAGATCAGCCTGTAGTTGGGAGAAGCTGGTCACCGCAAGGTCGAAGTGGTTTTGCCTGATCCAGTATCAAAAACGGTGGTGGAGGTGGGCCTATCGACACCGGGTGAAGAGGCTGCACATGCTGGGTTCTGTGCTGGGCCTACTGTCTGGTCTCAGTTGCATGCACAACCTGGCTAGTGGTAACATATGACATGCCTCGATGACCCATATGGTCATGGCTCTGCCGATGTTGGCATCAGCTGGGGACATTGGGGAGGTTCGCCTGTCGCTCCCCCTCGTCGGGTGTCATATAGGGTTTTACGAACTAAATGGTGTTAGCCAAAGGATAACCTTGACTATCATTTTAAGATACATCCAGTACTGGGTGGATCCTGTGATGGACCCCCATCTCTGGGGGTATAATGTCGTGGAGAGTGCGGGATGACGATGGCATTGGCGGGGCACATTGGCTTTTCTTGCGCCATCGATGATTTCTCTTCAGTTAAAAGGCCTACTGAGATGATGATACATAAGTTGTGTCCACATATTCTGAGGGATCTAGGTGATTCAGGTATGCACTGATAATTCCATGGGTGCAGGCGACTACTTTTCAAGCCATCCAGTCGTCATATTTCTATGACCTGCGGTCAGAAAACTGCTTCCACTCACCTTCGATGTCACTATTTTTATCCGAACCCATGAAGAAACCCACCACATGTTCTTGTGTCGAGCCCAAAATGACTATTTTGTTTTCAATATTATCCTGGATCCTTCCCTTGAACTCATAGCATTGCCTAAGGGTGTTCCCCAAGATCCAGTGATAAGGGCATTAGTCCGTGCGATCGGTGAGATTCACCTCTTATGGATTTCTACACTTAGGCAGTCGTACGATTCCATACTCCGAGGCACTGCGGATGTAACTGGGAACCTGATCCTCATTGAACGAGTAGGTCTGATTTCTTCTATTCGGAAAAGGGGGCTCTAAGAGCCTGACCCTAATGAGGGGTCAAGGAGCCTGCAGAGGAGGTGGAACTTGATTATCTCAACTAGGCAGTGGAGACACATTACGTGGGGGTCCCTGCTAGTTTTGAGGTGGTCACTACTAGGCTGGAAGCTGTGCCCATGCTGGTGGACCTCTATGGGACTACAGAGCTGGCCCCACTTGTAGTAATTCAAGCTGCATGGGGGCCTCTATCTAGGCCACCATGGTGGGCTCAGCTCTGGCAGCCCTCCTTGCTGAGATTATATGGGCCAGCGAATGTGCCTGACTGGCCTATTGTAGGGATTCTTCGAGGGTTTGGGACTTATTTGAGAAGTCTCAGAACACATTGGGATAGTTCTGTGTGATCAGGGAGGGAACCGTCTCCTTCTCGACATTCCCCCCCCCCTCACATCGTCAGTAATTTCCCTTGAGTCAGTGGAATGTCAAGGGAGTATGTGATTCCCTTCCACCGGGCGATAAAGTATGTGACTCTCTCATCAGGCCTTTGTTTTCACTTGAAGTGGTTTGCGATGCTTGTTTTCCAGGTGGTAGATCTGAACAGGTAAAGGAACATCTTGCGAAGGTCCTCCCAGCTGGTCACGGATCCAACAGGGAGCTAGTTGTACTACACTAATGTCGACCCCTCTTGTGTCTGAATGAAACAGTAGAGCATTGAGGCCTCCTGCTGCATTAGGGTTCATAACATAGGACCACGCGTTGAGTTGAAGTGGGCCAGGGGATGTGGTGGGTCCCTCGTCCTGTTAAAGGGGGAGAAGGTGGGATTCCCGATTCCCCATGGTGATGGCATATCATCCACCCATTCTCGATATGGATTTCCATCTGGAAGGATGGACACCTATCGCGTATCCAATGCCTCTAGGCTGGTGATGAGTGCCGCCATTGGATCATCTGGACGGGGTCCCTATCATAAAGGGGGTCTCTAACCACATGTGCATTTCTGGATTCTTCAATGTGGTAGACGTGCTCAATGGCTCGTGGAGTGGCTGATGGAGCGACTTTCGGGGTGGCCGGGGGAGCCCGAATGGTGTTCCTTATATTATTGCGCCATTTGGGAGGGTTTGGTGAGACATATCGAGCCATCTGTCCATGAGCTCTGGCTTCCACCCTGTCATTGAGTGTGGCATGATCAGGGTTTCCTGGTGGAAGCTCACCAAGATGAAGGTGTTCCCGCCCCCTCTGCCCCGACCTAGGATCACCGTAGTCAGTTCATCACTCTCCAACACATTCAGAAATGAGTTCTTCAACCAAATTCCTATGCTCAACAATCTTCTAGTGCAATATGGCCTTCTCAGGGTCTTCCTCTATCTTTTGCACTGATGTTGACGAGTTGGAGTGCTTGACAGTTCCGCCGTGCTCTTTGCCCTTACCAAGATTTCGGCAGAGTAAGAACTCCTTGGTGGGTGGAGGGAGACCTATGAGGTTCCTCTACTGACGAGTAATCCTCCCCAATGGGTCCAGTAGTGGTGGCATGTACTCAGGGAGGATGTTCCTGTCTAAGAGTTACAGCTTGTTTTCCCCTCCTGATAGATCGGTCATGTTGACCGAAACTCTTCTCGAGGGCATGTCTTGAACGTCACCAAGTGAGTTGGGCTACAGACAAATCGCACTGAAGTGGAGGGAAGTGTACATCCCCAAGTCAAGGACTTGCACATGGGGGGTAGCCTCCTTAATAACCTGGAAGAGTACTTGGAAACTGTGAATGCGTTTTTGTTGGAGGGCCCTATGGTGACCAGGTGACACAGGGTGCTGGACAATGGGGAGTGTGTCTAGGTCAACCAGACGGAATTGTTCGACGATGTATTAAAAATGCACTTGGCTCCTGGGATAAACCACTCACATGATGAAGTAGGTGGAAGTGTGTCTCCTAGAGGATTTGTCCGAAATAATCAACTCCCTATAGAGTGAGGGATTCCCGCACACAAAAATTTGGTCCTGCGACCGGCCAAAACTTCTTCGGGGAGTGTTCCATAGTGAGGATAGTCTAGAACCTCCTCGGATCAGATTCAGGTTTTGGCCCTTGATTGCCCCACTCATCAACTGGGGGTGGCTATGGAAATGGGAGGGACACTGAGGTAGACCACTAGGATGGTCGGCTGGCCAGTGGAGAATACGGCGAGCGGGCTGACTGTCTACCAAACCAAGGGATATCCTCAGAGGATTGTAGTGACTGGGCAGCTATATCATGATAGGATGGACCGAAGATCAAATCGTCGGAAACAAAATTGGCGTCTACTGAGGGTGGGCTATGGCACAGATCTCCTGCCATTGGCCACCAAAATAGCTCACCATAGTCTCTAGCCAAGACTAGGGGCTCTTCCAGAGATGATGGTGGCGACAACATGTTCGGTCCCTCAGAACATGCCAGGTTCTCATCATCCTGGATGTAACTTTGGAGGGAGATAGGGAACCTCTGGACCTCGCATTCTGGGAGTAAGAGGATAATATGCCTCGTTCCTGCCCTCTCCCTTGACTTGGAGGAATGAGGGGAGGGCTCTAGTGCCGATTCGTAATTCACCATAGTGTCTGAGAAGCAGACTGGTCTGATTCCAATCCGAGCCCCCCCCATAATTCCTCCTGCAGTGGGGACCACTTGCTCTCCTGCCCCTAGGTGGCTCTTTTGGGCAAGGAACACTTTCGGCATGAGGAGGTCCTCTGACTATACTGCTGTTTTGGTGTAGAGAGCTCTTGCTAGGGTGGGACACGGGGTGAGGAGCATTGGGGAAAATGTTGAAAGAGACACAGGGAAGACCTCCATGCTTTCGAGTGACAGGACACGAAATTTCTCCATACCTATGGTCAGCGGCAGGGGGAGTGACCCTGTACCTAGTGTAGTGAGCACAAGAGAGACCCCCATACGGAGTGTTGCTGTCACGGGGGAGACCCTCACTTGGGTTGAAGGTGGCATGGGGAAGACCTCCAAGCCAAGGTTGGAAGCATGGAGGGCCCATAACTTCCATACAGGTGGTATAGAGTGAGTCTCCGCACATGGTGGAATTGGTGAGGATTGGTCTGCAATGACTGTCACCTATGCCGGCGACTGAGAGAGTCAACCCAGCCTACCCGTATGGCGGTTGGGGCCTCGATCCAGGCTAGGTTTATAACTACACATGCCCAACATATGCAGGGAGTTGGGGATATGAGTCAGCGGGGGATCGGGCCATAGTAACCATAGATGTTGATGCCCCACGGTAGGCATCATCTTCCATTTGTGCCCGACGCCGGCACCGGGTCATATGAACTGCAGCCGGTGGTGCAGGAGTGGGGCTTACCTACTCCTTGGCTTGGGGAATCAGACGGTGGTACTAACGCAGCCTTGTGGGATCCCTCAATGGGAGCCCATAGAGTGGGACTCCGATCGGGAGAACTCGAACATCCTCCAGCTCATCAGCATAGTGAAGGAAGTTGTCAGGGTGTTACAAAGGCAAGCTCCCAAAATAGTTGAAGGTTGGGGTGGGGAGCAGTGGCTCCCTATCCGGCCCTCTGGTGTGGCATTTACAGTGAGGCGCGACCGCCTCTAGATCTAGGAGGGCTATATCCCTAGTGGGGATGATCCCATCCACATCGTACCATCATACAAGGTCATTAATTACCATTTTATGGTTAATTTATGAATGGGAGAGGGGGAGTGGGAGCCCAACAGTCATGGTGGTTAAGGTGGTCATGGAAGAGGTGGAACTGGGTGTGGTGGCCGCGTCGGTATTTCCCCTGCCCCTGCGCCGGTTGGCAGGTGGTGATCGAGTTTCGGATATGACAACTTGGTTCATGAAAGAAGGGAGATGTACTCATTAATACTGATAGGAAAATAAATCAGCAACTAGTGCCCCAGTGTCGTTTCATATTATGTGGCCGGTAAGAAGGATCCACATTGACAAAGTTGATGAACGGAATGCCCAATGACATAACTGCCCCTACTTATGGCGAGTTTCACATCAGGACCACTATTTTCTTAGTGTGACCAGGTGTCGGATGACAGGGTCTCATGAAATGCTAATCCATTGATGCCTCAAACACTACTAGTCATCATATTGAGAAGAATATATTCACGTCGGATCCACCATTTATGTTTTCAGTGCTTTCACCAGGGCGCACCAATCTGACACATAGAGGATGCGTAGCTGTTGCCTCACATTTTTGCTCTTCGAAGGTGGACGGCATCCATTCCTTGTTTAGGGAAGTCTGCTCCTTGATCAAAATGAGATGATGGGATGTCAGTTCATCCTTCCGTGGATTCCTCCTTAGAGCTCGTTACCTAGTCTGATTCTCCCTTATAGACATATGACGTTTTTTTGGAAACTCTTCCTGTTGGTCATATTGTCATGGAAACGATTTAATTACACAACTTCTGTCATGAAATTCCAAGGGGTCCAGTCATGGAAGCAACCTCTGGTTAAAGGAGTAGTCACATTGGGAATCAATAGCATGCCTAGACGCTGGGGGATTGGCGTGTGTGTCTTCTATTCCTTATTATAGGGCTTCCTGAGGGTGTGGAAACCCGAGGCATCACACATCAGATGAAAGGAATCATATTCCATGGGCATGTATCTAAGGTTTTCCTCAGCTTCCCATGTTTAACACAAGGTATCCCACAAGTTTAACGTCCAACGAAGATGGATCAGACTGATCGTAACACTGATTAGAGTTGATCAGATGGACGAACCCCCAAGATGGAACACCGATATTGGGGCCAACACGTGGGTGGCTTCCCAATTAATGTTTCATGGAATGGGGAGTGGGTGGCATGATCCCACCAGGATGTGGCAGCCCGAGTGAGGACCAGGATGTGTGATTATGTGAAGGGGGAGGACAAATGGCCATCACAATGGCGATGGTGAAGTCGGGCTTGAACCTCGTGGATGATTCCTACATATCCCCATGGCAGGGAATCAAAGTCCACATAGTTCAGGAAAATGGGACACCTAAGGAGGAGACCCCAAGAATGGACACATGGTTGGGACCCAGAAGAAGTGGAACCTCCGGGTTGGGGCTTGAGCTTCTTGAGAAATGTTGGATCGAGGGGGAGATCAGGATGAGATAGGGGTGATGGCCTTTAAAATCATAGAGGCTTCCTACGTATCCCCGTGGTGCGGAATCAAAGTCAACGTAGTTCAAGAATGTGTATATAGTTTAACGTCATGTGGGATGGTGCGAACCTAACGTGAAGGTGATTGGAACGACTAGGTGTTGGGCTTGAACCTCGGGGAGTCTTCCTACGTACCATGGCTAGACATGGATCAAATTCCTGGTAGTTCGGGTCGAAAGGGGCTTGGCACATAGACACGGAGACGGTCAGGGACAATGGTTTTTGGGCTTGAACCTCGTGGAGGCATCATACCTACCATGCCTTGACATGGATCAAAGTCCTTATAGTTCGGGATGGGTTGGGGCTTACTCTTTGAGGTGGCCCATGGTGTTTTTGAACCGACATGAGGATGGTCGGAATGATAGGGTGGTGGGCTTGATCCTCGTAGAGGCTTCTTACATACCATTCCTTGACATGGATCAAAGTCCTCATTGTTCGGGATGGGTTGGGGCTTACACTCTAAGGCAACCTAGGGTGTCGGTGAACCGGCGTGAGGATGGTCATAACGACCAGGTGGTGGGATTGAACCTCGAAAAGGATTCATACATACCATGTCTTGACATGGATTAATGTCCCCATTGTTTGGTATGGGTTGGGGCTTATAATCTAAGGTGTCCCAAGGTGTTTGGTTGGTGGGATTGAACCTCATGTAGGCTTCCTATGTACCATGCCTAGACATGGATCAAATTCATCGTAGTTCAGGTTGGGTTGGGGCTTACACTCTGAGGCATCCCAAGGTGTTCGTGAACCGATGTGAGGATGGTCGGAACGATCAGTGTGTGGGATTGACCCTCATGGAGGCTTCCTACATACCATGACTTGACATGGATCAAAGTTCCCATAGTTCGGGATGGGTTTGGGATTACACTCTGAGGTGGCCAAAGGTGTTGGTGAACCGATGTGAGGATGGTCGGAATGACTGGCTGGTGGGCATGAACCTCGTAAAGTCTTTCTACATACCATTCCTTGACATGGATCAAATTCCCCGTAGTTCGGGATGATTTTGGGATTACACTCTAAGGAGGACTAAGGTGTTGGTGGACCTACGTGAGGATGGTCAAAACAACTGGGTGGTGGGCTTGAACCTCATTGATTCTTCCTACGTACCATGCCTTGACATGGATTAGAGTCCTCGTAGTTCGGTATGGGTAGGGGATTACACTTTGAGACACCCCAAGGTGTTGGTGTTGGGCATGAACCTCATAGAGGCTTCCTATATACCATGCCTTGACATGGATCAAAGTACCCGTAGTTCGGGATGGATTGGGGCATACACTCTAAGGTAGGCCAAGTGGTTTGTCAAGGTCGGTGCTCACTCTAAACCACATGAGTCATGCTTGGTCTAAGAAACAAGAGATAGAAGAGACCTGATGATCACATCGTGAAAGGTGCATCCCTGGGAAATGGAGTGGGGATTATGCGTGGAGCTGCCCAAGAAGTCAGGGCATACTCCATGATGGAGGCCCGGTGGTGACAAAGCATAGCATGAGAGGGACTTGGGACCGAATAAAGAAGGAGGACTTTTCCCTACCATGCCCTTCACTGGCCCTGGGGACCGAAGATGAATGGAGGAGTAGGGATGCTACCTCCGGGAAGGATAGCTAGGTGATTACACCAAGGTGACTACCCTTTCTTGAGGAAAAATTCCACTCAAATAAGGAGGATACCATCCCTTGTGATGGGTGATCCTATCCCTGTGGAGACGAGTGGGCGTGGAGAATTTCCAAGGTTGGGTGACCCTGTGTGCGAGGCATAGGGCCAGGTCACAATATAACGTCAGGTGTTGAGGACGATGGTGCTTGGTAGTTTAACGTCTTGTAGCTCAGATGAGGTGGGATTGCTCCGCACCCCTATGGCTTACATAACCGGTACCCTCTACTCCTTGAGGAAGGGAAGGTATCTTAAATTCCATGGAGAAGGGGTGTGTTAGGGGAAACCATCGAGGGGTCCACGTTAGCGTGGCTATGCGAAAAATCAATATTTGTTAGTGTGCCTATGTGAAGAAGCATGAGGCGAAGCAACGCAACTAGAAGAATCGCTCTTGGTACTTTGAAGTTTCTTCGTAAGAGCCTAGAAGGTCGTACTGGAAAATGATGTATGATGTGGATGCCCAGGGTGTGAGAGACACCCACAAATGGCATAAAAAACTTGCCCAAAGGCACGCCCAACAAGCACGGTGAATGCAAGTGAAGAATTAGCCGAGGAGCACCAAGGTGAGGGGTCCCGGAAAGTGGCCGACAACCTTTGATGCTTGCGTGCGAAATAGGTAGCCCTGTGTGAGAAACACCAAGCTGGCGTGAAATCAGTGACGATCACAGGTAAATGGAGTTGAGGATTTTTGTGAAAATAGAAAGGATTGGGTGCAACGAGTATGAATTACGCGTAATCGGGAGAGGCTGGGCACAATGAATACGATGCGCGTAATTGAAGGGGATTGCGCGCAATGAGTGGGGTGCATAAAATTGAAGGAGATTGCGTGCAATTGAAGGGGATTGCGTATAAAAACCCACACTTTACATACATTGTTAATACTTAAAAATTTAAGTTCACTTATTACAACATATAACAAGAACCATGAAAGGACCGTATAGGTATAGAGTCTTTAGAAACTGGGAAACGTAAACAACTGGTTCATAAATCATCTACACTGTCTCCCTTTTATTTTATCATATTAGAGTCCCTTTTGGCAGATCATACTTAATATCCTTCTTCCTGACCTGGGTAAAAGAAAACATACAAAAGGGTGAGCTCAAATGCTCACTAAGGGTAACCAAAAGAAATATCAATCACATCATATTCATAAGAACATAACATTTTAGAATTCTTAACCTACAAAAGAGATCAAAATATCATAACATGGGATAAATCATAGTAGTGAAATGTAATCCCAATAATAATAACTTAAAATATGAAACTTTGTGTCATACACACATAATCATAGAGAATCATTTCTTATTAGTCAAGACTCATTTCCAAGACTATCTTAGCGGACAAAGTCCATTTCTGAACCGAGTTCACTCATCGTTTCAGTCATATTTCACTGAACCGGTTTAACCTGCCGTTCCAGCCATGTCTACCTCATGAGATATAAATCTTTACCCAATGAATTGGAGGATGGTATAGGTCCCACCCATCTCATAATTATACCATTCTTATGTGTGCCACAAAATCATAAACCATACATCACATCATAACCCATGTAATAAAAATGGGATTCTTAAACATTATGTCATCATTAAATAATCCCTAAAAGATAAAAGGACATCATAAAAATAATTCCATCATAAAATAATCAAATCAATGAAACAATAGGGATAGAAACAGAACCCTATATTATCTTAGATAGAAAATAATTTTGATAAAACACTTGAACTTCATTCTTGAAGAAAATGTCCTTTTTTACTTCAAAAACATTTTCCTTTCTTAACATGTCATATAATTTTGAACTAAAAGAAGTTGATTAAAAATAAACTTGAAAACATGTAAAGAATGATTCATGGAAATAATTTTCTAAAAAATCAATTCATTCCTTATAAGTTAAAAAACATTCTTCCCGTACTTTGGCCAGAAAAGTCAAAAAGTTCCTCGTACAAAAAATGACAAAAGATTCCATTCATTTCTTTTACTAAAAACTCACTGAAGGGTTAAATTGGATTTAAAAAATTGTAGGTGGATGGAACTAATATTTCATATTGAGGAAACATGTATGTGGATGATAAATATTCCCTAGTGAATTCTGAAGTATAAACAATCTAGGATAAAAATGAGATTGTGATATTTTTCCTTACCTTAGGTCTGATTTGCTTCGTAAGTGTCCGAACCTCCTATATAATGATTTAAATAATGTAATTTACTTATTCCATAATCACAATTATTTTTATGATATCATATATGGTCATATTCTTAGCATCTTAATAGTAATATTTCATTGTTACGTGTTATTCGGGTGTTTATTGCTTTTTGATCTTATGCGTGTTTTGTAAAATAAATTATTATTATTCTTTTTAGGTTATAGATACCTCATTTCCAGAATGGTATTAGTATATACATATCATATTTATTCACTCAATTCATTTATGTAATCATTATGCAATGAAAATCATGTAGAACGAGTCGCATCACATCGTGGAGACGGTATTCCGTACGTATGCACGAGCGATGATATCGTTACTGTGATCGTGGAATTGTATTGGAGTGTATTTATACTATTTAAGAATCAATATAAATTTTAAATAATCATATATAGTTATTATTTACACCATTATACCCGTCAAAGTAAGGTGGCGGTGGAAAAGAGATTACACCACAGCTTGGAGATGATATTCCGTACGTACGCACGCACAGTGATTTCATTTTCCATAGGATGGATAGATGGTGAAATAGGTTTGTTTCGAACGTAAAATAACATATCAGTATATGAGTGATACTGATGTTATTACTTCATAATGAAACAACTAAAGAAGAAGAAGTGGAAGAAGAAAAAAAGATGAAAGAATCGGTAACGGACATTACCTCTTCTTTGAAGCGCCTCTTTGAGACCTCCTTTTAGGGAATTAAAATTGGTCTTTAAAGAGGACCAGGACCTCTAGGATGTTTCTAGGGAAGTTGAGAAGATTATTTTTCAGGGGTTGGCCGATCTTGAAGGCTCAATGTGGTGTGAGGAAGAGAGGGAGGAGGTTCCCTTTTATAAGGGAGGAGAGGGACACTTAGGAAAAACTAAAAATATTATTTTATTATAAAGTCATATTAGGTTATTTATAGCTCCAAATTGATTTATTTCGAATAAAAGGATGGTATGGGTAGAAATCCTCTCATACAATAGAATTTTGACAAGTTTAGGTTTCTATTTTAACCTTATCATTTAGATTTAACTTTAAGTTAGATAATTTAACTTTTACCGTGTCTTCTTGTTTTCTTACACTATAAGATTAATAAACTTACTATAACAAGCCAGACGAACCCCAAGTTGTTTATTAATAATATATATAACCTTATATAAGTCCTTTGATCGAAAATTATATTTTTAGGAATAAAATAACAATTAATAATATAATATTTATTTTAAAAACTATTTTATGTCAATTTTGACACTGTCTGGTAATTGATTTTTTTGAAAATCATAACAGAAATATAAGTTCAAAAAAATTTACATAAATTAGTAAGAATATGTAATATTAACCTAGAAAATTATTGTAATTCATAACAAGTCTCAAATTATAGTTATTTGGGTATTTATAACATCAATTATGTCAATATTTCATTAATACGATAATTACTGCATCATCATTGTGTCATAAATAAATTAAATTATTTAATGTCTAAAAATTAAAAATAAAATACCATTATGTAGGAAATATTTCTATATTTCAAATGAATATTTATAGTCTAATTTATCTTATGTATAACCCTATATTAAATATGTTTTAGTTATAAAACATTGATTTTAACTATTTTAACTATTCTTTAAATAAAATAATATTTAATATCCTAATATAATCCATGTGGACCTAAATGATCATATATTATTCCTAAGGTTGTTTTTGGTCGAATTATTCTTATCCTGTATAATTAGGACATGTGTTAGGGTAATAATAATATCATTTTTACCCTTAATTACCCTATTTACTTTTAATCGTGGTAAAAATATGTAAAACGTTTCTATTCACCAAAAATTATTTTCATCTCATCGAACCAAATTTTAGCCCTTTATGTTAACTGTGTCTCTCATATTTTCTAAATTCCATTCACAGAATCGATAAAATTATGTTTTATGTGAATTTGGAAATTCTCCTAGGAGGTGGGTAAAAGACGGTGAAAAGTTCAATAATATTTTTATATATCTAAAATTATTATAAAATGACTACAATGAGTTGCATTGAACTTATATAGGTATTATGTATCAATTTTTACATGAAATAAATTTAAATAAAATAAATAAATGTTTAAATAAAAAGTCGGTTTTTAAATAGTAACCCAGTGTTTTCACTATTCTTCAAAAATTGAATGTTTTCAGAAAAATACCAAAATTTCACCCTAGTCTAATTTCGATATTCCAAATCCAAAAATGAAGTCCGTTTTGAAAAATAAAAACCACAAAATTTCAAAAAGTGGGTATTACTATTAATAATGGCATGTTTTAATAATATTTTAATAGCATATCGTTGTTTAGTGAAACTCGGTATTGCGTACAACGCAAGCTATCAAGGAAGGCCGCAGTTGCATGTATAGCAAGCCAAGCCAGTGTTGTGTGTAGTGAAAGATTCCTTTTATTATGTATACAACATAAAAACAAAATATTTCTCATAAAAGTCTCGGGTGTTATATTGTACCCCCCATAAAATGAATTTCACCCTCGAAATTCGTCACTTTGTAACAAAAGGATGAGGATACCTATCCCTTATCATATCCTCAAGCTCCCATGTAGCTTCTTCTAATTTTTTGTTCCTCCCTAAAACTGTTACCAAGAGAGTGGTCTTGTTCCATAGGACTTTTTCGCTATGATCGAGAATCTCAATCGGCTGTTCTTTATAAGAAAGATCTTGTTCCAGCGGTACAACTTTTGAGCTGAGTACATGTGAAGGATCAGGTATGTACTTTGTCAGGAGAGATATATGGAACACATTGTGAAGTTGAGAGAGATTCAGTGGAAGTTCCAATTGGTAAGCTACCTTCCCAACTCGATCTAGTATTTCGAAAGGACCGATATACCTAGGGCTCAGCTTTCCCTTCTTTCCAAATCTCATTACTCTCTTCCAAGGAGATATTCGTAAGAACACTTTATCAACCACTTCAAACTCTAAGTCGTTTCTTTGGTTGTCGGCATAACGTTTGTATCGACTCTGAGCTACGCTTATGTGTTGTTGAATAGATCTGACCTTTTCTGCCATCTCATCAACAAGATCATGTCCGAATAGAATTCTTTCCCGAACTTCATCCCAGTAAGTTGGAGTCATTCATTTATTTTTGGAGAGAGCTTCATAAGGAGCCATCTGAATACTGGAGTGGAATCTATTATTATAAGCAAATTCCACCAAAGGTAGGTGTTTATCCCAACCACCTTTAAAATTCATAGAGCAAGATCTTAACATATCTTCTAGAGTTTGAATTGTTCTCTCAGATTGACCGTCTGTCTGAGGATGATAAGAAGTGCTAAAACTCAACTATATATCTAGAGTATGCTTAAGACTTCGTCAGAACCTTGAGGTAAACCTCAGATCCCGATCAGATATAATGGAAAGTGGTACTCCATGCAATCTTACCACTTCCTTTACATATATCTTGGCAATATTATCAGGAGAAAAATCTTCTCTAATAGCAATAAAGTGTGCCGACTTCGTAAGACGATCAACTATAACCCAGATATCATTATTGCCTTTGGTTGTTTTAGGAAGTCTACTGAAAAAGTCCATAGTGAGGTTTTCCCATTTCTATTTTTGTATGGGTAATGGTTGTAACATCCCCATAGAATTTTGTCTCTCAGCTTTAACTTGCTGACAAACCAAGCATCGAGAGAAATATTCAGCAACATCTATTTTCATGTCATCCCCCTACAAATACTCTTTCAGGTCCCTATACATCTTCATGCTTCCAGGATGAATAGAGAATGAAGAACTATGAGCCTCATCCAGCAGCTCCTTATTTAATTCTAGGATGGGAGGAACACAAACCTGATTCTTGAAATTTATTATCCCATCACAATCAAGGTTGAATTCAGGAACATTTCTCACCATGTTTTGTAACTATACATCTTCTTTCTGTGCCTCTTTAATATTAACATGTATAGATGGTTGAACATTCATTTGAGAAAGATACTATTTTCCCCCTCTATTATAATTCCAAGATCCATTTTTTGTAAATCCATAAATTTTGGATCTTTTGTGATCCTCATCATGGATAAGCTAGCATGGTCTTGTCGACATAATGCATTTCCACCTTGTTTTCTTTCCCAGGGTGGTAATGAATTGAGCAGTCGTAATCCTTAATCAGCTCCAACCATCTTCATTGGCTCATAATCTGTTCCTTTTGTGTGAAATATACGTTAAACATTTATGATCAGTATAAATGTCACACCTTTCTTCATAAAGTTAATGCCTCCAAATCATTAATGCAATGATTACCGCAGCAAACTCCAAATCATGAGTTGGTTAAGTTTTCTCATGGATTTTCAACTGTCGTGAGGAATAAGCTATCACCATATCATTTTTCATAAGAACACACCATGGTCCCTTCTTGGATGCATCACTTTAGATCACAAACTTTTCTCCACTACAAGGAAGTGTGAGTACAGGTGCACTGGATAACCTTCTTTTCAACTCCTTGAAATTCTCTTCACATTCCTCCATCAACACAAAATTAACTCCTTTTTGAGTCAACCTTGTGAGTGGATTAGATAATCGTGAAAAATCATTCACAAAACGTAGGTAATATCCAGCCAAACCAAGAAAACATCGAATCTTAATTACTGTTGTTGGTCTCGACCATCTTTCGATAACCTCTGTCTTTGCTGGATCCACAGATATCCCCTCTTTCGAGATTATGTGACCAAAAAATGCAACATTTTGAAGCCAAAATTCACACGTGGTAAATTTGGAATAAAGTTTATCCTTTCTTAGGGTCTGTAATACAATTCTCAAGTGATCTTCATTTTCTTCCTTGCTCTTTGAATAGAAAAGAATATCATCTATAAAGACTACCAAAAACTGATCAATATAGTATCTAAATACTCTATTAATCATATCCATGAAGATTGAAGGGGCATTAGTAAGACCAAATGGCATCACTATAAATTCATAGTGTCCATACCTTGTACGGAAAGCCGTTTTGGTATATCCTCCCTTTTGACCCTTAATTGATGATACCAACTATGAAGAAACATACTTTACATACATTGGAAATAATTAAAAATTGAAGTACACTTATTACAACATATAACAAAAACTATGAAAGAACCGTATAGGTATAGAGTCTTTAGAAACTGGGAAACATAAACAACTGATTCATAAATCATCTACATTGTCTCCCTTTTATTTTATCATATCTAGAGTCCCTTTTGGCATATCTTACTTAATATCATTCTTCCAACCTGGGGAAAAGAAAACATACAAAAGGGTGAGCTCATATTCTCAGTAATGGTAAATAGAGGGAATATCAATCACATCATATTCATAAGAACATATCATTTTAGAAATCTTAACCTGCAAAAGAGATCATAATTTCATAACATGGGATAAATCATAGTAGTGAAATGAAATCACAATAATCATAACATAAAATATGAAACATTTTGGCATACACACATTATCATAGAGAATCATTTCTTATTAGTAAAGACTCATTGCCAAGACTATCGTAGCGGACAAAGTCCATTTCTGAACCGAGTTCACTCCTCGTTTCTGTCCTGTTTCACTGAATCAGTTTAACCTGTCGTTCTGGCCGTGTCTATCTCATGAGATATAAATCTTTACCCAATGCATTGGGGGGAGATATAGGTCCCACCCATCTCATAATTATACCATTCTTATGTGTTCCACAAAATCATAAACCATACATCATAGCATAACCCATGTAATAAAAATGGGATTCTTAAAAATCGCGTCATCATAACATAATCCATAAAAGATAAAAGGACATCATAAAAATAATTCCATAAAAACATAATCAAATAAATGTAAAAATAAGTATAGAAATATAACCCTATAATATCTTATATGGAAAATAATTTTGATAAAACACTTGAACTTCATTCTTAAGTAAAATATCCTTTTTACTTCAAAAACATTTTCCTTTCTTAAGATGTCATATAATTTTGAACTAAAATAAGTTGATTAAAAATAAACATGAAAACATGTAAAGGAAGCTTCATGGAAATAATTTTCTAAAAAATACAATCATGCCGTATAAGTTAAAAAAACATTCTTCCCGTACTTTGGCCCGAAAAGTCAAAAAGTACCTTGTACGAAAAACGACAAAAATATTCCTGTCATATCTTTTACTAAAAACTCACCGAAGGGTAAAATTGGATTTAAAGAATTGTAGGTGGATGGAAATAATATTACATATTTAGGAAACATGTATTTGGATGATAAATATTCCCCAAAAAATTATGAAGTATAAACAATCTCAGATAAAAATGAGATTGTGATATTTTCCTTTACCTTAGGTCTGATTTACTTCATAAGTGTCCGAACCTCCTGTATAATGACTTCAATAATTTCATTGACTTATTCTAGAATGATAATTATTTTTAGGATATCATATATTGTCATATTGTTATCTTCTTATTAGTAATATTTCATTGTTACCTGTTATTCGGGTGTTTTTTGCTTTTTGTTCTTATGCGTGTTTTGTCGAATAAATTCTTACTATTCTTTTCAGATTATAGATAACTCATTTACAGAACGTTATTATTGTATAAATATCATATTTATTCACTCAATTAATTTATGTAAACATTATTCAATGAGAATCATGTAGAACGAGTCGCATCACATCATGTAGACGGTATTCCGTACGTACGCACGAGCGATGATATCGTTCCCATGATCATTGAATTGTGTTGGAGTGTATGTATACTATTTCAGAGTCAATATCACATTACAATAATCATATATAGTTTTTATTCACACCATTATACCCATCCAAGTAAGGTGGTGGTGGAAAATAGATTACAACACAGTGTGGAGACGGTATTCCGTATGTAGGCACGCGCGGTGATTTAATTTTCCGTAGGATGGATAGATGGTGAAATATGGTTGTTTCATACTTATAATAACATATCAGTATATGATATATACTGATTTTATTACATCATAATGAAACAACTAAAGAATAAGAAGTGGAAGAAGAAATAAAGTTGAATGAATCGGTAACGGACAATACCTCTTCTTTGAAGCGCCTCTTTGAGACCTCCTTTTAGGGCCCTAAAATTAGTCTTTGAAGAAGACCAGGACCTCTAGGATGTTTCTAGGGAAGTGGAGAAGAGAATTTGGCAGGGTTTGGATGATATTGAAAGCTAAATGTGGTGTGGGGAAGAGAGGGAGGAGGTGCACTTTTATAAGGGAGGAGAGGGACACCTTAGGAAAAACCAAAAATAATATTTTATTATAAAGTCATATACGGTTTTTAGTAGCTCCAAATTGATTTATTTCGAAGCTAAGGTGGTTATGGGTCGAAATCCTGAAATCTAATAGAATTCAAACAAGTTTAGGTTTCTATTTTAACCATAAAATTTAGATTTAACTGTAGGTTAGATAATTTAACTTTTACCGTGTCTTCTTGTATTCTTACACTATAAGGTTAATAAACATACTATAACAATACAAAAGAACCCCAAGTGTTTTTTTATTAGTATATATAACCTTATATATGTTATTTGGCCTAACCATAGATTTTTAGGAATAAAATAACAATTAATAATATAATATTTGTTTTAAAAACTATTTTATGTCAATTTTGACACTATTTGGTAATTGATTTTTGTGAAAATTATAACAGATAGATTAGTTCGAAAAAAGTTACTTAAATCAGTAATAATATGTAATATTAACATAGAAAATTATTATAATTCATAAAAATTCTCAAATTACATTTTTTTGGGTATTTATAACATCAATTATGTCAATATTTCATTAATAAGATAATTACTGCCTCATCATTATGTAATAAATAAGTTAAATTATGTAAGTTCTAAAAATTACAAATAAAAAACCATTATGTAGGAAATCTATGAGCTTTTTAATTAATATTTATAGTCTAATTTATCTTATGTATAACCCTATATTAAAAATTATTTAGTTATAAAAATTTGATTTTAACTATTTTAACTATTCTTTAAATAAAATAATATTAAATGTCCGAATCTAATCCATGTGGGCCTAAATGGTCATATTTTATTACTAAGTTTTTTTATGGTCTAATTACACTTATCCAATAGAATTATGAAATGTTTAAGGTAATAATAATATCATTTCTACCCTTAATTACCCTATTTACTTTTAACCGCGGTACGAAAAGTTAACAGGTACTATTCACCAAAAATTAGTTTAATCTCATTGAACCACATTTTAGTCCTTGATATTTACCGTATCTGTCAGACTTTCAAAATTCGAACCACAGAAGTGGTAAAATTATGTTTTATGTGAATTTGAAAACTCTCTTTGGAGGTGGGTAAAAGACGGTGAAAAGTTCAATAAAATTATTATATATCTAAAATTATTATAAAATGACTCCAATGAGTTTCATTGAACATATATAGGTATTATGTATCTATTTTTACCTAAAATAAATTTAAATAAAATAAATAATTATTTAAATAAAAAGTTGGTTTTTGAATAGTAACACAGTGTTTTCGCTATTACTCAAAAATTGAAAGGTTTCAGAAAAATACCAAAATTTCACCCCAGACTAATTTCGATATTCCGAATCCAAAAATGAAGTGTGTTTTGAAAAATAAAAATTACAAAATTACAAAAAGTGGGTATTACTATTCATGACGGCTAGTTTTAATAATATTTTAATAGCATATCGTTGTTTAGTGACAGTCGGTATTGCGTACAATGCAAGCTATCGAGGAAGGCCGCGGTTGCGTGTAAAGTAAGCCAAGATAGTGTTGTGTGTAGTGAAATATTCCTTTGGTTATGTATATTACATCAAAAAAATATATATTTCTAATAAAATTATTTGGTGTTACATTGCATTCAATGAATGGGATGCATGAAATTGAAGGGGATTGCGTGCAATGACTGGGGTGCACGTAATTGAAGGGGATTGTGCGCACTAGGACCACTAGCGCGCAAGGGGAAGGGATTGCGTGCAAGGAGCATACCATAAAGGGATTGGAATTAAATCTCACACCAAGGGGATCTCGCTCGAAGGCGGACCCCGAGGCGACGTGGAGCGAAATGAACCGTACCTGAAATCCATATTTACATGCACGAAAGGCGGATTTCACGTACAAGAGCCGGTTCAAATTTTTCAGCCCTGAAGTCGAAGGGGGTATCCTTCTATTTATAGACGTTTGGGGGCACCGAAAATAGGTCGGTGCGAAATAATTTTGCGCTGAGGGTGGCGGAATGAAATTTCCACCGCACGGGACAGGGCTTGAAATCTTTCATGCCCACACTGCATAACTCTCGTGAATCGTGGAACAATCCGCATGAGAGAAAAAAAAATTGCGCACTTAGGACTTTTTTTGTGCGACCCCTTTGGGCCCACCAGACTGCGTCTCTGAATCTGAATATTACTACTCTTTGTGGTTTTGAAACCTTTCTCATCACTTGAGCATTTTTCGGCATCTACAAATCCCAAGTACTAAAGGTAAGTACCACAAGATATGAAAAAACCCAAGTCCCAACATGGACTTGAAACCCTTCATCTTATCATTCTATAAAATCTCAGGTGTAAAATGAAAGAGCTCTATAAAATGATATTCATACTCTATCATGGTCTTGACAACCTTCACAAGATTGAAAAACATTCTACCCTTTTCTTACAGGATCGACTCTAGATTGAACAATTTTTTGAAAAAAGTAATGATGTTATTCAACTATAATCCCTCATACATCATCATTTTCAACACAATGTTCCATAATCTCATGCTTGGTCCTTCTAGCACAAATTTGGAACACTGTTTGTTGATTTCATTGGGTGTTTCTGGGGACCTAGACAAATATTCCATCATAAACAATACTTATAATCATTTAGATCATTTTATCTTATGGACAGTGATATATTCTAGTGGAGTAACTCTTAGGAACAAATCTTGAGATCTTCCCATTAAGGTTCCACTGCATGTGTCTAAATGGGAACTAGATGTGGTGTTTGTCCCAGAGCTTGGAAAATGCACAAAATATCATCTACAATATTTAGATCTACAATAGGTTTTACCCCTTGTGGATAAGTGGTATCATCCTCCAAGATCTTATTCACATGTCTTATTATAGGAATGATGCTAAACATGTTTGGAATATAATAAGGAAGATATTAGTTTTACACTCAAATAGAGAAACATGTTAAATAATCCCATCAAATAGAAGAATGAATATTTGATTTCACATTATCCAAATACAAATAGTGAAAATTCTAGATCTACTATGCATGACTTCTTTCATTAATCACCCTTGGAGACTTAAGGTTCATTGAGGTGAGAGTTGTCCATGCACTCAATCACAACTACTTCCTAGGTCCCAACACAATTTCACATATTCCTATTAACATCTTGAAAAATCTCAACCTAGATCTTTGATACCAATTTTTCACAAACCAAATAGGTAACCATAGTAAGACCATAGCCGAGTTGGCCCAAATATATAACTAAGGGTTTTCTAGATCCCCCAGGTTGGAGACGAGCACATTGCATCTGAGAAAATTAATGCTGGAATAATTTATTCATAAACATTTCTGATGGAAAGGAAACAAGAAAGTGTGGATATAAAAATAACCTCCAATGGGAGTAATGTAACAGAAGTCAAAAAGGCATAAACAATCCCATGTATTATAACCATGTACCAGAAGATAGGTTAAACTCTTAAAGTCCCAACTCGAACGCAACTCACTAAGTCTATAGTTTTACAACTAGAACCACCTCCAAGATATCCATTTCCCTTTCATGAACCTAGAAAGAGATAATCTAAAAACACCTGAAGGCACAAGTAGGGTGTGATACAATTCCTAGTATCATTTCACCAAATTATTACATAGTAATATTCCAATATTAACTTAACCTAGAAATTTAATTCAATTTTCAAATAAATAGCTTTTGAATTTAAAAATCACATTAAAACAAATAATTATTCAAAAATCAAAAGAAATAAATAGTTTATCAACTCTTACATAACATTTCAAATAATGAAAAAAAGTTTAGATTAATGGAATTACTTCTAAAAAAATTTCTTTTCACAAATTTCTTTTTTACAAATTTCATAAATAAACACATTTATATAAAATAGAATATATAAATTATAAAGGCATATAAAAAGATTTACAACATTGGCATATATATTTCAAATTCAAAAAAGTGAGAAACACGGTAATATTTAAAATAAGGTGTCATACATCTTGGAAAAAGGGACCCAACTCTCAAGGGGATATGAAAAATATGTTCATACACCCCTTTAAACCTAGTCTAAAGAGTACTAATCCCTATTTAATAATGGATTTGATGCGTTGATATGATGTTTAATAATGACTATGTCATTAATTTATATACAAATAACACAGAATATATTAAAGTCTTTCCTGTTATTAAGTAAAAAACTATGATGGGAAATTCTTTTTCCAATAACCTTAACGTAAAATCTATCCCAATCATAATTTAAAGTCTAACAATTTTTCCTTTAAAACCCATAATGATTTTTAATCAAAAAACATGCCTTATCATGAGGATAAAACCCTATGGTTTCTATAAAGGAAAATTCAAATCATTTTCATAAATAGGGATTTGAAATCCATTCAGCATTCAGTTTAACAATCCAATATCATTGTTAAATTAAAAAATTTAACTTTCAAAAAAATTCCAGAAATTTTATAACAAATCCCCAATTAAATAGATTTCCGATTTTTGACAATTCTTCATCAAATACTGTTTCAAAAAATAAATTCAAAAATAAAATTTAAACTATTTTAAAATTTAAAGTTTAACAATTTTAATATCAAAAAATTCAATAAACACACAAAAATTCAATGGATTTGGGGGTTTTCAAATTTCACCCAAAAAACCCAATTTTTCAAAAAAAGCCCAAATTCAATAGAATTGGTTTTTCCAAATAAACCAATGGAAAGTCATTAAGTAAAAATCATTCATTTTTATTTAATTAAATGTATTAAAATTAAATAAATCAATTTTTGGTTATCATGAATTGGGCATCATCATGGAACACCCTATATCGAGATCAACGGTTCTCGAATAACAATGTAATACATCGAAAAATATAATGGATAATGATGAAAATGCATCTATGAATCAAACCTAAGTTTTTATTCTAAACAATTTTTATTTGACCCAAAAATCTACATGGGGTTATATGTAACTATATGGAGAAGAATAGAGATCACACGAGATAGAGTGTGGGGAAAGAATCCAATCTCAAAAGAGTCAGAACATGGATCTTCACATATCCATCAATGATAGAAAGGGTTTGGATGAGCCAAAAACAATTATTGGATACCCCAAAAACTACAGAAATAATGTAGGGTTCAAATGGCTTTGAGAGGGGGTCAAAAATAATGTTTTAGGAATTTTTTATGAACTTTCATATTAATTAAAAGTCATATCCACAGTTTATTGGGTAGATTCAAAAAATTTAGAAAACATTTGTGCATTTCATGCACAAATTATAAATGTGTATCACAGTTCTCCAAAGAGGGAACATTACTTGACTAATTGTGAAAAAACTGTGGAAAATATAACTACCTTGGGTTTCGATGTTTTCTCTGATAGGATTCCTGGGTTTGGAAAACCATGTTCCAATTGTGCACTAGCCCAAAATATTAAAAAATCAGAGAAGTTAAACCTGAAACAACCCTAAACAAAAACCAAACAAAGCTTGGAAAGAAGAGTGTTTTAGGAACACCTGAACATTGTAATTGGATGTTACAACCTCCCACTAAAAGATACCTCATATATTATTAATATTGGCATGATAGATGATAATCAAAGAACACTTATTGACTTGTATTTTGTATATAATTATTGAAAATAAATTAAATGTGGTTGATTATTGAACCCACATGCTTATGAGTTTTAATTTTTTTATCAATATGCATGAATTAAAAAATCATGATATCCATATTTGTTATGAATCGAATATTAGAAGGATGTTCGAGTACCTATGCTTGTTGATGAGAATATTAATTGAATTAACAAATAAAGGAGTCATTATATATTAATTTTTAAACATTTATTGTTGATTAAAGATCCACAATGAATCATGGAGGAGATTTTGTGTCATTATTAATATGATAAATTGAGGATTATGTGTTGTTTCAACTATGTATAAGGAAAATCATATTTTGAGTGACATGTTACCTAGGGATATATTATTTCAGATTCATTTACATATGAATAAATGAGTGAGTCTGTTCCAATAATTCATGGAGTCTATTTTTCTTATAAATATAGGGAAATCTTATTGAATGGATGAGGAAGATATAGGGTGAAAAATCATGTGTACAATAATTTTATATAGATTGAAGGATATTGATATGATGATAATAGTTCTTAAGTATAGGGTTATTATTTGATACTATTTATTTATGAGGAAGTTTATAAAGCTATATATATATATATGATGATCCATTGAAATTATTGTCATATAGAGATTAATGGTGTTATGTGAATAAGATACATTGGTGATATTTAAAGATGATATAATGTTGGTTAGGGAAATGGAATCACAATGATGTAATCTAAGGTGGTATTTTGAATTGAAATTGATTTATGAAAATTATGACAAAGATAAATATGATTTGATGATATAATTATGTGAATAAGGAGCAGAAGTGTCTCGAGTATCCCTAATAATTCTTGAAGACGTTTTGGTTTGAGTTCACGAATTTTTGGAGTTACAAATTTTAGAAAAATAATAAAACATTTATATAGATAAATGTGACCTATATTATAAATAGTATATGTAATATTTTCCTTCACTTATATATATATATATGTAAGAGTAGATCAATCTATAAAATGTGGTATATATGAGTCACTCTAAATATACACTATGTATGTAATAGAAACCCTAAAATGATACATGTTTATTAAGAGTAATTTACAATTATATAATTTTTTTTTTCAGTTACAGAATATGATATTGGAAAATTGTTGAGGATCAGTCAAATATCGGCTGGTAACATCATGGTTTAAAATAATGAGTAAGAGTTTATACATTGGTTTTTAAAGGTAAAATAAATTCTCAAGCACTTGTGCATGGGTTCTGAAGTTAGATATCGTGTAAAAAACATAAAAATAATGGTTGATCTAATTTTTTAGGTGATATGTAAGAGTTAATTTCATGGTGAACGAGATATTGGGTTTCAAATAGATATTAAAACTATAATTTATCATTTTATAATTATTTAATAAAACCCAATATAATATAAAACCATTCTAGAAATATGAGACCATGTATACTAGAAAGGGAGAAATAATAAATATATAGAGTACACCGCAGATGGTCATTTCATACATCACAATCCATGATTATGGTATATCGTTGTTTAAGTGTTTAAAATAAAACACTTTTATTGTATATATGTCCCACTAAGTCACTTATTGTTCAGGTAGTATTCAACCTCCCACCATGGCAACTAGCACCTTATAGTGAAATTATGTGTAATGAAACAATGCTTTGGGTTCGGATATATTTCATCCAAAAATTAACCAGAATGTATCACAAACACATCACATTATAGTGGTATCCATAATAAGACATTGTGGACACTCCTTGACTATACATTAATTTTCTCACATGTTATGATTTAATGTAAGAATCAACTATAAATCATATAAAATTATTGCAATGATTACCTGAATGCATCTCCCACCTATTTCATCTTATGAAATAAAAAATTAATGATGGATAAATGTAGAATAAAAAATGGATAATAACACTTAAATTTTGGCCACAATATATTGAATTTACAATGGATATAACATCATGAATTGACATATTTCATCTAAAACATTAAATAAATCAAATATAGTGGATGTAACCATGAATTAATTTTTATAAATATCATAAATTCTGATATACACAAAAAATAAGCACATGAGCCTCAACCCAGTTGTGAGGACTTGGAAGGTGCATCAAAGAGACCAGAGATCAAATCCGGGTGGAGAAGGATTTCTGAATTACTGTAGCATTAGTGTATTAGGTACTGTTTGGTAATGTAGCTACCGAAACTATTCATCCATCTGGGCCTTTGGGCCCCCGGTTTGGTCCTCAGGTTCTGTAAGGCCATTGGCTTAGTTGATTCGCATGGCTTTTGGGACACCTTAAGGCCTTAGGGACACCCCAAGGCCTTTGAGCCACATGAAATGTAGATGTACTAGTCAGAAAACATGGAACAAGGCTTTAGAGAATGATTTTGGGAAGGCACAACCACTAGATAATAGCTAACTAGAATTTTAAGAATGAGAGGTTATCACTTTTCCATCAGTATCGGGCATGTCCATCATTACATTGGATAGCTAGTTGACCAGCCCTGCAAAGGTGGAGTGCTGATATCATGTCATATATTGAGGTGGTGCAATTCCAAGTTTTTTGGTATGGGTGATTCACTCTAAGACCTATGTTTCATGTAATTGTCTCTAAGACTTAGGGCCTTGTAAGGGTTCCAACCAACCCCTTGAAAGTTGGATTATCAAAAAAAATTGAAGGCCTTCGGGCCATTCCGACCAAACAAATAAATATCACTTACACTCATTTTCTACATTTTTAAAAAATTTCATTTTTATATCATACCCAAGCATATATCCCAATACACATCATATGTAATCACAATTAGAATAATATATCATTAAATATCACAATTCCACTAAATCCTAACTGAATTTCTCTATTACACCTTATGTAGTATTATATATGATAACATTTTATTTTGAGATAACCTAAGAATAACACACATATATTTTATATCAATTACATAATATAACCACTAATTATGAAAGATAAATATATATTTCCAACCCCAATGGTTTAATTTATTTGATGATTAGCTACATGAATGCCCTATTACACATTATTTCTTCCACATCTCCTAAAAAAACCCCACATATGAAATCCCTGAAAAAATAATCCATTATATAATTCCAAATGAAAAAATGTATACATTAGAATATGTCATATAAAATTATTTGAAAGTGAATAAGAAATCAATGATTTGTAAATATTTAGCTTATAATAATTGGATAAATCCTGAGAATGTGATAAATATCTAATAAAAAAGAAAACGTAATCATGGGAGCTGTCTATAAGACCTTATATAAGAACATATACACTAATAAGATCATACATATAACATGGTGTAAGAATGAGTAGAAAATAGAAAATAATAATAATACATGTAATATAATATAGTCATATTGAATAATATAGAAATGTTACATAAGAATATGTAATAAACATAATCCTATAAAATCATTTATTATGTCAAGGATCACTTCTTGGAAAATTATCACAAGGTGGATATGACAGCATAGTAGATTTCGATTTCTACACTTTACCAAAAATATCATCTAATGAGATATAGTGTGTTTCGTTATTCATTGGAGGGATAAAAAAATTTAGGCACATCCAGAACATAGTAGAAAGTGGCCCAGAGTGGATTGGTTTTAATCCATATTACTTTATAAGTCATGTCATGAGAAAATAATTTCTCCCAATGCATTAGAGGGATATATAGAACCCAAAATATGCATAATGAAAAGTAAATTATATGTATTACACATGATACCAATAATATATCTTATCTGGGAAAACTCACATGGTTATAAAATGAGATATATATTATTTTCAAATTGAAACAAATAAAATGACTCTAGTAAATTAGATAAATTGATACACAAAATATTATATCACACAGAAATGTACTATAAGATAATTTAGAGGTTTAGGTTGAATATAAATTCATAATATAATATAAATTTTATATAAAGAGTTAAATAGATTTCAATTTGTAATTTTTTTTTCATAAAAGATTTTAATTTTTTTATAAAAAGATGATGTTCAAAGACACATTAAAAAATTATTTTCCCCAAGGTAGTAGGTTGAATTTTGGAAAAAATATTGTAAAACAATATTAAATAATGAAACATTGATATTAAATAATGTTTATGTAATTAAATTTAAATTAAAATATATAAAATATATAAAAGTGAGAAAATTAATTTAACATTTTATGATTTTTAGGCAGTTTTAAAGAACACCTAAATCAATGAAAAAAATTAAAAAATTACTTTTCAAAAGATATGAAGAACAATATAAAGATAAAATAAGATTATAAATTTCAGGATTTAAGAATTATAAAATATTTGGAAAGATTTAATTTTTATACAGAGTAAAAAGAGCTAGTAAAAAGGATGACAATAATTTTTAAGAACAACATATTTTTATAATGTAATATATGCATCAATTAAAAGGATTATAAGATGAAAATTTAATTTATATCTAAATAATGATAAGATAAAATATAAAATATATATGTATATATATTAATATGTAACAACATATTGGAATATATTCGAGGATTCAAGTCTGTGAATGAATGTAAATAGACTCCTTCGAAAAAAAACTATATGTTCTTAATAAATATTTTTTCAAAGGAATAAATTTTTAAAATGTTATTATAAAAATTACATTGTAAACCCATTAGTTCATTAAGATGAATTATTTTAGTGAAAATAAAATTTTTTGTGGATGAACATCAGTTATATGGGAAGTGTTAAAAAATATTATAACTCAATGAATGAAAATGGTGTTACCAAATTTTGAATACAACTTTTGTAATAAGTATATAAAAATAATAACTAGGGATAATGAAAAATACCAGTAAAACCATTAAATAAACATTAATAAAAATAATAGACGTAAATTTTGTATTATGTACCCCATATAAAAGAAAATTTGGTGTATAATATGAAACAGAAATAAATGTAAGAAAATAGACATGAAAAAACCATTACCTAGTATTCCTTCTCATCCAAATATGACCAAAACTCTTATATAATAATTTCAAATTAATTATATATATATATAATAAATATATTCATATTTTTTATCTTCATACTATTCATTTATAAATTTATATTACTGAATAATGAATCATTATTTGTTCAAATAAATATTCATGTGTAAATTGTACCATTTTCCACTATCTATAGTGTGTAAATTATAGTACATGATCATATATCATGTCTTCATCACCTATAGAATTTCTTTGGAGATAACTTATTTTTTTAACCTTCCTGAATAGTGTTTTCAAATACTACAAGGCTGATCAAATTGAGAAATAAATTCTTAAAATAAAGCTAAAGCTTTCAACTGATTATATTTAGAGATTGGTGAGTGTGAGGGTGAATCCAAATCAAAATTATAGAAAAATAATTAATAATAATAAAATATTGTTTTATATTAATTTTGAATGTGATTGAACATGGAGATACGATTGAAATACAATAGAGAAATCATTCTGTGTTCTATAATTCTCATATCCATGTAACAAATTTTCCGTAATTTTTTTGTTATTATATAATTGAATATAATAACACCCATGAATTATCTCTAATTCATTAATCCCACTTTTTTGTGGTATAATATGTTGTGTGGTTTAATTAATTAGGTGATTCAGGACCACTATTAAGAATAATTATCTCATTTTGTTAAATGATCATGGATAAATTTGGATAATTATTTTTAAATTATACGATTTTGTATATTTCAATTATTAATAGTCATATAAAAAGAAACATGGAGAGGTAGATTTTGAATATCGAACATAAAACCCACATAATGTAATGTAAACTAAAAAAAATCTGAAAAATCCACTTATGATCTCATTACAGGGTATTTGATATAATAACCCACTCATGATAATCAAGAGAGTCTGATATGGGAAAAATAAAAGAAAATAAACCCTATTGTAATTAATCAACTAGGCTGGTAGAATATTATAAAATTAAGCACTTCGAACCCATGATTAGTTCCCATCACTATTATATTAATTCCTTTGGAGTGAAGCATCCCCATAATATTTGTAAGTAAAAAATATTCCCCATTGGGTATTAAGTGCCACATATTTTCATCGTGAATCTATCCATGATGACCCCCAAGGCTATGGAAAAAATAGATTTGGGCCCAAAAAGTAATTTGGAGAATATTGGATGCTAAATTTCCATTTATCAAGGTTCACTACATGACATATAGTGTCACTCAAAGATATTTGACATCATCTTCTGATCCTTTTTTCATTCTTCATCATTCTATCATGAATTTATATGGATTTTGAAATCCTTAATAGGTGATTCAGGATGTTAATTTTTATTTCATAGTGTATTTTTCACTATTTCATCCTTAATTATCAATTATAATACCCAAACATCAATCTTGAATTACATTATATCATAGACCATACTTTTCACTGTGAATACATAATTTGTTATCGTTTTTGGCCCTATTTAATTTCAAAAATCCAGTTTCATACTATGCCACATGGTTTCATAGTGAATCATCATTATTAATTTTAAATATTTCAACTAAAAATGAATTTAAACATCTTATTCCACAATGTAATGAATGAATTATATACATATTGTCTTGTTTTATTAATTAACTTAGGAAAATATTGAATTTTATATTTACATATATACATATGAAATATATGTACTAATTGTTTTCATACATTTTTGAAATCCTATGGTCTTTTTAGAGATTTTATGGAAATGTTTCATAAATATTGAGAGAATATACTTACTGTGTATTTTTATTAAATTAAATGAATTGTATTTATTAATGAATTTACACACACATAGAGAGATATATATATATCTATTATATAATTATGATATAATATTAAATTCAAAAAATTATATCATTTTAATAATTGTTATGTTTTCTTAATCATTCATGATATAAATAAATAAACATTTTTTATGGATGTGGCAGAGCTAGCCCAAAAAATAACGTGTTATAAAAACTAAATGAGTAAGAATTAGTTAAGCTATTATAATAATATCACATTAATAGATGAATAATGAGATTAAAAATAATTTTTAATGTGTAAAACAATATTAGATAATTAAAGGATGAAATATATATTGAATAAATGTTTATAGAGGGTATAATAAAAATAGTAAATATTAGGAAAACCATAAGGTAAATTAAGGACTAAAGAAGGGTAAATTAGTATTGGAGACATTTAATAAAAATTTACAACCATTATCTACATTACCACAATGGCAGGTTAAGATATTGATTATATTATTATCTTACCTCTCTGTTGTACTTCCCCAAACAAAAAGGTGTAAAATATATATACATAGTTCACCAATCAATGAGAAACTCTTACCCACTGTGAAATCCAAAAAAAATCTATGTTCGCCCCTCCCATATGAAATAGTAAATGAGTTACATATAAGAAGGATATATCCTTGAAACCTATGGAAAATAAGTTTCTCTGAAACAGAACTTCATTTATTCTTTTCACACTAGATAATTTTTCACCTTATGTTGATCATTATTTTATTTCCTTTTTCTTCAACTTACTCTCTTGCATACACAATAGAATACAAGACACTCTTATTATATTCAATAAAAAATGGATAAAAATATGTTCTTAGTAGAACTTTTTACTATTACACCATATTTATATTATTTTTATGTAAATTTAAATGCCCAAACATTACCATATTTTAATCTTAATGGCTCACAACTACAATTATTCTTATTATTCACATGGAAACAGATATACGCTAAACCCTCTTATCTTTTTCTCTCTTCTTCTAGATTTTATTTTCTTCACACTTCTCTTATATTATTCTTCATGACATTTTATAATTCATTGGTTCTTCCTCTAATTTTAATCATTGACATACAATGAATATTTAAAAAATTATCTACATCAAGTTTTATCCCTCCATTTCTTTGTAAATAGAAATAATACTTTCATATATCAACAACCACTATATTATCTACAATGAAATAAAATTATAGTTATAATAATAAATATTTTTAGATCCTCTAACATATTTCAACTATCATATCCATTTCTTTATTTACTCTCCCCTATAAATAATCCATTTGAATTAAAAAAGACTCATTGTGATACAAATCAGCCTGGAAAATTGTTTAATTCCATAGATTATATAAACAATTCTTAGTATTTTATGTATTATAGTATTTATAAAATATTTGTTAACCACTCGATCACCTTAATATATTTTCATTAATGATATAGAGAAACAACATGAAACCATTCAATTTACTCATTCCATAAAATCTAGACACATTGTTTAGTAATTATCCTATTTTTAATTCTTACGTGATATTTGAGTAATCAATTTTATTAATTATAAATATATTTCATAGAATTAATTTAATTTTAATATCCATGAACACTGAATCATGCATAAGTTTACATAAAAAACTATTATATGTTCTTATTTTCAATGTACCGAGATCTATTTCATTGTCTTATGTTGATGGACACTATCTATATAACATTGAAATAAACATTAATTCATCTATTACACTTAAATGTTCTTATTTTATCAGGATAACCATATCAAGATAAAAGTATCCCTAAATCAGAAATCACTTTGCACAATTTGAAATGAAACCTTACATCAATATTTATCTATATATGTTGGGTTTTTTATGTGTAGCCAATTATCATCCATGGTTAATTTATATGTGTGGACCCTTCACCTATATAATCTAGCACATTTTTAAAATTTCTAATGTATTCCATTAAAATATGTAGATTAAAAATCATAACATGTCTATATGGAAACAAAAACTCATTCAACTATATAGATGATTATTTGAGTATGCAGATTCCCCAAAATAGAAATACCTCATTTTTGGAAATCCAATTATGTGGATAAGGTATAACGATTCAAATACATGGTTCTACACATCTTAAAACAACAACCCGAACAATTTTTGTATTCTATTTAATTTCATATAAAATCATAAAAAGATCAACTTAATCTCTTCTTTTTCAAGGAACACGATGAATAATATCATCATGTATTATTATTGAAATATCAATGCATCATGCTTTATGTTAGTGATTATATTATCTTACCACTCTAATGAGATCATTTCATCATCTTCTCCATCAAAATCATATAGAAGATATATTACATTCATAGTTAGCTCCACCTAAAAATAATATAAATGGTTCAACAGACCTTTGACAATCCCACATTCACTTAACCATTTATGAAAGATCACAATAACATGACCATTGGTTCTTATCATATGAAAACAATAATATTTATATATGGATATAAATTCATAAATGATCCTCTATAAGATGATCATATTTAATAATACTTAATTTCATGAATTCTTTTTCCCAAAAATATTCTCTCCATGGAACCATAATCTTTAACATTCATCCAAAACCTATATGAACCCCCTCAAATATTCTACCACAATTTTTTCCCTCTCCAAAATAACCATGAAAATTACTCACTTCTCTCATAAGATATGTGAAGAAAAACTATACGATATTTTCTATATAGATCATATCTTAATAACATGTAACATATTCATTCATAAATTATTATACCTCAAACATGAATTCATCAACTAAATTTCCAAGTTACTTGTTCACTCAAATTTTTTCAAACGCATTGAAAAATTTAAATATCTATATTCATTAACTATAATTGATAATAAATAAAATACTCACAATTTGGGATCAATATTGGAGACCATATTCTTCTCAAAGATATTCACTTGGAAAAGATAAATTTTTAATCCACTTTCAATCATTAGTTATCAAATATGAAACAATTTTTAGGGATAGTATATCAGTATTTAATCAATAGAATACTAATAGTTATCATTTGAATTAAATAAGTATATAATGGGTAATTTTATATGAGATCAAGAGTGGTAATTTGGGAAATAGTCATTAAATAATGAGTAAGTAATCTAATTTCTCATATTAAGTGGATCAAAAGTAGAAAACTAATTGAGATAATATATTGGTAGGTGAATAATTCTCTCTTAACCACATTTAAAAAACATATTTAACAATTTTTTTCATTCTCTTCTTATTAATCCCCATTTACCTTATACTAAATTCATCATGGAAACTCAATTTTTACCATGATAAATTATTTATATACATAAATAAAATTGATCTTGTAAACTAATTATAATATTCTTATTCATACTTTAAAATACATTTTATATATTTAATTTCTATAATTTATAGAAATTATTTTTAATATAAGAACACATAACATATATAAAATAATTTTTTAAAAAGTTTCTCAAGATAAAAAATGAATTTATTCATATTCATTACTATGTAATAATTATTGTTTGTATGTTAAATTATTTATTATTAATATTATAAACATGTTAAAATAAAATCATTTGTCTAATATTGACTATTTTATTTTATAAAAATACACAAACAAGTGACAAAATAACATTTAATTTTTTTGGATATTAAATTATTTTCCCTTCATTTATAACTATTTAATAACCACTATCTTAAATTTAATCAATATATATATAAAATAAATACAATTACTTAAATTTTATACACTAAATGTGTGAAATTTAAGTTTTAAATAAAAAATTTAATAAATAATATTTTTTTCAATTAAATTACTTTTATTTTCCATGAACCCAAAAAATTTTATTATATATTGTTACTTAATTATTTTGTGGATTTTACTTATTTACATTATTAATAATTAATTTTTCCCAAAATATATTTTTTTTAAATCATTTATTAAAAGTAATATATTAAACAAAAATACACAATTCAAAAAAAATATTCCTTATAATAAATGTTATTTTTTCAAGTGAATTAGTACCATTACAATTTTATTCCAAAATCAATAATTTTGTTTGAAAAAAATTAGTTTTATTGAAAATTAATATTTTTTGTATACAAGAAAATTTTATTTATATCAATAGTACACCAATAATTCTAATCAAGTAATATAGTTATCGATATTATATCTAATGGTTAGATAATATTAAAAATTTTCATATGAATTAAATATTCTCTAAATTACATAAAATAAATTAATTATATTTTAACTTCTAAAATATTAATTTTCATTTTATTAATTTTAATTTAAGGTTTATAAAAATTATTTCATCCTTTATGATGGTTTTTATTCGATTGTTTATCTCTACTAATAGAGATTAATAGGGATTAATATATTTTATGGAATTTACCACATCTAAGGGTATTATTATTATTTATTTACTTAATCATTCAATTTTGAACTCATTTATTGTATTTTATCATCCATGTTATCAGATACAATATACCATGTGCTTTTTTTAATTCTCCACTATGAGTGAGTAAAATATTTTTAGGTTGATTAATTTCATTTAAAACATAATTCAAAATCTGGGTCAAATATTTCAATAGAATAAGAAAAATATTTATGGTTGAGATATATATTTGTATTATAAAGAATAAAGTATGCCCCAAAACGTGGTCTGTTATAAAAATCAAACGAAAAACTATTTTAGGTATCTTTTTAAACACTACTATAAATATATACAAAATTTTACTATATATCACCTCATAAAAAATACCTGGTGTATATCCATCCAATACATTTTTTGGATAACTCTAAAACACTTTTAGAGTATGTATCAATGTTCAACATAATCCCCATTCAAATAACCACAATATCTTCCCTCATAGCCTTTTTTAGCATTGAAAATAATATGAATCTATGGATCCATAAATGTAATAAACGATTTTCCTCTAGTAAATTATTAGTGATACACAATATATAATGTCTTTTGGAAAGAACATCCTTAAGAAAATTTATTTTTATACCTAATCTCCCCCAGTTTTATCATATTATAGATGGCATTCTCAAATATATCCATTCTCTAAGACATAGAGTTTCCAGGGAACAAGGTGTATGTCAATACAAAAAATCCATCTCATGTGTTCTCCACTCTCCAGCTACAAACACTCCATGTTTATTAATAAATCAAAACAAATTCACATTTAGGGATAATAAAATCACATGAAAATAAGATATTAGGGAATTAAATACATAAACAATCCATCAATTTAGATGAATATTCAACAAATACCAATGTAATTCTTTCCTTACAACCGTAATGGTTTATTGACTTTTAATAATAGATATTATAACAAGTTATTTCATGAGTGAACTTCAATATATCTCAAGATATTCTCCTTAAATAGTACACTTTTAAAGCATACAGTAATTAATATAATTCTTCTTATCATGAAGAAATTAAACATAAAAAATGTTGAGATAACATAATAAGAAAGTAAATGCGGTAGATATCAGTCAATGATCATATACAAGATTAATATATGAATAATGGTAGGGGGAAATTATAATATCATCTGAATGTCAAACAAGAATAGTCAATGGTTATTAGTCATGAATAATTCCATGATGGTTTCTCAAAATTAATCTATTAAGTCATAAGAGTGAATAATCCACAATAATAAATAACGAACCATTAGAATTTATCATGATAATAAGAAATATGTTTTTGGATTGAAGATAATATAGTGAATCATTTTATTAGTCAAGGTTCAAGTCCAATAATATAATACTGGACATAGAACAATATTGGATTGGTTTCACTAGACATTCCAGCATTTTTTAGTCAAGGTTCACTCCCAAGACAATCATAGTACGATGAGTCCATTATTAAAATATATACAATTTTCAATTCCAACCCTTACTCTCTCAAGATATATGAGTATATATCAAAATAATTAGAGGATAGTATAATTTTAGGACCACCAATAAAATAATAAAATCATTACATATTTGTAGGAGAGTAAAAAAACATTAATTAATTCAATAAAAAGTATTTATTGAATGGAGATATGTTTCATGGAAATTCATTCTATTAATCATAGTATGACCCCTATAAAAGAAATGGGTTTCCAAAATATTTCATCATAACTTAATTAACCATGGGAAATAAATATTTTTTATATAGTCATCCAAAAATAACCATCATATTACTATATAATCATACTAAAATTTGCGGGAATAATAGGATCATATCGTCAGTTAATCATACAAAAAATTAAATTATGTTTTCATATACTGAATATGTCATTAAAAGAGCATTATAAAATTTCGTTGGAAATATGAAAAATATACAGTTTTTTTTGTCTATTTAAAAACAAAATATTGAAATAGATTTGAGGAAATTATTTTAATTGAAAATTATTTTTTAAACTCGTAAATTGAATTTTAAAATAAATAATAATTAGGATAATTATAAAATATTTATGTTTGGTAAATGATAAAATATATATTACTTTCATGCTTTTTTTAGAAACCCTAGAAAAAACTAATTTAGAAAAAAAATAATAAAATATTGAAAATAATGTCAAATATAATTTAAGAAGGATTTAAGAAATAACATAATCAATTTAAAGTATCCATCTAGAACTTTTTTTAAATCATGGACATTTAAGCAAATGTTCATTCATCAAAGTGTAAATAAGGTCTGATTTTCTATAAAACAATTTCTTTGTATTTTTTTGTACCAATGAGAGTAAAGAGGTGTTAATAATAGAAAAATTTTACATAAGAAGAGGAGAAAAAAATATATGGGGTTTAATAGATAAGGTCTATATAACTTCCCTTATCAAAAATTTATCAAAAAAATCTTGCGAATAAATGAGATTCCACTGTAAACCATTACATCAAGTCTTCAACTATTTCCTATTAGTTCAATACTCCAATAAAATAAACATATAAATATTATAAATATATTCTATAAACGTATTTATATTCATTCACATTTTATGATTTAATTAAAATTACAAATTATCACATTATTAAAAGTTCTTCCTTGAAATCATTATTCTAGTGATAATTATTTCATTTTCCTTCCATATTTGGGTACAAAGTTTATGTTCCTTGCACATGGGTCAATATTTAATCATCTAAAAAATAATAAAAATGTAATATTTGTAAAATTAATTAAATATATATACATTTATAACCATTTTTATAATGTGTTTAAAAAATTGATCATATCACCATGTGGAGATGGTATTCTTTACATATATACGGGTGTCATGCCCACATTTCATTAGATCAAATGAGAAAGAGGGAAATTATATTTCTTCTTTTTTAAATTATTATAAAATATATATATTGTATATTAATTATATATATCCCTTTGACAATAAATTTAAATATGAAATGAAAAAAATCTCATCTCTTCATGGAGGTGGTAGTCCGCACGTTCGCCTGAGTGACATTATCATTTTCTAATGGATAGTTAAGAGAAAGAAAATGGACATAAAAAAAAGAGAAAATATAACAATATAGTAAATTAACTGATTATATCATGATAATAGGGATATATAAAATTTATATCATGTTTAAGAAGAAAGAAGCATGATAATGATATGTAAGAACATATAGATCTTTTTCAGGTATCCTCTTCTGAAAATAAATTTAACGGCATTTTTGATGGATTTTTTGAAAAAACCATAACCTGAAGATCATGGATAAAGATTAAATATGATTATTTAAGGATTTTTTTGTTGATATAAAGGGCCTAGTGGGTTTATTTATTATAGTATAGTATTATCCTTTTTATAAGTGAGGGTAGAGGATCACTTATAATTAAAAAGAATGTTAAATTATAATAAAGATACACTCATGGGAATGTAACTATTAAGCTATTTTATTAAAAAAAATGAGATCAAAATAAACAATAACATGAGGATTTTTACAACTTTTTAAGTTATTTTAACACTTATTTAATTATTTAAATGCCTCATTAACCCCTTTTAACCTTTACCAAGGTAATGAGTTCTTACTTTGGTTACGATTCATAATGACCTAAATTTTAATTGATATATTAAAAATATTTTGATACAATTATTGAAAACACAAAACCTATTTTGTCACATTAAATCCATATAATTGGAATAAATTAATTTTCAAATAAGTGGAAAAATGCTGTAATAACTCTTAGTATAAAAAATGTATTTTTAAGTATAAAAATAAATTTAAAATAATTACTTCAGTATTAAAAACAATTTAATTAACAATAAAATATAATATTGAATATAACATATATATATATATATATATATCCTTAAAATAATTAATAAATGTTTATTATTTTAATATATTAATACAAAAACAAATTATAGGTGTGAAAATATTTTTTTTAATAAAAAAACTTATATTTTTTCAAATGATCTGATTTTCATTTATAACTAATTAATAATAGATGATTTATTATTATATTTACATAAAAATATTTTTCCATAAATTATTTAGTCCTAATAAAAAATTAAAATATAATTTCCTATTTATAATAGGTACATCTAATAATAGTATTTTCATGGTATATCATGGTATTTTTCATTTTTGTGTTCCCTTTAATAGAAGTTATCAAATAAATCAGACAAATTTAAAGAATTTTTTTTATTAAATCCTATGGTATCATATTTTTCACTAATTATAATCATTATTTCATTAAAATTAGGTAACTATAATTCAAATAACTAAGGGTACTTCTTCCTTATAACATTCTCAAGTTTCCAATAAATGAAATGGGTTTCATATTCATGCCATGAGAAAAAAGGTCATATCAAAGTAGTTTTCAAGAGAGAATGTATTTAAATAAGTATTGATCATTCATAAATTAAATATAAGTACAAATAAATAATAATCATGTTCATGTATTTTGAAACCATTAAAAAGAGTTTTTATTTTCCTTTATAAATGTGCCAATTAAGTGCAGTTTTATGAAAAATAATAAAGATCATTTAATTAAGATAAATGCATATTTTTTAAATAAAACGATAGAAGAAATAAAATTGTTTTTAAGATAATTTTCGGGATTTTATAAAAATATTTTTGGCATAAAATAGTTTATTAGGAGTACATGAGAATGGGTAATTTACAAATAATATTCCTTTATTGAGGTTTTTTATCTAGTTGAATTAAGAAGGGAACCTTTTAAAACATGTAATTCACCATAATAGAATAATTGATTGACATACAAATTTTTTTTTGGTACATGTACATAGAATGTATTAGAATTATATAATAATAATTTTTTGATAATTTGTGTCAATGAGATATAAAGTTTAACCTTGAGGAAATATGGATGTGTGGAGAGATCTCTTTCCTTATGTTTGAATTCATTATTCACATGTACATAATTTTAAAAAATCAAATAAAATTAATTACTTACTTCATTTTGAAACCTTTCCACATTAGCATGATTTATTGAAATTATATAAAGTTCATTTAGACTTTTATAAGAGTTCTATGTTTTAATTACATCATTAAAAGAGTGTATATTTCATGGATTCATGGTGATTCACTTGTGTATAATTATAGATGTTCCTATGAAATGAGAATACCATTAAAAAATTTAAATAAAATGGTATTCATGTAGATAAAAATGTAAAATGGTTCCATATATCATTTTTTTCTAACATGAGGATGATTTGTTTTATAAAATGTTAATGATAAATGAATAGATTAATTTTCTAGTTTTTCCATCTAATAATAATTACTTAAATTTTATTTAGTGTTATTTATATATATCAGTTATAGAAAATTAAATAAATTATAATATTACTATTATAATTAAATATTCAATATTAATCCTATAAAATATCATTATTTTCAAAATTGATACTATTCAATACATTGACTTCAAAATCATCAATAGAACAAGTACACTTAAATCAATTTATTTTATTAGGTCAAAAAAATTTAGATCATCTAGATAAATCTTGGATAAACTGGAATATTCAAATTATATTTATTTTAATATTTTTTATAATTTATAGGGTTTTTAATTGAATAATTACTAAATTTGCCATTTGTAATAATTTAAAGAAAATATTTCTTCTTAAAAAATAATAAATAAATTACCATGATACATATAAGTCTATTATATTAATAAATAATATTTTTAGAAAAACATTTAATCTATATAAATACATATACAAAATTTATACTTATTAAACAATAGTGTGACATGTTTTAATTTTCTTTAAATATATTAATATAAAATCATTATTGTCAAACATGTGGATCCCAAATGACATGAATAAAAAAAGTATGATTATGATCGAAAAATACTCATAATAATGAATTGGGGGAAGTTTTAGTGTAATTTTTATTTCCTTGTCACATTATTTGTATCCTCAATTACATGATTTACACTTAACTGTGGAATCAATATTTAATTAAGGAAACCCATAATAATGAAAAAATAATAAAATTGTTCTATTTAAAAAATATTAAATCATGATTAAAAATATTTAATCCATTTTTCAAAATTAATATTATTGAATTGGTATAATGTAATTTAATACTAAACTTGAAATAATGAACAGAAAACACTTTTTTCTGAAGAAAATTCTCTTTTGGTATAAAATATTTTTTTACTAATTTTTTTTCAATTCATTTAAAAGTAAAAAATTTTATTACATATAATAAAAATTAAAAAATAATTCATTCAAAAATCAAAAATAGAATTATATTTTTTAAATGTAGTAATAGAAAATAATATTTCACTGTAAATCACTATTATTCACTAATCATTGAAATTTAATTATCTTTAGAAAATTATCAAAACATTATCATAAGATAATATTAAACTAAATAATTAATAAATTAAATTTATTTTATCAAATATATTTTTTAAAAGTGTAATAATTAATTAGATTGAATTTCTCAAAAAAATAAATAAAATTGTTTTTTGATGAAAACATATTTATAAAATATAAAATGAATTTACTAAAATATATTTGTTTAATTCATAGAAATAAACATATTTAATAATATAGTTATTCCAATTCATACTCTCCAAATAAATATCTTGGTTGTTAAAATCGTGTTAAAATAATAATATTTTAATATTATTTCGTGTTTATTTTAAACACGGTTTTTATGAAATATAATCTACCAAAAAAATAAAATATGTAAACTGAAATATATCATAAAAATTCATATAATGTTAATAACTTAATTATTTTCCATAATGAGAAGTATGAATAGTAAAAATTAATTGTCATGGTTAAGATGAGAGGGGGTTTACCTAGGGGTTAAACTAAGAAGATACGATTTAAATTGACCTAAAAACATACCCAATTTATATTCCCTATCCCTATTTTCATCTTATATTAGTTGTTAATATATATTGGAATATTGTTTTGTTCTGAAATTTGAGCAATATGGGTATCAATTTGTCTTTTAAACAATTCCACATGTTTCCTCTCCCCATATATAAATAGCCACCCACACTCATATAAACTTCACACACGCAATTTATTTTGGTCATGTCAGTCACCAAAAAAATATCCCACTTAGATCAATAACTACATCCTTGATTTCATTGTATGATCAAAAATACAATCTCGTAATGTTATAGGTTTAACCCTAACGTTGTTTTCTAGGGAAGTGTAAAAGCTATTAAACATGAATTTTCATATTACGTGTTATTATAAATTAATCAAACCATCTAAAATGATGCTAAAATATTAACACAAGTATCTCATATATATGTATATGTTTTTGTTTTAAGGAAATAAAATTTAATCATTTCCAATTCATTAAAATGGGACGTGAAATTTCCGGTCCTTTTTCTAGCATACTACAGCCTTGTGAACTGAGGTAAATAAATTTCAAGAACAACCTCTCATAGCTAGATATAATGATGGATCTAATATATGTATATTATATTTATAACATTAATATAATTATTTAATTAAAATATTATGCATAGCTTCTTACAACCAATATGTAGTGAAAAAGTAATGTCACTCATGCATACATGTAGACTGCTGCATCCATATAGAAATGGGAGTTTTTTTATTTTATTTTGACATGGATGGTAATAGGGATAATTTTACTGAATATAAATTTTATATAAGATATAATAATTATTATGGAATGGTAAAGTCTTATTTAACATTCCCCTTTTTTGTACATTAAAAAAGGGAAATAATGTCCATTCATATGTACAACTTACTATCACCAAGAATGTTGTAATTCACTTTTCTATATGAAAATTTTAAATATTAAAATAGAAAAAATATATTATTTATATATATAATATTTATTTCAAGGTTAGACTTTTGGAGATAGAGGAACCAATATCTATTAAAAAGGAAAAAAAATTATGAAACTAAAGCATAAAAATTAAAATTATTCTATTATCACCTGAAATAGTTATTTTAACAAAGAATTATTTTTAAATAGGTGATGAAAGAAAATAATAAAATAATATATGGTATGTTAAATATATTATTTTTATCAATAAAATTGTTATAATAATTCTATATTTATTATATAGGGGGCTTAAAAGTTTATGAAGGAAATCAGAACTGAGGTAAGGTATTTTTTCTCTACATCCTTCTATTGAGGCATATGGTGTTGTTATGTACCAAATTTCATTATATGGTGAATACACATCCCATTTTATATATATTATCAAGAATAATTAATCATTCTTGTGTTTTTATATTTTAATTTACATAATTTTATATTTGGGGATTTGACTTGGAAATTACTATGTTGTAAATAATTTCATAACCCAATTTATTTTCATTGGGTTGTATTAATTTTTTATTGTATTTGATATTTTAAAACCATGTATATAATTGCATTTGATTATATAATTTTTGATTTAATCCCTTTTTTTTGGATTTATATATGATACAAATTATTTATTGAATGAATAATTCACACATAAACATCATAATCATTATATGGGTTTCTCATCTTGATTTTACATTCATGAGAGATATTTCATATTCAACACATAGTTATTTGGTGTGGTGTATATACATATCTAATTAAATATTTTATAATGACCAAGTTATTATTCAATTTATTTAATGTTTCACTTTATGATACTTCTTTCATGGGCCTTATGATTCTGATGTTACCAATGTTTTCAAGGTCTATGTTACAATCTCATTGATTATCAGTATTATTAATGATTAAATTTTCAATGATTATATATTATGATATATATTTCATGAAAACCCTTAATGTTTTTATACTATTTGTTTTAGAAGAATATAATTTGTTCCACATTTTCTTCTCCTTAATACTAAAAGGGAACAAAATAATGTTATTTAATTAAAACCATCATCATTTCTATTTTTAGTTGGAAATATATTTATTTCATATCTTTTTTTATGAAAGAAATTTTCAATAATTCTTTAACATTATTCAAATTATATATGGGTGAAATTTTTACGCAAATATTTCTATATACAAAATGGTTTGAAAATAATATTATTTTCCTTTTCACAATGTGGCACTTTTATCCATATTACAATAGCATGAGTAAAATGTTTTTTTTAACTTTTATGGTGTGTATAGAATAAATTTCATTAATGACCACTCATTGTATTGAAACTTCATTTAAATGTTCAAAATTATATTTTTATAGATTATTATTTTAGAAATATTCTATAAATTTTCAATTTTTTAAAGTTATTTTCAAATTGAAATAGACATTTTCCAGAATTATGATATATGTTTATGTTTAATATTATTTCAATTCTTAAAAAAACATTCATTTCTCTAATACACCATTCGAAATATTTTTTAGTGATACTATATATATTATTTATTATATTGGTTTATGATATAATTTAATAGGGAGGTATTATTTATATAACGTTATCTATATTACTAGGAATGGTTTATGATTATTTTTATTGATTGGGAATGTTGTTATCCTTTTATATACTATTTTTTCAAGATAAATGTTTATGTTAATTATTCTTCACCGATTTCATATATGGACTAAATAGTACATAATAGGTGATGGGGGTCCCACTATATCACCTTAATGTATTAGAACATATCATATGACAAACTTGACTGTGGTTTGAGAGAAGCCATAACCATTTATATAGATTTAATGGCATACTGTCTTAACAGTATTTTAGATGCCATTGCATAAGGCCTTTTTATTATGTTTAAGAGGATTAAAATTTTTTATTCCACTATTATGAATTCATTTATTGATTTCTATGGGGTTATTATGTTTTTTATTATATCCATAAATGACATACTAGTACATGAGATTATTTATATGAAATTATTTGAACATCCTTTATTATTTCAATATTAATCATAATGGTAAACTTATTGATTAAATGGAATGTGTTTTAGTTATCTACCTTTACATATTGATTATTTCATATGTAATTATGGTATATTTTTATATACACGCAGTCCTATTAATAATTATAGTTCCCCCTTAACTTTTGGTTCCATTCTCCAGGATACCAGGAAATGTTTTGTGATTGAAAATCATTATAAACATAAAACATATGTCCACTAATACATATGTGTAATTCTCCATGATAATCACCTGAATTTTTTTCTTCATGGTCTAAGAAATGAAAATTTTAATGTTACCAATAATGGGATTCAAGAATAAATATACATTTGATCAACCCAAATCATTCAATGAAATATTGAATATAGTCCCTTTTGGAAGAAACAAATATTCATGCCTTCCAATAACTTTTAATCATCATCCTAAATTTTTCCATAGAATTCACAAGACACATCATTTCAAATATTCGTTCCAACATATCCATTATGATTGAAATACAATATCTTGAAGGACACAAATAAGCATATCATCCATATACCAAAATATAATGATAAATCTTCCATCACTCAGCTCCATGAAGTAAAAAATGATCCATGATTTACATATTGAAATAAAAATAATATATAAATAAATAAAAAAATCAATTAATTAATCAATGTAACAAATTCAGTCGACAAATACTTCTCATTAATTTACAAAAAATATTCTATTTACCATATACCCTTAATCAAACATATTTTCTATTTTAAATTTATTCATCAAAATCACTATAGATGAAGGTCATCCAAACATAAATCTATTATATGTTTAAATTTTAAGATTATACCATAATGACAACTATCAATATAGTTTCATGGTTGAATATTGGTAAAAAAATAACTATGAAATCTAATCCTTCCTTTTATTGAAATCTATTTAAAACTAGTGTTTCTAAAAAATATTATTGTTCCCAACCTCTTCTTTTAAGTGGTAAACCCAATTAATTATAAGATTTATATATAAATAGAGAATATTAATCAATTCCTATAATTCATATAAATACATATCACCCATTTATTCCTTAATTAATTATTATTACAACTTCATGTTGATGAGGATTTAATATTCTTATAAACCTATAGGCTGTCCTATATTTGTCAAAAGTAGAAAATTCATGTTAATTATAAATAATGAACTAATATTATTACTCTAGTTAAACTTATCTACAAATTTTGATACACTGATATACTCGACTAAACACATTCCAATGCTCAATCCGCTTGATACCAAACTTATGGTGATCCCACTTGAGTATCAACAATTCATAGAGATTATGGAATATTTTTTATAGCCTTGCCTCTAAAAGTTTTATTTATTCTTCTGAGTTATCTTGAATTTATAAAGTGTTAACACTACTACTCATGTCATATTTTTATTTAAAATTTAATTTAAATTCCACAACTACATTCTTTACCTGGTAAATATCTAATCATAAGTCCTTCTAATAGAATAGAACATCAATAGCTATGATGACATGATTCATATCATCACCCTATTGTGGATATTCAAAATTTACATATCTCTAGGAAACAAGAAAACACAATCTAGATATTTCTTTAAACTTATATGTATCGTCGGTGTCAAAATAAATATATTATAAACGTCAAAATATTTTATGATACTAATATTTCAACCGTTTATCCGACCAAATATCCAAAAGATGTTTTTTTGAGCTATTGATGTTAGACTCAAATTTTTTGAATATTTACATTTTTTTATGAAATTTTTTTTAGAATCAAATATTTATGAGGAATTTTTTTTTAAATTCATTGATATGATCTAAAATATAATGTAAATGTTCTAATGAGAATGCAAAATGTTCACAACAAAATGAATATCGTGATAAACTGATGATGACTGTGAAAAATATTTTTTTTACATGAGGATTTAAACCTTAAAAAAAATAATGTTATTGGAAAAAATAAATAATCAAGCCTATGATAAAATATAGGTATATATTTTTAATGAATATTTAATATATTATTTAGAATTTTAGTCTAATGATTGTATATTACTAAGTATTCTATTCTAATGAACCTCTAAGAAAATAAATACAACCACCTAGAAAACAAAACGGACACATAGCCACTACATATGTGGTAATGTTAACCATCATCAATCCATGTCAGTGTAATATTAGAGGAGGATGAGAAAAATAAAGGGAAAATATGAGGTGATTAAGGTGTCAGTATGTGGGGTGGCATGGAAGTGGTAGGATCCATAATGGTTATGTGCCGGTGATTGATAGGATATGACCCCTTACTCACATATGGATGTAATGGGGAAAAGATTACTTGATTAAGTGGAGGGAATTTTCATAAATAATTGATGTGTTATGGCCTCCTTTTTTGGAACTATTCACTAGTTTTAATAATATATATAAACTATGGTCATATCATCTAGTTGATTTGAGTCAACTTATGAAGGATATAGATCATCATCTTCCTTCTGCATAAAAAGCCTTATATGGATATATATCATTCATGTAGATACTGCATTTTATTTTGACCATCACTTGGGATGAACATATTCTCATCAATGATTTGAAAATTTATAAGTATGAATATTTATAAATAATAAACAATTCATTATGAATTGGGTTTTCCAAATGTCTACTAGTTCACAAAAAATACTGTACATATAATAATTTCAGTAAACAAATAAAAATTCAACATGCTAGGGTTTTCATGATCTTTAGTATAAAATTATTATCTTGTAGATATTTTTCTACAATCATGAAGGAGGAAAATAAAAAAAAAATATTTTGGGTATATTGAAAAAATTTTAACCCCTATTAAAAATAAGCTAACGAATTGAAATGACTACTACTACCATCAGAAAAATATACTGACAAGATCAATAGGTATCATTTGTGCCCCTAGGAGCTATGAAATAAGGGGTCAAGGAATATATGAGCTCACTGGTGACGTAAATCTCCAATCCCTTGAATTAGATGATCCATCAATATGTTTGAATATTGGAGACTACTGGAGGACCCTGGTTCTCAATGCTAATATGATGGAGGTATTAAGTAGGCTCAAAAAATATAAAAAGGAATAAATCAATATGGAGGATGTCAGGGGGATTCTATGATAGAGGATTAGTGGAAAAATATTGATAATGGGAGAATCTAGGAGATTCATCCATGTAATAAAGGTAATCTTACAACTCGCAATTTGATTCCTTGAACCTAGAATTTGGTCCTCTATTTGGCATGGAGTCATTTATGGGATTATATAAATTTACTTCTACCGTATTAGAATGGTACATCGACTCTCACCCTAAAAATGATATTACATACTTAAAAATAAATACTAGGTTAACCCAGCTATGCAACAACGATTTCTAGGCCAGTGAGGTTTACCTCCACAATGAATTAGGATACTGCTGGTAAGAAGGAATTGCAGAGAATTATGTTCAATATTATAGACTTTATTGGTTTTGGTGTTTTTTATGAAGCTTTATAATTTTAGGATGACTGGTGGTTTCCTTCTCTTGGATTTATTTTATTAGATCCAATTTTTATATTTTATAGTTATTGGCTCTTATCTTACTTGTTTTCGTCATAAAATATAGTTTTCTAATAGTTAGATCATTTGAGGTTCCAGTTTTCCATTTGAAACGACTTCTATGATTGAAGATGTTTATTATCTACTTTATGATCACTACTAAACTTTTTATTATGGGGGTTGGCCTTTTGGTTCATTTTGGTTCTTAATGGTTCCAACTTAACCAGTAAAATTGGATTTTTTATCCCAAAAAAAATTATTTGGATAAAATTATTTACAAAACTGGGATATTGATTTCATAGATGATGATTATATATATTAATTACTTTTGATTATTAACATGCATATGATAATTAAAGTGCACAAATTAATATTCTTTATAGATAATATTCCATGTAAGATCAATAAAATATAGAAGAAACTTAGTATTTTTCAAATTTAAAAATACAATATATTATGATATTAAGATTTCAGGTATATGAATAGTTGTTTTAATCCCTAATTCTATATATGATGTTCCATGAAATTATTTTTGAGAATTTCATGTGGAAAATGTAGTTTGTAGTGGTAAATCCAATTTTAGTTATATGCGACATGTTAAACTACTAACAATAATATGTAGATTAACCATTATATAACTACTCATAAACATCTTTTCTAATTACTATAAAAATGTGTAAACTCTCAAATTAATTATGGTTCTTGTAGTGAAGAAAAGATATATTTTTCATGGAAAATAATTTTTTACTCCTTTTGAATCTCAACGAGAATGTTCATTATTTTTATAGAGCAGTTATTTTGAGAACTACTTTTCCTTTGTGACGCACTTCCCATTTCACGAAGGATAATTATGAGAAGTATATGTCAATATTAGTTATTGATGTTTTATGTAATTTTTTAGACATTTTTCCACAATATACATTTATTAAATGGTAATAATTAAATTTACGTGATGATAATTTCACATACTATATGAGAATCACATATTTGAGAAGTGAAATAGTGAAATTTGAGGAATAATAACTTCAGCAGTGTTCTTAATAAAGTGAACATAAGAAATTTTAATAATCTTTAGGGACCAAAAGAAATAAATTCTTCAATATCTATAAAGTTATCCATTTTTTAAAGTTTCTATGATTTAGATTATTTTTAATATTTTTTTAATAGGTTGTGTGAAACTGTTTTTCCTGTGGGAATCAAGAAAGCATAGTTTTACTCTAAGATAATGAAGAAATGTTTATTATAATAGAATGTGACTATATTTGAGAATATATTGTTGGGGAATCTAACCATTCAATGTAAATAGAAACATCAAATTGAGACAGAACCTTGTAAAAATATTTTACTGTTGTGTTATTTACATGTAATATGTTTAGTAATGGTTAAGTAATAATAGAAGTTGATCAGATCCTAACAGGTCAACATTGGTTAATTTGAATATATTGAAAAATTATAAAAATCACCATGGATAACCCCCCCCCCCACTTTGTTTTGGTGTGAAACCTCCCTAAAATAATAAGTTTATATTGAATCTAATGTTCCCTCTTTTAGGACCAACAATTTTATATAGATGGATAATATGAATTTTTTTCAATATTATGGGTGTTCCATCATTAAATAAAAATAAATATAATATATTGAATAATATAATATTTCTTTATGTTAGATCTCTCGGTGATAAAGTCTTATATACAGTAACATTAGGGTTCATATCTATTATAGAATAAGTTCCTATGAAATTTGGTAATATGACAAAACTGAATGTTGATGGAAAAGCTCAAAATTCAATTTTTATTCCTATTTTTGTAAAATATTAGAAAAAGGATATTGGAATCATTAATGAAAATGAAATTTGGGAAAAAATTCAAAACCATTTCTGTGGGAAATTTGATTTCCAATGTAAAAATGAAAATTATTATAAGACAATTTGAAGACATCTGGAGAGTTTCTGGATAATGATTTGATAAATACCTCAAAATAGTTAATAAAATTGTTAGTAAAAATAGGGTTTTTTAGAAAATCTTCCCGATTACACTATTGTAAAAAAAATTGATGAGTAATTATCCAAATATTTTTCTTTATAAGACATCATATTTAAAAGATGGGGATCAAAATACTCTTCATAAATTACATAACATTCTCATTTTTTATGAAAAGTTAATATCCAATAATTAACGAAATAGATCAAAGAGGAAATTTATATTGAGGCCACATAAAAGATGAATTTCCTAGATGATGAAATTCTTAAATAATGGGAATATGATAATCAAGAAAGATATCGATATTATAAGTGAATCATTACTCTTGAATAAATGAAATTCAATAAGGGATATTTTAAGGATAAATTAAAACTACCAAAAAGATGGTACAAATGTAATTACATCGGATGATTTTCATTAAATTATCATATGAATAATTATACCAAACCTAATTTATATTTTGAGAAACCATAGAATGAAAAATGTTAAAAAAGCTCAAAAGAGATAACCATATTGGGTTAATGAAAGAATAATTTCTTTAAATAGTAAAAAAATAATTTATCTGATTAATGAAGAAGAATATAACACGACATCCTGAAACCAATAAAAATATGAAACAAATTTTATGGATCTTTTGGAAAAAGGATCCACCACACTATCAATGATGATAATGAAATTGAATTAATAGAGGTAGATAAAATGAGTAAAAATGAGTTAGAATCTTTCCATAAGAAAAAAATATCCAGATGGGGAATTGGTTTTTATTTAATGAAAATGATAACATAGTGCCTTTAAAGGATTATAATTTAAATTAAAAGGTTGTATGAAGTGAGCAAATCAAAAAATAAAATAAAATTTTCAAATAGAGGTGAAGATATAATCCCTTAATGAAAAACCATCTGCTAAAGAATAACAATATTCTAAGACTAGTAAAAATTCTTCAAGCACAGTGTATCTTCAACATTAGTAGAGGATATTTCAACAAAGATGATGTGGTAGATGAATAATCAGCAAAATATATGAAATGAGGGGTTTAAATAAGTAGGTTAAATCAACTCTATATTAATTTAAATAAATCTATCTTTCTAACAATATAGGTCCCAAGATATCTTATAGACTGATCTAGATAATGGGGACTAGTGAAAAATCCTCTTCTAATACAAGGGGAGGAATTAATTCTCTACGAAGATATTTTTCCTGGGATAAAATTAAATCATAGTATATTGATTGATAATTTCAATAATCTTAATTAAAATTATATTATTCATATGGATGATAAAGGATTAAAGGATTCTACTAGTATTTTAGTTTTCTTGGGAACAAAGATTAATTTTTCATGTACAAAATTTCACCACCAGATATGATACATGAACAATGGGGGAACTATTCTAAGAAAAGGATAATTTTTTTTTGAATATTAATGTAATAAAAATAAATTTAAATTATCTTCCAATAAAGAACTTTTTTGACTATATAAGAGAAATGTATGGATGATACTATAAAAAAATCCATGTTTTTTAATAGTTAACAAGTTTTCATTTTTAAAAAATATCTATTTTTCATAAAGAACTGAATTTCAAAAGATTAATTAATAAATATTTTGTTTCTCAGTTGTTTCATTGATGGAAAGTATAATAAAAAAGATAATGATTCATGATAGTAGGTGTACTGCACACATGACTGGTGAAACAAAAAAATTTAGAAACATTGAAAATAATAATAGAGGATCAGTGACCTAAAAGGATTGTTCCTTCTTAATTAAAGGTGTTGGTTCAGTAGAGATTGAACACAATATCTAAAATTCGATTATTTATTATATCTTAATGGATAAAGAAAAATTTATTTTGTGTTAGAAATCATTTTTATAATGGGAATGAGGTTTAATTCAACAAATAATCATGCTTCATAAAAAAATTAATGTAAGGATCACCACTAATGGGGTAAAACTAATGGTAATAGAGATAATCAGTCTTAATATTCCTAGATACTATATCATTTTAGATGAATATTTATCACATTAAAAAAATTCATTCTTGATGAATATAATATTTTAGTGTCTTTGGAAACGTGGAGCAGATTCCTCTAGTTTTGTGAATGATATTGAACATCTCCATTAAAAATCTTCCCCATTATTAATCCAAATTAATGAAGTTCATAATAACCTAGTAAAAGGAAACAAATGAAATAGGTCAGATTAAATGCTCAGTAAGTGTAAATAAAGTTAATACGTAATAATAACTTGAACATAAGGACATGTAAACATGGTTATAATATTTGACGATCATAAAATTCCTCAAAACATCATACACTTTATAAAAATATCATAATCATGAGAAGTGGAATAATTATTTGATGTTCATAAGACATGAGTCTTAATATAATCAAATACATGAACCATCTGATCATATCAAGGCATAAAACATATACTTCTTGATAGACATATAAATAGGTAACACCATTCCCTATATGTCAAGGATTATTTCCCAAAAAAATCAGGGGACTTCATGGGAATTAAAACTACATTGAGGGACAAACTAGTATCCCATGTTGCATTCAATTCCTTATAAGGGATCAAGTTTTCCATTATTCACATAGTGGATCAGGTTTCCCTATCTTCCTCTAGATTAATGAGTTTCTTTATATTTACACAGTGGATCAGGTTTCTATATCTTACTATAGTTTAATGGGTATCCATATCATCCCATAGTGGATTCAGTTTCCCCATCTTCCCATAGTGGAAAAGTACATGCCTTTTTCATTATTTTCATTACCAATCACCTTTTCCATATTTTGTATCACACCCATCAACTTATTTACCATCATTATCTTATAAGATATACATTTTTACCTAATTTATGGGAGGGATATATAGGTCCCTACCATTATATAATAATACTATGCATATATGTTCCCCAATATAAAAAAACATATATCATATCATGAACTATGAAAACAATTTTGTTTCGTAAATATTATATCGAAATCCATGAAATAAAATTTTATCGCATCTTTAGCTAAGGAATAGATATTGGCCTCTAAATCAATTCATCAATACAAATCCTGTGAAGAGAAAAATGCTTTCAAGAGCATATAACCCATAAAAATAAAATGGGTGTTTTAAAAATCATTATATCCAAACAAAACACTTATAAAAATGAATCTGAATGCAATTCTTGCATCATTTCCATATTAAATAATATTTATAAAAAAGTATTTTAAATTATAAGGAGAAGGATTTTGAAATACCACATGAGTTATTTATTAAATAAAATATAATTACATTGAAAATAATTTTTATTGTACTATTTAAAATTTATTTTATTATAAAAAATCATTAAATTTTCATTTAAAGAATTTATTGGGTAAAATATATTTTCCACTATGAAAAATAATTTTTAAGACATATATCATTTTTATAATTTTTTTTCATAAAAATTGATTTTAAAACTTATAATGGAATCATGAAAATGTTTAGAATTTCTTCTAATATAAAACTAAATTTAAAAATTAGAAATAAAGAATGATAAAATTTTGAATACGTTTTTCCTTAAACACGTAAAAGGGATATTAGAAGTGTTCAAAACACATTTTAATTAAAAAATATTTTTAGAAAACATGGTTTTTAAATAACAACAATTTATAACCGAAAGAAGAAATAAAGTTATATATTCATAAAAATTATTTATTAATTATCATAATTAACGAAGTGTTTAAAAATGGTATTCATACATGAATATTTTACAGATAAACTGGTTAAAATAAAATCTAAGAATTTTATTGATGGATGGATCATAATATTTTGTTATTGGAATAATAATCATAAATAATCCCAATAAATGATGAGATAGTAGCAATAAACTATAACCACTTTGGTATTATTCAAATAATAATCCCCATGAAATAATAATGTTCACTAATATTATAATTTCATTATAATATTTTTCTAAATTTAATAACATTCCCATGGGTTTTATATACACCCTATAGCAAAATATAGGTGCACAAAATGGTATGTATCTCAAAGATGGAAAATTAATACAAAATTACATTACCAATTTACTAACTATTAAACCATAAATATCATGAAAGAAATATCATTAAATTTAATTTTATATACCAAAAAATTAATTTATATGAATCTTATAATAAATTAATGGGAATTATATGCACCACAAAAAATTAATGAGTGGTGAATAAGGAATAAGTGTCTCCAAAATACATGTGAGACAAAAACCCTTACTACTTGAGTAACATTAGATTTTTGATCTCTATAGAGAAATAACATTAGTTATACCATTTAATATAATTATATAATTTTAATTAATGATGTAAAATTTCATTGGGAAGTATATACACAACATAAAAGAATCAAGTGGTGAATATGGCGTGTATCTCATGGAAATAAACAGTGACATTAAATTCCCTTACCTTAAGTCATTAATTTATTCATACACATTAAAAACACATGTACAATAAATATGTGTTTATTATAAATATAAAAAATATATATTGTTATATATTATACCATATCTTAAATGTTAATGACTTTATATTACCTATTTAATAAAAATCCATGTTAATGATACATTTGGGTTAAAATATTCGTTGTTTTTTGTATATTTTTTGTCTTTTTATTCTCAATCATCATTCACAGATCATGATTTAAATATGTAAATAATTTATATCATTATATATATATATATTATATACATTTATTATATATTTATTAATAACAACATAAAAAATACAGATACATGAAATTGAATACACCGTCGATGGAGATGTTATGTCGTATATATAAATAACGATGTTTATTTTTTATTATTGTATTGAATTAATGAAACTAAATGAAATATATATATATATATATATCATTGAACTATAATTATTATTTCATATATATAAAATAATTCCACTAAAATAATACTTATTACATTCTATGTAGTGTGTGAATGAATCACATCTCTTTAAGTAGGTGGCAGTCCGAACATCCACAAAAAACATTATAGTCTTTGTAAAAAAATGAAATAATGAAGGTTTATGTTTTATAATAATTTAATAAGGATAAATATATAATAAATATATTTAAATAATGTAAAAATATCAGATCCATCATATTTCTCTACGATGAGGGGCGGTAAATAAAAAATGAACAACATCATTTTGTGAGTTTGTTGTTCCCAATCCAGAAGAACCATAAGTTCGTTTCCAATTATATGGATGTGTGTGTGAGTTATGGTAGAAACATTATAATTTAAAACACCTAAAAATATGGAGGATAATTATTTTATCTTATAATCATGGAATAAAAAAAATTATGGAGAGTGTAATGATTACAAAAAAAAGGAGCTTGAAGAAGAATGTCACCTCTTTATTTGGTAACTCCTCTCATTTTTCACCAAAGTTGTTCCATGGTGGGATTCCATAAAATAGATAGTATTAAAGTTTCAAGGGATTCATATTATTATATTATTTGAGTATCTTTTTGGTGATGAAAATGGATTTATTGTTGTTAATAAGTGGGATGGGTGAGTTCTTTATTATAAATGAGGAGTGGCATTCTTGTATATTTTTTGAAAGGGAATTCCACCCACATTATTCCTATGTCAAATGGATTCTTTAATGATCCAATTTATATAAAATTAAGGATATGTTATAAATATTTACTTTCAATGTCTTTTGTTATTGTTTATGGGTCATTTTGTATCTAAATTTTATGGTTTACTCCTTTTTTATGATAATTTTTCTCATAATCACTGAAACAAATTTTAATAACATTTACTAATTGTTTTGGTAAAATAATTATGTTGTAGTTATTATAAATTATAAATTATTATATTTAGAAATATGGAATAAAATTTCCAAATTATAATCATATAATTTGAATAAATTATTTTAAATGTAATCCGGTAGAAGGGACGAAGAAGTGTCTTTTTTATGTAAGAATGATAAACTATTTGAGATGTTCTTACACTCAATTTCAATTTTGAATTGATTAAAATTACATAACTTGGATTAAATTATTTATAATTTATATAATTATACTTTAAAACCAATTCAAATTATAAATTTTTATAATAAATTATTTATATCAAAATTCAGTTTTGAAATAAAATTTAACATCTTTCAATATTCCTCAATAATGATATATTTCATAAAAATTCAAAAAATAACCCAAAGAATTTTTTTTGTTAAAATTAAAAAAATGATGTTTATTATTTAATATAATAATTATAAAATTTTATGAACAGATATTTAAAATGTTTTCACAATTAAAAGGCTTTAAAATCACATTTTAGAAAAATATTTTTTTTATTCTAAAAATTGGATTTATTCTTATCTTATACCAATATAATATATTATAAGATTTTAAAATATACTACATGAATATATAATATATAAATATTATTTAAAAAATTAATGAAAATTTGTTTGTTAAATTTATTGATATAAAATTGTGTTGGTACATAGAAAAGTATTTTCTTAGAAAAGTAATCTCATTATTTTCAAATAGTTCATACATTAAATTATTCTAATTGATAAATAGGTTTAATTTTATAGACATTTGTAAATTATAATTTAAAATTTTTGTTAATATTTTTCATGACATCCATTCCAATAGCTATGTGGTATCAATAATAATATTTTAATAATATTATTAATAACATCTTGTAAACTGGTAAAACTGAACCATGAATGTAAATAATGTTATCAAAGCTACTCTGTATTTTTTTGTAATACCAGAAAAACATAATGGTCAATGAATTTTAAACAATTATTTTTGTGTAGATCAATATTTAGATGGTGTTTTATAATTCAATACACACATAATTCATTCTTATAAAAAATTTATATTTAGTGTTGTTTGAAATGAAGAATATCAATAGATTAAATTAATTCAAAAAATTTACATAAGAAAATCTCAAGGTGTAAAATTATACCCCCCCATATAATGAATTTATCCCTTAAAATTTATTTGTGTTATCAATGTTTTAATACTATAATGTTCCATTCATATAAATACACATCGTAAAAATGAATACTAAAAATTCCTTTAAAAAGGGTAATTTGGTAACATAATGGTTTCACAAATATCACATAACTAGGATTCCACATAGGATAACATTGTGGGGATGTGAAAACTTGGATATGGTATATATATTTGCTTAAAATGTTTTAAAGGGGAGTGATAGAGAACACAAAAAGGAGAATGTAATTTTTTGGAAACCCATAACCAAAATATGCTTTAAAAAGGTTATTGATATCATAAAAAATGATGATAGTAGGAAAACCTATTACTTCATCATCATTTTACAAAATATAAATAATTATAATGATTGTATAATTATATAAATCATTTCAGGACATCAACAATCTTTTTTATCTTGATCAATTTCCACATCATCTCTTCTTATATGAAATAAAGGTGAATGATTCATTCCAGAAGCATTAATATATCATGATATCCATAAATAAAATTCAAGGAAATTCCATATTTCTTTATTTAACATAACAAAAAAAATTATAATAATTTATCTAATATGAAAAACTCTTCATGTGGTGTGATAATACTTTAATATCAAGAATTTAATTCGAAGATTATCTTTAAAATCACAAGAATGGTTAACCAAATATCCCTTCTAAAAGATGAAAATACAAAACATTAGAAATAATTTATCTAAATTACCTTCACATTAATCACTTATATATTATAAGTTATCTCTTTATTTTCACTTAAAAACATGTGAACACATTGATTGATGCATGGTAATAAATAGAATGACCACAAATGCTTATTCCAAAAAAACCAAATTTCCTTTTTCTAAATAATTTCGGATTTATTCGCTAAATTGAGGAAGTTTTGAACATTATACATGATTAAATAGGCCAAATTATCACCAAATCATTAATAATCAGTTCCTGGGTAATTATTAATTTCTAATTTACTATAAACAGTCATATTTTTATCATAACTATACACAATTTTATCAACATCTATGACACAGTAAGGGATACCTTCCCTTAATAAAAATATAATTGTTACATTATATCCCTTTTATTGTACATCAATACCATTCGATATATTTTTAAAAAATATTTAATGAAAAATATGTACTTAATGATTCATAAAACATATTTATTTAATTCCCAAACATATACACATCAATCATACATCTTTATTCACAAACCATTAATAAATATTCATCAACTTATCCCTTACAACCAATTTCCTATATTATTATTTCTGAATCATGAATGGAGGTTCCTAAAACTAAATCACATCATGATTATTAACATTAATTTAAATAATAATGGAAGAACAACCCAAACATTCCACATGTTTTTTGTTATCTCATTATCATCAGAGATGTAACCAATACTCCTGGAAATTACAGATTCTCTTCATGATATTTACACATAAGAAATAGATTTTTATCAAGCTTAGAATTTCCAAATATGAAACAATCAATTTTGACCCAATTCCTTCTTGTTCCTATTATACACTAAAACATGTAAGTATAGGGTGAGAAAAACATATCATAGTAGAAAATACCATAATCTAAATAAATTACTTATAGGGTGTGAAAATAATGACACATAAATCATTAATCTATGACACCTTAGGTTTATACTAGGTTATTCATAGTAGAATTATATTTAAATCTATCATGATATTTTGTAATGAGTTTATCAATTCCTAAAACATATCAGCTAGTAGTGTCAGACCAGGTGTGTAGAAAATCCCATTTTCATTCAACAGTAACATATAAAATATAGATAAATAGAATATTTTCATAGTTTCTACCCGAATGTACATATAATGATGATCCACATAAATGTGTAGTTTCCATATAAGGATTTATTTCTATAAAACCACTCTCTCTATTCATTACCAAAAATCATTATCATTTTCCAATACCTTAACTCATTGTTAGACTTATACTTAGAGATATCCTTATATATATCCTTATAAATATCCTATGGATTTCATTAAAGTTTTATAATCCTAGTTTTAAAAGTATGAGTAATACATTACTTTGATGCCATCTATATTGTCCTAGGATTAATATATGTGTATATTACATAATTTTAGATGAATATTCAATACATTACAAAAATACATGCTTGAGGACCATAATAGTTTAGTGACTTTTGAATCTTGGAACATATTCTTTATTTTTTTGTGAAATATCATCAATATATCCATTAAATATCTTCCCCGTTTGTACACCAACTTAATACCTTTATTCAAACCTAGGGAAATGAATTATAATAGAGGGGTGAGCTTGAAGGATCAGTAATATTAAATTAAGGAAATACATAAGCATTACAAGAAAATATGTGTATAAGAAAATGAGAATAACATTTGAATGTCATACCATGCATGAAAAGTTCATAATCATTAGACATGGAGTAAATATTGGTAGTTTGTAAGAAATGATTCCTAATATCATCAGGAATATGAAACCCATGATAATATAATGTAATAGGATATATAAGTTGTGTTGGCACGTAAACATGTAATATATTTCCCAATAAGTTGAGACTCATTGCAAAAAACATATCAAGCTATATCATGTGGACTAGACCTATTTGGTGGGACACACCACCACACCCAATCATAGTAATTTCATTAAAAGGGGTCAGGATTCCACATCTTCCTATAGTGGGTCATGTTTTTCCATCTTCCCATGGTGGAATAGGTTTCCCCATCTTGAAATAGTGGTTTAGGACGAACCTGTTTCCTATTTTACATCTAGACACACCTATTACAAATTTTTGATTAAACCAATCATATTTTTCAAATATTTATCTCATGAGATATAAACGTTTACCCAATTAATTAGAAGGATAAATAAGTCCCACCATCACAAAATATGATGATTTATAAATTTTACACAAGATAAGAAATCAATGGTTATATCATGACCCATAAAAATTGGCAGAATTCATAAAAATCATATCATAAACAATGAAGTGAAATGGGTATCATATCATTTCCTATGGAGAAGATATAAGTCTCATTATAATTTCATCAAACAATATCCCATGAAAAGAAGTTGGTTTAAACAACATATAACATGTTTGAGAGAAACATATAAAATAAATAAGATTCAATCAAAATATAAAACATTCAATAAAGAATATGAGTGGAATTATTTTAACCTATACCCATGAGACCATAACTACAACAATGTAAATCATCTTATAATGTGAAGTATTTCTAAAGATCATATGAAACATTTCTTTTTGAATATATAATTTTATTGAAAATACATTATATAAAACCATTTCAAAATACTTTTCCTATAAATAATGTTTTAAATATTCATTTAATAAATTTCATAGGGAAAATATCTTTTCCAATATGAAAATTTTTTAAATACATAAAAAATTTTGAAATATTTTTTCTTTTAAAATAGCATTGAAAAAATAAAAAGGAATTATGAAAACATATAGATATCTAAATAAATTTAAAATAATTTTAAAAAGTATAAATAATTCATGAAAACATTTAATAATTATTTTTTTAAATAATATTAATGGGATATTCAAAATTTTAAATTTATTTTTAAGAAAAATATGAAAACATTTTTTTATAAAATGTGGTTTTCCATAAACATATGTTTCCAATCAAATTTATAAATAAAGATAAACTTTAGTAAAAACATTTTATTAATTAGATTAAATAGAAAATGTGAAGAGAATTGGTACTAATACATGATGAATTAATAGATAACCATAGGATAAGAAAATTCATGAGTATTCTTAGAGAGATAGATCATAATATTTTATCAATGGAAATATAATGATAATCAACACCGATAAATGATGATATTATAGTAACAAATTGTTACCAATTTGTAACATAAAACCATAATAGACATGAAAGAAAAAAATATGTGAAGAAAAAAATTTAGTTAAAATAATAATATTCATGATATAACTTTTCAATGTCTTGTATATACACCTCGTAGAAAAATATAGGTGCATAACTTAGAATTTATCTCAAAGAAGGAAAATTGAGATAAAAATAGTTAACAGAATTAGTATATTTTGAACCCTAAAACCTGTGAATGAAATATGAGAAAACATATATGTGGATATCCAATATTTATAAATAATAATCATAGAATAAATTCATTAGTAGTATATACACCAAAAAAATGAAATGAGTGAAGAATACTGTATAAGCCCTATAAAAATAAATGTAAGATGATAAAACACTTACTACTTGAGTAACATTACAATTGTGAACATCATGGAATAATATAATAAATTAAATATTTTAATATCATTAAATAAACCAAATTAACTATAAAAAATTTAATAGGTTAGTATATATACCACAAAAATGAATCAAGTGGTGAAAATGGCTTGTATCTCACATAAATAAAAAGTAAGATAAAATTTCAAAAACAAAAGTATCAGCATTCTATATAAAAATTCAATCATCATGTATAATAAATATATGATTATTTTTAATCTACTGTAGAAACATATTGTTATGTATGAAAACTTATATGATTTGGTTATGAATTTATTTTTCTATTTTATTAATAACTCCATTTTAATGTTACTTTCTTTTTTATATCTGTTTTGGTTTTCATATCTGTTATTTACTATTCTTCATGATCCTATTACTTAGTTAATTATTTACATATTTTTGAAATATAAAAAATGAAATTAATATCTTATATGTTTATTGTATATGTACTAGTAAAAATCTTTAAAATATTGAAATATGTAATGGAATACACCGTTCAGGGAGACGGTAGCCATTATGTAGACATGAACAATTTTTCCATTTAATTTTCATGTGGAAGGAAATATTTAAATGAAATTTATTTTTATATATATCACATCATAAATATATTTTTATTATGTGATATGTATCATATGTTTTCACTACACTCATCGTTAATATATTCCATGTAGAGTGTCAAAGAATCGGATTGCTTTGAGGAGGCGGTAGTCTAGATATCCATAAACGAAGTTATCCTAATTACAAAAATTTGAATGAACGAAGTTATGTTTGATATAATTTTTATAGAATAATAAATTCATAATAAAGATCATATAAAATATTTAAAAATATATTATCCATCATAATACTCTACCATGAGAGGTGGTAAATAAAGAATGAACAATATCATTTTGTGAGGCGGTAGTCTGTTGTACACAAGTACAATATATTTATTACCTGTTTAATAAATGTGTATATATGTATAGGTAACCCCCTATAAAGAAATAATAAAATTATATTTTTGAAACTGATTTATTTATATAATCATTGAATAATAATATTTGTGTGGAGAAGAATTAAAATAAAGTAAAAGACCTTGAGGAAGGATGTCACCTGTTTTTAGGGTAACTGATCTTGGTTTTCTCAAAAGGAAATTCTAGGCTCGATTAATTCAAATAAAGGATACTAGTATTAAATTTTTGATGTTGGGAGAATATTTGTGTCAATTTTTTCTACTAAAAAGGTATTTATGGGAATGAATAATTGGGATGGCTGAGAGATGTTTAATAGTAGAGGAGGCGTGACCTTCATGTCTGTTTTTTAAAAGGGAATTCCACCCTTTTTATCACATGTAAAATGGATCCATTATTTGTAAATATTTGATCTAAGGGAGTTTAGGGTAATAATTGTTTTATAAAATATCATTTGGAAATGTTTCTAGGTCACTTCATCCATTATTTTTAAGGTTTAGTCCTTTTAAAGCAATTTGTTTCTAAATCAATGTAATTAATTTTAATGAACGTCTATAAATTTTTTTAATTTTTTTTACCATATTAGAAAATAAAAATTAATATTATTCCAAATAAATAATAAATTCATCCCAATTCCATTCACATAAGTAGCATAAATTATTCTAAATTAATCCCAAAGATGGGATGACAACGCTGGGTTTTAAAGTAAAATTGTTAAAACGTTGGAAATGTTTTCATATCCAATTTCAATGTGAAATTGACTATAATTACCTAAATTGATTTTTTAAGGTAAAATTTATATATTTAATATTTAAATAAAATTAAAAATAAAAATTATCTCAATAAATTTAATAGATCAAATAGTAGTTTCAAATTAAATTTTAATAATTTTCACTATTCAGAAAAAAATGAAATATTTTTTAAAAAAATTACCCCAAAGTAAAATTTGATGTCATGATTAAAAAATTATGTTTATTTATTCATATAATTACTGTAAAATTTAAAATATCTTATTTAAAATTGGATCTCCATTAAAGGTGGTTAAATTAACTTTTGTAAAAATACATCTTCTAATTCATAATGTTTGATTTATTATTACATTATACCTCTAAAATCTATTGGAAGAGTATAAAAAATATTTATTGAATATATAATATATAATTTTTTTTGGAAATATTAATCAAAATTGGTTATTTGACTTATTGAGATAAAATATTGTTATTATGTAGAAAAATAGTATTCATAGAAAAGTAATTTAGTTATTTTAAAATTGTTCTTACATTAAATTAAACTAATTAATAACCTATGTATTCATTTTATTTAAAATTTTAAATTCTATTTTGAGAAATTAGATAATATGTTTTATAAAAACCATTTGAATGGATATGTGGTAGCTAAAAAATATTTCAATAATAATATTAATAGATTCTTATAATCTATATAACTAAACCTTTCGTATAATACAAGATATCAAAGGGAGTCGGTATATTCTGTATTACAAGACAAATACAATGTTTCATGTAATTATATATTAGTGATTCATGTATGTCATGCTTGAATTTTTGTTTCATGTAAATCAATCCAGAATAAGTTATTTCTTATAACATTATTTATATTCTGTGTTCTGTGAAATATAAAATATCAAAACATTAAATATATTATAAAAATCATAAAATCATATGTTCTTACAAGTAATATATTTAATATTTCAGATTTTAACAATTATTTTTACTTGATTTCCAAATAAAAATATATCTTTTGGAATATAAGGCTTTTCTGTCTTGTTCAAATAAGTATACCTAAAATTTGGAATCTTTATATTGTGAGAGGTCTTTCCAATATAAAGAGAGACATGGATGTAATATTTTAATTCTTTAAAAAAGGGAAAATGAAAAAACACTCATATAATAGAGGGGAAATTATATCTTCTTGACTAAATAATCTTTTTCATGGAGACCTGTGTGGTCCCATGAGAAAACATTATACCAGTGTTGTTTTTTATTTAATTATGATCAACGATGATTATACCCTATTTACTAAACTCTTATGTATCAAACATAAGTCAAATTTAATCAGAATGACCAAAAACTTCAGAAGCAAAGCTTATATGTAATTTGGTCTCAATATCCAGAAACTGATATTTGATAATGGTATGTTTTTTACGTGAGGTAATTTTATAATATATATTTCTAAAAAAGATTTTTTTCATTATTATAGTACACCATATACTCCACTACAATATAGAGTTGTTGAGTGGAACAAATGAAGAATTGTTGATATGGTAAGGACTATGTTAGTTGAACTGAACATCTAAATGAATTTCAATAGATATGTTTTATACGATCCCATACATATACAGAACAAGTTTTTTCTTAGGCAAAAATCAATGGTTAGAAATAAAATGCGGTATAAAAAACAAACTATTAAATAGCTCATTGTTTTTCAAACTATTTATTTATAAAATTCAAGAACATCATTCTAGGAAAAATAAAAGTGAAAGATAAAGAAGGAATTTTCATCGTTTACCAATAAAATCAGTGAGTCTTCAAAAGATATAACAAATTGTTTAAAAAGATATTTGGCTATAGTTATGTTGAAATTATTGAAAACAAGAACAAAAAAAATATCTCCTTTGGTTTAGATGGTGATGATTTTATTGAAAATAGTATGAAGACGATAGAATAAAATAATGAAAATTTTATTAAGAATGATCCAATCACTTCATATATTAATTTTAATAAAACAAGTGATGATGATTAAGCTACTGAGAATTAAAGAAAATTTTATAGAAAATTGAAAAAACATTTATGAATAGAAAATATCATTGTAGATCAACAGGATCTAGTTCTGTCTAGATGAATTTTGATATTTTATTATCAAATTGCACATATTTATAAAAATTAACCTCATACAGTAGTAAATTTAGTTGAACATGAGGATTGGATATAAGCTATGTATGATGAACTTAATCATAATGATAAAAACAATACTTGGGATATTTTTCCCTGACCTATGAACAAAATATTATTGGAAACAAGTGAGTATTCATAAATAAATTCAATGAGAAAGGTGATGTATTAAAAAACAAATCTAGGCTACTATGAACACAATATTATCAAATGCAATGAATTAGATTTGAATAAACTTTTCCACCAGTAGAAATACGAGATATTCATAGATTGTTTTGACAGTGGCAGTATTCAAATGATACAAAATGTAAAAAATAGGTGGAAGATATTCATTCATAAATGGTGATCTTCATAAAAAACTATATATTGAACAACCTAATGGGGTATTATTATATAATTATGGTAGTATGTTACATCAGTTGTGAAAATAATTGTATGGTTTAAATGATACACCTAGATACTGTTATTATTAACTTGATAGTTGTTTCGGGGATATGATTTTTATGATAGGAAAAGTGGAAAGTAACATTAATGTGAGAGATATGTAAAAAGGAACTCTAATAGGTGTTTTGTATGTAGATTACATCATATTTTCTAGTGAAAAGGTGTATATCTAGGAATATTTTTCTATATATATGCAAAGGAATATTAACATGTCTATTTATGGACTACGTACATAATTTTTGGCATTTTAGATTTATCATAAACCAAATTACAAATTTATATCACATGAAAAGTATTCAAGGGAATTTATAATAATGTTTAGAATGAAATACAAATAATAATTTTAAACTCACATTTTAGTAGAAACAAAACTATGCATGGATAATGTTATAAATAATGTTAACTATAAATAATTAATAAGAATCATTTTAATTATACATTAGGTAACATCATCAAGTCCATATATATATTGGGTGGTGACTGTACATGCCATATTTCAAAGTGATTATAATATTCTCACTTGTTTAATGATAAGATATTTTTGATATATGTTGAAGGACCAATGTAATATGGGATTCTATATATATTGTGCAAATTTGAAAATATTTGTATTTATAGATGTAGATTGGTGATGTGAATGTATATATAGAAGATTAAATTCAAATAGATATTTATTTATAGAAGATAGATGTGTTATTTAGTATAGATATTGGAATATTTCAACGATTTTTATTGTAACATGTGTAGAATATGTTGTAGTTTCGTTTCCCTTTATTTAGATGATATCGATGAAAGTGCGGTAACATTTTTTTATGATTGAAATGTAGTAAAAATTGAAAACATCATGACATATTCAATGTTATATAGGGTTTTATAAAATATCATTACAATATTCAAGATTTAATAAAATTGATTTCAGATATCATTTTAGAAATAAATTTAAGGAAGGTGTAGATGTCATGATTTAATATATTTATACAAAATATCTGGTTATTGAAGTTTTCAACCTAGCTATTCCTTTAGAGAATATTTTTTAATTAAAAATGAAAATACATTTAGTACCATCACACCATTACTTAAATACCCTAATTTTAGAAACCTCACTCTTCATTGAAATGTTTATTCAAATGTGGAGAGAAAGATAATAAAATTTTATCATGATTTTTTAAATTTAAATATTTTATTATTTAAATAGGTGGAGAAATTTGACTATGAAATAAGAGGGAGTATCTAAGTTATTGGGCTATAAATTCAATGAGCAAACATTAAAATTCATAACTAATGATATGTATTTTTGAAAACATAGTACTGGTTGAAAGTAAATATAAAAGGGGGGATTGAAGAACCATTGGATTTCATGAGGAAATTTTAATTGTTTTCAATGAGTAGTTGTCAAAATTAACGTGATAGTTGTTTAAAGTAACCTTAAATTTAAAACAAATGTGTTAATATGTTTTCAAAATATTTACAACATAATAATGAAAACATTAAATTTATGAACACCATAATATTATTTATATTCATGGGGATTAGATGACTCCGATGAAAAAAAAACATTTCATGAAGGATGTAATGAATGACTTTCAAAACTATAGTTATATATTTTTCATGAATAATCTGAGGATGTTTTGGAATTATAGTCCATTTTTATTGTATTACATGATATGATATTTTAATGATCCTTTAATAAAAAAGGAAAGCCACTTAGCCATCCATTTTTTTTGTGGTAATTTCAATACTACACCTTCCATGGTGGTGGAATTATAGAAGATGTTTTACATATGGAGGTGCACTAGGGGGAAGAGAGGTAGTGAAACTTTGTAGAGAAGCACGATAGTTAATGGTGTTGGCATATTTTAATACATACAAAGGAATGCATCAGACCCCTTACATTTACATATCCATTAAGGGGAATAATTTTTCATAAAAATTTAGAGAATCCTCTTTGAAACATTGATATGGTCAATATTCTTTTTGTGTACTATTCAAATAGGTTATTGATGAAAATATAACATGGCCATTAGATTCAGTTGATGGAAGCCTTATGGTAGAGGAAGGAGATCATGCTCTTCCTTTTTTATATGAAGCCCCTTTTAGATGAATGAATTTCATGCAGCAACCCCATACAAGATCCAAAAATATATGGGATTAACCTATACCCATCTATGTTTTAAAATTGGCTATGTAAAAACTTCTAGAATATATAAAAAGTATATTTGAAGTAGTTTTTATGGATGCATATTAGTTCATTAAAATACCACGAGGATACAAATTACTATATGTGAATAAAAAATAATCATGACTATGTTTTCATAAATAATAATCAAATATAATATCATATGTTTTAAAAAAAAATAGTATATTGAGTTTGTGAATGAAGATTTTAAGTCGTATTTCTATATAATGATGTTGTTTGGAAGAAAATTACAGTACATGAATGGGACATCCTTATGAACCCCATGACCTGTGAGATCGATATAATTTCCTTGAATAATTAAATATTTTTATGTAAAAAATATCACAAACTTTGAAGGTCGGATAGATTGTTTGAAAATTACAGATTCTATAGAGAAATGTTATGTGGACTGTATTTTTATTTTTTTGAGAATTCATTAAAAACTATGAAGTATGTGGTGGAACTATATGTTCACTGACATAGAAAATGTGTTAAATTTTTACATACAAAATGTTTAATAATCATTTGTTAACTTATTGATATAACTTATTTTATGCCTATAAATATTGGGTAAACTACATAATTAATTAATGATGATTTAGTGCAGAGTAGAGATATTTTATAAGGAAAATTAGTCATCACTAATTTTGAGTTTTTCAGTGAAGGTTCAACATTTTTACATATTATTTATATTGAGAACATTTATTCCTTTGTAAATTATTTTCCTATGACATGTAGAAATATTTTGATACTAATATTTTGATATTTGTTTGTGAAGTGGTAAGTAATTGGGAAGACAATATGCAATATGATACATATGGTATGTGAAAAGAATTTAATATATATAATGATAATTTTTAATAATATAAAGGAATCCTATATTTCATAAGACAAAATACATAATTTGGGGAAGAACTACTGCATTGATGTTCTATATAAAGAGATAATATTATATTAGATTCATCTAGAATGATCAGGATAAAAACATTTTTAATATCTAATGAAGGACATAATGTTTACAAGTTATCTTTCATGTGTTGTTTCAATTTATTTTCCAAAAGGAAACATGATACCATTATTTCAGTCGGGCTCTAGAAAGCATGGTGTGACTCTATACTAGTGAATAATTTTTATAATTTAATCACATGTTATTATAGTGTAGAATCTATGATTGGTGGTTCTAACTAATCATATCAAGGAGTGTTCTCACATTATTTCTGAACATTGTAAATGTATTTTTACCCATGATACTTTATTTTTTTGGATCAATGACATGTAGAGTGATCTTAGAAGTGGATTAAATCATTTCAAGTTAACATTGGTTAATTATAAAGAAAATAAATTTTTTAAAACCCACTGCTGATTCTTCCCCCCATCCCATTGGTGAACCACGTCCCAAAGAACATAAGTACTAATGAGGTATGTCACTGTGTTTAGTACCTCCACCAAAATTCACTTGGATATTCTATAGTTAAGTCTAATACATAGATCAATTTTTTCATGATTTTATTCACTCAATCTTTTATCCCATCACACAATGTTGTTTCATATACCTTCTTATCATGACAAATTACCTTCTTTTTCTAGAAGTTCATGAAATTGTATTAAGTGTATTCAACTATATTATTTATTTAATGATAAGTTATCATTTTTATTTTCCCATTTTAATCAATCCTTTCTATTGAATAAAAATATGAATCTAATTAGACTAATGCCTTAATATTAAATCTTATATTTTTTTAGTAACATCAAAAAAGGGTTATAATGTAGAGGAAGCATTACGTAGACTAAACATGGGTAGTTATTAAAATATTTGAGTGAACTGGTTCTAGCTTTTGAGCTCAAGGATTCCATGTTCCTATGACTAAATACACCATTATCTATATCAAAAGAACATATCTTAAGAACATTCAAATTATTTCATGATAATGGTTTTTTATGTTTCCTTCCATTATAAATATTAAATTATTTTTAGTGATGTGACCAAGAATGAAATTCCAAAATGCAGGATTATCTAAAGTTATAATTTGGGAAACATCACATTCATATAAAAGACATTATCAAGAATAGTTCTATCTTAAAATTTGCTCTAAACAACCATCAATCATCTGGTAACATTGCATATCCTTTTCAAAAATGTGGTTACATATCCATAATCATTATATTTTCCAATAGAACTAATATTTTAATTCATACTAGTGATGTTCCTTATTATACTTTCTACATAAATCTTTCATTCTCAGTTTGGATAAAAACATATGTTTTCAGAAAAACTGTCACGGCATTTTCATATGTAACATGATCTTTTCCAAAAATCCTAGATTCGTAATTGAATATGTATATTTTTTCACCACTTGAATGAAAGGATGTTTTTGATTAAATAACCCAAAATTAAAATATATTATTAATACTCAGCAATAAATTGTTTCTATATTCTATTAAGCTTTAATAATTTTTACTATACAAAATGTTTTATGTATCGTAGTTTTCCTTATCATTATTGACAGTCCTATTGATATTTCCCTTCTTCCCAAAAATCTATCATGTAGTAAAAAGACTATATTATATACAATTTCATTTGCCTCAACGTTCATATTATCAATGTTTCTATCAAAATATCTTTTGGGATAACTATCCATGTCCATCATCATTAATCATATTATTCAATAGTTCTTAGATTTCCTCTACTGATGTTCATTATTGGGTATCAAATTCTATATAACCTCAAATACAACGAAATTATTTCCAATATAATTACTCAAATTGGTTACCATCATATCCAAACTTTTTCTAGTGAAGATATTATAATAATAAACCCATACGTTATTTTTGAATGTCACCATCCCAGATTATAGTTTCCCTCAGACCATATTGAATTGAATCACATTATATTCTACTAGTATTATTTTTAATAGCCTTAATATTTTTGATCAATACATTATGAAAAAATATATATTTTTACTTTTAATACATATCTATGAATGCCTTCAGTGCATCTATTAGAGTTTTCTTTCTCATTTATTAGTGAAAAAATTCCTCACAAAATTGTCAAAAATAATGCCAATGGATTTCTATAAAAATATTTCCAATTATCATTAAATATATTCTCTAGATAAATACGTGTTAAATTAAAATATATGTCATTTTCAATCAAATTATCTTCAAATTGCATTATATAAATGATGAAAATTACTCCATAAAACATATCTATCATGATATTTCCATGATATGATGTCAAATATTTCACTAATATTAAACACACAATACAAATCATTTAGAAACAATTAAATAATGGGAGCATCATAAGATATATATATTTTTTAAGTGAATAATAATCCAAAACATATACTCTGATTACACTTTTTTGGAGGAGTGGCTATCATGAAACAAATGGATGTTTGATAATTAACTACCCAAGATATTTCAGAATGATATTTTTTCACAATCTAGAATAGATGAAATTCAATATCTTGAGATTACTTCACTCAACTATGTGTACCAAGAATATGATATCAAGGAACCAAAGAAATCAACCAAGTCAACCCTTCACATAACATAATCAAATAACAAAAAAAATCAGATAAACACAAATAGAGTTTTGATATGCACATAAATCAATAAAAAATATATGGGATTGTTGTTTTTTAGACATTTTGTCTTATATACATCTTGTAAATGAACTGAAATTTCTTATATTAACTAATGAAACATGAATTATAACATTTACTAATAAAATAGGTATTAATAATTAACAATAAGGGATTAACTCCCTAAAATTATCTGATCCACCGTGCACTTCACATGTTCACTTTTTTGGGTTAGGATGAATTATGTGAAAGGAATAAAGTCCCTATTATAGAGGTAATTTTCCTGATATCTCAATTACATAATCTTTAAAATCATATTGAAATTATTTCAATTTGTATGTGACTGTCGATATCTTGTATCTATTTTATTTTATCCACTATCCCCAGTGAACCCTACTAAAGAAATCATTATCGACTCTTCTGGTTCTCCAACATTATAAATACTTATTGATATGAAATTTTGATGATTCCACTACTTCATAGAGAGGATATACTTCCACTACCTAAACCTCATCATTATTTATCATCTAGTGAATGAATATATAATGAATGAAATTACAGTAAATAGAATCCTTTTAATTGAAATAAGTCTTCACATAATAACGTGTGTGCTAATATATACAATATTTTTAATAAATTTAAACTAAAAAATAAAAATATTCAAAATAAAATTAATTTATATTAATGAATAATAAATATCAGGAGAAGATTTAAATAAATGAAAAATTGAGAAATTAAAACAAGTGATAAATATTTCTGATCAATTAAAAAAATATAAAAAAACAATTATACCCACTCTATAACTTATATATTTATTATATATAATATGTAATATAAAATATAAAATCATTATATTCATTTCCTCATGAACTCTTTCATATTATTCAATATATATAATTTCACATTAAATATAATATATTTCATGAAATATATATATTTTATATTTCAATTTCCCTTGTGTGAAAATTTCAAATAATATAAATATCACTTAAATAATATCATTTAAAGATTTAACAATTCAACCAAAAAAAATTTTTTATTAGGATTAAATAATATCTCAAACATGACCATTGATTCAAATTATTCAAAGTAATTATAATGCACAATTCATAATTTTCAAATATAAAAACATTGTATTTTAGCCAGATTTTTTAATTTGTTAAAACATTTTAAAATCCCATCATGATTTTTGAATGAATGCTTTATTTTGATGTCATAAGGCATTCCATATAATTTGATAAAAAGTTTTATAATATTAATATTTTTTTTATTATGGAATTTTCAGTAATTTTTTTATAGTCATTAAATTTAATAGTCATAAATACTTTATTCATAGATAATTCATAAAATTTTTTAAATTAATTAATATCCCTAAAATACCAATTATAACATTTTACAAATGGAATATAAATATTATAATTCAAATCATAATTTAATTTTAATAAATATCATTTTTTATACCCGAGTAAAATTTAATACCATGAGTAATATTATAATTTACAATATGTTTCATTATATATCATATTTTATGATAAATAATTGCTAGTTTTGATGTCATCAATCTGTTTTTGGATATCCCACTATTCTATAGGATTGAGTGATAAACGTTTCATAGAAATTAAATTTTTTAATCATAAAAATTTATTATTAGATAATTCATAAACACTTTATAAATTAATAAATATTTTGAAAATACATTTTATCACATTTTAAAAAGAGTTTTTAAATAGTGTAATTCAATTCAAAATTAAATCTAAAGAAAAATTCATTTTTAAAACTCATTAAAATATAATGAAATGTGTTATATTACAATCTACAGTATGATCCATTATCTATCGTATTTTATGATAAATAATAGCTAGTTGTGATATCATTCTTTAGTTTGAGGATATCCCAATATAAGATATCAACCATATTGTGTATTCGATATGACTCTATATTTTTTGAAACAAGACTGACATTTCCACCTTATATAGTATCCCTAATCATATGCTGGGATACTTGAAAAACCAAACTGTTTTTATTATTTCTTCACCAATGATATCCCATTTCATAGTTTGTGTTGGTTTCTTGGATTATGATATCCAATATCATATTCATGTTAAAAAAACTAAATTTTTTATTTATAACATGTAGTATGGCATAAAATATGATTTTCGGAATCTTTATTTCTTTGCATGATTTCTTGAATCTAAACTCAAGGAATATAAAATATCACTAATGGGTGTTAAAGGTGAATAGAGACTCTTGTTGAAGATATTAAAAGATATTATCTAAGAAATAAATGATTAAACGCTGATTGAAGGATGAAACCATATATATAAGAAATGAAGAAACTAAAAATGTGTACCTTACAGCATATATGTTCATCACATATGCAATCGATAATTGTTAATGAAGAACATAGTATAGGAATATAATATATAAACCTCCTATAGAGTAATATATGAAATAAAAAATTGATAAATATTCTATAGGGATTTTTCTTATAACTATTACATGTAAGAACCATTTAGTGATCCATTAAAGTATGAAATAAGGATTCTTGTTTGTGGGAGTTTCAACCAAAAAAGGACAAGAAAGCATCACTCACCCCTTGATTGGTAGTAGGACCCTTAAAAATACCTAACAGATAATAATCAACTATAATTTCATTAAATCGTATATTATTTGTTAATTAATGCATCATTTGTTACTCTCATCCAATTCTCACAATGCTGGGAAGAATGCATCTCTCATCTATTACATGTTATGAAATAACTATTTAATGATAGAAAAACATGGAAAAATACAAAAAATTATTATCACTTATTTTTGTGTGGAATAAATATCATGTTATGTGATATGAAAAGTATAAAATTATAACATTAATATGTAGTGTATGAAACTGTACATTATGATATAGCCATAATATAAAAGATAGTATGCCCAAACAATGAAATATCACATACTATCCATTTCATTACATTCATCCACATATAATTTTAATATAACACTTTATGGTACATTAAAACATGTATCATACATGTAGATATTTAAAGAATATCTCATTTAGGGTTTATATAAGGGGTGATAGATTATTAAACATAATATGTAAATGCATTTATGTTTTTAAGTTTTTGAAATTTCTAAATATTTGAATACTAGATAACTTATATATTCCTTAATCTAGAGGTATTGTGATTATAGAACATTGAGTTTTTATTTAATATGAGTAAAATTAATGTTGTAAAATATATTTTTATTGTCCTCAGGTTCTATTTTCTTGGATTTACAAAATGAATATATGAAAAAAAATTAGGATGATCAGTGATTTAAGAAATTTAATGAAATATTTTTTGACCAATTTATATTATAATTTTTGGGTACTTTTGTATCATTATTTGAGATATGTTTTTTATAAAAATTGGAATAATATTATAAATATTTGGAGAGTATCCCCATGTGAATATATTGAGATCTTATTAAATATATTAAGTAAATAATAACATAAAATATAATGGTATTTACGCTTCGGAAATACATAAATAATACTCACATGATTTTTTAATAGTATAAAATGGCCAATTAGAAGGAAATATACAAAAGTAATGGGAATGAACAGATTCTAAAAAAAATTAAATATTATTTGAGTCATAGAAGAGTACTGATATAACTCTCTATGGAATATTTCATTCTTGTCAATTTGAGATGAATATAATATAGATAAAATTAAAATTTGGTTACTTATAAACACCACGACCATTTTGAAATTCTGAGAAGGCTCAAAAATATTTGTATACAATTGTAGAGAATGTGAGATAACCCATTTTTTATTTATATTTTTTAGGTTTGTTATTGTAGTTATTTTAAATTAGAGAATTTTATTATAATAATTTTTATAGAAAAGTAATATACATATATTACCTATATTAGATTAGATAGAAACAAGTTTAATCTTGAATTTTATTTCGAAATGGTTAGTCCGAGATTATATGAGGTGAGAAATATTTTTCATTCAATTAATGTGATTGGTTCCAAATATGAAATGGTTCAAGGTCATACCCTTTCCCATGGTATATTCATGAAAATAAAATATCATACATGTGTCTATAGGATATGTACCACCATACACAGACGGTCATAATTGGGTTTTCATGTTTTGGTTTATAATCTAGTTCATTGAGAAACTCGGCCTTTTTCTTGGGTTTCTATTTGTCAAGTGTATAGTTTTGAATTGTTTTCTTTGTAATCTCTTTCCCTCATCGTTGATCCTTTGTTCGTGTTGGGAGTAAATTACATAGTGTCAAATTTTTGACACCCACAATGTCACTATATTGTGTTTATATAATTGGAGGATCATTGTGTGGGAATCCCGAGTGGATGGCGTGTCATTAGAGGGTTTTGACCAATTTTCCAGGTCGCATGTTTTTATCTTGGTTTGACTAAATGGTGAAATATTACACCTGTATGTTGTAGAAATATTCTAGTATACTTCGCACAGTTGGTGCAATTTTTACAAAACTGTGCATCCCGTTACAGGCTTAATAACATTAATCCTAAAAATCATTTTAGGGGGATGCCACCTATAAGAACCCAGTTTTTCTATAAAATACTTTGGGATTTTCTTGATGTTATTATAGAGCAGCACCTTCAGACAGCGTGCGATTCCAAGCCCCTTTGTGGTCAGAATTAAATTTTTAGTGCGTTCACACTAGGCATGCCAAATAAATGTAATAACTCCAAAATGTTAATTCAAAACCTAAATCTGAGAGTACGTATGGGTCCCAAATGAGTTGTTTACCCCATTAATGACATAGAACATGTCGATGTGGGACGTTGGGACCCATCGCCCATTGACAGAACATTCGATGGATAAATATAATAATTTATTTATTTATTAAATGGTTAAACTCAAGTAACTCTTAAAAGGTTTCTCGGATGGGACAAATAAGGGCACTGTTGAGTCCGGAGCATGCCGTTTTCCTTAGGAGGGGTGTAATCTTCACGGGCACGACCCTTTAGTGGAAAATGGCCCTTGGGGAATTTTCATAATTTAGCGTCATCGAGAGATTGAGTTTTATAACTTTTGAATGGGGCCTTGGATTTAAATTCTAAGAATTCCATTGCACTCAGGAGGTGGTGTTAACACTTGGGTAGGCTTAACTTCGACCTCATCAAGAGTTTCAGATGTGGTTCAATTTGGGGGTTTAAATTAATTAAACGTCTTAATTATGTTTTCTTTATTTAATCCTAACCCCCTCCCTTCTTCATCTTCTTGTTTACTCTGGGGGAAAAAGCTTAATCAAGGAGCTCTCTGCTCAAGCTCCCCTCCTCCATCCTCTCCTCCCAAAGGTGATTCATGGCTTCGGAAGATCGACGGTGAAGCTCCGAGAAATGCCCAACAAGGTTGGATCTTTTCGTGTTCATTTTAAATCATCATACCTTCTTTGAGCCAAAATTGTAGCATCTAATTACTGTTTATATATCGAGTGATGCCCATGGTTTTGTAGTAATTGTTCTGAGCTTTCTGATGCTTATTTCGGATTCAAAATCCGAGACCCGAGACATCCACAGTAGTCCGACAATGTTTTAAGGTTGTTTGGTGGTTTCCAGCAGGTTTCAGGCTGGTCTGGTGGCTTCGTGCGATGGCCCGGTGGACTATAGTGGTGGCGGCTCACAGTCGAGGGAGGCAGTCATAATCGGCAGCAGCGGTGGGGCCCTCTAGCAATGGTCGGCGCGAGCTGCAGGCGGCCAGGTGCAAGGCATGCTGAGCGGGCTTCAGCGGAGGAGGCCGGGACCCGCAGACGACAAGGGTGGGTGGGCTTCGGCGAGGGCGCTAGCGAGGCGGAGACCATGGCTGACCGGCATTCGTCGGTCGGTGCACATGAGGGAAGACAGGGGTCAGCGACCCCGGCTGGCAGACCGTGACCCGAAAAGGGCTGGTCATTGGGGAAAGTGAGCGGACAGGCTCAAGCCGGTCCGGGCGAGGTGTGTCGGCCCGCACGGTGAACCACGGGCCTGTTCAGGCAGGGTGGGCCAGCCGAACCGGCCTGGCCCTCCTCGTTTCTTCCGTTAAAACATAATGTGCCCGTAAAATGTAGTCTAGGTGTGGGATTCGTATACCGTCTCCAGTGAAATTTTACTCGGATCAAGATGAACTTTTTTAGATGGTCTCGAGGATTTTTAATTCCCGAGATGAGGGGCTCGGTGGCGTGACACACCCGTTAAGTGGATTGGCATTTTTCAGGGGGTTATTGTTTTGGACGGAGCGAACACATCTGCTGCCCGATTTGAGTTCTGTCAGTGGAGTTGCGACCCTGGCATCGAGACGAAGATTTCCATGGGGTTTTCAAACATTGAAACTAGAGTGGAGGCAGAGCCCCCATGACCCGTCTTTTAAGCTTCGAGCAGCATTTCACAAATTTTTCATCGCACGTCCATTCAGGGTGTGCGAGTAGTCAATTATTGGTGATTTTCCGAGGGCATTTCAATGGTGGAATCTTTCCTCTTTAATTCTGCATGATTTTGCGGGCCCCACGAGTGGTGTTTTGGGAGTTGGCGGCGATTTCTATCTCTATCATCGGGTTTCCATTTTAGACAAGTGGATAGTCAATCTTGTGTACTTTTTCAAGGGGATCACAATGGCGCAATCCTTTTGTAGAGCTTCGGGATCAGTATATGGGTCCCATTTAGCACCGGTCATGTGTGGTATGGAAATATGCATCTTTTTATTTGGATATCCATTACACTCAGGTGAGCAGTAAATTTTATGTGTTTTTTTGAGCGGATCAAAATGGTGTGATGCGCCCGACTGTTTTCGGGACCGAGACTCGGGACCACAGAACGTCGTTCGGGCATAAAGCATTGTTGAACGGATTTTACATCGGATGTCTATTGGAGGTGAGTAAAGAGTCTATCTCCGATTTTTTTCTGCGAGGATTACAACGGTATGATTTTTTTGGATGTGCATAGTCTCATTCAAGATCTCATTAACTGTGGAAGCAAGAAAGGTGCTCTGGTGGCAGTTCTTCTTCCTGTGTTTGGAAGCAAACCCTTAGCGTGTGACTATGTTCACTCTCGTGTGAGTGAAGTTGATGTTTTAAGAGATGTGGTTGGTCATGCTCGTGCAATGGAGGAAGAAGTTTGGAAAAACTGCATTTATGCCTTTTTGCATTGGCATTAGGTTCCGTGTGCACAATAGCCTTGGGCTGGCATTGTCGCATACTCTAGGAGTATAAGGTAATGCTTGGAGGTACATATTGTAGTTTGTACCTGAGAACATTTGTGCGCATTGTTTGGAGATGAGTTTGGGCCACACGTCGTGTGGGCCCCATATGTGTGTCGTGTTTTACTCTACATACCTTTGACCTATCGTGACGTAGAGGGTCCTCCTATTCTCGATGGTTTGACTAATAGAGTAGTTTTGGTTCCCCTGTTCTTTCAGATGAGGGGGTTTCCTGTGTTCTGTCCCTTTCACCAGACTGTGACATCATTTACGGCTATGTGCATTCGTACAGTGTGTGTGTGCTCCCTCTTTCTCATGTGAGTTGCCTCAGTCTGCTTCGGTAGTAGACTCAGTGGATTGGAGCATGTCTCACCCTGAGAGGCCTGGGGAGATCCTCACGTCCCTTTGTGTTCCCTAGTAGGGTTCTTTGGGTATCGGCATGACCAACACATTATGCAGTCACTGATCCTCAACCTAGGAGGTTGTTTCCAGTAGGGTAAGGAGCCCCTAGTAAGCCCTTGGAGCAGCCTCCAAAGCTGTGTATCGAGATCATATCATCCATCCACGATCTATCATGACGTGTTTCCCACTACATGTTCCGGTTACCAGTGAGGTACCATCCAGCAGGGATGACCAGTGTGGTACCATCCATTAGGTATGGCCAGTGCGGTGCCATCCAGCAGTGATGGCAAGTTGGGTACCATTCAGCATGGATGGCCAGAGCATATCCTGATTTTCCTCCTACGAGACTGGGAAGTGGTCCCTGATAATGGTTCTGGGCCTCCCTACAGCGGATCACCCTTTCACGGGGCTGGGCATTGGGACCCGTAGACGCCTTTTTCCGGGTCTCCCTCCAGTAGATTACCCTTTCATGGGGCTGGGCAGTGGGAACCCGTCGACTTTGAGAAGACCTCTCGACTGTGTGACAATGACGAGGTGTGGATTGATGCTACCCCAGAAATCTCAAGAACTATGGGAGCTTTCCCCAGTAAGATGCATCCTTGTGACACGACCTAAAACCTTGCGGGCGAGTCAGTGCCACCCAAAGAAGATAGTGTCAAGGTACGGTGATTTGAGCCCCTTGACTTGCAGTTCAGGGTAGACGGACAAATACTGGGCATTGATGGTGTTTACTTCTGGGACTATAGGCTACTCACATTCTTGGGCTGAGCTACGGGATGGATATCCCCATGCGATCTTGTTCGGTATTCTTGATTGATCATATGGATATGTATATACCTTGTTCCAGTACCTACTCCTTGGGTTTGGTTACTCTCCTTCCAGGAGACGCGAAGACACGTGGGGTATGCCCCTTTCTTTTGGTGTCTATCTTATCATGGTTGGATGAATCTAATATTCTACCATAAGTAGTGAATACTCGATCAGATGTTTCATCTTCTCACCATTTCTAGCACCTTGTGTTTGGACGAGTCTACTTCCTTTCTCTTGTTTGGTTGAGATGATACTATATTGTATACTTTATTGCACTCTCGGCTGTACTCCTTTACTTTTTCCTCTTCAATAAACTGGTCACCTCTTCAGTACCTCCATTTTTGCTCCCTCGAGCCTTCGGGGCATCCTACTGTGTATTTTATTTACTCACCCCTACTTGGGATATGCCATCACTTGGTATTACCTTGTAGATGACAAACAGGTTGGTTGTGACTTCAGTGGATCTTAGGAGTTCAAGAGCTTGGACCGCATGTGGTGGTCATAGTCGGGTTCTAGGTGTGGGACTCTCCTAGTTGTTTAATCTTGTTTATCTATTGACAGGTTATGGCACCTTTCTGGTTGGGCACGTTTTTTTTCCTTTTTATTTTCAGTTTACCTTGAGATTTTACTTTGTACTATTTAGAGGTCAATGAACTTTTGTGGTTTTTTATAGAAGTAAGTACTTTACATTTCATTTTACTCTACACTTATTCATTGAGTGGGTTACGTGTGTGTGTACAGGTACTCAGGAAAAGGCCTCCCCGAGTTGTTTAGCCTTCGGTTCTTATCTCTATCCCCTGGCCTATGGAAGCGGGCTTGGGGTAGTTGCATCTCGAGCCCGGGTAGGGTCGGGTCGTTGCAAAGTTGTATCAGGGGTGGTTCATTCCTCGGGATATTGTTCGGATATCCCTAAAAAGGAATTGGTTTGGATATAGGGAAACAGTTTCATTGTGTCTCAAGAGCAGCTCTCAGGCGAAGGATTCCTGTGATGGTGCAACGACCGATGTATCATTTCACCATGACCATGATAAATCGCTCATCGACTCGGAATGATGAGACACTCGTCACAGGTAAAATGGTTTGTACATCACATTAGATTGAGTATTTGACTGTACTTCTTGAGTCTGCTCCCCATTTTTGTTGTTGTTATATACATAAATGCTCATCTAACCGCGACACTCCTTGATAATATTCAGGATGTTTCCATGAAGAAATCCATACATGATACAGGCTTTGGTTCCTAATGATGACCCTGTGAGCTATGAGGACTCAGTCCATGACCCATCATTCGAGCCCCATTCTCTATGTGGGCTGGTAGTAGCACCCCCACCTAGTGAGCATCAGATAGCTCCTATAGAGCAGACGAAGCTTGAGCTCAAGTTGAGCAAGAACCGTGTGTTCCGGTGATAGAGATCGCTAAGGTTCAGTGGTGATCCAAACCCTCAGGAAGTATAGAATTGGCTAGAATCAATGTTTTTCCTCTTCAGGCATGTGCAGACGCTGACGAATCTTATAGTGGATTTGTCCCCTAGACCATTCCACGGAGCAGCTAGGCGTTGGTGGAGTTTGGTGACTCAGTTACTCGATGAGTCTGCACTTTCGTGGGATGAATTTTAGCTGCCGTTTCGTGAGGAGTTTTACCCCTCTTGATTACACTCCGTTCGTATCCTGGAGCTCTTGCAGTTTTAGCAGAGAGAGATGACGATGACTGAGTACATGACTAGGTTCGTGGACCGTGCACATTTTTACCCAGACATGGCCCATGATGGAAACTTTTGAGCAGGGAAGTTCGTGCAGGGTCTCTACAGAGAGATTCGTGTTATCATAGTATCCTTGGGCATTCCCACTTACGCCCAGGTGCTAGAGCAGGCGCTAGTGATAGAGATATTCCTATCACAATTTATAGTTAGAGGTGGTAGTAGGAGTGACAGAGTCGAGATGTCCGCCGCAGCTGGCAGGCGTCGACAGACAAAACCTCGACGCAGGTGGCCTTCCCACCGCTAGTTTCGGAGACATGGTCGTACACCACAGTGGCATCGAAGGGCACCATGGAATCCTGGAGAGCACTGATGTTATTCTTGCAATGGGTAAGGTCACCTGGTGTGAGATTTCCCGACTGGGAATGCTAAGAATATCATAAAGGCAGTAGGTGCAACACCATGATAGATGTTGCGCCGGGATTGGAGTAGTGGCTATAAAGGTGGTTGTAGCAGAGGAGCGGGAGGAGCTGGTTGTGGGGGACGACCTTATGATTTCTTCCCACCATTACCAGGTGGTCTAGGTCAGGATCTGCAAGCTGAAAGTTGGGACCGTGGACAGCCGTGAGCTTTGGATGTCTACAATCCTGCAAAGAATGAGGTGATAAGAGGTACGCTCCACTGATCTTCTAATTTTTGTAGTATAATTATTAGACTCTGTATGTGAAATGATTTTCTCCCTGCTCCTTAATTGAGGAGTTATGAAGGTGACTTAGGGTGTCGGTGTAACCCTATGTCAGTAGAGTGGAAGGCGTAAAACCTTTTCGGTTAGTCGATGGTGTCGACTCTATCACTTTCCTATCGTGTAAGAGAGTTTTGGTTGTGAGACATCGACTATAAATCCTTTCATGACCATATATCCTTGGGTGATTCACTATATAGATATTCTAAAGGAGGGACTCACTAAGCCTTTTCCCAATTTTGAATAGTGATTTCCAGTCATGGAATGCGACGTAGAGGTTTGACCGGGGAGGTGAGATACCCCCGAGGTCCTTTGGGCCGTTTGAGTTTGTGCGAAGGGATGGCGAGGCTTCCTACCGCCTTTCCCTAAATCAAAAGGCTGGTTTGGGTGCATAGCGTCTCCCACACGACTCACCCAAAAAGAAGTGTGTGTGATAATATGTATGTCATCAATGAGGGCAGACCTCACGTGAACGAATCAAATTTCTTTGTTCATGAATGGTGACGCAGAATTGTGCAAGAGTTCATCTGGGTACGGAAGAGCCAGGTGCAGGCTTAGTACCCTGAGTTGTTCCCTGGTTTTTCTTTTCAGGGACGAAAAACATGAAGGAGGGAATGATATAAGAATCTGGTTTTTGCTATAAATGACTTTGGAATTTTCTGGATGCTATTCCAGATCAGCACCTTCAGACAGCGTGCGATTCCAAGCCCTGGTTTGGCCGGAATTAAATTTTCAGTGTGTTCACACTAGGCTTGCCAAATAAATGGAATAACTCATAAATGGTAATTTGGATCATAAATATGAGAGTATGGATGGTTCCGAAATGGTGTGTTTAACCCATGAATGACATAGAACATGTCGGCACGGGATGTTGGGACCCCTCACCCCTTGACGAAACATTAAACAGATAAATAAAATAATTAATTTATTCGTTTAATGGATAAATCATGTAAAACATAAACGGTTCCTCGGATGGGAAAACTGAGGGCACTATTGAGTCTAGAGCATGCTGTTTTCCCTAGGAGGGGTGTAATATTTTTGGGTGCAACCATTCTATGGAAATGGCCCCAGGGGTGTTTTCATAATTTAGCAGCATCAGGTGTTGATTTTTATAAATTTTGAACGGGACCTCGGATTAAAATTATGGGATTTCCATTGTACTCGAGAGGTGGTTTCTACCCTAGGGTAGGCTTATCCTCAACCTCATCATAAGTTTCAGATGCAGGTCAATTTGGGGGTTTAAATTAATTAAACTTTTTAAATAAGTTTTCTTTATTTATACCTAACCCCCTCCCTTGTTCGTCTTCTTGTTTTCTTTTGTAGAAGAAGCTTAATCAATGAGCTATTCCCTTAAGCCCCCCTCCTCCATCCTCTCCTCCCCAAGGTGGTGCGCGACTTCGAAGGATCGAAAATGAAGCTCCGTGCTATGCCCAACAAGGTAGGATCTTTTCATGTTCATTTTAAATATCCACACTTGCTTTGAGCCTAAATTGTAGTGTCAAATTGCAGTTTACTTATCGAGCAAAGCCCATGGTTGTGTAGTACTTTTTCTTAGCTTTCTGATGCTTGTTTCGGATTTAAAATCCAAGACCTGAGGCATCGGCAGCTGTCCGGAAATGTTTGGAGGTTGTCTGATGGTTTCAAGCTAGTTTCAGGCCAGTCCGGCGGCTTTGCGCGGTGGTCCGGTGGTCCACGGTGGCGGAGGCTCACGGCGAGGGCGGCGGTCCGTAGCAGCAGCGGTGGCAGGGCCCTCCTGCGGCAGTCAGCACGAGCTGCGAGCAGTCAGGCGCTCGACTGGGTGAGCGCGCTTCAGCGGAGGTAGTAGGGGCTCACATATGGTGAGTGCGAGCGGGCATCGATGAGGGTGCCTGCGTGCGGGGGAGCCAGCGAGGTGGAGACCAGGGCCGATCGGCTTTCACCGGTCGGTGCGCACAAGGGGAGACCGGGGTCAGCGACATCGGTTGGCAGACCGTAACCCGAAAAGGGTGGGTCATCATGGAAAGTGATCCGTACCGGCTCAAGTGGGTCCAGGCGAGGCGGTCCGACCTGCGTTGTAAATCGCATGCTGGTTCAGGCAGGGCGGGCCGGCAGAATCATCCCGACCCACCCCATTTCATCCGTTAAAAATTAAAATACCCGTAAAATGTAGTCCAGGTGTCAGATTCGTGTAAAGTCTATGGTGACACATTCCTCAGATTGAGAAAAACTTTTTGAGATGGTTTTAGGGATTTCTAATTCCTGAGACGAGGGGATTGGTGGCGCGACACACCCTTTAAGTTGATTGGCATTTTTCACGGGGTTCTTGTTTTAGATGGTGCGAAGACATCCGATGTCCATTTTGAGCGCCGTCAGTGGTGTTGCGACCATCGCATCAAGGAGAATTTTTACAAGGGTATTTCAGGCATTGAAACTAGTGTGGAGGCATGGACCCATGGCCTGTCTTTTAAGCTGCGAGCAACATTTCACAACTTTTTAATCAGACGTCCGTTTGGGGAGTGGGAGCAGTTGATCCTGGGTGATTTTTCGAGGGAATTGAAAATGTGATGTCTATTCGCTTTAATTCTGTACGATGGTGAAGGCCCCATGAGAGGATTTTTGGGATTTGGCGGTGATTTCTATCTTTATCACCAGGTGTCCATTTCAGAAAAGTGGATATTCAATCTTGTGTACTTTTTCGAGAGGATCTCAAAGGTGCAATCCGTTCGTAGTGCTTCAGGATCGGGATGTGGGTCACACGTGGCACCGCTCGTGTGCGGTATGGCAATATGCATCTTTTTCTCCGAATATCCATTACACTCAAGTGCGAAGTCAATTTGACGTGTTTTCCGAGGGGATCTCGATGGTGTGATGAGCCCGACTGTTTTCGGGACCGAGGCTCGGGACTACAGGACGTTGTTCGGCTGTAAAGCAGTGTTGAACAACTTTTACATCAGATGTCCATTGGAGGCAAGTAAATATTCTATCTCACATGTTTTTGCAAAAGGATTACAAAAGTAATATCCATTTGGATGTGTGGAATCTCATTCGAGATCTCATTAAATGTGGAAGAATTAAAGGTGCTCTGGTGGTGGTTCTTCTTGCTGAGTTTCGAAGAGAACCCTTGGCGTGTGATCGCGTTCACTTCTGTGTGAGTGAAGTTGATGTTTGAAAAGATGTGGTTGGCCATTCTTGGGCAATGGAGGAAGCAAGTTGTAGAAATTTCATTTACACCTTTTGTGTTGGCATTGGGTGTCGTGTGCACGATAGCCTTGGGCTGATAATGTGGAATACCATGGGAGTATATGTGAATTCTTGGAGGTACATGTTGTAGTTTGTACCTGAGGACAATTTTGCACTTGGTTTGGAGATGAGTTTGGAACACGTCATGTTGGCCTTATATGTGTGTCGTGTTCTACTCTGTAACATTTACCTACCGTGACATAGAGGGTCCTCATGTTCTCGATGGTTTGACTGGTAGAGTTGTTTGGGATCCCCTGTTTTTTCAGCTGAGGCGGTATTCAGTGTTGTGTCCCTTTCACCGGACTATGACATCGTTAACCGATATGTGCATTCATATAGTGTGGGTGTGCTCCCACATTCAAGAGTGATTTGTCCTGGTCCGCTTCGACCGTAGAATCAGTGGATTGGAGCATGTATCACCCTGAGAGACCCGAGGAGATCCTCACGTCCCTTCATGATCCTTGGTAGGGTTCTTTGGTTATCTGTGTGACCAACACATTATGCGGGCACTGATCCTCTACTCAAGAGATTGTTTCCAGTAGGGTATGGATCCCCAGTGATCCCTGGGCGCAGACTCCCCTGATGTGTATTGAGATCATATCTTCCTTTAGCGATCTATCGTGATGTCTTTCCCACTATGTGTTCAGGTTACCAGTGAGGTACCATCCAGAAGGGATGGCCAGTGAGGTACCATCCAGTAGTGATGGCCAGTGCGGTACCATCCAGCAGGGATGGACAGTGGGGTACCATCCAGCAGGGATGGCTAGAGAATATCCAGGTTTACCTCCAGCGGGGCTGGGAAGTGGTCCATGATGACCGTTCCAGGCCTCCCTCTAGTGGATCACCCTTTCCCTGGGCTGGGCATTGGGACCCGTCGATGAATTTTTTCAGGTCTCCCTCCAGCGGATTACCCTTTCGTGGGGCTAGGAATAAGGAACCCGTCGGCTTTGAGAATACCTCTCGACTATGTGGTAGTGATGAGGTGTGTCTTGATGCTCCCCCAAAACTCTCAAGAACGAGGGGCTCTTTCCCCACCGAGACACGTCCTTGTGACGTGAGTTAAAACTATGTGGGTGAGTTAGTGCTTCCCAAAGCGGATAGTGTTAAGGTGCGGTGATTTGATCCCCTTGACAAGTAGTTCCAGGCAGACGTACGGATACTAGGCATCGATGGTGATTACTTCTGGGACTGTTGGATACTCACTTCCTTGGGATGATCTATGGGATGGAGATCCCCTTTCAATCCTGATGGGTTTCTTGATTGAGCATATGGATATGTATATACCTTGTTCCAGTAGCCACTCCTTGGGTTTGGTAACTCTCCTTCCAATAGAGGCGAAGACGCATGGTGTATTCCACATGCTTTCGGTGTCTATCTTATCATGGTTGGATAAGTCTAATATTATACCATTGGTAGTGAAGAATTGACGAGAAGTTTCATCTTCTCACCGTTTCTAGCTCCTTAGTTTGGACAAGTCTACATCCTTTCTCTTGTTGGGTTGAGCTGATACTCTATTGTACTCTTTACTGCACTCCCGGTTGTACTACTTTTCATTTCCATATTCAATATACTGCTCACCTATTCAGTTCCTCCTTTGTTGCTCCCTCGAGCCTTCGGGGCATCCTATTGAGTATTTTTTTACTCATCCCTTCTTGTGTTTTTCTTGCACATGGTGTGCCCTTATAGACGACAAACAGGTTGTTTGTGACTTCAGTGGAGCATAGGAGTTCAGGAGCTTAGACCACGTGCGGTGGTCGTAGTCGGGTTCGAGGTGTCGGACTCTCCCACTATTTACTATTGTTTACATGTTTCCGGGTTGTGACACTTTTCTGGTTGGGTTTGTGTTTTTTCCTTTTTCTTTTCAGTTTACCTTCAGCTTTTACTTTGTACTGTTTAGAGGTTGATTCACTTTTGTGGTTTGTTATAGTAGTTAGTACTTTTATTTTCCTTTTACTCTGCACTTCTGCTTTGTGTGGGTTGCATGTGTGTATACAGGTACTCAGGCGACGACCTCCCTGAGTTGTTTAGCCTTCGGCACTTGTTGCTTGCCCCAGGCCTATGGAGGCGGGCATGGGGTAGTTACGACTCGAGCCCGGGTAGGGTCAGGCCATGAAACAACCACCCAAATAGATACTAAACTATTTTCCCTCAACCATATGTGCCTCTCACTTATTTTTCAATCGTTTTTGGCATATTTTTTGTGTGATTTCTCACCAAATGTTACTAGTTCTTCTTAATTTATTCATCAATTCAATCTCCTTTCTCTTCCCTCTTCCTTATTCTTATATTTTTTTCTTTAATTTATCTTATCCCCGAGTCATTCTGATCATAGGTTTCTGTTATCCCAAGGTTTTTATGGGGGTTTTGTTAGTTTAGGTCTGGTCATCATAGATCTATGGTTTTGGAACCTGCAAAAAGTGTTTTTGGGTGTGGGTTTACATTCCACCATGGTGTTGAGGTAGTTTTCCATTTTCAGATGTCATTTTTATTTAAGATTCATCATTTTTCAGGGTATTATAACACTATAGAAATTATGAGTATTGTATTATAGGCCTTCAAAAAATTTATTTTTTTGAAAAGTGGAGTTTATTAAATTTTTAGTGAAAATCAGTGTTGTATTATTATAAAAGTGAAAACTATGTGATTCATAATTTGTTCTGTTATCTCTTGCACCTAGTTTATGAATTTTTATAATCTTTTTTATCCATTTAAATAACATTTTTCATGAAATTTTGGTTTCATAACCTTTTTAGAGTTAAATATTGTTTTTTATTGAATGTTGGATGCCTCATTTTGGGGAAAGTGCCTGGTTGGATTAGTTGTTCTCAAGGTGATATAAAATGATTGGTTTGGCATATGAGAAATACTTAATGCAAGTGAATACATTTTTTTGGTTTCCCTATTTGGTTTCCAACAACGTTTTGGGTTTTATAATGAAATTAGTATGTGTTTTTAGAGTGCTTTGGCAAGGGTTCTCAATAAATGGCATGTTTGGAATCTTTATAGAAATGGATGGGTTTTGAATGCGTAACCAAAATTTTTAATTGGAATATTTAAATTATTTCTTTTTCCAAAAAGGTTTTTTACACCTATATATTAATTGTTGAATTGTAACTTTTGATAAAATTTATTTTTAAAGAATGGTTAGAGGCCTATTTGGTTGTTTTGTAAAAATGGGTTCTTTGTGTATTTCATGTTTTATCCTTTGCAGTTATAATATTATTCATGAAATTGATTTCATAAATGGTGTTGGTGTTTAAAAATATGATTTGGTATGGTATTGGTAGGTATTTGGCCTTAAAATATCATTTTTGAATGGATTTTATGCCCAAAACCTCATTATACTTCATAGAATTATATTATTAATATTTTATGTGATTTATTGGATTTTATAAGAGATGCATAACATGTCTATGGGATGTTTCATGTTTTTCTTTTTTAGACGTTGTGATTTTATAAGATGATTGAATTTTATAACAATTGGAAAATTTTTGAGCACAAAGAGGTAAATCCAATTATCTAGGTGGGTAGACTAGGACAAGTATGCTAATGATCTAGAGTGGTGTCATCCCTATTTAACATAGTAAGATTAACAATGAAAACTCTAAATAAACTATGATTATGTTGGTTACCACTAATAGGGTTTTCCATTCTAGTGTCTCATGCATCATAAGGTTATTTATTATGGGGACTACTTGGACATTGGGGTTTCCCCTCCTTATGTCTTGTGCATGGGAATGTTATTGGATATGGTTACTTTTAACCCACGATATGATGTTCCTAGAGAACAACAATGAGAAAGTTCCTAGGGGTGTTCCCATGACTTGCACTCATTGGATATTTTGGAATCCATATTGGAATATGGTATTATTGGATGGTAAATTTAGTATCATGTGAGTTTTCTTTGAAAGTGATCATTCATTAATGTTATCCACATAAAGGAAATTTGATTTCACTCCATGTTGCATTCCTTGAAAATTATTACTAGCATTTCATTTTTATGAAAACTTGCATGATTTTTGTCTTATAGTTTTTATAGTATGGAATCTTGTTGGGAAAACATTATTTTATATATTGTATTACTAACTTGAAAATGGATATTTCTTTTATTTTAAAGGTAGTTCATTTGGAATAAATTGTTGGGATAGCCTATTAGGTTTTAATACTCCCGCCTATAGATCATTTTTGTTTTTAGAAATTGCATGGGTTTCATGTTGATTTTGATCACCTTGAGAGACTTTTGATCATTGTGTTTGAGAGTGACCAGTGGGGTCACATTGAGTTAGTTGGTCTTCTTGTTCGGTCATTTTAGTTGTATTTTTTAACTTCACGTTTAGTTTCCGGTATAAATTTTTTTTGTTTCAGTTTTATTTATATAAAAAGTGGGATATTTGGTTTAATTACACTATATTTAATTGTTTATTTATTTTTCAAAATCATTCCCTTGTCACTCTGCTGATTCTCTATAAGCTTGTCGACTTCCGAGGAGCATCAGGAACACCTCGTGGGACTTTTCACGGAGTGGCGTTGGTGACCAATTCTAGGTCGACCAGGGCTGGTTTTTAGAAAAATAGTAATATAGTAGGTTGGCTACAACCAGAACATTCTTTTCAGAGAGGCCTTTGTTATTTGTTGATGTCAAGGTAGTTAGAGTAGAATTGTTGGGACACTTGGGGTAGGTGTGATAAGTGTGTCGTGAACTATTTTTTCCTTATAATCCATAGTATTCCATGGTAATTCTAGTTTTATTAGTATCACTAGTCCTTGTGAATATTATGGATTTTGGGATATGACAATGGTAGTTGTTCCAATGGTCTCCAGGAGCTCGCAGGCCTATCAATCCATGTGGTTCCAGGACATGGTCTTAGAAGGATCTCTTTGTTGGTGGGGTGCTTGTGATATGGCCACCAACCATATGGTCAAGTCACCAACCGACACAAATTCCCTTTTGTGAGTTGGCTTGAGTTTTCATTTAATTTTGAAAAATTATGTGAAAACCATTGTGTTGGATTTTTGAAAATGGGGTTTTTGTGGAAATAGAAAAAGCATGGTAAGTTGTGTAAAATGATTTATCAGAATTATGTTTGTGGATAGCTTGGGAAAATTTATTTTTTATAAATTTGCTTCTTTGGGGTTAATGGAAAGTGAATCATTATTTTTTAAGTTGTTTGAAATTAAATATTAATTATTTTTTAATCAAATTGTTTTATGAAATGATGATCGTTGAGATACTGGAAAATGTTTTTATAAAAAATACAAAATATTTTTGATGGAAATATATGGGATTTTATTATTGATCTTGATAAGATGGTTAGATGTGTGACATATAAAAATGGTTTTTAACTTGGTGTTTAACAAGACTTTGGAGAGTTTATGATTTTTTAATTATGTTAATTTTTTTTTAGAAAATGAGGCAATTTTTCTTACCCTTTTGTATATTATTGGGTGCTCAGACCCAAGGTTTTATATGGTTATGTGGGTGGATGGCCAGTATGGCATGGTATCTGGGTGATAAGAGTGGCACAATAAGTGTGCATGTGAGTGAAACTATATGATACACCATTGGTTATTGTGAAAATACACCAAGTTAGTTTTCTTTTCAAGAGTTTTAAGCTAAAAACCTGTGGTGTTTTTGTAAATCGGTGGTTGTATGGATTGGGTTTCTATTTTGTAGAGGTGTTGCTTATTTTTTATGCTTCCTCATGATTTGGAAATGATACTCTTATTGGGTTGTGATATGGAATCCTGTTAGTGTCTTGGTATTGGAGCAATGTTCAGTTGGTTATTAATGATTTTTTGGATTATGTGATGTGCCTTCAGAAAGTACTTCATTGGAATGATTTCTAGTAGATCAACCTAAGGATTCATTTAAAAAGTTAAATCCACCTCTTGGAATGAAGCCTCGGACTTTTTAAGGAAAATAGAGTTATTTGGGCTCGATTTAAATTGAATTTTCATTACGGTGAATATTTCAGTTGTAGATGTTCTGATCAGTGATGTTTAGTGGGTGTTATTGTTTAAATTGTTCCTTATATTCCACATTTAGAGGGTGATAAAAGAGTTTTGTGTATCTCCATGTTCTTATTTGGGTAAATGGGTGTTGTTGAAGAAGAGAGTTTCACGGTGTCTCTTGATCTATTGTTTCTACATAGGAGTGTTATGTGGAACCATGTCGATCTATGGGAAGGAGATCTAGTTAGGGATTAATAGATCTTTACTATGAAGCAGTAGATGCTTCACACATCATATCTCCATCCATAGGTCCCGGTGTGAAGATATTTTATAGTTAGGAATCCAAGTGGTTTGACTAGTCTAGTTATGTTTGAGCCTCTGCCATTGTGGGGAGGCAGTTTCTGTATTCCTATTGTGGGTCATATATCAATGGAACATTCCCTAAAATTATAAAGATCAAGTTAGACTTATCCCTCATGCAATGTTTTTGAATATTCATTCTTAAGTATAGGTTTTAGATTATCATCCTTATGTCAGCCGCCCATGTGATTCCGGTGAAGTCTCAGTTTTATCCATTCATAGGAGTTGATTGTTGGGTAGTTTACAGTTTTTGTTTCAGTGGTTGAAGCATTGGTCCCCTTCCCTCCCCAGCCTGAGTGGTAGGGGCTTTATATTCATGCATAATGTTTTGTCTGAGTTCTTGCCCCATCTAATCAGGAGTGAGCGGTTTAAACATTGATGATGTGATCCTCTTATCTAGGGTTGGTAGGATTTTTTGGTATTGTTTTGGTAAGCCTGTGTGGGAGAGACTTAATTCTAGATCATGTTGACTTCTCATTTTATTGTTGGTTCTTAGTGGTTGGGAGACCTATTGCGGGTCTCTTGGAGTTTCCTCTTAATTATTTATTGACTTTTAGTCATTTTATAATAGTAGGCTATTTGTTCAAGATTCCATTTAAGTCATTGAATTAGGTTAGTGCTCTTTAGATTGAGTGATCATTTGGATCATTGGGACAATGCCCAAAAATATGGTTTTTGTCTTGGTTGGGGATGTAGTGGCTTGAATTTTCCCATTTGGGAAGCAGTTTGGTGATGTGCCTCTATTTCGGGAAAGATTCATGAGTTCTGTTATTGTTGGATGAGAAACACTTGGCCTAATAGGATGGATCATTTTTATAAAGAATCCATAGGTTTTGATCAATCTGCTATAATGTGTTATTTCTTTTTGGGGGTAGAAAGTGTTAATAGTTGGGAGAATTGTCACACCCGGTTTTTCAAGTTTTGGTTTTTCATCTGGTTCATTGGGGATCCCAGTCTTTTACTAGGGTTTTGGGTATTAATGTTGTTGATTTCGTAAGTGTTATATTTTTCAATTATTTCACTCATGGTTTATCCTTGTTTTGTGTTTTGAGAAAATTGCATGGTGGAGAATTTATAACACCCACAGTGTCACAATATTGTGTTTAAATAATTCAAGGACCATTATTTGGTATTATCTCATGATTGGGGTGTCCTTGGAGGAATTTTTCCAATTTTTCTATATCTAGGTTTGATCATGGTTTTCCAAAACTGTGGAACCTTAAACCATTATGTTGCAGAATGTTTCCAGTAGCCCTTGCACAGTTTGTGGCCAGTTTACAACATCATGCAACCAAACCATGCTTCCCATTACATGATTAATAAAAATTTACCAATTTTTTTTTAATTCCACGTCCGAAATGGAGTCTCAACTTTTGGATATCGATTAGAGGCCCCTCCCCCTTCGAACTTCTTTCATTTTGGGCCCCTTTTGGTTGAGTTCTCACCAAAGGTTAGTGGTACTTTTTAATTGCTTCCCAAAAAGTTTCTCATTCCCCTAACCTCATCCTTTTTCATTCAATTTTTTTCTTTAATTATACTTCTCACCTAGTAATTATAGTCCTAGTTTTATTTTATAAAATGTTTTTTATGGTTTTTTATTTAGTTCTAATCTTCATAGATCTATGGCTTTGGAACCTACAGCGGGAGTTTTCAGATGTGTGTTTCCATTCCACCAAGATTTTGAGGTTGGTTTCCCATAGAAAATGTTCTTTTTTTAAGATTAAATTTATATTGGTATTTTTACGCACTAAACATTCTGATTATGGTTTTACATACATTAAATAAATTTAATTTCAATTCAACGTTGTGTTTACGCCTTATTTTGTGAAAAGCATAGTCGTTTTGTTATAAAAGTGAACACAAAGTGTTTGTTTAAATGTTCTATTATCATTATCAATTGTTTAGTTATGTTTATAAATTTTTTTATCATTTTAAATAAATTTATTCATGGAAATTTGGTTTTATAACTTATTTTGTGTTAAAAAGAATTTTTTATTGAATATTGCATGCCTCATTTTCGAGAAAGTGCCTTGTTGAATTTGGTGTGCTCAAGGTGATATAAACTGATTGTTTTGGATTATGAAAAATTTTGAAAGCATGTGAATGAAAGTTTTTTGGTTCCATGTCTAGATTCCAATATGTTTTTTGGTTTTTTGATGAAATGAGTATCAGTTTCAAGGGTGTTTTGGCATGGGTTACTGATAAATGGCATGTTTCGATTGTTTATAGAAAATGATGGGTTCTAAATTGGTAATCTAAATTTTTAAGGGTTTTAAGAAATTTTTTTACTAATGGTTTGTTTAAACCTCTTTATATTCTTTTGTGGAGTATTTGGAAGTGTCGACTTACTTTAAAGTAGATGATACATAGAGTTGGATTTTCTCTTACACATGTTTGATTTTGTTGTCTTGCTGCTGATGAGACCATTGATCACTTATTTATTTCCTGTTACTCATAATCTATTTTATGGGATTATTTGCAGGGGATTTTTGGATTCCATATTAATCTAGGGAGTTCTGGACATCTTATGGATTCTTTTTATCTTTTTGATTGTAGTTATCATGTGAGGCCTCTACTTTTCTATGTAGTCTCTGCGTTGATTTCATTTATCTGGAGGGGTCGTAATGCTCTTGTATTTGTGAACTGAGTTACACCAATTTCTATTGGTATTCAGGAGCTTCATATTGGTGTTTTTTCTACTGCACGATCACGAATTGGAGTCACGTGAAATGATGTTTTAGATCTGGTTGTTTTACGATCTTTGGGTGTTTCTTGTAAATATAAGAAATAGATTATGCCGAAACATATCTGTTGGATTCCTCTGATCTCTCGGTGCCTAAAAGATAATGTGGATGGAGTGACTTCAGGTGCACCGGGGCCTTCAGGTTGTGGGGGTGTTTTTGGCACTTACAGGGGAATTTTTAATGGTTGTTTCCTCCACTTTTTAGGGAATGTCTTGGCGATTGAGGCAGAATTATGGGATATGATTCAGGCTATCTAGTATTCCTCTTTTCATGGTTGGCTGAATATATGGATGGAGTCTGATTCACTTTTGTTGGTTGATATTGTTAGAAATCACTCAAGGAATGTCCCTTGGAGAATTCTTTCTGCCAGGGATAAATGTGTTCAGATTATAGAGCAGGTTTGTTTGGTTGTCACTCATGTTTATAGGGAGGAAAATAAAGTTGCATATTCTTTATCCAAGCGTGCTATTGAGGAGGCTTGTTCTTTATGGTCTTTTGTTACTCCAACCTTTTGTTGTGGCTTGGTTTCTACTGATGTAAATGGTGATGTGTACACGCATTTTTCTTGATTCCATGTTTCTTTCATTTTGATGTCTTTACCTTTTTGTTAATAAAATTTTTCTAGGAGTGGGCTTGCCTGCTCCTGAGTCTTCTGATTAAATGATTTATTGGTGTGTGAAAGAGATTTGGAACTTGTTTTCTAGATATATCATGTGTGTCTATTTTAGACTTATATTTTTTTATTTTAATATGGTATGTTATAATATGTTGAACTTGTTTGAGCACATATTGGGAAACTTGGGTATATAAGACGGTAGACTAGGACTAGTATTCTAGTGATCTGGAGTGGTTTGGTCCCCATTAAACAATTTAAAATTAATTATTACAACACTATCTAAACTATAATGATGATGGGTACCAATAGGCCATTTGGGTTTCCTATCCTAATAAACTGCTCATGAGAAGGTTATTTATTATTGTGACCTCTAGGCCATTTACGTTTCCCCTCCTGGTAGCTCGTACATAGAATTGTTATTGGAGATGGTTACTTTTAATTTGAGATATGGTGTTCCTAGAGCCACACAATGAGCCCGTTCATAGTTGTGATCCTATGACTTGTTCTTGTAGTCTATTTCATACTCATCATTACCATACAATTTTATTGTTTATAAAATTTAGTATCATGTCTATTTTCTTTGTATGTGTTCATTATTTAATGTTTCCCTCTTAAATGAAATTTTATTTCATTTAATGTTTTATTCATGAAAATTATTACTAGATTTTCTTGTTTATGAAAACATGCTATATTTTTTCTTATAATGTTAATATTATTGAATCATATTGGGAAAACTGAATTTTATATATTTTAGTTCAAACATGCAAATGGATGAATCCTTCATTTTAAATGTAGTTCAATGGAAATAGATTATCGAACTAGCCTACTAAGTTTTAATACTGATGCCAATAATTATTTTTTGTTTTTATCCCTTGTGTAAATTTTAGATTGTGTTTGATCACCTAGAGAGACTTGTGATCGTTGTGTTGGTGAGTTACTACTGGGGCCACATATAGTTAGATGATCATCATGTTTGATCGAATTAGTTATATTATTTAGTTTCTCTTTCATTTTATTGTATAAATGATGAACAAATCAATTATATTTTTATATATAATGGATAATTTGGTTTCATTATTCTATTGGTTATTTTTTATTTATTAGGATAAATCGTTCACTTGTCAATATATTGATGCCCTCATTGCTTCTCATCATCCTGGGAGGATCAGGAATGCCTCTAGGGACTTATTGTGGAGGGGCTCGAGGGACTGGTTTAGGGTCTACTTGTGATGTTTTATGACACTAAGGAGTATCTCAAAAATTATTAGTGCATCCTATAAATCCTTTTATTACATATTTTTTTCATTTTTTATTATTATTTTAAACATAAAAATAATGTGATATAAGAAGGGAGCCTATTCACTGATTTTTTTAGATGTAAAATGGAAATGAATTAATTAAATGAAAATGTACCAAAATATATTCTCAATTCACCTTAATATTGATCACATCACTAATTGATAATTGTGATTGATAATAGTGACACGGTTCTACCTTTTATTGGATACTCAATTGATTAAAATATTTAAATTTTTGAGTTTATCTCTAAAATTTTTTGATGTGCAGATTTGAAGAAGCATTTGAGTTCCCTATCAATAAAATTGTGTAAGAAATGTTAGCTAAAAAATAAAACAAATATTAAAAATAATGTACAAAAAATGGAGAAAAGACTCTTGAAATATATAATATAAAGGTGTCCGGTTATATTTTAAGGTTATCAAAGTTGAGTTAAATTTCATATGCACCTTTTAATTTTTCTATTGATGGAAATTATGATGATAAGACAAACCTATTGGGATAAAATAGATAAAATAGATAAAATAGTATTTCATTTTCCTATAATGATAAGTAAATTAGATACTTTATGAAGGGTGAATACTCAATATGAAAATTTACTATTATGTATGTTGATAAAAAATATAACTCATATGATTATAATAATTCATATAATAAAAGTTAAGAGAAATATTTTCTCAAACAATTTTATATAATTACTAATAAATATTTAGGAGGATCACATGTATGAGAATTAAAAACATATATCAATTACAATTTTAAAGTATATCCTATATAATTTTATATAACATATATTCTCAATTATATATGTATTCATTTAAAATATACAGTATGAGATCATCCAATGAAAAGATTATTATGAAAGGATATATAATGCTTTTGAGAAAAGGGTGGTGACATGAATAAAATTATCTAAAACGTATGAGGTATATGTTCCACGAATGTAGAAACTAAGGGAAGGTTCTCTGGATTTCAGAATGAGTGGATTAATTCAATATAAGAAATGGATAAAGCTATGAAATAGATTTAAGAAAATATTAGTGCATCTAAAGTGTTAATTACTCTCAATAATACTTCATTAGGGATCATATCAAATAATATTAATAATAAAAGTATTTTCATATAAGAGGAAAAACAAATTTCTGGATATAAAATTTTGGAAAAAATAATGGATTTTTATTAAAATGGTTATTTATCTATGAATGAAAAAAATAACATAAAAATGATGTTTCATGATTTTGAAACTAAATTAACAAATCTTATAAGGAAACAAGTTGAGTCCATAGAATATTTTGAGTAATGAGTTTATATAATCATGATTTATAATTAAAAAATTTGGCATATAATATCTCTAAAAACTATTAAAAATATTTTGAAATAATTTTTTGGTAATCCCACTATAGGAAAAAATAATGATGTTCTATCCGGTCCACAAAATTATACTTCGGATAAATCTTTTTTCATGCATAGTGCGAGTTTCAAGTAATAATCCAAATAAACATTGATAAATAAGACCAGTCATGAACTAACACATATATAAATTTTGTTTGTTCTAATATATATATATATATAATATAATCCCTACTAATGGATAAAAATATAAAATAAAGTAACTAATTGATTTAGGGTATATTGTTTTAAAAAGGAAAAGAAAAAATCTTTTTTCACACTGTTTTTTGATTTGAATGATTAATGGTCAATTTTATTGATTGTTGGAATAATATTTCAAACTATGGAATTAATTAAATACCACATAACATTTTTGAAAATTTTTACTCAAATAAAACACATTAACAAATGATAATAATCTATTGACCTCTATTCTATTTTTCATAACCATGAGATATTCTATACATGTTATAATTAATGTGTTCATAGTTGATATGTATATAGTTTCCAAAAAACTAAGAATGTTCATAAAGAATAATAAATAAAAAAAGATATAAATTTATGAAATGTATTGAGTCTTTTTTGGGACGTTAATAAAACAAGCATGTTGAGAGAAGAAATCCTGTAATGGAAAAAATGATACACTAATGATTCAGAAAAACATCTATTGTGGATGAAGAGGTCACACCATTGACATATAAAATCATCAAAAGGAATTATTTTTTATTAGAGTAAATATATATAATAAAACAAGAGATCCAATCTATGAGAAAAAATAATGTATTGATTTATTGAAAATAATTTTGGAGAAACCATATATAATATCCAAATTAGTGGATATTTTTTCTAAATGTGGGACAATTATATTTTTAGCCCAAAAAGAAACAAAAACAAAAATATAAAAAATATAAAAATAATGGATTTTTTATAGTGAATCATGAAATTTTAAATTAATAATGACATTAATTAAAACTAGTTATAAATAAGTGATATGAAATAGTTCTTTAGGATATGTGTGGAAGTTGAAAGCATGCAAGAAACAATTTTAATGAATGGATGATGATAATTTTATCAACCCATGCTTATATAATTAATAAAATCAACCTATCATTAATAGATTTATATGATTTTATGGATAATATAAATAATAGTACTCTATATAAATAAATATTTGATAATTTAAGGACAAACATGGTTCTAAGCTAAGGAACAATAAGGAAAATAAGACAATAATGGCTAAATACTTCTAAAAACATTTCTAGAAAAAATATACTTTTTGGATGAAAAATAACGATCTAACATATAGATCTCACTAATGAAGATTTGAAATGTCCACCTTATTCCCATTATCATTGAATTTATTCAACCTATCCACGGAATTGAAGTTGGTTCATGTGTTGTAGGGGATAATAGAGGAATATGTCCATAATGTGGAATATATAAAAAAATTGAAAGATTACATAATAAAGTAGTCTAAAATTTTAGTATCATAAAGCTTTATTTATGATTATGTTAATAATTATCAAGTAATGATATTGTTTATCCCTCTAGTCAGAGATGTTTTATTATGTTTCTAGAGGATAATAATAAATGAAAGTCTGTAATTATAAAAAAAATCATTGAATGCCCAATTTAAAGGTTATGTTTAAGTATTATCACATCCTATTTCATCAATAAAAAATTATAATGTTATGTTGGATACGCTAAAGAATTTAATGATTAAAAAATTACGACGAAACTAAGAAAATCAGGTTTTGGTCTTTTAATATAACATGATAATTGATTTGAATTGTTTATGATGTTATTGGGAAGATAAAAAGAATTATAATTTAAACATCATGAAAATATATTCAATAATTGGATGATCATGAAAATATATTTGATCGTAACTTGAGAAACTAATTCATATACGGTGTCATATAATAGTTATTGTCTTATATATCAGTTTTTTTTAATTTTTATCTCTTATTTAAATATTTTTTCTCACATAGGCAATGTTTGGAATTATTTATGGAATATAGATTTTGGTGAAATGATACTAACCTATATTAAGATTATATGTTTCTTTATTAACAAAGTGGGAGAAAAAATTAAAATCAAGCGTGTTAAAATACTTTTTTGGTATGAGTTAGTATTAAAACATAAAGGTGCATATTTTTTATCCAACACGGTGAATGGTTTTATTCAATAACAGTATTTTAAAATTTTCATGAGAAGAGAATCATATTAGGGTTTTTGATATCCTAATAATAATAATTATAATATTGGATTATGTACCTAAACATGTGTCATTATATGTTTATTTTTTGATGTTATAAGAGTATTAAATAACCGCCTTAAATCTGGTAAGTGAGTCGCAGCCATTATTTTTTTAATAATTGAATAATCTAATTTTTAGAGAATATCCATGTGAAATATTAAATTTAGTGTGAGATAATGGAATTACAGATATTACTTTAGATTTATTTTCATATTAAATATGAAGTTATTTTCTACCAATATTTCATAGATGCTACTCATTTATTAATGATTGAACAATCCATATTAAAGTATAATGAATCTTCTACTTGAAATATCATTTTAAAAATTTGTTTTAGCAATTGAGTTCAATAAGTTATAGTTTTTCATGATATTTTAATTTAATAGGGATGTTGAGAAATAAAATTTTAATGATCCATCCTATGTGTTATGATTTGGTGAATATTGATATTATTTGAATAATTTAGCTAGATAATGTTGAAAGAAGTAGTAGAGTCAGCCGAGGTAGTGGATGAATATAAAAGTACTCAATGTAGTTTTTATATAATGAAATTGAATTTTCATAATTCTAATAAATATAAAAAATATTTATGTACAACCTTGTATGTAATGGGAGGAAATGAAGTGTCTTGAGATTCTATGAGAGTTCTAGAATAGTATTTGCGTTGAGTTATAAAAAATGGGCTGTAATTTTTGGATAAATTAGAAAACTTTTCAAAATGTATGATTAATTTAGATATTATAAGTGATTTATAAAAGTTATTTTATTTTTCAACACATATAAAATATCTTATTGGTATTTCCAAATATTTACATAAGTTTCAATTTAAAATTTTACATAGTATATAATGGTTAACATAAAATTATGAAGGTTTTATGAGAGTAATTTACTCATTTGAATGATCCATCCTATGTAATATATTTTTAATATAGAAAATTATTGACCTTAAATAATATATTGAAGTGAAGCACCACTGTATCAAAGAATTCATAAGATCTATTAAGGTGATATATTGAGAGAAACTAGATTTTATAGTATATTTATAAAGGTACACAATGAAAATGTAAGACTAAACAACAAGAATGTGCGGGTTGATTTTATTTTATTATTGATTTGTGAGACCGAATGACTTAGTGAATCATATATTTAAAGTTTAATGGGAGATTAAATATGACACAAAAATATGTTTCAGTTTTCATTGATTAAAAAATTTATATTTCTTATTATGAATATCTTCATTTTTTCTTCAAGATATTAATGTCATGATTCTAGTAGTGTAAGTCATGTTTGAAGATGAGTTACAATGATATATGCATGAGTAGAAATTAATATTACACTAATATATAAATTTTATGGATATAAAATATAAATATTTCAAATATTTTATAGATGTGAAATTGGATTTTATCATCAAGAAATGTCATTTATGACGTTTAACTAAAAATCTATGGTAATTTGGAGAATATTAATTGTAAAAATTTGTTATAAAAATATGAATATTTTGAAATCATGGGAAAATGGACCTTGAGATTCTTCTTGAAAAATTGATCGAAGATATTGAGGAGATCTTGGTTTTTATTGTTATATAATTTTTCTATTTTATATAAATAAATTATATTTTTATGATTTTTTAAATCTATAATTAGAGGAATTAGAATAAAGTAGAAAAAAAGAATGATATTTGGCATGATATTGTGTCAATTGAAAATATTTTATGATTCACTGAAAAAGGAGATATCAAATGTTGTGTGGAAGAGTTCATTATAGAGTATTATTGAATTAGATAAGTCTGGTATAATTCAATTTTTTTTCTATTAAACATATTGAACATTATCTAACAATAAAATGATAAACATAAATTATTTTTATATAATATGGTTTGAAAAGAAAGTGAGATTACACCATTGTAATTTTTGGAAAAGGTGTAGCTATATGTGATTTATTAACACTGAGGATGAAAATTGGGAACAATTATATTGATGATAACAATTCCAACATATCATGGAACAACTTAAATGTGAACTAGTTGAATCGATTATTTGAGGACATATGGGTTCATAAAAAATCATATGAGGAAGGAATGTTAGCACTTTCATGTAATCATTTCGGTTCAAATTTAAAAAGGGATCAAGATAATCCCATTTACATTGGTTGATTCTTGATAATAAAATATTGGTTGTGTCTATATGTGATAAAAACAGCCATATATTATGGAATAACACGCATATTGTGAGTGAAACTCATAAATAATAGTTTTCCATATTGTTTTATTCCTGTTTATAATTACATGCATAAAAACCATGACATATTTGAATAGATATAAATTTATAGAATATGTACAGAAAGTGAATGAAATACAATTAATGAATTAAAATATAACAACCCTAGTTCACCCACAACCCCTCTTTGTGATGATGAAAACAAAAAGTTATCATAACACTGTCCATCATCAAAATTGATCCATGATAGTTTATTTTCAAAATAGATTCGTTGCTATTCCTTAGAGATATTCACATATTATTCCATGGATCCAGGAATATAACTTCGGGATTATTTAGTTTCCCACTCACCCAAATCATTAACCCGAATTCCACTTCACCCAAGTTTTATATTCCGATACCTATTCACCCAAGTAACCTACCTAGGTACCCATTCTCTCAAGTCACATACTTGTGCTCCCATTATTCTATACCTCGGGGGATCAACCACCACACTAAATAATATGAATAATAGTGTTATACAATCATAAACCTTTTTCCAAATCCATATAATTTCCTAGCTCGACCCCCTAAAGAAATTAATGTCTCAATATAAAAATTTTATTCCATGTTAATGAAAATTTGGGTTTTGATTCCTTCATACCTAACATTGATCGCAAAGAACACCTTGAGACTAGATTCTGCCTCTTATATTCCCTAAAAAACATGTGTCAATATACTTCTCTTGATCCCCAAATTTCCTTGATTCATGATTATCTTTTCACATTTCTAAATAAAATTCACTTGAGATACTCCTTTTGGATACCTCAAATTCCATTAGTCAAAATTCTCCTCATTTATTCCAAATATGGCATAAATTGAGACTCTCATGTATGTTTTCATTATATTATTTGAAATTACATTCTCTTCATGGTTTCCATGAATTTAAAAAGTGAGGATTATACTTTTGTATTCACAAAATTCAATGTGTTGAGATACTCCAATTAGAAAAAAATTAGCCCATCATCAGGAGCATCTATTAGAGTAAATCAGAATGGGATTCTTTAGTATAAGTGCTAAAAAAATTATTGGTACCTTTCACCTAATAATACACTCTTCAAGGATATAAACATATTGGATTTTGTCTTGTATGCAATTCATTAAATAGAAGCACTATAAACCTTATCATGTGACATTAAAAGGGATGATGAGTCTTACTAAATGGAAATACACTAATTGGGAAATGAACCTGTTAGGATATATAGTAATCGAATTTCATAGAACCAATCCAACCACTATAACAACTTTCTCCCCGTTTACTTTGAGTCCTTTACAAATACAAATATTGGAACAAATTCTAATGATAATTCATATATTAAGTAAATATACAAAGTCAAACACATGAATAAAATGAAAGAGAATATATTTCCCACTTGTAATGTCCTATAAATTTATTTTTTCAATTAAAAAATTTTATATAATGTTAACATGTGTCATTACTGGGAATTATTTCTTGAAAATTAATTCATTCATGAAAAATAATCCATTATTATATAAGCTGATCTATAATACTCTCATTTAATAAAAGATATAATCATCACCAACTAAGGTTATCGAGAGTGTTCCAACCATTAGAAAGAAAAAGAATCACATGAGGCCAAAGACAACCAAAATTAGACTATTATAAATAGAAGAATTAAAAATAATAGGCCGTGGATGTATTATAGTCACATATTTATGAATATCTTAATGTTAATGATGGATTTTTTACCACGCGCAATTTTTTTCTGAGTTTTTGAATTAAATAATTATGAGATAAAACAATATCCTAATATTATAGTTTTTATCTGATAATTTTTTTATATCATATGGATTTTGTGAAGTGTGTTTTAGGTCTTACATTATTTCCTTTTGGGGTTGTCTTTTTTTTCTGGTTAATTCATTACATAATATACTTGTTCATCTAATTAAATCCACAAAATTCCCTTATAAGATGAGTTTAACACAACTTTTATGTTTCAAATAAGACTAAACATAATTATACAAAAAAAATTCTTCTCTAAAGTGGTATTTGCATCTAATTATTGGTTAATACACGAAATTTTTAATAGTAATAAGATATTTCATATACATGTGGTGATCGAAATGTGTGGCTTAAGAGTGATCACAAATAAATATTATTACACCACAACAAGACTTATATAAGGATGTAGTGTCTTTATAGACTGTATAATGTTGGGAAATGCCACAAGGAATGATAATTTCCCCTTTTTATTCATTGATCAAATATTTGGAAGGGTTACTAGAAATCCTCATTTTTTTAATTTTTTTATGGATATTTAGGATGAGTGTTTTTGAAAATTTATCCTAATAATCAGAAGAAGGAAACTTCCACATGTCCATATTAAATATTTGAATATTGAATAATTTCTTTTATAATATATGGAGTACAAAACACATTATTGAGATTCAGGATGATTATATTATTAGTTAATGTAAAAAATATAATTATAGTGTTTTTAGGATGATTAAATCCTTGGGACGATGTTTCATGACTATTTGGAAAATACTTCAAATGTATTTGCAAGGATTGAATAGACAACACAGTTTGTAATTAGAGGAAATGATATTTCATGATTAAATTAAATTATTTTTTAGAAAAAGTTTATAAAATGTTGTAATTATTGTTGATTTGGATAAAATTGTTCTTATTTAATCAGTATAATATCAAATTTATTTATGTAAACATGAATGTTCTATGAAAATTATAGGTTTTATATAATATTGATAAAGATAATCTCAATGATTACCATATCCCTGTGTTCCTTTTTGGAAAATTATATTAACTTTTATTTCATTGTCAACTACCTATAAATTATTAAAATAGTGAACATGAAGAATGTTTCAAGACTTATCATTATTATTCTTGATTGGATTCAACATTTTCACATCATGTATGATGTTAGTGAACTTATTATGGGAGCTTTTCATAGGAGGAAAATATATAGCAAGAAATATGTGATATACGGTTTATATAATCTATTAAATGGTGCATAGAATATATATTCTAAAAAAATAATGATATGGTGGTGGTTTTCTGTGTTGTGAAAAAACTCAATCTATATATTATTTAAAGAAATATTATTGTTTAAAAAACCACACAATATTAAAAAATATATTATCTAATAAAGAATCTAATAAAAGAATAATCAAATGGGTATTTATTCTTGAGTAAATTGATATTAATATTAAATAAAATAAATAATATTATAAGCATTTGTATCACTATTATCAGATAAAAAACATAATAGAATATCCTACTTGTGATGAAACAAGAATTTTATAGATAAATATTCAATATAATTGGATTAATATTCAATAGATATAATTATTATCCATGTTATATCCAAAAACATTAATGTCATTAGGAACATTAACAAATAAACAACAGTTACTTAGAAGATATACAGAAACTATTATTATTTTATTCACAATTACTACCCTTCTTATACATATCATACCTATAAATAGTATTCATACTATTTGGAAAAAGAACTGTAATAAATAGTGATAATATATGATAAAAATGGTAAAAAATAGAGATATAGATCAGTGACCATATATTATAATTTTATTAGGACAATGGAATTAGAATAAGGAATTAACATTTCAAATTCATAAAAAACAATTTGTATATCATAATCATAGGTCATGGAGAAACAATTATCGGTAAATAATACATTAAATTTAAATAATCAATAAACATGATACATGAGTAAATAACATTGGCAAAGTATATTTTCATAATATAGTGGGATAAATTGTCTTATAATCATAACCATATAAATTTTAGGATAAGGATGACCGCCAATACATTCATCATATGCTTGGATTTAGCTAAAAACCAATGTAACTATTTTGTTATTAGGATTTCCTCTTATGTATCTTATTTGATATCCTAAAACATTAAAACTTATCTAATGAATTTCAGGGATATAATGGACGCAACCATCACAACATCATAAACTATTCATATGTGTGGAATAAGAACATGAAAACATTTATCATAACATCAAATCATAACTAGTGGAAAATAAAATTTGTTTCATTAATATTCCCTCCTGAAAATGATAAACCATATATAGAAATAATAATGATTGAAACATTGGATAATATATCTGGTAACCCATTAGATGCATCAAATGATGTTTTTATACATGGTAATTATTTTATAATATCATTGGACTTTTACTTATGGAAAATTATTTTTTCTTTTTAAAATTGATAATTTAACGTCTAAAAAATAAAAAATGATGAATGATGAATTTTTCTTTGAGAAATAATAACCAAAACATTTATTGTAATCATCAAATCAAATATAATCCATAATTGCGGGATATTTCATTTGAGTTGTGTATGTAAAAACTCTGTTTCCATTCACATTTTCTGTAAAAACACAAAATTATCTTATTTAGAAAATGACATGAAATTCAATTTTAAATAATATCATATAATGTAAAACATCAGTAAAAATAAATTTGAAAAATTATAGGATAATAATAAAAATATTCTACAAAATATTCTATATAAAATGTGAATTTGAATAATAAATATTGTTGTCTAAATTGAAAAACAAATATTGTTTGCCTTAAAAATATTATATTAGTCTCTTATGTACATAAAGATAGGAAAATTAATCAACAAAATCTATTCACTAAAACTAACAAATTAATATCAAAATTGTTTCAATTTTTTATTAATATATCATATATTTCTATCTTGGGAAATTTCATCATGAATAATCCTAGAAAAAATAAAGGTATCCTAAAACCCTTACTGTATTTGTAACTCTTGTTTCAAAATTATCATGAAAGGAATCACATTAATTTATAAACTAAATACCATGAACATGAGTATATTTATGGTAAAAAATATAAAACTTGTATTAGATACACCGCATAAAATAATATAGGTTTACAAAAATTCATATGTCCCAATGAAGACAATTCGAGATGGTAAACCCTAACCATTATGGAAAAGTTTGAATTAATCCCATTGGATGAAATATTGATAATTTTAACATTAAATACCAGGAATTAATAATAATGTATCATAATAAATTTCAAAATATGAGTACAAATACCACATAAATTTAAATACACTCATATCATTAAACATATCATAGTGAAAAAAATTAGATGGAAAACCATTAAAAATTTTTCTGAACATATTTTTACATGTTGTAACCTCTTATATAATTAAATTATATATATTAGAATTATAAAAAACTAAAATTTAAAGAAATTTAATTTCAAAAATGATTTAATTATAAAATTTAAATTCTTTTTTATTAAAAACACTTTATTAAAATACCCATTGTTGCGTGATAACTGTTTCATTTTTCATGTATATTTTGGTTTGGTAGTTTGGTCCTTCCACTTTGATCATGGTTATTTCATATATGGGCTATAAATAGTGTAATAATTATAATATTTAATTATTTTAACCCTTTTATATACATTCACATAAATTAGTGATGTAAAATGATTTAAATCACTTCATAGAGACCATAGTATCTACATTCCCACGAGTGATGCTTCTTCTTTTTTATGGATGGAAAGAATGAAGGAAAGGTAAATAGTAACTCAATGTTCAATAAAAATTATTTTTCAAAAATTTCACATATATTGTTTATATATATTTATTATTTACTGTGTAATATGTAAATGATGAACAAATCAGATTGCTTTGGGGAGGTTCTAGTCCATACATATGCCCAAGCGATATTAGAAACTTCCAATTGATGAGATAATAAGAAGGTAGATAATATATTTGGATTATAAAAGAATAATTATATAATATATATAATATATATACATTAAATATATCATTATATCCATACATGAAATATGGTGATATAAAATGAATCATATTGTTATGTGGAGGTGGTAGTCCACTTATACGCATGAGTTACACATTCATTTCTCATTCGATGGAAATGAGGTAGGATGTGTTTGGGTAATCAAATTAATAAAAATATAAGTATATTTAGTATAACAGATTAATAATAATATGATTTATTAAATAGATATATTGAATGTAGAAGAATAAATAAAATTGAAAGACCTCATTTAATATTTATACCACTTCTTTTAGAGACCTCCCTTGACTTACACCTTATGCCATGAAAGATTGGTCTTAGAAGAATGAAAGAATATATATGATGAATGGAATGAATCTAGGAAAGGTTTAGGGTATGCAAAATATATTATATAAGGCTAAAAGTAAAAGAAAAATGGAATAGAAGTGGTGCCAATTTATAACTAAGGTGAGGGACACATGGAATTACTTAAAATATTTCAATAATATAGGGTAACATTCATATTCAAGTGGATCCTAATGGCCAGTAATTATAATTTTCAATAATATAAGGTAAGAATAATGTAATAAAAATTTATTAGAAATCTTATTTTGGTATTATTACCCTTATCACTTTGTTTAACCCCACCCCTCACTATAATCCCATTATAACCATAACCGTAGAAACAATATTTTATGCTTTTTCCTAATAATTATGACAAAAATTATGTTCACCCAATTAAATTATATTAATAATGTTGGTTCCATGTACGGGATATATTTTACAAGATTTAATTTCTATAACTTGAATATATATATATATATTTTAAATAAACATGCAAAATTTAATGATAACTCATTTTTATATAAATTGATTTTTACGTATAAAACAAAATCCACATTAATTCATTTCCTTTTAAAAAACCATAAAATGAATCTTAAATTATATTATTGAATATTTAATCTATAAATTTAATTAAAACTTGTAATTAGTAAATATTATTTTATTTTATTAAGATAAAAACACATTACAAGCACAAAAACAATTGTTTAAAAATTATGTATTTAAGCCTCAATGTGATCTTAGAGTGAAATAAAGTACAATTATGATTCCAATATAATTAATTAGATTATTTATTATTAAAATAAACTTATTTTAATTTAAAATTAAATTCAACACATAATTGGACAAATAAATTACTTCATTTAATGAAAATAAATTATTATTTAAAAAATAGACCTTTTCACTATCAAGTGAAAACAAATATTTTGGGAAAAGACCATTATACTGACCCTAATAAAAAATTAACATAATGGTTAGTTTTTATTTCATAAACTGAAATAAAATTTTATAAAATTTTATAAATTATTTACAATTTCCTTGTGTAAAAATATATAAACAATTTTAAAAGAAAAAATATTTTTGATTCCTAAAAGGGTTTTTTTTGAAAATTTAGTAATTAATTTTAATGAATAAAACAATTATTATAATTATTTAAAAGTATTTTACATATTCTTCAATTTTAATATTTTTCATTCAGCTAACTAATGATTTTTCTATCATAATCACCCTTAAATAATGTTATATTTACAGTATATGAATGTTTATCTAAATCTTGGTGTTGAATGTTAAGAAATGAATCCAAAATAGTATTCTTTTAAAATAAGTTTTAGGGTTTTATATTACACCCCAATAATTGAATTATCACATCATAATATTTATCTTGAAAATAAATGGATAATTTCTTGAGAAAACCTTTCATGAAAGCAGACATCATACAAAAGGAAAATAAATCATTCTTTACTAAAGGGGTGGAGAAAAAATAAATTTTATATGAAATAAAACATAATAATGTTCCAAGATAATGAGTACATTAATGATAATTGAAAATATTGAAATTTAAGAGTAATATAATTTTTGAATAAATATTTTCATTCATCGAGACCACTATCCAAAAATAGTTATGAACATAAAATAACAAATTTGTAAGGGAAGAAAGTAACCATAATATATTCAAAAATAACTAAAAACAAAAAATGTTTTCATTTTCAATGTCCTTTTTCAATTAAACTGAAAATTATTTGAGTAAATAATATGGTAAAATATACATACATTGATTCATCGAATTCATTTCCAAAATATCAACCTTTGGTTTCATGATTCAATTAGTTTCCATATTTTTCATGCTATATTCCGATAATGAATGAAACATTTTAATTTCTGATTCATGAAGAACTAAAATTAACCTCTTATAGAACATAAGATCATTAAAATAATAAATATATATTTATCTTGTATATATGAAAACACTAAAACAAGAAATGGTTTATATATTCCACTATAACTATTATGTATTAACTATCATTTGAAATATTATTCTCAGTGATTTCAAAAATAATAACCCCATGATATTATTAATTAATTTCAGAAATAGATAAATTCAAAATCTACTCACATAATTTTTAAGTAGTATTAAATACCTATAAATTAGAAATATTATCACAAAATATAGAAAATCATCATATCAATATTATCCAAAGAGAATAATTTAACTATTAATGTCCCACACCAATCATATGAATACCTAGATCATATATTCACTTAAAACAAGTCAGTAACCTGAATCATAATAAATCCAAGATAAAAACATAATTGTTTCCAAATACTAACTCAAAAAATAATCCACAAATAAAATCAATACTATCAAATATTTAAAATAAATCCTAAAAAGTAAATAAACTATATTAAACACAATATAAATCACCTTTTCATTAAATCATTAATTAATTTCGTTTTTAACTACACTATCCAATAACCATTATCAATATCAATCCCCTCATTTCAAGTACTAAAAAATATTATAACAACATCAGGCATATATTATAGTTTTTCTATTACTTAATCATGTGATTTTCAAAAATATCAACCTTTCACAAAATATATTTTTTATAATATTAATAAAATTAATCTGTTGATTGAAAATATGTTAGAAAAAATTCTATTGAAAAATTATTAAATGATTTATGATTCTTATAACCAGATTATCATTTGCAAAACCATAAAAAATATAATTATCAAATCTAAATACCTAGAAAGTTCGACCATTCATCTTTATTCATAAATGATAAACATGGATTCATCATCTTATTAATTGATAATTCATCCCTACTATACAAAGTATTAATCTTTTATTAAGATATATCCATATATATGTAATCATTTTTCATTCATTTTACATAATAAATACTATAAAAATAATTCATACCCTTTTTATGTGGTACATAGTCTCTTCATATTCAATAGTAAAACCATTACTTGTACAAAATTATATGTCCCAAAAATGAGATTTCCCCTAGGACATAAATTTATAAAATCCTCATATATTACAAATTTAAAACATTTATATATAGTTTAGAAATCAGTAGAACACTTACTTCCTCCTATATATTTAACAATAATTCACTAATATTTTATATATATTTCCTTTGAAATAAAAATGAAGTATTTGATAAATTACTTTAGACACCACATAGATTCTAAATTAACCTTTATATGGTAATACTTTATAAAATATCCCAAGAAATATATGTTATAAATAGTAATAAATACATTTTGAGAAAATATTCATAAGTATTTCATATAATTAAAATATACTGATTGTTATAAGAAAATATTTGATTTTTCGTAAGGACATTCTAAATATAAAATAGATAAATTTTCTTCAAAATGTATTTTATTACTTTTTCTACACATGAATGATATAACTAATTTATAATATGTATATAAATTAAACTTGGTTAAATAAATTCAAATTTCTAAATCATTATGTCAATATTATCTTGGGATTTATTTTTAAAATTTATCTAAAACAGTTTATTTTTTGAGAGTTATGGAATAATGTCAATTTTTGTAAAAGTAATAATTTATTTTCACATTAAAATATCTAATTTATATAAATTTATATTTCATTAACATAAAATATTTTTTATTTTAAATTATATAATTAATTACCTAGGAATCACAAACATACATGACATTCTTATAGGTTCGTTTTGGTCTTAAAACAATTTTTCTAGAAAACAAATTTATCAACAAAATTTTTTTGTATAATTATAAATTAATTTAATCCCTATTGATTATTTTTTTAATTAAACAAATATATTATATATTTATCAATAAATTTCCCATTCATTTTATGGTTTTTACAATGTTAGTAATAGATCTAATTTTAGTTTTACACTTCAAATTCATTTTTATAAATAGGCTTTCCTTGCGGTTTATACGCTTATACAAAATTAAACTTTTCCACATATTGAAAGTGAGTATATTAAAAAATTATTTAAATAACCAAAATTAATATAATTTAACTTTTTAAATTTAATTTTTAGTCACAATTAATTGAAAACCCAGTAAAAAAATACAATGGTTATGGTTAAAATGGGTGTACCTAGTGGTTAAACCAAGAGATAATGGTAATATTAACTCCAAAACCTATATAGATCTTAATGGTTAATCATATTTCACCCTTATCTTTTAAAAATATATAGTAAATGGCTATTTGGATCCAATTTCACATTAAAGTGACTTTATATCATTAAAATCTTACGAGGAATTCTATTTGTATCTATCCCTACACTTATAAAGAGAAACCTCATTTCCACCCTTATTCACACAATATGATAATTATATGTTGGATATTTCCTACTAGAAAACCATTCCATATTACTTTAATCCATCTTATATCTTATTTCATTCTTTTTATATCAGTCCTTCATGACATAAGGTGCAGGCCAAAGGATGTATCTCTTAGAAGATGTATAAATATTAACAAAGATATTTATCTTTAATTTCTTCTTGAAAATCCAATACACATGTTTTAACCATTGTAACATTATCATTTTCATCATAAATATTTAGATATTTTATTATTATTATTTCATAACCATTTTCCACATCTTCTATATTAAATGGTATATGAAAGTATTTCTCCTGTGTACCTATGGACAATTGGCTCCTCGTAGCTATAAAAGTAATTTTCCATCCCCTTCATCAATGGTTACGAATATTGTCAGATATAATGTATATTTTTGACATTTATAAAATAATTTTATCTCTTTAATGATGATATATTATTTTACTTTATTTTATTTCATCAATTTTGAATATAAATATCACTCATGCGTACATATGGACTACCACCTTCATATATTTATGTAATTAATTTTTCATTACGTCAGTATATGAATGGAACTAAAGATGTATATATTTAATATAAATATTATTTATGATGTGCTTAATTTTTTTATATTATGGAACAGTAATATATTTGAAAGGACCATAAATTTAAAATAGAAACATACTTGAAGTAGGGTTCCTAGGGATCCCCTTATCATAGTTGATGGTTCTGAAGGTGTGTTCCAACATTTCTCTTGAAATACCAGCTTCATCCATTACGGAGGCATCGACATGGCTCATGTTGACATGGTTGACCTACTTGGGGGTTGAATATTCCTATATTGGCATTTTAGGGTTTTTTCATCTCCTGGGGGCTCCATCATCCAGTTAAAATCTCTATAGTTCACATGTGCTTATTTTCCTCATTATTGCTTCAGAAGATGATTTCATGCAGGCATGGTGCAAGTCACCCAGCATCATAGGATTGTGGTGTTTCAGTCTATCCTAGTGGTCTCTAGATATTCACCGATGCAATGAGAGCCTCATGTATAGATTAGGATCAACCTCCAAGGGAAGTCATAGCCATTCTAGAATAGTGGCTTCCTAAAGGTGATCAGAGACTCTCTCAACGACTTTCTATGCGTGGATGAAAGGGATCATTATTGTGAAGATTATTCAGTGGCTTTATTATATTGGTAAATAGATTTATCATTTCCTTTAACGAATAAGAGTTCTCTTTCGGTGAAATAATCTTTCTACAAGAACTAGGTCATTTCATTTCCCATCTTCCTAAGGTACTACTCAAATTTCCTTCTTTAAGACCACACATTGAATTTTTGTCACAAACATCACAATGGATGTTATCATCAGTCTCTCCAACACCACATGGACTATAAGGCATCCTCATCCAATTCACATTCGGAAGAATCAAAGGTGGAGTCTTTAGTCATTGAAGAGATCCCAGTGGATGTCTCCCCATCGGTTTCATGTCTTGAGCCCTCCCTTTCTCCCCTACAGTGAGATGTTAGTATGCCATGTCAGAATTTGGTTCCATGTGTTCCAAGATATGTTCCCTCCTTCAAATTTGTTTAAATTATTTATATTCTCATCAATTTCCTATGTCCATGTGAGATCCTTATAAAGGATCATGTGCTAATCTTGTCATCCCACACCACAGTGTCCCTATCCTTTCTCCCTCTACTAACAGATTCTCTCAGTGGATTCTTGGAAGATTTTTCTCTGTCTTTCGATGAGGTATCTTTCCCTCAGCATGATCCTCCTGAAGATCATTAGTCTTTAGGTTCCCTAGGCTATGCTCAGGATCCCTCAGTGGTATCTCCAGTGGGTAGGATATGAAATCAATGGAGGCCTCATAGGTCCTCCTAGGGAGATTTAACAAAGCTCCCCTCTAGTCACTAGGAATCCCCCACACATTCAGTTAATATCTCATTTACTGATACATTATTTTGTAAGAGTTCATTATAAAAAGGCTTAAAGATTATTTCCTCTTTACACATCGAGATGGATATTTTCTATAGAGATAATGCCAGAGATCTCTTTGATCAAGGATTCTTATATTAATTGGGAATTCCTACGACCTTGGTGCACATTTTAAAATGGACTTCATGGACTCTGAGACTTCTAGACACAAGGATTCTATTGTATTGATTCATCAAAATAAACAAAACCCTTTCAGAATTGGTGATTTCTTGAATAAATCAATCTTCATTGATCAATTCCCACAAACCCATCTAACAGGCATATCTATATTTTCTATAATATGAGATTCAATGTAGATCTAGTCCAAGAGGGAGACAATTTCATCACCTCTAATTTGAAAAAAAGAAATCAATCAATATTAGTTAACTTAATCAATGGACGTTGTGACTTGAAAAAAAGAGAGATCATATGGAATGAAATCAACTGTTTATACCCTAGTATTCATTTATGGGTGATCTATGGAGATTTCAATGTTATTTCAGCCCCGTAATAGAAGAGTGATAGGGGTAATTTCCCCGATAAATTTAGTAAGGTCTTCACAAAATTTATGGTAGTCAAATTCCTTATGAAACTCAGCTTCGAAGGTGACTGCTAGACATGGTGTAACAACCAATGAGGGAACCGTTTCTTTGGGAGTCACCTGGATCAGTGTCTGGACAATTTTAAATTTGTCTCCATGTTCTCTGATGCCAAGGTCATCCATCTGGTGTGAGTAATATCTCACGATTCCTCGATTTTGGTCCCTCGTGGCACTATATTGGATCATTAGGGATGGTTCAGATTCTTCAAATAGTGGTCCAATGTACTGGGGTATCGTGATTTGGTTATGGATATCTAGAACGGACACACTTAGGGTTTTACAAGGATGGATATTCACAAAAAAATAATAAGGATCATGTAGAGACATCAAACCTGGGCACAAGATGTTCCCCTTCTAAGAGAGACGTGGAATTCATCATCAAAAATGGTTTCTTTGAGAGAATCCTTTAGGAGACATGGAATACTATTTTATCTGAAGATCTATCTAGAAATAAGGATTATATAAAGGACAAGATTCTAAAATAAGATTGATTTTCCAAGGAAATATTGAAGATCAAATGGCTAAGGGAGGGGGTGGAAACAGCACCTACTTTTATGCTTGTATTACGGAGTGAAAATGACTGACCAAGCTAAATATTCATTTATGAATGGATATTTTACTAATTATAGGGTTGTAGTGGGAGATTAGGCCGATTCTTCTTTTAACGACCTCTTTATTGGTCCCAACACATGCCTACTAGATGGGTATCTGGGAAGGGATGAGAGTTTTTTTTTGACATCATATCAAACATTGTCTATGACCAGGAAAATGGAGGACTTGCAGCTATACACATTGAGAAAGATATATTCAAATCAATGATGAATCTTAATCATGAAAGTGCAGTAGGCCCTAATGGATTTCAATATCATTTTAAAAGGCCTCATGGGGATATGGGGAAATATGAACTACTTGAGAATATTCAAGAATTTTTTCGGGGAGGGTACATACCATGTATATAATGTTCCCCCACCATTGTTCCCATGCCCAAAACTAAGAATCCAACCTCTATTACTCATTATACACCCATGAGCATGTGTAATTTCCATAACAAAAACTTGGCCAGCATCGTCATTGTCAGGATTTCAATCAATCTCCCTCATTGGGTATCCATAGAACAAAACTATTTTGTGAAGGGATGCTTTATCCTAGGGAATATTGATTTGAAACAACATATTATCATAGATATCAACATCAAAACTCACAGATCAAGCATGGCCATTAGGAGGGGAATGAAAAAAAAATTATGAATGTGTTGAATATAGCTTCATCAACAATGTGTTGGAATGTATGGGCCTCTCCCCTTAGAATATTGATCTAATTTTTATATTTTTTGGCTCTTTATAGAATGTGGTGATGTTTATAAGGTTGACTTATGGTTTGTTTAAGGGTACCAGCTACATATGTCTAGGAGACCCAATATCTCGAATAATTTTTAGCCTTATATAAGAAGTGCTTTTCCACCTCATTCAAATAAGAATCAGTAGTGGGGAGTGTCTCCCATGTCAATGAAGAATGAGATAACCCCCTATAAACCACTTATTGTTCTTGGCCGATACTATCTTATGGATGAATATGATTAGTCTATCCATACAAGGTATCAAAAATGTTCTGGTGAATAACTTCTATTGAAGTAGCTAGGTGATCAACTATAGAAAACAAAACCTCTCTATTTCTAATATATGTTCACCTAATAGGATATAAATTGTGAGAAATATTCTGGGCATGCATAGTGGGGATCTTTCTTTGGATTATAAGGGTTCACCCATAACAAAATGCAAGATCTGCATACAAGATTTGACTCCATTATCTACAAGATCATTGATTGGGTTCTTAACTATAAAAAAGATATCTTCAATTTGTGGGAGGTTAGCATTGGTTATAAGTGTTCAATTGGAAATTTTGGTCCATGGTCTATCTTCAATAAAATTCCTAAAAGGTATCATTAATAACATTGATAAGATATTTTATCATTTTAATAGGGACCCCCTCCTATAAAGAAAAACACATTTTGTATCTAGGAGCAAGATGTAATGTCCCTTCATGGAGGGTGGTATTAACGTACGAAGTATTTAAGACACTCTTTAGTGCATGAATGTGATGCTAGTATCAAAATTTTTGGATAATTGATACATGTTTGGGATTACAATGAAAAAAAATCTCTAAGATTAATAGGCACAAGAGGATGGTCATGCATCTCCAATCTTGTCTATTATATCTCCCCTCCTTGATGTGCTTTAGCGTCATGTATGATTGATAGTTAGGAAAATAGACAATTCATTGTGGAATTAGAACTTGTCTAAGGCTATTATTTTTTTAGGCCACCCAATATATTATTCCCCTTCAGGGAGGTGACCTTACTCTTTCATATCATCAATGTTGTTCTGGAAAATGAAAAAATAGACCACTTTAATCTCATTGATATCAACACGGACTCTAACTAGTGTGTCTTTACTCCATCTTTATCAGGGTCCTTAAAAAAAGTGGTCTTTCACCGGGCTATGAACATTCAGGATCACACTAAGGACTGGAATGAAGTTATCTGGAACTACATTTTTCAAAAAAAAAATCATCTTTCTCCTATAGAGGATCAAGAATATATTTTTTCCCATGGATAATAACATAAGACAATGTGGTATCAATATTGTATCTAGATTCACCTACTATAAAAATTCCTAGAATGAGATCTTAGGACATCTCTTCTTTGTGGGAGAGTGGGTGCATGATGTGTGGTCCTTATTTGGTGAGATCACTACTTTGTTTTCTTCAAAAATGGAATATTCCCCTTTCATGGAATGAGGGTTTGATGGAGTAGGTGAGAAGGGAATGGAGAATATTGCTCATAAAATGGTCCTACAGGCCAGATGTTGGTGTATTTGGTAGGCAAGAAACCATGAAAGGAATGACGGTTTCCGTGTTTTGGGGAGAAACATCTTCATGAGAATAAATAATCTACTTCTTGACATTGTATGGATTTCCAGTAATTGGAGGGAGTCTCTCACCCTTCAGCTACCTAAATTAGACACCTCCACCACCCCTTGTAGAAATGGTTTAAATTGTAATTGGGTCTACTAGAAACTTCCTTCAAGGTGTCCTAAAATGAAGAGAAATGAGTTTTATAATCTAGAAAACATTCATTGATGAGGGATAATTTGTAATGAAAGGGGTTATATTATTTTTGTGTTTACATACTACCTTCTCGAGGGAAATTCTCTTCGGGCAGCGACCACGGTGATGCACACTGGTCTTTGAATATTTCTCCAAAGAGAGCTAGACATCCTAATAGTTGAAACTGAATCCATGATTATGTACAATAACTTGAATGGAATTGGATCTACCCCTTGGTGGATCTCCTACATCATCATAAAATATAGAGGTATCATAAATAAGAAGATCAAAGTAGTCCACACCTAGCGGGAGGGGAATAATGTCCCGGACCAGCTGGCATCTCTTGATGTTAGTGGGACTAATAATTTAGGTTTTCAATATCTGAATAGCTTGGGACCTAAGGGGGTTAATTTGATCAGAGGGGATGCTCTAATCCTTAACTATATTCTTCCACCTTAGGATCAAGATCCCTTGGCATGTAGTGGAATGCAGTGTCTTGTAGCAACCTTTTCCTTTCCCATTAATTAAAATTTTCATGATGATGATGAAAATTTTATTTTCATCGAAAAATGTTCTAGTGATATCTTAAATTTATATTCATCTATTAAAACATATTTTGAAATTTCTTATGAATTATTATGGATATCACCCAATTATACAATCTTAATTTTTTCTATGGATGATTTATTATTAATATTATTTAATGTTTATGGAGACTGTATCATTTTTTGGGTTATGATATGATCATACAATGAATTATTTTTTTGTTTTATGCCACATATATATATGGTTTTATTTTTGTGATGTGAGGGCCCATAATTTCACCTTTTTTTAAAGAAGAATATATAATGACATAATAATGATTATAATGGATAAGGAACCCTATTAATTAAGGGAAATTGTACATTAATATATTATTGGGAGTGACCCATGACAAAAAAATGATGGAATATGGGGTGAACCAAATACACAATGATAGTCTTGGTTGTGAGCCTTTCATATGGAAAATATTTTCTATGATAATGTGTAATCTAAATACTTATTCCATTTTCATATTTTATGTTATCATAGACCATAACTGATTATTCATTATTCCTCAATATTATAACTTTTTCAAATTTTTTATAAAATCATACACAATGAATCTTGTCAAAGTATGATTAACTAATTATTTATGATCATTTGAAGACATTATCATGTCCTCATACCCTTATTATTATCTTATGATCAAATGTTATAATAAATTTATATCTCTTATGTTTTTCTATATGGTGTATCTGAGCTCCCCATTTGTTATGTTTCCCTTCCCTCTGTTATAAAGAAGGGTTTTATAAAAGATATGTCTAAGAAGTGTTTCTTTTATCATGAAGTTAATGTGAATTTATATAGGTAATTTAAAAATTAGTTTCTTATGTATAAAATATCCAAAATAAAATAAGTCATTGATGGCCTATGTGGATCATAATGATATTTAATTAATATTCCACTAATAAGATGTAGTATTTATGTATGTAATTTTTGGATCATTATTGTTTTTTAGAGAATGATTTAGTATTTTTTGGTAAATATGAAGAGAAAAAAAATAGTGAACCCCCTTAGTGTAAGACTCAGTATAGAAGAACATATTTTATTATATATAATAATTAAATGTTCATTCCCTAATAAAATACATACTTGTGGGTATAAAACAAGTAGATGTGGTCTTTGAAAAAATGTATTGAAGTGTAAATACTCAGAAAACCATCAGTTGAGTATATCTCTACCATAATTCTGATTCATGGTGAATGAACACTTACTGAACACCTATTTTGACACTCGTATGAGTTATTATTGGGTTAATTCACATTTACTATATGATCAATTGTTATAAATTTAAATAGATAATATCCATGGATAAACAAGGTTAATACAATGGTTCTATAGTTTGAAAAGGTATAGTGAATTTGAAATGCAATTAAATTTTTTCATGATTGATATTTTAGATTAACCTTTATTGATGTCCAGACTAACAATTTTTGTTTTAGTGTGGTATTGATGATATAATGGAAAAGTTATCATGGTGACTAGTATTGTGAAATATTATAGTATCATATATGTGATTATTCATATGAATTCCATTATATCCTAAAATGTATCTAGGAATATTAATTCATATCCATAATAACTATATGTATAATTTTTAGTAAAATATAATAATGGTAATATGACTACATCATATGTTTATGATTCTTGTATGATTTCAGGTTTTTATAATTTACAACATGAAATTGATTTTATTTTCACATAAATATAATTTTTTTTTGATTTTTGGAGTGGACTTATTTTCATTTTATAAAGCCAATATCAATTTTCAAGGAAGGGAAATCACATTTTACATTCTAAACCAAAATATGATTTTAAATCAGTGCAATGAAAAATATGAACATCCATATGAAATTATGTTCAGTTATTTGTTCTGGGTTTATATTTAATGTGGGTATTAATCTGTTATGTTTTGGGAGATAATCTACATCCAATATATTCTTATTATATAGTTGTTTTTTAATGTTTTTAGGGAAAATTATCCAAGTATTCCTCTCAATCGTGATGTTTATTTTTTAAAATAACTCATATTCAGTTGTAAACATATTTCACAGACCCATATAGAATCTCCATGATTGAGATTCATGAATTTTGGAAACCACTCTAGGAGAATGGTGACATGGGATTGATTCATCCATGTGAATCACCACGGGGTGCACCTTTTCTTTTTATCAAGGGGAAACATGGTTCAATGGTTGTATAGAATTTTTATTAGTAAATTAAATCTATCATGTTCATTAATGAATATATTATGCCCCATATATAGGATTTTATTAATTATTTTCAAGGATAACAATATTTTCCCATGATTGTTTATTGATCTTGTTACTATCTTTTGAGGGTAAAAAAGTGACTTTAGGCCCATGATAGTTTTCCATGAAAAGTAAGAACACTATAATTATATAATTATTCCATTTGGTCTTACTAATACCCTCTATATATAAATATATTTAGTTAATATATTATTTTTAAATTACAACGATCTACTTTTGGTAGTGTTTATAGATGATATTATTATAAATTATATGAGTCTGAAATAGTATGAAGTTCACTTGATGAATGAAATGAAGACGCTAATAAAGGAGTGAAATATGAAAACATTACCATTAATTGATTTTAGAGATATTATGTTTAATTATGGGATCATTAAATCAATTGAGAGGTTATATCTGTAGGTCCATCAATGATTAGTGTTATTAAACATCACCCTAGAACAACCACATTAACTAAGATCCCAAGTTTTATTGTATTGGCTTGATATTATTACTTCCTCTTGAGTTATTTCTCAGGGACATATAATCCACTCTCTATATTGACTTATAATGTATTATATGTTCCATTTAACTATTAAATGTAAAGAATGTTTCATGTGACTGAAGATAATGTTGTTAAATGCATTTATTCTCACACAACCCTTTTGTGGGGTAAGGATTGTGATTTTAGTGATTATTATAAGAAATATTTTTGGTGTTTTAATATATAAAATTATATGTTGATAAATTATGAATCATGAAAATTGATGTTTCATGAGAAAAATGACCTATCACCTGTTTTGGATTACGAAACAACAATATTTTTATTAAATATATGGTGGAATTATCATTATAGGGAATGGTGTGACGTATTAACTGATAATAAAATTATAAATTATATATTTCAGGAAAAAAAATTTCAAGTTAACTTTAGGATATGGTAATATTTTAATAAATATTATGAATTCCCAATACATTTAAATCCCGATATTTATAAAACGGAATCCAATGTTTTGATTAAAAAAGATCATGACATCATATATATGATAAAGATCACAAAAGAAATAATATTTATCTATTTCTAATAGATTCACCATTAAATGTAATGGGATTGGGTTAAATCTTGTCTTCCTCAAATGATTCCTCAACCATAAATTCAGGTATAGATTAAACATGCACAAATGAGGGACATTGAGATTTAAAATATAATGGGAAATATTCATGAGTTGGAAAATGATTGTGATGAAATTATAATGATTTGGAACCGACTATGTGTCCCATAAATAACTAATATGAAGATCGAACTAATGGAATAGAATCATTCCTTGTTGTTATCTATTCATCCTAGAAGTATGAATATATATATATAAATATATATTAATAAGTACTTTTGGTGAGACAAAATGAAGACAGATATTATGTTGTGTATATATTGATGCATGATATGTCGACATATGAAGCTTTATATATGTAATTCTAAGAGGATGTTTCAATGATTAACCATACCGAGCTGAAAATAGAAAACTATCACAAGAGATTTATTTATCAGACACCCCAAAACATCTAAAGGACATAATGCTATTCAGGTTTCAGTTAAGAACCTTATAAATCATCACACATTAATTAAATCAGATCATATTTGAATCCTGCTAATATTCCATGTATATTCATTATTGAAGGTGTATGGTTTTATATAATACAACATTTTATTTTATCTAAATTAGTTGGAAATTTTACCATGATGTTTGGGAAAAAGCTTCAACAAGATCTGTATATGGATTTGTGTTTCATTATTTTTATTTATTGTATGATTGACAGTCAATAATATAGAACCATTAAAATCCTATATAATATGTATATATTATCTTCTCTTAAATTCCATGGTATTTTTAATCAACATCATCAAATATATGAGTTCTCACACAATATTATTTTTCATTTAATCATTCCAATGGATCCTAATGAATCCCTATATGGAAAAAATTATAAATCATTAACATAAGTGGATGATTTTTTATAAATAAATTTATTAAGATTTGAGAGATCTAATGAAATTATATAGATGTTTAAATTCATTTATTAGAACATAAAGAAATATCAAAGTTGACAGAACCCATATTCTAACAATTTTTGTTGAGATCTACATTTCACTGTTGGTGAGAAGGTACTCTTGTGAAATTATCCATCGAAGAATTTTATGAGATTTTAAATGAAGGTATAGTGGTTCCCAAGGTTTATTGGTCACATTATTATCCATGGTAAAGTAATTATTGTATCCTACTATTTGGTGCTTCTAATAAACCTCTATAAAGTTCATTATATGTTCCATGAATCACTTTAGATGAAGTAAATATTGGGAGCATCACATATACTGTACTAAGAGGTTTTACCATTGTAGAATAATCATTATTATAGAGAAAAATGGTTATAAATATTGTTTATTAGTGAAAATATTATACGGAACGAGACAACTTATATAGTTAGAGTTATTTTGAGGATTAAGAAATTTTAGGAAGATACATGAAAACCTAAGGATGATATGATGTAGAGATATCCTCATTTTTTTGAATCATAATGATAAAATTTTGTGATAAAATTGATTTTAAATGGGTTCAAATGTAACATAGAAATATTACATAAATATATTTACATAGAAATAAAATTTATCTATTCTACATATTTATTTAAACAGAATCTTGAATCTAAATACACCAGGAAATAAAAATCTTTTAAAACATAGTTGTTGAATTGGATTTTATGAATAGTAATAACTAAATTTAAAAAATATTTTATAGGTTTTAAATAATGAAATTTTATGATTATATCATAATATATAAAGCCTCAATTTCTTTTATTTTCCATTATTTCTTCAGAAAACCAATTTTCACAAAAAATTGTTTTTATAGATTTTTTCATATGAATACATTATAATTAATCTATAAATTTTCACTGTTTCTTTTGGATGAAATTAATATCACTTTTAAAGATATAATATCAATATTATATTTGGGTGATTTTTTTATAATTTTTCTAGTATGATTTAGTTTCATTACACAGAGGAACAATATCATTTTTTTTGTAATGATTCATTTATTTTCCGAAATAATTATCATTATGTTTTTAATTTAAAATTAAAGTAACATAATACCCCATTAATTATAATTAATATAAGTAATTATGATTTAATTATCTTTGTTCTCATTTTTTTATTTGTTAATTCTTACACATAAAACCATATTACGAAAACCGGTTTTAGGTGTGCAACGTGGTTGTATCATATTAAGTAAAAATTTTATATATTGGGTAATGTTTTAAAGGAAATTTATATATTATATATTGAATAATTTATTTTATTATTTATATTATGGTTTTTGTAATGAATTAAATGGAAGTAAATTAATTTTTTTGCTAAAAAATGGATTTTCCCAAAACTAGCTTTATTTGTTGTTTTCACACATATTTAAAATTAAACTCTTCCCCATATATATAGTTATCATTCTAAAATTTATCCCATATTTTTAATCCATATAATATATACACTATAACATTTTCATGTTTTTTTATCATAGTGAATAGTAAAAACAATAAAATTTTGTTACTATAATATGTGTACGATTACTATCAAAACCTATATAGTTATCATTGAATGGTAATATTTAGACCATATATTATCCAAAATTTTAAAAAATATTTAAATAAAATTTCACATTTAATTTACCTTATATCATTAAATTTTTTTTAATAAATTGCATATGTGTTCTTCCATTTAGTTTTAAAAGGACACAACTTCTCTTCCTTTATTCATAAGAGAGCCTTATATCTTGTCAAAAAAAACATATATTCCCTAAATCCATCATAAATATTATTTTAATCTCTAATTATTAATTCTAAATTTATTAACATGTAATTGAAATGTGGTCTCTCAAAGAAGATGTGTTAATCTTAACTAATCTCTATCAATTTTATTTTTCCTTCCAATTCCTATATATTAATGTATCAATCATATTAATTTTTTTATAGTAATTCCTTGGCCTGAATGACCAAGGAACAAAACATATTAAAAGAATGATTACAGAAGTCTAAATTATCGGATAATATTACCATATTTTTCATGGATTCGCATAAGAGCAATTGGGAGGTATTCACACCAGTTAATGTCTTGATTAACTCCCAAGTTGGGAAAGCCATCGGCAACCATGTTTGCTTCCCGATAAACATGTGTGATGATGTAGTTCAGGATAGCGAGAAAACGGATACATTCCATCCAATGGGTAATGATCAGACAAGCTAAATGAGTTACATCGTTCCAAATTGCTTTGACCATGGTCATCGAGTCACATTCAATCCAAATGTTGTTCCACCCATAAACCATGGAAAAATTGATCGCATGAATCAAGCCCATCATCTCAGCTTCGAGGGAGGAGGTAGTGCCATAAAGTCCCATGAAGAATCCTAAAATCTATCTTAGGTTGTTCCTAAAAATAACACCACATCCTGTGGGACTCGGATTTCCCTTTGAGATGCCTTCTGTGTTGATTTTGATCCATCCAGAGAGAGGGGCTCTCCAAAACACCTCCAGAGTGTGGTGTGGTTGAAAAAAGTTGTCATTGATCCTTAGACATTTCAGTATTCCAAAATCATGCACGGTATTGTGGAAATGACCTTTATGAGTCAAAGTAGCTTCTTGTAAAGTAATAAAGATATAGGTATGAACTGCTTTAAGATTGAGTGAATAGTTTTTATGAATAATTGCATTATCATCATACCAGATTAGATGGTGAATTTTAGAAACCAATGTAAGGAAAAGGTTTATGATTTTTTGGGAGCCATCCAAAACTGCACATTTCATAAGTTGATTTTTGACAGAGTCAAGAATCAACCATATTCAATCAACGATGTCAAAAATATAGTTCCAAATAGTATAGGTAGTATCACAGGAAAGGAATAAATGGTTAGCCTATTCTTTATGTTGATTACAGATTTTACATATAGAGAAAAGATGAATACCAAATTATTCGAGGAAGATATCTGTGGGAACTATGTTGTGAGAAAGGATCCAGATGAGATTGAATATGGAGGGTTTTATCCAAGTCTTTTGTAAGTGTTTTATCTAGTTGTGTTCATTCTCATTGTTACATCACATGTGAGCGTAGTAAATTTTACAGGTAAGAATTCCATTGTGATCTAGCTCCCAAATTAAGAAATCATTGTTATATGTGAATGGATAGTCATCAATGAGATTCAAAATAGTATCTGGGAGATGAAATTTTTGAGAGTTTAGAGCATATTTTATAGAGCTGTTGGGGTTTTCTGGAAGTTGATTAGGTGAAATCATAGTAATTAAAGGCATGCCAGTCTAGTTGTCAAGCCAGAATTTCATGGAAGAATCTCTGCAGACCATCCATCTTGAGTTGTTCATTGTGTTGATGAATGGGTTTTTGATGCTAGGCTATATGGATGAATTAATAATTCTCAAGTTTCTAGTCATAAGTTTATCATGAAATATATTTTTGAGAAAAACGAGGGACTCTGAAGTGTTGTGGAAGAGTTTCCAAGTAAGTAGATCTTGATGAGATTCATTAAAGTATTTTTTTATACCAATGCATCCATTCTCAATAGGATTGCAATAGGCTGAGCAAGGGACCGTCACAAGTTTTCTTTCAAGCGTACTACCTGTCAAAATGAAATTTTTAATCGTCGTATTCATTTTTTTGATAATATTAATGGGCCATTTGTAAACCATCATAGAGTAGACCATCTTAGAGAAAATACTGGATTTGAAAAGGCAAGTCATACATCCCATGGAGAGAGATTCACCCTTTCATGAGGAAAGATGGTGATAAACTTGATTAAAAATATTTAAAATGTGGTATGCTATGGGTATACCCCAAAAAATGGGGACACCAATGTAAGTGAAAGGGAGAGAGACTTAATTCAGACCCCAATCATTGATAATATTTCATTTTCTGTTAGAGGGAAAACTCATTCCAAAAAAGATACATGATTTGTTTCAACTTATGGTTTGACCAGAAACCACATCATATTAGGAGAGTGTATTTTTGAGGTTAAGAATGTTTTTTCTGTATCCTTGAAGGAAAAGGATGATGTCATCAACCTAGAATAGGGGAGTGGGAGCATTAACATTTCTGGAGACATTAATATGTTTCAATTTGTTTTGGCCCACCTGATGATTGATCAGTCTACTGAGGTAGTCTTCCTCTATAGGGAAGAGAATGGAAGTGAGAGGATCACCATGTCTAATGCCTTTGGTTCATTTAAAGTAACATTCAGGATGACCATTGATTAATATAGAGATGGTGGATGAATTGAAGAGAGTTCTGATCAGATCAATGAAATGCATACAAAAACCAAAACATTGAATAACTTTGAATATAAAACTTGAATCCATAATGTCAAAAGATTTCATGATATAATGTTTAATAGCTACGTTGCCTCCACTATTAGTTTTCTTCAAGTTGTGAATACATTCAGAGGCATGGCAGAAACAGTCTAGAATGGATATACCTTTTTTAAAGCCATATTCGTTCCTTGATACAATTTTGTCATTAATGGTTGAAATCCTATTTGCAATGATTATGGAAATGATTTTTTAGAAGGTGTTGATAAGAGAAATGGGTCTGAAAAGATGAATTTCAGAGGCTTTCTCCACTTTAGGGATCAAGGTGAGAAATTGAGCATTTATATCATGAGTAAGAACCCCATTTGTGAAAAAGTATTTAACACGCTTAAAATCATCGTATTGGACCACATTTCAATAATGTTGGATGAAACCATTATTAAAGCCATCAGGACCTAGGGCACAAAAGGAATGACCTCAGGGAGGAGGTCTTTGCTATTATCAGGGCCATTAAAGATTGTTTCATAATAGGAAACTGTATGTGGAGCTATGTCATCATCCTTGTCCAAAATCTTATCCATGTTATTTAGAGTGGATAGAGGTCTGCTGGATTTCCAGGATCTTTAGAGGGCATTATAGAATTTTGTATTTCATTCTCCATCAGTTATCCATTAAACATTATAATCTTTCATTATCATATTATCATTAATGATGAGAAAGGAATTTAGATTGACTGTAATGTTTATTTCTTGCGTGGGATCAGTGTGGAGGTCCATGTTGGTGGATTTGTTTTGTAGATAATTGAGTTTTTTCTCAAGATGAATAATGTCATTATTGAATTGTTTGGATTTGGAGTTACACCAATATTTAAGAGTCTGTTTGAGTTGTTTGTGTTTGAGGTTCCATGTAAGGGCATCATTACAGTGAGACATAGAGGACCATAATTTTTGGAAGACATGATTGCAATCTTCATCAGAAAACCACAAATTGTTGAAGCGGGAGGGCAATGTGGGTTTTTGGACTTTGGAGGAATTGTTAACTAGGATGGGATGATGGTTAGAGTTTAGTCTGTGGATAGTGATTCTAGATATAGTATCCCATTTATCTAAAGCTGAGATATTTGTGAAGGCTCTATCCAATTTGGAAGCAACCACTTTGTTGTAATGTATTCTATACCAGGTGTATTTTTCACCAGTGAGATTAATTTCAATAACATTTTTGACCTCAATCAAGTCTTTAAATTCCATCGGGGAGATAGAGGCATGAGAAGGGCCAATTTGTTCACTAGAGTTATGAATAGAATTAAAATCCCTCATAAGCACCCAAGGATCATTGATGTTGGTGATTAAATGAATGAGGTAATTCCAAAGAGTTCTTCTATCTTGGTATTTTTTCATAGCATAAACAAAGTAAAATAAAGTGAAAGTACCATCCATAGAAAAGGTGCAAGTGGGGATCTAATCAGAGATACTAAAGATAGTGAAATTCTTTAAAGAATAATTCCCAAAAATCTGTAGAGAATCAGAATTTAGATTATTATTGATTGCACCAGAAAACATGTAGTTGTGTTGGGACAAGTGAGATTTTGTAGAGTAGAAGGATATTTTTGGTTCCACAATATCAAAAAGAGTAGGGTGATGTATGTTAACCATTCGTTTCAGAACATTGAGGGTGTCAGAGTTGGCGATACCCTGAAAATTCCAGAAAAAGAACTTCATTTAGACTGGGGATTAGAGTTAGAACTCCTTTTATTGTTTTTTCCAAATCCTTTTTTTCTATTGGATCTTCTAACCTCTTGGGTATGAGTGGTCATTTATTCTTCTATATGGGAATTGTTTGGGGGTTTTTTCAATTGTGTGTCCATATCTAAATCTATGGTATCCTCCAAAACTGGTGGAAGGTCCTTTGGACTTTGACATACCAGATTTATAGGCTTAAGAGTGGATTATGCATTTAATATAGTATGGGAAATGGGAATATTTGGAACCTTTGTATCCACTGTAGACATGGGGTATTTATTTTCCAACATTTTTATAAGTTCTACCATAGCAGTTGTGCTGTCATGCGGTATCGGTTCTGATGGAATGAAAGCAAGAGTAGTTAAGGCAATACATAGAGATTGTGCCTCGAGTTGATCTGCCTTGATGAGTGAGATAGTGATAATGGAGAGAGTTGTAATCAGATGTGATTTGATATTGGTGTCATTTGTAATAACATCCAAGTCATTGTTCTCATTGGTTTTGGAAGCAGTAGGGTCTGATTCATTGATGTTTATATTACATGAGTGGAGTGGAACAAATTTTTCAGTAGGAGCAGTAGAGAATGAGTCTACAGAACTCTTGGACCTAATCATAATATTACAGTCATTATGACCATAAAGAAGGTTTCCAGATTTAATTGAATAAACTTCAGTATAGGCAGTTGGAAGGGAATTCATACCTGGGACAGGAGGGTCCAGTGTAGTCATATGTTGGGTAGCTAACAAGTGACTCTGCTTGTGTTTCAGTGGGTGTATAAGAACCTACATATTTGGAGGAGCTAGAAGCGAAGAAGCATTGTTATATGGGATAGATTACATGACCTTTTTCATGTCCACATCAGTTTCTACAATGGCTAGAGACTACTTGGTGGTGTTGGATGTGGTGTTTTCCTCTGCCTGGTTGGGGAAGTGATCACAGTTGAGAGTGGGAGTGGATGTCTTACATGGATTTTATTGTTCTGTGGATAGATTAAAGGGGTCTAGTACCAGCTTTTCAATTTCATTTAGGAGGCTTTGGTCATTAATAGATGTGTTTTCTTCTTCAATATCAACTTCCTAGTTAGTACCCGATCTGTCTCGTATGTGCCCCAAATTGTGTGTTATCCTTACCCAGAATTCTTTTTTTGGGTGGTTCAGGTATGTCTATCATCGGGGTTTTGTCTTTTTTAGCTATTTTTATATCTTTCCAATCATTCTCATTTGATTGATTTAATTTATTTTTAATCACACAAAAGTTATATATAGTGTGACCAATGATTTTACAATGATCACAAAAGGAGGGATTTCATTCATATTCCACGCTAATTTTAGTTTTATACTCATTTTTATTAAATGTAATTGAGTTGGGTAGCTTTGATTCAAGATTTATTTCTACCATAATTCTAGAAAAGAGGCCCAAATCAGTATTTAATGTCCTATGGTCATTTTTAAGAGGAATTCCTTTGCAGGAGAAAATATCATTCATGATTTTTGGGTGCCAAAAGAACGAGATGAGAACATGAAATTGATTCCATACTTTTTCTAGTGTGTTTCTATTTGTGTGAGGATTAAAAGTGGAGCCCCACTCTGAAATTCAAAATAATACTAGTTTGAGGTTAAGAGTACCGGTCTTCCAGACTCTTTCTAAATCCTTAGGTGATTTTAATAGTATGTGGAAATATCCTTTACCTATGGGAACTAGCTTCCAGTTTGTAAGACTCCAGCAATGGGCGATTCGAGAATGAAGTTCAGTTAAAGGGTAGGGTTTGTTACCTTTGTGGTAGGATATGAATCCCATTATGAAGAATTTTCACAGCTCTACTCTTTGCTGAAAGGCATCTGGATCCCCCTCGACTGGATGTCCACCATCATCCAGATGCTTGAAAAGTGAGGGATTCATCATGAATTTGTTTCTTGGATCAATGTATTTCGGCGCATCAAGGAAAGATACCCCTTGAGATCTGCCAGCGAGATGACAATTATGAGTTTCTGTCCCAAGGGGGTCTTCATTTCTTGTAGCTGCTATAATTCTTTGCAAGGGGGAAATTGGACTATATATGACTTCGTGAAATTTTGTGAATCAAAACGACCGGGCACAAGGAAATTCTCCATTGAGGAAGAAGGTGTAGATATTAGTCAAGAAACAGTGAAGTGTCAAGGGTTTTAGAGAGATATGGTCTCCCATATCTCTAAATCCCATCCATGTATACATTATATTAATGAAACAACATCTCATAAATAAAATATTACATCGTAATATATGATTATTTATTACATACAAAAATTATCCATCCCATAATCATGTACATCTAGTTCTTTTTAAAACATGGATAGAAAAAAAAAACTATTTTATAAATGAGCTACATCGTCTCCCACATAATTCCTCATAACAATCACCGTTTATAGAAATATAATAAATAGAACCATTATTTACAAAATGGGGAAGGTAAATATAAGAATGATTCATATCAAATTCCCAGTAACGATATATAAGGGATATATCAACTTAACATTAGAATAAGGTTATGTAAACATGAGAAAAATATTTTGAAACCCATTTACAGTATATCATATATCATAGACAAGAGTCATGGGATAAATCATTGCAGGTTATAATACATAAATAATAAATCAATGAATGTATATAATCAATGAGGGAATAAAATACTCATATGTCAATTATTTTCTACATACATATATGCTTATAACATAGTGAAAATATATAAATAGAAATAGGTTCAAGGTTTTTATGAGGACATGAATTTAGGCCCCCACCTAACCTTATAGACATGAAATTAGGTCAACATATAAAATTTTGGACATTAAATAATGTTCTAGTGTCCCATATTAGTTCCTGATGCATTGGAGGGAGATATAGGTCACATCCATCATTAGTTCTTATTTGGACATCATCCTTGGTTACAATGTAGCCCCATCATTACTTATAACATAACCACCATCATTTTTAATATCATGAACACTATTTCAAGTTTTAAAGTAACCACTGTCACATCATTAAAAACATTAATATGTGTTATAAAATGTTACAATAAATAATCATACAAGACCCTATGAAATGAATTAGTTTTCATAAACATTTCACTATAGTATAACCCATGTAAAAGGAATATGTTTGATACAAGTATTTTGATCCAAAACCTAAAACCTCTATGGGATGAAAAAATATGATATAGAAGGATAATATCCCCAGTAAATAATTATTAACATTAATGGATTCCATATTAGATAATGAATTATATTAAAAGATCACATGAAATATTTCTAAAAGAAAATAACCTTTCTTAAAAATTATAATTTTAAAACTAAAAATACATTAAATATTTTGGGAAAAATTTAAATCAAAATATACAATGAAAAATATAAATTAGTATTTAAATCATATATTTGTCATAATGGTGCTAAATTCTATTGTTTTCGTACTTTTAGAGCTAATGATTCCTTTCAAATTTTCAGTAAATGAAAAAACGAAAATATTTGGATGTTGACATGTTGATTCCGTTAATATAAATTTATAATCATCCAAAAATGGGTAAAAAATACAATGAAAATTATTTCTATAATATCTAAACATTCGTTAAATAATTTTTTGGAAAATATGGATATGGAAGGAAAATTATTTTCAATAGAAGAGGAAAATAAATCCATTTTTCATTATAAAAATATTTTTGAATGTTGAGTAGTATTTTCATGAAATAACCATATAAGAATACCACATAGGTGTTCCATGATTGGTATTTAATAGGATTTCTTTATTGGAAGAATTATCATAAATATCCTTTATTAAAAATGAGATTTGTGACATCAAACCATTACCACTTTAGTAAATTTTGAATTGTACACCCCATCAAATAATATAATAAAATAAAAAATTTAATACGATTACTATAAATAAATTGACAAAATATCATATAAAATTGGATTTATATACACATAAAAATAACATTGGTGTATAACGTATCATATTCCCCAAAGAACAAAATTTTAGATAAATTTATATTACCTAAAATCTCCACAACTTTCATACATCATCGAACATCCAATATTAGAAATATTGGATTAATATTAATTTTATATATAGCCATACATATATATATTATAACATATACATTTTAAATATGATCTTTTATAAACCGTTTGTCTTCAATTCCGGGTTAAATTTACATTTTGGGTAATAACTGATTTGTTTTTATCATTGATTTGATAGGGTATTTTTTCCCTTTACATACATCATTGTTCCATAATATTAACTATTTAAATAAATATATAAATATCATAAAAATGTATTATTTTTAGTTAATAAAATTTAGATATTGAAATGTAAATACATCATTCTTGGAGACAGTAGGTTGTATGTACAACTGAATTTTTCTTATATTTTCTAGATTGATGCAATTAATGAAAGATAAAAAATATATTAACCTTTTAGAATAGTTTTATTCATGTATATCACATATTTTAATTAAATATATTCTTATCTATTTCTATGTAAATCCAAATTGATGAACGAATCACATCTCTTTCTGAGGTAATAGTTCATCGTACTCACTATCAGTGTTATCATATTCCCCCAAAATGGAATGTTGGGAGTTTATGAGATATTATAATTTAAAAAGTACAATTATTTATTAAATATAATTTAAATATTCTAAATTCATCATCATATCAATCCATGATAGGTGGTGGGGGAAAATCAACTACACATGTTCATGTAGCTGTAGCCCGTCATACACCAGGTTGGCAGTTTAATTTTCAATTTGATAAAAAATTAGATAGAAATAGTTTATTTCAAAAACACAATAAAATTTTATTATATGTTATTTAATTTTGTCAGTATATTATAATTTACATGACATGAATGATGTTTGAAAGAGTGGAAGTGAAAAGAAAGACCTTATTGGACACAATTACCTTCTCTTTGAAGAACCACTATTGATATCTTATTAAGGACTCAAGGTTTGGTAATTTGGGAAGACTAGTAGCTTTATAACATGTATATGGATATTAGGGAGAGAGTTTTATTGGAATTTTTATCTAAAATGGTTTCATAGGTGTCATAAGGTAATTGGATTTGGTGGCCTTTTAAAATGTGAGAGGAGTATAATTTTCTTAAATACTCAAAATGATTCAATAATGGGTAGTCACTCTCACCCTGAATTCCTAAAGAATTTATAATTACTAGATTTTATAGATAATATAGTCGAGAAACACCTCCATAATATAAAAACCAAATGACTTAAACATGTTTCTCCTTAGCATTTATGCATCTAAACATTAACCATTTTTTGTTTTCGCTATGGAAACCACCATATTTATATTGTTAATTTAAAATTTAATACATGAAAATAAATGATACATGTAATGTCCCAAACTTTTATAAATGAAAATTCCTCTAGATCTAATTAAACTTTTTATTATGTAATATTGTTAGATAAAATATGATTTTCCTTAGTTCTATGTTCTCGGATTTCAAAATACCATTAACAATAGTTACCATTTCTAATATAGTCATTGAACAGTGATCACATGATTTGTATAAATATACAGCTTTAACAAATCCAATTTACTCAGAAAAATGACTAGATGGCCTCATCCAGTAGAATTTATCCATAAGAATCCCAATTGTTAGAGATTAGAAAGTAGGTAGCATCACTGGGCTTTGGTCTGGACCAAGCCCAAGACGAGATTCAATAAGTTAAGCTTGAGTGGAACCACCTACGAGAGAAGTGGAAGTTAATAGAGATTACCACCCGAGCGATGTTATCTCAGCCTCCCCGTTAAAATGTCACTATCACACATCTTAACCTTCGTTCTTATGTGGGTGTTATAAGGGGTTATGTAACAAGACCCTAGAACTAGGTGTATGTACATTATTTTTGTATAAAGAATATACATTAATTTCATTATTGATACTTTTTAAATTGGTTTTAATGCAGAAATAGTATTTTTAGATAATATTCAATTCATAAATCTATTTCGATGAATTTATGGATTTTTTTAATTAAATATTATTTTAATAAAATATTATTAGTAAATTAATTATTATTAAATATAAATTATTATATATTTTTGATTATTATAATTGTGATATTTATCAATGTTTGAATGTCATTTTTTTAAAAACCCATGAATTTTCAATAAATGATGGTTTTCATTATAAAAGTAAAAATTCGCATATTTAAAACATTATTTTGATTAAATGAATATTATTTTTGTAATTAGGATGTTGAAATTATCCAACAGTGATTTATTCATAATTTAATGATACAGAAGAATATTTGGGTAAAAATGGAATACCATTTAATTAAATAATGTGTTTTATGAAATCATAATGACCCAATTGTGATGTAATAAAATACTATAAATTATATTCTAAGAAAATTAATTTTTTATCTTTAAAATAATGTTATTTTATATTTGTTTTATTGATTTTATGGTTCTATATTGGACCCTCCAAAACTAATAAAACATTTTAACTTATTAAATTGATTTCCTTGAGAGAGTGACTCACCTCCACATAACAAAGCCAAATACTTTTAGAATTTCGGACATTATTTATATATATAAAATAATATTTTCCACTCATCTTTGGAAAAAAAACCTTGAAAAAAACCATGGGGTGGTTTTTGGTTTTGATTATATTAATGTCTAGTGTCCAAATCCTAAATAATAATGAATTCTCTCCGTTTTCCTATATAAACCCACACAAGCTCCCACTTCCTCTTCACTAAAAGGACTTGAAGCTAGACCAAACTATTCCCTCCACTCTCTATAATCCTCCAATGGCTCTCCAATCTCACAAGAAGCCTCTATCTAGCCTCTCCCAAGCATTTGGGCACACACTTCCAAGTAAGGGATTTCATCCTTTCTTTTTTTGTACAAATTTCATTAAGTTGTTGTACAATTTTTTTTTAATTAAAAATGTTGGGATATTATTTCACACCTCCCCCATAATTATGTCCTTATGTTTTAATGATGTGTGACTAGTTTCTCTCTCATTAATGTCTCCCATTCACTCCTTTTACTATACCGAAATTCCGTAAAAAAATTCTCTCTTCTCATTGACATTCAAGAAATTATTTTGTATTATGAATCTAAATTCCATTACATATATTGGGAAATGTATCTATATGATCCCCTTATATTCCATTTCATGTACATATTATGAGACACACCTTTCTCCCTCATCAATCATTTTTTGAATTCTTATGTCATGCCACTATGTTGCAGAAATTGCAGTGCAATTTTCCAAGCCTAAGTCATTGTGTAGTAAATACCATGCCCATTTCTATATAAAGGGTATTCACCTTTAGGAACAATTACGTATTGATTATATAGTTTCATGTATGAATTCTGCATTCCTTTCTCGTGGAATAAATGATGAAGTTTAATGAATCCATGTTATATGATCCATGTGGCACAGTTATGCATGAAATGAAATAAATAAGAATGTTTCTCCCTGATAGCACTCTGATGCATTGGGTAAAGATTAGTATCATGAAAATTCATTTGGAATGAGGGTCTGATCATGCTAGTTCATGTTTAATGAGGGTTTACTCATTCTCCATGTGAAATTATCCTTGGATCATGCTAATATCATCTTAAATGATGATGCCACATTTCCTCGTTATGATTATCATGCTATATCATGCAATTATGTTAATGTTTCTCTTATGATCCATTGATATTACTATTGAATAATATGTATTTTCTCCTTCATGTTACTCCTTTTTTACTCCCTTAATGGGCTTTATATCAAACCTTTTTCTAATGAATTTTTATAGGTTATCCCATGGTATGTAAAGTATGATGGATTGTGTGTGGTCATGCAAAATATGTTTTCAATAATGAAGTTTGGTTTTGTGTTCTATGTTGTTATGTAATGTTCCTAATATCCCAAGACACTAAACCTATCGATCCCTAGATTTGTATTAACTGAATGTTTATGTAATAAATCATGTTTACATGTGTAATAAAGAGCAGGGTTTTTATAGTTGGTATCAGAGTATTGGTTTAGTTATTTTTTGGATTAGGATTATAAAACCCTAGTGAACAAATTAAGGATAATATTATGTATAATAAAAATTTCCCTAAAATTTCATGAGTATTGATTAAGTGGTTTACCCAAAAAAAATACATTCATGTCTGGATATGAGCAGTTAGTGTAAGCTCTTGCACAGCTGTATCAAGGGGTAAAACTCGAAAACACCACTTTAGGTTAAACTTGAATGGGAACTGGTTCACGAAAATGGACCATTTAGCACTAATGATTAAGAAACTCTTGGTGGATATGATTTTGTAAATGCATATACTTAGTACAAACCTTTATTAAGGGAATAAAAAACATTCCCCTAAAAATATATGTTAGGAAGTAGATCATTGAAAACATAGATTGAATCCTATAAATTCATGAGTTAAGGAAATAAAAGTAATTTATTAGTCATCAGTTTTTGTATTTGTATTACCCTTTATGTGTTACCCATAACATTCCTTTTATTCTATCCAATGGCCGGTAATTGGAGGACTCGGGCTAACAACCAATGTGAAGATAAATGTGATGACTCTTCTAATGAGATGCCCAATCTGATGGGAGTGGGAATCACAATCTTTGTCACGATACTCTCTCAGTTGACACATGTTTTGAATAGAAACTTTGGACAAGCGGAATGTTCAACCCACCCAAAGAATGAACAAGTCTCAATCGAGATCATCATGAGACAAATGCCTCATACTTTTAATGGACTATCTAATCCCTCAATCCTCGAAAAATGGATCAACCCCATTAAAAAGATATTATCCTTCCTTCAAGGTTCTAAACAAGAAAAGGTATTTCTGTTTTGTTATTGAATTAAGGGTGATGCAGATAAATGGTGGTCATTGATCAGAAATAAGTAGACTAGGAAGATGATTGAGGCATTGTAATTGAAGTATTTCCAAAAAATGTTTTTAATAAATAGTTTCATCGCACTCTCTGAATTAAGATGGAATAATACTTTATTTACCTTAATAAAAAAGATTAAAATCAATTAAAGAGTATGAGGAAGAATTCACAAATCTTTCAAGAAATGCCTCTGACTTTTTCATTACCCGTGAATGCAAGGTTGACTGCTTCATTGGTAGGCTAAAACCTAGTCTACGGAAATCCCATGGTGATCTTTGACTTCGATAGCTATGAGAAAATTGTCTGATGTTCAATAAAAGTAAAAATAGAGATTAAAAAATATTAGGGTTATCATGGGGATAAGAAGAAAAGTTATAATTAAATTTTGGGGGTCCAATGGATAAATAAAATGGTGCTAAAAAAATCTGGCACCCCACTTTCCCATGGTGTGAAAAGAAGAACCCCCAAAATCACTTGAAAGGGACGAGGTAATGCTTTAGGTGTGGAAGCGAAGGTTGACTAGAAATTAAATTCCATCAAGATAAACCCACGTCTTTGATAGAGGAGTGGAATTATTTTTTTGATGCTCAGTTTATTGTTCATTTCTTCAACTGCAAATAATCGGGGCACATTGCAAACGAGTTCCCTATGCAGAGTGTTTTCAGAGGAAACCAACAACCTACAAGTGCAAGGAGGAGGATGAATCATATTTAGGACCATAATCTCAAGCATAAATTTTACTACCCTATGAACATTCATATCTGGCTCAGTTTATTATGTCAATGGATGAAATCAACCTTGAAGACATGCTTATTGTGGGGGAATTTGCTGATGTGTTGCCAGAATTATTTCAAGTCTTCCTCCTAAAAGAGATGTTGAATTCACAATTGGCCTTATACCTAGTGTTTTTCCATTATAAAAGACTCTGTATATAGTGGTTGTGGTGGATCTTGAGGATCTAAAGAAAAAACTACAGGAGAATTAGGATAAAGGGTTTATAGGCCCATGTGCTTCACTGTGGGGTGCACCGGTCCACTTCGTAAAGAAGAAGGAATAGTCAATTTACCTTTCCATTGATTATCATGATCTTAAAAATTTATGATAAATAAAAATTATCTACTTCCCTGAATTGATGACTTGTTTGATCAGCTATGTGGAGAAGAATAATTATCTAAGTTGGGTTTGCGGTCGTGATATTACAAATTAAGGGTAATGATGGAGGATATCCCCAAGACTACTTTTTGTAAAAGATATTGGCACTATGAAATCATTTTAATGCCTTTCAATCTCACTAATATTCCCTCAATAATCATTTAGTTGATTAATATTGTCTTTATATATTTCCTTGGATTATTTGAGGTAGTGTTTATAGATGATATTATAATATACTCCAAAACCAAGGAGGATCGTGAAAAGATTCTGAGCACTGTACTAGAGACCTTGTGAAAGGAGAAGCTCATTGCAATGTATAACAAGTGTGAGTTCTTGTTGAAGGATGTCTCATTATTGGGTCATATCATCAACATCAACGGGATATATGTGTATCCTTCCAAGATAGCTTCAATTTAGGGATAGTCAAGGCAGACATCGAAAACAGATATCCCTATCTTCCTGTCGTTAGCTGGATATTATCGGAAACTTGTGAGAAATTTATCAAGATTGTCCAACCCTATTACCAAACTAACTCGGATAATATTAATGTTTTCTTGGATTGATGAATGCGAAGGGATATTCAAGGAGTGTAAAAAGATGATTATCACTTCGCTCGTTCTCACACAACCCCCAAGTGGAGATCTTTTCTTGGTATTTAGTGATGCTTTGAAGAAGGGCATGGGCTGTGTGTTGATGAAAAATGGCAAAGTCATTTCTTATGATTCAAGTAAATTAATTGTTCATGAGAAAAACTATCCAAAACATGAATTATAATTGTATTTAGTGGTCATTTCTTTAAAAATTTGTCAACATTACCTCTTTAGGGAGAAGTGTGAAATATACACGGACCACAAAATCCTCAAGTAAATATTCACACTTGAATAGTTGAATATGCACCAATGAAGATAGTTAGATCTGATCAAATAATATGATTGCTCAATCCAATGCTATCTTGGTAAATAGAACAAGGTTTTGGATACTCTAAGTATAAAGGATCCAGCGATTCTATCATTTATTAGAATTGAAAAGGACCCCATCTTTGTATATTTGATGAAGATGGTCATGTTAATCATTAAAAAGGTAAAATAATCAAACATTTCATAAAGGATTGCTCAACCATCTCTTTTGGGAAGTTTAGTGTTTGATCAAAAGGATGGTGTGGGAATTCTGAAGAATGTGAAAACTATCATAAAAGTGATATAATCATAATTCAATGTTAATGAAGAAGGAATTAGGAGATTTGGTTCAAGAATATGTGTTCCATAAAATCCAATTTTTATGAAAGAAATTTGGGATGATGAACATAGTTCTAACTCTCCATTCACCCAGGAATCAGCAAGATGTTTCATGATCTCTGGGAGATTTATTGGTAGGATAAAATGAAGAAGGATATCGATGAGTATACATCATAGTTCCTGGTATGTAATTCCCTAACACCAGTTACCCAGATTTGGTATAATATTAAAAAACATTTGCATTATCACAAGAAATAAATTCATGAATGACCGATCATTTTAGTATCCAAGGAAGTACTAGATACATACATAAGATTCAAATTACATTATGAAATCAAAAGGAAAAATTGTGTCTTTATTGAACACACTCATATTCCTTGGCCTTTACCTGAAGTTATATCATAATATACTTCTTCACATCCTGGAAGAAAGAAAACATAAAAAATGGGTGAGCTCAGATGCTCAATAAGGATAACAATATAACAGATCATAAATAAGCATAAACATTTAAGGAAATATATAAGACTAAAACACAAGCCTTTTAAACATAAACATCAGTATAATATTGAAAATATAAATTAAATAATGACATTTAATTATTCACATGGATATTCTACCAGTCGAATAATCACTTGTAATATCTATAGCTAATTTGATAATGATTGAACGCAAAATTTTGAACATCATAACCACATAATCAAGGCCTCGTGCCAAGACTACCAAAAACAATTCTTTTCGATGCCCTGTCCCAACACATTAGTTTGTCTCATGAGACCTACTAATGAACTGAGGGGATATAAAGGGCCCGCCCATAACATACTACGTTCAATGCATACTACATATGAAAATGTTTAAACATAACATAAACATTTATATTTAAATTGCCATACGACATGTCAATACAATTACCATATATCATGAATGGTATAAAGATACGACATCTACAGTCAAACATATCACAGAACCTTCAATACAATATAGAAGATTGTATCCTAATAAATCAATTTCAATCAAGCGTAAAATACAACAAAGGATGATGACATAGATTAAATCAATCCCAAAAATATTTGAGGGAAATATGTTTCTCTAATTTGATATCATTTAAATGTCACATACTTATAAAAGAAAACATTTATTTTGAAAATATTCTTCAAGGCTTATAATGGAATCTTCTAAGGTGTTATAACGGTGGAAAATACCATCACCAACAATGTAAGTTAAAAAACATTCATTACTTAATCGGCCGAAAAGTTCATAAAGTGCCTTGTTTGGAAAATGACAGAAATATTCCTTTAAAAACATTTTATAAAAAGTAAAAAAGGGTATAAATGACTTTAACACATAGTCTAGGAAATATTAAAAATGTTTTGAAATGAATTTTTAAGAAACAATTAAGTTGACGATAAATAAGTCCCAATAGATAATTACATATAAACAACCACAGATAATGAAGAGATCGTGAAATTAAACATTAACATGTACTTTTCCTTAGTCTAGGTTACTCTAACCTCATGTATAGTGGTTATATAATTTTATTTAAATTATAAAATACCCACCTATATAAATATGATATCATATATGATCCAATAATATTTCGTGGTTAATAATACATCAGTAGTATAATTGTTTTGATTGTTTACTGGTTAGTTTTCCTTTATATGTTTTGTTACATACGTCATTTTTTTAATGGATAGGATGAATTTTATTCATATAAAAAATTATATTAAGTTCTTAAACATTATTTTTAATCATCAAATAAAAATTATTCTTGAATGGTTATGATGGGGAATGAAATCTCATCGCTTTGTGGAGATGGTAAGTTGTACGTACGCACGAGCGATAATATCATTCTATTGATGGTGAAAATCATATATAATTGGATTATATATTATATATAAATAATAATTAACAAGTTATATTTATCATTTACATAAAATATACTCATTATTATACCCATCCAAATAATGAAGTGTTGAGTAAAAAACTAAACCGTGACGGGGAGACGGTACGATGTTGGAACGCATGCATGGTGACTTTGTCATTTATAGGATGGATAGAATAATGAATATGGTTGTACCATATTTATAATAACATCACAGTATGTATAAGAAAATGGATTTGTTATTTTTGGTAAGGAAACAACCAAGAAATATGAAGTGGATGAAGAAAAGAACTTAGAAAGAGGTGATGAAATAATTACCTCTTCTTCGGGAGTTTCCATTTGATTTGAGAAAAAGGGCTCCATAGGGTGGATTTATGATTGAAGTAAGGCCTATAGGATGGTGTGAGGGTAGTTGGGGGGATATATTGTCTAGTTTTTGCAGAGATAAATGGATTAGGATGTGTAAATTTTAGTGAAGGGGGGATCCCTTTTATAAGAGAGGTGAGGGGCACTTTAGTAAAAGCTTGAAATATTAATTTATTATAAAATAATTTTTGGTTAATAATATCTCCAAATTGATTTATTTTGAGTCCAAGGTGGGTAAGGGCCTAAACCCAATCCACCAATATGATTTAAGTATGTTTAGGTAACCATATTAAACTTATCTTACAGATTTCACTCTTAGTTATATAGTTTCACATTTACCATGTCTTCTTGTTTTTTTATATTATATGGTTAATAAACTTACTATAAAATTCCTATAGAACCTAAAGTGCTTAATTAATAATATATTTCACACTATATATTTCCTTTGAAAGAATATTTTATTTTTAGGTGTATTATATCATTTAAGAAATAGTATTTATTTTCAAAATTCATTTAGGTCAATTTTTACACTATTTAGTATTTATTTTTTATTAAAGTCATGATTACATGATTACTTCAAACAAATTACATCTAATAGACACTAACATGGAATATTCACCTAGAAAATTATTTTATGGCATCAAAAGATTCAATTTAAATTAATTATAATATATATAATATCTATTATTTTAGTCATTCATTAATCAGGTAAATATTGCCTCATCAATGTGTAATAGATAAATATAATTATTTAATGTCTAAAATTTAATAATAAAATATCATGATGTATGAAATTTTTTTAAATTTATAATTACTATTTATAGTGGAATTTATCATTTCTGTAACCATATATTAAAAAAATTAGTTATTAAATAATGAATTTAACACTTTTAACTCTTCTCTAAATATAATATAATATATGTCAAAATATAATTCAAGTGGATCCAAAGGATCATATTTTATTGCTATGATTTATTTTGTTCTAAATAAACTGATCTAATATAATTTGGACATGTGTTGAGGTAATTATAATATCATTTTTACCTTTAATTACCCAATTAACTTTTAATAGTTGTAAATAAAATTCCAATATTACAATTCACCAAAAATTATTTTTATCCTATTGAACAACATTTTACATATTGATGAAAACCATGTCTATCGGATTTTTGACATTCTATTCACAAAAGTTGTAATATTACGTTTTAGGCAAATTTTTAAATGTGCCTAGAAGGTAGGTAAAAGGCGTTAAAAAGTTCAATAAAATTTTAATGTCTAATCTTATTATAAAATGACTCTAATAAATTACATTGGACTAATATACATATTATGTTTCTATTTTGACAATAAAATAAATTTATATTACAAATATTTATTTAAATAAATATTCATTTTTAAACAATAATGCAATGTTTTCACTATTCATCAAAATTGAATGTTTTTTGAAAAATACCAAAAAATTTCCCTAAGATTATTTTGATATTACGAACAGAAAAATGAAGTCCATTTTGAAAATGAAAATTAAAAAAATTTCAAAAAGTTGGTATTACTATTTATAACTACTTTTTAAATGGATAGATTGATTGGACATGGTGTGCTAGAACTCGAAGTTCCATACAACACTCTCTATTTTATTATTCAAATAGAAGTATACAGTGGAAGCCTGGGGTGTTACATTTTTACCTCCTTCAAATAATTTCATTCTCGAAATCTCTAGAATATTACTCCGTAAAAATATTTGGGTGATTCTTCATCATAAATTCGTCGGGTTCCCTTGTTACCTCTTCCATTTAATGGTTTCTCCAATAACCATTTACCAGATGAGTCATCTAGTTTCTCAACAAATGTTCTCTAGTATCAAGATTCCTGATAGTCCCTTCATAATCAGATAGATCTAGTTCAAGTTATATTTCTTTATAGGTGTGTACATGTGTTGGGTCAAGCAAGTATTTTCTCAACAGTTATACATAGAATAGATCATGAACGTTGGAGAGACTTGCTGGAATTTTTAAATAGTAAGCTACAACTCTAATTAATTCTAGAATTTCGAAAGGGACAATGTTCTTGGGATATAATTTACCCTTCTTACCCAAATGTATAGCACCATTCCATTGGATATACCTTCAAGAAAAAATGTTCTCCTACTTGAAATTCATATTCCATCTATTGGTTATTTGCAAATCTCTTTTTCCTACATTGAGATTCATTGATGTGGGTTTTGATAATATTCACTTTTTCCATTGATTCCTCAACAAGTTCTAAACATACATGTTTTCTTCCACCAACATCTTCCCAACATGTTTGTGTGAAATATATATTTCCATATAATTCTTCATATGGTTCCACCTGAATACTTGAATGGAATATATTATTATAGGAGAATTATACCATAGGTAAATATTGATCCTTCATAACTTTATATTCAAGTGAGGAAGATCTCAACATTTCTTTTTTGGTTTGAATATACCGTTTTTATTGTCCATCAGTTTGAGTGTGGTTGGAAGTGATTAAAATAAGTTCAGTATCAAGGGTTTTCTAAAAACATTTCTAGAATCTTGATGTAATAGGGGGATCACAATCCAAAACAATCGATAGGGGTACACAATGAATGTTTAAAGCTTCATTAATATATAGTCTTTATAAACATTCAAGTGGTAAATATTCTCTTATAAAAAGAAAATGTGCTAACATGGTAAGACGATCAACATTGACCCTTATTTAATCATTCCTTCTAAGAGAATTGGTATCCCCATGAAAAATTATATCATAATATATTCTCATTTCTACTCATGTATGGGAAGAGGTTTCATGGATTCTCTAGGATGTTGTCTTCCAGCCTTCACCATTAGACAAACGATACATCTTGATACATAATTATCAATCTCCCTCTTCATGTTTTACCACCAAAATTGTTCCTTAAAATCTACATACATATTAGTTCTATGAGGATTAATAGAGAAATAGGAGCTTTGAGAAACATCCTACAATTCCCGTTTTGGATCAGTGAAGTGGAGAACGCAAAGCCTCCTCCCAAATTTCAGAATTCCATCCTTATAAACTAATTCAAACTATCTCCCATCATTCACAACTTTAATTTTCTTTTAAAACTCCTCATCATCAGCCTAAGAACATTTTATTCATTCTAGTAAAGATGGTTTGGAAACCATTTGAGAAATTATTGATGTTTCACCTTCCATGATTATTCCCATATCTGTATTTAATGGTTCCATGAACATAGGATCCCTTTCAACTCTCATATTGTTCAGAAATCCATGATCCTTCTTTCCCAAAGCATCTTCCACCTTATTTTTTTCCCCAGGTCAAAGTGTATTGTGCAATCATAATTATTGATTAGTTGAAGTTATATCATTTTCCTCATGTTTTTTTCTTTGATTGAGAATATATACTTCAAACACTTTTGATCGGTATATATCTCTCATTTTTTCACAATAGAGACAGTATCTCCAAATATTTAGAAAAAATATTACCACTGCTAACTCAAGATAATGAGTAGGATGGTTTTGTTCATGAATTTTTAACTGATGTGATGCATAGGAAACAACTCTATCATTATTCTTATGGATAAAACCAAGTATTTTATTTGAATCATCACTATATATAACAAACCCATAATTCCTCATTGGTAGAGTCAAGATTAGATAATTGACTAATCATCACATAAATTGTTTAAAACATTCTTCACACTCTTTGTTGCAATCAAATTTCATCCCTTTACGTGTGATCTTGGTTAATGGGTTCTCCAATAAGGCAAAATTCTAGATGAAACGCTAATAGAAACCTACTAATTGAATAAAACTATATACCTCAGTTATACTCATCGGTACTGGCCATTATTTTATTTACCTTCTCTGTGAATGATCAACAAGTAGTCCACCCTTAGAGACAATTTAAACAATAAAATAAATCTCCTCAATCCATAATTCACACATTCTAAACATCCCATATAATTAATTTCATCTAGGAGTCTTTAGAATTATACAAAACTGGTTTTCATGGTCTTCATAGATATTTGGGTATAAAAAGATATAATCAATAAATAACACTATAATGTCATCAAGAGTTTTCTTAAAAAATATACTCATTAGATCCCTGAAAGTAGAGGGTGCATTAGTCTATCCAAAAGTCATTACTGTAAAAATATAACCCCAATACCTGGTTCAAAATTCAATCTTCATAATGTCTTCCTTCTTCATGCAAAACTTATGGTATCCTGATCAAAGGTAAATTTTTTGTAAATATTAAGCTCTATGAAGTTGATAAAGTAAATCATCAATGTGATGTAGGGGATTCTTGTTCTTTATTGTTATAGCATTGATCTCCCTATAGTAAATTCACAACCTCATAGATCCATATTTCTTCCTAACAAATCGAATAATGGATCCCCATGGAGAAACACTAGGTTGAATAAATCCTTTATTACTTAATTGTTCTAGTGGTTTCTTTAGATCCAATAATTCCACAGTTTCCATTATATAAGGAGTCTTCAATATGAGCCTTGAACCAGGAATTGAGTTAATGGAAAATTTAATTTCTCTTTCTAGATAATGTCCATGTATATCCTATAGAAACACATCATATTATTCATTTAGAATAGATTCATCCTCTATTTGAACATTCCTTTCCTCACCCATAGTTATTTCACTCTATCCCATCCCAATAAGTAAATTTCGTAGAGATACTTGGGGTGGATCTAGATGAGAATCATATGGTGATGTTTTTTCTCTAATTATAAGGTATTCTTTATCATCATCAAAAATTGTAACCTTGTTGTTTTTATAATAAATTTTCACATCAAGGTCCAAAATACAATCCATACTAAGGATTATATCAAATTAAATCATTGGTATGACAATATGATTAGCAGATAAATAATGCCGATATTCCATAATGGTAATTCATTGACACAAACTTGTTGCAATGATACACCCCTTATGAGTTTTTTCTAATAACTCCTTTAATACATCAAATTGGAAATATCTAATTTTCTTAGAAAACTGGGATGATATGAATGTATATGATGATCCAGAATCAAATAAAGTATCAGATAATTTTGAGGAAACTATTAAAGTACATTCCACCACATCATTCGAAGCTTCAACCTCAGCAGTTGTTATCACATATGGTTAGCCTTGCTCCCTGGGAATTTATTTGGGTATGTTTTCCTGACGATTTGGAGATTTATTTCATAATTCACCATTTCATTATAATTGTAACATTCAACATTGATATAATCTTTCTTTCCTTTTCAATCACGAGTTTGGTGGACTATTTCTTCACACTCGTTACAAACTCCCTTCCACTTTAGGAATGTACTAGGATGATTCATCCCAAAAATTATACAGGATGGAAATTCGACTTTTCCCTTCTTCCCATTATTTCCTTTTTAAAGTTTTCAATAGATCTCTTCTTCTCATGCTTCACATTAATGTCCTAAGACTTAGGAAATTCCTTGTTTCTCTAGATAGCACCTGAGACTATGTCTCCGTACGATGGGAAAGATTGAGAGACTAATGCTTAATGGAGAAATGGTTTTAACCCATAATAGAATAGATCAATCTTACTTATTGGGTTACATATATAATCTACCACATGCATTTATAAACTTATAATGTTATCCTCATACATTGGGACATTCTCATCTTCCTTTTTCCTTAGACTCAAAAATTGCATTTCCATATTTTCTTGATGTTCATGAGGAAAATATTTTTCTAATAAAATCTCCTTAAACTCCCTACATTCCATATTTGATACTTCTTTATCCTCATTTATATTTGAAACTAATGACCTCCAATGATATGCATCTCCAATGAGGTGATAAACTACCATGAAAACTTATTACCTTTCGCAACTCCCCAAGGAATGAAATATTTTCTCGATAGAACTTGTCCATTTCTCAGTTACAAATGGATTTGTAGTTCCATTTTATGTTGGTGGTTTTTTTCTCATGAATCAGTCTATCATTGATCCTCTGCCTTGTATATTAAGGTTCTACATATGGGTAAGGTTATTATACATAGCCTGAGTGAGTTGACTTAGTATAGTAATATGTTTTTAGTACCAATTGAATTACAATATCCACTATAATTATCTTGAGTTGGAGATAAATCCCTACATGGATTATGTGTGTTGATATGATTTTCATTCCTTCCCCGAGGATCCATGTTTAAAAAATGGAATATACTAGATTAGGTTATCAATCACAATTAATAATTCTAAATTTGTTAAATACATAACATAAATTGAATAATTTAGGATTATAATTTATATTCATAAAAAAATCATTGGGGAAGTATTAACTCATAAATCCATCATAATGGATTGAAAATAAAATGTGGATTATCTTAAGCATATTCCCTGAGAGTGTCAAACTAGGTGCACATTAAGGCCGATTGTTGTGTACCAGGATACCCTGGTTCAAGCCCGAAACTCCTTTTAAGTGTTTTCACTCCTAAGTATATTTGTGCTAGAACCATGTCCACCTGTAGTATCCAGACAGGGATGAATTTCATGGAAAAAGAACATAATATATAAATTACCATAATTTTTGTATTTTCTTCTATATTAATCCTCAAATTCTATCATATGGTAATGTTCTCTAATCAGAGTTTTTCTAAATATAGTTTTCAAGGATTGAAATAAAATTCCATTTACACCAACTGTAATGCCCCAACCCCATTTACCCAGAGTTGGTGCATTATTACATAACATTTTCATGACCAAAATAGATCATTTCCCGAAGGACCGACCAGTTTAGTAGCTTTGAAGTACTATATATATAAATAAGTTTCACATTACAATATGAAATGAAAAAGAAACATTTTGTCTCTACTAAACACACTCATATTCCTTATCCTATCCCTTAGAGATCAATCATAATATACTTCTTCATAGCCTAGGAAATGTAAAACAAAAGAAAGGGGTGACCTCAGATGCTCACTAAAGATAAAAATATATAAAAATCAATTATAAATAAGCATAAATATTTAAGGAATTGAATAATACTAAAACACAAGCCTTTTAAAATTAAAAATTAGCATAATATTGAAAAAATGAATTAAATAAATAATTTTATTAATCAACATCGATATTATACTAGTCGAATAATCACTTGTAATATTAATATCTAATTTCATAATGATGGAATGCATATATCTAGACATCATAACCATATATTCAATTCCTCGTTCCATGACTACAAATTACAATTTTTTCAAGGCCTTGTGCTAAGAAACTTTTTTTTCTCATGAGACATACCGATGAATCAATGGGATATATTGGTCCCCACCCATCATTTACTACATCCAATGCATTACACATATGAAAATGTTGAAACAGAACATAAAAATTCGTATTAAAACTAGCATACTAAATGATAAAATTTTAAAAATAAACCATGAAGGTTTTAAAAATAACACATACATAGTCATACATATAACAAAACCATCAATAAAATATGGATGATTGTATCATAAATAATCAACATGAAACAATTGTAAAATCAAACAAAGGATGTTGACGTAGAATAAATCAATCCAAAAACTCATTAAGTGAAATATCATTCGTCTATTAAATCATTTAAAAGTCACGTAATTATAAATGAAAAAATTTATTTAGAAAATATTCTTATAATATTTTAAGGGAATCTTCAAAGGTGTTATAATGGAATAAAATAGCTGTACCTACAATTTAAGTTAAAAAAAATTATTTCATTAATTTTTTGAAAAGGTCATAAAGTACCTTGTTTGGAAAAGAAAAAATAATTCCATTCCAAAAAACTTATAAAAAATTAATAAAATGGTATAAAGGACAGTAAACCATAGTCTAGGAAATATTATAAATGTTTTGAAATACATTTTTAAGAAACATGTATGTGGATGATCAATAAGGCCCAGTAGATACTTTTGGATTAACAACCTCAAATAATGATGTGATTGTGAAATTATCCCTTACCTTGTACTTTTACATAGTCAAGGGTATATTAACCTTCTGTATAATGGTTATATAACTATAATTAAATTATAAAATAACCACATACATAAATATGATATTATATGATCCTCTAATACTACTTTTTTTATAATAGTTTAGTAGTATCATTTTTTGATTGTTAACTTTTTCATTTTACATTATATGTTTTTTTACATAAGTCATGTTTGTTATGGATATGATATATTTTATTCATATATGGAATTATATTACATTATTAAACAATATTTTTAATCCTAAAATTAAAATTATTCTTCAATGGTTACGATGGGGAATGAAATCCCATCGTGTCGTGGAGACGGTAATTCGTACGTACGCATGAGATATAATATAATTCTATTGATGGTGATGTTGAATATAATTGGATGGAATATTATAAATACAGAATAATTAACATGTTGTATTTATTATTTACATTAATTATACTCATTATTATACTCATCCAAATAATGAATTATTGGATAACAAACTACACCACAACGTCGATACGGTAATTCGTACGTACACACGCATGGTGACTTTTTCATTCATAACATGGATAGAAAAATGAATATGGTCATACAATATAAATAATAAAATCATAGAAATTAGAATTTACTAGAGTTAATATTGTCATATGGAAACAACCAATAAAGAGGAAGTGGAAGATGGAAAAAACTTTCAATGAGTTGATGAAATATTTACATCTTCTTCGGGTGCTTCCTAATGATTTGAACAAACGAGTCACTTAGGATTGCTTTCTCATAAATGTATGGAAACTTGGATGATGTGAGGGTATTTGGTAGGATTTTCACGGTTTTTCATAGCCAAACGGCTTGGGAGGTGTGAATTTAGGATAAGCGGAGGTTCCCTTTTATAAGAGAGGTGAGGGAACTTTAGAAAAAACATGAAATATTAATTTATTGTAAAATCAATTACAGTTTATAATAGGTCCAAATGGATTTATGTATAGGATAAGGTTGGTATAGGTCGAAATCAACTCAACCAATCAGTTTTAGAAAATATTATGTCACCATATTAACCATATCTTCTAGATTTAACTCTTAGTTTAATAGTTTAACATTTACAATGTCTTCTTTTATTTTTATATTACAATGATAATAAACCCACTATAAAATTCCAAGTGAACCAAAAGTTGTCCATTAATGAAATATCTAACCTTATCTAAGTCTTTTGGGGTAATCATATATTTTTTGGAGTATTATATAATTTAATAAAAAAATATTTTTTTAAACTCATTTATGTTAATTTTGACACTATTTATTATTTGTTTTTTATGTCATAAAATCATGATTAAATTGAAAAAAAATACCTCTAATCACCCTTAAAATGTCGTATCCACCTTGAAAATTCATGGATGGAATCAGAAGATTCAATTTACATCTATTTTGATATTTAGAATATCAATTCTTTAAATCATTCAATAATAAGGTATTTACTACATCATCATTTTTTCTTCCATAAATTTAATTATTTAATGTATAAAAATTATAAATAAAATACCATGTTGTAGAAAATAATTTTACAATTTTAATGAATATTTATAATAGATTTTACCCTATGTGTAACCCTATATTAAAAATTTTTTTGTTATCAAACATTGAATTTAACACTTTTAACTCATCTTTAAATAAAATATGATACATGTACTAATCTAATCCAAGAGGATATAAAGGATCATATTTTATTTCTATGGATTATTTTGGTTGAAATGCACTTATCCAATTGAATTAGAACATTTTTTGGTGTAATTATTATATCATTTTACCTTTAATTACCCTATTTACATTAAACCGTGATAAAAAAAATTCAAAAGTTACTATTTACAAAAATTATTTTTTAATCCTATTAAACAAAATATTATTTATTGATGAAAAATGTGTCTTTCTTATTTTTAAAATTCAATTCCCAGAAGCGGTAAAATTGTGTTTTATGCAAATTTTAAAATGTGCCTAAAAGATAGGTAAAATACGTTAAAAAGTTCAATAACATTTTATATACCTAATATAAATATAAAATGACTCCAATGATTTAAATTTGAATAATATAGGTATTATGTGTCTATTTTGAATTTAAAATAGATTTAAATTGAAAATAATTGTTTAAATAAAAATTCAGTTTTATATAATAACATATTGTTTTTCCCTAGTCATCAAAAATAGAATGTTTTCAGAAAAATACAAAAAAATCACCCCAAGTTAGTTTTGATATTCTGAACACAAAAATGAATTCCATTTTCAAAAATAAAATTAATAAAATTTCCAAAAGTGGGTATTAGTATTCATAACATCTTTTTAAAATGGATAGTTTGATTAGTCGTGGTGTTCTAGAACTCGAAGTTGCACATAATAAAACCTATTGTATTATTTAAAGGGAAGCGTACCATGGAAGATTGGGGTGTTAAATGGTATGTTAGCATGTGATGGCTAAGTGGAATATGTCTAAGGGGATGATGAAACCATTGCCCATACCAACATGGAAATGGGAGAACATCACCGTAGACGTTGTCACCAAACATCCGAAGACATCTAAATGAAACTATGCTATCAGGGTTGGTGTGGATTGTCTTAAAAAGACTATTCAATTAATTGATATTTGAGAGGACTTCTTATAGAATCAACTAGCATAGACATATATCATAGAAGTGGTAAGGTTTTGTGGAGTACCACTATCAATTGTATCTGATCGGGATCCAAGATTGTCCTATATGTTATGGAATAGTATTTAACATGCTCTATATACAGAGCTAAACTTCTATACAGAATATCACCCTCAAACTAATGGAAAATATGAGCAGACTCTCCAAACACTTGAATAAATATTGAGAACATTTTCAATGGACATAAAAGGAGGATGGGATCAACATATTCCTGAAGTTGAGTTCTCATACAGTAATAGTTTCTACTGAAGCATCCAAATGGCTCCTTATGAACACCTATATGGGAAGAGGTGTAGAACACCGACATGTTGGCATGAAGTTGTGGAGAGAAAAATCCATGGTCCAGAAATGGTCGAAGAAATGGTTGAGAAGGTAAAGACCCACCAGTTGCACATTAAATATATCCCAATTTGAAAAAATATATATGCTGATAATAATCGACGATACCTAGAGTTTAATGTAGGAGAAATTGTATTCCTCTGCAGATCATTGTGGAAGAGTGTTATGAGATTTTTGGAAGAAGGGAAAGCTCATTCCAAGGAACATTTTCCCTTTTGAGATCTTTGATCGCATTGGAGTGGTGGTCTATCTACTAACACACCCACCGAACCCATATCAAGTACATGATGTATAAAATTTTTCACTCTTGATGAATTACATACCTAACCCATCACATGTACTTAATCATGAGGTGGTACCATTAGAGAATGACTTGTATTAGGAAGAGAAGTTGGTAAATATATTAGATCTTATGGAAACATTTCTACAAAATAATACAATACCCATCATCAAGGTGTTGTAGAGAAACTAAAAGATTGAAGTGCCAACATGGGAATAGAAGCTAGCGATGAATCAGAGTTACACAAATCTTTTTTATTGCGAGAAAAATAAATTTCAAAGGAAAAATTTCTTAAGGGGGAAGATTGTAACGACCCAAACATTTATAAATAAAAATTACTCTTAATCTAATTAAATGTATTATTTTTTAAAATGGTTGTATAACAAATGAACTAACTTGGTTTTATGTTTTTTGATTTAAAAATACCATTATGATTTATTATTATTTTTATTATATCCATTGAACGGTGATCACATGATTACTATAAGTATCGGGATTTAACAATTCCAATTTACTCAGACAAAGGTGGTAGTTGCCTCATCTAGTATAATTTCTCCATATTAAGAACTATTGTCAGAGATAATAAGAGAGGTAGTCACACTGGTCTTCTCTCTTGAAAAAAACCAAGTCGAGCTTCAACACATTAAGCTTGAGTAGAACCTCATATGGTAGAAGTGGAAGTTAATAGAGATTACCACCCAAGCCATGTTATCTGAGCCTCCTCAAGAGTTTGTCACCATTAAACACCTTACCCTTCAATATTATAAGGGTGTTATAATAGTTTATGTAACTAGAATATAGCACTATGATTACATACATTATTTTGGTATAGAGAATATACATTCATTTTATTATTATTACTTTTTAAATTGTTTTCAATGCACAAATAGTATCTTTAGTTAATATTCAATTAAGAAATCGATTTTGATGAATTAATGGATTTGTGAATTGAATATTATTTTAATAATATATTATTACTAAATTACATATCATTAAATATAAATTATTGTATAATTTTTATGAATACAATTTTGATTTTTATTAATGTTTGAAAGCTGTTTTTTGTAAAAAAATCACGAATTTTCGATAAATGTTGGTATGTATATTAAAACTAAAAATTCAAATACATCGAAAATTATTTAGGTAAAATGAATATTATTTTAGGAATCAGGATTTCAAAATTATCCAATGGTTACTTTTTTATAAATTTCTCAAACAATTTAATTTTTGGGTAAAATTAAATATTGTATAGTTCTATAATGTGTTTTATGAAATCAAAATTACCAAATAGTGATGTAATAAAATACTAAAAATGAGATTTTCGGACAATATATGTTTTATTATTAAAATAATGTGATTTTATAATTGTTTGATTATGTTTATGTTGTCATAGGTGACCCTCCAAGACTTATAAAACATTTTAACATTTCAAATTGATTTCCTTGAGAGTGTGACTCAACTCCCCATAAGAAATCCCAATATTTTAATAATTTCGTCCATTTCCCTAATAAAATAATGTTTTACACTCATATTTGGAAAATTAATTTGGAAAATACCATGGTATGTTTTATTTTTTTTAATAGTTTAATGTATATTGTCCAAAACCTAAATAATAAAGAATTCCATCTCTTTTCCTATACAAACTCACCAAAGCTCCCTCTTCCTCTTCACTAATAGAATTTTGAGCATGAAACACCTATGACATCCTCTCTTAATAATACACTAATGGTTAGAAAAGATCCATATAAGCCTCTCTAAATCCTCACCCAAGCATTTGGGATCACACTTCCATGTACGGAATTTCTTATTTTCTCATTTTTGTCTAAATTTCATTATGTTGGTATACCATTTTTTATCAACTAAATGTGATGGGGGTTGATTTTATACTTCCCCCATACGTCCCTCATTATTTTTGAATGATGATAAACCAATTTCTCTCATTAATACCTCCCATTTACACCCATTACTATACCGAAATTCCGTAAGGAAATGCTCACTTCTCATTTACATTCAATCAATTCTTTTGATTTATGAATATAAATTCCAATATATATGTCGGGACATGTATCGATTTAACCCAATTACTGTCTAGTTCATGAACATATGATGATACACCCCGTTCTCTCTCATCAAATAATTTTATGAATTCTTATGTCACATCCTTATGCTGCCAAAATTGGAACACAGTTTTCAAGACAAAGTTATTGTGTTGTGAATACCAAGCCCATTTATATATCATGGGTATTCACCTTTAGGCACATTTACATACTTATTATAGATTTTTAGGTATTAATTCTGGTTTCCTTTATCATGTAAAAATGGATGATGTTTAATGAATCCATGTTATATGATTCATGTGGCACACTCATGCATGAAATAAAATGATTAAGAATGGTGAGCCTTGATAGCTCTCCAATGAATTGGGTAAATATTAGTATAATGATAGATAAATTTCAATGAGTTTTTACTCAAGATAATTCATGTTCAATGGTGCTTTTCTCATGCTTCATGTGCAATGATCCTTTGATAAAGAAAATATCATGTTAAATTTTGATGCCACATTTCTATGATATGATAGTCATTTTGTATCATGCATTTATATTCATGTTTCTCTTATACTCCATTTATAGGACTATTTCCCAACATGTATTTAATTGTTTATGTTATTCCTTATTTATTCTCTTACTGGGATTTATAGATCAATCTTTTCTTATGAATGTCCTCATGTTATCCCATGCAATGCTAAGTACGAAGGAATGTGTCTGGTCATTTAAAATAAATTTTCAACAAATAAATTGTGTTTTAGGTTCTATTTTTATGTTATGTTCATAATTTCCTAAGACACTACACCTATCGATCCATAGTGTTTTCTTATGTGAATGTTTATGTAATAAATCTTCTTTAAGTGTGTAACAAATAGTTGTATTTTTATAAGTCAAATAAGATAATTTTTACCAATGGGTTAAAAATAATAAATTATATTTTTAAAATAAAAATACCTAGTGTGAGGAAAATTTATTTTAACACAAATTCTAGAAACAATAAATACCTTATTTTTTCCATTACCATATTAACGGATTTTTTTACTATTTAAGGGTAAATATAATAATTATAAATGGAAAATTTGTAAAAAAATTGAATTTGGTTGATAATTTTAAATATATACCAATAATGTATCATAAGGTATGTTTTTTGGTAAATTTAAATTATTTAATAAAATATTATTTATTATAAAGTGACATAAATGTAAATTTTTACACTAATCTTGTAATTTGACATCAATAACATCATTTAAAAGGAGGAATTTGATTATATAATCTTTAAAATTTCAATATCATGTTATATTTAACTAAATAAAATCATATAATACAATATCTAATTCATTTAATATTACTTTTAATGTTTTTAGTATCATTCATTTTACTTTTTTGCTAATTGAATAATTATTGTATAATTGTTGATTAAACAATTAATAGAATTATATAATAACTAAAAATTAAAATTAAATTACCCTCATGATATCGATTTAATTATTCCCCAAATGAACATTTATATTTATAAATATATTTATTTTTCTCCTATGGGAACATATAATTGATATTTAAAATCAAGAGGCTAATATTTTTTTCAAAAATTAATTTATAATAGTATTCTGTTTCATGGATAAGTGTCCCATAAAAATATATAATTTATAATAAGGCTATAATATTAAAAATATTACAAGAAAAATGGAATTGGAAAAGTGTTTAGTTCATTATGCCATTATCTTATAAGTTTACCCCACTGGTGAACCAATTAAACCTTAACCAGGGTAATTAATTTAATTTTTTCTATTTATTTTGGAATAACATATTTTTTTCCTTAATATATAATTTTAAAAATTATTATTTAAAATGTGGAATCCATTTTCCAAATTATAATACCATAATCGGAAAATGTAATTTAAAATTAAACCTTCTTATATGATAAAAAATAGGGTCTTCATTGAGAAATATTTCAAAATATTAGAACGTTTTTATATCAACATTCAATGTGAAAATTATTCCATCGAAATGCATTAGATTAATTTTACGTTAATCTATCAAATTTTTCTTTTCAAAACGTTTTAATATAATATTTAACCATATAAATTATTTAAACAAATAGGATTCTTTCAGTAAAAATAAGAAAATTTTCACTTCTCATAAAAAATTACCCTTTTCAAAAATGTCCCAGAGAGTGTCCCAAATAAAATATTGACATATTAATTACAAAATTTTTGATAATTTATTCAATAAATTATATAATGTTTCAAAAATTATTTTTTTCTTTTTCAAAATAAACAATACCATTCATTTTTTGATAAAAAAATCAATGTCTTTAAAGGCATTACTAAATATTAAGTGAATTTTTTTAAATATTATTTGATTATATAGAACAATTATGAATTATTTATGAAATATGTCAATTCTATTTCATTGCACATTGATTAATTGATAGGTAATAATGGGAACATTAAAATGAGTATTTTATTATTATTTTTTGGTTTGTTGAAACTTAGTGTTGTGTGTAACACAAACTATCAAAGAAATTACATTTATTTTTTGAAAACATGTTTCATAAAAATTATGGGTTTTATATTCTACACCCAATAAGATAATTTTTTAGCTTAAAATTATATCACATTTATATAAAAAACTGATGACACTTCTACCTCATTATATACTCATGTTCCCACATATATTCGTCAAGCTGGTGGTTTTTTCACAAAATAAGGACTAGGTGAGTGGTCTTGTTTCATAGAATATTATTTTAACTTCTCTTAAATATTCATAGGTTCTTCATATTAGAAATATCATGACCCTACATTATGAACTATGAGCATTGAATATGTAATAGAACTGGTATGTACTTCCTCAGGTTAGATACAGGGAACACATCATGAACATGAGAGTGGATCAGTGGGAGTGCCAAATAACAAGATAACATCCTAATAAGATCATGAATTTCAATTAGACTGTTATAAATTGGTCTTGTATTTCTTTATTTAATCCTTTTATAAATTTATATAAATATATTATTTATAATCAATGACACCTTAGACATAATGTAAGTCATTCATAGACATAGTCAATTTAATTCTTTCATAATATTGTCAACCCATGTGTGTAGAATGGCCCACTTTTGTGCACCAAGGGATGATCAATTCTAGTTCAATCTTCCATTTTCATAGTAATAACCCTTAGGTATATTTGTTGAAGCCATATTCACTTGTATACAGAAAAAGATGTAATTTCCATGAAACATTTAGTACTATCCTTCCCACAATTATTGGAAATTTTCCTGAACATTGACAGTGAATTATCCTTAAATATATCCTTAGGTATCTCACTAAATAATTTTAATCCTAATTTCAAAATGTTAAATAAAAATTATATTGATATTAATATAAATGACCCACATATATCATACATAAATATTAAATATTAAGAAATGAATATTCCATACAAAGTATAATGATCCTTGCCTGCTTCATTTAAGAATAGTTCTTTTGGAAAATATGATACATAACCTATTGTGTCATAAGTGAGGTATATTTTGTCACATTTATTTCTTCATAACAATAGCACTTCTTAGACATGTTATACAAAAAAACGTTATTCATACCCTGTTGAATAGATACATAAGAAAATGAGAGGTTAGATGCTCTGTTAGGTTGAAAAGGAGATATCAACATAACATGAGAATAAGGGCATCTTAACTTGAGAGTAACATTTAAAAACCATAATCATAATATCATAGATCATAAAAATATGTCATGGAATAAATAATTCATGTTCATAAGACATGATAAATAAATTATTCAAAGTACATAATACATGGGAGTATATCCTTCGCTTAAGACACTGATTTTTGGAATACACATTTGTTTTTCACATGGGGAACATGTATAAATTGTTATAGGTTCACTCATTTAATTAATGACATTAAATTAGGTCCTTGAATAATCCTATGAAAATTAAATTCGGCCTATCTATAAACTGGTTAACATGAAATCAGTTTCATGCATAACATATCATTACCTAATGCATTGGAGGGAGATATAGGATCCACCAGTCCTGGGTTATAATGTGACCTCCATCCACGGTAATAACATAAAAATCAGCCTTGGTTATAACATTATTAATTTCACATAATTATAACCATGCATATGTGTTCCAAAATATAATAAATCAGTAATCATATCATAACCCTTGGAACAAAATTGTTTTAATAATAATTTTAGTATAGTTTGACTCATGGAAATGGAATAGGATATATAAACATTGTTTCATCAAAAACATAATCCATAAAAAAGAATAATAAATTTGGTATCATTGGATAACACCTTCAGTAAAACATAAATATAATAAAAGTGTGTCATCTTAGATGAAAATTGATTTTGAAACAACATGTGAAGATTTTCTTGAGGTAAATAACCTTTCATTGAAAATAAAATTTTAAAGCTAAAAATTCATAGAAAATTTTGGAACTCTATTTTATTTAATATAAAAAATTACAGATTACAATTTTATCATTAAAATACAGATTTTTCTTGATGGTTCTATCCTAATTTACTCTGTTAAAAGATATTTATTTTACATTTTTTAAATCCAAAAAAATCTTTTATGAAGAATGACGTGATGATTCATTTTAAATAATTTTTTCCAAAGTAAAAAATGGTTAAAGATTACATCAAAAAAATCCTATAAGTATGTAAAAATACTATTTAAAACCCACTTTGAAAACAAATACATGGAAAAAAATGGGGTTTTGATTGAAGATATAAATAAATTCATTTTTCTTTAAAATCATTTTTTTGAATATTGAGTAAATAAATAGAGTTAAATTAATTATAAACATTTATTTTATTAAAATAAATTAATTATAAAAAAATTAATCTCTTTAATGGTATTTAGATTATAATACCTCATCAGGGAAAGCATAATCATAAACAACCGTCATAAATAATGAGATTGTAACATCATATCCTTACCACTTTTGTAACATTTGAATCAAGAAAAACATTACATAATATCATAAAATTAAACATTAAATATCATGAGAATAAATAATTTTATAATATAAAATATCAATGTGTCTCTATATAGACCTCATAAAATCATATATGTGTATAACATATCATATGACCCAAAGAAGACAATTTGAGACAAAATTATTATACATTAAGACATTACTACCTTGATACACATTTGAACCTAATGTATAATATATATATATATATTATTAATAAATTATATAATTATTACTATATATATCATACCATATATTATTTACATACGACCATTTATCACCCTTTTATTTACAATTCCATGTTGAAATCAATTTTCATATCATAATTACTTTGTTTTCATGTGGTTTTGATTTAGTGTTGTCATTCCCGTTAAATTGATCATGGTTCCATAAAATCCCTAATTTTATAAATAATAGAAATATCATATATATTTTCATTATATACATATTAACAGTGATCCATAAAATTTATATATTGAAAATGAAATGCATTCTTCATATAGATGGTAGGATGTACTTACACCTGAACATAGTTTCTAATTCTTCAACGAATGAAATGAAAGGAAGGTAAATAATATATTACAAAAAAAATTCTATTTAATATATATCACATATTTTTTTAAAAATTATACATGTTTATTTCTAGGTAAATCGAAATTTTATAATGAATTACATCGCTTCGTGAGGTTGTATTCACCCATACACAAGAGTTACATTATCACCATACCACATTATAGTAATCAAGAAGTTATATCTACTATTTTACTTCAATGATTTTAGTTATATCATAAATATAAAATAAATATTATAAATCCATAATTATATCTCACATTGAGAGGTAGTTAGGATAAATGTACTACATAATTTCGTGAGGTTGTAGTTTATCATACACAGGATTAACGATTTCGTTTTCCATTTGATGTGAGAGGAAATATATATATTTTATGAAATAACAATGATAATATAAAAATTTTGGGTAGATATTTTTTATCATATTTTAATTAATTGAGCATGAATGATGTTGTTAAGAGAATAAGTGAAAATAAAAAACATGGTGGAGACAATTAAGTTCGCTTAGAATAACTTCCTTTGGATATCATATTATGGTCTATAAGGTTCATATTTTTGGATGAAATGTAGCTTAAGAACACTGATATTGATTTCGGGGAGATAATTTGGAATGTTTTTTTCATCCAAAGGGACTAAGAGGAGTTAATATGTGAAGGGGTATTTGTCCTATAATAATGGGATTGAAGTGGCATTTTATGAAATTCCCAAAACTATTAAATAATAGGATGTCAATATCACTCAAAATACATCATAAATTCATTAATAATATATTTTTAGGATTATATTATTTATAAAAACATCCAAAAAACCAATAAACACATGTTTTAAGCATTTTATTCCTTCAATTATAGTTTTCCATATTTATAACTTTTTAGTTTTCACTATTGTAACATGAATTTTTTATAAGTTATTTATTATTTAATACTATGAAAATATAAGCCTTAAAAGATAATTTATACCCACTAGTACTGAATATGAAATCTAGTTTAAAAAATAACAAACCAATGTGTGTTTAAAATTAATTTTATCACATACTCATGAATCACACAAAACCCTATTTTAGCCATCACCATGGGAACAATGTTTTTGTTATTTAGGTTTAAATATAATTATTATAGAAGAAAAACTGTTCCTTGAATGAACTACACTTGATATATTAAATCATATACTAATAACATAAAAAGGATAGTATTTTTAGAAATTTAAAATTATTTAATAAAATATTTTTTTTTATAAAATGATATTAATGTCAATATTGACATTATTCCTTTAATTTAACATTATAAACACCAATAAAACTATGGAATGAAAATATAGCATTTTTCTAAAGACCTGGATTTTCCATGTCATTTTTTTTAATTATATTGAAAGATTACGAGTCTGTGAAAATTGACGGTGCGTGATTCTAAGGTCCAGAGTGCCCGAAATGAATTTTTTAAATTGTTTTAGGTACATTCAACAAACGTGCAAGCTATTTTTTGTAACATTTGGACCAGTTCTCAGAATTGAAATATGAGGGCACTATTGAACTCACAGTGCCGATATTCTCTTAATGAGACCTTCATTTCGACCGCATCAGGTCAAGGGTGAAAGTGGAATTTCTTGTTTTTCATGGGAGAGTTAAAAAACAATAAAATAGAACAAAAAAGTTTTATTTTATTTCAATGATACCTTTTTTTTGAAATTAGTGGTGGGGAGCACCCATGCATGAAACCACACATTTTAAATTATTAGTGGGGACCACCTGACCATAGAACTACCTATTTAAAATGGGGTGACTCTTGGTTTATCCCCAAAATTAAATGTGACAACTTAATGTAATCAATGTGTCATATTTAATTGAATTAAAATAAACATAATTAAAGATTGGATCCTCACCATTCATGATGAATTGGGGGATTGTTGGAAAGGGGAGCTCTGGAGAAGTTTGTAGAAACATTCTCCACAATAAAAACCTCTCCAACGAAGAGCATTCCCTGGATCATGAATGAGGAACTGACCTTGGAGCCTCTTGCGGGAGTGACGGACGCTGACATCACCAACTTCATAAACTTCGTCTTCTTCCTCGTGCCACCTCTGATGGAAAATTGAGGTAGGTGTTTGTTTTTAATATTATTGAATTTATTTGATATTTCACCATATTCTGGTTCCTCAATGACGATGGACAAACTAGAAAGGCCATCATCCCATGCATATACCCTGCCTCTTTTTCTTTTGTTCCCAGCACGTTCTTCATGCGTTATTCAACGAAAAATAATTAATGTTGCTGGAAATGCAATATTTTGTGGAGAATGACATATGGACGTGGAGCCCTCGACCCGAGGATCATGAATATGTGATCATTTTATTTTTCTGGCAAAAAACGGAGCTGTGGTTACCCAAAAAAAGAGGAGGAGAGTCGGCACACCGGTCAACCGATACGAAGGTGGGACGGCACGCGTCCGCGACATTGGAGGAGAAGGAGTCCGCGACTGCTTGGTCACTGAAGATGTCGAAGAAGGGCCAACATTTAGCATGTCTTAGTGGAGCAGCAACACAATACTGAGCCAAATGGAGGAGGACCGTCTGGAGCACCCGGATGGCTGTGTCAGATCGGTAAGACCCGCTTGGATCTTGTAGTGACTTGGGAGCACCTAAGGTGCTGCCCTTCTTCATTCCGAATAGAAGGGGTATGTTCCACCTTCAGTTTAATCTCGGGAAAACCATGCTAGCTGGCCGTGCCCAGCAAGCCGTGCCACCGGGCCGCGCTCAGCGGGCCGCACCACCGGGTCACACCATTGGGTTGTGTCACCACTTCCACGAGTCTGTCCATACCATGGCCCAGCGGGCAGGGCTCTCCAAGGCCCATCCAATCTGGGCAGACCCGGGTCGAGCTGGGTTGACCCAAATTGGGTCGGGTTAGCCCTGACTGGGTCGGGCCAGGTCGGTCCGACTGGGTCGGACTGGACTCTGGAACAGCAGGACCCATTTTCTCCTTTTTGGCCATATCTTGAGAACCAGGCATCCATTTGACGAACTTTCCATGGCACCAGAATCCTTGGATTGAGGCGGTCCTTTTGGTAAACTACACTTGTGTTTTGGATAAAGTTGGAGTACATCCAGTTTGGATCAAACCCAGAATCCAACAGGGCCCTCGGAGTAGAAATGTTAATAACATATAGACAGGGCGTCCGATTGACGCACTGTCTATTAAGTTGGGTCCCTTAGGACCTGAATGACCTTTGAGATACCTATCCATTAGACATAGTGGAGGTCAAGGTACGACCAATATCTTGAGGGACAGATTCTACAAAACCTGTGCACACTGGGTGCGAGGAATCTAGTGGCTGGCAGTGAGGAGGCAGTTAGAGATGGATAATACGGAGTTTAGTTACCTATCGACTCTTGGTAGGTCAGATCCTGTGTGGGTAATTGTGGGGGATATTACATATCAATCCTGTGTGGGTCAGTGCTTAGTGACATTGTGGGGGTCAGCGCATACCGATTCAGTGTGGGTCAGACCCTGTGTGGGTCAGCGCTCAGCGATCCTGTGTGGGTCAGTGCTCAACGATCTTGTGTGGGTTAGATCCTCTGTGGTTCTGTGCTTAGCAATCCTATTTGAGTCAGCATATACTGATCATGTGAGGGTCAGTGCTCAACAACCATGTGTGTGTTAGCACATATTGATCCTGTGTGGGTCAGATCCTGTGTGGGTCATTATTGTGGTTAGAACCTGTCAATCATTTGTGGGTCAGACTCCGTATAATCAGTAGCAGTGCCTCTTGAGAGAATAAGATTATCTAGCTTCATTACTAGTCATTTGTACTTCAATACTTCACTTATACCTGTGTGAGATGAGTCTTATATCATCATGGTGTACAGGTGTTGTACGATGTCTTCGTGGTGTTACCTGTGTGGTACTCCTATCTTTGTGGTGTTACCTTTGTGGTGATCATACCTTCATGGTGTTACCTGTGTGGTTATTCTACCTTCATTGGGTTACCTTTTTAGTATTCTTTCATCATGTGTGAGATGATTATATCTTGAAAACATAGGTATAAGTATGGGAATATACCTTGGTAGGGTTGATAGTTATATCCTTGTTTTGTGGTTTATCCTTTGTGGATTTGATAGACCTTAGGGGGTATCGGGGTCTCTACTGAATATCGTTAAACTCACCCCTGCATGGGCTACACCCATACCTCATTGTGTCTTGTGCATACGATGGACAATGCTAACTGGGTACAGGGGTACTAGTACTGGGATCTGCTCGGGGCGGACCTTAGATGAGGCATACCACATAGACGACCATTTGAGAGTTGTACCTTCCCTTCAGGTAGGATCCCTAACAGGTGTTCCTAGGAGTTTTTTTCAGTATTACATTTACTTTTCAGTTATACTTGTTTTTTCCAGTTGGGCTTGTATTCCGGCCCCCTTTACTTATTGTACTCACTCTTTTTACTATATAGTTTACTTTGAGATCGTATCATTCTTTGTGCTTGGTTTTGTGAGGTTACAGGTTTTAAAGGAAATGCCTTCCTCATTTTAGGAATATTCCATTATGGTTCTAGTCGCCAGTCCCTGGCCTATGGAAGGTGGGCTTGGGGTAGTCATGGCATGGGACCTAGGGAACAGGTTGTGAAAAATTGGTATTAAAGGAGTTCAGTTCTACCAAATTACTTGGAATCTAATCATATATGTGTGGAAATAATGTTTTGTGTGATTAGTGTGGGTTTTAGTTTGGGGAATCCAGTGTTGGTGCGGAGGTTGACGTATTAATACAATAGGACACTGAGTTCTGATTTCCAACTCAATGCATGAAAACACTGATTGTGTGAGTATATTTGTAATGTTTTCATTGTGAAATCTTGGAGTCACTCACCTGGAATAACTTATTGACCATGGCGCACCTGTTTCTTTTAATGATGCCTCCAAGCATACAGTCATCCAGGGTTCTGGGTACAATATGTGATGAAAGCCCACCGAACAACGAGGCTTCGGTGTAGGGCCTCCATATGGTAGTTATACCATCGGGTGGTGTACCAGCAACACCACTACCCATTAGGCAGTCGATGCCACCATCCCCAGTATGAGAGGGTGCACACTGCGTGGCCACATTTCATGAGTTCCAGTGCTAGAGACCACTGAAGTTCCACGGTGAGATGGATCCACCGACGGTTGAGGATTTGTTGGGGATGTGGTTAGAGTATTTCGACTGGTAGTGACACCAGCTGATATCATGGTGAGACTTGCTGCCAATCTTCTTCAGGGAGTAGTAGGCAGATGGTGGATCCCGATGCTCTAGGTTCACGACGTGGTGACTCTCGTCTGGGAGGACTTCAAGGGCCTTTTCAGGGATGAGTTCTTCCCAGCGACCCTACACTCAGTATGTATACAAGATCTTCTCCACTTGCAGCAGGATAGCATGACCATGGCTCAATATTCAGTGAGGTTCACCAACCTCTTGCGCTACTCCACTGACATAGTGTGGGACCCATTCCTTAGGGCCTGAACCTTAAATCATGGAATCATATGGGTGATTAGGGCTTTGATGGTTTATCTCAGCATCTCGATGCAGGAAGGGGTGTTAGAGCGAGCACTGTTAGTGGATATCTTCCTTGCGGAGCAGTAACTGACAGTGAGACCCACCACCGGACAACACGCCGCAGTGTCATCAGTAGATTATAGCAGACCGATGACGCAGAGGTCCCAGAGGACCAGACCTAGAGGTAGATGAACGTAGGATATAGGGTCGGTGGTGCGGGTTTCTCAAGAGGTAGTAGGACTGGCGAGGATATTGCAGTGTTACTCATGCGGCGGGTAGGGTCACATGGCTCACGACTGCAAGTCCCTCCATATTGAAGACCAGAAGACGGTCAAAGGACCTCCTGGGTAGAGGCGAAGATTCGATCGAGGTGGTCCGTAGGTAAGAGGGGGACGCGGCAGAGGAGCAGGCCATGTAGCAGGCAGTGGGTTGAGATTTGTGGTTCTATTTCCACCACCACCAAGAGGTCCACCCCAACCATAGGGATCTAGTGGACAGGGGTTAGCTCAGCTCCAGGAAGCCGAGGCTTACAACCACGGTGCTCCATAGATGGTATGGGTTATGATCTGTGCCTAATCCTCCTTATTTTCAGTACTTATAGACACCGGTTCTAGTCACTCTTTTATTTCCACATGCCTCGTTCAGAGCACAGAGATTTCGGTGGAGCCATTGGCTCAATCCTTACGGTCAGAGACATCTACGAGAGAGGATTCGACGATTACACACTAGTGCCATCAGTGTGAGATTACTCTAGGAGGTGAGAGCTTAAACTAGGATCTTCTAGTACCAGCGTTGAGGCCTTACTATATCATCTTGGGTATGGAGTGGTTATCCAGAGTCCATGCATAGATCTACTGTATTAGGCAAAACGTTTGGTGTGTCTACATGGATGGGGCCATGTTTTCCTTCACCAGTGAGAAGGGAACCTTTATAATGCAGGATTGACTTACCCAGAGGAGGGTGCAGCTGATCACACATTAGTTGGCTAGCCTTACCCTTGGAGTGGTTGATGTTGAGAATCTGAGCTACCCTGCAGTGGTTGACCAGTACACTGATGTTTTTCTTGATGATGTTATTGGTCTACCTCATGACATAAAAGTGGACTTTTACATTTACATATACCCCGGGAAGACAATGATATCTACTCTTTAATATTGGATTGCTATCGCGGAGCTTCTAGTGATGCAGGTACATCTGGAGGACTTGAAGAGCAAGGTATTCATTAGGCCCAGTGATTCTCCTTGGGAATCCCCGATTTTGTTTGCCAAGAAGACAGATGGGTGTTTGAGACTCTGTGTGGACTATCGGTGCCCGAACTAGGTGACCATGAAGAACAAGTACCTAGTCCTGAGGAATGAAAATATCTAGAATCAACTGAATGGAGCACGATGATATTTGAAGATAGACCTCAGATCAGGCTATCACCAGCTCAGGGTATGATACAAGGATGTGTAGAAGACGGCCTTCAGATGTTAATATGGAGACTATGAGTTCTTGTTTATGCCATTTATCATGAAAAAAACCCAGGTAGTGTTCATGGGACTGATGAACAGGATATTCCAGCCATACCTCGAAAACTTTGTCGTTGTCTTCATCAATTAAATCCTGATATACTCAGCAATGGTGGAGGATCATGCCAATCATCTATAGATAGTTCTGGACAAAATCCGAGAGCACCAGCTTTATGGTAAGCTCTTAATTTTTTTGTTCCTGTATACGAGAGTTCCACTTTCTGGGACACGTTATCTCGGAGGTTGGAGTTGTGGTGGATCCAAGGATGATTGAGGTTGTTCTTTCTTTGGGGCTACCTAGGAGTGTGACAGAGGTGTGGAGGTTTTAGGCTATGGAATTTTACTACCGAATTTTTGTGCCTGACTTTTCTAGAGATGCAACACCCTTATCAACGTTGATGAAGAAGGGGAAATCCTATGTGTGGTCGGAGATATGACAGTGGAGTTTCTAGGAGATGAGGAAGATAATGATGAGTGCCCCAATCATGAAGATACCAAAGGAGGGTGTTGGGTACGTAGTCTATTGTGATTCATCAGGGACCAGGCTTGGATGTGTCCTGATGCTGGAGCAAGTAGTGATTGTGTATGGTCCTCGAAAACCGAGACAACATGAGAAGAACTATTCTACCCATGACCTGTAGATTGCAGAAGTGGTCTTCACCATAAAGATGTGGTGACATTATTGATGGGAAAATGATCTACAGAATTTTATAATCACAAGAGTCTCAGGTATATCATCTCTTAGAAGGAAATGAACCTGAGACAATGGTGTTGGCATGAGTATCTCCAAGACTGTGACTCTGAGATGGTCGATACTCCTGTGAAGGGAAACGTAGTAGCAGATGCGCACAATAGGAGATCTAGAATATACTTATTGTGTAAGGAAACATAGCATCTAGCCAATTTTTGAATATACTATGTGGATGGAGACAGAGAAACATATATTCAGTCTCTGACAGTCACTCCCCAACTCCATCAGCGAGTCATGGAGGTGAAACTTGGGGACACTGACTGTGAGTCTCGAGATGCTCAGATATCCACAAGACAGAAACCTAATAGATTTTATGAAGGTGGGGAGCACGTCTTCCTCTTCTAAGGACATACTATGGTACTAGTGGCACTGAGGGAGGAAGTGTTTAGGGAGTTCCATATGTCCCCTCTAGCGGCACATCTAGGGGTGGGGAAGATGTACCTAATCCTTCAGCATCAGCACTAGTGGCCAGGAATAAAGAAAGTAGCAGTAGAATGTGTCTCTTAGTGCATCACTTGTCAGTAAGTGATGGCAGAGCATCAGGTTCTAGAAGTCTTAGTTCAGACCCTAGAGGTGATATAGAGGAAGTGGGATGAAATTTCCATGGACTTCCTAATAGGAATTCCACACACGTCCAGGGGTCATGATTCTATCTGGGTGATCATTGACCGACTCACCAAGTTGGCCCACATACTACCTATCCGAGAGGAGGGATCAGTAGAGGGCTTGGGATTCCCTTACGTGCAATAGGTTGTATGGATTCATGGAGTTCCATCTACGATTGTCTCCAATAGTGATTCATGTTTTACATCTCAGCTATGGATGGGGTTCTAGGAAGCGTTAGGGACTCTACTTAGGTTGAGCACCACCGTCCATCCTCAGACGAATGGTAATATGGAGTAGACCATTCAGACCTTTGAAGACATGCTTCATGCTTGAATCCTAGATTTTGGCCGTAGCCGGGTGGATCACTTGCCTTTGGTGGAGTTCATGTACAACAATAGATATCACTCGTCTATCGGTATATCACCATTCGGTGAATTGTACAGACACCCTTGCAGATAACCTCTGTGCAAGACTGGCCTAGAGGAGTGAGAACTTGTTGGACCAGAGATGGTACAGGCTACCCTGGAGAATGTGCAGATCATCCATTAGAGGATGAGGACTGCACAGAGCAAGTAGAAGTCATAGGATGATAGGATATGAAGATATATGGAGTTCTAGGATGGTGGCCATGTCTTTTTATGGTTCTCACCTCGATGTGATTTGAAGAGATTTGACCGAGGAGGCATGTTATCTGCAAGGTTCATCGTACCCCTTCAGGTCCACAGTACAATTGGAGAGGTGGCTTACTACTGAGCTCTTCCACCTCAGTTGTACTGGGTGCATGATGTTTTCCACGTATCCCAGCTGGGGAGATACATACATGACCCTTCACACATCATTGACTGGGGAGAACTAGACATCGATGATGGGGTGATGTTTTCGAAAGTTCTAGTGTAGATTGGGGATCGACAAAAGAGAGTCCTTCATGGGCGGTCGATACCTCTACTGCATGTTCATTGGCCGCACAGCAACCTCCATGAGTGCACATGAGAGTGGGAGTCTAATATTTTTGTTGTATTCCCCCACATTTTCCCTTGGTTGTGTTTTGGATTTCAAGGATGCAAAGCCCTGAGGTGGGGAGATTGTAAAGTCCCTAATTTTCCAAGTAATTTTGTTTTAATTATATACAGATATTAAAATTCTTTGAAAATTGAACGTGCATGATTCCATGGCTCGGAGTGCCCGTAATCAATTTCTGAGTTTTTTAGGTACGTTCAATAAACGTGTGAGTGTTATTTTTTATCTTTTGGATCAGTGCTCAGAATGTAAATCCAAGGGCACAATTGAACTCGTTGCGCCAATATTTCCTTATGTAGACCTTATCATTGATGGAAGTAGGTTGAGTGTGATAGTTAGTTTTCCTGTTCTTCATGGGATATTTAAAAAATTAATAAAATAAAGAAAACAAGTTTTATTTTATTTTAATGAAACCTCCTTTTTAAAATTAGTGGTGGGGACCACCCGAGCATGAAACCACCCATTTGAAATAAGTGGTGGGGACCACTCAACCTTGTAACTAAATCTTTAATAAGGGGTGACTCTTGGTTTCTCCACCAAATTAAATGTCCCAACTTAATCTAATCAATGTGGTAAGATTAATTGAATTAAACTTAACTCAATTACAGATTGGTTCCTCACCTTTCTTGAGGAATTGGAGGATCAATGGGAAAGGAAGCTTGGGAGAACATTGGATAAAATTATCTCCAACAAAGAAACACTTTAACTAAGAGAATTCCCTTGATCAAGAATGAGAAACCAACCTTGGAGCATCTTGCATGAGTGACGAACGCCGAAATCACCAACTTCATCCACTTCCTCTTCTTCATAGCGCCACCTCCAACTGACAGTCAAGGTAGGGGTTTTTTTATTAAGATTGTATTTATTTGATAATTATTCATATTCTACTTCCTCAATGAAGATGGCCAAACTAACAGTGTCATCATCCCACACATATACCATGCCTTTTTTTCTTTTTTTCTTCGTCTGTTCTTCGTGTGTTCTACAATGATAAATATTTAATGACACTGAAAACAAAAAAAATTGAGCGTGACAAATGGATGTCGGTCCCTTGACCTAAGGATTACGAATATGCGATCGTTTTATTTTTTGGGATAAGAACAAAGATGTGGTGACCTGTGGATGATGAGGATGACTGGCACACCGGCCGACAACAAGGAAGGTGTGACAGTGCGTGCTAGTGCCACCAGATGAGTAGGAGGTTTTGACCACTTGGTCCTGAAAGAGGCCAATGAGGGGCTAGCACCTGACCAATTTTGGGGGAGCAGAGGTGCAAGACCGTGCCACTGGGAGGGGGACCGGCCAGAGCACCCGGACAGCCATGGTAGATTGGCAGGACCCACTTGGGTCTCACAGTGACATGGTAGTGCCTAATGATGCTACCCTTCTGCATTCCGAATGAAAGGGGGATGCTCCCCCTTGGGCACCAGCTCGGGTGGACCACAACATCAGGCCATACCTGGTGGGCCGCGCACGGAGGGCCGCGTCCAGCAAGCTGCACTACCGGGCTGCACCACTAGGCCAGGCCGCCCCCTACGAGGGTCGGGCCGGACCACGGCCCAACGTGCCGGAATTGCCAAGGCCCAGGCCATCTAGACCGAACTCTCGTCGAGTCGAGAGACCATAACCAGGTTGGGTCAGCTCGGGCCGGGTCGGAATGGGTCGGTCTGACTGGATCAGACCGGATCGGGGCCCATCCAGACCCATTTTCACCTTTTTGGCCATATCATGAGAAAAAAGAGTCCATTTGACAAACCAGTTGAGGAAATGGAATCCTTGGATCGAGAATGTCTTTTTAGTATACCCCTCTTGAGTTTTGGATAATGTTAGAGTATGGCTGTAATTGATCGAACCCCTAATCTTACCATGCCCTTAGAGCAGAAATGCTAATAAATTACAGACCAGGTGTCCGATAGATGCGTTTTCTATTGCATTGAGTACTTTATTATGTGAAGGAACTTTGGGATACATCTCTGTTGGACATAGTGGTGGTCGAGGCACGACTGGTATATCGAGGAACAGATTATACTGAACTCGAGTGCACCGGGTGCGAGGAATCTAGTGGATGGAAGTGAGGCGGAGGATGGATAGGGATAATACCATGGTTAGTTTCTTATTGACTCTGGGTAGGTCAGATCCTTTGTGGGTAATTGTGGGGGTCAGTACCTATCAATCTTCTGTGGGTCAGTGCTCAGCGATCGTGTGTGGGTCAGCTTGTACCGATCATGTGTGGTTCAGATCTTGTGTGGGTCAGAACTCAGCGATACTATGTGGGTCAGAACATAACAATCCTATGTGGGTTAGATCATGTGTGGGTCAGCACTCAGTGATCCTGTGTGGGTCAACGCATACTGATCGTGTGTGGGTCTGATCCAATGTGGGTCAGCGCTCAGCGATCCTATGTAGGTCAGCGCATACCGATCCTGTGTGGGTCAGATCCAGTGTGGGTCATTGCGAGGGTTAGTACCTATCGATCCTGTGTGAGTCATACTCCATATAATCAACAGCTGTGCCTCTTGATAGAATAAGATGATCTAGCTTTGTGACTAATCATCTGTACTTTTATACTTCACTTATACTTGTGTGAGCTAATTCATGTATCTTCATGGTGTACTTTTGTAGAAATATGTCTTCGTGGTGTTACCTATGTGGTACTCCTATCTTTGTGGTGTTACCTGTGTGGTGATCATATCTTGGTGGTGTTACCTATGTCGTACTTCTACCTTCGTGGTGTTACCTTTTGGGTATTCTTTCCTCCTGTATGAGATTTGTATATCTTGACAACTTAGGTATATGTGTGGCCATATACCTAAGTCGGGTAGACTGTTGTTTCTATGTTTTTTGGTTTATGCTTTGTGGGTTTAAAATACCATCAGGGGACTCGGAGTTCCTACTGAGTATCGTTATACTCACCCCTCCACGGGCTACACCTTCACCTCATTGTCTCTTATGTAGATGACAGACGTCACTGATTAAGGATGAGAGAACCAGGAATGGAGGCTACATGGGGAAGACCTTAAATTAAGAATTTCATAGAGATGATTATTCTAGAGCTATACCTACCATTCAGGTAGGATCCTTGAAATCTATTCATAGGAGTTGTTTTTCAGTTTTACTTGTACATTTCAGTTTTACTTGAACTTTCCAGTTGGGCTTTTGTTCTGGCCACCTTTACTTACTATACTCACTCTATTTACTATATTGTTTACTTTGAGCTCGTATCTTTATATGTTCTTGGTTGTGTGAGGTTACAGGTTATATAGACAATGCCTTTCCTATTTTAGGGATATGTGTCACGTCCTGTCCCCGGGGGCCCGTGTCATGACTACCCAAAGCCTGCCTTCCATAGGCCTGGGGCTGGCGACTAGCACTGATGGTGTATTCCTAAAAATGGGAAGGAATTGCCTTTATAACCTCTAAGCACATGTAACAAAGTACACAGTAGGATATGAACACTAGTAAAATGAACTGTAAATATAGTGAGTGTAGTAAGTAAAAGGGGCCAGAATACAAGCCTAACTAGAAAGTACAAGAACAATTGTGATACAATACAACCGAAAAAAGGGAAATACATGTACTGGATCATCCTCTGAAGTTACTAAATGAATTGGAGGTATAGATCGCCTCCTTATCACTTCACGTCCACCCATCTCTTCTGCGTACCGACACATCGTATGGTCCACCTCCAGGCATCGTCCAGTCTTGCTACTGTCAGACTCTATCAGCACTATCCGTCATCTGCATCCAACACAACAATGTGTGGGAATATCCCGTGTAGGGGTGAGTACAATGATACTTAGTAGGGACCTCGAGACCCTCATGGTCTCTCAAAAAACCACCAAGGATAAACCACAAATTATTCAAATCAACATATAACCCTACATAGGTATATGCCCATACATATACGTAAGTTATCATGTAATCTATATCAATCATGTGGAAAACAAAAAGGTACTGACTCAGGTCACACTAGATTTTATTCTAGGGTTACTAACATGTAACATCCCCAGTCATGTTGTCGAACACTTCAGCTGCTAGAGAACCCTTTCTCTATCGAGTATAGTGGGTCTGCCACATCACAATGAGGTGCTTGCCACTAATATTTAACTGTTGAGGTACTCCTCCTGTCGAGTACCATGGGTCTACCACGTCACACAGAGGCACTCCCCATCATGGGCCTACAACGTCACACATAGGTACTCCCCCTCGTGACTTGGTGAGGTACTCCACCTATTGAGTACAGTGGGTCTGCCGCATCACACAAAGGTGCTCCCCATCATAGCCAACTATGGTACTCCTCCAATCTAGTACCATGGGTCTTCCGCATCACACAGAGGATCTCCCAACTATTGTTCTTCTATGTCACACAAAGGTGATTGCCACTGGGCCCATCAGGTCAATCTGAGTTGAAATGTTCAGCAGTCACGCTGTTTCATCCAGCTACTAGGTTCATGCACTATGCTCGCTCATCTCTGGGAGGATCTGCTCCACAAGCTACTGGTTGATACTCCAACTGCCACAAAGTCCCATGAAGAAGAATCTCAATGGTCTTCCACATCATAGGGTCTCAACGCAATAGACACTGCATCAATATGATGAAGGTTCTATGAGTTATTAGCCTTTTAGTCCTGGGGTTGTTTTATTCATGCTCAATCAACCTGACTATTCCCCATCATAATGAAAAACTCTAGTAGGGTATACTCAACGAAACCATCTCTCTCAAAGATTTATAGCTCCACTGAATGTTCGTAAAACGGACGTATGGTGCCAATATTATGGCCAAAAGGCTGTAATTGGGTCATAGTGGGCTTGGGTCCAGTCTTACCTGGTCGGAATGACTCGACCCAACCCAGCCTGGGATAACCCGGTTCGGGTCTACCTGGCCTAACCCGACGGGGCCTCCTAGCTTGTTGGGTTCAGCCAACCTTCTGGGCGGCCCGACCTGCAAGGTCCAGCACGGCATTCCCTGATTGTCGGTAGAGGACTGTGGGTACTTGCAAGGCCACAGAGGGTCATGGGGCGGCGGTCTGGCCATAGTGGGTGGTCCGGCAGCGGGGGGTTTGTCCACGGGGCGGCGGTCCGGCCGTGTGGCGGCGGTCCGACCACTGGGCGGCGGTCCGGCCATAGGGGCGGTGGTCTGGTCGTGGGGCGGTGCCTCATCCACTGGGCGGTGTGGAGCCATGGACAGAGGTGGTGGCCTCCATCAGTGTGGAGGCCGCGAGGAGCGACATCGGTCGCGGGACTGTGATAGGGGCCATAGGGCGGCGTCGTTGTGCCATTGACTTCGTCGCGGCCGGTGGTGGTGTCATCTGTCATTCTCATGCCCGAACCATTGAATATTTTTTCCCTCGTCCATCGCAGAGAACACCACACGATTTTCATAAGGGTCATTCCATGTTTGTTTGTCTCATACCCTCCATGTTAGGGTGGAAGCATACGGATCATTAAGAGGATGAACAAGAATGTAAAATCCTATCCTCCCCAAATGATTGTTCCCAACCCGCCAAAGAAATAGAAGGGATGTACATGGGAATTGATTAAAAAATAGAAATGAACCCATACCTCGTTTGCTTGATGATGTCGATGAGGTCACAAGGAAGAAGACGAATCATTGGGAAAAGATAGATTTCTATGTCGTCAGTGATTTCCTTGATTGTCGGTTTGTGCGTCTTTGGATATTCTTTGACAGAATTTGGAGAAGAAAACGTCAATGTAGAGGCATTCCTCATTTGGCGTTCTTCGTATGAGAACTTTTCTCCCAATGCTCCTCCTCTACCAAATACACAAAAATAAAATTGTAGCCCCAAAATAATAGATTATGTGATCTATTATATTTGTTGGAATGTAATTGAAATTGGGTTAATTAATCTCATAGTTTGGTACAATTAATAATGGAGGATTTGAAGAGGCTCTCCCACATTTAATGAGGGAGTTAAAAGTATTAGGCCATTGGATGTCCCCACCACCATAACCTCTCAATGGGAGGTTAGTCTTGGGTGGTCCCCACCACTACAACCTCTCATGGGACGTTATGGTCTGGTGATCCCCACTTCTCAACTTCCACATGGAGGTTTTAACAAATAAAATAAAAATAAAATCTACACGACTTTATTTTTATTTTATTCATTCAGAAAAACACAAAAACTAACTTCCACCCTTGACCACCAACTATTGTCGTGAATGTCTTTTTAAGTGAATACCAGCGCTGCGAGTTCAACTGTTCCCTCATATTTCAATTCCGAGCACCGGTTCAAAAGTTAGAAGAATCTGCTCACACATTTACTGAACGTACATGAAAAAAAGTTCACAAATTCATTCAAGACACTCCATGCCTCAAAATCACGTTCCATCAATTTTAGCGGACTCATAAAATTTCCATTTATTAAAAAAAGTTACATGGAAATTCCAGGTCTTTACATAAACCCACCCTCATGGCTCTACATCCCCGTAATCCACAACTCAAACTAGGTAAACAAGTGGGGGTACTGAGCATGCATATGTGCCTCCCAATCACATGTGCTCTCCTGTATTTTCTTGTGATACCAACGAAAGCGTTGCAGAGGTATCAACTGTCCACAAAGGACCCACTCATGTCGATTTTCAAACTCCACTAGAACCTCTATAAAAGTTTCCCCATCATCGACGTCCAGCTCTCTATGGTCGATGATATGAGATGGTTCATGCAGATATCTCCTCTGGTCGTATACGTGGAAGACAATGTGCACCCGGTGTAACTGAGGTGGAAGAGATCAGTTGTATTCCACCTTGCCAACTCTTCTGAGGACTTGAAAAGTTTTGATGAACCTCGGAGATAACTTGTCGTGACGACCAAATTTCTGAAAACCTCATCGAGGTGAGACCTGTAAAAATATGTGGTCACCATCCTTGAAACCCATAGTTATTTGTCTCTTGTCGGTATATGACTTCTGCCTACATTGTGCAGTCTTCATCTACTCTTGGATGAGCTACACCATGTCTGTGGTAGACCGTACCATCTCTGGTCCCACTAGTTCTAACTCCCCTGGGTCAGTCCAGCACAAAGGTGATCTACAAGGTCACTCGTACAAAGCCTCAAAAGGGTCCATCCCAATGGTGGAGTGATAGCTGGTGTTGTATGCAAACTTGGTCAAAGGAAATTCATCCTCCCAGTTCCAACTGATGTCGAGAACACAAGCACGCAGCATGTCCTCGAGGGTATGAATGGTCCGCTCAGTCTGGCCATTTGTCTGAGGATGGAAAGTAGTGATGAAATGAAGAGGCATCCTAAAATCCTCTTGCAACCCCTTCCATAGCTTGGAAGTAAAACGCACATCAAGATCGGAGACAACCATCGAGGGTAATCCATGTATCCGTATAATCTCATGCACATAGAGGCATCCCAAGATCTCTAATGAACCCTGCTTTCTGATTGGAAGGAAGTGGGCTGACTTGGTGAGTCGGTCTATGATCACCCAAATCGAGTCATGACCCCTAGATGTACATGGATGTCCTATCACAAAGTCCATGGATATCTCGTTCCACCTCCACTCTGGGACCCCTAAATGATAATTCAATCCTTCTGGTACCTGATGTTCTTCCTTCACTTGCTCTTAGGTTAGGCACCATAAAACCAACTCTGCAACTGCTTTCATTATTCATGGCCACCAGTGCTGTCGTTGGAGATCTTGATACATATTCACCACTCCTGGATGTTCTGCTAGAGGTTATGTGGTGAACTCCCTCAACACATCCTCGGGAAATGACACTGATACCATGGTATGTCTTCTGAAGAGGATGACAAGCTCCCCACCTTCATAACATCCGTCAGGTGCATGTCATGTGGATATCTGAGCACGTTGTGCCTCGCAGCCAGCGTCCCTACATTGTACCTCCCAGACACACAGAAGAAGTAGGAGTGTGACTGTAAGAGAGTATAGAAAATCTTCTCCATCTCTATCCATAAAGGATATCTATAATGTATCCATCTGCTCTGTCGCCTAACCTAACAGTAGTATACCAGACCTCCAACTGAGTGAATCTACTACAATTTTCCACTTCCTAAGAGTATATACTATCTCAATGAATAGTCCTATAGGAACTCAATCCAACATAGTTGTCTCAAGTTAATTTCCTTCTTAGAGAAGATATACCTGAGACTCTTATGATCAGAGTACACTGTGAAACACTCTCCCATCAGATAGTGTCGACACATCTTCAAGGTGAAGATCGTTGCTGCTAACTCCTAGTCATGGGTAGCGTAGTTCTGGTCATAATTTCTCAGCTATATAGAACCATATGCGATCACTGCACTCCCTTTCATCATAACACATCCAAGTCTAGTCCCTGATGCATCGCAGTAGACTACGTACCCTATGCCCTCCTCTAGAAGCCTCAAGATGGGGGCACTATCCAGCCTCTACCTCAGCTCCTGAAAACTCTGCTGGCATTTCTCTAACCAAAAAAATGGATTCCCCTTCTTTTTTAATGCTGATAGTTGTGTTGAAACACTAGAGAAATCTGGCACAAACCTCCAGTAGTATCCAACCAAACCCATGAAAATACGTACATCAATCACACTCTTGGGTGGCTCCCAAGAATGTACCTCCTCAATATTCACTGGATCCACTAAAACTCCAGCCTCTGATATGACATGTCCCAGAAAGGGAACCTCTTATATCTAGAACTGACACTTATAGAGCTTACTATAAAGTCAGTGCTCTCTGATTGAGTCCAATACTACCTGAAAATTATAAGCATGCTGTTCCTCAGAAGTCTAGTAGATCAGAATGTCATCGATGAAGACTACTACAAAGCGATCAATTTATGGCTGAAAGATCATGTTCATGAGTCGCATGAACACTGTTGGTGCATCGGTTACACCAAATGGCTTAATCAAGAACTATTAATGGCTATACCGGAATTTGAAGGTCATCTTCTACACATCCTCATCTCGCACTCTAAGCTGGTGATACCCTGGCCAGAGGTATATCATTAAGAACCATTGTGCTCCCATCAGCTGATCAAAGAGGTCGTCAATCCTCGAGAGTGGGTAGTTGTTCATCATTATCCCCAGGTTTAGGTGCTGATAGTCAAAAAAATGCCTCAAGCTCCCATTCGCCTTCTTGGCGAACAGAATCAGGGCTGCCCAGGGAGAAACACTGGTATGGATGAATCCCTTCCCCTGTAAGTCCTCAAACTATACCCACAACTCACAAAGCTCTGGGGGAGTCATTCGATATGATGGTGTTGATATCAGTGCCATCCTGGGGTACAATTCAATGTAAAAGTACACCTCTCTATGAGGAGGTAGACCTGAAACATCCTCAAGGAAAACATCTTCATACTGGTCGACCACTACAGGATAGCTCAGACTCTCCACATCAACAGCTCTGAGGTTAAGGCTAGCCAAATGATAAGTGATCTACTGCAATCTCCTCCGGGTAAGTCCATCCTGCACTACAAAGGCTCCCTTCTCATGGGTGAAGGTAAACCTAGTCTGATCCATGCAGACACACCGCACTTTGTGCCTAATATAGTCAATATAAGCATGGACTCTAGATAACCAGTCCGTACCCATGATGACATCGTAAGGCCTTGATGTTTCTACTATGAGATCCCAGCCGAAGATCTTTCCACCTAGAGTAATCTCACACTACCAGAAACAGTGCGTAATCATCTAATCCTCTCTCATAGGAGTCTCTAGCCATATGTAACGAGCCAATGGGTCCGTCAGAATCTATGAGCTCTGAACGAGGGTAGGTGCAATAAAATAATGACTGGCACCTGTGTCTATAAGTACTGAAGCTACGGTGGAGTAAACACAGATCGTACCGTGTATAATCTCTAGAGTGTCGTCATCGTAGGCCTCATATTCCTAGATTTGAGCTCTCCTGTATCCACCTGATCCCTACGGTCGAGGTGGACCTATTGGTGGTGGTTGAGGTAACATCTCGAAACGTATCCCACCACTAGGTTCACAAACATATCCTCTACCACGTCCGCCTTCTCCCTATGGACCTCCTCGGTCGAACCTCTGTCTCTGCCTGGGTGGTCCCCCGACCATCTGTTGATCATCTGTATGATGGTTCGGATAGTCACGGGCCATGTTACCCTACCCACCGCATGAGTAACACTGCCCGCCCCTTTCCTAACCGGTTCTGCCTCGGGTTCCCCACACAACTGATCCTGAGTCATGTAGTCGTCCACTTGTAGGTTTTTTCCTGTTGGACCGCTTCGACATCTGTCTTCTTCCAGCTACCGAAGACTCTTCTACCTGATTACTAGTAGTGGGACTCACCACTGGTAACTACTCGGAAAGTAAACTCTCCACCAAGAGGGCTCTCTCTAATACCCCCACCTGCGGCTTGATGCTGAGTGAGATCATCGTAGCCCTGATCTCCCACCAATGCCCCTGAACAAAGGTCTGAGCCCTGAATAAAGTGTCCCACACCATATCGGTGGACTAATGTGAGAGGTCTATGAACCTCGTTGACTACTGTGCTACAGTCATGCTGCCCTACTGCAGATGGAGAAGCTCCTGTATTTGTACTGTGCGATGAGTCGCTAGAAAAAACATTACCTAAAACAGGCTCTTGAAGTCTGTCCAGAGACGCATCTTCTCTGCGTGAACCTGGAGCATCAAGCTCCACCATTAGCTTACTTCTTCCTGTAGAAGGCTGGCGGTAAGGATCACCATGAGATCAGTTAGTGCCCCTACCAGTAGGAAGACTCTCAACACAGCCTCCTACATGTGGGTCCGTCTCTCCCCTGAAACATAGCGGCCTCTAGCACTAGAACTTCCGCAATGCGCTCAAGAGGCACTCACTCTCTACTACTACGGCTGGTGGCATCGGGGACCCAATGGGTAATGGTACCACTGGGGCCTCCACTAGTGCCTATACCGGAAGAGGGCCCTGCACCAAGGCCTCGTCGCTCGGTGGGCTATGAGTGCGTACAACTCTCCGAACCCTATCCGACTATCTTTGTGAAGGCATCCTGAAAGGAAATAGTTGTTCTATGGTTAATAAGTTATACCTAGAGATCTAACACAAAGAGATCACAAAAAAAACACTTGGAAACACACACAAAATCAGTGTTTTCATGCACTGAGTCAGAAGTCAGAACTCAGGGTCCTAGTGTATGGATACGTCGTCCGCCTCAAAATCTATGGATCCCCTAAAATGATATCCACACTCAGTACACTTAAAACTATTTCCATTAAATGAAATATTAGAGTCATATGTTCTGCGGTTGAACCGACTCCTCTGATACCAATTGGTCACGACCCGTCCCCCAGGGCCTGCCTCTTGATTACCCCAACCCTGCCTTCCATAGGCCTGGGGCTAGTGACTAGCACCGAAGGTGTTTTCACTAAAACTGGGAAGGAATTGCCTTTAAAACCTGTAAGCACACGTAACCAAGCACACTACATGACAGAAACACAAGTAAACTGAAATGTAAACATAGTTAGTGTAGTAAGTAAAAGGGGCCAGAATACATGCCCAAAGGAAAAATACAAGTACAACTGTGATACAATACAACTCAAGAAAAGGTAAAGACAACTACAAGATCTCCCTCCAAGGTTCCTATCTAAAGGGTAGGAATAGATTTCCTCCTCAGCAATCCATGTCCATCCGTCTCCTCTATGTACCGACATGCCATATGGTCCTCCTCTGGGCACCGTCCAGTCCTCGTACTCTCAGCCTCTATCAGCGATGTCCATAAACTGCATCCCACACAACAAGGTGCGGGCATATCCTGTTATGGGTTGAGTATAAAAATACTCATCAGGGACCCCGAGACCCTCAAGGTCTCTCAAAAACCACCAAAGATAAACAAAAAAGTATGAAATCTACAGATAACCCTAATTAGGTATATGCCCATACATATACCTATGTTATCAAGTAATCCATTTAAATAATGAGGAAAAAAAGAGGTATTGACTCAGGTAACACCTGGTATTATTCTAGGGGTAGTAACAAGTAACATCCCCAGTCACATCATCGAACACATCAGCTGCTAGAGAACCCTATCTCTAACAAGTATAGTGGGCCTGCCGCATCACCCAGAGGCGCTTCCCACTAATCTTGGGATGCTGAGGTACTCCTCTTGTCGAGTACCATGGGTAGTCATATCACATAGAGGCTCTCCCCACCATGGGTCTGCCACGTCACACAGAGGCGTTCCCCCTCATGACATGCTGAGGTACTTTTACTATCGACTACTATGGGTCTGTCACATCACACAAAAGTGCTCCCCTCGTAGCCTACTGACATACTCATCCTATCGAGTACCATGGGTCTGCTGTGTCACCTAGAGTTGCTCCCCATCATGGGTCTATAGAGTCACCCAGAGGCTCTCCCCACTGGTCCCGTTAATCCACTCCGAGTCGAAATGGTCAGCAGTCGTCAAGTCTCAACCAGCTACTAGGTTCCCACACTATGCTCACTCATCTATGGGAGGATCCACTCCAAAATCTACTGATCGATACTATAAAATCTACAAAGACCCATGAAGAAGCATATCAAAGTTCCACCATGTCATATGGGTCTCAACGAAACAGACAACACATCAATTGGACGCCCGGTCTCTGAGTTATTATCCTTTTTGTCCCGGGAGCCCGATTGGATTAGTGATCGATCCAACTAGACCATTCACCTTATTAATACAAACTCTAGTGGGGTATACTCAATGGGCTCGTATCGCTCTCATATCTCCGTCACCACTGACGGTTTATCAAACGGACATCTGGTACCAAAGTTATGGACAAAAGGGTGTAATTGGGTCGCACTGGGCCCAGGTCCGGTCTGACCCGGTCAGACCGACTCGGCCTGACCCGGCATGGGCCGACCCTGTTCAGGTTGACCCGACCAGAACCGCTAGGTCTGGCCCGGCCCATTGGGTTCAGCCCGTTCCACTGGGCAGCCCGGCCTGCCGGGTCCTGCCCGCCCGGCTGCGAGGTGCCGTAGAGGGCTGTAAGTAGCAGTGAGGTTGTGAGGTTTCCACTAGGGAGAGAGGCTGCGAGGAGGCTCGAACGGGGAAAACATTTTGGCTTAGGGAAAGTGGTCCGGCCGTTGGGTGATGTCGCGGCCTCATGGTGGCGCCTCGGATGCGGGGCGGTGCAGAGCTGCAGAGGGCGGCTGGGGCCATGGTCGGCGCAGAAGTCACGTGGTGGCGCCGGAGGCTGTGGGGTGGCAGTGGTGGCAGAGGCAGCGGGGCGGCGGCGGCGGAGGCTTCCAGGCGGCGTCGGGGCCGTGGGGTGGCGTTGTTGCACTGTTGCCTTCGTCGCGGCCCACGGTGGTGCGGGCCAACGTTCTCGTACCCCAACCAAGGATGATTGTCGTCCTCCTCCATCGCGAAGAACACCATAAGATTTGTGGAAGGGTCAGACCATGTTTGTTTGGATTGTACCCTCAATGTTAGGGTGGTAGCATATGGTTCATCAAGAAAATGAAGAAAAACATCAAATCATATCCTCCTGTAATGATTGTTCCAAACCCACAAAAGAAATATAGGGGGTGTAAATGGGATGTGATAAAAAATAAACCGCTACTTCATTCGCTTGCTGACATCGACAAGGTTGTACGGAAAAAGATGAATCGTTGGGAAAAGATGGAAGTCGATGTCGTTAGAATTTTCCTCATTTTTTGTTTCGTGAATTGTTGGATATCCTTTGGAGAAATTTTGATGAGAAAATGTCGAAAGGGAGGCGTTCTTCATTAGTGTTCTTCATTGGAGAGATTTTCCCCCAAAGCTCTTCCTCCCCCAAATCCACCAAAAAGAAATTGTAGCCCCAAAATACTATATTATGTGATCTATTATGTTTGTTGGCATATAATTAAAATTGAGTTAACTAATCACAAATGTTTGTACAATTAATATTGGAGGAGTTGAAGAGGCTCTCCCACATTTAATGAGAGAGTTGAGAGGTTTTGGACTTGGGTGGTCCCCACCACCATAACCACTCATGGGAGGTTAGGCTCGGGTGGTCCCTACAACCATAAACACTCATGGGGGGTTATGGTCGGGTGGTCTTCACTTCTCAATTTTTAGATATAGGTTTTAACTAATAAAATAAAAATAAAATCTTTACAACTTTATTTTTATTTTCTTTATTCACAAAAAACCCAAAAACTAACATCCACCCTTGACTAACTATCGTCGATGTGAATATATCCTTAAGAGTATACCGGCACTGTGAGTTCAACAGTGCCCTCAAATTTCAATTCCGAGAACCAATTCAATGGATAGAAACACCCGCTCATAGGTTTATTGAACGTACCCAAACAAAAGTTCTGAAATTCATTCAGGGCACTTCGGGCCTCAGAATCATGTGCCATCAATTTTTGTTGGCTCGTAAAATTCTTATTTATTTAAAAAAAATACATGCATCTTCCGGGTCTTTATAATATGCCTTTTGGTGGTATTCGCCATCCCCTGGCCTATTGAATGCCTGCTTGGAGTAGTCACAACACGGGGCTCGGGGGATGGGTCATGACAATTTTTTACAAAAGTTATAATGTTATTATTATCTGAAAAATCAAAAAAATTAATAATTAATTCAACAGTTATTACTTTTTGAACTTTTATTAACATTTATGTTAATTTTCTGTTAGTTATATTGTTACTATGTTGGTGTTTATTTAAGTATTTAATATAAATATATAACTATTGAAAATTATAAATAAATTACATTCAATAAATTAATTAAACTATTTTAAAAATTATAATCAATATTAGTTAACACTTAACTTGTTTCCATATGTGAACAAAAATTTAAAATTTAAAATCTAGAGGGTGGCATTTTGTCTTTTTCTTTAATTAAATTACTATATGAGTCAATTCCCTGGAAATAGGCCCCAAACGAATTTATATTACTATAATAATATAATGTGTTTTTATATATTGAAATTAAAAAGGAAATTGATAAATTTTTGGGTGATTTAATACTTATATTAATTGTTTAACCATCATTGAACCCGTTTAAACCTTAAATGCGTTAATTAATTTCAATTATTTCAACTATTATTTCAGAGAAAGAATATGTTTAAAGTAGTATATATTATTAATTATGAGGAATCCAAATATATATTACCTTTTTTAAATAAATTTATATAAGATGAAAATTTAAATTTAATATTAAACCAATAGACATGATGAAAAAGAGATCATCAAAGGATAACATTTGATAATGGTTCAAAAAATTATATTGAAGGATTATATGAAATTTATTCCAATGGAATTTTTGGGAAAAATTATTATATAATTTATCTAATTATAATTTTTAAACCATTTTAGAAACAATTAAACATATAAAATATTTAATCATATTCTCATTTTTCAATAAAAAGCATAATTTTTTCACTACTCGTCAAAAAATACTATTTTTGTTGAAAAATATAAAAAAAATCCCTAAGCATATTTTGAAGTTATTATTAAAAAAATAAATATTATTTTTTAAAATAACTTTTTAAAATTATTCAAGTATTATTATTTTTTTCACAAAATAAATAGAAAAATCATTTTTCAAGAAAAAAGTATTTTTTAATGTATATAAAGTCTTTACAAAAAATTATGTTCTTTTTGTGAATATTATTTAGTTATATAAAATCATTATATATAATTTTTCAAAATAAATTCCTATTAATTCAACATATTTTAACATCTATGTAAAAAAGAGTAACTTTTTAATAAAAATATTGTTAGTTTATTGTAATTTGATAAAACATAGTGATGTGTATAACACAAGCTATCAAATAAATTATTTCTATTGGAAAAAAATGTTTCATAAAATATCTGGGTGTTAAAATCATAAAATTAATAATATAGTATAATCAATATATTTATATTTTACTATTATTATTTTAAAAGAATTTTCCACTTCTTCTCCATCAAATGAGAGATGAATGTATTTCATGTGTATATGTGTGGACCACAGCCTCCAACTACTGATATGATAAATTTTCCATCCCTAACATTCATGGTTAGTTATTATATTTCCAAATATTTATATATATTATATTTATCAAATTATAATATTTTGATAATTTTTTATTATTATTTACCTTTATTTCATTTTGTCCATCAAAAAAAGAAAATAACATGTGTGTATATATGTACCACCATCTCCAAAAAGTTATGTAATTAATTATGCATCACCAATTTATATGAATGTATATAAATATATAATTATATGTTATTAAATATTATATTTATATCATTATTAATATTTTGGTGATGAAAGATCCATGATCATATGGAAAGGACCAAAAATATTGAACCAAAACAAATATTCAAATTGAAGTAGTTAACACTAAAAACTATAATGATAATGAAATATTTTTAATGATCTAGTTAAAAAATGTTTAATGTAATCACATAATTGTGTATTAGGTATTATTATGGGTTTTCAAAAAATTATAATAAATTTAAATTTGTTAAAGATAATTATAGAGTGCTTACGTATAAAAAAACCAAGGTTAATGGTTTCCCATCTAACATTTGTATTTAAGAGAAAAATGTCACATTCTAAAATTATTTCATTATTATGATGTATATACTACCCCTTTAATTTTTGTATCATGAAATTATTTTTATTTTTGGTATTTAATGATTCATTTTGATTTATTCCTTTAATGATTGTTATTATCTAAAATTAACAATAGTTGTTATGGTTTTATGTTGCAATGTCATTTTTATAGAGATTATTTATGGTCTGATATTATCATGTTGAAATTATATTATATATATTTCCCTAATAATATTTTATTTTTATCCATTATGTTTTTCAAGAAATTACAGTTTTTTCATAAATTTTACTCTATTTAGGTACTCAAAAGACCATAATAGTGTTTTTAAGGAAAATTGACTTTATTTCACTCTTTATTCTGGAATATTTTTTTATTTATCCTTATTTTATTTAATATTATTTAAATAATATTTTCAATATTCTCAATATATTTTTTTAATGTAATTTTTAAATATATTAGAATTTATTTTCCAAGGATTAAATGGAATTGTTTTATCACTTTATGAACATTGTACTATTGAGTTTTTAAAAAATTGTGAATAATGTTTTTTTATCATAGAAAAAATCAATGTATTTTCTTGAAATCATGAAAAAATATTATTTAAATGTTTCCATAATTATTTTGAAAGAAAATTGTTTACTCAATATTTTTTTAATAATATATATTTAAAATATTTAATTTCAGTATCAAAATGGGGTTTCCCTAAAAAATCTTCCAGTGATCTCATAAATTTACTTTCATCTATAAAAACATCGTTTGATGTTTATTATAATTTAATAGAGATATTTTACAATTTCAGGACATTTATTCATTCTCTTTAGGGTGTATTATTATAAAGATGAAATATTTGTGAAACTAAAATCCTTTCCATGGTTAATTATATGATGATATTGTGGATATTTTATTATCTTTTAGCATACATATGTATGGATTTCATTATGTGCTATATTGTTTTGGAATTATATATCCCTCTAATGCATTCGGTAAATAAAGAAATATTATTAGATAATAAGGATATTAATGCAGAGTGAACCCAGTCTAGAAAAAAAACATTATCTAATATGATAGTCTTAAGAGTGAACCATGATTAAGGAAATAATGGAATGGGTAGTGAACCCAATTTTCTATCAAAGTCTTGGTTTTGAGACATGACCATGGATATAATATTCTATACTTATGATTATTATGAAAACATAGTCTTAATTTTTATATTATTTTCACATGAAAAATTATTTTTTATTTTTTATTCCACAATCTAATGTCTTATTTAATTTGTTTGATATAAAATACACCATGATTTATGATTAATGATATTTAACTAATTTTTTTCAAATACTATAAGTCATGATATTATCCTTATACCCTTTTGAAAACATTATTCTCTGTTATGATAATTAATTAATATATATTATGTTTACTCTATCACATTATATTAACTCATTGTTTCTTTTGTTTCCCAAACTAATTTTTTAAGTGGGATTTTATGTATGATCTATCTAGTAAGGGTACTAGTTTTGTAGAACATAATGAAATGTGCTGTAAATTATTTTTGTACTTTAGTTATGTATCCGCAATTCTGATGACACTAAAAATTTCTAGTTCTAATGTGTATCATTTTGATATTTATTTAATATTCCACAAACAAGATTAATTATTAGGTTATGTAAATTTTTTGTTGTTATATTTACCAAATATTTCATTCTTCCATGTAAATTTAAAAATTTATTCCCTTTTTTCAATTCCCAAGACATATTTTCCTTCCATTGAGACATTTACATGGGTAACTCTTCCCAAATTGTATGAATTTATGAATCTGAATTATCTTTCCTATATGATATTCCTTATATAAAAAATTATAAAACTCCATTGTTCCATTTATAGGTGTGTTAAGATACTCACCAAGTTTCATGTTTTTAATTATAAATAATGATATTATATTAGGAAAACCAATTTTATTTTTCAATCCACCTACTATCCTAATGAATTTAACACTCATAAAACCATTTTAGTGAACTTTACCCCAATTTTTACCTTGTTTCCTCCCTTTTCCATCCATTTACTAAAACCAAATGGCATATAATGAACAAAACTCTTAATGAGAAATAATATAACCAGGAATATTAATTCATCGAGTGTCTAAAAGATGAAAACTTTTTTTTAGCCAAAAAAACCATATGCTTAACCTAGGTCATCCATGGTCATTATCTATTGAAACATTTAATAATTATTTATAAATAAAATTTTAATTAGAGAAAGAATATCTTCTGAGACTATCTAGAAATGTGTAAATTGTTTGGAAAACTCATCATGCAATGGTGATGATTATGCAATACACGATTCACCCATTTCATAGTTGTTACCCCTATGTAAAGATTTTCAACGGTACACATACATGCCAGTATTTAGTTAGGGAAATATTTTCTAGGAAAACCATGATTATTTAGATACTATTACAATTGGATATTATACTATACATATTCTTATTCTATGGGTAAAAATAATGGGCTCTCATCCAATATTTCAAAATTAATTAAACTCAACTCTAAAACTTATTTGGAGAACCCAATGAATTCAAACATTTAAATTTCATCTAATTAGATTAATATTAATTACATATCATTATCAGCCACTCCAAAACTATAATTGTTTATTGTATTTAGAATCATTGATACTTAAAAAATAGTACATAAGAGATATACATCATCTCCAATTATGCTCTTCATAACTAGAACCCATATTATACATATCATATTATAAAAAGTTTTCACAACATGGGTAATAATAAACATAGGAAAATTTAATATTAGATTATCAATATGGGTAAACGTGGAAGATATAAATCAATGAATGTATATAATAATATCATGTATATAAGGGTATGAGAATAATATCCTATCATTTGAATCCTATAAACAATATTTCCTAAATCATAATAGTGAGTTATGGAACAAAGAATGGTATTTAATAAAAAATGAATCATTAAGGAGAAAAAGAACACGATTTAGAGAGAAAAACATTGAACTAATATCATACCAAAAAAGAGGGGAATAATGTGGGGCATAATCATAATCATAGAAATATTATGTCAATTCCATTCACCAAGATATTAATCATATAGTATTCATATTTTAATCACTGATGAACCTACTTTTGGAATCAGATAACCATTATTTTACCATATTTGATATCATAAAACATAAATATTCATCCATTTTATTAGATTCAAATAAGGGACATACCTTTCACATAATCATAATTCATTTATATATACATATTACCTAATATCATGAAAATTGTTTTGCTTACATAAATTTAATATATATGGAAAAATAATATGGGTATCATCTATAAAACAACTTGAGAATGAATAAGTATGGTAATATTTGACCATATCGATAGAAAATCATAAGAAATGTCAAATTTTTTAAAAAATAAAATAATTTTAAATGTTCATCGAAATATTTCCTGAGGAAGATTATTTTCATTTTGATATCAAATATTTAAATTATAAAAAAATAAAAAATATTTTAGAAACCATTTTCATTGAATGTAACACTATAGATTTTAATTGAATATTCATGTGACATATAATTCGTGATGGTGGGTAAAGTCATTCTTGTAGTGTGTGTCAAAATAATGATTCCATGAACATTTTAGATAAAATGTTAATAGTACCTCCCTAAGAAAATGAAATGAAATTTTCTTTTAAAAAATATCATAAAATTTTAATAATGGGTACAAATATATTTATATAATTATTATGGAATAATAAAAATAATTTTTAAAATATTTTAATCAAAATATAAACATGGAAGAAATTGAATCTCGATCGAATAGAAATACAAAGGTAGTTTTCTTAAAATTAATTCTTTCGGGGTCTTGATTACCTAATGAAAGGAAAATATTTAATCACATAAAATAAATAGAGTAATATAATATTCATGATATTATTGAGATATAGACTATATAATTTTAAATTTTAAAATTATTGTAAAAATAATACCGATTAAAAATTGGATTGTAATGTAAATCCCTTAATGATTTGGTCACCCTTGATTCCAAAATACTATTAAAAGAATAAAAAAATATTATATTCTACGAAAATAATTATATTAGGGATAAATAATATCAAAGTATGAGATGATATATCTCAAAAAATATGATATGTGTAAAACATAAAATATGTCCTAAATAAGATAATTAGAGTTGAAAAACCCTAAACACATCAATTACATTCAAATCAATCCTTTGGATGAAATAATTTGAAATGTAAAATTATATGACATGAATTAAGAAGGATAAATGATAAAACATGTCAAATTATCAATATATACATATTATAATCATAAATACTTATAGAACATCAAATTTGTCTCAATGAAACAAAATTGAGATGAAGAACCACTACCATATATCCGAGTCAAATCGTTAGTTATCTAAAATATTGTATAATAAATTTACATTTATTATAATTTAGTTAAATAACTTTTAAAAAATTATTGTATTATATATAATCCACTAGGAACTTTTCATCACTCATTTAATAATACGTTTTTATTGAAATCATTCTTCACAGGTGAGAAATATTTATTTTTTCATGTATATTTTTATTTGGAAGATATATTCATTGAAATTTGATCATGGTTAAATCAACTAAAAATAATTTTTCATTTAAAAATTATCATATTTACTCATTATATACACATTTATAATAATTCATATAATGTTGTGATGAATAATTGAATTACCACACGTCATGGAAAAGGTAGTATGTACCTGGGTATAAAAGATTCTTCCACTTTTTGAGGGATAGAATGAAAGAAATGTTAGTAATAAATAAATTTAGAAAATAATTATTTTTTAATATATATAATTATATATATATATAGTAAATCATGTCTGATTACTAGATTCATAAATATGAAACTAAAAAGAAATCTCATCACTATGTGAATGTGGTAGTCCACATGTACATGCGAGTGCAGTAATGATTTCCATTGGATGAGATGGTAAGAATGTTGATATTAAATAACAATTGTAGAAGAATAATTATATGATAAATAAAATATTTAAAAATTAAATCCATCATGATAACCAGTAATGAAATATGCTGACGAAAATGAATCATATCACTATGTGGAGGCAGTAGTCCCCAATTATACACTACCAACACTTGCATTTTCCATTTGATGGAATTGGGGTTTGAAATGTATTTATAAAATATTATTAACACCTAAATATATTTATGATATTTTATTCAAAATTATAACATATATAAAATAGGTTTATATGAGGTATAATCAGAAATAAAAATTAAAACACATGGTCATGATTTATACCACTTCCTTGAAATACATCCATTAGCATACACATTATGTCATTAAATATTGGTATTAGAAGAATATAAGATTATCTAGGATGAAGTGATGGAATATATAAAGTAGTATAGGTATTTATATTTCAATATATAAGGATAAAAATTTATTAATAACGTACAATTTGGTGTGCTCTTACATAACTCAGTGAAGGCACACAAATTGAATTATAGAAAATATTTCAATAATATAAGACCACTTTTATTTGAATGTGGCTATAAATGGAAAATAAATAAAATTTATTATAATATATGTTTTAGTTATTTAAAAAAGATAATAATAATACAATTTTTTGGGGAATTATTACCCTTACCTCTTAGAATAACACCCACTCCCCCCAATAAGCGCATTTTAACTTTAACTATGGTAATATAATTTTATTATTTTAATGTTCATTATTTTTATGAAATTAATCAATGTTAATTATTTAAAATAAATATAGAAAATTAATTTTACCATATTCAATTTCTATAGTTTTATGTGATGAACTTTAAAAATGTTTGGAAAATGAATAGAACACTCGTTTTGAGACAAATTCATTATTAAGAAAAACATAATTTAATTCTATTCAATAATTTATAAAAAAATTAAATTAATGATAGAATATATTATATGATATATAATTGGTAAATTTCATTAGAAAAATTATTCATTTGAGAATAAATTAATTTATTAAGATATAAACACATTGCATTAATAAGAATTATTTTTATAAAAATGGTTTTTATGCCCAAAATAAACATAAACGCTAATATAATAAAATAATAATTAATATGTAATTAATTAGATTATTTAAAATAAATAAAAAATATTTGAAACTAAAATAAAATTTTAAAAAATGGGATATTTAAATTAAATTACTGAATGGAAAGAAATTGATGCTTTACAAAAATTAGAATTTTAACTGTTCATTAGAAGATAATACGTTTTTAGAATCAAAAAAATCACTCTATGATAATACTGAGATGATGATTTCAAAAATTATATTCATTTTTTATAATAAAATTTCCAAAATTTTAGATATTAATTTTAATTTCCAAGCATTGATTGTAGTAAAAAAATTTGTATTAGAATTATTTTTGATGCATAAAATGACTTCACTAATAATTGAGTACTTATTTATTATGCATCAATTAATAAATATTCATTATTTAAAACCATAGAAACTATTTTTTATAATTCTTTAATGAATAATCATACAAATAATTTAATATCTAGATTATAATGTTCACATTGAAATAATATTTTCTTTTTAGTACATATCACTTCTCTTAAATCTCATTATTTCTTTTCATGAATGCTATCAAGCAGAGTATTGATTTACACTAAATATTTTGGGTGTTTCACTAAATATCCTATTAGAGGTGAATTTAAAGAATATCAACTAGTTTACATAACAACCAAGGGACTACCAGGGTATTATGAGTTATTAAAATACTTTTCTACTATAAAACATTCATAAGGGATGAAAAATAATGGGATGAAATGGCTTGGGAAACATGTGTAATAGTACTTGTCAAAAGATCCTTTTCAATACAAAAATGGAGATAATGGAAATCTTTTTAGGTGGGTTCTAGAAGATGAGGATTTTCCTATTTTTAAACACTACAAAAATTTACCATTTTGTGGATATTATATGAAACTAAAACAAGTTTCTAAAAAATTAACACATGCCACTTACAAAAACCATTATATGATTTGTAAAATACATATCCCATAAACTCTACACTAGAATCTAGTGGTACAATTTATTTTGAATATTATTTTTATAATTCATCATTCTAAATATAAAATTAAAACACATTTATTTTAATTTATATTTATTTATTATAGATTCTATTCATATTCAAAAATAATCTATAATCACCTAGTGAATAAATAAAGAAAATGGGTGACCTTTAATTCCCAGAAAGTGAATAAGCATGATAATGAAAGAAAACATATGAACCAAGTGGAATAACATGATATCATAAAATTGAAGTCTCATGAATAATCAATATGAATTCTTATATAAGAATAATTTAATCATAAGATCAAGGAATCCAAATAATGTTGAGGAAAAATAAAACATTATATAAGAATTAGTCAAGTATTAAAACCAAGACAACATTGCATGGTGGATAGTGTCTCGTCGTGGATTAGGTTTAATCCATAAAACCATAAATATCATCAAATGATATATAAAAATTACTTAATTCATTGGATTACTATCGGTTCACACCCACAATAACATGTACATGAATATGTGTGCTACATAATAGAATCAAACATTAGGTATAATCATAAGAAATACACAAAGAGTGTAATTTAAAAAAATATTCATTCCCCAATGAATATTTATTGTATATTTGAATATTATATCAAAAATAAGATTTAATTAAATATCTTGGATGTTTATATTTAAATCAATTATAATTAGTCCCAAACATAGTGTTTATTTCGTGAAATTTATATGAAAAATGGGAAGAGAAGTAAATTTCATTTTAGATTGGTTATCATGGTTTCAAGAAAATGGTATCCTGTTTTTAAATATGGTCAGTGTGTTGTATTTTTAATAAAACCAAATGTGCTCCAAAAGGGTTATCACAAAAATATCAAATATTTCCAAAAAAACATTGATAATTAAAAATATTTCATGGTTTGTTAATAACAGGGAATAATAAATAGGAAATATCTATTTTTAATCAGGTTTTATTATAAGGAATTATTGATAAATGAACCTTCAAACATTTATATAATCTACAAATAAAACAATGATAATAATGATATATATGTAAGGTAAGTTAATTAACAATGTTGTAGGATGTTGATATATAATAAATTGGATAAAGTGAGGTATATGTAGAAAATTCATAAACAATGGAAAAAGGATGGTTTAGTGAGATCCAATTCCTTATGTCTAGATTCGTTATAAACCTTCACTTAATATCCCGAATTATCAAAACGAAGATCTAAAACCCATAAAAATAGACTCTAAAAAGAACTTTTAAAATACCCAAATGTCATTATCAATCCTAAGAGGCTAGAGACTGACACAGAGGAAAATAAAAACAACTAGAGGGAATGATTTTCCCAACCAAAAATAAGAACATGGGATACTTTAAAATCTAGATAAAAAGAATGAAATATTCTATAATAGTAAAACCAATATTGGTATCAATAAAACTAAGACAACTTTCTTAAACCAAGTTACATTTATTGGAATAAAACAAATTTCAACTCAAAAACTGACAGTTACTCCATGTTATTTGAGGGATACATCCCATTTTGTCAACACTAGATACACATAACCTATTAACATAAAAACATAACATCTCACTATAACGTATTCATCTTTCCTATATCATAAAAAAAATCATGTTCAACACACACTTGATGTTCTGTGAAGGTAGTGAGATAAATAATCACAGTAAGATCCCATCCAAGTGTCATGTAGAAAGTCTTTTTCAAATAATCCCAATATACTAAATATATGAAATACATAGGATGATAAAAACTATATATAAAAAATTTCGTCAAAAAATATTCAACTTTTCAAAATTCATTATCAAAATATGGATAATATATTCTCAAAACAAATATACAATAAACCATTTATAATTTTTTATATCATGAATCATATATCAAATAATTTCCAAAATAATCAAAATCTAAAGTATAATGGAGATTGACCATGTGATAACATAGGGTTGGGATAGATGGGTCTCTCATTACCTAGTTAAAAATCAAGACATTGTGTACAATAATAATGTCTCTATGACAAAAGGCCTATAGGAAATTGGAACACCCCATTTGTTAAACCCCAATATTGTCTGAAAATCAATTCACTACGACACAACACCTAGGGAATATGAGAAAAACCCATAACTAAACTTCCTATATATACAAGTATTTTCCATAATAAAAAACCCTCCCAAATGCCCTAAAATATCATGGTTAACATACATAAATATTTTTCAAATGGTTCATAGAATTTTATGAAAAATTTCAAAATGAACATTTTTCCATCAAAATCCGGCTTTCAAAACCAATTTCACACCCAATTTAACACTTATTTCAAAATATTCATTCGTTTACCAAAAACAGTTAAAACAATATTTTTTATAACCAATTATGCATGAAAATATATAAAATAAAATATCATTCAATCATTCGGTTAGATAATATGTTACGAACCAAATAGCAGGAATGTATTATCATAAAATTACTTTATATTGAACAACCAACCATACTATTGGGTAAAATTCCAACCACAGTAGGATCCATATTCATGAAGTAAATGGAACCCCAGATTAATTTAGAGGAATATATAAATATATATATTCCCACATAATAATATTGAGATTCTAAAAAATATGTTTTTAGAGGAGATATATCAACACCTAACTCAATGATCACAGATTTTGAACCAAAAAAAATATGTTTATAGCCTCTAACAATCAAACACGAGATGGATATATAATAAATAAAGAACAAATAACTATAAAAACGATTGATCTAATCGCCACATGATAAATATTATAGTAATTGTGATACATTAGGAAGAACAAGATGATATTTGATCAAACATTCAAATTAAATGACAATTTATTGATCGTAGATACAAACCCCATGAAAAGAAGTTTTAAGATGTGATAAATTATAAAAGGATACATATTAATTTGGACTAGTCATATTATTACTATAAAATATGTTTTAGGTTGATATATTAAATTTTTAGTTCATAAAAAATTGTTAAATATTGTATTTAACCACTATATCCCAACACCATATTTTACCTTGTGGTAGCCACCGATTGGATAGTGTAGTGGCCACATCCAAAAAATAGGTGGCTCGGTGGTGGTTGAGTATATGGATGGTGCAAATAGGTAGAATTGATGTATCATAGGGTCCCCACTAGTTGTCTGATGCACTTCTACTGGCTGGTTGGTGGGTCCTTATAACCACCATTAATGACATCCCATTTAAACCCCACTACATCACCTCTATCACCCCCACACAATAAATGTGGACAGTTAAATCTTGAAATAGGGGTGTCTCATTATGAATATATTTAAATTATCCACACAATTGCAATTTTTACCATGAACTTCATTGGGATTTAGGATTCCCTAGAAAAAGGTGAATATATTGCTCCATTTATAATTCACACTCCCAAGTCTAATGAGATTTTGATCTGGTCTTCCATAATAGTTTTACCAAAGTAATAGATTTATTATAAATAAAATTAATTTAAGAGTCAATGATATCTGTTGGATTTTTTGAAACTGCTATATATTGTTCCAAACCAACTTCACCCACTTTAAAATAATGGAGATGATTGGGATGATACTTTTTTAGGTAGTATAAGTGTAAAAACTAAAAATTCTCATCAACTAAGATGATGATGTAAACTGATAAGAAATATTTCCATTTTATTTATTTATCTCCAAGGTCCAATACATCTTAGAGCCAATTTTTTTTATTTCCCAAGCATATTATGTTCAAATCGGGGATAAACATTCAAGAAGTCCAAGTCCCTAATAGTAATCTCAAATGTATGGAATATATGATCTGCATAATATATATGGTGACTCAAATCTATAACTATTTAACATCTTAAATCCTCACAAAAATCTCATATTTGATGATTGGTCCCATAATTGTTGTGACATATATGAAACCATATTTAGATATAATATATTATAGTGTCGTTTGATAAGATTTATCATTGTCTAAATCTTGAGGATGTTTTTTAGGTTTAGAGTTTCAAATAATTAGGTGATAACACATACAAAACAAGACAATATACTTAAAATTGGAACCTTCTGATTAATACCAACATTTACCATATTATAAAATCATTAAAAAGATGCATGATTTCTTTTAATATTACATCTTAAAAAAATTTATTTACATCTTCTTTGACCCTTTTATTTCTTAAAGCACTATGAAAATTATATTAATACATGAGAAGAGCACAAAAAACCCAGTAATGTATGTGAATGAAAATAAAGAAAACAATTACTTCATGAAAGTTATTATTTTATTAAAAACCATATGAACAAAAAATTTATGTTTTCATACCAATTAACATTACCTTCTATACCCAAATATTTTCAAAAAAAATAATCATAATAAAACATAAGGATAAATAATACACAATGAATTTTTATTACAAAACATGAAAAATCATGAAAAAATAATCATAAATTAAAATATTTATCCCTTAAAATTTAGTATATAATTTCATTTTAAAATTATCACATTGTATACTCTTTCTGTAATCATAATATTACCATAATACTAATATAAATCATAGTTAACCAATATTATTTTCTTTGTACTTCATTATAATTATCACTATCATAAATTAAATAACAATACTATTGAATTCCATACATCCCATTCCTATAAATGGAATTATCATATGGTCTACTTATATATCCAATGCATTGGAGGGCTATAATCGACCCACCCATCCTTGGTTTATCATGGAAGCACCCTTCATTGGTTTAGAATGTAACCACCCATCATTATATCCATGAAAAATAACATAAAAGGCATGAGAATAAATTATTTAATTTTATAATATGTTTAAGTGACTATATATACTTCTCAGAAAGTATGTTCGATGTATATCATTAAAATATCCCTTAAAGAAATGAAATTGAGACGAAGTACCTTTCCTTAAGAATAACACATCACAGGTGTCTTTATCATCATGAATAATTAAAATATGTTAATTATTTACCTAATTAGGACCATTTTAATTTTGATTATTAATTTTATTTAAATTATTCTAATTTTTATACAACTACATACTAAATTAATTTTATATTGGATGTTTTTACAATATTTGGCATATGTGTCAAAATGGATTTGGTATATTGATTATGGTCAAAGTGGTCAATATTTAAAAATATTGTGATTAATAATAATTATATAAATATATTATTTATAGATCAATTATAATTTTGAAATCAAATATTAAATTTGGTAATGATAAATGGACAATATTTATGATCATGGAGATGGTTGGTCGTACAGACACATCAATATTGTTTCAATTTTATCAATGATATGTATGGAAAGAAGGAAAGTAATATTTATTTTTAAATAATGACCATTATTTTATAAATTTAATTCTATTTAATTTTATAAAATTATATATAAAATTATTGTAATGGGGTGATGAAAAAAGAATAATCAAATCACATTAAGAAGGTAGTAGTCCACACATCCACGAATGACATTATCACTTTTTTAGTGTCTGAAATAGAAATAAGAAAATGATATATTATATTAATAGAAATATTTTTACATAATGAATATAATAATTATGAAATATATATCAATAATATTCATTATATTTACCCTTATTTCATTACATGTTACAAGTTAGTGAAAAACTCTTCACCACACTTCAAGATATGATAGTTCGCCGTATACATGAGAGATGTTATCATATCCCCTATGATATGAAATGTAAAAGGTTATATATTATATATTTAAATAAAATATATTATTATGTTACTAATGTTATAAATATATTATAAAAATAGTATTAAATAATAAATACCCAACAATTATATGAGGTAATGAAAAACATGAATGACATATTTTCACGAGGCGGAAGTTCATCGTACAGACAAATGATGATTGGGTAACCGATTTAATGGGTGTGTATGTGGGTGTAGGTTTTACCCTGAACATAACAACATCTTAGTATATTTTTAATAATTAGGATATAGTATAATAATCATATATGAATATTTTATGTGCTGGATAAAGAAATAAAACAAAAGTTCTCAATGATGAATATTACCTCTTATTCATGGAAATCCTTTTGGTTTGTAACAAAAAACATAATTGGATTTATATATTTTCAAAAAATATTTTTGAATCATAATAGGAATATTTTTACTTTTTTTTGGTAGGTAACGGAAAATCAAAAGTCTTCATGGGGGTGAGGAAGTAGGAAGATTGGATGCCATTATATTGTGGAGGAGGACTGGTATTCTTGTAAATACCGAAAGGTAAACCCTATCTGGGAGGTCTCCCTTACCTCATGTTCCCCAAATAATGAAAACTACTCAATAAGATAGGGGATACAGTGGATATATATCCAAAAAATTGATTTTTTCAGGTTTCTAGGATATTTGGCTCTTTATGATTAAATTTTAACCACTAAGTAAACTCTTTTGTACTTTAATCCCTATAATTAATTTTAATTGATTTCAAAAATATATTGGGTTAAAAACAATTTTGAAAATAAAAAACTATATATTTAATTCTGATTCTAAATATGGAATTTATTTTTTCTAAATTTAATACACACAATTGGTATAATTGAATTTAAAATTTATCTCACTAACATGACAAGCATGCTGGTTTTTAAGGTAAAAATATTCAATGATATATTATATTTATTTATATAATCAATATAAAAAATATTACAATGACCTAAATTGGATTAATATATTTATAATTTAACTTTTTAGAGTTTGAAAAAAATTACAAAAATGACGTTTGACATTAAAAATTATTTATACAAAAAGCTGGTTTTCAATTAAAATCAAGAATTATTAACTATTCATTAAAAGATGAAACTTCTTAATTAAATACAAACAAATCTCTTTGATAAAATTTTGATATTAAAATTTCAATGGAGAAGATAATTTTTTTGTAACAAAATTTATAATATTTTCTTAATTTAGTTCTCAATTAATCATTCCATTAAATTGTTAAAAACTGACATGTTAAATAATAATATTAAAAGTATATTATTGTTCAATACAACTCAGTCTTGCATACAATGCAAGACTCCTAAGAAGCTATTTTATTCATGTCATATACACTATAAATAATATAATAATTAAAATTTAATATTTATATATAATTCCTAAATATAAATAAATACCAATAAGACCAATTTTATCTTAACCTTGGTTCTTACATTCATCCCCTTTTTAGGAATTAAATCCTAAAAATTTTCATCACATACAAAACAAGTCTGGATATCTTTTTATCTTAAATTTTTTTGGTTTTGAGGTTTCTTATTCAAGCATTTGGGTATTATATAAATACTTATCCTAGTGATTTAAATTATTTAGTCATTCACAATCACTATGGAAAATATTTCGAACTGTATGTTCCACATAAGAAATTTTCTTCATGGAGAACTACATCAGGGATCAAAGCAAGACATTATTTTGTTACAAAATTCCTTAACATTAAAAAATTAAATATATTGTGTATGTGGGATAACCATAGAGTTAAATCTAATTAGTAAGAAACTGATCCAAATTTCTCTAGAATTTTATATGGTCGAATGAACCATTGGCTCAACATCCAATTCCTTCCAAAACACATAACACTTTTCCGTAGAGTATATTTTAGAAATAAATAATCACTTACCTTGACAAAAATATCCTTCATATAGTTATATACATAAATTTTCTACCTTCTCTTAGTTATCCACAAGTTTCACTAAATCAATTGAACCTTCCTTATCATTTCATCTATCATCCTTGGTCCCATCAACTTCCATTCTACTATATCATAAAAAATTCTATCTATTGAAACTTATTTATTTATAATGTCTCAAATGGTGACATTAATATACTATAATGAAACAAGTTAATATTAGAAAACTCATCCAATGGAAGATGTTGACCCAAAATTACTTTCTAATACAATGATAAAGAAAGATACATATCTTCCAAGGTCTGAATCTTCCACTCAGACTATCCATCAGATTGAAGATGAAATGATGTACTAATATTTAATTCATAAACAGGCTTCTGAATTCCATTCCAAAAATTAGATGTTAACCTAGGGTCACAATTTGATACAATAGAGATAGGTCCTCTATTTGACCAGAATACTAACAGTAGATATATTCATTCAATCTGATATAATGAAATTATACCTCGAATGGGAAGGAAATGATAAAATTGAGTTACTTGATCAACAATCACCTAAATCACATTATTACATTAATAAGTCTTTCAAAATCATTGCTTGAAATCCATTGATATATTATCCCATTACGAATCCATTACAGTAAAAGGATAAAGAATCCCCATTAGTAACTATAATTCTTCATTAACCTTCTTGTAAGTCAAACACATCACGGTAAATTCAGAAATATAACTTTCCATTCCATACCATAGGTTATACTCTAAATGGACTATATTCATCTTAGTACTACCTAGATGAATAGGAAACAAAGATCTTAGAGCTTTAGTCAATAACTATTTCATAATTATGGAATTACAAGGAACACAAAATCTTTTTTCAAATCATAAAACACATTTATAATCAGTATTAAAATCAAGATACTTAACCTTGTTAATGAATTATACCTTTTCATACAAAGATTGATCCTCTTATTGAGCTATCTTAATTATTTTTACAAATTCAAATACACTGAAACCAGGAACAAAAAAGTTGATATCTAGGTATGCATAACTTCTAGGAAAAAATTCATCAAATAATTTACCAAATGATCATGTTACCAATGTCAAATGGTTAATGTTCCATTATATTTATAACTCCAAACATTAGACACATTGATTTCTTTTGTAGGGTAGTAATGAATAGTTCATTCATACTCCTTTATCACTTCCATCCATTAATGATATCATCCTTTTCTGGAGATGTCCCAATATTGATTTTTGGTACTCTTTTTTTCATGTTTTAGTGGCTTTTTGGTTATATATTGAGATTTTTTGGGTGAAATTTAAGAAAATTAGAAGGGAGAAGGGAGTGCACGGTTAGGGCTTGGTTTCCCTAAACCGCAAACCCCAACATAGAAAACCATTTAATCCCAGACCGAGGGGAATTGCACAGTTTGTGAATGCTTTGATAGACTGTGTTCCTTGTTATTAGTAAATGTGAACCCTATAATAGAGGTGCATGGTTTAGGTATATAGCTTGGGAAAACTGTGAATCCTTTACTAGAAAATAATGCACAACATTTTAGCTAACATGAAAATAATTTTTAAAATCACTCAACCACTTAAAACTCACCAAAATCAATCCCCATTCGACCCATGTGGTACATTAATGATTTTAGAGCCTCCAAAATTGATTACATTCCCTCCCGAACTCCATTATTAGAGGTTTGAATCCTATATCAATGATCTACACCCATCCTAGTAATAGGATCTCATCCTGGTTTTTTCTTATTCTTCTTAAAAACTCCTATCTTTCTTTAAGGGAATTAATTTTCTATTTAGGTTATATCTAGAACAATGTTTTTTTTGAATCTAGAACTTGGAATGTATTTATATATAGATTTAGTGGATCTTGATTTAATTTTTAGATCCAGATATTGTTCTACATTGTTACTCGGTTGAAATTATGGATTTTCATTGGGTGATTGCTCCTCAATGAGTCATGGTATATAGTCTATCACTAAAATCTCATATTCAAGATTTAAATTATGGGAATGTAATTATAGGATTCCATGATTTCTAGAAATTATATTTATGAATTGAATTAATAAATTTGGTGAATTAATTAATTAACATATAATAAATTTAAAGAATATTATTTGATGTAATAATGAAATATAGTGTTTATTTAATTTTATGGATTAGTTTTTGAACTAATTTATCACAATTTTTGAGATTGTTAATCTTTATAGTGAATAATTAATTATTCAATTGATTATTATAATATAGATATTATCAGATTTGATGAATAATTAATTGTTGAATAAATTATTGTATATTGAGATTATTTAATTTTATAAATTAATCATTAAATTAATTTTTGAGAATTATTGAGATTCTGATATTTTTTAATTTAAGTTGTTAATTGTTTAATTAATTATTGAGGTATTGTGATTATAAAATCACTATAATTAATTGATGAATTAATTGTTAAAATTTTAAATTCTAAATGGTATTAATTTAATTGTGAATTTGTTAATGTAAATTAGGATGGGAAATGTGGTAAGGGGATTGACATTGATTAATCATACCGAATGTAATATTATGATATATGTAAATTTATGTTACAATTCAATATGTGATATTTGTGTGTTGGAAAAGTTCTGCTCTGTAAAAATCCAATAATGGTGGATTTATACTCATGTGCAAGAAAACCTAAAATGTGTTGAATGCCCATAGTGATAAATTAATATTCAATGGTGGGATATAGTCTACAACATTAAGAGACCATTGGGATCTAGGAATGGAATTCTAAACCCAAAATACTGGCAATGGACCATGGTTCCAAATAGTCATATTATGACCTGATTTTAAATCTATAATGAAAAAAAATTTGATATATTAATTTGTTTATAGAAAATGAGGTTTCCTTCAGACATCATCATGGACTGAAGAAGGTGTTGTGGTATGGTTTCCTCAAGAACCCAAGGGTTTATGCGGTTAAATAACAATTATAAGATAATTTGATAACTGTTTACTTGTGCATTTTATTTATTTATTTTAAAAAATAAAAACACTTTTTATTGATTGGATATTTTTCTAAAAAAATTTGGTGGGGGGCTACTAAGTTTTACTCACACCCTACCTGGTCTTACAAATTAGTACCTAATAAGATTTCAAGGTTCCATGATAGGATAAGAGAAAAGGACCTATGTTAGGTGACTGATTCGGGATGGATCCTGTATGAGGGAAATAGACATCGTTATGGACCCCCATCAGAGTATTCAATCACTTTTTTTATTGTCATTTTATATGTTGGAACATATTCTAGAATTTCACATCTTCTATTTGGTTTTCATATTGTATTCCCATTTATTTTTATCTTGTGATATTGAATTGTTATGTTTATATTTTATCATTATTGGTTATTGTGCCTTTATATTTTATGGTGTATTAATATGATAAAGATGGTATAGTCTCCCCATGAAAGATATTACAACCTTTCTATAAGATGGAAGCCTCTATTATATGGGTATGCATGCTTGAGGTCATGCCATAGTTTAGATCTGAACATTGAGGTGTGGTCCCAGATTATGACAGTACTAATTGGTATCAAAGAAATTTTATTTTAATTCTTTTTTCATACTATTTGGAAAATAAATGGTAGAATATGATTAGTGAGGATAGGTTATGAGCTTGTTCATGGGAGTAGTTAACCCATGTATGGGTGAATCCCCATGTATCACAAAAGGGATGACTTTTATTGTATTTTCTATTATAGTTGGATGTAATTTCACCCTTGGGGATGCACCTGTTGTGTGATGTGACTATTGTTTTAATGGTTTTTTGATATTTGAATTTTAGCTCAGTATGGTTTGAGAGTTGAGTTTTCTTGAAACAGTATTGTGATTTAGGATTATTTTGTGACAAGTCTCATTTTAGGCATGCATGGAAAAATGGGTTTTGGGTATGTTGTTGAACTTGAAATGCTTTTATGTTCTTGTGTGTTTAAAGTGGAAATTTTATTAATATGAACCTGAATATAGTAAATATGATGAAACATATAAATTAATGGGATCCTAATGAGAAACATTAAAATTATATTGACTTTACCCTTTTTATAACAATGACATTGGTGTAAGATTGTTAAGGGAAGTGATATCAACTTGGTTTTGTCCTTGTGGTGTGGCTTGGGGAATGGACTTATAGAGTCATATTGGGTTTTACATTTTTTTGTAATGGTGATAAAGTGGATTTACATGTCTTTAGACATGTGATTGGAATTATAGAGATATTACTCCATGATGATGAATATTGGGAGGATAACTGGAGGAAATAATAGTGGATGATCCTCAAATGCTGTAACCTCATGAACCAATAGTACTGATTGAGGAATTAGGGCATCGGTTCTTGGAGAACATAACACACATCATGAAATTAATCGAATGAGACCTAGAGCGGGTTGTGAAATAAATATCTGATCTGATGAGGGTGTTCCAATTACATCACCCTCGGACTTTTACATGAGAGGGTGGACTTCAGGGAGCCCATTTCTAGATTGATTCTGTCAAGATTATTCATGACCACATGGAGACTTCGGTAAGGTCACCAGTTCCCAGGTACCTAATGAGACATGATGTATCAAAAATAACATTACATACATTTACAAGTGTTTCATCATGTCCCATATTTACAGAAGATTGCGAGGTTCAGGTTCTTGGAAACTAGTAGCTTCTGAAAAACTTCTTTATTAAAAACTCACACCTGAAAATTTTTAAAACAAAAACGTAGGGTGAGAAAAGAATGCCCATTAAGGGGTTTTAAAACAATTTGAAAATAGTATTTCTTTACTAAGAAGAAAATAGTACACTATAAAATAAACATAAACATTTGTAACCTAAATATATTGAAATAAATAAAACTAATATCATTACACTTAATCGTGATCCGAATACGCAGTTCCAATTAGGGAAAATTAAATGATTGTATAAAACATGACCATTAACAGCATGCAGGGTGATGAATACTACAAGGAATTGAGTTATGAGTGCACAAGACATAATAAAACATGTTGTAATATTGAACATAACTAGTTCACATATCATGTTGGCCATATCCATAACTTTTCATATGTAATAACATAAAGCTGTTATTAATTGGATCAAGTCCAAAACTAATGAAACGTAACATGTCATTTCATCAATTCTTTCTTGTGCAAGTAAATGGATCTGAACCAGGGATATCCTAATGGTCAGAAAAATAACATGGTTTGTCAATTACTAAAACATTAAGAGGAGGGTATAATTCCAGAGAGTGTCAAGGCCTCATGTTAAGACTATAAACATCTATGTCCATGATTTTCAACTGAACCGTCTATGTCTAGGAATTTCACCTCAACCGTAACTGTTTTCGGGCCTTGTGCCATGACTCTTGTTTTGTCTCATGAGACCTACCGATGCATCGAGGGGACATAGTCGGCCCCACCTATCACAAAATCAGTCTAATACAATCCTCTTATGTCTTAGGGGGCTATGTATCCATGCTGTCACATACCGCTTCAGATACCCATTTTAAAGTGATGTTATTTGGGGTGTCCCATACCACTCCAAATAACGGGTTCTTAGATTCTTTATTATTGTTTGGTGTTTTAACAAAAAAATAAAAGCAATATGAAATGACATTTAGAGAATAAATACACGCATTAATTATGACATTATAACATGCATCACTTCCACGTTGATAAGATCTATGTTTCAAATATGTGAATCTTTGTTATTAATTCGAAGTACATGATTCCATTAGTTTAACTCATAAAAAGTACATAAAAATGATGGATGATTAGGGTTTCCACACGAGGTGATAATTGATGACATCTTTAAAATTATTATATCTCGGAAATTAAATACTTAATGAAACACATTTGGCATTAATTATTGTGATTAACATGTCATCGAACTAAATAAATTTTAATTAACTATTTACATTCACTGTAGCAAGATTAACATCGAGTAATAAATAACCTGATAACATAAAACCATAAATTCATTGTTCATTTCTTTAAAACATGTCGAAACTCATTCTTTTAAAGTATGAATTACATCGAGGGAACCTGTTACGATAACCTTGCAGATTATGCCAGTTCCCTGGTGCAATATACACATTGGCTTAGCAACCATCTAAATTATTATAATCTTACATGTTCCAAAGTATAAACTCAGTACTGATCATTATTAATTGAAATAGGGTTTTGGAAAATTGAACTTATAAATACAAATTCACCTGACCACATGTAAATGTTTAAGGGGTTCACACCATAAATTTTCTTAAACAAAATGCATGGATTGTCAAAAACGCTGATACATGAAATTTTCAATTGGAAAAATTATTTTGATACCGAACTAAACCTCAAATATATATATATTTATATTTATATATTTATATTTTTGACATCATTCTTAAAAATAATAATCTTTAATGGTAATATGATTTTATCAAAACATCATGTTATACCAAGATGAATAAGAACATAATGACCATACTCTTCCATTATATATTATGAAACTATTTGAAAATAAATAAATAGACGTGTGCATATATTGGTATAATATATATATATACTTATAGGTACGTCCATATGCACATACAAGTATATAATTTCCACCTAAAACTAAAAAAAGGTAAAACATTAAAATTCTTTTTCTTGTATGAAAAAGAAACCAGTCACTAGTTTCAGAAAAATTCTTAGACGAATAAGGTTTGTAGGGTATACGGTTCATGGAATTATATAAATGTATTAAAATATATAAATATAATCGAGACAAGGTAAAACTGAGGGTCATTTTTACCTCCTTGATAAAAAGGATGTTAGGCCAGGGGAGACGCGTAGAAGAACCAAGTTCAGGATAGTTGATTGTCTTTGCGTATAATACATATATAAAAGTGTGTATATAATTTCAACACGAGACTGAAAACGAATTGGAATGATAAAATCTTTTTCTTACTCAAAAAAAGTGTTACTATACTCGGTGAGATCATAAAGAGAAAAACAAGGATCATGATGTATGCGAGCACCATATTCATGCACAAGTATATATATATATATATATATATAAACTCAAACTAAAACCAAAACATAAACAATGCAAGACAAGAAGTTTACTTACCAGCTTGGAGAGGAAGAGATGGAGCAAGTGAGGCAGTCAGAAAACTCTGGAAAAGAAACACGTAGGAACTTTTGTATGGTACGTTGAAACCCATGGCTTAAAGAAGATAGAACGGCCGACCTCATGCGAAGGGGCGGTGAGGTATCTGAGGCTGGGTATTAAATAGGTGGTGCCGACTTTGTGGAAAGAGGGAGGCAGGGATGGGTCCACCGAAGGCCCAAGTGAAGAAAAAAATGGAATAGGCTAACAGGTTCAGCATGCGTGAGGAAGAAGAAGATGCGCGAGGGAGAGATCTGAAAAGAAAATGGATGGTCTGGATTGATCGGGAGTTGATCGGATGGCCAAAGACAGATGCGGCATTTTAAAAAAACAGATGACCAAGATCAATGAATGCAGGATCAGACGGCCATTCGTCATACTGTTTTATAAAAAAAATGAGCCTTGGTTTTAACGTTTTTATCAAATTAAAAAATAATTCGTTATTTTATGCTATTATTAAACTTATTATAAAATTGTTATAAAATTATTATTTAAACTATTATTATTATATTAGGATTCGTCAAGGGTTATTAATACAAATATATATTAAACTATTAATCCCATATCTTTTTAATAAATTATATTATTATTTTCTATTAAAAAAATTATCTTAATTGATAATTACATGTAAAGATCTATTTTCATTAAGGTTGTCATTAAAATTTGTTACATAATCCCATATTTAACATAATTTCAAAAGCATGAAATTTCATATGTTATCATAACATTACTAATTATTTTAATGTTTTACAATCATTCTATTATCACCATTTTTTTACTGTAAAAAAGATTATTTCTGTAAGCATTAACATAATGATGCAAAAATTTTAATATAAGTGTATGTAAAGCCCATATAAATTGATCAGATAGTTAAAAAAATTTGTGTGCTTCATAAAAATCTTTAATACCAAGTATTACCAAAATATTATAATTTTATAAAGTATGATAACTAATCTCTAATATGCATAAAAGTATAGATATATGAATTTAAAGATATAAATATAAAATTTTTCTTATAACTTAGATCACAGATTAATCAAATTCATTATGTATTATTTAAAGAAAACACCTTAATTATTATAAAATTATTCATTTAGAAAAACCCTTAAGTCCATCGGTTTTAAATCCCAATGGTTATCTTAAAAAGACAACAACGGTAAAATTTGAAACGGCTATGTGGAACCTTTATAAATATGTAGTCTTGGTATTCATATATTGAATTTGGATTGCAAGATAAAGATGGTTCAAGTCATTCCTTTGGTGCTCAGTATGGCTACGGTGGCTTCGGCCATCCATATGTTTGTTTTGATGAATTCCAAAGACTCTTATCGCCTTCTTGGGGTTCTTGTGGTTTTAATCGGTCTTCTTGTAATTTTAATCGGGTTTTTAGTTGGAATATTTTTTTAGCTAAGCTTCCTGTTTGATCACTATGAGTTGTAGTTACCAAGGTGTTCCCCATTTGAATAGATGAGCCTTTCGTTCATTTTGGTGAATTTACTCTATTTTATTGTTATATTTTTTTTATATAAGATGACATATTGTTCGATTAAAAGAAATTCATAGTAATATAAAACATATTGTTACATAAAACAGTTTCATGGGATGCTACATTATTTCCCCCTTCAAAGAATTGTGTCCTTGAAATTCTATTCATAAAAAGAAAAACAGAAACCCCAGTCATACAACATTACTGAAATAGGAGATCTGTCTCGGTTAACGGAATACCCAAGTTGGTACATAGTTCCTCTGTTTCTCTATCCCAGTTGCACCTTTAGCAGTAGGTTTTTAATACCTTCTCATGTGTACTACACACAGGCTCCCATAGGGAGGCTCGTGCGGTGAAAATCTCAGAAATGTCTGAGTGGAAAAATTCTCTGATAACCCTCCAAACTACATCACGCTAGAGGTATTTGAGGGTGATGATGCGATTGAGGACACTGAGATTTAAGACCTGGAACATATAGAATGCCTTGAGGTGTCCATCTTGAGTAGCTATGAGGATGCACGCTCTGGAAGAAAAGTTTTGAGCCCGGGTAAAACACTGGAAGAGGCCTTCGTAGTATCTCCCCCTTTGCCTGTGGTAGGGGATTTGGGAAGTGGAAATGAGATGAAAGACATGGTCATTCCCCTGACATGAACGAAGAATCTCAGGACTATATGCTAAGTCAAGAAGACGTTGGAAAGACCCTCACAGGTGGAGAAAGGATGGATAATCCACCGTGCATGCTCTGATCAAAATAACCTCTACTAAATCATCAGGTAGAGATGAGATGTTTGTTTGACCAACCATCTAGAAAAAAATTAACATCTAGGAGAACTCACATAACAACACTGTTAAGGTAGAGATAGGAAAGGAAATAGGAAACTTTCAATTACATAAAAGTTTACATAACAAAGCATTAGTTTACTAAACGAATACCACAAAGAGAGGCAAAACTCCCTAACTCCTCAAACCACACACAGGCTGAATAGAAGGGGTTAAACTAATGGGAACATCTATGACGCCTCCTGAGTTTAGCATGAAGGGTGTGAAGATGAGAAACAACGTTATACACCTGATTCCTATAAGACAAATGGGTGGACTCGTCTTTTAACACCACAAAGTCCATCAATTGGCCCTAGAAGTCGTAGTGCAGAATCTGACACAGGTAGGCCGCTCGGAGGTCTCCGGTAGCAGCAGCTTCTTGGAAAGGGTTATCGAGCATCCTGCCAAATTCTTCACCAGTCATGAATACTCGGAATATTCCCTCGTGATCCCTTCCCCGACGTGCATAATAAAGGAATTGGGTCATCATCCTAAATAGGTAATCCATTCCCAACCACTGGTGTAGAATAAACACCCTAGGTGAGTTCGACACATCATATAAGTTCTTGCATGACATGTGAATATGTGTGTATTTAAGAAAGTTATCTTGGATAGCTAGGGACACGATGGTCTCTAGGGTCTTAGTGGGAAGTGATTGTAGATTGGTGGATACTTTTACATCGGCCATCTAAAAGTTGCAACATAATTAATTATTCAATCATAGTTATTTATTTATACTACCTGGTTTTCCAGAGTTGTCTGAACCTATCCTCTGATACCAGCTGTAAGGTCCCCAGTTCCCAGGTACCTTATGATAAATGATGTATCAAAAATTACATTACATACATTTACAAGTGTTACATCATGTATGATATTTACAAAAGATCGTGAGGTTCAGGTTATGGGAAACCAGCAGCTTCTGAAAAACTTCTTTAGTAAAAACTCACACCTGAAAAATTTTAAAACATAAATGTAGGGTGAGAAAAGTATGCCCAGTAAGGGGTTTTAAAAAAATTTGAAAATAGTATTTCTTTACATAGAAGAATATAGTACACTGTAAAATAAACGTAAACATTGGTAACATAAATAACTTGAAATAAAGAAAACTAATAACATAACACTTATTCGTGATCAGAATACGCAGTTCCAATTAGGGAAAATTAAATGCTTTTATAAAACATGACCGTTAACATGATGCAGGGTGATGAATACTACTAGCAATGCAGTTCTGAGTGCACAAGACATAATAAAAAATGGTGTAATATTGAACATAACTGGTTTACATATCATGTTGGACATATCCATACCTTTTCAAATGTAATAACATAAAGCTGATATTAATTGGATCATGTCCAAAACTACTGCAACATAACATGCCATTTCACCAATTCTTTCTTGTGCAAGTAAAAGGCTCTGAACTAGGGATATCATACTGGTCGGAAAAATCCCATGGTTGGTCAATTACTAAAACATTAAGAGGAGGGTATAATGCCATAATGTATCAAGGCCTCGTTCCAAGACCATAAACATCTATGTCCAGTAATTTCACCTGAACCGCCTATGTCAAGGAATTTCACCTGAACCATAATTTTTGTCAGGCCTTGTTCCATGACTCTTGTTTTGTCCCATGAGACCTACTGAAGCATCGAGTGGCTATATCAGGCCCCACCCGTCACATAATCAGTCCAATACAATCCTCTTATGTTTTAGGGGGCTATGTATCCAAGGAGTCCCATACCACTTTGGATACCCATTTTAACGTGATGTTATTTGGGGTGTCACATACCACTCCAAATAACAGGTTCTTAGATTCTTTTTTATTATTTGGTTTTTAACAAACAAGTAACAGAAATATGAAATGAAATTTATAGAAGAAATACACGCATTAATTATGAAATTATAACATGCATCACTTCCACGTTGATAAGAGATAAGTTTCAAATATGTGAAACTATGTTTTTAATTCTAGGTACATGATTACATTAGTTTAACTCATAAAAAGTACATAAAAATGATGGATGATTAGGGTTACCACATGAGGTGATAATTGATGACTTCATTAAAATTATTATATCACGGAAATGAAATACTTAAAGAAACTCATTTGGCATTAATTATTATGATTAACATGTTATCGAACTAAATAAATTTTAATTAACTACTTACATTCACTGCATCATGATTAACATCGAGTAATAAATAACTCATAACATAAAACCATAAATTCATAGTTCATTTCTTTGAAACATATCGAAACTCATTAATTTGAAGTATGAATTACACCGAGGGTACATGTTAGGTTAACCTTGAAGATTAATCTAGTTCACTGGTGCAATTTACACATTGTCTTAGCAACCATCTAAATTATTAGAATCATACATGTGCCTAAGTATAAACTCAGTCCTGATAATTATTAATTGAAACAGTTTTTTGGAAAATTGAACTTATAAATACACATTCATCTGAACACATGTAAATGTTTAAGGGGTTCACACCACACATTATCATAAAAAAATGCATGGATTTTCAAAAACGCTGATACATGAAATTTTCAATTGGAAGAACAATTTTTATATCGAACTAAACCTCAAATATATATATATTTATATATATATAAATATATTTGACATCATTCATAAAAATAATAATCTTTAAGGGTAATATGATTTTATCAAAACATCATGGTATAATAATATGAATTAGAACATAATGACCATACACTTCCATTATATATTATGAAATTATTTGAACGTAAATAAATAGATGTGTGAAAATATTGGTATAAAAAATATATATTCTTATAGGTACATGAATATGCTAATACAAGTATATATTTTCCACCTAAAACTAAAACAAGGTAAAACATTAAAATTCTTTTTCTTGTATGAAAAAGAAACTGGTCACTAGATTCGAAAAAATCCTTATAGGAAAAAAGGATTATAGGGTATACGGTTCATGGAATTATATAAATGTATTAAAATAGATAAATATAATCGAGACAAGGTAAAACTAAGGGTTCTTTTTACCTCATTAATAAAAAGGAAGTTAGGCCAGGGAGACGTGTAGAATAACCATGATCATGATAGTTTCATGTCATTGCGTATAATACATATATATAATTGTGTATATAATTTCAACCTGATACTGAAAACGAATTGGAATGATACAATCTCTTTCTTACTAAAAAAAGGGTTACTAGACTCGGTGAGAGAATAAAGAGATAAACAAGGATCATGATGTATGCGAGCTCCATATTCATGCAAAAGGTTATATATATATATATATATATGAACTCAAACCGAAACCAAAATGTAAACAAGGAAAGGCAAGAAGTTCCCTTACCAGCTCGGAGAGGAGGATAAGGAGCAAGTGAGGTCATCGGAAAACTCTGGAAAAGAAATGACTAGGAACCGTTGTATGCTACGGTGCAACCCGAGGCTTAAAGAAGATGGAACAACCGGCCTCATTTGAAGGGGCAGAGAGGGATCCGAGGCTGGGTATTAAATAGGCGGTGCCGACTTTGTGGAAAGATGGGGGTGGGGATGGGTCCACCGAAGGCCCAGGTGAAGAAAACAATGGAATAGGCTTACTGGTTCGGCATGCGCGAGGAAGAAGAAGACTCGTGGGGGAGAGATACGAAAAGAAAATGGACGACCTGGATTGATCGGGAGTCGATCGGATGGCTGAAGACAGATGCATAGTTTTAAAAAAACGGACGACCAAGATCAAAGTACGCTGGATCAGACGGCCATTTGTCATGTTCTGTTTAAAAAAACGAGCCACAGTTTTAACACTTTTAACAAATTAAACAATAATTTTTTATTTTATTCATTTATTAAACTTATTATAAAATTGTTATAAAATTATTATTTAAAATATTATTATAATATTAGGATTAGTCAAGGGTTATTAATACACATATATATTAAACTATTATTCCCTTATCTTTGTCATAAATTATATTATTATTTTCCTTTAAAAAAAATTATCTTAATTTATAATTACATGTAAAGATCTATATTCATTAAGGTTATTATTAAAATTTGGTTTCTTAATCCCATAATTAACATAATTTCAAAAGAATGAAATTTAATATGTTATCATAACATTACTAATTATTTTAAATTTTTACAATCATTCTATTATCACTATTGTTTTTAATGTAAAAAAAGTATTTTTGTAAGCATTAAAATAATGATTCAAAAATTGTAGTATAAGTATATGTAAAACCCATATAAATTGATCACCTAGTTAAAAAAATTGTGTGCTTCATAATAATCATTAATACCATGTATTTCCAAAATATTATAATTTTATAAAGTATGATAACTAATCTCTAATATGCAAAAAAGTATAGATATATGAATGTACAGATATAAATATAAATTGATCCTTAGAAATTAGATCACAGATTAATCAGATTCATTATGTATTATTTAAAGAAAATGACTTAATTATTATAAATGTATTCATTTAGAAAAACCCTTAAGGCCATTGGTTTTAAATCCCAACGGTCATCATGAAAAGACAACAATGGTAAAATTTGCAACGGCTATGTGGAACCTTTATAAATATGTTCTCTTGGTATTCATATTTTTAAGTTGATTTCTCAGCTAAATATGGTTCAAGTCATTCCTTTTGTGCTCAGTACGACTGCGGTGGCTTCTTCCATCCTTATGTTTGTTTTGATGGATGCCAAAGACCCTTATCGCCTTCTCGGGGTTCTTGTGGTTTTAAGCAGTCTTCCTGTAATTTTAATCGGGTTTTTAGTTGGAATCTTTGGTTAGCTAAGCTTCCTGTTTGATCAATGTGAGTTGTAGTTACCAAGGTGTTCCTCATTTGAATAAACGATACTTTCGTTCATTTTGGTTCATTTACTCTGTTTTATTGTTATATATATTTTTTATATAAGAGGACAGCTTGCTCTATTAAAGGAAGACATAGTAATATAAAACATTTTGTTACATAACACAGTTTCTTGGGATGTTACAACTCTTGCTAATAAAAGTGTCAAATTGTCTCCATATATGATATGTGGTTATGAAAAGAGATGGTGAGAAATCTAGAATTAGGAACAAAAAAAATTGAGACTATAGATTGTAATGAATTCTAAGATAGCTTATTTGGTCATTTTTATCACAAGATTTTTATGCATGAGTAAGCAGCATATTTTATGAGGTTGACTTACAATATTATGTATTTAATAAACTATGTGTGTAATTTTATAGAGTTATAGTTTTTTTCTCCAGTGTTAGTTTTATATGATGCCACTTTAGTGAAATTGTTTTATAATGGTCTGAAATGTGAAATTATGTCATATGTAAACATCTTCAGGGTGAAGAAGTTTTCGAAGGTGATGAATTAAGAACCTATATGTTAGGGAAATTTGATGGATTAATCCATTTGAGGGAAGGCGGTCCCTATTGGGAATTCAGGAGCTAATAATTCCTAGAGAATAAAAATTTTACTATGAAAATTTTATCCAAATTATTAGAATGTAATGTGAAAATACATAAGGGTTAGTTATATAAGAACATTTTTGAGTGATGTATCACTAGTGTGGTAGGCTAGGAAACATCTGAATATAGATCGCTTGACCATTGGTAGAGTTCCAAGCCCACGAGAATATGAAGCATCTATTGAGGTTCTATAGGAAACCAGGATAGTTAAATAGTGATTGTGGAGCTAGAAAAAACCATAATTCCGGAAGAGGATGTTCTACACCATAACATTCAAAAAGCTACGTTTTTATTGTACATGGTAGTAGAGTCAGAGGACATGGAACTTCATTGAAAGATCACCTGTATCAATAGAGTAGTGAAGACTTGGTGAATTAGACTATATGATATAGAAAAGGGAATAATAGTTTCATTTAATGCATCCTTCACTTTTACATAGATAGGTTGGGTCATAAATAGTGATAAGTACTATTCTTATAGATTCTATGATATATAGTGCCTCATTTGATACTGGTTTCTCTCATTACATTATTTTTCTGAAAATTTTTGAATGGTTTGAGCCTGGTGTTAGAGTTCATGAGTGGGGTTTTAATGATAGACACAGCATTGGGAATATGGTCTAGAAATATCTTCTTGTGCACCGGGTCTTATCTCAAGGTTGGGGTGTATCATTTTCTATGGTATCTTTACATCGTTTATAGTTTTATAATTGACCAAATTTTTAGAATGGAAGGTTTAGTAGAATAATAATCCCAAATTAACTGTTACCATTGGATATTTATATTTATATCTCTTATGGGTGAAAATTATATTCACTTTGATGAGTGGGATATATATGAGGGCTCAGAAGGCCTAATTATATAACAATTGGGAGAGCTCACTGCCCATTTTACAAGTCCATTTCTAGATGATGTACATATAAAGAAGGAATTATTTCCACCTATAGTGGACCATTTTCAACATGTGTTCCTTGAAGACTAATCCATGATTTCACCTAGGAAATATTTAGAATTAGCTTTTGAGCTCATCCATGGAAAAGACCTAGTTTCTATTCCACTTTAAATAATAGCACAACCATAACTTCTACAAATCAACACTCAGATGGAATATTTGGATGATAAGGGATTTATCCATCCATGTTTGTCACCGTGGGGTTCTCTAGTTTTGATCTTCGATAAGGCTTATGGGACCTTATGCTTGTGTGTTAATTATCTAAAGGTACAAAAATTAACCATGAAGAATTGGTATCATGATCCATGTATGGAAAATTTCATTAACTAGTTGATGGGAGATTGTATAGTTTCACGGATTTATATGAGATCATATTATCATCAGATTAGATTTTGGACATCTAATATAATATAAACTACTTAAAAAAGAAGGTATGGCCTCTATTATATTTTAATAATTCTGTTTGGGTTGAAGAACACACCATCGGTTTTTAAGGCCTTGATGACCCGAATTTTCCATTCATACATGGATTAGCTTTTAGTAGTGTTTTTTATGACATCTGGGTGTAATCCAAAACTCATAACGATCATTCCCAACATCTTGAAATCATCTTATGTACACATAGATAGTTTCTGATATACATCAATATATATAAATGTCAGTTTTTTATTGATCACATATACTTCTTGGTCACATCATCTTAGACAAAGGTGAGTCTATGGATCTAAAAAAATTAGGCTGTTGATTCACAGTGGAATCCCTAGAACATATATGATATCTATACATTTTTGGAGTTATATGCATATTATACGTGGTTTATCTAGGATATTTCCTATATTTAAGAACCACTTTTTTTATTGAACATGAAAAGGATAAAGTTTGAATGGTCTAATTCTTGTGAGTATTATTCCTGGAATTGGGGATGAATTTTACATGAGAAATAATCTTAATCATTTCAGATATGGATGAGGATTATACAGTGTATTGTGATACATACAGAATTCATCATGGATGAGTTTTTATATATTGAGGACATGTTTTGGAATATGGGTCTTAGTACTTGATTCCACATGAATAGAATTACCCTACACATGACCTCATGTTAGCTGTATTGTTTTATCCTTGTAAGTATTTGTGGCACTAACTATTGGGAGAATAGTATAATGGGTACACTTAAAACTTGGTCTTAATGTATATTTTTTCTAATGGATATTTGAATCTCCATTTCTATATATGGGCTGAGTAAATTAAATAATTCAAATTTGAGCTGGTATATACACCTAGGAAAGTAAATAGTGTTGTTGAGTCCCTGTGTAGGAATACACAGACTCAAGTGGTCCTAGAATCTAGTGGTGAATTGATGATAATGATGACTTTACAGACTGAGATGCATATTGTGGTTTTTGAATGCTAGGAGGAGATGTTGCTCTTATCATTTTAAGTGAATTCTATGCTCTTAACATGGGTCAAAGATTGACAGTATGAATATTTGGAGTGTTTGGCCCCGAGGGAAAGCATTGTCGTTGGGGAGTCACCATCCTATTAGAGCATAGATGAGGATGAGAACAATTGTTTCTGGATTCTAGTTTTTGTGAAATGATCATATGAGAGGATTTTTTGTGTGAATTTTAATTCTCGAATATGGTGGTTTGTCCAGGTTTAACCAAAATGTACCGTAGCCTATGAAAATAGTTTTTGGGACCAAGCATAAAAGAGTTGAAAACTTATTTCTACACCAGTCAGTAGGTGTAGGAGGAGAATAAATGAACACGGTGGTTTACAAAATTCATTTCCCCTTCCAGAGTGGAAGTATGACAACATGACTATGGACTCCATGGTAGGTCTCTTGAGGATTCCTTAAAAGAATGATTCTATTTGGGTGATTGTGGACCATACATCAAAGGTAAGACATTATTTTCTTATACGGGAGAAATTATCATTGGAGCAGTTGGGAGAAATATGTTTTCTGGGGATATTTTACCTACATGGAGTTCCAAGGACTACAATTTTAGACCCCGAAACATGATTTATATCTCTCTTCATGAAGGTATTGAAAAAGTCACTAGGAAGAAATGATTTGTTATGTATGGATTTCCACCCATGGACAGATCATCAGTCGATGCATACAATTCATGTTCTAAAGGATATAAAGTTAGAGTGTGTTCTATACATTGGTCCATCAATGGTGAAGAACCTATATTTTGTAGAATAATCATATAAAAATACTGATAATGATATGATACTGATGGAACCATACGAGGATCTTTATGGGAGGCCTTCCATATCTCCTCAATGATGAATAAAGGCTGGTGATTTAGAGTTTTTTGGGATTGATTATTGTTCAGGATGCATTGGATCAGGTTCATTTGATACTAAAATTAATGGATATGGCTCATAGTAGATAAAACATTTATGATGATGGAAGTTAAAGTCCCCTAGATTTTATAGATAATGATAGTGTATTCCTTCGAGTGTCACCTAGGTTGGGTCACTATAGGATTTGGAGATAGGGACTCTGGGAGCCCAGGTTCATTTTTTCGTATGAGGTCGGGGACAGAATCGTGCTTTTGGAATACCAATTATCTCTTCACTAGAGATACATTACTATGCATGATTATTTACATGTGTCACAACATCTGTGGTATAACCTCGTCCCTTATAATGTGATCAATGTGGATAATGTTGAGCTAGATAGAAATACTTCATTTGATGGGCATAAAATACATTTTTTATATCACTATAAGAATGTGTTATGGGAAAATAATATACCAATTGTTCATGTATTATGGAAACATGGGCGTGTTCCAGAGGAATATTTTGAAAGAAAAAAAGCCATGAGGGCACAATGGAATGATCTTTTTAATCATAATCGTAGAGATATTTTTGAGTGAAACTTGAGGATAAGTTATTATAAAGTAGATATATTATAAGAACCCAAAATTTTCTTCAGTTGGTTCAGGATTGAATTCAGATAATCTTTTTTCCACATTTGATTAATTTTTGTCTAGGGTTATATCATAAGTTGTTTTAAGTGGAATATTAGAAAATTGGAAGCCCATCACACTATTAAACATCTAATAGAGGGGAATTTCATGGTTGGATCATATTTTGTGAAACTATATTCCCCCCAAAGAGTAATCATTCACCTCTATGAAATTGGATCATGGTTTGGGTGCAAGGTTAGTGAAAACCATGTGCCCCTTCCAAAAAAACCATTTACAATTTTTTAATTCACCAATAATTTTTTTAAAAAAAATTTTCCTAAACCCCATAAACTCTCCCAAATAGAGCCCCATACCACCCCATATGTCATTTCATGATTTCATTTCCTCTTAAATGGAATACAATCCCTCTAGATATCTGTAATTGGTGGTTCACATCCTAGATAAAAGATCTACTCCCATTCTTGGAAGAGGATATCATCCATGTTATTTTTCCATTTTCTCCCACTATTCTCTCTTTCATTAATGTATCTTATTCTCAACTTTAGATACATATAGACAAATGTTTTTTGGATCTAGTATTTGGAGTAGATACAGATCTAGATTTTAGAGATAATTATTTGTTCGATCATGATTTAATATTTAGATTTGGATCTCATTATATATCATTACATCCGTAATATTTTGGATTTCCATTGGGTGATCTCTCATCAATGAACAAAGCTAGGGGGTCAATTATTCAAATCCCATAGTCATTACTTCTATTACATGTGTGAAACTTTATAATTTCTTGTAGTTTTTATAAATTTTTTGTTCTAAATTTAATTAATCAAATAAGAAATCATGAATTTAATAATTAATTGTTGAAATAATTATGCAAAATTTAGATTATTTAACTATATAAATTAATTCTTGAATTAATTTGTCAGAATTAAAGAGACTGGGAAATTGTGGGTTGTATAGTTAAATGATTAATTGATTATGGGAAAACTGAAATTATAGAATATTAGGAATAATTAATTTTTTGGTTAAATATGGTATATTGAGATCAAATTATTGTATAAATTCATTTTTTAATTAATTTTTGAGAATTGTTGTGATAGTGAAATTGTTTAATTTTAGCAATTAATTGTCTAATTGGTATTTGAGATATTGTCATTATGAAATTAGAATAGATACATTTTAAAATTATTGTTAGAATATTGAATGATAAATGGGAATAATATATTTGTGAATTAGATAATGGAAATTGTGATTGTAAATGAGGTAAGATGATTGATGATGATTAATCATGTATGTTATAATAATATGATATATGATCATTTTTTATACCTATGATTTTGGGATATTCGTTTGTGGGAAAAGGCCTACAACATCAAAATCCCATAGTGATATTTTGATATTGGGGTGTAGGGGAAGACTTGCTATGTCAAAATCCCATATTGATAAATTTTTAGTCTTAGGGGTCATGGTCTCCTATATCAAAATCCTATAGGGTCCTAGGAATGGAAACTTAGACCCAAAATGTTGGTATTGTACCATGGTTCTAATTAGTTATATTATGAATTGATTTTAAATGATTATGTTAATACCATGTGAAGTAATAATTTATTGATTGGATATGAGGCTTGGTTCAGACTCCTACACAGGCCGAAGCAGTTATGGTTGTACAATATCCCTTGGGAACCTGAAGGTTTATGTGGTTAAATAAATATTAACAATTAATATGATAAAATTTACTTATTCATTGAGTTAAATATATATAAAACTACATACACTTTATATTGAATGGATAGTAATTTAGAAAATGTTGGTGGTGGAATTCTATGTTGTATTCACACCCTACTCTAGCATCTGATAAGTAACTGAATATATATAATGGTTGTAGAATATGATAAGGGAATGGTCCATGTGCTTGATCAGGATGGATCATTAATGAGGGAACATGGTATGGTTTGGGACCTGCTTGTGATTTGTTGATGTCTTTACTCTTGAGTTGCATTTTGGCCCTTGGCACATATCCTAGCATTTTGTATATGTTGTTTGGTTTTCATGTTAAATTCTAAAATTTGGTTGTCTTGTGACACTAGATTATTCTATATATATTATATAATTATTGGTTATATTGTATTTATTTATGATATTGTATTACCATGATAATGGGTGAATAGTCTCCACATGACTGATATTAGACCCTTGTTGGTAATTGGAAAATTATGGCATATAGGGAGCCACACTTGAGGTCATGTGGTTGTCCAGATTGGGGTAATAGTGTGTGGACACCAGTTCAGTACATTGAAATCCCTCTTCATTGTCTCATGAAAATATATTTCTGAGTGAATATGTACTTCATAATTATCTGACCCGTATATATTTCATACTTCACTCCATACAAATGATGCCTCTAAAATTTCAATCCAAAAACAACTAGTACAAATTCTAGATCTTATCTATGATAATTTTACTCATGATTTTTCCACTAAGATCAATAATTAATTATTATCTTGTCATTCTAAATAATGAAAAATATAATTAATTTTAATTAAACAACACTATATATAGAAAATTCTCCATTTTTGTAATGCCGGTCCAAAGATGGTGCATTCACCAAACATCTTTTTAGTTTATGAATGAAAATCATCATTCATTCATGTTTATATTATCATAAATAATTTTAATTTTAACATAGTTAGTGGTATATAAAAATTAGAAATGTTTTCAACAAGATAATAGTAGTAATCCCCTAATACAAGAAAACTATGTATCACTATGAAATTTTTTGTTATTTTCTATTCTTCAAAATGGTTTCTTTTATTAGGTTCTATAGCTATGCCATTTGTTTGAAATAGTATCTCTATGGAATTAATTTTTTTGACAAAGAATAACTCTTAAAAAAATTATATATAATTTGTTTTCTTTTATGTTATTCAAAAAAATCTTTATATACCTTTATTTTTCCTTCAAGATTTTAGAATACAAAAAAAATGTCATCTATAAACACAACAACAAACTAATCCAAAAACAGATGGAAGAATCTATTCATAAGATTCATAAATATAGTTAGTGTATTATATAACCCAAGGGTAATACATAAAAATCATAACAATCAGATATCATATAAAATGTTGTCTTCACATGGTCAACCTCATTCAAAATCAGTTGATGTTACCCATAACTATGATATATATTCAAAACAATTCTAATCTATTTGGAGCTTTAACCACATAATATGATGTCCCAACATCAACTACAGTAGCTGAAAATGTTTTTTCACACTGATTTACTTTATATCATCTTAGTTTCCACCCTAGGTAATAAGCAACAGACACACATTTGCATAATTCCTTTCCTCATTTCAACTAAAACATCATATCTTTGTGTTTTAATTGCATTTATGAACATCTCCCTTGATTTCATGATATATATGACCAATCGTACCACAGCAGAAGTACTTCCAACACATTAAAATAACGTTTCAAGGATTATTTTTACCATAATTCCAATAATCAGGGGATTTTTCTAACCTCTAAACTTATTTGATAAATGATTTCCCATTTTCTACCGACTAGACCACTTGTTTTACTTATTTTCATGGGACACATAATTATTGGGAAAATATGTTTCTTCATTCTCAGTGCATCTAGAAAAGTTTTTCATATCTTTTGAACTAACAAGAAGCCAATTCCCTGAGATATCTTGTCATCAATGCAGATTAAATTTTTTTTATATTACTATAGATATCCTATAAAGAATTTGGAATGTACCTTCCCAATAAAATTAATATTTTTACATATTCAGTAATGAAATATTCCTCAATTTTCAATATTTTCAGGAATTGTCTCTTCATTTTAATTTGAATAGTCTTAAGAAAATATTTCTCAAAGAATATATTTATCAAGGAAAGTATTCTTAAATTCATCCCTATCTATTTTATCAATCACGTAACTTTATTTGGTATTCATAACCATTGACCACAACTTATTAGTTTCACCATCAAAATGTAAAATGAAAATATTTATATATTGGTGGCACAAACAACCAATGAAATGGAATATCTATTATAGGTTGTTAATCCATCCACCAGTAATCCCATGGTTAGATAATTCTCAGAATGATGGGGTATGTTTCCTCAAAAAATGATCAACTATCATTATATTTATTTATCAAAGATATGGTTTCTCTATTTCTTAGACACCACCACCATTTAAATCCTTTCTCCACTGATCCATCAGTGCAACAATCTTCTGTATTCTAATTCTATCCAAATTGGAATGTTGATTCAAAATGAAATTTTTCTCTCTGTTCCTTCACACTACATGTATCTTATTTACATTGTGGAAAACTATTATGATACAATATACATTATATGAGGAAACATAGTAATAATCACTAGATATATAAATTCTAATTAACTATAAATTGAAATATTTCTTCAGTATGGTACTAATATTAACCTAATCTAAAAAGACATCTAATCCATTCAATTGATAAAAAGTACAAGGTCATTTCCTTGAAAAAATATTCTAATGTATTTAGATAATAATTATCATTATTACAATCTTGAGGATTTATTCTTGTTAATCATTTTAGTGAAAACATTCATAACCCATACATAACAAAACCGTATATTAAAAATTGGACAAAACCAATTAGTATCCATTTTTTCAAAAATATAAATGTTTAAAAAATTTGCATGTTTTATTTTTATATCACATCTCCAAAATTTTGACCATGATCACATTTATATACCTATAAATTTGTTGAGCCCTATAAAAAATTATAATTTTTTTGATTAGAATAAAAATTTCAATAAGATATTTGAAAGAAAAAAATAACTCATTATTTCATGAAAATTTTTCTTTTAATAAAAAATACAATTTAGGGCTCAAATTTGAGATTTTATTACCCAATAAAATTACAATCTCTACCCAAATATGTTTATAAAAAATCAAAAGAATGATTAATGAAAAATAAATCATATAATGGTTTATTTGAAAACATAGTAAACTCATGAAAACATTACCATAAAGAAATAATTTTCACCCTTTAGAATTAATAAATACATTCCATTGAAAATAACATCATTTCTAACCATTTTGGTAATTACAAGATTACCTAAAACCCATAAAAGAATATATAACAAATAAAATTGTCTTGGGAAATCATTATAATTTTCATTATTATAAATGGAAAAAATTGGGGATATACTTCTATAAAATCCATTATTATAAAAAGAAAAAACATAATTTTGACTTCAATAACACATGGTTTAGTGGTCGATAATGAACCAACCTATCAATGGAATATCATGGAACCACCTGTAATTGGTTTATAACTAAACCAACCATTATATTATGCAGCTTATTTGACCCCGATGCCAATAAACTGGTGCCCTGATTCAGGTTAGCACATGACCACTAGTGTAGCTCCTCGAACACTATAATTTTCTGACATCTAGTGAGGGACAAATAAATCATGCGGGGAGATAACACCCACTCAGTAAGAATAATAAAAATCACATTACATGTGAAATAATGTAAAAAATAAGAAATATTATTGAAACATACATTACAAACCGTTTCTCAGTTAGGGAAAAAACCACAACCATATAATAAGTACGACATGTCATGTTAACATTTCCTAAAGTGATGAAAACCAAAAATAAATTCATATAACCAAAACCACAAAATATATCCAGGATTTATGTTTGAATCCTTATCCATTCACATTCAAATCCCAACTAAAGTCCATAACATAGTCTCTTTAACCATTATCTTACCTAAAACCATGAAATTTTATCAGGTACCCAAATACGGCTATAGTAGGTTGTGAGTACAACTCAGCAAGCCACCACTAATGTTATCTAAAAAATAACTAGTCTAAAAAGATATTGAATCAAAATGGAAAATAAATCATAAGGTGAGAAAAAATGCAACTCATGTGATATTAATTAACAATATTCTCCTTATCCATTTTAATCACTTAAATCCATTTTCATCACGTCTTCAATGTGGTAGGAATTAACAGCAATTGAACATTGACTTATTCATATCAATTTCTATGAATAAATTAATAATTCATGTTCTCTATCACATAAGGGTAATCATTATATTAACCAACACAATACACATACCTTGGAGCCACCATATTAGTTATTTTCAAAAAATGCTTTTGTTAGGGGTATACAGCCTTAGACCCCTTCACTAACCCATGCATTATAGTGTGGTGTTTGATCCATAGTCTAAACTGAACAATGGTCATATATCCTCATGTACAATACCCCACAACTACAAAGCCATGTTCACATGCTTATTTATCCATTTACCACCAACCCCATATCACAATCCAATTAAAATCAATACACATAACATTTACAATTCACCATTAAATTAATATATAACTCATTATCAAGAAAAAACACATTAGAATATTGATAATTTTCATAGAATAACACATGTAAACAATTTACCATTTCAAAACATAACCTATTTTTCATACTAATATATTCCCATACATTAAACCATTTTACATAATTCATTTTTTTACCTGATTTATCCCATTTGTGCAATTCAGTTACTGCTTTTAAGACATTTGACTCATTCACTTTATTCCAATCAAGCATTTTTCAAAATTTTCCCAATAATCCCTTATTTTATTACCAAAACTAGAAACAACTACCATTATTTCCTCATTAAAATTTGATCCATCTTTTTTGACACATTTATCTTGGGATATATTTCAATGCAAGTGAACATTATTTTTAATATTACCAATTTCCATGTTTAGGAGTAGTGGAACACCCCATTTCTAGCCATAAATAGTATAATAAATAATAGTGCATATCACAGGGATCATGATGGATCTAAATCATCATTTAACCATAAATTTTTTCATATATCACTAAAGGAATAAAATTCACATCCATTTGGAAAAAAATCACAACTACACATGAAAAAATAAAAATTAAAACTATGAGATATAACATGTAGACCACCAAACACAAATCTGAATACGGATACCACCTTTACATTAGAATTAAATCTAGATTCAAGTACCCTTTGAATCCAAAACCTATGATATTCTTGAAAAAGATGGATTTATGTATTTGGAAGAGGAATAAAAAACCACAAGCCTTAATTTAGAAAAGTGGACCAAGTGGACTGTTAGACTTATAGAGGTTTTGATCTGAATACAATGAAACTAGAAACAGAATTTAAAAGATGAATATTTACCCTTGAGATGTTTGGGTGAATTTGGTTTGTCTCTAGGGCTGTAGAAGAATAAAATGTGGATATAATCTGATGAAGAACTTAAAATCTCAAGGGGTAAATTTGGTAATTTTTCAATTTCTAATGTGGTTAACGGTTTGGATACATGGTTTTCCGAACTGTGCAACATCTATGAACCTACCTATATACAAAAAGGGTCCAAGTCAAATGGTTACCAGGGGGTTCCTCATGGTTGGAAAAATTGTGCACTAACAATGAGAAATTCCTATTTCCAATGTCACACATTTGGGCTTTCCCCCTAGCATTGTTTTCTCTACCATTCACCAACTATGAAATTCACACCAGATGGCTCTAATTCACTTTACCTCACATCTCGAACCCCTAGAACACCCTCACTTCTTAATTCACCTTAAAAACTTTTAATTATCCATCATAAATGGATTATACCGAAATATAAATAAGAATATACCTCCATGAAGTCTAAAATATTACAACCTCCCCACATTTTAATGGATTTTCCAAAAATCGCTCTATGAATAATCTTTAAACTTCATAATCAAATACATCAATCTAATATGCCCACACATCCAACTCTCTCAACCATGTTTCTCCTTAAAAATTTCCATTCTACCACAATACTCAATCTAAATGCACAATTTTTCCCAATGGACATTCCCACTATGATCCACAATATAAAACAGATTCTCCCCAAAGGACGCATCAGGCTTATGCTCAAAATCTTCAACATCAATCACATTAGATGGGTATGGATGATTCTGCTAAAATTGTTACTCATGAAAAACAACATGCATACCAATATACCTTTTTGGAAGATTCAATCAGTACAACACCTATCCAATCCTCTCCACAATATCAAATAGTCACACATACCTAGAACAAAATTATCATCTTTCCAAATCCAATAACGTCCCAACATTTGAGGCAACTTAAGAAACACATGGTTAATCACCCTGAACTAACTAAGTTAGTGATGTTGATCCCATATGACTTATTCATACTTCATGTTATATAAATAAGTCTCCAAATCAACTGAATCTATTATGAGGTATCTTTCACAAGACTCACTCCCAACAACTATGATTCTCCCACATTCATCAACATAATGGACATCTACATGGTCTACCATAGAGTGCATGAAAATTTTCTTTATGAATCGTATCCTAGTAACTATAGTTTTAGAAATACATAACAAGTGACTAGTTATTTTACCATAATACACCATAATCTAGGACACAATCCCTCAACATGTCATCATGTACATAAATAGTTTACTTCAATTTACTATCCTTCCATGAGTGAAACGTCAAACTCAAAATAATCAAGGTACCAAAATCACCCTAAAATCCCTTCCAGAATTGGGAAAAGAATGGAAGATCACAATATAAAAATATATTCCACGGTTACCCATTGTAACATACAACCTATTGAATATATATAACTTATCTAGATGATCCTTGGTGAATGTATCTCAAATTGGTAGGTAATGAGACACCATAGTCAATCGATATACAAGCACCCACATCTCATAATTCTTTTGAGTTCTCTTTAGAATAACTATCAATAAAATCAATCATCATGCCCTCCAACATCCACTTTTTAATAAGAAATGGCAATATAAACCAGACCTTCACTAATTTTTGGCCTTCACCTGTTAAATGTATTGAATTATGCCACAAAACATGAAATATCTTTCATTATCTATAGCCACCAATACATAGTAAAATGATCAAGATACAATTTGGTAAAACCTGGATTTACTTCAAAATTTAATGCGGGACGTTCTCACATAAACTCTTCTGAAATACATGATGGAACAACCACATGTCCATGAACATAAAATGTACTTTCTCCTATAGGGGTATTACCTAAAGATGATTTCACACCATTAAGACTTTTCCGTAAAACCATAAATTTTGGATCCTTATACTCACATTCCTTAATCTAGGTCAGAGGCATGGGATCTTCGTCCCATTATGCAAGGTTTATTGTCACAAGGACATCATTCACCTTAAAATCTGTCTCAGTAAACAATTACATCATATTTAACTCTAAATGTGATTCCAAAACTTCCTGATTTTGGGTATTCAGCCTCAAAGAATCTTCAACAATGTGTCCCATTCTCGGTGTGTAACCCAGCTTAAAGTCAATAGACTAAATGTATTCAACTCATTTTCATTTCCAAATATTCAAATCACATGGAGGGAAGATGTACTTGTGGATTTTATGATTGATATAAAAATTAAACTATTATACCCATGATTAATGTCACCTACAATTTTAGTCATAAACCATCATGGCCTACCCAATATCATGAGTATCATAATTCATTACATGAGGCCCCGATTGTTGTAACCCATATGCCACAACCTGTTAATCCTGAATTAACACCACCTCAATATCAAAAATAGACATATACATAAAAAAGGTATAATACTTACCTTGATCTGGTTAGATCAGAATTGGTGATGTTTTCAGCTGCCTATATAATTCCTAAAAGTCATTCACGTATTCCCTATTCCACTCAAAATAGGAAACCTTCTGATTAATGCCTGATAATGGTGATGAAAAATGAGAAAATTCATTAATGAACCATCATTTATAGAGGGTCAAACCTAGAAAACACGAAACATAAGAAAAAATATTTTCTTACTCCTAATACACAAATACCTTCACCTTCATTGGTTCTACAGGTACACCTTCCTCAGAGATGATTTTCCACTAAAAATACACATTTTCAATCGAGAAATGACATTCAGATATCTTGTATTGTAGCCTATTCTCTATTATTGTACTTAAGATGATGTTATGTTGTTTGAAATGACCATCAAAAGTCTTAGGTACACCATGATGTCATTAAAAAATAATTACACACAGATCCATGTATGGATGAATTATTCAGCTAATTAGGTCCATAAATATTGTTGTTACATTGGTTAGTACAAATTTCATGGAAAAAAACTCATACAACCCATACTAACTCTTAAAGATAGTTTAAAATATATCCAAATGTCATACCCCCATATAATGATACCCTGATCTCATATCAATATTGGATAACAGGGAAGCACCTAAAATCTTTTCAAAAAGGATATTGATTCAAGGAAGAAGGTATATATTCTAAACTATCAACTGATTTAGCCTCCTATAATTGATACATGGTCACAATGACCAATCATAATTCTGGGAAAACAACATAGGAGATCTACATGGTGACGTAATCAAACAAATAAAATTGTTATTTACCAATTCTACCATCATAGTTTTAATTTCCTAGAGTTATTCTAATGCCATTCTATTTGGTTGAATGAAAACATGTTCTGATCCCAGAAGAAACTCTATCATGAACTCAACATCCCTCTAAGGTGGGACCCTAGGTAAGTCATTAGGAAGTATGTCCTCAAATGGTCCCACCACTGTAGGGAAAACATGCTACCCTATTTCCCCATCATCAACCATGAGACAAGACACTAGGTCTATGAGTTCGCACAACTATTGAGAAATTGGCCCTTCACGGCATGTCCGGAAATCCCATTCACCTTAATGGACATATGTGTCTCCCTCAAGAGACATGCATGTTACCCTACGATGGTGAAAATAAATTAGGTCCTGATACAATACTATTCTATATATACCTAGAATCAAAAAAAAATATGACATCTCATGTAAAAAAATCCCCACATAAAAATGTCCCGACCATACTTGAGATCCTTTCCATACATTGCCTATTATTTTATGCTTTCACCCATAATGATGTATCAATCGATAAAACACCACACATATGAACCACCGATAATACAAGCACAAACACAATATGATATGATATAAAATAATGTGTGTAAAATGTATCATATAAAGCACTACATATAATGGAGGATATAAGAATAATACATAAAATAGTTGATGGGGTAACCTTGTTACCTCAACGGGTACACTAAACTACAGAAGTAGCCATACCCCTCTACCATGGCCCCTAGTTTGAATCCCTAGAATTGTATTGCCCTGCTGGTGTGGAAATACTCAAACCCGATTACTACTTCTTAAAACTCTACTAGTGTGGCTAGTAGAGATCCAGATGCCTTCCTAATATGGGGTTACCAACCCCCTTCCTACACACATCTTCCACCTAGATCCTCTATTCATTCCCAACTATCTAGGGTTCCTATTGAAAATATTCACATACCCCATTATTCCACATGATCATCACTCAATTGGCTATTGGGGACACTAACTTTTCATATTTCATGGTCTTCCATGCTAATTGAAAAACACCATGTCACCTCCCTCAGATGTTGATCCTCTATTCTGAATCCTCTTCAAACATCCGCACAGATTAAGATTTCTGAGAAGATTCTTCCTACCCTTTGTATATGTACCACAATTCCATCTAACTAGAACCACAACCCCAATATCTAAATCTACCATTAAATTACCTTATGAAAAAGGGCCAGATCAACCACTTCTATAACCCTCTTCCAATAGAAGATGTTCACCAGGGACTTAATCTCATGTCTGATATCATCCTAAAAATTTGCTTCCATAGTTTCCTTATCCCCTCCAAATTTTGGAAAAACTAATTGTAAGTATGTGAAATGGACTACCTAGTCCATAATTGGCATAGTTCCCTATGTCATCTTCTGAAACATTGCAGCTTCCTACTATCTCAATTTCTCTGGATTGAAGTGTTCTAGAAATGTTTCTTACCATCCTTCCGTATAATACCATAATCCTGCTAAGTCTAAATTAAGATATCCCCCCAAATCATTGTCGTTCCACACAATATATATGATGCGAAAATGAATTAATTTTATGTAAGAGTCTGCAAATGATCCAAAAAAATTTGGATGGAGTCAATCCAAAATAATAAAGCCTCGGGTCCACCCTCTCCATCAACTATTTGAGGGTTCTATAATTGAAACTCTCTCGTTATATCAAACATACTCTTCATTTCCCACCCTCGGTCTCATTCTATCATCTCTATAAAATGAGAAATGTTTTCATTGAACTTATCCTCTCCTCTATAACCATGAACCACTTGTATCTCCAACCCCACTTCTAGAGATTCATTCATAGTGACGTCCCCTTGTCTCTAAACTGGAACACATCATCGTTGTGGAATCTTCAAAAAATTCCAAGAACAATTCTTTGAGAAAATGAAATAAATCCATAAATATTTACATAAAACATGTCACTTCTCTAGAAAGAAACAACCAATTTCACACAAACTATCCCAACACACAACATCATGCATAAATCACTACCCTCAACCATCCCTATTACAGTCATTGTAAATAGGGGTAAGATAACCTTCAAAGTCTTAGTCATCATTCGAAACCCTTTCTATGAAATTTTTCTTTCACAACATAAATCTTCCTCATTTGATAAACTTTATATATTGATAACTTAATACATATCATGTTTTGAACTCTTTAATAACTCTTTATTTAAAACAATTATTTAATAAATCTTTAACAATCATTACATTAATCTATTCTAATTACCCTTATTAGACATTATTTCCTTTATATTTCTAAGCCGTTGGGAAATGAATTCTACCCTTCATGTCCCACACACCCTTCATGTGTGTGCTTACCATGATTCATGCCTCTTATACCCTTAGTGCCTATAATGATTCTTGAATGAAAACCCTCATGAAATTCCATCAAAGAGAAAAGTTTAATAAAATATTCACATAGCAGAATAGGTGAGTCACTAAATTGAGAAATAGCATTACAATGTGACAACCCACATCAAGAATAATAATTTTCTCCCTCGGCACTTGGGTTTCCCCTTGTACATGCGTTACCGACTCCCAATCAAGGGAAAATTTCCATGACCCGACACTTCATAATCTCTTATCTACCATCCCAATAATAAGACCACTGAAAATAAACCATATGGAAAAAAAATTTAAATTTCTGAACCCATAACCCACTAAAATAGTATACTAAGCCAGGTCACCACATTACTTCATGTGTGCCCCCCATAAAACATAGTTTTCCGAATAGCATCAAGTGAATAATACATTTCAGGCAGAGACTACACCATCTTTATTAGAGTATATCACAATAGATAACATTTGAAATAAATGGAAAAATAAACAACAAAATATAAAAATTCATTACCAACCATTTCCCTAGTAGGTTATAAAACACAAAAAAATGAAACATATTGCATTTTGTTTTAACTATTCCTGAAGTGAAGAAAACCCAAACTAAAGGAAACAATGAAAACCCCAAAATAGTTCTTAACTACATGTCTAGATACTCATATGTGCACATCATAAGACCAACTCCACTCTCAAGCATATGGCTATTCCCTTGTCCAAGAATGCAACCGTAAAATCTGGTCAGGTACCAAATGGAGGACCGAGCAAGCTGTGAGTATAACTCATAAGATCACCACCAATGGTGTCTAAAAAATATCCAGACTAAATAGATAGTGCCTGAAAGTAATAAATAAATTAAAATGTAATAAAAAGTCAACTTTGGTACTGTTAAATGACAATATTCTCTTTAACAAATTTAATTAATTAAATATATTTTAATCACTAGTTACATGGTTTAGTCATTTACATACGTTACCCTATGACCAAAGATGATAAATTAAAATTCATAAGGGAATATGTCATGTTCCATATCTCACTAGGGTAAATATTTACATTAAAAACACAATATACATACCATGGAGCTTATGTACAAGTAGTTTCATCAAATACATCCATTAAGGGTATAGACCATCAATCCCCTTCCCTAACTCGTGCATTATTGGGTGGGGTTTAGAGCCTTAGCCTAATCCATCCTATGGGTGTAGATCCTCATGTCTAAAAACATAAAACAACCAAGCCATATTCATATTTTTATTTATCGATTTACCACATATACAATATCAAAAAACATTTAAAACAAATAAACATAAAAATTAAAATTAAAATTTCAATGAACATATGAATCATCATTAATCCTTAAACTATTACCATAGTTGTCATTTACATAGAATAACCCATTTCACCTATTTCCCTTTTCATACCATAACCAATTTTCCATATTCAAAAATTCATAAATATTATCCCATTTCATAAAATTCATCAATTTATATTCTTTACCCAATTACACAATTAAATTACAACTCATAAGTCCTTTGACCCATTAACATTATTTTATTTAACTATTTTCAAAATTTTCCCAATAATCCATTATTACATTTGCAAAAAAGAGGAACAGATACCATAATTTCCTCCTTATAATTTGAACCAACATTTCAATACATTTATCATGGAAACTATTTTAATACAAGTGGACTTTGGGATTAACATTATAGTTTTCCATGTTCGGGAATATTGGAATACCCCATGGGTGGAGCTAAATGGTCTAATCAATCTCAGTTCATCAAATGGGGATAAAGAGCAGTATAGATCATCATTTCGCAATCCATTTTACCAAATTTTACTAAATTAATCAAATTCATATCAATGGAAAAGAAATATCACTATCACAAAAGCATAAATCGAAAAAAATATGGGATAAAACATATAGACCACTTACCTCAAATATAAAGAAGTACATACCCTTGACCTTAGCCTTAGATTCATATTCGATCACCATTTGAATCAGAACCCTAATAACCAATGGAATAATGGGTTTTTTGGGCTTTGAAAGAAGTGGAATGAAACCACAAGCCCAAATTTTGAAAAGAGTGGCAAGAGGACTATTATACATACCTAAAACATTAATCTGCAACCAAAAACAATTAATAAGGCATAGAAACTAAGTATATAAACCCTTAAGAAGATTAGGGAAGTTTGGTTCATAAATGATTATATATGAGGAAGAAATTGGAAGAAAATTGGGTGACGAACATAAAATCCAGAGGGGTAAATTTGGTAATTTTTTATGTTTTAATTGGGCGCACAGTAACCAGTGGATTTTACATGCTTAAAATATCATGTTCTAACCATTTGAAAATATTTTGTACAAGGTTTCATGGTTTATATTTCCCGCTTGGATTGTTTTTTCTAACCATGATCCAATAACAAAACATGCACTGAATGGCCCTAATTCCCATTATTTTTTGTCCCAAACATGCCGAACACCCTCTAAAATTTTCATACACCCATTAACCATTTAATTATCCACCATAAATGGATTACACCAAAATTTTGACAATAACGTACATCCACGAAGTCTTGGATCTTACATAATATCTAATAACCATAACATAATCATAACCCATTAAATCATTCAATTTTTCACATGTCTCATATAAAATTTCATTTACACTCATATGAAAATGTTTCTCATTATTGTAGTAATCAATCCCCTTTCAAAAACAATTTTCAAAAATAATTACAAAAAAATGGGGAAATATGTGTTGTTTTTATATTTAAAAAACGTGAATAATTTTAAAAGAATAAAATAATAAAATAATTTTCATGGTGACTAAGAAGTTATTATCTCTTTATAAATTAAAAACAACAGTCCATTTTTCCTTGGTAAATAAATTCAAATGTTCCCTACTGAAAATGTAAACACATTCCATTTTGAAAACCATTTAAATAAATTCAAAATAGAAATAATATTTTATTTTTAACCATTTTATATGCATATAAATTAAAACATAAAATAATATAAATAGTATTTACATGGAGGAAAATAATTTTAAATTAAATACTAATTGATTTAAAAGATATTTTAAAATTGATGTTTACCATACCAATTTGAGAAATTTGAATCATAATACCCCTGACGGAATAACATTTATCAAAACATTAAATAACATGAGAATAAATAAATTCATGATATATTATTTCAAGGGGTAATTATATACAATTCCAAAAAAAGGTGGGTATATAAAATAAATATATGAATCAATGATAGAACATTGAGATGAAACCACTTACCTTGAGTCTGACATATCTCATATGTCTTAATATTCTTGAGTAATAAATATATGTTAATTTTTAAATTGATTTTGAACTTTTTCATGTTTATTATTACATTTATTTCACATGATAATTTTTTTCAATTAGTTAATCAATAATGTCTTAATTGAATATTTCAACATTATTCGGCTTATATGTCAAAAGGACATTGGTATGTTGACTGTGGTCAAATAGGTCATTGTTTGAAAATATAAAAATATATAATCATTAAATAATTATAAAATTTATACATTTATTATACTTTTAAAACAATTTACGAGTGTTCTTAGTAAAAATTATCCAATATTACGATCATAGAGATGGTAGTCCAAACATTTTCCTGTATATCATTCGATGTTTTTTAAATGATCATTACTGGAATAAGGAAAGTATCATATGTTTTTAAGAAATTATAATAAAATAATTAATACCATTATATTTAATTATATATTCTTATATATATAATTATTGTGATTTGATGATGAAAAGAGAAGAATCACACCGCTTTGACAGGGTAGTCCTCCACATGACCACGAAGGAATTTATCACTTTATAAGTGTGGGAAGTTGTATGAATAAAATGAAATATTATAATTCCATAAAAATTACAATTTCATGAATATTATAATTATTTCATGTATATCATATTTTTTAATTAAATTTACCCTTATTACCTTTCATGTAACACATTCGTGAAAATTGTTTCACATCACTTTGTGAGGTGGTAATTTTTCGTATACACGATTGACATTATCCTATCCCCTATAGTAAGAACTGTAAAAAAGGTTCATGTGATATAATCACTTTATATGTATTATTATGTTATAAATATCATAAATATAATATATACATATAATTTCTATAATTTTTTTCTACCATGAGAGGTTGTAAAAAAAAATGACTAACATCCTTCCTTGAGGCAGTAGTCTACCACATACATGAATGATGATTTAGTATCCCATTTTATGGAATTGTGTGTGTGCGTTTATGTCATACCATTTACTTAAAAAATATAAGTATATTTTTTATACTATTGATATTATATAATCGCCTAATAAGAGTAATTGAGTTGTTATATAAAGAAATAAATTAAATGTGCTTATGGATGAACTTTTCCTCTTTACTGGGAAAATCCTTTTGGTTTGTACCAAAATCCTTATTAGTTTTGATTTAGGTCCAAATAATATTCTAGGATAATTTTAGGGATTTTGGGAATACATTTTACCTAGTATTGGATAATAAAATTTTCATTGGATATGGGATGAAGTTGGGAGAGTGAATTCCCATTTATAGTTGAGGTTGAGTGACATTTTTAAAATATCCTATGGAAAACAGTATTCAGAAGTCTAACAAACCTCATGTACCTAAAATAATTAATTAATAAATTAAATATGGGATTTGGTATCAATATGACTTTAAAATTAATTTTTTAAAATTTTATAGGTTATTGGTACCCTTACGATTAATATTTAACTAATAATTAAACTCATTTTTACATTAATCACTATAATTAATTATAATTTAATTAACTAATAATTATGGTAAAAAACAATGTGGTTCATTATAGAAAACAAATATTATGTTCATTCCAAAAATGAAATCCATTTTTCCAAATTCAATCCACATATGTGAAAAAATTTAGTTAGAAATTAATCTCACTGATGTAATGAGAAAGCTGTTTTTAAACTGAAAATGTTAAAAAGATTAAAAATGTTTTATATCTAAAATAAAAATAAAATTTATTCCAATTACCTATATTGGATAAAAATATTTTAATTGAAAAATTTATACTATAAAAATAATTCCAAATTTAATTTAAAAATATCAATTATTTAGACCAAAAGGACCTTCTAAAATACAATCATTTATTTTTCACTATACATTAAAAAAATATACATTCCAAAAAAAATCACCATCACATAATTATTACATTCATATTTAATTATAGGTTTTAATTTTATTAAAATAAAATTAATAAAAATTTGAAAATATTTATTTTAAATAAGTATTCCATTAAATTGTAACAAAATTGGCATATAAAATAACAATATTAACAATATATTATTGTTTTATATAACTTGGTCTTCCATGAAATTAAATATTTCCAAGAATATCATTATTGTGATTAATATAAACTATTAAACATATCATTCCATTTAATTTAAAATTTATATCTAACACATAAACATTAACAAATATGAATAATACTTATTCCATCATTTAATGGGATTTTATATTCCTCCCCTATTGGAAATTTCATCCTCCCAATTATATTCACTTATTAAACAAGTGGGGATAACATTCCATCATATAATTTTAATATTACCTTGATTCCTCATCAACCATATGGTTTTACAATTAAACCTTAATCTACTGAATTATCATATTTTATAATACTTGACCCCTATGGTCAAATTTCTAAACTAGTTTTTCCTCATAAGAAAAATTATCTTCCCGTTGATCTACTTCAGGGCACAAAACTTCAGAGTAATTTTGTATATAAATTCTTAAAATAAAATTATAAAATAAAATTTGTACCTTAGATAAAATTTTAGGACAAAAAACCCACCAGAAAACGTATCCAAAAATCTATATTATTTCATATAATCTAAGGAAATGTAGACTCAGGTTCCTCATTTTACCAAAATTCTTTACATTGATGCATGTAGAATTTTTTAAAATGACCTAATCTCCTACTTAATAAGAATTATCTTTCCCAAATTTATCCTTATAAATTTTCTAAGTTCTATAATATTTCCTCATGTTTCACTGGATCAATTGAACGTTCTATGTCATTTAATGTTCCAACTTTGGTCCCATAAACTCCCATTCTCATACATCATCCAAAAATTTTGTTGTCTAAAACCTCATTCCATATAGTGCTGCAAATGGTTCCATCTGTATACTAGAATGAAAATTGTTATTATAATAAAACTGAACAAATAAAATATATCAATCATAAATTCTCAAAGAAATCCGTTTATTAATGATGAAAAATATCTTCCAAGGAATGAATCATACACTCAAAAAATCCATCAGATTGAAGATGAAAAGTTGTAATAAAATCTAATTCATTATATAATGACTTTTAATATCCTTTAAAAATTATATGTGAACTTGGGGTCAAAGTCTGATACAATAGAGAGATACACACCATGTAATATCATTATACCCTTTATAGACTGTTGAAAACATTTACATAAATACATTGTATATTGAAAGGTATGGAAATGTGAAAATTTAGTTAATCAATTAAAAATAACAATGATTGCATTATTAAATTGATATTTCTTCATAAATCCATCCAAAAAATCCATTTATATATTCTCTCATTTACACTCTTGAATTAGAAAAGGATGAATCTTCTCCATTGGTAACAGTTGTTTTTATTTAACATGTGGACAAGTCAAAAGAATTACAATAATTTTAGAAACATCTCTTTACATTCCATCCCAATCTTAATACTCATGATGGTCTTTATACATCACACTATTGTTAGATGAATCTAAAATGGAGAATAATAATATTCATTCAACCTCTATTTCTTGGTTAAGGAATCCCACGGAACACATAATCTTTTTCCAAATCAAATAACATCTTCATCATCAACATTAAAATTAGGATACTTACCCTTCTTAACAAATTCTACCTTTTCCTAAAAATATTTATCCTCCCTATTATCTCTCTTAATTATTTCTAACAAATTCTACTACAAAAAAAATATGAAACCAAAATTGGGTTTTTATCTATATGCATATCTTCTAGCCCAAAATTAATCAAATTATTTATCAAATGATCACATTCCAAACATAACATAGTTAATGTGTATTTTTTTACTCAATGCATCATCAACATTTTTTTCTATTCTATGTTGGTAATAAATTTTGAATTTATATCCTTTATCAGTTTTGTCCATCCTCTCTATCTCATGTTAAACTCTTATTAATAGAATATATACTTAAAACATTTGTGGTTAGAATATATTTCATACATCACACTATATAAATGATGCCTAAAAATTTTCAATTAAAAACAATAGATTCTCATTATAGATTTTGTGTATGATAATTTAACACATGAGTTTTAAAATGACATGAATCATAAAAAATTACATTTTCATTCTTCATCAGGTTAAAACTACGTCGATTTAATGAAGCATTACTATAGATGAAAAATTCAACATTTCTGGAAGAAATGTCCAAACCAATTGAAATCGTCAATCATCTTTTGAATTTCTGAAAACATTAATTTTTTTCTTTTATATTGATGAACATAACTTTGTTTCCTATTAACCAAGATAATGTGCTAGAAAACTAAAAAAGGATTTTGAAAAACATCCAATAGTGACCTATAAATATAATAAAACTACTAATCTTTGTGAAATTTGTGCATCTTGGACAGTCTTCTGTAACATTTTGTATGTTGGTCATCAATTATTCCATTTTTAGAAACAATATGTCGAAGAAATTAATAATTTTTCAATCAAAATTTACTCTTACTAAACATTCCATAATTCTTAAATTCATTTATGGTTTTTAAAACTATAATTATGTTTCTTTAATGTTATCCTAGATTTTAGAATATTCCAATATATCATATATAAACATAACCACAAACTAATCTAAAAAACTAATGAAAGTCAATATTCATAATATTCATAAATACATAAGGTGCATTAGATAAACAAATGGGAATAAATAAAAACACATAATTCCCAGTTCTCTTCTAAAATTAGAACTTCATATTTTCATCCACTTTCACATTCAGCTTATGATACATGGACCTCATATAAATCATCTAAAAATACTAATTCCATGGAGATATGACCACTACATTCAATGGTCCAACACCAAATGGAGTAGTGGAAAAATAATTTTCCACACACTGTCGTTTGACATTACTTGTTTCCAAACTAGGTAATAAATTTTATTAACTTATTAACATTTTATCCTTACTCATTGCAATAAAAACATATTACTATTGGAATGTAGTTACATTATTGATCGTCACCCTTGCATTCTTGATCCAGCTAACCAATATTACCAAAAAATAATCACAACCCATAGTTTTAAATACATTCTTAGGGAATCATTTTACCTTAATTATCACATGATAGGATGTTTTTTTTATAACCTCTAAATCTCATTGTGGAATTATTTCCCATTTCCTACAAAATGGGAATATTATATGTTTTGTTTTCAAGGGACACATGGTCATTTTAAAACTGTATATCAACCCTCTCAGGACAATGAACATGTTAATCAAATATTTTAAACTCAATATAATCCAATTCCCTTGAATATCATGGCTTCAGTCCTCATATAAAAAAAATTATCTTACTATCAATATCTTACATAATTTTATGGGCACACCTTTTCAACCTAGTGATGTTTTCGTCATATGAATCCAAGGAATAGTTTTCATTTTTTATCATTTCTAAGAATATTTTTTCATAATAAGTCAAAAATCCTAAGGAAAATATTATTCAAGGATAATATTATTAAATTTATCCAATTCCAAGGAATCAATACCTTCACATTATCTGATATTCTTAACCATTAACCTCCATTAGTCAGTTTCACCTTCAAATTGACAAATTTAATGACTAACTGTTTGGAGGTTTTAAAACCCCATGATATCCAATATATTATCAAGAGATTTAGTATTTTTTCTCAAATACCATAGTTATAGATGATCTAATAAATGATAGAGATTGTTTTCATATAAAATGTTCCACTATCATCGGGTTCCTCAATTATAAATATAGTTACTCTCTTTCAAAGACACTACCGCCATTTAAAACCATTGTTAATTGAGAAATAATTTTAACGAACTACTCTATTACAACTAAAATTATCTCAAGATATTGATTTGGATGGATATTCTCCTCTACACTCCTTCCCAATTTATCCTCTTTGTTTCCTATGAAAATAACTATTCTCAAAAAAATAAAATTTGGATAAATAATCATGGTAATATTTAAAAGATATATAAATTCAAATTGAACATGTTGTGAAATAATTCCGGGTGATTCTACGGATATTAACCTAAACTCAAAAAATATCTAATCCTTTACGTTGATACCAACTATAAGGACCTATCCTTAAAAATAATATATTCTACGGTCTTTAGAAAATAATTATCATTCCCATAATAATGAAAATCATTTCTTGTTTATGGATTTATTAAATTTGGTCACACACCATACTTAAAAAACCATAGATTATGAAGTGGACACTTCTAAATAGTATCCATTTTTCCCATAATATAAAAGTTTTAAAAATATTCATGTTTTCTTTTCTTATCACTTATCTATAATTTTTCTATTGATCGATTATATGTTAATATTCATATATAAATCCCTACAAAAATAAATATAAATTCTGGTATGATCAAAAAAATATCATTAATATTTATGAAAGGAAAAAAATAAACCCATTAGTTCATGGGAATAGTTTTCAATGAAAAAACTAGATTACGTCTAAAATTTATCAATTTCACACCCATGAAAATTACCTTCCCTTCCAAATGAATTAAAAAAACATTTCAAAGAAACATAAGGAAAAAATAAAACATATAAATATATATTTTTAAAACATGATAAACTCATGGAAACTTTTTCAAAATGTAATACTTTTCAACCCTAATAATAAATATTTACTCTAAATTGAAAATAAGCTCATTTCTTACCCATTTTTAATCATATAATTTATATAAACCCATAGAAAGCATAGATAACACATGGAATTATTAATGTACATCATTATACATGTCATTATTGTAAAGTTTGTCACCATACGGTCATAATTGATACATACCATTCTTATAAATGTAATAACAATATGGTTGACTTACATTCCCAATGCATTAGAATGGTATTATAGACCAACCCATCGTTATTTCTTCACAAAACCACCCATCATTGGTTTATAGCATAACCATCCATCATAAATTCCATGCACTATAACATAATCTTAACACATAAAATATTTCAATTTTCCACATTTCACTCATAAAATTTCATATTCCATCAAAATATACCATTTCAAGTTAGTGAATTAATAAATCCATTTTGAAAACCTATTTTCAATCATAATTAACCAAAAAATTTAAGGAGGAATTTTCATTTAAAAACCATTAATTCTTGTATATTAATCAAAAAATAATACAATTTTCATGTTGGTTGAGATGTTTTTTTCTCAACCTGCATTTAAATGAATATTTTTTTTCATTTTTAACAAAACTCTAATCTTCCATACAAAAAACATAAAAAATATTCCTTTTTTAAAACCATTGAATGAAATTTTAAATAGAAATAAAATTTTATTTAAAATACTTTAATATATATAGAAATAATAATACAAAATAATATTATCAATATTTAAATGAAGGAAATTATTTTGTAATTAAATCTTTAGAGATTTAAAAAAATATTTTTGGAACAAAGTATCTCATTCCACATTGGAACAATTGAATAATAAGTCCTATGAATGAATATAATTTTACAAAAAACAATAAATTATATGAGAATAAAATAATAATAAAATAACATGACAATAGTACTGTGTATACACCATGTAAAAGAATATGGGAGCATAACATAAAAATATTCCTCAATGAAACGAAATTGAGATTAAGTCCCAGAGCTTGAGTACAACTAGTCAAGTGTGTCATTATCATTCTAAAGAATGAACTTATTTTTTTATTTACTTTTATGAGAACCATTATCACATTTATTAATAAATTTATTTCACTTATTACAATGTTTTTTATAATTACTTATCCAATTATGTTTTTGTCATATGTTTTGACCATATTCATGTTATGTGTCAAAATGAAAATGGGTAGGTTTACAATGCTCAAATTAGTCTTTATATAAAAATCTATAGAATAATAATAATGATAAAATTATCATATTTATACATAAATAATAATTTTAAGACCAATTATGAAATGTGGTAATGAAAAATGAAACATGTTATGATCATGAAGATGGTAGGTTGTACGTACGGATGAGTAACATTTACATTTTTACCAATGATCATTATATAATGAAGGAATGTAACATTTATTTTTTTAGAATGATCATAATATCAAAAATAAGAAAGTATTTAATTATATTTAATTTTATTTATCATTAATTTTTTTATGGTTATAAAAAATAATAATCACATTGCTTTGAGGAGGTGGTAGGTCACACTTCTAGGAAAGACGTTATCACTTTTTTGTTGTGTGAAATTGTTAGAAAAATATGATATATCATATTTATAGAAAATTATTGTAATGACCGAAACATTTATGAATAAAATTCACTTTCATTTGATTTAATGTCTTATGGTTATAGAATAAACCATTCTCTTCTTTTATTAAATCCAATTGGATTTTATATGACTATTATGTATATTTACCATTGATAATATAGCAATTGAATAGTTATCATATGAATAGTATAAATATAGCATTTTAACATATAATTTTGGAATAGGAAAAGGAAGTGATAACAACATCTAGTAGGATTGTAACCTATAAAACGCACTTAGCAAAGATTCTGAGGGAGGTAGTATTTATGAGATTTTCCCTAGACAAAACCCAATATGAGATCAAAAAAACATAAGCATAAGTGAAACCGTTTATGGGAGAAGTTTAATCTTATCGAGATCACGACCAAAACCATGTTCACTAAATAACCCCTTGAAATCCCCACCATCATGAACATTACACATAGGTAATATGCTAGAGTATTAAAGAGATATTCATCATGACCCTTGAAATAAGATTATTTTCATTATTTTGTATAGAATAATAAATATATTTTCGTCCTATTATTATACCTTCAAAATAATGTTTTTAATAATAATGAAAAAATTGAATTTTTGGTTAATATTAAAATACAATTAAAATATTTATGTAAATAAGGGATTTTTTAAAATAAATAATAAAATATTGTTAATAAATAATATATATTAAATATAAATTATCATATAATTTTTATACTTTCAAATATTATTTTTATTAGGGTTCAAGTACTCTTATTTTAAAAAACCAATAAATTTTTAATAAAAATATGTTTTTTTAAGTGAAAATTTACATATATAGAAAAATATTTATAGATAAATAATTTTATTTATGTAATCAGGATCTCGAAATTATAAAACAGTGACTTTTTCATGACTTTCTCTGACAGTCAACTTTTTGGGTAAAAATTAAATATCGTATAAATATATGGTGTGTTTTATGACATCATAATTGCCCAGTAGTGATATAATAATTATCATAAATGGAATACTAATCAAAATATATTTTTTCATTTAAAATAATGTAATTTGTTGTTTATTTTATTTATTTTATAAATCCTTAGTGAATCCTCTAATACTTATAATATAATTTTATATTTTAACATCATTTCATTGAAATTGTGACTCGCCTCCATCTCAGTAAGGGAAATATTTTATTATATTTAGCCATTAGTTGAATAAAATAGTGTATACCACTCCCCCTTCATATAAAACATTGAAAAACCCCATGGGATGGTTTCTACTTTTGAATATTTTATTATGTAGTGTTCAAAACAAAAATAATAAATAAATTATCATCCTTACTTATATAAACCCACCTAAGATATAAATTATAAAAACTAAAAATATCTTAATATCATCCAAACTCATCCCTATACTCCCTAGAGTCCTCCCGCTATTTTCATAGGCTCCCAATAAGCCTCTCTTAAGCTTTTCGTGTCACACATCCATGTAAGGGATTTCTCTCTTCACATTTCTATTCAAGAAATTATTTTATATTGTTCTCTGTAAATTCCATTTTCATATGTTGGGATACTATGTTACATGATCCCCTTACTATCCTTTTGTTGAATAAATGATCGTATCATCCTTTCAATCCCATTAATCCTCCCTATGGTCCATTAAGTACAGTTGTTACCATATCAAAATTCCACATGGGATCTTCCACTAATCTCATTTATCAAGCATTTGTTCTATGTTATGTATTATATTTTAATTTTCCTATTTAATGATATATTAATAAATATTACTATTTATATACATTTCATGTTTATGTGATTTGATAATACTTTCCCCCTCATCAACCCATTTTACGGATTTCAATATGACGATGTTATGCTACCGAAATGGCACCACAATTTTCCATACCAAGATAATAGTGTAGTAAATACCATACCCATTTCTCTATCTAGGGTATTCACTATTATCAACATAATCATATTGATTGGTGACATACATGTATTAATTACACATTAATTGGTCATGGAAAAAATTTAGTTTGTTAAATGAAACCATGTTATATGTAATATGTGGCACACTTAAGCATTAAATTGAAATATTTATTAAGGGTGCACCATGATATGTTCCAATACATTGGGTAATGGTATGTATCATGATACATCAATTGGGGATAATGGTCTACCTGATTCCTATATTATACATTTTCCACCATGAAGTCATAATTGTTTAGCTTTGACATATTTTTATGATGTAATGTTTTAAGTTGTTTCAATATTTCCTTGTTTTAATTATCATGATATATCATGACTTATTATTTATGTTCCTTTATGCCTCATTGATATTAATTGTCTAAAATGTATTATTATACATATATTATTCCATGTTTATTAACTTACTAGACTTTATAACTCACCCCCTTTTAATTTATGTCCTCATGTTATCCCATACAATGTTATGTTTGAAAGAATGTTTTGATCATGCCAAAAAAATCCAAGAAGAATGTTGTATTTTATGTTTTAAGTTGTTTTTTATTTTTCCTAAGCCCCAAAGACACTAGTAATATCGATCATAAGAGTTTTATTAAGATAATTTTAATGTTACAAATCATGTTTAAATGAGAAAAAAAGAGAAAGGTAGTTTTAGTTGGTATCATAGAATAAGATTTGATATTTGTGGGATTATAATGGGAAAACCTGAGTAAAACACCTTAGGGATAAGAGTTAGTGTAATGAAACATCCCAAAAGTTTTGTAAGTATTGAGTAAGTGGTTTATCAAATCAATATATCCGTGTTTGGATACTATAGGTGGACATTGTTCTGGTACAGATTTACCTAGGAGTAACAACTTAGAGAAGCTTTTTTGGGAATGACTCAGGGTAACCTGGTATATAAAAACATTCCTTACTTCACACCTGTTTTGATACTCCCTGAGGATATGCTTTGGAAAATTAAAAAACTCATTAAAACCCATTATTATGAGAACAAAAAATTCCCATAAGAAAATATTTTAGTAATTATATCATAGATCTCATATACTGAAGCCATGAAACTCATATGTTATGGAGATAAATTTAATTTATATGTTAACCCATTAATGTTATCAGATTTCCCTTTATGAATTTAATTTTTTATAAAATTCACCCATATGTATTTATTGGATAAAGTAGTACAACAATAAAGAAAATTTTAAGGTATTATTATCATCCATAGTTCTACACATTCCTTTATATCACTTAATTGAACAATTCAAACCCCGCCACAATTCATGGATGTTGAGATGTTAGTGAAAATGCAAAATGGGGAAATTATTGCATCCAAAGAATATAACTCCTCCCCTATCAATAGTTCTAGATTTAACTTCCTGAAGAACCATGTTATATTTCCCTTGGTGTAATTCATTTCAATTCTGGGCATAGATTAGCTTTCCCTGTATAGATCCATTATAACTTTATGCAATTGGGAAATCATTCTATATATGTAGAATCAACCCCCAATTCAGTACAATTCAAATGGAAAGTATGGATATTTTTTAGCACTATTTTCTCAAGAATGGATATTAATACCCTATGAGAACTTTTTTCTTACCTAAATGACTTATTCTAAGGAAAGAAACATCCTCGAAGACATGCCTGTTGTTAGGGAATACGCTGATGTGTTTCCCAAGGAATTTACCAGTCTTCCTCTCAGTGGTAGAGGTTACATTTTCAAAAGATCATATACCTGGGGCATTGAACATATCCAAGACCCTATATAGGAATTTTATTGTGGAACTTGTGTAACTAAAGAAACAACTATAGTAAAATCTACATAATGTTTTCATATGCCTAATTTCTTCACCACGGGGAGAACCATTCTACTTTATCAATAATAAGGATGAGCTAATACACCTTTTCATTGATTATCATGAGATCAAAAAAATCATGAAAAATTAGATGATTCCTTTTTCACAAATTGATGACTTGTTAGATCAAATACATGTAGAACAATACTTCTCCAAGGTCGATCTATAGTCTGGATATTTCCAATTAATGTTGAAGATTTTGGATTTCACCAAGACTTCTTTTCGTATAAGGTATTGACACTTTGAGTTCATTGGCATGCCTTTTGGACTCACTGATTCCCTAGAAATTTTCATGAACCTGATGAATAGATTATTTAAGGATTAACATGACAAATTTGTGGGAGTATTTATAGATGATATTCTAGTATACTCCAAAACCTAGGAGGACCATGATGAGGATATGTGAACTATGCTAAGGACCATGCAAAAGGATAATCTCTATGAAATGTATAGAAAGTGGGAGTTCTGGTTGAAATAGGTCTCATTATTTGGTAATCTCATCACAAGAAATGGGATATCTATGGACCCTTCAAAGAAAGAACCAGTTGAGGGATGACCAAGTCCAACATCCATGATATTTATCCATATATTTCTTAGGTTAACAAGATATTATCCATGATTTGTGAAAATTTTCTTGGGATCTTCAAACCCTATTACCAAGATAACTCTGAAGGGATTCAGGTTTTCTAGGAATGATGAATGTGAAGAAAGCTTCTAAGTGTTCCAAAGGATTCTTAACAATGACCATATGCTCAAAATACCCTGAAGTGGGTCACTATGAATTATTTTCAGCATCATTTGAAATAGGTATTGGGATGTTTGTTGATGAAAAATGAAAAATGGTTTGCCTACACATCAAGATAGTTGAAAATTCATTAGAAAAAATCTCTCACACGTAATCTAGAGTTGGAAGATATGATATTTGTGATGAAAATATCTTGGAATTATATCTTTTGGGAGAAGTGTAAGATATATACGAATCAAAAAGTCTCAAATATATATTCGCACAAAAATAGAAAAATATGTGCCCAAAACAATAGATGGATCTCATTAAGGATTATTATTTCTTAATCCACTAACATCCGGGGAAGACAAACAATGTAAGGAATGCTCTATGAAGAAATGACCCATAAATTCTATCATTGATGAGAACTAATAAGGATATTATAATCTTATAATTGAAGAAGTTATACATAGAAATCATAAAGAAAAGAACATAAGAAATAATTTCACAAATGATTGCTCAACTTTCTCTTTTGGAATTGATACAGGATTCTCCAAAAGATTATGTGGGGATTTAGAAGAATGTTTAAACTATGAGAAAAGGGAAATCCTCATAGTTCAATGTTAATGAAGACAAAATTATTATATTTTAGACAATATTATGTTTTCCACCAAATATTGAGTTAATGACAGAGCATTTAAATGATGTTAACAGTTTGACTTTCTCTATTATCCCAAGAATAAAAAATATGTACTTATATCTTTGATAGCACTACTGATAGGATAAATAAAGAAGTAGATTGAAGAATATTCAACAATCTGTATGGTATGTTAGCATGTGATGGCTAAAAGTCAGAATTATATGGGGATGATGCAACCAATACTCTACCAACATGGAAATACTAGAACATCACCATGGACTTTATTAACCAAATTCCTAATAAATCAAGGGAAAAAATTCCATCTGGAATATTGTGGATCATATTATAAAGTTAGAACAATTCATTGAAATTCAGTGGGATTTCTCCCTTGATCAAAAGATTCGAATATAAATCTGAGAAGTGGTACATTTTCATGTATTTCCACTATCGATTGTGTCCGATCGAGATCCACGATTCACCTCTATGTTTCGGAAATTTCTTCATCATGCTCTAAAAATAAATATTATCTTTAGTAAGATTTATCATCCTAAAAATGATGAAAAATTAGAGTAGTCTATCCAAAACTTTGACTTCATTTTGAAATCTTGAATAGTAGACGTCAATGGAATATGGGACCAACATCTTCCTTTGGTTGATATCTCATACAACAACAGTTATTACATTAGCATACAAATGGCTCCTTATGAAGCCATTTATGGGAAGAGATTCAGAACACCTGTATGTTGGAGGGAATTTGGTGACCAAAAAAATATATTTCCTTAAATGGATAAATAAATTTTGTTGAAGGTTACAACCAACCACCAGCACATCAAAGCTACCCAGATTCGACGAAAGAGCTATTATGAAAAACATTAGTGAGACCTTGAGTTTGATTTTAGAGACAGTTTATTCCTCCACATATCTCCATTGAAAATATTGATGATATTTGGGATGAATGGAAGGAGTATTACAAGGTACATCGTGGATTTTGAGATCATTTATCGCACCGAAGAAGTGTCCCACCAACTAGCACTCTAACTAAACTGATCCCAAATAGATGATATATTCCATGTATCCCAATTAATTAAGAACATACTAGACCCCACAAATTTTCTCAATCTAGATTTGGAATTACTATAGAATTACCTTTCTTATGAGGACGATCTGGTGAAAATATTTGATCATAGTGAAAATGTTCTACGAAATAAGAAAATACCCCTCGTCAAAGTGTTGTCAGGAAAATACACATTTGAAGAAGCTACGTGGGAACTATAGGAGGTGAGAATCATAATAACCCTTGTATGTATTGGCATGGGAAATATAATTTTCAAGGGCCAAACATCATAAGGGGAGAAGTGTGTAATGATATGGACATTTATGAATTAAAAAATATTCCTTTCATTTAATGTCTTATTTTTATAGAAAACACATGCACTTATTTTATTATATACAATAAGAGTATAAATGACTGTTAAGTATCGTTACCATTCATAAAATAGTAATTGAATTTTGATCACATTACTTGTATATATATCCGGTTTTAACAACTCCTTTTGTAACAAAAAAATGATGTGATGGTCTCATCCAGTAGGATTGTATGCTATGAAGACCATTTATCCTAACTTCTAAGGGAGATAGAATTTCTAGGATTTTCCCTATATGAAGACCAGTATGAAAACCCAAAACTTAAGCATGAAGGAAATTGCATATGGGATATATTTAAGCTCATCAAGATCACATCTCAAACCATGTTCACCAAACGCCCCCCATGAAAGCACCACCATCGTGTAGATTACTCTATAAGCACATGCTGGTGTAATAAAGGGATATGCATCAAGACCCTAAAAATAATATTATGCACATTATTTTTTATATAATAATGATTATATTTTCATCCTACTATTATACTGTGGAAACGATTTTTATTTTCTAAAAAAATCTCACATTGTACATTTGGTTAATATGAAAATGAAATTTACAGATTTATTAAAAGAATGTTTTTTTTTGAAATAAATAATTAAATATGGTAATTAAATAATTTATATTAAATATAAATTATCATATAATTTTTATAATTTTTAATATTGTTTTTAATAGGGTTTAAAACTCTTATTTTCAAAAACCCTTCAAATTTCAATAAATATCAGTTTTTATTTGATATGTGAAAATTAAAATATTTTGAAAATTATTTATATAAAATTATTTATATTTTCGGAATGAGGATGTCAAAATTATCGAATGGTGAGTTTTTCATAAATTTCTGAGGCAACAAAATTTTTTGGTTAAAATTAAATATCGTATAAAGATATCGTGTGTTTTATGACATCCTAATGGCCTAATAGAGATTTAATAAATTCTATAAAAGTAATAATATGTCAAATATATTTTTTTGATTTAAAATAATATAGTGTTAAGATTATTTTAAGCTGTTTATAATTTTTTAGTGAATCCTCCAATACTTATTTTAAGAATTATGATTTTAAAATAACTTATTTGAAAGTTCTACTCACCTCCACCTAAAAAAGGGAAATAGTTTAATATAATCATACATTGGCCTCATAAAATAAGTAATAACACTCACCTTTTGTAGAAACAATTATATGGTTTTTTGTTTTTAATATTTTATTATATATTGTCCAAAACCAAAATAATAAATAAATTTCCATTCATTCCTATCTAAACCTGCCCAAATCCCACATTAATTTTCTCCAAATCCTTAAAGATCATGAACATTATTCCCTATACTAGCATAAGTCCTCCCAATCAGCCCAAAATATCCCAAGAATCCTATTCTATGTATTTGGAGTCACACATCCCATTAATGGACTTCTTTCTTAACATTTCCATTCAAGAACTTCTTTTATATTGTTCTTCATAAATTCTATTTTCACATATTGGGATTTGATTTTATATAATCCCCATAATATAAATTTGTTTTATATATTAGGGGATCTTCCTTTCACTCCCATTAATCACCCATATAATCCATTAAGTACTCTATCACTATGCCAAATTTCCTCAAGGAATCTTCCACCATTATCCTTTATAAAACAACCATTTTATGTTATGTCCTTGAATTTCCTTTTTAATATGTTGGTATATGTTCTTAAATATTCATCTTACATTCCATTCCATGTCTATGTGATGGTAGACCAATTTCTCTCTCATCAACCCATTTTATTAATTTTTGTATGATGTTGTCATGCTGCCGAAATTGCACTATGATTTTCCATGCAAAGATTAAGGTGTAGTAAATACCCTACCCATTTCCCTATCAATGTTATTAAACTTTATAAACATACTCCCATTAATTGGTTACTTATATGAATTTATTTCAAATTACTATATCATGGAATAAAATTATGGTGTAGAATGAATCCATGTTATATGATCTATGTGGCAGTGTTAACCATGAGATTGAAATGTTTATGAATGGTCCACCATGAAAGTGAACTAATTCATTGGGTAATGGATAGGATAATGATGTTTCATGTTGGGAAAGGGGTTTACCTGATTCCTTTATGGGACTTTATTCCGCCATGAAGTCATTTCGGTTTTTCATAGACTTATGTTAATGATTCCGTGTTTTAAGTTGTTTCTACATTTCAATGTTTTGATTATCATGCTATATCAAGCCTTATTATTCATGTTCCTTTATGACTCATTGATATTCCGTGTCTAACAAGTATTATTATCCTTTTTGGTCAGAGTGTAATCTCGAGAGGGTGTGAATTGAGTACCTACATAAAATTTCTGTTAAAAACATTATGCTTAAGAACCCCCAATTTTGAAATGGCCCAGTTAAATAAGGTAGTAGAGATATAAATGTTTAGTTGGTAAAAAGGTTACAGAAAGGGTGATTATACCTCAGTTGAGTTAGTGTAAAACACTAATTCAACTTTAGAAACAAGTTTACTTAATTAAACATATTCCAATACTAACCAGAACTAACTATCAAAGTCAAACAATTTTTCTATTTTTGAAATTATAAACATTGGGAAATAGACAAAACAAAGTATTAAAAAGTATAGTACACAGTAGAGTTAATCAAGAGGTTCAGTCTGAAGAAGAGACTTAATCCTCTCAAATTGGTGATCACCTACCACCATGCAGATTATATAAATGATAAACTTGATATACAAACGGTTTCGGTCTTTACAATAGTTTTTTCACAAACTATCCCATGTTCACACCCTCTACCACAGTTCTTTATGGAAAAAAACAATATAGACCACACACAGTCTCCTCCACAGTTGTACATGGGAAAACCAAGTGTATGTGAAGTTTCATGTGAGGATTTTTAGTATCCTCCAATTAAAGCACAGGAGACAGTTTGTGTAACAGACAGACCCACACACTTATGATAAATATAAAATAAACGAGTGAAGTAGATCTAAGATTATAAGATTGTGTTTAATAAGATCTAGGTGTTTTCATTTCATCTCTTTAATCCTTGGTATGAAGAATTTGTAGTAAGATCCTTTCTCTAGAATTTTTCCTCAAAATAGAGTGTCACAATTCCAAGTTCTAGCTTTCATGAAATGAGTGTTCATCTTCTTGTGTTGATTGACAGTTGATGAAGAACTAAAGGTATCTTTCAATTTTTTCTCCCAAAATTCTATTCTTGAGACTCTTGGGTTCATAGTGTAAGGGCTCCAATGATTCTTCCTTGTTCACTTTGATCTAGTGAGTAAGTTATTTCTCAGGAATTCCTCTTTTTTTCAGGCTTCTTCAATATATGGTTTCATCCTCGATCTTATCTTTTATATTTGAGATTTAACAATAGGAAAATGTAAACCGTGTGTGGTCCTCCACGTACCTCATAATATCCCTAGATATAGTCTCTTGATATGTATAAAATAAGCATTAATTAATGTGAGAAGCATTAAATTTACCAAATATGACAGTATTAATAATCTTAAGAATTTGAAAACGTATGGAAGGGTATACATCAGTAGATTAGTAAAGGTATCCTTCACAATAGTAGGCTTCAACTATATGTGTGCATCAGTAGCCTTCATTAGAAACCATCAGTGGTAAACTTCTTAAGGGTAAAATTCAGCGGTAACCTTCATCGGTGGCCATTTTTAGTGACCTTCATCGATGACCTTCATTGGTTTCCTTTCATCGGTGACCATTAATTATATAAATTTTTCACTATAAGCATAAACAATATAATAGCGAGATTAAAGATAAATTAGTTTTAATAGATACACACAATATATATTAATGAAATAGGATTATTATATAGTATAATGATGATCATCATATAAATGAAACATGATTTGGGATTATCAAAATAGGCGAGTCAAAGAATCTCTACCTTTTTGATAATCACAAATTATGTTAGTATTTTTTGAATCAGGGTTATGCATGTTTTCTAATATCTTAATCGGTGTGTATAATTACAATCCAAACTTTTTTATTGTATATAGTATATATTTTTAAAGATTTCAATTAACATAAAAACTGCTACCCCATTAGGAAACTTAAAATTGAAAATTAAAACTTCTCCCCCTTTGGGACTAAAATAATCCAGGAAGACAAAAAGTGAAAAAATAAGATTATTTTATTAATTATGCAAGAATAAATGATAAAAAATGTTTACAATGATCCCTATCAACTATGACATCCAACATTAAATCCACATAAATTATGTCCAAGGGAGCTTCATCTTTGGGAGATTAGGAGTCATGTCAAAGAAGATGGAGGAATAGGCCTAGGGATTGAAGTGATCCATGTTGAAGGAGATGCTATATAGTCATCAGTAGACATATAGTTAGTAGATCTATGAGGAATCATATGGGTCAAGCTTCTGATGTGCTGTGTAGGAGTCATCATTGGTGCAGTATAGGTAGATGCTGAAGAAGTTGAGGAAGAATGTAAGACTGGAGGAATAATTATGGGAGTGTAGTCTACATGGAAGAAGGGTAAATGAAGATTTTTGAAATCCATAATAATGCTTCCACCACTTTACATAGATGATCTAAAATTATACTTAATATCCATAATTTTCTAAAAGGTAGGATTAAACTCTCTGAGTATTCTAACATTATCCTTAAATGCCTGAGTGACTGGTGGGATCCTCATGTTCTCCAACAACATGTTAAAGTGACCATCCAAAATATGCTTAGTGTACACTATTTTGTAGTATAAATCAACTTTCCCATTGATGGCCTTCTAATCATGAGATGAATCCTGTAGATAATATACCACAAGTTTATGAATTACACAGTTAGTGGAAATCAACTGGGTAATAGACTAAGGGTTTGTGGTACTAGCACCGGAGAATTTTTACACTTCATCTCTAACAACCAATCTAAAAGCTTCGAGATCAATATAAGGAGTGGTTGAAGTGGAAGAAGATTCACACATAGGTTCCATAGTAGAAGTCTCCCTCTCTTTAAAATATTTAGTTATCCAACTAATTAGCCTCTTGACATCATCATCCTGGACACTCACATGTTTCTCCATAGACTTCTTAAAGACTTCAACACAATGATCATCTGCTAAACCACACTTTTAACATATCTAAGATCTCTGTCAACATTCACCCTTGAATCCATATAGGATTCTAATCTGAAAATTGAATGCTTCACAGATTCCATAGATTCGGCTAAGATTTTGATCTGATTCTGTCAATCATTCACTTCATGTAGCAGATATGAGTGAGAGATGGAAAAAACTCTCTCTATAGAAGAGGCTACAACTTCTTGAATTAGGGTAACATTTCTCTTTATATCATTACATTTTTCATCAAAAAGTATCTTCTTGTATTAAGTTAATGATTCTAAGTCATCCTTGGACAAATGGTCTCAAGGAAAAAAGCACTAATGGCTGTACAATAGTAGTCTCTGTAACAGAAGAAATTGGAGGAATTCTGATAGGCTTGTCATCATCAGAGAGTCCATAATCTAATCCCAAGACCAAAAATTCAAGGTCTTTTAACCAATAATCAATTCCATGTGAAACAACAGCTGAACATGTAGAAATAGGTTCCTCCCTCTCACTTGGAGAATTCTCTTGATCAACCACATTCACCTTTGTCATACCTCCTTGATCAACTACATTAATAAAAGGGTCCACGTCCACTTCCTCTACAAAATATTTAACTACTAACAATGAATTTACAGGTTCAACCAAATCAGCTACATCTTCATATACACTTTTTATCACTTCTGTATGTCCTATCTGAGGACTAAGACATAAAAATTCTACTTCACTTTCAGCAACAGCTGTCTCAATGTCATCAGGACAAGATTCTGTGTCATATCCTCCTCTGAGGCCTCTCTAATGTTTTTTATGACATATTGATCTCCATCTTTATCACTGGTTTCTTCATCATCGTTATCCCTTAGGACAGTCTCTCTTATAGGAAATCTTTTTGGGGGGATAGGCTGTCCAAAAGATACAATATTGGAATGTGGAAGGTCAGGATCACTCATATCATCTCTAAGTGATTACTCTTTGACTTGAGTAACTGTATCCTCTTCTTAATCATCTTAGTATACTGAATCCACTTCATTAGGCTTCCAACCAGGGTCTCTCTTATCCTTAGGCCTAGTAGGATGAGTAACTGGGTTGAATTCCACATATATCATAGCCTGATCATTTTCCAAAATTCTTTTCCATGGGTTACATCTGATCTTCATAAACATGAAAATCAACTTAGTGATGCAGAAATTTTCCATTATAATAATTGATTCCCCTTTATTTCCATAAATTCCATTCACTTTGACCATTAAGGATACCCGTCTAGCTTGAAACAACGATTGGACTTGGAACTGGGACTTTTCATATCCTATAATTGAATCATCAGCAATATACATAAATTTATCGTCTTTCCATGCTTCAACAGATATAAAAGAAATACATCTTGATATTTCAATGTAGCGAAGTACCCTCTCCTAGGACTCAAAACATGATGAAGAAACATAAAATGAATCCTCTTTTCTCCATCCAATTCAGTAGTAATAACATTCCTAGGGATCCCATTCCTAGTCAGTTCGTCCAAAGTAACTTCATAATAGAATAAATCACTAGTGGGTGGTACCACTCTGAAGTAGTAATAAAAAATCCCTTCATGTGGAACTCTTAAACAAACAACCCATTCAACATAAGAAAATCTCAGACTTACCCCATTTACCATTGAAGACATTCTACTATCATACATAGACTGCACAACCATTAGAGACTCATAGAACTCCATAATTTTCTTCATGTAATAGGGTTCATTTTTTTAGCAAAGCATTCGACTCAGTCCTGAGCTTTATGTTCTCTCAACACTAGATACATGCTTGACAGTAGCCATTCTGAGCTTAATTCCTTCTCAAAAATTATTTCCCTCTTCGACAAATGTTGGTTGATTAGATTTTCCACTACTTAGCTTCAACTACTTTACCATGGTCGATGTATTTTAGGATTTGGTTTATCTTCCTCATCACTGACAAATGGTCTCTTCAATCAATACATTCCAATCTGGAGTGGTTTGAGGGTTTCAGAAAAAGGTGGGGTTCTATGAGTAGGGAGTACGAGGTTTGGGAGAGAGTAGAAGTGGGTCAAAATGTGGTTTGTACTTTAATTTTATCATTTACGGATCAAAAAACAAATCATGTAAAAGAAATAAGTAAAACGAAAAACATTTCATATTCTGGCAGAAAGACGTGAGGTATTAGAAAGGTCATATATAGGTAAGGTGACAATGATGAGGTTCCTAATGGTGAGGTTCAGTGGTGAGGTTCCTAATAGTTATTTACAAATGGTGAGGTTCCTAACAGTGAGGTCTAATGATGGCGTTCCTAATAGTGAGGTCCAACAGTGAGGATCCTAATGAAGAGGTTTCTAACGGTGAGGTCCAACAGTGAAGTTCCTAATCGTGAGGTCCAACGGTGAGGTTCCTTATAGTGAGGTCCAACGGTGAGGTTCCTAACAGTGATATCAAAATTAGATGTTCCTAAATTAACATTTTATCATACCTAACTCATGTTTGATGTAATTTAACCTCTCATTATTTAATGGATTTTATGAATATATCATCCAACTGACATTCAGTGCCAATGAATTCAAGAGTGATATCACATCCTTGATAATGGTCTCTCAAGAAGTGATGTCTCACATCAATGTTCTTTTTCCTAGCATGAGATACTAGATTTTTAATGATTTCAATGTCACATGTATTATCACAGTTTATAGAGACATGTAGGAATTGATATCCATTGTCCAGTAAAGTGTGGTTCATTCACAAAATTTTAGCACAACCACTAATAAAAGATATATATTCAACTTCGACAGTAGATAATGAAACAAAATTCTATTTCGTACAACACCATGATACTAGTGACTCACCCAAAATGTGTTAAATTTTTGAGGTTCTATTTGTATCTAACATTCAACCAGAAAAGTCAGCATCAGAATAACTTGTTAAATCAAATGATTATCCTCTTCTATAAAACAATAATATGTTTGTAGTATACTTGAGATATTTAAAATCCTTTTAACTGCAGTTAAATGATACTCTTTGGGATTGGATTGAAAGAGAGAACACATTTATACAATGAACATAATATCAAGTCATCTATCAGTAAGTTAGAGCAGACTCTTAATCATACCTCTATAATTGGTTTGATCCAATGGTTTACTAGTTTCATCATCATCCAACTTACATGTGGTTCCCATAGGTGTATCACTACATTTATTACCATCCAAGCCAAAAAATTTCAAAACATCCTTAGTACATTTACTCTGATTTAAAATAATAACATTTTTATTTTGAAAATTTTTAAATGCAAAAAAAAATTAAGTTCCCCAATTAAACTAATTTCAAATTTATCTTTCATCATTTTAGAGAAATCAGTACATAATGAATTTTTAGAGGATCCAAAAATAATTTCATCTACATAAATCTATTCTATTAACACATCTTCAGAAATCCTGTTAAAAAAATAGTAGGATACACTCTTTATTTTTTTAAACCTTTTTAAATAGGAAATGAATTGAGTCTATCATACAATGCTTTTGGAGATTTTTTTAGACCATATAGGTCTTTAGAATGTTTAAAAACATGATTTGAAAAATGGGGATTTATAAAACATAGTGGTTGTTCAACAAATACATTCGCACCTATGTACCCATTTAGAAATGAACTTTTGAGATCCATTTGATAATGTTTGAAATTTAGATGTGCTGAAAAAACATGTAGTATCCTAATACCTTCAAGATAAGTTATAGGTGCGAAGGATTCCTCATAGGATATTTATTTTTCTTGACTATTCCTTGTGAAACTAGTCTATAATTGTTTCAAACTATGTTTATGGATTCAAAAACTTTATTTATAAACACCCATTTATTGCATATGGTTAATGTGTCTTTAGGACATTCTTCCAATTCCTAGACAATGTTTCTTTCAAACTGATTTAATTCATCTTGCATAGATATAATCTAAAATTCATCATTGATTGCATCAATGATATTTTTAGGTTCATGCTGTGAAATAATGTCTTGTTGTTCATCCTGGTTTCTCATAGAATCCCTATATTTTGTTCCACTATTTAGATCAACTACTACAACATCTAACAAATGATTCATGAAAGTTATAATACCTCTAGGATGAGTAGAACTAGACTCCTCATGGTTGTTTATAGGTTTGGATTCACCAAGATTAGATTCTAGAAAATTTACAGATCAGATTCATTTTACTAAGGGTTCATTGCCTTTATCATTAAGGTCCAAACTTGACATATCTTTTCAATATGTTCAATGGAGTTTTTGGGTTCATGTGTATCAGCCTCATCAAATTTGACCTGAACTGATTCTTCCATGCATTTGGTTCTCTAATGGAATAATCTATAAGATTTACTGGAGATTAAGTAACCTAAGAAAATTCTTTCAACACTCTTAGAAGAAAACGTGTCCAGATCATCCTTAGTGTTAAGGATAAAGAAATTGCAACCAAAATCATTAATGTAATTAACATTAGGCTTCCTAATATTCCAGATCCCATAAGGGGTTTTGTTAAGAATAGTTATAATTATGACTATATTGATATTGTTACAAGTTGTATTTATAGCTTCATCCCAAAAATATATAGGTATTTTATACTCATTTATCATAGATTGAGAAATCTCTTGAAGTGTCATATTTCTTCATTCAACAACTGTTTTTTGTTGTGGTCATCTAAGAGAAGATAAATTATTATTATTATTATAGCCATTTTGTGAGAAAAAAGATTCAATTTATTGATTTTCAAACTCATGACCATGATCACTTCTCAGGGTATTTATTATATGTCCACTAAGATTTTATATATCCATGGAGTATTTAATGATGTAATAACATGCTTCACTTTTTTGAGCTATAAATTATACCCATGTGTATCTAGATAAATCATCTATAAGAAAATAAATGTAGTGATTCCTATTTGAACATGAAACTCTAGATGGTCTAAAAAAATACATGTGAACCAGCTCAAGTGGTTGAGAAATAGAAACCTATTTAATTCTTTTGAAATAAACATTGGGTTGTTTTCCTTTTTAATGGGGAATTTAAACATTGTTATGAGGGAATTATAATTTAGGTTAGTGTCTAAAAAAAACATTTCCTAGTTATTTTCCCAAGTGAGTTCACATTACAGTGTCTTAATCTTCTGTTCCATTACCAATATTCCTTATGAAAAGAATTTAAACATGAAATATTTGTCATAGATAATGAATTTAAATCAACAGCATATACATTTTCAATTCTTAGAGCACTGAATAATAAATTGTTTTTAGGATTAAAAACAATTCATTCATTATTTTAAAAATTAACATTGAAACCATCATCATACAACTGAGAGATACTAAGTATATTTTATTTTAACCCATCAACAAAAAGAACTTTTGAAATTAATATAGAATTAGAGTTACCAATTTGGCCTAAGCTAACGATCTCCCCTTTAGCATTATCACCTAATATGACATGTCCACCATCAACATTAATTAGGGTTTTGAATCATAAATATTCTCCTATCATATGTCTTGAACATCCACTATCCAAGTAACATATAGTTTTATAGGAGATCTTCATAAAATTTTCGTCCAAAAAAAATTATGTGTAGCGTAAAATTGGTACCCAAATTTTCATAGGTCCATATAGGTTAGAGAGTAAAACATTGGAAATCCATACTTTTCTCACATGTTTCTTATAATAAATAGATATTTTTTGAGAGTTGAACAATTTGATTGGTGTTTTGGAAAAAACTTTCTCAAAAGATGGTCCAGAATACGAACTCGTAGTGTAATATCCAGATTTTCGAGAAAAAAATATTGTTTTTATTAATGTTTCTCTGCCCTGGTTGATATCCTAGAGATGTTGTATATTTTAGAGTAATTTGTTTCTGCATAAATTTAGTCAAGGTATCTCTACTGGTAGAAAACTTCCCAAGATCACTTTTTAACTACTCACATGATACTTTAAGTTCAGTATTTGTTTTTAATATCTAGCACATATTTCATTCTCCTAATCTAGATCAGAATTAGAGTTATTATTTAATGCATGTTTTCTTTTTAATAATTTATTTTTTATCTTTTAGTTCACTAAATGTGTCCTCCTGCATTCCAAAATATTCAAATAGTTCATCCTTAGTCATAGTCTCATCATTATTTGATTCACTTTCATTCCCAGAAAAATAAGCATTATGAATAGGAGAATTGGTTATTACCATAGACATTTTTGTCATGAAATACAGCATTGCATGCTTCTTATTTTCAATATCATAAGAGTCAGATCCACTAAGGCTATCATCCGAAGCACTCCAAGTAGCATTGATATCCTTTTTTATTCTCTTTCCCTTGTCTTTATATTTCTTTTTAAACATCAGCTTGGGGAAATCAGCCTTCACATGACCTTTTCATTTACACTCATATAAGACTATTTCATTTGTCTTGTCAATCCAATTTTGTCCTTTTTTCTATTGTCTTTTACTATAATACCTTATTTTATAGATTTATTTTATAAATAACTTTTTCTTATGGTAGATCATATTGAATATCTTATCACGATGAGCCATATCTTCATCACTGTCAGAGTCTGAGTCTTCACTGGTGGAAGTTTCTACAAGATCATGAACTTTTTCTTTATCATTTCTCTTTGAGGTAGCAGTCTTGAAGGCTACAGGTTTATTTCTTGTTTCTTCATCAGCTTATTGATTTACCTTAATCCCTTCTTCATACATAATATGTTATCCAATTATTTCTTTCAGTGGTAGTTTTCCTATATCATCGGATTCTCAGATGAAAATAGATGTTCCTCTCCATCTATCAGGTATACATCGAAGAAAACTCATAATCTGATCCTTGTAATCTAATAGTTTCCCAAGTAGACTCCTAGTGCTTACTATTTCATTGAAATTGAGATACATTTCAGATATTAGTTCACCGGGCTTCATATTAAAATTATCATATTTAATAGTGTAAGTATTTGATCTCATATTTTTAACATTGGTTGTTCCCTCATGATAAATAGGCTAAGTATCCCAAATTTCACAAGTGATTTTAAAAGAAGATATTCTATTTCATTTTCCATCACCTAGAGAATTGTAAAATGAATTAATTCATTTAAAATTATTGTTATATTTTTCTTTAGTCAACTGAGACCATGTCTCCCTAGCAGTAAGAAGCAATTCTTGTTGTTCATCAATTGCGTCCCAAATTTCAGAACCCATGCTTTCTAGATACATTTTCATTTGAAATTTCCACTGATCAAAGTTATTACCATTAATGAAAGGTGGAATTTGAGTAACAGCACCCACAACTCTGTTATCCATTGTTAATTATAATTTTAAAGAATAGAAGATTTAGATATGACAGAAATTTTAGGATCATTAATATACAAATAAAATCACAGTTGAAGAGAATTTGGCAACTTGCACAATAGTTCAGATAGTAGCAATAAAAATATCATTTGATACCAAATGTTGGTCATAGTGGAATCTCAAGAGGGGGTGAATTGAGTACATACATAATTTTTTTTGTAAAATAATTATGCTTAATAACCCCTAATTTTGAAAAAGGACAAGTTAATTAAGGAAGTATATATACAAATTTTTTATTGTTCAACAGGTTTTTCAATGGGTGATTAGACCCCAGTTGAGTCATTGTAAAACAATTTATCTTTTGAAACAAGTTTACTAAATTAAACATATACACACAGTAACAGAACTAAATATCAATGTCAAGAGTTTTCTATTTGTGAAATTATAAACAACAAAAAGTAGACAAAAACGAGTATTATAAAATATAGTAAACAATGGAGTTAAACAAGAGGTTCAATATAAAGCTAAGACTTAATCCTCTTCAGATGGTTATCACCTGCCACCAAGTTGTTTATATAAATGATAAACTTGATACATAGCATGTATTGGGCTTTACAGTAGTTTTTAACAAATCATCCAGGGTTCACACCCTATACCATAGTTCTTCATGGAAACAACAAACAATACAGACCACACATAGTCTCTTCTATAGTTATATGTGGGAAACAAAGTGTAAGTGATGTTTTATGTGATGATTTTTAGTATCCTCCAGTTCAAGCACATGTGATAGTGTGCGTATTAGATAGACCCACAAATTTCAAAGAAATGTAAAAAAGAATAACACAATAGAGCTAAGATTTTAATATTGAGTTTAGAAATATCTATGTGTTTTCAGTTCATCTCTAGACTCCTTGGTGTGAGGAATTTGTGGTTAGAGACATTCTATGGAAATTTCCCTCAAAACAAAGTGTCACGACTCTAGGTTCTTGATTTTGAGAATTGAGTGCTATGCTTCTTGTATTGATCTTGTGTTGAGGAATCACAGAAGGAAGACTTGAAATTATTCTCTCAAAATGATATTCTTGAGACACTTAGGTTCACAGTGTATGTTCTCGAATGAATCTTCCTTATTCTATTTGATCTACTGAATTTTTCTTTCTCATGCATTCCTCTGTTGATTCACTCTTCTTCCGTATATGGTTTCTTCCTCTGTATTCTCATTTATATTTGAGATTTGACAAAAGGAATAAGTAAACCGAGTGTGGTCCTCATCGTACCTCATACTATCCCCAGATATGGTATCTTGATATGTCTACAATCATCATTAATTAATGTCAGAATCATTAAATTTACCAAATATAACCATTAAAATAATCTTAATAATTTGACAAAGTATGGAAGGGTAAGAATCGGTAGACTGGTAATGGTAGCCTTCATAATGGTAGGATTCAATAGAAGGTGTGCATTGGTAGCCTTCATTGATATCCATCAGTGGTAACCTTCTCATTGACAACCTTAAGTGGTAACCTCCATCAGTGACCTTCATTCGTGACCTTCATCGGTGACCTTTCATCGGTGACCTTTACATAGATAAATTTTGCACTGTAAGCTTAAACAATAAAATAGTGAGATTTAAGATACATAGTTATTACTATATAGATACTATAAATATTAGTGAGTGAGGATTATTCTATATTATAAACATGATTATCACATAAATGAAACAAGATTTGGGATTATCAAAAAAGGTGAGTCCAACAATCCTCATGTTATTCCATGTTTATTTCCTTACTGGTATTTATATGTATCCTCTTTCTTATTAATGTCCTAAGGTTATCCCATGAAGTATTAAGTACAAATGAATGTTTTGATTATGTAAAATAATTTCTCTATAAGGAATAAGTATTTGATGTTTTAATTTTATTTGTAATATTCCTAATCCCCAGATACCCTACAACTTTCGTTCTTCTGTATTGTATTAAGAGGAATTGTTTGTAATAAATCATGTTTAAATATGAAATAAAGATAAAGTTTGTAATAATGATTATGTAATTAATTTAATAATTATTTCTTTCATATCCTATATATTCATTAACTTTACCCTTAATACCTTCCATGTAACACTTTTTTTGAAAAAAAATTCACATAGCTTCACCAAGAGGTTGTCCACTGTACACACGAATAATGTTATCATATCCGCTCTGGTATGAAATGTAAATTTGGTGTACCTGATATAATGACTCAAAAGTTATAATTATGTCATAAATATCATAAATATGATATATAATCATAATTTATATCATAATTACCAACTGTGATAGGTGGTAAATAAGAAATGAACAACATCATTTCGTGAGGCAGTTGTTCTCTCTACATAAGAACGATTATTTCGTAACCCATATTAAAAAAATATCTGGGTCTGTAGATCATAATAATAAAGTAAAAACATCTAATTATATTTAGTATATCAAGTTTATTATATATATAGGGTATAATTATAATTAAATGGCTGGATAAAAAAAGAAAAAAGTGATCTTTGATGATCCTTACCTCTTCTTCGGCTGAATCCATTTGGTTTGTAACAAAAATCATTACATCGTTTTATTTCTATCTAGAAAAATAACCAAGGATAATTATTTTTATTTTTTTGAGTTTATTTCAGTAGGTTTTGGATAATAGATTATTCCTGGGTGTTGTGAAGATTTAGTGAGAGTGAATTCTAAGTACAGTGGAAGAGGAGTGGTGTTCTCGAAAATACCAATATCTAAACACTATTGGTAGGTACACCTTACAACAAGTTCCTCCAATAATTATCAAAATTATATAAACATATAGATATTATCGACAAATTTAGATCCAGTGGGATTTCATTAGGTTTAATGGTTATTTTTCCCATTAATATATTTTTTATCACAAAGGGAACTCATTTTTTCTTTAATCATTGTAATCAATCTCATTTTATTTCCCTAATATTTTTATAAATAACCATGTTTAACACACTAGAAAATATAAAATATTTTTGATTCAATTTTTGGAATATATTTCTCTAAATTAAATACTTAGAAATGGATGAATTTTATTTAAAATTAATTCGGCAGATGGAATGAGAAAGTAGGTTTCTAAAGTCCTTTATTTTGTAGAAAAGGCAGGGGCCGGGAAACAATGCGGGTGATGGCCCAGCCCACGAGTGGTTACGTGGTCAGGTATGCAGTGGCCCGAAAATCCCCTACCTTCCCCAGGCCCACCCAAGGGGTGAATCCCAGTTCCCCAACGGGGGCCGGCGCCGCGTAAACGCTTAGGCAACCGGCGTGCAGTCGTGCACCGTGTGTGGTGAACATGCTTTTTTTATCATACCCCATGACAGGGTTCGAACCCCCAACCTCCCCTGAGGTAAGCGGAGCCTTCGACAACTCCACCACGCCCACGGGGGCAAGTAGGTTTCTAAAGTGAAAATTTTTAGAAGTTCAGAATGATTTTGTATCTACAATAATTAAAAAATATTACAATTAACAAAATTGTATACATAGATGTAAAGATGAACTATTTTGATTATAAAATGAATTCAAAATATAATTTAACATTATAAATGTTCTAGATGAAATTCCAATTTTCAATATAAAATCATTATTTATTAATATTCATTGAAAATTGAATCTTCTTTGAAAAATACCAAAAATACACCCTAATAATTTTCATTAAAATTGTATTTTAAATAATAAAATTATTTTTTGAAATAAACTTTATGAATGTTTCAAAACTTTTGTTTAATAAAATTTTTCAATTAAAAGATGGAAAAACTTCTATATTAAATAATAATAATAATACCAATATATTATTGTTTGGTGTAACTCAATCTTGTGTGTAATGAAAGGATCTAAATAAGATTATATTTTTGTGTATAATACACTATTAAACATATTTACCCTTTTAATTTATTTTTTTCTAATTCATAAATATTATTAAATATAATAAATACTTATTCTATCATTACCTAGGTTGTTATGCCACACCCATCTCTAGCACACAAATACATAACTGGGATTGGTGACCATACAGAGAATAAAAGGATTCATTGTTATCGATAAATAGTAAATTATATTAACTAAATCTAAACCAAGATCTGATGTTTATCATAGAATCCACTGAAATACAAGACACGTGAAGAAAGAATATCCTCCAAAATATTAATAGTATACTCTTTCTAGACATCTATCAATGGAGGGAATATTTTACCCAATATGGTTGGATACCCCAATACCTATTAGAGTACATTCTAGGATATGGTGTCAAACCGGGGATACTAATAATAGATAATGTAATAGGGTTCCCCATGGAACCTGATGGTATCCTACATATATAAGATACCCATATCCAAAACTATGGTTATGTCCCTACTAAGAATAAAATCTCTTGATTTTATCTACTGATCAATCACAAAAAATAAATAATTATTCCTATTTGGATTTTTCTGGTAGTACAATATTGATGTATGTGGATACATTGTACCATTCCCATACTGTAATTGAAAGAGTTTGGAGAAAACTAGAAGGCTTCTAGTGCTCAAATGTAATCTTCTACAAGTAATAAAAATGAGACATAAAACCAATAATTTTGTTCTTCACACCCATCCATCAGAAGATCCGTCTCATTTAATAATACATGTTCATCATATCAGGATGAACATAGCCTAAATAACTATGAAATTCATGAAACACAATGTTTTTAATATATGATGAGATGTTTTATCGACCTAGGATGTGAATAATCTTTTTAGAGGGGATACTCCAACCAAGAATGGCCTCCCAAGTAAATAATGATTCTATTAATCTCATAAACTCATCATCAAGTGTTGGTTCATATATAATCAACTCAATAATAAATGATTATAGTTGAACACCCTTCATAACTTTACAAGAATCATCCAAATCAACATCTAGATAAAAATATGTAAAAATACTCAAAAGTTTCCACTCCTCTTTCAAATCCATCATAAAATGAGTAGGATGATTTCTTCTGAGACCATAAATGGTGACATTTATTGTCCCAAAGGTCTTAGTGATGTCGAAGTTAAATTTATGGAGGTAATATAACCATTACCTCTATGAAAATTTTATGTTATTCTAAGATAATATATAACATATTCTCTTATTATTAGAAAACACTTTCATCATATCCCCTAAAAAGTAAGTTCTAGAGACACATAAGAGTCTACATAGTAGTGTAAATCTCTAAGTAATGAGTTGGATAATTATCCACATAGTACTAATGTTAATGAGAAATATAAGACAACAAATTATCATCCTCCAAAACAAAAAATCTCAAAATAGTACTAGAATTACCATAATAAACCATATATCCCTCACATGGGTATGATATGATTAGAATATGAGTTCATTTTTAAGTCATTTTAACTCATTAAATGTGTCCTGAAACATAGAATCTATTGAGAATTTCATCCACATGATTTTGAGATTATTCAAAAGTGTAGTGAACCTCATGAAATATTTTAAAACACATAGGTAATATAAATCTATTCCTTTTAATATCTATATATCAAAGTCAATATGTGGTTCTTCCCATGAAAATACAGCTTTAATATTTTCCAGATCAATTGGGAGGCCATGATATGAAATCATGTTCCAAAAGAATGTAACCACTCAAATATAGATATTACATTTCTATAGTTCACAAAATAGTGGATAATTGTCCTAATTACAAAAAACTAAATTCATATAGAAGACATGCTCCTTATAAGTTCTTGAGTAAATGGGGATAGCATTGATGATTACCAAAAAAAAGGTATGAAGATACTGGTTGAATATGGGGATCATAAAATACATAAGCACAAGAGATGTTTCTGTTATTCCAAAAAAAATGCCACATACACATTGTGGATATAGCTACAAAAGAAAGAGGGATTCAAGTTATCTGATTCCTTCACAGTAGGTATAGGATAACCCAATTGAAGATCTATTTGAAAAAAAACCTTGTTTCACCTGTAACTAGATTAATAATTCATCCACCGGGGGAAAATGAAACTTATTAATAATTTTTACCTTATTAAACATAAATAATCTATCAATAATTAAGTTAACAATCCACCTTCATAGAAAAGGTGACTAGGTACACCCACATAGAAATACTAAGATGAAAAAATACCACCTATATTAGGTTATAAAACTGGTTCCAATATTTTTTCACTAACATGTTTATATAAAATAAGGGGGTATTGAAATATTATTAGTACCAGACACTAGATTGATGGATAATTTTATATCTCTTTTAGGAGGAATACTAGAGAAATCATTTCATAAAAGTAAATTAATGTCTCAAACAATCAAGGTAAGATAAGTGTGGGATGATAATTAATTGGGATTAACTACAAAATAATATAATTAATTAATTATCATTTGGTTAGAAGTTCATTCATGACTGGGAAAAAATCACACTCTCCCTGAAACACTTGTGAGATCCCATCAACAATGTAGCACTACTAAAAAACTAACATATACCAATGGTTTGGAACCATTGGTATAGGCCTCCAAACTGTTGGTATAGCCTATACCAATGGTTTGGAGAACCATTGCCAAGTAAGCCTTTGGGATAGGTCTATACCAACAGTTTTGCGAAAACCGTTGGTATAGACCTATACCAACGGTTTTGGAAACCGTTGGTATATGTAATATGAAAATCTATACCAATAGTTATGGAATCGTTGGTATATGTATTTCAAAAAAAACATTTGCTGGTATTTGATCCTAGGACCCCTAGTTTATCATTGAACGACTTTACCAATAACCTAACATGACTTTTGTAAACATAATTACATAAATATATATATTTATTGTCATAAATATTTTAAATTTTGATTTATATAATGTTCTCGATAAGAAGATATGATAAAAATTATCAGGACCTATACCAACGGTTGTCAAAACCGTTGGGAAAGGTGGCCACAAGGTGGACTTTTCCCAATAGTTTTTCCAAACCTTTGGGAAATCCATACCCTTTCCCAACGGCTTTCCAAAACTGTTGGGAAAGGTGGCCACAAAGTGGGATTTCCCAACGGTTTGGCCAAACCGTTGGGAAAAAGGACCTATACCAACAGTTTTTACAAACCGTTGGTATAGAAGCGTTGGTAAAAGTCAGATTTCCAGTAGTCTAGAACAAGATACATAAATTGTAATAATAAATCTAAACTTAGTGATTGACTAAACAATCCATTTCAATGATAATTCCCAAAAATATATAGTTCATGGACTACAAATTCTTTTAATGACTTATTATCCACAATTAAAAGTTTTCATGAATGAAAACTAAACCCATTTACATTCCTATTGTTGAGAGGGGTTCTAGTACCATAATATAAGATAGGATATCTGCTAGTAGTTTCAAAAAACAAAAAAATGGAATGAAATTAAATAATTAAATTTTCAAGTATCAAATATCGTTGTTGTGAAAGAATATGATATAAAAATACATTATCTCCCTATATCTAGGCCTAGATCACCTTCCAGGCGAGACTTCTCCACTATATAATATTGCATCAATGCATAGGCATGTGGATTGATCCATTTTGACTTTTACGCTTCTTACTGTATCATAGTGAAATTTTTACCTAACATTCCTTGATAATATAAAGGTACTAATATAGCCTCTTATAGTCTCTAAAGATGCCATCCATGATCACATGCACTGTAGGTCCTTGGATGTGTAGTGTTGGATATTCAGATGTGCCCTACCTTTCCAAACTAGTATCATGTCAAGGGTAAACATATATGTACTTTAATGGATTAAAGATGCATACTTATGATAACTACCTAATCTACCTCTATGTCTATCATTCCACCTCATCTTTTTTCCATGTTCACCACTTGGATTTCTACTAGGTGGATGGTAAGACCCAAAGCAACATGTATTTCCCGATATATCAATTTCATCCACAATAAATATTTTGACCACATCAGAATAGGTGGTAAGATACATTGTATACACATATGATAATAAATCAGTTTACAAGATTTTCATATATTTTTTATCCTTCGTATTATAATTCCACCCCACCTTAGGAAAAAAACAACATAGAAAAATGGATGGTGTACTCTATCACCAGACAATCTCTTTTGGGAATAGAACTAAACTCAATATACTTCTTCATCATCAAATATTTTAGGAATAATGGATGAAAGAAAATTTCCAAGAAATATTTATAATCTATGACCAAACACTGGTTCACGTGCACCATAATTTCTTATAAATTCTTTTTAGGACCATAAAGATTAAATTTTATGCACTTTCATCTTGATAGACTCACGAGTCTCCATAAAATCAAAACATTATTCAATTTTTTCCAAACAATGCTCTAAATATTTAGTTTCATTTGTACCCTTAAATTATGGGGGCTTCACTCATCGTAAATCTTGTGCTCAATTCCTATCTCCTCAAGATCTTAGTGTCACCTCTATAGATTGGTTCTAAACAACAATAACATTCTAATCCATAACATGAACTTCCAAAATGATAGCCTTGATGAGATTCTAACCATGGATCAGATTCCTATGATGAGTATCTCCCACTACACTCTCTTAAGGATGCTTTGTAAGAATTCATGGAGGCATGATTCTACATTCAAAAAATAGATGTAAATGATATCATAATGACGAAATTGCATTTTTCTCCAGGAGAATTTAATAAAAACAACAATCTTTTTAAAAATAAAATACATAGGTCACACTACACAACAAATGATGGTATCATAAGGCTTGTCACCATGAGATCAGTCCAATAAATCACTAAAAACATACTCCTTATTTCCAAACCACCATATCTTTTATTTAGCTAACATCCCAAGAGAAGAACACTTGAGGATAAACCTCATTTGATACCAAATTATTATGACCCTACCTAAAACCCCATTATAAGTGGCTCTAAGGTGATCTATGACTAAAATTAAAGGGTAATATCGACCCCCATTGGGTAGTGACTAGCACCCAAGAATCAAACAAAATCCAAAGGGAATGATTTCTCTACCCCTAATGTGAACATGAAATACAAGAAGTGGAAGTTAGCAAGAAAAAAGTATTTCATAACTGGAAAACAAAGTGGCTATTGTATTATAACAAAGTCAACAAACCAAAACCAAGGTACAAATATAGATACAATAGAATACTTAAATCCATAACCAACATAAAATATATGTGATGTGAGGGTAACATCCCACAATGTCACCAATATCTACACAATCTCGTCTCATATGAATGCACCCCAACTCAATATGGAACATTAAAATTTCCTTAGAAAAAAATGTCTATACATACATGAGGGTGTGTGAAATGTGTGATATAAATAGACTTTTTAGGATCCCACCAATGAATTACATAACAAATCTATTTCAAAAATAACATTGTTCTAAATATATGAAAACTATATAATGTCCAATTATTTTTTTTATTTAAATCAAAATCATGGTAAATCATTTCTCCTTTTCACATTTATTAAACAAAATCTAGATAATAAAATTTAAAATAAATTTAAAATAAACCAAATTAAATTTATGAAATAATGGATCATATATATAATAAGACCAAAAATAATGTAAAGCAAAATCACAATGGAGATCAACCCTAGGATAATGTATGTTTTGGGTGTCTTGTCCTATTATACCTTAGTAGTTAATCATTATATTATTAAATCTAAACAAGTTACTTGGATACAAGTCCAAGAGTTATGGAGTTTGTTACTATAAATATCATAAATTTACTTTATGGTAATCTATTTAAATTTTTTCATATTAATAATCTTATAATATTTTCATCATTTTTCTTATGTCTGGCATAGTATTTGATAATTTCATAAGAGTAACTACCATTACAAAATATCATAGTAGTTATTATAATTGATAAAAAACCAAAAGTTCCATGATAGTCTTATACAATATATATTTTTTATAGATTAATGATATCATTTAATGATACACTAATGTTATCAGATACTTGGGGTAGATAATCAGAAGACATTGAGGTACTTTCTCATAGTATTCCCCTGTGGAAATTTATAGTGTTTGATATTGGATAACATGAACTTCTAGTAGGAAATCCAAATTTATATATGTTATTGGATGTTCCTATATATTGTAGTGTGTATTGATATTTATACTTTACCATTATTATTAATCAACATTATTCATTGCATACATTAATGTATTCATAAAAACTATAAAGACATATGTTCCAAAAGTGTTGGTATACATTTGGAGAACCATGAGTAATATAGAATAGATGAATAATGTAAGAAAGGATATTTTTCTTCGATTCATTAATGGTAGGTGATTTATTAGTCTCATTAATGGTAATGAAATATAATAAACAAATTCATACACATGGTGCTCTATGGGAATTTTTTTTCAAATTCCTAGAATGACACATTGAACACATAGGTTAATTACACAAGCATGAAAACTTATGGATTTTTGGTATCATGCAAAAGGAATTAGTCTTCCTAGTATGAGTCTTTATTACGCTGTATGTTTTTGAAACATTAACTTATTTCTCTGTGGGTTTCTTTTTGTGTATACAGATTCTAACCATAGACATTTTGAAGCTCCGCCTAATCCAACTCAGAAATAGGCCTAGAGGATCACACACTAAGTGTATCCAAACCCATTGTTAGATAATCATATTATTTATATTTTTAAAAATTTATTACACATTAATCTCATAAATGATTTCATAAAAATTCATGTTTAGATTGATCATAATTATTCAGTCCCTAGTTATTCATGACAATATTTTTTTAGCACAATATTTAATAAATAATTATTTTATATTTTGTGAATATAATATTTATATATTTATTAGTGTATAACATTATTACAAAAATTAATTAAATTATTATAAGGCCGAATAAACATTGTGTAGAAATTGAAAAAAAAATTAAATACAAATTAATAAATAAGATATATTAAATATTATTTTAAAAAATATTAAAATAATTTATTTATTAGATAATATTTATTTATTTCACTTCTTATTAAAATTTCAGTAAATTAATATAATATAATTATTATCATTGACATTTGAATTATGGAAATAATAAATTCACTCCAGAAATTATAATTTTCTAACACTATCCCTATTTAAATGTTGCTATATTATTTAGAACCCTAATGTAATCCATTGTGTTGGTTTTGTACAGTGCATTGGAATAATTCTCTAAAGAACATGAGTGCTCAACTCTCCAGTATTTCTCTTATGAACTGAGAGAGATCCTCCTACACCACCCCTCTCGGTCCTATAGAGAATAAAGATAAATCTTAATGGAAATTATTCTCATGGAGATCAAGGAAGAATGATACAAGCATAAGGATCTACAATGCTAACACCTGATTGTTCCTATGATGACTGAATGAAAATTAATTTTTAATTATCAATAAACTTTAAGGGGAAAGTGATAAACACAAATACATGCAAGTAACCAAAAAGTAAAAATAGAAAACGTCCAAAAACAGATCAGATCAACCTCCCCCAGCATTAAACTCATGAAAAAAAACCCCAGTAATGCACAACCACTCTGCTAGCTGTCCCATGCAAAGATGGGCTTGAAACCGATGGCATGGCCATTCCTTCTCAACATCTATGTCCAAATGTCATGCATAGTGGAAGGATTCATTCTCTGAACCCCATCTGAACAGAATCCATGAAATGTTGGACATGTCACCCCAAAAAAAATTAAAAAAATGGAAAACATAACCAGAAGCTGACGACAAGAAAACATTTCAACACAAACATAAACTTTCGCTACTTTAACCATTTTAATTGAAGAGTAATTTTCTATTACTTAAATCATTTTCCTTATGTAATTTCTATGTGATAAAGGTTACTTGGGTGTTCAGAGCCTCCATCAACATAATTTCAAATAATGAGCCAAGAAGGTCCCATGACTGTATATACTCCTCAATGTTAATCTTCCAATTATTGAAACCCACAACAAGAATGAGGTCATGTTTTTCTAACAAAGCTAATTTATCCTCATTAAGGGTAACCGTTAAATACCTCCCAATCATTTTAGTTGCTTCCACCTTAGAATCATTAAGAAGATGAATCTACTCAACCACTTCGTCCTCCGATCTTAACAGTAATTCTGATGTTTCCTCGCCCTGGTCCGCATTTCCCTATTGGTTTGTATCTGGATTGTGAATCTTTTCAATGTTTTCCTTCCTTGCTGAATGAGTCTAATGCGGAGGTGGAAATTAGGATTAATCCCTCTGGACCTTCATCCTCTTATTACTCCGGGTACTCTTCAGGCTTGACGCTCCACCTCAATAATGGCTTCAATATCCATTTCACTCATGAATGCATCCCTGGTCTATCTATGAAGAATAAACGAGGCCAGAGATCAAGCCTTCCACAACAATAACATCAAATTTGTTGCTCAACTAGGTTCAGGATTGGTACTTTGAATCTGAACCCCATGTTTTCCCACCACTAGTTTTATAATCCACCTCCATAGCATGTCTTTGTGTCCCCTTCTGCAACACACCATAATCTCACTCAGTAAACTCACCATGGTCATTCTCCTCTTTTTCCTCCACATTCACCACCACAGTCTTACTCACAAACTCTTGACTTCTTGTTCGTACCACCTCCGGCTGAACCACACAGTCCTTTGTCACCCTATCCATGATAGGCGCCGTAATAGGCATGTCCTACCTCATCTGGCCAGACCCTACCTCATGTTTAGTATCTATACCCATTAATCCAATAGGATTGGTCTCCTCCACTCGCCTACTACCTAAGACATCCCCGCTTCCACTTGATCTTCCACTACTATGAGTCTCTGTACCTAGACCTCTCCCTCACCGTGCACCTCAGGCTCCTCTACTCTAACATTGATCCTCCTCCTAATAGACTAGTCCCCCTACGATAACTGTCCAATGAGTGACACTGGTGCCTGAAACTGAATGAAAAATCAGTCCATGATTCATACACCACACGCTTCTTACATCGGTAATCTTATCCTATAGTGATCCATACAAACTCAAATGGAATTTTAGACACATAGAGTTTGAAACAGATACAAGGATTGATATGATGACAAAAGTTTTACTTTTATCTATCCGAACACATATACCTACCAATAATGTTCCCTAGGTAACTCATAACTGATGGATTCTAAAACATAAATGGAATGTTGTGAAAACTCACCCAGATTTCCATGGTTTGAGGGTCACGATTTTTTGGCGACTTGAAGGACCACCAAAAAAGAAATTATTAGAATCCATTAATATAGTGATGGGGCATTTACTAGGACTTATTGTGATCATTCTTTGAGGAAAAGCATATCATAATGTGTCTATTATCAAACAACCCCACAATCGCTCTATCCTACAATCCCCAAGAGTCAAAGACATGTCGATCGAATGAATCCACAGAAGGTTGTCGCTGATAAAACCTAGCCATAATTGTGTGCCTCACCTGATTAAAGTATTCCACGAATTCCACCAAAGATAACTAAATTTTAGGACCCCCATCGAGCTACTCTGGAGCTTTCAGACCTATCAAAATTTGAGGAAAAAGGGGGAGCCGATGAATATTCCAATGATGACATTTAGAGATCCATGGTACATGTATGAATCACTATTATATGGATATTATAATTTATTATTATATTGAAATTATTGTATTATGTAGAGACATTGAAAGACTCATTGATGAATAAATAATTCATTTCAATCTAATAATTTATTTTCTCAAATTAACTATAAATTTACTACAAGTCGATCCTTTATTTTGTTTAGGTTTTCTCCTGACAATTAATCATTGATTTAATAATATCAGGCATGGAATTTATCATATATGTACATCTCTAATTATCTATTTATAATATAAATTTCTGAGTTAGGAAAGTCCCTATAGTTATTATGCAATGCTCGGGACCATTGAGTGGTATCAGTGGGGTCATGTGACAATTTATTATTATTTCGTAATCATTGATTGATTTTTTCAATTATCATTTGTTTTTCAATTCCAGTTTAATCATTGATTAATATAAATCATTTTATCTTATCTTATTCCTCTTTCAATTTTCAATAAATATATTAATTTTAAGTGATGATAAATAAAAGAACATATCCAAGGGTGTCAAGGATTCTGTCGTATACTAAATGAGTAAATAGTATGTATCCTATTTGTATAGGCCTTATACCCATGTTTAATGCACCAAGAGAACTCATGAAATAATTCATAATTAATTTAGAGTGTCTAAATTTTTTATACATCATTTTTAATTATTACATAAATCGTTATATAGGATATCATGGTTAATATGTATCTAAAGTACATGTAATTTAATATTCCTACACAACATGTTGTCTATTAGTAAAAGACGGGCCATGTACTTTACAGCACAACCTACATGATTGGTGATCATGAAACTCAGCGACCAAATGACATATATCTCATGTACATGTTATGTAATCCACTCATTTATTAGCAAATAATCTCACCATGTATCTATGAATGTTCCATATATAGATATTGAATAACTATACATGGTATGCAGTTTCATTTTTCCTGTAGTGTATATTACAAAATTATACAGAATTTCAAAATAATTATTTATACTAGTCAAACCATTTTGACATGTGTTATTGTGTCATTTATTTTACTATGTACAAATATTATGATTGGTTTTATATATATATATATATATATATTAAATTTATAATAAATTTCAATATAATATTTAGTATTTTAGATTTCGTATAGGTTCTATTACAGCAAATTAGATACGTTCATTAAATCATAACACACTAAAAATAATGTTTTGTGTGTGTAATTTATTGGACTATGTACATTCCATTAAATTTTTGGTAAGAGATGTGTGTTTTATATGACATGAGTAAATATAAATTTATAATACACGTTGGTAATTTATAGGGGAGCTCATCATATTGACTCCAAGGTAAAAAAATCTATTTTCATTTTCAAATTAAAATTTTTTAGTTTGATTAATTGTTTGATGGATGAGAAAGCTGGGAAATTTCATAAGGGGTTAAAATAAATGAATTGATTAAATAAATTATTAAATTACTTATTTTGAGTGAAATTTATCTTAAAAATGATTTAAATTAATTTTCATTTCAATAAATGAATAAATTGATGAGTATACATGGATAATCATGATCATTGACTAACCATTTATATCAAATTGGTCTATTTTAAATTTATTATTAAATAAAATTAATGTTTTATGAATCATAACTCCTTACATTAGGAATAGGGTTGTTTGACCACATTTTTAATATATTTAAACCACTTAACCAATCCATTATCCTCCTCATCAGCATATGAGTAACATATTTTGTAATAGATGGAGCTCCTGGGTGTGTGGAGTTAGTTCATGTTTGGTCATAAGTAGAAACAAATACAATTGGTGGATGTGTTGAAAGGCGTAAATATTTAACATGATCCATGTGATTATTCATATTTTTTATCACCAAGTTCAATGGATAGTTTATCAATAACTTGATAAAAAAATCATTTTCAAAAGAACATAATCATAAAACATTTATACTTTTATTTCAGTCAAGTTTCATAGGTAATTTTCTTATGGAAACTTTTGTCACAATCAAATGAATTAATGAATTAACAGTCATGAAATATAGAGATAATGTAAATTGGATTTTCTATAAGTTTTGACTCGGACATTCATATTCAATTAAGAAAATACACACAATAATAAAACTAATTTTACAAATATATAATAGAAAATTTATGTATAAATAAAAAAATATCCTCATTATAAATATTAAACCATTATATAATTCATGTAATTAAGTTCAAATCGAACAATGGTTCATTGTTCTTTCTAAGAAAATGTTTTTGTTCCTTCAATTATCATCCATTCTATCATTGGGGTTTTGTCGAATTAACATGGTTCAGATAAACGGTTCACTTATAAAGGAGGAATTAGTGTAACTATGTTGAAATAGTTGAGGAAATCCAAATTAAGGATTTTAGTATTAGGGATTCAACACTATAGATCAAGGAATTGTGATTTAATGTATTGGGAAATGTTGTACCTAAAAAACCACGAAATATATTTTTATGAAAAACATTGGTTTTTGAAATTTAAATATGGGTACTTTCCCTAGAATGACCAAGAAACATGGCGTTTTGAATCCAATGTTAAGGGATATTTCATTTTGATAAAATAGTATGAGATTAGTAAATATAAAATATTTATAATATTTTTTTGTTAGACAACGTAATAAATTTTTTCTCTTCTTAATTGTAGAAATGGATATAAACATAAATTCTACCATTTAATTATGATCTATTATTGATATGGATATCAATCTCATTGGAACCTATTTATATGAATTGTAAAATAACATGAACATTATTTTATTCCACGAAAGGAAATTATAGGTTCTTGGAAACATGATTCATAAAGTTTCAAGAAAATAATCTAGTGAAGAAATATTGTCTCTCTATAGGAAACATAAGGATGATACCACAAAAGTACAATGATTTTTATTATCCTCCATTATAATGAGATTCTAATGGAACATGAGGGTAAGAATTTATATATCGTGATATCTCACCTTCACAATCACTATCAAGGGATGTAAAGACAAAATATAGACAATATTTCAAATGCATTATTCAAAATTAATCTTCGAGATTATGTACTAGTTGGGAATCAGGTAACCAAGATGATTAGTTATATGGATGATTAAACATCATGGTCATTAAATTGACTAATGATATGGTCACAAATCTCATCCATTCCTCATTGCTTATTTCATTATAATAATATGTGTTGAATCAAAACATGGATAATAGTTATGATATTATCTTATAAAATCATACTCTCATTCAACACATTGACAAGGATGTAGAGATGATAAACCTTAAGTCTTGATGGGTAAAAAGAAAATATTGAATAAGGTAAATTTCCCAGGACTCAATCCAATTATAAAGCTCCTAATAATTATCCATTCAAGAAGAAGAAAATACTTAGTTAAGAAATGGATGTATAAAATGACTATTTTTCTTGGGGAAATCCAAGTCACTAGAAGAGTAAATTCCCCTAAAATAAAGATAATGGTAAATATGTATTTGTTACCATGTGTCATATGCATATATATACAAATAAATATTAGATATAGTTTGTCGTCCTCACATCTATATCCAAATTATAGAACCAAGTATATTTTTAAATAATTATAGAGGATGTGTCCATCTTTTGTTAGAAAATAGAGGAAGAATAGTTTCCTTCATTGTCTAAGATTATATAAGTCTATTTCAAACATGTAATATTTTGGTTTTAATAAATTTTTATTTGTTCTTAGTGTTACTAAGAATATCTTATTTTTGTATTTCCTGGACATGGATGTTTTTGTTTCCATGTTGTGAAAAACTAATGTTGTATAAAAAGACATATTTTTTTATTATATGGATTAAATAAATAGTGGGTTTTATGTATTAAATTATGACATACAAGTATTGTTTATAAGAATCAAATAATTTTCACATTACTCATATAAAACACATTTGTGGCATCATTATCTTGGTCATGTAAACAAGGATAATATAATAAAGATCTATCAAAATGGTTATTTATACTCTTTAATGAAAATACTACTTGAAGGATTAAATGCTTGTTTACAAGATAAAATTTCAAAACCACAATATGGTTGATACAGTGAAGAGGCCAAAGAGATTATAGGATTTTACATGATATATTTTTTCCATTATTTATAGTAGATCCTAGATGTGTGTATTCTTAATTTTAAATTTTACTAATGAATTGAGAATGTATGGTTATTTATACTTAATAAGGTATAAGTATATGGAAATTTAGAAATCAAATAAATTCAATATTTATGTATTGAATAGACTTGGAAATAATATATAGATGATTAAATCGTATCAAGGTGGTGAATATTGTAACCAAAAGTTTCTCAACATTCTGAAGGAGATTGGGATTCTATATCAAATCAATCAACCATGTACACCATAATGAAATGGTATTAATGAAATATGGAACCATTCCATTATTTAATGATAAGTTCAAGGATGTTTCATAAAAATATTATATTATCTTTTTTGGTATATGTATTAAAAACTATGGAATGAACAGTAAAATGAGTACCCACTACAGTAGAAAATTAAATCCCCATCGAGTTATGAGGTGGTAAGATATATTTATTTCATATATATATCTATGGGTATTTGATGAATTTTATAAGGAAAATTTATGAAAAAACTAGAACACCATGGATATAAGTGTATATTCACGTGATCTCCTAAGGAATGTAAGGGATGTTCCCAATATAACCCCCAATATAAGAAATTTATTTTCACAAGACACATATTCCTTCTTGAGTGACATCTCTTCCAATGTAATAATAGTGGGTGACGACTTAATTAAATTAAGTTTATGATCATCATATATAGGTTTTTTTATATAAGAAAATTTCATACAACCCCAAGGAATAAGTTATTTTTGAAATTAATGTACTATGTATAAGCACTGTAGTGTTAAGAGAACTAGAAAGATATGATTTTCTTATCCCTGATGATGGTGACTCATTTTTTATTTCCAATATTTAACCTCTATCTTACAATGATGATTTATAGAACTCAAAAGCTTCAAATTATAGAAAATTAATGAATTATGAAATGGATTCTACCTATAAAAACTAAGTCTATGTATTGGTCAATCTTCTAGTTGAAGTAATTTATTTTAGATAAAAATGGACATTGAAGATAAATCCTCACCAAAAATGTTATATATATTTTTACAATGTATGGACAGTGGCCAGATGGTTTAAATGGTGTCACGTATTTTATAATATATATAAAATTTATTCAATTTCCTTGTTTAAATCCTTCAAAATTATACTCTCAATAACCTCAGGAAATGACAATGATATGTGGAAGATATATGTAAAAGTATCTTTCATTAATATGAACTATTAAAAATATTTCTATGTGACACAAATAAAATGGTTTCAGATTCCAACTAAATCCAAAATGGATTAAAAGTTGAAAATATCCATTTATATTTTGATGAAAGGATGTAGGTCATAAAAAATTCAATTAAATGATGTTGTTAATGAATTTGGTTTCATTAATAATGAAAGTGATGCATGTTTTTATAATAAAATTTTTGTAATTGTGGCCTTTGTCCTTGTAGTATGTGTCGATGACATATTATATTTTGAAAATGTCATATCAGTCATATAAAAAGATAAGGATTGGTTTAAATAGTGGTTCCCCATAAAGGTCTTAGGTCAAGTATCATACATTCTTGGGATTAATATTTTTTTTGATTGATCTATGATTATATTTAAACTAATTCAGGGTAGGAAATTTTACTATATACTATAGGGATTTAGAATAGAACAATCTAATAGTCGATTGGTTATAGTGTCACATTCTAGATACCATTGAATTAAAATGTCTCCTCAGACACAAGAGGATAAAGATAGATTATGTAGGATCTCAAATGCTTTTTTGATGAGATCAATCATGTATTCCATGTTATATTGTTTTCATGATTTTTCATATGCCTTGTAAATTATTGGAAGATAAAAAGTTAATTTAGGGGAATAATATTTTTCTACAGTTAAGGTTGTCCTTATGTTTTTCAGATGAACTAAGGATACGTTCATAGTGTACAAAGAATATGATGACCTATTTTTCTTGAGTATTACTGATGAATTATTTTAAAAAAATGGTAATGATATAAAGTCAAATTCAATATATTTCTTCAGTATCAATTGAATATCAGTGATATGGAAGAAATCAAAGAAGCTAGTTTTTGGGAATTCTACAGCTGAGTATGAGTATATAGAGGATATTAATGTTGAAAAATAATTCAATTTTAAAAATTAACATTTTTTTGGATCGTGATGTGGTACCTAGTATTGAAGATCTTATCACAATATATTTTTTATAAGACTGCATCAGTTTCTCACAAAAAGGAGCCTTGGTCACACCAAAATATAATGAACACTCTCTAGAAGTCTCACCTCTTGAGGTATTGTTCTTAGAATGGTCAAATTTTATTATGTATAATTTCTATTGAATAAAACAAGGAATACCCATTCACTAAATCCTTATATCAATATAATTATGGTTATCAAGTCTGAGTTATGGGTCTAATGGTTGTGAATAGTTCGATCAAATTTAAGTGTGAGTTTATTTGAGTCTTTTCCATAATATAAACATATATGTACATTATGATAATTTATATTCATTATTTTGAATATTAATTAACTTCTTATTACATAATTGTTTCTCTTATGCATTACATAGAATGTTATAATAATATAATAGTGAATATCAAACTTAAATTTCATAGCACTTCCATACTATGATGAGAACCTAGAATTTCTACAACAATGTCATTAAATATATGTTTTTTAGTGTGATAATATAATATTATGATACATAAATGATACAACATATCATTTTTGGACAATCATATGACCTTAAGGCACTTCCTCATAGTGTCCATATGTAATTTTTTGTGGAGGAGATTATGAAGACATGGCCAACTGGTTCGAAATTCATATTTATATTAGTGATTGAATATTTTTATCTATGGATGTTTTTATTTATTATTAGACATTAATTTATCATTAATGGATTTTATTAGTTATGTACTTTGATATACTGATTTAAACCATGAATAAATCTGTTCCTAGTGAGGTATGATACGTTAGGTGTGTCACGAGTAATTATGAATTAATAAATAATGTGATAAATTATTTTTTCCTTCTTTCCCTTTTATAGATGATGATATATTATATCTTATCTTGTGAATGAAGTAGTCTAAATAAATCAGTATCCATTTAGTTTTTCGGTAATTTTTATTTCCCAAAGTTCAATGAAACAACCATTGAGAACATTGGTAGATGACACCATCATGTAACTTGCTTGATTAGAGATGTTATAATGAAGGGGTTATATTAAAAAATAGACATCTATATGAGGTTTTATGTTGTTGTTAAATTAAATTCGTTCTCTATGGGTTCCTTGGAATGTTGCTAGAGGAAAACTATGGACTTTGAGATGCATTGCCTTGTGTTAATGAGAAAGAGGCATAGATTGTCATATAGTAAGTGTATCCAAAACCTAAGGTAAATAATATAATTATTTATTATTCAAAAAATTGAAAATTTATTATTCCCTTCTGGGTTTTAATACATATTCATGATTATATGTATAACTAATATTTTGTTACTAGTAATTTGAGAGAATATTTTGTGGGTAGAATATTTATTAAATGATTATTTTCTATTTATTAAATATAATATTTACATATTTGTTATATAATAATGTTGTGAAATTTATTAACAAAATAAATTTACATTATTCATGGCCCAATAAATATAGTAGAGGAATGAAGACTAAGTTTAATGGTAAAAAAATTAATATATATTAAATATTATTTAAATAAAATATTAAATATTTTCATAAATAAATAAAATTTAATTAATTATCAGGTATTCCATGTATAAAAAATTATTTTGATGATTATTATTATTATTGAAATTTTATTCCATTGGGATTAAGGAAAAAATAAGGTTTCATGTGAAATTATTATTTTCTAACCCTAGAACTATTTAAACCTCATTATATTATTTCCCACTCTAATGTTAGCCATTGTGTTGGTTGTACAATATGAATAAAAATAATTCATATCAGAAATAGAGAGTTAACCTCATTAATAACGCTCTCAGGAATAGGGAGAGACCATACACCACTTCCCCTCTTAATCTTCGAAATAGCATTGAGAATCCTTTTTTAAAAAATTTTTAAGAGTGATCAGGGTTGAATACTGCATGCATTTGGATCTATTTTGATACATCCAAGAAATTCTTATGCTAATGTTTGAAGGTTCGTGGTACTTGTTCGAATCACTTATTGAGGGAATATAAACTTCATTCCTATAATGTAATGATGGTATGATGTAAATACATTTCTTGATTCATTAATGAAGAATGAATTCATCACAGTGTAATTCATTTGTTTCTTAAAATAATTAATAATTTATTATCTTGAGATCATTATTTTTGTTAGATAATTTTCATGGTAATTAATATTTTTTTTAATTATTTAAATTTATATTTAAATATAATATTAATCATTAATTATGAAAAAACATGTTTTGGGAATGTCTAACTGATAATTTAATTTCCCCAAGAAGCTTCAAGCGGAATAATATGGGTCAAATAACATGATATAATTATTTAAATATCATGGATTGATATATATTCATTTTCCAAAAGTTTTTAATTCAAGTTTATTTTTTATTTATTCATAATCCTAATATCTTATCTTCTTCCTCTACTTTATCACAAAAATAATCAATAAATTTGTATCCTTTGAATAAATATCATTCAAAAATAACATCTGGATTGGATAGAAATTTTATCTAGATATAAAAATATTAAAAAATTGTTATCTCATTCAACCACATCATGTACCCATCTTAATTACACCATGTCAACTCACGAATTAATTTAAAATTAATTAAGTGTGTGGGCATTTATTAACTGTTGTGTGTATTTAATACAACACTATTAGAGTTAGTTCCCTATAACCAACTAAATTTTTCTTTTCATAGCATATATATAAGATCATAAGAAAAATAATATAAATATTTTGTCACTTACCTTTTGTGATTTTTCATAACATTTATGTGAATGTCCTATATTTTCTATAGCATTGATAAATTCAAAAAAGTTTATCTCTATGATGATAGCTATAAATGAATATGATGATATTATTAAAAATATTTATATTGTTGGATAATCTAATATTATTGGGAATATAGATTATAGACCATCATGTGTGCTTACATAGAATAAGATGATGTTTCTACACATGAAGTTTGAGCATTCTAATCTTAGGGATGGGAGATTATAAGAACTAACCTGACAATAATAATTCAAATTTTTTGGTGTAAATATATTTTTCTATTGATGATTTTGTGTGTGTGGTGGTACATAGACAATTATATTATCATTAATGGATTTCATGACTCACACAATTAGATTTACAAAAAAATATCACTCTATATGTTTTTAAGAAGCAGGGTATGTCAGTTACATCATGAATGACTTGTTATTAATGGATATGTCGATGAAGGATTTTCCCCTCAATATTTAGGGATGTTGATAACTTAAATTATTTTTTGAAATATAATTTTCACATAATTTCAATTGTCATAGTTTAATAAGTTATATTTCATATTCTCAAAGAAATAGATATCAATAATATGTGTCGATGAGAAAAAATGTAAAACAATGTCAATAATAAATTGAGACAAAGGTATTATTTTATATTGTGAGCATTTCCATGTGGTTTTCAATGTTATGATGTAGTATAACTTATCTTGGGTTCCTTGACTTATTTCTAAATAATAATCTTCGAATTAGTTGTACCCACCTAATGAAATTAAGAAAGAATATTAAATGTAAACACCCTATGTGTTTTCGTTTATCTCAATAAAATTTTATTTGTATTTAATTAATTGAATAAATATTATCATCAAGACTGAGGAATAATTTTATTCATGATCTATCGATCAGTAACTTTCAAAAGTTAATAAATATTTATTTATTTTTAATATTTTTTAATTATATAAATATTTAATAAATATTTATTCCACAGTTTTTGAATAAAATATTTATTTAATTTTTTGAATATTGAATAAATATTTACTCATTTATTTATGAATAAAATATTTTTTAAGATAATAAATTATTAATTCTGATATTCAACAAAATTTCTAAGAGTTAGAGTGGACCATAAATGTTTTCGGTGGTGAATATCAATTTACATGTTGGTAAAATAATAATTGTTAGTACACAAGTTAGAATGTTCCATAAAATAATAATAATGTTTTTATTATTATATAAAATGGAGTTTTTAATTGATTATAATATTATTTAAGGGATATTATGAAGTTAAATAATATATTATCATAATCCTTTTCCCTAAAAATAGATGGTTATGTCTATTTGGTGTGGTTAATCGAAAATTGATAATTAATAGTCATTGCACAAAATATACTTCTCTCTCTATCTCTCTTGAATTTTTATCTTCTATTTCTCTCAGGAATGAGAATAAATCCTTCAATAATGAAGGAATTTGAGATATTAGGAAAAAAATTAGGATGGTTAATTATTCATGATAACTCCTATAATAAAATAATTGTTGTTAAAAAATCCAAAGGGCTCATGTGGACCACCACTGGATGGATTTTACACTTCAATCCATACAACGAAATGATGATAAACCAAAAAATTATTTTTCAAACAGATTAACATATACATAAAGGAAATAACGTAATATTATTTAACAATTTCTTTTGATATGAATAAATTAATTACCAATTTTCATATTAAAAATAATTTATTGGGATTCAGGTAACTCTATGTTAAAATAAATTCTAATGTATCGTTCATAAAAGGATGCTTTGATGTGCCCATATCCTTAATGTGGCATCAATGGTATGATATATGAAACTTATAATTATTTATTTTTTTGGTGATCTATATGCACATTATAGTTTACATAATTTATTTATATTTTATTCTTTATTTGATCCTGTTTTAATTGACATGTTATTGAAATTTTAATTTTCATTGTTCATGATTTCATTTTATTAAAGCTATAGGAAAAAATTAATAACGACCAGAGATACCATTATGAATTGACAATATTTCTAGATGATAAGACTTTGATACATGGCATGTAGACAAAGTACAAGTCCTTTACCCAAGTGAATTATATCTAGATGTGTCATATGATACATGACAAGCCAAAAAAGTAACTACATGTGGTACATTTGTTATACAACACATTTAGATCAGGAAAACCTATAGAATGTATCCTTGGATAACATTTAATGTATCTAGCATACATGTTATATATTCTACATTCCTTTGAAATGAAATCCATATTTCATGTGTGGTTATAAACATGGTCAAAATCCCATGAAACTAATAACATAGAGTAATAGTTACATACATGGTGTGTACTTTGATTGAACATATTGATTGGTTCATTATTTACAACATCTTAAGTAAACATAAATATCATCATTTAGTGAATTAGACACACGGAAAGTGGAACACACAAACTTTTAATGGAATACATGTTGTGTGTTTTCATGTACGAAAATCATGTTATTTTATTTAATGGTTTAATTGAACACAGGTTGATTTTAAAAGGTCGTATTTCTAGATTACAAAAGTCATGTGATCTATATGAGGAAGACAATGAATCCCAACGCATGTAACTTGGGTACAACGGAGGTATCCCATGTTAAATATTCTTTTCTTTTATTCCATTTATTTTTCATTATACCACTCTCTTTTCTCCACTAGCTTATCTTTCATTACCCTATAGTGATTCCTATTAAATTTCCAAGATAAGAGAAGAAATTGGGGGGAGGGAGAGATAGATATAAGGAGATAGAGAGAGATAGAGGTGTCACCCAAGAAATTTGGTGGATTAATTATGATAATAAAATAGGTGAAGCTTCGGCGGATTATTCTCAAAGGTTTGATGTTTTTATTTTTTTATAAATTTTCATAGATTTACTACATTATCATTTTATGGTATATTTATAACTTATTATGAACCCTTGAGGGTTTATCTATACCTTTTTTGGAAAAATTGAGGTTTCAGGTTGATTTTTGGGATTTCCATTCATAAATTCCTAATCATAAGGAGTGTTGTTTCGGGATTCAAATCATGTGTTCTTAATATTCATGGAATGTCCATTTTTTGGGTAAATTATTTATACATGGTATAAACACCATGTAGCGGTACGTACCCTTGTAACTGAGTATATGAGAAGATTAAGATATCTGAACTATATGTTGTGTACCCAGGGCAAACACCTAGTAGTTGTACTCGACCATGAAGCTATGTACCAAGCCAAACAACATATAGTATGTAACTTGATCATGTTTTTTACAGGGCCAGAACTCATCAGGGTTACACACCAGGTTGGAGTAAATGAAGTGGATAAGACACAAGGCTGGGCAATGTGAGGTACATGGTCTACTACCCCAAGTTTGGTAAATTCCATATACATTATCTACATTCATGTACATCGACATACACACCATTTTAGGTTGTATTTCATAACCATGAAGGGATTTTAGAGTATACACCATGTACTTGGGTTTTTAAGTATTGTACGTCTCCTATTCTACACTTTTAGTGTTTTCCCAAATATTTGACACCCCCGAATCATAATTTGACACAAGAGTAGTCCATTTTGAGCATTTTTTAGTATATATTATGATGGTGTAAGCCTTTTAGAGATTTTTGGAAAGCTAATTTGATTTTTGGGGAGAGTGAGAAATAATAGAGAAGTGCCTCCTATAGTAAATTTTTTTAGTTAACTCTTGAGAGTGGGGATTTGATCTGAAATGGTCCTTGAGATATCTCCCAAGACAAATTCTTACATTGATTTTCTCATGTTGATTTCTCCCTATTGATATGTTCCCTGATAGCCTTGGAGACCAAGTGATGCTATAAATGGGGGTGTGAGATGTGTTACAACTAGATCATGGGTGTGACCAAGGATCACATATAGTATGAATCTTCTTATGTTTCAATAAAGTGGATCTCAAATAGGATGTAGTGTTTTAAGTTGTTTCATCATTTCCATGTTATAATTATCATTATATATCATGAATTATTATTTATGTTCCTTTATGACTCATTGATATTACTTGGATAACATCTATTATTACACATATATTATTCCATGTTTATTACGTTAGTGGAATTTATAACTCACCCCTTTGTAATGTATGTCATCCGGTTGTCCCATGAAATGTTATGTATGAAAGAATGTTTTGATCGTGCCCAAACAAATTCAAGACAATTGTTGTATTTCTTGTTTTAGGTTGTTCTGTATTGTTCCTAAGCCCAGAAGACACTAGAAATCTCGATATTAAGAGTTTTATTATGTATCAAATCATGTTTAAATGATAAATAAAGTGAAATGTTATTATTTTTGGTATCATAGTATATGTTTTTTAATTTGTGGTATTATGATTAGAAAACCCGACTGAAACAACTTAGAGATAAGAGTAATTGTAAAGAAACATCCAAATATTTTTGTAAGTATACAGTAAGTGGTTTATCAAAAAAAATATACATGTTTGGATACTATAGGTTGACATTGTTCTGGAACAGATGTACCTAGGTGTAATAACTTATATAAGGTTTTTTGGGAAGGACACAGGGAAAACTGGTATATAAAAACGTGCCTTACTTTACACCTGTTTTGATACTCCTAGGGGATATGCGTTGGTAAATTAAAAAAATTACTACAAACCATTATTAAGAGAATAAAATATTCCCATAAGAAAATATTTTAGTAAGTATATCATACATATCTTAGACTGAAGCCAAGAAAATCATATGTTATGGAGATAAATTTAATTTAGATGTTATCCCATTAATGTCATTAGATTTCCCTTTATGAATTTAATATTTTATAATACTCATCTATATGTATTGATTGGATAAAGTAGAACAAGAATAATGAAAATTGTAAGTTATTGTTATCATCCATAGTTCTCCACATTCCTATTTATCACTAAAGATTAATTGGACTAATCAAACACCACCATAATTTATGGACGTTGAGATGTAAATGAAAATGAAAAATGGGGAAATTGTTGCATCCTAAGTATATAACTCCTTCCCTATAAATGTTTCTATATTTAACTTCCAGAAGAACCATGTTATACATCCCTTGGTATAATTTAATGCAATTCTTGGCATGGATTAGATTTCCCTATATAGATCCAGCATTAATTTATACAAATGGAAAATCACTATCTATATATAGAATAAACCATCAATTTGGTACAAATGAAATGAGAAGGATGAATATTCTTTAGCACTATTATCTCAAGAATGGATATTACTACCCTATGAGAAATATTTTCTTACCTAAATAATAGATTCTAAGGAAAGAAACATCCTCAAAGAGAAGCCTATTATTAGGGAATACGTTGATGTGTTTCCCAATGAATTTAACTGTCTACCTCTTAGTAGGAGAGGTTGAATTTTCAATCGATCATATACATGGGGCATTGAAAATATCCAAGACCCTATATAGGATTTTTATTGAGGAACTTGTGTAACTAAAGAATCAACTATAGAAAAATCTAAATAAAGTGTTCATTTTCCTATGTGCTTCACTATGGGGAGAACCATTCCAATTTATCCTGGATAAGGATGAGTCAATACACCTTTTCAATGATTATCGTGAGATCAAAAAAAATCACGATAAATTAAATGTTTCCTTTTCCACTAATTTATGACTTATTATATCAAATACATCTAGAAAAATACTTCTCTAAGGTTGATCTAAAGTATGGATATTTCCAATTAAGTTTGAAGATGTAGGATATCCCCAAGACTGGTTTTCATATAAGGTATTGACACTTTGAGTTCATTTGTGATACCATGTGGACTCACTAATTCCATAGAAATTTTCATGGACCTGATAAATAGATTATTTAGAGATTACCTCGACAAATTTGTGGTAGTAGTTACAGATGATGTTCAAGTATACTCAAAAACCTAGGAGGACCATGATGAGGATATGTACACTATGCTAATGACCATGCGAAAGGATAATATCTATGGAATGTATAGAAAGTGATAGTTCTGGTTGAAATTGGTTTCATTCTTGGGGAATATCATCACAAGCAATGGGATATCTGTGGACCCTTCAAATAAAGAACCAATTCATGGATGACCGAATCCAACATCTATGATAGTTATCCACAGATTTCTTAGGTTAACGAGATATTATCCATAATTTGTGAAAAAATTCTCATGATTTTCAAACCCTCTAACCAAGCTAACTCTAAAGGGATTCAAGTTTTTTAGAAATGCGAATGTGAAGAAAGCGTTAGGGTGTTCCAATGGATTCTTAACAATTCCCATATTCTCACAATACCATAAGTGGGTAATTATTCATTATTTTCAACATCATTTGAATAAGGTATTGGGATGTGTGTTGATGAAAAAGGAATAAGTTTTTTCCTACACCTCAAGATAGTTGAAAATTCATTAAAAAAACTCTCCAACACAAGATCTACAGTTGGAAGCTGTGATTTTTGTGATGAAAATATAGTGGAATTATCTCTTTTGGGGGAAGTGTGAGATATATACGAATCAAAAAGTCTCAAATATAAATTCACAAAAGAAGAGAAAAATATGTGCCCAAAACAATAGATAGAGCTCATCAAGGATTACGATTGCTTAATCCTATAGCATCCGGGGAAAGAAAACAACATAGAGAATGATCTATGTATAAATGACCCATAAATTCTGTCATTGATGAGAACTGATAAGGATATGATCATATTATAATTGAAGAAGTTTTACATAGAAATCATAAAGAAACAAAGATAAGAAATAATTTCAAAAATTATTTCTCAAAAATCTCTTTTGGAATGGATAAAGGATGCTCCAAAAAATGATGTGGGGATTCAGATGAATGTTGAAACTATGAAAAAAGGGAAACCCATATAGTTAACTATTATTGAAGACAGAATTATGATATTTAACTCAATATTATGTGTTCCATAAAATATTGGGTTAATGAAAGAACATTTAAATGATGCTAATAGTTTGAATATCTCTATTAACCCAACAATCACAAAGATGTAATGATATCTCTGATAGCACTATTTGTGGGATACATAAAGAAGGAGGTTGAAGAATATTTAACAATGTGTTGGGTATGTCAGCAAGTGAAGGCTAAAAGTCAGAATTCTTTGGGGATATTTCAACCACTACTCATACCAACATGAAAATAGTAGAACACCACCATGGACTTTCTTACCAGAATTCCCAAGAAATCAAAGGGAAAAAATTCCATTTGGGAAATTGTGGATCATCTTATAAATGTTGAATACTTCATTTCAATTCAATGGGATGTCTCCCGGGATCCAATGGAGAATATAAATCAGATAAGTGGTAAGTTTTCATGTATTTCCACTATCGATTGCGTCCGATCGAGATCCATAATTCACCTCTATGTTTATTAAATTCCTTCATCATGCTTTAAACACTGAGCTTAACTCTAGTACGATTTATCATCCACAAAATTGATGGAATATTAGAGAAGATCATCCAAAAATTTGAGTACATTTTGATATCATAATTAGTAGACTTCAAAGGAATATGGTTCCAACATCTCCCTTTGGTTGATATCTCATAAAACAACAGTTTCCACATAAGCATCCAAATGGATCCTTATGAAACCCATTATGGGAAGACGTGCAGAACACCTGTATGTTGGGCAGATGTTGGGGACCAAAAAAATTTAGTTCCTCAAATGGAAAAAGAAATAGTGTTGAAGGTTACAACCAACAAATAATACTTCATAGCTACCCAGATTCGATGAAATAGCTATTATGAAAAACATCAGTGAGACTTTGATTTTGAATTTGGAGACTTGGAATTCCTTCACATATCTCCATTGAAAATATTGATGATATTTGGGATGAATAGGTGGATTAGTACAAGGTACATCAGGGCTTTTGAGATCATTTATCGCATCAGACCAGTGTCTAATGGACTAGCACTCCCACTAAACTGATCTGAAATAGATGATATATTCCATGTATCCCAATTAATTATGTACATACGAGAACCCTAAAATTTACTCAATCTAGAGTTGGTAAAATTACTGAATTACCCTTCTTATGAGGACCATCTAGTAAAAAAATTAGATCGTAGAGAAAATTTTCTACGAAATAAGATAATACCCCTCATCAACGTGTTGTAGTGAAACTACACATTTGAAGAAGCTACGTGGGAACTAGAAGATGCGATAAAGCATAGTAACCCATGTATGTCTTAGCAAGGGAAATATAAATTTCAAGGGCCAAATTTCATAAGGGGAGAATGTTGTAATGATATAAAAATTTATGAATAAAATTACCTTTCCTTTGATTTATTGTCTTATTGTTATAGAAAATCCATGCACTAATTTTATTATATACAATAGGATTTTAACTAACTGTTATGTATCTTTACCATTCATAATATAGTCATTAAATATTGATCACATTACTAGTATAAATATAGGGTTTTTACAAATCATTTTGGCACAAAAAATGAAGAGATGGTCTCATCCAGTAGGTTTGTATGCTATGAAGACCATTCATCAAATCTTCTAATGGAGGTAGAATTTCTAGGATTTTCCCTAGTTGAATCCCAGTATGAGATCCAACAACTTCATCACGACGGAAACTGCATATGGGATATGTTCAATCTCATCAAGATAATGTCTCAAACCATGTTCACTAAATGGCCCCATGAAAGCACCACCATCGTGAAAAATACTCTACGAGCATATACTAGTGTAATAAAGGGATATGCATCAAGACACTAAAAATAATATTATGCACATTATTTTTTATATAATAATGAATATCTTTTCATCCTACTATTATACTGTGGAAACGATTTTTATTTTTTACAATAAAGCACACATTTTACGTTTGGTTAATATTAAAATACAATTAAATGATTTATTAAAATAAAGGATTTTTTAAAAATAAATAATTAAATATTTTTATTAAATTATTTATATTAAATATAATTTATCATATAATTTTTATAATTTCAAATACTTTTTTTAGGGTTGAAAACTCTTATGGTCAAAACCCCTTCAAATTTCAATAAATATTAGTTTTTATTTGAAATGTGAAAATTAAAAAATTTTGAAAAATTTTTAGATAAAATTAAATTTATTTTTAGAATGAGGATGTCAAAATTTTCCAATGGTGAGTTTTTCATAATTTTCTAAGATAGTCAAATTTTTTGGTAAAAATTAAATATTGTATAAAAATACAGTGTATTTTATGACATCATAATGGCCCAATAGTGATTTAATAAATTCTATAATAGTTATAATAGGTCAAATATATGTTTTTAATTTAAAATAATGTAATATTAAGTTTATTTGAAGCATTTTATAATTCCTTAGTGAATCCTCCAAAACATATATTAAGCATTATGATTTTAAAATAATTTATTGGAAAGTGCTACTCACCTCCACCTAAAAAAGGTAAATAGTTTAATATTATCATACATTGTCCACAAAAAATAGTTAATGCCACTCAGCTTTTGTAGAAATAATTATATGGTTTTTGGTTTTTAATATTTTATTATATAGTGTGCAAAACCAAAATAATAATGAAATTCTCATTCATTCCTATTTAAACCCACCCAAATACTTCCTTAATTTACTCCAAATCCTTAAAGATCATCCAATATATTCCCTATAATAGAATGAGTCTTCCCAAAGAGCCCCATATATCCCAAGAATCCTCTTCTAATCCTTTGGAGTCACACATCCTATTAAAGGATTTCTCTCTTAACATTTCTATTCAAGCACTTATTTTATATTGTTCTTCATAAATTCTATTTTCACATATTGGGATTCAATTTTACATGATCTCCTTACTATAAGTTTGATATATAAATTAGGGGATCTTCCTTTAACTCCCATTAATCACCCATATAATCTGTTAAGTACTCCCGTCACTGTGCCGAATTTCCTCATGGAATCTTCCACCCGTCTCCTTTATCAAACAACCCTTTTTTGTTTTGTCCTTAAATTTCATTTTTCATATGTTGGTATATATTCTTAAATATTCCTTTTACATTTTATTTCATGAATATGTGATTTTAGACCCATTTCTATCTCATCAACCCATTTTATTAATTTTAATATGATGTCGTTATGCTTCCAAAATTGCACCATGATTGTTCATGCCAAGATAATGGTGTATTAAATACCCTACTCATTTACCTATCAATGTTATTAACCTTTATACAAATAAAACTATTAATTGGGTACTTAGTTGAATGTATTTCAAATTTATAGATCATGGAATAAAATTATGGTGTAGAATGAATCCATGTTATATGATCTATGTGGCACTATTAAGCATGAGATTGAAATGTTTATGAATGGTTCACCATGAAAATTCTCTAATGCCTTGGGTAATGGTTATTATAATTATATTTCATGATGGTAAAGGGGTTTACCTGATTCCTTTATGGTAATTTTCCACTATAATGTCTTTCTGGTTTTTCATAGACTTATGTTTATGATTCAGTGTTTTTAGTGGTTTCCACATTTCAATGTTTTGATTATCCTGCAATATCATGCCATATTTTTCATTTTCCTTTATGACTCATTGATATGCCCTATCTAACAAGTATTATTATCCATTCTGGTCATATTGGAATCTCAAGAGGGGGTGAATTGAGTACCTACATAAATTTCTGTTAAAAACATTATGCTTAAGAACCCCAATTTTGAAACGGCCAAGTTAATTAAGGCAGTAGAGATATAAATGTTTAGTTGGTCAAAAGGTTACTCAATGGGTGGTTAGACCTCAATTGAGTTAGTGTAAAACACATCTCCAAATTTTGAAACAAGTTTAGTAAATTAAACATATACACACATGAACCAAAACTAACAATCAAATTGAAACAAGTTTTATGTTTTTTAAATTATAAGCAGTGTAAAATATACAAAACAGAGTATTAAAAAATATAGTACACAGTGCAGTTAAATAAGAGGTTCAGTCTCAAGAAAAGACTTAATCCTCTTAACTTGGTGATCTCCTACCACCATACAGTTTATAAAAATGATAAACATGATACACAACCTATATCGAGATTTACAACAGTTTTTCACAAACTATCATGTGTTCACACCCTCTACCATAGTTCTTCATGAGAAAAAAACAATATAGACCACACACAGTCTCCTACATGGTTGTACATGGGAAACCAAGTGTAAGTGAAGTTTTATGTGAGGATTTTCAGTATCCTCCAATTCAATCATAGAAGATAGTGTGTGTAACAAACACAGCCACAAACTTCTTAGAAATATAAAATAAAAGAATGCAGTAGAACTAAGATTATAAGATTTTATTTAGAAAGATATATGTGTTTTCAATTCATCTCTTTACTCCTTGGTATGAATAATTTTCAGTTAGAGTCTTTATCTAGAATTTATCCTCAAAACAGAGTGTCGTAACTCTAGGTTCTAGCTTTCATGAACTGAGTGTTCATCTTCTTGTGTTGATCAAGAGTTGATGAAGCACTTAAGGTAGCTTTCAATTTTTTCTCCCAAAATGATATTCTTGAGACTCTTGGGTTCATAGTGTATGTGATTTATTGGTTCTTCGTTGTTCTCTTTGATCTAAAGAGTTAGTTCTTTCTCATGCATTCCTCTGTTGTTTCAGGCTTCTTCCCTATATAGTTTCTTCCTCAGTCTTCTTTTATATATTTGAGATTTGAAAATATGAAAATGTAAACTGTGGGTGGTCCTCCCCGTAGCACGTACTATCCCTAGATATAATCTCTTGATATGTCTAAAATGAGCATTAATTAATGCGAGAAGCATTAAATTTACCAAATATGACAGTAATAATAATCTTAAGAATTTGACAAAGTATGGAAGGGTATGCATCAATAGACTGGTAAAGGTAGCCTTCACAATGGTAGGCTTCAATAGTAGGTGTCCATTGGTATCCATCAGTGGTAACCATCAGTGGTAAACTTCTTAATGGTAACCTTCAGTGGTAACCTTTATCGGTGACCTTCATCAGCGACCATAATCGATGACATTCATTGGTGACCTTTCATTGGTGACCTTTAATTATATAAATTTTGCACCGTAAGCTTAAACAATTGAAAAGTGAGATTATAGATACATTGTTATCACAAGATAGAGACAATATGTATTAATGAAATATGATTATTCTATAGTAGAAACATGATTATCACATAAATGAAACATGATTTGGGATTATCAAAATAGGTGAGTCCAACAGTCTCCCCCTTTTTGATAATCACAAGTTGATGGAACCGGGCGTGCAGCGGAAGCCCCAAACAGATGGGTTTTTAATTTTTTTTTCCACCGACAGTCGACTTAAAATTGTCGACGTTCGAGAAGAGCATCCATGTCTTAGCCAAGGACCATGCATGGAAGATTTTAAGCACAAACATAAACCGTAAAATACCATGTTCAGATCCGAAGCTGCACACGACGTATACTCGTCATTGGAAATCGCTGCTCGAAGAATCCAAAGCCAAATTCCTCTAGATCATCAACACGTGCTTAACAGAATCCACAGGATAGTCGTTTTTCGTAATCCGGGTGCTAGCACAGATTTGCGACGATACCTTCAACACTCCAATGACCACCACATTGCATCGCCAGCGATGCCCGAGAGAGATCTCCATCCGAGCTCCCTGGATCCAGAGTATCTCTCTCTAGAATGTGTGATAGTGGAGAGGAGAGATAAGATCCATGAATAGTGTTTGGAAAATTCCCCTCATCTTCTATTTATAGTGCACAATTAAAATACCAGTTATCGCCTGGCTGGCCCCTGAATACTTAACGCACTATCAAAGACATTTATGACTACTACACTGAGCCATAAATATTATTATCATTTACTTGTAATATATTAAAATATATTACATGATAATAATTGAGTCATTAACTCAACTCGTCGCTCCCATAAATATTAATTGAACCATGAATAATTTAATATTCGTCAATTAATATTTTTTCATGTATTTACTTAAAAAATCATAAGTACATTTAATAAATAAATTCAATACTCGTTATTATAAACTCGAATAATATGAATTTATTTATTTCATTGGTGATCGTTTAACTTTGTACAATTCCCAGACCCTTGTGGAGGGGCCCACTATGTCCAATTCTCTTATTCAACTGAATACAGCAGATTCTTGAATACACTATTGTGTGTGACCCTCTAGGCCCTTATTTTGACAGCCGTGAATATTATTCACCGACCAAGAGCGGGATCTAGTAACCAATCATGGCCCCAGATGAAATAAGGATTTTCACAGTAGCGACAACCAACCTATGAACATGCATTGTGTAATATTATCTCTTTGTCTATAATATCTCATAAAGCAGGATGCACTCTCATGTCATCTCCCTTTTCTTGCATTATTGTTTGTTGATGTAACTGGATCGATTTACCCTCAACTACTATGGCCATGGTCTTATAAAGGTACTTATATCCATATCAACATGTCCAGAGATATATTACATCCATAACCCCGAAGTGACAAATCCTTTCTTGACCATTCAACAAATGTCATTCCACCAATGACGCACCTGACACAAACTACCTCTCCACAAATTCATTTCCATGGTTTTCGTCTTGAATCAAGTTACGCAATCAAATGACATACAATGGTAATGATATCAAGTTAGGAGACCATTACACATGATCATAAAGAGGAATATTCAATGACACTTGAAACATGTGGTGTTTCTATTGGCAGGTCAGTCCTCATGAGCTCACTACTAGAGATCACCAACTGCGAACTTCATGAGAATAAGTCTCAATGCTTATGAGCCACCAGCACCAGATGGTCAGACATCTACTATGTCCAATTAGTAAGATGTATCTCGACCATAGAACTTATATTTAAGAATAATGTCACAGTATCTAGAGGTTCTCATTATAGCCTGGGAACTGCAACAACCTTTCGATACAACAATTAATCTTTGGACATTACCATTTCAATAGTGGACGCAGAAAAGTCTACACCATAATGGTAAGATGAAATCATGCATAGTTAACTCTATACACGATATAGTAATCAAAATCACATAATAGTTGGGTCTAGGTCACCCAGTATTTCAACACTCCCACATGCACTAGATCCAACTTTATAACCAAACTTTTTAGCTACTCCCAGGATAAGCATCAAGTTTCTACTGAGTAAAGGCCTTAGATACTAGGTCCACCATGCTTCCACCACATGGAAATTATGCTATAGCGACCTCATCTCTTTGATTAAAACTTCTCTAGAGATGGTATCCCGAGTATATACCTTTTTGTCCACTGTAAAAACTTGACATCTTGGATAGTAAGAATATAATAATCTACATTACAACAATACTTTTCTCACTAGGTGTGATTCCAAGAACTGGAACAAATCATTGCATTTAACTACTTCTTAGATAACTTAGAAGCTGCAATGTACTCGGTCTTGTAGATATGGCCACCACAACCTTATATGAGCTTGACTCACTCATTGCCTTTAGCCTAACTACAATACTAGATCTCTTGATCTAGGGAAGACTAGTTTTTATCCCCAAAAACTAGTATCCTTTCTACTCTACTTACCAAGTACATATCTTTTGTACTTTCCAAAGTACAATTAGATTGTTCTGATTGCATCCCTTGCAGTGCTCCTGGATATAACTGATATTTTATTATTGTAAAATATACCTTTTAAATATCGGTTCTTTTAAATATCATGGCATATGTGATTGATCCATCACTCTGACGTATGGATTTCAACTCACCACACATATCTCTTCCCATGTCACGGACATGTCAAAATGGAAAGATTATGCCCTTTGACATAGGCAACAATTCATCTCTTTAATTGTTCCAACATTTATTTTTTAACATAATGTCACTATATGTACGATTGACAAGGACCAAGAAACCTTTAGATATACCTTAGTAGATCATGTTCCCCAGAACATAGGCTGATACTTTAAGTCAATCATTGGAGAGTAAATTTCATTTTGGTCTTAACTAACTATCAGACCAATGCTTGTTTTCCATATATTATCGAACATATTTCTTATTGGAAAACCATAATGCTCCCACCAACCTCTGTTAGACACATGGAAAACCTTTGTTTTAAATTTCTATACTATGATCATTTTGCTTACTTTAATCCTCAACCGGATTTCAGTAACTTCCAACATTTATTAGCATTCTGTGATGTGACCAGCCATTTCAGGTTGCGTCGTATAGACACCATCCACAATTGGTGGTCATGAAATCCAATGATAAATAAATTGATCATAAATATTATCTATGATAAGTAAAATTATAATGTATTTAGTCATCACAACTTGGTGAAACCATGGTACTAAGATTGTACCATTCATGTATCAACTCCCTTGAATACCCACCGCAATATTCAAAACAAATAGCCCCTTTTTTACTTTGATACATGGAATCCATTAATTTAATTTTAGTTAGTCTTATCAATTTTAGCTAATTTCCATATACTACTTACTTATAAGAAATATTATTCACTTTGAATAATAGATCACCGACCGCAGTGAATATAAAAACCATCAACATGGTTTTATACTTCCTACGCAGTATGTGTCTCTGGAACATTCTTTGTTCCACATGCGCTTGTGGAACTAGTTCCTATGCCAACTACTTGTGCATTTTGAGCATTGACTATACACAAGTCAATATAGATCCCACTATATCTAATAGAGATGTGCACCCTTATATAGAAGTGTAGACTATTTCTTTACTACCTACTCTTCTATCTTAGGGATTTATGTAACATCCTAGAAAACTGTTAGGATTATTACACTAAATGCACAATTTGTTTGTCTTGACGCAAGTTTCTTTATGTCCTAACAAACTCTTTGCATCCAAACACATGTTCTTATGACATAATGGGTATACATCATACTATGACTCGTATGATATCCATATGTCATTATAGTTGGAATATGGTTGTGGGATATCGCTGTTATTTTCAAAGAATTTCATGAAATATAATGGAAGTTTCTGCCAGTTCCAACATTGATATTACTTACATCAATACTTTGATGTACAAAATGTGCATTTAGGAATTAATCCACGCTACATTGTATTGATCAATGTCGATATGTTAGACTTCATAATCAATCCTCCCCATTAACATCAATTTCGTTATGTCGATAAGGTAATGTGCATTTAGGAATTGCTACACGCTACATTCTCAAGATTTATGAATACATGGTCAAGATATTCTTCGGTATCCCAACCCGAAGCAACTCATATTTACTGACCATGAAAATACTTCACTTTGATATTCCTTAATTAATTAAAAGAATCTTATGGAGTATATATACCTCTAGCTTATACTTGGAATAGTTCATACTACCATGTTGAACTATTTCCAAAAGCTTTGTGACGTACCTTTATTTCTAAAGGCTCCTTTGTCCAAAATAAAGACATCAATATTACTAAAAGTATTTAGTTGTGCCGAGCCTAAATACCATACTTGGTATATTCATGATGTCCATTTTTAGTATTACTTGAAAATGAATTATCCTCTTACAACTGGGTATAAGTCTTACATTTATATTCATCACTAATTACCTATGATTCATGTATCACTGAACTAGTGATTGAGTTTACCAAAAACGAGATTCATTTCAGAAACTAAAAGAATTTCTCCTTACATCCAAGGACCCATGAGATTGATGTTTGTGGTTATACTCAATAATAGTTCAACACGAATCTTTCACTTGGAAATTAATGAAGTCGTGTACTTCTCACCACTGGCCTAGGTATCAGCCTTTCACAGCCTATTTGGGGAATACACCTGACTTCTAGTATGGTTTCTATAGTAACGTGTTTATTGTATTAGAATACACATATGTTACCAGCATATTGTATTTAATATCCAAATAGTAAAAGGAAACATCACATTGATTAATATGCTTGATGTAGAAGCGGAAACTTACTTCTTCAAATCAGTTTATTGATTTTAAACTTATGTGGCCTTATTTTATAATATGCAATGTATATAACCATTGTTAATAACTCATTAATTGAAGGACGTCACGAATGTGTCATTGGAATTAAATGCCTTTGACCTTTTCACATTGTCTTTCAATTTATCGGCCATAAGAATTAAAGCTTAATTGTATTTTATTCTTATTCACTTGGCGAACCTTACCTAGATAGGTAGTGAAGAATTTACTCAATACATGTTCTTCTTGTAACAAAAAATGAGACTTGAGTAATGTGGTGAAAATGATATTTAAAGATCATGATCAATCTTTAAATTTATACATTCTGGTGTAAACTTTTCCTTATTCATATCATGGCTTCACTTTCTCCTTGAAAACATCTCAGAGATGAGACATTATGTTATATCATCTATGTCCTGGTGTAGCGAACGCAAGTGACACCGGACGTTGATGAAAGCATAATGGTATAACTATCATATGCATTGTATATTAGTCTCCTATAAGCAATTTTCACCCTCGCTTCTTTAGGTAGTTTAATAGTGTTGGGGACACTAACACCATGTGTTTCATATATCATAGTTCTATGCACACGCACCTGTACTATTCATGGATACTCGTGTCACTATAGACATTTACTTTGTCTATTATAATATTGTAGTTTTAATATTATGGTATAATTTTCAATTTTTCTACAAAAATAAATTTTAGCAGATGAGTGCCTTTTATCTGGATTACTAGTTTAGACATTTTGATTAATTATTTAAATCATTTATTGTCTTCCACTATTTTATCGGATTCTAGGAACCCTCTGTGCTTGAATCGTAATACCCTGTCACTTGAGTATTCTAGTGGCAAGTATCCCGGAACAACCCCTCATAGTCTACAAGATAAGGCTACGCCACTACTTGGAGGGCTCTAGGTAGGCTTTTGGTTGGCCGACCGCTTTAACTTGCAGTTCCCTGATCTGTTGAGTAAAGTCCGGGCTTTTTAAAATCAAAATTTGATTTACACAACGAATGCCTATAAAATGGTATCAAGTTAGCTTGGTCTAATCCTTACTAGAACTTTACTTATGTCTACCCATCAATCTTATAAGGACTCCCCAGTAGTAAGAGGCACCCTCAGCTAAGGCATGATCGGCACCTCAAACAGCTAGTTTTGTCCAAATTTGAATGACGGATGGCTATTTAGACTTAATATATCTTTGAGGGTTTTATTATTTTTAGTGTGACGAAAGAGATAATTTTATAATTTTATAAGCACATACTATGTGATCTCACTCACAAATGACCGTGCAAGGAAGAGAAATTTCCTCGCGTCACATGTCCATTTTATCTTGCATGCTCGTTTATTATTATACAATAAGGACCAGGCCTTAAACACTATATAATATTGAAGTAAATGAATAATTCACGTTGAGGATCTTTTCAGGTTAAGAGTTTTAGAGAATTAAGACATTAAATTTACATCTCAACAGATTACAAGGTAGGCATATCCACACAGATTCCATTTTTTCAAAAAATAAAAACTCTAGTAAAAAAAGTGTCATGTCTAGTTCAATGTTTTAGACAGCATGACTTTTCCTTGATCCCATACTTGACCTTATTTTTCTTTAAGTCCTGTGAAAACATTTCAGAACTTGGGATGAGCATAAAAATCTCAGTAAGGGTTATAAAAAAATGAATGAAAACATTTGTTCATAAATACATACACAACATGAAATCTTTTACTTACCTCATGAAATCATAAGATTTATAAAAGAAACATAGAAATCATAAATCATAAAGGTAACTTGTGGCATCCATATCATACTTACATTGTAGCTATCACAGCTACATAGGGAGTTACTTTGTAATACCTATCACATTATATTACATAAAATCTCTTAGGACAAACATTCACCTTTACCTCTGTCATGTTACCCAATTCATTAGAGAGCTATCTCGGGCTCACCCGCCCTAGATTTATCACGGAACCACCCATATACATAAATAATGTCCAAAAAAAATAACATCATCATAACACATAACATAAGCATAAAGGAAAGATAATATTTCCACATTGCAATAATAAAATATCATTTCAAGATATTGAAATAATAAATCCATTTTCAAAATAATTTTCAATACCAAAATACATAAAAAGAGTATATGGTATTTATTTTTCCTTTTAAAAACATTCTGGCATGTTAAGGAAGCCCAAGATCAAATAATACTTGCGGCGGCGGAAAGGTCGTTGTCACCGCTTACGTTAAAAAAACATTCATTCTTGTCGTTTAGTAAAACGCTTCGTATAAAAAGATTCCCTTTGAATAAAATGAAAATTCAAAGGGGTTTATATACCGTATAAAATAAAGTCGTGTATAAAACTAAAAATTCCTAAATGAAGGAAGGTTGAGACGAAGTCCCTTACCTCGTGTCCGACTTGACCCGTTCGTTCTTTAACCTCCTATAATTTTGGTAACTCACTTTGGTTTGAACCAAAGGACTTCTTAAGTGCCTTCTGCCTAAGGTAAGGCTTCTAGGAGGAGGAGAGGGATGTATAGAGATTAATTGGGAAGAGGTTGGATGAGCCAAATGGCTTGAGAGGTGTGAGGAATTTTCTAGAAGTGGTCTCTTTTTATAAGGGAGAGGAGGGGCTCTTTAGGAAATTTTGAAAATATTATATTATTATAAACTTATATTCGGTTTATAATGGTCCAAAAATCATTGAGGTCGAAGATAAGATGAGTCATGGTCGAAATAAAGTCATCCAATCAGAATTGGACATGTTTTGGATAATATTTTAATCATTATAATCTTATTTATTTAAATCATCAATTAAATAGGTAAACACTGCATCATTATTATGTCATAAATAATTTAATTTATTTGTTGTCTACAAATTATAAAAAAATACCATGATATAGGAAATATTTTTAGCTTTCCAAAGAAAATTTATAGTCGAAAATAGGACGTATATAACACCATATAAAAATTAAATACTAAAATTTTTTTGTTTATGCCTATTTTTCCTTTAAATTAATTGATCTAAATTTTCATTTTCACTCCCAAGTGGATCAATGGGGTACACAAATCGACCCAATGATGCAAATGGTCATTAATGACTCAACCAATATGGTTTGGACAAGTGTTAAGATAATTTTTAATTATTATAATATTCTTTTAACCATGAATTACCCTATTTACCCTTAACCGCGGTAAATAAAAGTCAAACGTTACTATTCACCAAAATTTATTTTAATCTTAATGAACCACATTTTACTTCTTGATAAAAACCGTTTATGTCAGATTTTTTAAATTCAATTCACAGAATTGGTACAATTTCATTTAAATTAAAAATTCATTTTTTAACTACCACTAAGTGGTGTCACTATTCATCAAAAAATGATGTTTTCTAGAGAAATACCGAAAATTCATCCTAAGAAATATAAGATATTCTGAATTAAAAATTTATGTCTATTTTTCGAAATTCAAAACAAATAAGTGGAATTAATTAATTTAAAAATTAATTCCCGTTGTTAAAACAAATAGCGTGTTTTTAAGATACAACAACTATCAAAAGATTGATACATGTTTGTGTCCAATTTCAATGTGAAATTAATTACAATGACCAAAATTGGATTAAATGGTAAAAATATATTTCAATTTCACTTTAAAACAATCTAAAAAGATAATCTAACCAAATAAATAAATTATATTAAAAGGCACTTTTGAATTAAAATACAGTATTTTTCACTATTCATTAAAAAATGATCTTTATCAAAAAAATACCAAAAAATTACCCAATATAAATTCTATTGTCCTCATTGTAAATATGGAATTTATTTGGTCATATAGAATGTATTAAAGTGACCAAAACTGGATTTAAAAAGGGTTCTCCATTAATAGGCAGTAAATCGGCCTTTTAATGTAAATTATGCTTAAAATAAGATTCATTCATATATTAATCCATTAACTTTTATTGGATAAATATAAATACATGTATAATCATAATATAGTCAGTTTTTTTCATTCCTTCCAATACATCGACAAGGAGTTAACTACCATTTCAAATAATAATATTATATTAGTAGTGTGCAACGTAAGATTCCAAAGAAACCTATTGTTGCTTATTCTTCATTTACTTGGGATGTTACATGCTTCCCCCCTTTTGGAAATTGTGTCCTCGCAATTTTTATTCACTTATCAAAATAAGTGGTGGTATTTATCCCTCATAGCATTTTCAGATTCCCACGTTGCCTCTTTAACCATATAGTTTTTCCACAAAACCATTACCTGGTGAATTAGCTTATTCCGCAACACTTGCTCTCTGGGGTCAAGAATCTGGACTAGTTGTTCTTCATAAGAGAGATTCTCTTCCAACTGAACTACTTCTGGGCTCAAAACATGAGATGGATCTGGAATATACTTTATCCACATCGAAACATGAAAAACATTGTGTACCTGGGATAAACTTGGAGGTAAAGCCACTCTATACGCAACTGATCCAACCTTCTCTAGAATTTCATAAGGTCCAATGAACCTCAGACTCAACTTTCCCTTCTTACCAAAATGCATCACGCTTTTCCATGGAGAAACTTTGAGAAAGAAATGATCACCTACCTCAAAGGAAATATCCTTCCTTCGGTTATCAGCATAACTTTCTTTTCTGCTCTGAGTTGTTCTCATGTGCTTCGAATCAACTGAACTTTCTATGCCATCTCTTTTACCAATTCTGGTCCCATCAGCTTCCTTTCACCTACTTCATCCCAGAATGCTGGATTTTGACAATGCTTTCCATATAATGCCTCAAATGAAGCCATATGTATAATGGAATAAAAGCTATTATTATAAGAAAATTCAACCAAAGAAAGATATTGGTCCCAAATTCCCTGGCAATCCATTGATCAATCTCGTAACATATCTTCCAATGTCTGAATTTTTTGTTCTGACTGCCCATCTGATTGAGGATGAAAAGTTATACTAAAATTTAATTCAGTACCCAATGACTTCTGAAGGCCTTTACAAAAGATAGAAGTAAACCTGGGATCATGATCAGATACAATGGAGAGGGGAACTCCATGCAACCTGACTATCTCTTTAACATACAATCGAGAAAGTTGATCTAGAGACAATGTGTCTCTAATAGGAAGGAAAAGAGCAGATTTAGTCAATCGATCAATATAACCCAGATATCATTATTACCTCGAGATTTCTTTGGTAGTCCCACAACAAAGTCCACGGATATATTTTCCCATTTCCACTCTAGCACCGGTAAAGGCTGAATCATTCCTTTTGCTAAATTTCACTCTATTTTAACCTATTGACAAGTCAAACACTTCACAGTAAAATCAACAATATCTCTTTTCATTCCATCCCACCAGTAATAATCCCAAAGATCTATGTACATATTAGTACTGCAAGGATGAACTGAAAACAAGGAACTATGAGCTTCACATAACAACTCATTCTTCAACTGTGAATCACAAGGCACACATAATATCTTTCCAAATCTCAAAACACAATCATTATCAATATTAAAATCAGGCAAATTACCCTTCTGAACAAACTCTATCTTTTTCTGTAACTCACTGTCTTCTTTTTGCACTTGCTTTATTCTGTCTGATAGAGATGATCTCACTAACACCTGAAACAAAACAGTATAATTTCCTGCACCAACAACTTCTATGAAAAAGTTTATCAAATAAAAAATGAAAGGATCTCATTCCAAACGTAGCAGGGTTAATGAAGTATTACTTTTTCAACTCAAAGCATCATCCTCTTTATTTGTGTTTCCTAGATGGTAAGGGATCGTGCAATCATAATCCTTGATTAATTTCAACCATCTCCTCTATCTCATGTTCAATTCTTTCTGAGTGAATATATACTTCAAAATTTTGTGATCATTATATATTTCACAATTCACTACATACAAATGATGCCTCCAAATTTCTAAAGAAAAAACAATAGCAGCTAATTCGAAATCATGTGTAGGTTAATATAACTCATGTGGTTTCAATTGACATGAAGCATAAGCAATTACCTGATCATTTTTCATTAGGAAGAAACCCAGTCCTTTCAACGAAGCATCACTGTAGATAACAAACTCACCGTTTCTGGAAGGTAGTGCCAAAACTAGAGCATTCACCAATCTTCTTTTCAATTCCTGAAAACAATCGTCACATTATTTTGTCCAGATGAACATAAAACCTTTTCGAGTTAACTTAGACATCGGACTACATAACCGGGAAAAAATTTCAACAACCCTCCGGTAATAACCAGCAAAAACAAGAAAACTACGTATCTTGGTTATATTTGTGGGTCTTGGCCATTCTTCAACAACTTTTGTTTTAGCAGGATCAACAGTTTTTCCATTTTTTGAAACAATGTGACCAAGGAAAGAAATTTTTTGTAACCAAAACTCACACTTGCTGAATTTCCCAAATAGATTCTTTTATTTTATGGTTTTCAAGACAACCTTTAAATTACATTCATGTTCCTCTTTACTTTTGGAATAAACCAGAATATCATCAATGAACAGAACCACAAACTTATCCAAGAACTCACGGAAAATTCTATTCTTAAGATCCATGAATACAGCAAGTGCATTGGTTAATCCAAAAGGAATAACTACAAATTCATAATGGCCATATCTAGTACAAAATGTGGTCTTTGGAACGTCTGCTTCCTTTACTTTCAACTGATGTTACCCCGACCTCAAGTAAATCTCCAAAAAATACTGAGCTCCCTTGAGCTGATCAAACAAATCATCGATATGAGGCAAAGGATACTTATTCTTAACTATGATGTTATTAAATTATCTATAATCAATGAAAATTCTCATTGAACCATCTTTCTTTTTAAAAAACAAGATAGGAGCACCCCATGGTGATGTGCTAGGTTGAATGAAACCTTTATCTAATAACTCCTGTAATTTCTTCTTTAACTCTAAAAGATCAATTTGAGCCATTTGATAAGGGGGTTTTGAAATTGTCTTAGCATCAGGAACTAAGTCAATAGTAAATTCAACTTCCCGATCAGGTATAATACGAGGAAAGTCATCAGGAAAAACATCAAGGTAATCATTTACCACTGGCACATTGTTAATCTGAACAGTTTCATTGTTTTCAACAATATGTGAAGGTTAACATTCATTTCCATCTTTTACTAGTTTCTCAGCTTCCTGATATGTTATCAACAGAAAGGGTTCATTTTTGTATACAAACTGAAAATCATTCTTAAAAGAAACCTCTTTAGCTCTACAATCAATCTTAGCATGATAAACAGAAAGCCAATCCATGCCCAAAATAACATAAAACTCTACTAGAGGAAAAACAATAAGGTTTGCAGGTAGATTCTTTCTTCACACATGGATAGGAATGTTGTTATGTTTTCTTTTTGTCTCAACATTTCCTCTAGTTGTTATTACCATAAGTTCAGTATTCATATCATGAGATGGAATTCCAAATTTACTAGAAAACATTTCATAAATGAATGAATGTGTAGACCCTGAATCAAACAACACACTGGCATAATCTGAACAAACAAACAATGTACCTGATACTACTTCGTTTGATGGCCCAACATCTGCTGAAGTAGTTTCAAAGGGTTTCTCCACCCCTTTCTGGTTACAGTCTGACTGCTTCCCATCACTAGAGCTCTTTTTCGGACACTCATTTGAATAATGACCCATTTCATTGCACATAAAACATGTTACTGATTGAAAATCAGATTTTTTTCTTACCATTACCCTGATCTATTTCAGTGAAATTACGAGCCTTATGTCCCATTTTACCACATCGGTTGCACTTAACGGAATTAAAAATACATTCCCCAGCATGCTTTTTACCACAATTTTCACAAACTGTAAACTTAATTTTATTACCATTAGACTTTTTTAAGAGATCTTCCCTTTCGCCTACCACCTCGACCTCTTATTTTTTTGTTTGTCAAAGAATACCTGATCATCGGCAAACTCCATTTCCACCTTCTTCGCACAACGAACAAGTTTTTCATAAATTTTAAACTTACGAGAAGCTAAAGACCTTCGATACTTTGGAATTTATTCTGAGTAAAAACGGTTGATTTTACTATCAAGATATCGTATGAAATTTGGAGCATACCTTGCCAGTTGAGTGAATTTTTCTTCATAAGCAGCCACTGATTCATCCCCCTGCCTCAATTCCCAGAATTGTTTTTCCATCCTAAGATGAACCATTGTAGGAAAATATTTCTCCAGAAACATACTTTTGAATTCATCCAAATCAAGAGCATCAATCTCCTCAATATCCCTGATATTTTTCACCATCGACCACCACGGATCAACTTCACCTTCAAAACTGTAAACAGCGAGACTACCCTTTTGATGTTCTAAACAACCCATGGAATCAAAAATCTTTTCTAGTGCTTTAATCCACCCTTCAGCTATCACGGGATCAGATGATCCTCTGAATGATGGGGGATGTTGCCTCATGAAATGCTCCACTAATGACATGTTACTATATGGTTGATCTGGCTGATCTCATACATGGATACCACCACCATTTATAGCCTGAGTCAACTATGCCATCACTGTAACAAACTGTTCAGTTCCTATTCCGACCATCTCAGGTTGCTGATTTGGAAGGTTGTCTTCCTCCTGATGTTGTCCCAACATAGCAGCCCTGTTACCTCTACGGAAAACCATACTCCACATAGAAATTTCTTAGGCAAAGCAACACGGTAATCTGGAAATGCTATATGATTTCAATATTAAAATAAATTACTTTATGGATATTACTTTAACAATACCCTAAAACCTAAAGTTATCTAAACCGAACTCTGATACCAACTATAAGGAACCATCCTTAAACACTACATAATATTGAATTAAAAGAATAATTCACATTGAGGATCTTTTCAGGTTAAGAGTTTTAGAGAATTAAGAAAAAACACTTACATATCAAAAGATTACAAGGTAGGCATATCTACACAGATTCCATTTTTTTCATAAAATAAATACTCTTGTAAAAAAAGATTCATGTCTAGTTCCATGTTTTAGACAGTATGACTTTTCCTTGATCCCATCCTTGACCATATTCATCTTTAAGTCCTGTGAAGACATTTCAGAACTTGGGATGAGCATAAAAATCTCAATAAGGGTTATAAAACAATGAATGAAAACATTTGTTCATAAATACATACAAAACATGAAATCTTTTACTTACCTCGTGAAATCATAAGATTTATAAAAGAAACATATAAATCATAAATCATAAATGTTACTTGTGGAATCCATATCATACTTACATTATAGCTATCACGGCTACATAGGGAGTTACTTTGGAATACCCATCACAATATATTCCCTAAAATCTCTTAGGAGAATCATTCACCTTTACCTCCGTCACGTTACCCAATGCATTGGAAGGCTATCTCGAGCTCAGTCGCCCTAGGTTTGTCATGGAACCACCCGTATATCTAAATAATTCCCAAAAACCATAACATGATCATAACACATAACATAAGCATAAAGGAAAGATAATATTTCCACATTGCAATAATAAAATATCATTTCAAGATATTGAAATAATAAATCCACTGTTAAAATAATTTTCAATACCAAAATACATAAAAAGTTTATATGGTATTTATTTTTCCATTTAAAAACATTCCGACTTGTTAAGGAATCCAAAGATCAAATAATACTCATGGCAGTGGAAAGGTTATTGTCACCGCTTACGTTAAAAAAAACATTCCTTCTTTTCGTTTAGTAAAACGCTTTGTATAAAAATATTCCATTTGAATAAAATGAAAAGTCAAAGGTGTTTATACACCGTATAAAATAAATTCATGTATAAAACTAAAAATGCCTCAATGAAAAAAGATTGATATGAAGTCCCTTACCTCGGTTTCTAATTGACCAGTTCGTTCTTTAATCTCCTTTAATTGGGGTAACTCACTTTGGTTTGAACCGAGGGACTTCTTAAGTGCCTTCTGCCTATGGTAAGGCTTCTAGGAGGAGGATAGGGATGTGTGGAGATTAATTAGGAAGAGGTTGGATGAGCCAAATGGCTTGAGAGGTGTGAGTAATTGGTTAGAAGTGGTCTTTTTTTATAAGGGGGAGGAGGGGCTCTTTAGGAAAGTTTTTAAATATTATTTTATTATAAACTTATATTCGGTTTATAGTGGTCCAAAAATCATTGAGGTCGAAGATAAGATGAGTCATGGTCGAAATAAAATCATCCAATTATAATTGGACTGGTTTTGGATAATATTTTAAGCATTATAATCTTATTTATTTAAATCATTTAGTAATTAGGTAAACACAACATCATTATTTTGTCATAAATAATTTAATTTATTTTTTGTCTAAAAATTATATAAAAAAACCGTGACATTGGAAATCTTTTTATATTTCCAAAGAATATTTATAGTCGAAAATAGGACTTATATAACACCATAAAAAAGTTAACTATTAAACAATTTTTGTTTATGTCTATTTTGCCTTTACTTTAAATTAATTGATCTAAATTGTCAATTTCACTCCCAAGTGGATCAATGGGGTCAAAAAATAGACTCCAAGATGCAAATGTTCGTTAATGACTCAACCAGTAAGGTTTGGACAAATGTTAAGGTAATTTTAAATTATTATAGTATTCTTTTAACCTTGAATTACCCTATTTACCCTTAACCGTGGTAAATAAAAGTCAAAAGTTACTATTTACCAAAAATTATTTTCATCTAAATGAGCCACATTTTACTTCTTGATAACAACCATGTATGTCAGATTTTTGAAATTCAATTCACAGAAGTGGTAAAATTTCATTTAAATGAAAAATGAAATTTTTTTAACTACCACTAACTGGTGTGACTAGTCATCAAAAAATAATGTTTTCCAGAAAAATACCAAAAATTCAGCCTATAGCATTATTTGATATTCCGAATTCAAAATTGATGTCTATTTTTCCAAATTCAAAACATAGAAGTTTCATTAATTAATTTAAAAATTAATTCACGTTGTGAAAACAAATAGCGTGTTTTTAAGAAATAATAACTATCAAAATATTGATACTTGTTTATGTCCAATTTCAAAGTGAAATTAATTTCAATGACCAACATTGGATTATATGGTAAAAATATATTTCAATTTCACTTTAAAAAAACTAAAAAGATAATATATCCAAATAAATAAATTAGATTAAAAGGAACTTTTGAATTAAAATACAATATTTTTCACTATTCATTAAAAAATGAACTTTATCAAAAAAATACCAAAAATTTACCCAAAGTAAATTATGATGTCCTCATTCTAAATAAGTATTTTATTTGGTCATATATAATTTATTAAGGTGACCAGAACTAGATTTAAAAAGGGTTCTCCATTAAAAGGCGGTAAATCGGCCTTTTAATGTAAATTATTCTTAAAATTAGATTCATTCATATATTAAGCCTTTAACTTTTATTGGATAAATTTAAATACATGTATAATCATAATATAGTTATTTTTGTTCATTCCCACCAATACAACGGCTAGGATTTAACTACCATTTAAAATAATAATATTATATTATTAGTGTGCAACGTAAGATTCCAAAGAAACCTGTTGTTGCGTATCAGGTACGCTATTGAACACAGAAACCCATTTAAGCTAAAATTAATATTTATTTCAAAAATATTAATAAGTATAGAAATATCTAATTTGTTAATTTTCTTGGGATGTTACATATACTATGTTATTGCGCAATAAATTACACATGCACAAAAATAATAAACCATGCAGAAATAAAAAGAACACTTGATCATGATCCAGTACTATTGGTTGATCCGTTGAGTGAATAACGGACCCACTGAAACCCTAGGTTCAAATACCTTTAGTCGCGTGGCTTGCAACTTGAATAGCAATGTCTGCTCATCCAATGCATCCAACTCCTGTCTGGTGTGTCACCGTCACTTGGCACGAAATGTGTCATCGGTCGTCTCTTCATTATACAATTGTACTCACACGCAGGCGAGGGGGTCTCGGGGTATACATATACATCTCTGAGAATGGGCGCACAAGATGTTATACATATAATGACTCTGAGGCAACACACATATCGCCTTTTTAATTTAAAATAATTATTACAAAAAACACATGCAATAATTAAATAAATAATTAAATAAATAAACAAACACCAGACATGCATTGGTAGGTCTCAGCTTAGGATTAGTCATATACGCATTAAACATGTGTATATTAAATAAGTGCAGAATAAAAATTAATCTTAAATTAAAATGAACTCGAGGTCATTTGAATTGAATTAAAAGTTCACACTTATTTTTAATTCAATTATTACGTCGTTCGGTCCCGATTAATTTATTTATTTTTAAAAATAAAATTAATTTAATTAATTATTTTAATTAATCTCCCAATTAAATTAATTATGTCACATTAGTTATTACCCAATGTTAATATTTAATTAATTTAATTCTGAACCAGAATTAAATTAATTACATTAATTAAACTTTTATTCAAATAAAAATTACCTGAGCCCCATTTACCCCAAGCAGGGCCTTTGCGGGTCATGGCGAACCTGCGCAGGCCCATCCCGGGAAATTCCTACCTCGTGTGGGGTTTTTTTGGGATGGGCAGGTCTGTGTAAGACCATTGTAGGATGGGCTTACCCGCCTGGGTCTGTATCGGGACAGTACAGATTACCTGCCCGCTAGGAGGACCCGGGGGAGGCCGGGATGAGCCGGGTCCCTGGTGAAGCCAGAGGTCTCCAGACGGGGTCCCATACAGCGGTCGCGCTAAGTGGAAGCTGAAGGAGGCTGCCTCCTTGGTCCGTGGTTGGACACGAAACCTCTGAGGGAGCGTCGTCCATGGACAGATTCGCCGTGAGGCCACTTCTGCCGCTACGGGGAGTCGGTTCTCCCACTGCCGAAGCACAGTCAGCTGACTGAGGTGAAGAAGTGGCTCCGGACTGTGGTGGAGAGGGCTGGTCCAAGGCGGCGGTGGCTGGTGCGAATGGGGAGTGGAGTGGGTGTAGGTCGTCCGGCCTGGTGCGGGTGAGGAGTTGCAGCGTGGGAAGACCGGAGGCCGGATTCGGTGCGGGCCAGACACATCATGCTGCTCAAGGAGTTGTTGAGACGGGAGGAAAGGCGACCTCACTGAAATGAGGTGGATACCACCGGTGCGGTGCTACTGGGTTCGGCTCCATAGGAGAGGCGAGCACGGGAGGCTTCTCCATGAGCCACAGTGGGAGGTCTCCACGAGGGAGGAGGGGCTCAACTAGCAGAGGAGGAGGCGCCTCAAACTGGTGGAGTAGCACACAGCTGCTGGAGCTGGAGCAGCAGGTGGCCTGGCGGCCTGGTGCGCTATGGAGTAATGAAGGGAGGCAGCCTTTTGTAGCGCGATGGGAAGAGTCTAGCCCAGGCGGACCGTGCGCCTGCTACTTGCTGATGGCCGCTCCGCTGGAAGGAGAGGAGTCAGCCTGCGCCTGGGATTGCCCGCTGCGCGCTACAGTAAAATTAATAATCCTCACCGGAAAATATTATTCTGGTGTAAATGGATTCAGATAAAAATGGTTCATCAAATTAGAACCTCATTAAACTATCGATTTTAATCTGAATTTAGAACTTCAGATGACCGCAGAATCGACATCCAGTATCAGATTAAAACGCAGTCTGCGGCGTTGGGACTGTAATGATGCCATCTATATATTTTAATGAAAATTTAATTATTTTGGCTTAAAATCGACACACGCTCAATATGATACCAATTGATGGAACCGGGCAGGCATCGGAAGACCCAAACAGGTGGGTTTTTATAATTTTTCCACTGACAGTCGACATAAACTTGTTGATATCAAAGAAGAGCAGCCCGGTCTTAGCCAAGGACCATGCATGAATGATTTTAAGCACAACCATAAACTGTAAAATACCTGGCTCAGATCCGAAGCCGCACACGACATCTGCTAGTCATTGGTGATCGCTGCTCGAAGAATCCGAAGCTTAATTCCTCTAGATCCTCCGCACATGCTTCAAGGAATCTGCATGAGCTTCGTTCATCGTAATCTGGGTGCTAGCACGGATTTGCGATGATGCCTTCGACACTCCAACGACCACCGCACTGCATCGCCAGTGATACCAGAGAGAGAGCTCCATCCGATCTCCTTGGATCCAAAGAATCTCTCTCTAGAATGTGGGAGAGAGGAGAGGATTGATAAGATCCATGAATAGTTTTTGGAAAATGCCTCTCCTCTTTTATTTATAGTGTACAATTAAAATTCCCGGTATCGCCTCGTCGGCCCCCGAATACATAACGCACTATCAATGACATTTATGACTACTACACTGAGTCATAAATATTATTATTATTTAATTTTAATTTATTAAAATATATTACATGATAATAATTGAGTCATTAACTAGACTCGTTGCTCCCATAAATATTAATTGAACCGTGAATAATTTAATATTCATCAATTAATATTTATTCATGTATTTACTTAAAAACTCATAAATACATATAATAAATAAATTCAATACTCATTATTCTAAACTCAGATAATATGAATTTATTTATTTCATTGGTGATCATTTAACTTTGGAAAATTCCCGGACCCTTTTGGTGGGGCCCACTATGTCAAATTATCTTATTCAACTGAATAGGGAAGATTCTTGAATACGCTATTGTGTGTGAACCTCTAGGCCCTTATTTTGACAGCCGTGAATATTATTCACATACCAAGAGCGGGAGCTAGCAACCCAACATGACCCCCAAAGAAATAAGGATTGTCACAACAGCAACAACCAACCTACGAACATGCACTATGTAATAAAATATTTTTCTCTATAATTTCACATAAAGAAGGACGCACTCTCATATCATTTCCCTTTTCTTGCTTTATTGTTTGTTGATGTAACTGGATGGATTTACCCTCGACTTCCATGGCCATGGTCTTATAAAGGTACTTCCATCCATATCAACATGGCTAGAGATATATTACTTCCATAACCTAGAAGCGACAAATCCTTTCTTGACCATTCAGCCAATGTCATGCCACCAATGACGCACCCAACACAAACTACCACTCCACGACTTCATTGCCATGGTTTTCTTCTTTCATAAAAGTACGCAATCAAATGTCATACATTGGTAATGATCTCAAGTCAAGAGACCATTACACATGATCGTATATAGGAACATCCAATGACACCCGAAACGTGTGGTGTTCCTATTGGCATGCCAGTACTCGTGATCTCACTACAAGAGGTCACCAAGTGTGAACTTCATGAGAATAAGTCTCAATGATTATGAGCCCCCATGACCTGATGGTCAGACATCTACTATGTCCAATTAGTAAGATGTATCTGGGCCATAGAAAATATATAAAAGATTATTGTCATAGTATCTAGAGGTTCTCATTATAGCCTGGGAACTGCTATAACCTTTCGATATGAAAATTAATCTTTGGACATTACCATTTCAATAGTGGATGTAGAGAAGTCGGCACTATAATGGTAATATGACATCATGAATTGTTAACTCTATACACGATATGGAAATCAAAAGCACATAATAGTTGGATCTAGGGAACCCCCAATTTCAACAAAAGTTATGTTAGTATTTTTTTGAATCTGGGTTGAGCACATTTTCTAATATCATAATAGGTGTGTATAATTACCATTGAACCATGTTTATTGTAGATAGTTTATATATTCAAATATTCCACTTAACTTAAAAACTTATCCCCCTTTAGGAAATGTATAATTAAATATTAAAACTTCTCCGCCTTTGTGATTACAAAAATTACAGGAAGACAAAAAGTGACAAAAGAGGATTTTGTTATTAATGATTCAAGAATAAAAGATAAACAAATTGTACAATGATCCCTATCAACTATAAAATCCCAAATTCAATCGACATAAAATATTTCCAAGGTAGATTCATCTTTGGAAGTTGAGGGGTCAGGTTTAGAAGATGGAGGAATAGGCCTAGGGATTGCAGTGAGCAGTGTAGAAGGAGCTTCTACAGAGGCATAAGTAGGCCTATAGTCAGTAGATCTCTAAGGAAACATATGGGTCAAGCTTCTAATGGCATGTTCTGGAGTCATTATAGGTGCAGTACTGGTAGATGCTGAAGTAGATAAGGAAGAAGGTAAGGCTGTAGGAACAATGATGGGAGTGTAGTCTACATGGAAGAAGGGTAAAAGAAGATTTATGAAATCCATAATAATGCTTCCACCTCTTCCATAGAAGATACAAAATCGTCCCAATTCTCCATAAATTTCTCAATGGAATGATTCAACTCTCTAAGTCTACTAACTTTATCCTTAAATTCCTGAGTGACTGGTGGGATCCTCATGCTCTCCCACAACATGTTAAAGTGACCATCCAACTGATGCTTTGTGTATACCATTTTGCAGTAGAAATCAACTTGTCCTTTGATGGCCCTCTGATCTTGAGAGGGTTCCCTTAGATAATATCACACAAGTTTATGAATTTCCCTAGTAGTGGAAATGACCAGGGTTATAGACTGAGGGTTTTAGGTACTAGAACTAGAGAATTTCTCCACTTTATCTCTAACAATCGATCTAAAAGCTTCAAGATCAACAATAGGAGTAGCAAATGTGGTTGAAGATGCACAAAGAGGTGCCATAGTAAAATCATCTTTCTATTTAAAAGATTTGGCTAGAAAACTAATTAGTCTATTCACATCATCATCCTATACACTCACATGTGTATCCATAGACTTCTTAAAGTCTTCCAACACAATGACCATCTGTTGAACCACACTTTTAACATATCTAAGATCTCTATCAAAATTCACCCTTGAATCCATATAAGAGTCTAATATGGAAATTGAATGCTTTACAGATTCCATAGATTCAGGTAAGATTTTGATCAGATTCTAACAATCCTTCACTTCATGTAGCAGATTTGATTGAGAGATGGAAATAACTCTCTCTAAGGCAGATGATATGACTTCATTATTTACGGCCAATGTTCTCTCTATCTCATTAGATTTTTCATCAAAAAGTATCTTCATTACTGAATTTAATGATTCTATGTCATCCCTCAACATATATTCTCATGGAAAAAGCACTACTAGTTGTACAATAGTAGTCTCTATAATAGAAGGAATTGGAAGACTTATAATAGGATTTTCATCATCAGAGACTCCATAATCTATGCCAAATACCACAAAACTAGGGTCTTCTGACCTATCTTCCACCCCATGAGCAACACCAACTAAACCTATTGCAACATGTTCCTCCCCCTCACTTGGAGAATTCTCTTGATCAAATAAATTCACCTCTGCCATACCTCCTTGATCAACTACATCAACAGGAGGGTCCACTACCACTTTCTCTATAGAATCTTTAACAACTACCAATGCAATTCCTGGTTCAACCGAATCAGTAATATCTTCATCTACAATTTCTACCATTTCTATATGTCCTATCTGAGGACTGAGACTTAAACATTGTACTTCACTTTCACCAGTATCTATCTCAATTTCATTATGACAAGATTCAGTGTCATCTTCCTCCTCCGAGGTCTCTCTAATGTCTTTAATGTCATTTTGATCTCCTTATTCATCACTAGTTTCCTCATCATCATTATACCTTAGGACAGTCTATCTTCTAGGAAATATTATTAGTGGGATAGGATCACCAAAAGATACCATATTGTATTGTGGAAGGTCAGGATCACTCCTATCATTTATAGGTGATTCCTCTCTAACTTGATAAATATTAGCCTCTTCTTATTCATCTGAGTATACATGATCCACTTAATTAGGCTTCAGAGAAGGGTCTCACATATCCTTAGGCCCAGTAGGATGAGTAAATAGGTTGAATTCCTCATATATCTTAGCCTCGTCATTTTCCCATCTTCTTTTCCATGGGTTCTAGCTGATCTTCATAAACAGTCAAATCATTATAGGGATGCAGAAATTGTCCCTTACAACAACTATTTCCTCTTTATTTCCAGCAACCCCTTTCAATTTGAACATTAAGGATATCAATCTATCATGAAACAAATAATTGGACTTGGAACTATGAGTTGTCATATCATCTAATAGAATCATCAGAAATATACATAAATTTATCGTCTTTCTATGATTTAATAGATATAAAAGAAATACATATTGATATTTCAAGGTAGAAAAGTCCCCTCTCCTGGTACTCAAAACACGATGGACAAACATAAACTGAAACTTGTTTTCTCCTTACATTCCAGTAGTAATCACTTTCTTTGGGATCCCATTCACTGTCAATTCATCAAAAGATTCTTCATAAGAGAAGAAATATCTAGTGGGAGGTACAACTCATGATTAGTAATAAAAAATCCCTTCATGTGGAACTCTTAAACAATCAGCCCATTAAACCTAAGAAAATATCATTCTTACCCCATTTACCTTTGAAGACATTCTATTCTCATCCTTATACTTGTCAAACAGTAGAGACTCATAGAAAGCCTTCATTAGATTTAGTTAACAGGGTCCATTTTTTTAACAATGCATTTGAACCAGTCCTGAGCTTTATATTCTCTCAAAACTAGAGACATGCTCAATAGTATTCATTATGAGCTTAGTTCATTCTCAAACACGATTTCCCTCTTCAAAAAAATGTGGGTTGATTATATTTTCCACTACCTAACTTTAACTACTCGACCTAGCTCGAGGTCTTTTAAGATTTGTTACATCTCCCTCATCACTAACCAATGGTCTCTTCAATCCTCACATTTCAATTTTGAGCGGTTTGAGGGTTTCAGCAAAAGGTAAGGTTCTAAGATTGGGGAGCATGAGGTTAGAGAGAGAGTAGAAGTGGATTGAAATGTGGTTGGTACTTTAATTTCATCATTTAGGGATCGAAAAACAAATCTTTTAAGAAAATAAGTAAAACATAAGACATTTCATATTTTGGAAGAAAAACATGAGGTATTAGAAAATTCAACTATAGGTAAGGTGACAATGATGAGGATCCTAACTGTGAGGTCCAACATTGAGGTTTCTAATTGTGAGGTCCAACGGTGAGGTTCCTAACGGTGAGGTCTAATGATGATGTTCCTAACAGTGAGGTCCAATGGTGAGGTTGCTGATGATGAGGTTTCTAACGGTGAGGTCCAACAATGAGGTTCTTAATGGTGTGGTCCAATGGTGAGGTTCCTAATGGTGTGGTCTAATGGTGAGGTTCCTAACAGTGATATCCAACTGTGATTTTCCTAACCTAACATTTTATCATACCTAACTCATGTTTGATGTAACTTATCCTCACATATTTTAAAGGCTCTGTGAATATATCAGTCTATTGATATTCAGTGCCAATGGATTCAAGAGTGATATCACCTCTTTGATAATGGTCTCTCAAGAAGTGATGGCTCACATCAATGTTCTTTTTCCTAGCATGAGATTTTGGATTCATAAAGATTTCAATAGCACTAGTATTATCTCAGTTTATAGAGACATGTTTGAATTGATATCCATTGTATAGTAAATTGTGGTTCATCCACATAATTTGAGCACAACCACTAATAGAAGTTATATATTCAACTTTGACAATAGATAATGAAACAAAATTCTGTTTTTTACTACACCATGATACTAGTGACTTTCCCAAAATGTGACATATTCTGGAGGTGCTCTATCTATCTAACTCTCAACCAGAAAAGTCATCATCTGATTAACTTGTTAAATCAAATTATTATCCTCTTGGAAAAAAAATGTTTTTAGTATAGTTGATATATTCAAAATACTTTTAACAGTAGTTAAATGAGACTCTTTGGGATTGCCTTGAAAGAGATAACACATGCATACATTGAACATAATATCATGCCTTCTATCAGTAAGATAGATTAAACTCTCAGTCATACCTTTCTAATTGGTTTGATCAAAATATTTTCCAGTTTCATCAGCAACCAACATAAAGGTGGATCTCATAGGGGTATCACTAAATTTATTACAATTCAATCCAAAAAAATTCAAAATTTTCTTTTTATATTTACTCTGATTTAAAATAGTAACATTTTTATTTTTAAAATTTTTAAATCCAAGAAAATATTTAAGTTCACCTATTAAGTACATTTCAAAATTATCTTGTCTCATTTTAGAGAAATTATTACAAAATGAATTTTTAGTGGATCCAAAAATAATGTCATCTACACAAATCTATACTATTAAAATATCTTTGGAAATCCTGTTAAGAAAAATAGTATGATCGCATATTCCTTTAGTAAAACCATTTGAAATAACAAAAGAGATGATTCTATCATACCATGCCCTTGGATTTTGTTTTATACCTTATAGGTCATTAGAATCTTTAAAGACGTGATTTGAAATATGGGGATTTATAAAACCAGGGGGTTGTTCAACAAATACATTCTCAACTATGTACCCATTTAGAAATGAACTTTTCACATCCATTTGATAAAGTTTGAAATTCATGTGACCTACATAAGCAGGTAGTATCTTAATGGATTATAGTCAAGATATAGGTGTGAAGTATTCCTCATAGTCTATTCCATCCTCTTGATTATATCCTTGTGCAACTATTCTAGATTGTTTCTAAATATGTTTATGTATTCATCTACTTTATTTCTAAACACCCATCCAGTTCCTTTGGTCAATGTGTATTTAGGACATTATACTAATTCCCATATCATTTTTCTTTCAAACTTATTTATTTCTTATTTCATAGATATACCCTAAAATTCATCATTGATTGCATCATTGAAATTTTTAGGTTTGTGCTGTGAAATAAAGGCTTGATGATCAGCCTGATTTCTCAAGGAATATCGAGTTTTTCTTGCACTATATAGATCACCTACTACAGCATCTAATGGATGATTCATGTGAGTTTTAATACCTCTAGGAAGATTTGAACTAGACTCGTCATGGTTGTCTATAGGTTTGGACTCACCAAGCTCTGATTCTGGAAAATTTCTAGAACTAGTTTTTTTTACTAAGGGTTCGTTTTCTTTCTCATTATTGTCCAAAATTGACATATCTTCTTCAAGATGTTCAACGGAGGTTTTGGGTTCATGTGTATCAGTATCATAAAATTTTACTCGAACTGATTCTTCCACACATTTGATTATCTTATTTAATACTCTATAAGATTTACTAGAGATTAAGTAACCTATGAAAATTCTTTCATCACTCATAGAAGAAAACATGTCAAGATCATCCTTAGTTTTAAGGATAAATACATTGAAATCAAAATCTCTAAAGTAATTAACCTTAGGCATTCTACTATTCCATAGCTCATAAGGGGTTTTCTAAAGAATAGGTCAAATTATGACTTTCATGATAATGTAACAAGCTGTAATAATAGCTTCATCCAAAAAAATATATAGATATTTTATACTCATTTAGCATAGTCCGAGAAATCTCTTGAAGTGTCCTATTTTTTCATTCTACAACTCCATTTTGATGAGGTGTTCTAGGAGAATAGAAATTGTGATTATAGACATTTTGTGAGAAAAAAAGATTCAAATTCATGATTTTCAAACTCATGACCATGATTACTTCTTAGAGTCTTAATTCTATGTCAACTAAAGTTTTATATAGACATGAAGTATTTAATGATGTAAGAACATGCTTCAATTTTGTGAGCTAGAGAGTATACCCATGTATATCTAGATAAATCATCTTCAAGAACATAAACATAGTGCTTCCCATTTTAAATTGAAACTCTAGATTGTCCAAAAAAATACATGTGAACCAACTCAAGTGGTTGAGAAGTAGAAACTTCTTTCATTGTTTTTAAAGAATCATTGGTTATTTTTTACATTTTGATAAGGATTTCATAATTTATTATGTGGGAATTCTAATTTAGGTTAGTCTCTAACAAAAACCTTCCTAGTTAGTTTCCCAGTGATTGCACATTACAGTGTCCAAATCTTTTGTGTCAATACCAATATTTCTTATGGAAATAATTTAAACATGAAATATGTTTCTTAGATAATGAATTTAAATCAACAGCATATACATTTTCATTTCATAGATAAGTGAATAATAAATAATTTTTAGAATTAAAAACAATGCATTCATTATTTTAAAAATTAACATTGAAACAATCAACACAAAACTGAAAGATAATAACTAGATTGTATTTTAACCAAAACACAAAATGTACTTTTGAAATTAATATATCATTAGAGTTAACAATATGGATTAAGCCGATGATCTTCCATTTCGTATTATCACCGAATATGAAATTTCCACCATCCACATTAATTACGGTTTTGAAACATGAATAGTCTCTAGTCATATGTCTTGAACATCCACTATCCAAGTAACATAGAGTATTACAGGAGCTCTTCATACAATTTTCTTCCAAAACCAATTAAGTGTAGGGTAACATAGGTACCCAGATTTTCATAGGTCCAAAGAGGTTAGAAAGTAATACTTTTGGAACCTTTACATGTCTCATAGGTTTCCTATAATCAATAGATATGTTTTGAGAGTTGAAAACTTTGATAAGTCATTTAGAAAAATGTTTTTCAAAATATGGTACAGAACATGAACTGTCAGTGAATTGTCCAAATTTTGGAACAAATTTATTTTTAATAATCCTTCTCCGTCCTGGTTGATATCCTATTGAATTTGTACATTATAGTGAAATTTGTTTCCCTATAAATTGAGTCAAGGTATCTCTACCTACATAAAACTTCTCAAGATCCCTTTTTAACTGATCCCGTGATAATTTATGTTCAGTATTTTCTTTTAATAGATGATCACATATTTCATTCTCATAATCTAAATCATAATTATAACTAGCATTTAAAGAATTTTATCATTTTAATAATTTATATTTATCCATGAGTTTACTAAAGGTGTCCTCCAGCATTCCACAATAATCAAATAGCTCATCCCTAGTCATATTCTCGTCATTATTTCATTCACTTTCATTCCTAGAAGAATAATCATTATGTATAGACGAATTGTGTGTTACCTCATACATTTTTGTCATGAAACACAGGTTTTCATGTTTGTTCTTCTCAATATCATAATAGTCAGATCCACTAGACCTATCATCTGAATCCCTCCATGTTTCCTTCATATCATTTTTAAATCCATTTCCCTTGTCTTCATATTTCTTTTTAAACATCAGCTTGGGGAAATAAACCTTCACATTTCCTTTTTGTTTACACTCATAGTAGACTATTTCATTTGTGTTGACATTCTAGTTTTTTCCTTTTTTCGTTGTCTTCTACTATCATACCTTCCTTTTTAGATTTATTTTCTAAAGAAATTATTCTTATGGAAGAAAATATTATATATCTTATCAAGATGAGACATCTCATCATCACTGTTATATTATGAGTCTTCACTCGTTGAAGTGTCTACAAGACATTAAAATTTTTCTTTAACTTTCCTATTTGATGTAGCAGTCTTGAATACTATAGATTTATTTCATGGTTCTTCATCGTATTCACGATTTACCTTAAGCTCTTCTTCGTAGATCGTAAGTTTTCCATGTAGTTCCTTCCCTGGTAGCTTGCCTATATTTATGGATTCTCAAATAGAAACATAAGTTCCTCTCTATCTGTTAGGTAGGCATTGAAGAAACCCCATAATATGATCCCTGTTATCTACAAGTTTCCCAACTAGACTCTTGGTGTTCACTATTTCATTGGAACTGAGATAAATTTCTGATATTAGTTCATCGGGCCTCATAATATAATTATCATTTTTAATAGTGTAAGTATTTAATCTCATTTCTTTAACATCTATTGTTCCCTCATGATAAATAGACAAAGTATCCCAAATTTCATATGCAATCTTACAGGAAGATATTCTATTTAATTATTCATTACCTAGAGAATAGTATAATGCATTAATTGGTTTAGAGTTATTGTTATATGTTCATTTAGACAACTGAGACCATGTCTCCCTAGTAGTAAGAGGCAATTATTCTTGTTCATAAATTGTGTCCCAAATTTCAGGACCCATGCTTTCTAGATACATTTTCATTTTTAACATCCATTGAGTTAAGTTGTTACCATTAAAAAAAGGTGGCCTATTAGTAGTAGCACCCACAACTCTGTTATCCATTGTTAATTATAATTTTAAAGAATGGAAATTCTAGATATGACGGAAATTTTAAGATCCTTTAGATATAACTAAAATCACAGTTGAAAATAATTTGACAACTTCCACAATAGTTCAAATAGTAGCAATAAAAATATCCTATAATACCAAATATTGGTCGGAGTGGAATCTCAAGAGGGGGTGAACTGAGTTCATACATAAAATTTTTGTTAAAATCATTATTCTTAAGAACCCCTAATTTTGAAATAGTCCATTGAATTTAGGAAGTAGAGATATAAATTTTTAGTTGGTCCAATGGTTTTTCATTGGGTGATTAGACCTCAGTTGAGTCAGTTTAAAACACTTCTTCATCTTTTGAAACAAGTTTACTGAATTAAACATATAGACACACTAAACATAATTAAATATCAATGTCAAAAAAAAATTCTATTTTTGACATTATAAGTAGTGAAAAATAAACAAAAAATAGTACTATAACATATAGTACACAATGGAGTTAACCAAGAGGTTCAGTCTCATGCTGAGAATTAATCATCTCCACATGGTGATCACCTACAACTAAGCTGTTTATATAAATGATAAACCTGATACACATCCTTTATTTTTATTTACAATAGTTTTTCACAAACCTTCCAGGTTCACACCCTCTTCCATAGTTCTTCATAGGAAAAACAAAAAATACATACCACACATGGTCTCTTCCACAGTTGTACGTCAGAAAACAGTGTAAGTGAAGTTTGATGTGAGGATTTTTAGTATCCTCCACTTCAAGCACAAAAGATAGTGTGTGTAATTTAAATACCCACACATTTCAATGAAATGTAAAATAGAATAACACAGTAGAGCTAAGATTATAATATTGAGTTTAGAAATATCTATGTGTTTTTAGTTCAGCTCTTGACTCCTTGGTGTGAAGAATTTTTGGTTAGAGACTTTCTATGGAAGTTGTCCTTAATAACCATTATTGATGTCATTAATCATGTTTTTTATGAATGATTTGTTGTGTATAGTTTTCAAATGTTAAACACAAGTTATCATAACCTTATTCACATGTTGTTCTTTTGAAACCATTGATATCACATTTTTTACCCTTACTAATCATCTGAGATTATCATTTATTATATTTCCATTCCATAGGATATGATGAAAGCAATTTGGTATGATTTTTCTAAAAAGGGTTCTTATTATGAGGAAATTATTGGGAGATTATGTAGCTCACTAATGGTCCAACTATTTCATTCTACATGTTTCCAAATTAACTAGACCTAAATTATTCAATCATGCATCATTATATTCTGCAATGAATATCCATCTACTGACATGTAATATTTATATATGAGATGATTTTTTTAATATAGTTATTATAAGAGAAACTTTTAGTTAACCTTTCTAAACTAGTATGAGAAAAAATTAGTTATATCCCTAGGGATACTTATAAGCATATTTGATGGGATATATCTAAGGATAAGTCTATGGTGTTTCAAAGTATAGAAAAAATTACCTAGATTTTTATTAATGTTAGGAGACAGTGGTTTTCATGAAATTATATCCATTTATAGATACTAAAAGTGGATGTAGAACTAGAATAGATATTTCTATGGGTAATAACTCAAAAAAGGGTAAATTTATATGGAACTGATCATCACCTAGGGAATGAAAATGGGACTCGATACACAACTGGTTTTACACACATGGGAGATACACATTGGAAAATATAAAACACATTATGATCCATCATGAAGTATTTAAATAATGTACATGAATGAAATATGTCAATCCAAATGTTCCATTAATTAAAAAAAGGTTTTTTAATTTAAATTTCCAACAAGTGATTTTTCATTATTATGTTATCTTCCACTATGATTAGTGTTCCCTACACTATTAGTTTTGGATTAATTAAATAGATTGAACCATAATAAATCATGTTAACAGTGAATATTATGGATATTTCGATGACTATGATTAAACAAATTGTATGGTGACTATAGAGAATGATATTTTGATTATGCATAATTTTTTATCTTGGAACATGATTAACAACATGAATGTCAATGTGATTACTAAAGCATGAAATAAGAGGAAGATGGAATTTTATTAATGTTTAAGTGATAATGAACATATAGAAACGAATATTTATCTTCTTATATGTTAATAAGGTGTGAGGAAAAAATAAGAATAATATCTCAAATGGATGGGAATATGTTTTCTATATGGAAATGAAGGTTATAGATAATGGAATTTGCAATGATTTCAATTTATTATATGTGAGGAACGTAGAAATTATTTGATCTAATTCCCTAAATTGAGGGTTATCCCCTAGACCAAGTAAATGGCTATGTTATAAAAAATAATTTAAGTAACATGGTTTAAGTATTTAAATATTTGGGATTAATACTTATGTTGTTTAAGTACATTTCCAATGGTATTTTAGTTATATGAATCATGAAACATCTATGGATTGTATTATTTATGGAAGAATATATGTCTTCACATAAGAATAACATAACAGTTATGGATTCTATCATGGTTTTATAATTTTATGTTTGATCATAAGTTAAAAGTCTAAGACAACCCTAATGATGTTTTTTGTGATTTGATTTTTTCAAGATGAAGGATATTTTGGGATACATTTATGGAAATACGAAACTTTGGTTATCTATATTTTTATCGAAAAAATTATTTGAGGAAGAATCCTTTTACATTTTGTGGGAATAAGATTAAAGTTATTGGTAACCTTTAGGTTTTATCTAATCACTGATATAGAGTTAAATGTGGGTTTTTTTAAATTTGAGGATTATAATAAAATAGTTTTTTTAACAGATAAAATGAATATCATATAAAAATCCAACACATCTAGAAATACCATTGGCCTGAACCCACAACAAAATGGGGAAACGTTTACAACACTAACCATTTTACTAACTAAAAGAGTATTTACTATGAGACTATATGAATAAAGATATATTTTTTTATGTATCATGGTACTTTATATTTCAGCATGTTATGGAATATAATTTAATTTTTTTAGAGTATGTTGAAACCATTATTCATACAAAAATGGAAAAGGGTAAAATATCACCATGGATTCTATTATTCTAATCATCAGGAAATCCAAATGGATTATTTTTATATGGGATTTATTCTATCTCCATAAATAGTCAAAATAGATCAAAACTATCATAGAATAATTCTATCTACATTAGTTTTCTAGGATATACATTAAGGAAGTCGTAAGGATGTATGTAGTATTATATTCGATTCTATCTTATCATGATCTATGGTTTACCTAGTGGTTGTTGTGAAATAATCAATAATATATTGATATAGAGTTGATTTTTAGCATAGTTTATCATCCTTATATAGATGGTTATTCTGAGAAAATATTTCAAAACCAATAGGATATTCTAAGATTTTTTTTCAAAGGATTTTGAAGGTGGATTGGATAATATATTCCTTTTCAATTTTTATTACAAAAATTAAGTTCACTTTAAAATAATGAAACCTCCTTATGAATCCCATTATGAATGGATGTTTATAACTATAACATACAAGAATAAAGATTAACAAATAAATCCATTAGGTCCTGAGCTAGATGATTAAATAAAATAAAATGTTAGATTCTTTTAGCAACTCATAATGGAACCAAAAAATCATAGAAATATTTTATGACAATCATTTAAATGATCTATAATTTTCATATTGTTAAGAAGGTTATTCTAATAGTTTCTATATAGAAGAAATAAGATAAAAATAATCACTATATATATTGGTGCCTTTGAAATTCTTGATCTTATCAAGATGGTTTTGTATCACATGGTACTTACATTGGTCATATTTTAGGTTCATGGTGTGTTCAACTTATCTCTCTTAAGGAAGCATATACCTAATCTATAACATGAAATAAACTAAAAATCCTTCCTTCTAGAGAATTATCTTTTTTAAGAGGAAGAACCATTAGATATTATGGATCATATATGGAAATCTATATGAAATAATACCACACACTAAGTAAATATATTTAGGTAAAATCAATATATTTAGTAATGTATGTGGGAACCATAGGATGTCATGATGTAGAAGTATAGTAAGTTATTAATAAAATGGTGATTAATTTCAAGGGTAAAATTCATTTTATGGTGTTAAAATGTAACACCCAAAGATATTTTGAAATATTTTTTCCCAAATAAATTTAATATGTTCAATAGTTTGTATCACATGGAACACGAGGTTTATCATTTTGTTATACACAAAAATTTTGTTTAGCTTGTGTTACACGCAACACTGTGTGTAGCATGTGTTACACACAACAACATGTTTAAACAAAATGTGGACAAATATTAAAAAAGTATTATTTAACATGAAAATTATCAAATATCAATTGGAATGGATATTGTGAATAGAAATAACTAAATTATGAAAATATACAGTTTGGGAAGATGGATCAAAATGAACCCACCCAACATCATGTTCATGCTAAATATTGATGGTTCATTTGTTAAAGGTGTTACACGTGGAGGTGTCCTAGTCCATGATGAATGGGGTTTGATGATTCTAAGATTATGTTCTTATTATGGGGTGGAAAACTCCATGGTTCCATAATCAAGATCACACTATAGTGGTCTGTCTCTATACCGAGTTGACAATATCATCATTAGGGTGTAGGAATCATACTCTAAAATTATTTTGGACTCGCTTGGGAACAATAAAAAACCTTCGGTACCACAATTATCCCATCAAGAAATGTAGGATCCAAATCGACCAAGGGAATAAAGTTGGACATTTCTAGAGGGATGGTAATATGGTGGCTGACATTTATAAAGAAAGTGGGACAACAACATATCTCTCATTCTTTTAACGACATCAGTTCCCAAACCCATAACTATGCTAATGTTTTAAGAGAATATTTTTTAAGATTCAACTATTTAAGACCCTATTTAGTTCCTTTATCATCAATAAAAATTAAATTATAAATGAATGGTTACCAATTTATTAGAAAAAAATAAAAATTATTTCAAAAAATGAAATCTTTTTTCCAAAAATCATGAATGGGCACATACACATTTTACCTCAAAAATTTAAAAAATAAACACTTTCATGGAATTATTTTAATGAAATGTATATATTTATATATATTCCATAAAAATTTTATCATTATTCCCACGTGTTTTTTTAAACAATATATAAGAGTAAAATAAATTTTACACTTATATTATATGTTTCTAAAAAATAGTTTTGTCTTCTTTTGCATACTTATTTTAAAATTAATTTTCCCACTATTAGAAAATTTATTAGAAAAAGTAATATAATTTTTAAAATTTTATATTATTATTAATCTTTAATTAAATTTTTTATAATTTACTAAAATGATAAATTGGTTGGTAAATAGTAATACATAATAGGTGTCACTATTAGTTTTAATTTCATTTAAAAAAATTAAGAAAAATATACTATTATAAATATGGGATTGAAAGTAATATTAGTAAAATTATATGTCTAATAATCAATTTAAGTTTTTTAATTATATTCATATTTAGTTTTCATAAAAATACTTGTAAAAATTTTGAAAGCCTCCTCATTCAAAACCATGATTTCCATCACATATACAAGAAATATTTTAAATTATAATTTACCTATTAAATTAATTTAATTTGAAAAAATGGATTTCAAATTTGTATTCCTAAAAATATTTATTATATAATATTTTCAAATTAAATTTTTATTATAAATAATATTAAATTAATAAAAATTACTTATCGCGATTATGGTAAATATGGGTTTACCAGTGGTTAAACTAAAAATACATGGGTTGAAAATCACTTAACAATTTTCCGACACCCATTTCCAGACCATATATATACCTTATAGCACTTAATTTCAATACTATTACCATTTTTAGACCTTTTTTGTGTCAAAAATTTTGCCACACCTTTTTCTATTCTAAAATTACAAGTGTTCCACTCACCCCACTTATATAATTCCACCCCATATCCTTTATATTTTTCACTTCTTAACCCCATTTCTTCATCCAAAAAATTTGAAAATAAATTAATTACTTCTATAATATCACCCTAAAATTAATTGTTTTCTAAAAAATCAAACATATAAAGCCATTTCAACAACCTAAAATACGTTTTCAGATGAAGATTTAATGTCCCTAACCATGCGTTTGACTTTATTTATTCTTACACCTACATCTATTCTTATTAAACCATGATTAAATATTAACATTAAAATATTACATATACTTATATGTTATTATTATAAGTTAATAACCTAAATAATTCTGAACATCCATAAAGTGGGATATGAAGTCATCATTCGTGTGTGTAGGAGTCTACTGCCTCGCGAAATGATGTTAATCATTTTCTATTACCACATCCCACAGTTAAATATAATGATATATTAAACATTTATATATGATATATATGATATTATTATATTTCCTATACTATTATGTCCCATATACCATCATACGTTACATTCAATGGGGATACAATAATTTCGCCCATGTGTTCAACGGACAACCACATCACGAGGTGATGTTATTCATTTATGCATTACATGGAAGGTGATAGAGATGGGTTTAATGAAAATATTTAATATATATTACATAATATTGATTCTATAATTTATATATATTATATAACCTTACTTTGGTAAATCCTTTGAAAAAATAGAAATAGTATTCATACGTATGTATAGCATACTATCTCTGTATACGGTGTATTTCATTTTATATCTCTAACATTTTTTGATTTCTATAAATATATATATATTCAAAATATATTATATTTTTATCATTTTTAATATTATTTAGATGATGTTACCATGTTCAAATTATTATGAACAAAATTTGTGAATCGGAACACACAAAAAAAAAGATTGCAGTTATTGCCTGAAATGTTACTTTAATATGGAATTGTTAATTAACTAATGATAAAAGGTCATAATTAAAAAATTTATGGTATGATATATCTTATTAATTGTATTAAATATAATTATAATAAATATATATTTATTATATATGATTTTCTTATATCTATGAAGTCAATAGTTAAGGTATGGTGTTTCCATTTCACTTTTAACTTCTATGATATACAAGAAATATTCATCACCTATTTATATTATGTGTTGTTTATACTTCCCATGAATGTATTTTATGATATTCATCCGGAATTGAATTTATTTACAAATATTTTCAAGTATCTCTCATTAATTGTTTTTGTGGTTCAAATGTTACCAAATTGGTAAGGTATTTTTTATCAATTTACATTCTTTGAAACATATGTTATGCACCAATCTTATTTGATGAGGTGTATATACAGCCCCTTTGACAAGTAATATCATAAAGGTATTTATAGTCAGGATATTCAATGTTTCATTATATTTTATTGCATGATGTGGATTATAAGACACTATTACCAATATGTTATGGGTTTTATGTTACAATCTCTTCATTTATCTGGTTATTTAATGATTATGCTTACAACGATGAAATATTATAATATATCACTCTAGAATATCCTTTTTTATTTCCATTGGTTAGTTCATCATAATATAGTTATTCCATAATTTTTCTCTCTTTATGTACGGATGATTTCAAAAGCTTGTTTTGAAGAAAAAGCATCTTTACTTCTCTCGTGGGTCGAAAAACCATTTTCATCTAAAACCATGTTTTTTAAAAATGATTTAAATATATTTATAGCAACTTTAATATTATTTATTAAATAAATTTTTTCTTTTTTAATTTATAAAAAATGTTTTTAATGTAATATTCTTTTCATTTTACAAAACATTTGCATTTATATATATTTCTAAAATGTGAAAGGGGTCTTTATTTTAATTTGTATGGCATGAATGGAATTTACCATCATCATAATGATTATTAATTTTGAATATTCATTTATATATTTTCAATTTTATTTAAAAATAAAATGAATTTTAAAATGTTTTTTGTTTTAAAGTGTGTTTTTAAAATCAGAAAGTATATTTTACTTATGAAATTTTTTACATGATTTTTAATTATTCCGTAATATTTTTTCATCGTTATTTTATAATCATAAATTTGTGAATTTTTTTTATTTTTAGATGTTTTTTTTTCAAAAAAATAATTTCTATTTTCTTATATAAATGAACCAATTAATATTTATATATCAATTTCTAACTATGATGTGATCATTTGATGTTACTTATTATTTACTAAGCATTTGATCGATAGATAAAAATCTTATTCTTTTATTGAATGTATTATTTTTATATTGATATGATATTTATGACTCCTATTTACATTCAACTAGTTATATAATTATAAAATTATTATATAAACCACTTTTATTTCCACAGTTTATGCTATAATGAAATGGAGAAGTTATTATGAAACCATTTTCTTTTCCACTGGTTATGTAATGATAAAATGATTTTGAATATAATTTCATTGAAATGGTTCTAGTATGATGAATATTTTGTGATTTTATGGCACAAATATGTATTATTTCAATTATATGGGGATTTTTAAATCATAACCATGGATGATGGTTATGTTATTAGAAATATGGGTGGGACCTACACCTCTCTATATTGCATTGGGGAACGATTTATATCTGTGGAAATAAATGGGACTAGAAAAGATAGTTATCCATGTTTAGCAAGGGACTCTATCCACTATGAGAGTATAATACCCCAAACCCACACATCCGGTTTTAGTGCTAAAAACATTATATATTTTTTTGATAAAAGATAACAATGGCAGTGACCAATTCATTACAAAATATTGGACCTTTTCCATTGTAGGTTTTGGATAATTAGACACAAACTTACAAATTATCAGAGTTGAACATAAATAATACAAAAATGTCTTCTACACTTCCAGCCATGAAAACTCAAAAAGTGAAGATGTTTGGATTATTACTACTAGTATACTAGTGAAAATAAATTAAAACATGGGATGATCATTTAATTTCCTAGAAAGGGGTTTTAAAAATATGGAAATACCTTTTAGAAAATCTTCCTTTGAAAATAACTTTTATTAATAATTATAAATATTATTTAACTAATTGATTGGGAAATAACATTAGAAACTACATTTGGAAATATCACTTACATTAATTACACCTTTCAAATATTATAACAGTTTGAAAAAAATACTTACTCTCAAAAAATTAATTAATGAAATTATACTGACATTTATGAAAACAATATGTAGGCTCTGAAAATAAAACAATGAGGCCACCTGAATATTAAAAGTTTGTCTGGGGCCTACCCACAAGATGAGGGATCGATCAATCCATAATTTCCTACCATATTTACAATGTCTAAGTATCGGATATTATGAAAAAAATTTATGATTTCTTTGTATATTACTATTTTTTTAACTAGAGTTATAATTTAAATGTTTGAATACATATGATAAACTAAATGAATATATATATATATACATATATTCACAAGATCACATATATTATATTTGAACCAACCAAATCAAATAAAAGATTGACTTTTTAGGATATTATAATGAAAGATTAATTGTTATCCAATTATTCTCTTTATAAAAGTGACAAAACATTCTTTGAAATTAATTCCTACAATGAAATAATTATTCCAAAACACATACATGTACATGTTTAATAAAACTAGTTCATAAAAGCATCTTTTTTCATGAGCTAAGATGAGGGGAAAATGTTATATTATAAATTAGAATCATGATTTTATATTCAATTTTCACACATGTCATGATAGTTTAAATAGTTTAAAACATACTATAAAATTATAATTACTTTAATTTCTTTAGATGGTATAATGTCCTTTTTTATTTTAAATATAAACACGTATATTTGATAAAATCAAATATGATATTGAAATAAAAAATTATTAACAAAAATTGTTATTTTATTGTTTTATGGCATAGTTTAAAAATATAAATGATTAAAATAATATAAATACTTTTATAAAATTAATGAATAATTTCCATTAAAAGAAATATGGGTCCAAAAAACCCAATACTAATCATCATAAATAATTATTAAAACATAATTTCGAAATCAAATAAATTTAATTTAATAGATATAAATATTTTATTTTGAAAAAAATACCAAAATAAATGATTCCCTTATTAATAATATTTAAATGGATAAAATTAAATTATCTCTTAAAAATTCTAATTCTACTAAAATATGATTTTCATAACAAAATCCTTTTAATAAAATTTATTTTCCCTTAAATTATTTTTAGACTCTTATTGGAATCTTGGATTAGTAGAGAGTCCAGAGAATAATTGGTTTTTCTTTCAGGTAATTAACATGTTGTCTATTTATTGTAGTTAAAAAGCATACTATACCATTTTTAAAATAAATGAACTTTTTCTAAACTAAATAAAAATATATTCATGACCATATAAGAAATTGGATGTTATTTCTTGATTATGTGAGTGAAAAATTATCAATTTCACTCCCTTAATTGGATAATTATGGAAAACAGAAACATTAATCAATACATGGATATTGATACATCATGGAATAATTATTTATTATGATACCCTATATGTGATAAACAAAGGAGTTTGGTTTATATAAAATGATTGAAAATAAATGTATATTTTTATAAATGGTTACGAACCTTGTGTAATCCATAAAAAAATAGAAAAATCCTTGAGGTTATTTGAAAATATAACTCATTTAAGGTCGATTATGAAAAAAAAATATTTATATCCTTACCAAATATGCAGTATACCAAAAGGATCCAAAACGTATGGTTTAGAAGGAAGGATTATAGAGAAATATTATAATAGGTTCATATATTTATAGTCTATTAAAAAATAAATAAAATATGATATTGAAGATTCTTTGATACAAGACAAGTCTACATAAAATCATTAATATAAATAATTTTCATTTAAAATGACCAGAATTGATTGATAAAAGGACAAACAATAGTGATGTTGGGAGAAAAATTGAAAAATGATGAAGTGAATCAAATCCATAAAAAGATCATATAGTTATCAATAATAACAAGCATTAAAAATATTGAATAAATTATGCATTAAAGACTATTTGATGGTTAATATGTTCATAGAAAATTCAAATTGACCCTAGATAAAATATTTTGATGTCTACATCACTAGATCTGCAACAATAGAATATTCGGAGGATGATATTTTCATATCTCATCCCTCCCAACCCTTTTACTTCATTCAAACCATATTCTACATTTGAAACCCCTATATATTGAATACTTTTTTTTGTCTAAGCTGACTTTGATCCTTTTACCCATGTTTGGTGTTTCTAAAATTGAATCCTTCAACCACTAAGGTCACTCTATTGGGTTATTTTTTATCCATAATTGAGTGCTTAATTCATAGTCTAACCCTACCAATTCTCTCCCCCTTCTATGGAGTCTCCTTATGGTTGATCCCCCTTTGTCTCAAGATCAAGATAAACAAGAATCCTTACCCCTATCATGATTTTATTTTCATTTATTTTTTTATTTTCTATTTTATTTCAATATTTCATTTATTACTATTATTATTATTGAAATTATACCTTGGTTTAATATAATTAATATGAATTTAGAAAATAATTTTTATAATTATTTCGTCGTATTTTTAAGTTATAATCAATTTTTATGTGTTATACTATAATTTCAATAATTAAATATTTTATTTCATAATTTTTTATTTACTTTCTTATATTGTCATCTTTATTATAAAAAATTTTCATTAGTACATTTGTAAAAAAATAATTTATGAGTTTTATCAAAATTAATTATTAATTATCTTGAATTATTGTTTAATTTAAGTTAATTAACTAAATATTTATTATTTAAAAGTCATCATTGTTTATAAATTAATTAATTTAATAATTTATTTGTTTATAAAAGAAACCATGATTTAAATTTTTTGGGTTGTTATAGAGAGTCTATGGAGTGAACCCTAAATATTATAATGGTTTTAGGATTTAATAAATTCAATAATGATAGTCCTATAAATTTTCCTTGAATTACTAAGGAAATAATAATCTATAAATATATGTATTCCACAAATCTATCTCTGAGGACAATGTTATGTTTTAATGTGACATGTTCTTTGATCCAATTATGATTCATGTCTTATAAAATACAATGATTAGTGGAATTACTCATTTTTATGATCTCTGATATGTAGGGTATGGTTGTCAAATGTTAAAAGATGTTCGCATAACCTTATGCTCATGTTATTATTATATTATCATTTATATATCCCTTGATTACAATTACTATGAATCTAATCTGACATGTTCTTTTGTTTCCTTTATATAAGATATGAATAATGGTATTATATTTTCACAAATGATAATGTATTATCGGTTCATCATTGTGTGGCCTAATAAGAATTATTTTACACACCCTGTATATACACCATGCTGTGCATGTAAACCTTATTTCTTATACCAGTTTGAGCGTCGATATATGATGGATATTGAATGGTCTTATAGTTTCGTGACCAAGTAGAGGTACTCATCTGAATTATTATGTTCTCCAAATATCATCTTGACATTTTCAAGAGTACCTGGTATGTTGTTCGGCTAAGAGTAAGAAGCATCCCCATGTTCATTAATTTTTGTTTCTTTTATGTACTCTTATATATGTGATCAGACCTGTGGGTGATCAGTGTTGTATTTATGAAATGGTTGTTTGGGACATTAATTTATTTCATTTTACAATTATAGTGTTGTTATAATTACTGCTTATACACTCTATTTATTTAATTATTTAGATACTTTTTTGGTTATTTAAGTTGGTTTCTTACATTGAAATTAAGGAATATTATCCCACGAACACACCCTATTCCCTCACTACTAGTTTCCTTCCTTTGGAATATAAGGGTGAACTATTGAGGCCTTATGTTGAACTATATTGGTTCACCTATTAATGGAACCTAGATTGGGACGTGACATTATTCAGATACACAAATAACATAAATTAATAAGAATAAATAGGATGCTATCTGATTATTGTGTGAAAATAATGGACAGTAGAAAATAAATTACAGTTAATTAAATAAGGAATTAGTTTCATCGACGTTAGTTATATTCATCATGTTTATATTCATCTCTTTTCTATCATATACAATATTATTAAAAATTATTTATTTACTTACAAGAAATGAGTATGAATAGAATTGTGATAGAGTGAAATTAAAAGGATCTGAGAAAGAGTGATTTCTATATTTTCCAATGAGATATCTCTAGATATCATTTCATTATTTGAGTTATTTTTTTTGAAATAATTATTACCAAAACATTTATTTAAGTTTCAAGATACACATAGTGATACATTATATTATTTAAGAACAAATGTTGTTGTAGTACTAAAATAATAAATTCATAATTCAGTATCTCTTGAATCACAATAATCTATTACAGTAAATGACGAATATAAAAAATATTTTTACAGTTGGTTGAACATTGGAACATGAACCACTCAAAAATTAATGTAACATTCTGAGATTCATTTACTAAAATTTAAAACATCTCAGGGAAGTAAATGAGTTTACATGGTAATGATTAAGGAATATCTGAGCTACCTTGTCAGTTAATATCATTTTCAAGTAATAATTTATCTTATTTTCAGAGTAAAGACTAACCCTATATCAATTTTTTTATATACATCATTTCCACGATGGTAGAAAAAGTAAGATGAAATATGTGTTTTATATATATTAAAAATATTTGATTATTTATTTCAATAATTATTTTGAAAATAGAAGTTCAATAACTAACCAGATGACAACAAAATTTTCTAATAAAAATCATATCAAAAGTGATATGGTAATATTCAATTAGAAAATTCCATATGGATTTTTTTAAAACTATTTGTTAAATGTTGGATTCAGTTACAATAGAACATCAAAACACTAATTTGCATCTATGTTAATGATTCTATATAAACTAAGGATATTAACATCTATTCGAGATTGAATATATTTCCCTAAATAAATCATATTTCCTTAATTATAGTGGGGTAATACATTACATCTATGGGTTAAGTCTCAGGATGTACATGAGTTAGTATCGGAATACTCGAATTCACTGATCATAGTTGGAGAAGTAGTTCCAAAGACACTTAATATGTCAGAATTAATAACCAAATATGTTTTTATGTTCAATATGGTGGGATATTCATATATTATTTCATTATAATAAATATTCCTAAAAAAGAATTAAATATAAATTTTTTATGGTTACCATGTATATATAAATTTTTATGATGTATTCGATTTTCCCATATTTTGGTATTCCATATTTTTAATGTTTCTAAGACAAGATATTATTTTTGTTTATTCAATAGAAACTAGATATTTATTGTACAATATGTTTGAAAAATAACATGATAGATTACTATGAAATTTGACTATTAAAATTATTTTGACCTTTCAGCATGACTTAAATACGTTCTGAATTATACTTGCCAAAGAATATTTCAATGATCATCATATTGGGCTATTAATAATCAATGTCACCCCCGACATACCAATTGTTATAGGAGATTCATATATAATGTGACCAAAAGGAAACCATCTGGAATATGTCTACAAGGGATAATTAAATGGGAAAATGACATAAATAAATTCCAATAATATATAGTGAATATTTAAATTCATGTATGAATAAATCTTACATTAAAATGATTCAAAATTCAGTTTTAATTGAGAGAGGGAAAAATTTCTCAAACTTGGTAGTAGTATTTCTATTATTTTTCATGATATAAATGTTAACAACAAAGGGGAAAAATTCATGTCTTTCCAAAATTTTTATAATTAGTGATGAAATTTCATTCAATATGAATTAAGTTAGAGATCATATTCCAGGTAACTAGATTTATAAAATGGATCTATAGGTTCTCTAAATATATTCATAGTATATATATTAATATACTATTTAAAAATAAAATATGAAACCGTTCATGGAAAAAAATTGCTTATAATCATTCCAATATAATATACATAAGCATATGAATTGATTATAAAGGATAAAATAATTTCATAAGATTAAGTTATAAGAATTCATCTCATGTTCTATGATATATACTAACATTTCATATTAATAATTCATAAATCATACATGGTGAATATAAAATAGTACCAATAAAATTAAATATAAATGTAGTTATAACTATAAAAAAGTACTTGGAAAAGTATAATTGTATGAGTTCAAGATGTATAGATAATAGGGAATGGAAGTGATCAAGGGAAATGGACACTTATCTTCATTTAGTTCAATTTGATTTCATAACACTAATAAATTAATAAAAATATTTTAAAAAACATATCACACCTAGTAGGTGTCCTATCTAAAATATCCATGTATTTTGTGACTTATGATGAAGCATAAGAAGCGGATTAGAAATATCCTGTTAAAATTTTTGGTTATATGAAAAGAAATTGTTTTTCATTTTATGATATGATTTGACTATGGATTAATCATGGTTTTAGGATTCAGATATGGGAACAAGATTTGAGTACATGGTTATATTAATAATTAATGTATTTTATCAATATAAAAATGTTAAATTAAATATATTAAATGAACACAAATATGGATTTAAAAACCCTATATATGGAAATATTGTAGGCCTAGAAGCTATAAATATACTTATTATAAGCATGTTTTTATGTTAGGATTAACTAGTCATTTGTAGTTGGATGTAGTGAAAGTGGGAGTTTGATGGATTTTGTTCCCTTGAATCAACAACTTTTTACTTTAGATTACACATATATTAAAATAAGATAATATTAATATAAATATATTATCACATAATTGTTTCTTCACCATAACATTGATATTATAATGATGTATAGTATTTGTTGTGTTGATAAAATCATAGAAATTTTCTTTTATGAATTGAACCATGAAATGATATGATGATATTATTAAATATAGTTTTTTGGTAAGATAATGTAATATTATGAGGCATATAACATATAGACCATCATGTGAGATTACTCATAACTAGATGTGTATTATTATCATGATGTCTTCATATGGTAATATCTAATTTGGAAGCATATAATAATAGAACCACCAATTGGAATACAACATGTTTTTGTATCATAATACTTTTCAATCTACTTGTGTATCTAATGGTACATAGAATTTAAGATTATCGTTTATTCATTTCTTGAATAACATAAATAGAATTACCGAAAAACATATTCACTCCATATGTTCATTAGATGTAGGGTATGTTGACTACATCATTCATGACATGTTATTAATAGATGTGTTGAGGAAGGATTTTTACCTTGAATATTTATTGAATTTTATATCTTAAAACCTTCATTCAAATATAACTATCCTATACATTACATGGATATGGTGTAATCATTTTTATTTATAATGGTAAAAAACTATTTATCAAACATATAGGTTAATAATGAAAATATGAAATATTTTTTACGAGATATTGATATAAAGTGATTATATTATGCTGAGAGTGTTTGTTTGTGGTTTTCAGTGTGTGACATGAATTTATTTATATTGGGCAACTTGAAGCATTTCTAGATAATAATTTAGGACTTCAGGCATGCCCACACAATTTTAACGAGAAAATAATCCAAAGGGGTCACACATTAAGTGTTTCCATTGATCTTGAATAAATTATATCTCGATTTAATTAATTGAATAAATATTATTCTCAATACTAAAGAATAATTTATTTCACATTTTATTTATCACTATTATTTTTAAGGTAATAAGAAATTATTTAATAATTAATACAAAATTTATTTTCTTATATACAAAAAAATATTTATTCTGTTTTTCGAGAAAAAAATATTTTTTTTTTGTTATTAAATATTTAAAAAATATTATTCACTGAAATCTGAATGAAATATTTATTTCTATGGATATAATATTTATTTGTATATTTAATAAATGAAGAGTAGTATGAGGTGAAAAATATACCATCTAGCAATGAATGTTAATTTATAAGCTAGTAGATTTAAATTTTTCATCATAGTAGTTAGCTTGTTCTATAAAATAATTATAATGTTATTATTATTATTACCATGTGTATTGTTAAAATATTATAATATTTTATAATTGTTGGTCAAGAATTAAATTATATTTTAACCAAAAACCTAGATCTATTAATATATAGTTATATCTACTCTACAGTATTAATTGAAAACTATGAATTGTGATTTGTTTCCCCCAATGCACATCTCATTCTCAAATTTTTTCCTCCTTTCCTCTAAATAATTATAATAAATTATTAAATCTGGAAGTAACATAACTGATTACTAAAAACAATTAAAGGTGACTAATTCACATCACTATTGCTCTGAATTCAATCGGTTCATTCATATATCAAAGGAGAAAGAGTATATCATTTTAGAGGGATTATATATGTAGATCCACACATGGAAATAAAGATAATAATAAAAAGTTTTTAGAGAAATTAACATCTACATCCATGAAATAACCTCAGAGGAGGAAATCATTTCTTCTGATCCAAATAAAATAATTATAAATGTTTTGTGTAAAAAACCTCTTTTGGGGATTCAAGAAATTCTATATTAAATGAAATTTTTATATATAATCCACTATAGGCTCTTTTCAATCTTCTTAACTATAACCACAGGCTACCTTGTCTATCCTAGAACACGGATATCATAACTGTATAGTGTGTAACTTGCAAACAATACAGGTAGTCTATTATTGAAATATGGGTCATGTATTTTCATACACATCCTATATGAATAGTAACCTTGTATCTTAGATATTACATAATTTGTAGCCCATTTACACACCATTTATCCATTAATTTATATGGAATTTCCTCACATCAAGTCCTTATTTGTGTGTCATAGATAGATAGCTAATAACTACACATGATTTTTAAATGGATTTTATATGCTTTGTATATAATCATATTAAAAATAATATAAAAATTATTTATGATACTTCTTAAACGTTATCAACATTTGTTTAATTTTATATTTATTTGACTATTTATAAGATATGTATTTGATTATATATATATATAAGCTAGTTAGTTCAAATGGGTACTCTTTTTTTTGCCACCAAGGTAAATTTTTATTACATAGTCAATTTAAAATAATTTTTTTTCATTTTTTATGGTTTGGATCGACGATAATATTTAGATAGATAAAATTATATTTAAGATAAAATAATGTATTAATTAAATAAGATAATTATTTAATTTGAGTTAAATTTATATTAAATAAAAATTATATCATTTCATTTCTATTTTATTAAATGTGTAATTTTTTTCATGTATGTAGATGATCATGAGAATAGGTCATATCCTTGTATATAATAGGTTTAGATTTAATTTAGTATTAAATAAAATTAATGGCATGCATGTAATACCTCCACTCATAATGCAATAACCTTTTTACCTATGTTTTACTTTTATAAAATCCTTTTAACCAATCATTTGGCTCCCCTCGCCTACATGTGAAAACTGTGGAATTATAAAACAATTTTCACATTTATATTAAAATCATGGACAAATATTTCCCCTTTTCCTACTTTAAAATATAAATCAAGATAATATTACTTCATATCATGTTTGATGAAATAAATTTCACTTTTACCAAAGAATGGATTATATATCTTGTAAAAATTAATCAAAATATAAATCCATATAATAATGAGATCACCCCTAGGATAAAAAAGGTCTGTGCTATCGTGGTCTCCCACACATCAGTAGTAAATCAAGACTTTGTGAACACTAAAACAATACATAATAAAAGGGGCTAGATAATTGAGGAAGATATCATAATTTATCTCTATAAAATTTTATACAATAAATCCCCTAGGACATATGGCCAAAGGAATATAGAAACATCACATGAGTGATTCTCCAATGAAAATAATTATAATGTCCAATAAAAACCCACATACTAGTAACCCAATGTTCCCATGTGTTTCATAAGTCACAAAAAATCAATTAAATTATATAATTTTATAATTATTTTTCAAATAACCATTTTCCATAAAAATCATTTAATGAAATGAATTTCATAAACCATTTCATAGTTCTTTGAGAAACAAAATTATTTAACCACAAAAAGGGTAAATCCATATTTTAACAAAAAAAACAAATATGCACATGTATGAGGAATATTAATGTTCATGTCAATTATCATTTAGAAAATATTTTATGAACTAAAGAGATTGTATGGTTCCCATACAAAATAATTGAAAAGAAACCAAACACCTCACATTGGGTTCATACACTAACCAAAATGGGATCCACACAATATAATGTAAGATAAAAATAGATAAATTGAGTATATTCAATAAACATCATTTCTACAATCTAATAATTCATTTTCCAAAAGTATAATGTTGGTGGATAAGATAGATCAACACATACCTCAAAGTTAACACATTCTACAATATTCCCAATTAAAGATCTGGCATCTGGTTTTCAAACACATGATTGATCTATAAGAAAAAGTCTTTAAAACAAAACAAAATTGATTGAATCAATAAATGATGAATATATACACTTACAATTTAAATAATTAATGAATTTCATGATAATATTTGTCTAAACATGCCATTTTAATAACAACTGATCGAACTTTGATTGAAATTCTATGTTGATATGTTTGAAAGATCTAAGAATACTAAGGGAGACCTCTTTATGAGCCCTATCCAAATTATAATTTAAAAAAATGGATAATTAATAATTTCAGTGGAAGAAAAATTAAATTACACACTTACTTAACCGCAACAGCCTGACTCCACTGGATAACTAATGGACGCACCAGCTAGCATATGGGAACAACAAAATTGTAGTAGCCCATTTCTATCACACTGGTTGGGATTTTACTAGCTAGTCAGTGGCTCTATGAAAAATAAATATAGTCTACACACACCATCATCTAGTTGGTATACTTCCATTAGCTAGTTATAATCCATCAATATCCAACATTAAAGTTATACCACTTAAACCTCCCCTAGGTCTCCTCTGTCACCCCCTAACCTTGGAAGATGGTCTCTTAATAATTGATATATGGATGTACCCTAATCATCTAGTTACACTAAATAATTATGTTTTTTTAATATATAATTAATATCCTTTTTCAAATATATTGTATTTATTATCCAGGTATTTTGTTTTTTTATAGTTATTTAATTGATATATAGTGTCTATATATACAATTTATGGTCGTTTATTTCATGGTTACATGGTCTTTTATGTCTTTGGATAATTATAGAGGTTATATTCAAATGGGCATATAACCCTAAATGTTAAATTAAATAACAATAATGGCCTACCAAAAATTTAAATGGTATATAATATAAATATGTTTTCCCATATATGGATGGTTCATTTAGTATAAATGTTATTTTAATATGGTTAATTCATTTAGGTGGGTCTAACAACCACCGTGAACTATAATCAATTTATTTTTATTCTATTATTATAAATATACTCTTCTATATGGAAAAAGTTTTATTATACATATTATCTTAATATTTTATTATAATGTTAGTTCTATAACCATCCTTTAATGTGGTGAGGAAAAATGATGTTTTTTTTCATGGAGGTGGTGAACCACCGTAATATGAACAATAGTTTTTATTTTAGAAAGAAATGTGAAGAGTTTGAATAATTTATATTCCGTAAATATAATAAAATTTCAGAATATTAATTATATTGTACTAATTTTTTATTGTTGGAAGAATTAGGTAAGGAGGAGGTAGAACAATAAATGACATTGAAAGAGACAGATTGAGAATATAACCACGTTGAATGTAGTATCTGGAAATAAACCTTAGTGTACCATATTTTTAATTTTGGTGAGATTAAAATTATTATAACATATGGGAGATGGTTTTAAAGATAATTTTTAAATAATTTTGAATAATTCAAGTATTATAAGTTGTGATGATAATAGGTGGTGAGGGGTGCTATATATAAGATTAGGAGAGGTGTGATTTGATTATAATATAGATTAGTTCATTATTTTGTATAAATAATACCATTAGTGGATATTCTAGTTACTATATTAATCATTTTTTATATGTGAATTTGAGATCATGGTCATTTATATCATCCATGAAATATTTTGGCATGTAAAATTCTAATAATACAAATTGTCGTATTTTTTTACTTCATTGGTCAACAAAAATTCAACTATTTTATAAACATAAAATAAAATTCCATTAACATTTCTTTTAGTTTAGATTCTTAAACTGAAATCCTTTTTGGAAATAATTTTCCAAATATGAGAAAATTAATTTTCATATATAATACTTATGTTTTATAAAAACAACCATTTTAAAATAATGATCAATTTTCTTAACATTTGAAAATTAATTTTGGTATTATAAAATTATAATATCATAATAATTAAACCTAAAATTATTTTAAATGCCCATTTAAGAAAAATAACTATCTTTTAAACTGTTAAAATTAACATTATAATGAAAATAAAATATATGTGTTTTGAGAAAATTCAAACACTTATTATATCATTTTGAAAACTATTATTTATTTTTATCATGATATAATTTTACATTATTTGTGATTGAGTTTTAATGGAATTTTCTATCATTTATTTGACCATTTTAGTTCCTCATTATAGGAGTTCATCGACATTATTTCAATGAATAAGTGTTCTACATTCCTTCCCAAAACGTTCTTTATATGGGTCTATTTTTCTTCTTGAGTGGAAGCTATTATTATATTGGAATTTCACCAGAGTAATATATTGATCCTAAAATTCATTTAATTACATAGATAATTCACTAAAAATATCACTATGTTTATAGATATACTTCTCGGATTGGACATCAATTTGAGGATGAAAAGTTAGATAAAAGTTAAACTCATTATTTAGAGCATATCAGACACATTTCTGGAACATACTGGTAGACCTTGTATTTTTTGCCAGATACAATCAATAGTGGTGTTACATTAGTCTCACCACTTCCTGGATATATAAATTCTTGAAATATGATCAAGGAAGTGGTGAACCCTAATTGAAATTAAGTGATCATTTCTTGTTATAAGATTCATTACAACCTATAAAAAATTATTTCAATTATATGTCTTCAAAAGACCTATGAAAAATGTTTATGGTGATGTTTTACCATTTCCATATTGTTATGGGTACTACATGAATCAATACCTTCGACTTTTCTTCTATAAATTAAAATTTTGACATTAAAATAAAATTGATGTATATTTTTTGATCTCCTTATTCATATTCCCCAACTAGTTATGCCCCTAGATAACTGGATTCATCTTCATTCTCCCTAGGTGGATAGAGTATGTAGTGTTATGTGAAAAATCATAAAGATACTTATTTATCATAGGCTATTATAGTAAACTTAGTCATTTCCCAAATATTAAAATCCTTCTTCATCAATTGTGATCATTGGGGGTTTCACTTTCCCTAAATCCTCCACCTTATATTATATTTACACGTCATCTTTTTGGGTATCCATTATATTCTCCCAAATGGATATTTGATAAATAATTTAAGCAATGACGAATGTTGTTACATACATCATTACCTCATATCCATCAATTGTAATTATAGGAAGATTGGATCTTTATCAATTAGCATCATTGATAAGGTTTCATGGCCTCTTTTACTTATAGAGTCCACTATATTATTTTCCATTCAATGATACTTTTGGATTGATAAGTCATTGTAATTTATTGAATCTCACCATATTCTCCATTTTATATAATGATCATTCAGGGTAAATTTATATTTTATGATCTTTGTATCCTTATTTATTTCAAAATTTTATACATATAGATAATGAACCCCAATATTTAGTGATAAGATCGCTACTTCCAACTCAAGATAATGAGTTATATTTTTTTCGCATTAACATTCAACATCATTCAGTAATATGCGATCACTTTATCATTTTTAATAAATACACATCTCATAACATTCATTGATGCATCATTATATTCCATAAAAAGTTCTCCAATTGGAATTAGTGTATGAAATGGTGGAGTGATATGCCACTTTATCAATTTATTAAATCTCTTATCACATTAATTTTCCTATAAAAAACATCCCTCATTCTATGTTATCTTTTCAAAAATCATTGAAAATAATGAAATGTTCCGCACAAAGCATCGATAGTTCTTAGGTATCCCAACTAAACTATGGGTCCCCATTACATATATTAGTCTTGTTAACTCCTTAATTTCCTTTTGAATGGTCCATAGATATCCCTTTAACGGTTATAATATTTCCTAAGAGTGATACATTCTATATATATAACTCATATTTACTATACATTTCATATAACTTCTTCTTTCTCAAATATTTTAGCACAATACTCAATTTCCCCACTTGTTCCAACAAACTTTTGGAGTATATCATAATATGATAAATAATGATTGGAATAATTTTCTAAGGTAACATCTAAATAATCTATTTATCATGTCAATGAATAATTTTGAAGAATTAGTGACTTATAATTGAATCATTGAGAATAAAAAATTTCATCAATTATACTAAATAAATTACTAGTAATATCCTACTTAATGAACATTATTTGATGATACACACACCAAATGTATACCATAGAGAAGTATTTGAGCCTGAATATTTGATAAATAAATTCATCAATCCATGGTAGGGGATACATTTTCTTTATCATGATCTTATTAAGTTCATTATAATCAATGAAAATGCACCTTAAACCACACTTTCTGTTGAAAAAGTGGATCAGAACACCCCATAGTATAGCACTCGGGTGTATAAAAACCTTCTTTAGTATTTCTAGTAACTTCACCATTGGTTTTTACAACTCAATGGTGTTTAGTTTGTGATGATCAGTAGATATGATTAGATGTCCAAATATATGGTAAATTAAAAACTTAACATCTCAGTTATGAGGAAGACCATGAAACATTTTAGGGAATCCATTGTTACCATCCCTCACGAATGGAATGTGTTCATGTATGATTATATTTCTTTTCCAATCATTTGTTCTAGATATTACTACTCACATGGAAATAAGATCTGCTCTAGAGAAGAATATTCTAAAGGAGATGTATCCTACTCATTACACATGTACATAATTAGAGTATGACTCTATATATTACGGTTGATTTCCCTATCATCGAATTTTATGTTGGATTTATAAATGGATTAACAATACATTCCTCGTATAGAATAAAATTAAACTAAAATGCGTATGAAAAGATATAATCAAAGTTTCAATCCACAAACACTGATGGGTGAGAAGTTATATACTTTATATTCAATAATTCCCCCATTTTAGATTCTAAAAAAACTCAACCACAATATTTTGAGGTGGTGTTTGGTTAGTTCTAATTAACATGAATGATATGAAGTAGTGTATTGGGCTATAATCAGGTAAGATATTTTATATCAATTAATCAATATTAAACATAACTCTCTCTATTGGATTCTAGTTCTAATAATTTTCTAAAATCATAATAATGTTAAGGATTATAATATTATAACTAATAAATATATAAAAGTAAAATTATTTCCATATAAGTAATTACTTTTAAATGTCATATATATCCTCTAGTACGAATTTCTAGAGTTCTTTATATATTTTGCATTGAAATTTTTATATTATGATTTAAAACAAAATAATATATTCAAGTCAATTATAATTGTTCATAAATATCTCATGAACTTACAGATAAAAAATCCCCTATGAGTGACAAACTATGTGGGAAATAAGGTCACATTATCATGAAATAGGTACATATTGAGTTGATACACAATGATCACTTTTTGGTTTATTACTCATGCATATATTTGATCCATATTTACTTCCACTTATAGTTTCATGAAAGGGATTACATATCTTGGAAACGACTCACTATATATTATTCCAAAATTTAATCTGTGATCCCATTTCTATGGTGATTAATAATGTTTTTTCTACTATATTTTTATCATAATCCCCAGAAATAACTACAACATGAACTAATACCAACTACAGTGACCCAATACTCATACACATATTATTAAACTATTTTTATCTTAAATATATAAAAAACATAGCCTCAAAATCTAGAGACCTAGCTTCTATGGAATATGAGATTTATAATAAATCCATATGATTATAAAGGTAAAATATCATTATTTGAATTTACAGAAATGTTCACTTCTAACCCTTTTATCATATAATAAAATGTAAGATAACCTAAAGAATATATAGGGAAAATGTTTTATCTATAAATACCAGTAAGGGAAGAAGAATTATAATGTGTCATAGTGTATGAGTCAAATTGCAACACATGATATTAGAATATACATGGCACATTTTTTTAATAATGTGGATAAATTAAATAAATACTATCTACCCATAATATCATTTTTTATTTTTATTATATAAAAAATATATAAAATGACATAATCATAAGTCAAATCTCATATCTAAGACAACATAATCTGGTGGGAAGAGTTAAAAATAGAGTATTTTTACTCACTAATACCATACAAATCTTACCATGAGATATATAAAATACCCAATTAAATGGAACACTATTTGGGTGAAACCATTATATCATTTACATAAATATGTATTCCACAAAAGGTACTCAACATATTTCATAAGCATATGGTGTATAATTATAAGCATATATGTTAAGTAAATTTTACACAAAAATTATTCAAAGTATATTTCATAAATATTTCAAATAAATGATATAATAAAATATTTTGGATGTTTATATTTTGATGAATAATCATTTTTCTCGGACATGAAATACATTTGTGGAAAATTACTTCAGAAGAGGGTGGGTAAGTTATATGGAATTGACCTTATTTAGTTATGTTTTATGAAATTGTTATGGAATTATTAAATTTGGTTTTCATGCCATATTTTTTATAACACCAAAAGTCAACTAGCAGTGTTCTATGTTGAATATTGAGAATTTACATAAAAACATTTATGATTAAAAAATTAATTTGGTGGTTCAAGACCAGAAATAATAAATATTAAATTTACCATTAGAATCATGTTCTATTAAAATAAAGGATTTAGAAGTGATCCTTAAAAATTTAGTATAACCAAAAAGGAAAAAAATATAATTAATATATAAATTTGAGGTATATAAATATACATAATATAGTATGTTTTTATCTAAAAATTGAAGCGATAAAGTGATGTCTAATAAGAAATTTCATTACCAAAAAAATGGGGTGGTTGGGAGAGTTACCATAACCTTGGTCCAAATTCATTATTCACATTCACATTACATAATAATTAATTAAATTAGATTAATTCAAAAAAAAAATTGGAAAATTATTCATAAATATTTAATTTTATACCAAGATTTTATGTTATTTTACTGTTTTTAAATTGAGATACCATGTCTACAATTAATGTCCCATGGTCATTTGTTTTTGGGTTACAAGGTCACTTCAGTTTGTCCATAATAATTGAATTTAATGTCTAATGGGACAACAAATATAGAATTGAAATGAGATGAGAATAATTTCAATGAAAATATTTAGAATGTCCCTAAATTCTTATTTGTGTTCTGACATAGGGATAAATTTTTTTAGTATAAACATTTTCATTATATAGTTAGGTCGTTTTTGTAGTTTTAACCAACAAACATGAAATAGATTCATTTTAATTAATTACATTATTATTATTAATTTTATGAATGTGAAATAAGTTATAATATAATTATTATCATCATATTTAACCACTATACTATTTCTATAAACATATTTAAAGGCGGTGGAGAAAAATGAAGTATAATACTCATGGAAGCGGTGATCCCACCATAATATGACCGGTCGTTTACATTTTAAATTAAGAAGAGAAGACATTGATAATTTATATTCTATTAAAATAATAAAATTATATACTATTTTTCATACGAGAATAATTATGCCAATTTTTATGGAGGATTAAAATAGATGGGATAGGATGAAACAAATTTGATATAGTTAGACTGAGGATATTACCTCTTCGAATGACGTCTCTCAAAATAGACCATAAAAAACCTTGTATATTACATTTTGTGAGACGAAAACAATTAGTACCTGGATTTTATAGTTGGTAAGATAATTATCTTCAAATTTGAAAAACTATAAGGATTATGACGTGTTTCAATATGGGGTAGAGTTGGGTGGTAGTTTTAATGTAAGGAGATGGGAGTTTTGAATATAATACAAATTAATTTATTGTTATGATAAACACATCCATTAGTGTTAATTATTGTGACTGTATACATTAATTATTTTGTGTGATTTTTATATTATAATTAATTACATCTTCTATGACTCATTTTTATATGAATGTTTCTAAAATTGCATGTTATTGTATTTTGTCTTATTTCTCTATTCTCCAAAAATATATAAATTTTCATAAATTACCAAATAATGTTACCCTAAACAATTTTGTACATTTAAATACCATATTTTAGTTAGATTTTATGGGATATTATTTTATAAATATGTTAATTTTATTTTTTTTAAAGAGAATCATTATTTATTTAAAAAATGATAATTTTAATATTACATTCAATTTTTACCCTTTGAAAAATTAATTGGGGAATAATTAAATTATATGATCATTATAATAAAACAAAATATAGTTTTATAAATCCATTTTAATATATTAAATTTTCATTTACATTTTTAAAATTATCAAAAATCTATGAATAAAACAGATCAATTTTACAAAAAATAAAAAACAATAATATAATAACTTTTGAAAAAAATATTTTATTTTATTATTTTATAAATAATAAATTATTTTAATTAAATAAGATAAATAAAAATTATTTTAAATAGGTGAAGATGTTATTATAATGATTACATTACTATTCTTAACTGTTATATTACTATTCCAACAATTAGATTACTATTCGGAAATTCAAATCCATAAACTTCTTATGGGTTCCATACATTATGTAAATAATTCATTTATAATTCATTCTTCCTTCACTTATATTTTCTATCATGGTTATATATTTTTAAAATTTTAAAATAATTATGTCATTAATAATATTTTATTTCATTTATACGTTCTGTTTTGTGAGTGTGAACATTCTTAGGGATCATGCATATCAAAATTTGTGTACTATAGTTAACTAATTTTCAATTATTTGTTCAATTGTAACTCTTTAAATATTATGGCCAAATCTATTCTCTTAATTTAATTCTTATGTAAATAAAGAATATTTTATTATTTTTTCATATGGTTTATGTTCTTTATATAATACTACATTAATTAGTGTGGCTCATTTAGATAATCATAAGGAAAATTGAATTCATAAAGTTATATGCCCATGTAGTTATAGTTAATAAAATTAAGTTATAATATTATACAAATTTTAATTATTCTTATGAGTTTTTCATAAAATATGATAGCTTTTAATGAATAGGGAATTTTTTTCGAATTCAATAGATGTGTCAAATTAGAATTCTTAATGTTGTAATTTTTTTAGTTTTGTGGTGTAAATTACAAGACCATTACAATAGAATCCCTTGAATGAGTATATATTAGTGAAATTGTATTATGTATAAAAATTGGCTAAACTAATTTTCCAACCAAGCAAATTGGGGTTTTTCTTATTGGAATTTTTATAAAAATTTATCTTCTACTGGTGTAAATATCTGAGGTAAATTATAAATGATACTAGGTTGAACTTTTAAAACCATGAATATATAATTTTAATAGAGAATTACGGATGAAAAAACAATATGATAATAGAAAAACATTCACAGATCGGTGGAAAAATGAAATTTCTAAAATTATTTTGAAGGAGATATTGGAAAATACAATGAGCTTCTCAATGAAGGATTTGACTTTTAGGTTATAGGGTGATCTTATATGTATATAAAATCATCTAAAACATCAATTAGTATGTCTCATTATAGACTTTTATTTGGGAATACATATAATGTGAAAATATAAAATGAATATAAAATCTTTTGGCCTATAAAAACAATGAAAATGGATAACATGAGTGCAACTGAAAAAAGAATATTTTATCTGAATGAACTATATATATATATATATAATCATATATGAATTTTATAATTTGTAATATATATATGTGAATCATGAGGAAATATTAATTCAGTGGAAAAAATTAATAGAAGGACAAATGGTTATTCTATTCTATTCTAGATGATTGATTTTATATGGAAATAAATGTCAATATGATTCTGAACACAAAAAATACTTAATGTAAACATATATAAAGATGTTAATTTGTCCAGGGAAAATGTAGATACATTAATAGTGAATATATAGATGCTGGAACTATATTTTGAATGAGTATGGGTGTAGAAAGGCACTACTTTCCTAGATAATGATTAAAGTGTTAAATAGTTATAATAATGAATATAAACAAAGAACTCTTGAGAGATATCATAGTATTCTATGTTATTCTCTTTGTTTTTATTTATAATAATAATTTTTATACTTACTGAGAGTGTAAATTTCATTTTTGTATGATGGATATATATATATATATTAAATAAGATTGTAGTACATGCAACACACATGATGACCTTTCAAGGAATGGGACTATCCTATTTAGCATATATTTATTTTAAGTGATTGATATATCATATTTTTAACTATTTTATCATTGTATAATGTGTTAGGATATAAAACTACCTATAGGGGAGTGTGTTGTGGGAACTATTTCAGAATAATAAATGACATTTATATCCATTATTTCTCTGGGAGATTGATCTCTTATAAAACAGTGAGACTCTACGTTGAGAAATTATATTGTTATGTTTAAAAGGAAAATATTTTATTGTTATCATAATGTAACTTGTTTAAACTAGAATTATATGTTGAATTTGGTTAATTATCTACTATAAGGGACTGAAACCTCAATGATCCAACTTAAAATATAGTAATATAAGTAATTTTAACTATAGTAAAATGTTAAATTTGTGACCTTTATATAGTTTTTAGGTGATTTTTCATAGGGTGTGTCTATGAAAAAGAAAGACAATGAATAATATTTAAATGGAATTTTGGGAGTCAACTCTGCTTATTCTATATTAATTCCATGTTTTTCACCAATAACCTCCTTGTATACCATCTATAAAGGATGGATTAGTTTTAGAATATTTATGTCTACTTAATTATTTCATGTCACATGAAATGATATAAAAAAATAAAAAAATTCATGTACCATGTTATGAAAAATAATGTATAGTTATGGGAATATTGAACCCAAATAAGGAATAAGAAATTAACTTATCAGCTTTTATGTTAAGTTAAATCATGGAAGTGATAAATTGATTATCATATGAAAAACATAAATAAGAGTTATTATTTAAGTTCTTTCATGTTAGAAAAATGATTCAAATAACATTTATTAATTTTTCCTTTAATGACATTAGAATATAACTTCATGTGATCTGGGATTCCTTTAATAAACATTTATATAATTTAGTTTAGGAGAGGTAATTACTCTAGTGTAGCGGAATGTGCACTATACATATCTGTTTTTGATTTATGATGGTTTTTATCACCAATTGTGTGATCAAATATTATTTTCAATAGCATGTAATAGTATTTAAATTACTATTTTTAGGAATATGATATTAATATTAAACACCAATGAATTAATTTTTATTCATTCAATATATATTTTCAATTTTCTAATGATTGGGGTTGATTCTCTATTTTTTGTATGCCTCGTGATTTAAGGGAGAATATTATGAAATAATGAATATAAGATGAATAAATATTCATTAAATTATAATTTTGGGGATGTGTTTATATTTGGGGAAGGTAATATATGTTGATAAAATTAATCCATCATACTCTTGGTAATTTATTATTTTATATTCACCTTAGATGGAATCTGGTAACTAATATTTTTATAGAGACACTTGTGAATCCAACAAGGACCACATAATTTAATAGAGGGGATCTTGAGTGTACCTTAGAGCTAAAAAATCCTTATGTAATAATAAGATAGTTTAGTGGAACTCTATTGTAATCTTGATTTCCTCACTATGAGATTACACCTTCTTCCCAATAAATGTTATGTCTATTTATAAGGATTATTCCATCTAAATCATAGTGTAGGAGAAGTACTCAAGTTTTTATTACTACCATATTTCTCTTAAACATTCCAAAGTAGAATAAACTTGAGACTTAAAATAAAATGAGAGACCAATAAGTACTATGAACTCAGGAAAATACCCTCTATTTTTCTACCCTTTTATTCCAAGATTTCTAAAATTTAGGCTATTTACAATACATTTCCATACAAATGATACTCATTTCATATCCTAAGGTTATACCCACACCAACATTTACCATGTCGTATGTCCAATGTTTTTTATTAATGACATTTGTTAATGGTAAATAACCCATGATCCATCAATACTAAAATGTAACCTAGAGACACAAACATCAGAAAACATTTTTTAACAAGTATAATTTCAGGATCCAATATTGTATATATTGTATATAATGTATACTTGATGATTAAATTATAGAATTTATATCATTTTAATAGATCAATTAAAAAAATTATAGAAATTTTTATATAGAAAAAAATCACTATATCTGGTTGTTATATTCTTGACTAGGATGGGTGGATGTGTAATAAGTAATTTGGAACCATTGAGCAAATATAATTACCTGTCATGTATATGAATGGGTTTTGGGGGAAAACATATTTTGACAATTATTTCTAAAAAAAATAATGTTATTTATTTAAAAATATAGATAGGGAACTCGTTTCTAGTACAAGAAAAGGTAACCTAACTAGGAAAGAGTATTGGATATTCATAAATGGAATTGAAAATTGCATCCTTGTGGAATGATCTTAATACTTACCAACCCACAGGGAATGATCTTTAAAAGGGGAAGAAATTAAAAAGTGATGATATCGTGTATAGGTACAGGAATTTTCTATTCACTCAAGAAAACATACTAACTCAAATTGGTACATTATAAGGGGAATACTTATATTATAGATCATGGATATAAATCCATTACAGTATGATATCTTAGTAATCAAAATATATAATAATCTTGGTATTATTCTACTTGATTGTTTTTGTATGAATATGTGTAGCTAATCAGTTCATATATTTCTTTTAGAGGTGTACTTTGGGTTATTTCCCAGTAAAAGAATGAATTATTTAATCTATGTCTTCTTCTAATTTAAAAATAACTTTATATCTATATCACCATGTAGATAACCAGATGTAGTTTAGAGAAGATACAACACTTTACATCCAATCAAGTGTGCCCTGAGAGGGTAATTATTTGTATATATCATGATTTTGTCCTAACAGACTGTGGAACATGATAACCATAAATCACATTAAAACAAATTATATTAGTAATATTACCATATGAAACCTTATATATACATATGGTTGTACTAATACGATAAAAAGTGACTTGATAAATCACTAATAAGGATAGAGTGAGTGTGATAGATAAAAATTTATGAGTTTATGCATAAGAAATATGATGCGATAAAAAAACCCGACACCCGTAATAATTTTTATTTTATATTCCAGACCTTAAAATCAATATTTATGTGACCATATCCTCTTAAAGGATTCTTATTTTCTACTATATCACATTGCTTCTTACATCAAAACACACATCCTGCATCATTTACATTTTCTCCATTAGTATATTTAAATTTTATGTGAACCAATTTTCCTAATGTATGTAACCCAGGGTAAATCCTAGTTAATGTTATTCCACACCCTCAACACATATATAGTGTATTTATTACTATAAATACATATTTTTGGATTGATTAATATGAATCAAAGATTCTTATAATAGAGTATAACTTTAAAATATATTTTTTTAGATATTAGTGTGATAGTGGGGTTATTCACAATAATGGTGGAATGGATATATATTTTTCTAGAGTTTGATATTATAATATATATTACATATAAATATTATATTTTCAATGTGGCATGAAATGCATTGAATCATAGGCTAGACATTACTTTAACATGGTGTGCTATTTTATATTTACTTAAGGGTGTTTATTTTTTTATTGTCTTTTTACATGATTAAAAAGGTTTATTTATGGATTATTTTAATGTGAATGATTTTTTCTCAATATTGATTAATTTTTTAGTTATTCTATTTTTTTAGAATTATCTTCAGTGTTTTAATATTAATTTACTAAGAATTTCTTCAATGATCACGTTGACAAGGTAAAATTTGGAAGAAAATCAATAAACCAAAAAATATTAGAGTTCTAATATCATTTAATAACCCATTCTTACAATAGGATTAGTTTTATAAAAAAACATATATTTTTTGGGGGATTTTCCCATTCAACATTGGTTAATTCCATTTTTCCCAGTTTAAAATTGATCAAGGATAAATGAGATGTAATTTTTAACCATGAATTATGGAAATAAGAACAGTGTTGTTCCCTTTTTAACATCATCCAACAAAAATAATTAAAATGAAATTAAAATTTTCATTATGTATAAAAAATGATAAATGAGGGAAACATAGATTGGGGATTGAAAGATGGATCTAAAATAACACCAAGGAAAAAGTGGAGTCAAACAATATATTATTGGAATCATGAATATTAGAATATGTGATTTATTTTATCTTGTATTTATTTTATCATAATTGTATAAATAACCAACTGAGAAATTTTATTTCAATGTTAGGATGAAATTCAATTGAGTATATTTTAATAGTTGATGAATAGTTTTTTTAATAAATTCATTTTCAGAATATTTCATAGTTATGAATTTTATAATAAAATAAGAATCAATTGTATGCGAACTATAGATTTACGAAAGTGTAAATGTACACCTTAATATATATCTTGATGTATTATTATATTAATCACTCAAAATTTTTGAATTTATCACTTCAAAATAAACCTCTTAAAAATATATTTTTTACAAGTTTATTCTATAAATACTCTCTCTCACCCTCTATGAACACATTCTCTATTGTTCAACCCTAAACGACCATTATACTACCTAGTATTTAAGATTTATGGATTTGAAAAAAATTAATACATGGTCTCCTATCATGATGTCATGCACCAATGAAGAATAAAATATGTTCAGTGTTTTTTTAAAAAACCCATTTCTTGTAAATGTCTTGATAAATATGGATATTCTATTTATGAAAAATATATGTTAGTAAAATAATAATAAATAGTAGTGTTCAAATATACAATCGATAAGTTTTATCATAAAATAAATTTTTGTTAATGAAATATCCAGATCATCTAAATATTTATATTTTCAACAAATCACATTCAACATATTATTTATTTATATAAATATATAATAAAAGTTCATTATCTTTTCATTAATTATATTCTATCACAAATTCATATTTTTATAATAATAAGAAAATGATTTTAATATATTTATTTATATCCCACACAAATCCCAAACATGAATTAAACATGATATAATTCAACCCTACCCAAATTCACATTGTAACACGAACCATTAAATTATTAAAAAAACACCAAAAAATAACGCTTGCAAGAAATACATCATGGAGTGTTATTTTCCCCTGTAGACCATGCAGTCACACTGATAGGGAGGTGAATCAAGGCTGAATAACTGATACTATTAAAGTTAAACATAAATTTTCTCTTTCTCTAAGATGATCAAACCTCTATAATTGGTTAATATATAAGTATATTTTAAACACTACCTCGACATGCACTCCCACATGCAATGAAAATAACAATTATAAATAATATTACATGGGTATTTTTAAAACATTTAGTCCTAGTGTGGGAAACAATCTCCTTACTATTCTCAGTATTATCTTAATAAATATATTTTACAATTATCATATGATTCATAATTGGGAATTTTATTATCTCTATCTAGAGAACAAAGTTTCTATTCTAAAATATAAAATAAAATTATTATTCATGTGGTAAAGCTATCTCTGGAAAATTTCCTAATACCTCTTAGTAGAAATGGAGGGGTTTTTTAGAATAAAACAACCAGTATTCAAAGGTACTCCAAGAAATTCCTCAAGGATAAATCTGTGAGTACCAAAAATCCGACATTGTATTCACATTCATGTGTATGATCGTCTTATTTCTGTAAACTCAATTGGTTACGATATTATAATGCCTCAAACATCAATGTCTAGATCCTTTTATGGTATTTTTTATATTTTTTTCTCATTATCTAAATATCAATAATTGCATTTTTTTTATTTTGAGAAACGACTTTTTGGAAAAGTGGGAACCTTACAGCACCTTTCCCCACCACGCATACACCCCAAAACCCGATTAAAAAATCAACATTCAACCTTCAACATTCCAAATTCAAAATTTAAACCACGCCATCATCATACCTCGGGCCATGTCCTACACGTGATGAGAGCCCTGACACAAAATAGACCCATCAACGTACTAGTTCTCCAGTGAGGAAGCCATTGGAAACCAACATAGTCTTTGCAGAGCAACAACATCAGCATTGAGAAGCACCAAACATGTATCGAATAACTAGCTCACATAATCATCGAGAACCAGAACAACCCAAAGAAACCAGCAGTAAATCTGAAACAAACCATCATCACGGGAGAGGCACCACCACCCAACGACGTTGTGTCCACGTCGTCACTGTAACAACACCAGAGCTGATCGAACAAAAAATCACAACCAGAATCACCATACGCCAAAGAAGGATTCAACCATACCCTAGACAAATCAAAAAAGGAAATGAAACATGAAGAGATTACAAATCCACGATGATAGTTGCAACGCCTCACCGCAAATATGAATAGATCCCATTGTCGCCTTCACAATCTCACTCAAAGACCTTATCGAACCGCCACGCGTGCCCCCAGCTGACACAAACGAAGTGTCGGCCTTCGGCCAGGATGAGCTGGAAAAACAACCTCTATCAACACTGCACTACCAAATGAGGATAGGCCAGCAAATGATGGGGGAGGCCTAGATGGTCGCTCCAATGCAACATCGCCCCTATGAGAGGAACCACCGCCATGAAAACTCCAAGAAGAAGCACCAAGGAGAGCTCAGCAGATGATATGAGGCGAGGAGTAGAGGTGGTGACAGGGGAACTATAAGGCCCCAGGCCTAAAAATTACTTAGTATTGAGTTATTTCAAAAATACACATTGAGGATCATTTTAGGATTAGAGTTTTAGAGAATTAGATCATAAATAATGCATTACATTCCACATTTAAACAAAACGGTTACATAAAAGAAATTATTCACTTTTCCCATTAAAGGAAACAAATTTAAAATAAAACATGGATTCTTTCATGACACTTCCTTGACACTATCATCACATCATGTAACTTTCCCTTGACCTGTGAAAAACATTTCAAAAACATGGGATGACCATAAAAAGATCAATAAGGGATATAAAAATATGGAAAGAAAACCTTAGTACATGTGTACATAAGAATAAATGAAATCATACTTCACTCATAAAACATAAGCACATTAACATACCTCATGAAATCAATAGATTTATGAATAACTCATAGAAAACATATGACGTAAAGGTAACTTGAGGAATTCATAACATTCTTATGTAGGGAGTAACCCTCATGGTTACATTTGGAATACCCATTACAGTATATTCCCTAAATCTCTTCATAAAAACCTTAGATTTTAACTCCTTCGCATTACCCAATGCATTGGATAGCTATCATGGGCTCACCCACCCTTAGTTTCTCACAGAACCACCCGTCTACATAAACAATTTCCAAGAACCATAACATAATCGTATCATATAAAATATGCATAAAGGAAACATAACATTTCCACATTTCAATCACAAGATATTAAAAACACATTGATATAATAAAAACATTATAAAAACCATTTTCAATACCAAAATAAAGGAAAACTAAAACATGGTATTTATTTTTCTTTTTAAAAAAGGTTATGGATTTTAGAGGAAGCCAAAAATCAAATAATGGTCACGACGGCAAAGAAGTCATTGTCACCGAATACGTAAGACAAAACATTCATTTTTTTCATTTAGTAAAATGCTTCGTAAAAAATTATTCCTTTTGAATAAAAGTAAAGGTCAAAGGGGGTTGTACACTGTATAAAAGAAAGTTGTGTATAAAACAAAATATACCTCAATGAAAGGAGATTGAGATGAAGTCCATTGCCTCATGTCCGACATGACTCGATCGTTCTTTAATCTCCTGAATAATAAACTCATGTTAATTTCTACTCTCTTAAGAACCTTTTTCATGATCATTATTCCTTTTATATCACTTATTACCTTGTTATTAACATTATGTAATTCTTTAAGTTAATAACAGTCGTTTTGTCGATCTTTGGTACTTGAGCCAAAAATAAACTTCTGATAATTACAAGTTGTTCATGTGGTAAAATATCCATTATATCCAGAATTATATTCATGATGTAGATATCATATATATCATATATATCCAGTATATACATTCATTTATAATATTACATAACATTTAGATATAAGAAATGAAATGCACCGTTCATGGAGACGGTAAGACGTACGTACGCATGAACGCTACTTTCATTTCTATTTCGTATTTAATGGAATGAAATCATAATTACATAAATTTATATTATAATTAAAATATGATATCATATTTAATACCATTAACTCCATCCTTTATACATCCCACATATGGCATTAATGAATCAAATCACTTTGAGGGGCGGTCGTCCGCACTTCATAAAATGAAATTATCGCGTTTACTAATAATGGAAACCATAAAGGTATGCCATAAATAAAAAATTCATAAGCATAAGGAAAACATAAACATAATATATATTATATATAAATATAGTGACATCTTAATGGCCACCATGAGAGGTGTTAAAAGAATATTTTACAATCATTGTTTCGTGAGGTAGTAATTCGCCACTCACAGAAACAGTATGTACTTTAACAATTAGACGAGAGTGTGTGTAAGTTTAAATCAAATAATTCTCATAAAAACAACCTATTATATTGATGATACAGGTGTTGTTACAAAAAAAATGAATAAAAAGAGTTTATGGGGTTGGAGAAGTAAAATTAAACAAAAGAATATAAGAGAATACATTACCTTTAAATCGGGTTACTCCCCTTGGTTTGAACCAAAAGGGTTTCTTTAAGAGCTTTATGCCTAAGGTAAGGATTATATGATGAAGAGAGGGATGTGGAGAGATAAAATGAGAAGATTTTGGCTGAGAAAATGGTTTTAGAGGTGTGGGTAAGGGGGTAGAGGTGGGGGCCTTTTATAAGAGGGAGGAGGGGTACTCTTGGAAAGTCAAGAAATGTTACTTTATTATATAACGAGTTTCATATTTGAAAGGTCCCACAATGATATATTTCGAGGATAAGGTGATAAGGGTTCTAAATACACCAATCCAATATGTTTTTTACAAATGTAAGTCTTAGAGTTTACATTATCTTTTCATTTTATTTAAATTGTGTGTTAATGAGGTAATCAATACATCATCATGGTGTCGTAAATAAATTTATTTATTTAATGTCGAAAAATTATAAAACAAATACCATGATGTAGGAAATATTATTGGATTTCTAATGACAATTAATTTTATAAGATATCATTTATTTAGACAAAATTAAAATTGTTTTAATTTGGTGTTACATACTTTTGTTATATTTAACTTTCATTAAAAATAAAAAGATAAAATGTCACTATCACACAAAAGTGATTCTATGGGGTTCGAAAGTTGGAACAAGGAATCCCATGGTCTTCCATGACATAACCAGTAGCAGTAGGACACATTTTGGGGTCATTTTATATTATTATGATATTATTTTATTACCCTTAACTGCCCGATTACTAATTAATCACGGCAATTAAAGATAATTAGCATCGTTACTATTCATAATGTCCAAAAACAAAAGAGTATTAATTACATAATTTGGACCTTTTAATTCAAAATATGGAATCCATTTTACCAAATTTTAAACACAGAAATTGTAGAAAGTAATTTAAAAATAATTCCTGTTGTCAAAACAAATAGGGGCTTTTTTAGAAACAATATCTATCAAAATATTGACACTTGTTTATGCCCAATTCCAAAGTGAAATTAATTAAAATGACCAAAATTGGATTAAATTGTAAAAATATATTCTAATTAGTCTTTAAAACCAATTAAAAGGACAATCTATCCATATAATTTAATTAGACGAAAAAGTAGTTTTAAAGTAAAATGCAGTATTTTTCACTATTCAATAAAAAATGAACATTGTCAGAAAAATACCAAAAATTATTCCAAAGTAAATTTCAAAGTCCCAATACTAAAGAATAATTTTATTTTGACAAATCGAGCTTATAAAATAGTCAAATGATAGATTTAAAAATGGTTCGCCATCAAAAGTCGGTAAAACAATCTTTTAAAAATATTAGAGAATTCAATGCTTAAGATTTGATTTATTCTCATTTCGATCCTTTAAAACACTATCTAATTCATATATATACATAGATATGAAAATTCATAATTTTTTACTTACTTGGGATTTTACATCCCTCCCCCCTTTAGAAAATTTCATCCCCGCAATTTATTTACTTATCAGATAAGTAGAGGTATTTTTTCCTCATTTTATTTTCAGATTCCCATGTTGCCTATTCAATCATGTAGTTTTTCCACAAAACCATTACCTGATGAATCACATTATTCCGAAATACTTTCTCCCTATGGTCAAGAATCTGGACCGGTCATTCCTCATAAGATAGATTCTCTTTCAGCTGAACAACCTCTAGACTCAAAACATGGGATGGATCTGGCATGTACTTCCTTAACATTGAAACCTGGAAAACATTGTGTACCTGAGATAAACTCGAAGGTAAAGCCACTCGGTAAGCAACTGATCCAAATCTCTCCAGAATTTCATATGGTCCAATGATCCTTGGACTCAGCTTTCCTTTATTACCAAATCACATCACACTTTTCCATGATGAAACTTTGAGGAAGACATGATTACCAACCTCAAAACAGAGATCCTTCCTCTTGTTGTCCGTATAACATTTCTGCCTAATCTGTGCTGTTCTCATGTGTTTCTGTATCAGTTGAACATTTTCTGCCAACACTTCAACCAATACTGGTCCCATCAACTTCCTTTCACCTGCTTCATCCCAAAAAGCTGGAGTTCGACACCGCTTCCCATATAATGCATCAAATGGTGCCATCTGTATACTGGAATAAAAATTTTTATTATAAGAAAACTCAACCAATGAAAGATGTAGGTCCCAACTTCACTGATAATCCATCGAACAAGAACGTAGCATATTCTCCAAATCTGAATTTTTTGTTCTGACTGCCTATCTGATTGTGGATGAAAAGCTGTACTAAAATCTAATTCAGTACCCAATGACTTCTGAAGGCCTTTCCAAAAGTTAGAAGTAAACATGGGATCACTATCAGATACAATGGAGAGGGGAACTCCATGTAACCTTACTATCTTTTTAAGATACAAATGAGAAAGTTTATCTAGGGAGAAAGTATCTTGTATACCTTGGAAATTAGCATATTTAGTCAAGCGCTCAACAATAACCCATATTGCATTTTTACCTCGAGGTGTCTTCAGCAATCCCACAATGATGTCCATGGATATATTCTCCCATTTCCACTCTGGTACTGGTAAAGGCTAAATCATCCCTTTTGGTAACTTCTGCTCTTCCTTAACCTGTTGACAAGTCAAACACTTCACAGTAAAATCATCAATATCTCTTTTCATTCCATCTCACCAGTAATACTCTCGAAGATCTCTATACGTCTTAGTACTGCCAGGATGAACTGAAAACGGAGAACTATGAGCTTCACATAACAACTCTCTCTTCAACTGTGAATCATAAGGCACACAGAACCTCTTCCCAAATATCAAAACACAATCATTATCAATGTTGAATTCAGGTAACATACACTTTTGAACTAGCTCTACCTTTGTCTACAACTCACTATCTTGCTTCTGAGCTTGATTAATTCTATCTGATAGAGATGATCTCACTAACAACTGAAACAATACATAAGAACATCCTGCACCAAAAACTTCTATGCCAAATCTCATCAAATCCTAAACCAAAGGATCATGTTCCAAACGTAACGTGTTTAATGAAGCATTACTTTTTTGACTCAAATCATCAGCCACATTATTTTCTTTTCCCGGATGGTAATGAATTGTATAATCATAATCCTTGATTAATTCTAGCAAACTCCTCTGTCTCATGATCAATTATTTATGGGTGGTTATATACGTTAAACATTTGTGATCAGTATATATTTCACACTTTACACCATACAAATGATGCCTCCAAATTTTTAAAGCTAAAACAACAACAACTAATTCCAAATCATGTGTAGGGTAATTTACCTCATGAGTTTTCAACTGACGTAAAGCATAAGAAGTTACCTGATCATTCTGCATTAGGACACAACCATGTCCTTTTAATGAAGCATCATTGTAGATAACAAACTCACCATTACTAGAACGTAGTGCCAAAACTGGAGAGTTCACCATTCTTCTTTTCAATTCCTAAAAACAATCATCACATTATTTTGTCCAGAAATACATAACACCATTTCGATTTAGCTTAGTCATTGGACTAGATAAACGTGAAATTTTTTTAACAAGCCTTCGGTAATAGCCTGCCAAACCAAGAAAACTACAAATCTTGGTTACATTTGTGTGTCTTGTCCATTCTTCAATAACCTTTGTTTTTGTAGGATCAACAGTTTTTCCATCTTCAGAAACAATGTGACCAAGGAATGAAATTTGTTGCAACCAAGACTCACACTTTCTAAATTTCCCATAAAATTTATTTTCCTTTATGTTTTTCAAAATAACCCCTAAATGACTTTAATGCTCCTCTTTACTTTTAGAAAACACCAAAATATCATCAATGAAAAAAACCACAAACTTATCCATGAACTCATGGAAAATGCTATTCATAAGGTCCATGAATACAGCAGGTGAATTGGTTATCCCAAAAGGTGTTACAAAAAATTCATAATGGCCATATCTTGTACAAAATGAAGTCTTCAAAATATCGACTTCCTTTACCTTCAACTGATGGTACCCCGATCTCACGTCAGTCTTTGAAAAATACAGTGCTCCCTGGAGCTGATAAACAAATCATCGATATGAGGAAAAGGATATTTGTTCTTAACAGTGATGTTATTCAAGGCTCTATAATCAATGAAAAGTATCATTGAACCATCTTTCTTTTTAACAAATAAGACAGGAGCACCCCATGGTGATGTGCTAGGTCGAATGAAACCTTTCTCTTATAAATCTTCCAATTGCTACTTCAACTCTAAAAGTTCAATTTGAACCATTAGATAAGGGGTTTTAGAAATTGGCTCAGCATTAGGAACTAAGTCAATAGTAAATTTAACTTCCTGATCTGGTATTATTCCATGGAACTCGTCACGAAAAACATCAGGATTCTCATTTACCACTAGAACATCAATAATATGAATGGTTCCTTTGTTTTCAACAGTATGTGCAAGGTAAATATATTTCCATATTTTTCATGTTTCTCAACATCTTGATATGTTATAAACAGTAAGGGTTCATTCTTGTACACAAACTGAAAGTCTTTCTGAAAAGAAAATTCTTTAGCTCTAGAATCAATCTTATCATGGTAAACATAGTGCCAATTCATACTCAGGATAACATCAAACTCTACTAGAGTTAAAAAAATAAGGTTTTCAAGTAGGTTATTTCCACGGATAAGGATAGAAAGATTCTTATAATTTCTTTTTGCCTTAAAATTTCTCCCATGTGTTTTTACCACAAGTTCAGGAGTCATTTCTTGAGATGTAATTACCAATTTACTGGAAAATATTTTATATATGAAAGAATGTGTAGACCCTGAATCAAACTACACATTGGCATAATCAAAAAAATAAAAAAAAGTACCTGATACCACTTCATTTGACGGCCCAACATCTGCTGAAGTAGTTGCAAAGGATTTCACCACACATTTCTGCTTGTAGTCTGACTGCTTCCCATCATTTGAGATCTTTGTTGAACACTTGTTTTCATAATGACCCATCTCATTGAACTTGAAACATTTCACTAACTGTAAATCAAATTTGGTCTTACCGTCACCCAGATCTTTTTTAGTGCAATCACGAGCCTTATGTCCCATCTTACCGCATCGGTATCACTTTCTAGAATTCACAATACATTCCCCACCATTATTTTCCCACATTTATTACAAACTGAAAACTTAGTTTTCTTACCATCAGACATATTTAAAGGATTCTTCCCTTTCTCCTGCCACCCCAGTCTCTTCTTTTGTTGGTTGTTATAGAACACTTTATCATCGGAAAACTTCATTTCCACCTTCTCAGCACATCGAACAACCTTTTAATAACTTTTGAACTTGCAAGAAACTAAATCCCTTTGATATTGTGGCTTTAATCCTAAGTAAAAATGATTTATTTTACTATCAAGGTCTCTGATAAAATTTGGAGCATACCTTGCCAATCGAGTGAACGTTTCTTCATAAGCAGCCACTAAGTCGTCCTCTTCCCTCAATTCCAAGAATTGTTTTCCACCCTAAGTTGAACAGATTTAGGAAACTATTTCTCAAGAAACATTCCTTTGATTTCATCCCAGTCAAAAGAATCAATCTCATCAGTGTCCCTGATATCTTTAACCATCGACCACAACTGATCCTCTTCACCCTCCAAATGGTAAATAGTTAGACTAACCTTTTTGTTGTCTGAACACCCCATGACATCGAAAATGTTCTCCAGTGATTTAATCGACCCTTCATCTAGCACATGGTTAGATGATCCTCTGAATGATGGGGGATGTTGCCTAATGAAATGTTCCACCACTGACATATTTTTCTATGGTTGATCTGGATGATCTCGTGCATGGATACCACCACCATTTATTTCTTGAGTCAACCGCACCATTACTGCAACAAACTATTCATTTCCAATTATGACAATCTCATGATGCTGATTTGGAAGGTCATTTCCTTATTCAAGCCTTCCTAGAAATGATTCCCTATTTCCTCTGCGGAAAACCATTCTAAACAAACATGTCTTAGGCGAAGAAACATCGTAATCTTCAAATTCTATATCATTTCAATTTGACCATAAAAAATATTTTTGGATAATCATTTAATATAATTCTAACCCCTAAAGTTATCTAAACCAACCTCTAATACCAACTATACGGCCCCAGCCTTAAACATTACTTAATATTGAGTTATTTCAAGAATACATATTGAGGATCTTTTATAGTTTAGAGTTTTATAGAATTAGATCATAAATCATGAATTATATTCCAAATTAAAACAAGGTGGTTAAATAAAAGACAATATTTACTTTTCTAATCAATGGAAAGATATTTAAAATAAAACATGGATTCTTTCTTGACAATTCCTTGAAAATATCATCACATCATGTACCTTTCCCTTGACCTGTTAAAAACATTTCAAAAACATGGGATGAGCCTAAAATGCTCAGTAGGGGATATAAAAATATGTAAATAAAACCTTAATCCATGTATACATAAGAATCAATGAAATCATACATCACTCATAAAATATAAGCACTTTAACATTCCTCATGAAATCATAAGATTTATGAATAACTCATAGAAAACATAAGACATAAAGGTAACTTGAGGCATTCATATCATTCTTACGTTGGGAGTAACCCTCATGGTTACGTTTGGAATACCCATTATAGTATATTCCCTAAATCTATTAGGATAAACCACAGAGTTTAACTCCTTTGTGTTACCCAATGCATTGGAGAGATATCACGGGCTCACACGCCCTTATTTTATCGCAGAACCACCCGTCTTCATAAATAATTCCCAAGAACCGTAACATTTTTGTATCACATAAAACATGCATAAAGGTAACATAACATTTCCACATTTCAATCACAAGATATCAAAAACAAATTGATATAATAAAAACATTATAAAAACCATTTTCAATACCAAAATAAATTAAAAGTAAAACATGGTATTTATTTTTCATTTTAAAAAATGTTATGGCTTGTAGAGGAATCCAAATCTCAAATAATGGTCATGGTGGCCGAGAAGTCATTGTCGCCGCATACGTAAGACAAAACATTAATTTTTGTCATTTAGTAAAACGCTTCATAGAAAAAGATTCTATTTGTATAAAAGTAAATTCCAAAGGGGTTTATCCACTATATAAAATAATATTGTTTATAAAACAAAATATGCCTCAATGAAAGGATATTGAGACGAAGTCCCTTACCTCATGTCCGACTTGACTCGTTCGTTCTTTAATCTCCGAAATAGTCAACTCAAGTTAATTTCTACTTTCTTAAGTACCATTTTTGTAACATCCCAAGTATGTAATTAACAATATATATTTTTATCTATGTCTATTAATGATTAAGATAGTGTTTTAGAGGCTTAAAATGAAAATAAATCCAATCTTAAGCATGGAATACACTAATATTCTTAAAATATTGTTTTACTGCCTTATGATGGAAAACCCTTTCTAAATCTATCTTTTGACAATTTTATAAACTATTTTTATCAAAATAAACTTATTCTTTATGATTGGGACATCAAAATTTACTTTGTGTGAATTTTTGGTATTTTTCTGACAATGTTCATTTTTTAATTAATAGTGAAAAATACTGCATTTTACATCAAAACTGCTTTTTAATCTAATTTATTTATATGATTATATTATCTTTTGAATTGGTTTTGAAGTAAAATTAGAATATATTTTTACCATTTAATCCAATTGTGGTCATTGGAATCAATTTCACTTTGAAATTGGACTTAAACTGGTGTCAATCTTTGATACTTATTGTTTTATAAAAACACGCTATTTGCTCTGACAGTGGGAATTAATTTTTAAATTAATTAATGTGACTTATATGTTTTGAATTTTTTAAAATTGACTTCATTTTTGAATTTGGAATATCAAATATAGCTTAGGGTGAATTTTTTGTAATATTTTGAAAAACGTCAATTTTTGATGAATAGTGAAACCACTAAGTGGTACTTATAAAAACTGATTTTCCGTTTAAATGAAATTTTCCCATCATTGTGTTTTGAATTTCAAAAATCCGACATACATTGTTGTCATTAAGACGTAAAATGTTGTTCAATGAGATTAAAATAATTTTTTGGTGAATAGTAACTTATTAAGTTTTTAATCGCGATTAGTGGTAATTAGTGTTGTTTAAGGTAAAAATAATACTTTAATAAAATAAGATGAGCTTGACACATTTCCAACCCTCATTGGTTGTGTCATGGCCGACCAAGAAAAGCCATGGGTCAGCTTGGGGACCCCATGGATCCACTTTGTTTGGGAAATGACATAAATAACTTTTTATTTAATGTAAAAGTAAAAATGACACAAACATAATATGTTTTACAAAAACAATTTTTACATGGGGTTATAAAGATCAAAGTTATTATTATAAATAGTAATTGGAAAGATAAAAATATTTCCCACATCATAGTATTTTTTTATAATTTTTATACATTAAATAAATTAAATTATTTATGACATAATAATGTTGCAGCGATGACATCATTATTTAATGATTTATATAAAATGGAAAGATAATGAAAAATATAAAACCTACACATGGCCAAAACCAATTGGATGAGTGGATTTAGAAGCCTTATCACCTTATCCTCGAATTATAGAAATGTGGGACCTTTTGAATCCGAAACTCTTCTTAAAATAAAGTAACTTATCTTTACTTTCCAAAAGTGCCCCTCCTCTCCTCTTATAAATGGCCCCCACCTCTACCTCATTTCACACACATCTCAAGCCTTTGGCTCGGCCAACCCCTGCCCATTTACTCTCTCCACATACCTCTCCTAATCCAAGAGGATTCTCTTTTGGCAGAATCCTTTCAAAGGAAGCCTTTAGGCTCAAATCAAAAGGAGTTACACTTTTAAAGGTAATTCATTCTCTCATGTTCATTTGTTTTATTTTTCTTCTCCAACCCCCTAAAACCTTTTTATTTACTTATTTTGTAACAACACCAGTATCTTAAATATACTAGGATGTTGTTATAATATTTATTTGAGCTACACTCTCACACAACTACATCAAATGGTTAAAGAACATACGGTTTCCGTGGATGGCGAAATTCTGCCTCCCGAAACGATGATTGTTCAATACTCATTTAAAACCTTAAAAGGTGGCCATTATGATGTCACTATTTTTATATATGATATATAATATGTTTATTTTTTTCTTATGCTTCTGTTTTTTTTCATTTTGGGCATACCTTTATGGTTTCCATTATGGGTAAACACAATATCTTCATTTTAGGAAGTGCGGACTACCGCCCCCTGAAAGTGATTTGATTCGTTAATACCATATGTGGGATGTGTAAAGGATAAAGTTAATGATATTATATATGTTATTATACTGTAATTATAATATAATCTTATATCATTATGATTCAATTCCATAAAATACGAAATAGAAATGGAAGTAGCGTTCATGCGTACGTACGGCTTACCGTCTCCATGAACGGTGCATTTCATTTCCTACCTCTAATTGTGATGTAATATTATAAATACATGTATATGCTGAATATATATGATATATATGTTATCCAAATCATTAATATCATTCTGGATATAATGAACCTTTGACCAAATTAACAACATTTAAGTGTAAGAAGTCTATTTTTGACTTAAGAACCAAATACCGAAAAAATGAACATTATTAACTTAAATGATTACATAATGTTCATAACATGGTATAAAAGTAATAATGAACTTGAAAAAGGTTCTTAAAAAAGTAGAAATTAACTCAAGTTTATTATTCAGTAGATTAAAGAACGATCGAGTCAATTCGGACCCGAGGTATGGGACTTCGTCTCAATCTCATTTCATTGAGGCATATTTTGTTTTATACACAACCTTCTTTTATAAGGTGTATAAACCCCTTTGACTTTTTACGTTTATTCAAAAGGAATCTTTTTTATACGAAGCCTATACTAAACGACAAAAGGGAATGTTTTTGTTGTATATATGCGGCGACAACGACTTCTCCGCCGTCGTGACCGTTATTTGAGTTTCAGCTTCCTCTACAAGCCATACTTTCTTTTTAAAATAAAAATAAATACCATATTTTACTTTTCTTTTATTTTGGTATTGAAAATGGTTTTCACAATGTTTTTTGTGTTGTATTGATATCTTGTGATTGAAATGTGGAAATGTTATGTTTCTTTTTTGCATGTTTTATGTGATACGATTATGTTATGGTTCTTGGGCATTATTAAGAAGACGAGTGGTTCCGTGATAAACTAAGGGCGGGTGAGCCCGATATAGATCTCCAATGAATTGGGTAATGCGAAGGAGGGAAACTTTAAGGTTTCACCGAATAGATTTTAGGGAATATACTGTGATGGGTATTCCAAACGTAACCAAGAGGGTTACTCCCTACGTAAGAATGTTATGAATGCGTCAAGTTACCTTGATGTCTTATGATTTCTATGATTTATTCATGATTTGATGAGGTATGTTAAAGTGATTATGTTTTATGGGTAAAGTATAATTTCACTCTTATGTATATATGTACCCATGTTTCCGTTCCATGTTTTTATAACCCATACTGAGATTTTTATGCTCATCCCATGTTTTTTTGAAATGTTTTTCACAGGTCAAGGGAAAGGTACATGATATGATGATAGTGTCAAGGAAGTGTCAAGAAAGAATCCATGTTTTATTTTAAATATGTTTCCATTTATTTGAATGAATAATACTATCTTTATGTAACCACTTTGCTTATATGTGGAATGTAATGCAAGTTTTATGATCTAATTCTCTAAAACTCTAAACCCGAAAAGATCCTCAATGTGTAATCTTGTAATAATTCAACATTAAGTAAGGTTTAAGGCTGGGGCCTTATAGTTGGTATCAGAGGACGGTTTGGATAACTTTAGGAGTTAGAATTATATTAAATGATTATCCAAAAAAAATCAAATGATATAGCATTTGAAGATTACCATGTTGCTTCATCTAAGACATGTTTGTTCAGAATGGTTTTCCGCAGAGGAAACAAGCAGTGATAGGAAGGCATACAGAAGGAAATAAACTTCCAAATCAGCATCCTGAGATGGTTGGAATTGGAACTGAACAGTTTGTTGCAGTAATGGTGCAGTTGACTGAAGCGATAAATGGTGGTGGTATCCATGCACGAGATCAGCCAGATCAACCGCAGAGGAACATGTTAGCGGTGGAAAATTTCATGAGGCAACATCCACCGTCATTCAGAGGATCATATGACCCTGTGATAACTGAAGGGTGGATTAAACCACTGGAGAAGATTTTTGAAGTCATGGGGTGTTCAGACAATCAAAAGGTTAGTCTTGCTATTTACCGTTTGGAGGGTGAAGCAGATCAGTGGTGGTTGATGGTTAAAAATATCAGGGACTCCGATGAGATTGATGCTCTTGACTGGGATGAATTCAAGGGTATGTTTCTTGAGAAGTATTTTCCTACGGCTATTCGACTTAGGATGGAAAAACAATTCTTGGAATTGGGGCAATAGGAAGACTCAGTGGCTGCCTGTGAAGAAAGGTTCACTCTATTGGCACGGTATGCTCCAAATTTTATCCGAGACCTTGATAGTAAAATCAATCGTTTTTACTTAGGATTAAAGCCAAAATATCTAAGGGCATTAGCTTATCGTGAGTTTAAAAGTTATGAAAAGCTTGTTCGATGTGCTGAGAAGGTGGAAATGGAGTTTGCCGATGACCAAGTGTTCTATAACAACCAGCAGAAGAAGAGACCGAGGTGGCAGGATAAAGGTAAGAATTCTTCAAAAAAGTCTGATGTTAAGAGAACTAAGTTTCCCGTTTGTGATAAATGTGGAAAAAGGCATGCTGGGGAATGTCTTCTGAATTCTGGAAAGTGCTACCGATGTGGTAAAATGGGACATAAGGCTCGTGATTGCACTGAAAAGGATCAAGGTAAAGGTAAGAACAAATTTGATTTACAGTTAGTGAAATGTTATAAGTGCAATGAGATGGGTCACTATGCAAACGAGTGTCCGACAAAGAGCTTGAGTGATGGGAAGTAGTTAGACTACAAGAAGAAAGGGGTGGTGAAATCCTTTGCAACTACTTCAGCAGATGTCGGGCCATCAAATGAAGTTGTATCAGCTCCAGGGAGCTCAGTTTTTTTCAAAGATTGACCTAAGATCGGGTTACCATCAGCTGAAGGTAAAGGAGGCAGATATTCCGAAGACCGCGTTCCGTACGAGATATGGCCATTATGAATTTGTAGTAATGCCTTTTGGGCTAACCAATGCACCTGCTGTATTCATGGACATAATGAATAGAATTTTCCATGAGTTCTAGGATAAGTTTGTGGTGGTTTTCATTGATGATATTTTGGTAAAGAGGAGCATGAAATACATTTAAGGGTTATCTTTCAAACCTTAAAATAAAAGAAACTGTATGGGAAATTCAGCAAGTGTGAGTTTTGGTTGCAACAAATTTCTTTCCTTGGTCTCATTGTTTCTAAAGATGGAATAACTGTTGATCCTGCAAAAACAAAAGTTGTGGAAGAATGGCCAAGACCCACAAATGTAACCGAGATTCGTAGCTTTCTTGGTTTTGCGGGCTATTACAGAAGGTTTGTTAGAAATTTTTCACGGTTATCTAGTCCAATGACTAAGCTAACTCGGAAGGGTGTTAAGTTTATCTAGACAAAAGAATGTGATGATTGTTTTCAGGAATTGAAAAGAAGATTGGTGAATGCTCTAGTTTTGGCACTACCTTCCAGGAATGGTGAGTTTGTTATATACAGTGATGCTTCATTGAAAGGACTTGGTTGCGTCCTAATGCATAATGATCAGGTAATTTCTTATGCTTCCCGACTGTTGAAAACTCATGAGGTAAATTACCCTACACATGATTTGGAATTAGCTGCTGTTGTTTTGGCTTTAAAAATTTGGAGGCATCATTTTATGGATTAAAGTGTGAAATATATACCGATCACAAAAGATTAAAGTATATATTCACTCAGAAAGTGTTAAACATGAGACAGAGGAGATGGCTAGAATTAATCAAGGATTATGATTGTACAATTCATTACCATTCGGGAAAAGCAAATAAAGTGGCTGATGCTCTGAGTCGAAAAAGTAATGCTTCATTAGCTATGTTGTGTTTGGAACGTGATCCTTTGGTTAAGGATTTGATGAACTTTGTCATAGAAGTTGTTGGTGCAGGAAGTCCTTCTGTTTGGTTTTTGGTATCAGTGATATCTTCTCTATCAGATAGAATCAAGCAAGCACAGAAGCAAGACAGTGAGTTGCAGAAAAAGGTAGAGATGGTTCAGAAAGGTAAGTTTCCTGAATTCAACATTGATAATAATTGTGTTTTGAGATTTGGGAAGAGATTGTGTGTGCCTTGTGATTCACAGTTAAGAGAGAGTTGTTATGTGAAGCTCATAGTTCTCCGTTTTCAGTTCATCCGGGAAGTACTAAGATGTATAGAGATCTGCGGGAGTATTACTGGTGGGATGGAATGAATAGAGATATTGCTGATTTTACTGTGAAGTGTTTGACTTGTCAGCAGGTTAAAGCAGAGCGTCAGTTACCGAAAGGGATGCTTCAGCCTTTACCAGTGCCAGAGTGGAAATGGGAGAATATATCCATGGACTTTGTTGTTGGATTACCGAAGACATCTTGAGGTAATAATGCAATCTGGTTTATTGTTGATCGCTTGACCAAATCTGCTCATTTCCATGCTATACGAGATACTTTCTCTCTTGATCAAAATTACCATTTGTATCTTAAAGAGATAGTCAGGTTACATGGAGTTCCTCTCTCAATTGTATCGTATCGTGATCCCAGGTTTACTTCTAACTTTTGGAAAGGCCTTCAGAAGTCGTTGGGTACTGAATTAAATTTTAGTACAGATTTTCATCCTCAATCAGATGGGCAGTCAGAACGAACAATTCAGACCTTGGAGGATATGCTAGGAGCTTGTTCTATGGATTATCATGGAAGTTGGGACCAACATCTTTCTTTGGTTGAATTTTCATATAATAACAGTTTTCATTCTAATATACAGATGGCACCATTTCAGGCATTATATGGGAAGCGGTGGCGAACTCCAGCTTTCTGGGATGAAGTGGGTGAAAGGAAGTTGATGGGATCAGAATTGGTAGAAGAGATGGTAGAAAAAGTTCAGCTGATTCAGAAGCACATGAGAACAGCTCAGAGCAGGCAGAAGAGTTATGCGGGTAACCGGAGGAAGGATCTATATTTCGAGGTAGGTGATCATGTTTTTCTCAAGGTTTCTCCTTGGAAAAGTGTGATGAGATTTGGTAAGAAAGGAAAGTTGAGTCCAAGGTTCATTGGACCATACGAAATTCTGGAGAGAGTTGGATCAGTTTCATACCGAGTGGCTTTACCTCCGAGTTTATCTCAGGTACACAATTTTTTTCACGTTTCGATGTTGAGAAATTATATGCCAGATCCATCTCATGTTTTGAGTCCAGAGGTAGTTCAGCTGGAAGAGAACCTATCTTTTGAGGAACAACCGGTCCAGATTCTTGACCACAGGGAGCAAGTGTTATGAAATAAGGTGATTCACCAGGTAAAGATTTTGTGGAAAAACCACATGATTGAAGAGGCAACATGGGAATCTGAAAATGCAATGAGGGATAAGTACCCCCATTTATTCGATAAGTAAATAAATTGCGGGGACGCAATTTTCTAAAGGGGGGAAGGATGTAACATCCCAAGTAAGTAATGAATAATAAATATTTTTATCTATGTCTATTAATGATTAAGATAGTGTTTTAGAGGCTTAAAATGAAAATAAATCCAATCTTAAGCATGGAATACATTAATATTCTTAAAAGATTGTTTTACTGCCTTATGATGGAAAACCCTTTCTAAATCTATCTTTTTACAATTTTAAAAACTATTTTTGTCAAAATAAACTTATTCTTTATGATTGGGACATCAAAATTTACTTTGTGTGAATTTCTGGTATTTTTCTGACAATGTTCATTTTTTAATGAATAGTGAAAATACTGCATTTTACATCAAAAATGCTTTTTAATCTAATTTATTTATATGATTATATTATCTTTTGAATTGGTTTTGAAGTAAAATTAGAATATATTTTTACAATTTAATCCAATGGTGGTCATTGGAATCAATTTCACTTTGAAATTGGACTTAAACTGGTGTCAATCTTTTGATACTTATTGTTTTATAAAAACCCGTTATTTGCTCTGACAGCAGGAATTAATTATTAAATTAATTAATGTGACTTATATGTTTTGAATTTTGTAAAATAGACATCATTTTTGAATTTGGAATATCAAATATAGCTTAGGGTGAATTTTTGGTAATTTTCTGAAAAACTTCAATTTTGATGAATAGTGAAACCACTAAGTGGTATTTATAAAAACTGATTTTCCGTTTAAATGAAATTTTCCCATCATTGTGTTTTGAATTTCAAAAATCCGACATACACTATTGTCATTAATATGTAAAATTTTGTTCAATGAGATTAAAATAATTTTTTGGTAAATAGTAACTTATTAAGTTTTTAATCGCGATTAGTGGTAATTAGTGTAGTTTAAGGTAAAAATAATGCTTCAATAAAATAATATGAGCTTAACACATGTCCTACCCTCATTGGTTGTGTCATGGCCGACCAAGACAAGCCATGGGTCAACTTGGGGACCCCATGGATCCACTTTGGTTGGGAAATGACATAAATAACTTTTTATTTATTGTGAAAGTAAAAATGACACAAACATAATATGTTTTACGAAAACAATTTTTACATGGGGTTATAAAGATCATATTTTTGATTATAAATAGTCATTGGAAATATAAAACGATTTCCTACATCATAGTATTTTTTTTATAATTTTTATACATTAAATATATTAAATATTTATGACATAATAATGATGTAGTGATGACATCATTATTTGACGATTTAAATAAAATGGAAAGATAATGAAAAATATAAAACCTACACATGGCCAAAACCAATTGGATGAGTGGATTTAGAAGCCTTATCAGCTTATCCTAGAATTATATCAATGTGGGACCTTTTGAATCCGAAACTCTTTTTAAAATAAAGTAACTTATCTTTACTTTCCAAAAGTGCCCCTCCTCTCCTCTTATAAAAGGCCCCCACCTCTACCTCATTTCACACACTCCTCAAGACTTTGGCTCGGCCAACCCCTGCCAATTTACTCTCTCCAAATCCCTCTACTCATCCTAGAGGATTCCCTTTGGGCAGAATCCTTTCAAAGGAATCCTTTAGTCTCAAATCAAAAGGAGTAACACTTTTAAAGTTAATTCATTCTCCCATGTTCATTTGTTTTATTTTGCTTCTCCAACCCCCTAAAATCTTTTTTTTTTACTTCTTTTGTAACAACACTAGTATCTTCAATATACTAGGATGTTGTTATAATATTTATTTGAGCTACAATTGTCACGAACCGCCCTCGGGGTCCGTGCCGTGACTACCCCAAGCCCGCCTTCCTTAGGCCAGGGGCTGGCGACTAGCACCAAGGCGTAAATCCCGGTAAAAAGGGAAGGCATTGCCTTTGAAAAGTAACAAACACCACAGAGAAGCAAGTGGAAAGTAAACACTAAACAAAGCAGAGTACAACTGAAAGTGCGGAAAAGTAAATGGGCCAGAATACAAACCCAAACTAAAAGTAAAGTACAACTCGAAAGGGAAAACAGCAACTGAAAAGTAAAAGCCGCTACACCGAGCTGTCCACTGGAAATCCCACCTGAAGGGTGGGTACAGATAGCTCCTCTGCTCCACGGGTCCCGCCGTCCGCTCCGTGCACGTCCCGCCCAGTGGTCCACCTCCGGGTACCGTCCCGCTCTGCAAGCCTCAGCTAAGGTCAACGTTGTCCGTCGTCTGCAACCAACACAACGTAGTGCGGGCAAAGCCCGTGCAGGGGTGAGTATAAGCTACTCAGTAGGGACCCCGAGACCCCTGAAGGTCTCTCAAATCCACAAAGGATAAACCACGAAGAAAAGTACAATCACGAAGTAAAAACCGACACTGCTTAGGTATATGCCCATACATATACCTATGTCATCAATTCAAATACGCTCCAACCTCCGAGCCCAAGTACAACTCAGTCCACGCAGGAAAGTATACGTATTCCACATAGGAAAGCAAAACATAATCCACACAGGATTGCACAACACAATCCACACAGGAAAGCAACAGGATTCAGCTCACACAGGTATACTTCTTCAGAGGACGATAAAGATGATCACTGATCCATCTAAGTCGTCGGACCCACGAAGGATCGATAGATAACTAACCCCCGCAATGACCCACACAGGATCGGGCCCACACAGGACCTGTAGGCGCTGGCTCACACAGAACCGCTGAGCGCAAGGACCCACACAGGATCGGGCCCACACAGGACCTGTAGCACTGATCCACGTAGGATCGCTGAGTGCTGTAGTCGTCATCGTCGAATCCACACAGGATCTCTGTACTGTCGTCGTCGCAGTCACAGTAGCAGTAGTAGCAGTAGTAGCAGTAGAACAGTCGCAGCCAGCACTAGGGTTCCCGCACACAGCAAGCTCGTTCGGAGGGTCCGCTCCACGAGCCGAGAGGCTGATACATCAACTGTCACAAAGACCAGAGTTGATGTATCCAAAAGTTCCGTATCATCAACAGGAACTCAACGCAACAGACGGCGCGTCGATCGGACGCCCGGTCTGAGAGTTATTGGCATTTTCGTCTCCGGGGCCCGGTTGGTTTTTAAGGCAAAACCAACCACACCGTACTCCACCTGCGTCCAAACCTCGGGCGAAGTATGCCAAAAGATTCGTCTCACTAAGAGGGACACAACACAGCTGACGGCACCTCAATCGGACGTCCGTAGCTCAAGATATGAGTGTTTCCGCTCCGAAGGCCCGGTTGGTTTCGTGAACGAACCAACCCGGCCGAGCTCAAAGTAAACCGAAACCTTGAGTGTGATATACCGAAACGACCTTCTCGATCCAAGGATCGCGTTTCCGCAGACGGTTCGTCATTCGGAGGTCCGAGGTTCAAGATATGGCCCAAAAACCGATTCTGGTTCGAAACGGGGGGGGTCCGGGTCCGGGCCGACCCGGCCCGACCCCCCCCCCCCCCCCCTGGGGCGGCCCGGCCGGACGGCTGGCCGGCGGTGCGGCGGCGCGGCGGCGCAACGGCGCGGGGGCCGTGGCGGCTTGTCGCTGCAAGGAGGCCGCGCGGGGGGATCAATTCCCCCGCTTTTCAAGTGGCGGCGCGGCTATGCCGCGCCGTTTTTTTTTTAAAAGCGCCCCCCCCCCCCCCCCCCACGTGGGGGGCCTGCTGGTGCGGAACCGGGGGGGCCGGCTGCCCCCCTCCCTTCAAAGAACCGCCCCCCTCATAAAGAAGGGGGTTTTTATGAGTTGGCCGGGGGATTAATTCCCCCGGTTTAATGGTATCCGGCCGGCCAGCTGGCCGGCCGGTTTTCTCTAACGGGACCGGAAATTCCGGTCCCCTCTTCGGCTTCCGACGCCGGCGGCCCGGCCGCCGGTCTTCTCTTTCGCCGCGGCCCGGAACCGGCCGCGGTCTCCTCGTCCCGCCGCGGCCCGGAACCGGCCGCGGTGTTCGTCGTCCGGCGCGGTGCGACGGCACCGCGCCCCTTCGTCGTGCCTTGATTCCTTTCAACGCGGCACGACGGCGTCGCGTTCTTGAAGATTCTTCCTCGGCGTGGCGCGACGGCACCGCGCAAAATAATTGCATGATTATCCGCGTGGTGCGACGGCACCACGCCACTTTGCTTCTACCCGCAAGAATAAACAAGAACGATGGAGGGGGGTTCGGCCGTGTTCGTGCGGTCCGGCCCCCTCACGTTAAGATAATAACGCAACTTTAAATAATTCAAAGCCACACTTTAGACTTGCTAAATTCACGATCAAGAATAAAATAATGAAACCAAAAAGAAATCAACAACCCCTACCTCGGGTATAAGGTTCGAAGATTTGTCTACGTTCCGCGGAAGACGACGTCGCGGAGGTCAGGCATCGCGGTCGTCGTTCGTCAAATCCGTTGACGAAGGGATGTGTCCGATGTGATACGTCGTTGGCGAAACTTCTCATGTCGACGAAGGAAAACCGAGGAGGAAGCGGTGTCTCCCTTTCTTTGACGTGGAGAGAAGATAGAACGGTGTGTCGGTGTTCTTCGCGTTCTTCAAGGAGGAAGATGAAGTTCTTCAAAGTGTAGAACTCTTCTTCTCTCTAATCTCCACACAACACAGCAACTCCCCCAAAATATAATAAGCTACACCTTATTTTATTTTCACTTTGCCAACCTTTCAAAATTCAAAAGATGAATTCATTACATTAATTAAAAACTAGAGTTGTCAAAAATTAAATGAAGAGATAAGTTGGCAAGAATTAATGTAGGGGAGAGTCACATAATTAAGAGGGGGTTTAGAGGGGTTAGGGAATTTGAAAAGGTGGGGGATCGTGTGGGCCCCACCTCCCTCATAACCACACATGGGAAGTTGGGTGGTTGTGGGCCCCACCAACAACTTCCCATGAGAGAGTCTAACCACCACGAATAAAATAAAATTCACACACAATTTTATTTTACTTATCTTTTAATCCCCAAAACTAACTTTCAACTCGCAACAAACGCAACTCCCAAAAAGGTCTCTTTAAGCGAATATCGGCGCTGCGAGTTCATCGGTGCCCTCGGATTTCAATTCCGAGCACCAGATCAAAAGTTAGGAAAACCCGCTCGTTCGTTCACTGAACGTACACGAGCTAAACTTTGTAAATTGATTACGAGCACACCGGGCCTCGGAATCAGGTGCCGTCTGAAACCGCGCTCTTGTAAAATTCTAAAGAAAATTAAGAAAAAATATTCCTTGAATTTTACGGGTCTTTACATTACTCCCACCTCAGGGATTTACGTCCCCGTAAAGATACATCAAAAACTAGGGAAACAAATGAGGGTACTGAGCACGCATCTGAGCCTCCCGCTCCCATGTACTCTCCTGGAGATTCCCGTGCTGCCATCTGATGCGCACGAGAGGAATCGATCGCCCACGCAGGACCCGCTCCTGTCGATCCTCTATCTCCACCGGGACCTCCGTAAAAGTCGCCCCATCGTCAACGTCAAGCTCCCCATGGTCAATGATGTGCGTCGGGTCGTGAACGTATCTCCTCAGCTGGGATACGTGGAAGACATCGTGCACCCGGTGCAACTGAGGTGGTAGAGCCAGGTGATAAGCCACCTCACCAATCCTGCTGAGAATCTAGAAGGGTCCGATGAAGCGCGGAGATAACTTGCCGCCTCGGCCAAATCTCTGAATACCACGTCGAGGTGAGACCCGCAAGACGACGTGGTCGCCATCCTCAAACTCCAGTGGCCTCCGCCTCCTGTCAGCGTATGACTTCTGCCGGCTCTGAGCTGTCCTCATCCGCTCCTGGATGACCTGGACCTTCTCTGTCGTGGCCTGGACCATCTCCGGTCCCACCAGTGCTGACTCCCCAGGGTCTGTCCAGCACAAAGGAGATCTACATGGTCGGCCGTACAATGCCTCGTACGGTGCCATCCCTATAGTGGAGTGGAAGCTGTTGTTGTACGCAAACTCCACCAAGGGTAGGTGGTCCTCCCAGCTACGACCAAAGTCGAGGACACATGCGCGGAGCATGTCCTCGAGTGTCTGAATGGTCCTCTCCGTCTGACCATCTGTCTGAGGGTGAAAAGCTGTGCTAAGACGTAGCTGCGTCCCGAACGCTTCCTGTAACCCCTTCCAAAGTCGGGAAGTAAAGCGGGCATCTCGATCGGAGACGATAGATGATGGCACACCGTGGAGCTGCACAATCTCCTGAACGTAGAGACGTCCCAAGCTCTCCACTGAGCCCTGCTCTCTGATGGGTAAGAAGTGTGCCGACTTGGTGAGTCGGTCAACAATCACCCAGATGGAGTCGTGACCTCTGGAAGTGCGTGGAAGTCCAGTTACGAAATCCATAGATATGTCGTCCCACTTCCACTCCGGAAACTCCAAGGGCTGTACCAAGCCCGCTGGTACCTGATGCTCTGCCTTCACCTGCTGGCAGGTAAGGCATCGAGAAACGAACTCTGCATCTGCTTTCTTCATGCCCGGCCACCAGTGCTGTCGTTTGAGGTCCTGGTACATCTTCGCCACTCCAGGATGTACCGCTAAAGGAGAAGTGTGAAACTCTCTCAGTACTTTCTCTCGCAAAGCTACTGGTACCATGGTACGTCCTCTGAAAAGGATGTCGTGCTCTGCTCCAAGGGAGAATCCATCTGGTGCCTGTCCCGAGGATATCTGTGCACGCCGTGTCTCACAGTCAGCGTCCCCGCGCTGTGCCTCCCTGACTCGCTGAAGTAGTGTAGGAGTGACTGTGAGAGACTGAAGAAAGGCTGCTCCATCTCTATCCACGAAGGATATCTGCAAAGAGGCTAGCTGCTCTGTCGCCTCCTCAAGTAGCTGAATGCCCGTCCTCCTGCTGAGGGCATCGGCTACTACGTTCCCCTTCCCAGGAGTATAGACTATCTCAAAGTCATAGTCCTGGAGGAACTCGAGCCATCGCCGCTGTCTCAGGTTCAGTTCCTTCTGTGAGAAGATATACCTGAGACTCTGATGATCGGAAAAGACTGTAAAGCGCTCGCCCATCAGATAGTGTCACCATGTCTTCAGAGCGAAGACCACTGCTGCTAACTCCAGGTCATGGGTAGCGTAGTTCTGCTCATGCGGCCTCAACTGACGTGATCCATAGGCGATCACGGCCCACTCCTGCATCAGAACACATCCGAGTCCGGTCCCTGATGAATCGCAGTAGACTACGTACCCTACTCCCTCCTCAGGCAACCTCAAGATAGGTGCACTAGTCAATCTCTGTCTCAGCTCCTGGAAGCTCTGCTGACATCTGTCTGACCACACGAAGGGTTTCCCCTTCTTCGTCAAAGCTGTGAGTGATGCTGAAACTCTAGAGAAGTCTGGCACGAATCTCCGATAGTATCCAGCTAGTCCCAAGAAACTCCGAACCTCAGTCACGCTCCTGGGTGGCTCCCAAGCTAACACAGCCTCAATCTTCGTGGGATCCACTGAAACTCCCGCCTCAGAGATAACGTGTCCCAAAAAGTGGACCTCACGTATCCAGAACTGGCACTTCGAGAGCTTACCATAAAGCTGGTGCTCTCGGAGTGTGTCAAGAACAACTCGCAAGTGATAGGCGTGCTCCTCCTCTGTCGTAGAGTAAATCAGAATGTCGTCGATGAAGACCACGACAAACCGATCGAGGTATGGCTGAAAGATCCTATTCATGAGAGCCATGAACACTGCTGTAGCATTGGTTACACCGAAAGGCATAACCAAGAACTCATAGTGGCCATACCGACATCTGAAGGTCGTCTTCTGCACATCCTCGTCCCTGACTCTGAGCTGATGATAGCCTGACCTGAGGTCTATCTTCGAGAACCACCGTGCTCCCTTGAGCTGATCAAAGAGGTCATCAATCCTCGGTAGCGGATACTTGTTCCTCACTGTCACCTGGTTCAGGCGACGATAGTCAACACAAAGTCGCAAGCTCCCGTCCGCCTTCTTGGCGAACAATATCGGGGAAGCCCAGGGTGAAACACTGGGTCGGATGAACCCCTTGCCCTGCAAGTCCTCCAACTGTACCCGTAGCTCTCGAAGCTCGGCGGGGGCCATCCGATATGCTGGAGTAGATATCGGGGCTGTCCCGGGGTACAAGTCAATATAAAAGTCTACCTCTCTGCGAGGAGGTAGCCCTGGAACGTCGTCGGGAAAAACGTCCGCAAACTGATCCACCACTGCAGGAAAACCAGGACTCCGCACGTCAACTGCTCCAAGGATAAGTCTAGCCAACTGATGAGTGATGGGCTGTCCTCTCCTCCGCGGAAGTCCATCCTGTGCTGCTAAGGCTCCCTTCTCGCCGGTGAAGGTGAACCTGCTCCCGTCGGTGCGTACACATCGCACCTTGCGCCTAAAACAGTCAATCTGTGCATGGACCGTAGATAGCCAATCCATGCCCAAGATGACGTCGTAAGGCCTCGACGCTGCTACAATAAGATCCCAGCCGAAGCTCTCGCCTCCTAGAGTAATCTCACACTGCCGGCACCAGTGCGTAATCGTCGAGTCTGCTCCTGTAGGAGTCTCTAGCCGTAAGGATCGAGCCAACGGCTCTGTTGGAATCTCCGAGCTCCGAACAAGGGCAGCGGCTATGAAAGATTGACTCGCTCCTGTGTCTATAAGAACTGCAGCAAGGGTGGAATAGACACAGATAGAACCTCGAATCATCTCGGGTGCGCCGTGGTCGTAGGCCTCTGCTGCCTGGAGCTGTGCCTGTCGCTGCCCGCCAGCTCCCTGTGGTCGGGGTGGACCTCCTGGTGGTGGTGGTGGTAGAGCCTCAAAGCGTCGGCCACCACTGGCTGCTCGTCCAGCTCCTCTGCCTCGTCCGCCTCCTCCCTGCGGACCGCCACGTTCGACCCTCTGCCTCTACCTCGGTGGTCCCTCAACCGTGTGTTGCTCCTCGGCACGGCGGGTCGGGCAGTCACGAGCCATGTGGCCCTGCCCGCCGCACGAGTAGCACTGTCTGCCTCTCGTAAGACTGGCTCCGCGCTGTGTGCCCCGCACTGCTGAGCCAGTATCCTGAGGTCATCTGCCCGAAGGTCTGGTCTGTCTGGACCCCTGAGTCATCCGTCGACTGCCTGCTGCAGATGACTCTGCCACGTGCCGCCCTATGGTGGGTCGTTGTGCTGGTGTAGACTCAGCAAGGAAGCTCTCGATCAGAAGGGCCCGCTCCAGTACTCCTGTCTGAGTCGGTATGCTGAGGGAGATCACCGATGCCCTGATCTCGTGTCTCAAACCCTGCTCGAAGGTCCGGGCCCGGAAGAATGGGTCCCGTACCATGTCGGTCGAGTAGCGCGAGAGATCGGTAAATCTCGCCGAGTGCTGAGCGACCGTCATGCTGCCCTGCCGTAGCTGTAGAAGCTCCTGGATACGCACCGCACGAAGGGTGGCTGGGACGAACTCCGAGCAAAAGAGGCTCTCAAAGTCCGTCCAAAGAAGAGATGCCTCATCGTGCACCTGGAGCATCAAGCTCCACCATCGTCCTGCTGCTGCGTGTAGTAGGCTCGCAGCGAGGATCACCATGAGGTCTGCTGGTGTCCTCACTAGCCTAAACACTCGAACCACTGCCTCCAGCCAGTCCTCTGCTGCCTGGGGATCCGTCTCCCCGCGAAACCTGGGCGGTCGCTGGCGCTGAAACTCATGCAGTGCGCTGAGGCGACGTGCATCGTCAGCGGCTGCTGCTGGAAGCATCGGTGGATCGGCGGGTAAAGCTACCGCCGGTGCCACTACTGGAAAAGGGCCCTGCACCGAGGCCTCGTCGCTCGGTGGGCTGTCGTCTCGCTCGACTCTCGGAACCCTAGCTGGCTGCCGTCGTGGGGCCATCCTGAAAAGGAAACAGGTGTGCCACGGTTAGAAAAGTATACCTGGTGAGCTGATATAAGTAATCACAAAGAAAACTTTGAAACACACACGCAATCAATGTTTTCGTGCATTAAGTCGGAAATCAGAAGTCAGGGTCCTGGTGTACGGATACGTCGGCCGCCGCACCAACACTGGACTCCCTGGACTGATATCCACACTCAATACGCTAAACATTATTGCTTCACATAGAAAAGATCAGAGTTCACGGTAGAACCGAACTCCTCTGATACCAATTTGTCACGACCCGCCCTCGGGGTCCGTGCCGTGACTACCCCAAGCCCGCCTTCCATAGGCCAGGGGCTGGCGACTAGCACCAAGGCGTAAATCCCGGTAAAAAGGGAAGGCATTGCCTTTGAAAAGTAACAAACACCACAGAGAAGCAAGCGGAAAGTAAACACTAAACAAAGCAGAGTACAACTGAAAGTGCTGAAAAGTAAATGGGCCAGAATACAAACCCAAACTAAAAGTAAAGTACAACTCGAAAGGGAAAACAGCAACTGAAAAGTAAAAGCCGCTACACCGAGCTGTCCACTGGAAATCCCACCTGAAGGGTGGGTACAGATAGCTCCTCTTCTCCACGGGTCCCGCCGTCCGCTCCGTGCACGTCCCGCCCAGTGGTCCACCTCCGGGTACCGTCCCGCTCTGCAAGCCTCAGCTAAGGTCAACGTTGTCCGTCATCTGCAACCAACACAACATAGTGCGGTCAAAGCCCGTGCAGGGGTGAGTATAAGCTACTCAGTAGGGACCCCGAGACCCCTGAAGGTCTCTCAAATCCACAAAGGATAAACCACGAAGAAAAGTACAATCACGAAGTAACAACCGACACTGCTTAGGTATATGCCCATACATATACCTATGTCATCAATTCAAATACGCTCCAACCTCCGAGCCCAAGTACAACTCAGTCCACGCAGGAAAGTATACGTATTCCACATAGGAAAGCAAAACATAATCCACACAGGATTGCACAACACAATCCACACAGGAAAGCAACAGGATTCAGCTCACATAGGTATACTTCTTCAGAGGACGATAAAGATGATCACTGATCCATCTAAGTCGTCGGACCCACGAAGGATCGATAGGTAACTAACCCCCGCAATGACCCACACAGGATCGGGCCCACAAAGGACCTATAGAACTGATCCACGTAGGATCGCTGAGTGCTGTAGTCGTCATCGTCGAATCCACACAGGATCTCTGTACTGTCGTCGTCGCAGTCACAGTAGCAGTAGTAGCAGTAGTAGCAGTAGAACAGTCGCAGCCAGCACTAGGGTTCCCGCACACAGCAAGCTCGTTCGGAGGGTCCGCTCCACGAGCCGAGAGGCTGATACATCAACTGTCACAAAGACCAGAGTTGATGTATCCAAAAGTTCCGTATCGTCAACAGGAACTCAAGGCAACAGACGGCGCGTCGATCGGACGCCCGGTCTGAGAGTTATTGGCATTTTCGTCTCCGGGGCCCGGTTGGTTTTTAAGGCAAAACCAACCCGACCATACTCCACCTGCGTCCAAACCTCGGGCGGAGTATGCCAAAAGATTCATCTCACTAAGAGGGACACAACACAGCTGACGGCACGTCAATCGGACGTCCGTAGCTCAAGATATGAGTGTTTCCGCTCTGAAGGCCCGGTTGGTTTCGTGAACGAACCAACCCGGCCGAGCTCAAAGTAAACCGAAACCTTGAGTGCGATATACCGAAACGACCGTCTCGATCCAAGGATCGTGTTGCCGCAGACGGTTCGTCATTCGGAGGTCCGAGGCTCAAGATATGGCCCAAAAACCGATTCTGGTTCGAAACGGGGGGGTCCGGGTCCGGGCCGACCCGGCCCGACCCCCCCCTGGGGCGGCCCGGCCGGACGGCCGGCCGGCGGTGCGGGGGCCGCGGCGGCTTGTCGCCGCAAGGAGGCCGCGCGGGGGGATCAATTCCCCCGCTTTTCAAGTGGCGGCGCGGCTATGCCGCGCCGTTTTTTTTAAAAGCGCCCCCCCCCCCCCCCCCACGTGGGGGGCCTGCTGGTGCAGAACCGGGGGGGCCGGCTGCCCCCCTCCCTTCAAAGAACCGCCCCCCTCATAAAGAGGGGGGTTTTTATGAGTTGTTCGGGGGATTAATTCCCCCGGTTTAATGGTATCCGGCCGGCCAGCTGGCCGGCCGGTTTTCTCTAACGGGACCGGAAATTCCGGTCCCCCCTTCGGCTTCCGACGCCGGCGGCCCGGCCGCCGGTCTTCTCTTCCGCCGCGGCCCGGAACCGGCCGCGGTCTCCTCGTCCCGCCGCGGCCCGGAACCGGCCGCGGTGTTCGTCGTCCGGCGCGGTGCGACGACACCGCGCCCCTTCGCCGTGCCTTGATTCCTTTCAACGCGGCGCGACGGCGTCGCGTTCTTGAAGATTCTTCCTCGGCGTGGCGCGACGGCGCAGCGCAAAATAATTGCACGATTATCTGCGTGGTGCGACGGCACCACGCCACTTTGCTTCTACCCGCAAGAATAAACAAGAACGATGGAGGGGGGTTCGGCCGTGTTCGTGCGGTCCGGCCCCCTCACGTTAAGATAATAACGCAACTTTAAATAATTCAAAGCCACACTTTAGACTTGCTAAATTCACGATCAAGAATAAAATAATGAAACCAAAAAGAAATCAACAACCCCTACCTCGGGTATAAGGTTCGAAGATTTGTCTACGTTCCGCGGAAGACGACGTCGCGGAGGTCGGGCGTCGCGGTCGTCGTTCGTCAAATCCGTTGACGAAGGGATGTGTCTGATGCGATACGTCGTTGGCGAAACTTCTCAAGTCGACGAAGGAAAACCGAGGAGGAAGCGGTGTCTCCCTTTCTTTGACGTGGAGAGAAGATAGAACGGCGTGTCGGTGTTCTTTGCGTTCTTCGAGGAGGAAGATGAAGTTCTTCAAAGTGTAGAACTCTTCTTCTCTCTAATCTCCACACAACACAGCAACTCCCCCAAAATATAATAAGCTACACCTTATTTTATTTTCACTTTGCCAACCTTTCAAAATTCAAAAGTTGAATTCATTACATTAATTAAAAACTAGAGTTGTCAAAAATTAAATGAAGAGATAAGTTGGCAAGAATTAATGTAGGGGAGAGTCACATAATTAAGAGGGGGTTTAGAGGGGTTAGGGAATTTGAAAAGGTGGGGGATCGTGTGGGCCCCACCTCCCTCATAACCACACATGGGAAGTTGGGTGGTTGTGGGCCCCACCAACAACTTCCCATGAGAGAGTCTAACCACCACGAATAAAATAAAATTCACACACAATTTTATTTTACTTATCTTTTAATCCCCAAAACTAACTTTCATCCCGCAACAAACGCAACTCCCGAAAACGTCTCTTTAAGCGAATATCGGCGCTGCGAGTTCATCGGTGCCCTCGGATTTCAATTCTGAGCACCGGATCAAAAGTTAGGAAAACCCGCTCGTTCGTTCACTGAACGTACCCGAGCTAAACTTTGTAAATTGATTCCGGGCACACCGGGCCTCAGAATCAGGTGCCGTCTGAAACCGCGCTCTTGTAAAATTATAAAGAAAATTAAGAAAAAAATTTCCTTGAATTTTACGGGTCTTTACAACAATCTCACACAACTACATCAAATGGTTAAAGAACATATGGTTTCCGTGGATGGTGAAATTCTGCCTCCCGAAACGATGATTGTTCAATACTCATTTAACACCTTCAAAGGTGGCCATTATGATGTCACTATTTTTATATATGATATATAATATGTTTATGTTTTCCTTAAGCTTCTTTTTTTCATTTTGGGCATACCTTTATGGTTTCCATTATGGGTAAACATGATATCTTCATTTTAGGAAGTGCGGACTATCGCCCCCTGAAAGTGATTTGATTCGTTAATACCATATGTGGGATGTGTAAAGGATAAAGTTAATGATATTATATATGTTATTATACTGGAATTATAATATACTCTTATATCATTATGATTCCATTCCCGAAAATATGAAATAGAAATGGAAGTAGCGTTCATGCGTACGTACGGCTTACCATCACCATGAACGGTGCATTTCATTTCTTACCTATAAATGTGATGTAATATTATAAATACATGTATATACTGAATATATATGATATATATGTTATCCAAATCATTAATATAATTCTGGATATAACAAACCTTTGACCAAATTAACAACATGTAAGTGTAAGAAGTCTATTTTTGACTTAAGAACCAAATACCGACAAAATGAACATTATTAACTTAAATGATTACATGATGTTCATAACATGGTATAAAAGTAATAATTAACTTGAAAAAGGTTCGTAAACAAGTAGAAATTTACTCAAGTTTATTATTCAGGAGATTAAAGAATGATCGAGTCAATTCGGACCTGAGGTATGGGACTTCGTCTCAATATCCTTTCATTGAGGCATATTTTGTTTTATACACAACCTTCTTTTATATGGTGTATAAACCCCTTTGTCTTTTTATGTTTATTCAAAAGGAATATTTTTTATATGAGGCATTTAATGAATGACAAAAGGGAATGTTTTTGTCGTACGTATGCGGCGACAATGACTTCTCCGCCGTCGTGACCGTTATTTGAGTTTCGGCTTCCTCTACAAGCCATACTTTCTATTTAAAAAAGAAAAATAAATACCATGTTTTACATTCCTTTTATTTTGGTATTGAAAATGGTTTTCACAATGTTTTTTGTGTTGTATTGATATCTTGTGATTGAAATGTGGAAATGTTATGTTTCCTTTATGCATGTTCTATGTGATATGATTATGTTATGGTTCTTGGGCATTATTATGAAGACGGGTGGTTCCATGATAAACTAAGGGCAGGTGAGCCCGATATAGCTCTCCAATGCATTGGGTAACACGAAGGAGTGAAACGTTAAGGTTTCTCCGAAGTGATTTTAGGGAATATACTGTGATGGGTATTCCAAACGTAACCAAGAGGGTTACTCCCTACGTAAGAATGTTATGAATGCCTCAAGTTACCTTTATGTCTTATGATTTCTATGATTTATTCATGATTTGATGAGGTATGTTAAAGTGATTATGTTTTATGGGTAAAGTATGATTTCAATCTTATGTATATATGTACCCATGTTTCCTTTCCATGTTTTTATAACCCATACTGAGCTTTTTATGCTCATCCCAAGTTTTTTTGAAATTTTTTTCACAGGTCAAGGGAAAGGTACATGATATGATGATAGTGTCAAGGAAGTGTCAAGAAAGAATCCATGTTTTATTTTAAATATGTTTCCATTGATGGGAATTAAGAATACTATCTTTATGTAACCACTTTGTTTATATGTGGAATGTAATGCAAGTTTTATGATCTAATTCTCTAAAACTCTAAACCCGAAAAGATCCTCAATGTGTAATCTTCTAATAACCCAAGATTAAGTAAGTTTTAAGGCTGGGGCCTTATAATTTTCGAGTTCATTATTCCTTTTGTATCACTTATTACCATGTTATGAACATTATGTAATTATTTTTGTTAATAATGATCGTTTTGTCGATCTTGGGTACTTGATCCAAAAATATAAACTTCTTATAATTACAAGTTGTTCATGTGGTAAAATTTCAATTATATCTAGAATTATATTCATGATATAGATATCACATATATCATATATATCCAGTATATACATTCATTTATAATACTACATAACATTTAGATGTATGAAATGAAATGCACCATTCATGGAGACGGTAAGCCGTATGTACGCATGAACGCTACTTTCATTTCTATTTCGTATTTAATGGAATGAAATAATAATGATATAAAGGTATATTAGAATTACATTATGATATAATATGTAATACCATTAACTTCATCCTTTATACGTCCCACATATGGCATTAATGGATCAAATCACTTTGAGGGGGTGGTAGCCCGCACTTCCTAAAATGAAATTATCGTGTTTACCCATAATGGAAACCATAAAGGTATAATATAAATAAAGAATACAGAAGCATAAGGAAAAATAAACATAATATATGTCATATATAAATATAGTGACATCCTAATGGCCACCATGAGAGGTGTTAAAAGAAGATTGAACAATCATCGTTTTGTGAGGTAGTAATTCATCACTCACAGAAACAGTATGTTCTTTAACCATTAGATGGGAGTGTTTGTAAGTGTAAATAAAATAATTATCATAAAAAATCATATTATTTTGAAGATACTGGGTTTATTACAAAATAAAGGAATAAAAATAGTTTATGGGGTTGGAGATGCAAAATAAAACAAAAGAACATAAGAGAAGACATTACCTTTAAATCGGGTTACTCCCCTTGGTTTGAACCAAAAGGGTTTCTTGAAGAGTGTTATGCCAATGGTAATGATTCTATGATGAAGAGAGGGATGTGGAGAGATAAAATTAGCAGAGTTTGGCCGATCCAATGGCTTGATAGGTGTCGGTAAGGGGGTAGATTTGGGGGCCTTTTATAAGAGGGGGGAGGGGCACTCTTGGAAAGTTAAGAAATGTTACTTTATTATATAATGAGTTTCGGATTTTAACGGTCCCACAATGATATATTTCGAGGATAAGGTGATAAGGGTTCTAAATCCACCCATCCAATATGTTTTTGAAAAGTGTAAGTCTTAGATTTTACATTATCTTTTCATTTTATTTAAATCGTTCATTAATGAGGTAATCACTACATCATCATGCTTTCCTAAATAAATTTTTTTATTTAATGTCTAAAAATTATAAAAAAAATTACCATGATGCAGGAAATCTTTTTATATTTCCAATTACTATTTATAGTCTAAGAGATCATTTATGTAGACTAAATTAAAAATTTTTTACATTGGTGTTACATACTTTTGTAATATTTAACTTTCTTTAAAAATAAAAAGATAAAATGACACTATCACACAAAAGTGATTCCATGGGGTCCCAAAGCTAGCACAAGGCATCCCATTGTTGGACATGACACAACCAGTAGTATTAGGACACATTTTGGGGTCATTTTATATTATTATGATATTATTTTATTACCCTAAACTACCTGATTACTAATTAATCATGGTAATTAACAATAATTACAGTCGTTACTATTCATAATGTCCAAAAACAAAAGAGTCTTAATTACATAATTTGGACATTATGATTCCAAATATGTAATCCATTTTACCAAATTTAAAACACAAAACTTATTGTATTTAATTTAAAAATAATTCTCGTTGTCAAAACAAATAGCGGGTTTTTTAGAAACAATATCTATCAAAAGTTTGACACTTGTTTATGCCCAATTACAAAGTGAAATTAATCACAATGACCAAAATTGGATTAAATGGTAAAATTATATTCTTATTAAACTTTAAAATCAATTAAAAAGACAATATATCCATATAATTAAATTAGATGAAAAAGCATTTTTGAAGTAAAACGCAGTATTTTTCACTATTCATTAAAAATGAACATTGTCAGAAAAATACCAAAAATTTATCCACAGTAAATTTCAATGTCCCAATACTAAAGAATAAGTTTATTTTGATAAATATATCTTATAAAATTTTCAAAATATTGATTCAAAAATGGTTCTCCATCAAAAGGTGGTAAAATAATCTTTTAAAAATATTAGAGTATTCAATGCTTAAGATTGGATTTATTCTCATTTTAAGCCATTAAAACCCTATCTCATTCTTAAATAGACAAAGATATGAAAATACATAATTCTTTACTTACATGGGATGTTACATCCTTCCCCCTTTAGAAAATTGTGTCCCCTCAATTTATTTAGTTATCGAATAAGTGGGGTATTTATCCCTCATTGCATTTTCAGATTCCCATGTTTCCTCTTCAATCATGTGGTTTTTTCACAAAACCTTTACTTGATGAATCAAATTATTCCACAATACTTTCTCCCTGTGTTCAAGAATCTGGACCGGTTGTTCCTCATAGGATAGATTCTCTTCTAGATGAACTACCTCTGGACTCAAAACATGAGATGGATCTGGCATGTACTTCCTTAACATTGAAACATGAAAAACATTGTGTACCTGAGATAAACTCGGAGGTAAAGACACTCAGTAAGCAACTGATCCAACTCTCTCCAGAATTTCATATGGTCCAATGAACCTTGGACTCATCTTTAATTTCTTACCAAATTGCATCACACTTTCCCATTGTGAATCTTTGAGAAAAACATGATCACCTACCTCAAAAGAGAGATCCTTCCTCTTGTTGTCCGCATAACTTTTCTGCCTGCTCTGTGATGTTATCATGTGTTTCTATATTAGCTAAACTTTTTCTGCCAACTCTTCTACCAATTATAGTCCCATCAACTTCCTTTCACCCACTTCATCCCAAAAAGCTGGATTTTGACACCGCTTCCCATATAATTCCTCAAATGGTCCCATTTCTATACTGGAATGAAAACTCTTATTATAAGAAAACTCAACCAAAGAAAGATGTAGGTCCCAACTTCCCTGACAATCCACTGAACAAGCACGTACAATATCCTCTAATGTCTGAATTTTTCGTTCTGACTACCCATCTGATTGAGGATGAAAAGCTATACTAATATTTAATTCAGTACCCACGACTTCTGAAAGCCTTTCCAAAAGTTAGAAGTAAACCTGGGATCACGATCAGATACAATAGAGAGGGGAACTCAATGTAACCTGAATATCTCATTAAGATACAAAACAAGAAAGTTGATCTAGTGATAAAGTATCTCGTATAGTAAGTAAATGAGCAGATTTAGTCAAGCGATCAACAATAACCCAGATTTCATTATTACCTCAAGGTGTCCTCAGCAATCCCACAATGAAGTCCGAGGATATATTCTCCCATTTCCACTCTGGTGCTGGTAAAGGCTGAAGCATCCCTTTTGGTAACTTCCGCTCTGCTTTAACCTATTGACAAGTCAAACACTTCACAGTAAAATATGCAATATATCTTTTCATTCCATCCCAATAGTAATACATTCGATGATCTCTATACATATACTGCCATGATGAATTGAAAATGGAGAACTATTATCTTCACATAACAACTCTCTCTTCAACTGTGAATCACAAGGAACACACAAACTCTTCCCAAATCTCAAAAACACAATCATTATCAATGTTGAATTCAGGTAACATACACTTCTGAACCAGCACTGCCTTTTTCTGCAACTCACTGTCTTGCTTCTGAGCTTACTTAATTCTATCTGATAGAGATGATCTCCATGACACCTAAAACAAAACATAAGAACATCTTGCACCAACAACTTCTATTCCAAATCCCATCCAATCCTAAACCAATGTATCACATTCCAAATGTAACATGATCAATGAACCATTACTTTTTCGACTCAAATCATCAGCCACTTTATTTTCATTCCCCGATTGGTATTGAATTATACAATCATACTCCTTGATTAATTCTAGCCATCTCCTCTGTCTCATGTTCAATTCTTTCTGGGTGAATATATACGTTAAACTTCTGTGATCAGTATATATTGAACACTTTACACCATACAAATTATGCCTCCAAATTTTTAAATCGAAAACAACAGCAGCTTATTCCAATTCATGTGTAGGGAAATTTACCTCATGAGTTTTCAACTGACATGAAGAATAAGAAATTACCTGATCATTCTGAATTAGGATGCATCCATGCCCTTTTAAGGAAGTATAACTATAGATAAAAAACTCACCATTCCTGGAATGTATTGCCAAAACTGGAGCATTCACCAATCTTCTTTTCAATTCCGGAAAAAAAAAACATCACATTATTTTTTCCAGATAAACTTAACACCCTTCCAAGTTATCTTAGCCATTGGACTAGATAACCATGAATTTTTTTTAACAAAACATCGGTAATAGCCTACCAAAAAAAGAAAACTTCAAATCTCAGTTACACTTGTGGGTCTTGGCCATTCTTCAACAACCATTGTTTTTACAGGATCAACAATTATTCCTTCTTCAAAAACAATGTGATTATGGAAAGAAATTTGTTGCAACCAAAACTCACACTTGCAGAATTTCCCATACAATATCTTTTCTTTTAATTTTTTCAAAATAACCCTTAAATTACTTTCATGCTCCTCTTTAATTTTATAAAACACAAAAATATCATCAATGAAAACAACCACAAGGTTATCTAAGAACTCATGGGAAATTCTATTCATAAGTTCCATGAATACAACATGTGCATTGGTTAACCCAAAAGGCATTACTAAAAATTCATAATGGACATATCTTGTACGAAATGCGGTCTTCGGAATATCTTCTTCCTTTACCTTCAACTAATGGTACCCCGATCTCACGTCAATCTTTGAAAAATACTACGCTCCCTGGAGCTGATGAAACAAATAATCAATATGAGGAAAAGGTATATTTCTTCTTAAAAGTGATGTTATTCAAGGCTCTATAATCAATGAAAAGTCTCATTGACCCATCATTGTTTTTAACAAATAAGATAGGAGCACCCCATAGTTATGTGCTAGGACGAATGAATCATTTCTCTAATAAATCTAGAAATTTCTCCTTCAACTCTAAAATCTCAATTTGAGCCATTCAATAAGGGGGTTTTGAAATTGGGTTAGCATCAGGAACTAAGTCAACAGTGAATTCAACTTTCCGATCAGGTATTATTCCAGGCAACTCGTCAGGAAAAACATCAGGATACTCAGTTACCACTAGCACATCATTAATCTGAAAAGTTTCTTTTTTTTTCAAAAATATGTGCAAGGTAACATTTTTTTCCATCTTTTACAAGTTTCTCAGCCTCTCGATATGTTATCAACAGTAAGGGTTCATTCTTGTACACAAACTGAAATTATTTTTGAAAAGAAACTTCTATATCTCTACAATCAATCTTATCATGGTAAACAGAGAGCCAATCCATATCCAGGATAACATCAAACTCTACTAGAGGTAAAAAAATAAGTTTTTCAAGTAGGTTCTTTACACATATAAGGATATTAAGATTATTATAAATTATTTTTTCCTCAAAATTTCCCCCATGTGTATTTACAATAAGTTTAGGAGTCATTTCATGAGATGGTATTCCCAATTTACTATAAAAGTTTTCAGAGATGAAAGAATGTGTAGACTCTGAATCAAAAAATACATTAGCATAATCTGAAATAACTAACAAAGTACATAATACCACTTAATTTGATGGCCCAACATCTACTAAAGTAGTTCCAAAGGATTTCACCACACATTTCTGCTTGTAGTCTGACTGCTTCCCATCATTTGAGCTCTTTGTCGAATACTCGTTTGCATAATGACCCATCTCATTTCACTTGAAACATTTCACTAACTGTAAGTAAAATTTTGTATTACCATCACCCTGATCATTTTCAGTGCAATCACGAGCCTTATGTCCCATCTTAACAAATCGGTAGCACTTTCCAGAATTCAAAATACATTCCCCAGCATGCTTTCTACCACATTTATCATAAACTGAAAACACAGTTTTCTTACCATCATACCATTTTGATGGATTCTTACCTTTATCCTTCCACATAGGTCTCTTCTTTTGTTGGTTGTTGTAGAACACTTGATCATCATCAAATTCTATTTCCACCTTCTCAACACATCGAACAATCTTTTCATAACTTTTGAACTCACGAGAAGCTAAATCCCTTTCATATTGTGGATTTAATCCTGAGTAAAAACAATTGATTTTACAATCAAGGTCTCAGATAAAATTTGGAGCATACATTGCTAATCGAGTGAACTTTTCTTCATAAGCAGCCATTGAGTAGTCCTCTTGCCTCAATTACAAGAATGGTTTTTCCATCCTAATTCGAACATCCATAGGAAAATATTTCTTAAGAAACATACCTTTGAATTCATCCCAGTCAAGAGCATCTATCTCATCAGCGTCCCTCATATTTTTAACCATAGACCACCACTGATCTGATTCACCCTCCAAACGGTGAACAGAAAAACTAAACTTTTTATTGTCTGAACAACCCATGCAATCAAAAATCTTCTCCAGTGATTTAATCCACCCTTCAGCTAGCACATGGTCAGATGATCCTCTGAATGATGGGGGATGTTGTCTCATGAAATGTTCCACCACTGACATGTTCCTCTGTGGTTTATCTGGTTGATCTCGTGCATGGATACCACCACCAATTATTGCTTGAGTGAACCACGCCATTACTGCAACAAACTATTAAGTTCCAATTCTGACCATCTCAGGATGTTTAATTGGATGGTCATTTCCTTCTACATGCATTCCTAACACTGCTTACACGATTCCTTTGTTGAAAACCATTCTGAACAATCATTTCTTAGATGAAGCAACATGGTAATCTTCAAATGCTATATCATTTCAATTTGACCATAAAAAAATAATTTTGTATAATCATTTATTATAATTCTCACTCTTAAAGTTATCTAAACTGACCTCTGATACCACCTATAAGGCCCCAGCCATAAACATTACTTAATATTGAGTTATTTCAAGAACACACATTTAGGATCTTTTCAGGTTTAGAGTTTTAGAGATTTAGATCATAAATCATGCATTACATTCCACATTTAAAAAAGTTGGTTACATAAAAGACAATATTCACTTTTCCCAACGAAGGAAATATATTTAAAATAAAACATGGATTCTTTCTTGACACTTCATTGACACTATCATCACATCATGTACCTTTCCCTTGACCTGTGAACAATGTTTCAAAAACATGGGATGAGCATAAAAATCTCATTAAGGGATATAAAAATACAGAAAGAAAACCTTAGTCCATGAATACATAAGAATCAATGAAATCATACTTCACTCATAAAACATAAGCACATTAACATACCTCATGAAATTATAAGATTTATTAATAACACATAGAAAACATAAGACATAAATGTAACTTGAGGCATTCATAACATTCTTAAGTAGGGAGTAACCCTCATGGTTACGTTTGGAATTCCCATTACAGTATATTCCCTAAATCTCTTTGGAGAAACCATGGAGTTTAACACCTTCGTGTTACCCAATGCAATGGAGAGATATCACGGTCTCACCCACCCTTAGTTTATCACGAAACCACCCATCGTCATAAATAATTCCCACGAACTATAACGTAATCGTATCACATAAAACATGCATAAAGGAAACATAACATTTCCAAATTTCAATCACAAGATATCAAAAACACATTAATATAAGAAAACCATTTTCAAAACCATTTTCAATACCAAAATAAAAGAAATATAAAACATGGTATTTATTTTTTATTTTAAAAAATTTTATGACTTATAGAGGAAGCTGAAACTCATATTGTTGTCACGGTGGCGGAGAAGTCAGTGTCGCAGCATACGTAAAACAAAACATTCCTTTTTGTGCTTTAGTAAAACGCTTCATACAAAAAGATTACATTTTAATAAAATTAAAATTCAAATAGGTTTATTCACAATATAAAATAAAGTTGTGTATAAATCAAAATATTCCTCAATGAAAGGAGATTGAGACGAATTCCCTTACCTCATGTCCGACTTGACTCGGTCGTTCTTTAATCTACTAAATAATAAACTCGAGATAATTTATAATTTCATAAGAACCTTTTTCAAGTTAATTATTCCTTTTATATAACTTATTAACATGTTATGAACAATATGTAATTATTTAATTTAATAACGGCCATTTTTTCGATCTTTGGTACTTGAGCCAAAAATAAACATCTTATAATTTCAAGTTGTTCATGTGGTAAAATATATATTATATCCAGAATTATATTAATGATGTAGATATCAAATATATCAAATATATCTAGTATATACATTCATTTATAATATTACATAACATTTAGAGGTAATAAATGAAATTCACCGTTCATGGAGATGGTAAGTCTTACGTACGCATGAACGCTACTTTTATTTCTATTTAGTATTTAATGGAATGAAATCATAATGATATAAAGGTATATTATAATTCCAGTATGATATCATTTTTAATACCATTATTTCCATCCTTTATACATCCCACATATGGCATTAACGAATCAAATCACATTGAGGGGTGGTTGTCTGCACTTCCTAAAATGAAATTATCGTGTTTACCCATAATGGAAACAATAAAGGTATGACATAAATAAAAAATAAAGAAGAATAATGAAAAAATAAACATAACATATATCATATATAAATATTGTGACATCCTAATGGACACCATGAGAGGTGTTAAAATAATATTGAACAATCATCGTTTCATGAGGCAGTAATTCACCACTCACAGAAACAGTATGTTCTTTAACCATTAGATAGGAGTGTGTGTAAGTGTAAATAAAATCATTATCATAACAACATCATAGTATTTTGAAGATACCGGTTTTTTTACAATATAAAGGAATAAAAATAGGTTATGGGGTTGGAGATGCAAAATAAAACAAAAGAAAATAAGAGAAGACATTACCTTTAAATCGGGTTACTCCCCTTGGTTTGAACCAAAAGGGTTTCTTGAAGAGATTTCTGCCAAAGGTAATGCTTCTATGATGAAGAGAGGGATGTGGAGAGATAAAATGAAAAGAGTTTGGCCGAGTCAATGGCTTGATATGTGTTAGTAAAGGGGTATTGGTGGGGGCCTTTTATAAGAGTGGGGAGGGGCACTCTTGGAAAGTTAAGAAATGTTACCTTATTATATAATGAGTTTTTGATTTTAAAGGTCCCACAATGATATATTTAGAGGATAAGGTGATAAGGGTTATAAATCCACCCATATAATAAGTTTTTGACAAGTTTAAGTCTTATATTTTACATTATCGTTTCATTTTCTTTAAATTGTTCATTAATGAGGTAATCACTACATCATCATGATGTCATAAATAAATTTATTTATTTAATGTCTAAAAATTATAAAAAAAACCATGATTTAGAAAATCTTTTTATCTTTCCAATGAATATTTATATTCTAAGAGATCATTAATTTAGACAAAATTAATAAAAATTACTTTGGTGTTACATACTATTGTTATATTTAACTTTCTTTCAAAATAAAAATATAAAATGTCACTATCACACAAAAGTGATTCCATGGGGTCCCAAAGTTTGAACAAGGCATAACATGGTCATCAATGACACAACCAGTAGAATTAGGACAATAGTTGGGGTCATTTAATATTATTATGATATTATTTTATTACCCTTAACTACCTGATTACTAATTAATCACGATCATTAATGATAATTACTATCATTACTATTCATAATGTCCAAAAACAAAAGATTCTTAATTACATAATTTGGACCTTCTGATTCCAAATATGGATTCTATTTTACCAAATTAAAAACACAATAATTATAGTAATTAATTTAAAAATAATTCCCGTTGTCAAAACAAGTAGCGGGTTTTTTAGAAACAATATCTATCAAAAGATTAATGCTTGTTTATGCCCAATTCCAAAGTGAAATTAATTAAAATGACCAAAATTGGATTAAATGGTAAAAATATATTCTAATTCATCTTTAAAAATAATCAAAAGGACAATCTATCAATATAATTAAATTAGATGAAAAAGTAGTTTTGAAGAAAAATGCAGTGTTTTCACTATTCATTAAAAAATGTACACTATACGAAAAATACCAAAAATTTATCCAAAGTAAATTTCAATTTCTCAATACTAAATAATAAATTTATTTTGAAAAATAGAGAATATAAGATTTTCAAACGATAGATTTAAAAATGGTTCGCCATCAAAAAGCGATAAAACAATCTTTTAAAAATATTAGAGAATTCAATGCTTAAGATTGGATTTATTCTCATTTTAATCCTTTAAAACACTATCTAATTCATAAATATACATAGATATGAAAATCCAAAATTCTTTACTTACTTGGGAGGTTATAGGAAATACCTAAGGAGATGGTTCCCCTTACAGTCTCATCCTCTTATCTAAATATCCAATTACCTATATATAGTTTCCATAATCATCTTCCATGAAACATCATGTTTCCTCCAGTATAAAACATAATTAAATTTCTTAAAAGATCTTGGTTGTCTACTCCCTCTCCCATTTTCTTTTTCTCGAAAACTCATTCAAATTATTATTCTTTTGATCCACACCAGAACAATGATATTCTCCCATTATATAGTGATTTTACCTCTAATAAATGAGGGGAATTAACTACATAAAATTCAAAAAACCAAAAAACATAAAATTATAGAAAAAATCCATTAATAATTCAAGATATATCTGGATATTAATCTGTCTAAACACTTAAAAAAAATATAACCAATATTCCCCAAAAAATTGATAAATCATTTATTGGATCATGACCTATTCATTTGGAATATTAGAACATTAAATGGAAATCTCAGCTTCATCATAATGAACCTAGATATGCATGAATGAAAATTCGAATGGGATCTTCTAATAAATATATTTTCATTAAATTCACTCATCAACTTCTAATTATACCTTATTCACGTATCCAATCAGTATTCTACAACCTTTAGTACATCTTAAAACTCCTTAAAAAAAATCTACTTCTAGTGATCATCAGTTGTTCAAATTATACTTTTTCAAACATTTCATTCAAATTCTTCTTCTGATAAAAAAATCATCCACTATAGAATCTACATTCCAATGCTTTCAATTTACATGTATCAATGATTCATCATCTTATGATCAGTTCAATATCTATTCACCCAATATTCTCATCATATAAATGATTTATTCATTATTATATTAATTCACAATCTTTGGGTCATCATCACTCTAGTTTATTAGTATGAGTGATATCTTGAACATTCAATTGTCAAATATTTTTTTCCCTTAAGATAGTTGACGTAGACTCTAATATTCATAAGCATCACCTCATCTTAAAAATCATATATATAATGTACTGATTATTTATTATTTTTTAATGATATATCTTCATGATTCTTCACTTTTACCTTTAATTTCTATCAATAAGGGCTTTTCCATGATCAAATAAACTTGAATCACTATTTTCCTTCAGCCACAGAGATTCTTGATACTTGAGTATTATAAAATATACATATTATAATTATATTATAGGAAATTAATATATCCCATTATTGTTAAATTATTTTTTTATATTTATCTTTTTGTTGTAGTTAAATTCCTGACCTGAAATATTTTTTGTAGTAGAACACTCTTTGTAAGGTGACATTAACCTTAAATTCCATATAGATAAATCATTGGGGAAATTTTAAATTCTTTTTTATGGTTAACCATTCCAATTAACCTTAACAAATAATCTGTTAAAAACATCCTTTTCTTGGTTTCTATTTTTCTTCATAATTATAATGTCTAATTTCTTGTCAACTTAATTATCATCCAGATTTAAATCAGATATTTAATCTCTCTCATAGGGAATTCATTCTACTTATATATATCTCTAAAAAATATTAGAACTCTTCAATATCCAATTTTATCAACCACACAAAATACTAATTGCAAGCAGTACTCCTTCAATATTTTTCACATTTACTCTTTTAGTTAATTAATAGGTCCAAAAATCATAAACTACTTATATCTTCTATAACTAAAAATTCAATAATATTATTATAATCAAAATATGTAGTTATGATTTTTTCATATGAATTATCACTTTTCAGGATTACAATGAATATTGGACCAATAAATCAATAGATTTATTTGATTATTCTTAAGAAATAAGGGAATTCTTTCTAACATGAAGAAAGTATTCGCTTCCACTTATCTTCATTTTTTTGAATCAATGTTCCACCTTATTGTAATGGTTTTAAAACATCCTTCCCCTAACCAATTTTGTTGTGATAAATCAAAGGTCCTACAAACCATAGGTGATGTCCTATGAACACCAAATACATGAAATAGATTCCTATGGGTTACTAAAACATGGGGTATATTTTACTTTATATAAATAATGTGTAATAGATAAACAAAATGATTCCAAAATAAAAATATTGCATGATATAATCAGAAAAAAAATTTATAAAAGATCAAAAACAAAGTCAAAGTTTCATTAGAAACCAAAACAATCTAGACATTTATAATCCAAAAGATGAAAATTATCGTGTACTAAGGTGTCACTACACAGGAAAACAATTCAAAAAATCAAATAATCTATATAGATATGTTATTCTCCAAAAATATTTAAATTTTTAATTCCTAATTTAAAAATAAAAATCTAAAAATTTCATTTTATAAAATCTTATTCCATAAATATTCCCTCTCTATATAAACTCATTCTCTGTGGTTCGACCCTAAAAACCCATGATTATACCTAGTATTAATGATTTATGTATTTATAAATTTATAAAACAATGTGTACTCTCATTATTTAATGCACCAATGAATAATAAAATAAGTTAAACGCCTTTTAAAAACATACTTCTTATACAATTGTTGATGAATATGGATATTCTATATATATATAAACATATTCTAGATAAATAATAGTGAAAAATAGTGTTCAAATATACAATAGATTTTTTAACTTATAATACATGTTTCTTAATGAGACAACTAGACCACCTTAATATATATTTTCAACTAATCACATTTCATAAATTATTTATTAATATAAATATATCAAATAATATCTATGATCTTTGGGTTACTTATATTATCTAAGTAATTCAAATTTTCATTATAATAAAAAAATCATATTTAAATATTTAGCAGACTACCACAAAAATAAAAATCATGAAATCCCCATGACAGCTTTTAATCCTACCCAAATTCAAATTACAACACCAACCAATCAATTGTTAAAAATGAAAACAAAAAATTTTAAAAAAAAATTATAAGAAATGATTCATGGAGATCTATTAGCCTCAGTAGACCATGTAGTCACCCTGAGAGGGAGGTGAATGATTGCTGATAAAATTTTATAGATTAGGTTCAACATAAAAAATTTCTTGCACTACTTTTATTAAAACTCTATAATTGGTTAAGATGTATTTATATTTGATATACTCCCTCAACAATCACTCTCACATAAAATGCATATGAAAAATATAAATAATATTTGATAATTATTTTTAAAACATTTTTTCCAATTGTGGGAACCCATCTCCTTACTATGGCCAGTTATAATGTTGATACAAATACTTTATTATTATCATATGTATCATAATGAGGTATTTTATTATCCTTATCCAATGAATAATGTATTTATGATAAAATCTAAAACCAAATAATTATTCATGTGGTTGGGATATCTCTTTAAATATTCCTAATACCTCTTGGTAGAAAAGGTGAGGTTGTTTTTACTAGAACAATAAGTCTTAAAAGTTTCTCCATGAACTTCCAAATGGATAAAAATGTGACTAACATAAAAATTGTGACTCAAGATGGTGAATGGATCAATTATTTAACACTAAGAATATTACTCATTCCCTACCAAAAGTTTTGGGAATATTCCCTAGCAAGACCTAGGATACTCCCTTTAGAATAATATAATAATATTTTGGGAATGAGTTGGAATTCCTTAAATTGACACAAGATAAATTTATGAGAGAAGGATACCACCATCCATATCTCAAATCACCATTTGATTATATAAAATTGCAAGGAGGATGATGAATCCTATTTAGTAACAGTATTTCAATGGTCTCTAGTATTTAATTATGACCAATTTTATCTAAATAATTTTTTTAATACTAAATAGAATATATTCCTTGATGAATTAAACATTATAAAGAAATTCACTGATGATTTTTCTAAAGAATTGTTTTTTTCTCCAAGTTGTGAGTTTTATATCTCAATCGATCTCATACATGGAGTATTTTTGATATCCAATAATCTATATAAAAAGTTATTATTGAGCTTCCATAGCTAAAGAAACAATTATGATAGAATATAAATAAATCTTGTATACTCTAAACTTCTTATCCTAGGGGTTCATTTTTGTCATCATTATGAAGAAGGATGGGTCAATGTGCCTCTTCCTTGATTATCAAGAGTTCAAAAAGATCACTATAAAGAACATGTATCCTCAAACATATATTGATGACATTTTAAATTAGTTTTCTAGATCATAGTACTTATCTATGGTGGATATTTCTTCATGATTTTATCATGTAAAGTTGAATATTGAGGATATAAACAATACTACTTTTTGTACAAGGTTTGGGTTCTACTAGTTCAATGTGATTCCATTTGGACTCACTAATTCTATATCAATATTCATATAAATAATTAATAGAGTTTTTTCAGATAATCCTCCAAAAAATAGGTTGTCTTTATATATGATATTATTAACAACTACAAAATAAAGAAGTATAATGAAGTGAATTTTAATTCTATACTGGTAAACTTATAGAAGGAAATGAGAAATGAAATGTAATGTAAATGTGAGTTTGAGTAGGATGAAGTAGCTTTATTGGGGAATTTTATAACCAAGAAATGGATATTTTTTAAACCTTAAAAATTAAATGGAATTGAAGGATAGATCAAAGAAACATTTGTGGTGAAAAACATAGTTTCCTTAGATTAGTTGGGTAAAATAAATTATTTATGTGAAACATATAATCATTTTAAATCACATTACCCAATATTACACCGAATGTAGTCAGGATTTTCTATAATGAAGAATGTGGAGAATTCATTAATAAACTAAATAATTGGCTAATCACTACTCATGTGATCACATTACCCACCAGTTTGGATGGATTTGTGATCTACACTGAAACATCAAAATATGGATTGGGTTAAATACTCATTTCAGATGATAATGTGATTTCCAATTCCTCTTTCCAATTAAAGATACATTTGTAGAACAACCCAATCAATCATCTGTATTAAGAATCAGTGATCATTGTATTGATGATTTAGATAAATTATCTCAATACATAACAGTTTGATATATATACAGATCATAAAAGCCTCAAGAATGCATTACCACTAAAGAAGTTTAATTTGAACCATTGAACGTGGTTAGAGTTGATCAATTATTATAATTTTTCAATCCATTACCATCATGGGAAGTTGAAAATAGTATAATATGGTTTGATTAGAAAGGATCATGCAACCTTATCTATGATGAGGATTTAAAGGGATCCATTATTCTTAGGAATGTGAAGGATGTATATGGTGATAATATAATTATATCCATCATACCTTTATCAAATAAATTCTCAAATATTAATTCATTATTGGATCATATAGGCCTCAAAATTATAAGTTTCAATAGATGATGGTAAGGAATATTCCAATGTTAAAATATTCTAAAGGAGGAGTTATAAGTTTTTGAACTCACATATGAGTGCCATAAAAACCATAACTAAAGAGGGAACTTCTGGATTATATGCATAGTCCATTCTTCCCCATTCCTCTAAGAAACACTATGATGTATATATATATATATATATTAAGAAAACATTGGTGGGATAACAGAAATAGGTATATTTTAGAGTTTGTATCGTGATTCGTGGTATGCCAGAAATTCAAATTTAAATGATAAAAGTCTAATGGTTTGATGAAACAACATCCATTAATTGTTTGGAAATGGGAAAAAATAACCATGAATCTCATAACAGGACTCCCCAAGACCACTAATGTAAAACACTATATATATGATGTACATGAACCCTTTCCAAGTCAATTCATTTCATATCTATCAATAAATATTTCACTCTTAACAAAATCTTAATGATGTACATACGTGAAGTGGTAAGACTGCATAGTGTTCCATTCCCTATTTTATATGATCATGAACTGAGGTTTACCTTCAGGTTTAATATAATGTTTCCATAATAATTTGATTAAAAACATGTCTTTAACACTACTTATCACTTTCAGATGAATTTTCATTCTACAAAGACTATTTAAACACTGGGGGATATGTTAACATCATGTTAAATTTACTTCTAAGGATTTTGGAATAAATACATTCCCCTAGTGAGGTTTGAATATAAAAACATTTCCTATTATAGAATCCAAATGATCCTTATGAGGCTATGTCTGGGAAGAAGATTCAGAATCTAATATGCAAGAATGATGTTGTAGAGAAGCAGCTCAAGGGACATGATTTTAACTACGTTATCATAGATATGATTCAAACCATTCATTGTAATATGAAATATGAAAACTTTTAATTGAAAAAATATCTATAAAATAATCCTTGATACCTAGAGTTTGAGGTTATAGGTCAATTTTTTCCCTATATAACTCCACAGAAGATATTCATGGTGTTTGGGAAGAATGGAAATCTTAGTCTGAGAAACATCATCCCCTTTGAGATCTGTGGTCACATGAGAGTGGTGGCATGTGGACATCACTCCCCCATAGCCTATATAAATTACAATATGCATTCCATGTATCACTCTTGAGGAAATAAAAACCATAACCCTCATGTTTACAAAATCTATAGGTGGTACCATAATGGAATAATCCTTCATTTGAGGAGTACTCGTTGAATATCCTAGATCAAGGTGACAAATTTCTATAAAATAGCAAAACTCGCCAAGATAATGTGATGTGGTTGAACCATAATTTTGATGAAGAAACATGGGAACCGAAAGAGGTGTTGACATAGAAGTATGATCACTTATTTTACTGTACAAAATGAAAATTTTGGGGGTGAAATTTCTCAAGGGGGAATAATGTAACAACCCAAAATTTTAGAAATTAACTTCCATTTATCAATAAATAAATTCTTTATCATGTAATATAGTTATTGGAAACACATGAACTACTTTGGTTATTTTAGATACTTATAATCATATTGATTTAAACTAAAAATATTAATACAAACATTTGATAATAATGTTATTTTATAGTGACCATTTAGATTAGTATATTAAGGGAAATTGTAAATTTCAATTGGCATAGACAAAAAAAGAGTTGGCCTTTGCTGGTAGGATTATACCCTAAGAATCCTATTTATGAAAGCTTCTAAGGGAGATAGAATCATTGGGAAATTCCATTGACCATTCACAAGATGTTATTAGACAATTAATGCATCTATGAAACCATTTACATAATAATTTCAAGAACAAGGAGATCATAGTCCAATCTATTTCACCAAACCACCATATGAAAATCTCATCATCGCACACATTACCCTTATAGAATTCACTTGTGTAATAAATGGACATATATCTAGACCCTAATAGTATGAATTTGAATATTTTTTCAATACATTAATGTTACAATTTATTTATTTTTAATATTATTTTTCTAATTATTAAGTAATGATTTTGATAAAAATTATAATTTTATATAATGAAATATGAATTGTATTTTTGGAAAACAAACAGTTTTAAAAAATAATGGATATTTGAGAAATTAAATAATTTATAAAATAAATGATATTTTATTTCAATATTATTACTAAATAATATTAATTAAATATAAATGATATTTTAGTTATAAGAATTAAAATTTTATTTTTATAAGGGTTGGAAATTTATTATAATAAAAAAACATAGTATTTTCAATAAATATATATTTTAATATTAGAATTGTAAATTCACATATTTATTGATTTAATTTGATTAAATGAATATTATTCTTTAAATCAACATGTAAAAATTATCCTAAAAATAAATTTTCATCATTTTTTGATACACCAAAATTTTTGGGTAAAAACTAAATATTATAGAAATACATGGTAGGTATTATGACATCATGATAACATAAAAGTGGCATAATATATGAAAAAAAATGTTTACAAAACCAAAATTATGTTTCCCAATTAAAATAATATTTATTATTTTTTATTAATTTCATATATTCATAATGAGGCCTTCAAAACCTATTTTATATTTTTAGGTTTTAAAATCTATTATTTAAAAACATGAGTCACTTCTATTTCAAAATGGGAATTATTTTATTATTTCAATTTAATAGATATATAAGATAAATAAAACCACTTTTATTTGGTAAAAATCATGGGGAAAACCATGTAAATATTTATTATTACAATTTCATTTAGAATGGAAAAACTATGTCTGGAAATTAATAATTAATTATCCTCTTTTTTTCTATATAAATACATCCAAACTCTGATTAATTTTCACTCAAAATCTTTGGAGCATGAAATTAGTATTCATTCCCCAATATATATTCCCCCAATGGTTTCCAAAAACTCCTAAGAAGCTTCTCTCTATCTTTTAGAAGCATCATCTCAAGTAAACGGATCATCGCCTTCTCCTCGTTATTCAAGCACCTTATTTATTTTATTCCAATTTATTTCAAATTATTAATGTTGGGATATGTTTTCTCACATATACACTACTATATTTATACTTTAAAAATGATTAAGAACCCCTTGTTCTCTCATTAAACCCTTCTATGATCCTCAATGTACACATGTTATGTAACCGAAATTATCATGTGATATTATGTTCCAAAAATTTGTGTAGTGAATACTTGTATCCATTTATGCTCAATGTTATTCACCTAGTAGTACATATAATTAATGTATTGTGGATTTACATGAATTTATCCAACAATCCATAATTTTGGAGTGAAAATTTATTAACTGCATCCTTATGTTGTGTGATCTATGTGGCACACATATGAATGTTCATGATATGAATATGATAAGTTGTCCCTTAATTGTATAGTCCTCCAATGTATTGGTTAATGTTTTAAATCTCATGAGATTCCATGTGTAGTGTATTTGATGTTATCCTAAGAACACTCTGTCATTTTCACTTGGTATTTTTCCTTGAATTATATTTATGATTTCATGTTTTATTCAGTTTCCATATTCTTATGTTTCCATTATTATATAATGTTATATCAAACCTAATTTTTGAGGATTATGATTCTAAACCCACTTATGTTACCATGATATGACTCTAGCATCAAATTTACTACCTTAAATCATTTTAGTCTTTATTTAATCACATTATATGCATTATATCTCTCCCCTCTCCTTCTGTACATCATGATATTATCCCATGTAGTTTTAGAATATCCATGAAAAATAATATCTTGTTTGAGTTATTAATTAATTATTTAGTATTAATTTTGAATTTCATTATGTTATATAACAAATTTTCCAAAGTCACTCATCTCTAAGATCTTATGGGGTTATATTATTTTCAAATTTATAAATTAAATAATGAATTAACGTTTAATAAAATATGTGTGGTTATTAATTTCACATACCCACACACACATGAATAGATCTATGATGAGAGTCTCAAAACTATTGAGTAGTAACTTATCAACTATATCAATTAATAACTTTCTCATGTAGCATAATGACCTGTTGGGCATAAGAATCAAATTTTGAATCCTAAAAACTCTACAATAATAAATTTATGAACACACATTTACCTGTTTATGAAAAAGATCTCTTTTAAACATTCCATTAAAAACCACTCTTATTTCAAGAAATTTATCAAACACATAGTGATAATCAACCAAAAACCATTTAATTAAATAAATTAAATAAATGGGTTTCTCAAAAAAAATTATAACAATTTTCAACATTGATAATAAAAATAATAATTTGTAAAATATAGGACTTCTAGTTATAGAGAATTTTTAGAAAATAGAAGCCACTCACCTACAACATAACCCCATTAACAAAATTAACACTATTATCGTGGTATATATGTGTTCGTCATTTATTTCCTTCAACTGATAAAAAATTAATCTCAAAAAAACATAATCCAAACCTTTTATATATCAGCGATAGATCTTATTAAAGGATATTTCCATGATAATATGATAATATAATTAAATAAAATGAATAGATGAATACATACCATAAATTTATATACCCAAAGCACACATATGAATTGAAATCAGCCTCAGAATAAAAAGGAATCACCACAATTACTTAGAGGGATGAGATTTTACATCCTACTGTGGATGAAGAAAGTGTATTTTGAGGGATAATTCATGTTAAAAATAACATTATTTTTTACATTTAATTAATTACATCACATAGTTTATTATAAATGGATTAAACAAATATGTGCCAACAATATAGGTATCGCAATCCCAAAAACTCCTAACACACATAGTTTTTCCATATAGTTAGGAAAACATTATTCCAACTATAGAAAATACATTTTTATTATCACATAGCTACATGGTTAATCATTGTGGTTTCCCATAAACATTTTCTAATCAGGAACCTCATCCAATATTTCCTCATCCCATCGCATTGTGACATAGAAAATTCCAATGGCTTCCACTATCCTTGAACCTAACATGTGCCTTTAAAACTCCTTCCAAAATTCACAAAATATTTATGAGAAAATTCTTATGACTAATTGAAAAGAAACTATAGATAAAAAAAATAGTATCAAAGTCCATAAACAAGTAATGTTACATTATACCCATAATTGTTCATTCCATACAAGAAAATCATGATATTAGAGGTGTCCTGGAAAGAGTGGAAAACACATATATAGGGTAAAAGTTTTCTTCTTTGAAACTGATCGATTGACCCATTGATGGATCTAAAATAGATGTAACAATTATATATTTTTTCCTAGATAGATCTTAATCTACTCTTCCTATGATAGGAAAGGCCACAAGAACATATTATAACCTTCATCTCAAGATCTATATAAAACAAACATCATGTATTTGGTTCCAGTTTCACACTCAAACTACATGGAGATAAGGCAATAAAATGTAAATAAATTTTTAAATAATATATCGATACCTATTAAAAACCTCACTAATGAACTACCTTGTATAACATACCTATGTGTCCACTTTTTAACCATGATAATACATAATTAGAATATTATATTTTACTGATGATACTTAGACATAATAAAAACCAAACATGGAAAACTATAAATAGAAACTGATGATACGGTGATCAAATTAAAGATTTAAAAATTATTTAAAAATAACTAGATAATGGTGAAACCATCATGAAAGTCAAGGAATCATTCCCTAATCCACCAAAGTTCATCGTACACATCCTCATAGAATAAATATTTATTTGGATATCCGTTTTCATAAAATATAGTAATCTAAATCCATTATAACAAATAACACAATTTTATGTTCATTAACACCAATAAACTAATGTATAAAAAGTATCAATACAAGATTTTGAGTTTTAGAACACATTGTACATTCAATATCTCATAAACATTCCCCACTAGTAGCCCTCCATAAACACTATTTCCTAAACAAGGATGAAAAGAACCAACAAAAAGTTTTATCCAAGTATTACCTCAAAAAATCATAACTTTAAAGACAAAAATTAATAATTTTAAGAGTAATTTTGTCCATATAATATATAGTTTAATCTAATGATCATTTGAGGTCCAAAAGTTAGTGTCCAATGTTTATTAACTTGTGTAAAATTCTAATATCTATATTTAAAATCCACTTGAAACTATTCGAAGAATAGCTGGAGTTCAAATTTTTTCATGATAAAGATGAAAAAGATATACATCATTTTTCCACCCCTCGGTGGATCCCCACCATTAAGGATTAATTTATTAGTAAGTGAATGTAAATGTATCCATGGAACATCATTATACTGGGATATGCCCATAAGGATTGAGATATGTCTGAAAAAACAATGAAATTATCCTGTTATTTATTACCAAATTTCATGTTAGTGAAGGATCCCAAGGATTATTTCTAAAGACCCGTAAAATTCAATGGAAATTTGTATTTAAATTTTTTTTTGGGATTTTAAAAGAATTCGGTTTCTAACGGCCCTTGATTCCAAGGCCTGGTGTGCCCGGAATTTCTTTTCGAATTTTAGCTCTGGTACGTTCAGTGAACGAACGAGTGGGTTTTTCTAACTTTTGAACTGGTTCTCGGAATCGAATTCCGAGGGCGCTGATGGATTCGCAGCACTGGTAATTGCTTAGGAACACCTTTTCTGGAGTTGCGTTTTTACAAGAGAAGTTGTTTAAAATTGTGGAAGTTGAAAATAAAAATTGAGCTACAATTTTTATTTCTTTCTAAGTGGTTAAGCCTTTGAGTGGAAGTTGGGGTACAACCCAACTTCCCATGGGAGGTTATGAGAATGGTGGGCCCACACGAACCCCACCCCTTCATTTTCCCTAACCTTCCATAACCCTCCATTTATTAAGACAACTTGACATGAATTAATTAAGTGGTTTAATTCAATGTTTGAAATTCAAAATTCTTTAGTCATGTTAATAAAGTAAGTGAAGTACTTATTTTGTTATTGTTGGAACTTGTTTTGTGGAGTCTTTCGGAGAAAAGGAAAAGCTCTTGAAGTTCTTCTTCCTCGACGAAGAACGTGAAGAACGCTGACCTCCGACAAAGGTCTACAAGAATGCCGGATCCTCGGAGATCGACGACGCGATGCCGACGAGTCTTTTCTCCACGACGCGACGATTCTCCTTCCGTGACGAACCTCCGTTAAAACTATGCTCGAGGTAGGGGAATTTTTTTGTTGATGATATTCGTGTTTTCATCCATCATCTTTCCTTGTACAATTAGACCGCTTGTTATTAGTTAACGGGAGGGGGCCGGATCGCACAAACAAAGCCGACCCTCCTCCTCTTTTTCTCTTGTCTACCTTGTGGTGGATTGGAACGGGGATGGCACGGTGTCGTCGCACCGCGCGGGGTCTTGCGGCAAGAAATGAGAGGCACCGTCGCGCCACGCCGTTGAATTGAACAAGGTTGCGGTGTCATCGCGCCGTGTGGGAAAACCCCGAAGGCACCGTAGCTAGAGAGAGGGCGCGGCGGAGGGGTGCGGCGCCATCGCGCCACTACAGAGCAGGGACCGGCGACTGGTTTCGGGCCGCTGGCATCGGAGTAGGGGGACCGGACAGCGCTGGTCCCGTGTCAGAAACAGCTGGCCGGCCAGAGCAGGCCGGCCCTTCAGAGGAAGAGTCGGGGGTTCGTAACCCCCAGCTGGCTGGACAAGAGCATCCACCCATCATGGGGGCCGCGGTTACCGAACAGGGGGGCAGGCGCCCCCCCCCCCCCCCAACCGCTCGGCCGAAACGGCCGAGCCACCTGGCCCTGGCCAGCGTGTCGGGCCAGCTGCGCAAGCCGGGCCGGGCCGCACCAAAGCGGGCCGGACCCGGACCCGGGTCAGGTCGACCCGGTTCGGGGCGGCCCAGGGGGTCTCAGGTCGGGTCTGTCCGGGCCCGAAACCTCCACTTCCGGACCTCTCACGGCCTTTTTCCCATAACATGGGATGCAGACCTCCGATTGACGCACTGTTCATGGCGATGGGATCCTTGAATCGAGACGGTCATTTCCATATATTACACTCAAGGTTTTGGAGTACTTTGTGTTCGGCCGGGTTGGTTCGTACACGAAACCAACTGGGCCCTCGGAGCGAAAACGCTCATAACTTGAGCTCTGGACGTCCGAATGACGTTTCGTCGACATTGATGGATTCCTATAAGTGAGACGGACCATTTGGCTTACTCTACTCAAGGTTTGGACATAGTTCGAGTATGGTCGGGTTGGTTTTGACTTAAAAACCAACCAAGCCCCTAGGACGAAAAGGTCAATAACTATCAGACCGGGCGTCCGATCGACGTGTCGTCTGTCTCGTTGAGTTCCTTTTGACGATACGGAACATTCGGATTCCTAAAATATGGACTATGTGGCAGTTGATGTATCAGCCCCTCGGCTCGTGGAGCGGACCCTCCCGAATGAGCTTACTGTGTGCGGGAACACTAGAGTTGGATGCGACTACGACGACGATGACGACTGTAAAGAAATCCTCAGTGGATTCGAAGATGACGACTACAACACTCAGCGATCCTACATGGATCAGTGCTACCAATACTGTGTGGGTCTGATCCTATGTGGGTCAGCGCTCAGCGGTCCTTTGTGGGCCAGCGCCTACAGATCTTGTGTGGGTCTGATCCTGTGTGGGTCATTGTGGGGGTTAGTTACCTATCGATCCTTTGTGGGTCATTGCCGGGGTTAGTTACCTGCCGATACTTTGTGGATAATTGTGGGGGTTAGTACCTGCCGATACTTTGTGGATAATTGTGGGGGTTAGTACCTGTTGATCCTGTGTGGGTCCAACGGCTTATATGAATCATAGGCTACATCTGATCATCTCTATCATCTTATGAAGAAGTATTCGTGATTGTATCTTTCCTTTGTGGATTATCCTTTGTGGATTCTGGGAGACCATCGGGGGTCTCGGGGTCCCTACTGAGTAGCTTATACTCACCCCTTCACGAGCTATGCCCGCACTACGTTGTGTTGGTTGCAGAGGACTGACAGCGCTGATCGTGGTTGAGGCTTGCGGAGCAGGACGGTACCTGGAGGTGGACCAATGGGTGGGACGTACTCGGAGCAGATGGATGGACCCGAGGAGCTGTGAAGGCTATCTGTACCCACCCTTCAGGTGGGACTTCCTATGGACGGCTCGACGTTGCGGCTTTACTTTCAATTGTTGTTTTCCCTTTCCAGTTGTATTTTACTTTCAGTTTGGGTTTGTATTCTGGCCCACTTACAATTCCACACTTACTGTTGTACCCATTTTTTACATAGTGTTTACTTCTGCTTGCTTGATTTTTGGTGTTTGTTACTTTACAAAGGAAATGCCTTCTCTTTTTACCGGGAATTATGCCTTGGTGCTAGTCGCTAGTGCCTGGCCTATGGAAGGCAGGCTTGGGGTAGTCACGACACGGGCCCCGAGGACGGGTCGTGTATCAAAGGAGTTCGGTTCTACCGCAGAAATCAGGACTCTGATCTTTTTCTATGTGAAGAAATAGTGTTAAGAGTATTGAGTGTGGTTATCAGTCCAGGGAGTCCAGTGTTGGTGAGGTGGCCAACGTATCCGTACACCAGGACCCTGACTTTTGATTTCCGACTTAATGCACGAAAACATTGATTGCATGTGTGTTTCAAGTTTTCTTTTTGATTACTTTGTGTTATCTCACCAGGTATATTGTTTTAACCTTGGCGCACCTGCCTATTTTCAGGATGGACCCACGACGGTAGCCAGCTAGGGTTCCGAGTGTTGTGCGTGATGACAGCCCACTGAGCGATGAGGCCTCGGTACAGGGTCCTTTGACAGCAGAGGAATCATTGGTACCTCTACTCACCGAGCCACCGATGCTACCAGCCCCAGCCACTGACGATGCATGTCACCTTAGTGCACTGCACGAGTTTCAGCGTCAGTAACTGCCCAGGTTCCACGGGGAGACGGGCCCTCAGGCCGCTGAGGATTGGCTGGAGGCAGTTGTAAAAGTTTTCAGGTTAGTGAGGACACCAGTAGAACTCATGGTGATCCTCGCAGCGAGCCTCTTGCACGCGGAAGTAGGCATATGGTGGAGCTTGATGCTCTAGGTGCCCGATGATGCATCTCTTCTCTGGACGGACTTTGAGAGCCTCTTCCATTCGGAGTTCGTCCCAGCCACCCTCCATGCGGTGTGCATCCAGGAGCTTCTACAGCTGCGGCAGGGCAGCTTGACGGTCGCCTAGTACTCGGTGAGATTTACAGATCTCTCGCGCTATTCGACATACATGGTACGGGACCCATTCTTCCAGGCCCAAACCTTCGTACAGAGATTAAGGCCGGAGATCAGGGCATCGCTGATCTCCCTTAGCATTCTGACATAGGCAGGGGTACTAGAGCGAGACCTTCTGATAGAGAGATTCCTTGCTGAGCCTGCATTAGCAACAAGACCTACCGTAGGGTGGTACGTAGCAGAGTCTTCTGCAGCAGGCAGTCGACGGATGACACATGGGTCCAGTAAGACTAGACCCTCAGGCAGACGACCTCAGGACATTGGCTCAGGGGTGTGGGGCACACAGCGTGGAGCCAGTCTTTCGAGAGGCAGACAGTGCTACGCATGTGGAGGGCAGGGCCACATGGATCGTGACTGCCCGACCCGCCGTTCAGAGGAGCAGCAGACGGTTGAGGGACCACCCATGCAGAGGTAGAGGGTCAACTGTGGCGGTCTGCAGGGAGCTGGCGGACGAGGCAGAGGAGCTGGCAGAGCAGCAGGTGGAGGGCGACGCTTTGAGGCTCTACCATCACCGCCGATAGGAGGTCCACCCCAACCACAGGGAGCTGGCAGGCAGAGATAGGCGCAGATTCATGCAGTGGAGGCCTACGACCTCGGCGCGCCCGAGATTATTCGAGGTACTATATGTGTCAATTCCACCCATTCTTCAGTTCTTATAGACACAGAAGCGAGTCATTCTTTCATAGTCGCTGCAATTTTTCGGAGCTCGGAGATTCCGACATAGCCGTTGGCTCGATCCTTACGGCTAGATACTCCTACGAGAGTAGACTCGACGATTACGCACTGGTGATGGCAGTGTGAGATTACTCTAAAAGGCGAGATCTTCAGTTGGGATCTTCTTGTAGTGGCGTCGAGGCCTTACGACGTCATCTTGGTCATGGTTGGTTATCTACAGTCTATGATCAGATTGACTGTATTAGGCGCAAGGTGAGATGTGTACGCACCAAATGGAGTAGGTTCACCTTCACCAGTGAGAAGAGAGCCTTCGCAGCACAGGATGGACTCTCACAGAGTAGAGGACAACCCATTAATCATTAGTTGGCTAGCCTCATCCTAGGATCAGTTGACGTGCGGAGTCTTGGTTTACCAGCAGTGGTGGATTAGTATGCGGACGTTTTTCCCGACGACGTTCCGGGACTACCTCCTCGTAGAGAGGTAGACTTTTATATTTACTTGTACCCCGGGACAGCCCCAATATCCACTCCATCATATCGGATGGCCCCCGCTGAGCTTTGAGAGCTACAGGTACAGTTGGAGGACTTGCAGGGCAAAGGATTCATCCGACCAAGTGTTTCACCCTGGGCTTCCCCGGTATTGTTCTCCAAGAAGGTGGACGGGATCTTGAGACTTTGTGTCGACTATCGTTGCATAAACCATGTGACAGTGAGGAACATGTATCCACTACCGAGGATTGATGACCTCTTCGATCAGCTCAAGGGATCACGGTGGTTCTCAAAGATAGACCTCAGGTCAGTCTATCATCAGCTCAAAGTTCGGGACGAAGATGTGTAGAAGACGGCCTTCAGATGTCGGTAAGTCCACTATGAGTTCTTGGTTATGCCATTCGGCATAACCAATGCTCCAGCAGTGTTCATGGACCTCATGAACAGTATCTTTCATCCATACCTTGATCGATTTGTCGTGGTCTTCATCGACGACATTTTGATTTACTTGACGAATGAGGAGGAACACGCCTACCACTTGTGGGTTGTGCTAGACACACTCTAAGAGCACCAGCTTTATGGAAATCTCTCGAAGTGTTAGTTATGGATACGCGAGGTGAACTTCTTGGGACACGTCATCATTGAGGTGGGAGTTGCGGTGGATCCTGTGAAGATCGTAGCAATTCTAGATTGGGAGCCACCCAGGAGCGTGACGGAGGTGCGGAGTTTCTTGGGATTAGCTGGGTACTACTGGAGATTTTTTCCAGACTTCTCTAGAGTTGTGGCACCACTCTCATCTTTGACGAAGAAGGGGAAACCCTTTGTGTGGTCAGAAAGATGTGAGCAGAGATTCTAGGAGCTGAGATAGAGATTGACCAGCGCGCCTATCTTGAGGTTTGCGGAGGATGGAATAGGATACGTAGTTTACTGCGATGCATCAGGGACCGGACTCGGATTTGTCCTGATGCAGGAGCGGGCTGTGATTGACTATGGATCAGGTAAGTTGAGGTAGCATGAGCCGAACTACGCTACCCATGACCTGGAGTTAGCAGCAGTGGTCTTCGCTTTGAATTTGCGGCGACACTATCTGATGGGTGAGTGCTTTACAGTCTATTCTGACCACCAGAGTCTCAGGTACATCTTCTCGCAGAAGGACCTGAACCTGAGACAGTGGAGATGGCTCGAGTTTCTCAAGGACTATGACTTTGAGATATTTTATACTCATGGAAAGGGGAACGTGGTAGCTGATGCTCTTAATAGAAGGACGGGCATTCAGCTACTTGGGGAGGCGATAGAGCAGCTAGCCTCTTTGTAGATATCCTTTGTGGATAGCGATGGAGAAGCCTTTCTTCAGTCACTCACAGTCACTCCTCCACTACTGCAGTGGGTCAGAGAGGCACAGCGTGGGGATGACGACTGTGAGATGTGGCGTGCGCAGATATCCTTAGGATAGGTAGCTGATGGTTTCTCTTTAGGAGGAGAGCATGGCGTCCTTTTCAGAGGACGTACCTTGGTACCAGTTGATTTACAGGAGGAGGTGTAGAGAGAGTTTCACACTTCCCCATTGGCGGTACATCCTGGAGTGGAAAAGATGTACCATGATCTCATATGCCAGCACTGGTGGCCGGGCATGAAGAAGGTTGTGGCAGAGTTTGTTTCTCGATGCCACACATGCCAGCAGGTGAAGGTAGAGCACCAGGTACCAGCAAGCATAGTACACCCCTTGGAGGTCCCGGAGTGGAAATGGGATGGCATATCTTTGGACTTCATGACTGGACTTTCACGCACTTCCAGAGGTCACGACTCTATTTGGGTGATTGTCGACCAACTCACCAAGTTGGATCACTTCTTACCCATCAGAGAGCATTGCTCAGTGGAGAGCATGGGACGTATCTACGTTCAAGAGATTGTACGGCTTCATGGTGTGTCATCATCTATCGTCTCTGATCGAGATGATCGCTTTAATTCCCGGATTTTGAAGGGGTTGCAGGGGGCGTTCGGGATGCAGCTACGTCTGAGCACCGCCATTCACCCTTAAACATATGGTCATACGGAGAGGACCATTTAGACTCTCGAGGACATGCTCTGCTCATGTGTCCTCGACTTTGGTCGTAACTAGGAGGATCACCTACCCTTGGTGGAGTTCGCGCACAACAACAGCTACCTCTCCACCATCGGGATGGCACCATACAAGGCATTGTATGGCCGACCTTGCAGATCTCCTCTGTGCTGGACAGACCCTGGGGAGTCAGCACTTGTGGGACCGAAGATGGTCCAGGCCATGATAGATATGGTCCATGTCATCTAGGAGAGGATGAGGACAGCCCAGAGCTGGCAGAAGTCTTATGCTGACAGGAGGCGGAGGCCACCGAAGTTCGAGGATGGCGACCACGTCTTCTTGCAGGTCTCACCTCGATGTGTAATACAGAGATTTGGCCGAGGTGGCAAGTTATCTCCATGCTTCATCGGACCCTTCCAGGTCCTCAGCAGGATTGGTGAGGTGGCTTATCACCTGGATCTACTACCTCAGTTGCACCGGGTGCACGACGTTTTCCACGTATGCCAGCTGAGGAGATACGTGCATGACCCGATGCATATCATTGACCATGGGTAGCTGGATATTGATGATGGGGAAACTTTTGCGGAGGTCCCAGTGGGGATTGAGGGTCGACAGGATCAGGTCATACATGGATGGTAGATTCCTCTAGTGTGCATCTGATGGCAGCACGGGAACCTCCAGGAGAGCACTTGGGAGCAGGAGGCTCAGATGCATGCACAGTACCCACATTTGTTCCCCTAGTTTTTGATGTATCTTTACGGGGAGGTAAAGCCCTGAGGTGGGAGTAAGGTAAAGACCTGTAAAATTCAAGGGAAATTTTTTTTCTTAATTTTATTTGGGATTTTAAAAGAATGCGGTTTCTTACGGCACTTTATTCTGAGGCCCGGTGTGCCCAGAATTTCTATCTGAAGTTTAGCTCGGGTACGTTCACTGAACGAACAAGCGGGTTTTTCTAACGTTTGAATTGGTGCTCAGAATCGAATTCTGAGGGCACCGATGGATTCGCAGTGCCGGTAATTTCTTAGGAACACCTTTTTCGGAGTTGCATTTTCAAAAGAGAAGATGTTAAAAATTGTGGAAGTTGAAAATAAAAATTGAGCTATAATTTTTATTTCTTTCTGAGTGGTTAAGCCTTTGAGTGGAAGTTGGGGTAACCACCCAACTTCCCATGGGAGGTTATGAGAATGGTAGGGCCTACAAAAACCCCACCCCTTCATTTTCCCTAACCTTCCATAACCTTCCATTTATTAAGACAACTTGACATGAATTAATTAAGTGGTTTAATTCAATGTTTGAAATTCAAAATTCTTAAGTCATGTTAATAAAATAAGTGAAGTACTTATTTTATTATTGTTGGAACTTGTTGTGTGGAGTCTTTTGGAGAAAAGGAAAAGCTCCTGAAGTTATTCTTCCATGACAAAGAACGTGAAGAACGTGAAGAACTCCGACCTCCGACAAAGGTCGACAAGAACACCGGATCCTTGGAGATTGACGACGTGACACCGACGAATCTTTTCTCCATGACGCGACGATTCTCCTTCCGCGACGGTTTTTCCACGAAGAACCTCCGTTTAAACTATGCTTGAGGTAGGGGAATTTATTTGTTGATGATATTCGTGATTTCTTCCGTCATCTTTCCTTGTAAAATTGGACCGCTTGTTATCAGTTAACAGGAGGGGGACGGATCGAACAAACACGGTCGACCCTCCTCCCCTTTTTCTCTTGTCTACCTTGGGGTGGATTGGAACGGGGATGGCGCGGTGTCGTCGCACCACACGGGGTCTTGTGGCAAGAAATGTGAGGCGTCGTCGCGCCACGCCGGAGAACCCCGAAGGCACCGTGGCTGGAGAGGGGTCGCGGCGGAGGGGCGCGGTGCCATCACACCGCACCAGGAGGACCAAGGCCGCGGCGGAGTAGGGACCGGCGGCCGGTTCAGGGCCGCCGGCATCAGAGCAGGGGGACCGGCCAGCACCGGTCCTGTGTCGGCAGCAACCGGCCGGTCAGAGCAGGCCATACGGTCAGAGGAAGAGCCAGGGGTTCATAACCCCCGGGTGGCTGAACAAGAGCGGCCCCCCATCATGGGGGTCGCGGTTGCCGAATAGGTGGGCAGCCCCCCACCCCATCCGCTCGGCCGAAACGGCCAAGCCACCTGGCCCTGGCCAGCGCGCCTGCGGGCCAGGCCGGGCCGCGTCCAAGCGGGTGGGACCCGGACCCAGGTCGGGTCGACCCGGTTCGGGCCGACCCAGGGGGTATCGGGTCATGTCGGTTCGGGCCCGAAACCCCCACTTCCGGACCTCTCACAGTCTTTTGCTCGTAACTTGGGCTGCGGACCTCCGATCGATGCACCGTCAGCGGCGATGCGATCCTTGAATTGAGACGGTCGTTTCGATATATTACAATCAAGCTTTCAGAGTACTTTGGGTTCGGCCGGGTTGGTTCGTACACAAAACCAACCGGGCCCTCGGAGCGGAAACACTCATAACTAGAGCTCCGGACGTCCGAAGGATGTGTCATCGACTTTGATGGATTCCTCTAAGTGAGACGGACCTTTTGGCTTACTCTTCTCAAAGTTTGGACATATTTAGAGTATGGTCGGGTTGGTTTTGACTTAAAAACCATCCAGGCCCCTGGGACGAAAAGGTCAATCACTCTCAGACCGGGCGTCCGATCGATGCGTCGTCTATCGCATTGAGTTTCTTTTGACGATATAGAACATTGGGATACATCAAATCCGGACTATGTGTCAGTTGATGTATCATACCCTCGGCTCGTGGAGCGGACCCTCCCGAACGAGCTTACTATGTGTGGGAACCCTAGAGCTGGATGCAACTGCGACGACGATGACGACTGTACAGAAATCCTCAGTGGATTCGACGACGACGACTACATCACTCAGCGATCCTACGTGGATCAGTGCTACCGATCCTGTGTGGGTCAGATCCTGTGTGGGTCAGCACTCAGCAGTCCTGTGTGGGCCAGTGCCTACATATCCTACGTGGGTCTGATCCGGTGTGGGTCATTGCGGGGGTGAGTTACCTATCGATCCTTTGTGGGTCATTGTGGGGGTTAGTACCTATCGATCCTGTGTGGGTCCAACGTCTTAGATGAATCAGAGGCTACATTTGATCATCTCTATCATCTTATGAAGAAGTATTCATGTGTGAGCTGAATCTTGACTTTCAATCCTTATCTTCGATAAGATTGACTTGATATCCTGTGTGAATTACGTTTTTCTTTCTTGCGTGTATTGGGTTCTGTTTTCCTATGTGGAATGGGTTGTACTTGGGCTCGGATGTTAGAGCCGAACGAGAATTGATGACTTAGGTATATGTATGAGAATATACCTAAGTAGTGTCGGATGTTACCTCGTGATTGTATCTTTCTTTTTTTGATTATCCTTTGTGGATTCAGGGAGACCTTCGGGGGTCTCGGGGTCCCTAATGAGTAGCTTATACTCACCCCTTCACGGGTTATGCCCGCACTACGTTGTGTTGGTTGCAGACGATGGACAACGCTGATCGTGGTTGAGGCTTGTAGAGTAGGATGGTACCTGGAGGTGGACCACTGGGTGGGACGTACTCAGAGCGGACGGCTGGACCCGAGGAGCTGTGGAGGCTATCTTTACCCACCCTTCAGGTAGTACTTCCAGTGGACGGCTCGATGTTGCAGCTTTACTTTCAGTTGTTATTTTCCTTTTCCAGTTGTACTTTACTTTCAGTTTGGGTTTGTATTCTGGCCCACTTACTTTTTCACACTTACTATTGTACCCAGTTTTTACTTAGTGTTTACTTCTACTTTCCTGCTCTATGGTGTTTGTTACTTTACAAAGGTAATGTCTTCAATTTTTACTAGGAATTATGCCTTGGTGCTAGTCGCCAGCCCCTGGCCTATGGAAGGCGGACTTGGGGTAGTCACGGCATGGGCCCCATGGATGGGTCATGACATTCTTCATGGTCTATTTTTTACAAACTTAACACCCTTATATATAAAAGTTAATACATCCATTACCTAATTTTTTTAAGTTATGAGACATAGTCAGAGAAACCCTTAGTGACGAAAAAATACATGAACAGTGCTCATGAATAACCATTTAATCATATAGGGTTAGAGTTCATGGGGTGTTAAGGAAAATGTATAATTCATTTCTAAAGTTAGGTACAATACCAAAAACATAATACTACCCAAAAAAATTATATAAAGTTACCCATATCAGTCCTAATCCTAGTGAACCACATCTAACCTTGAAATGTAACCCCAATTAGTTTAAAAAACCATATATGGTTCTTATCTTATCTCAGGTACCTCTAATTAATTCATGCCCAAAACTTGTGGAAAATATTAATATCTTCTCTAGAAAATGTGAGTGTGACTCTCCAATACTTTCAATAAATATGAAATTGAATTCTATGAAATACAATGATAATCAGTTCATATAAAAGACACCATTGATTCAATTAATTCCTCCCATTATAAACCATGTTGAATAAAATTGAGGATGGTGAAAAATATAAATTCCATAATATCTCATTATTTAAAATAATTCTTGATACTCATCCCATGAGTCATTGTTCCTAGAAACATCTATTTCTCTTCCATGAATTATATTTATCATTTAACAAAAACTACTAAAGTAACTAACACAACAAGAATAAATAGTATCCTTGAAAAAAATCAAGAAAACAATAAAAATAAGTACAGCATAATGAAGACATAACCAATGTTACAAGTGAAAAAGGTATAACTTGAAAAGGGAATGAAGTTAACAATATGACTCCAACAAGAGAGTACCCATCAAAATATTTTCAATGCATAGTGCCTCTTTATTACACATTCAACCAAGTGATCATAATATTCTCATTCAATTATTCAATATGGTCTAACCGTTTTAAAAAATAGAATAAAATTTTCATTATTCCAAAACAATGAAATGGTTTTGATTCCATACTTGTTTTGAAAACAAAACCCTTTACAGAAAACATTTTAAAATTTTAATACAAGTAAATCCACTCCAATAATACTATTTATACATTTTCTTTAAAAAATCATTCAATAAGGGAAATTATTTAAGATAAAATTTTCTAAAAATTAGATAATTATAGATTGAAAAAAATCGTTTCCGTTAACCGATTATTTTATTACAAGGATTTTTTATCTATAGTTTTTTTCAATTATTTTGTCAAATCAAAATTATCAAAAAAATCATAAAACATTTTAGACAATCCTATAATAAAATATAATTTAAATTTATAAAAAAATTAAAACAAAAACATTTAATGATATTATTTAATTTAAAATCCTCCTTGTCATCAAAATATGGGGAACAAAACTAGGTTAGATAAAAATGAGGAACCAAATGAGAAGATCACTTTGAGGAAAAACAAAGAAAACATGCATTGAAGTTTCTATAAACATGAAATCTTATTAAATCTCTTATTAACTTGAGAATAGTAAATTAGTTTAAGCTAAATAAAAGTTACTTCATTGTCCTAAAATCATAACCACTTTAAATTATTAACTATGAAAATGAAAAAAACCTTATGTCACATCTAGTTCACTATTTGTTTATATACCATTATATTTATGGTTATTTATATAACTAAAAATATTTTCATACCAATCCAGAATGCTCACATAATGAATAAATTAAATAGGTACAATTAATGTAAAACATATTTTAGTATGTTTTAATAATTGATTCCTCAAAAATAATATTGATTAAGAAAATTAATAAAATTATAATTTCTAATATATGATGATATTATTTACATTTTATCGTAATCAGTTTACAAATAATACGGTGGATATTATATATAGAAAAAAATATAAGATTACATTCTTATATTTTTAACAGACATTGAAATTAACCCACAAAATAATTACTCCATGTTCTAGAATGATATACAATTAAGAAAAAATAATAACAAAAGCTAAAACATCGCAGATTTGTGGCATGATTTTGTTAATAGTTAACAATAAATTTTTAGGTTTCTCAAAATAGATTTAAATATACCACTGGTTATCTCATTTAGGATACCACAATATTCTTCCTCATGATTAAATTCATTATATAAAACATGATTAATTTACTATTTACACACCATTGAATAATGAAAACATTCTATATTTTATCATGTCTACAGAAAAAATATCTCAAAATCAATACTGATATTTTTCCAATTTCATTCATTATATATTATACTTCTAAATCCTGAAATTCTAATAAACACATATCATGTAATAAGAATATAAAAAAACAAAAAGTCTAAAATATTATGTAACCATTATTATTAAATGGTTTTTTATATTATCAACATGGTGAAAATAATTTAGGAAGAAAAATACTGAACATGGAATTATGATTTTTAGTAATAATTCTAAAATTTTAAAACTTTCTTAAAATAGAGTTGATTAAATTAATATTAAATCAATTACATCATGTTTTAGAAATTTCCATTTTATGATAGAGTTTCACACTAAATTTGTATTCTTTTAACCATTTAACATATGGAAAACATAAAATAAAATAAAGTTGAAAATAATTATAAAATCAATAATAACAAGAATAAATAAATATCATATATCTAAACAGTATTTTTGCAAATTGGGAATATTATTTCACAAAAATTATTAGTTTTATCCTAAATCACAATAAAAATTTATGGAAATCAATGATCACATATTGTAACATACAAAAAAATAACCAATTAAATATCATGTTAATGGTCTAATCCTAGTGGTAATTAACTTTATTAATTTATTATCACCAATACTTGTCAACTAATCTCATGATGATGAGGTGAAAATGATACTAAAAGAGATTGAATTCTTTTTTTTAACCGACCCACCTTGGTAACATGAAATTTACAATTATTATGATTTATATTCCTTCTTATTCTCAAAATTTCATGTTTATACATGTTCTATCTCTATAAATACCAGAAAAATAGATGGACATGTCCAAACTCAAGACATTTGTAACATCTCACCAATAACCCCTTAATTCGGGAAGAAGTAGAGTTGTTAAAAACTATAGGTGAAATCCCTTGGACACCAAAGGTTGGGTATAAATTCTAATGGATTACAAAAATATGGGATTAATTTTCTCATTTATAAATAACCAATAATAGAATATCCCAGTTATCCCAAAATAAATACTATGAATAACATAACAAAAAAACTGCAAATGATATATAAGATCAAAATCATAATTAGATTGGCTACAAAACCAAAATAATACAGACATCTAAATGCCCAAATATGAAAAAACCAGATTTTCAAGGTGATACAACACCATACTCCAATTCAATACCGCCTAAAATATCAATCACCTAATTACCACAATATCAACATTCCCCACTAGATAATTTTAAAATATTTTTATTTCAGTTTTCATGATAAACAATATATTCATACACACCAATGTTCATATACACTGGGTGAGTGTAAAAACTAGTAGGAAATCATCCAGAATATTTCCCCACAAACATCTAAGACTAAAAATGTTATGATAACACAAATAAAGCAAGTATGTGTACGGTAACATTTATTAGAAACATCTCATAAAAAATCTACAAAGAGGAATATCAAAACACTTCACATAAAAATAATTATTCACAAGGCTTTCCATGATCACATCATCTCATAAAACAAGTATTTATTATAAATATAATGTCAAAAAATTACATTTCTATACCCATTCCACATACCCAATCACACATGCATACATCCAAGATGATTATCCCAATACTCATGAGTGGTAACTCATCTTCTATACAAATTCATCACTTGGTCATACACCCACATGCCTCAATTAGAATAGAAAATAAAGTATTAATCCAATAAGGTCCCTCATAATGAAATCATGACCACACATAAACCTTTTATTTCAAATTTCAATATTAATCAATTATATATAAACTATTGTTATTTAAAACATTATAACAAACACTTAATTAAAATCAACAAAAACTATTCCATTAAATCAATTAAATTGAGGTATTTATCCAATAGGTTTTTAGAATGGTTTTAAAATGAAAATCACTATAAATTTAATTTATAATATCAAGGCTTTCATGTTCTTGAGAAATTTGAGAGATAGAGAGGTGAAAAATCAACTTATGTAAAGGGATTCTATTTAGGAAAATACATAAAAACTATCTAGGTATATTTATGATACTATTTATTTTCCTTTAATGGATCCAAAATAAATCTCATAAAAACATTGTCCAAACCATATATTTAACCATAAAACATCCAATATATGTCTTTATATAAGATATGATGGCATGATCATGATTTAGAATAAATATGTTGTAATATACCATTGATTTATTCATCTAAAACACAAATATCCATTGAAATAAACATATGGATTGAATGAAATCACCAAAATCTATAGAGGAGGGTTGATTTTGAGATTATAGATAGAATAATCAAAAAATTTGGTTTTGTTTATTTTTTGTGTTAAAAATAAGATTATTGTTTTAATTAATTGTGTCACACAGTTAGGATACATGGTATAATGACCCATGTGTTGACCATACTGGATCCACTACTTTAAAAAATTTAAGCTCACATCATTTTAATTTTTTATTGTAAAACCAAGATCTATTTTTATGAAATTAATAGGCCCTACGTCAGATGGTTACTCAATAAATAAGCATGGATAACCCTAATTATGAACTAACCATCTGCCTCCTCCATGTCTTTCTCATCCTGGAACATAGTTACCTTTGGAATTCATATAGTTTCCCCTTTCCATGTAATACATTGTCACCATAAAAACTCCTTTCAAAACTCACCAAAATTTTCTATAAAATTATTAAGAATATACCAAAACAAACCATATAACAATAAACCTAAAAAAGAACCATATACATCAAAATGGGGGTGATACAATATATATATCCGAACAACTGTAACATTATTCATCTTTCTCTGAAATTTAGAGGATCTTACCTACAAATAATCCAAATAGAAATTAAAATACATAATTTAATATCTATTTAAATATAATTGACTATCATTGACACTAATTATTGAAAATAAATTAATCAATTTATTATCACCATATGATGGGTTATTCAGTCTCCCCCCATTGGATTTATTATTATGGATATTAAAAATTAAATTCAATAATATTTTTACCACTTATTGAAAATAAATTAAAAACCTATTACAGATTCTTATTAATAGAAATTTATGTGAGGGGACATCAATAGTTTTTTCTCACCTAGAATTTAAATCCCCATCATGGAAATCCCAATGTAAATGAGTGAAAAATTTATCATTTTTTATATTTTTCACTTAACATTAATTTAATTAAAATTAATTCTTGAAATTAATTAAAGAATAATGGAATCACTTTTTTAATGAAATGATCTTCTGATCAACCAAATATATTTCTACATGAGTAATGATATCTTTATAAAACAAGATTGAATAATCCTAGCCATCAAATTTATCCATACAAATTCACCAAGTGATACCAACTCACTAAATATATTCTAAGGAAAAATTCAATATATTTTACAAAAACATATTTTTGGAAACCATATCAATAAAAATATAAAGTAACATTCCACCTGAAAATATTTTTATCTCCCTTTACAAAATAATCATTACTTTTTCATCAAGGTTTGGTTTTTAACTTTTTTTTCCAATCATAATTATTAATATTAGGATTATAGAGTATAAACATGATACCTCATAGATGATAGAATTTTCAATATTTATATTTTAAAATCCATAAAACTCAGATACATTGTTATCTAGAATTTTATGTTTTCACTCAAACATATAATGTCTCTAGACGGAATAACTTTATATTCCCCCTAAAGGGGTGATATCCATTTCCATTTAAAATATCTTATTAAATTTAATAACCTTCAACTCAATTTTCCGTAATTATTATCAAAAAATTTGAGGTAATAAGGTTTATTTTTCCTTTTTATTTATTTAAAAAAATGGTGTTGAAAAGTCTTTCACAACCAGAAAACTCCCTTATCATTAACATCATTTTTATTCATACTATTATTATTGAAATTAAATAAATTTATTTACTTTGATATAATTTACTTGTTATTTTTTTAATTATTTATATTTTGGGAGTGTTTCCTTTTCACAACTACATGCAAGGAACATGAACCCTCCATTACACTTTCTTCCATATTCCATACCAATTTTAACTATTTTGTCCATATAGTATTGAAAACCATCAGATTATATTAAATTTTTTATTTTTATAATATTTTTTCAATATAAATTATATTTTTAATGTTATTTATAATGGTTATTTCACTTTATTTTTAATCTTATCTTTCCATGGAAATATATTCATGTATTTTTTAAGATTTTGGTTAGCCATCTTACACCAGCCACGTAGATTTTTAAATTCGTGTATTTTACCCATCTATTGTAACTTCTATTGAACTTCAACCTCTTTAGTAGATCTGTATTCCAATATTCCAATATGTTTTTTTCTCTCTCATATTGATTCACATTTTGTTTCGAATTACTTCCATTCACATGAATATTCATGGTATGCTTACATATATGTATGTTTTTCCATCCCTCCTAAAATTAAAACATATTGTTCTTAGAATATAATTCTCTATTACATTATTCTTCAGGGAAATATTCTTTGTAACTTACATTTTTATACTCAATGAAAACATATAATGTAGTCTATATTCCTTTTGATTTCCTTCATCTTCAATAGTCTTCTTTAGTTGGATATAATTGAGTTCTGCTTCTTATATGTAAACCATAACCCTTTATTATCATGATAAATTCTTCCACATCTTTAAAAATTTCCTCAACATATTCATATATAGAAGAGGTCAATAGAATTTTCATCCTTCACAAGGGTTGGTTGAACCCAGCTAGATTCTTATTAACATAATCTCTTATAACCCATCGTGTTGGTCTTCATCATTTTATTATAATAAATTGATTATTCAAACAATCAATATTCAAGTGACCAATCTCTCCATAACACCATAAGTAGATGAAAAATATTATCTTCTTCTTTTAATTGTAACATTGGCTAGTGGAGGGTTTAACTATTTTCCAAAAATTATGTTCTTAGTTTTGAAAAACATGAGTGGAACTCTTTATTATTTACTCACATACATACACATTAAAAAAATAGGTGGGTTTTTTCATACATATCATCACCTATGTTTTTCTAGAACTAAAACCATGCCTATTAAAGGTATAATAATTAGTGCATAATGATTCATCAGAATATGGGTTTACCTTCCATTGCACATTATCCAATGGTGTAAATTCCAATTATTTAATATTATTTCAACTACAATATTGACCCTTCTAATATATAATAATCTCCTCTAAATCATCAAAAGGGGAACTTACCTCAGTATTATCTGAAGATATAATTCATGTATATACCGATTTTCTCAACATTATTTCTAACTCAAAACACTTTAAAACAAGGTTTTTTTATCTTCAAATTATATCAATTTCTCTTTTTATTTACATTTCACGTTATGAACATTTTCATCATAAATATTAATTTCCTACAAAATTGAGTTGTCCAAAAGTTATATTATTATGGATTTGTTCATTAAATAAGTATTTTTTTAATTAACTATATTTTCAAATGTTTGATTTAGTTCATTATGAAAAATTAGAAAATTTTCTCACAAACATTCCTTGGAAATTCTTATTCATCTTGGGAAAATTTATCATCTCAATGAGATGTGTATTTTTACATTTCTTAAATTATTTTTCTGAAAATTATAAACTTTAAAAACTTCATGGACAATGCATCATCTATCTCATTGGCTTCTTATTCTACTTTTGTGATTTCTTCCTATGGTCCCTTAATAAATTAATTTCCATATACAACAACCCCAATAGTTATATTATTCATCTAATCATTCATTTAAGAGTAAACATATGTAATATTTTTGATATATTCATACTCTCCACAACTTGTATTCATATATTCTAGAGGACATGTTATAATATGTTACAAAAAAATAAACCCTCGACCTACCTTTATGTAGTGAAGGATCCTCTATCTAAGGTCATTTAGAGGTTATCTTCTATTTCTTTTGAACCGGTTTATTATAATAATTCATTAATGATTTAAAAAAACATATATTCTTCACTAATATTATATTATTATAACAAAATTAATTCTATCCCAACTCCTTGATATTCCAGAAAAAGAATCACTGTAATTTTCTTATCTTACTAATTTTTTTTCATCAATTTCATAAAAAATTAACTTCAAGTAAATTATTTAATCTCAATTATTAATAAAATTATAGATTTAATCATAGGGAACCGAGAATTAATACCACTTTTTAGCCATAGTGGACCATGTAGTGACTGTGAGAGGGGATGTGAATTAGGGTGACCAAATTTTACCAATTATGTTAAAAATAAACTTTTTCATCATATAAGATAATAAAATCATTGTCTTCAACTAATATTTAGGGATAATTGATATGGTCCATCAATACTTCCTCCCATATAAAGTGTAGATGATAAAAAAAACTAAAATTTATGGGAACTTTTATATGGTTTAGTCCAAAAATGGGAAACATACTCCATGTTATGATTGATAATTATCTCGATATATATTATTTCACTATCATCACAAGTTTTATATTGTGTAAAGTAATTGAAATCAATATAATAGTAATTTATAATCCTAAACTCTAAAACTATAACATTATTCATATTGTTGAGTTTCTCTTGAAAAACTACTTCTACCTATCAATAAGAATGAGGTATTGTATATACTAGAACCACCAGTGTAAAAAGGTTGTTTCTAAAAGACCTCAAGGATTTTACATTAACTAAAATTAACCATACCTCAAACTCACAAGCATATATTCTTACAATATTCATGTATTAAACATAATTTCTAATAATCTCACACTTCATTTAACTTCAATGTCTAAAACATATTTAGGTACCTACTTCAAATTGGTCTTTCTCTCAATATCCAGTGACCTAAATTCAGGTACATTACTCTATTTACTAATAACATTAATTTATATTAATCCAAGTAATTTTACCCAACTAAATTCCTTGAATTCCCTTGGTTGACTACTCCCACCATGCTTTTCATAATCTATGAATCACTAAAAATTTCAAGTTCATTTTATTATATCTACTCGAATGATGTTCCATATTTATATATTAATTTTTCTATTAATATATGTAATGAACATATACGATTTAATTTTAAAATCCCATTTACTAAAATTTTTATTCAACCTCATCTTATGTTTCACGAACCAAGCCGGGATGACATCTTACCTAACACCTGATCTATTCTGATACATATCTTGAAGGGAATTCATGATCCCCACAAATAGGAAACTAGTGTTGGGAACCATTATAATTTGATGGAAATGATTTAGACCAAAAATAAATAATCATGATCTATATCCCAACTGAACACATTGCAAAATAAAAAATTCAAAATATATCAAGTCTATCGACACCAACTATCACTAGTAGTGTGTAATCATAAAAAATATAGCATGTAATCACCATAGAGTCCATGAATATTATTTACTGAAATGATTGAAAATATTAGTTTAAAATATATCCATTATATGGGATTTAAATCATTTTAAACAACCAATCATATATTTTCATGAGTTCCCTTTTAAAAAACATGCACAAATCTATCCCTTTTAAAAAAATCACTTTCCAAAACCCTTTTTAAACCCAAATACAATTAAAAATCCATACGATATTATCTAGAAGAATCTCTTATAATAAAAGAGGTAACAAAACCAAAAGGATTAAACTATAAGGGATAATAACCAACAAATAGTAAAAAACAGAGTATATTGACATTTAATCTTCTGTATTTCCAAAACATCTCTAGAGACAACAACTAAACTTACTCAATTCAATCTCACTATATAGTATATTTTGCATATCCGTAGTTAATAAAAAATTGGTATATCGAAACATTCTAATCCAATGGAACATCCCACCTAGCCTCTTAGTAAATCCAGGGGTACCAACCCAACTAATAGGGGTCGACAGGTAACCGACACTCTATCCTCTAAATGACACACAATTCTCACATGATAAAATTACTCTGTAAAAGATTTTATAGAGAACATAATCCAAAAAATCATCATGCACGATCTACTATAGGGGATTTAATCTCATTGACTAGTGTAATACAAACATAAACAAAATCCAACAACATTCTTGTGCACGATCCACTAGAGGGGATCTTGTCCTAAGGTCTCTTGGTCCCCAATCTTGTTCCACACAAAACATACACACATGAAATGACATTATTCCAAAGAATCCTCGCCACAAAATTAATGATAACATGGAGAGAACCATTTTTATATCCAAAACCACTTTCCAAAAAATCACCAAATACCAACTGATCATTTCCATCACATGATCTATCAACGAAAAACCCCCAAAAACGTCTCAAGGTTCCAAATGAACCTTGGAATTTAAGAATCCAATTTCATTTTCAAAATAAAATTCATAACCATGGAAGAAACATACAACAACAAGAAACATTCAAAAAGGGATCCTATACTATTATGTGGTCAAAACAAACCCTAATATGTGAAATGGGCCATTACATAGAGGATAAAATTGAAACCACATTTAAATTAACTCAAATCACCATGTCCAATTGGAAACACATTTGAAAACTACTTCAGAATAAATAAAACCTATTTAGAATCATAGCTAGAAGAGAACGCATGAAATAAATCCTTTTCCAAAGGAAAAGTATCATTAAAATTAGCACACACAACAAATTCATTTTAAAATGTTGTTAGAACCACTTGTACAATTAATACCACAAATTTAAGAAACATTAAAATGAATATCACATGAAACAAAAACCGACATTCTTTTGAAATCTAGCTTTCATCATATTTGTACCTCAAAATATTATTAAAACATATTTTTCACCTTTCACACAATCCTTTGAAAATATTATTAAAGTGAAAAGAAGTGGTTCACATGAAAAAAAATAAACTTTTTTTTGAAACCCATATTAAAATACATAGAAATTTAAAATTAATCTGAAAAAAATTGGTTGAAAGAACCATTTGGGATGAGGAAGAATAAAAATGAACAAAATATTTTTGAAAATCTAGGTTTCAAAGTGATGGTCGGAGTGGATACTCAAGAGGGGGTGAATTGAGTTCCAATTAAAATTTATGTTTTAAAAACTTTATCTTAAAAACCCCCAAATAAAATATCCAATTAAACCGTAGTGAATTTATATCAAAGTAAAGGTTCTGTTGGGTTCTCAAGGGATTGATTATTTCCCAGTTAATCAAAACAGAAGAGTTGATTAACTTTTGAAACTAACTTACTGATTTATAAATAATATTAAATACTTGCGAGTTTAATTATCAAAATGACTTTAAAATAGATTTGGTTTTAAAGTAATTTGCAGTGAAATAAAAAAGAATAACTTTGAAAGATATATCACAACAGATATAACCAAGAGGTTCAGTATCAATCCGAGACTTAGTCCTCTCAACACTTTATATAAACTTGATCCACACCCTGGATCGGGGTTCACAACAGTTTACAACTATCCAGGTCCAAGACCTCTACCACTGTTATACGTGGGAAACAAAACAACAGCAACCAGTTTTCCAGGTAACACATGACCTCTACCACTATTATCGGTGGGAAAAAAGGTGTAAGAGTTTGAGTGAGGATCTATGGATCCTCCAGTTAAAGTACAGGAGACAGAGTGTGTGTTAAATACAGCAGATAACAAACACTACTCGAAATGTAATATAATGAATCACAGAGCAGAGATGTAGAGTTTAGAAATGGTTCTCGTGATTTCAATGAAGCTTTGGACTCCTTAAGTTTTATCAGAAATGGTTCTGAGTCCTCTTATGGTTTTTTTCTGAAAAATAGAGTGTCGTCTCCTTGGCATCCAGGATCAGATATAGTGAAAAAATGTAGTCGATGAAGTTCTTAAATGTTCTTGTGAATGTACATAACTCTTTTTGATTAAGCTTGAGTGTGTATAAGGTTCTGTGTCTTCTGAAACTATCTCATCTACCACTCTTTGCACTCATACGTGTCTCGTCGTGTCACATGGGGTTTTTGCACCAACAGGGACTACTTTTATTTATGGCACGAGATCCAGCAAAAGAAATGATTTCTTTTTTGCAGGTACGAGGTGCAGTTCCCTGACATCCAACAACCATCATTAAATAAATGACAGAGCATTAAAATATTCCTAATATGACCGTTGGTTAGATTAAATAAAGATAAAGAAATTCAAACAGTTGTTTATGACTATTGTTGAGTCAAGTGATCGGTAGGTCGTCAGCATCAGCATAGGTGGCTAGACATCGGTGTGTCCTGGTCGGTGACTCAGATGATCAGCATCAGTGTGTCTTGATCAGCATCGGTGTGTCATGATCGGTGACTCATTTGATCAGCATCGATGTGTCTTGATCAGCATTGGTGTGTCATGATTGGTGACTTTTGATATGGATCGGTGCGACCGTTGTCCTTTGATATGGATCGGTGTGACCGTTGTTCTTTGATATGGATCGGTGGGACCGTTGTCCTTTGATATGGATCGGTGCGACCGTTGTCCTTTGATAAGGATCGGTACGACCGTTTTCCTTTGATATGGATCGGTGCGACCGTTATCCTTTGATATGGATCGGTGCGCCCATTGTCCTTTGATATGGATCGGTGCGACCATTGTCTTAACAGAACACAAAGTGTCTGTTTGATCCAGAAGACTTCCAGAATACTTGTAAATCAATAGCAAGCATAGATAAAAACATGATCCAATCAATATAAACAAATTCACTAAGAGATTGTGACTATGTATATGAGAAATCCAGCTGGATTAAGTAAAGATGATTTGTGATTATTAAAACAACATTCATAGGAAGAATTCAACAATCTTCCAGAGGGCTCAACACAAAGAAACAGCATTATACAGAGTCAATTTCATTTTTTCCCGTCCATAATTCCACCTTGTGAACATATGTGTGTTTCCAAATCCAGCGACCCCCTTAAAGTATCCTCTAATGTACCCAAAACCATTTTTAAATAAACACCAATTGATTTAAAATCAAATAAAACAGTCCATACATAAGCATTAGACCAAAATGGACACCAATTCCAATATAAAACTTTTAATTCACAATCTAACCATAATACAAAAAATATAACAAACATAAAAAAACCACAAAAATCTCTCAATTTCACATTGAAAAATAAGTATATATTTTATCAAACACCTTACATGCATATATAAAGAGGCATGCTTAAAAACCCTTCAAATCACATTTAGCACCAAATTTCCATCATTAAAACACCATACCAAACCAAAATAAAATAATAATAATCATAAAGAAAACATTTATAAATTATTTAGAAACACTGAAGCATTTAATGACATGTTTTGGAAGGTAAATTGACTGAAACGCCTACATCAAAGATGTGTGTATGCAACAAAACATTGGATGAAGGAAGATTTCCTGCCTAAGGGAAAATCTACACACCCAAAAATCAATGAAATTGAACCTCAAAAGATAACCCTCCTCCTATGGATTTTCCAAGGGATAATACACCAGGAAAAAACCAAGAACCCAGGATAGAAGGAATAGGAAAACATGAAATCGAACAAAAATCAATGAAACATTTCTAGAAACCATTAAAGATTATCAATAGAGAAAGTGGAGTAAGGGAGGTGAGTATCCTAGAGCCCCTAGTTTTCATAGGTTGATAAAGAGAGGAGAAACCTAAAATAGGGTTTTGAACAGTAGAGGGAAAACTATAATTTCACACTTTTAATTATTTGGGTTACTCGCAATGTTAGACCACACTATTTAAAAAATCATCTGATAACTGTGTGCACCATATTAGATAAAAGTGGAAGCCCACAATGTTTTTCAACATGGATTGGGAAACCATATTCTTACCATGAGAAACTCCATTATCCAAAATATATAACCCCTTTCATGGTTGTTGTATGGTTTTCTCTAACCATGTGAGAACCATGTTCTGTACCCAATACACTAACTTTCATGTCACGTAGTTTATACCATGACCTGCATGGTTTAGGCCAATCCATCTTCAAACATTGAAATTCATATCATGGAAGAGGAAAAGGAATAAATAGCATCTTATTCCTCGATAGGATGCATGGTTATCCCTTAAAATGTGATCATAATCTTTCACAAGCCAAAAAACTCACATGAAACTTAAAAAATTCAAAATTTTGAACTGGGAAAATAACCCAAATATCAACCAATACATCCAATTCTAAAAAAAGATTAAAATAAAATAAAATAAATTTCATGGTCATGGTATGATAATTATCACCCCAAAAAACACTTTCTAAACCCACAAAGTGACCCACCCACTGGTGGGATAGAGCTCATGGTTAAAATGAGATGAGATCAAATAAAAAAATGGTCCATGGTGTGACCATTCACTCCAAAAATCACACCCAACCATTTTTTAGAGGAACCCGCAACATGTTGAACAATGGTAGAACACAATAGGGTTATCACCACAATAATAACCAATACAACACCACCAAAATTGATACTCCAAACACTCTGGAACCGACATAGGAACTCCCAACCCCCAACTCAAATTTATGGAACATGATAAACAACACCGCCACTAAAACTAGGGATTCCCTACAAAATAGAAATTTCTAACACAAGATGAAACCAAAAAAATGGAATCTAATAAATTATAAAAAATCAAGAACTCATAAAATCCCTTAGAATAAAGAATATCTATAAATATCTTGACCGTAAACTATAAAAATTCTCCAAAAGGATATGCACAAACAAGAAATAACTTCTAATTAAAGACTCCCATTTAAATAGCTACCCCCACTAGGATTTCCAAAATAAAAAAACCACCATGTTTTTTAAAACAAATAGGAACTCACAAACTCAGAAAAAATTACTAATGGAAAACATTAATCATATTCACTCCAATACAAGATCCAAAAAATGTTCCTCGGTTCCCCACACCCCTAGAAATTCTTGACTGAGTGAAAAGTTTCACTCAAGGGCCTATGGTTGATCCCTAATGTCTAAAATAATCTGATTACTTGTTGCCAGGAGCTGACATTATATGATTCATACATCCAACATAGAAAATTATTCTTAATAAATTCCCCTAGATGATTCAAATATCCACATCAATGACATAATTTTATATGATTACAAAAATAATGCTTCAAATTCCAAAAATAGCCACACTGAAAGCAGATGAATGATTGGTTCAATGAGTGAGATTCCGAATCTAAAAAAGAGAAATCCTTAGGTCCAGGTTCCTCTAGAGAACAACTATTTAGAGGTGTAGAACATTCAAAAGTGGTAAGAGATTCTAGAATGGTAACTCCCAGTACTCCGAAAACTATCTCAGCCAATAATGAATCATCCACTCAAATCTCAAATCAAACTTCTCTATATGTGAGAAAATATTCACTAATATCTATATGAAAACCCCAGATAAAAATAAGAGGTTTCAAATATTAATGTTATTCTATAACTATATAAGAGGAAATATACTCCATGAAGTGGTAGACGTAGGCCTTCAATGTTTTCTGGTCTTTCTAAACATTCATGATCTCTTCTACCATCCTTGTATTCACATACCTAGGTACAAAACATTGGGTGAGATTGGCCTTAAATGAAACACATGTCACCTCAACATGTAATGAAATCATAATGATAACCTTATATAGATCCAAAGTAGAACCTTCAAACCAAACCAAGATATTCCAAACCCTCACCACTTTGAGAGTTCCCAACAACATGAAGATTCCATCGACATTATCAAGCCACTCTAACGCCTCAAACAGAACATAACCACCATGAAGGATAGAAACAAATGAACATGTCTCTTCCCCTCCACTAAGAGTTTGGAAATACCCAGCAACTAGAATAAACTCTCTAGAAATTTGGGGTCTTTTGTGGTATACTTTAAATATAATAAGAACATAGCACCATGATCCAAATCGACCAAAACTCGACCAAATGATCATCCTAAGAAAAAATTACTCTTGTATTACAAACATAAAAAATCTTATTTTGAAAACCCAACACATATATCCAAATTTTAAACACAAGGTAAAACAATTCAAAAAATATATTTCTTTTAAAACCTGATCTAATCAATAAATCTATCATTTAAAAAATCACCACATGAAACCATTTTACTTTTAAAATAACATTTTTCTATAAAAAATACCCTTTAAAATTTAACCCACACCATCCAAAACAAAACCAAATAACAACTCAGGAAATAATCCTAGGATGTGGAACTAGTTTCCGGGAATAACTTGATGATATGGTTAGTGGGACATAAAATAGGTAAGAATCAATAACTAAGAGGACCTAGAACTGTGAACACAAACACCACATAGGTTATTAAACTATTTAATTTTGCAACGTGAAAATATCTCACTACCATTTTCATTCCACATCCATGCCCCAAAAACCAAAACCAAATATTCAAATCTCGGACTACCCCTAGAAAATTGGGGATCAAAACAAGAAAGTGTTCCCAGTGTCCATCATGTACTTACCTCTTGAGTCCTGATAGTTCTAATCTTTGATATTCCTTACACCTCAAATAAAAATGGCCTCTTATAATACCATTTTATCATTTACAAAGTCAATATACCATATGAACCAACACCTGAACCAGTCTATGACATTGATTGAAGGGTGTTCCCAATCCCAATATGTTGGAAACAAGTTCCAAGAATCAGAATAATATAATGGGAATGATTTATCCCAAAAGAAATAGCTAGAATCAACATCCAAACTGAACATGTAATAGAACTAACAATATCTAAATATCAATTATTAAACTACCTATCCAAATACAACATGTTTTGAATAAAACTAAAATGTTATAAAAAACTAAACCAAACCTTGATAACATGACCTCCAAGTGACCTCTTGGTCCCAACCAACCACGAGACTAACATGATCCAATGTAAAACCGATCTAGAAACCCAAACCAGCAAAATAACTTGGGTCAACTGACACCGAGTGGCACAAGTATGGTTTGAGAAAACAATATCTCAGTAGGATATCACCAAAGATTCCAGGATTTTATTTCCTAGAATATACCATGATTACTTGTTTAACATACAAACATAAAATATTTTTAAAATCATTTTTAACAAATAAACACTTGATTCCACAAGTTCCCTTTTAAAAAATTATGCACGTAGCTTTTACCATTAAAAAAGGATGAAATTTCCAAAACTCATTACATCTCGAAATATAGTTATAAATCAACACCATATCACCAAAATGAAACTCATATGATAATAGAGGATAAAAATCAAGCAGTCATAAACTAAGAGTCTAAATAACCAACCATCACAACAATAAAAATAAAACATATAGATAGACAAAAATAAAAAATTCCTAAAACAATCCTCATAATGAAACTATACCAGTTCATTGTCAAAAAAATCCTCAAAATGAAAAACAGGTGAATCCTTAGGGAACACATTAGAAACAACATTTAAATTCACCAAAAGCACCAAGCCCACATCCAAACACATTTCAAAACACTTGAAGAATTCATAAAACCCATTTGTAAACACAACACAAAGATAACACATGATGTTCAATCATTCCATAAGAAAAGTCTCTTTAAAATCCACTTTCACACTAAAACAATTTCAAAATGTTCTTTTCACCACATTCACAATTACTATCACGCATTTATAAGACATAACATGGAATCTCACATGAAAAAAACTAAATTTATATAAAAAAACTTTCACCAAATTTTAACATCATAATATTTTTAAATCATATTATTCACCATTCACATATTCCATTTAACCCATTAATAAATCATAAAAAAGTGGATGATATGAAAAAAATAAAATTATTTTTGAAATCTATCTTGCTATACAAATGAATTTCAAATTACATTGAAAACAATGTTTTCATAAAAACCCCATTTGATATGTTGAAGAGTAAAATGGGAAGAAAATATTTTTGAAAATATAGGGTTCAATGAAACATCATTATCAATGGAAATTTTAATTTATTTCCCAATCCAAATGTCCACCCCATGTACGTATAGATGTTTCCACATCTAATTAAACCTTTCATGTAACAAATAAACTACCCAAAACCATTTTTAAAGACTCGACACTTGTTTTACTCCCAATAAAACAAACCACGTGTAATCATCAAACCACAAGATTCACAAATTCACATATAAACCGCCCAATTCAAAATCAAACCATAATGGAAAAACATAATTTTGGTAAAACCCACCAAAATCATTGAATTTAACTTTGAAAATTCAATTTACATTTTATCAAACACTTTGTGTACATATATATATATATATATGAATTTTTAAGAAACCATTTCTTACCTACTTTCCATCATTAAAATACTATAAGAAGCCCAAAAATATATCAAAACCAAGTGAATCCCATTAATAAATTATTTGGAAACACCCAATCAACAATTTTAATGTTTTGGAAAATCAAATTGACGGAAAAAACATCCTCAATGACATAAGAACGCAAAGAAACATCAGATAAAGATGCAATACTCCCCAAGGGACAATTCTCACAACCTAACATTAAATAAATTGAATGATATAAGATAACCATCATTCAAAGGTTCTTCCAACATGTAACACACTAAGAAAATAATAAGAAACCAAAAGAGAATGAAGAGAATAATAGTAAATTGACCAAAAACTCAATGAAAAATACCTTGTAACATTTTAAGAACTTCCATTAAGGAAGGGAAGAAAGTTATGAGGGTCTACAGGAATCCTCTTTTTTAACTAGGTATAACAAGGGAAGATAAACCAAAAATAATGTTAAAATAGTGGAGGAGAAAAATTGAAATTTCACACTTTTAATGATCTGGGAAACTCGCATGATTATGCAACACAATTTTACCAACCGTGTGCCAACCATGTACACCCTACAAGAGAAAAGGGAGGCCCACGCTACCTGACGGCATGGTTTGGGAAACTGTGAGCCAACTGTGAAAAATTACACCCTACAAGCTACAGAACCCCACACACTTTTTCCGTACAGTTTTCTATAACTGTGTGAAAGACATGAGCCATGCAACAGATACCTACCCTTAAGCTACATGGTTTATCCCTGTATCCAAACTATTTAGGACAATCCATTATATGACTATCGATATCAAACCATGCCACAATAAAATGAACTAAAAATATCCTCTACCTCAGCAGGTCAAATGGTTCATCCTTATACCATGATCTAAAACAATGTAACAACCAAAAACAAGCTTGGAACTTCCAAATCTCAAAAATATGATCAATAACATAACTTGAACATTAACCAAAATATCCAAATATAATAAAATATTAAAATATAAGAAATTCCATGGTTAGTGCGTGACATGATTCTTCTAAATATATCATGATACATCTTTTTTATAGCACCAACTAAACATATTGTAACTATTTTACAACTCAACCAAAAATCTATTATTAAATCACAAAATTCTCTTCATTAATATTAGATCATTGAATATCCAACTCAGAATCATCATAATTCCCTTGAATTTTTATCTATTAAATGTTTCATGGCACCATTTTGGGAATGTACATCCAAATAAATTAAAATTAATATTCATGTTCTTTGGCCAATACTCAACTCAATCTTCTACAACCTTTAGTACTTCAACTAACAAAAACACGATTCATGTGCCTCTACTGATCACTATATATTCTACCTTTTAAAACATCTACTTGGATCTTCTTCTTCTGGTCAACTAAACTTACACTTTATCCTCCAGCTTCTAATTATTTCAACATTCATGCATATAGGCTTCTTAGACTTCTAATTAGTTCAACAAATGGTCACTCTATCTTCTCCATACTTAATTAAATTCATTAAATTTTTATTACTTTTCACTATTTTTCTCATAAATACTCAAGGTCATTAGTATAACTAACATCTTGTACCTTTGGTTCTTCAACTCATGGTGGTTCATTAGATAATTAACCTCATCTCTAATTTTTTAGGCATCATAATATCATTTTGTGCCTTTACATCACCTTTCGATTCTCCATATTCTTGTGACATTACATCTTCTTGATTTATAATATCGATCATTCATTTTTGATGATCTATCTGATACAAAATAAAATTAACTTATATATTTTTTATCCATTTTTTGTTATGATGTTGGTTATCTGGGGATAATCACAACATCATTAGACTAAAACCATCTGAGAATGTATGTTAGCTCATGCTTCTCAACTTATTTTATATAATCATCTTCAAGTGTTGTTTCACTTCATTCCACTGTCATAATTTTATAGAAGCACTCTCTTTGTAAGGTCAGACTCACAATGCATTCATTACGGATAAATCAATAAGTACTTTGGATCTTTTTTTGAGTTGTTATTCCTTCTAGTTACTTAGGCCTATTTACATTATAATAAAAAAAATTACTAGGATAAATTTTTTAACTAAACAAAAAATTTTAACATCCAATCAACTTACTTTTCCTCTATCTTTAAATAAGATATGTTATCTCTCAATTTTATACTATAATATACCAATCCTCTTGACTCACCATCAAATGGTATCTCTTTATTCTCACATTTGACGAACCACCCAAAATAATAAGTTTAGATACTGATACTAAAATATTCAAATATTTAATTTTTCACTAGATAAATAGTTCAACATTCATAAAAAATTCTATATTTTGGACCTCCATATTTGGGAAACACAGTATTTAAAACCAATATATTGTTGATGTTGTTTCCTAAACATTAACAATTCTCATGAATTAAATAATGGTTATCTCAATATGTCATATGATGTATATTCTTCTTTTTAAGTCTTAATTGAGTTTCTTTCATAGAATCAGAAGAATTCAAATACACTTCTATTCATTACATACATATATGGTTCTCCTAGTTCAAACGGTTCTACCTCCTAAAGTATGAACTTATTATGATCTTAATTTTATATTTTGGTCATCTTATTTATAAATAAACCATAGGAATATTCAGTTCATTCTTCTACATTATCTATAAATATCATTGATTATCAATATTAATCATGATTGGGAAAAAAATTAATACATTGGAATCACCATCTAATGGGTTCTTCAAGAACAAGAACAAAAACACTAATTTTCCAAGAATCCCTATTATCACATAACGACATCTTTAACATCTATCACGAGTTACACTCCTACACACCATGAATTATAAAAATAATGATCATTCTCAAATTTTCGAATTTATTGGAAGGTAATATAAAAACAAATCATCCAAGGAAATACATTTGAAATAGTATCTTCACCATTTTATTCCACCCGCTATAATAATTGTAGGTATGTCAAACACAATAACAGACTCTCTCTCCTCATTTCTTCTCTTAATAAATTTGGAAATAATCAATTATTTAATAAAAAAAGCTGATGAGATAAAAATATACTATGACTATCAGCATATAACTTTATGGATATTAATATTGAATTTTTAGTTATAACTTCCATTACAAGTTTCTAAAACTTGAGAGGCCATATTTTCACTTACTAGGTGATAAATTTTTATTTTTAGAAATGATTCCAATATCAATGAAACTGTGAAAATGAACAATTATAATCTTTCAAATAATATTTACATATTTTTTGAGGTGAATATGATATTTCCTGACTAAAATAGTATCACTTATGCTGAATTCCATGTAATATTTCATTAAAATTCACATGATTGAAAAATATAACATTGAAATAAATGCTTTTCTATTGATAGATTTCACTGTATACCTCTCATTATTTAAGACCATCATTATCTTAAAATACTTATCATAAATGTAAAATAATTGACTTCGTATGAATATATATTAACTATGAATCATAGGATTCATCATATATAAAAACTAGTCAACCACTCATTAGGTTTAATTAAATATGATGATGAGTATAGTGAAGTTTTTAAAGAGGTTTCTTCATAAGCTAACAAAGACTTTGTACACATATTGATTGTTCACATACTTCTTTCCATCACCATTTTTTGACCACACCACATATTTAGTGAATCATGGAATGTTATTTGTGAATATATTTTTCATATTAAATAATTTTTGTTTTAATTACATGGTATATGTATCATTAACATCTATTTTAATGATTTATAATTTCATTATTCTTATTTAATAATTCTACTTGTTAGCTTTCTATTTAAAATTATCACTTCCACATTTTATTATTAATTTATTTTTGATATTTTCTTAAAATAGTTGTGGTTAATTGTTATCCTTTACAACGAACCCAGTTATGAAAAAACACCCACATATAATATAAAAAAATACAATTTACAATATCAAATTTCAATTAATAAAATCTAACATTCCTAAAAATGGTCAACATGGGAATACAACATGATTACTCATGTCCACTTCCATTACAATATCATAAATGAGATGCCTTAATGCCAATGCCTTAAGGCCAATGCCTTCCTCACCATACCTTCAGTCATTTATAATTCACCATGCACTTTATATTATCTTTATAAACACAAATCACTTTAACCATATTAATGGGATGAAAACCCTCATTATAAGATAACCAATGCGAGTTGATACCCACTAGGGCCATCAAAAACCAAAAATAACACACCAATAAAAGAACTAATAAACAAAATCATCAAAAGGAAATAACTTCATGAATATAAACCAAAACCGAAATTGTGCATCCCCAATCAAAACATATATTGTAGAAATAAAAAACCCATCACTATCACCAAGGGAAATGATTCATTATTGAATGAAACATAGATACCACGGAAGGTAATGATACCATCTAAAAAAGTAATCAATGAAAGCTGAAACCAAGGATGACCAGAAAAAACTATATTATAAAGAGGATTTAAAAAAGGTTACATAATAGAATTTCATAACTAATTTAGTCCCAATCCACCCTATTCCCCATTGATTCTAACCAATATAGGGGATTCCTTTGTGGGTAAATGGAGAATGGGAGAAATTACTTATCTCAATAGAGAGACCACAATATAAATAAAATAATAAACTCTAAAGAGATGATTTTTCATGAGGAAACTATATAGGATTCTCCATTGAAGAAACATATATCCAAAATAAAATTCCATTAATGACACTAACATGCTCAATTAGAAATGTTTTCATTCATAGTGAGGCATATAAAAAATAGCAGACAAGGAAAGAATTAAACTTTCATGATGTGGTGAGTTATGAAAATGAATCCTAATCATATGAAAAAAACCACATATACTAACCAAATAAATTGGATATGAAAATTACATAAAATTGAATGGAATAGATAGAATTGATCCAATGTTATGGATGATAAAGTATCTCAATGTTTAAAGAAACCCTTTTGGCATGCAGGACGGGAAAGAAACTATTTGAAAATGGTTTTTTACCATCACTTCCCCATGTTCACTTAATTATTTTACTAAATATATAAATATTCCTATATATTTTTAGTTTATTTATTAATTTTACAAATATATCACATTAGGGTAACATATATCTTTACATTTAGATATATTAATAGGGAATTAATTATCATTTCTAGCCCTTTAGTAATGTTGTTTCGAAATAATTACATATACTATTATTCCTATACATTTAGCAATCAAAACTAATAATATTTATATTTTATTCTTATATTAATTTAATATAAATAGATTTATTGGATTAAATAACTATGTGTATTTATATATATTCTTATCGAATATTTTTAATTGATTTACATAGCAATATTTTTAAAAATTACTACTATTATAATATTTTTGTTTTCAATCCCATTATTTTTTTCAATTTATCAAAATCACACATATCATATTTTGTTGCATGTATTAAATTAATTAATAGATCACAATAGGATTACAAAATAGTGTATAGCTATGCATATTTTTCTTTAATTTTTTATACTATTTTAGATGTCATCTTCATCTCTAAATCACTAATTTTGTAATTTTTTCAAATATAACCATTTTTTGATATTAAAATTAAAAAAACAAAAACAATTATTTTGAAATTTTTATTAAATTAATATAAATATAACTATTGTAACAGCCCAAGATTTTATAAAAAAATATTCTTTTTAATTTTATTAATGTCTTGTGTTGTACGCTACACCAAAAGGAGCTTGCACAACACGCATCCTTGTCTTGCCTTGCATTACACGCAATCGCGACCTTCCTCGATAGCGTGTGTAATACGCAATACCGAGTTTCACTAAACAACGATGTGCTATTAAAATATTATTAAAACTAGCCGTTGTGAATAGTAATAACCACTTTTTAAAATTCTGTAAATCTTATTTTTCAAAATGAACTTCATTCTTGGATTCAGAGTATCGAATTTAGCCTAAGGTGAAATTTTGGTACTTTTCGGATAACTTTCATATTCTGATGAATAGTGAAAATTACTAAATTATAATTAAAAACAACTTTTTTAATCGAAATAATTAAGAGTGATAAATTATTAATTCGAGTGGTTTTAAAGTATATTTAGAATATATTTTTACAATTTAATACAATGTTGGTCATTGGTTGTAATTTCACATTTAAACCAGACATAATCAAGTGTCAATCTTTTGATATATATTGTTTCCTAAAAACACGCTATTTATTTTAACAGCAGGATTTAATTATAAAATTAATTAATGCAACTTCTATGTTATGAATTTGGTAAAATAGATTTCATTTTTGAATTCGGAATATGAAATATAGCTTAGGATGAAATTTTGGCATTGTTCTGAAAAACATCAATTTTTGATGAATAGTGAAACTACTAAGTGGTAGTTAAAAAAACTGAATTTTTCATAAAACTTAATTTTGCCGCTTCTGTGAATGGAATTTCGAAAATCCGAGAGACACGGTTAATATCAAGGAATAAAATGTGGTTCAATGAGATGAAAATAATTTTTTGGTGAATAGTAACTTTTTACTTTTTTTACCGCGGTTAATAGTAAATAGGGTAACTAAGGGTAAATATGATATTAATATTACCCTAACATATGTCCTAATTCTATTGGACAAGTGTAATTCGACCAAAAACAAACTTAGGAATAAAATATGACCATTTAGGCCCACTTGGATTAGATTAGGACATTTATTATTAATTTATTTAAAGAAAGGTTAAAATAGTTAAAATCAAAGTTTAATAAGTAAATCATTTTTAATATGGGGTTATACATAAGATAAATTCGATTGTAAATATTCATTAGAAAGCTAAAAAGATTTCCTACATGATGGTATTTTATTTGTAATTTTTAGACATCAAATAATTTAATTTATTTATGACACAACGATTATGAAGTAATTGTCTTATTAATGAAATATTGACATAATTGATGTTATAAACACCAAAATAAATGTAATTTGAGATTTTTATGAATTAAAATAATTTTCTAGGTTACTATGATATATTAATGTTTATTTAATCAACTTGGTTCGAACATTTAATTCTGTTATGACTTTCACAAAAATCATATATCAAATAGTGTCAAAATTGACACAAAATAGGTTTTAAATCAAATATTATATTATTAATTGTTATTGTATTCCTAAAAATCTAAGGTTCGGCCAAATGACTTAGATAAGGATATATATATTAATAATAAACAATTTTGGGTTCTTTTGGCATGTTATAGTAAGTGTATTAACCATATAGTGAAAGAAAACAAAAAGACATGGTAAGAGTTAAATTATTTAACTTAGAGTTAAATCTAATTGATAAGGTTAACATAATATCCTAAACTTGTCTAAATTCTATTGGTTGATAGGATTTCGACCCATCCCCACTTTAGCTTCGAAATAAGACCCTTTGGAACCATTATAAACCGATTTTGACATTAATATAAAATAATATTTTGAGATATTCCTAAGGTGCCCCTCTCCTCCCCTATAAAAGGACACCTCCTCCCCCTCCTCCTCACACCAATTTGAGCACTCTAGCTCGTCCAACCCCTGCCAAAATATCTTCTCCACTTCCCTAGCAACATCCTAGAGGTTCTGGTCTTCCTCAAAGACCAATTCGAGTGCCCTAAGAGGAGGTCTCAAATAGGCACTTCAAAGAAGAGGTAATTACCGTTACCAATTCTTTCATCTTTATTTCTTCTTCCACTTCTTCTTCTTAGGTTGTTTCATTATGAAGTAATAACATCAGTATCACTCATATACTGATATGTTATTATAAGTATGAAACAACCCTATTTCACCATCTATCCATCCTACGGAAAAAGAAATCACCGCGCGTGCGTACGTACGGAATACCGTCTCCACGCCGTGGTGTAATCTATTTTCCACCACCACCTTACATGGATGGGTATAATGGTGTAAAGAATAACTATAAATAGTTATTACAACATCATATTGATTCTGATATATTGTATATTCCACTCCAATTCAATTCAATATTTATAGAAATGATATCATCGCTCGTGCGTACGTACAGACTACCGTCTCCACGACGCGATGAGATTCATTCTCCATGTTAACCATTTAAGAATGATTATAATGTATATATAAGAAATAATAATGAAATATATGACATTATAAAGCTACTGGATTTATGTATATATATACATATGTATGTCATCTACTTACTTCCATTTCAAGACAATAAGGAAAGAAAAACAGCGTTCATGCGTACGTACGGATTACCGTCTCCATGAACGGTGTTTTTCATTTTATTTATCTATCTATTATATATATATATATATACTGAATATATATGATATATAAATCATATTTTATATTCTGGAAGTAATTAAATCATGATATAATTAATAATGATGTCAAGAACAACAAGTCAAAACACCTACGATAAATGAAACGATTTTACCCAAAACGCTTCTTTAATATGGAATTTACAAAAGAACGGTTAATATAATGTCATAAGTGAACCATATATGATATCATAACAATGAATATGATTCTGTAATAAGTCAATGACATTATTTAAATCATTATACAGGAGGTTCGGACACATACGAAGCAAATTGGACCTAAGGTTAGGGAAATATCACAATCTCATTTTTATCCGAGATTGTTTATTCGTAAGTATTTACTGGGGTGTATTTTATCATCCACATCCATGTTCCCTCAATATGAAATATTGTTTCCATCCACTTGCAATAGTTTAAATCCAATTTTACCCTTATGTGAGTTTTTAGTAAAGAATATGAAAGGAATCTTTTTTCGTTTTTCCGTACGAGGTACTTTTTGACTTTTCCGACAAAAGTACGAAGAATGTTTTTTTTAACTTATACGGCATGAATGGATTTTTAAAACATTGTTTCCAAGAAGCTTCCTTTACAAGTTTTCAAGTTTATTTTTAATCAACTTCTTTTATTTTAAAGTTGTATGACATGTTATGAAAGGAAAAATGTTTTTGAAGAAGAAAGGATATTTTCCTCAAGAATGGAGTTCAAGTGATTTTCAAAATTATTTTCCATCTAAGATAATAAAGGGTTCTGTTTTTATCCCTATTATTAAATTGATTTGATCATGTTGTGATGGAATTATTTTTATGAATTCCTTTAACTTATATGAATTGATTTATGATGTCATGATGTTTCAAGAATCCCATTTTTGTTACATGTGTTATGGGATGATGTATGTTTTATGATTATGTGGCACACATAAGAAAGGATTCATTATAAGATGGGTGGGACCTATATCTCCCTCCAATGCATTGGGTAAAGATTTTATATCTCATGAGATAGACATGGCTGGAATGGTAGGTTATACCGGTTCAGTGAAACAGGACTGAAACGAGGGTTACTCGATTCAGAAAGGGACTTTGTCCACTAATATAGTCTTGGCAATGAGTCATGACTAACAAGAAATGATTTTCCATGATTATGTGTGCATGCCACAAAGTTTCAAGTTTCATGTTATGATTATGGTGATCTCATTTTCACTTCTATGATTTGTTCCATGTTAAGATATTATGATCTCTTTTGCAGGTTATGATTTTCAAAAAGATATGATATGATTTTTATTTCTTTTATATACCCTTACTGAGCATTTGAGCTCACCCTTTTATGTTTTCTTTTCCCCAGGATATAAAGGTTTTAGGTAAAAAAAAGGGAAGATCTTTATGGGAGATATTGAAGATCTTTCACCACGATTAGAAGATTACGTTCCGAGTTTCCAAAGACACTAAACTATTACGATCCTTGTGTGTGTGTTTTTTTATGTACTAAGTATTCCGCAAAAGTAATGTAATGTCCATGTACGATAAGATTCGGGTCTCTACAGTTGGTATCAGAGGAAAGGTTTAGTCAACCTTTGGAAACTAGGATGCGAAAACGTTAGTGAGATCCCTAGAGATATTTCTAAGGTATGTCTAGGGATGTCCCTAGGGATAAGTATACGTATAGGTTATAGTAATAGAATTACGCTAACGATCATATAATTAAACCTAAGATGTTGGATATTGAAGGTACTCCCCCTTTATTATGTTGTTTTCCCTAGCATGATTTTTGCCTCTCACACTATTCTTTTTGGGTTTTAGACGATGGCTGGAACCCGAAGGAACCGTGTTGATCAATGCAATGGACAATGCAATGATTGCCCTCCTGAACAAACAAATGTTATGGGAGATGGAGTGCAAAATCTTATTGCTATACTTACACAAGCTATGAATCATTCTGGACTTCCAAATGAGCAGAGAAGGGAACAATATTCTATTGAGTCCTTCATGAGGCAACGTCCACCTTCTTTCAGTGGGACTTCCGATACACTTGTTGTTGAACAATGGATCAGTACCACTGAAATGATATTTTCAGTTCTTCAATGTTCTGAACATGATAAAGTCATCTTAGCAGTATATCGTTTGGAAGGTGAAGCTGATCAATGGTGGAATCTTATCAAGAATACGAGGCCAAGGGATGAAATTGGGTCCATGGAATGGGACGAGTTCAAGAACTTTTTTTCAGTAAGTACTTCCCTCGTATTCTTCGGACAAAGATGGAAAAGGAGTTTATTGAGCTGAAGCAGAAGGATGATGAATCTGTTGGTATATACGAAGCGAATTTTACAAGACTTGCAAGGTATGCATCTGGCATTATCATCCAACCTGAAAGTAAAGTTGATCGATTTTTCAGTGGCTTAAAACCAAGTCTTCGAAGGGCATTAGCTATAAGAGACTTCAGTAGCTATGAAGAAATTGTGCGTTGTGCTATCAAGGTAGAAATGGAAGTTGGTGTTACATATCCATCTCATGGTTTTGACAAGAAACGAAAGATGGAGTTCAAGGAGAAATCTCATAATAATGGTGAAAAGAAGATGAATGTTTCCTTATGCACAAAGTGTGGAAAGAAGCATGGTGGAGATTGTCTTAAAGGAACTAGAAAATGTTTTAAGTGTGGAAAAGAAGGTCATCGAGCAGCTGAGTGTCGAAGTAATGGAAAAAGGGTTTCTAATGATGTGAATAAAGCAAACACTGCAGAGAACGCACCACCAACACTTCAATGCTTCATGTGCAAGGAAATGGGGCATTATGCTAATAATTTCCCTAATCCAAGGGTTAGTGATGATCAACATGAGCAACCACTGAAGGCAAAGGACAAAGGGAAGTCACATGCGATCACTATTGGCGATGTTGAATATGATAACGATGTGGTGGAATAATTAAGCGTTTATGTAATGAGATTCCAAAATAATGTTGTATCATTGAGTATTGCAATATTTATTGATGTGGTATTCAAAGTGATTGATATATATATATTTTTTTTGAAAATAAGATGATATGCGCATAATGAAGACGAGAAAATGAAATGTTTAATAGTATTCATGAGCTCATGATTGATATAAGGACTAAGTGATATCATGGTTTGAGTATATAGAATTTTGAGGATTTTGGTATGTGGAAAGTGTTAACTTTTAACTGCACTCATGTTTTCACTAAGGTATTCAAGAGAATACACGATTAAGGACTTTGAATGTTTGGAATGTGACCAACAAGACATATCTTATGATATGTGGGGATCAACGACAGTATTAAATCTCTGGTAATCGTTGTCACTATATTATGAGAGTGGACTGCAGTATTATGTATAAGCCTAAAGATTAGACTGGATTATGTTGGACATAAGATAGTATTGTTTAAGGATAGAAGATTTTCGATATTATTGATGGGATGTTATAGTAATGTAGTTTTAGAAAAAGGACAACCTGCAGGACGGGCGACAGCCCATCGCTTCGGACAAGGCTGTAGGAATCGAACCCACAACCGAAGTGCGACTGGCCTTTATCGCCTACCACTGACCTACAAGAAGTCCCTGTTTAGTAGAAACTAGTTTTATTATATTAAGCAGTATGATATATGAAGTATAAGTCCATTTTAGGAACCATATATGATTAATCTCACTATAGATTGATTTATGCATATAATTTTTGCTAACCTTTTGTTTGAGACAGATGGAATGACCCGTCATTCTATCACATGATCTGTTAACACTTCACGAATAACAAATTCAACTTCATTTATTTAAGAGATGAAGTGGAAATTGTTCAAGGCACGAACAACAGTGAGATTGTACCAAAATAAAGTAAGTATTTATTAAAATTCAAATTTTCAACTTTAGGGGAAATGATCTTGAAAACCAAAAATGTTGTCCTAGTGATCTTATACCTGATGAATCAGATGGTACCTTATATCATCACAAATCTATGGATTTGTGATTACTGGCTTTTCCATAGCCATGTTCTCTACCACTCTCCATCAGAACATGATGGTTAGATTTCTCTTCCATATCCATATTTTCACCTATGTGGAAACCCAATGATTAGTTTATTTGGGTAACCGTTACATTTCATACTTTTGTTTTTAAAGATTGGTTTTGATATTCCTTTTTACGATGTGGGTTTCTATTAAAGAAACTTTCGAATAGTAAACCATTTATAACCCCGACGAATTTCGAGGGCGAAATTCATTTTAAGGGGGGTAGAATGTAACATCCCAAGATTTTATAAAAAAATATTCTTTTTAATTTTATTAATGTCTTGTGTTGTACGCTACACCAAAAGGAGCTTGCACAACATGCATCCTTGTCTTGCCTTGCATTACACGCAATCGCGACCTTCCTCGATAGCGTGTGTAATACGCAATACCGAGTTTCACTAAACAACGATGTGCTATTAAAATATTATTAAAACTAGCCGTTGTGAATAGTAATAACCACTTTTTAAAATTCTGTAAATCTTATTTTTCAAAATGAACTTCATTCTTGGATTCAGAGTATCGAATTTAGCCTAAGGTGAAATTTTGGTACTTTTCGGATAACTTTCATATTCTGATGAATAGTGAAAATTACTAAATTATAATTAAAAACAACTTTTTTAATCGAAATAATTAATAGTGATAAATTATTAATTCGAGTGGTTTTAAAGTATATTTAGAATATATTTTTAAAATTTAATACAATGTTGGTCATTGGTTGTAATTTCACATTTAAACCAGACATAATCAAGTGTCAATCTTTTGATATATATTGTTTCCTAAAAACACGCTATTTATTTTAACAGCAGGATTTAATTATAAAATTAATTAATGCAACTTCTATGTTATGAATTTGGTAAAATAGATTTCATTTTTGAATTCGGAATATGAAATATAGCTTAGGATGAAATTTTGGCATTGGTCTGAAAAACATCAATTTTTGATGAATAGTGAAACTACTAAGTGGTAGTTAAAAAAACTGAATTTTTCATAAAACTTAATTTTGCCACTTCTGTGAATGGAATTTCGAAAATCCGAGAGACACGGTTAATATCAAGGACTAAAATGTGGTTCAATGAGAGGAAAATAATTTTTTGGTGAATAGTAACTTTTTACTTTTTTTACCGCGGTTAATAGTAAATAGGGTAACTAAGGGTAAATATGATATTAATATTACCCTAACACATGTCCTAATTCTATTGGACAAGTGTAATTCGACCAAAAACAAACTTAGGAATAAAATATGACCATTTAGGCCCACTTGGATTAGATTAGGACATTTATTATTAATTTATTTAAAGAAAGGTTAAAATAGTTAAAATCAAAGTTTAATAAGTAAATCATTTTTAATATGGGGTTATACATAAGATAAATTCGATTGTAAATATTCATTAGAAAGCTAAAAAGCTTTCCTACATGATGGAATTTTATTTGTAATTTTTAGACATCAAATAATTTAATTTATTTATGACACAACGATTATGCAGTAATTATCTTATTAATGAAATATTGACATAATTGATGTTATAAACACCAAAATAAATGTAATTTGAGATTTTTATGAATTACACTAATTTTCTAGGTTACTATGATATATTAATGTTGATTTAATCAACTTGGTTCGAACATTTAATTCTGTTATGACTTTCAAAAAAATCATATATCAAATAGTGTCAAAATTGACACAAAATAGTTTTTAAATCAAATATTATATTATTAATTGTTATTGTATTCCTAAAAATCTAAGGTTCGGCCAAATGACTTAGATAAGAATATATATATTAATAATAAACAATTTTGGGTTCTTTTGGCATGTTATAGTAAGTGTATTAACCATATAGTGAAAGAAAACAAAAAGACATGGTAAGAGTTAAATTATTTAACTTAGAGTTAAATCTAATTGATAAGGTTAAAATAATATCTTAAACTTGTCTAAATTCTATTGGTTGATAGGATTTCGACCCATCCCCACTTTAGCTTCGAAATAAGACCCTTTGGAACCATTATAAACCGATTTTGACTTTAATATAAAATAATATTTTGAGATATTCCTAAGGTGCCCCTCTCCTCCCCTATAAAAGGACACCTCCTCCCCCTCCTCCTCACACCAATTTGAGCACTCAAGCTCGGCCAACCCCTGCCAAAATCTCTTCTCCACTTCCCTAGAAACATCCTAGAGGTTCTGGTCTTCCTCAAAGACCAATTCTAGTGCCCTAAGAGGAGGTCTCAAAGAGGCACTTCAAAGAAGAGGTAATTACCGTTACCAATTCTTTCATCTTTATTTCTTCTTCCACTTCTTCTTCTTAGGTTGTTTCATTATGAAGTAATAACATCAGTATCACTCATATACTGATATGTTATTATAAGTATGAAACAACCCTATTTCACCATCTATCCATCCTACGGAAAAAGAAATCACCGCGCGTGCGTACGTACGGAATACCGTCTCCACGCCGTGGTGTAATCTATTTTCCACCACCACCTTACATGGATGGGTATAATGGTGTAAAGAATAACTATAAATAGTTATTACAACATCATATTGATTCTGATATATTGTATATTCCACTCCAATTCAATTCAATATTTATAGAAATGATATCATCGCTCGTGCGTACGTACAGACTACCGTCTCCACGACGCGATGAGATTCATTCTCCATGTTAACCATTTAAGAATGATTATAATGTATATATAAGAAATAATAATGAAATATATGACATTATAAAGCTACTGGATTTATTTATATATATACATATGTATGTCATCTACTTACTTCCATTTCAAGACAATAAGGAAAGAAAAACAGCGTTCATGCGTACGTACGGATTACCGTCTCCATGAACGATGTTTTTCATTTTATTTATCTATCTATTATATATATATATACTGAATATATATGATATATAAATCATATTTTATATTCTGGAAGTAAGTAAATCATGATATAAGTAATAATGATGTCAAGAACAACAAGTCAAAACACCTACGATAAATGAAACGATTTTACCCAAAACGCTTATTTAATATGGAATTTACAAAAGAACGGTTAATATAATGTCATAAGTGAACCATATATGATATCATAACAATGAATATGATTCTGTAATAAGTCAATGACATTATTTAAATCATTATACAGGAGGTTCGGACACATACGAAGCAAATTGGATATAAGGTAAGGGAAATATCACAATCTCATTTTTATCCGAGATTGTTTATTCGTAAGTATTTACTGGGGTGTATTTTATCATCCACATCCATGTTCCCTCAATATGAAATATTGTTTCCATCCACTTGCAATAGTTTAAATCCAATTTTACCCTTAGGTGAGTTTTTAGTAAAGAATATGAAAGGAATCTTTTGTCGTTTTTCGGTACGAGGTACTTTTTGACTTTTCCGACAAAAGTACGAAGAATGTTTTTTTTAACTTATACGGCATGAATGGATTTTTAAAACATTGTTTCCAAGAAGCTTCCTTTACAAGTTTTCAAGTTTATTTTTAATCAACTTCTTTTATTTTAAAGTTGTATGACATGTTATGAAAGGAAAAATGTTTTTAAAGAAGAAAGGATATTTTCCTCAAGAATGGAGTTCAAGTGATTTTCAAAATTATTTTCCATCTAAGATAATAAAGGGTTCTGTTTTTATCCCTATTATTAAATTGATTTGATCATGTTGTGATGGAATTATTTTTATGAATTCCTTTAACTTATATGAATTGATTTATGATGTCATGATGTTTCAAGAATCCCATTTTTGTTACATGTGTTATGGGATGATGTATGTTTTATGATTATGTGGCACACATAAGAAAGGATTCATTATAAGATGGGTGGGACCTATATCTCCCTCCAATGCATTGGGTAAAGATTTTATATCTCATGAGATAGACATGGCTGGAATGGTAGGTTATACCGGTTCAATGAAACAGGACTGAAACGAGGGTTACTCGATTCAGAAAGGGACTTTGTCCACTAAGATAGTCTTGGAAATGAGTCATGACTAACAAGAAATGATTTTCCATGATTATGTGTGCATTCCACAAAGTTTCAAGTTTCATGGTATGATTATGGTGATCTCATTTTCACTTCTATGATTTGTTCCATGTTAAGATATTATGATCTCTTTTGCAGGTTATGATTTTCAAAAAGATATGATATTATTTTTATTTCTTTTGTATACCCTTACTGAGCATTTGAGCTCACCCTTTTATGTTTTCTTTTCCCCAGGATATAAATAAAGGTTTTAGGTAAAAAAAAAGGGAAGATCTTTATGGGAGATATTGAAGATCTTTCACCACGATTAGAAGATTACGTTCCGAGTTTCCAAAGACACTAAACTATTACGATCCTTGTGTGTGTGTTTTGTTATGTACTAAGTATTCCGCAAAAGTAATGTAATGTCCATGTACGATAAGCTTCGGGTCTCTACAACTATACTATTACTCTATCAAAAATTATATGTATCCCTGGTGATCTCCCAAGATGGTTTATATGTCATTTTTTATCCAAACTGCTATCAATGTATTATTCATTGTTTCTAGTTATGATATTTCCAGAATAACTATTAAATAAATTTCATATTTAATATTTTTTATATAACATTAAATTTTAATTATTTTAATTGTTAATGTTTTCACAATTTTATAAATAATCTTATAAATTTTCACCACTAATTTTCTGTTTCCCCATATATATAAATATAGTTTTGTTTTAATATAACCATCCTGAATAGAAAATATAAAACAATATAACACTCATTTCAGGTAACATATTTGAAACTAACTAATAATTAAAAGTAAATTTTGAGACTATAATTTTGAAATAATTTTCAAATATAACAGAAAATTATTAAATTTTACCCTGTTATATCAATTAAATATATTTTATCTATTTATCTAAGAAATAGACTAGATATATATTAGATTAATTATAACAAGGAATATATTTTGAATGAATTTTATCTTATGATAAATAATATGTTAGTTCAACAAAAATATGTATTAATTATTTTCATCTCATTCACATGATCTTCTGATAGTGGGTATTTTTCTTTCATGGAAATCAATGGATAGGTAAACACATCACATATAGGGATTTAACTTCTATATTATGATATAAATAATATATTTTACTTTTAACTACATCAATATGTATAAAAAAACTTCTACTCTTAGTTGGAAGGATAGTTCACTCTAATGTTTATATTATAATACCAACTAATAAAACAATAATATAGAACATTAAACGTGGGGAAATTTCACAAAACATTTCTAAAGGGAAATATATTATTATATGGTTTGAAGAAAATATGATATATAAGAATTATTTTTTATATATTGATCGAAAATAGGGATATATAATGATATTGTAGGCTCTAGGTGTAGCAGAATAGTTTTTGGTGAGAGTGATATTCAAAATTATTTTAATTTAGAGTTTCTTGAAACCATGAGAGTATATTATTCATATTAAGTTAACAATTAATTAATTAGTTATTGGAAGACAAATATTACATCATAATTGTATCATTTCATTAATGATATTTTTGAAATTTTGGAAACCCTTTCATATTAAATTCATTTCGGAGTATGGATTCAAGTGTAGCATCTCTCCTACGGTGATATATACATGTTCCTTTGATCTACGAGCAATGCCAATTGATTTTTGGGTGATAACATGGTAAGTAAATAAAATTTAATTTTTTACCTAGATCAATCCGATATCATTTTGGATTTAAGGAGTTATTGTCATCCTTGAGAGGAAGGGCGGAGGAATTCAAGAGAGGGATAGATAGATATATATAGATATGTACATATATATATAAATAGAAGTTTGTTGTGCATAGTGATTTTCAATTATCAAGTTTTTATTAACCATACATAGTAGACATAACTACCTATTTATAGATATGAAGTTTATGTTAAAATTATTTTTTAATTGAATATATTCCCTTTAGTAAAATTATAATAATTATTAAACCCCATACCACATAATAATTAAATTATTTTTATTATTAATTTATGGTTTATGCTAACTTATGAAAAAACAAATATTATTTTACCAACTTGTAAATTTAAATATATCACAGGATGTGGTCTTCATAAATTCAAACTCCTCTCTGATTATTGAATGGAAATTAAAAAATGTATTCATTAATAAATTTTTTTATCCAAAAATAAGAAAATAACTAATTATTAAACACAAAATAAAATAAATAGGTATATTTTATTCAAAATTCTATAAATAAATATTTATTCAATTAATTTGATCAATAAAACATGAAAAGAATTAATTCCTCATCCTTGAGAATAGTATTTATTCCATTAATTGATGTCAAATAGAATTTAATTGAGATCAACAGAAACACATTGTGTGGGACCCTCTAGGTTTTATTTCTCATTGGCATTAGGAGGGAATGCTTAAAGTAAAATATTAATATGTATAAATGGGCCTTGGTAGCCAAAACAATTAATGTTGTGACATCAAAAATTTCATACAAACTCTCATTGTGTGATATAATCACTTTATTTCAATATCTCATCAACAAGGTTACACATATATGACATAAACTTATATTCTTGATATATCTATATTTGAAAATATGAAATAAATGTTGCTCCACCATGTCCAAGTAATTTAGGTGATAGTAATTTTAAAATTAAAGGGAAAAAATATCATCTTCGATAAATATATTGGGGACAAATGCTTCCATGAAATATCCATTAATAACATGTCATTCATGGATCATCCCACATACCTTACTTATGGACAACATATAGAATGGTGTATTTTTTCATTAAATCTAACTGGATGAGTCATGCCATGCATTAATGATAATAATAATTTCTAAAGACCATTACACATGCTTATCGATTAGAATATCCAATGACACCAAAACATATGTAATTCCTACTAAAAGGTCTATTATCAAAATATATTGTATTTGAGTGTACCAATTATGAACATCATGGGAAGGATCCTAATGCTCTTATGATTACTCACCCCAAATAGTCTTTGTACTATATTCCCTCTCATAGTATGTTATAAAACCATAGAATTAGTTTTATGTATATAAACATAGAATTTTAAGGTTCTCATAATAGTAGGGAACTCATATTCCCTTTTCAAGGTGAAATATTATCTAGGACAGTATCATATCATTGTTTTGATGAATAAGAATAAATATGTGATAATATATTTAAATTTATAATCATATCATTCATTACACATGTAATCATAAGTAAATAATTATTTATTTCGATATAACTTACTCTATTAGATGGTAGTGATTGATAATTCATATGATTTACTTTTTAGTTATAAGATAAAGGTTTTTTATGGTTTCAGATAATTATAAATTATTATACCTATATAAAAAAGGGGTGATATTTTTTGACAAATATTAAATCATCTTATTTTTTGTAATGATGTTATGTTCTACAATAATGAAAAACATGAAGCAGCAATGAAAAGATCATGATACTAATTTATTAATATTAAATGATTTTATATATTGGATTTTGAAATTAGAATATTTAAATTTTAGAAGACCAAATTATGGAGAAATCTAAATAAAAAATACCCATGGTTAAATGATAACTTTATTTGATAACCACTTAATGATATTATTATATTCCAACAAAATAATGTTTTTTATGACTACAAAAGCACATATTAATTAAGAACTAATGTTATTTTATCACTAAAAAATAATTAATTCTTCATGAAAATAATTACTTCCTGTCCTTCAATAAAAATGGAGATAATGTGTATCACATCCAAAATTTAGTATATTGTTAATGTATTCATACGATCACACTAGAAAATTTATATACACTAGTGTTATTAAATGGTATTTGTTTCTATTGTTTTTCCTAACATATAACTTCCATTAAAATTATGTTTTAGATAATATTTTTAGCGAATTTTGATCGGTTTTTTGGTGTTTATAGTGTTAATAGATATATTTTCCCATAATTGTGTAATCGTGTTATTATTTATTTGATACATATTGGAATTCATTATCTCCATAAATAATTCTTAGTAAGTATTTACTTGAAACACTCAAATTCAAAATTTCCCCCCATGAATTAAAAACATATTGTATCCTTTATCAATTTCATCAGCAGAAACTATTAAAAATTTAGTGGAAATTATTTTCCAGGATTATCTTTTATTTCAAAAACCATTTTTTTTCATGCAAAACTGTTTCTTTACCCCAGAGTTACCAGTAAAAAGTATTTGAAAACATTCATATAATATAATAATGATACATATTTATTTTGTGCAATGAATATTTTTTATAAATAAATTTTCCAAAAAAACTATCGTTGTATTTAATTAATATATATAATTAGGAACACTGAATTTGTATTATATTTTTATTTTAGGAATATTTAGGTAAGTCATGAAATATTTACTATAGTTGAAATTAATTAAAATATATTTTTATATTAATTTACAATTCTCTAAAAATTTCACGGTGTTTTTGTCACATTCCTAGATTTACTATTATGGTTGAATATTCTCTAAAGATACTTGTTCAGCTTCAATATATGTTTTTCACTATGTATTTGATATTCTTAGATTTCATTTTTGTAATAGAACTAATTATTACTAAAAAATATATTAGTATTATGTTTAAATTTAATATTTCACTATTTTATTTAAATTTGTAAATTATTTTTTCATAGACATTTCTTATAGTTTTTGAATTACATCTAGTTTCTAGTCAATGAATTAATTATTATATTTTCTTGTAATGGTGTAGGTTTTGTATATCTTGAAACCTTAATTAATATTACTTTTTGATTATATAATTTTATAATTGGAAAGACATACATAAATAGGCATGATCCATTATATAATATAAGTATTATAAATATAATTAGTTTCATTAAAATCTAATTTCCAAATCTAATTTCATTTTTCTAATATATCTAGCTATATATTTTCTAGAATGTGATATAATTAATCTCCCTATACATGATAAGAAAATGCTAATTAATATTTTATTTGATGTTATACAAAAAAAATAACGTATACCAATATAATTATCTCTACATATATATATATGATTTTGAATGAAAAAAATCTATTAAAAATAGCTGTAACATTAATCTATTATGTTATATGTTTTGAATAAATAATTTTATATTTTATTTCCAGTATAAAAAATATCCATACAAAATATATTTTGAATAAATAAATAAAAATTTTAAGTAGTACTTGAAATTATTCACAATCAACTGATAGTAATTTTAATTTCACGTATTGAAATAAATACATTTAAATTTATAATATATCATAAATTAAAATTATTAACAATGTTTTCCATTATACAAATTTTTTTTTCTAACATATTTTTCAGGCAGTATTTCATCCTAGAAAATAAATTATAGTCTCAATATTTTCATTGATATATTACACCACCTTTAGAAGGTATAAAAAATCATGGCCATAATTTTTAGATGACAACTAATATCAAAGTATAAACTAATTTTTTAGGATGGGTTTTTCTATATAATGTGAAAAACTTATATCACTATTAATGATAAGAAAATATAACTAATTGATTAATGTTACATATTTTTTTTAATAAAAAATCCACATTCAACCATGTGATGATATATTTACACATTTTTTATTTTATTGAATTCCATTAAATAATATCATTAAGAATAAATTTAATGATGAATACCTGATAGTTAATTTTTCATCTATTATATATGAATTATAATTTATAATATTTAATTTTTTGGATAATATTCAATACATGATAACATCAATCAGTTTTTTGAAGGTTTTTAATATATATTATCCCATACAATATTTATTTCAAAACATATCTCAAACCCTAAAAGAATATAATTTTCCAAATCATTTTACATATAATTAAATAAAATAAATATTATATTCTGAAGTTGTTATTATATAATTTATTTATTTATAATGATAATTTATATTTTTTGGGTACATCATAACTTATATATATCACTAGTTTCATATATGAATTTTCACGTTTTAATAATTCAATCTCATTCAGGTAAACTATTCGATTTTCTAAAATAGTAAAAATGAAAAACATTATATCTTTTTTCAAAACAATTATTTACATTTATTACATTATGAAAAATCAATTTTTTTTACCATGTTATGTGAAATTACCATGTAATCCATTTATTTATTGAGAACATGTAATTGGAGATTTTCATTATTATGTTTTAAATGTATTTTATATATTGAGAATTTTGATTTAGATATTCATAACATATTTTTATTAACTACTGTGGAATAAAATAATTTTATTAGAATTTATTGTACTACATATTTTCACTTTCAGTTAAATACATTGAATAATATTATTTCATTATTGTTGTTATATTTAATTTCTATATAAATTTTCAATATCCTTATTGTATAATATAAATAAATGTACTTATCTATATGTTATAATATATGAAAATAACCCTCAAGATCAATGGAAATTCAAAGATAGGGTGTGAACTAATGAATTCAGTTATTTTAAGGATTATTTGTTAAAAAAACCTTTATCTCATGTTAAACTAAATAGTATTTTGTGATTACACACTCTAATGAAAACACAAAATCTAAACAATAGTTTTGTACGGTTCACTACTCAAAATAAGTACCTAGTAATTAGCATTACTTGGATTCATCCAAGATCATTCAATCCACTTTATTAATCATGTGGATTATAAATGAGTATGTATTCTCTATGAAATCATATTAAACAATAATCTCTTGTGGGTGTAAAGTTAACCTTCACTAAAAATATTGAAATTGATTTCAAGAAAAACTGATTATTTAATCAAATGGGACTTCCATAAAGTTGTATCATTGTTTTTCCTTCATCTCATTATTATTATTCTTTTACAATAGAGTTTAACATATTATTTTATTATCCCATATTTAAATAATCTCTATAGTTTCCATTTAAATAAAAGATGTTGTATTCTCATAGTGTCGGGGAATATATTTATCTTATAAAGTAACGGATATATCAACATTGAAATTTTAATATGAAATTTGAATATTAAAAAAAATCCAGCATCTACTCTTAACTTCTTCTTCATCTTTTTCCTCTTCTTCTTTTGTTGCTGGAGTATTCTATATCATCATTCTGTAACAACAATCCCTATGATCTGGAAAAGTAGTTTTCTCATACTAATGAATCTTGAAAATTTAAACACATATCTCTATATCATGGACCATATTTCATCTATAGAACATCGCAAACTGTTAATATAATTATTTTTCATCATAGTGGAAATTTTTTCGTCCTTTCTACAAGCCTTTATGATCCCAACACAATAGAATTTTTATAGAGTGAACCATTTAATCCTCCCACTTCTAGTATTATGAATAAACATCCTAATATTTTCATGTAAAAAATATTTTGAAAATATCATATTTAAGAGGTCCATTATATATATTCACATTTTATTCTATACATAGTGTTTCGTAAGATAGATATATCACACACTATGATAATATTAACTTCCAAAAATAAGTCCTTAAAACATCCCTATTAACATCCAAAAACCTCATATTTTATCCAAGTAGAATATATTACACACAAGACCAGAATATATTATGTATACAATAGAAAACATATTCATTAATTAGAAAAACATAAAAATAAATAAATATATTTTTTTCCATCAAAGATCATATGAATCTCAAGAATATATCGTATATATCTCAGGGACCTATTTCTATAATACATTCATTTTGATCCACAAAAAAGATTCTAAATATAAAGATAAATGTTTCATACTACAAAAATGATATGTTTTACGTTGCGGCTCCACACATAGATAATTTTTCAACACCTATAAAAACTATTACACAACATCACAATGATATTAAAAATCATAGTTATATACTATCCCTAAATAATAGCCTCACCACATTTAAATAATAATATTATTCATCAATAAAAAGGATAATTTTATATGAGAATCTATATTAATAAAAAAATATCTATTATAACTCCAAACTAATCCATAACATTTGAAAACACCATCAAACTCTTTAAAAACATTTATTCCACATAAGAATATTTATTTCAGATGATTTTAAATATGATTTATGTATTGAAAACAAAATCCATTACAATAAACAATTCAAATTCTTTATTTTCAATTATTATTTATAAAGAATACCAAATGATCGATGAAACTTATTTGACAAAAAATCTTTAAAAACTCTCAGTAGGTATCAATAATATTTAAAAGGAAATATTCAATACTTTATTGGATCAATAATCTCCCAAAAAAACTTTTGGTCTTAAAAATCGCCCCATTTGGATTTATTTGTCATCCAAGTACCATAACTCAATTTCAAACTCATTATAGTTATAAATTAATAAAATTAAATAATTATATGTCTACGTGATTGTTCTTAGTGTAAGATTTCAAAAAATAGTTACTTATGTCCTTTTATTCACATTTCTATATACATATTTATAGAGACTAAGAATTATATTTCTTCAAATTAATACATTTTTTCATGGAACCTATATAAAACAAATTCATAAATACAGGCTCATAAAATATGTTATAATAGTTTAAAATTAAAAAACATTAAACACAAACCTTATGAACTCAAAACATACCACTTTAAAAAACACTATCTAAATACATGATTCCCTTAAAAAAGAAATCTCAACCATTAATTTAAACACATATAATTGGATTATGTCCAAATTAATTTTATCCTCACCTATAAATTTAATAAATTACATTAATGGATTTATGTTCTTTTTAATACCCTTTGACAATATTATAGAAAGAACACATTAGAGAGGGGAATGAATTATCATACCTTATCTTTTAGAGGAATGATTTTGAACTAATATTACATGCCACAACCTTTGAAAGGTATCCTGTGGTCATGGATTGGTGAAAATATATATTATTTCCTCCATTATATGAATAAATTCATATTTCAAGACATTTTTTCCATAGTCACATTGATTTAGTGATATTTCATATCAATAATCTCTAACCAAGAATGTTGAACAATATTTATTAATTTAATTATATCACTCTGATTATCACAACCCATTAATAGTTCCAATATCACTTCTACCTTGATATTTTACAATTAAGTTTTCATCTACATAAAGTGGGATATATATGGAGTGGTAGCCACATATTCTTCTTTCCAAATACTTAATGTCATGTATAATTGTTTCATTGTATACATTTATATACACATTTCAAAAAGAAAGAAAACTCTTTCGAGTGTTGATAATTTATCATCTTCCATTCTATCTAATTAAATATTTGTATATCCAAATAGAGAAATCGTTCACTGATATCATATTTTATTTTATAGCTCATATTTCATTTAATATAATTAATAAATATATTTTTATCAAGAAAATGAGACTCCTTTACTGTAATTTTTAACTAGAACATAATGTAACAACATATAAAATGTATTATCTTGAGGTTTTGAAGTATAGAAAACAACTACTTAGTTTTAATAATTTTATTGAGTCGCCTTATTTATTATCATTATAAATTTTGGTTAGCAATGAAATTTTCATCGAAACTAGATTTCAACCCAAATTTCCAAAATTATTTAGATGTTTGAGAGAATATTTATCTTTACAAAAAATTATATTATCTTCCACATGAGAAATTTATTATCCTAAAAAGTATATGAACTCTCTAATAATGGACATATAAAAATTTATTTATATCAAAATAAAATTATTCAGAAACCCATTCTTTATTTCAACAAAATTTTATCATATGTATAGAAAATGAAATGGTTTTATGCTAATTTTTCATTATTAATATAGATAATATTATATATTCTTACAATCATGAATTTTATTACTTTTAAGATAGTATCTAAATTGTTTTACCATTATATTTGGGACTATTTTGACTAATATAGAGCCTTCATTAACATGAAAAAATTCATGATTACCAAGAGAGAAACTACTTGTTAGAAAAATGTACAATTATTTTTCCAACTCTCCATTGAGGAAGGTATACATGACATCCAATGGGAAAATATTATATTTTCTTTATGATACAATGTAATTAGATATCCTTATAGAATTTAGTCAAAAAACAGATATAAATGCCTCATCAAAATCAATTCATTCAACTTGTGAGTACCCTTTGTACCCAAGTCTGTCCATTTTTTCAATAACATCCTCTTTTCATTAATTTTTTTTCAAAAATCCCATTATATTATGATAACATTTTTTTATTTGTATTGCGTACCAAATCCCATGTCTTATTCATACCAATATGATCAGATTTTTTATTCATTGAATCAATCCGCTCTTAATACTCCAAATTTTCTTTCACGTATCTTGGTTTAAAATATTTATAATACTTATATGATGTGTTAAAAATTTCTATTTATCATTACTAAATTTTGTGTCAATATCGATATTCTTCATTTCTTCAAAGATACCATTATTTTCAACTACAACACTCTATTTGTCAACTATGATATATTCATATTCAATTCTAGAACATGATTATTTATGTGTGTTTTATTTCATTGAGTGATCCAGAACCATTATAACATTGGTTTCAATAATTTTATTCATATATTTTTTGTAATACCAATATCATATTCCATTGTGAGGGTAACCATTGATGATATCTCCAACTCCTCTCTATTGAATCATCCCAAAATATTCAATAATCACATTGATAATATAAGGGATTAAAAACATAATAAAATATTTTAGACAAAGGAAATATTATATAAAAATACTATAATGGAATATTTCTATTTTTTTATATAAAAACTATTAGTAATTAGAACCAGTATGTTAATTTCTTGACTCATGAAATATTGAAAAGTAACATTTTAAATCAACATGGTATCATCCACATACACCAAATATTTTTCTTCTATTTAGTGAATATGTAGGACCCTGAGACACCCTGAGAGGGGAGGGGTGAATCAGGGTGTCAACTTTTTCTTCTTAAAGTTATGGATCTTGTTCCCACATTGGTAGGAACTACTTAAACCTATATAATGGGTAAGATCTCCAATGAAACATTCACATGAAAAGAGATAACACAACAATTTTACATGGTTCACCACTAAGGGATACGTCTAAGGAGAATACGCCAACAAGTTTCGGTCATACCAAATTCCACTAATCTTCACTAGTTGTGGATTACAATGGTTCGGGCTCAGTCACTCTGTCCCAGGATCACTTCCTTTAAAAAGGTTTAGGGATAGCTCACCGCGTCCCTCGGGTCACTTCTATTGACTCCCCCTAGATCACTGTTGTTGGTGAAGTCCCGCTTAGTTTATAGATGTGAAGGTCTATTCAATAGATTTGCATTGAAGTCTTTGTCTACGGTTTAGCATGAGACTTTGTTTTCATCAGGGTTCAGATTTGATGCTCTTTTCAGTTCAAACCTTCTTGGTTAGTGAAAGGACTAATACACTAGATCCTCTTGTCTTCGGTTTCCTAAACCACAACCAGGGATGTGATTACCCAATATGTGAAGCTCAACTTACTTGGCATTGTCAGAATCAGTTCTCCAGGTATACATGAGATCATGCATTTATCATTTAGATTTCCTCTTTAATATGACATTGCACGTAAATTATCAGGCAATCTTTCAACTCTCGTGCAGCTCCAGAAAGGTGGGCGCACTCCAACAACACCTGGAGCTCCTTTTCAAGCACGGCGTGCATGTCCCAATACGGCGCACAAGTCCCAATATGGCGTACAAGTCCCAATACGGCGCTCAAGTCTTCAATGCGCAAGCCCAAACTAGCACGCAAGTGTAACCAAAGCACTTGTGTGACACTGCCATATTCTGAAGTTGTTTTCTTGAAAAATGATAGGCGCGCAAGTTTCGGATCCTTCTAGGCACTGGAACGCAAGTCTCTTCATGGCGCGCAGGTCACATGTGCGACCAACCCAACACTTTCACGACCCTCTTCCCTTTTTCCTTTTTCCATGTTCTGATCTTGAATTTCATATGGTGCGTAGGTTTCCTCTCCATCAAGTACACGATGCGCAAGTCTCTTTTCCAAAAACACTTTTCTCCATTTGTCGATTTTCAGGCCCAAAATTTTGGCAAACACTGGGAAACGGCGGGACCTTGTATCTGTTATTTTTTTACCGCCTCCAGATCATCCATTCCTTTTTCGAAGTTCTTGAATAAAACATGGATCATTAACCACATCCCTTGAAATCGACATGCCACCATGGAATATCCTTTGTCAACAAATTTGTATGTCGTTTGTTTTCTTTGTCAACAAGAACAATCACCTCAAAAACACTTCTTGTCGGTGATTTGAATCCTTCAGCAAATCTTCTTCATTCATCATAAACTACACTATCGTGATATATATCCTTCAGCTTTAGCATCATCATCTTCCGAGAAAATGTGATGTGCATGTCCATATCATAATTCCAATCCCTTGAACACTGTCTTCTTATTCAACCGTCATTATCTACTTCATGAAAAACATATGATTCAATTCTTCAATAAGTCTCTTGCATGGTTCTCATGCAATCATGAGGAATTGCATGGTCTTAATCAAAACCCCATTCTTCTTTAATCATCCTCATATGGATTATACCTCACATTATTCATTGTTGTAAACAATTTGTCACCTTTGACACAAGTTATTTGAACTTATGATTAGTACAACAATCGTCTGAATTTCCATTACTCCATTTCATTGGAGTACTTCTTGATCTCATTCATTTTGATATTCATTGACAACTATTGACAACAAATACAACCATATACAAAAATTGGTTCCAACAATCTCCCCCTTTTTATTTTTTGTCAATACCTTATAAATCTTCTGAAATGAATTTATCAATGTTAAAATGAGAATCTTCTCTTCAATCCACTTTTCTTTTCAAACTTTCATTTCACATTCTCTCCCCCTTATTGACAAGAAATACAAAGCTCATTGTAGGGAGGGTATAAATCCATACTTAAGAAATGTTTCATTAATCATTTCACACTAAGTCTACTTGATAAATTCTCAATGTAGAAAATAAGAGTATTTGATTTAGACAACTAGGCTGTCCATAATTCACAGATCATGATACCGCATGAGATGAGAACAAATGTAAATTGTCTTCAAGGGTATAACACTTTTATTTCTGGTAGAAGAAAATAAAATGTGATAGGGAATAATCAACCCGAAACTCCTGCACTCACATCAGAAAATAGATCAAAAAACATTCAAGTGCTATCAGCAGGATAAGTGACTTTAGGGAACATCCATTCTTCTTATGTCACTGATCAATTCAGTTACTCCCCCTTTATAGAATGATATTTGATCTGAGTAACCAATGGATGGAGATTCAGAAGTGGCATACCTTATTCATTGAAATGTTCTTCAATAAATTCACAGAGTAACTAAATTTGAGTCCATCTGGAGTTAATATTGATTGAAACAGTGATTTTGGAAGCTTCTTCATTTTTCTCCCCCTCAAGGGAAACACTCCTCATCACCTTCTTCAACAGTGATACATCGCCATATTAATCATTTAATATCAATTGAATAATCTTCCAAGGATGGAAACATCTTTAGATTATCTATCAAGAGTTTACAGCATTCACTACTACTTAGGTTCTCCTCCTGAGACCATTCTCCACCTTCAATTCCCTGCATTATTAGCACAAATACAATACACAAATGATTAAGAGAATAAGGTGGTTCCTCCTTGCTTCATCAACATGAGCTGCATGGTTGAGGTTATTTTCATAACCAAGTTCCTCTGTTCACCCCAGACTTCATGCCTGCACATTTGAACATATGTTATGACATTTGTTGATGTGGCATGGCTTTCTTCACATTGTCTTCTACTTTTTGTGGGGAATCGTTCTGCTTAACATCCATCATGAATGATACATTCTTACTCCTTTTAAGGACATATTCTTGCTCTAGTATTAAGGTTAGGCAACATTTTGTAATGTGAAAAGATTTCTGGCATCTATCACACAGAACTTCTTTGACACGTGTGTTTCTCTTGGTTTTAAATCTCTACTGCACTTTGTCTTCATCACATGAAAGTTTTTCTTCTCCTTTAGCACTAGCCTTGGCCTTTTCATCTTAAAAGTTCCTTATTCTTTTCAAATATTCTGGCCAGATGACCAATATGTCATTCGGAACTGTTGCAACATGTTTGGATCTTCCACATGGGTTCATCTGAGTTTCATCCCACTTAGTTTTTCTTTTGGATGAATGGCCCTTCAATATCATGGATCTAAAATCTTGGGTCTTATTAGCTTCCCTTCTTGAGATCCTCATGGGGAAATGTGTGTTCACACTATTCTTTAGATTTCTTCCCAAGGTACTCGCTTCATACTTAGATGGCATCAGAGGCCTTCTTTTCATATCAGCTCTGTATATCTGTTGACATAGGCACACACAATTCTTGTGACCACTGCCACTGCATACATCACAGATTTTATCAAGCATTACAATTTTGTTTGCTGTAAATAGATGCTTCTGGACCTGCATATTTTTCTTCTTCTTCTTTGGATTTCTTCCCTTTGATACAGTCTTTCTTTGTGCTTTTCCATTAATGGGGTTGTACCAAACTTCTAGTGCACAATTCCCAAATCTGTTATAGCACCAACATTGACCCCCAAATCTTTTCTTCTTTGTATCATCTGTATGAGGTTCTTGGGCCATATTCTTAGTCTTTTGTGATCTATTTGAGGAAAAAACTTCCTCCTTTCTCTTACCATCCACCCTTGCCATGGTGGTAGGTTTCTTTTTCTCACCTTTCCTCATCCATACTTGTTTAGAATTTTTCTTCCAGCCTGCACTGAATGTGGGAACGTATTTAGAAACCTGAGTACAAGATGGTTTGGATGGTCCCTTCACTTCCTCAGTTTCTTGTGATAGATCAATGAGTGATGTCCTGATCTTCTTGTCACATGTTGGAGGTCGTTTGACAGTAGAGTCCTCCAGTGAGCATTGAGTACCAGTAGCAACTGATTCTTGATGTGGATAATCAAGAGTTGTCATAATCTTATTATCACATGTTGGTGGTATTTCAGATTTAGATTCCTCCAACAGACATTGAGTACAAGCATCACTCATTTAATTATTTTGTGAAGTCTCCATATGTGAATTCTCAATCTTGGTCAACTTGGATTACAATTTTTGACTCTCAATATTTATGATGATCTTCTGATCTTCAATCATTATCATCTTCTCTTCACAAGTCTTCTTCAATCATTTAACCTCATCTTCATGCATCATAACTTTGTTTTGTAGAAACGAGTCAAGTTCCTTGAATTTCATGGATGTTTCTTCCAAAAACAAACTCTTGACTTCTTGTCTCTTTTTTAGCTCAACTTCAAGTGCATGAATCTTTTCTTTTAGAGTCTTATTGACTTCCTCGTTTTCATCAAAGACTTTAACCTGTTTGGTGAGTTTCATACTTTCCAAAACTTTTCTTTCCAACCCGTTTTCCATATTGTCTGCTTCCCTTTCTAATAGAGTGATCTAAACCTGCATAGATTTGAATAGGCTACAAATAATAGAAACCCTTTCTTCAGGAATACCATGCAGATATGTTTTGAGTTTTTCATGAAATCTTGAATGAGGGGTGTCATCCTTTCCTCTGGAATAATTCTGAGCCACCTGCTCGATACATTGCAAGCCTGATGTTTCTTCATTATTGGAATGAAATTGAGAATAATACACATTATCTTCTTTGGCCATGAGGGACTTATTCATCAGCTTCTTATCATTCTTTTTCCTATTTGTCAAAGTCTTGGTGGATATAGATTTCTTCTCTGAATCTTCATTAAAACTACTCTTCATGGTTGACTTTAGGAAAGTAACTCAAATCCTCTTCTCAATAGAATTACTGGAGAATATCCAACATATGTTAACCTAGCTCTGATACCACTTGTAGGACCTCGGGACACCCTGAGAGGGGAGGGGTGAATCAGGGTTTCAAATTTTTCTTCTTAAAGTTGTGGATCTTTTTCCCACGTTGGTAGGAACTACTTAAACCCGTATGATGGATATGATCAACAATGAAACATTCACATGAAAAGAGATAACACAGCATTTTTACTTGGTTCACCACTAAGGGGTACGTACAAGGAGAATACGCCGACAAGTTTCGGTCATTCCAAATTCCACTAATCATCACTAGTTGTGGATTACAATGGTTCGGGCATAGTCACTCTATCCCAGGCTCACTGTCATTACAAAGGTTCAAGTATAGCTCATTGTGTCCCTCTAGTCACTCCCGTTGACTCCCCCTAGCTCACTACTGTTGGTTAAGTCCCGCTCAGTTTATAGACGTGAAGGTATCTTCAATAGATTTTCATTGAAGTCTTTGTCTCCTATTCATCATGAGACTTTGCTTGCATCAGGGTTCATATTTTATGCTCTTTTCAGTTCAAACCTTCTTCTTTAGTGAAATGACTAATACACTCAATCCTCTTGTCTTCATTTCTCTAAATCACAACCACTGATGTGATTACCCAATAAGTGAAGCTCACCTTACTTGGAATTGTCAAAATCAGTTCTCCAAGTATGCATGAGATCATGAATTTATCATTTACATTTCCCCTTTAATCTCACTTTTCACTGAAATTATCAGGCAATCCTTCAGCTCTCATGCTGCTCCAGAAAGACGGGCGCGCTCCAACAACACCTGGGACTCCTTTTCAAGCCTGGCGCGCAAGTCCCAATACGGCACGCAAGTCCCAATATAATGCACAAGTCTTCAACATGCAAGTACAAACTGGTGCACAAGTGTCACCAAAGCACCTGCGTGATACTGCCTTCTTGAACTTCAAACCTGCACTACTCACTTCTTATATCACCCAAATCAACTTGGGAGTGCAGCCATCAACCGGTGAAAAACTTCTATAAGCTGGCGTGCAGGTCTCTCTAAACCACTGGCGCGACCACACACCACGTGCGCGAATCCTACACCTATGCGACGAGAGCTCTGATTTTCTCTAAGGGTTGAGCTCATGGGAAATGAGGATAGGTGGTCCTCTATTTATAGGAAAACTGGTCAACCTGCGCGGCAGTGCGTAAGTCATCCATTGGCGCGCAAGTCTCGACGCGCAGCTCATCACCCATAGCCAATGTCATGCAACTCACTTGCGCGAGCCAAAAATTACTTGCACGACCTTATTTCCTTTTCCATATTTTGAAGTTGTGTTCTTGAAAAATGATATGCGTGCATGTTCCGGATCCTTCTAGGCACTGGCACACAAGTCTCTTCACAGCGCGCAGTTCACTTGCGCCACCAACCCAACACTTGTGCGACCCTCTTCCATTTGCCATTTTTCCATGTTCTGATCTTGAATTTCATATGGCGCGCAGTTTTCCTCTCCATCAAGTACACAGAGCGTAAGTCTCTTTTCTAAAAACACTTTTATCCATTTGTCGATTTTCAGGCCCAAAATTTTGGCAAACACTGGGAAACGGTGCGACCTTGTATCTGATATTTTTGTACCGCCTCGAGATCATCCATTCCTTTTTCGAAGTTCTTTAATAAAACATGGATCATTAACCACATCCCTTGAACTCGACATGCCACCATGGAATCTCCTTTGTCAATAAATTTGTATGTCGTTTGTTTGCTTTGTCAACAAGAACAATCACCTCAAAAACAATTCTTCTCGGTGATTTGAATCCTTCAACAACTCTTCTGATTTCATCATAAACTCCACTATCGTGATATGTATCCTTCAGCTTTAGCATCATAATCTTCTGAGACAATGTGATATGCATGGACATCTCAGAATTCCAATCCCTTGCACACTGTCTTCTTCTTTAACTGTCATTGTCTACTTCATGAAAAACATATGATTCAATTATTCAAGAAGTCTCTTGCATGGTTCTCATGAAATCATGAGGAATTGCATGGTCTTCATCAAAACCCAATTCTATATTAATCATCTTCATATGGATTATACCTCACATTCTTCATTGTTGTAAACAATGTGTCACCTTGGAAACATGTTCTTTGAACTTATGATCAGTACAAAAATCATTTGAATTTCCATTCCTCCATTTCATTAGAGTATTTCTGGATCTCCTTCATTTTGATCTTCATTGAAAACAATTGACAAAAAATACAACCTTATACACAAAGTGGTTCCTATAGAATACACATTAATTATTTGTATGGTGCACTAATATCATATCTCATATCATAATTATCGGTATATACTTCCAATATTCCAATAGTATATTCTGCACCATTTTCTATCTAGATATTTTTCTTGGAGTGACCACATTATTTCTCATCACACCTTCTGAAACTCTTGAATATTTAAGATAAACTAGATTTTTATTCATAAATATAACACAAGTAGTATTATTAAATTAATAATTAAAGGAAACAAAATACTTATATAAACACTTTGATTTTTTCCACATATGTCCAAAAATATCGAAATGGATAATATATAATGGATGATATGTTTGAATCTCAAAATTATAATATATAGAATTAACTATCATAAATTTTTGAAATATATAAAAAATCTATATTCTCTATCTATATTTAGAATATTATTTTCACAAACATTCACCCATTGGGAAATATTTTTCTTTATTTTTTACAGATATTACTAATCCTTATATTTTATAATTTTATTTATTTATTAATACTTGTGTAAAATGAATTTTCAGCATCACTAACCTAAAAAATGTTTCATATATTCATTTTCATCCTTTCAACACACATATATATTTTAACCTCTTAACCAAGAATTAATATTTTCAAAAACACCTCTTCATTACCTTCACCACATAGTGGAGATGAACATAATGGACTATTTTTAGACCAGTAATATATAAATTATTATAAGACTCCAAATTCTCTTTTACAATAACTATTGATATGACTCCTATGAAATTAAGTGATCCTTCAAATAAAAATTCTAATTGGATTTATTTCTAGATTTTATTATACATTTAAATATTTAAATCTAATGTCATGTTTGAGGAAAACCCACTATCTAGAATCTATAAACATTACCTTTTATATGATTTTAGATAAACATCAACAAAAAATGGATTTTTATTAATTTTTATCTTCATCTTATAAATATTTTGACTATTGAAATTCAAACTCAATTGGTATAATTTTATAATGATTCAATTTTCATAAAAGTGTCCCATTAAGACACAAATTGCATAAATATCTTCTAATTATTGAAATTTATTCATGACCTTTTGTATAGAATTTCTAGTTTTTATCTATGATTGTCTATTTTGAGTGAGAAAATAAACCTAAAAATTTTCATCCCAAACATTCTAGACTAAAAAAATTAATTTTAATTAAACCAAATATTTATTTCCCTGTGGAATAATATTCATTGTGAAAAAATTACCATAAAATGCATATTTACCTCCAGAAAGATATTTCTTTCTAGATATTGACACTAACATTTTTCTATCCCAAGATAACTAATTTTAGATAATATTTTTGAAAAAAATATTTGAATACAATTAAAATGAATTATTATCATATCATGTATTATTTCAAAACATTGTTAAATCACAATTTTTAAAATATTTTAGCTTGAATTCAGTGACCTCTAAATAACTAGATTTTTCACATTCATATTGTTTTTTCAAAAACCTAACATTCATCATATGTATTAAATAAATTGGACTCTATTAATTTAATTATTATATATTTTACACCCTTTGAGTGTGGTATTTTCTTTTCAACAAGATCCTAATAATTCTATAAATATTTAATATCATTAAATCAATATTCTTTGAACTTCCTATGACTCCTCAAAATGAATTTAGAAAGATTTATTTATAAGTACCAATTTAGTTTTCAGTATATATTAATTTAAATTTGAAAATATCATTATCATTATCCATTATTTTAAAGTATTCTTATATTTCAAAATTTAATATATTTTTTTAGAAGTGACTTTTTTAAGTCATCAATTTCCATCATCTGGCTTGTATATTTTTCTTCATGAGAATAATCGTTATATATCAAAGAATAATTGTATTTATTTATGTTCATTATCTCATTCTCCACATTTAATATATATGAAATAATTTCCTTGAGTAATATATTCAAAACAACTCCATTTATATTTCTTTCCCACATTCAGTAACTCTACTTTCATTGCATATGATTTATTCCTCATTCAATTAAGTAAAAATTAGTTTTTTATCAACATCACTAGAAGTATCATCTTCAAAATCAGTATAAAAAAATATAATAAAAATCTTGTTTTATATTTGTAAAATTTATTTCTCCCCCCATTTGATGAATGTATTGATTTATCAAAAAAAATTAGTTTCTCATTAGAGGATCTCCTTCACCTCCCATACTCATATTCACTAACTTATTTGGCTTTCAAAATTTGATTGTTTTATAAAAAAATTCAATGTCTACCCTACTAAAATATTTATCAAATTCAATGACTTGGTCACACCAGAAGAGATAGAATCAACTTCAAGAGAATCACATGATCCACAACGGATAAACTATATATTTACCTAGTATATAGAGATTAACAAAAACTAAAATGGTTAGTACAAGATCTGATGATCCCCCAAAAGGATAATCCTTTAGAGAAAGAAACGCTAATCTTAATTTCTAAAATTAAAGCAACAATACCCCAAAGTTAAATAAATACAATTCAATAAACAATTGTCCTTCTAATCATTCAATATAATCCAAATAAATATTGAAACCCAAAACATAGAAGATTTTGGTTATGTAGTCTTCCACGTTAAATTGTATCTCAAAATTACATTGACTACTCTTAAAGTCACATACTTAAATGTAATTAACCTAATCACATATTATCTATTATAGGTTAATAATTTCCATAAATAACCAAAATTACTATAAATCCTCAATAAAAACATAGATAAAAATCAACCATTACTCCTCAAATGAAATCCCATATTATTCTATTTTACTTAAGCATATAGTGTTCCTAACAAAGTGAACGTCTTCCAAAATAACATTTATCACTTAATCACCAAATAATTTTCCTATACTAAGGGTATTCATTTGATAAGACATAAGATCCCAAATAAACGTATTATTGATCAATAAAATCATTTAACTAAAAAAAATTACTCACAATAACCAAGGAATTCACATAGTACAATGGTAAAAAATAAATCCCAATCAAACTCTAGTTGTGGGTTCGATTCCCCCAGCTTTTTCTGACACGACAGGTTGTCACACAGTCTGTGTGTTGTCCTTTTTTAAAAAGTATATTTTATAAAATTGCCAAAATGAGATAAATTTATTAAAAATAACCATAACATAATTAAACCACAAATTTTATCTCATACCTTGCATTTTCATAATAAAATATAATAACTTATAATTGCCTTAAACTCAATGATCATATAAAACCAAATGGTTATTTATAACTATATCCACAAGGAAATAGATAATTCTTCCTCAAATATCATTTTCACATGACAACTTCAGGGTTACAAATACAAGAGAAAGTTATTCCAAAGTAATCCCATCAACAAATAGCACAAATACTTTTAAAAATTTCTCCAACCATTTATTTCCACATAGCTTCTTCTTTGACAAAGAAAATATCCTATAGAATAGGGAATTCACTTGGGTAATGGTCAGGTCCCCTACATTTATATAAAATGACTGTAAATGGATTCTTGGGACCATTTTTATTTTCTTCCACAGTACTCTTCATTTTTCCTGAGTAATTATTTACTTTATGTCCTTCTTTCTCACACGTAAAGCATTTATTTGTTCCATTGACACACTTTCCTAGGTGTCTCCATCCACATTTCCTGCATGATGGAAATTGAGGTTTCTTTTCTCCATGGTCTCCACTACTGGAGCTCTTATTATTCATCACCTTCCTATTATTTTTTGAGTCTAGGAGTTGGTTAATATATATGTTGTTGATCATATTTTTGGAAAACTGATTTGGCATAAACACAATAACTTTTACTCCTATCAAAATTCCATTTTGTTTCTCATTTCCAACGACATTCCCACCATGTACATCATGCTCAAAGATACTATGACTTCCTTGTAATCCAGCCATTGACTAAAACTAGAAATCATTTTGTGAGTAACAATAGTCATAAAATCATTTATAGAATATCATGACACCATATTTTCAATTTGAAATGCCTTAGTATTAACCAAGGTCATTTATTCTCATGTTATATTAAAATCAATCAAATCAGTTTGTAAAGAAAATTTAAATTATCCTAAGAATATCCCCCTGGATTGTTGTAACCACGAGTGTAGCAAGGTCCATTTTCGTGCACCAGTTCCAATTTGTGTTAAGCTCAAAGTGGTGTTTTCAGGTTTTACCCCTAGGTACATATGTTCTAGATCCGCCTCTTCCTGCTCATATCCAGACATGGATGTATTGTTTGGAAAACTCACAAAAAATTTACAATATCAAAATTATAGGAATTTTTTTTATATTAATCCCCAAAGTATATCTTAGGATTGTGTGATCTACTCATAGTTAATATAAATATTGTTTCCAAGGTTTGTACTAAACTTCCACTAATACCAACTGTAACGCCTCAACCCCAATTACCCAATGGTCGGTGCATTATTTTTGAAACATTGGCATGATTACAAGGAATCAAGTCCCGAAGGACCTCTTAGTTTAGTAGTATTGGAAACAATATATATGCATAAGTACAACATTATAATTTGAAAAGAAAAACAACACTAATTTATTCCATTAGAGATATCCAAGCCTCATAGATTATGCTTGAAAGTCACTCATAACTAACCCATTCATATCTAGGGAAAATGAAACATAAGAAATGGGTGAGCTAAAATTCTTAGTAAGGGTAAGAAATACAGTGAAGGATACCATAAATATTATGTATGGTGAATAACTGGAAACACATGCCTTAATGAATAATAAACATTAACACTTTTTGGTAGGAATTTGAGCTGAGTAAATAATGCCATTATAAAAAAATTCATGGGTATTCTACTAGTTGAATAAACACATGAAATATCAATAGATAATCTCGTAATTATGGAATGCATAATGCCGGAAATCATAACCACATAGTCAAGTCCTCGTGCCATGATTACAAAGAAGATTTTTTCAAGGCCTTGTCCCAAGACCCTAGTTTGTCTCTTGTGACCTACCGATGCATCGAGGAGCTATGGTAGGCTCCACCCATCACATAGTAAGTCCAATGCATTCCTCATATGAAAATGTTGAGACATAATCTGAACCTTCATATTAAAACTAGCATACGAAATGTCAATATTTTAACCACAAACCATGAATGGTATAAAAATAGCAGATCCACAGTCAATCATAACTCATTCAATACAATATAGAAGATTGTATTATAATAGAAAAACCTCAATAGATAATAATGAATGATATTTACATAGATGAAAATAATTATCAAGACTATTTGAGAGAAATATCCCCCTTTTTCTTGAAAACATTTAAAAATCTCACTATTTAACAAGAAGTCGTTTAAAATATAATTTTGAATCAAAGTGTCCCATACCACTATGAAAATTTAAAATAAATTTTAATTTTAAAACATTAATGTCCATATAAATAGAACCTTACAACCATTTTTAAAACATGGACATTAATGGGAAGGATTTAGAATAATAAATCTTTAAAACATTTTAAAATGTTATTTTAGTTAGAGTTCCTAACCAAAAGAGAGACACTTGAATAAAAATAATTGAGGTAATAAAAACTTCATAATATCATGAAAATAAATGGATTCGTGATATTCCATGTCAAAGTACATTATATACCACATATAAAATTGAATTGACGTATAAAAACAAAGAAGTCTCAATGGAATGTAAATTGAGATGAAATCTCTTATAAAGACTATATCCTTTGGTTAAGGATAAATCAACGAAATAATTATGTTTGAAAAATATAAATACACTCAATATGATTGGATGTTCAGTTTAAATCAATCAGAGGACATTTAAACATATTCTTGTAAAAACAACACCAATGAATTGGATGTTTAGCTCAATAAATGGAGATTGAGTTAAAATTACTCGTATGAAGTTCATATCGATGACTTGAGAATTTATAAATGGAGTGATTATGTGTATCAAAATTATATCCATAGAAATTGGAGTGGAAATTAATAAACAAATAATAAATAGTTATTCCACACATAATCATGGAGTAAAATAATCAATGAAGTATACGTAAAGCCCAATGAGTGGAAATTGAAATTTGAATGTCCCTAACCGATTTGGTAACTTATGAAACATACACCACATGAAATAATTATCATAACATGAATATTTAAATACCCATAAATTAATGTATATTACAGAAGGAATACAATCATTGGTAGTACATACACCACACAAATGGAAATAGTGGCAATATAGCATGAATCACACGGAAATAATAAGTGAGATAAAACACCCTTACTTTATTGTAATCAATCGAGTCATATGAAAAAAAGTTAATAACCACCAAATGAATCATGGAATACCATGAATATAATGAGAATCATGATAATATATTTCAAATGGCAGCACAAAATACACCACATGCAATAAATAACTGGCGAATAATGGAAATCTCACAGAATTAAAAGTGAGATAAGAAACCTCTTACTTTGTAATTTTCTGTGGTCGAGGGTAGGTTAACCTTCTGTATAATGGTGAAATAATAATTATTAAATTATAAAAAATCCATATACATTAATATGATATCATATATGATCTTCTAATATTTATTTGTTAATGATATTTCAGTAGTATCTTCGTTTTGGGTGTTAACTGATTCTTTTTCCTTTACATGATTTGTTACATAAGTAATGTTTTTTATGGATAGGATTTATCTTATTAATATTGAGAATTATATTAAGTCTTTTAAAATTATTTTTAATCATCAAATAAAAATTAATCTTGAATGGATACGATGGGGAATGAATCTCATCGCGTTCGTGGAGACGGTAATCAGTACATACGCACAAGCGACAATATCATTCTTTTGATATTAAAATCATATATAATTGGATGGTATATAATATAAAAGAATAATTATCATGTTATATGTATTATTTATGATGTTTATACTCATTATTATACCCATCCAAATGGTGAAGTATTTGAATAACAAACTACACCACAACGTGGATACGGTAAGCCGTGCGTACGCAGTATGGTGACACACCATTAAAAGGTTGGATAGAAAAATTAATATGGTCGTACCATATTTATAATAACATCACAGTACATAGAATATACTAAATTTATTATTTTATAATGGAAACAATAAGGAAAGAAGATGTGGAAGAAGAAAAAACATGAAAGAGATGATGAAATATTTACCTCTTCTTCTGGTTCTTCTTATATATTTTATCCAAAGGGATCCATAGGATGGATTTCTAACTATAGGAAGGCCTATAAGATTAAATTAGGATAGTTTAGAGGGTATTTGGGAAGGGTTTGGCTGAGAAAAATGGCTTTGAAGGTGTGAATTAGAGAGAATGGTATGTGCCCTTTTATAAGAGGGGTGAGGGGCACCTTAGGAAATCTTGAAATATTATTTTATAATAAATTAATTATCCATTCATAATGGCTAAAAAATAAATTATAAAACTTCTACGGTGGGTATGGGTCAAAAATCAAACAACCAATACGTTTTAGACAGGTTTGGGTTACTATATTAACCTTATCTTTTAGATTTAACTCTTAGTAAAATAGTTTGACATTTACCGTATCTATTTGTATTTTTATATAATATGGTTAATAAACAAACTATATACATCCAAGAGAAACCCAAGTGGTTCATTAATGCTACCTTGATCATTATATAAGTCATTTGTCTGAACATTATATTTTTACGAATATAATATCAATTAATAATATAATATTTTTTTTAAAAACTCTTTAATGTCAATGTTGACACTATTTGGTATTTTGTTTTTTCTAAATTCATAACAGAATTTTTACTTCTAACAAAACTCATCTGACCAACCCTAACATGTCATATTAACCTAAAAAATTAGTGGAATTCATAAAAAGTCTCAAATTACATTTATTTGGATATTTATAATATCAATTTGTTTCAAATTTTATTAATTTGGTAATTACTGCATCATCATTATGTCATAAATAAATTTAATTATTTAATGTCTAAAAACTATAAATAAAATAAAATTATCCAGGAAATATTTTTAGCTTTAGAATGATTATTTTTAGTCGAATTTATATTATTTATTACCCTATATTAAAAAAAAATTAGTTGTTAAAATTTGATTTTTACTCTTTTAACTCTTCTTTAAATAAAATAATAATAAATGTACTAGTCTAATCCAAGTGGACCTAAAGGATCATATTTTATTCCTATGGTTTTTTTGTCGAATTACATTTATCCAATAGAATTAGGACATTTTTAGGGTAATAATAATATCATTTTTACCCTTAATTACCCTATTTACTTTTAACTATAGTAAATAAAAGTAAAAAGTTGCTATTCACAAAAAAATATTTTCATCTTATTGAACCATATTTTACTTACTGATATCAACTGTGTCTCTTGGATTTCTGAAATTCAACTCACAGATGCAGTAAAATTCTGGTTTATGTAAATTTTCAAATGATCCTAGGAGGTGGGAAAAAGACGGTAAAAAGTTCAATAAAATTTTTATATGTCTAAAAATATTATAAACTGACTACAATGAATTACGTTGAACACATATAGGTATTATGTATCTATTTTGACCTAAAATAAATTTAAATTAAATAAATAATTATTTAAATAAAAATTCGGTTTTTAAACTATAACTCAGTGTTTTTTACTATTCATCAAAATTTGAATGTTTTCGGAAAAAATACCAAAAATTCACCCTAAGATAATTTTGAAACTCCGAATCCAAAATTGAAGTCCATTTTGAAAGAAAAAATTTATAAAATTTAAAACAGTTGGTATTACTATTCATAACGGCTATTTTGATTGGTTGTGGGGTGTTAGAATCTTGAAGTTACGTACAATGCAAGGTATTACATTATTCAAAGGGAAAAGAATCATGGAAGCTTGGGGTGTTACATTCTTCCCCCCTTTTGGAAATTGTCTCCTTCCAATTTTTATAATTGGTCTTGGGAACATAATTGAAAGTCCCGCATCGGAAAAAGAGTCAATAAAACTATCACTTTCAAAGAAAGAAATAGAAGTACAAAGGTCACCCGAGATAACCCATAATAGGATTTCATGTAGGAAAACATGGATATGGAAGATAAACTAAGTGTAAAGTTCGGATGGAGAGGTATAGAAAACATGATCAGGAGAATGTTAACAACAATAAACCCACAAACTCTTCTTGGAACGAACGTTCATTAGTTTCCCAATAGGAAAAGTAAACTGACAACATTTTTTTTGTTTTAAGTTACATTTCATAAAGATGATGAATTTATTTATGAGATTGACTAAGAACATAAAGAGATATACATACTTTTTTATGTAGATTTTCATTCTTTAATAAATTTCTACCACTAACTCATTTTTTTTCAATCGATGAGTATTCAAAATGACTTGGTCACACCTGAATAGATTGAATCATCTTCAAGATAATTACATGATCCATAAGCGATAAACTATATATTTACATTTTCTATAGAGATTAATCAAAACGAAAATGGTTAGTACAAGATCGGATGGTCCCCCAAAAGGATAATCCTATAGAGAAATAAACACTAAAAATAATTTCCAAAATTAAAGAAACAATACCCCAAAGTTAGATAAATACCATTCAATAAACAATTTTCCTTAAAATCATTCAATATAATCCAAATTAAAATTGAAACCCAAAAAATAGAAGAATTTGGTTATGTAGTCTACCACGTAAAATTATATCTCCAAATGACATCGACTACTCATAAAGTCGCATACTTAAAATTAATTAACCAAATCACATATTATCTATCATAGGTTAATCATTTACATAAATAACCCAAGTCACTATAAATCCTTAATAAAAAATAGATAAAAATCTATCATTACTCCTCAAATGAAATCCCATAGTATTCTATTTTACTTAGGCATATAGTGTTCCCAACAGAGAAAACATCTTCCAAAATAACATTTATCACTTAATCACCAAATCAATTTCCTATACTAAGGGTATTCATTTGATAAGACATAAGATCCCAAATCAAATTATTATTGATCAATAAAATAATTTAACTAATAATAATTACTCACACTAGCTAGGGACTTCATGTAGTCCAGTGGTAGGCAATAAATCCCAATCGCAATCTGGTTGTGGGTTCGATTCCCACAGCTTTGTCCGAAGCGACAGGTTGTAACACGGTCTGCGTGTTTCCATTTTTCAAAAACTATATTTTATAACATTACTATAATGAGATAATTTCCTCAAAATAACCATAACATAATTTAACCACAATTGTTATATCATAACTTGCATTATCATCCCAAAATATAATGACTTGTAATTGCCTCAAACTCAATGATCATATAAAACCAAATGGTTATTTATAACTATATCCTCAAGAGAAAATATAATTCTTCTTCAAATATCATTTTCACATGAAAAATGAAGGGTGAAAAATACAGGAGAGGATTATACCAAGGTAATCCCATCAACAAAGAGCACTAATACTTTTATACATTTCTCCAACCATTTATTTCCACATAGCTTCTTCGTTCACCAAGAAAATATCCTATAGAATAGGGAATTCACTTGAGTAATGGTCAGGTCCCCTACATGTACTTAAAATGACTTTAAATGGATTCTTGGGACCATTTTTATTTTATTACATAGTACTCTTCGTTTTTCCTCAGCAATTCATTACATTATGTCCTTTTTCCCACACTTAAAACATTTCTTTCTTCCATTGAGACACTTTCCTAGGTGTCTCCTTCCACATTTCATGCATAATGGAAATTTAGGTTTATTTTCTCCATGGTCTCCACTACTGGAGCTCTTATCATTCATCACCTTCCTCTTCTTTGTTGAGTCTAGGAGTTGGTTAATATATATGTTGTTTATCATATTTATGGAAAACTGATTTGGGATGAACACAATATCTTTTATGCCTATCAACATTACATTTTGTTTCTCATTTCCACCACCATTCCCACATTGTAAATCATCTCAAAGTTACTATTACTTCCTTGAAATCTATCCATTGACAAAAACTAGAAAGCATTGTGTGAGTAAAAATAGTCATAAAATCATTTACAGAATATCATGACACCATATTTTCAATTTGAAATGCCTTAGGATTAACCAAGGTCATTTATTCTCTTCTTAGATTAAAATCCTTGAAATAGAATTGTAAGAAAAATGTAAATTATCATAATAATATCCCCTGGGAGTGTCGTAACCAAGAGTGAAGCAAGGCCCACTGTCGTGCACCAGTTCTCGTTCGAGTCTATCTCAAAGTGGTGTTTTCGAGTTTTACCCCTAGGTACATCTAGGCCAGAGCCGCCTCTACCTGGTCGTATCCAGACAGGGATGTATTGCTTAGAAAACTCACAAAGTCTCTATAGTATCAAAATTCTAGGAAGTTCTTCTATACTAATCCTCTAGGTCAATCTTAGAATAATGTGCTCCACTTAGAGTTTATCTAAATTTAGTTTCCAAGGTGTGTACTAAACTTCCTCTAATACCAACTATAATGCCCTGATCACAGTTACCCAGAGGCCGGTTCATTATTTTAATACATTGACATGATTTCAATGAATCAAGTCCCAAAGGACCGATCGGTTTGGTAGTCTTGGAAACAAGATACATACATAAGTTCAACATTATAATTTAAAAAAACAACACTTATTTATTCCATTAGAAACATCCAAGCCTCCTAGATTATGCATGAAAGTCACTCATAAATAACTCCTTCATATCCTAGGAAAATGAAACATGAGAAAGGTGTGATCTAAAACGCTCAGTAAGGGTAACCAATACAGCAGAAGATACCATAAATATTAAGAATGGTGAATAATTGGAAACACTTGCCTTAACGAATAAGAAACATGAGCACTTTATGGCTGGAATATGAGCTTAGTAAATAATGCCATAACAAAACATAGTCATGGGTATTCTACTAGTCTAATAACCACATGAAATATCAATAGCTAATATCATAATGATGGAAGGCATAATGTCAGACATCATAACCACATAGTCAAGGCCTCGTGCCAAGACTAAAAATAAGATTTTGTCAAGGCCTTGTTCCAAGACACTAGTTTGTCTCATGAGTCCTACAGATGCATCTTGGAGCTATAGAGGGACCCACCCATCACTTAATAAGTCCAATCCATTTCCTATATAAAAGGTTGAAACATAATCTGAACATTCGTATTAAAACTAGCATAAGAAATGTCACTATTTTAACCACAAACACTGAATGGTATAAAAATTGCACATCCACAGTCAAACATAACTCATTCAGTAAAATATAGAAGATTGTATTATAATAGATAAACCCCAACAGATAATAATTAATGATATTGACATAAATGAAAATAATCATCAAATCTATTTGAGAGAAATATACCCCTTTTTCTTGAAAACATTTTAAAGTCTCACTATTTATCAAGAAGCTGTTTAAAATAGATTTTTGATTCAAAGTGTCCCATACCACTTTGAAAATTTTAAAAATAATTTTAATTTTAAAACTTTAATGTCCATATAAATAAATTCTTAAAACCATTTTTAAAACATGGAAATTAATGAGAATGATTTAGAATAATAAATATTTAAAACATTTTAAAATGATATTTTCATTAGAGTTCCTAACCAAAAGAGAGACACTTTAATACAAATAATTGAGGTAATAAAAAATTTATAATATCATGATAATAAATGGATTCATTTTATTCAATGTCAAAGTACATTATATATACCATATAAAAGTTAAATGGCATATAACAACAAAGAAGTCCCAATGGAATGTAAATTGTGATGAAATATGTTATAAAGACTGTATCATTAGGTTAGGGATAAATCAAAGACATAATTATGTGTGAAAAATATAAATAAACTAAATATGATTGGATATTAATTATAAATCAGTCAGATGACATTTACACATATTCTTGTAAAAACAACACCGATGAATTGGATATTTAACTCAATAAATTGAGATTGAGTTAAAATTAATCTTATCGAGTTCATATCGATGACTTGAGAATTTTTCAATGGGGTGATTATTTGTATAAAAATTATATCCATAGAAAGGGAAGTGTAAATTATAAAAGAAATAATAAATAGTGATTCCACACATAATCATGGTGTAAAATAATCAATGAAGTATGTGTAAAGCCCAATGAGTGGAAATTGAAATTTGAAATTGCCTTACTGATTTGGTAACATACGAAACATACACCCCATAAAAGACGTATAATACAATGAAGATTTAATTAACCATAAATTAATGTATATTACATAAGTAATACAATCCTGGGTAGTACGTACACCACCCAAAAGTAAATAGTGGCAATATAGCATCAATATCACGGAAATAAGAAGGGAGATGAAACACCCTTACTTCATTGTAATCAATCAAGTTGTATGAGAAAATGTTAATAACCACCAAATGAATCACATAATACCGTGAATATAAAGAGAATAATTATAATATATATCGAATGAAAGCACAAAATACACCACATGCAATAAATTAGTGGTGAATAATGGAAATCTCACAGAATTAAAAGTGAGATAAGAAACACCTTACATTGTACTTTTCCTTTGTCGAGGGTAGGTTAACCTCTGTATAATGGTGAAATCATTGTTATTAAATTATAAAAGAATGATATATATTTATATGATATCATATACGATCTTATAATATTGCTTTGTTAATGATATTTCACTAGTATCATCATTTCGGGTGTTAACGGATTTGTTTTCCATTACATGCTTTGTTATGTAAGTAATGTTTGTTATGGATTGGATGTATCTCATTCATATTCAGAATGATGTTAGGTCTTTTAACATTATTTTTAATCATCAAAATAAAATTATTCTTGAATGGATATGATGGGGAATGAATCTTATGGCATTCGTTGAGATGGTAATCCGTACGTACGCACAAGCGACAATATCATTCTGTTGATATTAAAATCATATATAATTGGATGGTATATCATATAAACAGAATCATTATCATATTATATTTATTTTTTACATCATTTATACTCATTATTATACCCATCCAAATGATGAAGTATTTTAATAACAAACTACACCACAACGTGTAGACGGTAAGTTGTATGTACGCACGTATGGTGACATGTCATTCAAAGGATGGATAGAATAATGAATATGGTCTTACCATATTTATAAAAACATCACATTATATATAATATACTAGAGTTATAATTTTATAATGGAAACAACAATGAAATAAGAATTGGAAGAAGAAAATACATGAAATAGGTGATGAAATATTTACCTCTTCTTCGGGTTCTTCCTTTTGATTTGATCAAAAGGGATCCATAGGGTGGTTTTTTGACTAATGGAAGTTGTCTAGTATTAAGGGAGGACATTTTATAGGGTATTTGGTCAGGGTTTGGCCGATCCAAATGGATTTGATGGTGAGAATTAGATAGGAGGGGAAATTTCCTTTTATAAGATGGGTGAGAGGAATATTAGGAAAAGCTAAAAATATTATTTTATAATAAATTAATTTTCAGTTTATAATGGATCAAAATGAATTATTTAAAGGATAAGGTGGTTTTGGGTCGAAAATAACTCAAATAATAGGTTTTAGACAGGTTTGGGTCACTATATTAACTTTATCTTTTATATTTAACTCTTAGTTAAATAGTTTGACATTTTCCATGTCTCTTTGTATTTTTAAATTATATGGTTAATAAAATAACTATATAATTACAAGAGAACCTCAAGTGGTTAATTAATTATACACCTATAATTATATAAGTATTTTGTCCGAATCATAGATTTTTAGGAACAGAATATCAATTAATAATATAATATTTGTTTTAAAAACTCTTTAATGTCAATTTTGACACTATTAGATATTTTGTTTTTGATAAAATAATAACAGCATTATTACTTGAAAACAATTCATCTAACGAACCCTAACATGTCACACTAACCAATAAAATTAATTTAATTCATATAAAGTCTCAAATTACATTAATTTGATTATTTATAATATCAATTATTTTAATATTTCATTAATTGTGTAATTACTTCATCATCATTATGTCATAAATAAATTTAATTATTTAATGTCTAAATATTATAAATAAAATAAAATTATTTTGACAATATTTTTAGATTTATAATGAATATTTATAGTCTAATTTATCTTATGTATAACCCTATATTAAAAATTGTTTAGTTATTAAACATTGATTTTAACTATTTTAAATCCTCTTTAAATAAAATAATAATAAATGTCCTAATCTAATCCATGTGGACCTAAAGAATCATGTTTTATTCCTATGGTTTTTTTGGTTGAATTACACTTATACAATAGAATTAATACATGTGTTAGGGTAATAATAATATCATTTTTACCCTTAATTACCCTGTTTACTTTTAACCGTGGTAAATAAAAGTAAATGGTTACTATTCACCAAAAATTATTTTCATCTTATTGAACCACATTTTACTTAATGATATCAACCGTGTCTCTCGGATTTTTAAAATTCAACTCACAGAAGTTGTAAAATTATGTTTTATGTAAATTTGCAAATGCTCCTAGGAGGTGGGTAAAAGACGGTATAATGTTCAATAAAATTTTTATATATCTAAAATTATTATAAACTAACTCCAATGAATTACATTGAAATTATATAGGTATTATGTATCTATTTTTACCTAGAATTAAGTTAAATAAAATAAATAATTATTTAAATAAAAATTCGTTTTTAAACTATAACTCAATGTTTTTCACTATTCATAAAAATTTTAAAGTTTTCAGAAAAATACCAAAAATTCTCCCTAATCTAATTTCGATACTCCAAATCCAAAAATGAAGTCCATTTTGAAAGATAAAATTTATAAAATTTCAAAAAGTGGGTATTACTATTCATAATGTCTATTTTGATTGGTTGTGGTGTGTTAGAATCTTGAAGTTTCATACAATGCAAGCTATTACATTATTCAAAGGGAAACGTGTCGTGGAAGCATGGGGTGTTATAGATACTCTCTTCAGAAAAGAAATCATAAATATGTTATATTATTTTTTATCTTATCCATTGCTATAACTATTCATTAATAAGGGATGTATTAGTAGTGAAAGTAATAATCTTGTTCATAAAGGGGTTTGTATCCCTCTGTTAAGTGATTGCAGTGGAATAATATTCATTCCTTTAGAGGAAGAATTATTTTTATTAATTTTTTCTTATTCCAATTGTGTTGTAGAATAATAATTTTTAATTTAATATATCTTTTTTAATCATCCCTTATTAATAGAAAATTATTTATAATGAAATACAACTTCTTTTTTGCAGTCTTTTTATTCCTTTGATAATAAAATATAAAAATAATGGTTATTATATAATTCCATAATTTTCTTCATAATTTTGAATAGTTTTTTCACATTACCCTCCCTCTAATAAATATAAATAGATATAAATATTCATTTAAATCATTTAATAATCAACCATATTTAATTTTTTAAATAGATTCAAAATATCTCCAAAACAATCATTAAATTAATCTAATCATTTAAATTCAAAAGAAAAAATTGTTACTAGTTTTCCAAAAAAAATAAATAAAGTATTATTGATATCATAAAATGTCCTTAAAACATTTGATCATAGTTTAATTTAAATTATATATCAATCAATTTTAAACCACTTTGCATAACTTCATCATTATATCTAATTTAACATCAAGCTAATAAACCCTAATGAATAACCTTTAATAAATTATAGTAGATAAAAGTATCAAAACTATTTAGAAATAGATAATAATATCATAACCAAATTTCTAGTCTAGCCAAATATTCTAATATCCTTGAAACATAATATTTGATATCCTTAGATATTAACATCCAATGATCTTCCATTCATAGCTTCTAATTATACAAGATCATAACACACGTGTACTATAATTTAAAAATTATATAATCCTTCATTGTATCATCCAATAAAATAAAATGTATTCAAAACATTTCATCTTCATCTTTTCACTAGAAAACATGAACTGCATGAGGTCCATTGATATCATATCATTCTCTCCCTCCAGATAATAAAAATACAGTGTGATATATTGTTGTTGTTTTTTTAGAAAAACATTATGTACTATATATTTTAAGGAGATGTATCTTTGTTTCATGCATGTGGCATCGGATATTTTAAAACTAAAAACATTAAGAAGTGATTTTTACAAGATAATCCTATAACTTCTAATATGAATATATTTTTGTTATATCCTACTTTCGTTATCAAGAAACATGAACTATATTTGATTTTTGTAGATCCCCAATTTCAAATTCATGTTCTTGACCTACACTGCCATCTTTTTAGTGTGATCTCCATTTCTAGTTTATGTTATTCTTCAATGTGAAAAATATTTACATTAACAATATACATGATGATAGTTTTTTATTCTATATGAGTCATGGTAGTCAAACTCTATTGGACATGATATTCCTCTAAATCTTAATCTACTCAAGTCTCAGGTCGTATGTGAGTTCTGACAGACTAAGGTAGTAGCACATGTCAAATAGTTTTATCTACTGAGGGAAATATTATTCTCATCATGTAATTCATGAGGTATAGTGTATTTTAAATGAAATTAATGATTTTAAAATTATTTTCACATCATTTCATAAGGAATAAACTATTATACTTATGAATCTATCTTCTCTATGCATATGACTTTCTTCTCCCATCATAAAGCTGATATACTTGTTGAAAAAATCACATTTTTTAAAAATCTTAGAATATCACATTTTTGTATACATTATTGAATTTTCATAAGAATTACTTATAAATATACATATTAAGTATTCTTAATTTTCCATGTCTTTAATCTCCAGTGTAAAACCTTATTTTTGATAATAATTCCATAGTAAGACTTATAACATTACAATAAGGCATTCAATTCCTGGTAGCTTAAAATTATAAGGTTATTTCTAAATTAGAACCTCTAAAGTATATATTTAGTTTCTAGTCTAGAATAATTGTTTTTATAAAATTATATTCGATTAATAATTAATAAAATTTATACAAAATATTCATTCTCTATGATAATAAATTTTTAAAACTCTAGAACAAAATTCATAATGTTTCAAAATACGATAAAACTTCTACCTTGACTTCAAATTAAATTATAAATATCTAAATGACCAATTCAACATACCTTTTATTGTAAGTAAATGTATATAATATTTTAAGATGTAAAATTTAATCAAATTTGTTATATTTAATGATATATACTTCATTTTATAATAAAACAATATAGTGAAATAATAAAATTTATTTCCAAAAAACTTATTTCCATATTTATTCTTCATGTGAAAGTATATATTCTATGAAATGTTTTTCAAAAATAAAATATAGAAACTTCCAAAAGATAAATAATAAACTTATTATTATAACTCTGGAATTAAAGATATATCTATGAATAATAAAATTCATTTACATATTTTTATACCTAACAATGCAGGTATAAGTATATAGAATATTTGAGTATGTTAACTCCAGATAATAATTTTTTAATAAAATAAGTATCATAAAATAAACGATGAATTGTAAATATCTCCTAAAAATTATTTCACATTTTGATAATTAAAAACACTAATAATACTTGAAAATCACCCAGTATTGGTAGTTATAAAAAATTATAAATATATGAATGTAATACCATGTAAGAATAATTTAAAAAATAAGAAAAAAAATATTTTTTTTCAATTAAATAATTAATAAATCAAATATAAGTAACCAAATAACCTCTGATAGAATAAAAAGATAATAAGGTTTTGGAAAATAGATTCACCTTCTAAAATTTTAATAATAACTCTTCCCCTTTCACTAAAAAATAAAACACAAAAACACAACATGTATCAAGAAAAACTATCAGACTCCAGTCTCCTGTAAATATTAATTACTATGAAAAAATAATAAACTAAAATTTTTCACGAAAATTAAATGATCTTCCATGATTAACTATGAATGAATTTAAATTATACATGAAATTATTAATTAGTCCAAGATTAAAAAAAATACATGCCTCATAAATACACTAAACAATCATGCTCAATGAATATAAAAATTATTTATACAATGCGATTAGAAATTTTAAAAGAATTTATACCAAATCATTTATTCATACAAAAAATATACTAATTTAAAATAAATAAATAATATTAAAGTAATAAAATTTATCATTTATTGTATGATTCTTCCAATTTAAAATATAAAGTAGTGAGTTTTATTCATGAAAACAAATCTTCAATAAAAAAATTTAACTATAAAATCCACCAAATATGTTAAAAATATTTAAATAATTCAAAAAAATTGAAATTTTTTAGATATATAAGTTTAACCACATTCCATAATCGTAATTACTTATAATATAAAATTATTAATTTTTACTCATTTTAAAATAAACCTCTTTTAAAAATATAGAAAATTGATTAGTAAATAAGACACTTAACAAGTAAAGTATGTTGAAACAATTAATTATAAATAATCTTTCAACTTATGTTATTAAAATAGTATATTATAACATATTTAAAATTACTCACCCTTATATTAATTATAAGTATATTCAAGAAACATTAATTAAAATATCATCAAATAATAGTATTTTAATAGTTTAGTACATGTCATGTATATTATTGAATAATAATAATGTCTATTACATGCCAAATAATTATATAATAGTTTACTCTCGAATAATAAATATTAAATATATTAATACATGAAAAAAATGACAACACATCTAGGTAATCCAAATGATAAAACATAAAATACACATTATTATAAAAATAAAACATAAAAAGTAGTATATACCAATAATATAAAAAATATTAATTTAAAAATTATATATATTAGAAATAGAAGGATTAAAATAATCATTTTAGAACATTAATTAAAATATATATCAGTGGAACAAATAAAAAAGTGATCACATTCTCTTCCAATATTAAAATAGTACTTCAAAAGATAATATTAGTTGTTAAATTAAAAAAATACTAAAAAATATTGTAGAGGAACAGACGATAAAATTTTATAAAAGCTCGTCCCACTATAAAAAATATTTATTATATATTATAAAAAAATATTAATAGAATATAAAAATAGAAATACATTTTGGAAAAATGTGTTCATTACTATAGATAATTATCCTTTAAATACAATATAAATTCTATCAGTTATGAAATTTGAGAAGTATTCAATATTTGAGGAGAAATACTTTTATTTTACATTCATGCCTTTCTGTTTTATAACTAAAAAATATCAAAAAACAATTTCTTTCAGAATCCATATTATTTTGGGACAACAATGTTAGAAATAAGGTATTCTACTAACTAAAATAGTTCAATTAAAGTAGTTTTTCAATCCTTCACGTTGGATAAATATTTAGAGAAATAATCATTTTTTTAAACCTCGAATTTATAGAATTTTAAAATAATTATCATTTTCATAATGTCAATGAATATAATAATTAAAAAAATAATTGTGATGTGTTTTTTAATGTAGAACCATGAAAAAATAATTTCATTAAACATTATGTATTTATCCATTATTTCCTATTATAAATGTCCTGTATTTATTTTATTCTTATGAATAATTTTATTACGAAAATATTTGTCATTAGTAAGGACACCTGAATACCACTTTAAATAATCAACATGAATTGAGAAATCAATAATTTTTTTAATCATTTATGAAATAAGTGTATTCATATTTATTAGGATTACCCTTTACATCTTAAATTTGTTATGATAAATATTTCATATAACATAGAATATAATCCTATGTTTTCTTTAGTGTATTATTATTATTCTTTAAATAATCATATTTATGTTTTATGTATAAAAAATCAATTAAATCATGAAAATAAATATTTTCCAACACTATTTCAAAAAAGAATAAATATTATACCTCATCATTCTGAGCTATAAATCATTTGTTTAATTTTTGAGTTGAATGATCAGACATTGATTTTGAATCACAACTAGTGTCCTCAAAGGTAGTTAAAGTAGTTTTCATATCTTTTGTCCATTATATTTATAATTTTAAATTATAAATATTATTTTAAATATTTTGTGGTATACTAGGTTTCAAATTTCCTATTTTCATATATTCATAAAATCTATATTCCTTTTCGTCATTCTTATAGAATGTTTATTTTATCCTCTTATAAATCATGTTGAATCTGCTTAATAGTTTAGTATGTTTATAACTAGGTTCCAATATTATATAATATTTATTAGATGAATCTAAATATTTATATTTAAAAGTAGAAACATTAAGTGTATATGTTCGTTAACTGAATTATTGATGATCATTAACATTATCTTTCATCTCAACTCATATATCATTTATTTACAATCAATCCCACCATATTCAAATCATTATCTAGTTGGGAGTACTTATTTGAAGTGGAAATTACACTTCAATTATTATGTATAACTATAATAACTTTTAATTGTTGATCATTTTTAGGTATAGTAGTTCCCAAATCCAAAACATCATTCACTATTTTTTTGAATCCTCTATTTATTTGTGTAATAATATCTCTATAAAACATTATAAAAGTGTCAATCCTGAGAGTACCAATATTTTAACCCAATTATATTATATTTTTTGTTATTCTATATGAAAGTAAAATAGACTCTTATTTATCATAGGTATTATAACCTTGATACAATCTATTTAATTCATCTGGTCCTAATCCACAGATGGTAACATCTATATCCAATGAATTTAAATCATAAAAAAAATTAGTACCATTCAATAAGTCAAACACACTAGCAAGAATATTTTGCGGCCAAACCACCTTCAAATACACATTAAATTCATGATAATTAAAATATATAATCATTAAAGTTTTTTAGAAACCATAGATTTTTCTATTAATTTAAGGATATCTAATAATAGACATTTCTTATTTATGATCATCCATATAAGTCAATGTTTTCTATTTAGATTTTTCTATCTGACATGTTATGTTTTAAATGATTAAACTATAACTAATAGTCTTAAATATTTAATACACATCAAGACACATTATTTGATACCAATTAGGTGTAAATGTTTTATTTATAGAAACAATTAAGATTTGGTGTAGGAACCAATAATTGTGTTTCATGGACTTTACCATTTAAGACATTAGAATTTTGAATTCGTTAAAAAAAAAAGTTGATATACCTGGCATGAAGTATTTGGAGGTAGAATTATTAAAGTGGATGGTAGGGGTACATTTTAATAAGTACATGAAATTTATATTATCAATTCTATATATATCATTTTTACTATGTTCTCATTGGTTACCATAGCTATCAAATTTGAAGGCCAGGTGAACTAGCTGACTAGAAAAAACCAATGGAACGTGTGGGAGTCACTTCAATCAAACCCTAGGATCCATCCAGTATAGTAGTGAGAATTGAAGTGTGCATGCGGTGCATTCAAGTGGTTTTTGTGGGGTTCCCTAAGATATAATCACAATGGGAGGGAGAGGCAGGTGAGGGCATGGGTGATGGTTCTTTGAGCAAGGACCATGCTACTATCATGAGGTGATGTTATCATAGAATAATTTACTAAATTTTCTCTGTCTAAATGACAAGATAGTGTGTGAAAGTAATATAATGGGAACAATTCATGTGATTAAATATATGCATAAATCATGGTCTGTATGATGTGGGTAATCTAAATAGTCTGATAAACTATAATAATCATATTCATTTTCCCCCTTCATAGCATCCACCTAATATCAAGTGAGTGATGATGTCCAATGACCTGACACTCCATCCCTGGACATTTTCCATGATCATACTACTCTAATGATCAATCATGATATGGATGATTTATCCTTGACTACACAAATCCATTCATTCTACATCACTTCAAATGAATCTGAACAAACTATTTCAAGAATACATCAACAGATGATTGAGTAGTCATGTGATCAAATGGTGATGATCGTGTAAGTCCATTTGGATGTTTCCATGAAGAATATCATTTAAGGCCTAAAAACCCATCAAGAGAATCCCCTAGAAATTTTCTAGATATCCATATCAATAATATTTCATGATCCTTAAATTTCCTTGGATCCAATTTTGCAAATCCCCATAGGCGGTTCAGTATTCCCTCTTGAGAATCCATCTTGTGATTGCATGATACTTTTCACAAAAATCCTCTACTACCTCATCCAGTGCACATGGAAACATCACCATGAATATTGGACCAACCCTCATCCAACTTCTTCAATATTAACCCTAACCCCCCATGAAAATAGAAAAAAATGACAAAACATTAGAGAAGTAGAGAAATAGAGGAAGCACCAACTACCACCCCTAGAGAACTTCCTTAGGTGATTGAAAAAAACCATTCCACATGATACCTTGAACATCAGGTGATCATAAGATGAATTAAACATCGTGTGAATAATGATTAATATGGTGTTTTCTCATGATTTCATGATTCCCCATTGGTTTCATGAATCCACCTTTCAGACCCCATACATGATCGCAACAATAATGAGTAGCCCATCATGACTATGAAAGACCCCTCAACTGATCAATAGAATATCTTTTGATTTCATGATTATGATAATTAGACCTCTATTATGTGATGAATTTTGGATGATTGATTATGGGATGTGTATAATTAAAAATTAGGATCCTCTAACCTCATGGAACCTCAGACCGGCTCTATGGTGCACACTCTCGAACTTGTGGGACACCAGTTATTGTGATCGCATACATACACCAATGGATAATTCAAATCCTCCTAGCAACCTTAAATATATGATTGCATTAAACCTCAATATCACGACATCAAATTCTATACCTAGAAGTGCCTTCACTGATGGGAATCCCACCATTAACATATTCTCTTGGTTTTGTGATGACATCATGTTCTTATAATCATTCAACCTTTAAGCTAGGACCATGATCACATGAGTCCCTCTTGTTTGAATGACCTTGTTGAACTCACCCCATGCATTCAAAATGGGTTAAGAAACCCTGATTAAAAACCATCATATATTCTTGTAGTGGTGTTGATATAAAAATCAAACACATGATAACAAAACCCATTGTAAGACCCTATAGAGCTCATTCAATCACATGAATAGTTGAGCTCCATACAACTCCGTCATTTGGGAATTCTTCTCATTTTATGAGGACTTAATATACACGAGTAACACATGGAAAACCACTCCTATCACTTGAAATACCTATGAATTGTAGTTATGAAAAAAACTTAATGCATACACTATTATTATTAGGATTATTGTTTACCATTCGGTCAATGCGTGATCTTTTGGGAACATTAAACTCGCACACTTGTACATTCGTATAATCAAGAACATGTTTTATGGACCTAATCACATGATTAAATTGAGGTCACATGACCATAATATTGTTCACCATTCTTGTGTTTCCCTTAGGTGGATTTTAAAGTGTCACTTTGATCATACTAATTAATTTGGAAAAGTCATTATTTTCACATGATTGGACACAAAAAAATAAGGATTGATCAAGCAGATTCTTAACAACATGTCATCATGGTCATGAAATTTTCCTTTGACATATTAGAATTATCCTGACACAACCCAAGGATAATCCATATGATCATGAAAAATATCATTGACATTACCTATTAGATTATTATAATATATCCTCTATTAGTTAGCTAATCATGTGGAATACATTGAACATGTGTTCTTTAATCATGTGAAGACATCCTGGATAAGTCATTTAATCTTGAAGAATGTCTGGGACGTGTTAACATTGATCATAAAAGGCATATAGTACATGTCATACAAACACCCTTGTACAAGTATTCAATGTCATACTGACACCCCAAACATGTCCAACAAACAATAAAGACTGGCCTAGCAACCAATCAAGACATATCTAGTAGAAAATAAAGACACGTCCCCTAAACAATCAGGGAATGTCCAGTAGACAATCAGTACATGTTGGTAATATCCCCTAAAACAAGATAACTTTTTAAGGTAGACACGATCAAAATTATACAATAGGTACCCTCATTCAAGAATCTTCATCCATAATCCACCTTTATAAGGTGAGTGTCCTAAATGGGTTAGGGTAATACACTCATGTGACCCTATCTATTAAAATAACTTTGACGTACCCTCTTAGTCATACAATTCATGTCCAGCACACCTTTCACGGTCAACAACTCTCTTTATATATTAGTATATGGATAACGAACATTCCATTGGGAATCCATTCGGGTATAATCCCTAATAATTCCTAAACCTCTTGGGTAAAAATAATTTCTCTGAGTGTGATCACCCACCATGACACACTAATGAGTTATTGGGAATATGATCTATGAGGAATCAGATTCCTTTCCAATTGAGATACATAGGATTCCTTTCAATGACCTGAGATCTAATGGGTATCCACCATATTGTAAGTCGCTTCTTATCCCCAGTATTCTTGAGTTGTGGGAATGAATTCTACCATAAGTATGCCATCATTCAATGACCATTAGGGGATGAAAATTGGGCTCATACATGGGAATTATTTTAAGTGTAATTCCTAAAATTTCCTTTAGAAGCCATAAACCCAACAATTGGTCATTGTTGAATCAAACTATGATAACTCAGATTCCTGTTATAAATTGTTTTCATAGGATTCCTTCCTTAGGCCTAATATACAATCCATATCCTTCTTGAGACTAGTAATCATACCTCTCAAAGGGAAACTTTAGTGTTAAAATAACTCAACCTTGGTTCCACACATTGGTATCCCTTGCCTATCAGTCACCTAACCTCAAGAGTGCCTCCCCATATGCACGATCCAACCAAATAGCTATGAGGGTGTAATATAAAATATGGGGAGACTATACCCTTTTTATTAGATTAGTACTATTTCAAAAATATAACAAGAATAACCATCTAATATAACCAATAAGAAGAAATACTAGTATCACATGTTGACTAAAACATGAATACAATTTCCAAACCAAAAATGTAGATATTTCATTCCATGTATGTGATAATTTTCAAGTTCAAAACCAAAATAAAGACACAATTACACTCCCAAGAAGGTATTAATTCTATTTCAGGTTCCCTCATCCATGATATATCCCAAATCATCCATATAACATAAGGTTTTTTTTAATATCCTTGCCTAAAAACATGAAATTTATTCTGGCACCGATCTGAGAGCCCGAGTTGGGTGTGGGTAAAAATCCCTAGGCCACCACCAACAATGTCTAAAATAATATGCAATAAATAATAGTTTACAATGTTTTATAAAAAATAAATTATAATTCATAATGTAAAAATTTATCACATTTAGTTATTCCATAAAAACTATGCAGTTTCCCTAGTTCATGATGTCACTCATGTTATTAATACATGCTTCGACATGTTCTGGAGTCATTAAAATCCCCAAGGGATATCACATATCACAATATCTTGGTCATCATTTATCATTTCACTAAAAATTATAACATGGACAATTGAAACCATAGTCTAATGCCAATATCATGGTAATATAACATCATTCCTAACAACCTGTTTTTATTTCGAGGCTCAGACCCAGTCCCACAACTCAATATCACATGGGTATTTGGAGCCTTGGTCATTTTCCCGTACTCACTATCTCATATTGGAATTTGGAGCCTTAGTCTCTATCCCACACCTCAATGTCACATATGGGTTTTTAGAGCCTCAGCCTCTATCCCACAATCAATAACACATATGTTTATATCAATCCTTATCCACCGTACCACACACATTAACCCATTTATTACAAATATAAAGAATATCTAAAATATCAAAAGTATCACAATATCTCAAAAATAAAAATTTCATATAAATCAATATTATTCATAATTAACCTTATTATTAAATAATATCATTGATGTGAACCTTTTCAATTTTTCATAAAAATCATAATTTTTTATCTTAATGGCATGGAATAATATGAACAATTTACTATTAGACCATCTATCAACATTTAACCGTATAGTTTATTAACACATCTAGGTTAATCAAAACACCCTGACCACCCCCCACCCACCCCCACACCATTTTCCCATTAAAAAACATACTCAACTTTTAATTAATCAATCAATTCCACAATACCATCAATTGACCAATTACACTATCCCATTATTGGGCTAATTATATATCACATTAACTGACTATTTATACATCCCATTAATTGAAAAAATTTCCAAACCTCACAAATCATCCAATTTAATTTACCATTATTCCCTAATTTCATGATCACAATTCTTAAATTCATTTTTCCCATGTTCAACTCATTTTATAATCACATGATAAATTAATTAATCAAACCCATGATTCCATAAATTAAATAATAAATTAATTTATTATATTTAAGATTAAATTTACACTTATTCCAATTAAAATTTTCCAAAAATATGAAATTATAATTAAAGACTATGGATATTAAATTTATACCACCTATCTCATATTCAATGATGGATTGTCACCAATGTAAATTCTTCAATTGAAGTGGAACAACCACGATCACGATGAAGAATGAAATATAGATATGAAACCTAGATCCAAGGTAAAATGGTTTAGATATATTAAAAACTAGATGTAGATCCATTAAAATGGATTACAACATTCCATTAATGTATGATAGAAAGACTGGATGGAGAGAGGAAACCAATTGAGAAGAGATCACAAACCAGAAATTGGTGTAGATTTGTCACTGGGTCCTTAATTCATCATGAAGGGTGGTTGTAATTCCTTGGAAATTGTCTAAGAACCTCTAAAGTTTATAGGAATCTGTTTTTTTCTTAGTGATTATAATTTGGTATTAATATTTGGGGTTTTATTAATTGTTTTTAAATTTTTATGAGTTTAATTTTCTATTCGTACGGTTTCCTATACAAGATGCACAGTTTTTTTAAACTGTGAACATAATCATGAACCTCCTCCCATGGGGTTTTATGGTTACTACTAAGATGGTACATGGTTTTTTAAAACATGTGTAAACCATAAAATCCCCCTCTACATGGGGTTTTATGTTTTTTTTGGGTCAGGCACAAGGATTGGCCAAATAATGGACCAACCGTTCAGTACCCAAAACCCTAAAAAAATTGAAACTTGCACCCAAATGTTCCCAACATAAAACCCCAAACTATATAATAAAAATAATAGAAGAAAAACAAAAAAAATCTATATACATATATAAAACAATTTAGTATCATACAATATCCTCACTTTATAAGAGCTCATCTTGATATTTACTCCCTAGAATCTCTAAGATTCCGAACCAAAAAGTTCATCCCACTGAACCCACATATTTATTTCTCTCTCCCATGATTCTCTCAATACACTATGAGAACTTCACTATATATGAACTATCATCATCGCCCTTCCCTAAAACAAATTCACACTATGATACAAAACATGTATCTAATGAACCTCAATGGATGAATCAGTCTCAAGCTCAACATTGTCCACATCGATCACATGGGAAGGGTTAAGGTGGTACTGCTGAAGACATGCACATGAATAGAATCATGAAAAAAATTGTACATATATGGATGATCCAATCAGTATTCCACTGAACCGATTCTCCCCACTAACTCAATCATTCAAAAAAACTTGTGCACCAACTTCCCTTAACACTGATTTCTACAATGACTTGATGTATGAAACAACCGAAAGAGTATATGATCACCCACGACATACAAAAGTGTTCATAGATGTCTATAAACATGAAGATTTTGTCTAGTCTGATCCATAGTCAAAAAATTAAAATCAGATAAACCTACTTTGATGTCTCCTTTATGAGACTATGTCCCAACAACTCTGACTCACTTACCTCTATCAAATATAGAGATGATCTCCATGGACAACCCTTGAGAGGCTCATATTGTTCCATATTAATAGTTTACTAATAACTATTATTATAGTAAAACTCAACATGTTTTAGGTTCTTCTATCCAAACCCACCAAAGTATAAAACACATGATCATAGCATATCCTCAAGAATGTGTATAGTATATTCTGAATTCCCATCTGTCTGCAGGTGGAATTTTGTACCCGATAAAACATGAGTACCAAGTGACATCAGAAAGACTTAAAAAAAGTATAAAAAATTAAAACTTGATTCATGGTCTAAAACAATAATACATGGAACCCCATCTAGCCAGACTATCTCTCTAATGTACATATCTCCCAAATGATTCATTAAGTCTCATGTATACACTAGAAATGATCTACCATAGTCAACTAGTCCTAAATCACCCAAATAGATGAATTCTTATAAGGATTCCTTCATAGACTCATCCTAAAATACATTTCCACTTCATTCCACTTCAATACCAGAATGGGTGGTGGTTATAGTTAACCACTGGGTCATTGATGCATGGACATCACTGGTTGAAAGGTGTAGCATCATGTCACGAACTATACTATCTCAATTCTCATGCCCAGTCACCAAGACTATCATCGCAGGTCATGTACCATTTTGTTCAATCCTATATGTACCACACACTTTTAGGCATGGAATTATTTTATCGTCTCCTCCAACATACATTTAGTTACAAAAAATGGATTCCTAACATAGATGATCTCATCCTCATCTACAATTCAATAGAAATATGACACCCCACCTTCCAGGATTTACCTTAAAGATAAAACACTCTATATACTCATACTTCCATTCCCTAATCTGACTCAAAAGGGTAGAATACATTGAAACTGATACAAGAGTCATATTCTCTTGATCCTCATTAACGACAACATGCATCTCCTCTAGAAAAGTAACCATATTCCACTAATGTCTAGACTTCTGATCTGCATGAGTTGGTGTTTTTCTTATTAGTTCATTGTAAAAAACTGTTTCCATTTAGTGGTATATATTCCATATGAATGTCATATTACTTTATAGACACAAAAAAATATTCATTTTCTGATATTCAAATCTCGTTGTGAAAATATATATTTTAAAATCTTTTGATCAGTATACACAGTAAAATTTTCACCCAATATATTATTCCACCAACACTTCAATACCCAAACAACTATAGCTAATTTGATGTCATGTATATGTAAATTTTGTTTATGTGGGATCAAATTAAGATACCCCAACTCCACAACTTGATCTCCATACATCAACACTACTCCATGAGAAATCATTGAATTACTAAAAAAATACATTATACTCCACCCCTTTCTTGGTTAGGTTTAATATTTGTGTAGTAGTCATGTTCTTCTTAAACTCATGGAATGAATTCTCACATTCCCTTGACCATTAAAACATAACTCCCCTCTTGGTAAAGCTAAAAAGTTGTGCTAAAAATCAGAAATGTCCTGGATAAACCTCTAATATTAAGCCACTTTCCCTAAAAGACACTAGATATCAAAAATATTCTTGGGATTCTCTTAATATAAAACTGATTTTACCTTCTCCTGAACTATTTACAGACCTTCCTCCAAGATTATGTGGACTAATAAATTTACTTGATTAGTATATAATTTCCACTCACAATACATGGTGTATAGATGATTCTCTCTTAGTGTACTCTAGAAGATTTCAATGTATTGGTCGTCGTCTTCATGAGTCTTGGGTTACACCAAGATGTCATCCCCAAAAACAACAATAAACTGATCCTATTATAGGTGGATAATTTGCTTCATCAAGGCCATAAACACTATTAGAACATTCATTAACCCAAATGAAATTATAATGAACTCATATAAACCATTGCTACTTGTAAAATAAGATCAATGTATGATAAAGGGTATGAATATCAACTGATGATAAAAAAAATATAAAATTTATCTTGTAGAAAACATAGTATCAAATAAAGAGGATGATTAGATCATAAATATTTGGAAGAAGATACCATTTATTCACAGTCCTATAGTTCAAATTCTGGTAATCGATACATAAGTTCAATGTCTCATCAGCCTTGTAAAAAACGAATGGAGAACCCTAAGGGGACATAATCAGACATATAATATCATTATCCATCATATATTCCAATTGATTCTTAAGCTCTTGGAACTCATTGGTATCATTATTTAAGGTGAAATTGAAATGATTCATCTCCCAGTATGAACCCAATCATAAATTACAAATCTCTCTTAGGAGGCAGCCCTAATAAGTCCTTAGGAAGCACATCCTAGAACCTATCCACTCTATGTGTAAATACATCACACCTTACACTCCCATCATTTAGAAACTTCCTAGAAACTTGGGTAGTAATATCTCCCATATGATGATTACTTGGCCCTATAGATCCCGCCTTGGTATCCCATTCTCCAAATTGTACATAATTTTCACCTTCGAGAGATGTAAATGTCACTCCAATACAATAAAAATGAAATTAGGCTTTGTATACTACTAACCATTCCTTACCCAAAATTATTTCAATGCCTGAAATATCTAGTATATAAAGATCTATATAAAATAGTACTCCCCAACCTTAAGAGAACACCCCTTGAAAAAAATGTCTTCAAACCATACCCCCCAAGGGTATATCGATCATTATAACCACACTCAAAAACTCCACTTCTATACTCAACCCAACCAAAATTCATACCGATATAAAATAATGATAGTAACTTGTATCAAATAAGGAACTAGCTATAATAGAATCTACAAAAATACTACCTCTAAATATTTATGGTCCAAACTCTTTATCCCCCAGTGTATGCTAAGTTTCACGCAACAACCTAGCCCATATTCCCTAGGATGTTGTCTATGTCCCCTAATCCACACAGCTATTTTGATATGAGCACTCATTCCCTGAAGTACCATGTCTATTGCCTCTACATCCATGATCAGTAGAAGTCCATTTTAAAGACTAATATGGTGTAGAAGACCACCTTTCTGTACTATGGATTTTTCTATCCACCACATCACTACCAATCTATCATGGGTTCCTACAAAGCTGTTGGATATTTCCAATCCTGTGATATGCTCGGTGCTCTATCTGTGGTTATGGAAATTTTCAATGAATGTTTCATGGACTACCGCATTGGTGTCATAGAACACATGTAAGATCTTGAGTAACTAATCCTTCCCCTATCAGTTCTACTTTCCACTCCTCTAGATGACAATCTCACAACTACCCTTCATATATATCTAATATGTACATCCTAATCACCTGGAAGAGTCTAGATATCTTCCACTAAAATCCTTCTTTAGGTTCCCCTAGATATGAGAGCCTAATCAACCACATCATTAAGATTATTTTACTTATTGATGTTAACCAAGTACTTAATGTCACATTTATGTTTTTCCTAGAAATGCCTTGTCATAGTTATATCATCCCCTTCTAGTGCTAGAGAAAAGTTCTACAAGTCAGTAAAGCCACTAGCATAGTCCAACATAGACATACTCCCCCTAGGTCAACTACATGAACTCTGTTGTTCTCTCTTATCTCAGTGTCACTATATAAAGGTTCTCCAGGATATTATATTGTAATCTCTTCCATACCATACCATCTTCCTACCAATTCCAAGCCTTAAAATCCCACCAGGGAATTAATAATCCTCATAACATATAAGAATCCAACTTGAACCTCTTCTTAGTAGGATTATCTAATTTTTCAACTATATTTTGGATAGACTCAATCCAAAACATTATTTTCACTGGTCCACCATCTTTTATTAATGTCATAGGATTTTGAAAATGAAACACTTGTGTAAGGTTAAACAAACATTTCACAAATCTCTCTGGGTATCTCTCCATAAACTGCATGAATTGAGTAATGTTTTCATGGAAGTGATCTCTATATTATTCTTCTGGAAAAATTGATGCCTCCACATACACTATTGGAGGATCATTTCTAGCTATATATTTATATATTCCTATAAAAAATGTCTTAATAGTGGAATACATGTACAATTAAAAACACACACCTTAGAAAAATTTTCATAACATCAACACAGTTAAGAATAGGGATTCACAGGATTCCATTATAAGTATTTCCACCTTTTCAACCACATGGTCAAAACGAATGAATGATCACTACCCTAAATCATCTTATGGATATGTCATGGTTTAAATAGGGTAAAACATTTTCCAAAACTCATGTTCCTCATTAGAAAACCATTTTACACATTTTTCATCTTTTTAAAATGTTTAATTCCATATCAGGAACTATTTTTAATTCAATTTAATAATCATGTAAAAAACATTTTATTTGCAAACCATTACTCAAAACTCATTTTCCCAGGCATTCCTAATAATGATGCATGTCATAAAAAACTCTTGAGTTCCTAGAATGATGAATTCATATTAAAATATTGTATTATGTAGTACCACAGAATATTTCTCATAAAAAAATCAGAAAAAAGAATCCCATCAGACAAAAAGCTCATCACTCAAGGTGAAATAAAATCCAACTTTAAAAAACAAAAAAATAGAAACAGTCCCACATAGGTTACATGTGTTAGATACTACCATTTAAGTGCTCATGACCATGGTCTGATTTTTCCTAGTCTCATATCTACCTTTATGAAATAGTAATACAAAAAAATATAAATAAATTATTCTCAAATTCCAAATTCTAATGTCGCCACTCGGGTATCACACACTTTTTCCCCAATCCAGTCAGTCACATGACCTCAAGAACACCTCATCATACACCAAAGGTTACCTACTAGTAGCGTGGGTCAAATATAAAACATAGGGATATTGTGACTTCTTTATCATAGTAATACAATAGTACAAATATAACATGAATAACCAAATGATATGACCAATAACTAGAAAAAAAAGTATCACATGATGAATAAACAATGAATAAAATATCCAAACCAAAATAGTAGATATTTCATGCCAGGTAAATTCCAAGTATCAAATGAAAAACAAAAAATAGTCACATTGACACTCTCATGTGGGTCTTGATGTTTTGTATATTTCCCTCATCTATGATTCATTCTAAACAATCCATCTATCATAGAAACCATTCCCTTATTCTATCTTGAAAAAATGAAATCAATTTGGGTACCGATCAGACAGCCCAAATAGGGTGTGATTACAACATTATGGCCACCACCAATGGATTATAGAAAATTATCTATTCAATAATAGTGTATGAAGTTAAATAAAGATTAATTTAAAATTCATAACATAAATAGTAATCACATTTCATTATTATTTAACTAACTACATAGTTTCCCTAGTTCACAATTTTTCCCATATTATTAATACCTATTTTTGCCCATGCCATAGTCTGAACTGTCCCCATGGGATATCATATATAAATATAATATTGATATCATTTATGATTTCCTTTCAAATTATAACATAGGATATTGGAACCATAGTCTAATTCAAATCTCATGGGCATATAACACCATGTCTAACATCCCATGAGTGTTTGGAACAGTTTTTCTGGTCCCTCACCTTAATGTCACATGGGTATTTGAATATTAGATCCCTATCTCACACTCATTGTCTCATACGGTTATTTGGGGCCTCAATCCCTATCCCACACCTCAATGTCATGTATAGGTATTTAGATCCTCATTCTGTATCCCACAATTATTGCAACATATTGGTATTAGGATCCTCAGTCCTTTTCCATCACTCATTATCAAATATATCCTGAATATCAAAATATCAGACAAATCACAGTTTCATATAAATCATGGTTATACATCATTAACCTTCTCATAAACAATTATCCTTGAAGTGAACCTTTTCAATTTATTATAATCATCATAATTATTTATCTCAATCACATTTAGTAATATAAAAAAATCAATATATAATAAACTATTAACATTTTACCGTATAATTTATTAAATATTATACAATAATAAAAATATCACATTTTTAATTAATCATCTAATTCAACAATATATTAATCGATCAGTTGAACCATACCTTCAATTGACCAATTACACATTACTATTATTTCAACAATTACAAATCCAATTAATTAACCAATTATACATCACATTAATTAACTAATTTTCATAACCTTTCTAATATATCAATTACATGTCCCATTATTCCCAAATTTCATGATCAATATTAACAAATTTAATTTTTGTATTTGAAATAATTTCATAATCACATGGAAAATCATTTAATCAATCTCGTGATTCCATAAATTAATTAATAAATTAATATATTAAATTAAAGATTCAATTTCTAGTTGATCAAATTAAAATTTCACAATACATACGTGAAATTGGAATTCATGACTTTGAGAATTTAATTTAGATCAGTTACCTCAAGTTTTTTGATGGATGTTGGCCAAAAGAAGTTCCCCAATTGAAGCGAATGAACCAATAACAGGAACATGAATGAGATCTAGATCGGAAACCTAGATTCAATATCTAATGGATTATATATATCAAAGATAATATTTACATCCATTTCCAATGTAGAAAAATATCCCATAAACATATGTTGAAATACTAGATTTGGAGAGGAAACTAATCAAGAAGGGTTCACATAACAAAAATAATTTCATATCATTACATGGATCGTGAGTCTTTAATAAAAGTGGTTGGAATTCCATTAATATCATTTGGGAGCCTATAAAAATCATAAGAATTGGTTTAGGTCTATGTGGGGTGATTTTGGATTAATACTAGGGGTTTGGGATTTTATTTTAATTTGTTGGAAGTTTAATTTTCCACGGGCACAATTTCGTGCACAGGGTCCATCATTTTCCCAAACCATTTGACTAACCATGTACCTCCTCATACGGGATATCACAGTTACTAAATAGAAGTTAATTGGTTTGGAAAAATATGTTCCAACTTTTTCACTGCCCATAAACCATCCAAAACATCCAAATTTCACACAAAATGTACCAAATAAAAACCCAAACAAGATATAAAAAAACAAAAGGAAAAATATTACTTAGAAACAAGCTTGATAAATCTCTAAAAATGTCAGTATTTGAAAAATTTGTAATCCCTATAAAAATATGTTCGAATGTGATGTGTTTATTCTTCCACTATCTCTTATTTATGACACCATACATAGAACATGTGGGCTTAGAGACTAAATATGAGTGTATGAATAGCATGATGATAATTCCCTGAGATTGGTCCCTTTATTAGGATGTTATTATTATTTGATTTCACCTTCACTCAAAGAGACATACTCCCTAAAATCCAATTTTGGACATCCATATAATCATTTTTCCCACCCAAGGTCTCGGTTGTTGTATACTTTGAGACATAGAAATGAAATATGTAGATGTTGATTTATGTTTTCAAAAGATGTATAAGAAACTTTATCTAGGCACGATCCCTATATTCATGTCCAAACTTTATGATATTAAACTGCATGGATCGGTCTAGTCACATGACCATAAACTATGACAAACAAACTACATTGGTTTTTGTTCATGTTGTCACACGATATGTAGGACACCTCACAGAGTATCGATAACATCACCAAGTAGCCAATATCCACTTTTAATGTCAATAAACTCCACAGGTCTCAATCATGTATATAACCAAAATCCTCACAAATAAATAAGAGGATGATAAAAAAAATATGATATATATGTTATTGTTCAAGTCAACAAGTGGTCTTAATCAAGATATTAAACTAGGTTAAACAGTCCTATGTTGAGGGCCAAGAAGGATTTTATGATTGTATCAGAAATATATAATTGATTCCAAAAATAAAAAATAATTTCTACTAAAAGGTTGTGATGATCTTGACCAACCATCATCTCAACCAATATGAGTTCCTAAGCATCATTGGGTACGAAACACCAAAGGACCATCATCCTTTAGAAAGATTTTTAATACTTAATAATGGTTGGTGGATCCATTGAGAGTTTCCATTAGAGATAAACATGGTAAACCCATTATAAACTACTATACAAACACCCTCAATCACACATAACTAATAATCATGATAGAGACTATTCTGGATATGTCGGGAAATATAATGGTGATCCCTATGTTAAATCATTGAACTGTGACATCCAATTCATGATTTAAAAAGGATATATTTCTTAGTTTCTGTTGTGACATTTTTTCAACATTTTTTAGGAAATAAAATAGTGAACTTTGTATATTTTTTAAACTACCTTGAACCTTGAAAAAAATTTATTGGAAACATACTTATCCTTTAATTGTAAATGAAATTAATCCAATATGTACTCATACATATAAGGATACACTATTAATTTTCCTTGTTTTCTCTTTCGAACATATAATATTCCTTACAATAAAAAAGAATTTATCAAAAATGATAATTGATTTTGATACTTCTGGATAAGCTTCTTTAACCTCGAGCCCTCAATGTAAGTTGTTGCCAATGAAACACCTCTATCTCAAGTTGCTGAATGTATTTGAGAAAGGGTACCACATCAATTGATCTATACCAAATTTAGAACCATCTCATGAAATCCATCAGAGTATGAATCCTCAAGTTTCATATTTCCCATGATAGATAACAGAAGAGTTAGTGGACCTCATTACCATATTCAAACACTTTGGGAGATTTTCCCTAGAGTTCATAGACACATGCCTTCCCTACCTAAGGGAGGTGCTTAATGATAATAAGTATGTCAACTAAATCTATCATGAGTCTCTTAAGAGGGCTCTCATATGCTCTTTACATTGTCACCAACATGAAACTATGATTCAACAAGTAGCTATAGATGAAGTTATGACTAACCAAACCATCAAAATTGGGGTATTTATCATGAGGGTCGATGAAGGGTTTCCAAATAATGTAGATCTAGAGTTGGAAAATATCTTTATTTCCAAAAATATATTTAATTCCCATTGTTGTATACTAACAATGGTCTATAATCAATCCCAAACCATCACTATCCAAGAGCCTTTAACTTTATCGTATCTTGACTTGGTGACTATAGTATCATAGGGAGTACCTCATCACATAGGGATGGGGGAATGTTTGTCATATTTTACCATGGAATAATCTTTACTATGGGAACCAAGCCCAGAAATGTGACTATGGGATGAAACCCATCAAATGGGACTATGGGAATCAACCCCTCAAACAGTACTAAGGGCTTTGACGCAAAAAACAGAACTATAGGCATCGACCCACCAAACAGTACTATGGAAACCAAACCACTAAATGTTATAGTTGGAATCATCCCATATAATGGTATATGGGTACTAACCCATCAAATGAGATACTCTATTGAGGATGATCACCCACTCATGTATGTGTCCATTAATATGATACAAATTGAATCTAAGGACATCCCATTGGATCCAGATGATAACACAACTAAAAATTATAACCATACCCTCTAACAGTCATATAATTAATTTTTGGTTAGTTACCTTAAACCTCTATCGTAGTAAAAGGAAGGATCAGTGGTATCTTCAAATCATCTACATAAGTTTCTACTGACGATGATAGCGTTTTAGAGGGTACTATCAGTGGATCTTAAGGAAAGTGGTTGTAGTGAATTTAGTATCTGGGGTCCATATTGAAACTACCATCATCATCCACCCTCCCAACCATCAGAAATAGAGAGATTATTATCATGGGTAAATTTAATTATCCCCTTATGAATGACAACGAAGTTTTCAAAGAGGAACTAATCACTCAAATATAATGATACAATAGGGATGTCTAGGAAAAAATTGTCAGAATGCTCTTGGAATCCATACCCCAGAATGATATTCTGGTCCCTTAATAAGAGATCCCTAATTATAGTGTATTTCCCTATCCCATAAGGATTGGTTAATTTTCATATTTTTTATCCCCTCATTGGTGAAATCAAGACATTGTTCCACCACACCAAAGCTGACATGGATAGGAGAATTTTCATGTTCTCAAGACCCACATGCCATAAAGATAGGGAAATTTCTATATTTTCCACTTCCTCATCAATGGTATTCTAGAAACTATCAAACCCCCATTTTTTCTGAAAATCCTCTATGAGTGTTGGGATTCATCAATCAGTGAGGAGAATCTTTGTTATCTAATACCCATAATACCTCAACACCTTCCCCCAAACCAAGAAAGTATAAGGATTCACCCTCTTCACTAAAAAAGTAGTTATGTTTCCATGCTAGTATAGGTATAGGTGGTATATAGGAGAAGCTTCTTGATCACTCTTCTCTTGATGAAAAAATGAAAAAGGTATATTCCTTCCCATTGAAACATGTACCCCTATACATTAAATTTGAAATGGATAATAACTAGAAAAAAACCTAGCAAGGAGGATGTCGGGTGAGGCATGGTTGATATGCAAAGACAATTACTACCCATATCACAGTCATCAAGGTCACACAATGTATATTTAATATAGCTTCAATGATTGATTAAAAACCATGTAAATGAAATATTTTTATAGTTAGTGGATCATGAACCTCAAAAAAATATGAAAAATAGTCATTTCTTCTCTATTGTAAAATATCAACAAACCTGATAGGTTGTGACATGTATATCCTAGTCACAGGACATTAAACTACAAGGACCATGTCCTTGTCCCACAATGATAATCTAATAGATATGTTCTTGTCACATGATGTTGCACATCATGAAAACGACCTAGTCCCATTACATTAAATTAAATGATACATCCTAGTCCCATGAAGTTGAACTATACATCCACATCATCATTAAATTATGTTAAAACTTCAGGATATGTCCAGGAAATGTTTTGTTGAAATGTACAGAACACATACTAGTCACATAATGGTAAATTGTGCAGTATATTAATCTATGTAATATGTTATCTAGATAAGGAAGAATTTATACAATCCTAGATACTTCACATATTTGAAGATAACATATGGAGATACTCATCAGGGCATTCTAGAGCCTATGGTTGCTTAAGACAGAATTCACTGTAGTCGAGGCTTATCGAGTGGAGACAATGACATCAAAATTTCATATTGTCAACTCATTCATAGAGAAAGATCATGAAGAGGTCATCCAAAAATATATCATACCCCTATATTTTTAACAAGATTGATAACATCAATATATGAAGGTATCTGATTGAAAATGGTTCTGTGATCAACCCCTTCCACACTCGGGTCCTCTAATTTTTTGGATATATCATGGTTTTTTTCTTTTAAATTCAAAATTATTTAAGGGTTTCCTAAGAGTGCTAAAATACCTATCGATATGACCAATATTAGAGATTATTTTGGGGATATAAAATCACACATTGATTTCATGGTTTCCCATTAAGACATGGTATTTAATGTCCAACTTGGAAGACCTTGTATTCATAGATGCATTGTGGTACCTTCAAAATATCATCAGATCTTGAAATATTCCCTATATGTTAACTTCAGTGGGCTATATAGTTATGGTTCTCCCCTTGAGTTTTCTAATGAATGTTTCTATAAAAGGTAATGAAAACAATCAATTATTAATAAATATATATATATTTTAGCCACTAATGGCTTAGGGAACTCCCCTATGAATCCTTGTAAAATGATCAACTACCACTATGTGATTCCCATAAAAATGATTGTGATAGTAGACATAATTGATAATGTCCAGGATCCTCATGTAACTAGTGAAAGTGTAGAACAAACTATTTATCTGAATATTCTCTCTTCAATGATTTGAGTATATGGGGTTATCAATGTCTCTTCACATGGCCTCTATCACTTAGACAATGATAGATATTCCCCCATATTTCAAACCATATATAAAAATAACCCCATTGACTCATATGTTGTTGAGTAGTAGGATGACCTTAGGAATGTTCCACCCACATGGGAGGAGGGTGTATACAACGCCATAGATGAGCTTGTGAAGGTAAATCAGGGAATAGAAGAAATCCCACAGCCTGCACTGATTAGTGATTCCATACCTCCCAATGAGAGAGAAGTGTATGTTGAATTTCCAAAAAAAATAGTTATTTTTCATGGAATGGTACAAAAATTTTCAGAATCAACCGTGATGTGGATATGCATCACCAAGCCCGACCTCTTAACCATTGAGGTTTCCAGAAAAAAAAAAGGGGAATGAGCCCTTATCATGATACTATGTCCCAGTAACATGATGTTAAACTACACAACATGTCCTAAACTCATTACATTAAATTATACGGCTGAATTCATGGAAGCAAGGATTAAAATAGAATAACATCCCAATGTCCCAATCACATGATTTTAAAATGCATGATACACTCTAACCATAAGAATTCAAACAATAATTAACAAATCTATGCCTTATGATATTAAAGTACACCTCATCATTCATCCAAGATGCATGAAGTTAAACTAAATCATAAATCCTTACATCAAAATATTAAAATATATAGAGGATGTCTTTACCACATGGATTAAACTGAATGGTAGGCATCATCTCACCAACAATTCAGTGCACATGAGGTAGATTAGTGTAAATTAAAAATATTGTGCCCATGTGCCTATGTGAGATTCAAATCCATATAACTAATATCACCATAAATGAACTATGTGGGTCTTGATTCCGTCCATCATAGGATTTGTAGTGATTATTGGATCCTAAATCCTTGGTCCAATTATAAATTTTTTATCTCCGTCCAAGGGCTGCAGGATATTCAACAATGTTCTTTCATTATTTTTCACATCATGTACCCTTCATCCTTACTGCATTTCATTAAACTGCATGAATTATGTTCATAGAACATAAAATTAAATTGCTTTGTTTTTAAATAACAATGTGTGTCATTATTCCTTCCATTGTAGGATACATAATGACTCAAAAATCATCAAAATTGGGTCTAGCCCCAACATTTTTTTTATTTCACTTTGTGCCACCTTAATCCATATCAAACGATGTTAAACTGAATGGATGATGTCATTTCCACATGAAATTAAACAAAATTGCTTCAAAAACAATGTATGACATTATTCTTATTCCAATGAGATGTACAGGGACACCAAGACCCTATATCTTTGTATATCCACCCTGTGATACAAAATTCCCATACCCTTTACTTCAAATTCATTTATTTAGTGAGAGAACCAATTTCCATTACTTTTTTCTCACACTGAGGATAATTGAAGTGGGATTAGGAGTATGGGTAAAAGATTCCCCACATGATTGATACATATCAGTTCACCTTGGGGTTAATATGGTGCTAAATTAAAGACATTAAAAGGAAAATGATGAGTCATATACACATGATGTTAAATTGTATGGTCATTATCTTTTTCATGACACAAATATTCACATTACAATGGACCTCACCATAGAGAACCCCTATACATTGTGTTGGTCTCCCACCACATATTCATTTGAGAACTATGTGTGTCTTTATTCTTATCATTTATAGACACATGGTGACACCTGAATCTCTATCCTTTAGTCCATCCCCAATATTTCTTATTCACATTAGAGAACCTGTGTTTTTTCACATGAAGTTAAGCTGCATGGTTTCTCCGGAACTACATGGTGCTTGATTATTGTCATCATGGGATACATAGTAACAGAATGATCTCTAATCTTAGGTTAAATTTCAATAAGTATTGGGAACAATTAACTTGTCTACGTACATGTTAGACTTACTGGAAGAGTTTCTTATTCAACAACTACATGTTTTCAAATTCCTATCATCACAGGATAAGTCATGATCCCTAGATATCTAATCCTTGGAACACCTACAAATTGATAGGAAATTTTACACCTATATGTGTGGTTTAGACCTATGTGGAGAGTTTCCCATTTAATAACTTTGTGTGGATTTATTCCTATCATAATAAGAAACATAGTGATTCCCCAACCTACAATACCGGGTCTATCTACAAAAATCAATGGGGATAATTTTTCCCTCTTTGTATTTTTATGACCTACATGGATAGTTTAGGAATCATGAAATACATGTGTCTTGATTACTATTATCAAATATTAGTTAGTGATTCCCAGATCTCCAATCTTGGGTCTATCCATAACAAAAAAAACCCCATCCATGTGTATGTTTCAGACCTACAAAGGGAATATTCATAAAGCAACTACATATGGCTTGTTTCATTTCATTATAGGATAAGTAGAGATCCCCTGATATCCAATCCTTGTTTAAGACAAAAAAAATTATAAAATGATTAAAAAAATTTCCTCTTTGACTGCATATGGTTTAGACCTATCCATTTAACTACCTAGGACCCATTCTTTCACATCTTAGTTGATTGAAAATTTTCCCCTTGTTTCTCACATTGAGTGTGGATCATGTGAGTTTGGGAATCTACAAAGATGATCTGTCCAATGAACTCGATATATATCTATGATAATGGACCATGTCCTTGCATCAATACATTAACATCCATAGCTCGTCAATTTTTCACCCCATGATATTAAATTTAATGAAAAATTTACTAGTACCATGATATTAAACTCAATAAAAAAGGTATTCACATTGAACAGATCATTCCCTCTGATGGTATTTTCTCCAAGAATCATATGGTTTATTATTTTACCTTGAAATTTGTTCAATACATTTTTTAAATATCCTTTATGGTACTCAAAACCTTTTTGATTATTGCATTTTCCAAAAAATAACATCATATACTCAATATCTATGTCGACACAACTATTTCATTTTATTAATATCCATCTCCCAAAACCCTATGAACATTGGGGTTCCTTTATCTTTCCCCTTCCACATAACAAACATGTAATAGGGTATGGCTCCTCTAAATAAAAATTTGGATCTAATAAAGTCCCATCATAAACCTAGAATATATTTTCCTGACTATGTGGAACATCATAGGATCCTTCCATCAATTATTGTGGACTTTAACCCACTAGTTACCATCTCTAATAAACTTTGATATTTTTGGGTTATGATTTAAATCTTATGTAACCAAACTATTCAAGTGGGTTCAGATTCCCTCAAAGTTAAACATTTGTGCATCATACCCACATTCAATGTTGGATTATGAAATCGTATCATTATACCTTTCTGTTCTAGATTTTGCATCTTGTTAGAAGACCCAATAACTCTGGTATAGTCACCCCTCTCTTCAGCATATGAATCAAATCTACGGACATGGATCCCTTTATAAGGATATAATTATGGAATTATTCCTACCCCTATAATATGCATTGGTAATCCCAATAAATCCCAGCCATAAAACAATAACATATCTTGTTTTACAGAGGTCTAGTTAATATAAGATAACTACACATATGCTTTAATCACATAAACAAATGGATTACATTAACATGAGAATAAATCTATGCAAGAAAGGCTTTGACATAAGGCTTTCCATTAATAATCTTATATATGGATAAATGTTTTTCCCTATATCATAGTTCCTCTGACCACTGGAAAGTGTCCCCATAGATATATTTCATAATTTCAAAATAGATGTCTCATACTTACTATATTACATTAAACTATAAGGAAAAGTTCCACGTGAATCATTACCATAATCTACATGCACTTTTCTCAATGTTTTATGACATTAATCTTTAGCCATTGATTATTCAAATCAAATGACCTTAAAATACTAGTAAAAGAGATAAAACCTTTTAGGTTGAAAACCCGAACATGGATGTCTGAGAAAAAGTCAATTATATTATTGGTAATCTCTTTATCTATTGTTTTTATGAAAATGTAAGTGCATAAATTAATGAGGCATCAAGATCATAGGGCCCACCATGTGTCCATTGTAAAATCCAATACATGCTCAATGGACCCTTTGGATTAGAAAAAAAGATAAGGTAATGTTTTATTAATCCCTTAATCATGAAAACATGATACTTAGGTGTCGACATTACTTTTAGTGTGTTCAAGCCATTATTGAATATTACACTTTTCATAAACTATGTTTGTTCCTTTAATGTTTGAGCTGAAACGACCATTTCCTTGAGATGATATCCATCTCTTTGAACCCAAAAGTCCTTGAGTTTATTTTTTCTTTTCTCTACCTTATAGATAATAGGTAAAAGATATTGGATCTTTAGAATAGACACATGGATACTAGAAAGTTCCTCCACCTTAAACCTATGAGTTATTATCCTAACTATGTGGAACATTTTAGGCATGCACTGTTACAAATGGTTGACATGTACTCACTAGTTCCCACATCCAGATAACTCAAATAATCATGGATGATTATTTAGAATCTCGATAATTATACAATTTAGCCAGACTAGAAGCCCTTGAAATTATGTCACCATTTATTATACACCTTCTCTAAAAATGGATGTGATGCTCCATTCTAAAACCTTTTTATGGGATGTACCACATGAAATGAAACCATAAAGAGTAAGTCATGAGCCTTTCAACTGAAACTCTATGCTTCCCTAGGGTTTTAGAACCCTTCCTGGATAGTCTTTTTCACCATACCCCACACCATAGCTTAGCCATTTGACTCTTTATAAATCCTCTATGGACCATGGAAAAGAGTGGGGAACCCATTTACATGACCATGTATGTAAGCAAGATTGGATCATACATTTGGGATTCTGACCTATAAAATAGAAGCATCACATACATGTAAGTATGGAACAATGATACTCATTAGAAATGGTATTACCATGGCCCGAAGGTCTCTTTTTTTATTTATTTTTGATAACCCCCTTTCAATGGAGGAGGGAACCCTTACAAGGTCTGTAGGCTTTAGGTGATTACATTTCCCATCGAAGTGAGAGACATTACATGACCCAAAGTTATTAGGGAATTCAACCAGACTATTACTACATGGAACTGACCCTTCCCATTATATCCATCATGTTGGTATCTCTCCACCATCGCATGGCCATCTGGCTAAGCATCCCGGGAAATCACAGGTTTGTCCCGATTTCATAGCCATACCCTCTCATTCTTTTTCAATCCATTTGGCTCTGTTCTGGTGAGTGTACCTACTCAGAATCATCCTCTGGGGCTGCACCTTTTTTTAGAGTCTATCTGAGGCAACTATATGTGGCCTCAAGGCCTTGAGGTGGCCTTAAAGCCTTAAAGGTGGCCTGAAAGTCCAACTGACCTGAAGGCCTAGGTGGCCCGAAGGCCTTAAGGACTCCAATCCCAAACTAGTGACCCAAGGTGAACAGTTCCTAGCTGTTACAGTACTGAACAGTACCTACTATAGTAACACCTACTTTAACTACTACAAAACTGCACAGTACCTGCTATAGTGCTACTACAGTGCCTACTACAGTACTGCTATAGTACCTAAAATATGCCTCTTCCTTGTTTCCAACCTGGGTCTCATGGATTCAATTAAGGATACCTCACCAATTGGTCTAAGGCTCATGTGCCTGGAAGTACCATGAAATAACTCAACTCCTTATCCTGTTTTGGGTTATCCCTGATACGGTTGGTTCATCCCATGTTCACTGATTCTTGATCTTTGAATACATAATTACACAATTCATATTATAATTATCCAAGTGGACCCAACATTCCTATCATTTCATTATACATCAAATAGACACTCGTTCGGGATGAATAATTTTACAAATGTCATGTATATTCATCCCATATGATTTTTATAAGAAATCTCAGTACTAGAACCCTTCATTAAGTTTAATTCTTCATAATTTTAATTAACAATTCATCGTTTTAGAACCCTTCATGGACACTAGTTGTTCATAATCCCGTTAAGGATATAATGATCTTGAACCATTAATAAATACTGACCCTCCACTACTAGTAGAAAGTCTAACCTAAAACACCCTAAACTACATCAAAAAATATCTAAGCTAAAATCACATAATCCACAGTAATATTATTTCCATGATGAAAGACCCTAAACTATACAACATAAGGTTCGATCTATAAGACACTAAATTATATAATAGTAATCATCTAGTATCCATGACCCTAAAACAATCATTGTAAAAAGCACACGATACTCACTAGGATTACATCCCAAAAAGGGAACCCTGGAAAAACATATTCAATAATAACTAAATATGGAATTATTCTGATACTATAAATACTAAAAAATTGTAAAATGGAACACAAAAAACATGTTAGGATGAAATATCATGGGTGGGTGTCTCATGAAAAATTCAAAGTCAAATCCTAATAATCCTTCCCCTATATGATGCTTAGAAAAAAAAGTTAATATAAAATATAATGATATAAATATTATAGGGATCATTACTTGTCTTCAGAAAAAACCAAATTGTTCTCGTTAATTCTAGTGACATGTTAGAGAATCCTCCCTCCATGGTTGATATTTTACACAAATTAACCATATAAATTCGACTATCTCAAGACATATAGAGTATGTATATCAATGAGGAATCTCGTGAAGGTGGGAATTAATGAGATTTTCCCACGAAAAATCAAATTTGATTTAAGAACTCAAATAAATGAATTTGGTTTTATTGGGTGTTACACAAATTAAGGGCATCGTTGATGATCACTACAACATCCCCCCCAAGACATGGGTCCCTAAATATGATTTTGGAAAAAATTAGTGACACTCTCCTTCCTACGTAAGGTTTAGATCTATTTGAGGACATTCAACATATATCACTTCATCCATGAAACCATGTTCCCTATTCATGAGTTTGATTTTCATAAAAGATAATTTCATAACAAAGTATGACTTGATTCCCATTATTAGGGGATACATTGTGGTTTCCTTGTACCATACATGAGATCCAGACACAAGTTTCATTCCACCCAAATTCCCCTTTTTAACTAGGTGATCCCAAGATGATCGAAGAATATATACCTATAAATAATCTCATGTTGGTGGTATTCATGTGTAATTACTATGACAAATATGTTGTGATTTACATTCTTAATAATAGAGGATTGGGTTTACTTAGTATTATATGAATGATTAGTATATTTAAAGATCCTTATGATATCATGTGAAGTCAAACAGTCATGGTCAAAAGTATCCACCTGATAGAACCAAAAATTAATCATTCAACACACTCTTCCCAAATACACTATTTAGTCTCAATTTAAATGATCATATGATGTTTAGATATATGGAAAAGTGATCAAAATTTACCTAGGGATCAGATTATTTTCATTTTGAATGAATATAATTTTATGGTGGATTTTGTGGGAACCTGCAATTATGCACCATATGCTTTTTGATCAAAGAGTTCAAAAGTTTTAAGACCAAGAAAAAAGACAATGTACCACAAAAGATATATTTAGCAGAGGAATTCTCCAATAATAGTGGATGGGAATGGGTAAATTTTAATAAGGACATGAAATTTCTTTTAACCATTCTACATATATTATTTTTTCTATGATCTCATGGTTTCCCTAAGAAAAATAATTGGTTGACCAGGATAACAATCTGGCCTACTCAACCAAGGTAAATTGTCGGTTTCACCTCAACCGCACCCTAGGATCTAGCCATCCACCCATCCTAGTGAGGAGAGTATGTCAGAAGAGCTCATGTGGTACACGAACAACTTGTTTATGGGTGTTCCTATGTGCACCACACAATGGGAGGGCACATCGATTGAGGGAATGGGTGAAGTAATTGTGGTTTTCTACCCCAACTGTGGCTCTAGGTGATGTGGATGTGGAATAATATATTAAGTGCACTCCGTCCACATGAGAAAATGATGTGGGATTAGAATATTGAGGGCATTGTTTCACCTTTTGAAAAAAAAATATAGATCATAGGCCACATGATGCGGATAATGTTTCCCATCTGATCATTAGAATCAATTATCTTCAACCTTCAACCTTCATAGGATTATCTAATGACTATGAGATAACCTATGTCCAACATCCCGACACTCTAGTGATCATCATTCACCATGATCACCCTTCTCTAATGATCAATCCTAAGACATGTGAGTTATCCATGATATCTCATAGACATTCATATGTATTTTTATCAAAAAAAGCTGATCTAACTGCTATAATAATCCATAGTGAGAAGATTGAATGGTAATGTGATCAAAATATAACATTCGGGGGATGTCATATAGACATCATCATGAGGATGATCATGCGAAGACTACAAAACTATCATGTGGATCCCTTGGAAATTTTATGAAGATCCATATCATGAAAAAGTAGTGGTCATGTGAAATCCTTGGAGGAAATCATGTGAATCCCTTATAGCTATCCAGAAATATGTCAATAAAATTCATCATGTGATCACATGATGCTTTTCATATGAATCCCACACCACATTTAGTCAGTATAGGTAGCACTTTCACCATGAAAAGATACACTACCCTTTGATTTCTTTTCCAATATAAACCCCTACCCCCATGAGTACACATACATGATAGAGGAAAGGAGATGTGGGGAAATAGATCTTGTTCTAGATATCACCCATAGAAAACATCCTCAGGATATTTACAAAATCATTTTTATGTGATCCCTTGAATGACACATGATTACATAATGAATTAAACATCGTGAGACACATTGTTCATATGGGGTATTCATGTAATCTAGTGATACCCAACTACTCTTGATACTAAACCATGAAAACCCTCACCCATTTGTGAAACACCAATGAGCATCCCTATATCAAGTCTATAGTACCCCTAGCATGATCCCATGGAGATCATGTGATCTCATGATGATTATGTGACCTCTACTATGGGATGAGTTTTGGAAATGTTCCTCTTAGCAATTTAAAATTAAATGGAAGGACCTCTATCCTCATGAAACCTTTGTTTGACCATGAGGTTTATAATCTAGTACATGCAGGACAACTGTACTAGTGTCCACATACATACACTAGTGGATAATGAAAAGCCCCTATGCATCCTTGAATAATTGATCCCACAAATCCTCAGTCTTCCAATGTCAGCATGCATCCCTTGATGTTCCTGTACTGATATATAGTTCCCCTTGGTCATATTCAAATGTTTATGTGATGTCCACAGGAACCTATAACAATGTGTCCTTAAATCCAATACCATGATCTTGCAGCTATCTCTTATTTTTTTCATACCTATGAAATCCACCCCATTCATTAATAATGGGATGAAAATACTCAACGATGAACCCTTATCCTTGAATTTTGTGGATCAGATACACGACAGCCACACATGATCACAAAACCCATCACAAGAGCCCCTAAATTTCAGGTGATTACATGATCAATGGAGCTTCATGTGACTCCATCAAACAAGAATTTATCCTTCTATAAGTGACCATAGAATACATGAGAACTTATGGAATGGCCCTTCTATTTCCATGAAAACACTATTAGGTTTGGTGTTTTGTAGTTCCTTGAAATGTGTTTTCTAGTTTTAAGAATTACGGTTTCTAGGAAATTTAAATTGGATTTATTTATGGAACTAGAAACTTCCAACGGTTCTTAAACAAAAGGGGGACTGCTTTCTAATGCCAGGATTTCGTCAAGTATGAACTTTACGATACTTAAGAACATGCAATGGTCGATTGGATGGGATGTTGGACTCATCAAACCATTTTGGGGGAAATTATTGTCTAATCCGGGACCCTCTTTGTAAATTTAAGATATTTTCATGAATCCTTATTTATTCACCAAGCATAACATAAGTTTGCCATGGAATTTAAAATCTCTTTTTAACATGTGTAAAATTTAGAATCATCATTATGCATTCAAGGTTCTTAATTAATGGAAATATCTATATTATTTTGAGGTTTTTCCTTAATGGTATCCAATAATATACTGATTATAGATTCTTTTAATCATCATTGTGATGATACTAGTTTTTTCGAAACTCAGTGGGGAACTCTGTAATTTATTGTCAACTAGGGAGACGAAGGTGTGGTTTGATTTTAGGATCATTCCCATAAAATGGGAAACCAATGTATCCTTGAAAAAGGAATCTGAACCCTATAGTTCGGTGCCACTGAATGGAACAAATCATACCATTTAAGGTCATGTGTTAAGGACCTAGACATACCATTTAATGTAATTTGTTATGGACATCTAATAAGAAGGTTCTTAGACAAACATAGTGTGGGACTTATACTAATGTAGCCCAATGAACATTGGAAAGAATATGGGTTTCCAAGTAGGGTCAGGCCCTATAGGAAATATGGACAAAGGAGATCAGGGTTGATTTAGGGTATTAGGTTTTAACCTCAAGGAGTATTCCAACGTATACCATATAGATGGGAATTGAATCCCAGGTAGTTTGATTAGTCTCATAGGAGAGTATAGTCCTTTGAAAGAAATGATTTTGGGATTAATTATTAAAAAGGATGCCTTGGTGACTTTATGGTTTAATTTGGGGCTTATCCCAAAGGAGGATGCCCATATTAAATGAAATAGGGTTGGATTATTGAATATTATTTCTAGTGAGCTTGGGCCCTTAAAGGGCTTCCTAAGTATCCTATTTTGAACAGGAATCAGATTTCACGTAGTTCCTTCGATTGTGAAAATGTTGTGACCATGAAAAATCTCTAAGCCCATGTGAGTCGTGATCGGTGTGAGAAACAACAGGATGTCAAGGATTCAACAAATGCATTCACACTTTCACATTTTTCCTCCCATGCTGGTGGAATAGGGCACACCTATAGTGTCCAAGGTGAATGAGGTCGAGGCAACCTAGGAAGAGGGTGAGGCGACGTGCCTTCCCTCTGATCACTTTACATTGGACAAGGGTCCAATGAAAGGATAAAGGTATGAAGGTTGGGGTATTACACCAGGATGGATGCCCTTGGTGAAAAATCCCAACGGGAGAGAGAAAGGGTAACAAAATTTTTTGTTCCCATTTCTCCTCTAGTCTTTGGCAACGAAGAAGAGAGGAGGAGTAATGATGATACCTCCTGCAAGAAAAGATAGGGGATTATGCTAGGACGGTTTCCCTAAAATTGATCCTGGTAGGGGATGGGAGACTTCTCATTTTTTTCAAAAGGGAGAAAAGAAAGTGTGAACTATACCTTCCCTACCAAAGACCTAAGGTTCCAGGCCATCTCTTCGAGAAGGGAGGGGTCAGGACCCAACGCTCCCCCAAACCGGGAACTTCCCAGCATTCTTCCTGGGATAAAAGTACATGTGATTGTGGATATAAAAACCCAAAGACATTCCATGAACCCTACCCCATTGTGATACAAATTTTGGAATCCTCTGACTGTGGAAATAAAATCCAAAATATAAGACATGATGATGTGCCATTCCCAAAGGTTTTATAAGTCATTAGGTTTTGGTAAAGATCTCAATAGAATCCCTTTCAAACAAGGGATCCAAGGAAGAAAAAGCATTTCCATGAATGGCTTTGAAGAAGGCTTGTTGGATTATTGACTGAATAGAGTATGTGAATCAAAGAGGGGCTCCCATGTAGGCAAGGGCACGCAAGTATTAGCGTGCAACTAGGCTTGGGCTACTTGATGTTCACTTAATCAATGAACAACCTTTATGTAAATACTTGGTAAAGACGTTTCTCGAGCCTTCAAGAGTATTCACAGGTGATCCCAGAATTGGGGAGTTCATGTTCCTATGAGAGGAATGGGTTGCGTGCAATAATTTATGGCTTGGGGAGTTTGGGTGCTTTATGCGTGAAAGTGTTATGGTTTTCAAACACTAAAAGGACATAAGTCCAAATCCTTCTTTAAATCCTCCACTCAAGGTGTTCAAGAACAACCTTGGATGTTTTGGAAGACTGGGGTGATGTATTAGGGAAACTAGAGAAGAAATTGGGCTTCAAGGAAATTCTTCCATACAAATGGGGGCCCCAAGGGTCTATTTATATGAAAAAATAGGACCCTGGGCGAAATGAGTTTGGGAACGCACGTGGGTTTTGCACCAACATTGTGGTGCGCAAGTGGTTGGTTTCCATATGGGTGGCACCCAAGTATACTTGTGCACCGCTGGTGATTTTTCTAGACTAGGGAAACACCTTGAGGACATATCCAAATTATTAATTCAATCAGCTCCAGAATGGTGGTGTGTAAGTATTTGTGTGCAGGGACCTTGGGCACCGCATTAGGGACATAGAAAAATAATTTCTCCCTACCGTAGGGCCAGCACCCCCACACCCCTGCTTGGGATCAGTGCCAGCCTGCGGTCCCGGACCTTCAGGCATGTGCCTTCGCCACCATCACTAACACCTATGAAAAATTCAAAGTCACACCACAAACTTTTCTGGCCTAGTTGAGTACATTTTACGGGGAAGATCATGGAACACATTTCATGGTGTCTACATTTGGTTATAAAGAAAACCCTTATCCATACACTCCTCTTCTTGAGAAAATTTTTTACTATTCATTACAGGCATGATCCCTTTGGAACATTAAAATCAAACACTTGGATAGGAGTGTGATCATGAACATGTTTTTGATACCCCATTATGTGATTCTGTTAAGGTTTTATGATTTTAATATTCTTTATGGGTCTTTTGATGCCCTTAGGCAGCTTTTCACATGTCCCTTTAATTGCAAGATAGACCTTGTACAAGTCATTTTAGTCTCTTGATGATCCTTTTAAAATTTATGATCCATCATGTGAAATATTATCAACAGGTTATCATAGTCAATAAATATGCCCTTGAAATGTCATCATTTCCATGTCATAGTCTAAGAAAAAGCTAGATAATCATGAAAAATATCTTTTACATGTCTACATTGATCATGAGAATACATCTTGTACAAGTTATAAGATCATTTTAATAACACTGCAACTATCCCCTTTAATCATGTGAAGAAAACTCATACATGTTATTTGATCATTAAAAATGTCTTCAACACATCAACTTCAATCATGTGAAGCATATGTGACATGTCAGTTAGAAAACTATAGACATGTCTTCCATGTCAAACCAGAACCCCAAACATGTTGAACAAACAATTAAAACAATCCTATAAAAAAGAGATATATATAGTAGATAATGAAGACATGTATATAATATAATCAATTCATTTATAGTAGAAAATAATGAAATTTTATAAAGATCCTCTAGGACATATCAAATCAGGCTAGAAGAAACACATGAACTTATACCATGGGGACCCCCAACTAAGAACATTCAACCACATTACCCCTTTTTAAGGGGGTGAACTTAACAGGTTAGGTTTACAAACTCATGAAACCTTATATATTCCATTATCTTACATAGTCACCCCATGTTGTAAAAATCATATCCAACACACCATGCATGGTCACTACATTTCATTATATGTGAGGATAGAGAGATTGAATATTCCAATGGGAATCCATCCTGGTATAAGATTCTTGTTTTCCTACAACCTAATGGGTGAAAATAATATCTTAGACTGTGATTACCCACCCAAACACATTATAAATTTTGATGTAAGATAAAATTTCTTGGACATTTATTCAAGATCAAACAAGATAAATAGAACTAATTTCAATTTCTCAAGCTCTAACGAGCTTCCACCCTAGGGTAAGTCCCTTCATATCTCTAATATTTCTGACTTATGGGGGTGAATTAACCCATAAGTCTAGAATAATTCAATTTCCATTAGCTGATGATAATTGGGCTTATAAATGGGCATCACTTAATGGGTATGCCTCGAACATGCCCTCAGATACCCTAAACCCATAATCAACTACCAAATGAATCGAACTATAGTGGCCCTGATTCATGATATAAACATGATACGTAGTATGCCTTCCTATGTCTCAACCTCCATACCATATCATCCATGTGAATGGTAATAATACCTATAAAAGAGAAAATTTAATTTTAAATCCTCATATAAATATCCTCTCATGTGATGTGTCCAATCATCTACTATCCCTTGTTTCAATAGTGGGTGTGGCTCATGTAGGCATAGAGACCAGAGATGATCTTACCAATAGCATGATGAGAGTGTCCCCGGTGTGGTGCCTTCATTCAGATTTATGTCTGATTTCATTTCACCTTTACCAAAAGATCCTTACTCTTAATGAGTAAATCTTGGGTAGCCTAAAATGCATATTTTCCACCTAAGGTATCTATTATCACATCTTTTACTACACAGAAATGAACTTCTTAGACTTTGATTCCTCACTTAATTGGATTTTTTGGATGAATCGTCAAGGAAAAATCCTTATATTCACTTTATTATCTCATGATGGTAAACTACATGGATCAGTCATGTCACATGACATTAAAATATTTCAACCAAACTACACGGGTTTTGATTCCTATTCTCATAGAATTTATAGGTTTCCTAATAGAGGGTCAATCCCATCTCTATGACACCGACCACCTCTTTAGATAGCAATAAACTTCAGAGAGACTGATCATGGCTATAAACTAAATCATCATAAATAAATATGAGTATGGGGATAACATGTGATAAACAAGATGTTATTCCTATTAATACATGGTATTGATCAATCTATTGACATAGAAAATTCCTATATAGAGTCTTGTGATGTATTTCACAAACATAACATTAATCCATAAGAGAGTCCTAGAATATGAAATAATTCCCCATAAAAGGGTGTGATGAGCCTGGTCTCCCAACATCTTGACCAATGCGAGTTCTAAAGAATCGTTGGGTCTGAAACCAAAAAGGATTTATTGCAATTTCAAAGAATTTTCTTACTCAATTATGTATTTGGGAACTATTAGGTACTGTTATTAGAGATAAACATGGTAAGAAAAATGATAATGATTGTCCAACCACCCTCAATAGCCCACAATTGGACATCAGGCCAAAGACCATTCAGGATTTGTCAGGAAAAGGGGGTTAATTGAGTCCACTTAAAAATAATGACTAATTCAAACATCCCTAAAAATTTATTATTGAATATTTCTTCTCTTTAATTAATATTTTATGTATTTTAGATATAAATAATGTAAAAATTTATGGATTTATAATGCTTTATATTTATTTTATTCAATAAAAATCTCCCACACTCTACTTCACCAATACTAGATGTGAGTTTGGTGTTTTTTATTTTGATATTTTTTCATGGTATTGAAAAAATGATTGTAAGAAGAAGGAATATCTTATAATAAGTATTTTCTAGGACATTTGGTATTTTCTATATGGGGTATCGATAACTAAGTACATGTAGATGAAACATTATTGTTGTAGAGTATAATAAGGTGACATTTAGTCCAAAACTAAGTAATATTTGTTGGAACTTCTGTAAAAATGTATGATATGTATACAATATACATTCAGTGTATAATTACAATATTGAAAACAAACAAAATTTGGATCTTTCATTAAAAAAATAAATCATCACAACGAAGAAAAAGTTTTGAAATGATACTTTTCAATAATTGATCATCAATGAGTACATATGAAACAACAAAATTAATAATAAATTATGTATTGGCATTCATATCATTTTTAAAATAAAAAATATTATATTCTACTATATATCACATATAACAACCCTAAATGTACACTCCCTGATCCAATGTAAAAATTATAATTCAAATATTTGTGGCTTGATGCTGATAAAAAAGGCACAATTTTAACTATCTAAAATATATAACATCAAAAATAAATATTAGATAACTTATATTCCCTAATACCTTCTTGGTTTAGTGTTGTATAAAATTATGAACAACTCTTATCTAACAATTACCATGTCTTTAAGTGATAATTTTATCCACCATACCCAATTTTTTCTCTAAATTAATTAACCATCATTGTCCCAACTCATCCTTAAACCATGGGAAAATAATTTGAAAATATGGGATGAGTGAAAAGAAATTATTAAAGGATATATATGAATAATGAAAAAATATTATCACTTTCATGACCATGAAATTATATAAGTGTGTCTAACATTAGCTTAATAATTTTTGTGCTCAAATAATCATTTAATTATTCATAAAATCATATTTACTGCCCAATATTTTTCTTAAAACAATTTATAGGAAATCATAAATTAATAATCATAATAATTATGTTTTCCTAGAAAAATGTAAAATCCGTGAAAAAAAATTTCTTAAAAGAATAAATTTTACCCTTAAATGGTATAATAAATACTTTTAAAATATATCATTGTCACACTTTATTAAATCAACATATTTCCAGGAAAACTCATTCTGATGTATATAAACTTCATATAGATTCTTGCGATATCATCATAATATATCTTCTATAAGAAACCTTACAAATTTAATAACCTACACGGTTAATTCCAACATAATTCTCCATAGAACACAATCATTACCCAATACATTAGAGATCTATATCAGACTCACCCATAATTAAAAATCAAGTAAAATCACAAATATATATATACCCCATTTAATTTTTCATTTCAATCATGAAACACATAAAATATCATTTATATCACATATACAAAAGCACTTTTTTGTGTCATGTTAAAATAAGAAGAAATGTCATTTTCCATTGAATACTCTTAAAACAAAAAATTCTTAGAATATGAAGGAATGTTGTTTTCATTGTAAAAACCATTAAAATATATAACCTATTCATTTTTAAGAATAATTTTCATGACAATAGTAAATTCCTCTAATGTCATATAAGTTAAAAAATTCATTCTTTTGGCACTTTAGAAAAAAAGATACAAGTAATGTCCCATACAGAAACCATTAAAATTATTCCTTTAGAAAATTTGAAACAAAATATAAAATTTATTTGAAATTTTGATTTTTTAATCATTGAATAATTATTGGAAAAAACATTTAAAAACATAAAATAACATAGACACATTAGTGTTTAAAATATTTAAAACTACTTTTTAAGGAAAAATATCTTACCTCACCTCACTAATTTCATTGTATGTTATTTGACTCTTATTTAATAAACATATATTAATTATTCACTTTCTTAATATTAATAATTATTTATATTTCCCTATAAAAATCAATATTTTAATTTTTTTATCATGTCTTATTTAATTTATAAATTAGGTAATTATATGTAATACAGTTTAAGGATGGTTAGTTCATAATTGCAAGACGAATTTTTTAGATTGACCATAGTCAAATGGGTCATTAATACATAATATAAATTATAATAATAATTGTATAATTATAATTTTTATAAATTAAATATAATTTTATATCCATCCATGAAAAGCTTTCATGATAAACCAAATACATCAGCTCATAATCCAGTAGTATGTGCGAACACGTAGGGGATTTTTTTAACTTTTCATTGGATATAAAATAAATAAATAAAATATATTATTATATGAACATAATAATTTTAATGTTATAAAAATTTCATAACATCATTATATTCATCCCTAAGAATATCCATAATAGTATGTTTCTCAAAATATTAAGTATATCACCGTGTGGAGATAGTAGTACGTATGTAAGCACATGTGATAATTATATTTTTAAGGATTAGAAGGGTATGATTATAAATGATATATAATATACCTAGTGTAATAATTTTATCATTTATATCAAATAATTATATTAAATAAATCATAATAACAATCCATGAAATATGGTCATGAGAAATGAAATGCGTCAGTTTGTGAGGTGATAGTTTTCACGTACACAAACATGATGGTTTTGTTTGTCATTTGATATATGGAGTATATGAATGTTATGAAATTAACATAATAATATCTCATTATATGTTTTTTAATTATTTTACAAAATTATAATGGTTATGATATAATTTAATGATGTGTGAGAAGAATTAAAATGAAAGAAAAATGTTAATATGATTACATCTTCTTCGAAGAACCACCTTTGGGTCCCTCTTTAAGGACCCTATTGATAGTCAATTTAGAAAAACAGAACCAGTATAATTTCAATAAGAGGTTAAGAATTTTTTTGGTGTATTTTGTTTAGATAAGTAGCTCATGATGTTCTATGAAGATATTCAAGGTTTTCCCCATATATAAGAGATGATATGGGAACACTTTGAATTAATTAAAGTATTAAATTAAAATAAATTAATTTCATGTTCAAGTAGAACCTAATTTTTATATTTAGAATATTGGTTGGGTATAAGTCTAAATAATCTCATATAATAAAATTTAGACAAGTTTAGGTGATTTTTTAATCCTTAACTCTTAGTTTAAACCTCCCATTAACCATTTTAATGATTACCGCAATAACAATGTTTTTTACTCTTTAGGTGTCAGACAATTTACAATAAACGAAAAATTGAATAATAAATGGATAGTGGTTGATATTATCTATCATATACCATTAAGTTGTTCAAATATAATATTTTTATGAATTTCAAATAATTTAATAAAATATCATTTAACATAAAATATCATTAAATTCCTTTTTGATAATATTAACATAAGTAATTTTAAAAAATATGAATATAATAACTAAATTAAAATATAAAAATTTAATATGCAAAAAGGTATTTTTTGTTCAAATATAATTTAACACCATAACGTAATGAACAAAATATTACTTTTAGAGTTTTTAAAATCATTTAATTAATTATTTTATTGCTTGCACAGACACTATATTTGAGTTGTGTAATAATTTATGGTAATTATTTAATCAATAAACATAAAAAATTAAAATCATTAAGAATAATTTTTTGTTATAAAAAAAATATTTTGCAAATTTTTATAATGTGAATTTATTCCTTTCACAAAATATGAAACATATTAAAAGGAATAAAGAGACATTTTGGAGTTTTCCTTAAAAAACAATATAATGGTCATTAATAATGTAAAATGGAACTAAAATGCAAAAAAAAATTCTAAATGTATTGTTCTTTTTGAACTCTTAAAAAACATTAATTCAAGTTTTAAGTGGATTTTAAATCATTTTTACATTAGTTTGATCAATAGTACAACTAATTTACCCACTTATTATTGAGATAAATACATAACATGATTATTATTCATTGTGAACAAAAAAATTATAACTATTTAAAAAATATGCACAATAAAATTACATATAAGTGATTCATTTTGTAAAATTTATTCCCTATAGATGGTTGAAATTACATTTAAGTGAACCTATAAAATGTGATGAAGGAGATATTCCAAAAAATCATTTTATGTATAATATTCATTTTTAACCAAAATTATGAATAATGTTAACTATAATGATATTAAATGGATTAGTTTTTAGAAAAATAAGTTAATTAAATTTGAAAAATTAATTTTCAATAAAATTTTAATTTGTAAATACTTGACTGTAAAATTCAATTTTCTACAAATTCTGTATTTTTCACTATTCCCTGAAAATTTAATCTTTTCATAAAAACACTTAAATTTCAAATTAAAGAAAACTTGATAAGAGGATTTAAAAATTATTATTATTTACTACAAAATAAAATTTATGAAAGTGGAGGAACATAAATTTAATATTTTCTGATAAAACGAAATGAAATCTTCTTTGAAGAGAAAGAATTTTTGAAACACAAAATGAATTCACTAAGAAATTATTCTTATTTCCTATTTTTTAATCCATAAATTTTTATTGAGTAGAATAATTATAAATATATTTCATTATGTGTTTTCTCCTATTATTACCTAACAATTCAAATACTAGGTTTTAATGATCATATTTAAAATAGTAATATTTTTTGGTCATTAAAGCTTGTTGGTGTCTGTCATGTTTGCTATCGAACATAGCCTTTTTTAAAATATTAGTGTATTATTAAAAAAAATCATCTTTATTATTTTTTTATTCTAATATATGAGTAGTAAAATAATATTATATGGTTTTTTAATATGTATATATCCAAAAAAAAATTTATAAAAATATACATAGTCAAATCATACTAGTTGTTAGAGCCTTATTTTCCCTTTGATAATAACATGTAAAAATAAACATAGTTAGAGAGTTTTATGATCTTCTACATAATTTTTGTGTTTTTTATGATACTTTATTCTTTATTTATTAAATGTAAACTGATTTATAAATTCATTTAAATAATTCGATATTCCACCATCTTTGAATTCTTGAACAGCTTCAAAATAAATCAATAATAATCCTCAAAGTGTTTGCAAGATTTCAATTAAAAATAAATAATTTTCACCATATTCCCAATGCTTAAATTTGATATTCTTTATGTAATAAATTTTTTTAATCTATCTCATCATAATACACTCTAAATCTTGCATCAAACACTTTAAAACTAAATCATATAGAGTCTTAAAAATATATCAATAAATATAAAACCAATAAACTATTATTAATTAACAAAAAAAATCATAGTAGATAAGAGTATAAAAATATTAAGAAAATATATAAGTATATCATAACCAAGTCTCCCATTCAATCATATCTTCTAATATCCATAAAACATTATATGTTATCTTCTTAAATCATAAATTCCAATTCTCCTAAATTCATATCTTCAAATCACTTGAGATCATAACAACTGACTACTTACTCTTACAACTTTTATAATACCACACTATATTTTCTATAACAAAAAAATGTATTCTAATAATAAAATCTTAATCTTTAAATTATAGTACATAAACAATAATAGGCCATTTGATGATATAAACTTTTATCCCTCTCAATAATAAAAATCAATTGTTTCATCTTAATTTTAATTTTAATCAAGATATACCTCTTTCAATATACAATACAGAGTTGTATCCTCATATGATACATGTGAAATTTGAAATCGTAAAACTCATTTTCTTAAAGATACGACATGGTCAGGATCATTCTATAGAATATGATACTTACATAGTATGGTTGTCTCTTACATTAGTTATCCTGAAACTCAAAAAAATATTGGATGTCTCTGGCCCTCTAATTTTAATTTCATGTCCCTAATCTACAATAATCATTATATAGATTGTTCTATATTTTTATTTCATGTTTTCCATAATGTTGAAAAAAAATGTTAATAACTTTCATAATGTGATTTTTTTCATTCTATATTATTCAAGACACTCAAACTAGATTTTTCATTATATTCCTTTAAATCGTGATCTACTTAGTCCTTGTTTCTTATATGATCTCTGATAAAATAAAAAAACCTTACATGCTGAACAATTTTATCCTCCTATATAACATTCAATATAAATTTATAGGTCATGATGTCAAGTTATTTCATACGAACTTACACATTTCATAAATATTTTCAAAAAAATCATAATTATGAAACTGTTATTCATAAAAATTTATTTATTCATATATTATACATGCTACACATTCCATTAGACTTATATACATGCTGAAAAATTCATTTCAAAAGTATTTAAATAATTTCATATTTCTTTATAATTTACTACATTTTCATATTAATTCATTCTATAATAACATTGAAATACTTCTAAATTTTCTAAATTTTCAAGATACAGTATAAGACATTAAATGAAAATAAGACATCCTAGTTTAAGACATTTTACCCGGAAAGCTTCGGATCAGGAAGAACCTGATCCCAAAAATTATTAATAGAAAAAAGCAGTACATCAAAACAAACAGAACATAAATGTTTACATCATCTCAAAGCCAAAGCCATTCCCTACTCCGTAATCTGACAACTCATCATCTGGTTCAGCTAACTCCCATTCATATGACTCAGCTTTCCTGAATAATTCCAGGTATTGTTTTTCATGCTGGTATATCTCCTTATATAACTTCTCCTTAGGTGGATTTTTTTCATCACGCACCTTAGTAACCATCTCCCTGCACATCCCGGATATAGACCGGGTTGTCATTGGTTTTGGAAAATCAGAATAATATTTTCTTGGTCTTCTTCTGATTGGGTTAGACCCGCTCATCTCTTTATCTGATATCCTCTTGCCCTCTCCCAGAACAATGTCACTATTACTAGGAGTCACATTCTCCTTGTCACTTCCAAAGATATCCCCCCCATTTCTTAGGATGGTGCACTGCATAGTCAACTTGACAGTCATCCTTTATACCCAGTAGTTGATTAGTCTCCTGCATCTTACCATTTATTCCACAGGGGATCTTCTATAGCTCAGCACCCATTTTCATGACACAATTCTGGATTTTAACAGGTTCCTCTGCCTTATTGTCCCTTGTAGAGCCATCATAGACCACAAGTGCAAGGGAGTTGTTGCCAGACTGACATGTGTCCACAACCATCTCCACTTGCATCTGTTCTGCATCTTCCAGAGCAGCAAAGCTATTCTTCAAGCAGATAGCTAGACCATCAGGTACATCAAAATCGGCACATTAATATATATTCTTCCCCATTGCTTCTGTATTCCCAATCTGCACTAGACCACGAACCATATATTGAAAATGAATGTTTGGATTATCCCAATATATACCTTGAGAGTGTGTCTTATCCTTGGCAGGGTGAGTCTTCTTACCTTCAACACTCTTGCACGTCTTCTCAACTACTCCTACCTCACCAGGTAAAGCCATAATTCCAAGTTCCTGCTTCAATCTCCCAAACACTTCTGAAACATACGACCCTGATGAAGTAGTAGGAACCTCTTTCTCAACACCTAAGGACTCACTCCCCCCAGATCAACTTCAATATATCCAGCATGATCATGTATCCCTTATCCAGGAAATTATTGAGTCAGAATGACCTGATCAACATGTTGCATCCCACCTGTTTGATCATCAAGTGAACCAGAAGGATGAGTCACCATACCCTATGCCCTTTGATCAGTCCCATCTGGAATAGAGCATACCACACCCCTCACCACCTTCTCTATAGGCGCCTCAGTTGATGATGCAAGTCCAGCACGACAGCCATTTTTAGCATACTTGTGACATTCAGAGACCCAATACCCCTGCCTATGAAATTTTACTTTGCAATAAAAATCAACACTTCATGGATTTTTTATATTAAATGGTTCGGTCTAGAATTAGATCCTTTAAATTGAATATTCACATTTTGGTCTAGTTTACTTATATTTTTTAAATTATATCATATTTATATGTCATTAAATATTACCTAGGTATTCTTTATGAAGCTAAGTATTTCCCAAAAAAATAGCAGAAAAAATAATTTGAAAATATAGAAATTTGACGGAAATATTAAAATTATTTAAAATAAATTAAAAACAACCAAAATATTCATTAATCCTTCTTTATATATGTATTAAATTTATGTAATCCTCTTAGCTGTATAGTTTTGAAATGTAAATGAAATTACATTTTATGTGGATCATTTGATGATCAAATATACATATAAATAACAACATTATCTCCAAGAATGTGGATTCAATGTTTCTTACTCATCCGATAAAGAATATTTTAAACAATATTTCTCAAACATGAAATTTTATAATAGTAATAATAAAAATAAATAGTAAAATAATAATTATAACTCATGAATAACATGTATAATATTTAATAATTAAAATAATTTATAGATTTGATGATATTATAACACTAGTACTAGTATATATAAAATTTAAGTAATTTAATAACAAAAAAAATGATAACAAAATTAAAAAATAGAGGGTGATGTAAATGTTAAAACATCAATGAGTAATTGAAAAGATCCACTCAAAAACATCCTGCTTTCATCTCATATTAAATAAACATTTTTTGTAATTAATCTATAAGAAGGGTAATCAAATCATAGTCTCCAAATGTCATGAATTTTTCATGAAACAAGTCCAAAATAATGAATAATATCATCTCAATAACTATTGAATCCTATAACATTTCACCAAAACCTCTGATGGTTCCCATAAATTCATTCACTCCAGTGAATATTTCATTTATAGTTTTATCATAAATCATCTTAAGATATTTATAATTCAATATCTAAACCTCTATTTTTTATAGTTTTGAATTTACATTACCATCATAGATATTTTCTATCATATCTTACAATAGCTTATCTATCTTCATCCCTTTTACCTTAAGGAACTCATTCCCCAAAAATATGAATAAATGGAATTCCATAAATTTTTTTCATTCTACACATTCTTTCTATCAACTGGTTTCATAGTAGAACCTTCAATATAATGAATAAAACCATTAATTGCATCCTCTAAAACATCTAAAATAATATAACATAAATAGTGTTACATTTGATATTTCCATATATAATACCATTTTCCATAAAAATTTGTCATCCCCTAATTATTCCCTAAATTAATAGTATCGAACTTTATAATATATATTTATTGAAAAACTCGAAAAATAGAGGAATTCATTATCTTATAACATTAAAGGGTTTATTTTCTTCAAATTAAACCTAAATTTTTTGATACCACATGAAAATAACCCTCAAGATTAGTGGGAATTCACTAAGAGTGGGGGTAAATTCTTGGCATGACTAGAATTCACATGAAATTATAAAATATACTAGTTTCTTTAGGTGTATTATATTAGAGTAGTTTCTATTCTTATACCCATGTGACACAATAGAATCCAAATAGTGTAAATCTTTCCATGACTATTAAAAATATATAGAAACTTATTTTAATAACAAGATAACATCTAATAAAATAATACATCCATCATGTTTGATTTGGGTTTCTCCTTTTTCTCCTACTTATTTTACTTGAAAATTAGTAATTCTTATATTTTTATTAATTTCTCTCTATAGAATAATGTTCGTAGTTTTCATTTTGAGACAAACATTTATATTTTTATTTCAATAGAAAATAATATTCCCTTTGCATGAAATAGTGATATTAAAATTCAATTATTTTGATAAATAACTGATATCAACCACTCTTAACTTCTTCATCTCCTTTTCCCTCTTCTTCCTTAGATACTAGAGTTTTCCAGTTCATCAAAAATGGATACATGTATTGTGATATGGAAAATTAGATTTTTTTAAAATAAAAAATTATTCATTGTACAACACATTAACTCATGGTGAAAATATTATTTATACATCTGAACATCCCAGTCCTTAAAGATCGTGGTTAATAATCATGGAGAAAAGATCCTCTTCATTTCTCCAAGACTGCAAGATTATCGTGTAACTAAATTTTCATGGTCGGAACCTATTTCTCTTTCCACTACTAGTAATACGAATTTCATTCAATAAAATTTCGTCTAGGATTCACTTTATAATTATAACATTTTATAAAACTACCATAAATATTCACAGTTTTTTCTATCAATATAATTTGTTATGATAGATATATCATACCATATGATTAAATTAATTTCCTAAAACAAAACATTCAAACATCCCTGAAATTTTTTTACATTGTATAATTTTTTCCAATAAGATAAATTTACACACAAGAGGAAAATATATTATATATCATATAAAAATCCAACACATCATTTAAAAAACATTACAATTTTTAAATATCATAAATATTAATACATATACAAATGCATATCAAGAATATCTTACATATATCTTAAATACCTATATCTTTGATAAATTTCTAATAATCCTTGGGAGATTATATTATTTATACTGAGAATAATATTATTTAACATATAAAATGTTATGTATTAAATTATGGCTCCACAATTAGCTTATTTATTGAATCAGGGACAAAATATTACTCCTGCACACAAATATCTTACATATTAGTATAAAATAATTTTTTTTAAAAAAATATTTATATAATCTAAATATAAATATTGCATAAGAATTTATTTGAAGGAATTTAGGTAAAATTATTCATAAAGATGAAAAACCACCAGAATCACTCCAAAATTCTCCGAACATGTTATAAACACATCCAAACCATTAACAACCTTTTCCTCACATAATTAACGTTATTTTTTTTAACATTAATATAGTTCATATATTTAAAAAAACCTAATATAAAAAATATATCCACTTCTTCTTTGTAAATTTTTTTAGATAAAATAATAAATTCAATAAGATCATATTTCACCTAAATTTTAGTAAATTTTCATTGGGTCTCAACAATATCCCCTATGTAAAAATCACTTCAGAATGGGATCAATAATCTCCCAAAAAGAAATCTTTCTCTCAACAATTTTAATGTTTTAATATTCTTATTATATAATACATTGAAACTTATAAATACAAATATGTTTTTGACAATGTCATCTAGGTTTTACTAAGGAAAATTTTAAATGATTAATTTTCCTTGTCTATTTTTCATTTTTTCTTATATGAACATGTGTATTGACTATATTTTTGTAAAAAGTATAAAATAATTTCATGACTTTTCAAACTGCCATTATTATAAATTTCCAATAATAATTTTGTTTCTATATTAATTAATATTTATTTAGTAATATGAATTATATTATTCAATATGAATTTTTATTTAGTTTTTTGTTTAAATTAACACCATGAAGAATAAACTATACCAATTAGGTGTTTTATGAAGTCTTTCAGTTTTTTTAATTATTATACATTATGAATTACACTATAAAATTATGATTTTCATAAATATTAAAATTTAGTAAAATGTGATCAATATTATTAGATATAAGTGGTATATTTTATTCATATAATAATTTTATAAATTTAATTATATGATAATGAAAACAAAAAAATAAAAATACATATAACTAGATTATATAAAGATTTATAATCATCATTAATGATTCCCACATTCATACGGAATTATATATTGAATGTAATTTTTCATGAAAATGAATAAAAATCTGAAGATTGTATAGATAACTAGATACCAATATATATTAGGATCCACAGTGATACACTAAATGGGGGTGAATCAGTGTATCAATTTTTTATTCCACTTCTAAAAGGCCATTTTCTTATGTTAAATTGATCAAATTACAGGTTTTTTCTTTTCATTATTTTAATCTATTGAATTTTAGTAGTATTGATCACTTAATTTTGTAACCACACACCCAATAAAAAGTAATAACTATTAGGATAATGATTTTACAAGTTTCATCACCCAAAATGAAGGTCTATTTTCTAGGAATTGTAATGTCTTGGACCCTTTTGGTCATTTACTTTTCCAAATTCTAGTGTTTAGAGTTTCCTGGGGACCATCGATGACTCATTAAGAAGTTTTCCAATTTTCATATTTGAGTGTCGGTGGCAGCGATGGGTGTTGGTGGCACCGATGAGAGTCAGTGTCACTGATGAGGGTCGGTGGTACCGATTGGCATTGGTGGAACCGAGGGGCTTTAGTGGCACCAATCGGCATCGGTGGAGCCAATGGTCATCAGTGGCACCAATGGGTGTCGGTGGCACAAATGGGAATCAGTGGCACCGATGGGATTCTGAGGCACTAATGAGCATCGGTGGCACCAATTAGCGTCGGGGGCACCGATTGGAGTGGCTATCACCAATGGGTCATCCATAGAACCAATCAGTATTGGTTCCATGGAGATGGTGCTTGGGAGATGGTGCTAGGGTGACAGTGCCAAGGCAACGGTGATTCCTCCCTTGTTTTTCCAGGACCTTCCAGTTTCTCCCTGGTGACGTATCCTTTGAGGTAAAAGTGTTTTAATACCCATTCCAATGCTATTTAAGGGCATTAAAAGTAGTTTTAAACCCCCATTAATTGGGAAACCATTCAACTATAAAAATGTGTAGCCTTTTTCCTCAGTGTCACACCTTTTGGTGTTTTATAGTTTCTCCCAGTTACACATTTTTCTCATTTTAAAAGATATCTATTAACTCACAACCATTATCTCCACCTCTTCAAGGAAAATTATTAAATAAAAATTAATACCAATGCGTGAAACTTCCCAATCACATAGTTAATCCACGATCCGACTTTTACATACTTTGAAATCCCTTCCCTATTTTTAGGATCTATCCTTTTTCAAAATCTGAAATCATATCTTATTTTCCTTTCCCTCTCTCTTGGTGCATTTGGAGTCCTTCTTCCAGAAATGAATCATTCTCTAGTTATGGAACCTTTCCTGATCACCCTTGGGTTCCATCAATATTTTCTTCTACAAGCCATGAATCATCAGTTCTAGTCCCCAAAAAAAGAAAACATTGATCATTGATCATCCAGGTAGGGTCTTACATAGTCTCTCATTACTGTATATCATTCTAGTTGGGTATGATAATGTTTCCTTAGGGTGTGAATGAAACCTAACCTTAATGAAGATAATAAATGGTTTCTCAAGAATGAAGGGGTTTTTTTGATGATTATGCTCCTATAATTTTTTTCATTTATATGATTTAAATTGTATGGACCTATGCCCACTAAAAATAGTGTCCATTGGTGGTCCTTTCTTTTACACTAATGAACTTTTGTTTCTCTACATAAACTTCTGATTGAATGGATGTAACATGAAAAATGATTAATCACATAAACTCAATTGATTAAATGACTTCCAAATGAATAATAACCCTTGTGTGATCACCCCAGTTAAAAAAATTAAATTAAGAAACTAGATAAATGGTGTGGTTAAATCTAAAAACTCTTTTGTTTTGTTCAGCTAATAAGCACGAATGTTCTACTTGATGCTTGTGCGGTGATGTGAATGGGGATGGGATCCCTTACTGTTCAGTGGTTGGATTGTGGATATGAGGCCATTTGGGGTCAGATGCTGGGTCTTGGTTTGGTTCTAGTACTTCGAGGGATCTCACGGATCCTTTCTTGTTGTTGTGACTTTACAAGAGAACCGGGTGTGAATGCTTAAATTTTTGTATGGTAGTTTTCTCCACTAGTCTCGTTGTTGTTTTTCCTTTTGGTTATTCCTGTTAGTTTCTCGATAGTGAAGGAATGCTTCAATTTAATCACTTGAACATGATAACAAGAACGGGTGGTGCTCTAGTTTTGGTTGTTGTACTTTTGTGCATGAATGAATAGTAACTATAGTGTTTGTGTATGGGTCAGTTTTGGAACCCATAGGTTGGGATGAGTTCTTTTTTACCTATATGTATAAATTTATTTTTTTTGTTCCTAATTCTCACACCACCAAATTTGTGAAATTCATGCCGAAAACCCCCATTTCGTGGGGGAGTTTTTCCAACATCCTATTGGGTGGCTGGTTATTATCTCATTTCTGTTCCCTCTCCTGAGTAGGCCAAAACTTTTTGGGTAGGATGTGATAGCCTGAGGTCAATTTTATCCCAAGAATATTTATGATGGGTATGTTTCGGGGGTTGTCCCAGGTGTGTGCGAGAATGTTGTTTCCCATGTGTCTTTGGGATGAGGCACAGGTGTATTCGGTCGTGGCGGTAGTTGTTCTGTCCTAGGTGTATGCGGGTGTGGTTACGTATGGTTGTGGGGGGCCAGGTGTTTGTAGGAGGGATGTGTGGTTGTGGAGGCCCAGGTGTCTACGGGTGGGATACATGGTTGATGTGGCCCATAATTTTGTTGTTGGGGGGGCAGTGGGATCGTAGTGATAAATGGATGGGGAGGTGTGACGCGTAGGATTTCTTCAATAACCAGTGGGAAAGCGGTGTAGGTTACCCAAATATTTAAGTTCTATTACAATTACATTACATGACTTACATTATTTGGGGAGTGTTGATAAGGCTTGGTGGATAATTCCTTTTCTAGTTTTTTTGGTTACCTCTACTCTCTCATGGGGAATTAGAATTACTCCCCACATGTCCATGAGAGCTATTGATTTTTCCCTACGGGGTATGCCTATATACTTACCCTACATATATAAAACTATTTTTAGGATTCCAGGAGGACATCGAGGACCTTTCGGTGATGTACTAGCTTGGATTTTGGGAAGTTTATATTACCATTTTCTTTTCTTTTGGTACTTTCCCTTTGGAGTTTTCTTGTACTTTTCATGGGTTTAACTTTGAACATGAAAATGGGTATGGGTTTTGGATTTATTTTTACATTCAGTTTTGCAGTTGGTTGGGTTTTTACCATCATATCACTTGATATATATATAAATAGAAAAGGTAATTAATTTCATATTATGTGTGATTCTATACCCTTGGTCCTCATCTCCACTCTTGGGCCTATTGAAGGTGGGACTTGGGGTCGTTATCTCCCCTTCAACTTGAGGAAAGAAATGTCGGGAAGCTTGTTATCCCTTCCCTCATCTTGGTGAAGGTGGGTTATGACTTAATGGTATTGGAGATGTTGGTTGAGAGATAAGATGGAGCTTGGGGTTAGGCACCATAAGGATTTCATGGGATGGTAGGGAAATAGTGTTAGTAAATCATGGTGTGTGAAATAGGCCATTAAAGACAAGCTAGTACATGGGATTTTAGGGCCCACTATGATTAGTTGCAATGACTCTTGACCTACCGAACGACCTAGATAGGATAAACTTATTGTATGGTAGAGACCGTTTGAAAGGTAAATGCATTATAATGACTTGTGTTCTTGTGTGTTATGGGTGTTCTAGGAATTTAAATAAAAAACATGTTCAAGAAAATTTTAAAAGAAATATTCTACTCTACTTGGGATTAGGAATTCCTTATTTACCTTGCAGTTATGGAACCTAGATGATGACCACGAGTAGTGTAGGCGATTGAGGCTCGGTAGGCTGATATGGCTAATCAGTATAGGACTGATTGAGATGATGAGGAAGAACAGTGGCAGAAGATGCTTCGTTCCATTCAGTGGTAGACCCTTAAGAAGTACAAGGGTGGTATATGAGACATGGAGACTAAAAGCTAGCTTGAGTAGTTGGTGATAGAATTCATCTTGATCTATGATCTCGTTGAGTACAGGGTTCCATTGTCCATTAGTCTGACGAGGGTAGTAGTATATTAGTTTTGGACGCTCTACCTTGGAGAGAGTATGGAAAGTGATATTTTTTGTGTTAACATCAATAATGATTTCTGAGCAGAATTATTTCTTCTACAATGAAGGAGGAGAAGAGGCAAGAGTTACTATCTGACCATCAAGGTATTTTTTTAGTGATGGAGTTGGGGATAAAGTTAAAATATCCCCGTCACTTTGATCCAGACCTCTTTCTAGATGATGATTCTTGGGCGATACATTTAGAGGAGTCCATCTAACCTTCTCTTATGTATTCTATTACTACCTTCACTCTACTGACGTACCTAGAGGTTTAAAAATAATGATAAAGTGGTGGAGAAGATGCACATGATAGGAGGTGTTCCGCGAGAGGGGATCCACATGGGTCTGTCAAAGGGATAGGAATTTAGTAGGATACCTCCATCATCAGGGATATCCAGGTTTCTGCCAGTGGGGAGTAGGCCTTAGCAATTAGAGTCTCGATCTCCTATTCCTTTCCCATTATCTGTGATCCTAAAATAGAGGAGATTCATCTGTGGAATTTGTGGCCATATTTAGAGTAATTTTTTGGATCGAGTGTAGTATAGTGGAGTTGGTCAAGTACAGTGTCTCCCTTAGCTGCAGTAGTTTCGAAGCACGCATTTTCAATAGCCACAGTAGGAACAGCGAGCTCCCGCTCCTCCAAGAGAATATGTTGTAGGAGGAGGCTGACCTCATAGAGCTTCTCAAGGACCATAACAAGGGCATTGTCGGGGAGGTGGCTGAGAGCCGAGGGGAAGAGGTGCTAGGCATGGGTAGTTTCACTCCGCAAAGGCATAAATTCCAGAAGGTCCAGAGGTTGTTTGAAGTAAGATCATCTTGTATAGTAATATTGCTTTTGCCTTGTTTGATTAAAGACCATCGCACTCCTTTGATGCACCCAGACTATCCCATGCTTTGTGTCTAGACAGAGAGTGGCTTCTCATTACCCTGTTATTGAGGATTCCTATCAAAGGTCATAACATCTTGTCTTATGTTTTCCGAGGATGTAAACTGATGATAGGGACATATCATCCTAGTGGGGACCTTCGTTTTCTAGATATGTCATCATATAATGTCATCTTAGGCATTGAGTAGTTGTTATATATGTGTTTAGTTGTCAATTTATTCCAGATAAGTGTCTTGTTTTTAGATATGGGTGGCCAACATGTGACTTTCATCAGCGAGAAAGGTTTCCCTGAGGGCATCCAGTGAGTGGAGCCCTTTCATTCATTTTTAGATGATATGTTAGTATAGTTAGCAGATTAAGTGATGGTGGAAGTCCTAGGGTTGTTAGTGAGTTTCTAGACGTCTTCCCTAGAGATGTGGTGACTCTACCCCCTTGACACGATGTTGAATTTGGAATAGACTAGCAACACTGTGCCCATCCAATTTCAATGTCTCCTTATCGGATAGATCCTCTTGAGTTGTCTGTGTTATGGATTCAGATTTATGATCTGAGGAAGAAGGGTTTTATCTGACTGAGTGCTTCACCAAGGGGTGCTCCAGTCTTGTTCGTGAAGAAGGAAGATTGTGGTCTTAGGCTACCTATAGACTACCAAAAGATGAATCAGGTGATGGTCAAGAATCGTTACACCCTCCCGATGATCGATATCCTTTTAGACCTGTTGAAGGGAGTATGTTGGTTCTCTAAGATCGACCTATGATCGAGATATCACCAGTTGAGGGTGAAAGGGGGTGATATATCAAATAATGCTTTCAGATGAAGATATGAGAACTTTGAGTTCGTGGTCATGACATTAAATGTTATGAATGCACCAGTTGTGTTCATGGGGATCATGAACATAGTTTTCCATGAGTATCTGGACTGTTTCATTGTCATGGTTATCAATGACATCATAGTCTACTCAAGATCAGATGAGGATCACTCCAAGCATCTCATGATGGTTTTAGAGGTCCTCTGACAGCACCATCTCTACGGGAAGTTGTCCAAGTGCAATTTCTCTACCCAAGAGGTGCACTTCCTAGGACATGTGGTGCCCCAACAGGGAATCACAGTGGAATCCTCAAAGGATGAGGAGGTTTTTTCTTGGGCTTAACCCAATAACATAGCAGAGGTTCATAGTTTCCTACATCTAGAAGGTTACTACCAGAGGTTCATGCCAAACTTATCTTGAGTTGCACCACCTTTGACAGCATTGACTAATAAAGGCCAGGCTTTCGTTTGGAGTGATCAATGCCAGACATCCTTCATCTACCATAAGGGGATGTTTGTAGTTCCCTAGTGTTATGGTTTCTAAAATAAGGGGTAGCATTTGAAGTGTTCTTTGATGCTTTAGGGCTAGGCTTGGGGTGTGAGATGATGCAACAGTTGGGAGTGTTCTCTTATAGATCTAGGAAGTTACGTTCTAAGGAACATAACTATATAACCCATGACTTATAGCATGCAGCGGTAGTGTTTGCACTGATGTTGTGGAGACATTACCTCATTGTGGAGTGCTTCGTAGTCTTCAAAGAACCCAATATTTTGAGGTATATCTTCTCCCAGTGTGAATTAAACTAGTGGTAATGTAGGTGGTTATATTTCCTTCAAGACTATGACTTTGAGATTTCCTAAACTTTGGGGTAGGGGAACATGTTGTATGATTCCCTGATCATGAATTCGTATAAGGATTTTATTTAATAATAAACATATCCATGGAAGGAGATGGGGGAGTTAGCTACCTTTCACCTGGATGCAAGGGTGGAGGATGATAAGGGTTGCCTATTACAGATGAAGGTGTAGTCTTCCATTGGTACGGCAGGTGCAAGAGTCTTATTGGGGGGAATTAGAGGCTGAATTGATGTGTGATCTAGTTATCCAAGGAAATTCTCTAAACAAATGGTCGAAAGATGTTCAGAATCATATAAGTTTCTATGGGAAGTTTTTTCTTCCTAGGAAGATTCATGAGAAAGTTCTCAATGGTTCCCATAACTCAACCCTGACGGTACACCTAGTAGTTTCCACGAAGTATTGAGGCTTGAAGATTCTGTTTTTGTGTCCCAGGGTGAAATGGGTAGTGGCGGGGTTCATGGAAAAGTGCCTCATGTGTCAGGAGATGAAGTCTGATCACCATGTTCTAGGTGGTCTATTATAGCCTTTAGACATCCCAGAGTGGAAGTGGTAAGTCATCTTGATGAATTTGACATGGTACTACCCAGTGTTCAAGGAGGTTGTGATTCTATCTAGTTATTGGTATACTTACTGATGAAATCAGCTCACTTCAGGGCAATCAAGGAGTCAAGTGCAGTGGATGCCTTAACACATAGGTACATAGAATAGGTGTTGAGGTGGGTCAGCGAAGTGGGTTATCAGCTGGCACTACCACCACCACAACTAAGGGTGAATGATGTCTTCCATGTGTCTCAACTTCATTGGCATCTAAACGATGATTCACACATCCTCAACTAGGGAGAGCTGGATATCGAGGATGATGTGACGTTCATTGAGCAACTGGTGAGGGTCGAAGATTGTGAGGAGAAGGTGCTTCATGGAAGAAACATTCCCTTGGTTCGTGTGTTTTGGAGGCATGGTTTCCTCAAGGAGTGTACCTAGGAATAAGAGGCACAGATGCGCTCCCATTACCCAGAGATATTTTGAGTGTTGTACTATTTTGTTTGGTAATTTATTATGATGTAATACATTAACTTGTTAACTATGGGATGGGATGTTTCTCTTGTTCTCTAAATGTCTGTGAAGAGACAAGACTACGGGGAGGGGATAACCAGATCCATAATAAATACGCATTAAAGCAAATGCGACTAAACATGTGCGGATGAGTCAGTGCCACCGAAAGTGGATAGTATCTTGACATAGAGAAGTTAACTCCCTAATATATATGACTAGACAGTAGGGCCATTACTTGTTTTGGTGGTTGCTTAAGGGAGGGTAGTGGTAGTTCCTCTACAGTTTCTCAGTATGGGGGAGAGGTGGTCTTTTATGTCAATGGGGTTTACTCCTGGGAGGTAATTTATGAGGTGGTTGTTCATACCCCTATCTTTTCTTCAAGATTACTCTTGAATTCTTGAGGATGAGAATAGATCTAGAGGTGTCTGGTATAATTGATCGGACCCTTCTGGTCCATTATATTTCCAAATTCTAGTGTTTGGAGTGTCTTGGGGACCATCGGTGACTCATTAAGGAGTTTAAAAAATTTTAAGTTTGTGTTTCGGTGGCAACGATGAGTGTTAGTGGCACCAATGAGTGTTTGTGGCATCGATGAGCATCAATGGAACCGATCAGCATTAGTGGAATTAAGGGGCGTCAGTGGCATTGATTGGAATTGGTGGCACTGAGGGGTGTCAGTGGCATTGATCGGCATCGGTGGAACCAATGGGCGTTGGTGGCACCAATGGGCATCGGTGGAACAAATGGGAATCAGTGGAATCGATGGGAATCGGTGGCACCGATCATCACTGGTGGCACTGATGGGTGTTAGTGGCAATTATGGGCATCGATGGCACCGACCGACATTAGTGGCATCAATGAGCGTCTTGGCACCGATCGGTATCGGTGGCACCGATGAGGTTTGGTGGCACCGATGGGAGTTAGTGGTAGTGATGGGTTGTCCATAACACCAATCAGCATTGGTACCAAAGGGACAGTGTCAGGACGATGGTTCATGGGAGACAGGTCTAGGGCAACAGTGTCTGGGTGATGATGCAAGGGCGACAGTGTCAGGGCGACGGTTCTAGGGTAATGTTGGGTCCTCCCATGTTTTTCTAGGACCTTCCATTTTCACCTTGGTGACATATCATTTGACGTAAAAGTGTTTTAATACCATTTACAAATCCATTTAAGGAAAATAAAATATTTTTAAAAACCCCATTAATTGGGAAACCCTTCAACTGTCAAAACGGGTGGCCTTTTTCCTCGGTCATACCTTGTTGTTTTTACAGTTTCTCACTATTATATGTTTTTTTCTGTTTAAAAGAAATATATTAATTCACAGCTGTTATCTCCACCTCTTCGAGGAAATTTTTAAATAATAATTAATCCCAACAAGTGAAAATACCCAACTGCATGGTCGAGCCATGATTTAAAAATCATGTACATTGAAATTGACTCCATATTTATAGGATCTGACTTTTTTTCTTAAGATGAAATCATCTCTTCTTTTCCTTTCTCTCTCTATTGGTGAATTTGGGGTCCTTATTCCGGAGGCGAATCATGCGCAGGTGCAGGAGTATTTCCTTCTCACCCTGGGAGTCCTTAGTGATCTTCTTCTGTAAGTCACGCATCTCCAGATCCTGGCCTGAGAAGAGAAAACATCGATTCTTGATCCTTTATGTAGGGACTTACTCTGTCCCTCTTTACTGTGTATCTTATGGTGTGGGTATGATAATCTTTCCTCCGGGCATGGTTGAAACCAAACCTTAATGAAGATAATAAATGGTTTCTAAAGAATGAATGTGTGTGTTTGATGATGATGTTGTTGTACATTTTTTTCATTTTATGTTGTGAATTTTATGGGCCTATGCCCACTGAAAATCGAGGTCATTGGTGATCCTTTCTTGTGAACTAATAAAACTTTTTTCTCTGTATAAACATGTTAATGAATGTATGTAACATGGAACTGATTAATCACATAAACTTGGTTGATTGAATGGATGCCCAATGAATAATAATACCTGTTTGATCACCCCATTTAACCAAACTAAAGGAAGGAACATGATAAATGGTGTAGTTAAATCTGAAAACATCCTTGTTTTGTTCTTCTAATAATCATGGATATTCTTCTTGATGATTATGGGGTGATGTGAATGGGGATGGAATTCACTATTTTCCAGTTGTTGGTTTGTGGATCTGAGGCCGTGTGGGGCCATTTTTTGGTTATTGGTTTGGTTCCAATACTTCGAGGGATCTCATGGATCCCTTTTTTGTTGTTGTGAATTTACAAGAGAACCGAGTGTGAATGATTAAATTGATGATTGGTTATTTTCTCCTCCAGTCCAATTGTTTTTTGTCTTGTGTCTATTCTTGTTAGTTTCCCAGTAGTGAAGGATTTCTTAAATAGAATAACTTGAACATGATAACACGAATTTTTGGTGCTCTAGTTGTAGTTTTTTTTACTTTTGCGCATGAATGAATAGTAATGATGGTGTTTGTGTATGGGATGGTTTTGTAACCTTTACATTGGGATAATTTCTTGTTTACCTCTACTTATTAATTTATTCTTTTTGTTTCTTATTTGCACACCACCCAAGTTGAGCACTTCATGCTGAACACCCACATTTCGTGGGGGTTCATTTTTTCCCAAATGTCCTATTGGGTGGATTGTTGTTAGATCCTTTATATTCCCTCTCCTTAGTAGTCCAAGACTCCTCGTGCTGGCTTTGATGGATTGTTGTCAATTTTATCCCAAGGCTATTTGGGTAGGGAATGTTTTGGTGGTTGGCCCAGGCGTGTGCGGGCATGTTGTTTTTTAAGTGTCTTCGGGATGAGGCCCAGGTGTCTTCGGGCATGGATGTATTTGTTCTAGCCAAAGTGTCTACAGGTGTGGTTATGTATAGTTGTGGTGGCCCATGTGTCTGCAAGCAAGATGTGTGGTTGCGGTGGACCAAGTGTCTATGGGTGGGATATGTGGTTGAGGTGGCCCATAAGGTTATTTTTGGGGTGGCAGTGAGATTGTAGTGAGAAATTGTGGGGGAGGTCTAACATGTAGGATGTCTTTAATAACTAATGTGAATGCGGTGCGGGGTATCCAAATATCAATTTTCTAATACTATTACTTTACCTAACTTGTGTTATTTAGGGAGTGTTCCATGGTGAGGCTGGGGTAATAGTTTCCTTCAAGGTGTTGTGGTTACCTTTACTCCTTCACGGGTCATTGCAATGCCTCCCCAATTGTACATGGGAAGATATGTTTTTCCTCTACTGAGTATACTTTTATACTTTCCCTATGTATATAAAACTGCTTTTGTAAAGACCCGTAAATTTCAAAGAAATTTTTTTCTTAATTTTCTTTGGAATTTTACAAGAACGCGATTTCTGACGGCACGTGATTCTGAGGCCCTGTGTGCCCGGAATCATTTTCCGAAGTTTGGCTCGGGTACATTCAGTGAACGAATGAGCGGGTTTTTCTAAATTTTTAACCAGTGCTCGGAATCAAATTCCGAGGGCACTGTTGGAATCACATCACCGGTATTTGCTTAGAAATTCCTCTTCCGGAGTTGTGTTTGCTCGGTTGTGGTTTTTAATTTTTGGGGTTAAGTGAAGAAAATAAAATAAAGTGGTGAGATAACTTTATTTTATTTCACTTAAAGCTACTTAAGCTGAGTTGAAGTGGATAGGGTGGAACCCAAAATATCCTACCCTCTTGGTAGGATATTTGTGATGTGGGGCCCGCACGAGCCCCTCTGTTTCTTTTCCTCTAAGTAACGCACCCGCGAAAACTCCTCTTTAATGAAAGTCAACTGCTGCATTTTCAAAAACTCTGAACGCCCCTATTAATTGGACAGTTAAGATGTTACCATTAATTCACCGAATTAATGGTTCGTTTCTTAACTTGTTTTTCAAATTGTTGGCATGTTAATAAAATAAGACCAACGCATGTCTTTCATGAGGATTGCTCGTTGAGAGGATTTGGAGAAGACTCCAAGGCTTGAGATCTTCATCCTCCTTCATGAAGAACGCGAAGAACATGAAGAACGCCGACCTTCAATGAAAGGCGACGAAGAACTCCAAACCCTCGGAGATCGACGACGCGACGCCGTGTACCGCGATGCTGACGATTCTCCTCCTGCGACGTTCTTCTACGACAATCCTTCCCTGCGGAAACATTCGAACAACACCGTTTGAGGTAGGGGATTACGGATCTTTTAAATTTCCTTTGTGTGTTTTATCCTCAACATGGATTTAATTCGTGAAATTAAATCTGTGCCTTTTCTTTAACCCTCGGAGATCGTTGACACGACGCCGTGTACTGCGACGACGCAACGCCCCTTCCGCGACGCGACGATCCTCTTCTCCCGCGACGATCAATTCCGCGAAGAACTCTCGTTCGACGACTACGCCGAGGTAGGGGTTTTAATTATTCAAATATTTTTGATTTATACCCACGGAGTTGATTAAATAATTGTTGTGTGACCTTTAAAACAGCTAACGCGGTGGGTGCGGACTAATGAACAAGTCTGAACCCACCGCTCCTTTTGTTCTTGGTGTGCGAAATTGCGGACGTCGACAAAGCAGGCCACACCGACGACGCGGGGTCCTCGCAGTGAAGGACGGACCCCGGGAGGACCATTGGTGAAGACGACATGAATTTCCGACCACCGGAACTTGTCCAGTGGTCCACGGAGAAACTCGTCAGCGCGCCACGACGGCACGGCGGTGCCGGCGGCGGGAGGCGGCGGCGCCCGGAGCGCCACCAGGAAGAACCGCCGCGGCGACGGGCTGCCCGTCCCGCGGCCGTGCGGGACTGGCGAAGGAGGGACGTGGCCTTGCCGCATCCGTTGGCGAGAGGCGGCACCCCACACGGGGCCGCGGAACAATCAAGGGGGCGGCACCCCCCTTGCCTCTGCTCGGCCGTTACGGCCGAGCCACCAGGCGACCGGGCCATGCCCAGGCCGGGCCGGGCCACGCCAGTCGAGCTGGGCCGCGCCAGCCGGGCTGGACCACGCCCAAGCGGGCCGGACCCGGACCTAGGTTGGGTTGCCCGGTTCGGGCCGACCCAGGTGGTCTCAGGCCGGGTCGGTCCGGGCCCGAAACCCCAACCTCCGGACCTTTTCGGACTTTTGCCCATATCTTGAGATTCGGACCTCCATTCGACGCACCGTCAGCGGAGATGCGATCCTTGGATCGAGACGGTCGTTTTGGTATATTGCCCACATGGTTTCGGTGGACTTTGGATTTGGCAGGGTTGGTTCGTACACGAAACCAACTGTGCCCTCGGAGCAGAAACGCTTATATCTTGAGCCCCAGACGTCTGATTGACGTGCTGTCGACTTTGTTGTTTTCATCTAAGTGAGACTGATCTTTTGGCTTACTCCGCCCGAGTTTTGGACGCAGTTGGAGTACGGTCGGGTTGGTTTTGCCTTAAAAACCAATCGGGCCCCTAGGACGAAAAAGCCAATAACTCTCAGACTGGGCATCCGATTGACGCACCGTCTGCGATGTTGAGTTCTTGTTGACGATACGGAACTTTTGGATACATTAACTCTAGACTCTGTGTCAATTGATGTATCATCCCCTCGGCTCGTGGAGCAATCCCTTCTGAATGAGCTTGTTGTGTGCGGGAACCCTAGAGGTGGTTGTGACTGCGGCGACGACGACTGTGCAGAGATCCTCAGTGGATTCAACGGCGACGACTATAACACTCAGCGAACCTTTGTGGATCAATGCTACCGATTTTGTTTGGGTTCGATCCTTTGTGGGTCAGTGCTCAACAGTCCTGTGTGGGCCAGCGCATACAGATCATGTGTGGGTCCGATCCTGTGTGGGTCTTTGCAGGGGTTAGTTACCTATCGATCCTCTGTGGGTAAGATCCTTTGTGGGTCATTGCGGGGGTTAGTTACCTATCGGTCCTTTGTGGTTCAGATCCTTTGTGGTTCATTGCGAGGGTTAGTACCTATCGATTCTTTGTGGGTTTGAAGGCATAGATGAATCAGTAGAAATATCTGGCCATCTTTATCGTCATATGAAGAAGTATACCTGTGTGAGCTGAATCCTGTTTTTCTTTCCTTTTTGGATTATGTTGTGCTATCCTGTGTGGATTTACGTTTTTCTTTCCTGTGTGGATTGGGTTGTACTTGGGCTCGGAAGTTGGAGCCTACAAGAATTGATTACTTAGGTATATGTATGGGCATATACCTAAGCAGTGTCGGATGTTACTTCGTGATTGTATCTTTCCTTTGTGGATTATCCTTTGTGGATTCTGGGAGACCTTCAGGGGTCTCGGGGTCCCTGTTGAGTAGCTTATACTCACCCCTGCACGGGCTATGCCCGCACTACATTGTGTTGGTTGCAGACGATGGACAGCGCTGATCGTGGTTGAGGCTTACGGAGCAGGACGGTACCTGGAGGTGGACCACTGGGTGGGACGTACTCTGAGCGGTCGGCTGGACCCGAGGAGTAGTGGAGGCAATCTTTACCTACCCTTCAGGTGGGATTTCCAGTGGACAGCTCGGCGTTGTGGCTTTACTTTTCAGTTGCTGTTTTCCCTTCCAGTTGTACTTTACTTTCAGTTTGGGCTTGTATACTGGCCCACTTACTTTCCTCACTTACTGTTGTACTCAGTTTTACAAAGTGTTTACTTATACTACTTGCTTGCTCTGTGGTGTTTGTTGTTTACTTACAAACGAAATTCCTTCCCTTTACCGGGATTTACGCCTTGGTTCTCATCACCAGCCCCTGGCCTATGGAAGGCGGGCATGGGGTAGTCACGGCACGGGCCCTGAGGACGGGTCGTGACAAATTGGTATCAGAGGAGTTCGGTTCTACCACATAACTTGGGACTCTGATCTTTTTCTATGTGAAGCAATACTGTATAGCGTATTGGTTGTGGTTATCAGTCCAGGGAGTCTAGTGTTAGTGCGGCAGCCAACGTATCCGTACACCAGGACCTTGACTTCTGATTTTCGACTTAAAGCATGAAAACATTGATTGCATGTGTGTGTTTCAAGTTTTCTTTGTGATTACTTTATGTCAGCTCACCAGGTATACTATTTTGACCGTGTCGCACCTATTTCTTTTTAGGATGGCCCCACAATGGCAGCCAGCTAGGGTTCTGAGAGTTGAGCATGACGACAGCCCGTCGAGCGACGAGGCCTCGGTACAGGGCACTTTAACAGCTGAGGCATCGGCGGTACCTCTACCCGCCGAGCCACCGATGCTTCCACCCCATGCCACTGACGATGCACGTCGCCTTAGTGCACTGCATGAGTTCCAGCACCAGCGACCACCCAGGTTCCGTGGGGAGATGGACCCCCAGGCAGCCGAGGACTGGCTGGAGGCAGTGGTACGAGTTTTCCGGTTAGTGAGGACACCAGCAGACCTCATGGTGATCCTTGTAGCGAGCCTACTGCACACGGCAGCGGGCCGATGGTGTAGCTTGATACTCCCGGTGCATGATGAGGCATCTCTTCTCTGGATTGACTTTGAGGGCCTCTTCCGCTCAGAGTTCGTCCCGGCCACCCTCCGTGCGGTGCGCATCCAGGAGCTTCTTCAGATGCGGCAGGGCAGCTTGACGGTCGCCCAGTACTCAGCGAGATTTACGGATCTCTCACGCTACTCGACAGACATGGTATGGGACTCGTTCTTCCGGTCCCAGACCTTTGAGCAGGGATTGAGACATGAGATCAGGGCATCGCTGATCTCCCTCAGCATTCTGACTCATGCAGGAGTACTGGAGTGAGCCCTTTTGATCTAGAGCTTCCTTGCTGAGCCTTCATCAGCAGCGAGACCTACCGCGGGGTGGCACGTAGCAGAGTCTTCTGCAGCAGGCAGTCGACGGATGACTCAGGGGTCCAGGCAGAGCAGACCCTCACACAGACAACCTCAGGACACTGGCTCAGTAGTGCGGGGCACACAGCGTGGAGCCAGTCTTTCGAGAGGCAGGCAGTGCTACACATGCGGCGGGCAGGGCCACATGGCTCATGACTTCCCGACCCACCGTGCTGAGGAGCAGTAGATGGTTGAGGGGCCACCCAGGCAGAGGCAGAGGGTCGACCGTGGTGGTCCACAGGGAGCAGGCAGACGAGGCAGAGGAGCTGGCCGAGCAGCAGGTGGTGGGCGACGCTTTGAGGCTCTACCACCACCACCACCAATAGGTCCACCCCAGCCATCGGGAGCTAGCGGGCTGAGACAGGCACAACTCCAGGAAGTAGAGGCCTATGACCACAGCGCACCCGAGATGATTCAAGGTACTATCTATGTCTATTCCACCCTTGCTTCAGTTCTTATAGACACAGGAGCGAGTCACTCTTTCATAGTCATTGCCCTTGTTCGGAGCTCGGAGATTTCGACAGAGCCGTTGGCTCAATCCTTACAGCTAGAGATTCCTATGGGAGGAGACTCGACGATTACGCACTGGTGACGGGTGTGTGAGCTTACTCTAGGAGGTGATAACTTTGGCTGGGATCTTCTTGTAGTGGCTTTTAGGCCTTACGACGTCATCTTGGGCATGTATTGGTTATCTATAGTCCATGCAGAGATTGAATGTATTAGGCGCAAGGTGTGATGTGTACGCACCGACGGGAGCAGGTTCACCTTCACCGGTGAGAAGGGAGCCCTCGCAGTCCAGGATAGACTCTCGTAGAGGAGAGGACAGCCCATCACTCATCAGTTGGCTAGCCTCATCCTAGGAGTAGTTGACGTGCGGAGTCCTCGTTTTCCGGCAGTGGTCGATCAGTACGCGGACGTCTTTCCTGACGACGTTCCAGGGCTACCTCCTCATAGAGAGGTAGACTTTTATATTGACATGTACCCCGGGACAGCCCCGATATCAACTCCAGCGTATCGGATGGCCCCCGCTGAGCTTCGAGAGCTATGGGTACAGTTGGAGGACTTGCAGGGCAAAGGATTCATCCGACCTAGTGTTTCACCCTAGGCTTCCCCGATATTGTTTTCCAAGAAGGCGGACTGGAGCTTGCGACTTTGTGTCGACTATCGTCGCTTGAACAAGGTGACAGTGAGGAACAAGTATCCACTATCGAGGATTCATGACCTCTTCGATCAGCTCAAGGGAGCACGGTGGTTCTCGAAGATAGACCTCAGGTCAGGCTATCATCAGCTCAGAGTTCGAGATGAGGACGTGCAGAAGACGGCCTTCAGATGTCGGTATGGCCACTATGAGTTCTTGGTTATGCCTTTCGGCATGAACAACGCTCTGACAGTGTTCAAGGGCCTCATGAACAGGATCTTTCAGCCATACCTCGATAGATTTGGCGTGGTCTTCATCTACGACATTTTGATTTACTCGACAACTGAGGAGGAGCACACCTACCACTTACGGGTTGTCCAAGACACACTCCGAGAGAACCAGCTTTATGGAAAGATCTCGAAGTGTCAGTTCTGGATACGCGAGGTCCACTTATTGGGGCACGTCATCTCTGAGGCGGGAGTTGCAGTGGATCCTGCGAAGATCGAGGCAGTGCTAGCTTGGGAGCCACCCAAGAGCATGACGGAGGTGCGGAGTTTCTTGGGACTAGCTGGATACTATCGGAGATTTGTGCCATACTTTTCCAGAGTGGAGGAACCACTATCTGATTTGATGAAGAAGGGGAAACCCTTTGTGTGGTTAGACTAATGTCAGCAGAGCTTCCAGGAGATGAGACAGAGATTGACCAGCGCCCCTATCTTGAGGTTGCCTAAGGAGGGAGTAGGGTACGTAGTCCACTGCGATGCATCAGGGACCGGACTCGGATGTGTCCTGATGCAGGAGCGGGCGGTGATCACCTATGGATCACATCATTTGAGGCCGCAAGAGTATAACTACGCTACCCATGACCTGGAGTTATAAGTAGTGGTCTTTGCTCTGAAGACATGGCGACACAACCTGATGGGCGAGCGCTTTACTGTCTTTTCTAACCATTAGAGTCTCAGGTACATCTTCTCTCAGAAGGACCTAAACCTGAGATAGCAGAGATGGCTCGAGTTCCTCCAGGAATATGACTTTGAGATAGTCTATACTTCTACGAAGGGAAACATAGTAGCTGATGCTCTCAGCAGGAGGACATGTATTCAGCTACATGAGGAGGCGACAGAGCAGCTAGCCGCTTTGCGGATATCCTTCATGGATAGAGATGGAGTATCTTTCCTTCAGTCTCTCACAGTCACCCCTCCACTACTACAGTGGGTCAGAGAGGAACAGCGTGGGGACGCTGACTGTGAGACGCAGCGTGCACAGATATCCTCAGGATAGGCACCTGATAGTTTCTCCATTGGAGCAGAGCATGACGTCCTTCTTAGAGGACATACCTTGGTACCAGTTGCTTTAAGGGAGGAGGTACTGAGAGAGTTTCACACTTCTCCTTTGGTGGTACATCCTGGAGTGGCGAAGATGTACCAGGACCTCAGACGACAGCACTAGTGGTCGGGCATGAAGAAGGTTGTGGCAGAGTTCGTTTCATGATGCCTCACCTGCCAGCAGGTGAAGGCAGAGCATCAGGTACCATCAGGCTTGGTACAACCTTTGGAGGCCCCGGAGTGGAAGTGGGACGGGATATCTATAGACTTCGTGACTGGACTTCCATGAACTTCCAGAGGTCACGACTCCATTTGGGTGATTGTCGACCGACTCACCAAGTCGGCTCACTTCTTACCCATCAGAGAGCAGGGCTCAGTGGAGATCTTGGGACGTCTCTACGTTCAAGAAGATTGTATGGCTTCACAGTGTGCCATCATCTATCGTCTACGATCGAGATGCTCGCTTTACTTCCCGGCATTGGAAGGGGTTGCAGGAGGCATTCGGGACGCAACTACATCTGAGCACTGCCTTTCACCCTCAGACGGATGGTCAGACGGAGAGGACCATTCAGACTCTCGAGGACATGCTCCGAGCATGTGTCATCAACTTTGGTCACAGTTGGGAGGACCACATACCCTTGGTGGAGTTTTCGTACAACAACAGCTACCACTCCACCATCGGGATGGCACCATACGAGTTGTTGTACGGCAGACCTTGCAGATCTCCTTTGTGCTGGACAGACCCTGGGGAGTCAGCACTTGTGGGACCAGAGATGGTCTGGGCCATGACAGAGAAGGTCCAGGTCATCCAGGAGCGGATGAGGACAGCTCAGAGCCGGAAGAAGTCTTATGCTGACAGGAGGTGGAGGCCACTATAGTTTGAGGATGGTGACCACGTCTTCTTGTGTGTCTCACCTCGACGTGGATTGCGGAGATTTGGCCGAGGCGGAAAGTTGTCTCTACGCTTCATCAAACCATTCCAGGTCCTCAGCAGAATCGGCGAGGTGGCTTATCGCATGGCTCTACCACCTTAGTTGTACCGGGGGCACGATGTCTTCCACATATCTCAGCTGAGGAGATACCTGCACGACCCGACGCATATCATTGACCATGGGGAGCTGGACGTTGATGATGGGGCGACTTTTGTGGAGGTCTCGGTGGAGATCGAGGATTGACAGGAGCGGGTCCCATGTGGACGATTGATTCCTCTAGTGTGCATCAGATGGCAGCACGGGAACCTCCAGGAGAGCATTTCGGAGCGGGAGGCTCCAATGCGTGCTCAGTACCCACATTTGTTTCCCTAGTTTATGATGTATCTTTACCGGGACGTAAAGCCCTAAGGTGAGAGTGATGTAATGACCCGTAAATTTCAAGGAATTTTTTTTCATAATTTTCTTTGGAATTTTACAAGAACGCAGTTTCTGATGGCACGTGATTCCGAGACCCGGTGTGCCCGGAATCATTTTCTGATGTTTGGCTCGGGTACGTTCAGTGAAAGAATGATAGGGTTTTTCTAAATTTTGAACCGGTGCTCGGAATCAAATTTCGAGGGCACCGATGGAATCGCAGTGCCGGTATTTTCATAGAAACGCCTCTTTCGGAGTTGTGTTTGCTCAGGTGTGGTTTTTAGTTTTTGGGGTTAAGTGAATAAAATAAAATAAAGTGGTGCGACAACTTTATTTTATTTCACCTAAATCCACTTAAAGCCACTTAATGCTACTTAAGCTAAGTTGAAGCGGATAGGGTGGAACCCAAAATATCCTACCCTCTTGGTAGGATATTTGTGAGGTGGGGCCTGCACGAGCCCCACCATTTCTTTTCCTCTAAGTAACACACCCGCGAAAACTCATCTTTAATGAAAGTCAACTAGTGCGTTTTCTAAAACTATTAACGCCCCTATTAATTGGACAGTTAATATGTTACCATTAATTCACCGAATTAATGGTTCATTTCATAACTTGTTTTTCAAATTGTTGGCATGTTAATAAAATAAGACCAATGCGTGTCTTTCTTGAGGATTGCTCGTTGAGAGGATTTGGAGAAGACTCCAAGGCTTGAGATCTTCATCCTCCTTCGCGAAGAACGCGAAGAACGCGAAGAACATCGGCCTTCGATGAAAGCCGATGAAGAACGCCAAACCCTCGGAGATCGACGACGCGACACCGTGTACCGCAACGCCGACGATTCTCCTCCCGTGACGTTCTACTGCGTTCCCCGCAGCAACCTTCGAACAACACCGTTTGAGGTAGGGGATTACGGATATTTTAAATTTCCTTTGTGGATTTTATCCTCAACATGGATTTAATTCGTGAAATTAAATCTGTGTGTTTTCTTTAACCCTCGGAGATCATCGACGCGACGCTGTGTACCGCGATGACGCGACGCCCCTTCCGCGACGCGACGATCCTCTTCTCCCACGAAGATCAATTCCACGAAGAACTCTCGTTCGACGACTATGACGATGTAGGGGTTTTAATTATTTAAATCTTGGTGATTTATACCCGCGTCGCTGATTAAATAATTGTTGTGTGACTTTTAAAACCACTAACGCGGTGGGTGCGGACTAACGAACAAGTCTGAACCCACTGGTCCTTTCGTTCTTGGCGTGCAAAATGGCGGACGTCGACAAAGCTGGCCACACTGGCGACGCGGGGTCCTCACAGTGAAGTACGGACCCCGGGAGGACCTTTGGCGAAGAAGGCGCGAATTTCCGACCACCAGAACTTGTCCGGTGGTCCACGGAGCAACCCGCCAGCGCGCCATGCCGGCACGGCGGCACCGGCGGCGGGAGGCGGCGGCGCCCGGCGTGCCGCCGGGAAAAACCACCGCGGCTGAAGCCGCAGAGGCGGGCTAGCCATCCCTTGGCCATGTGGTACCGGAAATGGAGGGACATGGCCTTTCCGCGTCTGTTGGCGAGAGGTGGCCCCCCACGCGGGGCCGCGGAACAATCAAGGGGGTGGCGCCCCCCTTGCACCCGCTCGACCGTTACGGCCGAGCCGCTAGGCGACCGGGCCGCCCCCGCGCCGGCCGAGCTGGGCCACGCTCAGGCCGGGCCGGCCCGCGCCCAGGCCGGGCCACGCCAGCTGGGCCGGACCCGGTTCGGGCCGACCCAGGGGGTCTCGGTCTGGGTCGGTCTGGGCCCGAAACCCCGACCTCCGGACCTTTTCGTACTTTTGCCCATATCCTGGGTTGGCGACCTCCGATTGACGCACCGTCAGTGGCGATGCAATACTTGGATCGAGACGGTCATTTCGGTATATCGCACTAATGGTTTCGGAGGACTTTGGATTTGGTCGGGTTGGTTCGTACACGAAACAAACCGGGCCTTCGGAGTGGAAACACTTATATCTTGGGCCTCGGACGTCCGATTGACGTGCCATCGACTTTGTTGTTTTCCTCTAAGTGAGACGGATCTTTCGGCTTACTCCTCTCGAGTTTTGGACATAGTTGGAGTATGGTCGGCTTGATTTTTCCTTAAAAACCAACTGGGCCCCTGGGACAAAAAAGCCAATAACTCGCAGACCGGGTGTCCGATTGACGCGCCGTCTGCGACGTTGATTTCCTGTTAACGATACGGAACTTTTGGATACATCAACTCTGGACTATGTGTTAGTTTATGTATCAGCCCCTCGGCTCATGGAGCGAACCCTTCCGAGCGAGCTTGCTGTGTGCGGGAACCCTAGAGTTGGCTGTGACTGCGATGACGATGACTGTGCAGAGATCCTCAGTGGATTCGACGGCGATGACTATAGCACTCAGCGATCCTTTGTGGATCAGTGCTACCGATCATGTGTGGGTCAGATCCTATGTGGGTCAGAGCTCAGCGGTCCTGTGTGGGCCAGCGCCTACCGATCCTGTGTGGGTCTGATCCTGTGTGGGTTAGATACTTTGTGGGTCATTGCGGGGGTTAGTTACCTATCGATCCACTCTGGTTCAGATCCTTTGTGGGTCATTGCGGGGGTTAGTACATATCGATCCTTTGTGGGTCCGACGGCTTAGATGAATCAGTGGCAATATCTGGTCATCTTTATCATCATATGAAGAAGTATACCTGTGTGAGCTGAATCCTGTTTTTCTTTCCTTTGTGGATTGTGTTGTGCTATCCTGTGTGGATTTACGTTTTGCTTTCCTGTGTGTACTGGGATTTACTTGGGCTTGGAAGTTGGAGCGTACGAGAATTGATGACTTAGGTATATGTATGGGCATATACCTAAGCAGTGTTGGATGTTACTTCGTGATTGTATCTTTCCTTTGTGTATTATCCTTTGTGGATTATGGGAGACCTTCGGGGGTCTCGGGGTCCCAACTGAGTAGCTTATACTCACCCCTACACGGGCTATTCCCTCACTACGTTGTGTTGGTTGCAGACGACGGACAGCGCTGATCGTGGTTGAGGCTTGCGGAGTAGGACGGTACATGGAGGTGGACCACTGGGCAGGACATACTTGGAGCAGTCGGCTGGACTCGAGGAGCAGTGGAGGCTATCTGTACCCACCCTTTAGGTGGGATTTCCAGTGGACAGCTCGACGTTGCGGATTTACTTTTCAGTTGCTGTTTTCGCTTCCAGTTGTACTTTACTTTCAATTTGGGCTTGTATACTGGCCCACTTACTTTCCGCACTTACTGTTGTACTCAGCTTTACTTAGTGTTTACTTCTACTACTTGATTTCTCTGTGGTGTTTGTGGTTTACATACAAATTCAATGCCTTCCCTTTACCGGGATTTATTCCTTGGTGCTAGTCGCCATCCCCTGGCCTATGGAAGGAGGGTTTGGGGTAGTCACGGCATGGGCCCCGAGGACGTGTCGTGACATCTTTCAAATTTCCAGGAGGTCTTCGGGGACCATGTAGGGCTATATTATCTCGGACGTTGGGACAGTTTCTTTTTCCATTTTATTTTCATTTGATACATTCACTTTTGGATTTTTCTTGTACTTTTCATGGTTTTATCTTTGAACATGCATATGGGAATGGGTTTTTGGATTTATTTTTACCTTTTTTTTGGAGTTTTTTGGGTTTTGACCATTGCATCTATAGATCCTACTAAATAAAATTGTTAATGCCTTCCATATTACATGGGAATCTATACCCATGGTTCTAGTCTCCACATTGATGCATATTGAAGGTGGGACTTGGGGGTCAGTATCTCCACTTCAACTTGAGGAAGTAAGGGTCTGGCAGTTTGTTGTCCCTACCCTCATCTTGGTGAAGGCGGGTCATGACAGGCATGATCAGGAAATCCCGATATCACATGATCCAATAATCCTAAGGCATAGAAATCATTATACTTGAAATCGTATTATATAATAATTTATCCCAACTAATGTAAATTTATTTCATTCAAAGAATAAGATAATAATAAAATATCTATAACAATGTAAATTTCCAACCTCTAAATGTGGCCCCATTTTTATGTTGGTAAATTTCACCTTCATGATTCTACTCCAACCAATTAATTTTTCATAAAAAAATGAGTTAAAAAATATTTAACAACCTAAAAAAATCATATTTTCTATATAGAGTTATATTCAATGAATAAAAAATCATCAAACTTATATTAATAGGAAAATTCTTAAAAAATCAATGTTCATACTATAATAGTCTTTATTCTCTTCAATGGTATCCTTTATCATTACATCAACGTATTTGAACTTCAAGACATTAGTTGATAAATATCCTCCATATGTATTTTATCTATTTTATATATTCTTTATTTTCTTCAACATTTACAATCTATCAATTATTACAACAATCTTCTACTTGACACATACACAGTAGACATATTTCATCATTAATTTAATTTTCAAATTCAATTTCAAATTCCAAAACTAACTTAATATTATATCTTCTCTCATTTCAATATAATTCATTTTATAAATGCAATATTTTTTGTCACCCTTAAAATTATATAGGGAATTTTTGAATAAGGTTTGAATAGTCATTGATTCATCTACTGTGCCACAATATAAAAACACTCAAATATATCAATTAAATATATCTATTTTTTTTGAGGCCATCACCTTTTCATAGTTAGTTCAAAAAAATTTAAAAATAAACTATTGGAGACAGTAGGTAGTCAAGTGAGACCATGAGGAAGTTCTCTCAGTTTCGACTCCCAAATTAGCACTACAACCAGTATAAAATTTCACACTGTATTTACATAAACTTAGAACATGCCTTAATCATTAAAATATTTTTTCCATTACCAACATCTGTAGAATATGAAATAAATTATCCAATTTTGATTACCAGTTGGTTATAATGATCAAATTTATATTTCTTTTAGTATTATTTGGATCTGATATGGAGTTTTAATTTGTGTTATGTTGGTTGAAAATCCATTTTTTGGAAGTTCATGGTGTTTAAATACAACGGTATATAGCTTTAAAAATATATATTTTTGATTATGGATTTTTTATGCATAGTTCTTGTGACACAAAATGGGTCACCGGAATTTCTATTTCTATGTTTTTTATTTGACTTTATTTTTTGTATTTTTTTATTTTCTGGGTTTAGAATTGTGGTTTTTAGAGAACAAATACATGATAATATGGTTTGGGAATGGTTTTTCTAAACCTATGTCAAACTATTTGAGGGAGGATATTGGTGGAAAAAATCATTTTCACAGATGAATAATGTTTTTTTCAATGATTTATGACTGTGGGGTAACTAGGAAGCTTGGTTTTTTTGGGAGAGATCAATAGTCTCATGGTTGGAAAATGGTTTTACCTAACCATGAAGCCAAACTAGGTGAATTTAATGACTCATTAAAAATGTCTCTTCTTACCAAATATCCCATGATTCAACACTATATTTTTATTACTATACAAGAAACCTCGTCATCATAGGGGTATAACATACATGATTTGGGTGGCCTAAAATAATGCAGGCCATGCTATCACCCTTAATCAAATTCAAAAATTATCTTCTTACGAAATATCCCACGAAATATTTAAATCCTTTTGGAATAATTTTCTCTCCCATTCATGTTTAACCCCCACAAATTGACATTGGATATTCTCCAACTCTCTTATTTTTATATTTTTCATGTTTCCATGGCTTTTTGGCTTGAGGTAATTCATGATCTTCAATATGTGTCCACTTTTACCCCTTATCTTCTATGTTTATTCCATTTTGAGGGAAGGTGGAAACTTTAAAGGGTGGGTTGGCCTAATATAAAGGTTTTAATGGTGGTTTAGGTTTTTTTTATTATAATTTGTGTTCATGAGGTCATCTTTTAGATAAATCGACTAGTTTTCATCAATGAAGAAGACTTTGTAACTATTTATGAGGTAGGTCATTCAATTTAATTCCATTTTCCATTGTTTGAGTTGAAATTATAATTCTCATTTCATTTATGTATGTTAAATTTATATTTTATTTATTTGATATTTATTTCTATTCCTTTTTTGATGTGATCTATGGTTTTATATTGTAAATTTATGGAATACGGTGTTTTTTCAAAATGGGGTTGATTAATTTTACTCGAAGTGTTTCATTAAATGGATCAAAATGGTTTTGTGGTTTCAAATGAATTATTAAAGAGGTCTTAGAAATTATTTCTCCTTGAGAATGGTTTTTTACTAAAATGGGAATGTTTTTTCATTAAAATATCCTTTTAAATTTTTATTGGTCTTTCAAAATTTTATTTTGGTTATGTTTGGAAATGAGTAGCACATGGGATACCGAAGGTGTGAGAATGTATTGTCCAAAGGAACATGTTGACGCTCCTTTCCATCATAGAGTCTAACGTCTGAAAAAGGGAAATACCTTAGTCCAAAGTGATTCATCCTTTGAAGAAACATAAAAAATTGACAAAGGGATGAACAAGGAGAACATTGCCCTTAGGTCGTGCATGTTCCCTCATGGTCGCGCAAGTACACTTGCGCGCCGCCTAGTGGTCATGCAAGTACACATGTGCGCCGCCTAGTGGTCATGCAAGTATACTTGCGCGCTTCCTCATGGTCGCCCAAGTGACATGCACGACCTAAGTGGAAACCATCCCAGGGTCTTCTCCAACCTATAAATATACCCTGTGGGCCCCCCATTCAAGGGAGGATTTTTTCCAGAAACTCAGATTTGAGCTCCCGGTGCCCTAGTCTCTTCTAAAAGCTTCCGAAATACTTATAAGGTAATTTCTTACCTAGAAAAGAAGATATAAAAAGGGGGAGGAGGGCCTAAGTGTTGAAACTCATCAACACTTGCGCGCCTGAGTAGCCAGCCCTTAAGGAAAAAAGGTCACACTTGCGCGCTGCCTTACTCCTTCAATAGAACTTGCGCACCCCATTTTTGGAAGAACCTCAAGAGGATTCTAAAGGCTTTAATCAAGAGTCTCTCAAGTATTACCCTACTGGTTAATCGTCACGCAAGTACACCATGTGTCGCGTAGGCATACCTACGTGACCATTACTTGCACGCCCACGCAGTACCTGCGCGCCTGCAAGGACTAGCGCACCCCTGCCTTTTTGGGTGCCCTTCTTGCCTATTTCACCCCTCTTAAGCCATTCCACCTTTCCTATTCAAGATTCAGTCTTCAAGACACTCTTCAAAGCCATTTATGGCATGATTTCTTGATTTGACTTCCTTATCTGAAAGGAATTCTGTGGAATATCTCTCAAGACCTAGTGATTTACACATATTTATGTCACTAAAGATTGAGATTTCATTCATTCAACCTCATCCTTTAAGATGAGAGAATCCTTAACCTGGGTATCCTTTTCAGGAATAATCCCTAGTCATAAGTCCTCTAATTTGGGAATCCTCTTTAGGAGTAAGCCCCAAGTCCCTTAATTTTTGGGCATCCTCTTTAGGAGTAAGCCCCAGATCCCTTAACCTGGGACTCCTTTTTAGGAGTAAGACCCAGTCTCAAATATGGGCATCCTCTTCAGGAGTAAGCCCCAGTCCCCTAATTTGGGCATCCTCCTTAGGAGTAAGACCCAAACCATAATTCCCTTAACCTGGGCCTCCTTTTCAGGAATAAGCCCCAGTCATATTCCTTAACCTATGCCTCCTTTTTAGGAGTAATCCCCAGTCTCAAATCTGGGCATCCTCCTTAGGAGTAAGCCCCAGTATTAATCTCTCTTAACCAGTCATAATCCTTACATTATGTTGTGTTGGTTACAAATACCTCTTGTTTCTCACACCGAGCATGACTCACGTGAGCTTAGAGTGTAAAAGTAATTGAGACATCCTTCTTTGAGCCATCAATCATAAACATCATACTCCCTTACTCGAACTACGTGGGTTCTGATTCCTTTTCTAAAAAAAGGATACGTAGGTAGCCCGTCTATGGGTTCGATCCCAACTCTAAAATAATACATGTCCCTCTAAATGACAATAAACTTAAAGTGCCCCACTGAGTGGATTTAAAACCAGCATGGTCATCATAATGACCAAGAGACTTCTATGTAAATGTGTCGAAGGGTACCATTGACCAAGAATCTCTAATAAATACATATGATTCTCTATCGATGAAAAAAGTCGAATACATACAAAAGATTCTCTAAATTTTCTACATATTTAATCATTGATTGTCATATCTGGAGGAAAGCTCATTATATACTTGGTAATGTAATATGGATTCAAGAACATAACTTAAATCTATAAAGAGAGTCCTGGAGTAGACAATAATTCCCCTAAAAAAGGAGTGAAGAGTCCGACCTCCCATCATCTCGACCAATGAAAATTCCTAAGCCTCATCAGTCCACAAACTAATGAGCACATACCTTTGTAAAGTAGGTCCAAATGGATGTGGAATCATTTGATGTTTCCGGTTCTAAGAAAAAACCTGTTAGAAACCGATCGGAATGTTTGAACCTCCCATCAAGGCGGTCATCCCCGGATTCCGAGGGAAAAAAATGGTGAACCCGACGTGAATCCTAAACCAAGTTAAAATAATGTTTTACCCATTTGTTAGGCCCCTATTTAAAACTCAATGAGAGGGCCAACAAAAACAATCATTGACATATGTGATCATCCAAAAGATGTAGTGGCTGATTTTATCTTGATTACGTCTGTTATATCAAACAGGAACTCTTTTCCAAGGTCTTCTGCATTTCTAGAATGGCTACTCTCAAGTTCACACTTGTGAATACTGCTACTGTAAATGCCACTGCTGCTACTCCTGCTGGATCGTCGTCCGCACTAAGGACAATATCACCTACTCAGCATCTTCAACACTAGGTATCAAATGCAATGGTTAAGGAGTACCATCAACATGGTACCATCCCAACTCTGGAGGTTGCCCGACAAGCCCTCCAAGTAAATAAATCACATCGGTTGTCCAGACAACGACGACCAGTGATCAAGAACCGGGTGGGGCTGACTGTCGTCTCCTACCGTTTCGGGTCGTTATCCCTAGAACGCTATCATCATTCACTCCCTTATTCTTGGGAGTGGAATGAGCAGGTCCCTCAGGACCTTAATTCAAACAGATAGAAGTCCTTCCTGAGGGCTTCCACCAACAATTACCGCCAGACTCGTGCGGCAGTGCACCCTAAATATGATGATGGTACCGACTCCAGGCGTTCGGCTCAGGTTCCTTGAACCTGAGCAAGCAATATGAACCACCAGAGGAAGAATCCAGTAAAAAGTGATCAGGTTCTCATCTCTTCCATCTCCATAGAAGTCCACCAACATAACTTGGTGGTAAGCAACAAGCAGGCACATACACCTGCCCGTTTTAATTACGATGTCCAGCAGACTCGTCTGGCAGCATCACGCCAATCCCGCCAGGAAATTCCAGTGGAATACTATAGGCAGGAACATACACCTGTTTATACATCATCAGCTAGTCAGCAGGCTCTTCTGACTACATATGATGGATCTCGTCAACCACGTTTGGCGAAGTGCAGTCATTAGGCACATACACCTGCTAGTATTAATCAAACCTACCAACAGTCTCACTTGGGAGCATTCGTCGAAGTTAGTTGGAAAGCCCCGACATCAAATAGAAGGCAGACTCAACTCTCTGCCCCCACACTTGAGTACTATCAGGATTCACTGACAGGAAAATGAGGACACGAGCAGGCACATACACCTGCTCCAAGCCCGGAATGGACATATATTCCCATTCTGGCAGTTGAATTCACCAAGCATATTCTATCAATGGTGAAAGAGAATAAGCAAATCCCTACTCATATTCTGGATGCCTACCAGGATATTATAACAACTTCAGTGGCATCTCAGGGCAAGACACATAAATCTATCCCTACCAGTGGAGTGACACATCAAAAATTCACTCCGGAACAGACACACACATCTGTTCCAGTCCAAGAGGGTTGTGGGGAATACTCCCCCATATCATACGGACAACCAAGTCAGGCACATACACCAGATTTGAGTAGAGATCGTCAGCCTAACCTGGCCATCTTTCCTGATCAGGCATATACACCTGCTCAGAGCAACCACTTTCGTCAACAAGTGGTTTCCAAGGCAAGTAAGAAGGCGTCTAAGAAAAAGACCTGCCCAGCACAGTCAAGAGATCAAGAGCCAATCTGTAACAAGTCCTTGCTTGATGCTGGAGTTCTTGAATCCCTCAGACAATTATCTATTTAAATTCAAGATTCTACTCCCTTATTTCCCAATAGTGGGAACATTAATTCTGAAGGTCTTCAACAGACACTTCCTCATGAAGGCTTGCTTCATGAAAATTCGGTCGATCTCGAAGTTGCATCTTTAGATGAGAGCCACAAGAACCCTTTGTGTGGTCAGAAGACCAAGGAGCAAGAGATCTCATTTCTTCTATAACCCATTATGGTGTTCCTCCTCATGATGATGAATTTCGCTGCGAAAGTCCTCTCCATAGTAGTGATGCACATTGCCTGGAAAATGCTCCAGTGGGCAATGTAGTACAGAGAAAGCCCTCTTATCTTGAGGAACTTGAAAATGTGAAACCAGTCATGTCTGAAGCTTCATCGCTAGCAGGTGAAATAGTTTCTCAATCAAAAGATAGGCCAGGGTGTAGGTCATTCTCTGAACCACCCCTAAGTCATGTATATTCTAGTTTGATCAATTATTTCTCTAACAATCTCGTTGAATCCAACAAAGAAACAAGGAAACACCAACTCTAGTCAAATCAGGTAGAAGAATGTTCATCAAATGATAAAGAGGAAATGTTGAACATGAGAAAACAACTGGAGAAAGGTGAAGTGCCAGTCATGTTTTGGCCTCTGGTTGACTCTCAGTATAATATTCTAGAAATGTTGACGGAAGATGAAATTCATGATATTTGTCTCAACATATGGAAAAATCTTTGTCAGTTGAAAAAGAAAGTATTATCTTATGATAAATATGAAAATCATCTCTAGATAATAGAAGGGTTACAACGTCAGATTGATTTGGCGTCTCTATCAGTCTCTCGATATCCGAAGGCTAAAAAGCAGCAGAGAGCCTTTAAACGTTCATGCTTTGGCGCACTAAGAAGATTGCGTCAGTTAATTTCCAATGCCCCATCTGGTATTCGTGTCAGAGGATGGGGTGTTCATGGAGCACTGCATTTCGTGGTGCTCTCCAGTCAGCAAAGCCCACTGAAAACGGTCTCATGAAATGTTATTTCCCATGGCCAGACATAGTCAATGGGCTTTTTTTGTAATCAAAAACTTGACCAAGAATAGGCTTCAACTAGTTCCTCTCAAAATCAAGAATACAGAGAACAAGTTGTCGAATTAATCTTGCATCAAGCAAACGAGATTATTGAACAGGCATCTTGTTTGGAGCAAGCACGTCACCAAGTGACAGAAGTGACAGAAATCATCCAACGGTCTTTTGAATCGGGTGATAAAAGTGGATATAGGTTACTGCATCCAGCTAATTTCTGAACAATGGTTCGCAAGATTAGGAGGACTTTAAAGAAAGTCTCAGACATAGCATGTCAAGAACCACCCCAGCTCGCCATACTGGGGACTCTTTTAAAACAACCCTCGGAATCAACCAAAAGGATTCGGGGACTTGAGAGAGAACAGAAGGAATAGCCCCAGTCCACTGGACTGGGGACTTTTTCAAATCATCAATCCCCTCCTCAGAGAAAGTCGGTCTTTTCTCGATTGGGGAAGAAACCTCAAGAGGAAAGAAGAGCCAAATTATCCAGATATTCCCTCCAAATTACGGTTCGTCAAGAAGTTTCTGAGGGATCGAATCAACAAAAGGAAATGTCTCATTAAAGACATGGAAGAAGACAATATCACAGAAATGATGATAGAAGGGATTTGATGAGTTATGCATCAATCAATGTCATCAATTTCGTTGTTGTTGATCCACCAGATGAGGCTCACTCAGGGGACTCAGATGAAGAGGTTCCTGCTCAAGAAGATGTACGTACCGAAACAAATGAAGATGGTGTGTGTACACGAAGTCAAAAAATTACTCAGAACTTAAGTAATCCTTTGAGTAACCCACTTACCCCTCTCTGAAAAGGATCCAACAAAGGTAAGGGAAAGAACCAGGTTACATATCCTTCCTCAAGAGAGGGTCAAAATTTCTCACTAGAGCAGAGGTTTTCACAACAAGAGGAATAAATGAAGGAATTAAGAAGGTTGAATGCAGAACTACTTCAGAGTAGTCTTCTTCTTAAGCATGCTGGAGTCAGTCAGCCAAATAAATTTGTTCCAGCTACAGATATGGATCAAGAATATCCTCCTCTATCATTACACCCTCACAGGTCTAATCCTACGGGTCAAGTGCAACAACAGTTGTCAGTGCTACCATCAGTTGCAGCACCAATCACCACATCTTTCCAATCTTCAGTAATTGCACCTACCCCAGTCCAAGTTCAACCGGATGTTTCTCAAAAGTTAATAACAACTATTGAGTCATTAAAAGCTCGGTTAGAAACTATGGAAGGTAAGAGTGTGCAAGTTCAACCAGAAAAGAAAGTTTACCCTGAATGGGTAGATTCAATCTCTCCTACATCTAGTTTTGAGAACCCTGTATTCCCTATTTTCAATGGATCAGGTGATCCTGAACAACATTTGACGCATTACGTGTCTTGTTGCAATCCTATGATGGGAACTCCAGAGTAGCAAGAAGCAGTGAAACTCATATGCTTCGTGCGAACCTTGCAAGGACCAGCTTTTGTTTGGTATACAAGCTTGCAATCCCGGTCAATTACTGGATGGGATGATCTTCACCAAAAAATCCTCCTTCAGTTCAGCTCAACTTTTCCAAAGACAACAGTTTCCGATCTTACAAACTGTAAGCAAATGGAGAATGAAAGGGTCTCTGATTTTATTGCTCGATGGAAGGGATTAACATATTTTTTGAGTTTAGCACTCCCTCAAGAAGAATTGTTACCAATATGTGTGGCAAATCTGTGTGACGAATTACGCACGCCGTTAATACCTGTGAAATACACAGTAGGGTTTCGAGACCTTACATCAATCGCTCAACAGATTGAAGATTCCCTTATACAGGCTATGGATAAATCTCATGTAATTCCATCCGCTCCAGGAAGGAGAATGGGTAAAGCAGAAACTGCTACAGTTATGCTTAAACAAGCACCTGTACCTATTTCTACATCAAAACCTTCATCTTCTCGAAGGGCTCCACCTTCTGAGCACCAACAACAAAGGCCTTTTCGTCTAGACGATAAAAAATATCAAAGACGAAAACAATTTGAGGATATAAAGAGAAAAACATACCCTTTCCGAAATGAACAAGTTCCTGGTTATTTCATTTCGGCTCTGGAAAACAATTTGGTTCAATTGCCAATGCCCAAGAGGCCAAACAAGAAAGGAGATGAAGACCGTCCTAATTATTGCCCTTTTCATCAAATGTTGGGGCATCCCATCTATGAGTGTTTTGTCTTCAAAGACCTCCTGTAAAAGATGGTCGACTCGAGACAAGTCACATTGAAAGGCTCCTCAGCCTAGGTAGCATGTTTCACTGCTATAGTTCCAGAGGAGAAAGGTGAATGGAAAGAAGTCAAAAGAAAAAATGCACAGAATTATGATGATTGGATGGTCAGAAAGACAATCAATCGAACTCATGCTATTTTGCGAACACAATTAAGGAAACCAATTTTGTCTTCTTCCATGAATTTTGCGTCAAAACCCTCTTCGTCAGAGGTAAAGTCCTCAAATAAATGGCATGATTCAAAGAAAGAAAAAGAATTAGAAGAATATGAGAATGTGTCAAAGCCTAAGTTGTCTTTGACTTTGTCGGACTTCATGCCATCTAATTTCAAGCCACGGGCACTGCCCCACCAAACGGCACAGCCTAAACAGGCTAATCAGGCAGAGTCTTCATCAAACGAAGAGTTAATCTTTGGTTCTATTAATATGATTAAATTAACAGATCCATATTCCAGTCGAAGTTTCAATTTCAATGAGCCCGAATTCCCTGTATCAAACAGAGGAATCAGAGGAAGTTCTAGGGGCACAGGATACAGGGGAAGATGTGGATCTTTCAGAAGCCACTATTCCAATTCTACCACGTCTAGAACTATGTACACAGCAGAAACTCGTGGTAGAGCCCTTCAACGAGCTCAGAAAAAACCAGCAAGTTCTTCTACCAATAGAAAATTCAGTCCTGGAATAGTTATTTTGGAAGACCGGTTGAAGGTTCCATCTTCTTCCTCTCAGCAAGTAAATGGATCTAATCGGTCTAATCTTCCAAAGCCAGGAATATTGCAAACTCCTATCCCAATAAAAATATGCATCAACTTCCAAATCATCTGCTTCTAAGGTACCTGCTAAACCACATATTCCTATTGGGAAACGTAGACCTCTGGATCAAAAGTATGATATATTGAAACACTTGGCCCACGTACCAGCCAAGTTATCAATTCTGGATGCTCTGAATCTATCAAAAGATCTTCTGGAAGCACTCATTGAGGATTTTTCAAGTCCTCAGGAGTTTGAAACTAAAATTGATGCTGCTGATGTCTATCACATAGAGAATAATCTTGCAGAATGCCATGAAATAATATCCTTTACTAATGAAGATGATGTTGTGCATGGACATATTATACCATTGTACTTGTCTGGAATGGTCAATGGTGTGGATGTTTTAAGAGATTTCATTGACAATGGTTCAAGAGTCAACCTCATTCCGATTAGTACACTTCGTCGATTGGGCCTCACGGAATCTGTTTATCTCCTTCCACTATGATGCTACAGGGATATGATAAAAATGAACAAGAACCACTGGGTGAAGTTACACTCAGAACTCAGTTTAGAGATCTTGTATCCAATTTATATTTCATGGTTGTTGATGAAGACTCAGCCTTCAACATCTTGCTTGGAAGACCTTGGCTACATTAACATGCGGTTATCCCTTCATAATACCATAAATGTCTCAAATATTGTTTCAATGGTCAAGTTGGAACATTGTATGGTGATAAGGCCTCATTCAAGACATGTGAGTCTCAATACATTGAGGCATAATTCTATCACATGAAGCAAAGGGAGAAATCCCTAACAAAGGAGATTACCAAAGTTAATGCTCCATATGGTTTGGAAAAAATTCCAGTAAATCCATTTCCACATGTGAGTAAAGATTATGTGTTGCCTATCATTCAAATTGACAAGATAGACCCAAATAAAAATACTCTTATGGAATGATCCATAATGTCAATTACGGAAATCGAGCCAGACAACATGGGAGAAATTGGTAATCTACCAAGCAGTGATGAAAGCACAAATGGTGACATCTTCATTTCATCTGCTGAAATCCAACAAGTCTATGCATCACCAATTAGGCCAGAAGAAGTTATAGAAACATCTGAGGTGAAAAATGATGTCGATTCTCAATCCATCATCTCCTCTTTATTACCCAAAGAAGACCCCTCATCATCAATCGGGTCGGAAATGGAAGCCTCTTCTTCAAAATATGCAAATTTTGACATCTCTTCGGATCATGAGAATTCTACTTTATCATCTACTATGCAAGTAGAAACGGAAGAAATAAAACATGATAAAGAAGAAGAGGAATATCTCAGAGATGCTCCTCTAGTATTTGAAGAGGGTATCTCTACCACTGTGGATGAACTCAGAGAAATAAATCTGGGTACAAAAGGAGATCCACGCCCCACTTTAATCAGTGCAGCCATGAATCTTCAAGAGTAAGAGATGTATATTTCTTTTCTAAATAAAAATAGGGATATATTTTCCTAGAACTATAAAGAAATTCCTGGGCTTGATTTTGATGTTTCTAATCATCATTTTGGTTTACCAGAAGAACATCTAGGATTTAAGTAAGCTGCGAGAAGAACACACCCAACTTATGCTTCCAAAATTGAAGCTGAAGTGGATAATCTTATCAAAGCTAACATCATCGGAGAAGTTCAATATCCCAAATGGTTGGATAATATTGTCCCTGTAAAGAAAAAGATCTGAAAAATTAGAGTTTGCATCGATTTCAGAGATCTTAATCGGCATTGTCCTAAGGATGATTTCCCAGTTCCAATTACAGAACTTCTAATTGATGCAACAGCTGGCTATGAAGCAATATCCTTCATGGATGGATTTTATGGATATAATCAGATCCAAATGTCCCCATAATACGAAGAATATACAGCCTTCAGAGCCCCTCAGGGTGTGTTTTGCTACCGGGTAATGCCCTTCGACTTAAAGAATGTAGGTGAAACTTATCAGTGTGCCATGCATCGTATCTTCAAACCCTTCTTAGGGAACTTTGTTGAATGCTATGTAGACGATTTGGTAGTTAAATCCAAACAATGTTCTAATCACTTGGCTGATTTGGAAGTCATATTCTGCAAGCTTTGACAACATAATTTGATGATGAACCCCTTAAAATGTGCTTTTGGGGTATCCTCAGGAAAATTTATCAGCTTTGTTGCACGCCATCATGGTATTGAAGTCGATCCTAAGAAGACCAAGACAATCCTTGGTATGTCACCTCCTGAAAATTTGAAATAATTAAGAGGACTTCAAGGACACTTAGCCTATATTCGGCGTTTCATCGCCAATTTAGCTGGAAAAAGTTTACCCTTCACCAAATTGATGAAGAAGGGAGTCACTTCCCAGTGGACTGAATAATGTCAAGAAGCATTCGATATTCTCAAGAAATACCTCTTGAGTCCACCAGTACTCATGCCACCTATTGAAGGAAGGCCACATATCCTCTACGTGACGGCTCTAGAGCGATCATTGGGTGCCTTTCTTGCTCAAAAGAATGATGCTGGGAATGAAAACAGCCTCTACTATCTCAGTCGAACCATGCTTGAAGTAGAAACCCGTTATTCAGGTATTGAGGAGTGCTTCCTGGCATTAATCGTTGCAGTTCAGAAGTTGAGACACTACCTGCAACATCATGAGGTCCAATTTTTATCTCGCAATAACCCGCTCAAATTTATCCTAAGTCGTCCAATTCTAACAGGACGTCTGGCAAGGTGGGCAGTTAATTTGCAGCAATTCGACATTCAGTATGTGTCTCAAAAGGCGATAAAAGGCCAAGCTCTGGCTGATTTCCTAGCTGAACACCCTTCAGTGGAAGAAACATCTTCAGATATTGAACTCCCTGATGAGGAAGTCTTCTCTATTAAAGAAATTCCTCAGGCATGGGAAATGTATTTTGATGGTGCTTCTAGAAGTCCAACGGGGAGGAAAATGGAAAATCCTAAATTCAACAAAGTTGGCTTCGGAATTGTGCTCATTTCTCCAGAAAAGGTAGTGTTACCTTATTCCTTCTTATTGTGGGAAGGTGGTACCAATAATTAAGCATAATACCAAGCTCTCATTGTAGGTTTGGAATTAGCACTTCAAGCACAAGTGAATCACTTAAAGGTGAAAGGTGATTTAGACATGGTAATCAAACAAGTCAATGGGGATTATGCCATCAGAAAAGAAGAAATAATCCCTTTGTATTATTACGTCAGAGAGTTAATGGTGGAATTCACTTTGGAACCGACATTTTCTTATGTCCCAAGATCACAAAATGCTCAAGCTGATGCATTGGCTAATATAGCCACAGCTCTGGAAGATCCAAATCGGGACGAGACAACCATCAGTATTGCCCACCGTCGTGAAATTTCACCTTATGTTCGAATCAGAATAGAGGAAATTAATGAAATTTGTCCCATTCCTGAACCGTATGGTCATACTACAGGATGGATGTCACCTATCAGGGAATACCTTCAAAATGGAACACTTCCACCAGATAGAGATGAGAAAGAACAAATCCGGCGACGTGTGGTTAATTTTACTCTTTATGATAGCCCATGTCACTTAGAGAAAATTCTTTACAAACGTGGTTTTGATGGAGTTCTCTTCAGATGCAGTGATGGTGAAGAGACAATGGCTGTCATGAAAGAAGTGCATGCAGGAGTCTGTGGTTCCCACCAGTCTTGACATAGACTGTCTGATCGGATTTGAAGGATTGGATACATTTGGCCTTCAATGATACGAGATTGTGTAGATTTCACAAAGAAGTGTCATTCATACCAAGTACATACCAACTTCATTCATCAACCTCCAGAGTTTATTTATACAGCTAAATACTCATGTCCATTTGCCAAATGTGGAATAGATGTGGTGGGACCTTACCCTTCGGCTACGACCAAGCAGTTTAAGTACATTCGTACTTGTACTGACTTCTTTTCCAAATGGGCAGAGGCAATACCTCTCAAGGAAGTCTGTCCAAATGTGTTTTTAGCTTCATAAAGTCTAACATCATTACCAGATTTGGTGTCCCTCATACCATATTGACGGACAATGGCACCAATTTCTTTTCATCTGAGGTGAAGAATTTCTATCAAGAATACAACATCAAATCCAACCATTCATCTCGGTATCATGCATCAGCCAACGGCCTGATAGAAGACTTTAACAATACTCTTTCAAATATACTGCAAAAGATGGTGGATAAAGATAAGAGGTCATGGACTGATAAATTCTTTCATGCTTTATGGGCTTATCGGACTACCACCCGCACTGTAACTCGGTCAACTCCATATTCATTGTTATATGGAACAGAAGCCGTCTTGCCCATTGAAGTTCAACTACCCTCACTCAGAGTTGCAAGTTTTAATTAATCATCTACAGATGAACAATATCAAAAGCGATTGAATGAATTGGAACGGTTGGATGAGAAAATATTGTGAACTTTTCACCACTTGGAAGTCTATCAGAATCGAATAGCACAAGATTTTAACAAAAAAAATTGTCTTCATTCATTCACTCAGGGAGAATTGGTATTAGTTCTCAGAACTCCAATGATACCAGGAAAGAAACCTCCCAAGATTGAGCCAAAATGGGAAGGACCTTATTCAATACATAGGGTCTACTCCAATGGAGCTTATTCATTAATCTCAATGGATGGAGAACTCATAACTACTCCAACCAATGCCAGATTTTTGAAGAAGTATTTTTTATAAACTGCAATGTAATTTTTGTTGTCCTTACTATATGACGTTAAACTATACAACAACGGTCCATAAATATGGCCTTAAACTATTTGTACTTTCGTCCCACATGACGTTAAACTGTGAAAAAGTTCCCTAAATGGTCCAGTATGACCTTAAACTGCAACTAGGTCCTGTATGACCTTAAACTACATCATCAACGGTCCATGCATATGACCCTAAACTATTTTCAAGTCCCTTACGTCCAGCAAGACGGTAAACTGTGACGTCCTAACTACATGACGCTAAACTGTATAAAAGTCCCTTACATCCAGAAAGACGTTAAACTACATAATCATCAAAGGTCTTGTATGACCTTAAACTACACCACCGTCTAGCATGACATTAAATTGCACCATCCATGGTCCATGCATATGACCTTAAACTATTTGCACTTTCGTCCAACATGACGCTAAATTGTATCGTCCCTTTTTTCGTCCAACATGACGTTAAACTGTGAAAAAGTCCCTAATGTGTCCAACATGATGTTAAATGGAGTACTCTTTTGTCCTCCGTGCATGACATTAAACTACATAGTCTCCCTTTCGTCCAACATGACGTTAAACTCTATTGTCCCATCGTCCTAACTACATGACACTAAACTATACAAAAAGTCTGTGATACGTCCTACATGACATTAAACTATATTTTGTCTCTGCTACATGACACTAAACTGTGTAGCACCAATAGTCCTAACTGCAAGACTTTAAACTGTATGGTCCCTTTATATGTCCTACATGACATTAAACTATGCATCGTTAAGGTTGTTGTTACCTCTTGTTTCTCACACCGAGTATGACTCACGTGACCTTAGAGAAAACCTCAACCATAACACTCTCTCTCGGCCGCTAACCATGTGTAAGTCGCAACATCATTTTTTAGGTCATTGTCCCCAAGAACAACTTGATCATTAATTCATTCTTTAATTGAACTATGCGGACATTGATCCTTTCCTTCCAGGATGGGTACGTAGGTAACCTCCCAAGGTTCAATCCCAAAACCAATCTCTTCACGTCGGTTCATCTCCATCTCATACGATGTTAATTCGTGAAACCGCCCTTAGAATCAATATCTTCACATTGGTTCACTTTCGTCCTTGTTATACAACGTTAACCTATACAACACTTTTGTCCAGTATGACAATAAAATAAAAATTTCTTTGATACCCACACCAGAGAGGGAACCATTATTTTCATTAATTTTTCAATCGTGTTTCATTTCAAAGACTACGTGCATACATGGAAATGCCCGAACCTTTTATCTTGAGTTAAACCATCATTGCACTAAAGTCCCTTTTCACCCTTCACATGTATGAACCAAATTTGTACAAAGGATATTTCTAGAACTACGTGGGCTTGATTCCCATCCTTATGAGATACGTGGGATCGTTCGAGTGTCCCTCGAATCCAGCCCCAAGTCTTTGGGCCTAACCCCAAATTCCATTTTTAGTCCCTTGGCTGAAAAGTCCCCATGAAAACACACATTGTGTATTTCTTACAATGGTCCAAGTTCTATGAACCTAAACTTAGATCTCTAATCCTTTTGTCCCACATGACGTTAAACTGTAGTTTAAGAACTACGTATGGCTTGATTCTCATCCTTATGGGATACGTAGTGAAGTCCAACATTTCAATTCAGGACCTAGCCACAACATTATTATGGTTAGCATTGATCTATGTATCTCTGTATACATTGAAAAATACCCATCTTTATGTGTCATAATCCTAACCTTAAATATTTTCATATCCTCATAACCCTTTTCATGACTTCTAGTCACAAAAATGTCAAACTTCTAAGAGTTCTTTTGCCTGACGATGCAGCATTGCCCATAGGTGGCCTTGCATAAACAGTCTACATAACTGACTTGTTAGCCAAAAGATACTATTATTTGACTATGCAGCCAATGCCCTTAAGTGGCCCTGCATAATTCAACCCCCTAACGGGTTTGTCAGATAGCGGTAACTTCATTCTTGGTATAAATGCCTCTTTTTTCCTTATTTTTCTTAAATGGAAGTATGCAGGTATCCGCAAAAAAATGGCCATACTTAACATATTTGTCCCATATCCTTTTTCATGATTTGAAAGTATTCATGTCTATGGTTTATATTCTTCTTCCCTACGTTTGGATCAGACCTTCGTAGGAGTGATATTCATACAGTTCTTCGATAATCTTGTTTGGAAATATCTTCTCCATATTCAAGTACCTCTTTCCATATAGAAAACTCTATACTTTGGAATATTTGAATCTCCATAAACATTCACTGGATTTTATCACTAGGAATGTAAATTTCTGAGAGTTCTTTTTCCTGACTATGCAGCACGTTCCCATAGGCGTCCTTGCATAAACAGTCTACATAACAGACTTGTTAGCCAAAAGATACTATTTTGTTTAACTATGCAGCCAATTCCCTTAGGTGGCCCTGCATAATTCAACCCCCTAACGGGTTTGTTAAATAATGGTAATTTCATTCATGGAAACTACTTCTTCTAATTACTTTTAGCTCTTTTTCTTATCATTCCTCAAATTCAAATATTCTTAAGTAATAGCTTACATATTTTCCCTCATACTTGAGTATGGAAATATGTTTTCAGATGAATTTTCAAGGAATTGATTCAATTATAATCCATTTCGGTCAAATCTATTTCGAACTTAAACATTAGCCTTTGTATGTATGACAAGCATGACTTTAAAACTGCCAGATTTCTTGTTTTTTCTTTTTCACCTCAGAGTCAAATCCTCTTTTCTGTCCAGATCCAACTCTGAGGGGGGACTTTTGTTGACGCTCCTTTCTGTCACAGAGTCTAACGTCTGAAAAAGAGAAATACTGTAGTCCAAAGTGATTCATACTTTAATGAAATAGAAAAAATGATGAAGGGATGAACAAGGATAACATTGCCCATAGGTCGCACAAGTTCCCTCATGGTCGCGCAAGTACACTTGTGCGCCGCCTAGTGGTCGTGCAAGTACACTTGCGCGCCGCCTAGTGGTCGTGCAAGTATACATGTGTGCCGCCTCATGGTTTCCCAAGTGACTTGTTTGCCCTAAGTGGAAACCACCCAGGGTCTTCTCTAGCCTATAAATAGACCCTGTGGGCCCCCATTCAAGGGAGGATTTTTTCCAGAAACTCCGATTTGAGCTCCCGGTGCCCTAGTCTCTTCTCAAAGATTTCTAAACACTTATAAGATAATTTCTTACCTAGAAAGGAAGATCTAAAGAGGGGGAGGAATGCCTAAGTGTTGAAACTCAACAACACTTGCGCGCCTGAGTAGCCAGCCCTTAAGGGAAAAAGGCCACACTTGCGCGCCACCTTACTCCTTCAATAGAACTTGTGCGCCCCTTTTTTGGAAGAACCTCAAGAGGATTCTAAATGCTTTAATCAAGAGTCTATCAAGTATTACCCTAATTGTTAACCGTCGCGCAAGTACACCATATGTCGCGCATGCATACCTGCGCGACCAGTACTTGCGCGCCCACGCAGTACCTGTGCGCCTGCTAGGACATGCGCACCCTGCCTTTTTGGGTGCCCTTCTTGCCTATTTCACCCCTCTTAAGCCATTCCACATTTCCTATTCAAGATTCACTCTTCAAAACACTCTTCAAATCCATTTATGGCATGATTTCTTGATTTTACTTCCTTATCTGAAAGGAATTCTGTGGAATATCTCTCAAGAGCTAGTGATTTACACATATTTATGTCACTAAAGATTGAGATTTCATTAATTCAACCTCATCCTTTAAGATGAGAGAATCCTTAACATGGGTCTCTTTTTCAGGAATAATCCCCAGTCATAAGTCCTCTAATTTGGGAATCCTCTTTAGGAGTAATCCCCAAGTCCCTTAATTTTTGGGCATCCTCTTTAGGAGTAAGCCCTAGATCCCTTAACCTGGGCCTCCTTTTCAGGAGTAATCCCCAGTCTCAAATATGGGCATCCTCTTCAAGAGTAAGCCCCAGTCCCCTAATTTGGGCATCCTCCTCAGGAGTAAGCCCCAATACATAATTCCCTTAACCTGGGCCTCCTTTTTAGGAGTAAGCCCCAGTCATAATCCTTAACCTGGGCCTCCTTTTCAGGGGTAATCCCCAGTCTCAAATCTGGGCATCCTCTTTAGGAGTAAGACCCAGTCTTAATTTCTCTTAACCAGTCCTAATTTACCTTTGATCTGGGATTCCTTTTCAGGAATAAAACCCAAGCATAAGTCTTCTCCTAATTTGGGCCTCCTTTTCAGGAGTAAGCCCCAAGTTAGAGTATTCAAAATCTCTATGAAGCACATATACCTTTATGGACCCTATTCCTGGATTTCTTCCCTAAAGTAAATCCTAACCTTCATTTATCTGGGCAGTCATACATATATAATCCCCACATTATTTCTTATGATTGCATCTTTCATGGCACAATTTTCTAATTTTTACCAATACCTCTTGGTTCTCACACCGAGCATGACTCACGCGATCTTAGAGTGTAAATGTAATTGTGACATCCTTCTTTGAGCCATCAATCATAAACATCATACTCCCTTACTCGAACTACGTGGGTTCTTATTCCTTTTCTAAACAAAGGATACGTAGGTATCCCGTCTACGGGTTCGATCCCAACTCTAAAATAATCCATGTCCTTCTGAATGAAAATAAACTTAAAGTGCCCCACTGAGTGGATTTAAAACCAGCATGGTCATCATAATGACCAAGAGACTTCTATATAAATTTTTCAAAGGGTACCATTGACCAAGAATCTCTAATAAATACAAATGATTCTCTATCAATGAAGAACCTCAAATACATACAAAAGATTCTCTAAATTTCCTACATATTTAATCATTGATTGTCAGATCTAAAGGAAAGCTCATTTTATACTTGGTAATATAATAAGGATTCACGAACATAACTTAAATCTATAAAGAGAGTCCTAGAGTAGACAATAATTCGCCTCAAAAAGGTGTGATGAGCCCGACCTCCCATCCTCTCGACTAATGAAAATTCCTAAGCCTCATCATTCGACAAACTAATGAGCACCTACCTTTGGAAAGTAGGTCCGAATGGATGTGGAATCATTGGATGTTTCCGGTTCTATGAACAAACCTGTTAGAAACTGATCGGAATGTTTGAACCTCCCATCAAGGCGGTCATCCCTGGATTCCGAGGGAAACATAACATCAGATCCTTTTTGGGGAATACTGAGAGAGAATCCTCTTGATTTTCCCTGGTACCCAAAGAGCCTTCAAAGAGGAATATTGAGAGAGGATCCACTTATTGACCAAGAGACAGAGAGATATCAAATGAATTGGGCCCTGGGAAGATAGTGAGTGATTACACTTTCTTTATCCAATTTCAAAACCTTATTCTTGATACAATCATAGTAGAAAAATATTGCTAGATACGTTATGGTATATTACTCATTCCAGGTTTATTTTCATGCTTTTATTCATTATGTTAATTCCTTATCTGATGTGATACCATGTGTTCTGATCATTTCTTTTTTTATATGATGATGATGGTTATTCTTACCCTTATTATAAATTATTTATGTAAATTGAGACTATTTTGACATATGGATTTATTTATTTACTCAATCCATTCTAATAAATGTATTATAAAACATTTTTTTAAATTAAAATCAAAGGGGTTTCAAATGTTTGATTTAAATATAAATTTCTTCACAGTGAAATTTTTTTAGAAAAAGAGGTTTCAATCTAGTTTATTATATTTCATGTTTTATAACCCTTAAATAAATTCATGGTGGTATCCTACTAGGATTTTCCCCCCACAACATACATATTCCCTTTTGTGTGTGTAGAATTTATTTTGGGGACACTGGTAAAGTCAAGGTAACTATGAATATAGGTGGGTCTTCTTGATTGTTTTCATTCTTTATTTTGATGGAGAATACATGGTGTCCCAGGGTTATCTCATTAGGAGATATTTTAGAGTTTTTTGTTATTTTGGAATGTATATATTATATTATTAACTATATTTTTTTGGTTTTTTGAGAATTTAACTTGAGATTCTATTTCTTTCATGAAATATAATATTTCCAAAAAAAATGTTATGTTACTACTTATGGTATTTTATTTAGTCCTTGTTAGGTTACACTAATTGTATGTCAATTGGTTACATTGATCCGGATCATTTTGGTGATTCCATCCAATTTCATTGATTGGTCATACTGGTTTACCCTAGGATAAAACATACCCAAGAGGTTTTTCATTATGCCTGGGTTCTTATCCCTAAACCCTGGTGATTTGGAATGTGATTTGGGATATGTAGAGTGATGTTTTGGGTAATATATTAAGTCAATATGGATCGGTTCCCTATAATGAGGTATCATAATTGGTTTTTTAGGATTTAGTGATTGACTTGATCTTGAATTTCAATACTTGTGAGGAAGGAGAATGGGAGTCTATAAGAACCTGTGTTTTTTCGGACTGTCCTTTTGAGCAGAAATTTGAATTTTTGATGTTCGATGCTCGTGAGGGGTAAAATGGTCATTTTCCCCTAACATCTGATCTCATATAATTTTTCTGACAACTCTGTTGGTCCTGGAATAGGGAGTTTAACCTAGTTCAAGAGCTTGGTGGAAATATGAGCAGTTCGAATTTTTGCAGAATATTTAATATTTAATATTATTAAATTAAATATTAATTTATTTTTGAAAGTTTGTTTGGAAATAACTTTTAAATGGAGCATCAGATTGAGATTTTTTCTACGTTGTTGAGTCTAGAATGGGAATTTTATCCTAGGTAAGGCATAAACTCAAGTCGGGCGCAGGGGTCGTCCTGGGCCCCTTTTTCTTCTTTTACTTTTCTTTTCTTTTCTTCCTTCTCTTCTTTCCTCCTACTCCATGTACATGTATCCTATGCCTCCTCCTTGGTCATGTCCCGTGGTGAGAATTGGAATTTGAGAAATAGAGAGAGTTGGGAGGCATGAGGGGTACCGATTCGAAGCTCTCGACGCACTGAGTCAGCGTGCGGCAACCGTGAGCCATGAAATCAACCGAAGCTTTTACGGTTTCCAATCAAAGGTAGGGTCATTTATGTTTTCACCATAGATCCCCTTTAACTATGTTGTTTTAATTCTTTAAAGCTTTATATTGATTTATTGTGTCCTCTTATGTCCGAATCTATTTTTTCAGGGGTGAAAATGGGTGTTTCTGGTGTTTTGAGGGATTTCCCATAGGAAAACCCAGAATACAAGGCTTGTGTTCTAGGGGAACACATTGTATGTTATTCCCATTCAGGGAAGAAGAATTTTTCTTAATTACACACCATGTAATTTGAGAACATGTTGTGTAGTTGGTGGTCGTGTGAAATTGAACACGGAATAGTGGTTTTTAAGGAGTACATGTCATGTACTATAAGTACATGTCGTGAAGTTGTACATGGGCACGTGTTCAGGTGAAAACACACACAAAGTAACTTTTTGTGAATATTACATGCCGTGTACAGTAAATTACATGTTGTGTACTATTACACAGCCAGACCCCATGGGTTTGGCCCTGTGTTCTCACCATGTATTACTTCAACTAAGTAATTTGGGGATAGCTTGGGCCCTTGAAGTCAGAACTGAGTGCTTGAGTAGTCGATTTTGAGAATTTTTCTACATAAATCGTAATGGTGGAATAATATTTACATATATAGGTAATATAAATGATTTTTTTGGGTTTATATATAAATGGAGAGATTCTTCCTCCATTTATCGAGTTCTTTTGTTACTTGAGACTGAGACTTGGTGTGGATGACAGTTTGGGTGTTCAGACCAATATAGTTGAGACTTTTGAGATGAGATGAGCTATGAGATATCTCCTGTGACATATGATTTTTAACATTTTTCCTCTTGTGATATATTCCCTTCTGGCCTATGAGGCCATGAGACCGGATGCTTCCAAAGATCTCTTGAGGGAATCCTTTACTTGTGTGCTAACCTATGGAGTCCCTTGTTGGATCTCTCTCTTGTTTTTCCTTTGATAGGACCCATGTTATATAATTCTTATTTTTTCCTTCATTTGAGGATTCCATATATGATTCCTCCCTTACTCATCACTAAGTATCCCGTGTAGGATTCCTTCGCTCGTGTTTACCTAAAGGATCCCGAGTATGATGCTTCATTTGTGTTTAACTTGAGGGACCCAGGGGGTGCTAGTTGTTTGACTGACCCTAATTTTTTACATCAAGTTTGGGTAGAGATGGTGTTCATGTGTCACCTAGAACTCATTCCATACTGGTAATCCCTTGGGGCTTTGGACGTATTGTTGGGTTGGGAGTCCGGGTCACCCTCACTAGTTTGTTTATATCTGACTTGGTTTGCTAATGCTATAGTGGTTACCATAGGTGGATTTTTTTTGAGGTTATTGAGCCTTATGTGAGGCATATTTCTTGTTTGTTGGGATTACTTCTATGCATTTTGTTCCTGAGTAGAGGTGGTTTGAATGTAAATAGGGTGTTTACCATGTTGTGGATATGTTTTCCTGTGTTGCTTGATATTGACCGTTTAGTCTAGCTTTAATTGTTTGGAAGATTTTTTTTCATGTCTAGTATTTTTAGGATGGAGTGATTGTATCTGACATGCTTGAAATATTGTAGACTATTTAGCCAAGTAGTTCTTGAGGTTTACTTTTTCCATGTTGCATTGTTGTGCTCATTTGACTTACACAGGGCCATGAGAACCTGGTGTAGTTGACTATAATGGGAATTGACTATGAGTGATTCCTCAAAGAGCCTTTAATCACTTTTGACTGCAAGGGGAATTGACTGTGAGTGCTTCCGTAGAGAGTCTGTAGTTTAACGTTAAAATACAATAGGGTAAAATAACTATGAGTACTTCCTCAGAGAGTCTTTGTCTGCAAGAGACCAAAGGGGTTAGACTGTGAGATATTCCTAGGTGGTTGATTACTATGATTGACCTAGGGGTATTGACTGTGAGAGCTACCCAGAGGTCATTCGTAATTTATTTGTTTCTATGTTAGACCCATAGGGTTCTGACCGTTAGATCTGGACAGGTGGTCATGTGTTTTTGATTGATGTCTTGTTGAAAAAAGGGGTTAGACTATGAGAGATTTCCCATAGGGTTACTTTATTTTCATTATCTTTCCTAGAGATATAATTTTGGCATTGGGAGAATAATTTACATGTCGATGGGATTACAGACCCAGATATTGACTCAATGATACATTGCTTGAGTGGCACAACATCTAGCTCAATTCCCTTGCACAGGATGTCCAGGAGATCGGGCTTATGGTCCCAAGGATCAACTGATGATGTAGTTCTTGTTATTTGAATAACTTAATAATGAATATTCATATTTATGTACATGTCTATAGGTATGGGACTAAACTTATGTATGTATATAGATATGCACATCCATTGTGGCACTTGCCCAGTTGACAGGGATTACATTCCCTAGTTTTGACTGTGGTTTCACGTTTGTTTTACTTCTTTTTTTTGTGTTCCATCTAGGAGATCAGTTAGGTGTATGTGTAGACCTTATGTCTACTTTTCATGACGATCATGAGTTACATGGACGACATGGATGATGCCCAGTGTCGCATTATTGAGCAGAGCTGCTCGAGTGGTTCTACTGGTTGAGTTGATGCAGTGCGACAGCATCTAGAGATCGGGTACGTGAGTTGGCTCGGAGTTAGTAGCAGAGACCTGTAATTTTACTTTCAGAATATTTTTTATTTATATTTGTATTGTCGCCCCGGTCGGTGACCAGTGTTGTATTGTATTGCATAGCTGTTTGGGCTTTTACAACATTTTACTATTATAGCATGTTCTATTTCAGCTGTTTATTGCTTCCTCACTCTATTTATTTTCTGCTATTTTCTTACTCTGGTATGAGGTCATAGTCTCCCCACTATCCCACCCTAGGCCCTTGCTGTTATTCGGAAGCCTCTGGTGTACGGGGAGGTTCACTTGAGGCCTTGTGGAGAACCGGCTCGGAGCACCCATTTAGTGGATTCCGGGTCGGGTCATGACAAAGTGGTATCAGAGGAGTTTTCCTTCATGGTCTTTACTATTTGGGATATGTTAGACAGGAGTATTAGGAAATATGTTGGAACCAGTGATGGATATTGGGATGGTGCGTCAGGAACACTTGTTTCGGTATGAAGTCCTGGTTGCCAGGGTTTGGGATTACTGTTCTGATTTTGCGATGCTACAATTGTATATGAGTTTCACCTTGAGTCACGCACATGTTGTGTGTTTTTTTGGTTTACTGTGGATCTCTAGCTCTTGGCCATTGGTAGGATTCCAAGGATTGATTTGGAATGTTGTCCGGCAAAGGAAAGAGGTGTCTCATGCATCATACTAGGCAAGCATTATTTACAACATATAGGCCTAATTGTAAAGACCCGTAAAATTCAAGGAAATTTTTTTCTTAATTTTCTTTGGGATTTTACAAGAACACAGTTTCTGATGGCACTTGATTCTGAGGCCCGGTGTGCCCGGAATTTCTAACCGAAGTTTAGCTCGGGTACATTCAGTGAACGAATGAGCGGGAATTTCTAACTTTTGAACCAGTGCTTGGATTCGAATTCTGAGGGCACTGATGGTTTCACAGCGCTGGTAATTGCTTAAGAACACCTTTTCTTGAGTTTTGTTTTCACGAGAGAAGTTGATAAAAATTGTGGAAGTTAAAATAAAAATTTAACTACAATTTTTATTTTACTCTAAGTGGATTAAGCTTTGGGTGGAAGTTGGGGAAAACTACCCAACTTCCATTTGGAGGTTATGAAGGTGGTGGGGCCCACACGAACCCTACCTCTTCACCTTCCCTAACCTTCCATAACCCTTCATTAATTTTGATAACTTAAGTTATTAAATTTGTGAGTTTAATTTGAATGTTTAAAATTCAAATGCTTTAGTTATGTTAATAAAATAAGTAAGGGACTTATTTTATTTTTGTTGGAGTCTTGTTGCCTTGAGAGCTTTGGGAGAAAAGCTAAGGGAGACTTGAGTTTCTTCATCCTCTTCGTCAAAGAACACGAAGAATGCAAAGAACGCAAAGAACGCTGGATTCCTCGGAGGTCAACGTCTCCTTCCGTGACGTCTCCTTCTGCAACGCCTCTTCCCGCGACGGTTATCTCCGCGATGAATCCTCACCCAACTTGTTCGAAGAGGTAGGGATTTGTTTAATTTTTGTTCGTGATTACTACCTTGACGTTCTACATGAAATATGACCAATTTCTATCGATTAACGAGAGGGGGACGGACCACCCAAACACGGCCGACCCTCCTCCCTTACCTATGTTGTTGATTCTAATGTGGTTTGGAACGGGAATGGTGCGATGTCGTCGCACCGTGCGGGATCATGCGGCAAGGAATGTGTGGCGCCATCGCGCCGCACCGTGAAATCAAACAAGGACGTGACGTCGTCGCGCCACGTCGGAGAAACCCGAAGACACCATAGCTGGAGTAGGGCCGCAGGGGAGGGGCGCGGTGCTGTCGGGCCCCGGCCGGTTCTGGGCCACGGCGGAACAGGGTGACCAGCGGCCGGTTCCGGGCCGCTGGCGTCGAAGCAGGGGGGACCAGCCGTCGCTGGTCCGTGATGGCAGAAGCCGGCCGGCCAGATCGGGTCGGCCAGACAAGGGCAGGCCGGGGGTTACGAACCCCCGGCGGCCAGCTCAAGCGGCCCCCTATAATGGGGGCCGCGGTTACAAAGCCAGGGGGAAGATGCCCCCCCCCTCAACGGCTCGGCCGTTTGGCCGAGTGCCTGGCCAGCGCGCCCAGTCCGGGCCGTGCCCAAGCGGGCTGGACCCGGACCCGGTTCGGGTCGACCCGGTTCGGGCCTACCCTGTGGGTATCGGGCCGGGTTGGACCGGGCCCGAACCCCTTAATACCGAATCTCTTCCGGTCAGACGCCCATAACTTGTGCTACGTGCCTCTGATCGACGCACTGTTAGTTGCGATGTGATCCTTGGATTGAGACAGTCGTTTCGGTATATCACACTCAAGGATTAGGAATACTTTGGTTTTGGCGGAGTTGGTTCGTACATGAAACCAACCGGGCCCTCGGAGCAGAAACGCTCGTAACTTGAGCTTCGGGCGTCTGATTGACGTGTCATCTACTTTGTAGGATTCCTCTAAGTGAGATGGATCTTTTGGCTTAATTTCATGAGGTTTGGACGCAGGTGGAGTATGGTCGGGTTGGTTTTGACTTAAAAACCAACCGGGCCCCTGGGACGAAAATGCCAATAACTCTCAGACCGGGTGTCCGATTGACGCGCCGTCTACGACGTTGAGTTCCTGTTGTCGATACGGAACTTTTGGATACATCAAATCTGGACTTTATGTCAGTTGATGTATCAGCCTCTTGGCTCATGGAGCGGACCCTCCCGAACGAGCTTGTTGTGTGCAGGAACCCTAGAACTGGCTGTGTTTGCGACTGTGACGACGAAGATGACTGTTCAGAGATCCTCATTGGATTTGACGGCGACGACTACAGCACTCAGCGATCCTATGTGGATCTGTGCTACCGACACTGTGTGGGTCCGATCCTGTGTGGGTCAGCGCTCAGCGGTACTATGTGAGCCAGCGCCTACAGATCCTGTGTGGGTCCGATCCTATGTGGGTCTTTGCGGGGGTTAGTTACCTATCGATCCTTTGTGGGTCAGATCCTTTGTGGGTTATTGCGGGGGTTAGTACCTATCGATCCTTTGTGGGTCTGACGGCTTAGATGAATCAGTGGATATAACTGATCATCTCTATCGTCATACGAAGAAGTATACCTGTGTGAGTTGAATCCTGTTTTTCTTTTCTATGTGGATTGTGTTGTGCTATCCTGTGTGGATTTACGTTTTTCTTTCCTGTGTGGATTGGGTTGTACTTGGGCTTAGAGGTTGGAGCGAGCTGGAATTGATGACTTATGTATATGTATGGGAATATACCTAAGCAATGTCGGATGTTACTTCGTGATTGTATCTTTTCTTTGTGGATTATCCTTTTTGGATTCTGGGAGACCTTCAGGGGTCTTGGGGTCCCTACTAAGTAGCTTATACTCACCCCTGCACGGGCTATGCCCGCACTACGTTGTGTTGGTTGCAGACGACGGACAGCGCTGATCGTGGTTGAGGCTTGTGGAGCAGGACGGTACCTGGAGGTGGACCACTGGGCGGGACGTACTCGGAGCGGTCGGCTGGACCCGAGGAGCAGTGGGGGATATAAGTACCCACCCTTCAGGTGGGATTTCCAGTGGACGGCTCGACACTGCGGCTCTACTTTTAGTTTCTCTTTTCCCTTTCAAGTTGTACATTACTTTCAGTTTGGGTTTGTATTCTGGCCCACTTACTTTTCCACACTTACTGTTGTACTCAGTTTTTACTTAGTATTTACTTGTACTGCTTGCTTGCTCTATGGTGTTTGTTTACATTACAATGGAAATGCCTTCCATTTTTACAGGGAATTATGCCTTGGTACTAGTCACCAGCCCCTGGCCTATGGAAGGCGGGCTTGGGGTAGCCACGGCACGGGTCCTGAGGACGGGTCGTGACAAATTGGTATCAGAGGAGTTCAGTTGTACCACAGAACTTGGGACTCTGATCTTTCTCTATGTGAAGCAATAGTGTTAAGCGTATTGGGTGTGGTTATCAGTCGAGGGAGTCCTGTGATGGTGCAGCGGCCGACGTATTCGTACACCAGGACCCTGACTTCTGATTTCTGACTTAATGCACGAAAACATTGATTGCATGTGTGATTCAAGTTTTCTTTGTGATTACTTTGTGGCAGCTCACAAGGTATACTGTTCTGACCATGGTGCACCTTTTTCCTTTTCAGGATGGCCCCAAGATGGCTGCCAGCTAGGGTTCTGAGAGTTGAGCGTGACGACAGCCCACCGAGCGACGAGGCCTCGGTACAGGGCCCTTTGATAGCTGAGGCACCGGCGGTACCTTTACCCGCCGAGCCACCGATGCTACCAGCCCCAGCCGCTGATGATGCATGTCACCTTAGTGCACTACATGAGTTTCAGTGCCAGTGACTGCCCAGGTTCCGCGGGGAGACAGACCCCCAGGCAGCCGAGGATTGGCTGGAGACAGTGGTACGGGTTTTCAGGTTAGTGAGGACACCAGCAGACCTCATGGTGATCCTCGCAGCGAGCCTACTGCACGCGGCAGTGGGCCGATGGTGGAGCTTGATGCTCCAGGTGCACGATTAGGCATCTCTCCTCTGGATGGACTTTGAGATCCTCTTCTGCTCGGAGTTCTTCCCAGCCACCCTCCGTGCGGTATGCATCCAGGAGCTTCTACAACTGCGGCAGGGCAGCATGACGGTCTCCCAGTACTCGGCGAGATTTACCGATCTCTCATGCTACTCGACAGACATGGTACGGGACCCATTCTTCCGGGCCGAGACCTTTGAGCAGTTATTGAGCCATGATATCAGGGCATCGCTGATCTCCCTCAGCATTCCGACCCAGGAAGGAGTACTGGAGCGAGCCCTTTTGATCGAGAGCTTTCTTGCTGAGCCTTCATCAGCGCCGAGACCCACCGTAGGGCGGCACGTAGCAGAGTATTCTGAAGCAGGCAGTCAAAGGATGACTCGTGGGTCTAGGAACACCAGACCCTCAAGCAGACGACCTCAGGAAACTGGCTCAGCAGTGCGGGGCACACAGTGCGGATCCAGTCTTTCGAGAGGCAAGCAGTGCTACTCATGCGGCGGGCAGGGCCACATGGCTTGTGACTGCCCGACCCGCCGTTCCAAGGAGCAGCAGACTGTTGAGGGACCACCTAGGCAGAGGCAGAGGGTCGACTGTGGTAGTCCACAGGGATTAAGAGGACGAGGCAGAGGAGCTGGACGATCAGCAGGTGGTGGGCGACGCTTTGAGGCCCTACCACCACCACCACCACCAGGAGGTCCACCCCGACCATAGGGAGCTGGCGGGCAGAGACAGGCACAACTCCAGGTAGCGAAGGCCTACGACCACGGCGCGCCCGAGATGATTCGAGGTACTATCTGTGTCTATTCCACCCTTGCTGGAGTTATTATAGACATAGTATCGAGTCACTCTTTCGTAGACGCTACCCTTGTTCGAAGCTCGGGGATTTCGATAGAGCCGTTGGCTCGATCCTTATGGCTAGAGACTCCTACGAGAGCAGACTCGACGATTACGCACTGGTGTCGGCAGTGTGAGCTTACTCTAGGAGGCGAGAGCTTCGGCTGGGATCTTCTTGTAGCGGCGTTGAGGCCTTACGACGTCATCTTGGGCATGGATTGGTTATCTACGGTCCATTCTTAGATTGACTGTATTAGGTGCATGGTACGATGTGTACGCACCGACGGGAGCAGGTTCACCTACACCAGAGAGAAGGGATCCTTTGCATCACATGATGGACTCTCGCAGAGGAGAGGACAGCCCATCACCCATCAGTTGGCTAGCCTCATCATTGGAACAGTTGACGTGCGGATTCCTAGTTTTCCTGTAGTGGTGGATCAATATGCAAAAGTTTTTCCCGACGACGTCCCAGGGCTACCTCCTCGCAGAGAGGTAGACTTTTATATTGACCTGTACCCCGGGATAGCCCCGATATCGACTCCAGCGTATCAGATGGCCCCCGCTGAGCTTCTAGAGTTACGGGTACAGTTGGAGGACTTGCAGGGCAATGGTTTCATCAGACCCAGTGTTTCACCCTGGGCTTCCCCGATATTGTTCGCCAAGAAGGTGGACAGGAGCTTGCGACTTTGTGTCGACTATCATCACCTAAACCAGGTGACAGTGAGGAACAAGTATCTGCTACCGAGGATTGATGACCTCTTTGATCAGCTCAAGGGAGCAGGGTGTTTCTCAAAGATAGACCTCAGGTCAGGCTATCATCAGCTCAGATTTCGGGACGAGGACATGCAGAAGATGGCCTTCAGGTGTCGGTATGGCCACTATGAGTTCTTGGTTATGACTTTCGGCATAACCAACGCTCCAGAAGTGTACATGGGACTCATGAAAGGGATCCTTCAGCCATACCATGATCGATTTGTCGTGGTCTACATCGACGACATTTTGATATACTCAACGACTGAGGAGGAGCATGCCTACCACTTACGGGTTGTACTAGACACACTACGAGAGAACCATCTTTATGGAAATCTCTCGAAGTATCAGTTCGAGATACATGAGGTCCCCTTCTTGGGGAACGTCTTCTCTAAGGCGGGAGTTGTAGTGGATCCTGAAAAGGTTGAGGCAGTGCTAGCTTTGGAGCCACCTAGGAGCGTGACGGAGGTGCGAAGTTTCCTGGGACTAGATGGATACTATCAGAGATTTGTGCCAGACTAATCCAGAGTTGCGGCACCACTCTCAGCTTTGAAAAAGAAAGGGAAACCCTTTTGTGGTCAGAAATATGTCAACAGAGCTTCTAGTAGCTGAGATAGAGATTGACCAGCACACCTATCATGAGTTTTCTGGAGGAGGGAGTAGGTTACGTAGTCTACTGCGATGCATTAGGGACCGGACTCAGATGTTTCCTGATGCAGGAGTGGGTGGAGATCGCCTATGGATCACGTCAATTGAGGCCGCATGAGCAGAACTATGCTACCCATGACCTGGAGTTAGCAGCAGTGGTATTCGCTCTGAAGACATGGCGGCACTACCTGATGGGTGAGTGCTTTACAGTCTTTTCTGACCATCAGAGTCTCAGGAACATCTTCTCTCAGAAGGAACTAAACCTGAGACAGTGGCGATGGCTCGAGTTCCTCCAGGACTATGACTTTGAGATAGTATATACTCTTGGGAAGGGGAACGTAGTAGCCGATGCTCTCAGCAGGAGGAAGGGCATTCAGCTACTTGAGGAGGTGACAGAGCAGCTAGCCACTTTGCAGATATCCTTCGTGGATAGAGATGGGGAAACCTTCCTTCAGTCTCTCACAGTCACCCCTCCACTACTACAACGGGTCGGGGAGGCACAGTGTAGGGATGCTGACTGTGAGACGCGGCATGCACAGATATCCTCAGGATAGGTACCTGATGGTTTCTCCATTGGAGTAGAGCACGATGTCCTTTTCAGAGGACGTACCTTGGTACTAGTTGCATAACGGGAGGAGGTGTTGTGAGAGTTTCACACTTCTCCCTTGGCGGTACATCCCGGAGTGGCGAAGATGTACCAGGACCTCAGACGACAACACTGGTGGTCGGGCATGAAGAAGGTTGTGGCAGAGTTCGTTTCTCGATGCCTCACCTGCCAGCAAGTGAAGGCAGAGCATCAGGTACTATCAGGATTGGTACAACCCTTGGAGGTCCCGGAGTGGAAGTGGGACGACATATCTATGGACTTCGTGACTGGACATCCACGCACTTCCAGGGGTCACGACTCCATTTGGGTGATTGTCGACTGACTCACCAAGTCAACTGACTTCTTATCCATCAGAGAGCAGGGCTCATTGGAGAGCTTGGGACGTCTCTACGTTCAGGAGATTGTACGGCTTCACGGTGTGCCATCATCTATCATCTCCGATCAAGATGCTCGCTTCACTTCCCGACTTTGGAAGGGGTTGTAGGAGGCGTTCGGGACGCAGCTACGTCTGAGCACCGCCTTTCCCCCTTAGACGGATGGTCAGATGGAGAGGACCATTCAGACTCTCGAGGACATGCTCCGTGCATGTGTCCTCGACTATGGTCGCACTTGGGAGGAGCACCTACCCTTGGTGGAGTTTGCGTACAACAACAGCTACCACTCCACCATTGGGATGACACCATACGAGGCGTTGTACGGACGACCTTTCAGATCTCCTTTGTGCTGGAAAGTCCCTGGGGAGTCAGCACTTGTGGGACTGGAGATGGTCCAGGCCACGACAGAGAAGGTCCAAGTCATCTAGGAGAGGCTGAGGACAGCTCAGAGCCGGCAGAAGTCCTATGATGACAGGAGTCGGAGACCACTAGAGTTTTAGGATGGCGACCACGTCTTCTTGCGTGTCTCACCACGACATGGATTACAGAGATTTGGCCAAGGCGGCAAGTTGTCTCCACGCTTCATCGGACCATTCCAGGTCCTCACCAGGATTTGTGAGGTGGCTTATCACCTGGATCTACCACCTCAGTTGCATCGGGTGCACGATGTCTTCCACGTATCCCAGCTGAGGAGATATGTGCACAATCCGATGCATATCATTGACCATGGGGAGCTAGACGTTGATGATGGGGTGACTTTTTCGGAGGTCCTGATGGAGATCGAGGATCGACAGGAGCGGGACCTACATGGATGGTCGATTCCTCTAGTGCGCATCAGATGGTAGCATGGGAACCTCCAGGAGAGCACTTGGGAGCGGGAGGCTCAGATGCGTGCTCAGTACCCACATTTGTTTCCCTAGTTTTTGATGTATATTTACGGGGACGTAAAGCCCTGAGGTGAGAGTAATGTAAAGACCCGTAAAATTCAAGGAAATTTTTTTCTTAATTTTCTTTGGGATTTTAAAAGAACGCAGTTTTTGACGGCACTTGATTCTGAGGCTCGGTGTGCCTGGAATTTCTAACTGAAGTTTAGCTCAAGTACATTCAGTGAATGAACGAGAGGGAATTTCTAACTTTTGAACTGGTGCTTGGAATCGAATTTTGAGGGCACCGATGGTTTCACAGCGCCGGTAATTGCTTAGGAACACCTTTTCCGGAGTTGCGTTTTCAAGAGAGATGTTGATAAAAATTATGGAAGTTAAAATAAAAATTTTACTACAGTTTTTATTTTACTCTAAGTGGATTAAGCTTTTGTTGGAAGTTGGGGAAAACCACCCAACTTCCATTTGGAGGTTATGAAGGTGGTGGGGTCCACAAGAACCCTACCTCTTCACCTTCCCTAACCTTCCATAACCCTTCATTAATTTTGATAAGTTAATTTATTAAATTTGTGAGTTTAATTTGAATGTTTAAAATTCAAATGCTTTAGTTATGTTAATAAAATAAGTAAGGGACTTATTTTATTTTTTCTGGAGTCTTTTTTCCTTGAGAGCTTTGGGAGAACAGCTATGGTAGACTTGAGTTTCTTCATCCTCTTCGTCAAATAACACGAAGAACGTGAAGAATGCGAAGAACGCCGGATTCCTCGGAGGTCGACGTCTCCATCCGCGATGTCTCCTTCTGCGACGCCTCTTCCCGCGATGGTTATCTCCGCGACGAATCCTCACCCAAATTGTTCGATGAGGTAGGGGATTGTTTAATTTTTGTTCGTGATTACTACCTTGACGTTCTTCCTGAAATATGACCAATTTCTATCGATTAACGAGAGGGGGCCAGACCGCACAAACACAGCTGACCCTCCTCCCTTATCTATGTTGTTGATTCTAATGTGGTTTGGAACGGGAATGGCATGGTGTCGTCGCACCGCGCGGGATCGTGCGGCAAGGAATGTGAGGCACCGTCGTGCCGCGCCATGAAATCAAACAAGGACGCGACGCCATCGTGCCGCGTCGGAGAAACCCGAAGACACCACGACCGGAGCAGGGACGTGGCGGAGGGGCGTGGCGGCATCGTGCCGCGCCGGACGAACCAAGGCCGCGGCCGGTTCCAGGCCGCGGTGGAGCAGGGTGACCGGCGGCCGGTTCCGGGCCGCCGGCATCAGAGCAGGGGGGACCGGTCGGCGCCGGTCTGTGGCAGCAGAAGCCGGCCTGCCCGAGCAGGCCGGCCGGACAAGTGAATGCCGGGGGTTACGAACCCCCAGCGGCCAGCTCAAGCGGCCCCCCATAATGGGGGGCGCGGTTACAAATCCAGGGGGGTAGACGCCCCCCACCCCCCCCCCCCCCCCCCCCTCAACGGCTCGACCGTTTGGCCGAGCGCCTGGCCAGTGCGCCCAGTGCGCCGTGCCCAGGCCGGTCCGGGCCGCTCCGGCCGGACCCGGACCCGGACCCGGTTCGGGGAGACCCGGTTTGGGCCAACCCTGAGGGTATTGGGCTGGGTCGGACCGGGCCTGAACCCCTTAATGCCAAATCTCTTCCGGTCGGACGCCCATAACTTGTGCTACGTGCCTCTGATCGACGCACCGTCAGTTGCGATGAGATCCTTGGATCGAGATGGTCGCTTCAGTATATAGCACTTAAGGTTTTGAAATACTTTGGGTTCAGCCGAGTTGGTTCGTACATGAAACCAATCGGGCCCTCGGAGCGGAAACGCTCGTAACTTGAGCTCTGGACGTCTGATTGACGTGTCGTCGACTTTGTAGGATTCCTATAAGTGAGACGGATCTTTTGGCTTACTCCGCCCAAGGTTTGGACGCAGGTGGAGTACGGTCGGGTTGGTTTTGACTTAAAAACCAACCGGGACCCTAGGACAAAAATATCAATATCTCTCAGACCGGGCATCCGATTGACATGCCGTCTGCGACGTTGAGTTCCTGTTGTCGATACGGAACTATTGGATACATCTACTCTGGACATTGTGTCAGTTCATGTATCATACTCTCGGCTCGTGGAGCAGACCCTCCCGAACGAGCTTGCTGTGTGCGGGAACCCTAGAACTGGCTGCATTTGCGACTGTGACGACAACGACGACTATTCAGAGATCCTCAGAGGATTCGATGGTGATGACTACAGCACTCAGCGATCCTACGTGGATCAGTGCTACTGATCCTGTGTGGGTCTGATTTTGTGTGGGTCAGTGCTCAGCGGTTCTGTGTGAGCCAGCGCCTACAGATCATGTGTGGGTCTGATCCTGTGTGGGTGTTTGCGGGGTTAGTTACCTATCGATCCTTTGTGGGTAAGATCCTTTGTGGGTCATCGCGGGGGTTAGTACCTATCGATCATTTGTGGTTCCGACGGCTTAGATGAATCAGTGGATAAAATGGATCATCTATATCGTCATACGAAGAAGTATACCCGTGTGAGCTGAATCCTTTTTTGCTTTCCTATGTGGATTGTGTTGTGCTATCCTATGTGGATTTACATTTTGCTTTCCTGTGTGGACTGGTTTGTACTTGGGCTCGAAGGTTGGAGCGAGCTGGAATTGATGACTTAGGTATATGTATGGTCATATAACTAAGCAGTGTCGGATGTTACTTCGTGATTGTATCTTTCCTTTGTGGATTATCCTTTTTGGATTCTCGGAGACCTTCGGGGGTCTTGGGGTCCCTACTGAGTAGCTTATACTCAACCCTACACGGGATATTCCCGCACTACGTTGTGTTGGTTGCAGACGACGGACAGCGCTGATCGTGGTTGAGGCTTGCGGAGCAGGACGATACCTGGAGGTGGACCACTGGGCAAGACGTACTCGGAGCGGTCGGCTGGACCCGAGGAGCAGTGGGGGCTATCTGTACCCACCCTTCAGGTGGGATTTTCAGTGGACGGCTCGATGTTGCGGATCTACTTTTAGTTGTTGTTTTCCCTTTCTAGTTGTACTTTACTTTCAGTTTGGGTTTGTATTCTGGCCCACTTACTTTTCCGCACTTACTGTTGTACTCAGTTTTTACTTAGTTTTTACTTCTACTTCTTGCTTGCTCTGTGGTGTTTGTTTACTTTACAAAGGAAATGCCTTACCATTTTACTGGGAATTACGCCTTGGTACTAGTCTCCAGCCCCTGGCCTATGGAAGACGGTCTTGGGGTAGTCACGGCACGGGCCCCGAGGATAGGTCGTGACACTACTAGTGTGTGTTTTTATTGACAACTGAGACCTTTGGGTATGCTTACACATACTTTTTACTCTGATGGTAGGTTATGTGGATCTACGTTGAGGCGTTGGTGTGAGGATGATGAATTAGTCCTTGTGCACAGGCAGTCCAGTGACCCTAGTTTTTTGATATTGCACGTGATGCCTTTTTTATCACTTATTGTGTGTTTTTTCTCAGTTCTATAGTTATCTAGTCGGATCATTGAGAATTATGTTGATAGATACCAAGGCTTTTCTTGTGAACTGGACCTAGTTTTGGTGTTTCTGTATATGGATAGTCGATGAGTGTCAGATCAGTTTCTCTTCTACTTGGGTTGTGGACTCTAGGGAGTAGTTCCTTTTGAGGATGCTCAGAGGGTATCATAACACTTGTAGGTTGCGTTTTGATTTTCAATTTCTTTGGTCGTTGTAATATTTACCATATTTTGAGTGGTTTTGTATATTTTGGTCAAGGTGGTAAGTCCATTTGACCAAGTTGGGAGGATTTTTCTGTAGGTATAGGTGGAAAACCTAGAGACCCTTGGTTTTGACTCGAAACCCTACAGGTTGATGTCTATTCCGTTCTAGGGAAACCTGATTGAGAATGGTTGGACCATGTTTTCCAATTCCTTTTGGCGGTGCTTTTTTTGGAGGTCGTCTTCGATGGGCATGAATTTTCAGGTGCCTGGCCTGGTCAACCAATGTTTCTAGTGTTTCTGTTGTGGGTGGGATCATTTGAATCAAAATCAGTGAGTGGCTGGGTGCGATCTGAGGACTGATGTTTCAAGACTTTCTATGGACTAGGATCCCAGAAGTCATGTTGGAATGCCCTTATATTGTAGAGGTGACATTGTGAAATGTCAGATTACCGTGAAATAGTTGACTTGTGCTTGAATCCTGGTGCGGTTTGGGCAGGATGTTATCATGGCTCAAAGGGAGCTGGACATGCCTTCGGTGAAATCTTAGTGTACTATTGTAAGAGACAATCATGTGCTATCTTGATTCATCTTGAGTATGCCGAGAGAGCTTCGACCCTACATCGAGCTCCTTTTTCTTTTTTAATGGTAATCCTTGTTGTGGATGGAACCTGTTCCGTTTGTGCTCTCAGAGTAGTGTAAGGAAAGCGATATGGTGGGGAGTGAACCATTGGCCCATTGAGAGTGGTTTTGCTTATTTAGGTTAAACTTAGGTGTTTTCTAGGAGCTTTTGAGCTCAGTGTTTTCTTTTAAAATGACGTCAAGGGTATTCCTTTGGTGGAGAGTACCAGTTTTGTCGTAGTTGACTATCTTCTCGGTAGAAGGTGGTTATTAAAACTATAAGGCTATTTGTTGGATGGACCAGATTTCTTGGTTGTACAGATTCGTGGGATATGAGCATGGCATATTGTCTTTTCACTAGGGTTATCGGGGATGAGAAATTTTATGGTGGGGAGTTTATAAGAATCCGTGTTTTTCAGACTGTCTTTTTGAGAAAAAATTTGAATTTTTGTAGTTGGAGGCTTGTGAGGGGTAAAATGGTCATTTTACCCTGTCATCTAATTTCAGATAATTTTTCTGACAACTCTGTTCGTCCTGGAATAGGGAGTTTACCCTAGGACAAGAGTTTGGTAGAAATCTGAGTTGTTTGGATTTTTGAGGAATATTTAATATTTAATATATTATTAAATTAAATGTTAATTTATTCATGAAAGTTAGTTTGGCAATAACTTTTAAACAAAACATAATATTGAGACTTTGCCTATGCCATTGATTCCAGAATGGGGAGTTTAGCATAGGTAAGGCATAAACTGTCACGAACCGAATCTGATCGCCACCAAAACCAGCACCAAACATGGCCTGTGACAAGGCCCGAAGGGCCTTCCCGATCCCCACGGGCTGCAATAAGTGCCTGGGCATCAAAAAATGAAAATTGGAAACGATTTACCCAATTTTGTATACTTAAAACAACAAAAGAATCCAAGAAAAAAAATCTGGATTTTTCAAACCAAAAAATCTTTTACTAAAATTAAGAACTGAATTACACAATTTTAAACAATGTTTGATGACCATTATAAAGGTAAAAACCCAATAAAATACATCCCAAGAACCTCCGCATGGAAATAGTCACTTCCCTCAAGCCATCTCCACGACACGACATCACGATGGACTGCTAAAAGCCCGAACCAATGGCATAAAACCTGTACCCAAACCTGTGACATAAAATAAGCAAGTATACTTACACCCAAAGGTGTAAGTAGGGTGTGAGAGAAAGCCCATTAAGATACCACCGCTAATAGATTCCATGTGATACACATTTCATGACAAAAATCATTGCAAGTTTTGTAAATAAGAAATGCTTGTTACAATTTTCTAAAGGATGCAATAATAAATGAAAACAGTTTTCATTTGGGATAATTTTAAAGGACCAACAATTTTAAAATAAATAACAAAGCTACAGAATTTTCCAGCCAACAATACCATATAGCGACGGTAATTACAAAGGATCTAATGTTCACAAGTAATAGGAAATAACCCCTAGGCACTAGCTAGTTGTGGGTCCCAGGTACCTCTATCTCGGTGAGAGTAACCATAAAAAATATCTGTTCTCATGCACGAGCCACTAGTAGGGATCTTACCCATAACCTAGTGGTCCCCAATCATCATCATCATAGTTTAGTTAGATTTGTAAGCGTCAATCTTGCTAAGTGAAACTGAGGCCAAACCTCATGGATTCACTAGCATACTAGTACACGTCCACCCACCTAGATACCCAGGTTTTCCCTTTGTGCTCAAACAATTCAACAATCCAAGAAGTATAGTTTTCACATGAAAATATCACTTCCACATCACACATTAACCAAATAGCCCCATGTACATCACACAAGTCACAAATTCCACTTTTCATTCAAATGAATTTTGAAATCAAACTCACACCAAAATTGCCTACAACACTTTTCACATTTCTTTAACACTTCCACAAATCCTTTAAACAATTTTATAAAACCATTGCAAGATATTCAACTCACATAATAGCCCACAAACATGTCACATAATACCCTTCTCACCTTCACGATTCGTTTTATCAATAAACTCACACGAAACATCTCACACCAGTTTTTCGCACACAAAACACAATTTAGTAAAACATTTCAGCAATTTATAAAACATTCTAAAAATGCGTGACATCTCAAATCACCACTTTACCATTAAGAAACCCACATTAGGTGAACACACTCACCCAAATAGTACATATACATCCTTTCCCAACATTGTTTAACCAAATCAAACATTTTCAATTTTTATAAAACAAACCCAAGAGGTATAACCATTGTTTCCACACTAAACCCATTTCAAACCCATCATTAAAAACCAAAAACATACCAATACCAATCATAACAGAATTTTCAGCCCTAAAAAAATTATTAAACCACCCCCAAGTGTTATAACAATATTTCAAATAATACCACAAAGATACACATGAAAAACATACATTTTCATAAATCACCTTCAAGAAGTACAACACAATTTTACACCTTTAACTCATTCAAAAACCTCTTTTCAAGGCCCACATGACAATAAGGAATTAACAAACCAGAATTTTCATCCCCTTTAAAGTCTAATAAATCACTTTCATATGTTATAAACTAAACCCAAACATTACCCCAAGAGGCACACATGAAAAGTACCTAATTTCAAGCTAAAATACAACTAAAAATTAAATTTTTAACCAAATCCATCAAAAACAGTTTTAACACCACACAAAACAGATTATAAACATACTAAATTAATAAACCAAGCAATCTAACTCAACATAAAATGGTTACACATGGAATCACCTACCCTTTTGAGTCGAAACCCTCAAAACTTGGTGTGAAACCTTAAGCGCACCACCGCAGTAACACAAGGAATAGAAATCCAGACCTAAACCACAATAATTGACCCAAAAGACACCAAATCAGACCTTGTAATCAAAACCCAGCTTCATGATATGAGGAACTTCATGAAAGAGGAAATAAAACTAAAAGAGGATGGAAGGAACCAAGAATGAATTCTCTTACTTGAAAAATCTTGAGGAAATCATCCCCAATCCACCAATATTTGAATCTTGTTGTACCCAAAATTGGTATGGAGGATTGAAGTATTTATATTAGGTAATTTGGGGATAGACGTTGGGTAAAAAGGCTAAAAATTTATGGAGTTATGAGAGAATCATTTTACCTCATCAAATATTCTCTATTTGAGAATGATTGAGAAATCTCTCCCAAATCCGCGGGGTATATGAGCTCCAAATAGGAACACGCGATAAGGGGGGTGAGCCTGAGGTGTTTTTATTTGAGTAGGAGGTATAATCACTAAAAAACTGTAAAAAACGAATGAGATATTGAAATTTTTAAAAAAATAATTTGAAGTAGGAAATGGGCTTACGGGCAGGCCCATTACCTAAATCAAAAACCCAAATCCATCCTAATTTTAGATTTCTATGTGGTCTAAAGGGATATGGTGATTTTAATATATCAGTTTATGCCAATTGGGAAGTGTAATGTGTATAAAATAGTAAAAATTGAAGGAGTTATATAAGAAATGAAATCTGTTTTTAAATCTGGAATTGGGCTCACGGTTTGTCCCAAATTTTCAAAACCCACCATTTTCAACAAAATGAGTGGTAAACCCCCAAAACAAATCAGGAATGGAAATTAAATGAATCATGAATTTAAAATAAAAACTTCATGAGTGTGATAATTCTCCCCACCATAAAACTTTCCGCACTCGGAAAACCACATCAAGGACAAAGCAAAAACCAAACACAACCGAAAGGCAGAAATGGACTCCTTTACTAAGCTTCGCCCCCAAAGGCCAAAACACCTCCAGTGATCAATTAAGGAAGGAATATTTCACAACCAAAAAATAAACCTATTTACTGAAATGATCAAGCACATTAAATATTTATCCAAAAATAAAACTCCTCAAACACTATTTGAACAGGGCTCAAGCAATTTACCCAAACAGACAAGAACATCGAACAAGTTTACACTTACCTTGATATAACTAAACCATCAGGCACTCTCCAACCCCAACGTTTACCCAAGGAAGATGTAGGTGGTTATATACCTCCAAACAAGACTACCCACATCCAAGCCATGACCAAGTACAAAAGTGATTTACTGGTACAAGGATACACAAATAGGCTCCCCACCATAAGAGACAGCTTAAATTTTTCCGAGACAGAATCAAGACACTAAAAGGGGATCCCCGAACAAACTCCCTGGTCCAGGGGGTAGAATCCAATTATACATATTCAAAATAATATACATGAGACTCAAAGTAGGTCTCCCCACCATAAGAACCAACCATATTAGCTTACTAATATGGTCCGGCACAGAAAGACCACAAAACATAGAGTTGGTACGACTGCACGGTTAGCCTGCACAGTTTGTGAAACTGTGCGCTAAACATGTGGATCCTTATACCTACATGATTTTCTGGGGAATTGTTACTACTAAAAGTGAACTGAACATGTCTAGAAAAATCTATAACATTTCCCCCAAACCCAAAATAAAACAAAAGGGGAAAAGAAAGTCATTGGGAGATCACATGGGGATGAGGCCCTCCACCTCTTTCCACCGAACGGGAACAAAAAAAGCAAGATGAAAACACTAAATGTTTAAACTATTCCCATATCCCAAACTAAGAACATTTCTTTTTATAAGGATAAAAACTACACCGGGATTTCCTCTGACTACGTTCCAGCTTCTCTCTGGGACCTATGGCTAGAGCTGGAAAGATTGTAGCATCTTTGGCCTCACAATTAGAATTTGGAAACCCCTGAATAGAATTTCTTCTTCCGATGCTACAAAAAACTACACGCAATCCAAGATGGGTTCACCAATAAATAACACACTCTAGAACTCACTTTACCCAAACATTAAAATTCACTGAAATAAGGGTTTAGAGGATTCACTCACATCACACCTTGTTTCTTCGAGTGAGAAACAACAGAAATAAAGGACACATATAAAAACCTTCATCTAAAATAGAGGATGTTGAGGTCTCACAAAAGAAGAAACACTTCTGGAAAAAAATATATACTCAAAAAATATTATACAACTTCACCTTTACAATCAAACGAGCACGCGACATCGCCTCGTGTCACCGAAAATGACTGAAGCGACTGATAGAAATAATACAAGGAGGGGGCCTCACACAGCACCCCCAAACATCACAGCATTCCAGAAAGTGGCCATAACAGCCTCTCATGGCCAGATTTCCCACACTGGTGGTTTAACATAAACCCCTTCTTTGAAGGGACTATGAAGGACTTAGAGGCCCTCTTAGACAATATCCATTCTGACAACCCCAGACAACTTTCACCTTCGACGAATCAGGTAGCTTAAGAAACTAAGGTCTCTTTCAACCATCCACGAGCACTCGTCCGCAACAAGAGGATCTGAAAAAAAAACAATAAAGTAAATGGTGTATACTCATTCTACCAATCTCAAGAAAAGATTCCTTACATTGATCAACTAGAGGATTTTCCAATGGCGAAACAATCTGGGTTGCACTTCAGTTGTGCACTAAACCTTAATGGGGGCGTACCTTATCCAATGAGAGAACCCAAGGACCCAACCAAGCTAGTCCGTTGGTAAAAACATGCCACAAAACAGATCCATACTCATTAATGGAACCACCTAAAATTTGTCCCGAAACATATATCATAGGATACTACTAACCGGGCCTTCTACCCAGCTTACCGACCAAACACAACCCAAAACAAAGTTCGAACAGGAGGGGTTCTTGGACTCAAAACATCCCACGACATCAAAATTTTACAAAAAATACATAATATACACCATCCCAAAAAATTCATCAAGACATCATGTTTTTCTTTAAAATCATTTCTTTGAAAACCAACGGTTCAGCAGTTAGGGTATCCGCCAATGGTACCCCATGGGCCTCACACATGCATGTTTCTGTGCCACACCAGGCACCCTCCTCATATTCATCCCGACACTCATCCAGTCATTCCATAAACCATCCATCATACCATATAACCCAATGCATGTGGTCGATCATGGAAATACCAAAGGTTAAAACAAAAATTCTTTCCACTTTTCAAAAACAAAACGGTCAACCAACCTATCCTTTTTCTCAAAACTACTAAAAAATGAGATCAAAATCTCAATTCACATCTTACAAAAGTATTCATAAGGACACAACCATTTATAAAAGAACTCATTTTAAAGTTATTCACATCAATTTGAAAATATCTCATCCCATTAGAACACCCTTTAATTATTTAGAAAACTATATTGGAAACACTTTTGAAAACCAAATTTAATATGGTTCCTGATATCAAAAGAGGTGTAAGCACACTATTTTCCATTTCAAAAAAATTATGAAAATTTGGTTCCCCTATTTCATAAATCAATCCATTCCCTCTCTATTTGAAAATAATTTCAAAAAAACTTTATGCTTCGTAAAACCAAGTCACTTTAAAACCAAAGTTCCATGATTTCAAAACTAAAGCACAAAATAATGGGAGAGGAAACTAGTTTCAGTGGGTGAACTGGACATATGGTAGGCAGCCATATTCCATTCACTTCACCATCACAGAGAGTGTTATATGGAATATCCTCAACTCCACATGGCTTTCCAGACCCTGCATGATCACTGAGACCATTAACCTAACTCTCTTTTCATTTCCCCTAATCATCATCAGACCAAGAAAACCAAAAGACATAGATAAATCCTAAATTCCCCTGGAGACTTGAATCCAGACATGGGGTGTGGTGATCAATCACACTACCCATAACCGGAATTTCATGTCTTGAAAATATTAACTCCATACTATCCCGAATATTTCCCAAATAACGTGACTCAAATAGAGTGAACCTCCTCTGATACCATTTTGTCACGAACCGAATCTGATCGCCACCAAAACCGGTACCAAACATGGCCCGTGACAAGGCCCGAAGGGAGTTCCCAATCCACACAGGCTGGAATATGTTCCTGGGTATCAAAAACTGAAAATTGGAAACGATTTACCCAAGTTTGTATACTTAAAACACTAAAGAATCCAGGAAATCAAATCTGGATTTTTCAAACCAAAACATATTTTACTAAAATTCAGAACAGAATTACACAATTTTAAACAATGTTTGAAGACCATTACAAAGTTACAAATCCATGAAAAGACAACCCCAAAACCTCCACATGGAAAGAGGCACCGCCCTCAAGCTATCTCCACGACACTGCATCACGATGGACTACTAAAAACCCGAAACAACGGCATAAAACCTATACCCAAACCTGTGACATAAAATAAGCATTTCTAATTACACCCAATGGTGTAAGTAGGGTGTGATAGAAAGCCCAGTAGGATACCACCACTAATAGAATCCATGTGATAAAAATTTCATGACAAAAATCGTTGAAAGTTTTGTAAATAAGAAAGACTTGTTACAATTTTCTAAAGGATGCAATAATAAATGAAAACAGTTTTCATGTGGGATAATTTTAAAGGACCAACAATTTTAAAATAAATAAAAAAGATACTGAATTTTCCATCCAACAATACCGTATACCGACAGTAATTACAAAGGATCTAATGAGCACAAGTAATAGGAAATAACCCCGAGGCACTAGCTAGTTGTGGGTCCCAAGTACCTCATATCTCGGTGAGAGTAAACACAAAAAATATCCATTCTCGTACAAGAGCCACTAGTAGGGATAATACCCATAACCTAGTGGTCCCCAATCATCATCATCATAGTTTAGTTAGTGTTTTAATCATCAATCTTTCTAAGTGAAACTGAGGCCAAACCTCTTGGATTCACTAGCATACTAGTACACGTCCACCCACCTAGATACCCAGGTTTTCCATTTGTGCTCAAACAAGTTCAACAATCCAAGAAGTATAGTTTTCACATTAAAATATCACTTCCAAATCACACATTAACCAAACAGCCCCATGTACATCACACAAGTCACAAATTCCACTTTTCATTCAAATTCATTTTGAAATAAAACTCACACCAAAATTTCCTACAACATTTTTCACATTTATTTGACAATTCCACAAATCCTTTAAACAATATTATAAAACCATTACAAAATATTCAACTCATATAACATCCCACACACATGTCACATAATACCCTTCTCACCTTCGTGATTCATTTTATCAATAAACTCACATGAAACATCCCACACCCGTGTTTTGCACACAAAACACAATTTAGTAAAACATTTCGGCAATTTATAAAACATTATAAAAAATTTTGACATCTCAAATCACCACTTTAGCATTAAAAACCCACATTAGGTGAACAAACTCACCCAAACAGTACTTATACACACTTTCCCAACTTTTTTTAACCAAATAAAACATTTTCAATTTTTATAAAACAAACCCAAGAGGTATAACCATTGTTTTCACACTAATCCCATTTCAAACCCCTCATTAAAAACCAAATTCATACCAATACCAATCCACAACAGAATTTTCAGCCCTAAAACAATTATTAAACCACCCCCATGTTTCATAAAAATACATCAAATAATACCACAAAGATACACATGAAAAACACATGTTTTCATAAATCACCTTCAAGAAGTACAACATAGTTTTACGCCGTAAACTCATTCAAAAACCTCTTTTCAAGGCCCACATGACAATAATGAATTAACAAACCAAAATTGGAAGCCCCTTTCAAGACTAATAAATCAATTTCATATGTTATAAACTAAACCCAAACATTACCCCAAGATTCACACATGAAAAGTACCCAAATTCAAGCTAAAATACAACTATAAATTAAATGTATAACCAAATCCATCAAAAACAGTTTTAACACCACAAAATCAGATTATAAACATACTAAATTAATAAACCAAGCAATCTAACTCAACATAAAATGGTTACACATGGAATCACCTACCCTTTTGAGTCGAAACCCTCAAAACATGGTGTGAAACCTTAAGCGCACCACCGCTTCACCACAAGAAATATAAATCGAGACCTAAACCACAATAATTGACCCAAAAGACACCAAATCAGACCTTGGAATCGAACCCCAGCTTCTGGATATGAGGAACTTCAAGAAAGAGGAAATAAAACTAAAAGAGGATGGAAACAACCAAGAAGGAATTCTATTACTTGAAAAATCTTGAGTAAATCGGCCCCATTCCACCAATATTTGAATCTTGAAGTACCCAAAACTGGTATGGAGGATTGAAGGATTTATATTAGGTAATGTGGGAACCGAATTTGGGTTAAAAGACTAAAAATTTATGGATTTATGAGAGAATAATTTTACCTTATCAAATCTGCTCTATTTGAGAATGATTGAGAAATCTCTCCATAATCTGCGGGGTATATGAGCTCCAAATAGGAACACGCGATAAGGGGGTAAGCCTGAGGTGTTTGTCTTCGAGTAGGAGGTATAATCACTGAAAAAAGTAAAAAACAAATGATATATTGAAATTTTAAAAGCATAATTTGAAGCAGGAAATGGTCTTACGGGCAGGCCCATTACCTTAATCAAAAACCCAAATACATCATGATTTTAGATTTCTATGTGTTCCAAAGGGATATGGTGATTTTAATATATCATGGTACGCCAATTGGGAAGTGTAATGGGTATAAAATAGTAAAAATGAAGGAGTTATAGAAGAAATGAAAATTTTTTTAAATCTGGAATTGAGATCACGGTTTGGCCCAAATTTTCAAAACCCACCATTTTCATCAAAATGAGTGGTAAACCCCCAAAACAAATCAAGAATGGAAATTAAATGAATAATTAATTTAAAAAAATCATGACTGTGAAACTTCTCCCCACCATAAAAATTTCCTCCCTTGGAAAGCCACATCAAGGAGAAAGCAAAAACCAAACCCAACCGAAAGGCAGAAATGGACTCATTTGCTAAGCTTCGCCCCCAAAGGCCAAAACACCTCCAGTGATCAATTAAGGGAAGAATATTTCACAACCAAAAAATACACCTATTTACTGAAATGATCAAGAACATTCAAGATTTATCATAAAATAAAACTCCTCAAAAACTATCTGGACAGGGCTCAAGCAATTTACCCAAATAGACAAGAACATCGAACAAGGTTACACTTACCTTGATATAACTAAACCATTGGGAACTCTCCAACCACAATGTTTACCCAAGGAAGATGTAGGTGGTTATATTACTCTGAAGGAGACTGCCCACATCCAAGACATGACTAAGTACAAAAGTGATTAACTTGTACAAGGATACAAAAATGGGCTCCCCACCATAAGAGACAACTTAAAGTTTTCCGAGACAGAATCAAGACACTAAAAGTCGAGCCCCGAACAAACTCCCCAGTACAGGGGGTAGAATCCCATTATAAATATTCAAAATAATATACATGAGACTCACAGTGGGTCTCCCCACCATAATAACCAACCATTTTAACTTACCAATATGGGCCGGCACAGAAAGACCCCAAACCTTAAAGAGTTGGGACGGCCACACAGTTAGCCTACACAGTTTGGGAAACTGTGCGCTAAACCTGTGGATCCTTATACCTACATGGTTTTCTGGGGATTTGTTACTACTAAATCTGCACTCAACATGTCTTGACAAATCTAAAACATTTCCCCCAAACCCAAAGGAAACAGAAGGGGAAAAGAAAGTCATTGGGAGATAACATGAGGATGAGGCCCTCCACCTCTTTCCAATGAACGGGAACAAAAGAAGCAAGATGACAACACCAAATGTTTAAACTATTCCCATCTCTCATACTAAGAACAGTTCTTTTTATAAGGTTAAAAAATACATTGTTATTTCCTCTGACTACATGTCGGATTCTCTCTAGGACCTATGGCTGGAGCTGGAATGATTGAAGCATCTTTAGCCTCGCAGTTAGGATTTGGAAACCCCCAGATATAATTTCTTCTTCCGATGCTACAAACAACTACACGCAATCCCAGATGGGTTCACCAAGACATAACACACTCTATAACTCACATTACCCTAAATCAAAATTCACTGAAATAAGGGTTTAGAGGATGCACTGACATCACACCTTGTTTCTTCGGGTGAGAAACCGCAGAAATAAAGGACTCATATAAACACCTTCCTCTAAAATAGAGGATGTTGAGTTCTCCAAAAGGAAGAAACACTTCTGAAAAAAATAGACTCACAAAATATTTTACAACTTCACCTTTACAATCAAACGATCGCGCGACATCACATCGTGTCACCAAACATGACTAAAGTGACTGATAGAAATAATACAAGGAGGGGGACTTACACAGCACCCTCAAACATCACAGAATTCCAGAAAGTGGCCATAACAGCCTCTCGTGGCCATATTTCACACACTGGTGGTTTAGCATAAACCCCTTCTTTGAAGAGACTATGAAGGACTTAGAGGTCCTCTTAGACAATATCCATACTGACAACCCCAGACAACATTCACCTTCGACGAATCAAGTAGCTTAAGAAACTAAGGTCTCTTTCAACCATCCACTAGCACTCTTCCACAACAAGAGGATCCGAAAAAAACCAAGTAAGTAAATGGTGTAGACTCATTCTACAATGCTCAAGGAAAGATTCCTTACATTGATCAACTGGAGGATTTTCCAATGGTGAAACAATCCGGGTTTCACTTCAGTTGTGCACTAACCCTTAATGGGGGCGTACCTTATCCAATGAGAGAACCCAAGGACCCAACTAATCTGGTACATTGGTAAAAAAATGCCACAAAACAGATCCAAACTCATTAATGGAACCACCTTAAATGTGTCTCGAAACATATATCATAGGAGACTACTAACCAGGCCTTCAACCCAGCTTACCTACCAAACACAAACCCAAAACAAAGTTCGAACATGAGGGGTTCTTGGACTCAAAACATCCCACAACATCAACATTTTCCAAAAACACATAATATACACAATCCCAAACAATTCATCCAGACATCATGTTTTTCTTTAAAAACATTTATTTGAAAACCAACAGTTCAGCAGTTAGCGTATCCACCAATGGTACCCCATGGGCCTCACACATGCATGTTTCTATGCCACACTAGGCACCCTCATCATATTCATCCTGACACTCATCGTGTCATGCCATAAACCATCCATCATACCATATAACCCAATGAATGTGGTCTCTCATAGAAATACAAAGGATAAAACGAAAATTATTTCTACTTTTCAAAAACAAAATGGTCAACCAACCTATCCTTTTTATCAAAACTACTAAAAAATAAGATCAAAAAATCAATTCACATCTTGAAAAACTATTCATAAGGACACAAACATTTAGAAAAGAACTCACTTTAAAGTTATTCGCATCAATTTGAAAATATCTCATCCCATTAAAACACCCTTTAATTGTTTAGAAAACTATATTGGAAACACTTTTGAAAACCAACATCAATATGGTTCCTGATTTCAAAAGAGGTGTAAGCACACTATTTTCCATTTCAAAACAATTCAGAAAATTCAGTTCCCCTATTTCATAAATCAAACCATTCCCTCTTTATTTGAAAATCATTTCAAAAAAACATTATTCTTCGTAAAACCAAGTCACTTTAAAACCAAAGTTCCATGATTTCAAAACTAAAGCACAAAATAATGTGAGAGGAAACTAGTTTCAGTGGGTGAATTAGACATATGTTTGGCAGCCATATTCCATTCACTTCACCATCACAGAGAGTGTTCTAGGGAATATCCCCGGCTTTACATGGCTTGCCAGACCCTGCGTGCTCATTAAGACCATTAACCCAACTCTCTTTTCATTTCCCCTAATCAACATCAGACCAAGAAAACCAAAAGAATAGATAAATCCCGACTACCCCTGGAGACTTTAATCCTGACATGAGGTGTGGTGATCAAGCACACTACCCATAACCGGAATTTCATGTCCTGATAATCTTAACTCCATATTATCCCGACTATTTCCCAAATAACATGACTCAAATAGAGCAAAACTCCTCTGATACCATTTTGTCACGAACTGAATCTGATCGCCACCAAAACCGGAACCAAACTTGGCCCGTGACAAGACCCAAAGGGTGTTCCCGATCCCCATGGGCTGGAATAAGTGTCTAGGTATCAAAAACTGAAAATAGGAAACGATTTACCAAAGCTTGTATACTTAAAAAAACAAAACAATCCATGAAATAAAATCTGGATTTTTCAAACCAAAACATCTTTTACTAAAATTCAGAACTGAATTACACAATTTTAAACAACGTTTGAAGACCATTACAAACGTACAAGGAAAGAAAGCCCAAGAACCTCCACATGCAAAGAGGCACTGCCCTCAAGCCATCTCCACGACACTGCATCATGATGGATGGATAAAAACTCGAACCAATGGCATAAAACTTGTACACAAACCTGTGACATAAAATAAGAAAGTGTACTTACACCCAAAGGTGTAAGTAGGGTGTGAGTGAAAGCCCAGTAGGATACCACCGCTAATAGATTCCATGTGATAAACATTTCATGATAAAAATCATTGCATGTTTTGTAAATAAGAAATGTTTGTTACAATTTTCTAAAGGATGCAAAAATAAATGAAAACAGTTTTCATGTGGGATAATTTTAAAGGACCAACAATTTTAAAATAAATAACAAAGCTACTGAATTTTCCAGCCAACAATACTGTATACCAATGCTAATTACAAAGGATCTGATGAGCACAAGTAATAGGAAATAACCCCTAGGCACTAGCTAGATATGGGTCCCAGGTACCTCGTATCTCGGTGAGAGTAACCACAAAAAATATCAATTATTATGCACAAGCCACTAGTAGGGATCATACCTATAACCTAGTGGTACCCAATCATCATCATCATAGTTTATTTAGAGTTGTAAGAATCAATCTTTCTAAGTGAAACTGAGTCCAAACCTCATGGATTCACTATCATACTAGTACACGACCACCCACCTAAATACTCAGGTTTTCCCTTTGTGATCAAACAAGTTCAACAATCTGAGAAGTATAGTTTTCACATGAAAATATCACTTCCACATCACACATTAACCAACCAACCCCATGTGCATCACACAAGTCACAAATTCCACTTTTCATTCAAATGCAGTTTGAAATCAAACTCACACCAAAATTGCCTACAACACTTTTCACATTTCTTTAACACTTCCACAAATCCTTTAACAATTTTATAAAACCATTACAAGATATTAAACTCACATAACAGCCCACACACATGTCACATAATACCCCTTTCACCTTCATGATTCATTTTATCAATAAACTCACACGAAACATACCACACCCGTGTTTCACACACAAAACACAATTTAGTAAAACATTTCGGCAATTTATAAAACATTCTAAATTTTTTGACATATCAAATCACCACTTTACCATTAAGAAACCCACATTAGGTAAAAAAACTCACCCAAACAGTATATATACACCTGTTCCCAACTTTTTTTAACCAAATAAAGCATTTTCAATTTTTATAAAACAAATCCAAGAGGTATAACCATTGTTTGCACACTGAACCCATTTCAAACCCCTCATTAAAAAGCAAAATCATAACAATACCAATACAAAACAGAATTTTCAGCCCTAAAACAATTATTAAACCACCCCAAAGTGTTATAAAAATACTTCAAATAATACCTCAAAGATACACATGAAAAACACACATTTTCATAAATCACATTCAAGAAGTACAACACGGTTTTACACCTTAAACTCATTCAAAAAACTCTTTTCAAGGACCACATGACAATAAGGATTTAAAAAACCATAATTTTCAGCCCCTTTCAAGACTAATAAATCACTTTCATATGTTATAAACTAAACCCAAACATTACCCCAAGAGTCACACATGAAAAGTACCCAATTTCAAGCTAAAATACAACTAAAAATTAAATGTATAACCAAATCCATCAAAAACAGTTTTAACACCACAAAAAACAGATTATAAACATACTAAATTAATAAACCAAGCAATATAACTCAATATAAAATGGTTACACATTGAATCACCTACCCTTTTGAGTCAAAACCCTCAAAACTTGGTGCGAAACATTAAGAGCACTACCGCTGCACCACAAGGAATATAAATCTAGACCTAAACCACAATAATTGACCCAAAAGACACCAAATCAGACCTTGGAATCGAACCCCAGCTTCTGGATATGAGGAACTTCAAGAAAGAGTAAATAAAACTAAAAGAGGATGAAAAGAACCAAGAAGGAATTCTCTTACTTGAAAAATCTTGAGTAAATCGGCCCCAATCCACCAATATTTGAATCTTGAAGTACCCAAAACTGGTATGGAGGATTGAAGGATTTATATTAGGTAATGTGGGGACTGAATTTGGGTGAAAAGACTAAAAATTTCTGGAGTTATGAGAGAATCATTTTACCTCATCAAATCTGCTCAATTTGAGAATGATTGAGAAATCTATCCCTAATCTGCGGGGTATATGAGCTCCAAATAGGAACACGCGATAAGGGGGTAAGCCTGAGGTGTTTTTCTTTGAGTATTAGGTATAATCATTGAAAAACAGTAAAAAATTGAGATATTGAAATTTTAAAAACATAATTTAAAGCAGGAAATGGTCTTACGGGCAGGCCGATTACTTTAATCAAAAACCCAAATCCATCATGATTTTATATTTCTATGTGTTCCAAAGGGATATGTTGATTTTAATATATTAGGTTATTCCAATTGGGAAGTGTAATGGGTATAAAATAGTAAAAATTGAAGGAGTTATAGAAGAAATAAAATTTGTTTTTAAATCTGGAATTGGGCTCACGGTTTGGCCCAAATTTTCAAAACCCACCATTTTCAACAAAATGAGTGGTAAACCCCCAAAAAAATCAGGAATGGAAATTAAATGAATAATGAATTTAAAAAAAAGGTCATGAGTGTGATAATTCTCCCCACCATAATACTTTCCGCCCTTGGAAAGCCACATCAAGGACAAAGCAAAAACCAAACACAACTGAAAGGCAGAAATGGACTCCTTTGCTAAGCTTCGCCCCCAGAGGCCAAAACACCTCCAGTGATAAATTAAGGAAGGAATATTTCACAACCAAAAAATAAACCTATTTTCTGAAATGATCAAGAACATTTAAGATTTATCCTAAAATAAAACTCCTCAAACAAAATCTAAACAGGGCTTAAGCAATTTACCCAAACAGACAAGAACAACGAACAAGGTTACACTTCCCTTGATATAACTAAACCATTGGGAACTCTCCAACCACAAAGTTTACCCAAGGAAGATTTAAGTGGTTATATACCTCTGAACGAGACTACCCACATCCAATCCATGACCAAGTAAAAAAGTGATTTATTGGTACAAGGATACACAAATGGGCTCCCCAGCATAAGAGACAACTTAAATTTTGCCGAGACAGAATCAAGACACTAAAAGGGGAGCCCAAAACAAACTCCCCGGTATAGGGGGTAGATTCCAATTATACATATTCAAAATAATATACATGAGACTCAAAGTGGGTCTCCCCACCATAAGAACCACCATCTTAGCTTACCAAGAAGGTCCAGCACAGAAAGACCCCAAAACATAAAGAGTTGGGATGGCCGCACGGTTAGCCTGCACAGTTTGGGAAACTATGCGCTAACCCTATGGATCCTTCTACCTACATGGGTTTCTGAGGACTGGTTACTACTAAATGTGCACTCAACATTTCTAGAAAAATCTAAAACATTTCCCCCAAACCCAAAGGAAACAAAAGGGGAAAAAATGTCATTGGGAGATAACATGGGGATGAGGCCCTCCACCTCTTTCCACCGAATGGGAACAAAGAAAGCAAGATGACAACACCAAATGTTTAAACTATTCCCATCTCCCAAACTAAGAACAGTTCTTTTTATAAGGTTAAAAACTACCTAGGTATTTCCTCTGACTACGTGCCAGCTTCTCTCCGGGACCTATGGCTGGAGGTGGAATAAATGAAGCATCTTTGGCCTCACAGTTAGGATTTGGAAACCCCCGAAGAGAATTTCTTATTACGATGGTACAAACAACTACACGCAATACAAGATGGGTTCACCAAGAAATAACACACTCCAGAACTCACATTACCCTAACTTCAAAATTCACTGAAATAAGGGTTTAGAGGATGCACTCACATCACACCTTGTTTCTTCGGGTGAGAAATAACAGAAATAAAGAACACATATAAACACCTTCCTCTAAAATAGAGGATGTCGAGTTCTCCCAAAAGAAGAAACAATTATGAAAAAAATAGACTCGCAAAATATTGTACCACTTCACCTTTACAATCAAACAAGCACGCGACAGCACATTGTGTCTCCAAACAAGACTGAAGTGACTGATAAAAATAATACAAGGAGGGGGCCTTACACAACACCCCCAAACATCACAGCATTCCAGAAACTGGCCATAACAGCCTCTCGTGGCCAGATTTCCCACACTGGTGGTTTAACATAAACCCCTTCTTTGAAGAGACTATGAAGGACTTAGAGGCCCGCTTAGACAATATCCATACTGACAACCCCAAACAACATTCACCTTCGACGAATCAAGTAGCTTAAGAAACCAAGGTCTCTTTCAACCATCCACGAGAACTCTTCCACAACAAGAGGATCCAAAAAAACCAAGAAAGTAAATGGTGTAGACTCATTCTACAATTCTCATGAAAAGATTCCTTACATTGATCAACTGGAGGATTTTCTAACGGTGAAACAATCTGGGTTGCACTTCAGTTGTGCACTAAACCTTAATGGGGGCGTACCTTATATAATGAGAGAACCCAAGGACCCAACCAAGCTGGTCCATTGGTAAAAACATTCCACAAAAAAAGATCCAAACTCATTGACGGAACCACCTTAAATTTGTCCCGAAACATATATCATACGAGACTACTAACCAGACCTTCAACCCAGCTTACTGACCAAACACAAACCCAAAACAAAGTTCAAACAGGAGGGGTTCTTGGACTCAAAACATCCCACAACATCAAAATTTTCCAAAAACACATAATATACAAAATCCCAAACAATTTAGCAAGACATCATGTTTTTCATTAAAAACATTTCTTTGAAAACCAACGGTTTAGCAGTTAATGTATCCACCAATGGTACCCCACGGGCCTCACACATGCACATTTCTGTGCCACACCAGGCACCCTCCTCATATTCATCCCAACACTCATCTAGTCATTCCATAAACCATCCATCATACCATATAACCCAATGAATGTGGTCGGTCATGGAAATTACAAAGGTTAAAATGAAAATTCTTTCCACTTTTCAAAAACAAAACGGTCAACCAACCTATCATTTTTCTCAAAACTACTAAAAAATAAGATCAAAATATCAATTCACATATTAAAAAACTATTCATAAGGACACAAACATTTATAAAATAACTCACTTTAAAGTTATTCACATCAATTTGAAAATATCTCATCCCATTAAAACACCCTTTAATTGTTTAGAAAACTATATTGGAAACACTTCTGAAAACCAACATCAATATGGTTCCATATTTCAAAAGAGGTGTAAGCACACTATTTTCCATTTCAAAACAATTCAGAAAATTCAGTTCCCCTATTTCATAAATCTAACCATTCCCTCTTTATTTGAAAATAATTTTACAAAAACTTTATGCTTCGTAAAACCAAGTCACTTTAAAACCAAAGTTCCAAGATTTCAAAACTAATGCACAAAATAATGCGAGAGGAAACTAGTTTCAGTGGGTGAATTAGACATATGTTTGTCAGCCATATTCCATTCACTTAACCATCACAGAGAGTGTTATAGGGAATATCCTCAGCTCTACATGGCTTTCCAGACCCTGCGTGCTCACTGAGACCATTAACCCAACTCTCTTTTCATTTCCCCTAATCATCATCAGACCAAGAAAACCAAAAGACATAGATAAATCACGACTTCCCCTGGAGACTTGAATCCCAGCATAAGGTGTGGTGATCAAGTACACTACCCATAACTGGAATTTCATGTCAGGATAATCTTAACTCCAGACTATCCCGACTATTTCCCAAATAACATGACTCAAATAGAGCGAACCTCCTCTGATACCATTTTTTAACGAACCGAATCTGATCGCCACCAAAACCGGCACCAAACATGGACCATGACAAGGCCCAAAGGGTGTTCCTGATCCCTACGGGCTGGCATAAGTGTCTAGGTATCAAAAACTGAAAATAGGAAATGATTTAACCAAGATTGTATACCTAAAACAACAAAAGAATCCAAGAAATGAAATCTGGATTTTTCAAATAAAAACATATTTTGCTAAAATTTAGAACTGAATTACACAATTTTAAACAACGTTTGAAGACCATTACAAATGTACAAGAAAAGAAATCCCAAGAACCTCCACATGGAAAGAGGCACTGCCCTCAAGCCATCTCCACGACACTGCATCACGATGGACGGCTGAAAACCCGAACCAATGGTATAAAACCTATACCCAAACCTGTGACATAAAATAAGCAAGTCTAATTACACCCAAAGGTGTAAGTAGGGTGTGAGAGAAATCCCAATAGGATACCACCGCTAATAGATTCTATGTGATAGACATTTCATGACAAAGAACATTGCATGTTTTGTAAATAAGAAATGCTTGTTACAATTTTCTAAAGGATGCAAAAATAAATAAAAATAGTTTTCATGTGGGATAATTTTAAAGGACCAACAATTTTAAAATAAATAACAAAGTTATTGAATTTTCCAGCAAAAAATACCGTATACCTATGATAATTACAAAGGATCTAATGAGCACAAGTAATAGGAAACAACCCCTAGGCACTAGCTAGCTGTGGGTCCCAGGTACCTCGTATCTCGGTGAGAGTAACCACGAACAATATCCATTATTATGCATGAGCCACTAGTAGGGATAATACTCATAACCTAGTGGTCACCAATCATCATCATCATAGTTTAATTAGAGTTGAAAGAATCAATCTTGCTAAGTGAAACTGAGGCCAAACCTCATGGGTTCACTATCATACTAGTACACGTCCACCCACCTAGATACCCAGGTTTTCCCTTTATAATCAAACAAGTTCAAAAATATGAGATGTATAGTTTTCACAAGAAAATATCACTTCCACATCAAATGTTAACCAAAAATCCCCATGTACATCACACAAGTCACAAATTCCACTTTTCATTCAAATGCATTTTGAAATCAAACTCACACCAAAATTGCCTACAACACTTTTCACATTTCATTAACACTTCCACAAATCCATTAAACAATTTTATAAAACCATTAAAAGATATTCAACTCACATAACAGCCCACACACATGTCACATAATACCCTTCTCACCTTCATGAATCATTTTATCAATAAACTCACACCAAACATCCCACACCCGTGTTTCGCACAAAAAACACAATTTAGTAAAACATTTCGGCAATTTATAAAACATTATAAAAATGTTTGACATCTCAAATCACCACTTTACCATTAAGAAACCCATATTAGGTGAACAAACTCACCCAAATAGTATATATACACCCTTTCCCAACTTTTTTTAACCAAATAAAACATTTTCAATTTTTATAAAACAAATCCAAGAGGTATAACCCTTGTTTGCACACTAAACCCATTTCAAACCCCTCATTAAAAACCAAAATCATACCAATACCAATACAAAACATAGTTTTCATCCCTAAAACAATTATTAAACCACCCCCAAGTGTTATAAAAATACATCAAATAATACCACAAAGATACACATGAACTACACATGTTTTCATAAATCACATTCAAGAAGTACAACATGGTTTTACACCATAAACTCATTCAAAGACCTCTTTTCAAGGCCCACATGACAATAAAGATTTAACAAACCATAATTTTCAGCCCCTCTAAATACTAATAAATCACTTTCATATGTTATAAACTAAACCCAAACATTACCCCAAGAGGTACACATGAAAAGTAACCAATTTCAAGCTAAAATACAACTAAAAATTAAATTTTTAACCAAATCCATCAAAAATAGTTTTAATACCACACAAAATAGAATATAAACATACTAATTTAATAAACCATGCAATCTAACTCGACATAAAATGGTTACACATGGAATCACCTACCCTTTTGAGTCGAAACCCTCAAAACATGGTGTGAAACCTTAAGCGCACCACCGCTGCACCACAAGGAATATAAATACAGACCTAAAACACAATAATTGACCCAAAAGACACCAAATCAGTCCTTGGAATCTAACCCCAGCTTCTGGATATGAGGAACTTCATGAAAGGGGAAATAAAACTAAAAGATGATGGAAGGAACCAAGAAGGAATTCTCTTACTTGAAAAATCTTGAGGAAATTGGCCCCAGTACACCAATATTTGGTTCTTTAAGTACCAAGAACTGGTATGGAGGATTGAAGGATTTATATTAGGTCATTTTGGGACTGAATTTGGGGAAAAAGACTAAAAATTTAGGGAGTTATGAAAGAATCATTTTACCTCATCAAATCTGCTCGATTTGAGAATGATTGAGAAAGATCGCCCTAATCCATGGGGTATATGAGCTCCAAAGAGGAAAACGAGATACAGGGGGTGAGACTCAGGTGTTTTTCTTCGAGTAGGAGGTAGAATCACCGAAAAATAGTAAAAAATGAATGATATATTGAAATTCTAAAAAAATAAATTAAAGGAGGAAATGAGCTTACGGGAAGGCCCATTACCTTAATCAAAAACCCAAATCCATCATGATTTTAGATTTCAATGTGGTCAAAATGGATATGGTGATTTTAATATATTAGGTTATGCCAATTGGGAAGTGGAATTAGTATAAAATAGTAAAATTGAAGGAGTTATAGAAGAAACAAAATTTGTTTTTACATCTGGAATTGGGCTAACGGTTTGGCCCAAAATTTCAAAACCCACCAATTTTCAACATAATGAGTGGTAAACACAAAAAAAAAATAAAGAATGGAAATTAAATGAATAATGAATTTAAAAAAAGGTCAGGAGTGTGACATAAACTCTTTTCGGGCGTCGGGGCTGGCCTGGGCCCCTTTTTCTTTTTTTCCTTTCCGTTTCTTTTCTTCCTTCTCTTCTTTCCTCCTCCTTGTGCACGTCTCCTACACCTCCTCCATGACCATGTCCTTTGGGGATAATTGAATTTTGAGAAATATATAGAGTTGGGAGGCAAGAGGGGTACTGATTCGAAGCTCTTGATGCGCTGAGTCGGTGTGTGGCAACCGTGAGCCGTGAAATCAATCGAAGCTTCGACGGTTTCCACCCAAAGGTAGGTCCATTTATGTTTTTGACATATTTACCCTTTAAAGATGTTGTTTTAAGTCTTTAAAGATTTAAATTTCTTGCTTGTGGCCTCTTAATTCCATATCTATTTTTTCGGGGGAGAAAATGGGTGTTTCGAGCATTTTAAGGGATTTCCTGTCGGAAAACCCCGAATACACGGCATGTGTTCTAGGGGAACACACCATGTGTTATTCCTATTTGGGGAAGAAAATATTCTCTTAAGTACACTCCATGTACATTGAATACACATCATATAGTTTTTGGCCTTGTGACCAGCCGTGTGAAATAGAACACGGAATAGTGGTTTTTAAGGAGTACACATTGTGTACTATAATTACACGCTGTGTAGTGGTACATGGGCATGTGTTCAGGTGAAAATACAGACGGAGTAACTTTTTGTGAATAGTAAACACTATGTACAATAAAGTACATGTCATGTACTATTACACAGGTAGACCCCATGGGTCTGGCCATGTGTTCTGGCCATGTACTACTTCGACATAGTAATTTAGGGATATCTTAGGCCCTAGAAGTCAAAATTGGGTGTGTGAATAGTCGATTATGAGTGTTTTTTCACATAGATCACAATGGTGAAATCTGTTTTACATTTATAGTTCATATAAATTATGTTTTTTGGGAATCTATATTAATGGATAGGTTCTTCCTCCAATTATCGTGTTTTCTGTCACCTGAGAGTGGGACATAGCGTGGATGATAGGTTGGGTGTTCAGAACAACCTAGTTGAGGCTTTTTAAATGAGATGAGATATTTTCTATCTCCTGTGAAATATGATTTTGATCATTGTTCCTCTTTTGAGATATTCCCTTCTGACATATGAGGCTGTGAGATCGGATACTTCCAAGGATCTCCTGAGGGATGCCTTTACTTGTGTGCTGACCTAAGGAGTCCCTTGTAGGATCTCTCTCTTTTTTTTCCTTTAATAGGACTTATGTTATGGAATTCCTATGTTTTCTATCATTTTGGGATTCCGTGTATGTTTTATCCCTTACTCTTTGCTAAGGATCCCGTGTAGGATGCCTTCGCTCATGTTTACCTAAAGGATCCTGAGTATGATGCCTCCTCAGTGTTTAACTTGAGGGACCCAGGGGGTGCTCTTCGTTTACCAACCCTAAGTTGTTACATTAGGTTTGCGTAGATATGGTGTTCAGTTGTCACCTAGAACCCATTCCAAACTGGTAATCCCTTTGGGATTTGGATGTATTGTTGGGTTGGGCATTCGGGCCACTCTCAATCATTTGTTTATATCTGACTTTTATTGCTGATGTTGTAGTGGTTACCCGAGGTGGTTCCTAGTTGGTGGTTGTTGAGCCTGACGCGAGGTGTCTTTCTTGTTTTTTGGGATTACTTATATGCCATGTGTTCCTAAGTAGAGGTGGTTTGATTGTAAATAGGGTTTTTACCTTGTTGTGGATTTGTTTTCCCATGTTGCATGATACTGACTGTTTGGTCTAGCTTTACCTGTCAGGCTGCTTTTTTTTCCATGTCTATTATTGTTAAGATGGAGTGATTGTATCTGACATGCTTTATATGTGGTATACTATTTATCCAAGTAGTTCTCGGGGTTTACTTTGGTCGTGTTGCATTGTCGTTCCCATTTGACTTACACAGGGCCATGAGAACCTGGTGTCGTTGACTATAAGAGGAATTGATTGTGAGTGCTTCCTCAAAGAGTCTTTATTCACTTTTGAATGTAAGGGGAATTGACTGTGAGTTATTCCTCAGAGATTCTTTAGTTTAACAGAAAAATACTCTGGGGGGATTGACCATGAGGGCTTCCTCAGAGAGTCTTTGTCTGCATGAGACCAATGAGGTTAGACTGGGAGAGCTACCCAGGTGGTTGTATACTATGTTGGACCTATGGGTATTGACTGTGAGATCTACTCGGAGATCGTTCATAATTTATTCGATTCTATGTTAGACTCGTAGGGTTCATTCCGTGAGAGCTTCCCAGGTGGTCGTGTGTTATTGATTTATGTATTGTTGAACAATTGGGTTAGACTGTGAGAGCTTTTCCAGAGGGTTTCATGATTTTCATTAGCTTACTCAAAGATATAATTTTGGCATTGGCCGAAGCAGGTACATGTCAATGGGATTATGGACCAGAGATCAACTTAATGATACATGGCATGAGTGGCATGACGTCCAACTCAATGCCCTTGTATAGGATGTCCAGGAGATCGGGCTTATGGTCCCAAGGATCGAATGATGGTGCTATTTTTGTTATTTGAATCACTTAATAATGAATATTCATATTTATGTATATGGGTATGGGTATGGGAATATACATGTGAATGTATATAGATATGGACATCCATGGTGGCACTTGCCTAGTTGAAAAGGATTACATTCACTAGGTTTTACTATGGTTGCATGTTTGGTTTACTTTTTTTGTTGTGTTCCAGCTAGGCTGAGCATGTTGATGTTGCATACACATAGAATCACAATTATAGGTTACTTGTCGAGGTTCCCTACTGAGATTATTTCTCACCCCTTCATGTGAACCTCGATGTATGTGTAGACCTTATGTCTTCTTTTCAAGTTTATCATGAGTTGCATGGAGGATAAGGATGAGGCCTAGTGTTACGTGATTGAGAGGATAATCTTGAGTAGTTCTATTGATCAAGCTAATGCAGTTCGATAGTGTTTGGAGATCTGGTATGTGAGTTGGCTCGGAGTAACTAGCAGAGCCCTGTACTTTTACATTCAGCATCTTTTGTATTTGTATTTGTATGGTTGGACCAGTGGGTGACCAATGTTGTATTTTATTGCATAGTTGTTTGGGCTTTTACAATATTTTACAATTACAGCATGTTCTATTTCAGATGATTATTGCTTCTACACTCTATTTAATTTTAGTTGCGTATGTTATATAGTTATTTACAACATTTTCTTACTCTTGTATGAGGGCATAGTCTCCCCACTATCACACCCTAGGACCTCACTGCTAGTCGGCAGCCTCTGGCATACAGGGAGGTGTGCTTGAGGCCATGTGGCGAACTGGCTTGGAGCACCGGTTTAGTGTCTTCTGGGTCGGGTTATTACCGAGTGAATTGCCTACTTTTCTTTGTGCTAAAACTTATGTTTTTATGCGTGTAATTGGGTTTTGTTTGAGTTTTAAGACATGTTATGTGTTCTTTTTTTGGTATTTTATGTGTATTCATTGATGTTTATGAGATAAAAGGAAATTAAATGAGTTAGTTTGAGTTTCAAGGTTAAAATGAAAGGTATATAGGATTCATGTGTTTAAGGAACATGATTATTATTAAATATTCCTAGACCTTGTGGAAATATCGATCACTTTCTAGTGATACATGCATGGATGGTAAATAGTTTTCCTAACCATGTGTCAAAAATATGAAAATTTAGGAAATATCTCTAATTTTTATGTTTTGTATAATTTTTCATTTAATTTGATATAGATTCTAGCATTGTTTTGATGAGACGTACTTTAAGGGTTTCTTTTGGTTAAATTGATCATGTTTGAGACTCAATTTTTCTTAATTGATCTTAGTTTCAATGTTTTATATACATTTCCCCATCGAAGGGTCTTATCTAGTATTTTAGATAGTGTAGTGGAGAATACCCCATTAGATTATCCTGGATTTGATTTAGATCTATTAGATTCAATGATCTAAATTATCAAATCATTAGGACTGATGGGTGTTCAGGAGAAACTATAGTCGTTGGACCATTCTTGATAGTTTAATATGAAAAATCCATTATTCATTCACTGTGAAAAATAATCAAATATGGTTGAGGAATGTTGTAGTGATATTATGTAGATATTTGTGTTTCAGAAAACCCCAAGCACCCGAAAAGTTCTATTCACAACCTATATGCTGGAAGGACCATGTTGAAAGTAGATGTAATCTATGAAGTTAGTAAGATGATATGTAGATCTCTTGTGGAATAATTTCAATGTGAGTTAAAATAAAAATTTATACTCAAAAAATTGAGATATTTAAAGGCCAATGAGTTTTTTACATTCGATCAAGGGTAGCATTTAGTGCAGGAGTACATCTCTTTATTTACCAACATAGTTAATTTCTCTCCAGAAATCCTCATGAATGATTATCTAAAAGATCTATTTTTTGAAATGTTCGTAAACATAAGATCAGTCCTATGTTTATTCGTCTATACTTTCTATCATTTTCTGAGGGGTTTGATAATGTGTCTATAGAGGATTAATACATGGATGGAAAAACAATCCTTAATAGTGTTCCATCAAGTGGTGGTATCCAGAGATCCTCACCTAGTCCAAAGTGGAAGGGTAAATCTTACCATAATGGTAGAGAGAGTGCATAATAGTTATAATGTATTTCTCTAATAGATTTTATAGGGAATAATATACTCATATTCTGTCATTACGGGAATAATTGTCATACCATGATTAGTTTTATAGATTCTTTGAGGATGTTCCACCAATGTGACCATTAGGGATATCTTTAGTGCTTCAATTAGGCTTATAAATAGGGGAATGATGTTTGATCTATTTTCTAAAAGGGTTCTCAGGTGAAATATTATGATCACAAGGATAAAGGATGTCACCTTAGACTAAATATGGTTCCCACCAGATGAAGAATAGTTATGTAAATCCAAAATTGGGACACCTTCCCATGGTTGGTTTTATACCATAGGACTTGGATTATCGGTCAGCAACTATGAGAATTATGGTATTTATTTCTTATTCTATGTAATCTATTTTATTTTATGTGGGTGAATCCAATACATTTATCTCTCTATTGTTCCTCCTATTGGACACTCAATTTGAGATACTTAGATCTCAATTTGATCTCTAAAATGAACGGGACACTCCGAGTTGATTGAAAAGAGCATGAATTATAAGAAATGAGTATTTATTCATTATAGTCAATTGATTATAATTGTGATAGTCGATGAAGATGTCCTAGTTAAACATATACCCAATTAAAAACATGATAGCAATCCTAAAACTCAACTAGGTGATAATGTTGGTTGATGTAGGACTTTTTGTGACTCTGTTCTATCAAAATACTCTTCCGAATCAGATTCACTACCTCCATCATCTCTTGGATAAGACATTGTCCCAATAAAGAAAACACCCACACCTCATCCCAACATAATGTGGGTTGGCATGGATTCCCGTAGAGTTTCTCAAAAGGTTGTTTCCTGATTGAGGCATGATAAATTATTTTATAATAAAACTCATCAAATGATAGGCACCTTTACCATGAACGATTGATGTCAAGTACACATGCTCAGATCATTTCTTAGAGAGTTTGGATAGTCCACTCAGGCAGGGCATCCATTTGTGGGTGATTTAAATGATGAACCTATGCTTGGCTCCCAAAGAATATTAGAGTAAATTATGGAACTATGAAATAAAGTGGTCATCCAACTCAAAAACTATCACCAAGGGAACTCCTTAAATCATAACATCTGGACAAACATATATGTGTCCAAGATCCTCTACCTTCATTAAATATATAATGAGAAAAAATGTATAGATTTGATCAAATGGTTGACAATCACCCATATAAAATCATTACCTCTAGGAGTATAAGGTATTCTAATCATGATATACATTGAGATTTCATATCACATCCAATAAATAAATGGAAATAGTTGTAATAACCCACTAGTATCTAATTCAAAGCTTTGATTATCTGGTGTGGAAAACATTAGAAAACAAATTCCAAAATTTAGTAACTCATCCGAAGGAAAAATATTGTAACCTCTCAATATATAAAACATATTGGTTTGATCTAGGATAATAACCCAACGATAATTATGCCCCTTGTGCATCACCTCTTTCCTCAAGCTTAAATAAAAAACCAGTCACCTCCTGAAAAGTGGTGAAATATTAAGAGGCTAAGACTCTTCACCTAAGGTCTCCCTACCATTGAGAACATTTAAAATCTATAGTAACTTAGGAATATATACCTTCTCACTCTTAACCTAATAGATAAGAGAAGGTATATATTCCTAAGTTCCTATATATTTTAAATGTTCTCAATGGTAGGGAGACCTTAGGTGAAGATTCTTAGTCTCTTAATATTTCACCACTTTTCAAGAGGCGGCTAGTTTTTTATTTAAGCTTGAGGAAAGAGGTGATGCACAAGGAGCATAATTCTCATTGGGTGGTTATCCCAGATCAAACCAAAATGTTTTATATATTTATAGGTTACTATATTTTTCACTGGGATGAGTTACTAAATTTTGGAATTTTTTTCTGATGTTTTCCACACCAGATAATCAATGCTTTGAATTAGATACTAGTGAGTTATTGCAACTGTTTTCCTTTACTATTTCGATGTGATTTGAAATCTCAATCTATTTCATGATTATAATACATTATACTCCTATAGTTAAATATTTTATATGGGTGATTTTCAACCATTTGATCAAATCTATTCATTTTTTTCTCATTAGATATTTGATGAAGGTAGAGGATCTTGGACACATATATGTTTGTGCAGATGTTATGATTTACGGAGTTCCCTCGGTGATAGTTTTTGAGTTGGATGACCACTTTGTTTCATGGTTCCATAATTTACTCTAATATTCATTGGGATCCAAGAAAAGGTTCATCATGTAAATCACCCACAGATGGATGTCCTGCCTGAGTGGACTATCCAGACTCTCTAAGAAATGCTCTGAGCATGTGTCCCTGACATAAATGGTTCATGGTAAAGGAGCCTATCATTTGATGAGTTTTATTATAAAATAATTTATCATGCCTCAATTAGGAAACAACCTTTTTAGAAACTCTCTGGGAAACCATGCCAACCCACATTATTTTGGGATGAGATGTGTGAGTTTTCTTTATTGGTACAATGTCTTATCCAAGAGATGATGGAGGTAGTGTATCTAATTCGGAAGAGTATTTTGATTGAAAGAAGTCAGAAAAAGTCTTACATCAACAAACTTCATCACCTAGAAGAGTTTTAGGATTGTTATCATGTTTTTAATTGGGTATATGTTTAACTAAGACATCTTCCTTTGAGAAAGTAGTTGAATGTAGGGTTGTTTTATATCAGGTCATTTCATTTTTTGGAATTTCATGGGTAGTTATCCTATAGAATGGATTTCCCAATATGGTTGAACTCATCAAATGATATATTTCATGTTTATATATTGAAGAGCTACCACCCAGACCCTTCTCATGGGATAGAGTGGGATGGTTTAGAGTTGATCCTTATACTAAAATTATAGAGTACCCATTTTTGATCCTGGATTATAAAAACAAAGTGATCCATAATAAATTGATCACATTGGTCTCTTTTGTTTGGAATCATGGGTGTGACATCAATAAGAAACAGTAATGGTAAGCTTTAGTGATGATGTAGTGGTCACACCTGTATCCTTTTAGATATGCCTAAGGACATTATGGGGGAAGAATGTGACATGGTGAGGATATTTAGAAAATCATCAGGATTCTGGTATGTCAATTTCTCAATTTTTTCTAATATTGTTTTTGGTTTTATTAATAATAGAGGGATAAACTTATTTTTTGGGTGAAAAAACCCTAAAACATGATTTGAACATGGTTTTAAAAAATATGGTTGACTATGTGAGGGTAGTGTTTGGGGTATAGAGTTGTTTTCCTGGATAAAGCATGGTTTTTGAACTAAGAGACACATACATGTAATTGTGTGGCTCCTTTTTTGTGGATACAGTACCTCAAAATAGTTATTATATGGTTTTTCTATCCAAACATCCAAATAGTGAAGGTTTTCTAGATCATAAAAAATGTGTATTTTTACCAAAATTCCCCTATAGGGATTCATATCCTTTGGGTCTCATTTTCTCTCCCATTTATTCAGTACCTCATCCCTTTGAAAATGGATCTTATCACCTATACTCTTAGTTTATTATCCTAGATTCCTTGACTTTTTAGCTTTAATTATGTCCAAATATTAAATATTCCTCCAATATTCCCCTTTCACATCATTTATACTAATTTTTATAGAAGCTAGAAACCCTAGATAGTGGGATGGCATAATATATGGATCATAATTGGTGTATTAGTTTTATTTATTTAGGATTGGTGTGTGAGGCCTTCTTCATCCAAAATCAAGTAGTTTTCATCAAAGGTTGTGAGTTTTGAGCTATTTCTACAGTTTGTTCCTCAATTTAAGATTGTTTTCCAAGGATTTTATTTGAATTATTAATGACATATTGTTAACAATTGATATAATATCATTTATTCTATTTTATATAGATTTTTATTCCATATGTGATGTGATCCGTTGTTTTATATTCGAAATTTAAAGATCAAATTAGTTTTCCCAAGGGGAGGTGGATTAAATTCACTCCATGTATTTGAAAAAGTTTCACAAAATGGTTTTATAGTTTTTAAGGGATTTATAAAGAGTTTGGGAATTTTTTCTCTTGAGGAAGGTGTTCTATCAAAATGCCCTTGATTTTTCATTAGTTAAATGACTTTTGGTTTTTGGAACATGTGTTTCAGTTGTTTTTTCTATTGAGTATCATGTGAGATACCTGGGGTGACATTGTTTTATCCAAGGGGTTGTGTGAGAATTTTAGGGAAAGAATGAGAGAGCTTCCACATTCATTTCCAAGGCATAGATAGATCTTTTGTAGAGGACAATCATGAGAGCTTAAACTTGTTGAAAAAGAAACTAAGAGAGTTTTTTAGAGTCGGACCCAAGAATAACTATGAGATCTTACATTTTTTAGCAATCTTCCAAACTATATTTTAGATTTACTCACATTAAACCCTTATGGTTAGGGACCTTAGTTCACAATACTCATTCAGGTTTGATTTTCATTCTTATATACATTATGTTAGTGCCTCATCTGATATGACATCTTGTGTTATACAAATTTCAATTTATTTGGATATATGATGATGATGTTTATATTTACCCATCTTATGGGTTATTTGGGTTTGTTTCACCTAATATTACATATGGACTAATTTCATTACATTTTCCAGGTTAATAAATGTTTTCTGAACCTTATTTTGTTTAAAATAAATCCAAATTGGTTTCAAATTCTTTATTTAAAAATATTTTTTTTCAAAGTGAAATAGTTATTTAAAATGATTTTTCAAACTGGTTTATTGGTTTTAATGGTTCAAAATACTTATATAGAATAATAATGGAATCCTACTTGGATTCATGCCTCATACCCTACACATTCCCCTGGGAATATGAAGGCTTTGATTTATATTAAATAGGTAATTCCAAGGTCACTATGATAATAGATATCTCTTCTAGGTTACTGATGTCTGTTATTTTATAGGTGGAGTTTTGGCCTAACCAAGTTATATCATAAGGAAGTGTTTGGAGTTTTTCTAATTTTGTTATGTATGTATTATCCATGTTTTGTATCTTCCCAATTTATTGGGGTTTTTATAATTTTACTTGAGATTCCATGTTTCTCTCCTATTATGGAATGTTATGTATATGGTGTTAGGATGTTTTTTATGGTAAAAACATTATTCCTTACTTATTTACACTAATTATATACCCTTTTATTCTTTTGAGTCTAATTATGTTTTTTTGGTCTTCCCATTTCATGTATGGGTCATATGAGTTTATCATTAGATAAATTATTCTCAATAGGTTGTTATTTATTCCCTAGTGCTTGTCATTATCCTATCATAATTGGGAACATGCTTCTTGTCTTGTGGCCTTTTCGATCAGGTGATGCTCTGTGTTAGCCCAAGTCATTTTTCTATATATCTAGTAAGAAGTTGAATCTTTTTCCAATGATTACATTTAAAAAAACCATGTTATATGAGAAAATTTGAAAAGTTAAATTCATTTTTTTAAGTCTAGAGGCGAATTATATGATGTCAAAAGTTTATTATATTATCATAAATACAATTTATACATATTCAACATGGATTCACACTATCCACGTAGTGTTGGGATAGTCTATCATCAGGCCATTAAAGGAACAATTTCATCAATTTAGACATCATTCTATCCAATCATCGTTTTATATTATAATCAATGTATCCAAGAGTTTAACACTAGTTACATAAATGATAAAATTGTTTTATTCAATCATATGTATAAAAAATTGGAATTATAAAGGTATTGGTGAAGTGTTATATTTAGCGTATAAATACCAAATAATGCTACCAATAATATAGGGTTGTGAAATAATAAAAACATTTAGAGAAGGGATAAAGGAGTTGTATTTTTATGATAAAATTAATTATGTGAACACACCTAAGTGAATGAGTTTCTGCAAAATAAACTCGAGTAGTGATATATTATAAAATATTGTTCGATGAGAAAATTTGAGTAAAGGAATTTTCGTAAAATCATTTGTGTGAACTGAACATGAGAATTTATATTCACATAAATTAATATTGGTTGAAATACATAGGAAAATTCACTTGAGTGGACAATTAATATGAGAAGTTATATGGATGAATACCATATTAGATTTTCAGGAAAGATTGTTTTTAAGGGAAGTTTTTTGGTGGTTATTCTAGATATTGATAATTTTATTGGAGCCTTATATTATATAATTGATGATGAAAACACCTTATATATTCATGATACTATGAAAGTAATGATAATTATAGTAAACTATGTTGACATCTATCCAATGTAATGAGATGAGGAGGAGTTATCAAAAGTGATCTAAGAAGGCTGTTAGTTATAACCTAAAGATTATTGTAAAGTAAATGAGTACACCATTTAGTGATTGTGGAAGAAAAGTTATATCCATTGAACTAGTGAATCATATTAGACACTAGTTGACTAACACAACATATGTGTATTCTCATTGGATTACCCCTTAGTGGTGAAGAATATAAAATTATTTTCCCTTTTTTAATTTATCTATTTTTATTTATAGTTGATGTTTGATTACTTTTTACAGGTTTAAGATGTTCATACCAACATGGGAATAAGATCCAATAATATGTATGAAATATTTTACACCATGACTCAACCAAATCTTAGTGTGTCTCAGATTTCATCAAGTGGTCTCAAATATAAGGTTTTATTAATTAAATATTTCATTATGGGATCTTCATTTTGGTAAAAATAGTGATTGTTTAATGGATACCACATTTAAATGGATGAAAATACTATATTTGAAAAAAAATTAGATCAAACTTAGTGCCTCTTGTTCTAGATGCCTATATAGATTCCATGAATGGGATACATGTTACTAATTCTTCAAAAAAATATACTATTGAGGTCAATAGAAAGATTATCAATGCTGAAATCAAATCATAGAAATGGTTTATCTAGTGCACCCTCAAATTATATTTACATTACACTCATTATATGTACTAATTCTATGACCATGTGGGATAAATTATGAAATATATATGAAGGTGATAGAAAGTTTAAGGATGAAAAGATTAAATTTCATCACACTAAGTTGTATGATTTGGAAATTATACCTAATTAAAATTTGTATGTATTCTTTAACTATGAAATTGAGGATGTAGAATAAATTTGGGGGATTGGTGATGAGATTAAAGATATTGATATTGGGAACAAAATCATGAAAATGCTACCAAAATTTTAAAACCCAATGGTATCATATCATGATGAGAGGAACATGGTATAAATTTTATTATATGATCTATAAAATTTTATAGTTATACATGAAATGTTCTTAAATCAATAAGTAATTTCGAGTAACAAAAATAAGGAAATTTATTTTAAAGAAATGGAAAACATTATATCACTAAAGGTGGATATGAGGGATAATATTTTATTAATGAATTCATCTCACTTACTGTAAATAAATTTAAGATATAAGATTTAATAATCATATTCAAGATTCTTGAGATATGTTTCTCATGAATTATAGTTTTAGAAATTGTAGCAATGTGTCAAAACAGATTTCATGAGCACGGTTGAGAAGATCAAATTACACAAATTCCATTGAGGATTGTTCATCCAAAAAGATATTTTATCCCAAAGATTTTCAACCATATATAATAATAAAAGGAAGAGTTTGGTATGAAAATAAGAGGGAAATGATGAAGACTTACTGGATTTAGTGGAAATAAAATTTGAATAATATACATAAGATGTTATAAGCATTACAGTTGAAAAGAGATAATTTGAATAGAATTATATCAATAATACTAAATGTATTTTTGATATCAATGGTGAAATTTATGTTTTATAGTTTGATAAAGAATAAAAATGAAATAAAAATTAAAAAAATGTATTTTTTTCAAATAATATTATGAAAATGTGCCTAAGATCAAAGTTGAGATTGACTAATAAAAAACTATAAGATTAATCGATCAGTCAGGTGTACTCAAAACAAGTAGTGAATCATAATATGAGGATTTAATAATGGTATAAGGTAATTTATTACCTAAATTATATTATATAGTAATGTTTAAATAAATTATAATACTTTAAGAAGTAGTTTTATACTTTCAGAAAACAATTTGAATCTTAAATGAAACAAAGAGATTCGATGTAGAAGATTTGATTTGGGACTCAAATCGATACATTTTAGGGAATGAACGTGAGAAGATATTTTCACTTATAAATTTATATTATTTTTTCTATATTAACCAAAATATTTCCTATTTTTTAGATTTTAGATTTTATTTAAATATGGAAACGCATTAATGTTGGAAAAGAAGAATGTGACCATATCCTTCATCTCATAGGATAAATTATTTTTATATATATTACAATAATTGATATAATTTTAGTAATAAAGACATTAATTATATATATAAAATAAATAGTTTTCTTCTATATGGAATTCAATTAAAAATGAATGAAAAAAACTAACAATAATATATAGAGAAAACATATACTCTCTATTTAAAGAATAATATAAATAGGATTTCACTACCACATCTGAGAATAAATATGAGAGTCTATCTTATGAATTATATCCACTAGGAATATAATTTATGGAGATGATTAATATAGAGAATGGAAACATATATAAAATATCACTCAAATAAAAAATAATTGAATCAAATGGATTCATAATAATAGGTATTCATCAAACATGATTGTAAATATAATCCTCCAGAAAAAAATCGAGGGAAGATTTTATAGAATGGTACACTTTAGAAAAGATTGGTATTTAAATAAAAAATTGGAAATTATTTATTGGTAGGTGATGATTTGAATATTATAGAAGTTTTATAAGAGTGTGTATTAAGGAACAATCTCTAAAGTGTGAGTCAATTATTTGACACTAGACATGAGGTTACATTTTTTAGAAGGGATTCTTAATAAAATTCAAGGTAAAGAACTTTTTCATGAAGGGATTTAGGGAAAATAGTAATATATACTAGGTAGATAATAATAAAAATATGTTCCACTTAACTTTTGTAGAGTATAATAGCTTTTCGCATCGTAGGATTGGATACATTCATCAATAGGGCATAGAGAACCTTTCCAAGATGAATAATTCAACTAACATAACAAATGAAATGATAGATTATGAAAAGACTTGTGGTGAATGTATATGAGGAAATATAGTATTAAATAATTATCTATAAAATAAGAAAATGGTATCCAATCTCATTGATCTAGATTACAATGATGTATGAGATCTAATGAATTGAACTATCACACATCTCTTTATTGATGATCATTATAGAATGTCCTATAATATGTTTTTATAGAGAAAAATATTGATATAAAACTAATGAATAGGTTCTTAAGGAGAGAAAAAATTATTTCATCTTCCCTATTAATATCTTATGATCTGAAAGTGGAAGAGTTTAGATATGTGTGGAACTAGAAAGTTACCTTGATAAATACCGCACTGATAATGAAGTATCTTTGTGAGAACTCTGCATTAAAGTGGAGATATTAAAAAGTTAAATCTACTAGTAAACAATATTTATTGACATTACTCATTGAGATAGATATCTCTCATCACTATTTAAATGAGTTAATATAGGTTTCCTTGTACACTCAAAACTCAGCAGTGGTAGTCCCCAGGGAGGAGAGGACACCCTATGAAATGTGACATGGAAGGAAACCATCATTAAAAACTATATGATTCATTATATGTGGGGTCTATATCTGAAATAAATAATAAAAATAATGAAATATTGATGATGAATTCGATAAAGGATTATTTTTAGGTAACTTAATGTATAGTAAGGATTAAATGTACTATTAAAAGTGACTGAAAAAAACAATGTAAAGTAATGATACCAAGATCATTGTGAAAATAAATGGGAGTAATTATATAAACTCAAAACATGATGAGATATGAGAATAATATGAGGAATTTTATAGAAATCCAAAATTTGGACAAGGTTCCCCAATTGATGATGATTCATAGGTTTAATCAATAGAAGATCCAATTACTATATAAAGTCAGACTCTGCCTTATAGGAGAAATAGGAGATTATAAGTTAATCCTTCTAATATATTTGTGTATATATATACTCTAATAAAAATATGATATATGATGAATTTAATTAATGACACTCTATTTTAAAAAATGGAACCAATATCATTTTAAGAATATGAAAATGATGAATCATGGGTTTGACCCATGAGTAAGGATTTAGATAAAATTGACAAGAATCAAACTTCAAAACTTGTGATGAAACTTGAACATTCCAATGCGATGAAAATAAAGTGTATCTTCATAAATAAATTCAATGAGAAAAGAAATTAAATTTTAAAAAAGGAACTTATAGTGAGTAAAATCTATTCCTAGACTAATTTTTACTCTTGATGAAGCAACCTTTTCACTAGTGGATCAACTTAAATTGATTGGTATCTTTGTATAAATTTAAATCTGAATATGATTCAAAATTTATTATATTTACGTGAAAACATCATTCAATAATGGTTTTCTTAAAAATGAGTTTTACATTAAATAACTATTATCGTTATTAATGGGAAATGATGAAACAAAAGTGTGTAGATTAAAGAATTTATTATTTGGTCTAAAATAAGTACTATGAGTATGGTATTCTAGTATTAACTCATAGTTATGGAAATTTTAATTCAAAATGGGTGGTGTGGATAATAACATATATGTTATTACATCCAATGAGTAACAATTAATTGTTATTGTATATGTGTATGAATTAATATTTTGTTCAAAACTACAGTGATTAGTTGAGTTTTCTAGTCACGTATGGTCAAATTTTTTAAATTTCCATGATTATTACAGTCAAATTATTTTTGTGGATTCAATTGGTTAAAAAATAAAAAACAATTTTATCCCTACAACTAATTATGTGATGTATATGTTGACTAATTTTAAAACTAATTATTCTAGAAAAATGTCAACTCTGATTATGGTTATAACTAAGCTTGAAAAGTAAAAGGATTTGAAATTGATAGATATCACCCTATACTAGAGAATAATTTAATTAATTCTATAGTTAAAAAAAATTTGACTGGATATTATTTTTTCAACGTGTTTAGAAGAAAATTTATAATATAGTTCTAAGGATGAGAATCTTTCGATAGTTAAACCAATCTTGATAAACATCTATAGTAATATCAATTTTGGATAACTCTTTTATGTAGGAATGTTTTATTAATTATAAAAATACTATGATTCAGACTTGGGATGTGATGTGGTGGACCAAAATTCCACAAGTGGTGGTTCATTCTTCTTTGGAAGTAAATATGCAGGCTAGTTGAGCGAAAAAGTAGGAAAGTACTTCACTAAAAATGGTATGGGAATAATATATCATTGTAACTAAGGGATAAAATCAAATTATATGGATGATGAACTAGTTAGAGGATATTAGAAAAGAATAGAAGTCTTCTATAGTGATTTTTTATTATACTTGGAGTGTAATTGAATTTAAAAAGAACCATATAAAATACTCTCATACCAAACATATTTTATTGTGATATAACTTTATCAAAGAAAAGGTTGAGAAACCAGTGGTAAAATTGGATAATTTTGAACTAATTATAAAGTAAAATAAATCATTACTAAAACACTATCCACTCTATTATTTTAGAAATTTCAGTTAAACCATGGTGTTCAATCACCTCCCTCAGTTTGAGGAAATTTGGATTCTCCCCTATCCGTAGTTGTATCTAATACATGGGGTTTTTTATTTTTAGATATTTTTTTCTATTTTGTTCTCTTATCAATGTAGTAGAATATTATTGAGTCTTAGTGAAATTAAATGGAATATAGTTGGAAAATTTAGTGATCTAGTGATAAAGGAGTATAGAATTATTATCATTCCCACTTATTCTTCAAGAATTGTCTCCTTTTTGAATTCTCTCATTCAGAGGAAGTTAGTAGTGTGAAATTTAAGTGGGGATACAATACATTTGAAATATAAATTGAATTAGCTTGAAGATAGAGGCAATTTATTAACTAGGAATGATATAAGGAATGGGATAATATCTTGAACTCTGGTTTTCTACATAAATCATTTATAAATAGACTCAAAAATAGTTTCATTTTTTAATTGTATCATTTCAAGAAAGTTATTATTGTGAAAGTTAAGTGGGGATACAATCCCTAAGAAATAGGAATTGAATTATCTTGAAGATAGAGGTTATTTTGTAATATGGAATTGTCTACCTAATGGGATACTCTCTTGAAATATAGTTTTATATGTCCATCATTTCTCAAATAACTTAGAGTAATGGATAATATATTATATTTTAATTTGAATGAATTTGAATGTTCATGGACTATAATTTGACTAAGGATATCTAAAAAACCCAAAATATGAGACTATTAAAAACATGTTGACCTAAAAGGGAGTTTGATTTTGTGTTATGTTTATTATTAATCTTTTTCTACGATTATTTATTAGTTCAAAGAAAATGGAGATGGATTAAAAAAGTTGTCACTGTGATCATGGAGTTTTTATGCACATATATGGCAATAAGGACAATATTTTTTTAATATATACTCTTTTAATGTTTTTGCGTTACCATAGAATAAGTAAAAAAGTTTAAAAAATTGTTTTTGAAGTCTATAAATTAGTTATAAAAAGTAATAAGCTTATTTTGGTGTAGAGGAAGGAATTTCACCGTAATCAAAGAGGGTTCATGCTAATCAGAGTGAGTCACGCTAGTATGGCATCTCACTAGTTAGGGAACAATTCACACTAGTTAGTAATTTCACTAGTTGGGTGTCATAAAATTCATATCCCAGGAAAGTCTTGAGTTTAATTCCTATAAATGTGTTTTGGAAGATTAGTTGTGAAATAATAAAACCATAAAAATCAAAATAATGAATGTTCGGGAGAAGTTTTAGGGTTTTCCTATAAATGTCATCAAATTCCATAATTTTCTGAGGGGTGTGAAGTGATCAAAAATTTATATAATGAATAAATGTGTCATCCTCAATTAAAAAAAATTATAAACACACTTAATTGATGGAGGTATCATGAACTTAACATGATAAGAAATATCTTGGTGAGGATTTTTTCATAATAAGGAATTTGAAAATGGAGATGCATAAAGGAATTTATGACAGTAAATCCTGATAGATCACACATTAGTGAATGAAACTGAGTGAAGATACTTAATAGAACACACTTGTGAAAACCAAACAAGGGGAAATGTAATTAAGTTAATGTACCTTGGAAAATACCATAGAAGAGTTTTATGAAAGAGAATATTTTAGAAATGATAATTAGAGGTTATTATTCAGATTGAGAATTTAATTAGAGTATCGTATTCTAGAATTTATGATGAAAAACACCCTAAATATTCTTAATAATGTTGAAGTGATATTTATTTCAACAAAATGAGAAGTCATGAATTCAAATTAATGATTAGTGGAGGAGTTAGTAGAAGTGATCCAGGAGAGGCATTATGCTATTGTCTAAAAATTATTTGAATGCATGTGATCCTAGCATAGAGTGATCGTAATGGAAAATTGTATCCATTGAACTAATAAATAATAGTGTATTCTAATACACCAGCACAACTCTATGTGTATTATACTTGGGTTTCCCCTTAGTAGTATAAAAAATAAGATTATTTTTCACTATTTTAATTTCTTAATTTATAATTATAGCTGATGTTTTATTAACTATGATAGGCTTAACAAGTTCCTACAAATTCTTTAACAAGATCCAATGTTATATAATAAATACTTCATATCCTAATTCTCCCCTAACTGAGTGTGTCTTGTGTTCCAATAGTTTCACTACCACTTTTTATCATCTAGTAAGTAATCCTTTACCTTTGTTTTCTTTGAACCATGATCATAACTAATCTACCATGGTATAATGGATCCATTTTGGATCCACTTACAATGACCATGAATAACTCACTATAACATAGAGATCACCCTTGTAGTGGATAGGGAATCTTGTAAAAACTATAGCATCCATAAGTCATGTTTCCATTTATGGACTCTTTTTAATATTTGTCCACATGAAACATGATGTCGTATGGTGACCACTATGGCCTAAACTTTCCTAACTTTTTTCTATATATATTCAATCATCAAAACATCAACTCTAAAAGTCTTTTGATCATTATAAAACTCCAAAATCACCTTGAAGTCATCTAAAATAATCAATCCATATAAGTTTTAATATGATTAATATGATGAATTGTTCTTAAAAAAATATTTAAAATAAAATAAAAACTCAATGTCACAAAATATATAAACTCCACATCCACTCTAAAAAAACTAACTTTTATAAAACAAACACCATGTGAGGTTAATTCAATATTAGATATATTAATGGAAATAAAAATATCAACCTTTGGGTTTTTTCCAACCATTCAACATAAATAACACTAAAACATATCAAGGAATCATCATTCAATATTTATAAGACTATGTGAGAAAACCCAGAGTACTAAATATGAAAATTGAATAAAAATATCAATTTTTTTCATGAAGATGGTTTACACTCACTTTCAAACACCCTCCTTATATTCTATTCTCAATTAAATATCTCAAAACTATATGAATAGTCCACACATATACCAACAAAAACATAATGGATTCATAGCTTTGATCTTTAAAAAAATCCCCAAAAAAACATTTTTCACAGACATAAAAAAAATATTCGGTGATTTAATGTTTATACATACACCTTTTATAAAAAGAAAAAGATGTGAAGAGAGTGGATGGATCACCATAGCATATCCTTGAGAATATTTTGGTTGAACTCCCATAATGATCCTCAACCTCATAAATGAATCGGTGCCCAGTGTTTTGGTATGAATTCTACGAATTTATCCCTTGTAGGAAGAAATTATATATTTAGAAATCCTTTCGCAATAATTTCCTTTATGTAGTGATATTTTATATCCATTTTCATAGAACAAAAATATTGAATTGGTTTCTATAAATGATCCATTAATCATTTGTTATCATATCCAACAATCAATGGAAACATCACTTCGACCTTGAAATCTTCAAGATGAGTACTTACCCCTATAAATTGGGGTTTTCATCAGTTATAAAAACATACTATACTTATTTAATACTAAATATAATAGAAATTTTTTTTCATGTTCCAATATACACAAATTTCATTAAACAAGAATACTCCATTGGATGCATACTTCTTATCATCAATACATTCAGACCAATCATTACAAAAAAATACATATATATATACAACATAACTTTTTTATAATGATTTAGCCCCAAAATCATTAGTTAATTTGATATAAATTTTAATCCAATTCATTGAAATATATGATATTCCATTAATAAGTTTTTATTATAATTATATAATGACATGACTCATCCCACAAGGGCCCCTTAAGTTCAAGTAGTAAGCCAAGTGTTCTACCCCAATCCCAACTACAACAAGTGAGGGTATGGAGACTAAACCCATGAATAAATAAAAATTCATGGTACGACTTATCTTATACTAATCTGTTACATACATAAATCTATAAAATGAAAAATAATTAGCAAAAATGGAATTTTATATATATAAGCAATGAAATGGATTACAATGCATGCATATGAAATACATGATAAGTATATCACTACATAGTAAAACACCATAGGAAATATATAATTTAAAAATTATATGAACCTGAAAAAAATGGTTAATATCATACTCGGTGTAAAGACTCTTAAAATGGTCTTTAATGGCAGGTGTCATTTCCACCACCACGAACCACCAAGCTCGGCCATTTGTTTTCTATGAACAAGCCACACAAGGTCAACATCTACTATTATCATCACTAAATTATTCATCATCTCCATTTACCAAAAACATTTGGTCATGGATCCCATGTAACGGTTGGTATAAACACACCTAGTGTGACACCCTAAGACCATAGATGGAAGGAAAATCAATAAATCATCTCAATGTATAAGGGAATATAGTATCCAAAATAAAGGAAAATAATTCAAATATTCTCTATAACTAGAAATTATAAAGTTATATATGTAATTATTATTCATATAAACTTTATTATATGAAGGATTATTTATGATAAGAAACTAGAGATGAGTGATGTTCTCAAAGTATCACAAATCCGGAATTCAATAGCCTAAAATTAGTCACAAGACAAAGATAGTTTTGAATTCCCATGGATTCATAAGTCCTGGAGTAAAAGAAATATTAATAAATTTTCATTTTCTTATCCTAAATCATATTGGACAACACACACCTCTTTGATGTATGTGTTTAAATTTAGGGATTACAACACTAAATCCCCCATAAACATCCATTTGGCCACTCTAGAAACATATTTTGGAACTCACAACTTTTCCAAGAATATTTATTGGTCAAGGGAGTATTGGACCCTAATTTACATAACTACCCATCCCTATGAAATCTCACACACCACAAAGAATTTTTATGGGGGCCCCACATCAACAAATTATGTGTATCAATCAAGGGAGTAACCGACCTCATTGGAATATCCATATCATGTTGATTAGAGCATGTTCGTGGAGGGAGTAACCCACTCTATAGATAGAGGACCCACACACCAATGGTGGGGAAGTTCATAACTCTTTTTGAAAAATAAGTTTCTTTTTCTTTATTGGGATCAATAGAGTACTGAAACAATACCCAAATGTAGAAGACTCATCCATGAGTATATGGGGGGACTGAACTCTATGAAGAATGTGGGTGATCCAAACCTTTCCATTATCACATTTAATTGTTGTACCAAAACTCGTTTCTATTTTAATCATCTCTCCAAAACTAAACCAAAACCTTTATAGAGATAAGATACTTGAATTAACCAACATTCCTCAAAATGACCAAAAATGGCCATGAGAATCATACTATCACAAACTACACATAAAATAACTCATAATAGATTATTTACTTGTATGATTTTTAAACCCAAGAGAAAAGATATGAAATAAAAATAATAATGGAGATACATGACACATACACCTACACATGATATATAGGCCCTGGTTGGAAACTAGATTTGGACATTCCCTTTATCACCATATGGAGTTATCCTATGGAATGTGTCATTTTTTGTACATACTGTGTGGGACACATGACTCACTCGGTAATGTTCCCCTAGTATATACCAATATAAGTAATTAAAATCAATATAGTGTTTCTATTGATCATACATGGTTTATGAGAATTGAGGGTCAAATGGGGTTACCTCCTCCAAAATTCAGGTGATGTTTTTACAGACTAAATGGTGTTTTCATATGGCCATATAGTGTGTGGTTAGAAAATATTTCATGGGGAATATACTATAGACTAGTTGTCCTTGTGTAGACCATACATGGAATTTACTCACACTAAAAATAATGCTCTCTAAATTGAGTGGTTGGAATTTTACTTGGCCACTGCCTAATTAAGTTTTCATATAAATACAAAGCCTATACCCTTGATCACTTGTCATGTGTGATAAAACAAGGTAGTCGGGTCATATACTGTAATAAATTCAAAGCTATTTAACCATCCCTTTCCTGGTGTGTAAGTTGTTGATTTATATTTATATACTACTGAAAACCTAGAAATACAATTTGATTAACATACATATCATGTTTTTAGGAAACTATGTGTTGTAAAATAAAGAAAATTTCAAGATCTAGTATTATTCTCCACAATTTACATAACTAAATATTTCATTAACCCAACCTTTATCATAAATCACATCACACACCTTACCATAGCCAATTTTCACCTCCCTAGAGATTCTCCACAATTTATCCAGTTAACAAAACTGATCTACAACCCCAACCAATACCAAGGCTTCTCCATGATGAAAAATACAATGTTAAATTTTGAACTCCTCGTGTTATAATGATAAAGAAAAGTGATGAAAATCGTGGAATTTATGGTTAATACAAATCCAGTGACTCCAGAATCCATTAATGTGGGTTCTATAATAATATATAAATATCACAAAAATATAATAATAATAAATTAATTTATCTATAATATAGAAGAAAAGTTTTTTAATATTTATCATAAAAACAACCATCAAGAAAATTTTCATTAGTACCAAAATCAATCGATAAATAAAATTATTATAAATCAGGGATTAAATGGATATAAAGTTCAATTAATAAATCAATAATAAATTCAAAATTAATTTATAATGAACAAATTAAATGAAATGAAAAAAACCCTACATTTTGTTGATTCCCACCATTTCTCCATAATATATTAATAAATGATGCCCCATAATTAAATAATTAATATCATTGTGAATCTATATTTGATATGTTGGAATTTCCATTCAAGGATCACTCCTACCAGTCAATCAAATAGGTCTCTAGCATTGGAAAATATTTCTAACCCTATAGAGAATTATAATGTACATGTTAATATTCAGAAAAATATGTCAATTAACCATTGGAGAAAAGTCTTGAAATGGCCTAGTCTAAATCCCATCACCCTGGAAAATAAAATATGTCTCTCCTTGGTAAATACAACATGTTAGAGACACGAAAATGTTGAATTATCCATCCAAGTGACCATTAAGGTTGTTTTTATATTTTTACTTATAGGATAAATATCTATTTGAATAATAAATACTAAAAATACATCACAATTCATCATGATTGAAAATTCCGAAAAACTCATATCATGGGTAAACATCATTCCTTGAGACAAAAACAGATAAAAAATTTATTGGTCCTTAGAGGGTAAATGTACCATTTTACCCCTTAAGAGGACCACTAACTCTATGACAAAAAAATTGATAAGTATATGTTTCGTAAAAACCAACATCACTATACATAATAAGACTATTTATTGGATCACTAATCTATAAGGATTCAAATAGTGTAAACATACAATGAGATTTCTAAACTCAGTTTGAGTCACCTTCTTACCTTTATTATATTTGGAACGTTTTGTTCCCATTTTTTGTATAGACAGAAACATATTTTTTATCAACCATTCCAAACTTACTTAATAGTTCTCCAGTACAATTTTCTTGAGAAATTTGTATCTAATCCTTATATTGGGAAATTTGAATTCGTGTGTGTTGGATCGAATATGTAGATGTATATGTATATGTTGGTGCCAAAATATTGCACGAAAGGAAGGGACGAAAAAGATGTCCCACACGCTGCCTCGCGAACCACCGACACGAAGCACCCGAGCATCGCGGTCCCACGAAGCTCCGGAGCCGGCACCTCTTAGCGAACAAATTTGACAATCGCGAGCCCGCCGCGAAGCTCCAGAGGCAGTACCTCTCCGCAAACTAATTTGACGTTCACGAGACCGCCGTGAAGCTCCGGAGGCGGTACCTCTCTGTGAACGAATTTGACGTTCACGAGCGCGCCGCGAAGCACCTGAGGCGGCGCGGGGGTTCTGCTTCGCGGTTCCCCTTGCCCATAAATACTGGGCTCCCCATGAGTCCTAGAAACGGACAATCCGACCTTTCGGCTTCTCCTCTCCTGAATCGTGAAGAACCCTTTGCCCCCGGGAATCATGAACTCCACGAGGTACTTCTACTTCATGGGACGCCTTCGCTTTGTCTCGTTTTGAGCCCCTCTTCCGAGAGGGATGCCCTTCGCGAAGCTCAAGGGCATTCGCGAAGGAGGGGGATTCCCAACGGAACCCAGGTAGCCACGGAGCGTTTATGATTCGTGAAACACCCAACCTGTACTAGTGATCCCTATGCTAAGGTAGGATCGCTACACATCGCAAAGCACACTGCTTCGCAGCACGCTGCTTCGCGAGGCACCTCTTCTTCGTGAGGCAGTGCTCCGCGAATATTGTTCTACTTTGCGAAGCACCCTCCACTCACACCTATGCCCCATGCTAAGGCCAAGGCACTCCACTTCGTGAAGCACACTCCTTTGATTGGCAATTCCACTTCCCGTGCAACCCTCTAGGTAAGCCTGATGTGATTTCAAATTCCCACGGACAGTGCTACTCGTAGCGTTACTTCGCCTAATGATTCTTCACATAGGCACGCTAACGGCTATTTCTTCTTCACATAGCCACGCTAACGTGGACCCCTCGATGGTTCGCTCTACAACCCCCCTTGACCACGACCTTACTGGTACCTTCCCTCCCCCAAGGAGAAAAGGGTACCAGTTATGTAAGTCCTAGGGGTGTGGAGTGAACCTGCCTCGTCCGAGCTGCAGGACGTTAAACTTCCAAGCACCACGTCCTCAACACATGACGTTAAATTGTGACCTGACCGCGTTCCTCACATGAAGGGTCCCCCCAGCTCGATCATTTTTTACGCCACTCGTCTCCACAGGAGTGGAATCACCCCTCCACAAGGGATGATATCCTCTTTATTGGAGCGGCGTATGTTCTCAAGAGAAGGGCGACCCAATTTCCCCAACGGATGGCTGCAACCCTGCATCTCTGTACTTCCCCACTACCAAGGTCAGTGGAGGGAGTGATAGGGAACGAGTCACCTCCCATCATTGGTCCCAAATCCCGCTTTCGCTGCGCTTTGCCACACTTCGGGCCTCCATCCTGGAGTAAGTCCCAGCACTAATGGGATGCCTAACGCGTAATCCACTCTTCGCTTCTCACAGACGCACCCTTCACGGCGTGATCGTCAGGTCCTTGCTGTCTCTTGTTTCTCACACCGAGCATGACTTACGTGGGCTTAGAGTTGGCATTGGCAATGACAATACCTCGTCCAGCATGACGTTAAACTGCATGCCCTCGTCCAGCATGACGTTAAACTGTATTCCCTTGTCCCGCATGACATTAAACTGCACACCCATTTGAACTACGAGGTCTTTGATCCATGTGAAGGCATGGTACGTAGGAAGCCTCAACGAGGTTCAAGCCCACCCGTCATCCAATTCACGTCGAGTTCTACCTTCGTCCAACATGACGTTAAACTGCATTCCAATCCGACGGCAAGCCGTTGTCACCACCCGAACTGCGAGGAATTTGATCCATGTCAAGGCATGGTACGTAGGAAGCCTCTCTGAGGTTCAAGCCCATCCCACTTTGGACCAAGGTCCCTCCTTCTTTACATCGGTTCACTGACACCCACCATCTGAACTACGAGGACTTCGATCCATGTCAAGGCATGGTACGTAGGAAGCCTTTACGAGGTTCAAGCCCACCACTAGTGGACCCCTGGGTCTACTTTCATTTCGGTTCACCGATGAAACCCTTTGTACTACGAGGTCTTTGATCCATGTCAAGGCATGGTGTGTAGGAAGCCTCCCCGAGGTTCAAGCCCATTTCTCATTGGACCAAGTTCCACCTTCACGTCGGTTCGCTGACGAATTCCATCATTTGAACTACGAGGTCTTTGATCCATGACAAGGAATGGTACGTAGGAAGCCTTCCAGAGGTTCAAGCCCACCACCCATCGGACTAAGGTCCACCTTCACGTCGGTTCGCCGATGAATCCCCTCTGAACTACGTGGTCTTTGATCCATGTCACGGCATGGTACGTCGGAAGCCTCCACGAGGTCCAATCCCACCACCACTAGGACCCTTCTGGTCCTCCTCATTCACGTCGGCCTTCCGATGTCCAACCTGAACTACATGGTCTTTGATCCATGTCACGGCATGGTACGTAGGAAACCTCTCAGAGGTTCAAGCCCACCACCTGTTGGTCACTCCGACCTTCTTCACATCGGTTCATCCACACCCGGGAAGCCTAGTGTGTAAGCCCCACACCATTTGGACCAAGGTCCACCTTCGTGTCGGTTCACTGACACATCGGACCAAGGACCACCTTCTCTTTGGTTCGCTGATGACATCCATCGGACCAAGGTCCACCTTCATGCCGGTTCTCCGGCACCATCCCAAACTACGTGGACTTTGATTCCCTGCCACGGGGATACATAGGAGGTCTCTTCGAGGCTCAAGACCAACTTCACCATCACCCTTGCGATGGTCCCTTGCCTTTCCCCCCTCGAATTCATTCATACATCCATCTTACACCCTGATTCTCGCCCGGACCATCATATCCTGGTGAGACTGTGTCGGTCCGCTCCTCTTCACAGCCGCCCATGGGCTGGTCCCGGTATCGACACCCCTTCAAGGTAAATCTCTCAATCCGATCCATTCTAGCTAATGCTCTGATTGGGCTGATCCATCTCCGTTGGACGTTAACCTCACGGAATACCCTATGTTAAACACAGGAAGCTGAGGAAAACCTCAGATATGTTTCTATGGCATATAATTCCTCGCACTCGATGTGGGATGCCTCGAGCTTCCACGCCCTTGAGAAGCCCTATGACTAAGGATAACAGACATACATGCTGGTTCCCCAGCATCCAGACACGCTACTGCTGCCTCAACGTGACTACTCCCCCGACTAAAGGTTGCTGCCCTGACCGGACCCTTTGGAATGTCCCGACTGAAGTAGTGTAATTAACCGTCGTCCATGGAAACATGGCATTGGGAAGAGTTCCGGAACAAGGTATTAAATCTATGAGGGAGACCCGGACTAGGTGACGAGTTCTGAGGAGGAATCCACAAAAGGAAGAACCAACATCCCATCATCCCGTTTCGATCAAGGAGTAGACGTCCCTGAATAAGGAGCGACTGCCGCCTACCATTGGAAAGCAGGAATGTGGGGAAACAGTGCAGCGCGTCCTCCTCCGCGGACAGACGGATGCGTGCACCGTGGCGAAAGCGTCGGAAATAGACATGGTGAACCTGATGTGAAGTTCTTCTCCTCAATGTGTAGATTAGTAGCGTTCGAGACACCAGTAGATTGACGTGTCACCGGATCCAGATACCCGGCGCCTGGTCCCGCCAAGCAAATAGCAGGCCTGTCGTGAAACTCACCGGAAGTCGGGGCAGTAGAACATGGGGCACTCCGTTCTGTAACTTGTTGGCATGGATCCTTCTTACAGACATGGAGAATGGAAGGACGTTGGGGCACTGATTGTCAATCCTTCTCCTCGCAGTGCTGATGAGTTGATCCCTTAGTTTCCCAGGAACCAGGTTGCTATTGCGGAGACACGATCACCGCCCGCTCGCCTACGCAGGGGTAGGGGAAACTCCGGCAAAGCCACCCCGCATGGATCCGCTACCACCACGCCGGCTGCTACATCGTAGAATATGGGGTTCCCACGTCCCCTCTCCCCATCAGAGATCATCCAGTGAAGGGTGATCAAAAACCTTGTACGCAGGTACGAGGAGGAAGTGGTCATCCCAACTCGGGATATGGCCCTCCTAGACCAAGAGGCATCCAGGCCCCGCCGTCAACGCCACCCTAACAGGCCCCGCAGGGAGCCCTTTCTCCCCACCCCAACGTTCAATCATTTCGGGAGCCTGTCCCCGGAATGCCTCGATGACTCCTCACCTTACGCTGATGAGGCGGGTGATGTCCGGCTCGGCCTGGTCAGGGTCCCAACCTAAGGGCTCCAGTAAGGGTCTCCCATTCGGCCGCGTCAGCACCGCCGTCCGACTCCGCAGGAAGAGCAGGCAGGACATGCCCCTACACCACCTATGCCAGCTCGTTTCACCCGACATCAGCGCTGGTCTCTGGCTGAGGATGCTCGCCCAGATGCGTTGACGTCAACAGCTACAGTGGCCCTAGCCACTGCCGACGTTCATCATGGAGTCCCTACATACATTGATCAGGGGCACTCCTTCGCCCAACCAGGATCGAGACCCCAACCGCCCCACGGGCAGGCTGGGTTGACTCTCCGGGTTACAGGCCTGAGTGGTGTTCGCCGCGAACTAACCCGCAGTGATGTCACCCCATACGGAGGCCCTCCCCGTACCACTACTCCACAGATCGTGGGCCTTCCGTGCTCTGAAGCTCGTCATGGAGGTATGCATCATAATACCCCCATCCCGAAGGAAGACATGCCCCGCGGTAGTGACGCTCGGTGCGGAAACCTTTCTCGCGCCCACTATACAGGGTATGGAGTCCATCCTCCTGCCCCCGACCGCCGATCTGAAGGCACTGTCCATCCGGTCCTTCTCCAACATGGGGACCCTCCCTACGTCCTTTCTGCAACCGGCGAAGGTCCTCACCCCGGCAACATGGTGAGTGAAGGTCAGACTCACTCCGCCCGCACCGTCCATGGAGGTCCTCCCCATGTACCCTTTGACATTTTCCCTGGTGCCCTTCGCACCCCGGCCACCTCGAGCGGGGGCCCTCTCCGCCACAACGCCATCACTGCCCCAAGACTACCTATTAAGGATAAACCCTGTCCCGAAGAGCCACCCCGGGGAAGGAGAACGGGTCGTCGCTGCCACAAAAAGAGTCATGGGTAGGCCCGGGTGGAGATCAAACCAGTTCGTTCCTCAGATTCTGAAGTGTAATGCGACTCAGCGATGGAACCTTCTCCCCGCTCCTCCGTATCAAGGACTGGGGAAGGAACCAGGCGCGTTAGCCTCATTCTCCCGGAATGTGAGGTCCACCATATTCCCATCTCTCTCTACAGGTACATCCAGGAGGAATAAATCGTGGAAATTCTGCAGGTCTCGATCATGCAATCACCACCATTGTCAACAGAAGCGCCCTCTACCTCTACCAGAGATCACGGAGAGCTATTTTGGGGGCCAATGGCGGTGGAGCGACGACATGACCTATTGCCGGCAGCCAAGACTCCTGTGCCAGAAGCTGTGGCTATCAGCCCATCGTATCGTGACATCATGTCCAGGTCACCTCACTTTTCAGAGGATGGCCCGGAATTTGGCGTCCAGTCAGCTCGTTCGCCGTATTCTCCGCCGCCGAGTTTACTATCCCAGAGGTCCGCCTCGGTACCTCTGCCGGTCCCTTAGCCGGCCCCAGTTAAAGAGTGGGGAAATACAGGGCCAGACCCTGAGTCCGAACCCAGGATCTTCTAGAGCATTCTCGCAGTGGATTACTTCCCGAAAAAGTTCTGGCCGACGGCGGCGCTGAACTTTCGTGCACCAGAGTCCCTTACCCCTAAAGAAGTGGGGTGCTTTTGTCGATCCCTATGGGCGACACACTTCCTCATTCGTTACGAGTAGGTGGTGTACCCCAGAAGTTGAAATCACTTTGAAGAAATCGGTGAGCAATGCCGCCTGATCGATTTGGACAGACTCCTTGTGGCCAAGCACCCTGAGTCACCAGGCCATCAGAGCACCCTTCAACGGAAATGTGTTCAGAGTTTCAAAATACTCTGCAGAGTCATCATGGAAGCTACCCCCATGTGCAAGTCTGTGGTTGGGGAAACTATGCCGCTCTCCTCTTTGACCCTATCCGACAGAAGCCTGATTCGTTATGCGACATTGAGGACATGCCCTCGAGAGGGGTCGCGGTCCACATGGATGACGTAGTGGAAAAGGAAGATGAGCTTGAATTTCTTGATGGAGACTTACCCCATGAGGGCGTACCGCCACTGTTGGACCCATCAGGGAGGGTTACTCGTCAGCAGAGGAACCTTCTAGGCCTCCATGTACCCACCGAGTCGCTGGTACTCGGTCGAAATACCAGCAAGGGTAAGGAGCACGTCGGAACTGTCAAGCACTCTGACCCGTCTGCCTCTGTACAGAAAATGGACAAAGATCCCAAGAAGGCCACGTTACGCTAGCAGCGTGCTGAGCAGAAGAGGCTGGTAGATGAGCTCTTGGATGAGCGCGCTGGAGAGCGGCGACCCGACTATGGTAATCCCAGGCCAGGGCAGCAGGGGCGGGAACAATTTCCCCCGGTGAGAAGCCTTCGGGCAACCCTGATCATGATACTTCTGCAGACAGGGCAGAAGCCGGAACTTATGGAAAGAGGGCATGATACGTCTCGCCAAACCCCCCCCCCCCCGAATGACGGGGCAATCTGAAGAATCCAGTCCATGTTCCCCCATTCACCCCACAAGACATTCCGCCAGTCGATCCACGAGCTGCCGAAGCCATCTACCATGTTGAAGAACCTAGAAATGCACTTGTGATTAGGGACCCCCTTCAAGACAGGGACCCCCACCCAGATGATCTTATAGTGGCACTCACAGCCTGCCTCGAAGTGTTGGAAACGCGGCAGGTGGCGGTCCCACCGGATGGCAAGTCGTATCCCGCGTGGGTGGATGATATGCCCGCACCCCCGGGTTTTGGGAACCCAACTTTCTCGCCCTTCAACGGGACAGGGGACCCGCCGCAGCACTTGGCTCATTTTTCTTCCAGGTGGGGCCCCATGCTAGGGACCCCGGCCCAGTAAGAAGCTGCCAAGCTTCGATGTTTCGTACAGACATTGTAAGGTCTCGCATTCGTCTGGTACATCCAGTTCCCTATCGGATCAGTGACTGGTTGGGAGGATCTCTTCCAATAGTTCCTATACTAGTTCAGCTCCACCACGCGGAAGACCAGCATTGCAGACCTCTTCAAGTGCAAGCAAAGGCCTGATGAGCGAGTCACAGATTTCGTCCCCCGGTGGAAGGGACTTACGTATTCCCTCAATATGCCACTGACTCAGGAGCAATTACTGACAATGTGTCTAGAGAACGTCAAAATGGAGCTGGTACCCTCCCTGATTACCCAGAACTACCCTGTAGGGTTCAGAGATTTCTCAAATAAGGCTCAGAGCCTTGAGCAGGCTCTGCAACAGGCTAGTCAGGCACGTTCGTTTCCCCCTATGATCCCATCCAGGAGGAACGCCAGAGCCAAACCCACCGCGGTGTCCCAAATAGAAGCCCCTAGGCAGCTAGAATTACTGCCAGCGGCACCATCCCCGCAACCCCACAGAGGTCCTCCACCTCAAGCACAGGCTCCTGCCCAGCAGCGACCGCCTCAGAATCGACAGGTTCCCCCGCGCAATGCGCCACCTCCACCTAGGTGAGAAAGTCAGGCGCCGCCTCCTCGGCAGGCCCCTCCGGCCCCTCGTCAAGGCCAGGCCCCCAGGGCCCCCTATCTGTAAAGAAGGCATCAGACTTATTCGTTCAACGAAAATCAGGTCTCTGGCTACTTCCGAAGTGCTCTAGAGCAAGGGATTGTGCGCCTTCCTGAGTGCAGAAGGCCGGCAGAGGAGAATCTCACCGATCACCCCAACTACTGTCCTTATCATCGAATTCTAGGGCACACCCTCAAGCAATTATATGTTTTTAAAGACTGGCATAAAGACCAGGTCAACAACAACATAGTCAGGTTGGGCTCAGCACCAACACAAGTGGCGGGTGTCTTTGTAGGGTCAGAGATCGGTAGCGACAGCAATGGCGAGTGACAGCAGGTTCCCAGTAATGGATCCCAGAAATACGACGATTGGATGGCTCAAAAAACCGACGTCTGTGCCCATGGTATCATCTGGGTGCGCCTGAAGCAGCCGGGACCTTAAGAAGAAGTAGTCGGTACCTCTGCATCGTCTTCACAGCCGACCTCTTCCCAAAAGGGCAAGCAGCGACGACGCAAGAAGAAACAACACGCTCCGCCGGTGCCATCGTCATCCCGAACTCTCGGCGACTTTATGCCCCCTGAAATGGGGATTCCTCCCAGAATCCGCCCAGTGGTGGATGACTCGTCGAGCTACAGCCAGGGGTATGCTTCGGTTAACACCGTGGAGATGGTAAATCCCTATATAACACCCGACGAGGGGGAACGCCAGGGGAACCTCCCCAACATTTCCAGCCGACGTCAACGTCAGCGGAACTGCAACCATGCCGGTCATCAAGGTACTTCAGCGGGCACTTTCAGCCAAGTCGTGCATGCTACTGAGACTAGACAACAGGCTCAGTGCAGAGCTCAGCATGTGCAACCCCATCTAACGCCCTCAGCTCTACCTCCACCGCTGTTTGTGCTACTAGATCAGAAAGATTTGCCTCATTCGTATCACAGTCATTCTTGCCCAGCTAGAGGCCAGTCTCCGCTATCCGATCCTAGTCCAGAGACTACTCTCCAGGCTTCAACTAGTAGGCAGCAGGATGTACCCAGTACTAGCCAACCGCCAGTTCAACCAGCAGGACCCGCTATGCCTCCAACTGCTGAATGACCTCCTGTCGGCAGAGGTTCGCATTTGGAATGAAATTATGATGTCCTGAAGCACCTGGACGGCATTCCGGCAAGTCTTTCTATCCCTGAGGCTCTTCTCCTATCATCTGAATTGTGCGAGGCACTTTTTGAGGCCCTAAAGAGCCCCCTTTAATTTGAGACAGAGGTAGCAGCTACAGAAGCCTTCCATGCCGAGACAATTGAGAACGCCGAACGTCAGGCGGTTATCTCGTTCTCCGGTGAAGATGAGGACCCTCCTATACAGGGTCATATTCGCCCACTGTACATCACTGGCCACTTCAATGGTGTGGAAGTCCGCTGCTGCCTCGTTGACACTGGTTCCGGAGTCAACCTAATTCCGACTCGGACATTGCGAAAGATGGGTCTGTCTGAAGGTGATTTAACTCCCTCTGACCTCAGAATCCAGGGCTACAATAGGACCGAGCAAACCCCAGTCGGCAAGATCTGCCTAAAGACTCAGTTCGGTAGTTTAATTCCACCACCAAGTTCAAGGTCGTCTCTCAGGACACCGCCGACAACGCGTTGATGGGTAGGCCATGGCTCCATCTTCATGCAGCGGTCCCTTCGTCGTATCACCAGTGCCTCAAATACTCACTCAACGATCGAGTAGTCATGCTCCAAGGAGATGCATCTCCTTTCGTCTCTTGTGAGGCCCGCTATCTGGATGATGATTATTACTACAGTAAGGATAAGAAAATCCTAGTAAGTAAGGATGAACCCGCCCCGGTCAAAAGTGATCCCTGGGAAAGCATGGATGATGCCTACATCCTTTCGATCCGCCGATTGGAGGCCACGACCCCCGACATGGGGCAATGTTTTGTTGTTTCAGGTACACAAGGAAGGCATGTTCCTGTGTCCAAGTGACGGTGTAAAATCACCTCGTACTCCTACATCAACCAGGCTCAGGTGATCCCAGAACCTCCTACCCCTGTACGGTACCGAAATGTCAAGCTTATGACAATGGCGGTATGCCATACGTGTCTCTTCCGCCAGGCTGGAATCAACCGACTCAGGCCGACACGTCACCACTGCTTTGATATCATCAAACATGGCCCCTTAGGCCGAAGGCTAGATGGGATAGGGTTGACTGCCTTCATTGAGATGGTCTCAATAGCGAGTGAGTCTCCTATTATGATGACCACTGCTTCCCAAGCCGGCACCAGCTGCCCCTCATACTTTGATAGCCCAGAATTATCTCCCGTCGCGGGAAATCCCCCCACAGGTGGAGAGGAAGACCTAGAGGATTCTCCCCGTGCCTTTGAGAAAGGAGTCTCTACAATGGTTTATGAACCGATACAGGTGAACCTTGGTAGCGAGGCAGATCTGAAACCCACATTGATCAGTGCATCCATGTCCCCCGAGGTGCAGCAGCAGTACGTAGACTTCATCAAACAAAACTGTGAAGTGTTTGCTTGGAGTTACAACGAGATGCTAGGACTAGATCCCTAGGTATCTGTTCACCGTATGGGCCTCCCTGCAAACCATCGTGGGTTTAAGCAGCCTCCCAGGAAGACACACCCTTCTCATGGTGCTATTGTTGAGGCCGAAGTTGACAATCTTATCAAAGACAATTTCGTTAAGGAAGTCCAGTACCCCAAGTGGCTTGCCAACATTGTGCTAGTCAGGAAGAAGAATGGGTAGATCAGAGTCTGCATCGACTTCCACGACCTTAATTGCCACTGCCCAAAGGATGACTTCCCACTCCTGGTGACGGAGTTATTGATTGATTCCATGGCCGGGTTCCAAGCTCTCTCTTTCATGGATGGGTATTCCGGGTACAAGCAGATCTAGATGGCCCCCGAGGACGAGGAGCCACTGCCTTCAGGGCTCCCCAAGGCACCTTTTTCTACCAGGTTATGCCATTCGGCTTGAAAAATACAGGTGCCACTTATTAGAGGGCCATGCACCGCATATTCAAGCCGATTCTCGGGATGCTGTTGGAATGCTACGTAGATGACCTAGTGGTCAAATCATGTCAGTGCCAGGACCATATCAAAGACTTGAGATGGTGTTCGGTTTCCTCCGTTCCTATCACCTAAAGATGAACCCGTTGAAGTGTTCCTTTGGGGTCACCTCTGGGAAGTTTCTGGGCTTTGTTGTTAGATACTGAGGCATTGAGATCGACCCAGAGAAGATCAAGGCCATCATACAAATGCCTCCCCCGAGCAAAATTTCGAAACTTCGAGGCCTCCAAGGACACTTAGCCTATATACGCCAATTCATCGCGAATCTGGTCGGCATGTGTAAGCCCTTTTCCTGGCTCATGAAGAAGGGCGCCGCCTACAAATGGGATGAGGAGTGTCAGACCACCTTCGAGTAAATCAAGCAGTGTCTCCTCCAAACTCCGGTTTTGATGCCACCCATCTCTAGAAATCCGCTAGTCCTTTACGTGACCACCCTGGAAAGATCCCTCGGTGCACTTCTCACCTAGAAGAATAATGAGGGTATCGAGAACAGTCTCTACTATCTCAGTCTCATGCTTCTCGATACGGAGGTCAGATACTCCCCTATCGAAAAGAGCTGCCTTGCGCTCATCTTCACCGTACAGAAGTTGCGAAATTACCTACAGCACCATGAGGTGCAATTGGTCTCCCGGGTAGACCCACTGAAGTACATCCTAAACCACCCCATGCTGACTGGCTGACTAGCACGGTGGGCGGTGATTCTCCAGCAGTTTGATATCAGGTTCATACCTCAGAAGGCCATTAAGGGATAGGCGTTGTCAGACTTTTTAGCTGCCCATCCAACCTATGCGGATCAATCCCTGGACCTGGATTTTCCTGATGAGATGATCCTCTCAGTCGAGCATGTCGTCCCGTGTTAGAAAATGCATTTCGACGGTGCCTCCCGGAGCCCCACCGGTAGGAGGATCAACGATCCTAAGCACAACAGAGTGGGCCTGGGTATTTTCTTCATTACCCCGGTGCGAGCCATCCTGCCATACTCGTTCCTGTTGTCATAAGGATGTATTAACAACGAGGCAGAGTACCAGGCTCTCATCACCGGCCTCAAGTTGGCCCTTGAGATCAATGTGCCCCATCTACATGTGAAAGGAGTTTCTGATCTGGTAATCAAACAGGTTAATGGTGACTACGTAGTCAGGAAGCTATAGCTTGTACTGTTGCTGGAGTACACCCTCCACCTAATGGCCCAGTTCTCTTCTCGACCAGATATTACCCATGTCCCACGGTCACAGAACGGTCAAGCAGACACCTTGGCTGGATTAGCCGCGTCGCTCGCAGAACCCGAGCAAGATGATTTGATTATAAATTTGGCACACCAGAGAGTCATTGCACCCATCACCCAAGAGGAAAATGATGGCCTGTGGGTAAGTCATCTCACCGCCAAACCCTCTACGTCAGGGGTCCCAGGTTCGTCAGACACAGTGGTTGAAGCCACTCTCGACTAGAGGGCACCTTTTGTCGAGTATCTCCAAAATGGTCCCCTCCCGGACGACCGGGCCGAGCGCGAGCGAATCCGACGCCACGCACTGCAATTTACCCTCCAAAGTGGACCCAGTCTTGAACAGATCCTTTATAAGTGGAGATTCGATGGCATCCTCCTCCGTTGCATTCAATGATTAGAGATTCCTCAAGTTATGCAAGAGGTTCACGCCAGTTCCTGTGGCGCCCATCAAGCTGGGCCGAAGTTGTCCCAACAAATCAAGAGGTTGGGGTACTTATGGCCCTCTATGATCCACGATTGCATTGGGTATGCCAAGAGATGCCATGCGTGCCAAGTTCATGCCAACTTCATGCATCGGCCGCCGGAGCCCCTCCACCCCACCAAGTACCCTTGGCCATTTGCGGTATGGGGACTTGATGTAGTGGGACCATATCAATCGGCAACAGCCCGCCAGTGTAGGTTCATCCTGACTGCTACAGATTTCTTCTCCAAGTGGGCAGAGGCAGTTCCACTCAAAGAGGTCAAGGCCCGTTCCATCGTCGACTTTGTGAGCTCCAATCTTATCCACCGGTTTGGGTTCCCTCACGCCGTCCTCACCGATAATAGCATTAACTTCTGAGTGGCTGAACTGAAGAAATTTTACGCCAAGTATGACATCCATTAGAACCATACCTCCCTCTACCACACGCAAGAAAACGGACAGATCGAGGCATTCAACAAAACCCTCTCTAACATTCTTCAGAAGATGGTTGCTCAGAACAAGAAAAGTTGGCTGGACAAGCTCCCCAACGCCCTCTGGGCTTATCGGACGATGACTCACAACTCGACCCAGGTGACCCCATATTCCCTGGTGTATGGAGCTGAGGTCGTCTTACCCATTGAGATCCAGCTGCCATCGTTACGCACTACAGTCTATGATCACCAGACATCAAATGAGGTAGCCGAAATCCATCTAGCTGAATTAGAAGCACTGGACGAGAATCGGATTCATTCCCTGCACAATCTGGAAAGGCATTAGGATAAGATAGAGAGGGCCTTTAACAAGAAGGTTTATCTTTGTTCATTTCTACAGGGCGACCTAGTACTGGCTCTTCGAGCACCAATGATCCCCGGTAGGAAACCGCCCAAGTTAGAACCGAAATGGGAAGGGCCTTATATCATCCACAAGGTTTACCCCAATAGAGCATACTTCTTGGTGATCATGGATGGAGAGCGCATAACCCCTCCCACCAACGCCAAGTTCCTCAAGCGATACTTTGCCTAGGGAAAAAGGGTCCTGCACGACCTTAAACTGCATCTTCGTCCTGTAAGACGATAAAGTGCAAAATTGCCTGAGCTCTATGACCTTAAACTAAGATCTCCCCCTATCCTTATTGTAAGACGTTAAACTACAAGCCAGCCAAGCCTTCCTGAACGAGCCTCAGGCTCAGGCCCCTTGGCCTCCTCGGTCCCCCATCCCCCGTCCTTACTATAAGATGTTAAACTGCAAGCCAGTCAGACCTTCCTGACCGAGGCTCAGCCTCAGGCCCCTTGGCCTCATCGGGCCCCCAGCCCCCGTCCTTACTGTAAGATGTTAAAATGCAAGCCAGTTAGGCCTTCTTGACCGAGGATCAGCCTTAGGCCCCTTGGCCTCCTCAGGCCCCTAGCCCCCTTCCTTACTGTAAGACGTTAAACTGCAAGCCAGTCAGGCCTTCCTGACCGAGGCTCAGCCTCAGGCCCCTTGGCCTCCTCGGGCCCCCAGCCCCCGTCCTTACTGTAAGACGTTAAACTGCAAGCCAGTCAGGCCTTCCTGACCGAGGCTCATCCTCAGGCCCCTTGGCCTCCTCGGGCCCCCGGCCCCCGACCTAACTGTAAGACATTAAACTGCAAGCCAGTCAGGCCTTCCGGACTGAGGCTCAGCCTCTGTCCCCTTGGCCTGCGACGACTCTGGCGCTCTAATGGGATTTTACGGTGTGTTGTGGGATTACATCCTCATCCACGTCGGGTTACCCACCGTACCGTACATATACCCAGTTGAGACACATTTCTCGTCCAGAACAATGCTAAACCGCGCCTTAAGAACTACGTGTGGCTTGATTCCCATCTTAATGGGATACGTAGGAATGCTAGGACGCCTCGTCCTGAGCCCAGCCCCAAGCTCTTCTCTTCCACTATCCCCCCTGGGAATTGTTTCCTTGGGGGATCCTGGCGTAGCGAGGAGTAGGATTTTTTTTTAGCCCCGCTCATACAACCCCGCTTATACAAGGATTATAAGGGTTGCACCATGTGCCCACTCTCGTTCTTCTATCCTCCCACGTCCTCACTGCATGACGCTAAACTGTATGGCCTTCAAGAAATACATATGGCTTGATTCCCATCCTAATGGGATACGTAGGAACCCCCAGGCATTTCATATGTTGGCCCAGCCCAAAAGCCAAAATCTTCCCCTCGGGTCAAGATATATGGCAGGGTGCACACTTTTGCCCCAACTCACATCGAGCAAGCCTCGACCCGGCTGCACATCCCCCTGGAGATGTTTTCCTCTTTCGTGGATGGATACAGCTATGCTTTACCCACTCCTTGATTGGGATTCCAACACTTTTGCACACCCTGAGGGACTCCCAAGAACGGCCTGGATACTATTCCCAAGGGATATCCTATCGATACGGGCCAACGCCCCCGAGGGTTTTCAAGAAACAATCCGATACAAGTCCCGCGTTGCGAAGTTGGTCAATGGTCGACGCTCATTTGTTGCTCCCATATTAGGTCACCATAGGAACGATGTGTTTCGAACATGGTCAATAGTGTCCTGGATCTTTCGGTCCACCCCGAGATGTCCCAAACATCGAGTGCAGTGATTCATTCTACCCCATCCCGAAGTGACAAACTTACCTCCGGGTGGTGCTAGCGGTCGGGCCCACGGCCCCGATTCCCCTATAAGGAATGTACGGCGTGGTGTAGGATTAAGTCCTCATTCACGTTATGTTATTTACATTCTGTACACACCCCCAGATTAGATACAGTTATCTCTTTCCCTATCCTCATGTAAGACGTTAAACTGCAAACCAGTCAGGCCTTCATGATTGATGTCTGACCTTAGGTCCCTTGGCCTTCTCGGGCCACTCCACCCAACCTCTTACCCGGGTTATACGGTGTGGTGTGGGACTATGTCCTCATTCATGTCCGGATCATGTACCATGTCGTACGCCTTCCCTTACGAGGCCCAGCCTCAGGCCCCTTGGCCTCCTCGGGTCCCTCACGCTCGTCCTCACTGCAAGACGTTAAACTGCAAGCAGGTCGGGCCTTCCTGACCAATGCCTAACCATCAGGCCCCTTGGCCTTTTCGGGCCCCGACCCAGGTCCTCTCTTATAGGAGTTTATGGTGTGGCGTGAGATTATTTTCTCATTCACGTCAGTTTATTCGTCGTACCATACAGCTCCCTTGTTTGGGGGTATATTACTCCCCCCCTCATCTCATATGACGTTAAAATACATCTAGAGTACTACGTGTGGCTTGATTCCCATCCTCATGGGATACGTAGGACCACCTGAATGTCTAGGATTCGGTTCCAGCCCCATCTCTCGGGAATCTTCTTCCCACCTTGGCCCCTGGGTCTACCCTTCCTCCATGAGAGGATTATATGGTGTGGTGTGGGATTATGTCCTCATTCACGTCGGTCTCGTAATGACCACACCATGTACCTCTCCCTCCTGAGCTATTTCATTGACCCCTTTTCGGCGGTTCACCAATGTGCCCAAGGGGACTGTGGTCTATTACCTGGAATGCCAATCTTTACTCTGACACGTCCGCAACTGCTTTCCAGGCTTTGTGTATCCCTGCATCAGGGATTCCATCATCATTCACACCTAGAGGGACCCCCAAGAATGGCCCGGATACTACGCCCAAGGGCTCTGCTACCGTTATGGGTCAATGACCCAGAGGGTTTCAGACAACAAATCGATAAAATCCCGCAATGCGAATATGGTCAGCGGTCGATGCTCGTTTGTTGTTTCCACCTCAAGCTAACGCGATATGGACACTACGTTTCCACTATGGTTAACAGTTTTCCTCTATCTCCACGCCAACCCATTAAGCCCAAAATGTCGGGTACACAATTCACACCCTTCATCACTTCATCGTGTCCAAGTAGAGTCTTGGAACTCTTGGTAGTTTTCCTCCGTGCATGTCTGTGTGTTGGGGAGACAAGCCGCATCAAAGGTGTCCTTCGGGGCTCTCTACCAACTCCCCTTTGATGGGCACCCCAAGTATTGTGATAAGGATACCCCCCCTTGTTTCCCACACTGAGTTTAACTCACGTGGGATTAGGGATCGGTTTGACGTCTGCGCTAACTTGGGAAGTTGTTACCATTCATGGTCTGAGCTCTAAGACCATAAACTAAGATCCATCTAGAACTACGTTCCTCTTGATTCCCATCCTCATGGGATATGTAGGACCACCCGGACACCTTGTCTTTGGGTCCATCCCATTTAGGGAGCTAGTCTCTCCCCCCTATTTCACCTCTTACCTCTTTATAGGCCCCTCGGCCAAAGGTCTCCCTCTCTAAGTTGCGTACAATGTGATGTGGGATCATGTCTCCATCAATTGTGTTTTATAACATTGCGCACATTCCCCGCCTAGCATCTTCTCTGCTATGTCTGCGATGCATGATGATAAAATGCACGCTTGGTCCTATCACGCCACCCTAAACTGTGCCATTATCGTCCTGGCCGCATGATGAAAAACGGAACAGCATTGTGATGACCTCGTTATAGAGGACATCACGTTGGGTATTGGTCATGTGCCATGCCATTTTTCAACACCTATCAGGGATTGATTCTTGTGGCGACACCACGACCTACTACTCTAGGCCTGTCGCTTCACAAAAAAAACAAAACCACTCACCTTAATGGAAAAACAAGATTTATCAAATTCCGCTTCTTTTAGTACAAGGTCCACGCTCGCACTCCCCTTTTCCCCTGGCACTGGTATCTTACCATGTCACATTTCAGAAATACGTATGGATTAATTCTCATCCTCATGAGATACGTAGGAGCGCCTAGGAACATCCCCGCAGGCCCAGCCTAACCTTTGTGTTCTGTCCCTCGACTCGATCATTTCCCTAGAGAACGCATGGTAAGTAGGGCTTAGGTCCTCATTCATGTCGGGTTTTGTTGCCATGTGTCCCCTACTCCCTTTACCTATTTATGGTCTAAGATCCATCAAGAACTACGTGAGGCTTGATTCTCATCCTTATGAGATACGTAGGAGCGCTCGGGCACTTCCCCGCGGGCCCAACCTAACTTTATCTTTCGGTCCCTTGACCAGAAATCTCTCCCAAGGAGGTCATGCGGTGTGATATGGGATTGTGTCCTCATTCGCATCGGGTTGTTCACCGCACCACACACCCCCCCTATTCCCATTCACACCAGGTGGTTGAGTTACTCCACCATGTGCCTCTTATGTTTCCTCCCTCTATCTAATACATATCATTGTCGTACTCAGATGTGTTTTGACAAAGCCCGAAGTGTGGAATTTTCATGGGGAAATTCCCTTCATCCCATGACCAACCTTCGTGAGCTCGCTATTTGAATCCTCATCATCTTCCAAATCCAGAAGGACCCTCGGACAACATGGATACTAGGCTTAAGGGAGATCCATGAATGCTGGACCTAAGGGCCCTCCAATCGTTTCGGGCCAATGTCCCTATGGATCTCTGAAAACATTTGTGACATGGTCCCGTGTTTTGAACATGGTCAATGGTCGACCCTCATTTGTCTGTCCCCATTCTAGGATAACGCGATATGGATGCTGGGTTTCCGCCACGGTCAACAGTTATCCTCCATCGTCACACCACCATCATCGTGATCTGAATCTCAAGCGCCATGATTCACACATTTCTGCTTCCACATGTTCAAGTGGAATTCCATCATACATGGATCTTTCTATTCGCGTATCTAGGTGCACTACATGATGGTGTTAATGTCATTGGGCAAGTATTCACCGAGCGTCCCTTTGCCCTAACCTTCCCCATTTCTATGTCGGGAAAATCCCACCACTACTTCTTGTTTCCCACACCGAGCATGACTCACCTGGGCTTAGTAGTTTTGGCAGGATGTGTACCAACACGGTCAGGCTTCTCATCGTCCCACATGGCGTTAAAATACGCTTAAAGAACTACGTATGTCTTGATTCCCATCCTCATGGGATACGCGGAGACACCCTGGTATTTTTCCTAGGGTCCAGCCCATAGAAATCATTAATCCCATCCTTCCCCTTTCTGGACCCCTGGTCGGACCCCTCGCTAGAGAGGCCCTGTCCCAAAGAAGGAAGGATCCATGACCAAGCCAACGCGCCCATCTGGCATACTCCCACCATGGTGGTGTAACTACCTAAGTGTTGGATTCTGTTCAGACAAACCATCACTCCATATTCCATGCTTTGTGTGCCCCTTATTCAGACCCTCATCCCCTTTCATGTCTGACGGGACCCCCTAATGGCCTGGTCTCATGCCGCATCGGCTCACCTACAATCCTGGGCCAACGTTCCGGAAGACTGGTCATGTTTGGAAGGACCCCCTAACAGTATGGATGTTTGACCTATGGTCCGCCAACTGTCCTGGGTCAATGTCCTGAAAGATTGACCGACAATATTTGTTACATGGTCCCGTGTTTCGAACATGGTCAACGGTTGACCCTCATTTTTGTCCCCATTATAGGCTAATGCAGAAAGGATACCTCTTCTCCTCCATGGTTAATGGTTGTCCCTTATTGTCACACCATCCCCACAGTGCTCCGAATCATGGGCATCGTAATTCATGCTTCCCGTTTCCATCTGTTCAGACTGATTCCAGTGCCCCTGGTGTTGCACCGTTCGTACATGAGGGCACGTTGAAGAAACGGTAATTCGGCTGTTCTAAAAAGTTCCTTCTCCAGTCAAGCCTCTCCCATATTTCGGAAATCCGGACTGGTAATCCAAATCCTGGATTCCCAGAGCATGGTCTCCACTCTTATGTTAGGTGGGATGAGAAGTCAACTATCTCCTGTTTCTCACATCGGGCTCGACCCACGTGGGCTTGGGGAATTATCGCCGAACGTCCCGCAAACATTGTAGGGATGTAACGAGATGATTCAAACAGTGGAAATCGTACGCGCTACGACATTCAAAACAAAGAAAGAAGAAATTGAAGCATGAAAGTACCAATAAAAGGTTTTTGGTTTGTTACAATACCCGGGGGTCAACTCCCCACTTGGACGGGTTGACCCTGTCAAAAGAGTGTTGCAGCTCTGCCACCCGTTGGCTTGTGGCGTCCAAGGCTTGCTGCCGCTGACTCAGCTCCTGCTCCTCCTCAGTAGTGGCGGGGCACAGTTCGTCAGCCTTGGCTCTGGACCTCTCTACCTCTGCCTGAATGACAACCATTTTTCCAGAATCCTGCCTCAAAAGCTCCTATACCTCTGCCAGCTGGGCCTTCAACAGGGAGATCAGCTCAGATTGCGCATTAAGAGAGGCTGAGTGCTCATCCGCCTGGGTCTGTAGTTGTTGGACCTCGCTTTCAGCCTCCCGGAGCTTCGTGATGTTTGTCGCCTTCCTCTGCTGCCAGTCCACGCTGATCCCACGATCATGATCCCGGATCTTCTCAGCCATAAGATCTCGGATGAGCGCGTGAGGACGTTGGGCATCCACTCCTCCATCACATAGTTTGCACAACCGTGAGCGGAGTCTGTCCATTTCGGCCAGCCATAGCACTTGGGGGTGTCCTTGATGAAGCGCGTGATTAGCTTCCACGACCGGCAGTGGACTATGCTGATGTCTTCCTTGTCGGAGGTTGTTTCGTCCTAGTCTACGCGATTGGAGGGCTTGTACGTAGGATACGCCTGCAGGAAGTCCTCGGCGGGATCTACATCTGGCGTTGAATCCGGCGCGACATATGGCGCCAAAGCAGGCACGCCAGGAGTAGGACCGGCCGACCGATCCTCCCCATCAGAGTCCACCTCAATGACATCAGGCATGACCTTGCTGGTGGTCCCGCCGGTGATGATGTGTGTTGCAGCTTGGGGAGATGGGGGGACTATCGCCACCATCACCGGCATTCCCCTAGGAGGGACGCCACCAGACATCCCGACTAGTCTTGCCGCAGCAGCCCACGCCAGTCGAAGAACTGTACGACAGAGAGGGACATAAATGTTAGTTGGCATAGTCTACATATGACGACAAGGAAACCGGTAGAGGAAACTTACAGAGATCGACCTCCCGGTGCTGCTCTTGAGCCGGTACTGACGGGACCCCGAGGCGAGGCCCTCCATATACTGTTGGATGGTCTGGAGATTCTGGAGAAGCCACCTCGGGTGCTCTGGTCCCACGAGACGTGGAACTGGACGCAGCCATAGGCGTGGGTTCTGAAAGTCTTGCATCATCACCCGCCGAGGGGCGAGAACGAGGCATGCGAACAAGTTCCTCCTGCATGGCTAAAACTTCGGTGATAAGTTCATAATGACCCAAGAACGGACCATGAGGAAGGAAGCTCGGAATGCTATCTCAAGTGCCTCTACAAAATCGTCGGAATATGAGCCTTGATCTCCGACCTCGCCCTCCTCCAACGAGCTCCCTCCTCCAGCCTCCTCCTCCCGAGAGGAGACCTCTGACTCTTCCAGCAGGGGGAAGTGCTCCCTTAGATCGGCGGCTGACAACTGTGGGGGGACCGTTCGATTCATCAGTACCCTCACCCGGTCTGTCATTGGGTGAGGGACACCACTAGAGTGAACGTAATCCTCTAGCTCGTCCAAGTATTGCTCTGCCTCCACCGAAGACGCCATGAAACCAGCTCGGACTGGGCCTATGCCCGATAATTCCATCCCGAGGCGATTCAGGTGGGCCCATATCTCGGGTGGGATAAGGAATTGTTGGTTGACATCCCAAATGTCCCAGGCTTCCGGGAAGACGGTATCCTCTGCCATGTCGATATGACACAGCCGCTTCCCCAGAGCCTGAGTGGATATCCTACGAAATCCCCTCGGTGGCTACCCCTCTGGATGGCCCTGCTCTTCCGAAATCACCGGATCCGCCGCTGCTGCCACACCCTCAGCTAGTATGGGTCTCGCCGCCATGGCTGCCCCGCCACCGCAAGAGGCCCTAGATGCCCTCCGACCCCGACCTCGGGATAGAGGAGGCCCACCATCACCGACCTGAATAGTTGGCTGCTTCAGCATCTACCCTGGGTAAGCATATTCCCAACTAATGGCATACTCCCTCATCAATCCGAAAGTATTGGTGGATGGAGGCAATGCAATTCGCATCTTCCCATCTTCCCGTGTGAATATGAGCCACAACTGCCTCATCACACACGGGTGCTCCTCGTGACGCACCTCCCAGTAGACCTACGGGGTCAGCCACTGGAGGCCTCGGAACTGCCTCGCAAACCGATGTGGGGTGTATGGTTCGCAGAGTGGCTCACGATCTACTCGTGCCACCAAAACTCCACCTCGAAAGGCCAGGAGGTAAGCACGATGTTCTTCCGTTCCCCACCCATCATCAGTAAGTATCCCTGTCGGCAATGGGAATGGGTGGAAATTAAACTCATCCACCCTCCACACCCGATTCAACACTATCAGCATGGTTAGTTTGAACGGGAAGCTCCCAACCGCATTCAGGATGGAGGGGCGGAAGTTTGATCCCGATGGTGAAATAGGGTTTGGATACTCATAGATCCCCCTGATGTGCACTGCAATCCACCCATACAGGAGGTGGAAGGGCCCGCATATCCTTGGCAGCTTCTTTCCCTCGCTAATGTGCCGCAGCATTCTGTACAGTTTGGCGAGCATTAGAATCCCCAGATTGACCCACTGCCTCATGGACAACATGGACGCCATAATAAACAAGTTGAGCCGCACCCCCATGCTTGTATCCCTCGCCGGTAGAATCCAACCACAGATGAGATCCGCGATGAACGCCCCTATCCTGACTATCGGCTATTGTTCAGTGCTGACACTGAAACCCCAAGTCTTCCATTGGCTGTCCTCCAAGACCCTCCAATACAAGTGCTCCTTACCCTATTGGGCCGCCCTCGTAGAAGTTCGAGGCCTCGGAGGGAACTCTCGATTCTCTGGGAAATTCAGGAAGCACTTGAACCACTTCTTAAAGTGGACATCCCTCACTGCCTCCTTGTCCTCTCCAGGGATGAGTGCCATCAGCACTGACGCTAGTCGCGGCATTTGCTCTGTATCCTCCCACGCGCTCATGACGGGGAGGAACTCATCATACATGGCCCCCAAGATCGGAACCCCATAAATCTGGTGGACATCCCACAGGCTGATGCCCACCTCCCCATGATGTAGGTGAAAGGTATTGGTCCTAGATGACCATCTGCTCAGTAATTCCGGCATCAGTTGTTTTGGTTGGTAAATGTGGAATTGGGAGGCCCATGCCGCCTCATATAACCCCACTCTCCTCAGCTTGGCCCCAAACTCCTCGCATGAGGCACCTAACCGGTAGGCCCAGGCCCAGTCATCAGTAAAGTTGCCGCCCTGGCACAAGTCCCACTCATCAGACCATCCTTTCTTCGAATCCTGCAAAGCCGCCTTCAGCATGGTACGGTAGAGAGGAGGGGGAATCTCTGGTTGCAGTGGCTTCCCATCAATATTGTTCACATGGTTATAGAGACAGTCAGCGGTAACGGGTGTGAATTCCTCTTGTGCATGACCATTGTCCTACCTAAACCATTGGTGCTGACATGGCGTGCTCCTAAACCAGCAAACTGGTTCGTCCCTACTCGCCTCAGGGATGAAGACATCATCCCTCAACCCGAAGCCGTACAATGGCAGCTTCTTACACTGCGGATAATTCTTCTGACCCTCCAATAGAAGATCTGTCAATGAATCCTGGTCCGAGTGGCTTCAGACCATCTCCCCAAGGCCTGGACAGTTGGCCATCTCATCCCGATGGGTGGCATCTACAAGCACCCCCAATACAGCTTTTCGATGGGCCATTTCAGTTCCAGCACTCAGAAAAGAATTTTTTTAGAACAGATCGCGAAGCTAGATCGCGAAGCCAGCTCGCGAAGGTCGGTCGCAAGACCATGTCATGGAGTCTGACCTAGGTTGGCAAGTAGGAGTTCTCTTGGTGCGGTCGTGGAGTCGGAGACCCACAGTTCGTTGTGAAGCTCGATTCGTGGAGAGCAGGCATAGAGTACGCGGAGCGTCGTGAAATCGAGAGCACAAAAAGACAAGAAAATTGTGTGAAGACAAAAGAGGTCGACCCCCTATTTATAGGCGGTGACCCCAGAGCAGCGCGGCGCGCCCCGCCCGCATGGAGCATTGCGGCGCATCTGAATCTGTGGCCCCGGTCAGCACCGCGGGCCCCCTTCGTGAAGTTGCATTGCGAACCGCCAAAAATTTTGGCGATTTTCCCTCAGACTTTGACCCTTCACCCTTCGCGGCTCCAAGTCTGAGTGGGGGAATTTGTTGGCGCCAAAATATTGCATGAAAGGAAGGGATGAAAAAGATGTCCCGCACACTGCCTCGCGAAGCACCGATGAGAAGCACCCGAGCATCACGGTCTCGCGAAGCACCGAAGGTGGTACCTCTCCACGAATAAATTTTACGTTCACGAGCCCGCCGCGAAGCTCCGGTGGCGGTACCTCTACGTGAACAAATTTGACATTTGCGAGCCCGTCGTGAAGCTCCAGAGGCGGTACCTCTTTGTGAACAAATTTGACGTTTGAGAGCACGTCGCGAAGCACCTGAGGCGGCGCGGTATTTCTGCTTCACGGCGCCCCTTGCCTATAAATACTGGGCTCCCCCTGAGTCCCGGAAACGGACAATACGACCTTTCAGCTTCTCCTCTCCCGAATCGCGAATCACCCTTTGCCCCCGGGGAATCATGAGCTCCGCGAGGTACTTCTACTTCGCGTGACGCCTTCGCTTTTTCTCGTCTTGAGCCCCTCTTCCGAGAGGGATTCCCTTCGCAAAGCTCAGGGGAATTTGCGAAGGAGGGGGATTCCCAAGAGAACCCAGGAAGCCACGGAGCGTTTATGCTTCGCGAAACACCCAACCTGTACTAGTGATCCCTATGCTAATGCAGGATCGCTACACATCGCGAACCACACTGCTTCACAGCACCCTGCTTCGCGAGGCACCTCTTCTTCGCGAGGCAGTGCTCTGTGAATAATGTTCTACTTCACGAAGCACCCTCCACTCACACCTATTCCCCATGCTAAGGCCAAGGCACTCCGCTTCGTGAAGCACACTCCTTTTCATGGAAATTCCGCTTTCCGTGCGACCCTCTAGGTATGCACGATGTGATTTCAAAGTCCCACGGACAATACTACTCGTAGCGTTGCTTCGCCTAATGCTTCTTCGTATAGGCACGCTAACGACTATTGCTTCTTCGCATAGCCACGCTAACGTGGACCCCTTGATGGTTCGCTCTACAACCCCCCTTGACCACGGCCTTACTGGTACCATCCCTCCCCCAAGGAGCAAAGGGTACCAGTTATGTAAGTCCTAGGGGTTTGGAGTGAACCCGCCTTGTCTGAGCTGTAGGATGTTAAACTGCCAAGCACCACGTCCTGAACACATGACGTTAAACTGTGAGCTGACCTCGTGCCTTGCACAAAGGGTCCCCCCAGCTCGAACATTTTTTATGCCACTCATCTCCACGAGTGTGGAATCACCCCTCCACAAGGGATGATATCCTTCTTATTGGAGCGGCATATGTTCTCAGGAGAAGGGTGACCCTAGTTCCCTAACGGATGGCTGCACCCCTACATCTCCGTACTTCCCCACTACCAAGGTCAGTGGAGGGCGTGATAGGGAACGAGGCACCTCCCATCATTGGTCCCAAATCCCTCTTTCGTTGCACTTTTCCGCACTTCGGGCCTCCATCCTGGAGTATGTCCCAGCACTAATGGGCCGCCTAATGCGTAAGCCCCTCTTCGCTTCTCACAGATGCACCCTTCGCGGCGTGATCATCAGGTCCTTGCTGTCTCTTGTTTCTCACACCGAGCATGACTCACGTGGGCTTAGAGTTGACATTGGCCATGACAATACCTCATCCAGCATGACATTAAAATGCATTCCCTCATCCAGCATGACGTTAAAATGTATGCCCTTGTCCCACATGACATTAAACTTCACACCCATTTGAACTACGAGGTCTTTGATCCATGTCAAGGCATGGTACGTAGGAAGCCTCCACGAGGTTCAAGCCCACCCATCATCCAATTCACGTCGAGTTCTACCTTCATCCAGCATGACGTTAAACTGCATTCCAGACTGACGGCAAGCCGTTGTCACCACCCGAACTGCATGGACTTTGATCCATGTCAAGGCATGGTATGTAGGAAGCCTCTCTGAGGTTCAAGACCATCCCCCTTTGGACCAAGGTCCCTCTTTCTTCACGTCGGTTCGCCGACACCCACCATCTGAACTACGAGGACTTTGATCCATGTCAAGGCATGGTACGTAGGAAGCCTTCACGAGGTTCAAGCCCACCACTAGTGGACCCCTGGGTCTACTTTCACATCGGTTCACCGATGAAACCCTTTGAACTACGAGGTCTTTGATCCAAGTCAAGGCATGGTACGTAGGAAGCCTCCCTGAGGTTCAAGCCCATTTCTCATTAGACCAAGGTCCACCTTCACGTCGGTTTGCTGAAGAATTCCATCATTTGAACTATGAGGTCTTTGATCTATGTCAAGGTATGGTATGTAGGAAGCCTTCCAAAGGATCAAGCCCACCACCCATCGGACCAAGGTCCACCTTCACGTTGGTTTGCCGACGAAGCCCCTCTGAACTATGTGGTCTTTGATCCATGTCACGGCATGGTACGTAGGAATCCTCCACGATGTCCAAGCCCACCACCACTAGGACCCTCCTGGTCCTCCTCATTCACTTCGACCTTCCGATGTCGAACCTAAACTACGTGGTCTTTGATCCATGTCATGGCATGGTACGTAGAAAGCTTCTCAGAGGTTCAAGCCCACCACCTGTTGGTCACTCCAACCTTCTTCACATCGGTTCATCCACACCTGGGCAGCCTATTTTGTAATCCCCACACCATTTGGACCAAGGTCCACCTTCATGTCGGTTCAATGACGCATCGGACCAAGTCCCACCTTCTCTTTGGTTCGCTGACGACATCCATCGGACCAAGGTCCACCTTCATGCCGGTTCACCAGCACCATCCCAAACTACGTAGACTTTGATTCCCTGCCACGGGGATACGTAGGAGGTCTCTTCGAGGATCAAGCCCAACTTCATTGTCGCCCTTGCGATGGTCCCTTGCCATTCCCCCCTCCACTACATTCATCCATCCATCATCCACCCTGATTCTCACCCGGACCGTCATATCCCTGTGAGACCATGTCGGTCAGCTCCTCTTCACAGCCTCCCATGGGTTGGTCCTGGTATCGGCACCCCTTCAAGGGAAATCCATCAATCCGATCCATTATACATAATGCTCTGATCGGGCTGATCCGTCTCCACTGGACGTTAAACTCACGGCATACCCTGTGTTAAACACAGGAAGCTGAGGAAAACCTCAAATATGTGTCTATGGCATATAATTCCCCGCTCTTGATGTGGGATGCCTCGGGCTTCCACGCCCTCGAGAAGCCCTATGACCAGGGATAATAGATAGACATGTCGGTTCCCAGCATCCAGACACGCTACTGATGCCTCAACGTGACTACTCCCCTGACTGAAGGTTGCTGCCCTGACCGGACCCTTTGGAATGTCCCGACAGAAGCAGTGTAATTAAACGGCGTCCAAGGAAACATGGCCCTGGGAAGAGTTTCAAGAACAACGTATTAAATCTATGAGGGAGACCCAGACTAGGTGACGAGTTCGAAGGAGGAATCCATAGAAGGAAGAACTGAAATCCCATCATCCCGTTTCAATCAAGGAGCAGACATCCCTGAATAAGGAGAAAATGTCACCCGCCTTTGGAAAGCGGGAATGTGGGGAAATAGTGCAGCGCGTCCTCCTCCGCGGACGGATGGATGCGCGCGCCCCAACGAAAGCGTCGGAAACAGTATATTAGATGGAATAATACAAGGGGGTGAATTGTAGTTTTAAAAACTTTGTGTTTAATCACAAGAAATTAGTTTAAATGATCTTAAACTAATACAATTCACAACAAAATCTAACAACCACAATTGTATTGAATATAAAGGTATGATATGATGTAATACTATATGAAAAGTAAATCAATTGTATTCAATATGAATACAATAATAAGAGTGATACAATAGTGAAGGATTCTACTATAAAGCATATAGAATCAATCGATACAATATGAAACAGTGTGAATGTAATTGATACAATTACAAATGAATATTTAATGAAGAAAGGAAAAAAAATACAATTCCCTTTCTTAAAAAAAATAGCAGCAGAAATGTAAAAGTATTACAATTCTTTTAACCCAAGGAAAAGGGATATCCTTTCACCTAGGATAAGAGGAATGTCTTACCACCACCTTGGTAAGCCCCCGATACGATGATTGGTACGTCTGTCTTGCTATCCCCGCAAGCCCTAGATTTTGTAGGTAATCAACACCTCTTTCTTTCAATCACTTGAAAGCCCTCGATGCGATGATCAGTAGCACCGTCTACCTATCCCCGGCAGCCCTCGATCGTTATCACCTGATCGGACGCACAAAGAAAAACAACACACTTATAGAAATAAAAAAACTAAGAACGATCCGTTCACGTTTTGTAATCTCAAGGATTTCGCACGAAGCAAGAGAAAAGTCATAGTATCTCTCTCTAGAACTTGATATAAGAAAAGTCTCACACTTTTGTATTCTTGGCTTAAAATTTCCTCCTATTTATAGGCCTCAGGATCCAACATTCATATCTCCTCCAATGGTCTTATTTCTCCGGAAAACTTGGAGGGACTTGGAAACCTGGCATTATAACATAAATATTGAAATAGAAAACATGACATCGTTTTGATTAGTTTATAACTAACTCCATGACATTGTTTTGGTTAAAACATAAGATATATGAAGATGATAATCATTTGTACGATTAATATGAAACATGTGCTTTTGATAAAGGACCAAAATATGTAAGTAATGAAAGTAAAGAATGAGTACTATAAGTATTACTTAGTGTAATGTATTGATACGATAGAAAGTGAGTATGATTTATAAAACTCAGTATGATTAACAGATTCAATACAATTGTCAAAGATAGTATGATAATTGTAGTTAGTAGGATCAGCATTGTCAGTACGATTAGCATAGTCGGTATGAACAGCATGATCAGTACAATCAACATGGTTAGTACAATAAGCATGGTCAGTACGATCAGCATGATCAGTATGATAACCATGGTCAGTACGATAAGCATGGTCAGTACAATAAGCATGGTCAGTACGATCAGCATGATCAGTACGATAAGCATGGTCAGTATGATAAGCATGGTCAGTACGATAAGCATGGTCATTACGATAAGCATGGTCAGAATGATAAACATGTAAAAGACATTTGTGATTTCCAAAACAAGATATAAAAGTCAAAAGATAACTTTTGACTCAACAATCTCCCCCTTTTTGGAAATCACAAAACACAGAGTAAAAAATGAAAAGAAATACTTATCTCACCCTGAGTTATTGGAAACTCTTCTGAATATGAAATTGAATACAACTAACTCCCCCTTAGGTTTGTATTTTCCTAAGGATTGTATTCGTAGATTTTCATTGATTTAGAAATATTTTATTACAGTATTCTCCCTCTATAAAACATTATCCCCCTTTGTGATTTACAAAAATAATGGGTTAATCTTGTGTTTCCTGAAAGAGTTAGAGAAAATAAATGTAGGACAAAGGAAAGGGTAACAAAAAATCTCATTACGATAACAAAAGTTTATAGAGTTCATGAAAAGAAAACAAATATAACAGTCATTTGTTTTCTCTTTCCTTTTCCTTCTTTATCAACTCATGAAGAACAGATTTCATATTTTTGATTTCCTTCTTGTCTTCAGATATAGAATCACCCAGATATCTGAGAAGCTTTTGTTGGTCGGCAAAAAGCTGATCCTGATTCTTGATGGTCACCTCCTGGACTCTGATTACTTCTTCAAGAGTATCAATTATGTTTTGTAAATTCTTTTTTTCTTTGGATAACATAGAATTTTGTTTCATTAACAATACTAATTCATCTTTGAAATATGAAACCTTCGAAAACTCAAACTGAAAAGAATTCATTCTCTCTTTCAACTCTTTCACTGAAGGAATATTAGCTCCATGGGTATTTGGCAATTGATTCATCCTTTCAACTGTTTCTTTTTCAAGATTTTTAAAAGAAATAGAGAGATCATTTGAAAGCCTCCTTAAGTCTTCAGTTGAAACGTAATGATCATTCACTGAAATCTCTGTTTTGTATGACCATTTAGTCATTCTGTTGCAAGCCTTATTATGAGCAGCCAAACATTCAGATAGAACTTTCAAATAGGTTTCAACTGACAAAAATATCTTTCTCAATTCTCTTACAGAGCCAAACTTCTTTCTCTGATTTTCAGTAATGAAATCAATTTTTCCTTCAATCCTGGGAAAATAATGAATGGTCTTCTCAATTCTCCTTAAAACATGAACAATATAATCACTTTTCTTGAGAGAAATTGTCTGTTCTGAATCGGTATCCTCATTGTACTAATCCAGTTCATTTGATCAGCTTGAGTTTACAACTGGTTGTTTTCATTTTTCTATTTCAATCCCTTTCTTTCTTCTTCTTCTTTTTCACTGATAACGATTGTTTTTTTTTGTATGATACGATTGATGACGTTGATTCCCTTGGGAACGAATTCTTTCTGGAGTTTCAAAAGATTAATCCGGTGCTCGATTGGCATAAGGAACTTGTTGAATACCGTCACATTGTTTTTGAAATGATTCTTCTCTACTTTTCTTTGAAATATGAAGGAATTCAAAAAAGAAAATCTCCTTCCTCTTCTTCAACTTCCTGGATTTCTTCCAGAATTTTTTTCCCTTTCTTTTTCTGTGGGAGACTCTGTACGATAGGCCCTTGATATACTTCCTCTGTTACTTGAGCACTAGAATCTTCAACCATTTTCATGAGTTTTGAAACATAAAATTCTTGAGTTTTTCTTTTTAAAAGAGTCTTTATTTTCTTTTTAGCCTGAAGGGTATCCTCAACCTTTAACCTCTCAGCAAAAGCTTTAGCTGGGTCAAGACCAAACATCAGATCACCGTCCTTTCTCTGTTCTCTTTCTTTTCTCCACCTTGACACAACCTCCATATTGTACTTAGGTTTCTTCTTTGGCTTTGAATTTTTTTTTGTATCTCACTTTTGAGGAGCACCAACAGATTGATTGTCTTTGGCTGGCATAGGTTCTGATTGATTCTGAGCCGATTAAGCTTCTAAATCCTTAACAAAAATCTTTGAATTCTGATCAAAATAAACATTCAAATTCTTCAATGTACTCTTAATTATCAGGGAAGGCTTCAGCTCTTTTAATTTTCCTTTAAAAGGAATATTAAAAAACTTCATGATCTCAAGAATGAACTTTGTAAGAATAGATGGATACATGATTAAATGGGACTTAATTGCTCCTGACTTAACATTTTTTATTGTTTCAAAAACGTATCCCATGAGATTTACTTCTCTCATTTTGACAAGATAGTCAAGCATGAAGATATCAGAAACTATCATAGTTTCTCTATCCCCTTTCCCGAGATAAGAAACCCTTGCATCCAAAGTTCCACAAATCTATTATCTGGAGAAAGATGATCCACTTTCCTCTTCTCTTCATTTATAAGAAACAATGACTTTTCAGAACTCTATTTGTTAAACGTACCAACTTCCTATCGTATTTTATGAGATTGAAAATAAGAATCACCTTCTGCTGGAACATTTAGAAAGTGGGATGCTTGTTTCACAGACATTGATATATTTCTATCGTAGATATCAATGTTGATAGTCATGTTTTTGTCGAAAGACACAGTTTTGTATAACTGACTGACTTCATCAATTAGAACCGGATCTTGAGACATTGGTTTTTCAACACACAAGTGATCTTAGCCTTGAAACAAAATAATTCTTCTGATTGTAGAATCGTACGAATCAAATAAGTCCCGAGAAAATTACCTTTCTCTGAAAAAGTCTTTTTATGAAAAAGTCTTTGAAGACATTTCGGCAGGATTGTTAGCAGAGGATTGAGACATATAGGTGAAGCTGATGGATGATCGTACAGAGTCTTAAAATAGGGGTAGGGATTTGTCAATAATTGCGAAAAACTGGTGTGGGTTTGGGGAGGGGAGGGGTCTATTTATATGAGAAAAAATGGGTGATGGTTGATCTTCTACGGTTGATATTAGAAGAAAAAAAACTAATGGATGGGATTAGATGTTTTTTTTAAAAACAAGGTAGGGAATGTATGTACCTACCAAAGATCGTAAGGTAATTGTTGGTTTAAATAGTATTAACATAGTTACAGAAAACACAAGCGTACGGGTAGAAAGTATATGATCAATTGTCATGCCAATGGAAAATAAATTCATTACCATAGGTTGAAGTGCCGATGGAAAACAAACTTGGTACCATGAATTGACGTGACGATGGAAAACTATGTCTTTATGATGGACTAATGTGATGATAGAAAACAAACTTATTACCATGAACTTATTTTTCAATGGAAAACAAACATATTACAATGAAATGACGTGCTGATGGAAAACAAACATGTTACCATGAACTGACGTGCCGATGGAAAAAAACTTTTTACCATGGACTGGCGTGCTAATGGAAAACAAACTTGTTACTGCGTACTGACATGCCGATGGAAAACAAACTTGTTACCATTAACTGACGTGCCGATGGAAAACAAACTTAGTACCATGAACTGACGTGCTGATGGAAAACAAACTTGGTACCATGAACTGATGTTCCAATGGAAAACAAACTTATTACCATGGACTGGCGTGCTGATGGAAAACAAACTTGTTACCATGAACTGACGTACCGATGGAAAACAAACTCATTACCATGAACTGATGTGCCAATGGAAAACAAACTTGTTACCATGAACAGGTAGACAAAACACAAACAGAGGATAAAAACTGTAACTAAAAAATCAATACGATAAACAGAAAGGTAAATAATCATAATTAAACAGTCAATATGATAAACAGAAAGACAAAAACAAAAACCAAGATAATAAATAGATAAAAAATATCAAGTAAAAATGTTCTCCCCCTTTTAAAGAGGAGTTTCTTAATGTAAGGAGAAATGAAAAACATGAAATATACATGATTGATTACATTAATTTAATCATTCCTAGCTTCTATTTTATAAACTCAAATCTATTGGAAGGTAATGGTTTTTTAAAAATATCAGCAAGTTTTTCTTGTGTTCTGATGAATTGTAAAATAATATCTCCTTTATGTGTGTGGTCCCTAAAAAAGTAATGCCTAGCATCTATGTGTTTTGCATGAGAGTGATGTGATGGGTTCTTAATAAGAGCTATAGCACTAGTATTATCACAAATAATTTGATTTTTGGAAAAACTCAAACCATAGTAAGTGAGTGTGTGTTGTATCAAAAACAATTGAGAACAACAACTTCCAGCTGCAACATATTCAACTTCAACTGTGGAAAGTTATACTGAGTGTTGTTTCCTGCAAGACCAGGAAACCAGAGAATCACCTAAGAAATGACATGTTCTAGATGTACTCTTTTTATCCATTCTACAACCACCAAAGTTAGCATCTGAAAAACTTTTTAAAACAAAATCATTTCCTGAAGAGTAAAAAATACCTAAATCCATAGTTTATTTTAAATACCGAAAAATTCTTTTTACGGCTTTTAAATAAGACTCTTTTGGATTATATTGGTATCTTGCACATAAGAATATGAAAAACATTAAGTCTGGTTGACTAGCTATCAAGAATAACAAACTCCCTATCATACCTCTAAAAACTGTTTGATCTACTGGTTTCCCAGTTTCATCAAGATCAAGTGTATTTGAGGTACCAATTGGAGTGCTAATACTTTTAGTCTTGTTGTAACCATACTTTTGGAGTAAATCTTTTATATACTTATGTTGAGATATATAAGTTTCTTCTGGTTTTTGTGAAATTTGAAAACCTAAAAAGAATGTTAACTCACCCATCATACTCATTTTAAACTCAGATTTCATTAATTTGGAAAAAGAATCAGTTAAAGATTACTGATTTGATCTAAATATGATGTCATCAACATAAATTTTAACAATAAAAAAAAATTATTTCCCATTTTTAGAAAAATGGTTGGATCTGCTGTACCTTTTGTATAATTATTTTGTAAAAGAAATCATGTAAGTCTATCATACCTTGCTCTAGTGGCTTGTTTAAGGCCATATAGAGCTTTGGTAAGTTTAAAAACATGATTTGGATGTTTTGAGTCATGAAACCCAGGGGTTGTTTGACAAATACTTATTCTTGAACAAAACCATTTAGAAAAGCACATTTAACATCCATTTGAAATAGTTTGAAATTAAAGTATGCTGCAAAGGCTAATAGAATACGAATATATTCAAGTCTAGCTGCCGGAGCATTTGTTTCTTCGTAGTCTATTCCCTCTTGTTGATTATAGCCCTTAGTAATAAGTCTTTCTTTATTTCTTACAATGATTCCATTTTCATCACATTTGTTTTTGAAAACCCATTTTACACCAATTACAGTTGTTTCTTTAGGTCTTTCTACTAAAGTCCAGACTTGATTCCTTTCAAATTCATTTAGGTCATCTTGCATTGCTTTAATCCAATCATCATCACATAAGGCCTCACTTGGACTTTTAGGTTCGAATTGGGAAAGAAAGGCAAGATGTTCTATTTCATTCCTTAAGAAACTTCTGGTCCTTACAGGTTGATTTATATCACCAATGATATTATCATTGGGATGATTCCTAAGAAATAATTGATTTGGGTTTTTTAAAACCTGTTCATCAACATATGGTAGAAATTCTTCTGGGGTAAAAGTTTTAGGTACACTTTCTTGAACATTTTCCTTATTAGAAGAATCTTCTAATAGAGTTTGATAAACTTTTTTAGAAGACACATCTGAAGATGTAGGTTGGGTTTGGTTCAAAACAAGAGGATTGGTTTCATCAAATTTAACATGTACTGTTTCTTCAACAGTACAGTTGTTTTATTGAAAACTATATATACATTAGAAGTTGTATAATATCCTAGAAAGATTCCTTCAATAGATTTTGGTGCGAATTTGTGTAGATTATCTTTAATATTCAAAATGAATACTTTTCACCCAAAAAATTTGAAGTATGAAACATTAGGTTTTCATCCAGTCCATAATTCATAAGGTGTTTTATTAATAAAAGTCCTAGTTAAAACACGATTTTTAGTATAACAAGAAGTACTCACAGATTCAGCCCAAAAGTGCTTAGCAATTGAGTATTCACTCAACATTGTTCTTATCATTTCCTGAAGAATACAATTTATTCCCTCAATAGAACCATTTTTCTGAGGAGTTCTTGGAGCTGAGAAATTGTGAGTAATACCTTTCTTACTAGAAAAAGTTTCAAAATCTGAATTTTCAAATTCACCACCATGATCACTATGAATAGTTATCAATGGTATTTTTTCTCATTTTTAACTTGGGCTCTAAAGGTTTTGAAATACGAAAAGGCTTCATATTTATTCGTTAGAAAATAGACCCATGTAAATCTAGTAAAGTCATCAAATAAAAAAAATACATAGAATTTACCTCCAATACTTCTAGTTTGTGAAGGACTAAAAAGATCCATATGCACTAGCTGTAATGAATTAGAAGTTGAAACTTAATTAATTGATTTAAAGCTAGTTTTATGTTTCTTACCAAATTGACAAGGATCACAGACTTTTGAAGAATCATTTCTAAGATCTGGTAGTCCCTTTACAAGTCTTTTCTTTGAATGTTTACAAAGGTTTATCAGGTTGCAGTGTCCTAGTATTATATTCCATAGCCATGATTGCTCTACTGTTTCACTTAAGCAGGGTAAATTTTGGCTCCTAAGGTCTTCTAAATTAATAGTGTATACATTCTCTTGCCTATGGGCAGATATATTGAACTCATCCTGGGAATTGTGAACTAGACATTTATCATTTCTAAAATTCACAAGGTAACCTTTATCACATAATTGACTTATGCTGATGAGATTGTTCTTAGTACCTTTAAAAAACAAAACATTTTAAATAAGAAATTTTCCAAGAAAGACAATATTACCTATTCCAACAATTTTCCCTTGAGAATTATCTCTGAAGGTAACCTTTCCACCTTTTTTTCGATGATCTTTTCAAATAAATCATTATTTCCAGTCTTGTGTCGAGAACAACCACTATCCATGTACCAAATGTTCTTGTTGGTACACTTCTTATTTTCATGAAAAAGAAACAATTAGTTTTTCAGAATCCAAACTTCTTTGAATCCAAAATGGTTAGATAAACGAATTTTAGAAATCCATTTTTTTTTGCAAAATGGGCTTTGTGAAATCCTAAAGACTGGGTTCTATTAAGAGAACAATCTCTTTTCCAGTGTGCTCCACATTGACACTTAGAGAAAAAAGGGGTATTTTGAGGAACAAAATAGTTATTACTAAACACTGGTTTAGAATGAGTATAACCAATACCAGAATGATTCCTCAAAGGTCTAATTTGAGAATACATTTTATCAATGTTTTCCTTGCCATAAGTAAAGTTTGACAAACATTTTTTCAAGGAAAAAATTTCTGATTTTAGTTTTAAAACTAAGTTTTTATCCTCCAAAACATTTGATTTTGAACTAGAGTTAGGAACAAAAACATTTTTCTTAGAAATAATATTTTCTATATCCTTAGAAAGTTTATCCTTATCATATTTTTCTTTCTTGAGGGTTTTTAAAATACATTCAAAATTAGAGGTTTTCATATCAAGATCATTAGAAATATATAATACTTCATTAGTTAAAATCAAAATTCTAGAATTTTCTTTATCATGTTTCTTTTTGAGTAGAGAATTTTCATTCTCAAGTAATTTAGAAAACCTAGATACTTCTTCAAATGAAGGTAAAGTATTATCTTCTAATGACGAAGACTAATAATTTGAAGATTCATAATATTTATTGTCAGTATAATTTGCATTCAAGGAAACATTTGTAATAGCTTCAGCATTTGGTAACTTTTCTATGAAACAATGATCTTCAATTGGTAGTCTGGTTATAAGTCCAATATTTCTCTGTCCTGAGGAATCATATTCTGAAGAATTATCTGATGAATCGCTACCACTTGCACTCCAAGTATCATTTTCCTTTAAGACTTTCTTTGTCTTTTACTTGTAATACTTTATCTTATTTCTTTCAGAATGTTTCTCCTCTATTTATTTTCTCTTCAATAAAGGATAATCATGCCTTATATGTCCTAGTTTCTTACATTCATAACAAGTTACCTCTAAATATTTCTTATCTTTCCTATATTTATTTTTGAATCTGTATTGGAAGTCTTTCTTTCCAACAATCTTGTCTATACTTCGAGAAATATTGGCTAACTCATTATCAGAAAGATCACAATCACTTGAATAAGACATAACAACTTTCTTAGCTTTGGATATTGTTATCCTTTCAGGTGTTTTGGCTTTAAGTGTTGTGGTAAAAGATACACTTCCATTTCCATTTTTCTTATTATTGAAATCATCATCTCTCTTTATTCTTGTCTCGTGCTATAGAAGAGTTCCAAAGAGTTCATCAATAGTAATCTGGGAAACTTTTCTGTTTTCATCAATAGCTTTCCCTTTTACTCCCATTCATTCGGTATTATATCAACAATTTTATCTAAAAGATCTTCATCATCAAGACCTATTTCTCCCATAGATTTTAAGCTATTTACAATTTTCATAAATCTTTGTTGCAATTTACATACCGGATCTCCATAAGGAAAAAAGGAATCCATGATACTCTGCTCGAAGCATTGCTCTTCTTGTTTCTATAACCTTAGATGTACCAAAATGTGTGACTTCCAATTTCATCTGAATACAGTTGGATGCTTCACAAGGAGATATTTGGCTGTATATATTCCTGTTCATAGAACATATCAAAGTATTTCATTCCTTGTAATTCAGTTGATATTCTTGCTTCTCTTGATTAGTGAAAGTAATGACTTCTTTGTCAGGAATTTTGTAACCTCCAGTAAGCATAATATAATTGTTTGCACCAGTATTGATAATGAATGTCTTCATTCGATATCTCTAGTACTCATAATAATATCCATCAAAGATAGGTGGTCTAGTTAGATTTAGATTTTCAATTGACCTAATATTTATTCCTTCCATCTAATAAAAATAGTATCTTTTCCACTCCACATGTTAGTGTAGTAAATAATTCAAACAGTAATATGAAAGAATAAGATCCAGTAGTATAAATCAGTGGAAACCTCCTCTGATACCAATTGTTGGATTGAATATGTATATGTTTATGTATATTAGATGGAACAATACAAGAGGGGGTAAATTGTAGTTTTAAAAACGTTGGGCTTAATCACAAGAAATTAGTTTAATTGATCTTAAACTAATACAATTCACAACAAAAGCTAACAACCAGAATTGTATTGAATACAAAGGTATGATATGATATAATACTATAAGAAAAGTAAAGAAATTGTATTCAAGATGAATAAAATAATCAGAGTGATACAATAGTGAAGGATTCTACCATAAAGCATATAGAATCAATCGATACAATATGAAATAGTATGAATGTAATTGATACAATTAGAAATGAATATTGAATGAAGAAAGGAAAACAATACAACTACCTTTCATAAAACAAACAACAGCGGAAATGTAAAAGTATTACAATTCTTTTGGCCCAAAAAAGGGTTATCCTTTCACATAGGATAAGAGGTCTGTCTTACCACCACCTTGGTAAGCCCTCGATACGATGATCGATACATTAGTCTTGCTATCCTCGAAAGCCCATGATTGTGTAGGTAATCGGCACCTATGTCTTTCAATCAATTGAAAGCCCTCGATAAAATGATCGGTAGCACCATCTGCCTATCCCCGGAAGCCCTCAATCATTATCACCTGATCGGACGCACAAAGCAAAAAAAGCACTTATAGAAATACAAAAACTAAGAACGAGTCGTTCACGTTTTTTAATCTCAAGGATTTCGCACGAAGCAAGAGAGAAGTCACAGTATCTCTCTCTAGAACTTGATATAAGAAAAGTCTCACACTATTGTATTCTTGGCTTCAAATGACCTCCTATTTATAGGTCTCAGGTTCCAATAGTCATATCTCCTGCAACAGTCATATTTCTCTGGAAAACTCAGAGGGACTTGGACACCTGGCATTATAACGATAATTTTGAAAAAAAAACACGACATCATTTTGATTAGTTTATAACTAACTCCACAACATCATTCTGGTCAAAATATAATATATATGAAGATGATAATCATGAGTACGATTAATATGAAACATGTGTTTTTGATAACGGACCAAGACAAGTAAGTAATGTAAGTAAATAATGTGTACTATAAGTATTACTTAGTGTAATTTATTGATATGATACAAAGTGAGTATGATTTATAAAACTCAGTATGATTAACATAGTCAATAAAATTGTCAGAGATAGTATGATAATTGTAGTTCGTATGATCAGAATTGTCAGTACGATCAGCATAGTCAGTACGAATAGCACGATAAGTACGATCAACATGGTTAGAACGATAAGCATGGTTAGTATGATCATCATGATCAGTACGATAAGCATGGTTAGTACGATAAGCATGGTCAGTAAGATAAGCATGGTCAATATGATTAGCATGATCAGTACGATAAGTATGGTTAGTACGATAAGCATAGTCAGTACGATAAGCATGGTCAGTATGATAAGCATGGTCAGTATGACAAGCATGGTAAAAGACATTTGTGATTTCCAAAATAGTATATAAAAGTCATAAGAGAACTTTTGACTCAACACTGAGTACTTTACTTCACCCAAAATCATTATCTCAAAAATAATCTTCTTTTTAGGAGAAAAATTATTTAAAATATCTTTTTAGTTCCATAAAATATAACATCATATGTACAGATTAAAATATATATATATACCTCATAATTTTCTTTGACGTATTATTTATTCTCCTCTCAATTTTTTTGAAATTCATCATAATCCAGTATGAGTAAACATTCTAATACCATATACTCAAAAATCCTTTTTAACTCATACAAAAAATTATATAACTTATCAACTCTAATTTCATAATATCCAAGAAAAAATACTTTAGTCTTCTCAATATACACTTATTACTCATGTTTTCCATTTAGTAAATATGATTTGAAATCTATTTGAAAAATATATTATCCTATTTAAGAAATTATGGTAATAAAAAAATTTAGGGTCTCGATCCATGAAACTAAAGAAAATGACTCGTAAAATAAAATTCATTCTACTTGATATAAATATTTACTACAGATCCATGATTTAGTACTCATAATTTGAACATTTTAATTAAAATTACTATGGAATATCAAATTTTAAAAAAAAATTATTCATTATCATTCATTAAAAATACCATGTATTATTTATTATCAATTTTATATAATTACCCATTCATATAATCCACCCATTATGGATTATTAAATGATTCCCTCTCACTTATTAGTTTGACATAAAAAATCAATATTTAATATGATGTTATCCTCAAATTTATCATTATTTAAAATTCTAATTCCTGATCCCTAATAATATTTTGATCCTAAAAATTCTGTCAAAACCTCAATGAAATAAATTTTTTTGTTCTCCATCAATTTATATGGTTTAATAATCATCTTCTTTGTGAACATCATTTGAATTGTTTTCATTTATGTAATTTTCAGTTTGATATCCAATAATTTCTACTTTATCCTAATCTTTTTTGAAACATGTTCTTTTTTATCCACTCATTTAATGATTTTTCAATACCTTAAAATCAAAACTATCTATAAGAATTAATATTTCCTTATTATATTAGTTATAACTTCTAATTTTTAGATGATAACCAAGGAAAACTCCACCTCCGTAATTTTTCCCAAACATTCCTACATTTACATAATTCCCTTTGATAATATAAAAGATGTTAAAAACCATTTTTTAATAAAAAATAAGAGGCTTAATATGGTATATTTTTGTAATGGATTCCTATTTTAAATTGGATAATATAAGAAATTGTTTTAAATTTTGAATCATTTTAACATTATTTTATCTCTAGAAGAATCATGAAGTATTATACTTCATCAAAATAATTGAAGTCATCTCCACCTAAATTCTATTATTCCATTAAACTAAAGTATTTTGTTTTTTAGTATATGTTATACTAAACTCATATGAGACCACATAATTATACAAACATTCATTAAAAATTCTGATTTTATACTCAAATTAATTGTTATTTTTAGTTCACTTTAAATAGAAATGACACTCCTTTTATGTAATTATCCTTAAAATATTAAATATCTACAATGTATCTATTTTATAATTCATAAAAATATTACATATAATACATGTAAATTCATCAAAAATTGATAATTTTTTATCACCATCTATCAATTTCTTCCTCACTGGTCTAAAAATATCTTAATTAATAATTTCTAATGGATGGTAATTTTGAATCTCAGCCTTATTATGTGAAGAGTTAAAAATAATTACATTATTGAATGTGAACGAAATCTAATCTACTTACCTATTAAATAAAATAAAATCAAAAAAAATATCCATTAGTAATATCATTCACATTATTTAAGGTAAGGGTCTCAATCCTTCAATTTCATATATCATTATCCTCTTTTAATCTTAAATAACAAAAATTTTCATGATCCACCACTTGAAACAAGTTACTTATTGCTCTATGTCCTATAGAAACAACATGACCATCCTTTAACCTATTCACCATAAATACAACCTTTAAAAAAATTACATCATTCAATGCATATCAATTTTGAGAACCGAAATGTAACTTATGCATTAATATATTGACATAAATTGTATTCCTTTATTTCTTCAAGTTATCTTAGTTCTCCATTGATCCCACTACATTAATTTAAGGTCTCCCATTATTAGAAAAATGTTACCAACCCTTATTTAAATATTTAAAAAACATTGAGATGTTTCTTATAACCAATCATGTGTTATGAAATCCATTGTAGAATTTTCATATATTATCATTTTGAAAATATTTCAAGGAAAATTACCCCAAAACGGGTATCTACTTTCCTTTATTATTTTATTTCAAAATATTTTGAGTTTCAAAATTCTTAAATATTTCAGCATGAAAAATGGTATATTAATTCTCAACATCATAAACCGGTTGGTCCTACCTTCTACTAAGTTCTTTCAATATCGAAACATTGTTCCTTTTTTCACTTAGAAAATTTTATATTTCTTTAAACTTTTTTTAATTCAATGGGATAACTAGACCTTGAATCCTACCTTACATAATTATATGATTAACATATATAACGTTAATTGAACAAAAATATCTTTTCCACAAAAATAAATCAAAAATAGTACCAATAATAGCTATAAAATAAAAACTTTCTGACATAAATAGTTTATTTTCCAAACTATATTATCTATATTTATTATCCCTTAACCTCTATTTTAAACTCATATTTATAAAACAAGATAATTTGGAAAATCACAACATATTCATATACACATCATACTTCTTCTTTAAACTTTTAATTATTCAATTTTTAGTAGTTTTCTATTTAAGGATTCATTTTTAGAATTTACATATTTTATATATTTCTTTTCATTTTCCAAAATCATCACTTCCTTTATATTTAGAATCAAATAATCATGTACTTATACATATATAAGACCTTATTCACACATTGAGTGAGGTATTTAATTATTTAAAATCAACACACTCATTTTCAAATTCATTACCCTTTATAATTCTCTATGAGTATTCTCCCACTTCATGTATAGATTTATCAAATATAACCTCAAACGTTATCACTAGAATATCATTATATGATAAATTATTCTAAATAATTTCTAGTATTATTTGTTTATATTTAACCTTCTATTCCATATACCACATACACTTATTCTCTTCAATTATTAAAATCATCAAATATCCCCTCTTCTTCAAAAACATTTAATATTTTTTGATATGGGTAGAATTAATTTCATTAGAAGTTTTAAATTCATTCTTAAAATATTTATTCATTTTCCCAAAATTTGATAAATTTTAAATAAACAATTTCATATAATACTTTAATGTAAACTATACCTCATTTTATTATCCTTTTTTAAGGATATTAAATAAATCACTAGTCAACTCATTATTATTCACTTTATCAGTCAATAGATTTTTTTTCACTTCACATGAAGTATAAAATTCAGGTTTTTTCAATATTATCTTCATCTTAAAATTTTAAAAATATATTTCACTTTTTGGAAATTGAAAAATTATTACCTTTTCCATTAATGTTAAACTTTTTCTTATTTAATTTTAAATTTTATTTTTTAAAGAACTACTTGTAATCTTGAATACATCATTACTTTTTTATTTCATTAACATAAGAAAATTATCTATTAAATTTCCAATAACTCAATTTTTGAAACATTTTAATGTTTTTTTCATAATTATTATTTTTTCACATTCTAAAAAAATCTTAACATGAATAACATCTACTTGTAAATATTTCACCCATCATATCCATCATCCTCTAAATTAAGCTCTTCTTTTTTTTCATTATATATCTACTCTTGGTTCACATTCTCTATGTTTAGATAATTTTAAATCAATTTTCTTTAATGATACAAAGTATCTTTTTCATTAACATATATTCATAAAGATTCATACCATAAAAATTAATGTTCTCAATAACCTCACTAACTCTTGTATATAAGTCACCAGTAGATACATCATTTTATATTTTAATTTATTTATATAAGCTTATTTAACTTTCACATTTCATTTATAGATGTTATCCAACATATCCTGTATACCTTTCACTATATTAATAACCATTACTTTAACAAATTATTTCATTTATAAAAAAAATTATTGTATTATGAGTATTAAAATCATTCTAAATATTATTCTAATAAATCATAGTCATCATTGTACCTTCCAAATTTTGAAAATTCATATTTATGGAAACTTAAATGAAATATAATATCGTGTATAATATGTATGGAACAAACTATTCTTATAAATATGATATATTTCTCCATTTGACATTGGAATCCCCTTTCTATTTACTAAGCTCATGTGATCAATTGCATACTTAAATTTCAAAACAAATAAGTCTCATAAAAATGGATACTTGTCACATCCAATCATCCAACATTTTGTTGAAATTGATGGAATCCTATAACATATCTATCATACCAATTATCGATACCTATACACCAACAGGTATTATGATTCTTACGTATATATAAATAGATGTGAATCAGTGCATCAATTTTCTTTTCATTACACTACTGAACAACCTTTGCTACTCGTTAATGTGGTCAAATTTCTTATTTTTCTTCACTTTCTTCCATATTATCTCTTTAATTTTAATGATATTAATAAATTTTTTAGAAACAATATCCCAAAAAAATAGTCACCATGGTAGAATTTATTTTAAAATGATCTCCATTAAAAATAAATGGTTACAACAATAACATGATCTAGAACACATGTGATCGCATGATCCACTAATAAACATTGATAAAAATAACCATGGATTGTCAATAAAATTATATAAGAAAAAATTACTCCATAATTATGCATTTTTCTCCTACAAAATGTGATTTATACTCTTAAAAATATATAATAATGTGTGTCTTTGACCTCTAAATGTGACTCTATTTTCTAGTAGATGAATTTCAGGTTTTCTTATTTTCTTTACATAGTAAATTTTTTATCTAATAGTGAGTGAGTGTAATATTTACAAACCCAACATTATCCTATTTTACTAATAGAGTTATATTTGTGAGAGAGAATACTATAAAGTTAAATTATTAATAAAATCATCATATCATCACATCACATACCATGAAAGTCTCCATCCTATTCTGATGTATCTTATATCTCCACATACAATTATTTCATCTTGATGACATAAGTTGATAATGATTATATGAAACTTTTTATCTCTTATATTTATTCTTCTTCATCATCCTTTATTACACTGTATAAAATTCACAAAACACACTTCCATCTAACACTTAAAAAATATCCACACTACATATTTCATTGAAATTTGAATTCTAAATGAAAATTCCAAAAATAACATCCACTTTCATCTTCTCCCACTTCAATATAATCTATTTGATCAATTCAACCATTAAAATCTCTCTTGGTGTTATTTTGGGACTTAAGGTATCTTGTTTGGGTTTACCTTGAGTCAAAAAATTAGGGAAAACAATAAAACACTCAAATAATTTCAATTCACTATAAACATAGAATGTTGGGTCCATCACCATGGCATAGTGAGACTCCAGTTTCGTTGAATCATTTTGGAAAATTATTTAAGGCCCTAGTTATTCATTAGAGACTAAGACATAGTTCTCCTTATTTATAATATTAGGCAAGTTCTATAATGATCCTTCTATTTTACTCTATATTTCCATCAACTTATAACTAGTTTTGATTATTTCAAATTTATATTCCAAGGCCAACAGCCACACATCAAGGAATAATGGATATTATTTTGGTTCCCATCCAAGCACGATGATCTACTTTCCAGTTAAATATTTTCATCAACCTAGAGTATGACTCTAATTTATTTTTTATAGAATAACACTTATTCATATATATTTTAAAACATCAAAAAAAACATATAAACCCATAGATTCATTACATTCATTAGTACTAAATAAAAATGATAAAGAATGTCATATCATTTCCCTATAGATTTAATTATATAATATACCTTCCACATGATCTTGATATAAATCTCTAAGATATTGAAAATGTGATGCTTCTTTATATAGTATCCAGATACTATAAAAATCTATCAACTCCTAAGAATGATTTTTTATTCATCATGATTTTATAAAATCATAGAGTTTAAAGTAAGAGTGACTGAAAGGGACTTTACTTGATGATTTTATCAAAATTAAAATGGTTGAATCCTAGTTAAAAATAACAAAAACTTTTATACACTTTATATTTTACATTCAAGGAAACTCTAAGGAATCAAAATATTTTAATATGTAAGAGAAAAAATTCATGAGTTAAATCTCTTGTAACTCAAGAATATTCATTTCTGATTTAATTTTTTAATTTTTAAACAAGTAATATAGAAATAAAAAATCCTCAATATGATTATAAAATGATAATAATCCAATAATGATTCAATGGAGTATGATAATAATGTTGATAAATTTTATATCTCATATCATCTAAATCTAACATGAATGACACTATAATGTGGTCAAACTTACCAAATTGTGATGTATCCAAGTGTAGACCATTACATGGTCCAAAACACAATTTTTTGTTGGTTCATTTAGTGTAAATTTTCAATAATCTCCCACTTTCACTAATTATATATCGCGTTATTTCATCTTCACTATATATCAAAAAAATATTAACTACTTTTGAACCATATCGAAAACTCATTTTGGATATGTTATCATTAATTTTGATCACATTTTATATCATATGTAACAACTTGTTAAAATATATCCAATAATTATTTCATATATCCTCCAAATTACATGTTTGGTAGCTCTAAATGTTCTTTGAAAACACTTAATAACATAGATTGCTTTTGATTCACACAACCATAAAGTGTATCCCCATGAGGCATTATAGCATTGAAAAAAAATATGATTTCTCTAATTCGTAAATATAATACAATAAAATCCTCTATCAAAGAATCAATGTTACTCAATCTATAAATAAATTTTCTGAGATCTCTATAAAACACATGTATTATAATTCCTATGTCCACCAAGTGTAACTTATATTGGTATAGATAATCATATAATCCCTTCATATAAGAGATAAATCCATACTAATAAATTCTCTTTTATTTTTTGTATATATTGTTGGAAAGGATGAAAACATCACCTGAAATTCACCCATTTTGATGAGCACATCAAATATCCCTCACCCAAATAGATAAGCATTTAACATTCCCTTTATCAATGTAAGGCCATAAACTAAACCAATATATCTAAATCAAGGAAAAAATTTCATACATATTATATAATATGATAAATACAATCATGGTGATACTCAATGGTTTACATGAATATTAAGATACCCAACCATCCCCATATTATCTTAGCCTCATGGATGGTGTAATAAAAGTATGGAATTAAGAAGGTTCTCATGCAATATATTGTTATAAACTTGATAATAGGGATTAAATATGAATCACCCAACCTTATTAATAAAAATATATAGTGTATGGCACTCTATGTTGCATACTTAATGATCCATCCTACATATAAACATCATTTTTGCCTCATGGGTAGCTTTCATATCTATTTATGAAATTATACCAATGTCATCCTTATAATTTAATTATAATATAAAACCATTGAGGATAAATATAAATCAAAATCATAATTTGATGGGTAAATTATCATTTCCCTTCATTAAATATATGAAACCAAAATAAATGAAAAATAAATTAGTGAGAGGATTTTATATAACATAATGTAATTTATATTTTTAAACCCCTTTAACACTACTAACAAAACCATACATAATATATTACATAATAATATCCTATATGATATAACATTAGAGAGGCCTTAAATTTGATATAATTTTTTGGTTTTGTTTAAATAAATGTACATCTATGTAATTAATTCCATATCTATACGTGACTATGTGATAAAGCCTCCCACTAAACTCTTTTGGTGAGTAACATCTTTGAAGATTTTTTTAAAAAAATGGTGATACTTAGGAATCATATTTCCAATGTTCAAATTATTGAACGTTGTATTAAAAATCCTTTACCTCATGAAATCATATTTTATGATGTTAATAACATATATAATATACTTTCAACCATTTTTTGGTTTATAATTATTATCCTATAACCTTTCTATTTCAAATTATCTTTCAGATAATTTTAGTAACTAAACATAACTATTTCAATTACATTTCTTTACTAAAATACCAAAATATATTATAGGATATAATGACACTCTCACTTTAATTTTTAATCATATAATAATTTATGTTTTTCACTTTTAACAACTCTAATTCAAATAATAAATTTACTATCTCCTTCAAAATTACATTTTTTCTGAAATATCATTCTAAAAACACAAATCCATTTTTTAAAAAAATGAATCATATTTCCTTTAGTGTGAATATTTAAAAAAATAAACTATTATATACATATTATATATGGTATTCTATGTATTTGGAATATTATTCTAAAATGTAGTCTGTATACATTAAATATTCCAATGTTTGGGTGGTGGGAAATCTTCCCCTCCTATTTTAATAAATCAATTAAAGAGAAAATAATTTATCCTAAATAAAATACCATTTAAACTTATATTTTATTCAAAAATGTTATAGAATTTTATGAATCATAGAAATTGAATATTAAAACTATAATCTCATTTTATTTATAGAAACTTATTTTTTACAAAAAAAAATTTGTTATCAGATAATTAAAATAAGATGAAAATACACATGATTTATTTAAATTCATATTCTCATAAATAAAATACTTTATATTAAATTCCAGGATGTAGAAACACTTTTCTTTATTATTTGAATAAAAAAAATAATCTAAATTAATAATTTCTTTTTTTGAACTCTAGTACATTATTAAGAGTAATTGAATATATAGTTAATATGATAATCTATTTAAAATTGATAATTTGACTTTATAACAATAATATCTAACATGGAATCTCCATCTATTTTCTCAAACTCAGTATTGTGGATAATTTTATCATATATAGAAATATTATCCCTTTTTCTTGTTACCACCTTTAGGATCCAATGACCAACTTTGAAAACTAGATCATCCAATCTTATTTTACAGTTCAAACGTTTTCCCATATGTATATCAACACAAAAAATCATGGATATCATATGTCCTACTGGTCATCCTAAATACTATGAATAGAAATATTAAAATATTCCTAAACTCATTCATATTATTGAATACGTTACAAATATAATTCTATAATGAATTACATATCAATATTAGGCCTTAATGGAAACATTTAGTCTCTATAAGATGTATGATTACTCCCTTATATTTAGTACATGAGTAGATAATGATTTTCCTTTAGTCATTTCATATCCAATGCCTCTAAAACCTTAATAATATCCTTCTAAACTTCATTTTAGAATCTTGAAACATTTATTAAACCATATTAATAATATTTTTCATGAAATAGATACCTGTAATGGGTTACATGAAAATATATTTATGTCTAGTTCAAATTTAGTAGTATTGGTAACCATTGTTTTTCACCAGAGTAGAGTTTTCAAATATTAGTTGTCACTAAAGAAATATTGGGTGTTCGGAAATTGTTTAGTTTTAGAGTAAATTAAAATGAAGGAGTTGTGTGATTTGACAGAATGATGGTGAAGAAAGGGATTTGTTATGGGTATTATATATAGTTGAAATTATATCAAAAAATTTTAAATGGTTTTAATACCCTTCTTATCAATTGATAAATGAATGATTCGGTAATTGATTTGAAAAACACTATAGGTAAAAGATTATTTGTGTACTAGTATAATAGTTATTACTATATTTTTATCCCCCCACCTTATTTTTTATGTGATAAGTCATTAAAACCTTCCTTAACTACTGAGTCAGTACTCAATTAGTTTTTGGTTCTCCTTAAAATCTCATAAGTAAATCACTACTTCCAAACATGTGCCCATAATTTCTAGAAACATACCACCCGATGAAACATGTTACTTTAATAAACTATTCACTAAGTGAAGAGAGAATATAACTTTTAATCTTAATAAGTAAACAATTCACATGATCAAAACCATAAACACAATTTTATTGAAAGTATCATACAACTACTAAAAACTAAAATAAATCAACAGAATGGATTTTTTTTCAAAATTTTAAAGAATCAAGAATTACAATGAATCTCTATCCATTCATAAATCACACAAGTTAGATGTCATAATTTTAAGGGTAATAGGGATCTATGATGAAGGATAAAATATTATAAAAAAAATCCCACAATAAAAAATATAAAATAGTAGGAGTAGAAAATTATCCATCATGTATACATGATCTCCCCTTGAAAGAACTATTCTACTTTCTTATTTATTATCCTTTTATTGATCCCAACTTTTCCTCTTATTCTTCCATGATCAAACCTATAAGGTCCTACAAAGTTTTAGTATTCAAACTCTTCTAATGAATCAAAATGAATAATTATAATTATTTTCTTTCCAGTAGAATTCAAATTATCATAATCTTATTCATCATTTAAATTCTCTACAAAATATGAAAATTTACATTCCATGTAAGCATTAAAAACTAAACCCCATGGTGTATTCTATTACATTCTGTTATTTGTGATGGTTTTGGATAACATCAATATTGAATGCATATCAAAATGGACACCTTGAATCGCATATAATTTAGTGCCCCATATTTCAATCTCTATCCTTGAACTCTTTAGTATTTAATGTTTATAATGTGACATGGCCACCTTGATGAAAATTTAAATCTCCCTATTTGTCTAAGAAAAATTTTAATCTCTCCACGGTTTCTACTATGTAATGATATTCAATATTTCCCCATTTTTCATACCTCTATTAGGATCATCCTCTAGAAAAAAAAAATCAATGGTATGACACACACATACTGGAAAATGAAATATTCTCAGTATAGGATAACCCATACATAAGTCCAAAAAGACACAAAATCAAATAAAATTTACACATATGGAGATGAAATGACTTATAAATATGTGGATATTAATATAATATATGTGAAAATTAAATTTACACAATCCTAAAATGAATCATACTCATAGGCATAATCACTCATATTCACTCATGAATATTCTATTTCATTATGCCTTCTTGGGGTAAATTAATCCATAAAAATCCATCATGTATAAACAATTCCTCAAATAAATGATTTAAAAATAATAAAATCTAATGCCATTTTATATTTACTAGTACTTAACAAAATAAAGATAATGGTTAATCGATGGAAATCCATTCACATAATTCTAAAAATTATATAAGTTAACTGAGTTTCTAATTTAGTCATTTTATACAATATTCTCAAAGACAAATTATTTTACACTTTAAATAAAAATGTAACCAGAACTCAAAGAATAATGGGGGAATAAATTTAATTTATTATTAACAAAATATCTTGAATTTATGCAAAATTTTAATTCCCCCACACTTAATACTTAGACTTTCTGACAAGTGAACATCACAAATATTACCCAAATAAAAATTCAAACACTAGTCAATATGATTTTCCTTATTCGACACCATCGTTATAAAATTATCATTCCTAATTAATGATCATAATTATATTTTACTCATTATCTACATTCAATTAATTTATAATTCTTTTATCTTCTCAAAAAAACTTATACCTACCTTTCCAAAAATATTTTTATCAACACTTGGTTTTTAATTTCAGGTAAAACATTCCTCATTCCATGTTTATGAATGTTTTAAAATTGGATTAGTAATTTTTTTAATCTCCAACTAATGACAGAAGAATTTATAGATATTATAAGGTATTTTCAAGGTTATTCTATGGATTAAGGGTTTGTGGTTTCTATTGAGAAAATTCTGATGAGGATTATGAGTTTGGAACTTTTGTTAATCAAGCTATATGATTTGAAATTCTTTTCAATAACTAAATAACTCATCACCTATACTTTCATTGATAAATATCAAATCTCTCGAATTTAGTTGGAATATTGAAACTTTTTACTTTTAAATACATTTTAACATTCCTATCCATGTTTCTTTATATAATTTTTCAATATTTTTCTTTTACTTTAGTTATTCTCTTAATGGAAGAGAGAGACTTTGTATTTTCATTAGTAGGAGTGAGATATATATTTCCCTAGAGGGAGAAGTATTTATATTCTATATAATGTGTCCTAGGAACGTTATCCCAATAATGTTTTTAATTTTAGTGAAATCGATTCATATAAATAGCTTAAAATAATTTATAATTAATAGAGCATATTTCAGCTCCTTTACAACTCCAATTGTCCTCTAAACACTTTTTTATATTTTTTCACAATACACCATTATGGAAGATCAAAATTAATGATACAATTATTCCCTTTCCATATGAAGATTTTTTTCTTCTTATTCAGATCTAGTTCCTTCATTTTTGTTGTCTAATTCTTATGCAGATTGTAGTTTTCATAAAGAAAGTGAGGTTCTCTTTACTTTAAATAGTGGTACATTTCCTTTCCCAAAATTGGATCATATATAGACCATATTCCCATACTTACAAACATGATTTTTGAAACTAAATATGAAAGAAAAGAGTTACAGTACATTCAAACCACATTTCAATCAGATTTTAAAAATTATCTTACTCGATATCTCTATTCCCCCACACTTGAATTAACCCTAGATCAGCCATCAGCTTGTTGATCAGGATATATAGGAATTTTTGGAATGAAATATGGATTCCAAAAAAATTCATTAATGTATTTTAAGGGCTAAAAAGGTTAAATATAATGGTATTTCTAGAAATAGATTTTATTTAAAATGTGTTCTTTATTTAAAATAATGAATCAATCATATATAGAAAAAATCCATAGTGATCTATTTTTTTACTAGATTACTCGATAAATATTGGTTATCAATAGATTTTCAAATTATCTAAATAAAAATAGAGTGGTATATAAATTTTAAATAATGGTTAAAAATACTCTCATGTAATTTATTTCAAAGTTTCAAATGTATTTCATGGAATGAAATTCAAAAATCAAAGGCTATTATATGAATTTCCATAACATTGTATTTGAAAAAAATCATTTTAGTATCCATATAAAGTGATTGAATGAGTAAAATATATTAATAAACATTGGAATAATCTAATTGTCTCTATCGGTATTTAAATACATCTCAACAGGTTTCAAAAACATAGCAATAATGAAAAATAAACACACAAAAATTTTAAAACCACACAAAAAATTAAAAAAAAATGGGCAATCCTTAACAACAATGGTTCACTCCCGCACACATAACTAATTTAATTTCCTAAAAAAATAAAAAATATTTCACATATGATAATAATTTAAATGAAACCATGATTATAATTGATGTTTAATTATAGGTTCAACATGATGGGTCTTTACTGATAAACAGATTAAAGGAGTATTCCCTCCTCTATTGGTTCATGAGATAAGTATCAATAGAAATTATTTAAACTATTCCCAACAACAAACAGTGTTTTTTCTTCCTTATATAGTGATATGTACAACACCATTAGGATATAAAATATTAACTATAAATTAAGCTTCAATTATAGAATGAAGTTTTATTATAATTATCATGATTTTTGAGTTGTATAACATAAATTTTTCCATTAGATGGAAATATATCAATTAAAAAAAACATATCATCAAACACTATAATACTTTTTTTAAATGTTTAGAATTTTTAAAATCATATTTTTAATTTTTTCTAATTCTTAAATCTGAATATTCATCTCATTTACATGATTATCCAATTCCAAATTTTCTTCTCTCATATATAATTATTCTTTTTCTTCAGACACTACTGGTAGTTGACATCTCTTTTTATAAATCAGACAATATTGACACGTTATGATGGGTTTTTTTTGGTTTTTTCATAACCCCATAATGTATCTTCAAACCCCTGTCTCTAATTATTTTTGTATCTCCCATAGTTATAGCTACAAGAATTGTTTTTATGTAATTTAATTTTTTATAATTCTTGGGTTGTGTTTTAAGAGGTTCCAAGGATTTTTGGAATGTTTTAAATGAATTTATATTTGTGAATAGTTTAATCATAGTTTGTATAAATGATGCACCATCTCTAAGAAACCATCCATGGGTGGACAGTGGTCACTAGGCGGGCACACAGTTTTCATATGGTTTATCCAAGAAATATGAGTGACCATGGGAAACTATTAATCTTGATCTAAAGGGAAAATCAAGTTTGGTGATTGAATTTTCTAATTGTATGATCCAAATATGTGAAGTGTTAGATTTAGATAGTATAACCACATAGTTGGGTCATAGTATGATAATTATTGTGTCCTAACCATATGGTGTATCGTTAACACCATGAAATTTTTGTATCTAATATGAATTAAGTCCTACAATCATCTTTAATCACTTAATTAATTAAGATATAATATTCATTTTTCTCCCTAGTCTTGATAGATGATCCCATTCAATCATAAATCAATTATTAGTTGAAACAAAGTACATTTTAGATCATGATTCATCAGATGTTCATATTCTTCCTTGTTCTCCATATATTCATTTTTCTTCTATCTCTCAAAACCATATATATAGTTTATTGTAGATAGATTGTTGTTGTGTGATGTCAATATTTATAATATATGGTTGGATATAGTTATTGGAATGTGGTTTGTGTTAATATTTAGAAGAATTAAGTTTTGATCTTTGTTTTCACCAACCATTGAGAGGTAGGTGGATTCTCTCTTTAAAACCCCAATATTTCATAGTACGTTATTTATTCAAAATAATGCAATAACTTGCACTACACGCAACACCGAGTTCAAGCGCACAATGACTTACCAAAATAGGCATTCAAAATAGGTTATAAATATTATTAACTGAAATTTTTATTTTATATAATCCTTATAATTTTAGAATCCATATTATGAGTTTCTTATAAATAATATAAGAACATATTTATTTTTTCAGATAAAAGAATTATTTTTAAAAAAATGAAATTTTACCACCTTTTAATGGAGAACCCTTTTTAAATCCAATATTTGACACTTTTATATTTTCAATTTGGAAAAATAAACTTCTTCTTTAGAATAGGTACACAAAAGTTTAGTTTTGATAAATTTTTGGTGTCTTTCTGATAACATTCATATTTGGGTGAATAGTGAAAATTATTAAATTTTAACTGAAAACAACTTTTTTAATCAAAATAATTTATAGTAATAAATTATACATTTGAGTGGTTTTAATATGTCATTAGATTATATTTTTATCATTTAATATAATTTAGTTCATTGGATGTAATTTTACATTTAAACTAGACATAAACATGTGTCAGTCTTTTGATAGTTATTATTTCTTAAAAACAAGATTTTTGTTTTGATAGCAAGAATTATTTTTAAATTGATTTTTTCCAATTATGTGTTTGGAATTTGGAAAAATTGAATCCTTATTTGGGATCATGAGGTCCAAATTTTGTAAATATGTAACTTTTATTTTTAGACATTATGAATAATTACTTCGGTAAATATTTTATTTACGATGGTTAAAGGGTAAATCCGTTAAATATGGGTAAAGAAATAATATTAAATTATCCAAAAACATTTCCTAACCCTATTTTATGATACATTTCAGATCATGAGAATCTCTGGGTCGACTTTGGGACCACATGGAGCCACTTGAGAGTGATAATGACACTTTATATCAATTAATTTAAAGTAAAGGAAAAATGACATAAACATATACCTTTTAGTAAAACAATTTTCACAAGGTGTTATATAAGTTATCTTTTAGGCTATAAATATTAATTAGAAATATAAAAATATTTCCTACATAATTTTATTTTATTTATAATTTTTAGACGTTCAATAATTAAATTTATTTATGACACAATGATGATGGAGTGTTTTCCTTATTAATGAAAGAATCAAATAAATGGTATTATAAATGTTAAAATAAATATAATTTTAATATTTTGATGAAATAAAAGAATTTTCTAGGTTAATATGGAATGTTGGGATGCATTTAATAAATTTAGTTTGAATTAATAATGTTTTTAGGACTATAAAAAAATCAATTATTAAATAGTGACAAAATTGACATAAAGAAACTTTTAAAACAAATAATAAATTATTAATTTATATAATATTCCTAAAAATATATGGTTTGGTAAAAAGACTTATATAATGATAGGTGTATCATTAATGAAAAACTTTTTGTTCCCTTGGAGGTATATAGTAAGTTTATTAACCATATAATATAAAAATACAAAGAGACATGGTAAATGTCAAACTATTTAACTAAGAGTTAAATCTAAAAGTTAAGGTTAATATAGTGACCCAAAAATGTCTAAAACCTATTGGTTGAGTGGTGTTCTACCCATCCCATCATTATCCCTTAAATAATACATTTTTTAGACATTTATAAACTGAAAATTATTTTATTATAAAATAATATTTCTATCTTTTCCTAAGGTTCCCCTCATCCCTCTTATAAAAGGGCAATCCCCATTCTCTCTAATTCACACCTTCAAAGACATTTGAATCAAACAAACTCTATGATAATACCCTATAAAATATCATCCCTTAATCCTAGAGGCCCTAATTTAGCCATAAATCTAACCTAAGGATCCATTTTGATCAAGTGAAAAGGAAGAACCCGAAGAAGATGTAAATATTTCATAACCTCTTTCAAGTTTCTTTCTTCTTACACTTCCTTTTTCATTGTTTTTTCCATTATAAAATAATAAATCTTGTATCTTATATATAATATGGTGTTTTTATAAATATGGTACAACAAAATTCATTATTCTATCAATCCTTTGAATGACATGTCACCATATGTGCGTACATACGGCTTATCGTCTCCACGTTGTGGTGTAATTGTTATTCAATACATTATTATTTGGATGGGTATAATAATGATGTGTAATTGATGTAAGTAATAAATATAACATGATAATGATTCTGTATATATGACATACCATCAAATTATATATTATTTTAATATCAAAATAATGATATTGTCGCTCGTGCGTACGTATGAATTACCGTCTCCACGAACTCGATGAGATTCATTCCCCATCGTATCCATTCAAGATGAATATTCATTCGATGATTAAATGTAATATTTAAATAAATGATATCATTCTGGATATAAATAATATACATCCTATCCATAACAAATATGACTCACAAAACAAAGAATATAAAGGAAAATGAATCTATTAACACCTGAAACAACGATAATACTAAGATATTATTAACGAAGCAATGTTAAAAGATCATATATGATATGATATTAATTTATATGATTCTTTTATAATTTAATAAAAATTATTTCGCCATTATACAAGAGGTTAACCTACCCTCGACCAAGTAAAATTACAAGCTAAGGGTTAATTTCACACTCTCTTTATTATCCGAGGTTGTTTTTACGTAAGTATCTACTGGAAAATAATTATTATCCATGTCCATGTTTCATAAAATAGGTTTCAGAGGGATTCTATTTAAGGTAATTTTTACTAAAACATCATTTTAAATGTTTTAAAGATTTATTCTTCTAAACCATTCTTGTTAATATCCATGTTTTCCAAATCATTTTAAGGATTTATTTAAATGGACATGAATGTTTTAAAATGTTAATTACATTCAAAAGTTTCAAAGTGGTATGGGACACTTTGAATCAAAAATACCTTTAAATGTTTTCCTTTCTAAATTGTGTGACTTTTAAATGTTTTCATGAAAAATGGATATTTCTCTCAAAAAATTTTACAAATCATTTTTATCTATGTCAACATCCATTGATGGATTTTAAACTTGTTCGAAATTGATTTATTATGATACAAATCTTCCATATAGTATTGAAGGTTTTGTGATAAGTTTGACTGTGTATGTTTTATTTTTATACCATTCATGGTTTATGGATAAATTATTGACATTTCGTATGCTAGTTTAATACAAATATTTTTTTATGTTTAATCCTTTTCATATGAGGAATGCATTGGACTTAGTAAGTGACGGGTGGAGCCCACTATAGCTCCTTGATGTATCAGTAGGTCTCATGAGACAAAATAGTGTCTTGGAACAAGGCCTTGACAAAATATTATTTGTAGTCTTGGCACAAGGCCTTGACTATGTGGTTATGATAGTCTGGCTTTATGCATTCCACCATTATGAAAGTGGTTATTGATATTTCATGTGATTATTAAACTAGTAGAATATCCATTTGAATAAGTAAATTACATTATTTCATTTTATTTTTTCCATATTATTTTGATTTTTCGGTTTAAAAGGATTTTGTTTTAGTTATACATTGCCTTAATTGTTTATACTTATTTATGAAAGTTTCTGCTATATTGTTATCCTTACTGAGCATCTGAGCTCACCCCTTTCTATGTTTTATTTTTCTTAGGATGTGAAGATGTATTTTATGACAGACCTACAATGATACTCTGAGGGGATATGAGTGTGGAATATGGAGGCTATGTTGTTGTATTTGTTAACTTTATCTTGTAATGTAATACTTATGAATTTATCTAGTGTTTACAAGGATACTAAACTAATAGGCCTTTTTATACTTTATCTTTTGTGATCATTCCAATGTATTATAATAATGCACCAATTTTGGGTAACTAGGGTCGGGGCATTACAGTTGGTATCAGAGGAAGTTTATTACAAACCTTGGAAGCTAGATTTAGATAAACTCTAATTAGAGAACATAGACCTAAGATGGTCTTTGAAGATTAGTATAGAATAAATTTATATAATTTTGGTATTCTAGAGATTTTGTGAGTTTTCAGAGCAATACATCCCTGTCTGGATATGAGCAGGTAGAGGCGGCTCTGGCATAGATGTACCTAGGGGTAAAACCCGAAAATGCCACTTTGAGCGAGACTCGAATGGGAACTAGTGCACGACAACGGGCCTTGCTGCACTCTTGGTTACGACACTCCCGGGAGATATGTTTATGATAATTCTCATTTTCTTGACAAACCATTTTTAAGGGTTTATGAGTATATACTTTCTCAAAGAAAACATTTTTATGATTATGGATTATATCCATAAATTGTTCAATATATGTTAAGTGTTTTACAAGTTTGTATTTATGTATTGCGATTCATAAACTAATCTAGTGTATGCCATTGTATAGAAATGTCACCCAATATAAGGAATGTGAACTCCAGCAATATGTATGATCCAAAGAGTAAGAAGGATCATATCTTAAATGGTATTAATATAATGACCCATACTTTACATACATTTTTAATACTTCAAAAATTGAAGCACACTTATTACAACATATGATAAAACCACAAAGGACCGTATAGGTATAGTGCCTTTAGAAACTGGGAAACATAAACAACTGGTTCATAAATCTTCTACAGTGTCTCCCATTTATTTCATCATATCTAGGGTCCCTTTTAGAATATTCTACTTAATATCCATCTTCCTGACCTGGGGAAAAGAAAACATAAAAGGGTGAGCTCAAATGCTCAGCAAGGCAAATAAAGGAAATAAAAATCATATCATATCTTTTTGAAAATCATAACCTGCAAAAGAGATCATAATATCTTAACATGGAACAAATCATAGGAGTGAAAATGAGATCCCCATAATCATAACATAAAACTTGAAACTTTGTGGCATGCACACATAATCATGGAAAATCATTTCTTGTTAGTCATGACTCATCGCCAAGACTATCTTAGTGGACAAAGTCCCTTTCTGAACCGAGTGCACTCCTCGTTTCAGTCCTGTACCACTGAACCGAAATAACCTTCCGTTCCAGCCATGTCTATCTCATGAGATATAAAATCTTTACCCAATGCATTGGAGGGAGATATAGGTCCCACCCATCTTATAATGAATCCTTTCTTATGTGTGCCACATAATCATAAAACATACATCATCGCATAACACATGTAACAAAAATGGGATTCTTGAAACATCATGAAATCATAAATCAATTCATATAAGATAATGGAATTCATAAAAATAATTCAATCACAACATGATCAAATCAATGTAATAATAGGGATAAAAACAGAACCCTTTATTATCTTAGATGTAAAATAATTTTGATAAAACACTTGAACTTCATTCTTGAGGAAAATATCCTTTCTTCTTCAAAAACATTTTTCCTTTCATAACATGTCATACAACTTTAAAATAAAAGAAGTTGATTAAAAATAAACTTGAAAACTTGTAAAGGAAGCTTCTTGGAAACAATGTTTTAAAAATCCATTCATGCCGTATAAGTTAAAAAAAACATTCTTCGTACTTTTGTCGGAAAAGTCAAAAAGTACCTCGTACGGAAAAACGACAAAAGATTCCTTTCATATTCTTTACTAAAAACTCACCTAAGGGTAAAATTGGATTTAAACTATTGCAAGTGGATGGAAACAATATTTCATATTGAGGGAACATGGATTTGGATGATAAAATACACCCCAGTAAATACTTACGAATAAACAATCTCGGATAAAAATGAGATTGTGATATTTCCCTTACCTTAGGTCCGATTAGCTTTGTACGTGTCCGAAGCTCCTGTATAATGGTTTAAATAATGTTATTGACTTATTCCAGAATCATACATATTTATATGATATCATATATGGTCATATTATTAGCTTCTTGTTAGTAATATTTCACTGTTACTTGTTACTCGGGTCTTTATAACTTTTTGTTCTTATGCGTGTTTTGTCGAATAAATTCTTATTCTTATCTTTAGGTTATAGATAATTCATTTCCAGAATGGTATTAATGTATTATATACCATATTCATTCATTCAATTCATTTATATAGTCATTATGAAATGAAGATCATGTAGAACGAGTCGCATCACATCGTGGAGACGGTATTCCGTACGTACGCACGAGTGATGATATCATTCCTATGATCGTGGAATTGTATTGGAGTATATATATATTATTTCAGTATAAATATTACTTCATAATAATCATATGTAGTTACTCATTACACCATTATACCCATCCTTGTAAGGTGATGGTGGAAAATAGATTACACCACGGCGTGGAGACGGTATTCCGTACGTACGCACGCGTGGTGATTTCATTTTTCCGTAGGATGGATAGAAGGTGAAATAGGGTTGTTTCATATTTATAATAACATATCAGTATGTAAGTAATACTGATGTTATTACTTTATCATGAAACAACTAAAGAAGAAGAAGTTGAAGAAGAAAGAAATTGAAAAGATCGGTAATGGATATTACCTCTTCTTTGAAACGCCTCTTTGAACCCTCCACTTAAGGAACTAAGATTGGTCTTTGGAGAAGACCAGGACATCTAGGATTATTCTAGGGAAGTGGAGAGGAGAAAATGGCTGGGGTTGGCCGAGCTTGAGTGCTCAATTTGGTGTGAGGAGGAGGGGGAGGAGGTGCCCTTTTATAAGGGAGGAGAGGGGCACCTTAGGAATATCTCAAAATATTATTTTATATTAAAGTCAAAATCGGTTTATAATGGTTCCAAAGGGTCTTATTTAGAAGATAGAGTGGGGAAGGGTCGAAATCCTATCAACCAATAGGATTTAGACAAGTTTAGGGTATTATTTTAACCTTATCAATTAGATTTAACTCTAAGTTAAATAATTTAACTTTTACCATGTCTTTTTGTTTTCTTTCACTATATGGTTAATACACTTAATATAACATGCCAAACGAACCCCAAATTGTTTATTATTAAAATATATATCCTTATCTAAGTCATTTGGCCGAACCTTAGATTTTTAGGAATAAAATAACAATTAATAATATAATATTTGATTTAAAAACTATTTTGTGTCAATTTTGACACTATTTGATATATGATTTTTGTGAAAGTCATAAAAGAATTATATGTTCGAAAAAAGTTGATTAAATCAACATTAATATATCATAGTAACCTATAAAATTAGTTGAATTCATAAAAAGTCTCAAATTACATTTATTTTGGTGTTTATAACATTAATTATGTCAATATTTCATTAATAAAATAATTACTGCATCATCTTTGTGTCATAAATAAATTACATTATTTGATGTCTAAAAATTACAAATAAAATATCATCATGTAGGAAATCTTTTTTAGCTTTCTAATGAATATTTACAATTGAATTTATCTTATGTATAACCCCATATTAAAAATGATTTACTTATTAAACTTTGATTTTAACTATTTTAACCCTTCTTTAAATAAATTAATAATAAATGTCCTAATCTAATCCAAGTGGGCCTAAATGGTCATATTTTATTCCTAAGTTTGTTTTTGGTCGAATTACACTTGTCCAATAGAATTAGGACATGTGTTAGGGTAATATTAATATTATATTTACCCTTAGTTACCCTATTTACTATTAACCGCGGTAAAAAAAGTAAAAAGTTACTATTCACCAAAAAATTATTTTCATCTCATTGAACCACATTTTAGTCCTTGATATTAACCGTGTCTCTCGGATTTTCGAAATTCCAATCACAGAAGCGGTAAAATTATGTTTTATGCAAAATTCAGTTTTTAACCTACCACTTAGTGGTTTCACTATTCATCAAAAATTGAAAGTTTTCAGAAAAATACCAAAATTTCACCCTAGGCTAATTTCGATATTCTGAGTCCAAAAATGAAGTCCATTTTGAAAAATAAAATTTATAAAATTCCAAAAAGTGGTTATTACTATTCATAACGGCTAGTTTTAATAGCATAATGTTGTTTAGTGAAACTCGGTATTGCGTACGACGCAAGCTATCGAGGAAGGTCGCGATTGCGTGTAAAGAAAGCCAAGCAAGTGTTGTATAGAAAAAGATTCCTTTGATGATTTATATAACATAAAAGTCTCGGGTGTTACATTCTACCCCCCTTAAAAAGAATTTCTCCCTCGAATTTCGTCACTTTGCAACAAACAGATGAGGATACTTCTCCCTCATCATATCCTCAAGCTCCCATGTAGCTTCTTCAAGTTGGTGGTTTCTCCATAAAACTTTCACCAAGCGAGTGGTCTTGTTTCGTAGGACTTTTTCGCTACGATCCAGAATCTCTATCGGCTGTTCTTCATAAGAAAGATCTTGCTCCAGCGGTACAACTTCTGAGCTGAGTACATGTGAAGGATCTGGTATATACTTTCTCAGGAGAGATACATGGAACACATCGTGAACTTGAGAGAGATTCGGTGGAAGTGCCAATCGGTAAGCTACCTTCCCAACACGATCCAATATTTCGAAAGGACCGATATATCTAGGGCTCAACTTCCCCTTCTTTCCAAATCTCATAACCCTCTTCCAGGGAGATATTCGTAAGAACACTTTATCACCCACTTCAAACTCTAGGTCTTTTCTTCGGTTGTCGGCATAGCTTTTCTGTCGACTCTGAGCTGCTCTTATGTGTTGTTGAATAGATCTGACCTTTTCTGCCATTTCATCAACGAGATAAGGTCCTAATAGCTTTCTTTCCCCAACTTCATCCCAGCAAGTTGGAGTCCTGCATTTCTTTCCATAGAGAGCTTCATAAGGAGCCATTTGAATACTGGAGTGAAAGCTATTATTATAAGAAAATTCCACCAAAGGTAGGTGTTGATCCCAACCTCCTTTGAAATCCATAGAGCAAGCTCTCAACATATCTTCTAGGGTTTTAATTGTTCTCTCAGACTGACCGTCTGTCTGGGGATGATAACAGTGCTGAAACTCAACTCTGTATCCAGAGTATGCTGAAGACTTCTCCAGAACTTCGAGGTAAATCTCGGATCCCGATCAGATATAATAGAAAGTGGTACTCCATGTAATCTTACCACTTCCTTTACATATATCCTGGCAAGCTGATCTAGAGAGAAATCCTCTCTAATAGGAATGAAGTGTGCAGACTTTGTGAGACGATCAACTATGACCCAGATAGCATTATTGCCTCTGGATGTTTTAGGAAGTCCTGTGACAAAGTCCATAGTGATGTTTTCCCATTTCCATTCGGGTATGGGTAATGGTTGTAACATCCCCTTAGACTTCTGTCTCTCAGCTTTAACTTGTTGACAAACCAAGCATCGAGAGACATATTCAGCAACATCTCTTTTCATGCCATCCCACCAGAAGTACTCTTTCAGGTCCCTATACATCTTCGTGCTTCCAGGATGAATAGAGAATGAAGAACTATGAGCCTCATCCAGCAGCTCTTTCTTTAATTCGGGGATGGGAGGAACACAAACCTGATTCCTGAACTTTATTATCCCATCACAATCAAGGTTGAATTCAGGAACATTTCTCACCTTCTTTTGTAACTCGACATCTTCTTTCTGTGCCTCTTTAATCTTCACATGTATAGATGGTTGAACATTCATTTGAGAAAGATAAGATTTTTCCCCTTCCATTATAATTCCAAGATCCATCCTTTGTAAATCTATAAATATTGGATCTTTTGTGATCCTCATCATGGATAAACTAGCATGGTCTTGTCGACTTAATGCATCTGCCACCTTGTTTGCTTTCCCAGGGTGGTAATGGATTGAGCAGTCATAATCCTTAATCAGCTCCAACCATCTTCTTTGACGCATATTCAACTCCTTTTGTGTGAAAATATACTTTAAACTTTTATGATTAGTATAAATATCACACCTTTCACCATAAAGGTAATGCCTCCAAATCTTTAATGCAAAGATTACCGCAGCCAACTCCAAATCATGTGTTGGGTAATTTTGTTCATGGATTTTCAACTGTCGTGAGGCATAAGCTATCACCATATCATTTTGCATAAGAACACACCCCAATCCCTTATTGGATGCATCACTGTAGATCACAAACCTTTCTCCACTACAAGGCAGTGTGAGCATAGGTGCACTGGATAACCTTCTTTTCAACTCCTTGAAATTCTCTTCACATTCCTCTGTCCAGACAAACTTAACTCCTTTCCGAGTCAACTTGGTGAGTGGATTAGATAATCGTGAAAAATCTTTTACAAAACGTCGATAATATCCAGCCAAACCAAGAAAACTTCGGATCTCAGTTACTGTGGTTGGTCTCGACCATCTTTCGATAACCTCTGTTTTTGCTGGATCCACAGATATCCCCTCTTTTGAGATTATATGACCCAAAAATGCAACTTTTTGAAGCCAAAATTCACACTTGGTAAATTTGGCATAAAGCTTCTCCTTTCTCAGGGTCTTCAATATAATTATCAAGTGATCTTCATGCTCTTCCTTGCTCTTTGAATAGACAAGAATATCGTCTATAAAGACTACCACAAATTGATCAAGATAGTCTCTAAAGACTCTATTCATTAGATCCATGAAGATAGCAGGGGCATTAGTAAGACCAAATGGCATCACTATAAATTCATAGTGTCCATACCTTGTACGGAAAGCTGTCTTTGGTATATCCTCCCTTTTGACCCTTAATTGATGATACCCTGAACGAAGATCAATCTTGGAAAAGTATTGAGCTCCGCGTAGTTGGTCAAATAAGTCATCAATGCGTGGGAGAGGATATTTGTTCTTGATAGTGATCTTGTTAAGTTCTCGATAATCAATGCAGAGTCTCATTGATCCATCTTTCTTCTTAACAAATAGAACAGGTGCTCCCCAAGGTGACGCACTAGGGCGTATGAATCCCTTATCAAGATTCTCTTGGAGTTGCTTCTTCAATTCCTGCAACTCAATTGGGGCCATTCTATAAGGTGTCTTTGAAATAGGCAAAGCACCCGGTACGAGTTCTATTGAAAACTCAACTTCACGATTTGGTGGAAGACCCGGTAATTCCTCCGGAAAGACATCATCAAACTCCCTTACAATGGGCATATTCTTAATCGTGAGTTTCTCACCAACCATTTGAGATAAATAACCTTCATTTAGTGGGATCAATACCCATAAGATGGAAGAAATTTCCACTGGAAGGTTATGTTCATCCTTGCATTGGTATACGATCGTAGATTGATCTGGAATATGAAATGTGACTTCCCTTCTTTGGCAATTGATATGAGCTCCATGTAGATAAAGCCAATCCATGCCAAGAATCACATCAAATTCCACTAAAGGAAGGATCACAAGATTTTCAGGAAGCACTTTCCCACAAACTTCGATCGGAGAAGAATTATAAACTTTTGATGCGATTGATGTGCCATTAGGTGTTGTCACAGCTAACTCAACATCTAATTGTTGAGGTAGTACGGTGATACCCTTAGAAAAGTCTTCAGAAATAAAAGAGTGGGTGGATCCAGAATCAAATAAAACATTTTCTACTTTAGAGTGGATGGTAAGTGTACCTTTCACCACATCGTTATCATACTCCACATCGCTGATAGAAATTGCATGTGACTTTCCTTTGTCTTTAGCTTTAAGAGTTTGTTGACGTCGACCATCATCATCAACCCTTGGATTTGGGCATTGATTGGCATAATGCCCCATCTCCTTGCACTTGAAACATTGAAGTGTTGTAGGTTCATTCTGTGTATCCCTTCCTTTGTTTGCGTCATTAGACATCTTCTTCCCATTATCACGGCATTCAAATGCCCGATGACCTTCCTTTCCACATTTAAAAAATTTACTTGTCCCTTTAAGACAACTCCCTCCATGTTTCTTTCCACACTTTGAGCATAAGGAAAAGCTCATCTTCTTTTCTGTGTGCTCTTTAGATTTTTCTTTGAATTCCATCTTCCTCTTCTTATCAAACCCATGTGACTGATGGGTTACTACAGTCTCCATCTCGACTTTGAGAGCACATCGAACGATTTCCTCGTAGCTATTGAAGTCCCTTAGGGATAACGCCCTTCGAAGACTTGGTTTTAAGCCACTAAAGAATCGATCGATCTTAATCTCAGGTTGGATAATAATACCAGAAGTGTACCTTGCCAGTCTTGTAAAATTTGCTTCGTAGGTACCAACAGATTCATCATCCCTTTGCTTCAGTTCAAGAAACTCTTTCTCCATCTTTGTTCGGAGAATACGAGGGAAGTACTTATTGAAAAATAAGTTCTTGAACTCGTCCCATTCCATAGACTCAATTTCATCCCTTTGCCTCGTATTCTTAACAAGATTCCACCATTGATCAGCATCTCCTTCCAAACGATACACTGCTAGGATGACTTTATCATGTTCAGAACATTGAAGAACTGAAAATATCTTTTCAGTAGTACTAATCCATTGTTCAGCAACTAATGGATCAGTAGACCCGCTGAAAGAAGGTGGACGCTGCCTCATGAAGGATTCAACAGAATGTTGCTCCCTCCTTTGCTCGTTTGGAAATCCTGCATGATTCATAGCTTGAGAAAGTTGTGTGAGCATGGCTACAAAATTTTGCATTCCAGCTCCCATATCGTTTGGTTGCTCAGGGGGACAATCATTGCATTTCCCATCGCATTCCGCATTAACACGGTTCCTTCGGGTTCCAGCCATTGACTAAAACCAAGAAGAATAGTGTGAGCAACACTAATTATAATAGGAAACCACATAATTCAAGAATAAAATTTTCATGCTTATGGTCTTATCCTAGGTTATTCAAGGCCATTTCTAAAACACTAAGATTGTGTACTATGCTTAGACTTATCCTTAGGGTTCTTACTAAGGCTTTCACATCCTAGTTTCCAAAGGTTGACTATACCTTTCCTCTGATACCAACTATAATGACCCATACTTTACATACATTTTTAATACTTCAAAAATTGAAGCACACTTATTACAACATATGATAAAACCACAAAGGACCGTATAGGTATAGTGCCTTTAGAAACTGGGAAACATAAACAACTGGTTCATAAATCTTCTACAGTGTCTCCCATTTATTTCATCATATCTAGGGTCCCTTTTAGCATATTCTACTTAATATCCATCTTCCTGACCTGGGGAAAAGAAAACATAAAAGGGTGAGCTCAAATGCTCAGCAAGGCAAATAAAGGAAATAAAAATCATATCATATCTTTTTGAAAATCATAACCTGCAAAAGAGATCATAATATCTTAACATGGAACAAATCATAGGAGTGAAAATGAGATCCCCATAATCATAACATAAAACTTGAAACTTTGTGGCATGCACACATAATCATGGAAAATCATTTCTTGTTAGTCATGAATCATCGCCAAGACTATCTTAGTGGACAAAGTCCCTTTCTGAACCGAGTGCACTCCTCGTTTCAGTCCTGTACCACTGAACCGAAATAACCTTCCGTTCCAGCCATGTCTATCTCATGAGATATAAAATCTTTACCCAATGCATTGGAGGGAGATATAGGTCCCACCCATCTTATAATGAATCCTTTCTTATGTGTACCACATAATCATAAAACATACATCATCGCATAACACATGTAACAAAAATGGGATTCTTGAAACATCATGAAATCATAAATCAATTCATATAAGATAATGGAATTCATAAAAATAATTCAATCACAACATGATCAAATCAATGTAATAATAGGGATAAAAACAGAACCCTTTATTATCTTAGATGGAAAATAATTTTGATAAAACACTTGAACTTCATTCTTGAGGAAAATATCCTTTCTTCTTCAAAAACATTTTTCCTTTCATAACATGTCATACAACTTTAAAATAAAAGAAGTTGATTAAAAATAAACTTGAAAACTTGTAAAGGAAGCTTCTTGGAAACAATGTTTTAAAAATCCATTCATGCCGTATAAGTTAAAAAAAACATTCTTCGTACTTTTGTCGGAAAAGTCAAAAAGTACCTCGTACGGAAAAATGACAAAAGATTCCTTTCATATTCTTTACTAAAAACTCACCTAAGGGTAAAATTGGATTTAAACTATTGAAAGTGGATGGAAACAATATTTCATATTGAGGGAACATGGATGTGGATGATAAAATACACCCCAGTAAATACTTACGAATAAACAGTCTCGGATAAAAATGAGATTGTGATATTTCCCTTACCTTAGATCCGATTAGCTTTGTACGTGTCCGAAGCTCCTGTATAATGGTTTAAATAATGTTATTGACTTATTCCAGAATCATACATATTTATATGATATCATATATGGTCATATTATTAGCTTCTTGTTAGTAATATTTCATTGTTACTTGTTACTCGGGTCTTTATAACTTTTTGTTCTTATGCGTGTTTTGTCGAATAAATTCTTATTCTTATCTTTAGGTTATAGATAATTCATTTCCAGAATGGTATTAATGTATTATATACCATATTCATTCATTCAATTCATTTATATAATCATTATGAAATGAAGATCATGTAGAACGAGTCGCATCACATCGTGGAGACGGTATTCCGTACGTACGCACGAGTGATGATATCATTCCTATGATCATGGAATTGTATTGGAGTATATATATATTATTTCAGTATCAATATTACTTCATAATAATCATATTTAGTTACTCATTACACCATTATACCCATCCTTGTAAGGTGATGGTGGAAAATAGATTACACCACGGCGTGGAGACGGTATTCCGTACGTACGCACGCGTGGTGATTTCATTTTTCCGTAGGATGGATAGAAGGTGAAATAGGGTTGTTTCATATTTATAATAACATATCAGTATGTAAGTAATACTTATGTTATTACTTTATCATGAAACAACTAAAGAAGAAGAAGTTGAAGAAGAAAGAAATTGAAAAGATCGGTAATGGATATTACCTCTTCTTTGGAACGCCTCTTTGAATCCTCCACTTAAGGAACTAAGATTGGTCTTTGGAGAAGACAAGGACCTCTAGGATTATTCTAGGGAAGTGGAGAGGAGAAAATGGCAGGGGTTGGCTGAGCTTGAGTTCTCAATTTGGTGTGAGGAGGAGGGGGAGGAGGTGCCCTTTTATAAGGGAGGAGAGGGGCACCTTAGGAATATCTCAAAATATTATTTTATATTAAAGTCAAAATCGGTTTATAATGGTTCCAAAGGGTCTTATTTCGAAGATAAAGTGGGGAAGGGTCGAAATCCTATCAACCAATAGGATTTAGACAAGTTTAGGGTATTATTTTAACCTTATCAATTAGATTTAACTCTAAGTTAAATAATTTAACGTTTACCATGTCTTTTTGTTTTCTTTCACTATATGGTTAATACACTTACTATAACATGCCAAACGAACCCCAAATTGTTTATTATTAAAATATATATCCTTATCTAAGTCATTTGGCCGAACCTTAGATTTTTAGGAATAAAATAACAATTAATAATATAATATTTTATTTAAAAACTATTTTGTGTCAATTTTGACACTATTTGATATATGATTTTTGTGAAAGTCATAAAAGAATTATATGTTCGAACCAAGTTGATTAAATCAACATTAATATATCATAGTAATCTATAAAATTAGTTGAATTCATAAAAAGTCTCAAATTACATTTATTTTGGTGTTTATAACATTAATTATGTCAATATTTCATTAATAAAATAATTACTGCATCATCTTTGTGTCATAAATAAATTACATTATTTGATGTCTAAAAATTACAAATAAAATATCATCATGTAGGAAATCTTTTTTAGCTTTCTAATGAATATTTACAATTGAATTTATCTTATGTATAACCCCATATTAAAAATGATTTACTTATTAAACTTTGATTTTAACTATTTTAACCCTTCTTTAAATAAATTAATAATAAATGTCCTAATCTAATCCAAGTGGGCCTAAATGGTCATATTTTATTCCTAAGTTTGTTTTTGGTCGAATTACACTTGTCCAATAGAATTAGGACATGTGTTAGGGTAATATTAATATCATATTTACCCTTAGTTACCCTATTTACTATTAACCGCGGTAAAAAAAGTAAAAAGTTACTATTCACCAAAAAATTATTTTCATCTCATTGAACCACATTTTAGTCCTTGATATTAACCGTGTCTCTCGGATTTTCGAAATTCCAATCACAGAAGCGGTAAAATTAAGTTTTATGCAAAATTCAGTTTTTAACCTACCACTTAGTGGTTTCACTATTCATCAAAAATTGAAAGTTTTCAGAAAAATACCAAAATTTCACCCTAGGCTAATTTCGATATTCTAAGTCCAAAAATGAAGTCCATTTTGAAAAATAAAATTTATAAAATTCAAAAAGTGGTTATTACTATTCATAACGGCTAGTTTTAATAGCATAATGTTGTTTAGTGAAACTCGGTATTGCGTACGACGCAAGCTATCGAGGAAGGTCGCGATTGCGTGTAAAGCAAGCCAAGCAAGTGTTGTATAGAAAAAGATTCCTTTGATGATTTATATAACATAAAAGTCTCGGGTGTTACAATTAAGCCAACATTTAGAAGGGAAATAGTCTCCCATGTATTCTCAACATATGAAGAAATATTATCATGTGATAATAAGATAAGTAAATAATTCTCTGAGTCCTATGGCTTTGAAGGGAAGAAAGAGAAGAAAAGGATGGAAGAGAGAAAGATGGATAAAGGGAAGAGGAAAAAGAATAATTTTCCCATATGTGATAACTGTGGGAAGAAACACCCTGGAACTTGCCTAAAGGGAAGGAGAGTTTTTTATAAGTGTGGAGAAAAATAAAACCATGTATGTGATTGTAAGGGTAAGAAAAAGGTTTCAAATATACAATGCTTCATCTACAAGGATTTGGGACACTACGTGAACCAATATCAAAATCATTAGAGTATTCCCAAAATGATTCTATTGGGTAATAATAAATTTATGATACTACCACAGATGAGGAGGAATTATTAGAGTTCTTATGTTGTTATTAAATAATTATGTCATTTGAGTTTTGTTTCAACGAAGTAACGGTTATAGTAATTATGAAGTATATAAGGATTCTACCACAATACTATTTATTTAAGGACTTGAGATTGTGTGGAATCAAGAAAAGTGACTCAATAGTAGGTTAAATTTTTGGAAAATATATGGTTGAGAGAAAGATAAACCATAATATGGTTCTGATACAGAGGTAGTGATTTTGGAACAATACAAGTTTGATTTGGATAAATTATAATGGATATTCGTGACTACCTTGAAACTGATTAATGATTTTTGTATTCCGTCATTGTTGGAGTTTACAGCATTTTTGGATGGAAGAAGTATATCCATTATTCTATAAGTAATAAGAGAGCATTAATGTAATCAATAAGGTTTTATGGTAATTCAGGGTGTTACCATGTTTTAAAATAATACATGATGTAGGTGTTTACATGTTGTTACATGGAAACAACATGTTCATTGTGTTTAACTTCCTTATAAATTTTGGACTGTGAGTTTGGATAGAAGTATTTTGGATAAGTATAAAGGTTGTAATGGATTATTTCTGAAAGGTTATTTTTGGATTTTTATAAAAGGACAACACACAGAACTTTTTACAACCTGTCACATCGGAAAAAACTGCAGGAATCGAACCCACAACCACAGTGCGATTGGGATTTATTACCTACCACTGGACTACATAAATTCCATGGATTGTATAATGTAGTTTCTTTTTTTAAATGGTTTGATATGTGAATTATAAATTCATTATTTATGAAACCCTATATGATTAGGATAAATATGAAAAAAATTTGAAATATTTTTGAGTGAAAGATGAGTTTGTGGTAGGATTTAGTTGAAGGATGAAACTCTACTTGTCAAGTATATATATATATATATATGTATGTATGTATGTATGTATATAATTTTTTTCCCACTTATTCAATGCGTTAATTAATTCTTAAACTTTAGGGAATATATCTTAAAACCAAAAATGTGTTATCCTAATACCTTATGTTTTGTGGAACCGATGGTATTTTAAATCATCATAGATTGTTGGATTTGAGACCCTCAATTTTACACTTGTTTGTGATTGATGACCTCAATCACTCCCTATTAATATTTAAATTTTTCCTCTAATTATGTGTCTCTAATTTCTACCAATTTTCTCCTAATAAAGATCATAATTTGGTTGTGACTTTATTATTCCCCTTTCCTCTTATTAAGACTAAATTTTATTAACCCAATTTCCGATGTGGGTTTTCTCACAAAGGTATTTTCTATTTTCAACATTTTATTTTCGAAGAACAATTTCAAATTGTGAGGACGCAAATTATTGAAGGAGGGAAGAATTTAACACCCAATGATTTCATAGTATGTTATTACTTCAAAATAATGCAATAACTTGCACTACACGCAACACTGAGTTCAAGCACACAACGACTTACCAAGCTAGCCGTTCAAATGTAGTTATGAATAGTATTAACTGAATTTTTTATTTTATATAATCCTTATAATTTTATAATCCATGTTATCAGTTTCTTAGACATAATATAAGAACAAATTCATTTTTTAGATAAAAGAAGTATTTTTTAAAAATGCAATTTACCACCTTTTAAGGGTGAACCCTTTTTAAATCCAATATTTTACAGTTTAATATATTAAATTTGGAAAAATAAACATCTTATTTCGAATTGGTACATAAAAAATTTAGTTTCAATAAATTTTTGGTGTCTTTCTGATAAATTTCATATTTCGGTGAATAGTGAAAATTACGAAATTTTAACTGAAAACAACGTTTTTAATCAAAATAATTTATAGTAATAAATTATAAATTTGAGTGGTTTTAATATTTAATTAGATTTTATTTTTATCATTTAATATCATTTAGGTCATTGGATGTAATTTCACAATTAAACTAGACATAAACAATTGTCAATCTTGTGATAATTTTTATTTCTCAAAAACACGCTTTTTGTTTGGATAACAGGAATTAATTTTAAATTAATTTCATCCACATATATGTTTGGAATTTGGAAAAATGTATTCCATATTTGGGATCAGGAGGTCCAAATTATGTAAATAGGTATCTTCTATTTTGAGACATTATGAATAATTACTTCGGTAAATATTTTATTTACCATGGTTAAAGGGTAAATCTGGTAAATATGGGTAAAAAAGTAGTATTAAAATAATATTAAATTACCCTAAAAAATGTCATAATCATAATTGATGATACATTTCCAACCATGGGAATCTTTGGGTCGATTTTGGGACCACATGGATCCACTTGAGAATGATAATGACACTTTATATTAATTAATTTAAAGTAAAGGAAAAAATGACTTAAACATATATCTTTTAGTAAAACAATTTTTACAAGGGGTTATATAAGTTATACATTCAACTATAAATATTAATTATAAATATAAAAAGATTTTATACATAATTATATTTTAATTATAATTCTTATACAATTAATAATTAAATTTATTTACGAAACAATGATGATGGAGTGTTTTCTTTATTAATGAAGGAATGAAATAAATGGTATTATAAATGTTAAAATAAATATAATTTGAATATTTTGATGCCATAAAATAATTTTATAGATTACTATGGAATGTCTATATTTATGTAATAAATTTATTTTGAATTAATAAAGTCGTTAGTACTTTAACAAAAATCATTTATTAAATAGTTTCAAATATTACATAAAAGAATTTTTAAAACAAATATTATATTATTAATTTATATAATATTCCTAAAAATCTAAGGTTCGGCCAAAAGACTTATATAATGATATTTTTGTCATTAATTAACCACTTGGGGTTCTCTTGGAGGTATATATTTTGTTTATTAACCATATAATATAAAAATACAAAGAGACATGGTAAATGTCAAACTATTTAACTAAGAGTTAAATCTAAAAGTTCATGTTAATATAGTGACCCAAACCTATCTAAAACCTATTGGTTGAGTTGTGTTCGACACATAACTACCTTATACTTTAAATAATCCATTTTTGAGCCATTCTAAACCGAAAATGATATTATTATAAAATAATATTTCTAGCTTTTCCTAAGGTTCCCCTCACCCCTCTTATAAATGGGCACTCCCCCTTTTCTCTAATTCACACCTTCAAAGTCATTTGGCTCAACCAAACTCTGCCCAAATACCCTCTAAACTATCCTATATTCATCCTATAGGACCTAAATTAGTCATAAAGACAACCTATGGATCCCTTTTGATCAAATCAAAAGGAAGAACCCGAAGAAGAGGTAAATATTTCATCACCTCTTTCAAGTTTCTTTCATCTTCCACTTACTTTTTCTTTGTTTTTTACATTATAAAATATTAACTACAGTATATTATATATATTGTGATGTTATTATAAATATGTTAAACCCAAATCCATTATTTTATCCGTCCTTTGAATGACATGTCACCATGCGTGCGTACGTACGGCTTACCGTCTCCACGTCGTGGTGTAATTGTTATTCAATACATTATTATTTGGATGGGTATAATAATGATGTGTAATTGATGAAAATAATAAATATAACATCATAATGATTCTTTATATATGATATATCATCCAATTATATATTATTTTAATATCAAAATAATGATATTATCGCTCGTGCGTACGTACAGATTATCGTCTCCACGAACGGGATGAGATTCATTCCCCATCATATCCATTCAATAATAATTTTCATTTGATTATTAAATGTAATATTTAAAAACATTATATAATTCTGGATCTGAATAATAAAAATCCCACCCATAACAAATATGACTCACAAAACAAAGAATATAAAGGAAAATGAATATGTTAACACTTGAAACAACGATAATACTACGATATTATTAACGAAGCAATGTTAAAAGATCATATATGATATAATATTAATATATATGATTATTGTATAGTTTAATAACAATTATTTCACCATTATACAGGAGTTTGACCAACCCACGACCAAGGAAAAGTAAAAGGTAAGGGTTAATTTCACAATCTCTTTATTATCCATGGTTGTTTTTACGTAAGTATCTACTGGGACATAATTATTATCCATGTATATGTTTCATAAAATAGTTTTTAGAGGGATTCTATTTAAGGTACTTTTTACTAAAACATCATTTTAAATATTTTAAATATTTATTCTTCTAAACCATTCTCATTAATATCCATGTTTTCAAAATCATTTTAAGGATTTATTTAAATGGAAATGAATGTTTTAAAATGTTAATTACTTTCAAAAGTTTCAAAGTGGTATGGGACACTTTTATTCAAAAATGTCTTTAAATATCTTCCTTTCTAAATTGTGTGACTTTTAAATGTTTTCATGAAAAATGGATATTTATCTCAAAGAGTTTTAAAAATAATTTTCATCTATTTCCACATCCTTTTATGGATTTTAAACTTGTTTGAAGTTGATTTATTATGATACAAATCTTCCATATTGTATTGATGGTTTTGTGATAAGTATGACTGTGGATGTGTTACTTTTATACCATTCATGGTTTATGGATAAATTATTGACATTTCATATGCTAGTTAAATACGAATTTTTATGTTATGTTTAAACCTTTTCATATGAGGAATACATTGGACTTAGTAAGTGATGGGTGGAGCCCGCTATAGCTCCACGATGCATCGGTAGGTCTCATGATACAAAATAGTGTCTTAGAACAAGGCCTTGAAAAAATATTATTTGTAGTCTTGGCATAAGGCCTTGACTATGTGGTTATAATAGTCTGGAATTATGCATTCCATCATTATGAAAGTGGTTATTGATATTGCATGTAATTATTAAACTATTAGAATATCCATGTGAATAAGTAAATTGCATTATTTCATTTTATTTTTTTCCATATTATGCTGAAGTTCAAGTTTAAAAGTCTTTTGTTTTAGTTATACATTACCTTAAATGTTTATACTTATTTATGAAAATATCTGATATATTGTTATCCTTACTGAGCATCTGAGCTCACCCCTTTCTATGTTTTATTTTTCACAGGATGTGAAAAAGTATTTTATGACTGACCTGTAGGTATAGTCTGAGGGGATATGAGTATAGACTATATATACTATGTTGTTGTAGTTTTTCACTTTATCATGTAATGTAAGACTTATGAATGTATCTAGTGTTTACAAGGCTATTAAATAATCGGCCTTTCAAGACTTGATCTTTTGTGATTATGTCAATGTATTAAAATAATGCACTGACTCCGGGTAACTCGGGTCAGCGCGTTACATATCTCATCTCCACATGACTAAGAACATGAAGTATTAGTTTTAATTAAATTTTTTCCTTGAATTTTTTGTGAGATCCATGTCTAATTTTTAATAGAAACATCTTTTGGGTTATGTCATTGAAATGGGTAAAATTGGATAGTTTCTTTGAAAATTATTTTTTTATCATAATTTTAATATTATTATTTTAAAATTATGGGTTTTCTTTAACATATGTAACATCATTATTGAAATTATTTAAATAAATAAAAGTTTATGTGAAATTATTTTTAACAGAATTGGTAAACTTTTGATGACTTTTTGGATTGAGGAGAGACCACTCATGAGTATGGAACTATCACCTGGGCATGCAAGTGTGTGTGTACAGAGATCTGGTTATGGGTATTCCAAGTAATTGAGAAAGGTTTTATTCTTTGATAATTTTTTCCCATGGAACATCTTTAATGTTTTGATATAAACATTCATATCTTATTTTAAACATCATTATATAATTTTTGATAACATGTTTTATCCTCATGGAATGATTTGGGAAGTATTTGGGGAAATACAACTGAGTTTAGACTCACCCCCAACATGGGAACTGTTGTGTGTTTGGAGATTTCATTTATCGATACACACGTAAAGGAAAAGTATCTCAGTTATTTGGTGATTAATTATGATACCGTTTTTATATCATATAGATTTATATCATGGATTAGGTTACGATTTTCCAATATCGATGCTAATTGGGAGTCTTCAAGTATTGTGGCCTTTTTGTTCCTTTAAAGAATGAATTTTTTTAAAAATTATATTCTGGTATTTTTTAATGTTTTGGGTTATTTTTTGAGTTTTACTTTTTAATAATTTATCAAATAGAGTATTCTATGTTTATTTTTAATTTTTTATCTATGATTTATCTTAAAAAGGGGGAAATCACACACACAATTTTCTTGGGGACCTTGGCATTTATTTATAGTATTTGGTGTCCTAGTGATGTCACCTAATTTCATTTCGACCTCCGCCTCTTCTCAAGACAATGAGGATGGTTGGGATGTTAAAAATTTTATCACCTTATTCAATCCTTGATTTAGAAATAGTATTATTCTGTCATTGGGATGGTATTAAGGAGATAGGATTATTGGAACTTGAAGTGTATAAAAAAAGACATAGCTAACCATTTTATTCAAAAATTCTAGTTATTCATTCTATGGACCATAATATAATACATCAAAAGACAGTAGTGATTCATTGGACATGAATTTTTACTACATACATGGAATTGAGGGATCAAATTTTCTTACTTATTGGCTTTAAATGGATTTCCAAAAAACTCCTAAAGGATATTTTCTAGCCTGACCTCCATTCCCACTCAATGTGATAATCTCTTCGGTATGGATGCACTTGGACTACAACACTTTCAACCACCATGAGTTGAATTTTTATATGGGACCTTAATAAAAATTCCTACATTGGATGGATTCATTCATCATTATGAGTTTAATGGATTATGAAATGGTGAAACTTTTTTAATTTTTTAAAATTATTAAATGGTTTGATTTCAAAACTAATGGTTCTAGTATTTTTAAAAAATATTAAATTTGTTAAAGTAAATGGATTTTAAAAATTTATGATTATTTTTCATGTGTCAATGTTGAAAAATTAGAGTCTATATGCCTTTTGTTTCTAATGGGTGATGGCTAAATGGATCTTCTTCTTTATAGAAAATTGAACCAGGTATTTGTCATAGGAATCAACTAGAATAAGCTACTCAAAATGTGATTCCACCTAAGCCATAGGTGATCAATAAACAAGTCCAAAGAATTTTATAGGATTTTTAGGCGTTATATATGGTTTATATCAATGATGATCCTCGATAACTGGACTATTAGGTTTATTTTTTAAATTATAATGCACCCACATTTTGGATGGATTCCAAATGAGACAAATCATATGTTTTTTTGAATATGAAGAATCAAATCATTGATTACCTTTGGACACAAGTACAGGTGAAAGTAAATTTGGAAACATATATGATGAAGGACATAAGAAACCAATTTTAGGATTTAGTTTCTTAGGATAAAATTTACCATGGAAGGAAAAGTGAGGCTTTTGAAGAATATTTTAACAATGAAATCTATCCACACACCATTTAGATTTCTATAAAAACATATCTCTTTAACCTAAAGTATGAGAATCACTTGGTGATAGATTAAGAATCTAAATTTAAAATTTTGGTCCACTTTTCCATAGAAATATCTACAATTACATCATTTAATGCAACCATTTTTTAATTGAGGTTATGAATGGAAATTCATTCAATGGTCTTTATTCTTTATACTGTAAACTATATAGAAATGTTCAATAGTGAAATGGTATAAGAAAGATATATATTTGGAAATACTATTGGAGGAAGCATATTTATTATTATGGGAATGGGTAGAAACTCCAACACTGTGAATAGGTGGAAGAGGGTCACATACTTCATGATTAGTGGGACACCTCAAAATCATACCATGAGTCGAGTAAACATTCCTCTTAAACTGAAAACTAGGTCTGGATGTTTTTAACATCATTCTTTAGACAATATGAAGTTTGATTGTGTGTAACCACATAGAGAATTTAATAATTATAATAATATAGGATATCTTCAATGCTATTGTCTTAATTCTCTAATTTCTAGTTCTAGAGACACATCTAACATTTTGTGTACATCGTATGATTCAACTAGAAAATCTCAATTGAATAACTCCTATCATCTGAAATGAGTGACCAAAGATATTATAAAAACACAATAAATACTCAATCTATTCAATCTAAAAAGGGTAATAATGATCAAATCCCATCATGTAATAAATTATATGGATATGAGAAAGTGATAACATATGATCAATCGAGTCCTTCAGTGGTGAGAACTATGAATATATTTAATTCTAAACCTATGAAATTATTTTCATATTCGAGCTCATATGACTTTTTATTGCTTCTCATGTATTAAATCATATGTTTTTTTATGTGGATATGATTAATTATTTTTTGAAACTTCAATATTCTCTTAGACAACAAGAGCGTCAAGCCTTTATGGGTAAATTTGTTTGTAACTATCAATGTGGCTCTGTTGCTTTTGTATTTCTCTATTCATGAAATTTATTTTTATGAATTGATTTTGGGTTTGGATTAGATGACATAATTCAAGCCCACATCGACTATTATACATGAAAGGTAAGTTATACATGTATAGGCAGCTTCAAGAATATCATAAGAGGATATTGGGGTCTAAAGGAATATAGAGTATGAAACTTAAAACTAGTGGTTTGAACTATATCCTATTATTAGATAGGTATTACCTTGTCATTTGTGGATGATATTGGAAATAGTTATTTTCCTAACATGTTTAACTAATTTCCAACCATTTTTCCTAAAACTTTCTCAATGTTTACACCCAAAAAGGAAGTATATTTAATGATTGATCTCCTACCAAAGACCAATTCTATTTCAATTATGTCATATAGAATGGAACCAATATAATTTAAGGAGTTGAATGTATAGATGGAATAATTTTTTGTAATGATATGAATAATTGAACTTATTTTATTTATGGATCTCTTTCCTAAAACTTTTTATTATTTTTTAAAATAAAATCACATAGAATTACTTCCGACCCAAATTAAAGTTTTCATAAATGATATATTTATTATAACAAATTAAGTTATATGTAATAATGGTTATTTTAAATAAATATTATGATTAAAACAGCCCTTTTAAAATTTAAATGATAAAATAATTTTAATTTTTTTATGTTAGAAATTTGACTATTTATTTTCACTATTCATTTTCTATCTGCTATTACTTTTAATATCTAAGGTTTTGTATATTTAAAATTCAACTTTCACATACTTAGATAATTATTATTGTAAAATAAACATAATTTTTGAATTTCAAATGTCAAAATTAACCTTGGATGAATTTTCAGAGGTTTTATAAGAAGTTTCAATTTGATGAATAGTATTTTATCAATAGTGTTTTTATTAGTATTTTATGAATAGTGTTTTTTATGAATAGTAAAAAAATATTTTATTATTAAATATCTTTTCATGTGAAATGATTTTCAAAAAAAATTCTTCTATGGTGGTGATCTATAAAAAAATTAGAGTTTAATAAGATCAACATGATTTTTAATGAATATTAAAGTATGAATAGTAACATACCCTTATGAATAGTAATGAATAGTAAATCAACCAAAAAAATAGAAACTTCACCCATGAATGTATAAATACAATTTAGACATCTTAAAAGTGAAAAACGATCATAGTATAAGTTTTGTTATTTATATAGGTCGTAAATATTTTATTTATAATTTTATAATTAATTTTATAATTTAAAATGGAAATTTATTTTCATAAAATTTAATCATAAATTTTTACATTATTTTCATAGGGTTATACATTAATTTTTTGGGACTTTGAATACTTTTTCAATGTGTTAAAAAAAGTTATAATTTTAGAGTTTTTTTTAAATAAATAATGATTTTATTTAAAAAATAAATTAAAAATAATGAGAATATTATTTTCATAAAATGGAGTTTGTTTTTTAATTCAGAGCATCGATATTAGTTTACGGTAAATTTTGGGATTTTTCTGAAACAATTGAATTTTTGATGAATAGTAAAAATGCAGTTTTGAGTTTCCGGTGTTTAATGACATCATTGATGATGTAATCATGATATAATCTATCTAGAAAACTGGTGAATTGTAAGATATGTTATGAGGTGTCCCAAGTGTCCAATACCATGGGAAAGCCCATGGTTTGGCAAATACCACCGATGAGGTGTCCCTTGGAAATTAATTGAATATTCCCTCACTTTTCATACAAATACTTAGCCATTACCTCATTCATTTCATACCAAAATCCTCCTCAAATAATTTATAGTCTTTTCACCTCCCAATGAGTCCTTCCATGGTTCCCTCCATCCTCCCAAGGTCTCAACCTTCAAGATTTCAAAGTTACTCTTCAATGTGGAGAAATCTTTCACCCTCTTCTTTTAAGTCGTGACTTCCTTTATGTTATGTTTTTTAGTTTTAATTTCATTATATGGGGATTTGTTCCTAAAAATATTTATTACTTTCCATTTAATTTCCAATTTATTATATACCCCTTCCTCTCTCATCAACTTATTTTTATGAATTATAAGCGACGTCGTTAGGCTGCCGAATTTTCATAAAAGAAATCGCATTTTCTCTTTTCTTTCAAGTTTCCTTTTCATGTGGTGTGTCATTCCACACTGTGATATTATTTATTTTTATTATGTACCTCAACATTAAATAACTCATTTATAGGTAGGAGACCCTTGTCCCCTCTCTTTTTATTGTTTTCTAAAACCATGTTATATAGCCGTTATGCTGCAGAAATGTTGTCTCAAAATATCTCTCTATTTTTCTCAAGAAATTATCTAGTTTTATTTATCTGAATACCCAAATATATTTTCTTTTCAAAAGGTATTAATAAATACATAAAATTGACCAATTTAATTCTATAATTCACATACATGAAATCCTTTTTCATTTTCAAAGGGTTATAAAAGACATAACGATCTTGTTTCTATGCACTTTTAAAATGCCATGATTTTAAAGTGAAACTCATTAATTTTACTCTATATGGGTTATTTATGAAATTTTTTATTATTATCTATTTGACTCATGTGAATATAAAGACTTCTTAAGGATTTTTTTTGATAGCTCTCCAATTCATTGGGTAAATAATTTAATCTCTAGAGATGTCAAGTTTCACAATACCTTGGTGAATAACCATGGTAATTTTTATGACACCTTATATATAAAACTTAGTGATATTTTCATGAATGTATAAATTAAATGTTTTATCCACATATTCATGTTATTATTCATGTTTTTTTATTTTGATATTCCTTTTTTTCCATTGCTCATTTTTTACGTTTTTCATCAAGTTCTTATTGATATCACAAGTAAACTGATTCCCTTACTTTCCTACCTGGGCCTTCTACTCAATCATTCCTTTGATGTATGTATCTAGTATATGAGATTCAAAAATTTTACTTAGGAATAACTTATTATGAAATGTTACAAGTGTATTAGAATAATGTTTTATGTTTTCATGTTTTATGTTCCTGATTTCTAAGACACAAGACTTTAAATATCCTTTGTTTGTAAAATGTAATGAAAAGTTATTTTAAAAAGGTTGGATGCAATAGTTGGTATCAAAGTATAGTATAGTTATTTATGGAAATTAGGCTATGAAAACTTTAGGAATAACCCTATAAAAAATATTAAATATAACAATACTTCTTGGTATTTTGGTGAGTATTGAGTAAGTGGTTCATCATGAAAATACATCCCTATCTGGATACAAACAGGTAGAGGCGGCTCTGGAACAGATGTATCTAAGAGTGAAAACTCTGACAAGGAGTTCCGAGCTTGACAAGGGGTATCCTGGTACACAACAATGGGTCTTACTGCACTCTTGGTCATGACACTCCCAAGGGATATATTTTGTTAATCATAATCATTTTAGGAATCATTATGAAGGATTTATATAATATGTAATTTTTGTTAAAGAATAATATTTTTTAAGACATGAAATTACATTATAATTATATGTTTCCTAATAGTAGTAAATATATAATAAGAGAAAAGTGTGAGGCTGCAATTTATTTAAGGGGGAAGAATGTAATAATCTGAAAAATTGAACTTATTTTTTATATGGATTTATTTCCTCCTAATAACTTTTTATTATGCTTTATAATAAAATAACATAGAATTACTTATGACCCAAATTATAGATTTCAGAAATGATATAAATATTTTAAAAAATTATGTTATTTGAAATATTTTTTATTTTAAATAAATATTATGATTAAAACACCCCTTTTAAAATTTAAATGATAAAATAATATTACTTTTTTTAGGTTAGAAATTTGACTATGTAATTTCACTATTCATTATAAATCTATTATTATATTTAATAACTAAGGTTTTGTATATTTAAAGGTCAAATTTCACATACTTAGATAATTATTATGTTAAAATAAATATAATTTTGGAATTTCAAATATCAAAATTAACCTTGGCTGAATTTTTAGATTCTTTCTAAGAAGTTTAAATTTGATGAATAGTATTTTATAAATTTTTTTTAATAGTATTTTTCTGATTAATAGTAAAAAATATTTTATTATTACATATATTTTCCAATGAATTGATTTTTCAAAAAATTCTCTTCTACAATTGTGATCATTATGAAATTTAGAGTCTAAAAAGATCAACTTAATTTTTAGTAAATAGTAACGTATGAATAGTAACATACTCTTATGAATAAAATGAATAGTAAATCACTCAAAAAAATTTAAACTTCACCCATGAATGTATAAATACAATTTAGACATCTTAAAAGTGAAAAAACGATCATAGCATAATTTTTTTTTATTTTTATAGGTCATACATATTTTATTTACAATTTTATAATAAACATAATAATTTAAAATGGAAAATTATTTTCGTAAAATTTAATCATTAACTATTACTTTATTTTATTAGGCTTATATGATAATTTTATGGGGCCTTGATTACTTTTTCATGGTGTTACAAAACAAGTTATAGTTTTAGAGTTGTTTTTTTAATAAATAATGATTTTATTTACAAATTAAATTAAAAATAATTATAAAATTATTTTCATAAAATGGAGTTAATTTTGGAATTCATAGCATCTATATTATGTTAAGGTATATTTTTGGGATTTTTCTGAAATAGTTGAATTTTCGGTGAATAGTAAAAATACAGTTTTGAGTTTCGGGTGTTCAATGAGATCATTGATGTCGTAATCATGATGTAATCAATATGATCGACCTGTGAATAGTAATATATGGTATTCGGTATCCCAAGTGGACTATACCATTGGAAAATACTATGTTCAAGCCCATGGTTTTGCAGATACCACCGATGAGGTGTCCCTTGGAAATTAATTAAATATTCCTTCACTTTTCCTATAAATAAAAAGTCATTCCCTCATTAATTTAATTCCAAAATTATTATCAACGAAGTTATAGTCTTTTTACTTCCCTATGAGTCCTCCCAAGGTTCCCTTAAGCACCCCAAGGTCCCAACCTTTAAGCTTTCAGAGTTTCTTTTCACGGTAAGGGAACCTTTCACCTTCTTCTTTTAAGTCATGACATCCTTTATGTATTGTATTTTAGTTTCCTTTTCATTATGTGGGGGTATGTTATTATATATCATTATTACTTTCCATTTCATTTTCAATTTATGATAGACCCTTTCCACTCTCATCAACTTATTTTTAGGAATTATAAGCAATATCGTTAGGCTACTGAATTTTCATAAAAGAAATCGCATTTTCTCTTTTCTTTAAAGATGCCTTTTCATGTGGTGTTTCATTACACACAATGATATTATTTCATTTTATTATTTACCTGTAATATAAATGATTCATTTGTTAATGGGAAACCCTTTTCTCCTCACTTTTAATTTTTTTCTAAAACCATGTTTTATAGATGTTATGCTATAGAAATTGTTTCTCAAAATATCTCTCTCTTTTTCTCAATAAATTCTCTTGTTTTATTTATCTGAATACCCAAATATATTTTCATTTCCAGAGGTATTCATCAAGACATAAAATTTATCTATTTAATTATATAATCAACAAACATTAAATCCTATTTTCTTTTCCATGGTTTATAAAATACATAACGAACATGTTTTTAAGAACTTTTAAAATGTCACGATGTTGAAGTGAAACCCATTACTTTTACTCTCTATGGGTTATTCATGAAATGTTTGATTATGATATATGAGGCTCAAATTAATATAAATACATGTTAAGGGTGCTCCCTAATATCACTACAATGCATTGGGTAAAGAATTCAATCTCTAGAGATGACAAGTTTCATGATACCTTGTTGAATAACCTTAGTAATTTTTATGACACCTTGGGGATAAAACTTGGTGATATGTTCATGAATGTCTAAATTAAATTTTGTATCCAAATATTCATGTTATGATTCATGTTCTTCTTATTATGATATTTCCTTTTTTCCATTGCTCAGGTCTTTTGTTTTTAATCATGTTCTTATTGATATCACAAGTAAACTGATTCCCTTGCTTTCCTTACTAGGCCTTTTGCTCACCCTTTCCTTTGATGTATGTCTCTTAGTTATGAGATACAATAATTGCACTTAGTAAGAACTTATGATGAATCCTTAAAAGTGGGTTAGAATAATGTTTTATGTTTTCATGTTCTATGTTCCGGATTTCCAAGACACTAGACATTAAAGATCCTCTATTTGTAAAATGTAATGAAAAGTTATGTTAAAAAGGTAGGATTCCATACTTTTAAAGAAATGAGTTAATTAAACTAAGAAACTTTTTATGGGATGAATTGGTTCTTTTTATGAAAATGGTGAATGAGAATAACTAATATACGAAAAATAATCATTATCATCTTCCTAGAATTGATGATATGTTTGATCAATTTAGGGGATCCCAATGGTTCTCTAAAATTGATTTATTTTTGGGATATCGCCAACTATGAGTTGGAAGGATGAAATTTTGAAGAAAAAATTCAAAATTAGATAATGAAATTATGAATTATTTCATACTTTAACTCTTACGAATTAACCAGTCACCTTTATGGAACTGATGAATCATATTTTTCGAAGGTATCTATATTCCCTTATTGTGGTGTTTTTTAATGATATTGTAGTGTATTCTAGGACAAAAACATCTCATGAGATACACTTGGCTATAGTATTTTGTATTTTTCATGACCATAACCTTAATCAGAGTTATTAAAGTGTGAAATCTGGATATAGGAGGTATTTTTCCTTTTCCATGTCATTTATATAAAAATATTGTTTTTAAATCCTAAAAAGATTGAAGTTATTATATCTTGGAACCCACCAATGGAAATCTTTGAGAAACATAGTTTCCTTTCCTTATCAAAATACTACATATTCCTAGTACACGTTTTTCCAATTTCACCTCATTGATGATATATGGGATGAAGAAAGGAATAAATTTACAATTTAATGATGAATAACATAAATCTATTCAAGAATATTAGGTTAGAATTATATTGGCACATGTCATCACATTTCTAGAGTCTAAACAGTACTATGTAGTCTATTGTGCTTCATCATGATCTTGGTCGGGATGTGTTTTGATGTAGGAACATCATATGGTTTCTTATTGCTCATAGAAGTTGTGGATTCAAGAGAAGAACTAACAAAAACACAATTTTGGAATTATCTAGTATATTAAACTCTTTATGGGCTTTGATTCATTACCATTTTGGTGAAAAATTTATGTTCTTTATGGATCATTAGAGTTTGAAACAAATTTTCTCATAAATGGATTTGAATATAAGGAAATTAAGTTGGATGTAATATCCTTAAATGTTTTAATTTCATAGGATGAATACATTGTGGAAAAGAAAATTCTATAGTAGATTCCATGAGTAGAAATTCATATACTCATTTGACAAGAAAAGATTCACATGAATGGAAGATTATGTCACTAATATCTAATAGGCGTATAGATTATGAAAAGCATGTTAGTGGTAGAGTTTTGTTTCTATTTTATTTTGTTCCTAATTTGGTTGAGAATGTTATATATGTTCATACATCTAATCCTAAATGTGATACCATGAGTTCAAAACTCAATTTTGGGGAGACCATTGATGAATGTAATATGGATGGGAATTTATTTTATGGTTTTTATATAATATGGTTTTACATTGGGATTATCAAGAATGGATTATTGGTATCTAACACCATTTGATATCGGCAGTCCATCCTACAATTTAAAAAATCTATAAAGCATTGAAAACATGGTTTGGAGGATTTTTATAAAAAGGGTGATAATGAAAAATGTCTTTAGATGAATCACCGATCAGAAATTCGTTACAAAGTATGATTGGTCGGCTGTTATAATACAGTCCTTACTAATTATCATATGTAAATGATAGTATATAGCCATGGATTTATTAATAGGTATACCCAGAATTGCGAGGAAACAAGACTCCATTTGGGTAATTGAGGATCATCTCACAAATTTGGGTAACTTAATCTCTATTTGTGAAACCAATACGGTGGAAGACTTACCTAAAATAGACCTTAGAGAAATTTTAAATATTCATGGAATTCTTTTTTCGACTATATCTAACCAAGACCAAAGGTTTACATGTCATTTTTTGGAAATCCTTACAGAAAGACCTTCAAATCCAGTTGACTATGAGCACATTCTATCATCCTCAAATGGGTTGAAAATATGAAATAGTGATCCAAAAATTATATGAAATTATTATGGATTAGGATATGGATTTTAGTGGATTAGGGGTGGAGCATATACCTTTTGTAGAGTTCTCATAAAATAATAGTTATCTGGACTCAATACATATGGATCCTTTTAAATCATTGTATATATTCTCTTTTTTATCCATATTATTTGGTGGAAATAGGTGATACTTTACTAATTGGAAATAGATTAGTGAATTAGGCAATGTAGAACACTAATATGATCATAAATAGAAGGGATATGGCTCGGATTCATCGGAAATTGTATGCATACCATCATCTATGACCGTTATCATTTGAGGTAGCTGATCATGTCTTCTTGGTAATCAATCCAGTGAATGTGAAAAATCTTTTTGGAATGTAAAGTTTTCCCCATGTTACATATGCCCTTTTGAGATACTTAAATGATTTAATGATGTTCCATAATGGTTGGATTTTCCACCAATGTTTATTTTAGTGCACAATTTGTTTCATGTATCACGGTTGAAAAAGTACCAACCTAATAATAACTATATGATTATGTTGGATCACATTCACATAGATCTGGATGCAACATTGACTCATGTTCCTGTATGGATTTTTTATAGGCAAGAGAATATACTTCATGGGAAATGAATCAATTAGTTATAAGTATTATGGAAACATGGTCAAATTCTAGATGAAAGTTAGCAGCGTGAAAAGGAAATGTTAGAGGTGTGGCCAAAAATCTTTTGGGAAAACACCAATTTCCTAATTGTCACGAACCAACATTGGTCGACCCTGAACTAGTCACCCGAGACGGTCTGCAACCTGGCCCGAAGGGCATTCCAAATCCCCAAGGGCTGGCAACTAATGTTGGGCATCAAAATAAACATTTTGGGAATGATTTGGCCCATAAAAAAGAAGATTAAACATAAAATGAACAAGCAGATAAATAAAGGTAAATTTACCGAACTACTTGGAAGTGGAAAAAGGGATAAACGATGCAACGTGACCTACATCAGGTGACCCCACGGGTCACCAAAAAACGTAAACTACACTCGCTCCCCAAAAGCGATACAAGACTAAAACATAAAACTAAAAAGTAAAGTAGGTGTGAGCACCGAGATGCTCATTAGGAATTCCAAAAATATAACCATCTCCTATGGTCCTACCTTTGGTAAGAAATCCAATTATACCAGTTTAAAAAATATATATATATAATAAAATAATGTTTTCCTTCCTTTCAAATTCATGTAACGAGTTTGCATTTTCAAGTAAAGCATTTCACTCCCACTACATTTTCAAAATAGGTTCCTGCCATGCATTAAGATTTCAAAATGACAAGAAACCAGTTTGGATTAAAATATGGTTTACATAAAAAATACATCAAGTATGAAATAACTGAAATGAAAAATTACATCACAAGCAGCATGTCGCAAATGAGAACCGTGGGTAATCCTTACATGTAGCTAGAATAAGTAGGACCCTAGATACCTCGTACCTCGGTGAAACATGGCATAGAAACCACAAACCTCATAAAACGTGGCATAGAAGACCACGATCCTTAGAAAAAGTGTCTGAGAAGACCACAACCTTCATAAATTCATATTTTAGTTAGTGTTGTTGCGTCAATCTTTCTAGACGAACTGGGACGAACCCCTACCATGTCATTTAGCGTACTAGTCTAGGTTACCCACCAAGATACCCTGGTTTCCCATTGTTCTCTATTTCAAGTGGTGGTGAGTTTTCTTTACCAAGAAAACATATAAGTACATAACACTTTCTTTACCTAAAACCCATTCAACCTCTCAACATCGCTCTCCCTCCTTAAGCACGTTCCACCCTCTTTAATGTCGCACAATGCATAAGCATTAAATTAGGCACATAATGACACACTCAACATAAAAATCATTTTTTCTAAAACCAAAGTGGGTGTTCCTCAAGAGAGATTTTTATTTTTCATAAATCATTCTTAAAATTCCAAACTAGTTTAATTACATAAAGGTGACACTTTTTATAACTAATCGGCCGAAAGTCCAAACACCTTTGGAACTACTAATTACCAATTCAAAACCACTTAGGAAATTCATTTTCAAGAAAATTCACTTAAGACCCATAACATTAAAAATAAATTTCAATATTAAAAGAAAAAGGCATAATCATTTCTAGAAACCACTAAAAGATTTCATAGAATGTGCATGTGGGATAAATGTAAAACATATTTTTAAACAAGCAAGAAATTATCAAATTCAAACTAAAGGAATAGGTATAGGGGGCCTACCACAAACATGTCACAATTTGTCGATGACCACTCAAACCGGGCCTACACTTTTCCATGGACATGAATTTATACAAATATATATAAATACCCCTAGTTGCATTGCACATATTCCCTACGCTTTGAAGGAATATGTATAAATAGGGAATTTGTATATATATATATATCTGTGTGTGTGTGTGTGTGTGTCTTACCTTAGGAATGCACATGCAGGTGTTCATAACACTCACAACTTGAAACCATACAGCAAAGTTCAACGTGCTATAAAAATAATTTAATAAAACAATTAAACACTTAAAAATCATGTAAAAGTTCCAAAATAACACATAAGGGTTTCTGCTAATGACACACCCATTTAATATAACACAAGAATCAATTGCATAAATCATAACCATCATCTGCAACAAGAGGGTTCAACAAGGGCAGTCAATATCCCATCACAAGTGCCAACTGGGCCTTCACCTGTTTCATAAACATTTGAAAATCCATTTCCAAAACAAATATGAAATTTCAAACAAAACCCCAAAGGAAGGCGTAAACATTTACAAGCATAACCACTTTAAAACAGAGATCCCTTTCTTTAAAACAATTTACAGCACATATTGAGAAATTCACAACAAGACTAACATGCTTGAAGTGTTGCATTTCCCATCAAAACCCTTTCTCAACACATACACATGTCAAGTACCCACAAAAACACATTTTTCACATTTCTTATAATTTAATACACTATAAAAACATTTTATAAACCAATTTTAAATAACACCGGAAGGATTTTTGCATCAAAAACACTCCTAAAACCCTCTCTTTAAGTCCAACTAGATATCAAGACAATTTCAAACTATGATTCATAGTATCTTCATAATTTAATAAATTATTCAAAAAACTAATAAACTATATGCAATAAACACAATAAGCTTTTCACACACAATATACCAAATTTTATCATCAAAAACTCATCTTCAGGAAATTGCACATAAATAAGATTATACTCAACATTAAAAGTCATAGATTAATTATCCAAGACAATGAGAAATACATGAAATAGTCTAATCTTAAATTAAACAAGTATGTGCAATTGGGAACCTACTTCAAGTGACAACGAATTTCCAAAATCCGATGTGAAACATCAATTTCACCACCACGCACCCAAAGGACACCAAAACCAACCAAACATTGGAAGATTAATCTCATCATTGAAGGATTTATCCCAAAAAATCAAATTCTAACAACTATAATTTGACCAAAATTAAAACATCATCATAATAACCCTAAATTTGGAGAAGGAAGAAGAGGACCCAGTGTAGGGTAAAGTCGCTGCCACCGCTGCCGGAGGAGTGTGGTGCGTCTGAGGAGACATCATGTCGGAGAGGGGTAAGATGTTCGAGTTGAGAGAATAGGGGGGATGCTTGGCTGCGTGAGGGAGGAGGCTTGCCATGCATGACAGGAGTCATCGCCCGAGAGAGGGAGGCGTGCCGGGGGGCCTCTGCTGGTAGGGTGGGGCATGAGCGTGATAGGGAGGGGGTGTACTCCGGCGGATTCAGCTGGAGGGGGAGAAGAGGAGTGGGAGAAGGAAGGTGGGGGGTCAGCCGCATAAGCGTGTATGGGTAAGGGAGAGGAAGAGTTAGGGTTTGAGAGAAGAAAAAAAAAATTAAAAGAAATAAATAAAATATAAAATAAGGAAATAAAAGGAAAGAATATAAAATAAATAAAATATTAAAAAATAATAGTGAAGATAATAGGAATTTTAATAAACTCTAATAATAATAATAATATTGTTCATAACAACTTAATATTAATTGTATTAAACTTGATAATAATAATATTATTAACCATAATAATAATAACAATAATTACCATTATTATAATTTTTAAACAAACTCATTAAAATTTATTTTATTTATTTGTATTGAAAATGAGGCGGGCTACATGGTGACCCAAGAAAAGACACGCGGCTTGAACACTCCATTCCCATGCATCGGACGCTGTCAAGAGAAAGGCATTCATTCGTAAAAAAATGCAAAAATTTCAAACAGGCTTGGCTCTAAGGTCGAAAGAAAGTTTCAATGTCTGATAATATAATAAAATAATATTATTTTAAAAGTTTAGGTGTGAAAATTCACTCCACCACAAATACATTCTTCCCCTATAAAGTCACCCTACAAAATGAGGTATCAAACTCGAGTTTGAAACAGAACGAGGTCCAAAAAAACACAAGATCGGTGCGACTTTTCACTCCATCAGTCACACCCGATCAACTCTGAGGGAATCTAAAAAGAGAAGAACCATAAAGAAACGAGGATAGTTCTCCCCAGCAGAAGAACCCAACTAACACAACCAACATTGAGACTCTCAGCATGTGCTAACTCTGGAACTGCTAACTTGATCTAAGAGGGAACCACCGCACAGACCAAACCTTGAAGAAGTCATGACAAGATTCATGGTGGGTCTCCCCACGTTTAAGAATTAACCAGTTTAATCCAATTAGCACAGAACAATATGATAAACCCAACACAAACTGACTCATGAAATCTCCACATAAACTATACCCCCACCACATTGGTTCATCGATGAAAGACACCAAACTAAGTAGCAGACCAAACCCATATTCATTATTTCCAAAGATGCATGTGTCTCCAAAACAAGAACATCCTAAAACAAGAACCGGTCACCAATGGAGCTAGCCAGATGAGAGTGATAATCATCTTGAGACTCAAATCCATAAAGAGACAACTCCAAAGCTTATATTTGTGGAGGCACAACTACTGGAATTACAAGAAAATAAGATCACTATGCCTTTTTACAACTAAGGTGGGGTATTCAAAGAACAAATATCACGATGATAAAAAGAGACATTTGTGCCTCTTATAGAAAAACAGAACCTTCAATGACAAGGAAGATGGAATAGAGAAGTTTGAACTGTCCCTATTTCAACACTGGGGATAAAGTTAGACCAAGGTTCACCCCACCCCACGATTCCTAACTGCGTGAAAGTCTTTACACCGAGACATGTGGCTGGAGCGCTGATGTCTTGAAGCATCTGTTGCCCCATAGTCAGGATATAACATTGGTCAAGACCCCTTCTGATGATGTTGCTAGAGGAACCCCTCCAAGTGTCCCAAATTTCCATACTGACGACAAGCCTCCATAGGATGACGACAAGGCGACTTAAAGTACCCAAACCGGCCACACCACAAGTGAACGAGAGAGTGGCCCGACTAATGGAAAATGGAATTGACAAGAAAACATGTATGAGAAAGGTTACCCTGTTTCGCTCTCACCGAATGGGGAACCATCCCAAAAACCAAGGAGAATTGGTTTTTGAACCCTAGACTAAGACCCCACATAATAAAAACTTTAACTGATTTCATGAAACTACCTCTGATGAAAAGGGAATCAACCCCTTGAAATGTCTGATGTAAGGCTTCACTATCTGTTGGCCTTGCTGGACAGTCATGAGCTCTGCCACTTTCCTCACTTTCACCCCCTTAGGTATAAACCATTGGATGAATGTGGTCTTAAACACCTTACAAGACATCCCATCATGCAACAACACTGGTATTTTCTCCCAAAAAAATCCAAAGTTGAACCCTTAAATGGACTTTGTAATGCCCCAACCCCAGTTACCCGGAGTCGGTGCATTATTACGTAACATTTTCATGATCAAAAAAGATCAAGTCTCGAAAGACCGATTAGTTTAGTAGCCTTGTAAACACTAGATACATTCATAAATGTTACATTATATCATAAATTAAAACAAAACTACACAACATATTGTCTTCATATCCCCTCATACTATCCCTACAGGTCATTCATAAAATACTTCTTCACATCCTGGAAAAATTAAAACATTGAAATGGGTGAGCTTAGATGCTCAGTCAGGATAACAATATAGTGAAAACTTTCATAAATAAGCATAAACATTTAAGGCAATGTATAACTGAAACAAAAGCCTTTTAAACTTGAACTTCAGTATAATATGGAAAAAATAAAATGAAGTAATTCCATTTAATTATTCACATGGATATTCTACTAGTCGAATAATCATATGCAATATCAATAACCACTTTTATAATGATAGAATTCATAATGCCAGACTATCATAACCACGTAGCCAAGGCCTCGTGCCAAGACTACAAATAAGATTTTTTCAAGGCCTCGTGCCAAGACACTAGTTTGTCTCATGATACCTACTGATGCATCAAAGAGATATAGAGGGCTCCACCTGTCACTTATTAAGTCCAATGCATTCCTTATATGAAAATTTTTAAACATATCAAAAATCATAACATAATCATATCACATAAAAAATGCATAAAGGAAACATAACATTTCCACATTTCAATCACAAGATATCAATAAAACACATTGATATAATAAAAAACATTATCAAAACCATTTTCAATACCAAAATAAAAGAAATGTAAAACATGGTATTTATTTTTCATTTAAAAAAATTTATGGCTTGTAGAGGAAGTCGAAACTCAAATAATGGTCACGGCGGTGGAGAAGTCGTTGTCACCGCATACGTACGACAAATAAAACATTCCTTTTTGTCATTTAGTAAAACTCTTCGTATAAAAAATGTTCCTTTTGAATAATCATAAAATTCATAGGGGTTTATACCCCGTATAAAAGAAAGTTTTGTATAAAACAAAATATGCCTCAATGAAAGGAGATTGAGATGAAGTCCCTTACCTCGTGTCCGACATGACTCGATCGTTCTTTAACCTCCTGAATAATAAACTATAGTTAATTTATACTTGATTAAGAACCTTTTTCAAGTTCATTATTCCATTTATATCACTTATTCCCATGTTATGAACATTATGTAATTATTTAAGTTAATAACGGTCATTTTTTTGATCTTTGGTACTTGAGTCCAAAATAAACTTCTTATAATTACAAGTTGTTCATGCGGTAAAATATCCATTATATCCAGAATTATATTCATGATGTAGATATAATATATATCATACATATCCAGTATATACATTCATTTATAATATTACATAACATTTAGAGGTAAGAAATGAAATGCACCGTTCATGGAGACGGTAAGCCGTACGTACACATGAACGCTAATTTCATTTCTATTTCATATTTAATGGAATGAAATAATAATGATATAAATGTATATTATAATTCCAGTATAACATCATATATAATATCATTTACTCCATCCTTTATACATCCCATATATGGCATTAACGATTCAAATCACATTGAGGGGGCGGTAGTCCATACTTCCTAAAATGAAATTATCGCATTTACCCATAATGGAAATCATAAAGGTATGACATAAATGAAAAATAAAAAAGCATAAGAAAATAATAAACATAATATATATCATATATAAATATAGTGACATCTTAATGTCCACCATGAGAGGTGTTAAAAGAATATTGAACAATCATCGTTTCGTGAGGCAGTAATTCACCACCCACAAAAACAGTATGTTCTTTAACCATTAGAAGAAGGTGTGTGTAAGTGTAAATCAAATACTTCTCATAAAAACATTATAGTATATATAAGATACTGTTTTTTTAAAAATAAAGGAATAAAAAGAGTTTAAGGGGTTGTAGAAGAAAAATAAAACAAAAGAACATAAGAGAAGACATTACCTTAAAATCGGGTAACTCTTTTTGACTTGAGCCAAAGGCTTCCTTGGGAAGACTTATATACAAATTGAGGCTTCTAGGAGTAAGAGAGTGAAGTTGAGAGGGTATTTGGGCAGAGGTTGGCTGAGGAAAATGGATTTGATGATGTGAATAAGGTGGTAGAGGTGGGGCCTTTTATAAGAAGAGAGGAGGGGCACTCTTGGAAAGTCATGAAATGTTACTTTATTATGAAATGATTTTCGGATTTTAAAGGTCCCAAAATGATATATTTAAAGTATAAGGTTATAAGGGTTCTAAATATACCAATACAATAGGTTTTAGACAAGTGTAAGTCTTAGATTTTACCTTATCTTTTCATTTTATTTAAATTGTTCATTAATGAGGTAATTGCTCCATCATCATGGTGTCATAAATAAATTTATTTATTTAATGCATAACAATTATAACAAAATTACCATGATGTAGGAAATATTTTTAACTTTCCAATGAATATTTATAGTCGAAATGTTAACTTATATAACCCCATGTAATAATTGTTTTAGTAAAACAACACATGTTTGTGACAATTTTATTTTCACTTTAAATAAAAAGTTATTAATGTCATTTTCTTACCCAAGTGGCTCCATGGGGTCCCCAAGTTGAACCATGGATTGTCTTTGTCGGAAATGACTCATCCAATAAGGGTAGGACAAGTGTAAAGGTAATTTTATATTATTATAACATTATATTTACCTTAAATTACACTAATTACCTTTAATCGTAATTAATAAAACTTAAAAGTTACAATTCACCAAAAATTATATTCATCTCATTGAACCACATATTACTTAATAATGACAAACATGTATGTAGGATATTGGAAATTTAATTCACAGAAGTGGTAAAGTTTCATTTAACTGAAAAATTAGTTTTTTTAACAACAACTTAGTGGTTTCACTATTCATCAAAAATTGAAGTTTCTCAGAACAATACCAAAAATTCACCCTAAGATATAATTGATATTCCGAATTCAAAAATGATTTCAGTTTTACAAAATTACAAAAATATAAGTTGCACTAATTAATTTTATAACTAATTCCCATTGTGAAAAAAATAGCGTGTTTTTAAGAAACAATATCAATCAAAAGATTGACAATTGTTTATGTCCAATTTCAAAGTGAAATTAATTCTAATGAACACCATTGGATAAAATGCTAAAATTATATTCTAATTATACTTTAAAACCACTAAATACTATAATTTATCACCATAAATTATTTTGATTAAAATAGTTGTTTTTTAAGTATTTTTCTCTATTCATTGAAAATTGGAAGTTCTCGGAAAAATACCAATAGTTCAACATAGGATAATTTCGATATTTCAAATCCAAAAATGAAGTCCATTATAAAATATAAAATTTATATAATTTCAAAAAGTGGGTATTACTATTCATAACAGTTACTTTGATTGGTCGCGGTGTGATAGAACTTGAGGTTGTGTACAACACACGCTGCTCTATTATTCAAAGAGAAGCGTACCATGGAAGATTGGGGTGTTACATTCTCCCCTCCTTAAAAAAATTGCATCCTCGCAATTTGAAACTGTTCTTCGAAAATAAAAGGTGGAAAATAGAAAATACATTAGTGGAATACACATATCAGAAATAGGGTTAACAAAATTTAGTCTTAATAAGAGGGAAATGGAAATGAGAAAGTCACCACCAAATTTGGGTTTCGAATAGGAGAACATTGGTGGAAATTATAGTCACATAATTAGACGAAAAACGTAAATATTTATAGGGATTGATTGAGGTCATCAATCACAAACAAGTGTAAAATTGAGATCCTCAAAGCCATCAATCTATGATGAAAATATCATCAGTTCAACAAAACATAAGGTATTAGGATAACAAATTTTTTTTAATATCCCTTACCTAAAGTTTAAGAATTAATTTATTCATAGAATAAGAGAGAGGTATATATATATATATATACTTGACAAGTAGAGTTTCGAACCTCAACTAATTTCTACCACAAACTCATCTTTCACTAAAAAATATAATAAAACTCAAAAATATTATATTTATCCTAGTCGTACAAGGTTCCAAATATTAACACATACCATTTACATTAGGAAAACTATTTTGTAATAACTAGGGACTTCCTGTAGGATATTGGTAGGTAATAAATGCCTATCGCACTATGGTTGTGGGTTCGATTCCTGCAGCTTTGTCCAACATGATGGGTTATCCCCCAACCTGTAGTTTGTCCTTTTCCTAAAACTATAGTATTATAATATTCCAAAAATAATCTTCAGAAATGTTTAAACCTTAAACAATACTATCTGAAGTTCAACTTAATCCATTACAACCTTTATAGTTATCCAAAATACCTCTGTCCAGACTTTCTCTAAAAGGTCTCTAAATTCCAAAATCAATTGTAACATCAGATTCCCCAAACAAAGTAAATTTTCTCTTATTGTCACATACTAAAAATATTATTACCTTCATCATATTAAAACCTTAATGAAAATAACAAGTACTGTTGTAAAATCCTTATATATATCACATTATTCTTATATCCAGAATATAATCCTTGAGTCCAAAAGCACCAATACATTAATTATTCCACTTCAACTGTAGTAACAGCATAAGATTGTCCTTGATCCCATGGCCTTTTATGAGGTAATTTTCCCTGACGCTTTGGAAATTCATTTTCATAATGCCCCATTTCCCTACAATTGTAGCATTCAACATTGATAGCCTCTTTCCTTCCCTTGCAATGATGAGCCTGGTGACCTTTTTCTCCACAATTATAACAAACTCTCATTCCTTTTAGGCAAGTACCGGGGTGATTCTTCCCACAATTATCACATAATGGAAAATCCTTCTTTCCCTTTTACCATTTATCTATCTCTTCTTCCACCATTCTATTCTTCTCTTGCTTTACTTTATTTTCATGAGATTTAGAGAATTCCTTTTCTGTCTTGATAGCACATGAGACAATATCTTCGTATGATGAGAAAGATTGTGAGACAAATGATCGACGAAGAAATAGTTTTAACCCATCAAAGAAATGATTAATCTTACTTCTTGGGTTGAGTATATAATCTATTGCATGCTTTTCTAACCTTATAAAGTTAGCCTCATACTTTGCGACATTCTCATCCTCCTTTTGTCTCAGACTCAGAAAGTTTCTTTCCATATCTGCTCGATGGTCATGAGGAAAGTATTTTCCTAAGAAAATCTCTTTGAACTCCCTCCATTCCATATTTGATACTTCATCATCTTCCATCGTGTTTTGTATCAATGACCACCATTGATCAGCATCTCCAGTGAGGCGATAAACTGCCCTGACAACTTTTTCCCTTTCACTACTCCCCAAAGCCTGAAATATTTTCTCTACGGAACTTATCCATTTCTCAGCTACTAGTGGATTTGTAATCCCATTTAATTTTAGTGGTTTATACCTCATGAAGTGATCTAACATTGATCCTCCATGCTGCGGATCAGGGTGCTCCATACGAATAAGGTTATTATTCATAACCTGAGTGAGTTCTCCCAGTATGCTAATAATTTGATCAGAACCAGTTGTATCACCAGCTCCACTATAATTATCTTGAGCAGGAGGGAAATCCCTAAATGGAGTGTATGCATTGATAAGGTTTCCATTCCTTCCACTAGGAACCATTTCTAAACAATGGCATAAACTAGATCAGTTTATGAATCAAAATACATAATTCCATACTTGTAAAACACTTAACATAAATTGAACAGTTTAGGGATATAATCCATAATCATAAAAAAGTTTTCTTTGAGTAATTATACACTCATAAGACCTTCATAATGGTTTGTAAGTAAAGTGGGAATTATCCTAAGAATATCCCCCACAAGTTTCGTAACCAGGAGTGCAGCAAGGCCCGTTGTCGTGCAACAGTTCCCATTCGAGTCAAGCTTAAAGCGTTGTTTTTGGGTTTTCCCGTAGGTACATCTATGCCAGAGCCGCCTCTACCTGCTCGTATCCAGACAGGGATGTATTTCTCTGAAAACTCACAAAATCTCTATAATACCAAAATTCTAGTAAGTTCTTCTATACTAATCCTCAAAGTCTATCTTAGGGCTATGTGCTCTAATCAGAGTTTTTCCAAATCTAGCTTCTAAGGTTAGTACTAAACTGCCTCTGATACCAATTGTAATGCCCCGACCCCAGTTACCCAGAGTTGGTGCATTATTACGTAACATTGGCATGATCAAAAAAGATCAAGTCTTGAAAGACTGATTAGTTTAGTAGCCTTGGAAACACTAGATACATTCATAAATGTTACATTACATCATAAAGTAAAACAAAACTACACAACATCTTGTCTTCATATCCCCTCATATTATCCCTGTAGGTCATTCACAAAATACTTCTTCAAATCCTAGAAAAATTAAAACATTGAAATGGGTGAGCTCAGATGATCAGTAAGGATAACAATATAGCGGAAACTTTCATAAATAAACATAAACATTTAAGGCAATGTATAACTGAAACAAAAGCCTTTTAAACATGAACTTCAGCATAATATGGAAAAAAATAAAATGAAGTAATTCCATTTACTTATTCACATGGATATTCTACTAGTCGAATAATCACATACAATATCAATAACCACATTCATAATGATGGAATTCATAATTCCAAACTATCATAACCACGTATCCAAGGCCTCGTGCCAATACTACAAATAAGATTTTGTCAAGGCCTCGTGCCACGACACTAGTTTGTCTCATGATACCTACCGATGCATCAAGGATCTATAGCGGGCTCCACCCATAACTTATTAAGTCCAATCCATTCCTTATATGAAAAGGTTTAAACATATCATAAGCCATAAGATAATCATATCACATAAAACATGCATCAAGGAAACATAACATTCCAACATTTCAATCACAAGATATCAATACAACACATTGATATAATATAAAACATTATCAAAACCATTTTCAATACGAAAATAAAAGAAAAGTAAAACAAGGTATTTATTTTTCATTTAGAAAAAGTTATGGCTTGTATAGGAAGCCGAAACTCAAATAATGGTCACGATGAAGGAGAGGTCGTTGTCGCCGCATACGTACGACAAAAAAAACATTTATTTTTGTTGTTTAGTAAAACTATTCGTATAAAAAAGATTCCTTTTGAATAATAGTAAAATTAAAAGGGGGTTATACACCTTATAAAAGAAAGTTGTGTATAAAACAAAATATCACTCAATGAAAAGAGTTGAGACGAAGTCCCTTACCTCGTGTCTGACTTGACTCGATCGTTATTTAACCTCATGAATAATAAACTAGAGTTAATTTATACTTGATTAAGAACCTTTTTCAAGTTCATTATTCCTTTTATATAACTTATTACCATGTTATTAATATTATGCAATTATTTAAGTTAATAACGGTCGTTTTGTCGATCTTTGGTACTTGAGTCAAAAATAAACTTCTTATAATTACAAGTTGCTCACGTGGTAAAATATCCATTATATCCAGAATTATATTAATGATGTAGATATCATATATATCATACATATCCAGTATATAAATTCATTTATAATATTAAATAACATTTAGAGGTAAGAAATGAAATGCACCGTTCATGGAGATGGTAAGCCGTATGTATGCATGAACTCTACATTCATTTATATTTCGTATTTAATGGAATGAAATCATAATGATATAAAGGTATATTATAATTCCAGTATAATATCTTATATAATATAATTTACTTCATCCTTTATACATCCCATATATGGAATTAACGATTCAAATCACTTTGATGGGGTGGTAGTCCGCACATCCTAAAATGAAATTATCGTGTTTACCCATAATGGAAATCATAAAGGTATGACATAAATGAAAAATCCAGAATCCTAAGGAAAACATAAAAATAATATATATCATATATAAATATAGTGACATCTTAATGGCCACCATGAGAGGTGTTAAAATAATAATGAACAATCATCGTTTCGTGAGGCAGTAACTCGCCACCCATAGAAACAGTATGTTCATTAACCATTAGATGAAGGTGTCTGTAAGATTAAATCAAATACTTCTCATAACAACATCCTAGTATATTTAATATAATTTTTTTGTTACAAAATAAAAGAATAAAAAGAGTTTAAGGGGTTGGAGAAGAAAAATAAAACAAAAGAACATAAGAGAAGACATTACCTTAAAATCGGGTAACTCTTTTTGATTTGAGCAAAAGGCTTCCTTGGGAAGACTTATGCCCAAATTGAGGCTTCTAGGAGTAATAGAGGGAAGTTTAGAGAGTAATTGGGAAGAGTTTGGCCGAGGAAAATTGCTTTGAAGGTGTGAATAAGGTGGTAGATGTGGGGGCCTTTTATAAGAAGAGAGGTGGGTCACTCTTGGAAAGTCATGAAATGTTAATTTATTATGAAAGGCTTTCAGATTTTAAAGGTCCCACAATGAAATATTTCGAGGATAAGGTGATAAGGGTTATAAATATACCCATAAAATAGGTTTTAGACAATTGTAATTCTTAGATTTTACCTTATCTTTTCATTTTATTTAAATTGTTCATTAATGAGGTAATCGCTGCAACATCATGGTGTCATAAATAAATTTATTTATTTAATGCCTAAAAATTATAAAATAATTACCATGATATAGGAAATCGTTTTATATTTCCAATGAATATTTATAGTCGAAAAGTTAACTTATATAACCCCATGTAATAATTTTTTTAGTAAAACAACGCATGTTTGTGACAATTTTATTTTTACTTTAAATAAAAAGTTATTAATGTCATTTTATTACCCAAGTGTCTCCATGGGATCCCCAAGTTGACCAATGGATTTTCTTGGTCGTACATGACTCATCCAATAATGGTACGACAATTGTAAAGGTAATTTCATATTATTATAACATTATATTTACCTTAAATTACACTAATTACCTTTAATCGTGATTAATAAAACTTAAATGTTACTATTCAACAAAAATTATTTTCATCTCATTGAACCACATTTTACTTAATAATGACAACCATATTTGTCAGATTTTTGAAATTCAATTCATATAAGTGGTAATGTTTCATTTAAACGAAAAATTAGTTTTTTTAACTACCACTTAGTGGTTTCACTATTCATCAAAAATTGAAGTTTCTCAGAACAATACCAAAAATTCACCCTAAGATATAATTGATATTCCAAATTCAAAAATGATGTCTATTTTACAAAATTAAAAAAATATAACTTTCATTAATTAATTTTATAATTAATTCCCATTGTCAAAACAAATAGCTTGTTTTTAAGAAACAATATCAATCAAAAGATTGACAATTGTTTATGTCCAATTTCAAAGTGAAATTAATTATAATGAACACCATTGGATAAAATGGTAAAAGTATATTCTAATTATAATTTAAAACCACTAAATATTATAATTTATCACCATAAATTATTTTGATTAAATTAGTTGTTTTTAAGTATTTTTCACTATTCCTCGAAAATTGGATGTTCTCGGAAAAATACCAAAAATTCAACATATGATAATTTCGATATTTCAAATCCAAAAATGAAGTCCATTCTGAAATATAAAATTTATATAATTTCAAAAATTGGGTATTACTATTCATAACGGCTACTTTGATTGGTCTCGGTGTGATAGAACTCGATTTTGCGTACAACACACGCTGCTCTATTATTCAAAGAGAAGCGTACCATGGAAGATTGGGGTGTTATAAACATGAACCAGCATGGACTCTCATAGCTTAGGGAGTTTCCAATAGCCTGAAAACACCATGTATTTCACTAAGCGAGTAAACTACATTCGATAGATCATGATCACCATGGAAGATGGACAACAACCGAAAAGAATACAATTCCACAACTCTGCTAAGAGTTTGGGTAGAACACACAATTAGAAGAGACTCACTAGAAACCTCCGGGACGTTTCTGGGTAGCGTACTCAAAACAAGAGGCATGAATCCGAATCAAAATCTATCATAAGTCAACATTTCACACTTCAATCACAACTAAAGATCAACTCAAACCCCCTTTTCGACCACAATTCAATATGTCAAAGACAAGAGCCCACAAAAAGGATTCCAAACACAAAAAAAAAAGAACACTAAACAATTGCTTAATCACCTTTCAAAACTTTTAAATTGCCTTTTTGAAAACCATTTTTTAGAAAACAAAACAACTTAAGTACCCACCATTGGTATCCCATAAAGTCTCTCATATACATATACCATTGTGCTAGCTCATGAACCCATCCACACATACCACCAATTATCCTCATGCCATATGTGTATGTCTGTATATGTGATCCCTCATAGGAATACCAAGGGTTAATTCAAAATACATATCATTTTCAAAATTGATCATTCAACGTAATGAAAAAATTCCCAACCAATTTGAAAATTTCACTAATCATTAAAGTAATACATTTTCCAATTCACATTTCAAAAAGTGTTACTCGGACCCCAATACAACTTCCAAAGAAACTCCCATTTTTCCCATTGAAACCACACATTCCATTACCAGAAAACAATTTTTAAATTCCAAAAAAAATTCTAAATTCCAAAAAAAAATCATTTAAAAAACCATTTTTCCACTCTATTAACCATATTCCCTTTGGAATACCCCCTTTCACTAAAATCCATTTTCATTTTTTTATTTATTTTTTTTGAGATACAGTCAAGTCATCCAAAAATAATCCCAAACAGAACTCACATCAAAAAATCAAAAAATAAGGGACTAGTGGTTATACCAACCTGGTAACATGGCTTAGCAAGCCATTCTCCAGGCGATCATCAACCATAGGAAGCATCTTGAACCGTACGCTCGGGCTATACATGGGTCGCTACTCCATGCAAGTCTGTCGTGTAACACTAGCTCACTTCCTTGGTCATCCCTCATCCACACAGACGAATCCAAAGAAGAAAATTCAAATCACATACTACCCCTGGAAACTCGAGTCTCAGGATGGTAATGGATTCATGACATCCTTCCTGCACCTACCTCTCGAGTCCGGACACACCTAATCACCAAAAAACATGAAACCCAAAATAAAAAAGGGCCCCTCTGATACCATTTTGTCATGAACCAACCTGGGTTGACCTAGAACCGGTCAACTGAGCCAGTCTGCGACATGGACCAAAAGGCATTCCCAATCTCCACGGGTTGGAAACTAGTGTCGGTCTTCAAAATAAACCATTTGGGAATTATTTGGCCCATAAAAATATGATTAAACTTAAATTGAACAAGCTGATAAATAAAGGGAAATTAACCGGACAGCTTGGCAGCAGAAAAAGGGATAAACGAAGCAACGTGACCTACCTCAGGTGACCACATGGGTCACCACGGAACTTAAACTACACTCACTCCCCAAAAGTGATCCAAGACTAAAACCTGCAATTGAAAAGTAAAGTAGGAGTGAGCAGCAAGATTCTCAGTAGTAATGCCAAAATATTACCACATCCCATGCCCCTGCCTTTAGTAAGAAATCCAATCATGATAGTTTGAAAATAGGATATAATAAAATAATGTTTTCCTTCCTTTAAAATTCAAGTAATGAGTTTTCATTTTCTATTACAGAATTTCATTCCCACAAAATTTTCAAAATAGGTTCCAATTATGCATTAACATTTCAGACTTAAAAGAAACCACTTGGGATTAAAATATGGTTTTCAAAAAAAAGAAATCAAGTATGAAACAACTGAAATGAAAAATTACATCACAAACAACATGTCGCAAATGAGAACCATGGGTAATACCTATAGGTATCTAGCATAAGTCAGACCCTAGATACCTCGTACCTCGGTGAAACGTGGCTTAAAAACCATGAACCTCAGAAAATGTGGCGTAGAATTCCACGACCCTCTGAAAACATAGCTTAGAAGACCACAAACCTTAGAAACTCATATGTTTAGTTAGTGTAGTTGTATCAATCCTCCTAGACAAACTGGGACAAACCCCTGGCGTGTCATCTTGCATACTAGTCCTGGTCACCCTCCTAGATACCCAGGTTTCTTATTGTGCTATATTTCAAGTGGTGGTGAGTTTTCCTTACCATGAAAACATATAAATACATAGCACTTTATTTATCTAAAACCATTCAACCTCTCACCACCTCTCTCCCTCCTTGAGCGCATTCCCCCTCTTTCACGTCCCACAATGCATTAGAATTAAATTAGGCACATAATCACACATTCAACTTAAAAATAACTTTTCTAAAACCAAAGGGGGTGTGCCTCAAGGGAGGTTTTTCTTTTTCATAAAGCATTATTAAAATGCCAAACGGGCTTAATTACATAAAGGGAAAACTTTTTATAACTAACCGGCAGAAAGTACAAACAACTTTGGAACTACTCATTTCTAATTCAAATCCACTTAGGAAATCAATTTTCAAGAAATGTCACTTAAAACCCATAGAATTAAAAATACATTTCAATTTTCAATGCAAAGGCATAACCATTTCTAGAAACCATAACCAGATTTCATAGAATGTGCATGTGGTGTAAATGTAAAACATATTTTTAAACAAGAAATAAATTATTAAATTAAAACTAATGTCAAATCCATAGGGGGGCTACCTCAAACATGTCGCTATTTGTCGACGACCACTCGAACCGACCCTGCGCACATCCATGCACATGCATTTATACACATATATATAAATACCCTTAGATGAATTACGCATATTCCCCATGCCATGAGGGAATATGTACAAAAAGGGAATTTATATATATATATATATTACCTTATGCATGCACATGCAGGCATTCTTGACACCCGCAACTTGAAACCATATAGTAGAGTTCAACATTCTATACAAATAATTTAATAAAACTATTAAACACTTAAAAATATACAAAATGTTTCCAAATAAAACATAAGGTTTTGCGTTAATGACACACCCATTTATTATAACACAACAATCAATCACATAAATCATAATCATTATCTGTAACAAGAGGGTTGAACAAGGGTAGTCAATATCCCATCACAAGTGCCAACCGGGCCTTCACCCAATTCATAAACATTTGGAAATCAATTTCCAAAACAAATATTAAATTTCAAACACAGCCCCAAAGTAAGGCATAAATATTTCCATGCATATCCAATTTAAATCAGACTTCCCTTTCATTAAAACAATTTACAACACATATTGAGAAATTCACAACAAGACTAACATTCTTGAAGTGGTACATTTCCCATAAAAATCCTTTCTAAACACACACACCACAAGTACCCACAAAAACACATTTTTCACATTTCTTATACTTTAATAAACTATTAAAACATTTTATAAACCAATTTTAAATAACACTGCAATGCTTTTTGCATCAAAAACACTCCTGAAACCCTCTCTTTAAGTCCAACTAGATGTCAAGACTATTTCAAACTATGATTCGATGTATCTTCATAATTTAATAAATTATTCAAACAACTTATAAACTATTTTCAACAAACACAATAAGCTTTCCACACAAAATATACCAAGTTTTCTCATGAAATACTCATCTTCGGGAAATTGCACATAAATAAAATTATACTAAAAATTGAAAGTCGAAGACTAATTATCCCAAACAGTGTAAAATACATGAAACAATTGAATCTTAAATTAAACAAGTATGTGAAAGTGGGAAAGTACTTCAAGTGACGACGAATTTTCAAAATTTGATGTGAAACATCAATTGCACCACCAAGAACCCATAGGATACCAAAACCAAGCTAACACAACAATATTAATCTCATCATTGAAGGGTTTATCCCAAAAAAAATTAAATTCTAACAACTAGAATTTGACCAAAATGATAACCTCATCAAAATATGCCTAAATCAGGAGAATAAAGAAGAGAACCCACTGTAGGGGAAAGCCACTGCCACTGCTGCCAGAGGAGGGTGGTGCGCTGGAGGAGGCAGCATGCCGAAGAGGGGTCAGACGGCCGGGTCATGTGAATAGGGGGGATTCTTTGACACTCAAGGGAGGATGATCATCTACACACAAGGGGAGCCATCGCCGAAGTGAGGGAGGCACACAGGGGGCCCTCAACCGGTTGGGTGGGCGTAAGTGGGATAGGGAGGGGGTGTGCGCCAGCATCTTTGGCTAGAGAGGGAGAAGAGGAGCTGGAGAAGGAAGGTGGGGGGGTCGTCCACATAAAAGGGTAATGGTAAGGGAGAGGAAGTGATCAAGTTTGATAGAAGAAAAAAATAAAGTAAAAAATAAAAGAAAAGAAATAAATAAAATAGAAAATAACGAAATAAAAGAAAAGAATATAAAATAAATAAAATATCATCAAATAATAATGAACATAATAAGAATTTTAATAAACTCTAAAAATAATAATAATATTGTTCATAAAAACTTATTAATAATTATAATAAACTTGATAATAATAATATTATTAACCATAATAATAATAACAATAATTTCTATTGTTGTAATTATTAGACTAACTCATTAAAACTCATTTTATTTATTTGTCTTGAACATGAGGTAGGCCGCACGGTGACCTGAGTAAAGTTGTGCGGCTTGAACATTCCCTGCCCATGCACCGAATGCTGTCAAGGGAAAATCATTCATTCATCAACAAAATGCAAAAAAAATCATACAGGCTTGGCCCGCAGCTCGATAGAAAGTCTCAAAGTCTAATAAAATAACAAAATATTATTATTTTAAAATTTCAGGTGTGACACTAATTTATAAGGATGGAAAGACTAATGATGCGGAGAATGTATCGCCTTTGGTTTTAGGTATGTGGCACTTTCTTTTTTTAATTTTATTTTTTATAATTATTTGGCTGAGTTAAGGTTGTTTTAATGGGTTTTTTCATGTTTTTATGGAATTTGTAGATATTCACTGTTTTTAAATTGTTATTAGAAACTATACACCACCTCTAAGAAACTATGAATCTATGGAAAGTGGTCACTGGGAAAGATCATTGTTGGAAAATGGTTTTTCAATACCATGAGAGTGCCTAGGGGAACATTCTTACTTAAACCATGTTGAAAAAAATTACATTTTGTGCACTATTTGTATAACTATGTGATGGTTTGTCTTGAGATAGTATCAACCTAAGGTTATTTCATGGTTTGAAAAAAAAATATGTCCTAACTATGTGGAATACATTTTGAACCCTACAATATTTGTATCTAATCAAAATTAAGTCCCCTAACCCTCTTTAATCACCCAATCCCTCTATATCATGGATATTTTTGCTACCTAGACCGGCGAGACGATTCCCTTTTGATCCAAAATCGATTCTTAAGTGAATAAAACTATGTTGCGGATTTTGATTTATTGAGATCTACCTATTCTTCCTTGTATATCCTAGATCCATTATTCTTCTCTCTCATAGAATCATAGATATATAAATTTTTTATGGATAGATCTACATTGTGTGATGTTAATCTTGATAAGATTTTTTTGGATCTAGTGAAGGGAATGTGGGTTGTGATTTGATTTAGAATCGTTAAGAATCATTCTTTATTTTATCCAACTTTTGAGTGGGGGTGGCATATGTCTCATCTCCACATGAATTAGAACATGAAGGTGTATTTTTAATTAAATTTTTTTTCTTGAAATTATTCATAAATCCATGTGTGATTATTGATGGAAACCTCAACTGGGTTATGGATTTGAAATTGTTGAAATTGGGTGGTTTCCTAGAAAATAATTTTTGATGATAATGTTAAAATGATGATCTTAAATTATGGTTTTGATTTAATGTTTTCAAAATTATTTTTGAAATTATTTAAATAAAGAATGGTTTTTTGGAAATAATTTGGCATAGAATCAGGAATATATGGTTGGTGTGAATTTATTTATTAATATGACATGTTTAAGGGGTTGGTTTCATTTGGGTTCCTAGTATTGGTTACCTTATGACAACTTGGAAGACTGAGGAGAGACCACTCATGAGTATAAAAAGTTCACCTTGGAATTCATGTGTGTATAGATACATGGTGATCAGTATGGAAAATAATTGAAAAAGGTTTTATTCATAAAAACAAATTTCCCGTGTAAATTCTTTACTATTTTGATATAAACTAATTATATTCTTTTAAACTATTTATATTAATTATTATAACATTTTTTCCTTATGGAATGATCTGTGAGGTCTTAGAGAAAATATGACTTTAGACTCTCCCCCTTTATGGGAAATATTATTCACTTGTAGATTCCAACTATTTATAAATAGTTAAATGAATGTTATATTAGTTATTTAGGGATTATTTTTGATACCATGGGTATATCATGCATAGTTTTATCTTGGATCAATATGGGTGTTACTTGTATCGAAGTCACTTTGGAATCTTCAAATCTAGTGGTATTTTGGTAATTTTAGAGTATGAATTTTGGTTTTCTCTTGTACTATAATATTTTTTAATTTTTTGTGTTTTTTTAGTTTAATTTTATAAACATGATTCATATATAGAATTATATGTTTATTGTTAAATTTATGATTTTTTATCTATAAAATTGGGAAATCACCCCTCGAATGTTCTTGAGGAACTTGGCATTTTTTTTAAAGCTTTTGTTGTCCTATGGATGTCACCTACATCCAATAGAATCTCATCATCTTCTCAATATAATTATGAGAGTTGTGAAGTTACAATTTTTATTTGGATTAATAATTTTCTCTATAATCCATTTGATTTATCTAACAAAAACATCTGATTTCCCATTTCCTTGTTAACGGTATGGTGTGGACGTATTATGAGGAACTCCATACATTCTCATTAAATCTATCCTTATATTATTATATAAATGATTCCCTTGAACACTAGCTATAGATCTTATCTCTCTAAACCTATAAAAGATGTTAATACTGACCAAATCACACAAAAGAATAGAATTATCAGCTTTGGGGACCATATATTCCACCTATTTTGAGCCATAATCCACAAGAAGACTTATATAATAATTATATAATTTTATCGTAAAGGGTACCTAATATCTATTCCGTGGACTTTAAAAATTATAAAAAAACATGCTGGTTTTTATGTAATTTTTATTCTTTTTTGGATTATTTCCCATCAATTGGCATTTCTCTCAATTTTTACAAAATTCATGTGAATATATAAACAAAGTGAGTGAATAAATTCATGAAAATTAGAATTAATTTTATATCCTTTGAGGTCCAAAGAGTCATCCCAAGGTAATAGTGTGAAAAAATCATTAAAAAATCGTATTTTACTTCTATGTAAGTATCTTCTTCTCACTTGGTCATTATAAATTTTCCAAACATATTGATCGTCCAAAATTTAAAACTTTTATTCTTTTTTTAGTATTTGAATTTTTTGGTAGTTCAAGTGATATGGTACATGATAATTTAATATATAATTGACCATGTTATTATACCATGATACTTCTCCATCTATCATGTACAAACAGTATAACAAAATGTGATCATGTAGATATTCTTAGTCTGAAATTTTAGCTTCAACAGTGTTGGACAGCTTAATAAGGTGATCAACCAGATGGTTTCAAGTTCCTTTATCATCAATTATCTCTATATAATATTTTTTGATGTAGTATAATCCATATGAATAGCATCATTTTGAATTTATCCTTTTTTATCAAGTACCTAATGGTTACATGATCAGAAGAAACTATAACTATAGTTCCCCAAAATATATGATCTAAATTTATCTAATGTAAGGGAAACTACTAAAAATTTCTTTTATACGGTTGTGTAGTTATGTTGGAAAGAATCCAATTTTATCAAATCATACGAAATTTCTTGAGTTTTTCCTTCACTTCTTTGGGAGAGAAATTCTCCCACAAATTGGTTGGAAGTGTCACAATGTTCCTTAAAAGGGTTCTTCCAATTTGGTGGATGTATCATTGGTGGTGTTATTAGTATATTCTTAAACTCATCAAAATATTCCCTAAACTCATCATTAAAATAAATATGTGGTTCATTAAAAATTAACTTGGAAGGAGTAAGATAAATTTTACTAGAATCATTGACAAGCCCCATATAAAATTCTTCATGTTCTAGAATTTTTCTTACATATTTTATTTATGTTGGGTAAGGAGAAGAATTTATCAATTAATTTTTTTATTTATCCACCTCAATTAATTTTTATTAAATGACATGTGCAAGGACTATTCATATTTCTTACCATGAATTGGTATTTTTATGGTTCAAAACCAAGTTATTTTCAATATATGATTTTGAAACTTTTTTTTACTTTGAAATAAATGATTAATTGAATTTAAAAAAAAATATGAAACCATCCCAAATTACATTGATTAAGTACTCATTTTTTCATAAAAATATACTTATCATTCCCCTATAAACTTTACTAGGGTCATTTCACTACTAAATGGAATCCTATTCTAATAAAATGTTCAAAAATAATAGGTAAGGTGGTATTCTCATAAATATAATGGGTACCTAGAAGTATCCAGAACAATAATCTACAAAACTAGTGAATTTTTCTTACTAATATCTCAATAATATGATCAATAAATATAAAAAGGAAATTATATATCTTTGTGATTTTATTAATCTTACTATATTCTATCAAAACTATCGAATTATTCTAAAAACAATTTGGGATTAACTCATTTTTATCACTCCGCACAATGGTATGTCCATTTTTAACAAGAATAATGTGAGTAGGGATAACCCATTATAAGTATGAAATAGGGTATATTATGTTATCTTCTAATAGCATTTATATTTAATTTTTCACTACCTAAATCAGGGTACGATTCATAATTCTTCAGGGATACCTAATAGATCTATAATTTTCATTAAGTATAATCCAATGCATGGTGATTTTGGGATTTTTGTCCATAATATAAATTAATCTATATCATATTTATTGCATAATTTTTTCCCAAAATTTTAATATATTCTTTTATTAATATGGGAAAACTCTATTGAAAATGATCACTAATAGTTTTTCAATTTCTATTAATTAGGTATATTTTATATTAGTGTGAAATGGATTTAATTTTATATTTTTTGGTTACTCAAAGGATGAAATTAAATTTTGTATAACCACTTAAAAAACCTATATTTCCTTCACACAAGATTATATATAACCTAACTCATTATTTAATAAACTATAAAATCTATCAAAAAAGTTAGAATTTACCTCTTCAATTAATCTTAAAATATTGTATCTAGATTCAAAAATATCTTCCTACTCTATAGAATTATCAATAATTAATTATTTCCCTTGAGATATCACACATAGATATTTAATGGGTTATGTCTCTTAAATGTGAAAATGTGTAATAAGTGAATGATCCTCTGATGGGTGGCTTGTCGAGTTAAAAATATTAATGTTGATATTGATGTCCCCAAATTCAATAATTATTATTCTTTATTATATATTGATGATTTTATTTTATATGTTTAGGAATGTTCTACCCGAAACAACCTATGAGTGTCCTAGTTCACTATCTTCCATTATGTTGAGAATATAGAAGTCAACAAGGAAAATTGTGTCTTAAACACCAAAAAATACTTCTTCTAAAACAACTACTAGAAAAGATGTTAACATTTTATGATTTTGTTCTACCAATCTATTGGTATTTAGTTCTCCCATATAAATTGAAGTAATAACTATGTGAAGAATGAAAATTATAGAAGAAATTAAATTATATAAAGTAACAAATAAAGATAAAGAACCAATGATGAAATTGATAGAAAATGTCCTAATATCTTAAATTTAATTAGAATTTGTGATTTTGTTAAAGTTAATTCCAATATTCTCAAATTAAATATATCATTCCCTTAAATATTCCTAATTTTATTGAAATTTTCATTTAGGAACTTAACATACAAGGGGATTTTTTTTAAGAAGGTGTATATTGATCTAAAATTTATATAAATTATAAAAAAATTCTATTTAATGTTATTCCTCTTGAAACATCTAGAACTAAATCATATTTAGTGGGAATGTGAGTGAAATATATTTTATCTCCCTTTTATTCGATTATAATGGGGCCACATTTTTATCCTTTGACAAGCTTGTTTTTTCACTTCATTCTTTTGTTCTTTGCTGGACTGATCTTTTGAAATATTCTTCAAATTATGATCTTCAATTTCATTAATTTTATGTTTTTTGGTTAAATGTTTGGTTTGGATGGTGTTTAAATATATTTACCACTTATAGTTGTCACCATACATTATTTCCCTTGGTATTTTTAAAAAAGTGTGATTCAAGTTTTCATTGATTTTTTATAATGTTTTTAGATTTTCTCTTAACTCTTAGATATAATTTCTAAGATAACCCACCTCTGAACATTATTATTACTGCATATGTGGTTTTATATTGGTATAGGTCTTGTAAAAAGATTTATTTTGTTGGAAGGGGGGTGGATGGTAGATAGGTTGAGAGTTAGTTGTATTTTGTTGGTGCTATTTTTGAAATGTTTGGCTCACCTGGTTCATCTAATTCCTAAATCCATATTGGACTTTGAATTTTCACCCCATCACTTATTTTATTATAGAAATTTCCTTAGATAGAATGTTATTATATAATGATCCATTCCCATTAAATTATAAAACTGGTCAATAAAATGGTAATTAGGTGAACATAAACCTTATACCTTATTTAATTCATTTTATTCAGTTTTATACTCAAATATTTTTTAAAAAGTTTTAGTTAGATGCTCATGTCTATATTCAGATAAGGGTGACGAATCAAAATTTCTTACCTTAGGGATACCTCTTGTGTTTTCACTGATTGTTCTAAATTATTATGAGTTTTCATATATCTTCTTGATAAATCTCTTGAATTATACTGGTGATATATAATTCAAGGATACTCTAAATGGTGAATTTAACCAATTTATATAATTTTCTAATAGTCCTTGGTAAACAGATAATATGAAGTGGTGATCCTCTATCTCTCAATGTGTAAAACTAGCATATTTCATTTTAATCCTCTCCAAGTACTCATAGAGAGTTTATATAAATTATTTACTGATGTAATAGATCTATTTCATTATTGATTTGATCTGGTAAGTAGGGAAATTTATTTATAGGAAACATCTCTATAATACATTACGGTCATGAACCTCTCTAATTTTTACGTCAAACATAAACCCCTTATTCATTCCATTATGTGAGAAGCAAATTTACCCCAACTTGACGTATTCTTCATATACTACTATATATTTCAATGTGGTGTTCACAAGATTGAATTATTTAATGTTAATATTTTAATATTCACTTATAAATCCTTGAAATTTTGATAATAGTTGAATTAAACATGTTTTCTATTAAAAATAATTTTGATTATTGGGCATGATAATTTAATTTTTCTTGGTTAATAAATTAGGGTGAATGGAGATCTCACAAGGTTTTTATATGATTTCTATCCACAGTGGTAGGATTAAGGTGTACACTAGAGGTTTCACCTAAATTCATGAAAACAATTTATTCAAAATTACTTTATATATTTAGATTTATTAGATCATTTTACATGGTTCATTGTATTTTTTTTCTCAAAATTAAATAGTTGGTTATTTGGGTTTCTAGATGTTCAATGTCAATGTTATATTTTTTTCATTACCTATTTTTAAAGTATTTCATGTTTTTACACTAATATCTACAATGGGGTGTGGTAAAATCTATTTATTATGAGGTTAAATGTAGTATTAGTGGTAACATTCGGTTATCCTTGGAGAGGAGTACTAAAATATATTTAGTCACTTAAAGATAAGGGGTGTTAAAAAAACTTTTGTTTTAGATATAATAAAAATTAATGAAGTAAAGATACTAAAGAAATATGATGAAGAAATTGATGGGTTCTAGGTTGAATTTTAGTTTAAAATTATTTCAAACTCATTAAAATAGTTTTATTACTCTTATTAATAGTTGGTAAATTTTATATCCCTTAATTGATTAATTAAACACCTTGGGTTGAAGGTTATTATGGTTACTAGTTTAATAGTGATTATAGCTTAGTCATAACCCTTCATGTTTATGTGTTTGATTTCAATAAATGCCTCTTAAACTACCAAGGAAATACCTAAATAAGTTTTGGGGCTCTATAGAAGCTCACATGTAAGCCACTACTTCGACAAGTGTGCCTAAAATTTTGAGAAACTCTCCCCCAAATACTTCATATTTCCTTACATCAAGCTACACTAGTTTCAGGGATATTATAAATTATCAATGTAATAAATGAATAGTAAATAAGTTTGAAACTATAAACACAATTGTAGTAAAAGTATGAAACATCCATTCCAAACTGAAATAAATAAATAGAATGAAGCTTTATTCACTAATTGAAGGACATAAAAAATTTAATAGAACCTCTTACCATCCTTAATAACTCATTTTCTACCCCTCTATTTGAAGGATATTAGAGATAAAGGAGGAAGGATAAATCATTACAGAACTAAATAATGTAGAAATGAAAATGAATATATAAAACAATATCACTAGTAGATTCCCTAGTAAGAGACCACTACCTTCCCCTAAGATAACTCTTCTTCCTTCATCCTCTTCCTCAATTTTTAGATACCCACTTTCCCTATTATTCATCCATGGTAAAAACCTTAATATATATAATTTTTGTTTAACTCAAAATATTTATGTAAAAATTGTTGAATACTCATAATTCCTTCTTGTGTGTGATATTTTTATTATCATGGTCTTATTATTTATTTAAATTTTCTATAAAATCTTAATATTATCATTCCATATATGCATGAAAAATGTGGTATCACTATGTGTTATATTGTGTGGATTTTATCATGCTAGGTAAAAAACACTTCAACATTGAATGGATGTCAAAACAGCCACCTTAGATTAACTATAGCATCATCCTTTCTATTTAAATCACCTACCTTAAACTCTTCCTGAGACATCGCGGTCACTGACTCACCAATTTCCAATTTTTTTCCTCTCATAGGTAAATTTTAATCTCACAATAGTCTCTACTAATTCATGGTCTTCTATAATTAAATTTTTTTAATCATTTCAGTGGATCATCCTTCACCTAATTTTCATAAAATCCTGACAAATATGTGCTTGAAAATGAAACATACACCATCTAGGATGGCTTGTACACTAGTTTTAGATGACACATATGAAGAAAATAATCACTCATATATAAAGGAGATGACTCATACACAAGTTTATATGAATAATAAAAAGGCAAAAAATAATCTAACTCAAATATAAAATGATTCATACACATAGGAAAAATCACTTATATGTGTTCATTCTGTTTCAATTTCATCATGCCTTCTTAGGGGAAATAAATCCATAAATATACTTCTAGAATAAACACTCCCTTAATCATTTTTATTATCATAAAAAATATCTAATGTCACATTCTATCCTCATAGTCCATAATAATAAGAACATAAAAGACAATTAATAGTTTTTCATTCAAATTATTCAATAAAAAATTATGTTATTTAAATTCATAATAAGGTCATTTTAAAAAATATTCTCTCTAAAAAAATATCTTACACTTTAATTCAAAAACACATTATAATTTTATGTAAAAACAATTTTGATGGAATATAATGACTTATGTATCCATAAATATCATGAGATTATTTGTTATGTCACCACTCATGAAGGGGTCACTCTAACACATATATTTCTTTATATCTTAAGAACAATTCATAAGATTATATATTGGGTTATAAAATTTCATCCATTAAGATTAAAATTTTCCAATATTAGTTTCAGGTTTATGTTTTTTAATTGTTATGTCATTTTATCTTTAATAAAAAAAATTATCATATAAGTATCATGTTTTACATTTATATAATAATGTATTTTATTAAATATAGTCCTAGTAAAATGATAACCCCTTCTAATTTACATCATATAAATTAGTCTTATACATATACATATATCATTACTAACTGGTTTTCCATTACATTTTCTCCTATAAAATAGTTATTTAGGTAAACGATCATGTCAATCATATCACATATGACTTTTGGATAGTTGGTCAGATAACTCATTACTCAAATACATTATATACATTGTCCTTACTCAATTCCATTAGTATCATAAGAATTAGGATTTTATAGATAATTTTAACCCAAATAATATTCCAAATACGTGAACCTATTCCTTTTAGGATCACACATTACATCCTTTTCATGAACAAGATAATCCATTGGCCTGGTGCACAGGCAGAACCTACCTACTTGAATGATCAAGGCCTTGAAAATTATTTCCTTGAAAGGAATCTAGAATATAATGTTTTAAGTATATTTTTATATCACTATTTTATCTCACATATTCCATTTAAATTTATGCATACTTCTAAAAATTTGGTTTTTGAAACCCTATTACTTACGCAGAATCAATATGTTCAAACAATATTGATGTGTATCTCTTCAAACAATACAGAACTTGTGTTACTAAAAAAATTAAAATCCAATAATATTTATACATATTGAAATGGATCACATTGATAATATAACTAAAACCATGTTATGTAATGTCTTATAATAATATGAAATTGATAATACCAATACGAATGGGAATGAAGCTACATGTATCCAACCCCCACTTTTCTAGATAGAGCCCAATCTTCTAGTCTAGTCTATAGTGCAACCAATGTTCCTTCTTCCTAGAGTTATTTTCTCAGAAAGTCATTTGATACCATCATAATTAAAACACCTAATATATATAAACTATAATTAACCTCATAATTAAATCACATAACATAATACTGTACAAAGTCAATGTAGAGGAAAACTATATCAATTATCTTACCAAGCATGTAACTCCTTAAGTACATCATTGATAAATTAAATAAGTAGTTTAAACACATTTAAACAATAAATAAATAAATTCATAATATTAAACGTTATATGTTTTAATAAAGTAAGGAATAAACTAAGAAAATGAACAAATCATAAATTTTTACTTGAGATAAACATTTATAATAAAATCATAAATTAGGAAATTACAAACATTTTTATGTTTTGGAATGATTTTATTGATATTCCATATGATAATTAAATATGAAAATTTCACATTTATTATAATATGAACTCTTTCATATTCTTATATACATGTAATTTAATAAGAACTCATTTTTATTACAAAATATGATATTCTTTAGAAAATATTTTATAAAAATATAAACATTTCGTATCATTTCTAAATGATTTATATAATTTAAAAATTATCATATTTTATTTTATTTAAATATTTTCCCAAATAAGCCACAAATACTCATTATAATTATTTCTATAATTTTAATATAAGTCCATTCAATATAAAAAAATATTTTAATTTATGATAAATTCATATATTGATAAAAACAATTTTTTCACATTTTTTTAATTTATAAATACTTAATAATTTATTCATCATGAAAAAACACTTTAAAACTAGATCACATCAAGGAAAACTTTTTTATAAAACATAAAATCCTCCCCTATTCATTATAGACCTAGAGGGACAACATTGGTGAAGGTTTTGTAAATTTTATAAAAAAACTATTTTTTATAAAAATTATAAAGACCATATCTTGTTTTGATGATCTCTAAAAATGAAATTCTCTATAGAAAAAATTATTTCCATGGAAAGAGCAAGACTATTTTTCATATTGTAATGTTTTTTTGAGGAAGTCATTTTCAGAAGAAAAAAATCTCTAATGTTGACATATTGTTTTGGGAAAACAACAACATTACAGACTAGAATATGTTATTGTGGGATTATGGAATCCAATTCCATATAAACAATGATTATATCCTATAAAGACAATATATTTTAGACTACGACTTCTTAAAATCCTCCATGACATTTTATATCATCTTAGTGGTGATCATCTATGGTATAGTGATATATTAATCATGGTATAGTGATATCAAAAATTATACTTAGTTTCTGAAATATATTATCTATGGCTATTTTTGTGTAAAACATGTCATGGTATTACAATAATTATAAATTCCATGGTTATTTTATATAAAATTTATATCATGGTTATGAAAATATTCAAGAACCATGCCTTTTCTGGAAAGAACATACTATAGAACATGGAATAATTGTTTTTCTAGTTTCTTTATTCATTTTATGAATCAATCCAAATGAAATGGAAAAGGAATTTATAACACTAAAATACTTTTTATGGGATAACACTTATCCAAATTTACTATATAATATAAACCAAAAAACTATAAAACCATAATATCTCATCATTTTTTAAGAGTGACTAAAATAAATAAACAATGAAATGATTTTTCTATGCTAAATTGGTTCGGTCCAAGCTCTTCCAAATGTAATTTATATCAACCACTGAGAATCATCCAATGGGATCCTTACTCTTAGGGTGTCTCTCATTTGATAAATATCACAATTCTTGGGAAGTATCCCCCCTTAAGCATTGTTTTCTAAAAACCTACATTTTAGAGAGAGAGAAAGAGAGGGGGGGAATTTGAGGATTTTATCTTCAATTTTATGCGAGAATCATAGTCTAAAACCTTACAAACAATGATTTTAATTAAATAATAATTCCAACAAAAATCTATGGAAACAAAATATTCATTTATTTAAAAGAAACATTTCTTGAGTTTCAACTCATATAACTCTTGAAACATTATTTATGATTTAATTATTTAACATTTAAAAAAATTAATTGTGACATTCATAATCCTAAATATTATCATTACATGATAAAAATGATAATTATATCTTGAAATATTGATAAGAATTATAAGAAATGAGATATTCCATATTCCATAAATCTACCACACATGTCACTAAGACGTTGTTTAACATTTCTTGTTATAGTGTATCTAAGTAAAATCCATGATGTGATGAAAATCACCATGACATTGTGGTTCCTTTTGTTCACATTTCAAATATATAGGACCATTTTTTTCTTCATACCATGTATACAACTTATTAACCATGGTATAATAGATATTTTTTAGGTTCAAAATCCAATGACCATGACTAACTCCCCAAGGTGTAAAGAGCCTCCACATAGTGGATAATGATTTTGAAAACACTACTAATTTCAAACGTATTGCTTCATGGTTAGTACTCCTTATTTTCTTCTTTGACATGATCCAAAATATGGTAAGGAAATCATGACTACATAAACATGAAAAAATCATTCCAAATAGCTCTAATCATAAAACTTCAACTCAAACTCACTTATAATAACTTAAAAAATATAAAATGTCCTTCACATAATCATTGGAAACCAAAACGATAAATAATTGAATGTGATTAAAGTATTGATAAATTTTTGAAAAAAAATTGTATCAAAATGAAAATATCAATGTCACAACTCATGTCCACTCCACTTCAACTTCATCCAAAAAAACTCATCCTTTGTGAAACAGACACCACATGGGGTAGCTTCACTCACTAACATATTATCAGTAAAAATAAATTGTGGTTTTATAATTCATACAAAGTAATGAAATGTGTTATATTTTTATATACAATTACATTATTCTCAAATCAATATAAACTTATAATTAATTTTTTATGTAAGAACTCATTTCTTATTCTTGAGGTATGGGTTTCTTCTTTTCATTTTCATTAAGTGTTTTTGAAAAAACAAGGGAAATATGGGAAAAATCCCAAATTTGTGGGTACATGCCATGTGCTTTTGTACAAACACCATGTAATTTGGTTTTGTGGGATGAGAATACAGGGAATGTAGGCTTTTCGGTTACTAAGGGTGTAGAAAATAATTACACATCGTGTACTTAGTAATACACACCGTGTAATCAGTCGGCAGATGAATAGGGAGGCGGTGAAAAGTAGCCACCATAGTAATAGTTAAAAAGGATAGTACACACTATGTACTTGATATTACTGATGTTATTAATATTTTCATGACTTATTATATAATCCCTTTACTGATTTTATATGAAATGTGCATAATGTGTGTGAAATACTAATATTTTAATACTAAGTATAACTTTTGAGCATTTTTAGAAGTAGTCCAATTGAGTCAGTTTACTATTTTATTTATAATACTCACCATACTGATCCAGATTCTATGTTTCTTGTTTTCAAGGATTCATAATTTAATATACAACATTTCATTAGAAGGGATTATGGTCTAATTCTTCCATTTGAAGGCTCATATGGACCACACAAGAGGGCCTGCAGAATCTGTGAAGAAACTGGACTAGTCATAAATATTGCATTAATGGGCTCAATATAGAAGTTAAAATTCCTTAATTATCCTCAAAGGTTCGGGGGACAATGTAAGGAGTATTGGATAAAAATTTCAAGGCCCAACTCTAAAAACAGGGGGCCCAACATATGCTTTAAAGTCCATCCCACCATTCTGGACGAGAAATAAAATCATTACAGTATTCATGACATATCTCATGATTTATGCATCCAATCAATTCGAGATATTTCAGTGTGAAATATGAGATATAGGCGGCCTACTTTGTTGAATACATCATTCAGTTTTGCAAGCATCTTCCTATTCAAAAACCCTTTCACATTCTGGACTTCAAAAATACTAGATTGAAATGGACAGATTAAAATTGTTTAATCAACCGGCCATAACATTGGCTCTGTAGGTCCAAATGCCTCCAAATTTGAGATTAGTCGGCCAAGATTATTATAATAAACTTTTAAGAAGGAGATATCTCGATATTTGGTTGTATGGATGTCCAAATCGTCGAGCCAAGTGGAGGGACAAATTGGGAATGCAAACAGTCCACTTCCTTGGGCTATAAATACATCCCCCTCCTCTCCTTTCAAGGGGTTGGAATTTCAGAACATAGGAGATCATATTGGCATGAAAAAATCCTTTCCAAAGTCTTGTGAGGACCTTCCATACGCAAGTTTTTACTTGAGAGGCCTTTCCTTCTCTCTTTTTTTTATTTACTTTTATGTTCTTCATTGTTGTAATTTTGTAAGTCATTTCTTTTTTAATTCTGTTTTAATAAAAGTTTATTTTTCAATATCTCTTATTCTCATCCACCTTATATATATTAATATTAATGTTCTTAAAATAGTTTAAATATAGTTTAATCCCCTTCCCTTATTTTTCTTCCTAATTCAATAGAAAGTCTGTTTTTTTAATTCTCATCATTGTTCGTGTGTGTGTGTTCGACGCACCACTCTTTTCTTATCCCTTTATTTTTCTTTTATTCTTAATTTATCATCAGAATCATTACAACCAGATTATTAAACATCCAAATAGATGAGTAAATATCTCATTGGGGTGAGTCAAAATTTACGTATGTTAAGTTATTGAGAGTATTTGCTCGATGAATATTCTTTAATTTAACATTGTGTATGTTGGACTTAACATTTCATGGATTAATGACTTATTTTGTTTAACATGTGGTTTCCATGGATTATTGTTACCATAAATACAGTACCATCAACAATATCTGATTGATATTAGAACACTACGTTATGTTAAGGCTTACATTAAAGCCTTAACACTTAGTAATTCCAATCAACATTATCTTGCGAAGTGGGTGTTAAATTAACTCCAATATAAAGAAAAGCTCCAGGATATCACAATCTTAACTCTCTAAAAATGAACTCACCCCAATATTTATAAAATTTATAAATCAAACACCAATCATTAATTACTTCATTTAAGCTCTAAAAACAAACCCCCCAATCAGAATACAATCAACTAAAAACAAATGATTATTTCAAAGTATCATCGCTGAGGATTCGACCCGAGTGCTGATATACACATTAGCAGAGCACCGGAACCTTGACCAGTCGATAGGAAACAATCTTCTGTGGATTTCAAATGGCATCATAGGCAGGTATGGTGCTTTAAGTAGTCATTAGTTTCTGGTTATTGTAAAAAAATTAGAAAAACAAAATTTAAAAAAAAAATTAAAAAAAAAAAGACAAAGAAAAACATGTTTTCTCATAAAAATCATAAAATGAAAAAAAAATATAAAGAAAAACCTGTGTTCCCCTTTCTTCCAAAATATCTCTTAAATTCCCCGTAGCCTTCCAAATAATCCCTCAAATTTTTTTGTCCCTGAAATTGAGCGAACACATTTCCAACTTAAGAGGAACATAAGAGATAATCAAATAATTCAAGAACCAGCCATTGTCCAACCAATTGAATTAGATATGGCCAATCCTAGGGAACAAACACTTAAAGAACTTGTTTCCCCTGATATGAATTACCAACCTCTTGGTATTAAATATCCAAACATAGAAGCTGACTTCAAACTCAAATCGGGTTTGATTCATCTTCTCCCTCATTTCCACGGGCTAGCCGGTGAGGATCCACATCTCCACATTAAAGAGTTCCAAGTGGTGTTCTCTACCATGAAACCTCAAGGGGTTTCTGACGAACAAATCAAAATCCGAGCATTCCCTTTCTCCCTAGCTGACACTGCTATGTCATGGCTCTACTACCTTCCTCCTGGTTCAATAATCATATGGAATGACATGAAGCGACTCTTCTTAGAGAAATTCATTCCTGCTTCTCGTATTGCTTCTATCCGAAAGGAAATAAGTGGTATCCATCAGTTCCCAAGTGAATCACTCCATGACTACTGGGAGAGGTTAAAAAATATTGTTACAACCTGCCCACATCACCAAATTCCTGACCAACTCTTGATCCAATACTTCTATAAGGGGTTATTGTCTATGGAGAGAACTCTCATTGATGCCTCAAGTGGTGGTGATCTTGCTAATAAAACTCCTACAGCTGAAAGAGATCTCATAAGTAACATGGCTGCAAATACACAACAATTCTATACTCAAGTACATGCTCAAGTCAATCAAGCCCAAGATAATCAATCAATTTAGCCGAACAAGATGACTGATTGGAGGAGTTAACTTACAGGTCTTGTGTGAAAACTATTTGTGGCTACCAAATCCCCAACCTCATCTTCTACGCAATCAATGTTTCCTGGACCTGTCAAAAACTGTGGAATCTGTAAATCTTCATCTCATCCAACTGAAACATGTCCACAACTTCAAAAGGATCAATCTGATTCATCTGGTCCAATGGAGCTCAATGAAGCATATGCTCAGTGAAACACCAACCTTCAACTATCAGTTCAGTTTTTTAGAAACTTCAACCAACCCCACACTGATCCCTTCTCTTCTTCCTATAACAAAGGCCTTAGTTATGGTAATCCCATATCTCATCCCCCTAAATTAACTCCTAAAAACCCAAACTAGTTTCAATATAGTCAAGGTTTTGGTAACTTCCAACAACCTTATCCTTTTATTCCTCAACCTCAAAGGACCGATCCTCCTGGATTCCATTATCCTAGTGATCTTTCCCAATTACAAAACCAATACAATCTATTTCCCAAGAACCAAAATCTAGGTAATCTCAATCTGGGATAAGCCTTTTCTTCCAAGAAACCATGGGAAAGTGCAATGGAAGATATTACCTCCTTCAACTGTTCTAGTCTCAAGAATATTGAAACCCAAATTAGTCAAATTGCATCCTACCTTAGTCAGCAGCATCCATCCAATTCTTCCCGACTCCAAACTCAACCATTACCCAACCCCAAGGGTAATGTAAGTGCAATTGCACTTAGATCGGGAAATCAAATTTCTATGCCTCAAGATAAGTCCTCTAACCATCCTTTGAATGTTGACCTAGAAAATGAAAAGAAAAATAAACTTGAAAAGGAACCTGAATCCATTCCCTCACCTCATTCTATTCCACATAGGAACCCAATTTCTTTTCCTCAAGCCGTTTCTAAGCCGAAGAAGTCCTTTGAACCCGATCCTGAAATACTCGACATGTTTAGACGTGTTGAAGTCAAAATTCCCATCTTATATGCCATAAAACAAATTACTAAGTATGACAAATTTCTCAAGGAGTTGTGTACCCACAAGAGGCAACTTAGGTCCTTCGAAAATGTTTCCATCCAGTAGTTTATTCCAAAAAAGTGCAAAGATCTAGGGACCTTTACGGTTCCATGCCAAATTTGAAGTTACAACTTTGATGATGCACTCATAGACCTAGGAGACTCAATTAATGTCATGCCCAAATCCATAGTCTCCAACCTTGGTCTAGGTCCCTTACATCCAACGGGTGTTGTCATTAAATTAGCCAATCAAATCACAGCTAGTCCTGAGGGTATAATTGAGGATGTCCTTGGTTGTGTCAATGATCTTATCTTCCCTATTGATTTCTATGTCCTTGACATGGAAGGTGAGACAACCTCTTCTCGATCTCCCCTAACTCTCAGAAGACCATTCCTCATGACTGTGAGAACTAAGATTGATGTCCATTCAGGCATCTTATCTATGGAATTTGGTTACCAACTGGTCAAGTTCAACATTTTCCAAGCCATGCAATACCCATCTGAGGATCACTCTGCATTCTCAATCCAGGCTTCTTAGGACACTTCTAAGAGTCAATCGAACCCCAATCCACCATGTTCTTCATGTTCTAATAACAAAGTATCTTGTGAAATTTGCACCATGATTAACCAAGTCATAAATGGTGAAGTTGATGTGGACCTCTCATTAATAGACTCCATCAATAAAGAGGAACTTGAAAACTCTCTTGAATCCCATATCAACTCTGATCTCTACTGATCCACCTTAGAATGTATTATGGAGAATGATTTTTAATTAACTGAAGTCCTTTCTTCCATTCTTGAGTTGTTTATCCCAAGAGTTAAAGATGAGACTGATCTGAAACCTCTTCCTACATACCTAAAATATGCATTCATTTTCCATGATCACTCATATCCTGTCATTATCTATTCTACACTTACCGAAACTAAGGAGTCCAAACATATCCAAGTGTTAGAGGAAAACAAAAAGGCCTTATGGTGGACCCTAGATGACATACCAAGAATCAACCATTCCCTTTTCATGCATCACATCCATCTTGAGAAGTCTTCTAAACCAATTAAACAACCAAAAAATAAGACTAAATCCACTCATACTTGATGTAGTTAGGGAATAGATCACCAAGATTCTTCAGGTTGGTATTATCTACCCAATTTCTGATAGCGAATGGGTTAGTCCAATTCATGTTGTACCTAAGAAGGGTGGGATAACTGTTGTCACAAATGAACATGGTGAGGTAGTCACAACTCGAGTGAAGAACAAATGGCGTGTGTACATTGACTATAGAAAATTTAATGTTGAAACAAGAAAAGATCACTACCCTCTTCCATTCCTTGATTAAATGCTGGAACGATTAGCTGGAAAGTCACACTATTTCTTTCTTTATGGATACATCGGCTACTTCCAAATCCCAATCGCACCTTAGGACCACGAAAATACTACATTCACATGCCCCTTTAGAACATGTGCATATAGAAGAACGCCTTTTTTCCTTTGAAATGATCCTACAACATTCCAGTGGTATATGATGAGTATCTTTTTCGAATTCATTGAACACTGTATGGAAGTCTTCATGGATGAATTCACCATTTATGGTAAGTCATTTGAATCTTGTTTGAATTCACTCTCTCTAGTCCTTTAAAAGTGTTTCAAGTTGAAAAATGTCACTTTATGGTTGAAAATGGGATTGTTCTAGGGCACATAGTTTCAAAAGATGGTATTGAAGTCGATCCTGCCAAAATTAAAGTGATCCAATCACTTCCTCTGCCCAATTTTATTTGAGTCATCCATTCATTTCTCATTCATGCTAGTTTCTATCAGTGATTCATCCATAACTTCAGTAAAATTTCCCTCCCACTCACTCGTTTTCCCCAAAATTATGTCACATTCCATTTCGATGAGGTTTGCAAGAGAGCCTTAATTGAACTCAGAACTACTCTTACATCTGCCCCGATAATCCAACCCCTGGATTGGTCCTTACACTTTGAGTTGATGTGTGATGCTTCTGATAGAGCTGTTGGGGCTGTTCTTGGTCAAAGAAGAGAAAAATTCCCTCATGTCATTTATTATGCCCCAAAAACATTGGATGAAACTCAATCTCACTACACTATCACTGAAAAAGAACTTTTAGCAGTGGTTTTTGCCTTAGATAAATTCCAGCCCAATCTCTTAGGTGCCAAAATCATCATCTTCACAGATCATTCTGCTATAAAGTTCTTACTCAAGAAAAGTGATTCCAAACCAAGGCTAATAAAATGGATCCTAATGCTCCAAGAGTTTGACCTTGAAATAAAAGATAGACTAGGAAAATAAAACCTTGTGGTTGATCACTTGAGTATAATTTCTAATTCTTCTCATTCTGAAATCATCGATCTTGAATTCCCCACTGAGCACCTTTCATCTCTCACTCTAAAAATACCATGGTATGCCCCAATTGTAAATTACTTGGTTTCTTGTGTTTTTCCTAAAAAAAATCAAAAGAACAGAAAATGAAGTTGAAAAGTGATTCAAAACACTATTTTTGGGAAGAAAATAATCTTTGGAAAACTGGGACAGATATGGTAATTTTGAGATGTGTTGATGAAGATGAACATTCCTCTATCTTATAATTCTGTCACTCAATGCCTAGTGGTGGCCACTTTCGACCACAAAGGTCCTCCCGAAAGGTCTTAGACTCTGTATTATTCTGGACTTCACTCTTCAAGGAATCACATGAGTTCTGTCAATCATGTCCCACTTGCCAAAAGTTTGGCACAATTTCCAAGAGAAATGAAATGCCCCAAAAGCCTTTAATTTTATGCTAAATCTTCGATGTTTGGGCATCGATTTCATGGGACCATTTCCCCCTTCCAAAGGATTATCATACATCCTTATTGTAGTTGATTATGTTTCTAGGTGGGTCGAAACCAAATCCACTCACATACTATTAGTGAGTTCCTAAAGAACACATCTTCCACAGATTTGGCATGCCTCGTTCCTTGATCAGTGACTTAGGAACCCATTTCTGTAATAGAATCATGGAATCTATTTTGAAAAGGAATGGGTTTATACATAAAACTTTAACTGCATATCACCCCCAGAAAAATGGAATGGTTGAAATTTCAAACAGAGAAGTGAAAAGAGTACTTGAGAGAATTGTAAAACCCACCAGAAAAGACTGGCCTGAAAGACTTGGTAGAGCACTCTGGGATTATCGAACTGCCTATAAAACACCCATTGGGATGTCTCATTTTAGGCTATTTTTTGGTAAATCATGTCATCTACCAGTTGAAATCCAACATAAGTCATTTTGGGTAGTGAAAACTTGTAATTTTGATCTTTAAAAATCCGGTGAAGAAAGATTGTTGCAATTGGCTGAACTGGAGGAGCTTCGATTTGATTCTTATGAGAATTATATTCTCTACAAAGAAAAATCCAAGGCACTACGTGACAAACACATCCTGATAAAGGTATTCCATGACGGTGAAAAGGTAATGCTCTTCAATTCTCAATTTCGGATTCACCCAGGTAAGATTAATTATCGTTGGTAATTTCCTTTTGTTATCACTAATGTTTACCCATTTGAAGTAATTAAAGTCCAAGACCCCTCTTCCAAAAGGACATTCACGGTTAATGGACATTAGTTAAAGCATTTCCCTGAAAAGGATACAAATCCGAGGACCCACCTCAACTTCCATCAGATCCCCAACTTCTGCAGTTGACCCACTACTGGATAGAGATGGAAACCCACCAAATCCAAGATAGGGGGAACCTCTTTCCCTTTAACTTAATTCAATTATATAGAATTGTTAAATAATTATTAAAATGGAAATGTAACTGGTAGTAATAGTTAGTTTTGAGTACTTCCTAGTTTACTGCATTTCATTATTCCATACTTTTGTTGCATATTTTCACAGACTGTTGGGCACGAGCCTTTTGTGGTTGCCTACTAGGATTTATTTCTCACACCCTTTTTGGGACATGTCTTGGGCCCAAATAAATATTATTTCTGTAGGTGTCGATAAGGGTAAGGGTCCCTACATAGGTACATGATTTTTGCAGAGGAGTAGGAGAGCATGGGACTAAGATTAGGCTTTCGATGCTGCAGCGTTCATGTTAGACTGCTTTGGTTTTGTTTTGCTATACTTTGTACCTTTTGCTGTATTGTATCAGATTGCAGTGTATCTTGTTTCTGATGCTTTCTTAGAATTAGAGACAAGTTGCATCATTATAAAAATAACTATTTTTTATCTTTTACTTCAGTTCCATTGTCCATTTTAGGTCTATATTTTTTACTACTTCAGCTTTTGTATGTTTATATTTTTTCCTCTGCGCTACAGTTTGACAAAATATGGCATAGTTTTCCCACTATCAGTCCTAGGCCCTCGCTTCTAGTCTGAAGCCTCTGGTGTTTGTGGAAATGCGCTTGAGGTCATGTGACCAACCGGGTTCAGGGCACCCGTTGTGTGGCACCTAGATCCGAGATGTTACATTTGAGAAATTAAAATCATTGTAAAAATAATACTATGTAAGTTCTATTTAGGAAATAATGGAATTCTAATTATTTTATATTATCAATATGAATAATTACAAAAATTAACCATGATAAAAAATTGAATTGTTCAGGTACTAAATTAATAACATAACCCTATTATGAACTCCCTGTAAAGTGTATATGCGTGTTAAATTTTACTTATTATTATTTTGTTCAATGAACTTAATTATTTAATTTTTTACTTTAAAAATGTATCCTTTTATTTGTACCTAATTCACTATTTTCAATGGTTCCATCAGTCATATTCATCAATACTAAGTTATAAAACCATAGGTAAATATTTGAAAGATTTTATAAATATTAATATATGATGAAATGTTTATTTTATTAATGTATTTCATTCATATTTCATGTCCATTAATACCAATTTATAAAACATTTATTTTGTTTTAATAAAATTATTTAAGAATTGTTTTTCTAAACTACACATTATTAGATAATTTTGATAAAAAATTACATCCTTTCAATAAGACTACACAAGAACTAAATATTTTTGTTATGCGGATCGACGAAGAAAAATGATTAAATTATACTTTATCCTCATTAAATTAATTTCATTTTTTCATTATAACTTTATTTCCCATAAAATTAATTCATATTTTTATCATCTTACCTTCCATGTATATTATATTATGATTAGTACATTCCCAAATGAAAAGAAAAAACATGTCTAGTCCAAATATTAAAATAATTGATAAATTAAAAACATGTGATATTTCTATAACATTTATGAAACTTTATTCTATGTATGTGATAGAAATATATTTAATATTAAAAAACATATTATAATATTTATTTACCCATTAAAAACATATATATCAAACAATTAATACACATTAAATAATTATAATTAAAAAATAATTTATATTAACCGTTATTTTTTAATTATAACTCATGTGGTTAACTTTTAATATAATTATGTTTCTCATTTAAAAACCTAAAATCGTATCAATTAATAAGTTGGTCATCTATAATATCTAACATATTATTTTTAAAATCATTGATTTTATATAATAATAATAATAATTTATTTGAAATTAATAAGTATATATATGAAATTTATCTATTAATATAATTTATTAATTTTAAAATTACTAAACTATATTATATTATATAAATTAAAATTGTAAATATATAATAATTCTTTGTTAGTTGATTTTCATGTTTCAAGGTGTTTCATATTAGAAACTATCAAAAACAATTAATGCAATTAAAATAGGTTATATAAATTTTTTATTTTCTATTAGAATAATGTTCAAAGATTAAATGGGAACATTTTTCATAAAAAATATAAGGTATCACCCATATCCACTACTCAAAGGTACTGATTTTTTTATTTTGATGTCTTTTAACAAATCATGTAACCTAAAATAAATTAAATATTTAATTTATAAATTAAAATATTTCATTATTTGACAAAATATTTTATATTTGTCACCAAATTTATATCACAGCTCATGGTCATGGATCATAGTAAATCTATCCCAATTATTCTATCAAATAAAAAAAGACATGAAATTTTAACAAAAATATAATCTACACTTATATAAAGTTTAATTCAGAAAAGTATCAAATTTTAACTAAATTAATATTATAATATTATTATAAAAACATTTAAACATATTTATATATATTCTTAAGGAAGTTAATAGATTTTCTTATAGCAAAAAATAAATGTATTAACATTCAAAATAATATTAATCACTTTAGAATTTTTTTAATACATCGTTAGAAATCAACAGTGGTCCTTTAAATAAAATACCTCGTAGTTCTATTTATTTCAAATAATGTTTAGAAAAATATAAAATTATAGAAAAAATCATTAAATTCATGAAATATCATCATAAATATTTTCAATATCATTATCATTAATAATTAATTTTTTATTGGTCATCAACACCATCTACCATTTTATAAATTCATGCCTAATTTTAAATTTTTTATATTATTTATATGATCTTGGGTATGGTGAAGCCTCAACATTTAATATTCAAATAGATTACTTGAGACATGAATATACTCTATCAAAAATACATTTAACATGACCCAACCCATCAAGAACCCTCCTGATATTATTGTAAGATGATTGTTCTACCTCAATTCCACCTCTAATGGGACAAGGGCTATAAACTATCACCAATAAGGAATAATCATACATGGGATGACTTATCATATATAAATATTTAATAGATATGAAATATAATACATGAAATAAAATAAAAAACCACCAATAGTATAAATAAACATATGAAATGTATTATAATGGATTCATATACATCAATTATAAAAAACAATTCTTAATGGTAAAACCTAACGGATATTCATTCACAAGATAATTCTATATTATACAATAAAAATTTGAAAATGAACTTTACCTCCTCACTAAAAGGGAATCTAGTAACTAGTATGGATGAATAAATTTTATTTCATAAGACCCATGATGAAGATTTTTCCCTTTAAACCGGTTGTAATCAACATTCAAAAATAAAATAAAATACTTATCAGATAAAAAATATTTTAATGGAATAAAACCAGAGGGGTTCATAGAATTTTAGTGGGAGAAACCTCATTAAAAAATATATTATTCAGTTCAGATAAAAAACTGAAATGATGTGGCCAAAAAATATAGGGATTGAGAGATGACCTTTATGATTAGATTATAAACTCACTTGATGAGGTAAATGATATGTGTTATACCTCTAGATTTCTATTAGCCTCTTCAATGACTAATGATTTCTGATTTCAATAACTGTAATAGTAATGAGTGGGTGGTGAGAATGATTTCTTAAAAATATATTCAGGTGACTGTACTAAATAATACAAACGTAGAGTTTCTGGGGAAAGTTGTGTGGTGGGATATTGAGCATGTATTATAGAGTTTTCATGTGTTAAGATAGTGTGGGGTATAAGGTACTATCTAGATAATTGAGTGACCCATCCCTGAGTAAGGAGATGATATAGGAAGCTGGAGGTGGTGGGATGCTAAGAGGTGGAACATAAGTATAGTTGGAAGAGGCTTTATAAGGAGGGTAATCATGAGTTTGATGATAAGAGGTAATTGTGATGGAAATTTTTCTCTCCCTGCTGATTGTCTTTTCCCTGGGGCATGCTGGGATTACCTTAGGGATGGGCTTTCTTAGGAAGAACAAGCCAATAAAAATTACTTCTATTGAGTACCACAACGTGACACCAATCATAGAATCTATATAAAAATATCAAAATACATGTCTAATAATACCGTCTCTAACATATGTATCCAATATATATATATATATATATATATGTGTGGAAGATGTATTTTCATGAGACCCGTGTAGGGGTGAGTACAAATATATTTAGTAGGATGCCTCAAAAACATAGAGGAAAGATGAGGAATCAGGTCAGATCAAAATATATAAAAATATAGCACCGAAATGTAGGTATTAATACCCATATATTAATTACCAAAATTAAAAATAGAAACATAGGAATTTATATTCCCATTATAGCTCTGCTTCATAAATAATAATATCTTTTTAGTATCCTTGAACACTAAGTTTAGTGTAAAACCTTATATACCCAAAATCCATATCCCAACTATAGAATATAATCTTGTGGTATTCAGAGTAATGGTAAGTATATTTCAACCATTTAATTTTATCAATAAAAAACATTCACGATTAAGAAACCTGAGAAAATTTTAGAAATACTTATATCTAAACCATCCAACACCTCTGAACTCCAATATCATCATTTTGGAACTATAGAGTGGAATTATTCCTTGTTGAGGGACTTTATATTAACTAAGGGAATATTAACTCTTATTATAACATATTATTTGCTAAATGGGGAAGGATATTACTCTTATACCAATCAATAATTATCTTTTAACTATATTGGTGGATATTATCCTCACTAAAAAGTGTCTACTAGTCAAGGGGGTTATAGAACCCTATAAGAGACTAGTACCATGTCATGTGTTATGTTCATCGGCCAAGGGGGGTTACATAATCCATATGAAGAGAATTTGTATCTCATTATAATAGGGGGTTATCCAATCTACTAAATATATGGAGCACCCATTACTTGATATCCAAGTGTTTTCATGGGTTACTAACCCCATATCTTATCCAAATATCATACCTATCCCTATAATTTTCTTTTCAAAGGTAGCAGTCTAAAACTACCCTAAATGGCTTGGAAACAAAACATAATAATGATTCAACTAAAATCATCACATTCTATATAGAAAATCATAGTTAATGAAATTTTAATATAAATAAAACTAAAACATGGGAAGTAAAATATAATTATTATAGAGATTTGTCTAGTAAAAATTATTTACTCTATAGTACATCTAATTTAGGATTTAAATTGTTGGTAACATGCCATAATAGTATAGATCATGTTATATCCACCTAAATTTTTTTGAATGGGGTACATAGAGTGTGAGGCTCTATGGAAAGTTGTACTTGTTTTTTCATTAGAATTCATTTCATGAATCAAAGTAAATAGAATGTATTATAAAATAAAAGACATGTGAGACTGCATAAGATAGTTGACTTGTATTCATGGTACATATCAAGGTTTCTCTATAGATTTAACTGTAATGTTCTAAGTACAACCTGGAGTGTGGGTCCTTTGTGTCGATCTAATGTGTAATCCAGTACACACAGAGGCACATAATACTGAGATATATGATATGAGACCTATTTTCATATGGTGTGTGATATTTAACTCAATTAGATACCCTAGAAACTATAGAATCCAAACTAAAGAATTAATATCTAAGAGAAACATATTGTGTAGTAATAATAATGATTCATAAATTGGAATAAGGTATTATTAAGCATATAACCCATAGTACTAATTTTCATGGAGTTAGGACATTCAAAAAAAATCTAGGATCATCTGTTGAGGCATTCCTATTATTACAAATGCATGTTCCATTACACATTTATTAAATTTTATGAACTTAGCATCCATGAAGAGCTTCACTAATACCCATATAATCATTACTTATTACATGAATTCTTTTTAAATTCATATATAATTCTTCACACAAACCTAAACCATGTGTCATGCCCCTTCAAAACACCTAAAAATTACATATATGTCCACACACACACCACTTATCACCACTTATGTCATCACCTAACCAACCAGAACCTATCTGGATGAAAATAATAGAAGTGTAACACCCCAATCTCACCTCTACTAGTCCAAGTACTGGCTACTGGTGCTGAGTAGTCATATCACACACATGATAGGCTTTATCCTAAAGTACTTGTATGCACATGAATCTCAAAATATTCCTAAAATGTTTAAAGGTAAATACAACTACTACCTAGAATTTATATGTAATATATATCCCATTTCCAAGTATGATAAAGTATAGGAATGTAATATAAAGATCCAAATAAAACCCTACATAAAAGTGAAAATAATTCCAACCTTTTTGGAATGAGGGGGACAACTGTCAAATGAAACACCTAGTCCAGCGATGGTTAGTCTAGATCACTATGATCAAACTACTCTCAATCCTTCTATGAAACCATAAAAATTATTATTATTTGAATAAGGCATTACATGTGTGGGGAGATCCTATGCAGGGGTGATTATAACAATACACAATAAGAAACATGAAAATCACTAAACGAAAATCATTAAGAGTAGTCATATCAACAACTTAAAATCATTTCAATGGTGATATGAGACAAAGAAATACGGATAACCATAAAAACCCAAATATACACACAATAGACTCCTAGTATAAAACAGGTATCATTAACTAATACACATAGGATTCTACTCAGGTATTCATTATTACACTCATCCAAGATAACACGCTCCAAGTGACATGTTTTTAGTTTTGGAATCCCTCTAAGAGGTTATAATTATCAGATTTCTCTAAATAAGTACTCAATGGAACTCTAAATATCTCGACCCCTAGATGGAGTATCATTCCTAGGATTACTGGGAGGCATAAAAAATATTAGATCAACATAATTGATATGGTATTGACACCATGTTCATGGTGGTCATGCTAATACAGCAATCCCTACCAAGGAATGAATGTATGATAGAGGATCCCACCCCATACCTTGTGGTAGGATTCCACAAACTCTATCTGAGGAAAAACTACTATAGCGGGTCACAATCATATGATCAAGAGGAAATTCCATGAATCTCCCTCATAAGAATGGGCTAGAAGGTCAAAATAAACTAAAACTACTCCAAAATAAAGAGAAAGAGGGCCTCCACATAAACAAGAAAATGTTCATTCTGTTTACTAAGGGGTAAAACATAACTCCCTGAGATTTTTCAAAATATTTTTTTTCAAATTAATTTAATATTTTTAATATTTTTTGTTACATGAAAAACTAATTTTGTATTTCTTTAAAAGTAATACTAAAATTATCTTCATTATACACAACACTATGTATTGTTTTTATTACAAGTAATATTGATTTTATCTTCAGTTACATATAATACAATGTTTACCTTGCATTACATATAACACTAAGTGTAGCTTGTGTTTCACACTACATTGATTTTAAATGTAATGTGAAACATCATTAAATTATTATTATATTTATCAGCTAGTGATAACAAACGTGAGTATGAAAATGATTAAATAAATTATAAAAATATGGTTTATTTGTTTTAATAAAATGAATTATTTGTTAACTATTTAATTATAAATTAATGTAATAAGTATTTGGAAATAAATAAATTCCTTTTCTAAAAAACTATTTATCTATTCACAATGTTATCTAAATAAATTAAAAAAATCACTTTTTATGAATGATTTTATTAAAATTTAAATATTAAATATTCAATGAACTATTTTAAATGAATCTAATGTGTTTTCTTCAAAATGGATAAGAATAAATCCAATTTAATGAAAACAAAATGGGTTTTCAAAAAGGGAATTTTATCACATTTTGATGGTGCACTTATTTTAAAAATAATTTTTGACACTTTTATAAAGTATATTTAAATAGTAAAATTAATTATTGAGAGAATAATTTACAAATTATCATATGGGGGATTTTTATCATTTTTTTGAAAAGATTCATTTTTTGATAGATAAATTTTTATTCCAATCTTCCTTTTTGTTCTCTTTATTTATATAGTTAAATTATATATTAAATTTATTTATAAGTATAATTAGTTAAATTATAAATATATTAATCTAATTTATGTCAATGGAATCCATTTATTTTTAAATTGAATATAATAACTTTGTAATATTTTTAACCATTTCACTTTAAAACCATGTTTTCTCAACATGTTGATGGGATTAGTTTTAAATTAAATTTGGCCACTTATCTGAATGAAATTTTAAAAAATAAATTAAATATTTTTAATAAGAATAAATTATAAAATATAATAATTTTAACTTATTTTTTTACAATAATTATAAGTGAAAATAGTTAAAGTTAATTAACACGATTAAGGATAAAATGAGCATTTGTGTATTACATGAGATCGTATTAAGATTAATCTTACCCACACACATAGTATTTTTATTTAATGAATTTGAATTAATATATATAATTATTGGGTCTAAATTATTCAATTAATAACATTTTAATAATAATATTAATATAAAAATTATCTAGGTAAATAAATAGATACAATTTTCCTTGGTAAAAACTATAAATATAAAATTTAGTAAACTTAAAGAATAAGGAATAACTTGATAAGAAATTATTTATTTTTTTCGGTGGAGTTATTTATCCCCTAATTAATCCCTCTCATCCATTACTTTTCTATTTTTGAGGTTCCTGAGGTAAGGGATATTTTCTAATAGTGAGTACTTTTTGGTATTTAAAAGTATGTCACTCCATTATAAAATGGCATTTACTCACTCTGTTTTTTCACACCTCTCAATCCATTTGTCTTGAAAATCCCCTTGAAAAATAACTTCCCATATTCCCTCCTCTAATCCTATAAACCATAATTTTGTTATAAATCCAACCATGTAAGGACTTTGGTGCAAACCAGAAAGATATACCTGAAGAGGAGGTAACTTTCATCAATGGATGTTTTTGTTTTATTTCTTCCTAAAACAACTTCAATTATTATTTTATCATTATTATATAATAATATAATTAAAGTAAATATATTTATATTTTTTATTTTTGGGTTAAAACTAAAAACCACCCACACTTCTATCAAATGGGTTACAAAATCATTGTTTGTGTGTATAGCGGTCTACAACCTCATGAACCAATATCAATTATTTTCCATTACCACCTCTAAAGGTTGGGAATAATGATGTGTGTGATGTTTATATATGATATATTTGATATTTATGATTAATTTATGATTTTTTAATTATTATATAACCCATTTATTAATGATTTCTGTTATTTTGGAATGTGATAATATCGTTCGTGTGTACAGCGGACTACGGCCTCACAAAGCGATGTGATTATTTCATGGTTTAGATTGAATGTATTAAGGATGGATTAAATATAAATATTTAATATATATGACATAAAAAATAAAACTATAATTATAATATATAGATATATATAGAGTACTTTTTTTCTTTCAATCCAATAAGAAAATTAAAGTAGCTTTCATACATGCGTACGGCCTACCGTCTCCATGAACGTTGTATTTAATTTTAGATTTATTTATTTTTGAGATTATTATAAAAACATATATACATAATATATATTATATTTATATCATACCTATAATTACTAATATGTGGAAATAATTATAAATTTAATATTACTAAAAATATAAAAAATAAAAACTTATACAAAAAATCAGTTATTACCCAAAACGTGAATTTAACATGGTATTGTTAATAAATGGATAATAAAAGGTAATAAAAACCCATATATGGTATCATAATTAGTAATAAGGTTATACAGGAGATTTATAATAAAATTATATTTAATAAATGTGAGGTTTTAATGTTCATAAAGGAAGGAAAAACTTAAGGTGACAGATTAATGTATCACTTTTTACTTCCATGAGACACATTTCATATTCACCAACTATTTCTTTTATGTGGTGTATATAATTCCCATGAATTTATTTTATTATGATTCTTATTAACTTTATTTTTATTTAAATATCCATTTTAGGATCATTTTTTGGGGTTTATGATTCAAAAGTTACCAAATTGGTTATATATTTTTGTCTCAATTCTCCTTCTTTGAGATGTTTGTTATGTTATACCCATATATTCTGTCATGATGTGTATATACAACCACATTGATATTTAATATCATTAATTTAATAATAATCAAGTTATATTATGTTTTATTCTATTTTATTCCTTCATGGGGCCTAGTATTTAAGGTTAACAAAGTGGTAATAGTTTTAGGTTACAATCTCACAATTTGTCGAGGATATTTATGATCATGTCTCCTATGATAAAATCTCATGATCTACCTTTCATGATTTATCAATTATTTTCATATAATATGGATATTCATGATATATTAAATTAATATTACCATTTTTCAATTCATTGTTACTTTATATAATTAAGAAAATATTTTTTTAATATGACTTTATTTATCTCTTCAGTCGGAAATCTATTTTCTTTCAAAACCATTTTTTTTAAAATGTTTTTATATGGTTTTTAAAGATCACATTATAGTTAAAGTATTTTTAATAGGTTTTAATACTTCAAAATTATTTTCAAATATTACTTTATATGTTTTCAATGTTACTTTCCAAGAAAAGTTTTTCATAATGTTTTATGTTTTAAAACGAATTTTTCAAATCAGAGAGGATATTTTCCTTTAGAAATGTTTTAAATGATATTTTAAGAATATTTTCCAACTAAGATGAAATCTATTGGTGTTATATGTGGGTTCTTTTGGGATATGATCCTATTTTACTATTCATATTCGTTCTCTATATGTTTTAGGTTTTATTAGCATGTTGTTTATGGAAACATGATTCTTTTCCCCTGGTTAATCATATATCAAAGATATTTTTAATTAACCAATTTATTTTTAATGGTAAAATAATTTTTAAAAGTTATTTACTAGAAATCCATTTTTTCATGGGTTAATCATTTTATAATTGGAATAATGGATATGTTTCTTAGTTTTATGATGAAATTGAAGCTCTATTCACTCTATAAATTTTGTGGTTCTTGGAAATTACTTATACAATGGGGAATTCTATATAGCATCAGGTAAGCCCATTACAACATCTAAAATGGGGAAACCCAAATAGCACCAGGTGATCCCATTATAGGTTACATGATTGTTAATCCTATATATAAATTCAAATCATTTGGTAAAGATCAATTCTATATGATCTTGGAAGGTACATAAGTGTTTATCCCAAGCCCAAAAATGAGGGTATGTCATTTTTTAGACCAAACTGAAATATAAGGATACATAGGTGTTTATCCCAAGCCTAAATATGATGGTACATAGGTGTTTATCCCAAGAACAAAGACGAAGGTACATGGGTGTTTAACCCAAGACCAAAGATGATGGTACATGGATGGTTAGAATAATCCAAAAAAACAAGTGTACATGGGTGTTTATACTAACCCCAAATAAATAGCATGGGTGTTCAACCCATGAAAAACATGTTATGGATGTCTTTATGGGTATCATTAAAAAAATATTCCCAATATTTATACCCCAAATCTATGTCATGTGTCAATGTTATGATATAATGGATGATTTTCTTTGATTACATTAAAACTCATGTCTTTTAAACTACCAATATTTTTTCCATAACTCTTGATTATGATATTTTATATGAAGTCTATGTTTTTTAGATGTTATGCTCATGTTATCATAATATTATGTTCATGTTATTCTTACTTACATTATTTTGTTTACCCTTACTGAGCATCTAGGATCACCCTTTCTTATGTTTCTTTTCCCTATGGAATGAAGAACTGTTTTTTATAGGGTATGTCTATGAAGATTTATTAATGGAAATATATTCATCGGAAAAATTTAAGATTATCAACTAGATTAGAATATTGTGTTCCAAGTTTCTAAAGGTACTAATATATTATGGTCATCAGGCATTTACTTTTGTAATGTAGTGAATATACATCTGAAAAGATGTAATATCCATATATGATAAATCTGGGTTGATATAGTTGGTATCAAGGGAAAGGTTTAGTTAATCATTAGAAACTAGGATGAAAAAATTTTGTGAGATCCCTCGTGATATTTATAAGGATATATATAGGGATGTCTCTAAGGATAAGTCTAAGGATGAGTCAAATTATAAAAAAAATGTCCCCAAATTTTGGTAAAGGATATAGAGAGTGTTTTCTTAGAAACAAAGACATATCTATATACTACAATTGGATGTGGATCTAGTGTAGATGTACTTAGCGATATCAACCATGAAAACACCATACTAAGCTAGACTCATTCGAAAACTAGTTCATGAAAACAGCACTTGTTTCACACTTGGTTTGACACTCCAGGGGGATATTATTTAGAAATTCAAAAAAAATAATGAACCATCCTAAAATATTTAAATAAATTATTATCACATAGGGACTAGTTTAAGACTAAGGTGGGAAATATTTAAAATAAGGTGTCATGATTTACAAATCTTATAAGTTAATTTTTATTATTATGTGGTTTTATTATATGATAAGTGTTTATCACATTATGATTTCTTGGTTTAATAAATGGAGGGAACCATAAAAAAATTAGGTTAAAATTAAATATTATATCTTATTTCATAATTAAAAGTCAAGTGGGATGATTAATGGATTTAAGGAAGTAGTGGTTATACCTAATTAGTATTCATGGAACCTGATTAACAAAATCTACCTTATTCATCTCTAGAACCCACCAAATAAGATATTGATATAGTTCACTAAGTTCTCATATGGTGGAGACCATGGAATAATAAAGATCCATCTTCATATATCTCAATAATATGGGTAGAATCAATCAAGGAAATGTCTTAGGAGAATGAAAGGATGTGTTTTGTGTTGTTAAAAATGCCGTAAAGTATATAATTGGTATGGAAAATTTAACATTTTAGTCAATTCAATACATTTTAATATTTTTATCCCAAAGGTATTATCAATGGGTTAATTTTTTAAATGTAGAATGTATGGGAATTATGAAAATCAATGTCATAAGGGGAAATCTCATGAAAATAACTGGTAAGGTTGTTTTAGTAATGGGATTTCTATTAACGATGAGGTGACTGTAAATGAAATTAGAAAGGTATGGATTTTTTTAATAGTATTTTTATATTAAATGTGAGATTAATTATTAAATAGAGGTTTATGAATATTAATACATGATTCATATTTCACACTTTAGGAAATAGGTATTAAGGAATAAGATGATGAAGCCCAATGAATAACTTAAGGATAAGGTGGAAGAATTGAATTATTTATGAATCCAAATTAAAGAATTACTAAATATAAAAGGACTATTTAGTATTTTTTAAGAATATTAAATAGTATTTTTAGTAATAGTAATGACCTAGAAAAGTGATTTAATCGAATGGTTATATTAATGGAAGTTAACCCTTAATATGTTCCTAGTCTCGAGAAAATAGTGTTTAGTTTTGATAAAGAGATGATGGATAAGAATAAAGTTAATTGGATACTACTTATTACCATGGAAATAGATTAATGATTTTCTAAAAAAGTGGTTTATGCAATCTTGGATAGAGTTTACAGAATTTTTGGATTTAAAGAATATGTCCAATAATCTTTGGAATAAGGAAACATGAATGTATCCAAAGGGTATTTATGGTAATTCTTGTTATTACTAGGTTTGAAGAGAATACATGGTGAAGTTATTAAAATATTTGGTATGTTCCAACCTAGATATACTTCATGATTTTTTGGGGGTCATTGTTATATTGATTTTTGAGAAATTTAGTGACCTTCTTTCTTAAGATTTGTATTTTCATATGTCAAAAGAGTCAAAAGATTACCCATTTATTAAATGGTTTATTTTTAACAATGAATTAGTTTTTAGGGATTATTTTATTACTACACTATATAATGCTTTATACATATAGGAAAATGATCATGGTGTAAATTATTTTCATGTTATCATCATTTTGATGATATTAATGACCTTCTTTCTATGTATTAGGTTTATCGATTTGTGATCATTAACATTGAACTGACAATTTTTTCTATCTATTTTGGGGTGTTAGTTTTCTTTTCCATATTCATATTTTAACTTCTCACTTTTTTTCTCCTATGTGGAAACCTAGTAATGAGTTACTTTATTTAACCATTATGTTTCCAACTTTTATTTTTGAAGTATTCTGTATTATTAATTTAGTTAACAATGTGAATTTATATGAACGAATTTCCAAATGTTAAACCTTTGATTATTAAGATGAATTTTTAAGGAGGAATTGATTTTAAGGGGGCATATTGTAACACCCTGATATTTTGCGAAGTAAGTTTTTCAAACTAATTTAATCATTCTGATATTTATTATTAATGGAAAAACTGATTTTGGATTTCATTACTAGTAACACTAATTTTAGATTCTGTTACATGAAACACTATGTTTGGACTATTTTATACACAATACTATGTTCAGAATTATTTAAAAATAGAACTAGGTTTGTCTTGTGGTGTAAGAAAAATCGAGCTTAACTTGTGTCACATGTAACACTGAGTTTAAATGAAATGTGAAAAATTATTAAAAAATTATTATATATAAAACCTAGACAACATAATGGTAGGCATGAAAAGGATTAACTAAATTATGAAAATATGATTTATTCATTACTATAAAATTAATTATTTGTTAACAAAGTAATTAGAAATAAAATTTAGAACCATTTTAAAATAATCAAATTTAATATTTGAAAAACTATTTTTATTTGCACAAACACATATTATTTCTATAAACTGAACATACCAATAGTGATAAATAATTTTAATTAAATTTATATAGTATATATTCAATAAAGTATTTAACATTCATATTATGTGTTTTCAAGAAAAGAGATTAAAATAAATCTAATTTTATCCATAAAAATTTGAATTTTTTAAAAGGTAGCTTTACATCCTTTTAATATCACACTTATATTAAAACAAATTTTATAAAATTTTATAAATTATATTTAAAAAATAAACTTTATTTTTGAAATAATAACATCAAAATTGTCTTTGGTTGAATATTTTGTGACTTCTTAAAATGAATCATTTTTTTGATGAATATTGAAAAATACTGAATTTTAATTGGAAACATCCATTTTGTTTGAATAATTTAAATAAAAAAATATATTTCAATTTTTTAATGTATAATTATATCAATTATATATATATTAATCCTATATGTGTCATTTTATTCAATTTAATTTTTAAATTTAATATAAAATATTTGTAATCTTTTGAACATTTTCACCTTAAAAAGTTGTGTTCCCATCACATCTACAGGATTGATGTTAAATTAAATTCTGCAAATTTTGTGAATGAAATTTGGAAAAATGGATTAAATATTAGGAATAATAATATTTTATATTTTATAATATGGAAAACGTATTTTTTATATTATTTATTATTGAAAACTATTAAAATTAATTAACATGATTATGGTTAAAATGTGGTTTTACACATTACATACGTTTATATAAAATTAATATTACACACACATAAGATTTTTATTAAATTAATTAGACTTGCTATTTAGACGAATTATTTTGAAATTATCAAATAAATAAATTTTTTATTATAATCATAGTTTATGTATTACGTAGGTAAACAAAAAGATATAAGTTACCTTGGAAAAACTATAAATATAAAATTAAGTTATCATAAAGACTAAGGAATAAAATGATAAAAATGTATTTATTTTATGTTTTGGGGGTATTTATCTTCCAATTAATCCCTTAACTCTGTTATTTTTATTTTTTATGGCACATTAGGTGATGTAAACCTCCCAATTGTGAAGACATTTGGGTATTTATAAGAATTCCACTCTACCTCCATTATACAACGACGTTCACTCTCCCCATTTAATCACACCTACAAAACCATTTTTCTCAAACATACCCTATCATAATAACTACCCAACTTCTATCCTATCATATTTTATGCCTTAATTTGGGCATAAATCTAACCATGGATGGCATTTGGTCCAAACCAGAAGGCAATAACCGAAAAATAGGTAACGTTCATCAATGAACGTTTTTGTTATATTTTTTCCTCAACCCATTAAGTTATTTTTATATCATTAATATATAATGACATAATTAACTTACATATACTTATATTTTTTGTTAATACTACATATTAAAACCACATACAGTTCCATCAAATGGGTTATGAAATCATCATTCGTGTGTACAGCGGACTACTGCCTCACGAATTGATGTGTTCATTTTTTCATTACCCCAACTCAAGGTTATTTATAATGATTGATATTAAGTTTATATATGATATTTATGATATTTATGATTTCATTGTGATTATTTAATAATTATATAACATATATATTCATTATATCCATTTTATTAGAATGTGATAATGTCGTTTGGGTGTACGGCAGACTACCGCCACGCAAAGCAATGTGATTTTTTCAATGTTAACATTGAATGTATTAAATATAGTTTAAATATAAATATTTTATATATATGAAATAATAATTCTACTAAAATGATAATATAAATTTCGTTTACATTTCTTTATATCAATATGATAGGAAGTTGAAATCATTTTTCATGTGTACATATGACCTACTGTCTCTATGAATGGTTTATTTCATTTTCTATATTAATATTTTAGATATTATTATAAATACATATATAATAAATATATATGATATTTATATCATCTTTATTATTAATAATAATTTTAAATAATTATTCATGTGTAATAACAAAAAATATAACACATCAAAACTTATACTAAGAAGAAAGCAGTTATTACCAGAAATGCGACTTTAACAATGTATTATTAATGAAAGGTCATAATAAAACCATATATGGTGTGATATATATTAATATGGTTCTATAATAGATCTATAATAAACTAATATATATTATAAATGATGTTTTAACGTGTACAAAATAAGTCATGTCTTAAGGGAAGGGATTTCCATATCACTCTTTAACATCTGTAAGACACATGTCATATTCACCACTTGTTTAAATTATATTGTTTATATATAGAACAAGAATTTAATTAATGATTCTTATAATTAAAATTATTTTTATTTAAATATCATTTTTTATATCTCTTTCATGTGGTTTGTAGTTCAAAAGTAACCAAATTGGTAAGAGATTTTTGTCTTAATTTTCCTTCTTTGAGAAGTATGTTATGTTAGGAAGATATATTATTTCATGAGGTGTATACATAGCCCTTTTCACATGTCATTGAAGGAATTTATTCAACCTCATTAAATTTTATTTTTTATTTTATATTATTCCTTTATGGTTCTTTGGATTGAAGGTTACTAAATTGGTAGGGTTTTTATGTTACAATCTCACCATTTATAGGGATTATTTATGATCAAGTCTCCAATGTTTAAATCTCATGATCTACGTATCAATAATTCTCATGGTTTTTATTACACTTTTTAAATTCATAATTTATTCAAGTAATGCTTCCATTTTTACACTCTTTTTTTACTTATAATAATTAAAAAAATGTTTTCTTAAATAAAACATTATTTCTCTCTACGATCGGAAATCAATTTTCTTACAAAAAAATATCATCTAAAAAATTAAAAAATATTTTTTAATGTAATTTTATGATCAATTTTGAGGAAAAATATTTTGAAAATTTTTAGTTATTTAAAATTATTTTAAAATCCTATTTTATATGTTTTCATGGTTACATTCAATGAAAAAGGTTTTCAAAATTTTTTACATCATAAGGAGAATTCATCAAAGAATAAAGGATATTTTTATCAAGAGATGTTTTAAATAATCCATTAAAAATAAATTTTCATCTAATATGATATATTTTGGTGTTACATTTGCCTTACGGGGTATTTTATAAGAGGTTTCCATTCATATTCTTTCTCTGAATGGTTTATGCTTTAGTGGCACGTTGTTTATAGAAGCCTATATATTTTCAATGAGTTAATAATGTTTTAAAGATATTGCTAGGGAACTCATTTCATTTCCATGATTAAATCATGATTAAAATAAATTTATATGAAAACAATTGTTCCCATCATATAATCAAGTTATAAATGGAAAAATTGTTCTTATTATGAGTTTTATGATTAAATAAAATTTCTTTTCACTTTTATGATTTTATGGTTCATGGAAATCACTTATACGATGGGGTGGACCAGTTAACGCTAGGTATTCCAACTAGATCTTCTATGATAGGGAGACTAGAATATCATTAGGTGAGTCTATTATATATTAAAATATGGGTGTTCCCCGATATAGTATCTCAGAGGGTATACAATTTTGTATTCCAATCCTAATGATGATTGTACACTGGTTTTTATCTTAATCCCAAATATGATGGTACATGGGTGTTTAGTCCAAGACAAAATATTAGAGTACAAGGGTGTTTATCCCAAGTCCAAATATGAGAGTAAATGGGTATTTAGCCTAAGCTCAGATATGATGGTACATGAGTGGTCATCCATGTCCCAAAAAATAAGGTTACATGGGTGGTTATCCCAACCCAAATTAAGTACATGGGTGGTTTTCCTAAGCCTAACATGTTATCAACATCTTGGTGGGTATCCTTGACATAATATTTTCTTTTCATATATTTATTCTACAAATCTATGTCTTATGAAAATGTTATTCTCTCATGGATCATGTTCCTTGATTTTATTATGAATCAAGTCTTATGAGCATCCAAATTAATGTCATAACTCATGATTATGATATTTTATATGTTGGGTATGGTTTTCAGATGTTATAGTCATGTTCTCAAAACCTTATTATCATATTATTCTTAAATATCTTCTTTATTAACCTTACTTATAATCTAATATCACCATTTATTATGTTTCCTTTCCCTAGGTTATGACTAATGGTCTTATATAGGGTATGTCTATAAAGAGTACTAATTGGGATGATCTTTTTTGGAAACATTTAAGATCATCCACTATATTAGAATATTTTTTCCCAAGACTTCAAATTCACAAACTATTATAGTCCTCGTGAATTTATTTTTTAATGCATTTAATATTAATCTTAAATAATGTAATATCCATGTATGAAAATTTGGGGTCTCTATATACATGGTATGTCTTTCTTCTTCAAGGAAATCCCATGTAATGATGTCTCACATGGCATGTAATCCTCCATATTCATAGTGTTTCCTTTAGGGGGTCCAAAATGTGTGTAGGTCTTTCTAGAACCGGATGTGCTACCATCTCATGCCTATGTAAATCTAGTATTCCTAGTGTACTTTGGGTCATTCCCATGTACATAGTCAAGTTCGGGTATCAGGTTTTTCCTGTGTACCCTGACTATGATTGTACGATTGGCTAGTTATGTGCCCATGTACCCACCGAAGTACATGCCACACCATCAGCACTGGGTCACGTGGAATATGACACATTTCAAATGGTATGGGATATTTACCTCTATATCTAAACTCTAGTTCCATAGAAGGAAGGACAGACAATGTGTCTTCTTCAGACGATACACTATGTAAAGTGGGGCTTTCCATAAATTGTGGTTTCTTCATTAATTTTTAACTCACATCCCTTCCACCACTTATTATTTCATCAATCATGCCTATAGATCATAGATCCATGGTTGAACATGCCAATTCCATCACTGGTAGCAAGAATTCAGCCATCAATCCACTCAAAATGCATCTCTTTTCACACCAACATGTCGAAACATGAAATCATGTGACCAAGGATCTATAAATTTAAACCCAATACACATTCATCTCTATGAATAAAAACTACAACATCTATATCTATATCAAAACTATGATAATAATATGTTTTGTTAACTATTGATTGAGAAATGAACATTTACCATGTATTTTTTAAACCATCGACCAAATTGAGTTTTGATGATGATCGCATGAATAAAGGGGATAGAAATAGATAAAACCCAAACATGAGGAATCAAACTTGGTAAATATTTGTACATTCATCAATCTGTTTTCCATGTAATGATTAGAAAATATGAAGAAATAATGAAATTTCAAATTCCTATTTCTATGAAGACAAACAAATATCTGAACAATATGATCGACATATAAATAAAACTATTATATAAATTGATTCTCATTTATAATGGGATAAATATAAAGGGGTAAATCCAAATAAAATAGTATCATACCTCATTTTGGGTCAACTTTTGGTGAGTATGTGTTTCGATCCACCATCGTTTTTGAGATCCACAACTCTTTTGGCATAGATGATCTTGGCGGTACTGATACAATCCTTGATCAAACTATCATTTAGGAATCTCTCCTCTATGGACCCTAGTCAAATACATGGGTTATATGGATAACACTTGGTATTTGTAAAAAATGTATATTTATATAGTATATTAGGTCACTGGTTCAAAAAAACAAAACAAATAAATTTGTTTACTTATTTGTTATTTTGATAGCACATATCAAAACACATAATACCGACAAATATTTTTAACTTTTAGGGTAAAAAACTCTTTAAAAACTCAACTTATGTCTCAATTTTTTTATATGAGACTCCATTCAATATTTATGAAATTATTTAAAAAAACTATGTGTGTGTGATATTAATATATTTATTATTTATATAATATCATTATCAAACCTCTATGGACCTCGAAATATCAAATCTTATCAACACCTAGATTTGAAAATATTCTATAATTTATTTATAATTATTACAATAAAAAGTACGAATGTTAAATTCTCCATACTATAGGGATTTTACTTAAAAATAAAAAACATACTATAAAAGATGAGTGTTCTGAGATTATATCTAGGTCTCCAACAACCAATTTCTATCTTTAAGACTTTTGTGATCCCAGCGTATTTGTACTAAGGGAATACCTCACCCATAAAGAATGTTACCCTACCAATCCTCGACCCCGAATGGGTACTATGAAGTGTTATATTCATTCCTGATGTCTAGATCACACCATTTGATAACATGTAATGGGTCATGCACATACGTCTGTAGTTGTGACATGTGGAAGATATTTTTTACTAGATCTAATTACAGTTGTAGGGCCAAGATATTCACCGCATCATTGATCTTATGTAGTATCTAGAAAGGGATAATAAATTTCAGAAATAACTTGTTACCCCATACAAATCTCTACAATTGACGTTTTGGTGATACCCCAAAGAAAACATGGTCTCCCTCATATAACTCCAAATGCCTCTATTATTGATAATCATAAAACTTATGATGGTTCTATGTAGTCTTAATCTACTTTTGGATGAATTGTACCTTCTATTTCATCACTCAAACCAACTATGGGACCATGTGTTCTAACTCACCTTGATCATTCAAATATAGTGGTGACCTTTAGGGTCTCCCATAAAATTCCTTGAATGGTCCCCTAATGAGGGAGGAATGGTAGTTGTTATTATAAGAAAACTCCCCTAGGGTAGGTGATCCTCCAAAGTATTGAAAATATTTAACAAGAGAGCCTACAACATTTCCTCCAAAACCTAAATAGTATAATCATCCTGGCTATCAGTTTGGGGGTGAAACATCATGCACAAATAAAACTAAGACCCAAATTCCACCTACAATACTCCAAATAATTGTGATGTGAAGTGATTATAACATTCTAAAGTAATCTCTTAGGGAACTCTATAAAGCCATACTATATCCTACATGTAAATTAGTCACAATCTCTCCACTGAACTATTCTCTCAAATAGTTAATAAGTGTGATAATATGGTTAGTAGGCCAATGATCACCTAGATGGAATCATTTCCTATAGAATTTTAGGGAATCCTTATTAAAAATTACATAAATATTCCATCCCACTTCCACTCTAAAACCTCAATGGGTTTATCTATACCCACTATAACATAGTTCGTAGTCTTTAACTAACGAAAAGTGATCCATTGAGAAATAAATTCTACTACACACTTCTTCATCACTGGACACAAAAAAAACTAAGGCTGAATGTCCTGGTATATCTTTTCCATATCTAATGTACCATTCAAGGGGTGTATTAACTCTCCCAAAAATTCAACACAAAATGTTACTAGTTCTATCTTCTAATATTTTAAAAGGATGGTGTGATTTTCACTATCATATAATCCATCAGGATCATTTCTAGTGGATATATAAGTATGAAAGGTCACACATTCAATATCCCCATGTTGAGCCTCTATAAAATGTTGAAGAATTATTGGGGTAATAACCATCAAATGTAGATATGTCTCACCATCATTTTTCACTATGGTCAACTTTAATGATGCCAACTACATTGACATCTCAGTCAACAACTATGAGCAGGATCTCAAACTATGGGATTTTGCTACCACATTCCCCTTCTTAGGATTATAAACTATCTTGAAGTCATAATCATAGAGGAACTCTAGCCATAACCTCATTATCTTGTTAGGAAACTTCTATGAGAAGATATACTTGTGACTCTTGTGTTAAGAATAAATGATAAAAATCTCTCCTGTAATGTATTTTCACCACATATTCAGGGAAAATACTACTAATTCCATATCCAAATCATGGTTCATGTAGTTATGCTCACGAGTTAAAAACTATTGAGACCCATAAGAAATAACCACATACCTCTACATCATAAACAACCCAGTCAAGTCCCTGGGGCATTACATAATGCTGCATACTCAACACCCACCTCTAGAAATCTCAAAATGAGAGTTCTCATCAACCTCTTCTAAAACTCCGAAAAATTCTACTTGAACCTTTTAATGAACATGAATGGATACCCCTTTCACGTCAAGGTAGTTAGAAGAGCTAATATAATGAATAATTAATTAATTAATCTCTTATATTATCCTATCAGCCCATAGAATGTATGCACCACTATCACGCTCTAGGGTGGCTCCCAAACTGACACTATGTTAACCTTCATTGGGTCTAATACTACACCCACTAATTAGATGTAATATCCTAGAAAGTGGAGCACTTGATTTCAGAACTAGAACTTTTAATGATTCCCATAATGTTGATTCTCTCAAAGTATATCCAAGATCATCCTCAAGTGTCTCACATGATCCTCCTCGAACTCTATGTACACTAGGATATAATCAATGAAGACCACCAAAAATGGTCAAATAAATGATGAAAAATCCATTTCATGTGTCCCATGGACACTACTAGGAAATTAATCATGTTAAAAGGCATCAAAACGTACTCATAATGATTGTAGTGGAATTATAATATCATCTTTAGTGTATCCATATCTCATACTCAAAGCTAGTGATATCCTGATCTGAGGTCTATCTTTAAAAACCATCTCACACCTCTCAACTGATCAAATATTTCATTGATCATTTTAAGCACATACTTATTATTCATGATAACCTAGATTATTTGATGATTATATACACAAAATATCAAGATCTCATCCACCTTCTTGGAGAACAACACTAGGGTTGCCCAGGGTGATCTACTAGGTCTGATAAAGCCCATCATTTTCATGTCCACCAACTGTGCCATCATCTCATAGAGAACTAAAATATATATTTAATTTTATTTCATAGATATTGAGGTAGTTTCTAAGTGAGATTATATAAAAATTTCTATATCTCAATGGGAGTTAAGGCTAGAACATCCTCATGAACTAAATACTCATACTCTACCACCACTATACAAAGCTAAAAACCAATAGCATATTTATCACCACAATTAATACAAGACAAATGATGATTAATTGGATGTATCCTCCTATGTATGAACTTATCATAATCTTCATGGGTTTTCTTCTCATTGATAAAGTAAAACTGCATCCCATAACCATGGACACACCATATCCTCCTCCTAAAACAATCAATCTTGCAATGAACTATGGAAAGAAATTCCATAACTAATACGATGTTGTAAGGTCTCCTTGTTTCTATAAAGATATCCCATAATAATATCTCTTATATAAGGTATAGGTCACACTATTGGAGGAAGTTTTTAATTGAAAAATCCCCTCTAATTGGAGTCTCCAAACATAAGGGTCGAGCTAAAGGATTAACTAGAATCTCTAATTTCCCTAGAAAATAATGGAAAGAACTGAGTTTCACACACCAATGTGTATCAATGATAGAGAAAAAGTTTAGAAGACACAAATAATACCTCAAATACTTCCCAAAACATCTAGTTCATAGGGCCCCACTGCCATTAGTTGTCCTCTTCCATGGACACTAGCTCTGTAATCCTATCTTTGAACACCTATAGGTGGTTGTGGCAGTAGATCAAACTACATTCCATCTTCTACTACTCGCCAGGCTCCTTGGACATGTACACTACCCTACAGACCTCCCTACTCCCACTTATATCTCTACCTTGGTGGTTCATTGACCATATCTCTATCAGTTACTCGTTCGGTCAGAAAAACCACAGAGAAATGTCCTCATGCATCATAAGAGAAACAACACCTCTCTTTTGCCTAACTAAAATGAACATGAGATCTCTAAAATATAGACCTCATATCCTAAGATCTTCTTTTCAATTATCTCACATGCATAGATCTATATTCCTACCATCATCTACCAGCTACTAAGTTCTCATATCTCTTATAACTATGAATATCTCCAACTATCGGTATCTACTATTATAGAAATCTCTCCACTATTGAATACCTCTTGATCACTCTAAAGTAGTTTTGAATGAAAAGATATATCACTCTAGACCTGATATCTTGGAGTAATCCTCACTTAAAAGACTACCCTCATAAAAATTCTTCTCAAACCATATACATTGATTACCATGGAGTTCGGTGAACCTAATAGAATACTCATCCATAGTCATGTTGCTCTACTATAATAGCAGAATCTATTGAATACGAACTGATCACAATAAGGATAGATAGAAATACACCCAATGGATATTCTTAAAATAAGACAAGGAAATAGTTTTATCACTATGAATCTAAATCACCAGACTCCACCATCATCATGTGAATCCCTAAAGAAGAATCATGACTTGGACCACCATCTGATATGGATTTTTTCCCATAGGGTGGAAAACTCAGATCAGTGCCACTATCCATTACTTTGTTTCATGGGGGTCTAGATCACCCCAAAAACTAGGATATCACTACCTCTAAAAATCATTGATCAAGCCTAGCCTATTCACATCTTTATCCAATACTACTGTAACAACCTTCTTGTTAACAGGTGGTGGAAGAACTGATAAACCACCCGAAAAAACCAACTCTTTTACAATAATTGATATAAAAGACTCATCACTAGGTGAACCATCCTCATTATCATACTATTTAATTTTAGATGGAAATTTCATTGATGTATCTTGAAATAAAATAAATTTGCACTATGGGAAAAGAGTATATATGGGGAGGTGACTTAAGAAGGACATTATGATACATGTACCAATTTTTTCCCTACAACTAGTGTATGCATGTACCAAGTAAATAAGCAGGGCATCATAGTCCAAGTGCATAGATATGTTAACTGATTCGCCAACATTGTATTACCTAGAATGAAATCTGAACTCAAAACAATTTGAAACTATTTCCATAAATACCAAACCAAAAATCATAACTAGAAAATAAACATACTCCAATCCTAAGATGGTTCCCTCTATAAAACTACTCAATCATGACCCAGCCTATTGGGGCCCACTAATCCTGTGATAATCTATGTGTGACACTCTAATATTGCCTCTAATTGTCCATGGTTTGGTGAACAGCACCAAGTAGGCATATCACGCACATTGGAGGCCTTGACCTATGGTACCTATACACACTCAAGCATCTCCAAATACTGATACAATTTTGAATGGAAAATAAAATTTATACCAAAAATTCATTCCAAACATCAATCCCAGTCAATTTATGAAAAAGTATGGAAATAAAAAAAGGTCCAAATACAATCCAACCCAAAAGTGAAAGTGTAAAACTTGCTCAAAAAGAGGGGGACCAATATCAAATACAGCACCTAATCGAACCATAGTCAATATATCTTAATTTTCTTCACCTACTCCCATTACTCCAAGGAATCCATAAAAATTATCTTTTTATGTATAATACATGACATTTTCAAGCTGATCTGATGTTGGGATGAGTATAAGAGTACTGAGTAGGACACTCTGAAATCGCTAAAAGTAAATAATTAAGAGTAGTCAACTTATCAAATCTAATGAATGCCAATTTGGATATGAGATAAAGTAATAATAATATACATAAAAACACATATATACTCATAACAGACTCCCAATATCAAATAGGTATTAGAAACTAGTAGCCATAGGATTCTTCATAGGGAATTAAAGTAATGATTTCTTAGGAGAACACACTACACGATCCATGAATTCACTGTCAGCAATCATTTTATTGGTCATAATCAATTTTTATCCCCAAATAATTACTCAATCACACTATGAATATCACAACACAAAGATCGTTGATCACACCCTAGATCTCTAGGGACACTGAAACCCCTTCTAGAAAAATATTCTATATAGTGGATTAATTCCATGTGTATGGTGAACATTCTGATACCACAAACCCTATCGAGGGAAGATGTTACGATAGAGGATTCTTCCCCAAGCCTCTTGGAGGGATATCAGCAACTCTATCTAAGACAAAACCAATAGATGGGATCATAATCCTATGATAGATACACAATTCAACATTATACCCATATAGGTATGGACCAAGGCATCACAATTAACTGAAATTTGTCCAAACTAATGACATAGAGGGCCTCTACATTCCATATAAAAAGTACATATCATGTACTTTCGAGGTACATGAAATGTATAGGTTGGGATGACACTCAGAATACCACCATCTCATGCCCATGTATATTTGGTCATTCTCATGTACTTTGAGTCATTCCCATGCACCTGGTCGTGTCTTAGTACCGAGTCATGCCCGTGTCCCATGTCTATGCTTGTGTGTATGGTCGTTTTTGTTCTCATTCACCCTTAGGGGTACAAATTATGCCTATAGCACTAGATAACATGATGTTTGATAGGTGTTACATGACATGTGATATTTTTATCTATGTATAAACCCTAGATATAGATAAGAGTTAGATACACCTCGTCTGTTCTTCAGACTACATACTATATAACATGGGATTTTCCACAACCCATGGGTTCTTTAGGAGTATGTTTCTTATGCCACTAGCTACATCATCCATCATTATTATAAACCATGGATCTATGATCGAACATTTCTAAGAAACCGAAAGTGGCTGGAATCCATCTTTCAATCCCTTTATGAAACTTCTCTCATCGCATAGGCATGCCAAGATACCAAATCTTGTGACCAGGAATCCCTAAATCTGAACATGATCTGCATTAATCAAAACCACATTCTCAATATCCATCTTAAACCTATAGTAATGATTAATTATTCTAAAGATCAATTGTTTATTGATTATTTATCAGGAATTTTTCAAACCAATAGCCAAATCGAATACTAATGATGATCACATGAAGAACTGGGATAAAATTGAATAAAACACAAAAATGGGGAATAAACCTTAGAAAATGTTCATTTTATCCTTGATCCATTATTATTGAAATGATGAATAAGGATTAAATAACAAATAAATATAAAATTCCAATATCTATAAAGATAAATGGATATCTATACCACACGATCAACCAAAAAATCAAAATATTAGTACAATTGATTCAAGTTCATCATGAGATAAATAAATGGGGAAAATCCACAAATAAATTATCATACATCGATTTTAATCAATAATTGGTGAATAATGGTTTTGTGGAATCATCATTGGTGAGATCTAAAACACCATTGGCCAAGAGAATCCTGGAACTACTGATCTGATCCTTGATCTCATTTCCATTCACCATGATCCCCTTTGCACAGTCCTTTAAAACCCTAAGGTTTTTCATTTACAACTAGGGATTTGGGATAAATATGTATTTACAAAGGATATTAGGTCACTAAATCAAAACAAAACAAAACAAATTTATTTATTTATTTTATTATTTTTGACTTTGACAATGTTTATCAAAACACCCAATGTCCACAAATATTATATCACACATATGATAAACCCCATATTCCGTACTCAACAGAAATCTTGAATTCCTGATCAGAGACTCCATTCAGGTGTTATTTAATTATCTAAAAAAATTCATGAACATGTTATTAATATATTTAATAATTATATAATACCCATATCAAGCCTCTCCATCCCTCAGAATATTATGTCGTCTCATATCTTCTCTCTAAAAATATTCCTCAATAAATTGAAAAGTCTTACCAGGAAAAAAATGGATGTTACAACATACCAATTTAACCCTTTTTTCTCTTATAAAATTATTAGTCCTTCTATTAGGTCCATTTTTATTGAACCATCAGCCATAGAATAGGATAATGATTAGTGTTCATCAAGGAATCAAGAATGATATTGAAGAAAATGACTTGGTATACCAATGAATGAATGGAAACCCCCTTATCTATGATTATTTCACACCAAACACAACTCTGAGAGAATGATAATAATGGGATGAAATTATTATTTCTCAAACCATGGGTTTTTTTCATCAAAAAATAAGTAAAAATGATGAAAGGATTATCCAAAAAACTGACCATATTCCATAAAAAATCTATAGTAGAATGTCATGAGAGAAATGATTACATGAAAACATAGAATCTAATTTATTTTTTCACAAAAAAGTAGCTTTGATCAATTAATAAATAAAATTTCAATTTTAATCAAATTACCAAGATCGTAATAGCTTTATCATGTTATCTCTATGTATATTTTAGGATGTTCTATTATAATAAAATTTTGATTCAAACATTTATAGAATGAGGATAAATAAATTAAAAAAATGCCTCTTGGAAAGAACACCAATACATAAAATAAATTTGAAATGAAATGTGTTATCCGATCCCTATGGGTCCATGTTATGTTGTCAGCACCCAATGATTGAATTTCCTATTCATGAATATTGTGTTGAATCCTTTAGGGATTTTCTTTAATTGAAAGTGAAGAGATGAAAAGAGATATTTATTTATATCCAATAGGGAAAATCATTTAAAAAAACTCAATATTGAATCACATAATAATTTATCCCTGTGAATCCTTCCATTTATTCCCCTCATAAATCCTGATTCAACCACTACAAAATATCATGACACAAATTCCCCTAAAATTTCATGCCTTCACCACCTTTTTTTCCAATTCCACATCAGTTTCATCAATAAAAATAAAATATATATATTATTTTTATGAGATATTGGTTAAAATGTGTGCATTAAATAAAGGACCAAAAAAAATTTATAGGGCTTGAAACTTGATCACATAAATTATAACAATCTAATGAGTATAGAATTAATTGATGATGATGATATCCATATTTCTGGGAATACTATCCTTCTGAAAGTAATTTACACTCAATTCATTGTACCTTTTCCCAAAATTGATGCTATAAGTTCTCTCACTTTTTTTAGACCAATTTCCTTACCATACACAATTAATAAGATCTTGTGTAAGATTTGGCTTTTAAGGATATTTAATATCATCAATAAAGTTATATCTAACAACCATTATTGATTTTTTTGTGTAAGAAGGTAATGAGGTCTTTTATTAACTGACTCTGAATATATCAATATATTTAGGAACCCTTACATGAATGGGATCATATATTTCACATTAGACATCAAAAAATTCTACAACACCATCAATAGAGAGTTTATAGTTTCAGTCTTTCATAGTTACGGTATTAGTGACTAATAAATTGATTTGATTACCTAATTATTTAATTTTTTAGTTATTTTACTATGGTTCATGGAACTCTAAAAGGATATATATATATATTTCTCTTATGGAATTAGACAAGGTGACCCTTTATCTTCCATTTTTTCAAAAAAATTAAATACTACTAAAGTATAAACGTGATTGATATAGTGGATAAGGGTAACATCAGTCCATCCATGATGGGTTTTGTATTAAGGATCCATCCCACTTATTTTACGTTTACAATTTGATTCTAATTATTCATGTGGGATTAAAAAATATTTAATTCATAAACAAAACATTTGACCACTATGATCTCATTTAAAACTAGTATATTAATTAGTATAAATCCATAATCTAATTCAGAAATAATTTCAATTATCAAAGGAGGTTTTTCATCAAGAGTATCTTGAATATTTGAGAGGTTATCCCCCCCTTCACTTATCTGGGCTATAACTTATTTTGGTTACTCTTAAGACTTATCATTTCACTAGTACAAAAAAGGGGCTTTCACATTAGCATTTTGACATTGATGATTAAATATATGATGAAAATAAATTAATGGTTTTTTAGATAGCTGATGTTAAATCTCTTTCCCCATTAGAATTTCAAATTAGTTATCTATTAATCAATTTTAAAATGTACGTTTTAACATTAGATAGGGATAGACCAATGTTAAAAATTATTCTTTAATAATAGTTAGTAGATAACCAATGTTAAAACCACCATCGAATAGAGTTTTTTATATATTTTTTTAATAGACAATATAAAACCTAAATTTGTTCTCAATTTGATTTGATTTTTAAAAACATTTCACAGAACTCCTTCATATTTTTAAAATTTGAACTGAAATTCATATAAATTTGAGACACTTTATCAAGAATACTATATAAGTTTTTATGATCCCAATTTCATTATTTTATTATTCTCATCTATATCATCCATTTATCAGTTCTCATTTTATTGATTAATTCAAAATACTTATAATTTTTCAATAATTATTTATGTTTTTTACGATTATTTATCTTAATCGTTTTTTTTATTTTTCTTGTTATAAACAATTATTCTTCTAATTGAGTTAAAAATATGAATATTTCGTAAAAGATTCATCAATTGGAGTTTAAAATGCCTCGTCATTCGTATCATTGGTTGCCTCATGAGTTCTTTTTTGAAATAAAATAAATATAATCGAAAAATATATTGATTAAAAGGTCACTACAATTATCACGGAGTTAAATTCAAAAAATAAATTTCTTATTTCTTGGTTTTATTTGGTTTTTTCACTTTTTTATGATACATGTCTTCTATTTTACTTTCAGAGAGTAATTAGTACTAAAATTAATTATTTCAAAAAAATAGGTTTTTCACATCAATGGTTTTGAATAACTAATGTGATAATGGGTTTTTCAAATCATTTATACAATAATTGATGTGAAAACCTCTTTTATCCTATATTTTTTAATTGATTTCTATGATATTTTTTCAAAAAAACAGCATGGCATAATTTTTTCCACATTGGAAAACAATAACCAATGTGAAAAACATATTTACAATATCCCTTAAAAAATTACTCGGTAACCAAGAATAAAAACCTAAAAGAACAATGTGAATAACTGTAACTCCTCAATATTTTATAATATTTTCCTCTTTAAATAAATTTAATTTCTTTGATAGCTTGTGTTACATACAACACTATGTTTAAGGAAACCACGATATACTATTAAAATATTATTTTTTAAATGTTACATTTATGAACAATCCATTAAATTGGAAGGTTTGAATAGGATTAATCATATTATAAAATTTATATATTTTTCCTACTCAATACCAATTTATTTATTAATGCTTAGGAAATAAGAACTCATGTTTTCAGTAAAGTCATTTTATGTTTCAAAAATATGTTTTATTTAAAAATGTTTTATTACTTTTTTGAGTTAATATTATAATTAATTTATTTAAATTTTATTAATTTTATTTTATAAATATAATATAATTTTTCAAATAGTCATATAAAAATTAATATAATGTAATATTTTTAGATTTTCTAAAATAAATAATTTCTTAGTGAATAGTGAAAATTACCAATTTTTCAAAAACTATCTTTTATTTTCATTAAATAAATTTATTTACAATAAAAAAATTATTTTTTATTTTTTATGTGAATAGTGCACCATTTTATATATAATAATATAATTAATTTTATTTTGATTTAATCGTTTTCATGATTTTGGTATAAGGTTATTTTTATGCTTAAAAGAAAATTTCTCTGAAAGATGTTTCTAAGCCCAAGTTTGTCACGACCCGTCCTCAGGGCCCGTGTCGTGACTACCCCAAGCCCGCCTCCCATAGGCCAGGGGCTGGCGACTAGCACCAAGGCGTAAATCCCAACAAAAAGGAAAGGAATTGCCTTTGAAAAGTAAACAAGCACCACAGAGTAAGCAAGCGGAAAAGTAAACACTAAGTAAAAGCTGTAACAAGTTGTGCTGGAAGTAAAAGGGGCCAAAAATAAAAGCCCAACTATAAAGTACAACTGAAAGGGGAAAACAGAAACTGAAAAGAAAAGCCGCAGCGTCGAGCCCTCCTCTGGAAGTCCCACCTGAAGGGTGGGTACAGATAGCCTCCACTGCTCCTCGAGTCCACCTAACCACTCCGAGTACGTCCCGCCCAGTGGTCCATCTCCAAGTACCGTCCTGTTCCGCACGCCTCCACTACGATCAGCGTTGTCCGTCGTCTGCAACCAACACAACGTAGTGTAGGAAAAGCCCATGCAGGGGTGAGTATAAGCTACTCAGTAGGGACCCCGAGACCCAAAGGTCTCCCGAAATCCACAAAGGATAAACCAAAAGGAAATATACAATCACGAAGTAACATCCGAAACTGCTTAGCTATATGCCCATACATATACCTAAGTCATCAATTCCCGTTCGGCTCCAACATCCGAGCCCAAGCACAACCCAGTCCACACAGGAAAGCAAAACGTATACCCACACATGATAGCACAACACAATCCACAAAGGAGAGTAAACAGTAAATGCACACAGGATAGTTTAACACAATCCACAAAGGAGAGTAAACAGTAAATCCACACAGGATAGTTCAAAACAATCCACAAAGGAGAGTAACACAAGATTCAGCTCACACAGGTATACTTCTTCAAATGACGATAGAGATGATCAGATGTAGCCACTGATTCATCTAATCCGTCGGACCCACAAAGGATCAGAAGGTACTAACCCCCCCCCCCCCCCCCGCAATGACCCACATAGGATCATTCATGAAGTTGGACCCAAAGCTATTGGGAAACTCCTTCTCCATCAAGTATAATGGTTATGCCGCTACAACCAAGCGCTCTTCCGTTGTGGGTCTGCCACTACAACCAAGTGCTCCCATGTGCCGCTACAACCAAGCGCACCTCTGTCGTGGGTCTGCCGCTACAACCAAGTGCTCCCCTGTGCCGCTACAACCAAGTGCACCTCTGTCATGGGTCTGCCGCTACAACCAAGCGCTCCCCTGTGCTGCTACAACCAAGCGCACCTCTGTCGTGGGTCTGCCGCTACAACCACGCGCTCCCCTGTGCCGCTAAAACCAAGCACACCTCTGTCGTGGGTCTACCGCTACAACCAAGCGCTTCCCTATGCCGCTACAACCAAGCGCGCCTATGTCGTGGGTATGCCGCTACAACCAAGCGCTCCCCACTGGGCTATCCGTAACACACCGAGTCATTCGATCAGCAGTCATCAAATCTCAACCGGCTCTAGGGTTCCGCACACAGCATTCTCGTTCCGGGAGGGTCCACTCCACGAGCTAAAAGGTCGATGCATCAACTGACATGCAATCCAGAGTTGATGTATCCCAAGGTGTAACGTAGTGGTCACTACCGAAAACACGGAGGATTCCCGTACTGTTCTCATCATCGTCGTAGTCGAATCCACCGAGGATCTCTGCGTAGTCGTCGTCGTCGAAGTCGCAGCCAGCACTAGGGTTCCCGCACACAGCAATCTCGTTCGGGAGGGTCCGCTCCACGAGCCGAGAGGCTGATACATCAACTGACACAAAGTCCGAAGTGGATGTATCCAAAAGTTCTGTATCGTCAACAGGAACTCAACGTCGCAGACAGCGCGTCAATCGGACGCCCGGTCTGAGAGTTATTGGCTTTTTCATTCTAGGGGCCCGGTTGGTTTTTAAGGAAAAACCAACCCGACCGTACTCCACCTGCGTCCAAACCTCAGTCGGATTATGCCAAAAGATCTGTCTCACTTAGAGTAATTCAACGAAGTCGACGGCACGTCGATCAGACGTCCGTAGCTCAAGATATGAGCGTTTCCGCTCCGAGGGCCCGGTTGGTTCCGTGTACGAACCAACCCGGCCGAACACAAAGTATTCTGAAACCTTGAGTGCGATATACCGAAACGACCGTCTCAATCCAAGGATCATGTTGCCGCTGACGGAGCGTCGTCCGGAGGCTCATAGCTCAAGTTACGAGCATTTGACCGAAAACGGTTCGAAGACGGGGGGTCCGGGCCCGGGCCTACCCGGCCCGACCCCCGCCCCCCCCCCCCCACCCCCGGGTCGGCCGAACCGAGTCGACCCGAACCGGTCCGACCCGGACCGGCTTGGCCGAGCGGCCGAGCGATGCGGGGGGGAGCCGCCGCCCCCGCGTGACACCCCTGCGGCACCCGCGGGGTGTCGCCCTGGACGACCCGAGCGACGCGGGGGGGAGCCGCCACCCCCGCATGACACCCCCACGGCACCCGCAGGGTGTCGCCCTGGACGACCCGAGCGACGCGGGGGGGAGCCGCCGCCCCCGCGTGCAACCCCGCGGCACCCGCGGGGTGTCTCCCTGAATATCCGGACGTGGCTTCAGCCGCGTCACGCGCGCGCCGGATCCGCGCGGCCGCGGGTCAGCGGGCACCGCCGCCTCCGGCCGAAGCCGCGGCGGTTCTCCCGGCGGCGCGCCGAGGCGCCGCCCCCTTCAGCCGCCGGCTTCCGCGGGCCACCGGAGTCGCTCCGGTGGTCCGATTTTGTTCTCGTCTGCGCCGCTGCTCCTCCCGGGACTCGTTCTTCACTGCGGAACAGTCAAATTTCTGTTGCGGCATGTTCCGTCGTCGCCCGTCAATCCATACAACAACGAAGAACGGCGGAGGGTTGTTGGGTCGTGTTCTTTTGGCCCGCACCCTCCTCGTTAGAGATAAACAACAGGAGAAAAATTATATTCAACACATGAATCAACCATTTTAATGGATTAAAATTGTTCTTATTGTCCGGTTCTTCTCTTTTAAAAGAAACGGTCACGGGAAAAAGGAATTTATTCAGAACAACCCCTACCTCGTAGTCGTCGTCGAATGCACCTTCTTCGCGGATTTGTTTATCGCGGAAGGAGGGGATCGTCGCGTGGCCGCGGAAGGGCATCGCGTTGTCGCGGAATCCTGCGTTGGGTCGGCGAACTCAACAGACCAAGAAAAAACAGATTTAATTTAAATAATTAAATCCGTGTTTTGTTAAAAACCACAATGGAGATTTAAGGAAACACAAACACTCACCTCAACGGAAGATCGAAGGATCTTGTCGTGGAGGAAGGAACGTCACCGAAGAACGTCTCGGATGAAGCGTCGTCAAACTCCGAGGGTGACGGTGTTCTTCGCGTTCTTCGCGTTCTTCGCATTCTTCGTGTTCTTCGCGAAGGAGGATGAAGGCTCAAGAATTCTTTCAAGCCTCTCAACATGTAATCCTCCAAATGCCGTGTTGGTCTTATTTTATTATTACGCCAACAAACGAAAAAGTAAGTAATGACCCATCAATTAATTTAATTAATTCAACAAAAGAAACCACCCATTTAAATGGTGTGTTAAGGATTTAAGAAAACGTGTCAGTTGACTTTCATAATGATGGGTTTTTGCAGGTGCGTTACTTAGCGGAAAGAAACGGCGGGGCTCATGTGGGCCCCACCTCACAAATATCCTACCAAGAGGGTAGGATATTTCTGGATAGCACCCTATCCGTTTCAACTCAGTTTAAGTGGCTTTCAAGTGTCTTCAAGTGGCTTAAGTGAAATAAAATAAAGTTTGTCGAACAAATTATTTTATTTCTTAATCTTTAAGCCCAAAATTTAAAAACCACACCCGAGCAAGCGCAACTCCGGAAGAGGAGTTTCTAAGCAAATACTGGTGCTGCGATTTCATCGGTGCCCCCAGAATTCGATTTCGGGCACCGGTTCAAAAGTTAGAAAAACCCACTTGTCCGTCCACTGAACGTACCCGAGCCAAACTTCGGAAAATGATTCCGGGCACATCGGGCCTTGGAATCAGGTGCCGTCAGAAACTGCACTCTTGTAAAATTCCAAAGAAAATTAAGAAAAAAATTTCCTTGAAATTTACGGGTCTTTACATTACTCCCACCACAGGGCTTTACGTCCCCGTAAATCTTCACCACAAACATAGGGATACAAAGGCGGTACTGAGCACGCATCTGAGCCTCCCGCTCCCAAGTTCTCTCCTGGAGGTTCCCGAGCTGCCATCTAAAGCGCACTAGAGGAATCAATCATCCACGTAGGACCCGCTCCTATCGATCCTCGATCTCCACTGGGACCTCCGCAAAAGTCACCCCATCACCAAAGACCAGCTCTTCATGGTCAAAGATTGACGTTGGGTCGTGCATGTATCTCCTCTGCTGAGATACGTGGAAGACGTCGTGCACCCGGCGCAACTGTGGAGGTAGATCCAGGCGATAAACCACCTTGACAATCCTGCTGAGGACCTGGAAGGGTCTGATGAAGCGTGGAGACAACTTGCTGCCTCCGCCAAATCTCCAAAAACCACGTCGAGGTGAGACACGCAAGAAGACGTGGTTGCCATTCTCGAACTCTAGTGGCCTCCGCCTCCTGTCATCATATGACTTCTGCCAGCTCTGAGCTGTCCTCATCCGCTCCTGGATGACCTGGACCTTTTCTATCGTGGCCTGGAGCATCTCCGGTCCCACAAGAGCATCTAAGATTTCTTCTTTGCCGATAAGAGAAATCTGGTCTCATCCCCTGGATGAACCACTTCCTTTGCCTAAAACAGTCAATCCTGACATGGATGGTACTAACCCATACCAAGGATGACGTCGTAAGGCCTCGACGCTACTACCAAGAGATCCAACCGTTACTCTCGCCTCCAAGGGTTGAGTCACACTGTCGGCATCAGTGTGTGGTAACTGGGTCTCCTCCAGTAGATGTCTCACGGGTGAGGGTCAAGTCAACAGTCTAAACCGGAACCTCTTAGTAACAACACAAAAGAGGACAAGAATAAAACATCACAAGGGTATTCGTCTTTTATTATTGCATCTCATAATACAAAGACACTACACCATAGCAACAAGGAACTAGAAGTACAAAAGATGTATCCACTAGTCCCGCTCCTGTCCATCTGCTCCCCGAGGTCCTTGATCGAAGGCCTCAGCCGCCTGAAGCTGAGCTCTCGCATGTCCACCAACTCCCTACGGTCAGGGTGGACCTCCTGGTGGTTGTGGTGGCAACACCCCGAAGCGTCGTCCACCTCCAGCTGCACGGCCAGCTCCCCTGCCATGGCTGCCTTCTCCTTGCGGTCCGCCTTGATCGAACCTCTGCCTCTGCCTGGGGGGCCCTTCGTTCATTTGTTGGTCATCTGTATGGAGGGTCGGACAATCACGAGCCATGTGACCAACCCCGCCACAGGAGTAACACTTCCCTCTCATGGTAAGTCGTTGCCCACCCCGAGTGCCTCGCGCAAACGATCCAGAGTCATGTTGTCGACCACCTGTAGGTCTAGTCCTCTTGGACCCCTGCATCATCTGTCTACTGCCCGCTTCAGAAGACTCTACCGCATGCCGGCAAGTGGTGGGTCCTGCTGCTGGAGACTGCTCAGCAAGGAAACTCTCCACTAAGAGGGCTCGCTCCAACACCCCTGCCTGAGTCAGAATGTTGAGGGAGATCATCGAAGCCCTGATCTCGTGCCTCAGTACCTGCTCGAAGGTCCGGGCCCGGAAGAATGGGTCACGTACCATATCTGTGGAGTAGCGTGAGAGATCAGTAAATCTCGCCGAGTACTGGGCCATTGTCATGCTGCCCTGCCGCAGCTGTAGTAGCTCTTGAATGCGCACCGCTCGGAGGGTGGCTGGGAAGAACTCGGAGCGGAGGATTCTCTCAAAGTCCTCCCAGAGGAGAGATGTCTCGTCATGCACCTGGAGCATCAAGCTCCACCATCTGCCTGCTGCCGCGTGCAGGAGGCTCGCTGCGAGGATCACCATGAGGTCTGCTGGTGTCCTCACTAAACTAAAAACCCAAACAACTCCCTCCAGCCAGTCCTCGGCGGCCTGAGGGTCCGTCTCCCCGCGGAACCTGGGCGGTCGCTGGCACTGGAACTCATGAAGTGCACTAAGGTGACGTGCATCGTCAGCGGCTAGGGCTGGTAGCATCGGTGGCTCAGCGGGTAGAGGTACCGCCGGTGCCTCAGCTGTCAAAGGGCCATGTACCGAGTCTTCGACGCTCGGTGGGCTCTCGCCACGCACATCGCTCGGAACCCTAGCTGGTTGTCATCGTGGGGCCATCCTGAAAAGGAAAAAGGTGCGCCATGGTCAGAACAGTATACCTGGTGATCTGACATAAAGTAATCACAAAGAAAACTTGAAAAACACATGCAATCAATGTTTTCGTGCATTAAGTCGGAAATCAGAAGTCATGGTCCTGGTGTACGGATACGTCGGCCACCGCACCAACACTGGACTCCCTGGACTGATAACCACACCCAATACGCTAAACACTATTTCTTCACATAGAAGAAAGGTTAGAGTCTACGGTAGAACCGACCACCTTTGATACCAATTTGTCACGACCCGTCCTCGGGGCCCGTGCCGTGACTACCCCAAGCCCACCTCCCATAGGCCAGGGGCTGGCGACTAGCACCAAGGCGTAAATCCCAACAAAAATGGAAGGCATTGCCTTTGAAAAGTAAACAAGAACCATAGAGTAAGCAAACGGAAAAGTAAACACTAAGTAAAAGCTGTAACAAGTTGTGATGGAAGTAAAAGGGGCCGGAAATACAAGCTCAACTGTAAAGTACAACTGAAAGGGGAAAACAACAACTTAAAAGAAAAGTCGCAGCGTCGAGCCATCCTCAGGAAGTCCCACCTGAAGGGTGGGTACAGATAGCCTCCACTGCTCCTTGGGTCCACCTGACCACTCCGAGTACGTCCCGCCCAGTGGTCCATCTCCAAGTACCATCCTGCTCTGCATGCCTCCACCACGATCAGCGCTGTCCGTCGTCTGCAACCAACACAACGTAGTGTGGGAAAAGCCCGTGCAGGGGTGAGTATAAGATACTCAGTAGGGACCCCGAGACCCGAAGGTCTCCCGAAATCCACAAAGGATAAACCACAAGGAAAGATACAATCAAGAAGTAACATCTGACACTGCTTAGGTATATGCCCATACATATACCTAAGTCATCAATTCCCGTTCGGCTCCAACATCCGAGCCCAAACACAACCCATTCCACACAGGAAATCAAAACGTATACCCACACAGGATAGCACAAGACAATCCACAAAGGAGAGTAAACAGTAAATCCACACAGGATAGTTCAACACAATCCACAAAGGAGAGTAAACAGTAAATCCACACAGGATAGTTCAACACAATCCACAAAGGAGAGTAACACAAGATTCAGTTCACACAGGTATACTTTTTCAAATGACGATAGAGATGATCAGATGTAGCCATTGATTCATCTAAGCCGTTGGACCCACAAAGGATCGGATACTACCCCCCCCCCCCCCCCGCAATGACCCACATAGGATCGTTCATGAAGTTGGACCCAAAGCTATTGGGAAACTCCTTCTCCATCAAGTACAGTGGTTATGCCACTACAACCAAGTGCTCTTCCGTCGTGGGCCTGCCGCTACAACCAAGCGCTCCCATGTGCCGCTACAACCAAGCGGACCTCTGTCGTGGGTCTGCCGCTACAACCAAGCGCTCCCCTGTGCCGCTACAACCAAGTGCACCTCTGTCGTGGGTTTGCCGCTACAACCAAGCGCTCCTCTATGCTGCTACAACCAAGCGCACCTCTGTCGTGGGTCTGCCGCTACAACCAAGCGCTCCCCTGTGCCGCTACATTCAAGCGCTCCTCTGTCGTGGGTCTGCCGCTGCAACCAAGAGCTTCCCTGTGCCGCTACAACCAAGTGCGCCTCTGTCAGGGGTCTGCCGCTACAACCAAGCGCTCCCCACTGGGATATCCGTAACACACTGAGTCATTCGATCAGCAGTCTTCAAATCTCAACCGGATCTAGGGTTCCGCACACAGCATGCTCGTTCGGGGAGGGTCCACTCCACGAGCTAAAAGGTCGATGCATCAACTGAAATGCAGTCCGGAGTTGATGTATCCCAAGGTGTACCGTAGTGGTCACTACCGAAAACACGGAGGATTCCCGTACTTTTCTCATCATCATCGCAGTCGAATCCACCGAGGATCTCTGCGTACTCGTCGTCGTCGAAGTCGCAGCCAGCACTAGGGTTCCCGCACACAGCAAGCTCGTTCAGGAGGGTCTGCTCCACGAGCTGAGAGGATGATACATCAACTGACACAAATTCCGAATTTGATGTATCCAAAAGTTCTGTATCGTCAACAGGAACTCAACGTCGCAGACGGCGCGTCAATCGGACGCCCGGTCTGAGAGTTATTGGCTTTTTCGTTCCAGGGGCCCAGATGGTTTTCAAGGCAAAACCAACCCGACCGTACTCCACCTACGTCCAAAACTCAGGCGGAGTATGCCAAAAGATCCGTATCTCTTAGAGGAACTCAACGAAGTCGACGGCACATCGATCGGACGTCCGTAGCTCAAGATATGAGTGTTTCCGCTCTGAGGGCCTGGTTGGTTTCGTGTACGAACCAACCCGGACGAACTCAAAGTATTCCGAAACCTTGAGTGCGATATACCGAAACAACCGTCTAGATCCAAGGATCGCGTTTCCGCTAACGGCAAGTCGTTCGGAGGCCTGTAGCTCAAGTTACGGGCATTTGACCGAAAATAGTCCGAAGACGGGGGGGGTCCGGGCCCGGGCCTACCCGGCCCAACCCCCCCCCCCCCCTGGGTCGGCCGAACCGGGTCGACCCGACCCGGTCGGACCCAGTCCGGCCCGGCCGGGGCGCGGCCCGGCCGGTCGGACCGGCCTGGCTCGGCCTGCCCGTCCCTGCTCGGCCGCGCGACGCGTGGGGGAGCCGCCGCCCCCGCGTGACACCCCCGCGGCACCCGCGGGGTGTCGCCCGGGACGACCCGAGCGACGCGGGGGGGAGTCGCCGCCCCCGCGTGACACCCTCGCGGAACCCGTGGGGTGTCGCCCTGGACCACCCGAGCGACGCGGGGGGGAGCCGTCGCCCCCGCGTGACAACCCCGCGGCACCCGCGGGGTGTCGCCCTGGACAGCCGGACGCGGCTTCAGCCGCGTCCCGCGTGCGCCGAACCCGTGCGGCCGCGAGTCAGCGGGTGCCGCCGCCTCCGGCCGTCGTCGCCGCCTCCGGCCGCCGTCGCCGCCAGAGTCGCTCCGTTGGTCCGATTTTGTTCTCGTCTGCGCCGCTGCTCCTCCCGGGACTCGTTCTTCACTGTGAAACCGTCAAATTTCCGTTGCGGCACATTCCTTCATCACCCGTCAATCCGCACAAAAACGAAGAACGGCGAAGGGTTGTCGGGCCGTGTTCGTTTGGCCAGCACCCTCCGCGTTAGAGATAAAAAACGGGAGAAAAATTATATTCAACACATGAATCAACAAAATTTAATGGATTAAAATTGTTCTTATTGTCCGGTTCTTCTCTTTTAAAATAAACGATCACGGGAAAAATGAATTTATTCACAACAACCCCTACCTCGTAGTCGTCGTCGAACGCACGTTCTTCGCGGATTTGTTCGTCGCAGAAGGAGGGGATTGTCGCGTCGTCGCGGAAGGGCGTCACGTCGTCGCGGAATCCGGCGTTGAGTCGGCGAACTCAACGGACCAAGAAAAAATAGATTTAATTTAAATAATTAAATCCGTGTTTTGTTAAAAACCACAAAGGAGATTTAAGGAAACAAAAACACTCACCTCAACGGAAGATCGAAGGATCTTGTCGTGGAGGAAGGAACGTCGCCGAAGAACGTCTTGGATTAAGCGTCATCAAACTCCGAGGGTGACGGCGTTCTTCGCGTTCTTCACGTTCTTCGTGTTCTTCGCGAAGGAGGATGAAGGCTCAAGAATTCTGTCAAGCCTCTCAACGTGTAATCCTCCAAATGCCGTGTTGGTCTTATTTTATTATTACGCCAACAAACGAAAAAGGTAAGTAACGACCCATCAATTCATTGAATTAATTCAACGAAAGAAACCACCCATTTAAATGGTGCGTTAAGAATTTAAGAAAACGCGCCAGTTGACTTTCATAATGATGGGTTTTCGCGGGTGCGTTACTTAGCGGAAAGAAACAGCGGGGCTCGTGCGGGCCCCACCTCACAAATATCCTACCAAGAGGGTTGGATATTTTTGGATAGCACCCTATCTATTTCAACTCAGTTTAAGTGGCTTTCAAGTGGCTTCAAGTGGCTTAAGTGAAATAAAATAATGTTTGTCGAACAAATTATTTTATTTCTTAACCTTTAAGCCCAAAAATTAAAAACCACACCCTAGAAAACGCAACTCCGGAAGAGGTGTTTCTAAGCAAATACCGGCGCTGCGATTTCATTGGTGCCCTCAGAATTTGATTTCGGGCACCGGTTCAAAAGTTAGAAAAACCCGCTCGTCCGTTCACTGAACGTACCCGAGCCAAACTTCGGAAAATGATTCTGGGCACACCGGGCCTCGGAATCAGGTGCCGTCAGAAACTGCGCTCTTGTAAAATTCCAAAGAAAATTAAGAAAAAAATTTCCATGAAATTTACGAGTCTTTACAAATTTAAATGAAATTTATATATTCTATATATATATATATGAATTTAAATTTATATATTAAATATAATTCGTAATTTATTTGTTGTAAGATCATATTTTGCTGGAAAATAAATTTTTCCTCAAAAACTGCTTTTCATTGTGCATTGAGAGTTTAATTTTAAATTAAATTTTGAAACATATATGAGTTAAATCTTGAAAATTTAATTATAATTTTATAATTATGAGTTTAAAGTTTTTTAAATATTCCCTTTCTTTTATTCATTTTGAATAGTGATTTTTTTTTTAATTTTTCCACGTGGTAAAGGCTAAAATTCTGTTAAAACCATGGGGTAAAAAATTAACATCTCTCTAATATATTACTTTATAATATTTTATGATTTTTATAGAAATAATATATTATTTAGGTGTTTAATAATGTATTTTTAATCATTATTTTGAATTTTTGAACCCATTATTTTCTTTTGTGAAGATAATTTATATTTTATTCAAACTAAAAAACTATTTTTGGGTCATTGTATTTAATAGAAAGGTTAGAAGATTTCATTAATTTTTGGATTGATACCATAGTCTAAAAAAATTATTTTATTATTTAACCAAATAAATACATATAAACTGATTTATTACTTTTTTTGAGGTAAAATGGTTTTTACACTTAAAAACGTTATTTTCTTAAAAATTATTTTTCATGTATTATACATTATTATATTAAAAGTAATTTGTTTCATTTATTGAAATTAAATATGATGACATATTTTATTAATTTTTATTCATAATTTCCAAATTTCATTATAGGACACATTTTATTTTTTGTTATATAATTATGTTATCACGGTAAAAAGATAAACTGTCACGATTAAGGTTAAAATTGGTTTAAAGAGATTTAATTGGAAGATAGGGCTTAAAATGGATCCCACACTTTCCCAAATGTGATTAGGTGAGTTTATATCAATATTATAACGTATTATTTTTTAACTTTGTGTTCCTTAGAGCCTCTTTTCTATATTATATATATGTATTATTTAATCGTTTAATTATTTCCATGTGTGTCCTTCCCTCCCCTATAAAAGGAAACCACTTCTTCTCTCTCCTCTACAATTAATAAGAAATTCTTATTGACAAAACTCTACCCTAATCTCTATAAAATATTAGTATACATTTTTTAAAGGTGGTATTCTTCCCAAAATACTGACCCTAGTGTTCATAATAGGATAACTAAAGGAGTTCTTTAAATGAAAAGGTAATCACCTTAACTGAACACTTTCTTTTTGTGTATTTATTTACCTTTTATAAGTATGTTTTAGTTATTAAAAAATAATAAATTAATTATCGTAAATATATTTAAATTTTATTATGTTTATTAAACCACAATTATTAACCCTCCTTCCCATCAAATGGGAAGCAAATGTATCGCTCGTGCGTATGTGTGGACTACCTACTCCATGAAGCAATGTGAAACTTTTTTCATTTCTAATTTTTATGGATATTTATAACTGTGGATTAAATGATAATAAATGATATATATGATATAATAATGATATTTTTAAGGTTAATTGTTATTTACCATTCATTCATTCTATACTTTCAAAGTGAAAATAGTGTTCATGCGCACGTATAGCATACCGTCTCCAATAACGATATAATTCATCTTTCAAAGACAACATTTTATGGATGAATATAAATATAAATATTATAAAAAAATGAAATTATAGAAGAAATAATTTTCATTATTATTAGAATTCATAAACTAGATACTTATATTCATTATAAATATATTAAGTAATTTTTAAAATCAAGAAGGAAATAGTTTTATTACACACTATTCTTATAAGATTTAATTTAGATTTTTAATTTTGAAATTATAGAATTTTAACTTTTGAGATGAATTTTATATAATATTATGATACTTATGTGAATTGAGTATTGATAAATAGATTAAATATTTTTAATTATGAGTTTATAATTTGTTAAATAGTTCCGTTTTATTTTTAGGAATTATGAAAAGTAACTGTCGTAAAATTTATCATCTCGGTAAAGGGTAAAATTAGGTTAACACCATTGCGTAAAACATTGAAATCTCTCTAAAAATTTATTTATCATATTTTATGATTTTCTAAATCAAAATATATTTTAAAATAATTTTTTAATTTATATTAAATCATTATTTTGAATATGGGAACCTTATCTTACAATTTTTAATATAAGTAACATTTTATTCAAATAAAACCTTATTTTTAGGTCCTTTAATTTAATGTAATTCTTAGAATATTCAATTATTTTTTATTTATTAAAAATTATATAAAATTTATTATTTTATTTTTTAACCAAAAAAATTCTAAACCCAATTTTTAACTTTATTTCAACATAAAACATTTTTACTCTTAAATTGAGTATTCTCTTAAAAAAAATTTAAGGTATTTTGGGTTATTATATTAAAATTAATTTATTCTACATATTTAATTTAAATTTGACAAAAAATATTACAAATTTATAATCCTCATATCCAAATTTATTTAAAATTACTCATTTTTCGTATAATTAATTTATCATGGTAAATAGTTTAATTATCATAGTTAAATGTTAAAATGGGATTAAAGTGATTTAACATGAGTATAAGGATTAAAATATGTCCAAATGATTATTAAATGTGATTATTTTGTTTATTTAATCATTTTAACATATTATCATATAATTTTTTTTGTTCCTTGGTTCCACTTTAATAGATTGAGATATATATATTATTAAATATTTTATGTAATTCCTAGTGTGGAATTTCCCTCCTTATAAAAGGATTACTCCTATAATATATAATTCACAATTAATAATCCCTTTATATTGAATATACTCTACAAAAATAACTCCAAAAAATTATCCATTTTTAAATTTTATTTTCTTCCCAAAAGACCAACCCTGGGGTCCTTCACATAATATCTAATTATATTCTTTAAAAGAATAGGTAATTTCCTTAAATTGTCACTTTCCTTTTACTTATTCATATAAATCCTGTAAATATTTTATATTTATCCATAAATTATAAATTTATTCTCTAAAATATTCTTAAATTGTATAATTATTATGAAACCACCATTATCGACCCTCTTTTCCATCAAATGCGAAGCGAAAGTATCACTCGTGTGTATGTGTGGACAACAACGTCCACAAAGTGATGTGATTATTTTTTTTACCTTACATGGATGGTAATAAAATTAAATTTAATAAATATATATGATATATATGATATTAAAATTATTGTGATAAGTTGAATTATTATTTACCTTTCTCTCATTACATCAGTTTAAAATTGAAAACAATGTCTATGTGTACGTACGACCTACCATCTCCCTGAACGGTGTAATTTATTTTTATATATATAATTGTTATAGAAGACTATAAATATATATAATGAATATTTTAAATAATTATATCATATTTAAAAATATTTAGTTAATGTAACCCTAAGAAATATGTAATTTCCAAAACTACCAAACCCAAACTTATATGAAAATGAAGCATTTTTCACTCAGAATAGTGATTTTAATAAAGAAATATTATTAAATAGGTGATAAAATGATATAATTAAATAATATATTGAATAATATATAGGTATATGGTTCTATAATATATTTATAATAATTTTTTATTTATTATACATGAGTTTATAACACATACGATGCAATTCATACCTGAGGTAAGGGTTACACATCTCACTTTTGTTTCTATAATATATTTTCCATATTGAACACTTGTTTATTTCCTATAGGGTATATACTAAAACATTGATATGTTATATATTTAATCCAATTATATTCATGGGAATTAAAGTTTCATTTGAATTTATTTCTTTCGTGGGGGTTATGATTCAAAAATACCAAAGCGGTAAGGGTTTATTTCATAATCTCATCATTTTGTGAGATTTTTCCTGTTAAAGTATCCATTATAATATTTATTTTATGATTATATATTTAACCTAACATATTTTCTTCTCATATATTTATTTATATAAATTATAATTCGTTCTTTCATTTTCCTCTTTTTATGTACTCATTATACTGGAATATTTTTTTTATGGAAAACTAACTTTATTTTCAACTTAGTTGGGAATATTTTTCATTAAATTTTTTTTATAAATGTTTTTATTACTATAATATGATTTTTAAAATAAATTTTTCCTCATTTTTTTAATTTTATATAAAAATGTTTCAAAGGAATCTTCTTGTCATTTTCTGAAAAAATAAATTTCTAACTTTTTACTGAATATGTAAAAGTAATATTTGTTTTAACATATTCATTAATAATGTAATTTCTCACCATTATGACTAATTAATTTTTTGAATATTAATTTATAATTTTACATTGTTATTTTAAAAAAAACCTAATATTCTATAATTTTTTTGTTTTTTAAAGTGATTTCAAAAGTGAAATGAGTGTTTTCCTCAAAATATTTTTAATTATATTTTTATGATATTTATATTCATTGAAGAAAATAAAAATTTAATTTAATTATTATCCCCTAGTAATATGTTGTAACTATACCATAGTTATTATTTCTCTATATGTTTTATGAACATTTTGACTGGGGAAGGCATTGAAATTTTGTGTGCTTGGTCTTCCTATACTGACAATTTTTTATTATTAAAACATATTGATTATATTATATTGTTAATTCATTTTATTAATTCATTGGACATAGTATGTTATTGGTGGATCCCATTATATAACCTCGTGTTATCAGTGGGTATCATGTGAAAAACTATATTGGGTATTTGGTTGAGGCCTTACCCTCTTATATAGGATGACTTCACATGAGGCCTTAATAGTGAGTTTAAGATTTATAGCATTATGAATTCAATAATTATGAAATCAGAAATTAATATTGATGTGATTATTGGAATAGTTATGATATCCCTGGATAAGTTTCAAGCTCATTTCATTATTTATTTGGTGTTATTTTATTATCATTTCTTCTTGTCATAGTATTCTTTGGGCTAAAATTATTGATTAAATGGCATGTTTTTTTGTTATTTTTATTTCCATATTGATTATACCTTATTAAATCATGAATGATATTATTTTACATAAACATTATGAGTCATCTGAGCAAACTCTATTTTTAGGTCGCCTTTCCCAATGATTAAAGGAAGTGTAATATGATTGATGTGAAAGGATATTATTGAGATAATAATGATGTTCGAAAAGAAAATAAATTGTTGTTTTTAAGTTTATTAATGTTTGTGAAATTCAAGTTTTTATCTGGTTTTTCTAGCATACTAAACAATTTTATCCTTTAATATGTGATCACTTGAATCTAGTTACAATATAATAAAGTAACTACTGACTTTACATTACTAGGGTTGGGTAATTTACAAAAAACCAATTTTTCACTAATTCTGTAGGGATATTAGTAAAAATATTAATGGGAAGTTCAGAACATGGAAATAGAAATCCCTTACTCTTTTGGGAGGAATCTCACTTGTCTATGGCATTGTTATCCTAGAATTTGTTTAATCTTTTATGGATTATAAATTCTCTTATTCCCTAATAAAAATAATGAATCAAAGAATCAAGAACATAATATAGAGTGGAGGTATCTATGAAAGGAAATCAGCAACAGTCGAGTGGAATATATATTACTAACCAATGAAGGAGGTTGGAATGGGAATTAAAAACTTGGCCCTATTTAATGAAGCACATAATGCTCAATTTATAAGGAGGATAATTATTTATAAATTTGATAAAAACTAATTCTGGAATAAAATATTGTTCAATAAGATAGGATCTGGTAATTTTTGTTATATTTTATCCTTAATCTAGCCTTGCATTTAAAAGAACTATTCTATTATGGCGATTTATAGTTTAGGGATTTCCTCTCTTAATTCCAACAGGAGATTATGGTATGGAAATATTATTAGATATCCCTTGGTTTAATACTTACATAGTAATCTATAAGATCCTTTGGTTAAAATCAAGGATAAAATCAAGACCTCTCTTAACTATTTACCTAATTCACTTCAGGAATCAATTGACACTTACACCTCCATAACCAGTAGGGATACCTTGACCTCTAAACCAATGATACATATAACTCTCACCTAAAAACTGTACTAAAATTTATTCATGGGTAGGAGAATTCTTATATCTAATTGATTGAATCTACTTAATATGTCTTATATTTCACCCACAAGGTATATTCTAATTTTTATTTGGTATTTTAATAGGCTTCCAACTAAATATTGTTAGATAAACTCTCATATAACACTGTGAACTATGTGCCCCACCTATAGGTCATGAAGTGACTCAATTGAGAACATTTTCTTTTAATGTTATTTAAAAAAAATTATTAAATATTATATATAGATAATTTTAATTGTATTTTTTTCAAAGAAACTAATGTAACAGCCTTGAATTCTTGTTTTACCAATCAAAAGGGATCAGTTCATTTTAAAAATATCTTCAGGGAAGCTTTTTAAGAAGAATGTAATCTGATATGATATAATATAATCACTAATGGGTTTTATGGTTATACCATTGGCATGAATATGTTCATGAAAATTATTTTATCATTGATCAATATGGTTGTATCTATGGAATCTGGATTGATATGGAATTCCATCAAGGAATTAACTATTTTTTATAGTTTATCCATTCAGGGACACCATAATAAATATAATTCTTTTCTAAATATTAAATAGAAATCCCCTCATATAGGTTGGATAAAAATCAATATAGATGGTCTTTCTAAAGGAAAACATAGACATACATGTTATGTTTGAATTTTTAATAAATATAATGAGGAAGATCTTACATGTTTCTATAGGGATTTTTGTATGGATTTTCCTTATGAATATGAGAAAGATGGAGTAATTTTTGAGATTTAGATTACAAGGTATGGTAATTAGATAAATATCTCACTATATTTTGATTCATCATTAATTTTCTATATCATCAAACTAAATATCTTATGTCCTTCTAGGAGGGTTGCAGAGGCATGGGAGTGTTTTATGCATTTTTTTAGAAAATAAATTTTAATGTGTCTCATAAATATTTATAGGGTAATATAATATTTTTATATTGTCCATCATGGGTATTTTGTTGGGTATTATTTACTAGTCTTGGATATTTCCAAAGTCCATTGAGTAAATTTTATTCTATGAAATTTATAAAAAGTTACCCTTTATTTTTTTCTCATATTTTTTTTCTACAGTTCACTCTATGATATGATCTTATTACTATTTTATATATTCATTAAATTATAAATATTACATGAATCATCACTGGATTATAATGTCCCTAAAAAAATTCCAAAAGGTAGAAACCATGTTTCAAGACCCAAAAAATAGTAAAACAATTATAATGTTGTTTAATATGATGAAAGTATTGTTTTAACATTTTCATAGACTCATGGCTTCAAAACTCCAAAATGAGCTATGTATCATTTGATGAAAACACTATATTACTAAATTATCCCCACCATTAAACATGTGTATCCCTATAAAGGAAATTTTAAGAGTTTTTAAATGATAATGAACATAAAAAATCCACATGTGGGAAAACAACCCATCCTCCCATGCATTTGATCCACCTTTGGTGGTTGAAGATTTTTGCAAACCCAACACACAACCATCCATGAAAGGAACTTTCTATTTTATCACACACCCCTAAACATTTTTCTCTAGGATTCCACCATATAAAAAGAGATATCAACTCAATCTTTTATGAGTCAAAAACATAGTTGATGTATAAGCTCATATTATGTGACACTCGTAAAGCCTCCTCGACCAATTCATTTCTGTAAACCAATGGTCATCCATCTATATAGATTGATGTGAAACCAAGAGCCACTAAATACCACCATGAAATGGTTCACTTATGTGGATTCCTCATGTGGGATCATTACGCTCCCCATCTTTAAGAGTTTTCCATATGACCATTATATGGAAATTAAATTTTAGTATTAGATTATTTTTCTAATGTCAACATGAAGCTATTTCATCAACTCTAGAAGAGTTACAAGTAATAATTCCATTCAGGGTATACTTAATATTTCTATTATCACCTTCATCGGTGAGTATATGCTATTTTTACTATATAAATTTATAAGTGATATATTACCTTACTGTTCAACATAAGTGGGAACAATTCATCCATACACCCATTCTAAAACAGCACACAAACACCACTAAAAACATCCCAATTTTTGTGGTGACTTCTTTTTGTAATTTATATATGAGGAAATCAAAAAATAAACAACCTCCTCAAACATTCCTAAAATATACCACTTCTAATTAGGGACCCAATCTACCGCAATATAAAAAAGATGACCTTAATGACTCATATGACCCTACTCTATCAAATCTCGAGCCGAAGTTAACACATGTTGAACTCGAGTGAACAAAACCATAACCTATGGAGAAAAATCATCCACCATATATCTAAAAATTCCATATGATAATAACACACAAGAAATATCTATTAGACATAATGCATCAAGGACTATGTTGTAATAGATTGATCCTTATTCACGGTTTCTATCATGATATTAAATATGGACATTTAGGGGAAACCACTATCTGACTAGGGAGGTGGAAAAAGTCCTCCTCGCCTTTAAAAAAAACCGTTCGGATTATATATAGATAATATATAGTCATGTAAGACCCATAAATAAATATTATAATTATGAACACTTTTAGAAAAAGAGTGTGGGTCCACCACCATTGATAAAGGTTGAGTAACATCTACCTCCCACGTTAGAAATAAATTTCTCTAAGTCTACCTACTCAATTAACTATTCCATCAACTAAAAATGGGATTCCCTAATATAGGAATCTATCAATATGATACTATTATTCCAGTATGATTAAACTAACAACCTCATCTGGATAATTTATAAATTAAAATTGATACTCTATCCACTGAGTTGAAATAACCTAGGAAAAAAGGGATCCATGAATCAAAAACCTAAACTATCGAAGTTTACTGAAATTTGGTTTCTTTCATGGTAAGACTAAAAAATAATTGAATATCCATTGTACTCCTCCATGAACAAGTTCATGAAAAGGTTTATTCAATGTTTCTGATGAACATAAAAACTGTTTTCACCATTCTATAGAGTAATAAAAGAATGTTATATCAGGAATTAAATTTGATACATATACATATATCACTTTCTAATGAGGTAAACCCATTGGTTTCCCTCTGGAATGCATCAGTGAGTTCCTACAAAATAATAGAATGTGAATCATTCAATACACCTCTATTGAAAATAATCTAAGATTACCATTTTATGGGAAGTAAAGTACAATATATTGAGGTTTATCTATGTTCATTATAATTGGTGGTCCCACTCACCATTGAAGGTGGTCCCCACATCATCTTCTCAACCATTAACTACTATAAAAGTACCATAATTTCTAATCAATCAATATCAAGAATTATGTTGTTGGATTTCATCCCCTTCATGATATAATCCAATGAATGATCTCTTTCTTCACCAAGGATACACTAACTTCCCCATAAGGTGGGGATGAAAGAGATTCACCATCATTGGAAACCCATTAACTAATAAAATACATTCTATGGGTTATAGTGTAATATATAATATCCAAAAATATAGTGTAGATAGAATAACTCACATAGAAATCAATAAGTATTATGGTTCATAAGAGAGGAAATAAATTACATATCAAATTGCTCTCGGTGATAGCTGACCATTTTTCCTAAATATAAAGATGGCATAAAATTCAAGTGGGGGTAAATTTACTATTGAAAATAGTTTTAAATATTATATTAGAGTCAATATTATCAATGTAGTAGGATATAAAAATGTTTACAATAATGTAATCTTATAGTAGTTCTGATCAAAGTGGTCATACATCTACTCCTTTCTTTACTCTATCCCTAAGAGAAATGAAAAACACTAATTAATGAATTTTTAAGCGGAGTCACAAACCAATTATAAATACCTTTTATAATGGAGTAAAAACTAATATAACTGAATTTTAATGGGGAGTCACAACTGGTAATAGATTATTTTTACAAACCTGATGTGACAACACAACAAACTGAATTTTTCTACACAGATTCACAACCCAAGAATCCTTAAAAATTTATACATTGATTTTTAGAACAAGTATCCAATATTTTTCTTCTTAGATATACCTTTTATAGGGTAGTATAACCCAAAACAAAGAACCTTCTTTAGAATGAAAAATCGTAAACTAAAAATAATGCACAAAAAATAGATAAAAAATAAAACACTGTAGAACTTGAATAAAAATTATTAGATATATCTATGTCAAGGTGGCCTGTATCACATTATTATAGGTAATGGAATGCATGTTTAATTATGTCATGGAATATCACAATATTAGTGATAAAAAAAATTTATAATGATTCCAATGAATTTTTCATATCTTAAAGTGTGATCTCACTTAGTTTATATATCATGGACTTTAAAAATGTAAATTATTGTATTAAATTATATTTATAGGGTTTAATCATGCATTACATCATATAAAATTATTATTCTCAAGTATAGAAACATAAATTATTCCATTCATTTTAGTTTTTATTTTCCCAACCATCAGTTTCAATTTTTCTCTCTTAATAAAAATAAACTACATCACATTTTCAAGTAGTATCAATATTCTATAAAATATAAATAGTAGTATAGATAAAAAAATTTATAATAAATGAATAAGAAATTAATACTCAATTTAAATATGTCTTAATAATCATAATTTAAAATTTTTTATGGTTCAAAGATAATAATTCATAACAACTTTCAATAAATACCCATCAAATTCAAATCTTGAATTTACATTAGTAAATATGATGTCTGAATGTTGAAAACACTTCTTCTCATGATCTATATGTAATTATTTCATAATAAACTACAAATATTATTTTCATAGATCTAGAATAATTAATATATTATTTTGGAATAATTTAATCGTGTATAATAATAAAAATTTATCAGAAGTGATTCAGAACACAAATAATAATAATAATAGGTCAAAATTAGATTTTTTTAAAAAATAAAATGATAAGATATATGATTTTTGTATGATGTTTTTAAAAAAATTATCACATTTAGTTTATAGGTATTTATATTTAGTTGGGCTTAATAATTCTATAAGAATTTTATTACCAATTAATAATACTTTTAATCTCATATATCATATATGATTTTTAATTATTAGGACTCTAATTAATTTCATAATATTTTTTCCACCTCGTAATACTTTCACATATTTTAATAAAACTTTTAAAAAATTGTATGAATTTCGTATCCCATATGATGTTTAATGATCCTTTATGAATTTATATCTGTGTAGGACCAATTATCATAAAACTTTAACTACACATAATACTTTAAAATAATTTTTCATAACATTATACATAATGAAATTTCTAACATTTTATTAATTTTTTAATATCTTTTTAGACTTTTTCAAATCGTATGAGTTATGAATTCCTGAAACTTACTTGTATTTTCTATGTTAGTTTCATTTACTTATATAGTGTGAGATATTTATCAAATTGTATTGATGTGTATTTCTTTAAAAATTAGTTCATAATAATAATGATGAATGAAAAAAATTATTAAAATAATAAAATGATACACACTTTAAGATAAATCATTTATTTCTTCTACAAGAAATGAATGAATAAAAACACATATTAGAGGGAATAGAATGTGGAATTTTTTATTATTAAAACACTATAAAATGAAGTGATAATAATCAACTCAACATTATACCCATTTTTTTATAATTAATAAACGAAATATAATTTCTAAAATACTTCCCTTTTTTGAAAGTATCAAAAAATCAAACTGTTAAAATAATAGATATTGGATAAATAGTTTATCCCCCTTTTATTATAAGAAAAAAATATAAAAAATAATACCCAATCCACCTACATTTTAAATACTAGGATAAATTATATGTGATAACACTCTCTTCTTCAGAAAAATTATTAAACAAAAGAATAAATTTCGTATACCCTTAAGTTAAATAATATTATTTATAAAGGAAAATTATGAAATTGGCACTATAATATAAATCTTAAATTGTTAACTATAATTCTAAAAATATAAGATAGATTTAAGAACTATAATTTCTTTATGTTCAAGAATAATATTATATTGGTTTTTAGAAAAATATATTTAAGGAATATATATCCCCATAAATTTAAGCATTCACAAAATAAATACGATTAGTAATGTTTGGAAATCAAGTAAACGGTTAAATGAAATAAACATCCAATCATACCTCTAAAAACATTATTATCCATTTATTTTTTATCTTTATCAATATTAATTTTACTTTAATCACTCATATGGATACATGAAATTTTAAAATTATTAGTTCTGATTCTTTTAACGAGTTCTTTTTCATTTTTAGATTAACTAACAAAAAACTCCATTATTTGTTTTAAAAATTTGAATTCCTAGATTGAATATTAATTTACCCATATAACTCATTTTAAAATTAACTATTCATTATATATTAATATTACTTATATAAATTATTATTTGAAGATATAAAAATATTTTCATTAACCTAAATTTTAACAATCAAAATATCTTTAGAATGTTTCATCATAAATAACGTAGGATATATATTACCTTTAACAAAAAAAAATTAAAAATAAATTGTGATAAAAATTCATAACAAGTTTTAAGATAATTCCTATGCCCATAAATTATAAGGAAATGGCTTTAAAACCCTACATAATCATGTGTCATTATATTATAATTCACTTACTTCCATTTTTAAAGACCTTTTAGGTTTAGATTTTTAGATAATTTGATCATAACACTTAAAAAACAATCACATTCATTAAAAAGTAGAAAATTCCACTATATTTACATTTTAACCACAATATAAAATCTTATCACCCTGAGATTATAAAAGAATAAAATGATATTTTAAACTGTAAAGGACACACAACAATATGTTCAGTCTATGTCATAGGAAACCTTAAGATTTTAAAGTTTGATAGTGTATTCAACATGAAAAACAAAATTAAATGGCCCATGATATATATTATAGTAATAAAAAATTCGTCAGAATTGAAGTTATTAAAAACATTCAATAAATTATGAAAATAATTTTTACATATATTCTTTGGTGACAAATTAGTTATAAATGAAAATAAAACCCTTATTCAAATAAAAAGGAATTTGTTTTATGAAAAAACTATTTTAATGCACACAAGTGTGTTTTATAAAAATAAATTAAAAAAACATTTTGGTTTATATTACTAAAATTTATATATTATATATTCAATATGATATCTAATGTTCATCTTATGTGTTTTCTAGACTTGTGATAAAAAAGAAATCCAATCAAAAAGTAATTGTGTCACCTTTTTATGGAGTAATTATCTAAAATGTACTTTTAAAACATTTATAAAATTTATTTTATTAATTTAAAATAATTATGGAATCATAATATCAAATTTTTATTTGGGTGAAATTTTTTTCTTTTTTAGATAAAATTTATTTTTCGGTGAAAAGTGAAAAATATTGAATTTTATAAAAAAATGTATTTTCTTTTTATTAGATTAATTAATTTAAATATTACAGATATATTTTAAATGTTTCTTAAAGTAACAGAAGTTATATTTAATCCACTTAATTACTTTTAATCAATTTTATATTTTTTTTATATGTTTTTTTGTTTAAAATGGGTTTTTCTAATAATTGCTTTCAAATGCATAATGTTTCTCCATTTTAATTAATAAAAAATATTCATTAATGGGTAATGTTATAAATTAAATTTATAGATTATTTTTAATTAAATATTAATTGAGATTCATATATTTATTATTATTATTATCCATATAGTTAATATAGAGTCATATTTTTCTAGAAAAATGCTCTTCTTAAAAACCTGGTCTTTCATTTTGTCTTTAGCATTAATGTTAAATTAAATTTTTACACTTATGTGAATTGAATTTAGAAGATTAGATTCCATATTTTTAATTAAAATAATTTATAATTCATAATAATTTAAAATTAATTTATTACAATAATTACAAGTGAAAAAGTTTAAATTAATTATCGTGATTAAGGTAAAAAATGAGTTTTCTTAGTAGTTAAATTTAGATTATAAGGTGTATATAGGATAAAAAACATGTCTAAATAACATTTTATGGACATATTTAGACCTTAATAAGTTTATTAAATAAACCACACACACTTCCATCAAATGGGTTATGAAATCATCATTCATATGTACAGCGGACTACTGCCTCACAAAATGATTTCATTTGTTTTTCCATTACCACCGATCTTGGTTGAGTGTAATGATGGATATAAAGATTATATATGATATTTAAAACCTAAATATACCAATATATTAATTATATCATATATATAGATTTTTTAATTTCATTCCATAGGGTATTCGATAACGTTGCTCATGTGTACGATGGACTACCACCTCGTGAAGCGGGGTGATTCGTTTTTCAGTAACACATTATATGGATGGTAATACGGGTAAATATAATAAATATATTTCATATAAGTAAAATATTAATTATATTAATGACATAATTATCATACTATAAATATAATATAACATTTTATTTTTACCTTTTCATTCACTGAAAAAAATGATAATGTTGTTTGTGGATGTGTGGACTACCGCCTCCTTTAAGCGATGTGATTCCTCTTTTCACCACAAAATCAGAATAATGAAATATATAAGTATATATATTTAAATAATATTTTATATATTATATTTTTATCATTATTTAAATCTAAAATACTAATTAACATATTTACATGATGATCATTGAGAAATAGAAATCTTACTCATGCGTATATATGTTCTACCGCCTCCATGATCGTAACATTAGTTCATTTTTCATAACCATATTACATGATGAGTTTAAAAATTATAATTTATATAAATATATGAAAATTATTTCATGATTATTATTAATTATATTTTTAAATAATTACCTCTTTCACCATAGTCAACCCACAATAGTCATTTTTGACACAGAAGCTAAATATGGTCAAAACGTCATACATAAACTAAATAAATTATGTAATTGTAAATAACATGATAATAAGTAAAATAAAACTAAAAATAAACTTCAAAATGGTTCTCAAAAAATTAATAAACTGAAATAAAATTATTATTCGGGAATATAAACACATAGATGACAATTCAGACTCAAGGTAAGGGTTTTTCTCATCTCACTTTTATTTTGTGAGATATATGCAATATTCAAAACTTTTATGTGGTGTATATAATTACCATGAATATATTTTATTATTATTATAATTAAATTTAAGGGGATTTAAATTTCCATTTGATGATATCTCTTTAATGGGTTTTATGGTTTCAAATTTACCGAAGTCGTAATGCATTTTTGTCTTGGTTTTCATTCTTTGTTATGTACTTTATGTTATACATCTATATTATTATATGTGGTTTATATACTAATAATTTGTCATGTTTTATCAAGAAGATAATTATTTTAATTATATTATAAGTTTCATTAAATTTTATTCCTTTATGTGGATTATAATTCAAAGTTACCGAATTGGTAGGTGTCTTTTGTTGCAATCTCATCATTTTTCAAGATTTTTTATGATTAATTATTTGATGTTAAAATATTATAATTCTCTTGAATTATATTACCCTAATTTTTTTTAGTATATTTGTAATTAACTATACCATTTTACACTATTTTTTAGTCAAAATGTTTGAGAAATTGTTTTTAAGGAAATTTGACTTTGGTTGAAAATATGTTTTCTCAAAAAATGCAATTTTAAAAAAGAAAATTCAATTTTTTTACCATTTTAAAAATGATTTATTAATTTTATTTTTACCCATTTTTCCTCTTTAAAAATTTTTTTCAAGGGAATCTTCTTATCTCTTTCTGATCTACGAAATTTTCTAAATGTTTTATAGTGAAAAAGAATGTTCTTTTAAAATGTACGTCATGTACATATTTACCTTCTATCATAGATTTAATTTCCTTGAATCTTTATTTTAATATTTATATAGTTATTGTTAAAGAAATTTTTTTCTTAATATTCTAGAATTTTCTTTTAAATGTGTTTTTTAATGAAAAGTATTCTCCAAATTTTTATGTTTTATAAATTAAATTTCAAAATGAAAATGATATTTTCCAAATATAATTTTTTTAATTATATTTTAATGATATTTACATTCATAAAAAGTGGAAACCCTTATTTTTACTTATCCTAAACTTGGGATATTTAGAATTGATACCATCCTCATTCATTTTATGGAAGGAATAATATTTTTATGTAACTCATTTCACTTCCATGGGTTTATAATATTTCAATGAGATTGTTATGAAACTCATTTTTTTAAACGGGAAAAACATGGTTAAAGGATATTGACATGAAACCCATTTTTTCCATGGGTTAATGATGTTATAAAGGGAACAATAATTTATTTTATAATTTTTATGATTAAATTTAAAGATCTCATTACTTTAATCTTGTTGGGTTTCTTAGAAATTACTAGTATAATGGGGTGACTAAGATAGTGTTGTATAATCTCATTACATATTTTATAACGGGGTGATCTAGATAGCACTATGTTATCCAATTATGACTTATATGATGGGGCCGACCAAGTATCATTACATGATACTCTTACTTCTTAAATGATGGGTGCACCCAGATAGTTCTCTTATGTATTGGGTAATTATTATATTCTCCATAGAAATATATTGTAAGTTGGTTGTATGGTAATTCCAATATTTAAGGGTTATGTAAGGGTTCTAGGAGATTATGTTCTAGTATATCAATATGTTTTATCTATGATCTTCATGTATTTATGATATTTTATTTGGACAAGATTGATGTTGTATTTCTCAAGATTATTGATTCTTAGGAATATTTCCTTTCTTAAATCCTTATATCACGATATCAAGTTTTATGATCTAGATATTGATGGGTATAAATATTTTTAAGTTATAATATTTCACTTTGATTAGGTCATCATACCCTTATTCTCTTCTTATTATCATTGATGACATTAAATTATTAATTTTTATTTTACCCTTACATAGAGTTTGAGCTTACCCTTATTATATTTTCTCTTCTATAGGTTATAAAGAATGATGTTGGATAAATTATGTCTAGAAGTTATTTCATATATCTTATGCTGATAAACTAATGTGAAAAAGTAACATTTAAGTATAACAGGATATAATGTTATTCTTTACGAACCAGTTGATTATGAATCCAAGTTGATATGAGTTGGTCCTAATTATAAAAAACACTAAACTAAAAAGTTCAATGGGTATGTATGTGATAAAAATTTTATTTTTTATGTTTTAATATTTTATTAGATAAAATTTGTTCACCTAATTATATATAATTATATCAAATATGGAGTTTATGAATTTAGCATCAGATCTGGGAGTGTGAGTCTGACACTATTATAGGTGGTATTAGATCATGGATTGGATAACATTTAATATTGGTATATTTTAATGTGTGGTTATCTTAAGAGTAACAAATTCTTTAATAGGTCTAAAATTTTAAGGATGATCATATGCTCAATGTCATACACACCCCATTTATGCTTTAAGTGATGAAATTTTACAGTAAATAATGAAATTTCAGGAGACATTTTAATAAGTTTAAGTATTTGTAAACCAATGGTTTAGCATTAACTATGAATTTAAATTTTTTATAAATTAGATTTAAATTATTTATAATTTGTAGGGTTTATATGATCTTAAATATTGAGAACCAATGTTTTTTTGTACAGATAACCATAAAATTTAAAATTGATTTGGTGACTAAGTGATTAATGTTACGTTAAATAAAGTTCACCATATTTTGTGGGAATTAAAATATAAAATGTATGAGAAAACATTTGAGATTAGAAAACTTCTTAATTTTGAGTTCATTGAGGTTATTTGGGATATAAAGTTATGGATTTATTTAGTTTTAACTTTGGTTATTACTATTGAATTTGAAATATTAATGTATCATATAAAGGTTTATTCCTTTTGGTAATTATATTACCTTGTGATAACCATTTTAGCTTTGGTTAATTTATAAATATATAAGAGTTATCTTCTTATACATTTTATGGTTATATGGTATTTAAAAAAATTTAGTGCTTAAATCATGAAAATTCATCCTAGATACACATCATTCTGAGAAAAATAAGTGATTGTGGTGTAAATTTATTAAAGTGTGAAATTATACTCATCAAGTAAGTATATATCCATATTCTCTTAATCAAGATGGTAAAAGAATTATAAAATCATGTAGAATTACATTCATAAAAATTATTATACTACCTTAATTTATAATAAATCAATCGTAAATTCAATCATTATATATGTATGGTTTTGAGGCCCATAACATTATATTTATCATTCACATGGTTGTGATCAATGACCTCAATCACTCTCTATAATTATTTATAATTTTTCTCTATTCCCACTTATGTTATTCTATATGAAAAACTAGTTATGTGTTATTCCATATGAAATTTTTACTTCACATTATATATTATTTATTGGATGTTTTATTAACCCTTTTTACGATGTGGGTTTACAAAAAAAATATTTTCAAATGTCTAACCTTTGATTATTGAGAAAAAGTTTGAATTATGAAGAAAAAAAATTTAAAGGGGGAAGGATGTAACACCAATTTATTTTAAAATAAGAAAATTATATTCGATAGAATAATGAATATGAAACACTATTTTCATCATGCATTACATTTAACCCTGTGATTTTTATACATGATAGTGTATTCAACATGCAACAGAAAACTTAAACAAACAATGATATATATTACAATTATAAACTAGAAAATTTAATGTTGTGTATGAATAGGATTACCTAAATTATGAAAATATTTTTTACATTTATTATTTCTTGATCAATTAATTATAAATTAAAATAAAACCCTTTTGAAAGTAAAAGAAAATATTTTTCGGAAAAAAACTATTTTAATGCGCACAAGTGTGTTTTATGCCAATAAATTAAACAAAAAATTCATTTTGGGTTATATTAATTAAATTTATATACTATATATTCAATATAATGTTTAACTTTCCTCCGATATATTTTCTACACGTGATATAAAAAAATCCAATTTTACGCCTAAAACTGTATTTTTTCCAAAAAGTAGTTGTGTTGCCTATTTATGACTCAATTAAATTAAAAATAATTTTTTAATATTTTATGAAATATATTATATTAAATTGACCTCATTTTTTGAATATTAATATGAAAATTTACCTTGAGTGGGATTTTGTGGTTTTTTTGAAAATAATGATTTTTTAGTGAATAGTTTAAAATAATGATTTTTCTAAAAAAGTTTTTATTTTAAAAAAAAAGAAATTTGAAAATTAATAATATTATATGGAAATTTATTAAATTATAACAATTTATATTTAATAATATTAATTATTTTTAATCAAATTTATATTAGCTTTTTGTATAAATTTGTTTTTGGGTTTAAAAACAGGTTTTTCTAAAAACTATTTTAAAATGCATATTGCTTATCCATTTTATTTAATTAAAATAATACCTAATGTGGAATGATTTAAAGTAAATTTATATATTATATAACATTAACTATTAATTTATTTTCATATAATGATTATTATTAGTTGTATAGTTATTACAGAAATATCTTTTTCGAAATAAATACTCTTTTTAGAAACCCATTGTCTCCACCATCTATGGGATTAATGCTAAATTAAAATATTAAAATTATATGAATTGAAGTTGTAAAATATTTTTCTAATATACGGAATAATAATAATTTATAATTTATAATAATTTCAAATTAATTTTTTACCATAATGATTAGTGAAAACAATTGAAATTAATTACAGTGATTAAGGTAAAACGAGTTCACTTAGTCGTTAAAATAGAATATAAGGTTTAAAAATGACCCAATGATTTTACAAATAAATTTTATAGATATTTTTATACCTAATACAATATTTTATCTTTAATGGTCCATTATTGGGTTCTGGTGACATGTAAACAACATTGGTTTAACTCACTCCTTCAAAAACAATTACAAGTGTGCCACTCACCCCACATATAAAAGGCCACCGAATCTCCTACCTTATTCACACCTTCAAACCTCTTGGGTTTTGAAAATACCTTACTAAATAACTTTAAAAATTACCAAACCTTGTCTTAGTGGAATTATTTTGGGCCTAAATTCATCCAAGAAAGGCCTTTATTGAAAACCAAAAAGAGTTTCCCAAAGAAGAGATAGTGTTCATGAACAAGAATTTTATTATTTCATTATCTAATATATTAAATTATTATTATACCATATATATAATAAAATAGTTATATTAAATATAATTAGTTTTTTTATGATAATTTTATGACCTAAAACCACACACACTTCCCGCAAATGGTCTACGAAATCATAATTCATGTGCACGGTGGGATACCACCGAGCGAAATGATATCATTTTTTTCCATTAACACCTCTCATGGTGGGGTATTATGATGGATATAAAGTTAATATATTATATTTATGAAATATATATACCTATGTAGTCATTATATCATATATACCTATTTATGTTTTATACTATATGTGATACGACAATATCGCTCGTGTGTACGGTGGATTATCACCTTGTGAAGTGATGTGATTCCTTTCTTCACCACCAAATCACAAGAATTATATATATACTTATATATAATTAAATAATACGGTATTTATTATATTATTATCATTATATAAAGAAAACATATTACTTACCTTGTTTCCAAAAAGATCATTGATAAATAGAAACATTACCCATATTTATGTATGGACTACAGTCTCCATGATAGTAATGTTTGTTCATTTTTCATACCCAAATTTCATTATTATAACACCTTAATGTTTTTATAAAATATTATATTTTAAAAAATTTAATTTATTAATAGCTTGAATTACATGAAATCGAGAGTTTAAACAAACTGCTAGATTCTATTTGTATAAAATAACCATCCTGACCTATTCATTAAATTAGTTGGAATAAAAATAAAAAACATATTAAAATGCATGGTGAATTCATTGGATACCAATTCTTTATGAAAAATAAAAACCAATTAAATGTAAAAGAAATATTTCTATTTTTGAATTAATAAATTAAGTGAATTACAATTAGTAAATGAAATTAATGAAATATATATGTTATATGTTTAATAAAATATTTTTTATATTCATACAAAAAATAATTTAGTCATTAGATATGAATAAACCCTATTTTATGTAAAAAAAATCTATTTTTTTAATAGGGTAATTTTACTGAATTTTAATGGTGAACTCATTTTAAATTAAAAAATCTACACATTATTAATTTTTATATGAAAACATAAACTTCTTCTTTGTAATAAGGATATAAAAATTTACTTTCAATGATTTTTCTATATTTTTCGTATAACTTCCATGTTTTGATGAATAGTAAAAATATACTAAATTTTAATTGAAAAAACATTCTTCATAAAAATAATTTATATGTTTAAATAATATTATTGAAGGATTATAAAGTATAAATATATTATATTATTATTATTTAATATAATATAGGTCATTGGAATTAATTTTACATTGAATTTAGATGTAAAAACATTTCAATCTTTTGTAATGTTTTAACTTCTAAACTGATTTTTTCATTCCAAATATGAGATTAATTTTAAATTAATTTCTACAAATTATATTTTTTTAATTTTTAATAATTTATTCCATACATGGAATCTATAAGTCCAAATTATATAAATACATTTCTTTTTATTTTTGGGCATTATGAACAGTAACTTTGGTAATTTTTATTAACACTGTAACAGTTTAAATCAAATAATCAAGGGTAAAAATAATATTATAAAATTTTCCTAAAAAATTTCATAATATAATTGGATGAGTGTGTTTCTACATAAATAATATTTGGGTCTAAATGGCATCCTTTCTAATCCACTTGGATTATATTAGGACATTTAATTTACTTAATGAAATGTTAAATATGACTGACTCAAATTTTAATAACTATATCATTTTTAATAAATATAACATTTTTAATATAGGATTTTCTAGAAGATATATTCGACTATAAGTATTCTTCTAAAATCTAGAGGATTTAAATTCATCAAAGTATTTTATTTTTTATTTTTATTCAGTAAATAAGTATATTAAATAATTACACAACACTAATGTAGTAATTATTTTATTAATGGTGATAATAAATAAATGTTATTACAAATATTAAAATAAATATAATTTGGAAAAATTAAAATATAAAAAAAATTATAGATAACCATTACCAATTATGTAAAGAACAAAATATTTTTTCTGTAAGTTAACTTAATATCTTTATATTTTTAAAAATCTATAAATTGAATAGTCTCAAAATTGACTCTATTGTTTGTTTTTCAAAATAATGTATTATTAAATTATTTTAAAATCATTAAAAATTTTAAAAATATTGAATAATTATTATAAGATCTAAAATGTTCTAAATTATTCATTTATAGTCCAATTTACATTAAATAAGTAAATATTTTACCCATTTAACATTGAAATATTTGTTACCTTAGTTAAAATTAAATATAATAACTAAGTGTTAATTAAAAATTATATTGTTTAAATTTACAAAAATACCTATCTAAAATTTATTTTTTTAATAAGATTGCAATATTATCTCATATAATCTTATAAATTAAGATATTTTAAATGTTTTTGGATGGGTTTTTCTATTATTATAAATTATTATTTTTGGATATTCCAAAAGTGCCCCTATCCACAATTATAAAAGGGAACCTCCTCCCACACTTCTTCACTTAACTTTGAGCTATCAAGGTTGGAAATCCCCTACCCATTTCCCTTATCAACTTCACTATTCACTTTTGGTCTTCTCTAATGACTAACTCTAGTGATTTAAGAGGATATCGAGAGGGAGATCATCAAAGAAGAGGTAATATCCTCTACTGATTCTTTCAAATTTATTCCTTCTTCTACTTCCACTTCATGAGTTGTTTCCATTATAAGGTAATAAATATAGTATCACATATATTCTGGGAAATTTTACCCATTAGTGATTTTTTATTAAACATTATGAAAGGAATCTTTTGTCATTTTTTAGGCGAGGTACTTTTTGACTTATCCTACAAAAGTACGAGAATAACATTTTCTTCTAACTTATATATGTCACGAACCAAATTTGGTCACCGCCAAAACTGGAACCAAACCAAGCCCATGACATGACCCTAAGGGCATTCCCTATCCCCACGGGCTGGCACAAGTTCCCGAGTATCATTTATTTTTTTTGGGAACGATTTACCCGAATATGAAGGCATAAAACATTAAAAACAATCAATAAACTGAATCTGAAAAAAAATGTAAACCAAACGATGTTTACACAAAAATCAGAACTGAATACATGTGTTTGAAGACACTAAAAGTGGTCTAAAAACAAATAATTACAACATAAAGACTTCCCCATGGACTCTACATGACAAGGGGGTCATCACCTGCAAGCCTTCTCCACAACTCTGCCCCAACGATGGGGACTAACACCCTGAACCACCATCAACCTTAGCCTTCCCTTTACCTGAGTCAAGCATAAGCAGGTATACTTACACCCAAGGGGTGTATGTAGGTGTGATCCTAAGCCCAATAGGATACCACTAGTTGATTCCAAAGAGCATGCAATACAATGTGAACAAAACAAGCAATTTTAAAACACAACGTGAATCAGTGTTAAAATTCAATGAAATGCAACATTCAAATGAAAACTGTTTTCAATCCAAGAATTTCAGAATGTTAGAACATTAAAGAGACATGTGAGTCACTATAAAGTACTTCCAAAAACACCCCTTAACAAGTTTAAATACCACAAATCCAATGAGCATTAAAATCGGAACACCCCTAAGCACTAGGTTGTCTCGGGCCCTATGTACCTCGTACCTCAGTGTAGAGTAACCATAAAAAAATCTGTTCTCATGCATGAGAAACTATTAGGGAACCTACCCATAACCTAGTGGTACCCAAACATCATCCACATAGTTTAGTTAGAGTTTTTTTATCCAAATTCTAAGTGGAACAGGGACAAAACTCATCTGATCCACTAGCCGTACTAGTACAAATTCGCCCCACCTAGGTACCCGGGCTTCCCCTTTTGTGCTCAAACAATTTCTGCAAACAACACATATCCTTTTTCATATAAAATATCACTACTGGTCACAAACAAATAGTACAGTAGCTACCCACATTTTATACCATTTAAAACACACAATAAAATAATTTTATTTTCAATAAAACAACCTCTCAAAACACCACATTGTTTTTCACCCAAAGCTCTTTAAGATATCCACTTTGCAAACTATGTGAACACTTTTAAGTTATTAAAACAAAATTTAAGTTCAATACCATTTAATGAAACCAAAAATTTAGTTATGGGGCAGCCCAATGTGAACCAAGAAGTTATATTTTTTAAAAACCACCATTTTTACACAAACATGGCACTTAAAGCCCATTTGCTTCCCAAACACCATTTAAACAAACTTTCATAGAAACAAAAAAATAAACATTCAAAAAATTATTTTTAGTCCTAATACAGTTCAATAAAATCAACTAAGTAATTATAGGTCATCCCAAAATGAACCAATAAAATATTTGAATGAAAAACCCCCAATTTCACCAAAAATTAGAACTTAAAAATCATTTGCATTATAAATGCAACTAAAACAAATTTTTACAGAAACATTCAATTTAAATAAACATTAAGGTACCATGAACACAGCAATCTAATTCACAAAAATTTCACACACAATGGAATCACCTACCAAAGTAACCAAAACCCTTGAATCTTCATGCGAAAACTCAAACGCACCACCGTCGCACCTCAAGGAAGGTAAACCAAACCTAAAACCAGAATTTCAGACCATGAAACACAAGTTAAAACCCTAATTTTTAAACCCTACATCCTGGACATTAGAAACCTCAATGATAATGGAAGAAACCCTAAGTACATTGTATGTAACCCTAAACAAATTGAAAGAAGAAGGAAGGAAAACAACTTACTTAAAATATCTTGTAGAAATCTCAGCCAAAAATTCCATTATCTGATTTTAAAAATACTCAAACATTTATGGGAGGTTAGGAAAATGATATGGATATAATTTATGAATTTCAATGGGGGGAAAAGAGTAAAAATGGAGAGAGATATGAAGGTATGAACTTACCTCTTTAAATCTGGACGATTTGAGAAAGCCTATGAAGTTCGGCACCCAATATCGATTACCTAGAGCTCCAAAGAGGAGGGAGAGAGAAGGGGAGCGCGTCTGGGTGCAGTGGTCTTGGACTCCAATTGGAAGCACCGAAAAATCCCAAAAAATGAATAAGATATAACATAATAAAAATTTATTTTTAAAACAGGAATTGGACTTTCGGGTAGGCCCAACCCCTTAGATAAAAACCCAAATAAACCGTGGTTATGGATTTCTAAAAGATCCAAATTACCTTGGTGGTGTTAATAGGTTAGGGGAGGTCAAGTAGGAATTTGAATGGATGAAAAATGTTGAAAAATGAAAAATTTATAGAAGATACAAAATTTATTTTTTAATGTGAAATTGGGCTCATGGTTTGGCCCAATTCATGAATACTCATCTATTCCTCCCTAAAATCTAGGTAAACCCCCAAAAAAAGCAAGGATGTAAATTAAATGAAAAAAATAACTTTAAAATAAGTCTTTTATGTGAAAATTCTCCCCACTATAAATCATTCCGCCCCCAGAATGCCACAACAAGACCCGATGCAAAAGCAAAGCCCAAACGATAGACAAAGACAAACTTCCTTGCCACGTTTTCACCCGCTTCAAAAAGGATGAACATCTCCAGTTGATCAAACAAGGGAAGATAATACTCTCACCAACCAAAAATAACCCCACTTACTTAAAATTATGAAGCACATTAAAAACACATCCCAAAACAAAACACCTCAAACACTACAAGACGACACTCAAGCAATCCACTTGAAACGAACAACGAACTCAAATAACGCTACCACAACATTACGTAAACAAAACCATTGGGTGTTCTCCAACCCCAAATTTACCCAAGTAAAAAAAATTTGGATTGATAGACTTGAACGATACTACCTCTTACCTAGAATACACCAAGGAGAAAACTGAGTCACTAGTACGGGGTGACTCAATCCGGACATCCCACCACTAGGGACAACTCAATTTCTAAGACAGAATAAGGATAACAATTGGGGAAGGAACGAACGGTCTCCCCATAATAAGGGGTAAACTAACATTATTCCTTTTCAAAGATAACACACATGATACCCATGATGGGTCTCCCCGTCATAATAACAAACACAACTTTCCTTAAGACAAAATCAAGACACTAACAGGGGGCCTCGAACAGACTTCCCAGCATTAGGGGTAGATTAATATCAGAATTCTTCCAATGAAACATAAATGAGTCTCATTGAGGGTATACCCCAAAAAAACCCAACCATCTTAACTAAATAGTATGGGATAACAACAAATAAAACAATATAATTTTAAAGAGCTGGCATGGTCGCACGGTTGGTTCACACGGTTTGGGAAATTGTGAGTTAACTGTGCGGATCATTCTGTCCAAAGAGGAAACTTCACACAGTTTCCTTGGCCAAGAATCATGGACGTGCAGAGACCATGCGGTAGCTACTGTCTCTTATCACACGGTCCCCTGGTTTGGAACATGGTTACTACTAACCACGCACAAACTATGCACTTCAATCTGCCTAACCCAAATTTTAAACTTTTCTCCAAAAACACAAGGGACCCCAAAGGCGAAAAAAGCCATCTCAGGGTATGAAATTGGAACAAGGTACTCACACCTCTTTCCACCAAATGTGGGAAATTGGAACAAGAAGATGACACCAGAGGTTTAAACTATTCCTATCTTTCATATTGATGATATGACCTTGACCAAAATTTTGAACGACTCTAGGATTTCCCCTAACTACACACCAGCTTCTCTCCGGGGCCTATGGCTAGAGCTCAATGGATTGAAGCATCTTCAGCCTCGCAGTTAGGATTTGGAAACCCCTAAACTGAACATCTTCTTCTTATTCCAAAAAATATATACTTTAATCTCAGATGGTCTCATTGAGACATGACACACTTCAAACCCGCTTTTCCCCAATCCATCATTTTACCAAAACAAGAACTTAGAGGATGCACACACATCACCCCTTTTTTCTTCGGATGCTAAATATCGGAATGAAAAGACATATAGAAACACATTCCTCTAGAACATAGGATTTAGAATTTCCTATATGGAGACACACATCCAACAAAAAAAATAGTGACTCTCATAAGATTGCATAATCTTCACCCTTATAGTCAATTTTACACATGACATAGAATGGCGTCACCGAACATGAACATTGTGGAAAAAAAGAAAAAACAAGGAGAGGGACCTTGTACTGAGTCCCGAACAGCACATGATTCCAGCAAGTGTCCATAATATCCACTCTTGGCCAGATCTTTCACACTAGTGGCCTAACATGAACTCTTGCTTCAATGAGACTGACGAAAGGCCCAGAGGCCCTTTAAGACATCATTCTACATTGACAACCCTGAACTTCATTGACCTTCGACAACTTAGGAAAAATAAGAAACTAAGGTCTATTTCATCCTCCCACAAACACTCTCCCACTATAGGGGAATCCACATAATTGAAAAAGAAGAGGGGTAAACACAATATCTAAACCTCGAGAATAAAGTCCTTATGTTGATCAACTGGAGGATCATCCAACGGTGAATCACCATAGGACAAACATGAATCATGCATTAACACTTTATGGGGGAATACCCTAGCCTCTAGGAAAACTGAAGGACCCAACCAATCTGGTCATTTGGTCACAACAGACCACAAACCTGAACCGAACACATGAGGGGAGCCACCACATTGGCCTCCCAAACTTTTCCTCAAAAGAGACCACTGACCAACACTTCATTCCAACTTATCAATGAAACACCAAAACAAAACATCGTTCAAACAATAGGGGTTGTTAAACTCGAAACATCCCACAATAATAATCCCGAAAACCCATAATCCATACCTCCCAACCATACATTATCAAAACACAACACTTTCCATCAAAAACAATATTTAAAAAAACTGTGTTGGTGGGTTGCACGTTTACCAATGGTATCTCATGAGCCTCACACATGCATGTTTACATGCCACACTGGGAACCCACCTCATATCCTTCCATATTCCCAAATAAACCTATGCATGTGGTCACCCTTGAGAGCACCAATTACCAAAAATCAAACATTTACTCTTTTTAAAATCAAAACTTTTAACCACACTTTCCCTTTCACAAAAACTATAACCATAATATCAAAACCCAATTTTTCATCTCACAAAACAATTTAGAAAAGAATCCATAATTCAATAAAATCACATATTCATGCCTTTCACAATCATTTCAAAACATTTCAACCCATTGCAAAACAAATCTAATTTCATAAATCTCCATTTAATTAAGAACTCAACTCTTCTCATTTCAAGAAAAGGTTATAAACATTCATAATTTTTTTTGTTCAGTAGTAACAAACCCAAAATCCATCTTCACCCCCCACACAAAAATTCTAGAACACTTAATTCAATCTAAAACACTTTTCCACGGTTTAAAAAAAATCCACTGGAAACATATTTTCAAAACCCTAATTAACATAGTTCATACTTTCAAAAGAGGTGTAAACACATAATTTACCATTTTGAAATAATTTTGAAATTTCATTTATATGAATTAGAAAAACATAAAACCATTTTCAATTTACTAGAAAATAACTTCACAAAAATTCACACTCCTTAAAGTGAAGTCATTTTTTTTCTTAAAAAAACCAAGTTTCCAAGATTCCAAAACAAAGAGACACAAGACAATGTGAGAGGAAACTAGTTTCGGTGGGTGACTTGGACATATGGTTGGCAGCCATATTCCAATCACTTCGCCTTCACAGAGAGTATTCTAGGGAAATATCCACGGCTCCACATGGATTTCCAGGCCCTGTGAGCTCACTGAGATTATTCTCCCAACTATCTTTTTATTTCCCATAGTCATCATTAAACCAAGAAAACCAAAGGACTCAGATAAATCCATACTACCCATGGTAACTTGAATCCCTCCATGAGGTGTGCTGGCCAGGAACACTACCCATGACTGAAATTTCAAGTCCCAAAAATCCTAGCTCTAGACTATGCCGACTCTTCCCCAAATAACATGACCCAAGGAGCGAACCTCCTCTTATACCATTTTGTCACGAACCAAATCTGGTCACCGCTAAAACCAGCACCAAACCCAGCACATGACATGACCCGAAGGGTGTTCAATTGTCACATACAAGACATATTTTAAAGGCATTTTTTTCATTTAATTTACATCCTTGCTTTTTTTTGGGGGTTTACCTAGGTTTTAGGGAGGAATAGATGAGTATTCATGAATTGGGCCAAACCGTGAGCCCAATTTCAGATTAAAAAATAAATTTTTTATCTTCTATAACGTTTTCATTTTTCAACATTTTTCATCCATTCAAATTCCTACTTGACCTCCCCAAACCTATTAACACCGCCAAGGTAATTTGGATCTTTTAGAAATCCATAACCAGGGTTTATTTGGGTTTTTATCAAAGGGGTTTGTCCTGCCCGAAATCCCAATTCCTATTTTAAAAATAAATTTTGATTATGTTATATCATATTCATTTTTTGGGATTTTTAGGTGATTCCAAGTGTCTCCCAAGACCACTGAACCCAGCCGCACTACCCTTTTCTCTCCCCCCTCTTTGGAGCTCTGGTTAATCGCGATTGGGTGTCGAACTTCATAGGCTTCCTCAAATCGTCCAGATTTGAAGAGGTAAGTTTATTCCTTCATATATCTCTCAGTTTTTACTCTTTTTACCCCATTTAAATTAATAAATTATCTCTATATCCTTGTTCTAACCTCCCTTAAAGGTTTGAGTATTTTTTAAATCAGATACTAGTACTTTTGGGGGCGATTTCTACAAGATATTTTAAGTAAGTTGTTCTCCTTCTTTCTTCTTTCAATTTGTTTAGGGTTACATCCAATGTACTTAGGGTTTATTCCATTATCATTGAGGTTCCTAATTTCCAGGAAGTAGGGTTTAAAAATTAGGGTTTTAACTTGTGTTTCATGGTATGAAATTATGGTTTTAGGTCTTGTTTACCTTCCTTGAGGTGCGACGGTGGTGCATTTGAGTTTTCGCATGGAGATTCAAGGGTTTTGGTTACTTTTGTAGGTGATTCCATTGTGTGTGAAATTTTTGTGAATTAGCTTGTTGTGTTCATGGAATCTTAATGTTTATTTCACTTGAATGTTTCTGTAAAATTTTGTTTTAGTTTCATTTATAATGAAAATTAATTTTAAGTTCCAATTTTTGGTGAAATTGGGGGTTTTTCATTCAAATATTTAATTGGTTCATTTTGGGACGACCTATAATTACTTAATTGATTTTATTGAAATGTATTAGAACTAAAAAACATGTTTTGAATGTTTATTTTTTTTGTTATTGTGAAAGTTTGTTTAAATGGTGTTTGGGAAGCAAATGGGCTTTAAGTGCCATGTTTGTGTGAAAATGGTGGTTTTTAAAAGATATAACTTCTTGGTTCACATTGGGCTGCCCCATAACTGTATTTTTGGTTTCATTAAATGGTATGGAACTTAAATTTTATTTTAATGACTTATAAGTGTTCACATAGTGTGCAAAGTGGATATCTTAAAGAGCTTTGGGTGCAAAACAATGTGGTGTTTTGAGAGGTTGTTTTATTGAAAGTAAAATTATTTTATTGGGTGTTTTAAATGGTATAAAATGTGGGTAGATACTGTACTATTTGTTTGTGACCAGTAGTGATATTTTATATGAAAAAGGATGTGTGTTGTTTTCAGAAATTGTTTGAGCACAAAAGGGGAATCCCGGGTACCTAGGTGGGGAGGATTTGTACTAGTACGGCTAGTGGATCAGATGGGTTTTGTCCCTATTCCACTTAGCATTTGGATAATGACAACTCTAACTAAACTATGTTGATGATGATTAGGGAACACTGGGTTATGGGTATGTTCCCTACTAGTGACTTGTGCATGAGAACAGATTTTTCTATGGTTACTCTACACTGAGGTACGAGGTACATAGGGCCTGAGACAACCTAGTGCTTAGGGGTGTTCCGATTTTTATGCTCATTGGATTTGTGGTATTTAAACTTGTTGTGGGGTGTTTTTGGAAGTACTTTACAGTATCTCACATGTGTATTTAATGTTCTAACATTCTGAAATTCTTGTATTGAAAACTGTTTTCATTTGAAAGTCGCATTTCTTTGAATTTTAACACTGATTCACGTTGTGTATTAAAATTGATTGTTTTGTTCACATTGTATTGAATGCTCTTTGGAATCAACTGGTGGTATCCTATTGGGCTTAGTCTCACACCCTACTTACACCACTTGGGTGTAAGTATACCTGCTTATGCTTGACTTAAGTAAAGGGGAGGCTAAGGGTGATGGGGGTTCAGGGTGTTAGTCCCCATCGTTGGGGCGGAGTTGCAGAGAAGGCTTGCGGGTGATGACCCCCTTTTCATGTGGAGTCCATGGGGAAGCCTTTATGTTATAATTATTTGTTTTTAGACCACTTTTAGTGTCTTCAAACACATGTAATCAGTTCTAATTTTTGTGTAAACATCGTTTGGTTTACATTTTTTTAGATTCATTTTATTGATTGTTTTTAATGTTTTATGCCTTTATATTCAGGTAAATCGTTCCCAAACAAAAATAAATGATATCCGGGCACTTGTGCCAGCCCGTGGGGATAGGGAATGCCCTTCGGGTCATGTCATGGGCTGGGTTTGGTGTCGGTTTTGGCGGTGACCAGATTTGGTTCATGACAATATATCATGAACATATTTTTACATTTTCATTATTTCTTATTTCCATGAATCTTCCCTTACAATATTTCAAGGTTATTTTCAAGGAAATTATTTTCTTTAAAATTTACATAGAATTTTTATAAAAGAAAATATTTTTGAATAATAATGAATAATTTTCTCAATAATTAAATTCAAGTGTTATATCAAAATTGTTTTCCATCTAATATGGAATTATTTAATAGAGTTATGTTTCAAGTATAATATATTTATTATTCCTATGTTTTTATAGTTTTTATGATGGAATTGAATTTAGGAAATCCATTTGTTTTATATATGATGGAATGATGTTTAAGAAACCCATTTTATTCCTTGGGTTGTTCTATATTGAATGGTTTATTTTTTTGTGTCACGTATACAAATGATTTCATTATGATATTGGTGGGACCAATATCTCACTCAAATTCATTGGGTGAAGATTTATATCACATGAGAGAAACAGGGAAGGAATGGAAAATGATCTTAATTTAGTAATACAGGGCTGGAATAAGAAGTAAACCTCATTCAGTATTATAGGGCTATAATGAGAATTGAAATCAGTTTAGTAATGGACATTGTCTACTATGATGGTTTTGGAAATGATCTTGAGTAATATGAAATTATTTTCTATGATAATACGTTTAGAAAAAATTTCATGTATTATGTTATTAATTTTTGGAATATTTCAATTGATTATTTATAAACTTTTATGATTTATACAGTGACATGATATCATGATCTTGAATATATAGGATATGATTTTAGATTTTTATGTTCTTATGTCTTACGATTATGATATGATTGATTCTCCCTTGTTTACCCTGACTGAGTATCTGAGCTCACTATTTCTGGTGTTTATTTTCCCCAGGTTATGAAGAAGGTTATTAAGTAAGATATGTCAACAAGGTATCTAGTTATGAAGGAATAAGCAAGTGAAAATGTAGTTTATTGGTGAACCAGTTGTTTCTGTTTCCCATTTTCAAAAGATAGTCAACTTATATGATCTTGGAATGGTTCTTTTATGTTTTTTAATTATTATTATTAAATTTTTAAGTAATATATATGTAAGTAAATTATAGACCATTATAGTTGGTATCATAACAATGGTATAGTTAACCTATAGAAACTAGGATGGGTAAACCATAGTAAGAACCCTAAGGATATGTCAAAGTATAGGTTAAAATTCTAGTGTTTTATAGATGATCATGAATAATCTTGTATAAAAACTCATGTGTCCAAATTTGAAATTATATTCTTCATTATTTAGTTTTTCCATTATGATTAGATTTTATCACACTATTCTTCTTGGATTTAGTTAATGTATAGAACCTGAAGGAACTGCCTTAATGCTGAATGTGACTGGAAATGCAATGATTTTCCTCCTAATAAATTGAATGATATAGTAGCTAGATTGAAAAATATTGTCACTATACTAACACAACTTTCTCAAGATATTAATCATATAATACTTACAAATGTTAAAATGAGGGAACAACATTCTATTGAGTCCTTCATGAGGCAGTATCTATATTCTTTCAGTTGGGATTTTGATCCACTAATGGATGAATAGTGAAAAGATATTTTCAGTTCTCCAATATTCATAGGATGATAAAATCATCTTGGAAGTCTATCATTTGAAAGGTAGAGATGATCAATGGTGGAATCATATCAAGAATAGAAGTCCAAAATATGAAATTGACTCTATGGAATATGATGAGTTCAAGAACTTATTTTTAAATAAGTTATTTCCTTGTATTATTTGAGAAAATATGAAAAGGATTTCCTTGAGTATAAAAAATGATGAGGAATATATTGAAACCTATGAAGAAAATATTTCAAGACTTTTAAGGAACACTTAATTAATTTTTATCCAACCTAAGAGTAAAATTAATCGATTCTATAGTGTCTTAAAACTAACTCTTCAAAGGGAATTATCCATAAGGGACTTCAATAGCTGTGAGAAAATAATTCTATGTACTCTCAAGTTTGAGATGGATATTGGAGTAACCCATCATCCCTATGGGTTTTATAATAAGATAAAAATGTAATTCAAGGGAAAATAAAAATACCACATTGAAAATAAGATGAGTTTTCACTTATTCCCAAAGTGTGGAAAAAAACATATAGGAAATTGACTTAAAGGCACTATAAAATGTTTTATATTTGTGAGAGAATTTAATTGGGTAGTTTAATGCTTAATTGAAGGGAAAAAGATGAAAAATTATTTGAATAGATAAAAGGATAGATAGAACACTTCTTCCACACTTCAATTCTATAGGTACAAGGAAATGGGGCACTATTATAACTAATTCCCAAATCCAAGGGTTATTGATGATAACCGATGTTAGAAAAATCTAAATTCTAAAGGAAAAGGAAAGTCACATATGATCACTATCGATGATGTGGAGTATGATAATTAAGTTTTAAAAGGTACAATTATCATACACTCTAAAGTAGAAAATGTTTTATTTGATTATGTATCCACCCACTCTTTTATTTCTAAAGAATATTCTTAGAGTATCATTTTATTACATCAACAACTAGATATTTAGTTAGATATGACAACTCCTAATGGAACAAATGTCACATCAAACATTTATAATTCATCTCCAGTTGATACTTTTGGGAATGTTCTTCCTGTAAATCAAGTGATCCTTCCTTTATTGTAATTTTATATGATTCTTATCATGGATTTTATTTCTCTATATGAAGATAATATAAATTTCCCAGGAAGGGAAGTCACATTTCACATTCCAAAAGAATATTTGATCATCTATATATGCAAGGATGAATATGACCTTCCTGTAGAAATTTCTTCCAAATTATGGGTCTTGGATCCTGTAAATGAAGGTTATCTATCTCAACTGGTTCTGGAGAAACTCTCCCTTAGTAATACACTTTTTGTAAGGGATTTTCTTGATGTCTTTCTTGAATAATTTCCTGCTATTCCATCAAATCATATTTTTTAGTTTTCAATAGAACTTATACTGAGTGTTATACCTATTTCAAAGACACCTTATAGAATTTACCCAATTGATTTGAAGGAATTGAAGAAGAAACTCCAAAAAAGAATTAAAATGGATTCATATTCCCTAATGAATCACCTTGGGTTGTATATGTTCTATTTGTTAATAAGAAATATGGATCAATGAGACTCTACATTGATTATTGATAACATAACAAAATAACTATCCAGAAAATATATCACCTTCCCCACATGGATGACTTATTCGACCAACTATGTAGAGAACAATAATTTCCCAATATTTATCGTCATTCATGATATAATTATTTAAGGTATGAGAAAGAGGATATACTAATGACGGCATTCTATACAAGGTATGGACACCATAAATTTATAGTGAGGCCTTTTGGTCTTGTTAATTCCTCTTCTATCTTCATAGATATAATGAATAAAGTCTTTAGATACTATCTTTATAAGTTTTTGGAAGTCTTTATAGATGATATTCTTTTATATTTTATGAGAATGTATTAACATGAAGATCAATTGATAATTTTATTTAATACCCTGAGAAACGAGAATAATTATGTAAAATTAACTAAGTGATAATTTTGGCTTCATAGAGTTTCATTTTTGGGTCACATAATCTCAAGAGAGGGGATATATGTGGATCCAATAAAAACAGAAGTTATTTAATGTTGGAATAGATTGAAAATGGTAACTAAGTTCAAAAATTTTCTTTGTTTTGTTGGTTATTATCGATGTTTTTGGAAAGCTTTTGTGTAACTATCTAATCCACTCACCAACTTGACTCACAATTGAGTTATGTTGATTTGGATAGAGGAATGTGAGTATAATTTCAAAGAGATAAAAATAATGTTAGAAAGTGAACTAGTTATCACACTACCTATTAGTAGAGTATGGTTATTCTTTTATAGTGATGCATATAATAGGGGGTTTGGATGTGATATCATGAAAAATTATATGGTCATATCATATACCTAAGAAAATTGTAAATCCATGAGAAAAATTACCCAACTCATGATTTGGAGTTATTTGTGGTAACCATTTCGTTAAATATATATATGAATTATCTTTATAGTGAAAGGTGTTATATTTATAAAGATAATAAATGTTTAAAGTATATTTTCACACATAAGGAGCTTAATATGATCCAACGAATATAGTTGGAGTTGATTAAATAGTATGACTTCTTAATACATAACCACCCTGGGAAAGAGAACAAGGTGGAAGATTATTTGAGTTGAAAGGACCATGCTAGCCTATCCATGATGAGGATCACAAAAGACCCAATATCTATGGATTCTTGAAGGATCGATCTTTAAATTTTAAAGGAACTGGGGAAATATTATCTTTCTCAAATGAATGTTCTACCATCTATACTAGTGAAGATTAAATAGATGTAGAAGGAAGATGTAGAGCTAAAAAAGAAGGTGAGAAATGTTCCTAAATTCAACCTATATTCTGATGGAATAATAAGGTTTAAGAACAATGTTTGTATTCCTACAATACCATAATTAAAGAAGGATTTGTTGGATGAGGCTCTTAGTTCTTCATTCTCTATTCATCCTAGAAGAAAAAATATCTACAGGGACCTTAAAGTGTATTTCTGTTGAGATGGCATGAAAGGAGATGTTGTTAAATATCTCTCTCAGTACTTGGTTTGTCAATAAGTTAATTCTGAGAGTCATAAGTCTAAGGGAATGTTACAACTGTTACTCATACAAGAATGTAAATGGAAAAAAATCACTATGGACTTTGCTGGAGGACTTCCCAAAACATTGAGAATCCATAATGCTATATGGGTTATAGTTGATCACCTTACGAAGGGTTATAGATGATCACCTTATGAATTTAGCATGCTTCATTTCTATTAGAGAATATTTCACTCTATATTATATTTCTAGGATATATGTAAAGTAAGTGGTATGTTTTCATGGAGTACCACTTTCCATTATATCTAATCGAGATCCGAGGTTTACCTCAAAGTTATGAAATATCTTCAGCAATATTTGGATACTGATTTAAGTTTTATCGCTTCTTATCATCCTCATATATATGGTCAGTCTGATAGGACAATTCAAACTCTAAAATACATATTTAGAGCTTGATATATGGATTTCAAAGGTGGTTGGGATCAACACCTGCCTTTGGTACAATTTTCTTGCAATAATAGCTTTCACTCTAGTATTCAGATGGATCCTTATGAAGCCCTATATGGAAATAAGTATAGAACTCTAGCTTCCTAGGATGAATTTGAGGAATGAAATCTATTAGGACCTAATATTATTAATTAAATGGAATAGAAAGTTAGATGTATTCAACAACACATATGAGAAACTCAAAGAAGACAAAAAAATGTTTTGAACACCGAAAAACATTCTTAGAGTTGGAAGGGGGTTATAAGGTGTTTATAAGAATATCTCCCTAAAATATAGTAATGGGATTTCAAAATAAGGAAAATCTAATCCCTAGGTATATCAGTCCTTTTCATGTTTTTGATCGTGTTGGGAAGGTAGCTTATTAATTGGAGCTTCTACAAAATCTCTATCATATTCATGATGTGTTCCATTTATCTCTTCTAAGAAAGTACACAAATGATTTTTAACATGTACTAAACTAAGAATTCATACTATTGGAGTGATATATTTCTTATGAAGAAAAAAATATAGATATTATGAATCGTAGAGAAACAGTTCTATGAAATAAGACCACTCACTTGGTAAAAGTTTTATGGCAGAACCACCAATTTGAGGAAGCTATGTGGTAACATGAGGATGTTATAAGGCAGAGGTATCCTCAAATATTTTTATCCATGTTATGAATTTTGAGGGTAAAATTTAGCTTAAGTGGGGTAGAATATAACACCCAGCGGTTTTTATGACATATTTTATTCAAATAATTTTAATTATTCAATATATTGCATTGCACGCAATCATGAGTCTAAAAGAACCATGAGATGACATCTGTATAAAATTACCATTATAACCAAGTTGTTAAGTATGCTGGGATAAGTATAACTAACTTATCAAAATGTATGGTGAATCCATTGGCTACCAATTATTTATAAAAAATATAAGCCAATTAAATATAAATAAAATATTTCTATTTTTTTTATTAATAAATTAAGTGAATTATAATTACTAAATTAAATTAACTAAATATATAGGTTATATATTTAATAAAATATTTTTCATATTAATCTAATAGATATTTTAGTCATAAGATAAAAATAAACCCTATTTTATGTATAAAGACGTATATTTTTTCAAAAACATAATTTTACCAAATTTTATGGGAGAAACCATTTTAAATTAATATTTTGACATGCTAATAATTTGTATACAACGTCATAAACTTATTCTTTGGATGTGGGATATAAAAATTTAGTTTGGATTATTTTTTGAAATTTTTCTTGTAACTTTCAGGTTTTGAAGAATTGATATATATACTAAATTTTAATTGAAAACAACTTTTCTCATCAAAATAATTTATATGGTAAATTTATATTATTGAGTTTTTTTAAAGTATAAATATATTATATTTTTATAATTTAGTGTAATTTAGTTAATTATTATTAATTTTACATTGAATTTAGATGTACAAACATTTCTATCTTTTCTAATGTATTAACATTTAAAACATGTTTTCTCATTCCAATGATGAGATTAATTTTAAATTAATTACTGCAACCTCTATGTTTTGAATTTTGAAAATTTAATTCCATATTTTAAATAATTAGGTCCAAATTATTTAAATTTTTATTTTTATTTTTGTACATTATGAATAGTAACTTTGGTGATTTTTGTTAATATGGTAAAAGGGTAAATTAGGTAATTAAGTATAAAAATAATATTATAAAATTACCCAAAAATTTTATTAATATCCTTGGATGAGTATATTTATACCTAAATAATCCTTGGGTCAAAATTTTATCCTTTGGAATCCCCTTGGATGATATTCGTACATTTAATTTATTTTATTTAATGAAAAGATAAATAAGTCTTACTCGAATTTTAAAAAGTATATAGTTTTTATTATGAGGTTATAAAAAATAAAATTTCGACTTTAAATACTCATTTTAAATCTACGATTTTTTTCTTTATCATGGTAATTTATTTTTAATTTTTAGAAAATAAACCATTGCCTTAAATGCTTATACATTGATGATGCTGATATTATTTAATTGTTGATGAATCAATAAAATAATTTTTATTAAAATTATAATAACCATTAAAAGAAAAAAACAATTGAAAAACTATTATAGGATGGTTATATCTCGACAATAGTAATCAAAGGGTCTAGTTATTGACCATTTTGGGTCTATATAAAAAAAATATGACACTTTTAATATTTTATTTAATGTTTCGTTGAAGTTGTCACATGTATGTTTTAATATATATAACATTTTTAATGTTGGATTTTAAAACATATATATTCAAATATAAGTATTATTTTGAAATATCAAGTGTTAACAGAGATAATTATTTTGAAATAATTAAACAACACTAATGTAGTAATTATTTTATTAACAGAGATAAAAAATAAATGTTATTAAAAATCTTAAAATAAATATAATTTGAGATAAATAATATATAAAAATAATCTTATAGATTAACTTGACCTATAATTAATATAATAATATATTATTTACAATGTTAACTTGTTATATTTATATTTTTAATAATCAATTAATTCAGTTGTGTCAAAATTGACACTATTAATTATTATTCAAAATTATATATTATTAAAGTATTTATAAAACATAATTTTTTTTAAAAAATATAGAATAATTATATTATAGTCCAAAATTTACTGAATTATTCATTTATAATCTAATTTACATAAAATAAGTAAATATTTCACCCTTTTAATATTGAAATATTTATTACTATAGTTAAAATTAAATATAACAACTAAGTGTCAATTAAAAATGGTAAGGATTTAATTGATATAACAAATTTTCTAAAATTTATTGTTTTATTAGAATAAATCCTTATCTCATCTAAACTTTGAAATTTTGAAAATTTTTAGGTTTTTTAAAGGGGTTTTATTTTATCATAAATTAATATTTTTAGAGATTACAAAAGTTCCCCTCACCTAAATTATAAAAGGGAACCTACTCCATCACTTATTCACTTCACATTGAGTCTTCTTTCTCAGTCATCCCCTTTCCATTTACCTTCCTAAATTATATATTCACATTCTATAGGTTCAATTCTTCTCCAAAGACCAACTCTATTTCTATAAGAGTAGATCTAGAGGGACCTCGTCGAAGAAGAGGTAATCTTCTCAACCTATTCTTTCAAATTTATTTCTTATTCTAATTCCTCTTCATGATTCTTTTCCTTTATGAATTAATAAATCACATATAAATTATATAGTTAGTTGTTATTATGATTTTGGAACAACCATTTTTCACCTTCTATTCATCTTATGAAAAATGAAATCACCACGTGTGCATATGTACGACTTACCGTCTCCACGCCATTATGAAATACGTATTTCACCACCACATTACATGGATGAGTATAATGTTTGAAATAATAACTATTTACATTTTTTATAACATCATATGTATTATGGAACAAACTATATACTGCCCACATCCATTCCATTTAAAAATTATGGGAATGATATCATCACTCGTGAGCATGTACGGTCTACCATCTCTACAATGCAATGCGATTCATTCTACATGATATCCATTAAATCATGATTATATAAGTATTTATAATGAAAAAAATATGATATATATTATATTAATATCATTTTTTAATGATATAAATATAACCTAATAAGGATAACTAGTACTTATTCGAAAAAACATGCATAAAAATGAATTAGTTAATACCTGAATAACAAGTAATAATGAAATGTTATTATCAAATGGATGATAATATAGTCATTTATGATATCATAAAAATGACTATGATTTTGGAATAAGTCAATTACATTATTTAAATTATTATACTGGGGTCTTGGATACATATAAATGATATTTTACCTATGGTAAGGGATAATTATTCAATCTCATTATTATCTGAGATTGTTTATATATAAGTACTTACTGGGGTATATTTATCATCCATGTACTTGTTTTATAAATAAGTATTCCAGAATTTTCATTCAATTATTGTATAATTTTTTAAATACAATTTTAACTATTGGTGAATTTTTATTAAACGGTATGAAAGGAATATTTTTTCATTTCGATATGAGGAACTTTTTGACTTATCCAACAAAAGTACAAGAAGAATGTTTTCTTTTAACTCATACAGAATGAATGGATTTTTACATTTTCAAAAAAACAATTTAAATTAATCTTACCTTCCAATTTTTCAAGGTTATATTCAAATAAATTATTTTCTTTTAAAATTTAGTGTCACTTTTAGAAAAAAAAACATTTTTTAATAAGAAAGGATATTTTCCTCAAAAATTAATTTCACATGTTCTATGAAATCTATTTTCCATATAAGATGGAATTCATTAATAGGGTTATGCTTTGCGTATACTATCCCTATTATTCCCATTATTTTATTACTTTTATGAAGGAATGATATTTATTAAATTCATTTATTTTACATATTATGGAATGATGTTTAACAAACCCATTTTATTACTTGGTTTACGTTATGATGAATGATTTCTATTTTGTGGAACATTTAAGAATTATTTCATTATAAGATGGGTGAAACCTATATCTCCCTCAAATTAATTGGGTAAATATTTATATCTCATGAGATGTATAGGGTTGTGATGGTAAATGATATTTTATCAATAATATAGAGCTGGAACAGGAAGTAAACTTGGTTTAGTAATACAGGGCTGGGACGAGGAGTGAACTCAGTTTAGTAGTATAATTTTTCCTCTATGATGGTCTTAATGAGATTTGACTCATATGAAATGATTTTCTATTCTTAAAATTTTGCCAAAAATTCCATGTCTTATGTGATGAATTTTGGGAATATGTTCATTGATTCATTATGAACTTTTACGATTTATCCCATTACATGATATCATTCTATTTGATATATTGGATAATATTTTGAAATATTATTTTCTTATGTATTATGATTATGAAATGATTGATATCACCCTTTTTTTATCGTTACTGAGCATCTGAGCTCACCCTTTATTGTGTTTCTTTTCCCAGGGATATGAACAAGGGTATTAAGTAAGATATGACATAAAAGGATCTAGTTATAAAGGAATAAGCGGAAGACAATTTAGAAGTCTTATGAACCAGTAGATCATGTTTCTCAGTTTCTAAAGACATTATATTTATATGGTCCTGGTGTGGTTTTTCTATGTTTTATAATGAATAATATTAAATTTTGAAGTAATATATATGTATGTAAATTATGGGATGTTATAATGATGGGTATAAAAATGTATAATTGATGTATAAATATGATAATTATTAATTTATTATTATTCTATAGATGTTTAAATAATGAAATATTTGACCATAGTCAACCCACTTGAGTCATTTTTGACACATAAGCCAAGTATTGTAAAAACATTAAATGTAAACTCAATCGATTAAGTAATTTTATACAACATGATAATAAGTGAAATAAAACTAATAATTAACATGAAAAATGTTCTAAATAATGTAAATAAAAAAATAAGTTTTTATTTAGGATGATATAGATATACATGAAAAGTTGGACTCATAGTAAGGGTTTTTCATGTCTCACTTTTATTTCTATGAGATATATCCCATATTCAACATATATTTTTGCTTTTTGGTTTATATAATTCTGATTCAATAAGGTTTTCCTAATGACTTTTCCATTACTTCATGTTTGGGGAGATTGTTAAGTCAATAATCTTTCCGTATGACTTTACCATTCCTTCTTATTTTGAAAATCAAAAACACCTTATCTTAAAGAAAATTTTATTTACTCTATGTTTTACTTCTATAAGGAAAATTTTCCTTCTCCAAGGAAATTTATCCTTACCATGTTTTTCATTATTCATTATCATTCCTAAGTGAAAAGTTCAGTTTCATACCTAAAACCTTGGAATCATATAATACTTAGATGAAGAGCAATATGTTTTTTGGATTTGAATTCAGACTCCGAGTTCTCTAAATTCAGACTCTGAAAACTTATGAGTTCTGACTCTGAGTTCTCTGAATTCAGACTCTAAACTTTATAAGTTCTGATTTTGAATTCTCATGAACTCTGACTCTGAACTTTGTAAGTTATGACTCTGAATTCTCATGAACTCTGACTTTGAACTTTGTAAGTTATGACTCTGAATCCTAATGAATTCAGACTCTGAAATTTGTAATTTTAGACTCCGGAATTCTATAGAGTTCAGGTTCTGAATTCTGTAGAAAATAAAATCTGAATATCCTTGTATAACAGACACTGAATTTTTTTTTACTAGACTTCGAACTTTTATTTTCTTACATTCTGAATATTTGATTTTGGTTATGTAACCATATTTTTTCTTACACTTTTTTTTGTTATAAAATGATTTTGTGCATTTAGTTACTCACTAATCATTGTTTGAGTGACATGTGTACAGGTCCCTCTGAAATTCAAGGAAAAATATGACTGTTGGTGGAGGGAGCCAACCGTTGGAGTTCTGCTTATAAATATGATCTCATTTGAAAGAGCTCACAACTTTGATGAACAGTTCTATAAATCTAGCGATCACATTCCGTTGAAGTGTTTTCTAGAGAGATACCCTCATGCCTAGTTCATATTGAACATCTTGTTCAGATTTTCTTCATGCGAATCTGAATGTTGATGATTACATTCAAGGACTTCCAGGGATAGGAAGACAGAGGTGCTGACTACCTTAAAGTTCAAGAACTTCATTGTTGAGGAAGATAGAGGTGTCAACTACATTGAAGTTAAGGGCTTGTAGGGATTGCAAAACAGAATCTGATCTTCGTATCGAGGGTTTACCCTGATGTGGGTAAGATAGTCTTTCTTGAAAGTATAAATCAAGGGACCTTTATCCAAGGTTGTTGGATACCCTTCTCTTTGGGTTAAATGACTTATTACTTGTTACTTGTTTGTTTCAAGATTTCCGTTGTATTTTGATTGGTTGAGGAAAGTATAACTATCTTATACTTCCTTATACTTGTTTACTATGATTTAGTAAGATTCTATAAACTTTAAGGTAGACTCTTTATCTTTATAAACTTTCATTAATTTTCATTTTCCAGAACCGTATTTCTGGAGTTTCTTTCTCAGAATCACTTTTCCATATTCAAGCAATTTTATAGAACTTGAGGTCTTGTGAATTACCTTGTTTAACATTGTTAAACATAATCATCTTTAAAAGTTCCCAAGGAATTTTTTAAAGAATACAATTCACCCCCCCCCCCCTCTTGTATTTTGAGCATTATTAGATACTTCATTCAGTATCTATATTATTTCGATCCAACATTTGGTATTATAGAGTATATCATACTCCAAATACCATATCAACAATTGGTATCAGAGGATTGGTTTAATCTAAATTAATCTCACAATTTGATTCAGGAGATAATTCATCTTCTTCTTATTTTCTGGATCATCTTTTTAGATTCACACGTTTGGATTCACACGTTCGGATTCACATGTTCAGATTAATTTTTTCTTAGAGATACTCTTGTTCTATATTTTCCTTGTTGAGAAATATTCTCCTTGTTTACAAACTTCTATTACTAATGAGTTTGTGTGGAAATATTTTCTTTAAGATGGCAGGAATCAATGTCGGTTCCATAGACAACCTAAATCCAACAAGACCACCTATTTTTGATGGGAATGATTATGAATATTGGAGTGATCGCATGAAGACATTTATTATCAATACTGGAGTAGACAATTTTTTCATCCTTACTGGAGGATATAAAATTCATGACAAGGATGTTAGTACTTTCACAAATCAAGAAAAGAATGAATATCGACTTAATTATAAGGTACAAAATACATTTCTTTGTTCTATGACTAGAAATATATATAGCCAAATTTCATCTTGTGAAGCATCAAATTGTATTTGGAAGAAACATGAAGTTACAAACTTTGGAACTTCCAAATTTATTGAAACTAGAAGATCCACGATCATATCTAAATATCATAGTTTTTTCTTTTCTTATGGAGAACCCATATGTATGGTGCAACAGATATTCATGACTATTGTCAATAGTTTACAATCCATGGGTGAGAAAGGATTAGATTATAAATCTCTTGTGGACAAGATCATAGACATCATACCTAATGAGTGTAAACCCAAGAGAACTACTATTGATGAAAATAGAAAGGTTAATCAGATTACTCTTTATGAAATTTTTGGAACTCTTCTTCAACATGAGACTAGAATGAAGAGAAATGCTGACAACATTAAGAAAAATAATGGGAATGGCAGTATTGATTTTACTTCAACTTCAAGTCACATGAAAGCTAAAACTATTAAGGGAGTTACTAGATCTAAATCTAAGAAGGCTGTTATTCAATCCAAATCTAGTGGAAGTGAATCCTTAGAAAATTAATTAGACAATATTGCTCAAAGGATAAATAAGATTTTTGGACAGAAGAACTTTCAATCTAGATATAAGAATAAATAAAGGAAACATATGAAAGATTCAGAAGTTACATGTTATGAATTCAAGAGACTTGGACATATAAGACATTATTGTCCTATGCTTAAAAGAATGAAAATAAAGGAAAAGCATTCTGAGAGAAATATAAAGAATTACTACAAATCCAAAGTTAAGAAATTTTTGAAAGCTAATGACACATGGAGTGCCAGTGGTGCTAACTCTTCAGATGAATCGTCATATTTCGAATCCTCTGGATAGAAGAATCTTGGTTTAATAGCCAGATTACCTATTTACAATCATTGCTTAATGGATAAGTTACACAATGTTTAATCAATGAATAATGTATCCCTAAATGAAAATTATATTAATGATAAATATTATGAATATTTTGATGAAGAATATTCTTCTGATGAGGATGATATTTTACCTACCTATGAAGAAGTTTCTCGGTTTGTTATGCTTCTTGAGAATGAAAATTATAAAGTCAACAAAAAAAGATTTATAAGGAAAATTCTATGATTTCTATACTTACTAAAGAAATATCATATCTTTCTAAATGTCTTGATAATAAAACCCTTTAGTTTTAAATTATTTCAAAAAATCTTGAGGAAGTAAATTCTTAGAAGGATAAACTTTCTAAAGATATAGAAAATTTAATTTCTAAGAAAAATGGTTTTGAGGCTAACTCTAGTTCTAAAGCTAATGTTCTGGAAGATAAAAACTTATTTATCAAACTAAAGTCCGAAATTTTTTCCTTGAGGAAATGTTTTTCAAACTTAACCTTAGGTAAGGGAAATTTTGATAAGATGTATTCCCAAATCCGACCTCTAAGGAATAATTCTGGTTTTGGTTATACTAGTTCTAAACCGATTTTTAATAACAATTATTTTGTTCCTCAAAGTGCTCCATTCTGCACTAAGTGTCATTGTGGTGGGCATTGGGAAAAACGTTCTTCCTTAAACAAAACTCAGTCCTTAGGATTTCATAAAACCTATTTTTCTATGAAAATGTGGGTGCCTAAAATTTTGTTTTCAGAAATTTCTGGATCCAAGAAAATTTGGGTTCTGAAAGTCTAACTCTTTTGTTTTAAGGAAAATAAAGAAATTACCAACAGCAATACTTGGTAGATAGATAGTGGATGTTCCCAGCATATGACTGGTAATAAGATCTTATTTGAAAAGATTATCAAGATGAAAGGAGGAAAAGTAACTTTCAGAGATAATGCTAAGGGAGAAATTATTGGTATAGGTAACATTGTTCTTCTTGGAAAAACTTTTATTTCAAATGTTTTCTTTGTTAAGGGTCTTAAGCACAACCTAGTTAGCATAAGTTAATTATGTGATGAAGGTTACCTTGTGAATTTTAGGAATGACAAGTGTTTAGTACACAATTCCAAGAAAGAGTTTATTCTTTCTGCCAATAGGCAAGAGAATTATTATACACTAAACTTAAGAGACCTTAGAAGCCAAGACCTACCTTGTCTTAGTGCAATGGAAGATCATTATTGGTTATGGAATCGAAGTTTAGGACATTGTAACCTTAGAAACCTATGCAAAGTCTCTAAGAAAAATTAGTTAAGGATCTACTGGATCTTAGATTTGATTCTTCAAAAGTTTGTGATCCTTGTCAATATGGCAAGCAACATAAATCAAGATTTAAGTCAGTTAGTGAAGTCTCAACCACTGATGCATTACATTTAGTGAATATGTATCTTTTTGGTCCAACACAAACTGGAAGCATTGGAGGAAAGTATTATGTATTTTTCTTAGTTTATGATTACACTAGATTTATGTGGGTCTGTTTTCTAGCAAAGAAATATATAGCTTTTTCTTATTTCAAAAGTTTCAGAGCCCAAGTTAAAAATGAGAAAAACCTTCCTTTGATAACTATTCATAGTGAACATAGAGGAGAATTTCACAATTCAGATTTTGAAAGTTTTTGTAGTAGAAAAGGCATTACTCATAACTTCTCATCACCTAGAACGCCTCAGCAAAATGGTGTTGTGTAAAGAAGAAATAGAATTCTTCAAGAGATTACAAGAACCATGTTGAGTGAGTATTCTGTAGCCAAAATTTTTTGGGCTGAAGATCTAAGTACTGCTTGTTATACAATAAATTGTGTTTTGATTAGACCTTTTATTAATAAAAATATTTATGAGTTATGGAATGGTAGAAAACCTATAATTTCCTAATTTATGGTTTTTGTTTGCAAAGTATTTATTCGTAATAATAAATATAATCTTCACAAATTCACACCAAAATCTGATGAAGGAATTTTCATAGGATAATCCACAACTTATAAGGCTTATAGAGTTTTCAATAAAAACACTAGTACTGTTAAAAAACAGTACATGTTAAATTTGATGAAACTGATCTTTTTGTTTTTAAATAACCCCAACATACATCTTCGGATGTGTTTTCAAAAACTGATTATCAACCCATGATAGAAGATCCTTCTGACAAGGAAAATTTCCAAGAAGATAATTCTGAAACATTTACCCTAGATAATTTCCTACCCTGTGTTGATGAACATGTTTTACGAAACCCAAATCAGTTGTTTCTAAAGAATCATCATAGTGATAGTATCATTGGTGATGTGTACCAACCTGTAAGGACTAGAAGTTCCTTAAGAAATGAAGTAGAACATTTAGAATTACTTTCCCAATTAGAACCAAAAATCACTGATGAATCTTTAGGTGATGATGATTGGATAAAAGCTATGCAAGATGAGCTAAATGAATTCAAAAGGAATAAAGTCTAGACCTTAGTTGAAATACATAAGGAAACTTCTGTTATTGGAGTAAAATGAGTCTTCAGAAATAAGTGTGACGAAAATTGAATCGTAGTAAAAAATAAAGCTAGATTGTTTTCTAAAGACTATAATCAACAAGAAGGAATAGACTATGAATAAACCTATACTCTAGTAGCTAGACTTGAATCTATTCGTATTTTACTTTCCTTTGCAGCATTGTTCAATTTCAAACTTCTTCAAATTGATGTCAAATGTTCTTTTCTTAATGGTTTTGTGAAAGAGGATGTTTTTGTTGAACAACCTACTGGTTTTGAAGATACAAAACCTCCTGAACATGTTTTTAAACTTACCAAAGATTTTTATGGACTTATACAAGCCCCTAGAGCTTGGTATGATAGGCTTACAAGATTTTTGCTTCAAAATAATTACATTAAGGAAAATGAATATCCAACACTTTTTATAAAGAAAGATAAGAAAAATGTTTTGATTGTTCAAATTTATGTTGATGAAATTATATTTGGTTCAACTCAGCAATCTTTAACTGATTCCTTTGCAGATCTAATGAAATATGAGTTTGAAATGAGTATGATGGTTGAGTTAACATTTTTTCTTGGTTTTAAAATTTCTCAAAAACTAGAAGGAATCAATATATCCCAACATAATTATATTAAATATCTTCTTAAAAAATATGGATATGACAACACTAAGAGTATTAGTAGTCCTATTGGTACCTCAAACACTCTTGATCTATATGATGTTGGGGAACTAGTAGATCAAACATCTTTTAGAGGTATGATAGGAAGTTTACTTTACTTGATAGCTAATCATACAGACCTAATGTTTTCTATATGATTATTTTCAAGATATCAATCCAATCCTAAGGAATCTCATTTAAAGTCATTGAAAATAATTTTTTGCTACTTAAAGGGAACCATGGATTTAGGACTCTTTTATACTTCTAGAAATGATTTTATTTTAAAGAGTTTTTCAGATGCTGACTTTGGTGGATGTAGAAAGGATAGAAAAAGTACATCTGGAACATATCATTTCTTAGGAGATTCATTAATTTCATGGTCATGCAAGAAGAAACACTTAGTAGAACATTCCACTACTAAATCTGAATATGTAGTAGCTGGAAGTTGTTGTGCTCAAGTATTGTGGATGCAACACACACTCAAAGACTGTGGTATGAGTTTTAACAAAACAAAAATTCTGTGTGATAATATTAGTGACATTTCCCTATGTAAAAACCCTTCACATCACTCTCATGCAAAACAAATAGATATTAGGCATCACTTTCTTAGGGATCACACACAAAAAGGAGATATCATTCTTCAATTTATCGGAACACAAGATCAACCTGCTGATATTTTCACAAAATCTTTACCCTCTAATATATTTGAATAAATTAAATAGAAGTTAGGAATGATAACCATAATGTAATATTCCTTGTTAAATTTCTATTGAAAACAATCTCCTTATAGTAATAAAATCATTTTCATAGGGGGAGTACATGTTCTTATTAGTTAAATTTTATTCGTAATGCATTTTTTCTTCATAGTCAGTCTTTTAAAATTTTCGTAATGAAAATTTTCATAGTTAGTCTTTCAAAATTTTCATAATGAAAATTTTTAGTCAGTCTTTCAAAATTTTCATAATGAAGATTTTCTTACTCAAAATTCTCATAATGAATATTTTCGTACTCAAAATTTTCATAATGAAGACTTTCGTACTCAAAATTTTCATAATGAATATTTTCGTACTCAAAGTTTTCATAATAAATATTTTCGTACTCAAATTTTTTTCATAAAGAAGTTTTTCATTTTAATTTTTTTTCCTAAAAACTTTTTTCGGGATCTGAATTTCTTCAAGAAGAATTTTCTTCAATATGAATAATCTTCCTAGAAATCCGAAAGGTACGTTTCCTTTATTAAGTTTTCATAATCATCATTTACTTTCTGGTATTTTCATTTTTTTAATTTTTTTGGATTCTCTTTTCCTTAAATCCGAATGTTTTTATTAAAACCCTCATAAGATCGAATTCAAGCTTTCCTTGTGGCTATCATTTCAATTGTTAGATCTAATTAGAAGTTTTTTCAACCGTTAGATTGACTTTGGAAGTTCAACCATTGTATCAAACGCCTATATAAAGGACCCCCTTATGGCGATCCCACATCAGATTTCATGCCATTGCATGTTGAAGCTCTGCCCCCCTTTCAAAAGCTCGTTCTGAACCTCTCAAATCTTGCTCAAATCTGAATGTCTATTGAAGTTTCTTCTCAAGAGATGTTAATTGTCAAGACGATTTCGGAGTGGCATATTTATAGAGAGAGTTTCGTCTATCAGAATTTATTTGCGAAGTACGATTCCATTATATCTAATAAAATCATGTTGAATGGATGGGAAAGCGTTTTCATATCAAATCTAGGAGCTCAAGATGTATTATATCTTGATTTTCTAGTGGAATTTTATGAATCTGTGAGCTTTTTCAAAGAATAAGATAGGAGTAAATTTTCTTTCAAAAGATATAGAAAAACTATTCCATTTCATACACCAAGGATGCAAGCTTGGTGGGGTTGTCTTATAAAGGGGAAGCTGAATTTTGTTCTCAAAAGTTTCCATATTTTCAAGGTAGTTTTGTAAAGTTGAAAGATATTGAGTGACTTGGTCTTACTGATGTCAAGACTCTGAATATTTCTCACCTCTCTAAAAATAATTAGATCCTTGAACTATGGGTGCAAGGATTCATCATTCCGAGAGAAGGTGACAAGGACACCTTGAAGAAGTGTGATATATACTTTTTGGACTTCTTGGTAAACTAAAGTAAGATTAACTTGATGAAGCATATTCTCATTATGATTAAGAATATTATGAATGGGAACTTGAAAGCTCAGATAATCATATATCAGGCCATTCTCTCTATAATAATTGTTTGCTGCCTTGAGTCTTTCAAGATTACTTGCAGTTCCAATCCAAGGAATTGTAAAGTCATGTTAGTAAGTGATGATATATTAAAGATAATGAATATTAGTTTTTCTAAAGATTCCAGAAAATTCTATGACTTACCAGAGGAAGAGGCTGAAGCTGTTATGAAGGAACAAGAAGTTCCTGGATCAACGAAAAAGGGAGTAAAGAAGAAGAAGTTGAAAGAAGTAGTAGTTTAAGGTAAAACTCCAGAGTCTAAAGGAACCCAATCTGCACCTCCAAAGTCCAAGAAGTAGAAAGCATATCCGGATGAGTTTATAGCTAAATGGAGGGAAGGAAAAAAGAATAGGAAAGAAGGGGATCCATGTTTTGGTTTGGATCCTGCTGAGGCCAAGTATTTAAAAGAGAACATCGCTGATGATCTTGAGAATAAATCTAAAGAAAATAAGAAAAAGAAGAAAATGATTGAAGCTGAGTTAGTGCAATCTCTTTTTAAGGCTTCTGAAATAGCATCTGAGAATATTCTGGTACCACAATCTTTCATGTTAGAAGCTTTACTAGAAACTCTGGGTAAGAAGTTTGTCACTCCGGAAAAAGCCCAAGAAAATATTATTGAAGAAAAAAGAGACAAAAATGTAGAAATTAGTTGTGGAACCAAATATGTTATAAAGAAAGTTGAATATTACCATGAAAAGGAAACCCCATCTGAGAAACTGTCAATCTAAAAATCTGAAGCAGAGTGTTCAAAGATCGCAACTCTTTGGAAGGATGAGGAAGGTGAAGATAAGAATGGAAAAGAAAAATTTAATAAACTGTCTTAGGAAGAAAGTTAAAACCATGATTTCATACACCCTGAGGATGCTAAGGCTACAGCTAAGAAAGATAATATAGATGAATATGAGATTGTTCAGCTGTCTGATAGTGAACATGATCCTCCGAATGAGGAATCCATTCTGAGAACTGACAGGGGTAAATAGTTGGTTGTTGATACACCCACTAAAGCAGTTGTGGAGAAGAAATATGTTGGTGGATCTTCAAAGAGGAATCTTTTTGAGCTAGAGAAAGATCCCTCACCAAGAAAAGTCTCAGATTTGGAATCATCTTCCCTTGGACATGATTTTGTAGTCCAATCCTTGAAGAAGATGGTTGGCACTATTCCAATTTTCCCATGCATAGACTCTAGAATCCAGATGCTTCAACACACACTAAATCAGAAATAGGATTTAGTGTCCATGTTGATATAAAAGTGTGTAAAGCTTGAGGCTGATCTCAAGAATTTCTTCATTATCTACGATGCCCATAAAAGGTCTTGTAATAAAATGGTTGGCTGGTCAAAGAATACAGTTGAAGATTTGAGTGAACTTGATGATTTTCAAGATGGTGTCAAGGAGGCTTTTGACCTAAAATATGGTAAGATCAAGGATCTCACGAGTATATTTGAGGAAAAGTTAACTCTTGAGTAGAATAATCGGATTCAAGATGTAAAGGATCTGAATGGAAGGTTTTATTCTATTTTCCAAAGTTGGAAGAGAGAAATAGATCTTCAGATTGAGATAGAAGAAAAGATTTTCAAGTAGGAAGAATCCCTAAAGGCTCAGGCAGAGGCTCTTAAGTCTCAGGAAGAAAGAATCAAATATTTAGAGAAGAAATCAGAGGATAAAGAATAGCTCCTAAAGTAAGTAGATGAAGACCAAAAGGAACTCAAAAATATAAAAACCATAGTGAAGAAATTGATACACATAGAGAAGGAAGGAAAATAGATCCAATCTGATCTTTTGTTGTATTTTTCTTCATTGTACAAAGTCTTTCTAATCATAATGGAATTTTTGGGTGCATGTCTTTTGGATGTGTTGTACTAATATTTCAGGTACCATAATTTCTTTTCCATTCCATAAAACTCTTTTTAAAAATAAAAAATGGGGATAAAGGAAAAATAATTCTAAGTAAAGAAGAAATATCCCTAAGTAAGGGGGAGTTTATTGAAGGGGGGGTTTTCATTACAAAGATTTTTGTACTCAAGATAATGAAAAATCTAATTCTGGAAAACTAGAATATGATCCTTAGTGTTCCAAAGCCTAAGGGGGAGTTAGTCGTATTCATCTTTACCCATATGATAAGGGAGATAAGTTTTAGTTTCAAAGTCTAGAAAAAAATTTCTAAGTCCTTTTATTATTTTTCGTAGGATGTTTGTGATTTTCAAAAAGGGGGATATTGTTGAGTCAATAAGTTTTTCCTTATGACTTTTCTATTCATTCATGTTTGGGGAGATTGTTAAGTCAATAAGGTTTCCTTATGACTTTACCAGTCCTTCTTGTTTTAAAAATCACAAACACCTTATCTTAAGGAAAATTTTATTTACTCTATATTTTACTTCTATAAAGAAAATTTTCTTTCCCCAAGGAAATTTATCCTTACCATGTTTTTCATTATTCATTATCTTGTCTAAGTGTAAAATTTGGTTTCATACCTAAAACCTTGGAATCATATAATACTTAAATGAAGAGCATTCTGTTTTCTGGATTCAAATTCAAACTTCGAGTTCTCTAAGTTCTGACTCCGAACTCTTCTGAGTTCTAACTCTGAGTTCTCTGAATTCAAACTCTGAACTTTTTAAGTTCTGATTTCGAATTCTCATGAACTCTGACTCTAAACTTTGTAAGTTATGACTCTGAATTCATATTAAATCTAACTTCGAACTTTGTAAGTTCTGACTCTGAATACTAATGAATTCAGACTCCAAACTTTGTAAGTTCAGACTCTGGAATTTTATAGATTTTAGGTTCCAAATTCCATAGAAAATAGAATCCAAATATACTTTTATTATAGACACCGAATGTGTTTTTTATTAGACTCATAACTTTTATTTGTCACATTCTGATTATTTCATTTTGGTTATGTAACCATATTTTTTCTAACCCTTGTTTTTGTTATAAAATGATGTTGTGCATTCAGTTACTCACTAAATGTTGTTTAAGTGACACGTGTATAGGTCCCTCCAAAATTCAAGGAAAAATATGACCATTAGAGGAGGGAGCTGACCGTTGGAGATGTGCCTATAAATAGGAGCTCATTTGAAAGAGCACACAAATTTGATGAACAGTTATATGAATCTAGAGATCACATGCTGTTGAAGTGTTTTCTATAGAGAGATTATCAGGCCTAGTGTGTACTAAATTTCTTGTTCAGATTTTCTTTGTGTGACTTCGAATGTTTCTAATTACATTCGAGGACTTATGAGGATTGGAAGACAGAGGTGATGACTACCTTAATGTTCAAGAACTTCCTTACTGTGGAAGATAGAGGTGCTGACTACCTTAAAGTTGAGGGCTTGCAAGGATAGCAAGACAGACTCCAATATTCATATCGAGGGCCTACCCTGGTGTGGGTAAGACTGTCTATCTTGAAAGTATAAATCAAGGGACCTTTATCCAAGGTTGTTGGATACTCTTCTCTTTGGGTTAAAAGACTTATTACTTGTTACTTGTTTGTTTCAAGTTTGCCACTCTATTTTGATTGATTGAGGAAAGTATAACTATCTTATACTTCCTAATACTTTTATACTCTGATTTAGTAAGATTCTATACTCTTTAAGGTAGAATCTTTTTCTTTTTAAACTTTTATTAAGTTTCATTTTCTGGAACCATCTTTCCGGAGTTTCATTCTTGGAATCACTTTTCCAGATTCAAGCATGTTTATATAACTAGAGGTTTTGTGAATTACCTTGTTTAACCTAGTTAAACATAATAATCTTTAAAAGATACAAAGAAATTTTTTAAATAATACAATCCACCCCCCCCCCCTCTTGTATTTTTAGAATTATTAGATAATCCATTCAGTATATATATTATTTCAATCCTATATTTGGTATTATAGAGTATATCATACCCCACATACCATCTCAACATATACTTATATTGAATTTATTTTATGATTATTATAATTAAATTTTTAGGGATTTAAATATACATTTGATGATTCCTCTTTCATGGGAACTATGGTTTCAAAGTTACCATAGTAGTAAGTTATTTTTTTCCCAATTTTCATTCTTTGAGACATATGTTACATTATACACCAATATTATTTTATTTAGGGTGTATACTAGGAATTTTACGTTTTATATCATAAATATAGTTATTTAAATGATATTATATGTTTAATTTAAGGTTATTTTATTATTGGTATTACAATTCAATGTTACCCAAGTGGTAAGACTCTTTTTCTATAATCTCATCATTATTGACATTGTGTATGATTAAGTATTCGATGTTGAAATCTTATTATTATCATGAATTATATTCCCTTATGGTTACTCATGACACTTTCTTGTAATTGTAATATTTTTACTCTCTTTCAAACTTAAAATCATTGAGAATTTTTTTAGTAAAATCAAATTTTATGCTTCTATTGGATCAAAAATCTATTTTCTTCCAAAAACATTTTTTAAAAATGTTTTAAAAATTTGTTCTTTCCCTCTTAAAAATGATTTTTTATATAAATTTTTAGCCATTTTTTATTTTTTATAGACAAATGGATCTTCTTGTAGCTTTCCAATAAAGGAACATTTATAACCTTTTATAGTGCAAAAGTAATGTTATTTTAACATATACATCATGTATTGATTTACCCAGCTTCATGAACATAATTTCATTAAAGATGTGTATAAGTTTATTTTTAAATAATTTTTTTCATAATATTATGGAAATTAATTTTTCTTAATTGTTTTCAATGAAAATTATTTTAAAAATTTTTTATGTTTTAAAAAGATATTTTTAAAACAAAATGGATATTTTCTTAAAAATATTTTTATTGATATTTTAATTATATTTCCATTCACCTACTTCAATAACACTTGTTGTTAATTATCCTTCACAAGGGGTATTTGGCTTTGATATCATCCTCATTATTTCTAAGGATGGAATAATATTATTTCAAAGAGATTTTTATGAAACTTGTTTCTCTTCCACGGGTAAATATTGTTTCAAAGATATTGTTATGAAATACATTTATTTTCTATGGGAATAACATGTTTGAAAGAGATTAAAATAAAACCCATTTCTTTTCCATGGGTTAATCAAGTTACAAATGGAATAATAATTTTTTTATGATTTTTATGATGAAATGTAATCTATTTATACTTTAATCATGTTTTGGTTCTTGGAAATTACTTATACGATAGGGTTTCTGAATAGTATCGAGTCAACCCATTATAGCTTAGAGGATGTTGGAGCCCAAATAACATTTAGTGAGCCCATAATAGATCATATGATGGTGTGGCCGAGATAGAGTCGTGTGATCCCATTTTATCTTAAATGATGGGTGCACCTAGATAACACTCCATTGCATTTGGTATTGATTATGTTCTCTAGAAAATTATATTGTAAGATGGTTGTATAGTTACTCAAATAAAAAAGGGTTTTTAAAGGGTTCTATAAAATTATGTTCTAAGATACTAATATGTTTTATCTATGCTTGATATGGATTTACGATATTTCATTAGATCAATATTTATATCACATGGCTCATTATTATTTATTCTTATGAATATTTCCTTTATTAAAGCCTTATTCCATGTTATCATGTTTGATGATCCTTGTATTTATATGTATGAATATTCTTATGTTATACTCATTATTTCCAATGTAGATTAATGTTTTTTATGTTTTATTATAGGGGTAAATTGTGTACAATCATTCACATCAGTTTCACTATTTTAGAATTATTTTCATCAAGTTTGTTTTTTGAACCAGAAACATCATATGGTTCTATATCCATAGGGACCTACTTTCTAAAGGTAGGCGCTCATTAGGGAATTTGGACAATGATTCTTAAGAACTCACAATGTTCAAGAGGATGTGATATTGGGATCATCACACCCTTTTGTGGGAATTATTTTCTACTAAAAGTTTCTGTTATATATTTATGATATGTTCATTGGTCCTTCATTAATTCCAAAGTATGATATTGATAACCCTTGAATTAACAATAAATTATTAGCATATATGGTGTAAGAAAATGGTTCTTCCTTTAAGGTATGGGTTTCTTTTTCTTTCAATTTTCGAGCCTTTTTTCAGAAAACTGGGAAAAATAGGCAGTTCTGGAAATTTTAGGGTTACACGTTGTGTACTCCTAAGTACATGTCATATACCCTTAGTCATGTGTGGAATTCATACATGGCATGAGGGCATGTAGGCTGGGTAGAAAATTTTATCCAATTACACATCTTGTACTCCTTGTACAGGTTGTGTAGTCTAACTGTGTAAGGGGGATATACATGGCATGTGGATAAGTCGGTGAGGAAGAGAGAAAAAACCAAGTACACACCATGAACTGCCTAGTAAATGATGTGTAGTCATACTGAAAAGGTTTGAAAAGTAAGTCAGTGGAAAGTGGCCATCAAATGAGTAGTTAAAGAATGCACGTGGCATGTAGTCCTAAGTACACACCATGTATTTGTTCACTTAAAATAGGAATTAGCCTCGTTTTGAGGTTTTGGACAGAACCTACAAACCCCAATCATCTATACCTTCAAAGCCTTCCCATTTCTTTTTCCGAACTCAGATTTGATCATCGTCAGATGCGTTGGAACCCCATGGTAAGGACTTGATTCTTCTTGAGCCGTTATTCTTTTTTTTTATTCTAAACCATGTTATGTGGCTTTGATATTTTTTGATTATTTTATAGATCAACCTTGATTTAGATAGAATTAGAGGTTTTTACTAGTGGATGATCATTGTACATGTATGAGGTAGGTGTTACATACTTCGATTCATGTTTTTGCAGGCTTTTGGGTGGTGCGGCCTCTAGCGAGTATTTGGGTATTTTGAGAGGGACCCTATTTTATCTGAAGTTGCATGTTAAATTGATTGGGAGACCCATGGGATGCCTTTGGGTATTCCCTACACCTATTTTTCTTGAGCGAGGCTGGTCGAGGGGTCGTTACGCAAATGGGCCATTAAGGACGGGTATGCCAAAATAGTATTAAAGTGAATTATGATGATTAAACTGCTGAGTTTAATTTTTTAAGGTATGATATGAACTATTTGAGGATTTAAAGACCTCAATGATGGTATGGGAGAATACTTGGTTAGTGTATTTGAACTGTTAGTTTGTTTTTACTATTTAAAAAAATGATTCTTTTAATTATATATGTAATTGCTAAATTGAATATGCTGGAATCCATTGGGTTGTATTGGGAAAGGCCTGGATAATTCTTGAGATATATTGATCACGGGTTGGTCTTGGATGAGATTACTTTGGGTGGTTTTGACCACAGGATTGGGCATCATAGATATCAGGATTGAGGCAGTGAGACATTCAGGTTTGGCATGGCCCGGGTTACTTGGATGTAAAGGCCATTGGATAATTAACAACATGGTCGATGGGGCATGAGGTGCCAGAGATGTTGTGGATTGGGTACTATTTTGGTTATTACCGCTCATCCATGATTTGAGTATTGTGCACACAGAGAGACTCTATGATGAGGTGGTTTTGACAACTCATTGGGTAGAGGCCCCAGATAGTTTCAGTTTGGAACTATTTGTTTGGTGGTTCTTACATAAGAAGCCACATGGAAGGTGAAGAGCCTTCAGGGAATAGCGTTGAGCCTATATGGTTGGGGGAAATATATTTTTGTGACTTTGGGACATAAATCACTATCCCTTAAGTTATTTATTTTAGGGTAGACATCATTATCCCTCAGGTTACAGATTTGATGATAGACATTGATGTTCCTCCAGTTATAGTATCAAGGGAAGACGTGAGCTTTTGGGAAAGGTTACCATTATTTGGGTGTTACTTTTGGATGTCCTTACTTGAGACATGAGGTGTTGGGAGGCACATGGTGCCGAGTTACTTGACTGAGATTCTAGCGTTGGCCAAAGCAGGTGATACTCCATAGTGGCTGTTGAGCACCATTGGAGGTTGTGTTTACTTTGGGAATTGTATTGTTTACAGTTTTCCTCAAAGTTAAATGACTACTTAAGAACTTATACTAGGTTTTCACCGTTGGGTGGTATCCTACTGAGATTCATCTCACTCCCTTCATGGGCCCTTTAGTACGCGTGTAGACTTTATGGGTTTACGTGCATGAAAGAGATCAGCTTTAGGAGCTAGACTGTATTAATTGTTCATGGAGATGGTATGGACCTTGAGGTCATGCCAAGATGGAGTTTTCTTTTTTTAGCTTCCATGTTTGTGTATCAGTATTATTACTTAAATATGTAGCAACTTTTGGTTATCCTTTTGCGAAATTTATATAGATTGGCATGTATGACCTGTTAAGGATGCATGCTTGTTGTTTAGTTGTTACTACAGTTGATTGATGGCTTTTTGTTTTTTATACCTTCCACTAATATTCTTTCTACTTTGCTTATGTTGTTTATCTATTATTGATTGTGCCTTTTCTCTGTGAGTTTGGTTTGAGTCTGTTTAGTTGTTTATTTTTGCAACATGTTATATATTATTTCTCAGACCAATACCATTATTATCCTCTGATAGGGTATAGTCTCCCCACTATACCTATCAGAACCTCACTTTTAGTCAGTAGCCTTTGGCATTCGGGGAGGTTCCCCTAAGGTAGTAACACCAGACCCATTTAGCATTGTTAAGGTGGTTGTTCGAGTTTGGGATTTTACAAAGTGGTATCAAAGGCGGTTCTTGATAGGTATTTAGAAGTAGTGTTTTTCTAGCTACAAATGAGATTGATACTTCTATTTTTATTTCTGATAGTTTAATATTTGGGATATTGTAGACTAGAGATAGTTTGTAATTGAACTGGGTTTCTATCTTGTGCTTGGGTTCCTGCAGCCCCAGGTACGAGGGATGGACCAAGTTGGCATGGGTGGGAATTTCTGTTTTTCTTTTTCTCAGATTATAGATTATATGGTTTCCACCTTAGTGGATAAATTGGTGTGTGAAATTATGGATTGTGATGTGTGGCCCTTGAATCGGTGAGGTAAGTGAAAATTGGACCTTAGCCCGGTATTGCAAGGCGTGATAGTTTGGATTTTGATAGGAACATTTTTATGGTATTTCAACTTCATAACTGCAAGTATTCTTTCTGAAGTGATAATACCATATGAATAATATCAAATTATATACTTTTAATTCTTTTGAAATGTGAGAGGTAAAATTATTGATAGAATTGATTGTTTTATGCAATGTGATGTGGCTTTCTTTATATGTTTTTAGAATTGCATGTGGTAGGGTATTTGGGTCCGGATCTTGTACGAGTAGAAAGATGCTATGGTTGAGGTGATTTTGGTCATTAGGATTGGGTGACTCAGTCAGTAGTTTGAGGCAATGATGATTGTCGGGACAGGCATGGCCCAAGGTACTTTTGATACATGGTTCTTTTGAGGGCGGGTAAGGAGGCCGGGATGCTATGGGGTATAGTTGTAGTAAGGGAGAGTAAGGGTAGTAGTTAGGAGTTTCCTTTTACTATTTCCTTATCTTCATTATATATATATATTATAACATATGTGGTTTTTCTAACCATTTATGGTATTCAGTCGGTTCCTCCTAGATGGCTCGATAGAGCATTAGGCATGTGATGGTATAGTGTCGTAGGAGCACGATCAGGTTAAGACCCTTGAGGGGTAAGAAGAGCATGAGCCGTAATTACATGATCAGGGATAGGATTAGGTCCAGGATCCAGTTTAGAAAGATCATCATCCAGGTTTGGCAGTGTTTAGATCGAGGCTCAATGAGCAGCTACGAACCTGCCTAGTATGTGTCTTGTAGGGAATCAACAGAGGCACACAGGTTACAGAGCCATCTATGAAATATCTGACACGGGATTTTCAGTTGCAACACCCACCACTTTTTCCAGGTGAGGGTGTTCTACATGCATATGAGAACTAGACAAAGAGCATAAGGATGATCATTAAGCTGATCAAGATGCCTTCAGGGTGGAGGGTCGAGATAGTGATGTACAAGCTGTGAGGACTTGAAAAGAACTGGTGGGATGTGCAAATACAAGCTCGCACACATGAGTGACTGTCTTGGAAGGACTTCAAGGATAGATTCTTATAGAATTTTCTCCAATAGATGCTGAGGGTATAGAGAGATCAGGAGTTCTTGAGCCTTTAAGAGGGTGACATGTCCCTCATGGACTAGGCATCTACCTATACTGGTTTCTCCCACTTTTCACTAGTTATGGAAAGCGATGACACCTTGAGGATGAGGAGCTTATAAGATGGCTTATGGAGAGGCATCTGGGTTCAGGTAAACATCTTTAGGATTTCCTCGTTCTCAGAGGCGATGAATCAGGAACTCATAGCCGAGGGCAACATGACGGACGGGTCTCACATGGGCGGTCAGTGGATTCATGTGATGGTTCAGATAGTAGGAATTGAGGTCAAGATGAGTTCTATTAGAGAAGTCATGCTACGGAATCAGCTAGGCCACCTCATGGAAATTTAGTAGTGGTTTTCTTTCAGTGTGGGCGGCTAGGGAATGTTTGGACACAGTGTGATAGGCCTCCAAAGGAGTGTTAGGCATGTGGATAGGTTGGCCATCTCAAGAGGTTCTACCAGAAACCTTTTCATATGGAAAGTAATCGGTGACCAAGATAGACTACAACATCTGGAGTTGGTTCAGGTTCGGTACCATGATAGGGTAGTTGAGTTTCATCTCCACATGGAGGACACGGCAGAGACAGTGGAACCCAGCTGAGGGGTCAGTGGCTAGTGACTGGTGCAGAACCATATGGAGGATAGACTTCAAAAAGTCATGTGTTAGGCTAGGTGCACGTCGTGGAGCTTCCAGAGGTTGAGTAGGATGGTGAGACAATGATTGTTAGAGTTACACTACGGGTGTGGTCGTGATCTAGTTTTTTTTTCTTGTTTTTTCATGGCTTGTTGGGGCTTGTCTGTTTTGAGTGCACGAGGTGCACTCGATATATCGGGACTGACAAGATGTTGGTCATTATGATTGGAACCATATCAAGTGCGTTATATATATATATATATATATATGTGTGTGTGTGTGTGTGTGTGTGTGTTTGTGTGTGTGTGTGTGTGTATGAGGTTCTTGGAATTAGGATCATCATTAGATGTATGTTACTTGAGGTTCCAAGGGCATTGGGGCATCCATGGGATGCATGTTTTTTGAGGTTTCGTGGGCATCAGAGCATCGAGGATGCAGGTTATATGTGGTGCAAGGCACCAGGTTTTTTTTAGAATCCATGGGATGAACGACCTCATTAAGGCGAACACCTATGTGGTGTGGATATGTTTGGGTGTTGGAAAAAACATGGGAGTACCTAATTTGGTGAAGCGGTGATGATGTATCATGAGAGGACAATGAGTCTGGAAATAGGTTAGTGTTCTAGAATTGGGTTGTGGACAACTATTTTCTTGAAATTTTCTTTTCCACCCATGTTTGGGAAATTTGGGGACAAATTTCTTTAAAGGGGGAAGTTTTTAAGAACCTAGTTCTTTCTTTAAGGTATAGGTTTCTTTTTCTTTCAAATTTTTAGTTTTTTTTTTGAGAAAATTGGGTACAATTTGCAGTTTTGGAAATTATAGTGTTACATGTGTACCCTTGGTCATGTGTGGATTCCACACATGGCATGTGGGCATGTAGGCTGGGTAGAAAAGTTTAACCAAGTACACATTGTGTACTCCTTGTACACAATGTGTAGTATAGCCATGTGTGGGGGATATAACACCCCGAGATTTTATGAAAAATATTATTTTAATTTCATTGATGTCTTGTGTTGTAAGCTACAACAAGATTATCTTGTGATATACACAACACTGTATTATCTTGCAGTATACGCAACACTATTCTTATATTGTGTTACACACAATTTCATGTTCGTTTGATAGTAGTCATTCTGTGCAACATTGAGTGTATATATATATATATTCAATGTATAAATGAAAAATGGTTGGATTCTATTATATGAAACAACAAAGGAGTATTGAACAACACGCAACCCTAACTTGGCTTGCATTACACGCAATCGCGGCCTTCCTCGATAGCGTGTGTTGTACGCAATACCGGGTTTTACTAAAAAATGATATATTATTATAATATTATTATGAACTAGCTTTTATGAATAGTATTAACTAAATTTTGAATTTTATAACATTATTATTCATCTTCCAAATTTTATAGAACATTTTATAAGAACAAAATAAAATTTTCAGGTAAAATATGTATTTTTCAAAAATGCAATTTTGCCGCCTTTTGATGGCGCACCCACTTTAAATCCAGTTGTTGACATGTTTTTAAGTTCAATTTGACAAAATAAAATTCTTATTTCGAATCAGGATATAAAAATTTACATTGGATAAAGTTTTGATATTTTTCTGATAACTTTCATATTTTAATGAATAGTAAAAACACGCTATATTTTAATTAAAAACAACTTTTTTCATCGAAATAATTTATATGGTTAAGTTATAATATTGAATGGTTTTAAAGTATAAATAGAATATATTTTTACCATTTAATATAATTTATGTCATTATCATTGATTTTACATTAAATTCGTTGGTTAAATCAATTCAATCTTTTGCAATGTTTTAAACAAAAACTCGTTTCATTCGACAACGGGATTAATTTTAATTTAATTTCTGCAACTTCTGTGTATTGAATTTGAAAAAATGGATTCCATATATAGAATCAGTGGGTCCAAATTTTGTTAATAGGCTACCTTTTATTTTTGGGAATTGTGAATAGTAACTACGGTAAATTTTATTTACCATAAAGGTAAATCGTGTAATTAAGGGTAAATATAATATTATAAAATTACCCTAACACATGTCAAAATTTTATTAGATGGCTAAAAGTATACCCATATCACCTAAGGGTCAGATTAGATTCATTTTATGGACTTTTGACCATGAAAATAATTTAATTATTATTAAAACCAAAGAAAGTGACAACATGTCACTCTCTTAAATCTTATAAGTATAATAATTTTAATTTAGTTATAAACATCATAAAACTTCGAACATGAATAGTCTCCAGAAATCTAATAAAATTATCTACATCATGATAATTTATTTATAATTTTTAGGGATTAAATAATTGTCATTAAAGGTGATACATTAATGATGCATAAATTATTTATTAAGTGAAAAATCAGTAATATAGTTTTTATTGAAATAATAATACCCACTAAAAGACCCCCAAACCTGAAAAAAACTTATTGTTAGTGTATATCTACACCATAATCATCCAATTACCTAATATATAACCGTTAGGAGTCTTATAAAAGTGATTATGACACTTATATTATTTTATTTTAAATGATGCCAAAGTTGTCACCTTCATAATTTAATAAATATAACAATTTAGATATTGTGATTTTAAGATGATAAATTATAGTAAAAGTATTATTGTGAAATTTAATAGATTTATCTTCATCATAGGATTTTATTTTTAATTTTTATGCAACAAATATGTATATTAAAAAATTATACAAAAATGTTGTTGTAATTATTTTATTAAGAGATAAACCAAATAAATGGTTTTAAAAATAATAAAATAAATATTATATGAACTATTTAATGTTCTACACTAATTTTATAGATACATATGACCTTTTATGAATCTATTAAAGCTTTTACTTCGAACATATCTTCTATATATATTTTATTTAAATTCAAATAAATGAATAGTGTCAAAATTGACACTATTGTTATTTTATAAAAATAACATATTATAAAATTGTGTAAAAATCACAAAAATATATAAAAATTAAAATTTTAAATTTATATGGTCTAAAATGTTATAAAGTATCAAATTATGGACAATTCACAACAAATAAGTAATTATTTGTTATAATTTAAAATTTAGAATGTTATTACCACAAATAAAATTAAATTGATTAAGTAAGGATAAATCAAGTTGATAATTTTTAAAATAATTTCCTAACATGTCTAAATATTATTGGTTGATGAGATTACAACCCTATATAATATAATATTCGAATATGAGTCATTTTTAGAGGTTTTTAAGTGGGTTTATATTTATTATAAATTAATATTTTTAAGATTTCCAAAGGTGCCCCTCTCCTCCCTTATAAAAGGGCACCTCCTCCCTCTCTTCCTCACACCACTTTGAGCCTTCAAGCTCAGCCAACCCCTGACAAATTCTCTTCTCCACTTCCCTAGTAACATCATAGAGGTCCTGGTCTTCTTTAAAGACCAATTTTAGTGCCCTAAGAGGAGGTCTCAAAGAGTTGCTTCAAAGAAGAGGAGGTTTGGATACGTACGAAGCATATCGGACCTAAGGTAAGGGATAATTTTGCAAATCTCATTTTTATTTGAGATTGATTATTCGTAATTATTTACTGGGGTTATTGTTATCATCAATGTCCATGTTTCCTAAAAATGTTTTCATGTATTTTTAAAGTCCTTTTACCCATTTTTGACTTTTACTACATTGTATGTAAGGAATCATTCTTTTGTTTACGTTACGAGGTAATTTTTTTACTTTTATGACAAAAGTACGAGGAGAATGTTATTTTTAACTTATATGGAGTGAACATATTTTTATGGTTTCATAACGCCTCATTTTCAGGAAGCTTGCTCGACATGATTTTATGACTATTTTCAACAAAATACTTTTATTTTAAAAGTGCATGTCATTTTTTGAAAAGAAAATTATTTTGACGAAGAAAGTATATTTTCCTCAAGAATTCATTTCAAATGTTTTATCAAAACCATTTTCCATCTAATATGACATTATTTGATATGTGTATGTTTCAAGTTTAATGTCTCTATGATTTACATGGTTCAATTTTCTTATGATGAAATGTCCATTTGTTTTATATGGATTATGAAATGATGGGATGATGTTTATGAAACCCATTTTATTCTTTGGGTTATGATGAATGTTTTAAGTTTATTTTGTGGAACAAGTAATAATGATGTCATTATGAGATGGTTGGGACCTATATCTCCCTCCAATTCATTGGGTAAAGATTTATATCTCATGATATATACATTGCAGGAACAGTAAGTTAATCCAGTTCAGTATTACAGGACTGGAACGAGGAGTGAAATCGATTCAGAAAGGGACTTTGTCCACTAAGATGGTCTTGGCAGCAATGCCTTGGATAATATGGAAATAATTACATGTGATTAATGTATTCCACAATTATGTGTTTTATTCCCATGCTATTTTATCATTCCTAATGTTTTTTTATGATCTATGACTTATGTACTTCCATGTTTTATGTCATTGCTCAAGTTTTTGATGTTTAAACATTATTTTCATGTTTTTAAGTTCAAATGTATATGGTATATTTTATTTTATCCATGATTACCCTTACTGATCATTTGAGCTCACCCTTTTCATGTTTTCTTTTCCCCAGGATATAAAGAAAGGTTTTAGGTAAGAAAAAAAAGGGGGAAGATCTTTATTGGGAGATATTGAAGATCTTTCACCATGATTATAAGATTTTATTCCGAGTTTCCAAAGACACTAAACAATTACGATCCTCGTGTGTCTATTTTTTTTATTTATTAATTATTCCGCAAAAGTAATGTATTGTCCATGTACGTCAAGCTTCAGGTCTCTACAGTTGGTATCAGAGGAAAGGTTTAGTTAACCTTTGGAAACTAGGATGTGAAAACGTTAGTGAGATCCCTAAAGATATTTCTAAGGTATTTCTAGGGATGTCCCTAAGGATAAGTATACATATAGGATATAGTCGTAGAACTACGGTAACAATCATAGAATTTAACCTAAGATTTTAGATATTGATGGTACTTCCCCTTTACTATGTTGTTTTCCCTAGCATGATTTTTGCCTCTCACAGAATTTTTTTTTTGTGTTTTAGTCAATGGAGGGAACCAGAAGGAATTCGGTTAACATTGAATCCAATGGAAAAAATGGTGACTATGAGAAACAACATTGCGTAATGCCTAGAGAGAAAGATATTGTGATTATGTCGAATCATTCATCGCGATATATGATTAACCAGGTGAAATTTAGTGGTATGCCTAATTCATCAAATAAGAGGAAGGTAGACTTTTATGCATGTTCACATGTTGAGGAGCATAAATAAATGAAGATTAAGATTTCTAAAGAATGGAAGAAGAACCTTGAGGAATACCTCAAATGGAGGGGAAAATGTTATCTGTGTGGAGAAAAAGGGTCATAGAGTGACAGACTGTTATGGAGTTCAATGTCTTATTTGTGGAGAACATGGGCATTACCCAACTCAATGCCCTGACCTAAAAAGTTACTTCTAAATCAAGTAAGGACTTATTCCAGGACAATCATTGAATAGGATGGACTGAAGTGTTTATTTATTGGTATTCAAGAATAATGTTGTTGAGGTACTTTTATGGTGTATTAGAATATTTTTTTGTATTAGTATATTGTGGTTTTCAATAATTTTATGGTATCGGTAACCATGAAAAGTGATTCTAATATTTTGGAAAGCAGATGATATGAGAATAATGAAGGGATAAGGAGAAAATGAAATATTTGATAGTATTCATGAGCTCATGATTGATATAAGGACTAAGTGATATCATGGTTTGAGTATATTGAATTTTTAGGATTTTGGTATGTGGAAGGTGTTAACTTTTAACTGCATTCATGATTTCACTAAGGTTCAATGGGTATTCATTCTTCAAGAGAATACATGATTAAGGTATTCACATGTTTGTAATTTGACCAAAAAGATATATCTTATGATATATTGGGGATAAATGATGGCATTCACGTGATTGTTATGTGACATTTCAAGTAATCATTTTCTTTATACTATGAGCTCGGATCGAAGCATTTTAGATAAGCCTAAAGATTGGAATGGATTATGTTGGACATAAGTTAGTATTGTTTAAGGATAGAACTTTTTTCGATATTATTTATGGGATGTTATAGTAATGTAGTTTTAGAAAAAGGACAACCTGCAGGACGGGCGAAAGCCCATCGTGTCGGACAAGGCTTTAGGAATCGAACCCACAACCGAAGTGTGAATGGCCTTTATCACCTACCACTGGCCTACAGGAAGTCCCTGGTTAGTAGAAACTAGTTTTATTTTATTAAGCGATATGATATATGAAGTATAAGTTCATTTTTTGAATCGTATATGATTAACCTCACCATAGATGGACTTATGCATATTTGATAACTTTTTCTAACCTTTTGTTTGAAAAAGATAGAATGACCCATCATTCTATCACATGATCTATTAATACTCCACGAATAATAAATTCAACTTCATTTCTTTAAGAGATGAAGTGTAAAATTGTTCAAAGCACGAACAACAGCGAGGTTGTACCAAAATCAAGCAAGTATTTCTTTTAATTCAAAATGTTCAACTTTAGGGAAATGATATTGAAAACCAAAAATGTTGTCCTAGTGCTCTTATATCCGATTAATCAGAATGGTACCTTAGATCATCACAAATTTATGGCTTTGTGATTGTTGGATTTTTCATAGCCATGTCCTCTACCACTCTCCATCAGAACTTGATGGTTAGATTTTTCTTCCATATCCATATTTTCACCTATATTCTCCTATGTGGAAACCCAGTGATTAGTTAATTTGGGTAACCATTATGTTTCATACTTTAGTTTTTAAAGTTAAGTTTTGGTATATCATTTTACGATGTCTGCTGCAATTAAAGAAACTTTCAAGTAGAAAACCATGTATAACCCCGACGAATTTCGAGGGCGAAATTCATTTTAAGGGGGGTAAAATGTAACACCCCGAGATTTTATGAAAAATATTCTTTTAATTTCATTGATTTCTTGTGTTTTAAGCTACAACAAGATTATCTTGTGCTATACGCAACACCATATTAGCTTGCAGTATACGCAACACTATTCTTAGATTATGTTGCACACAATTTCATGTTCGTTTGATAGTAGTCATTCTACGCAACATTGAGTGTGTGTGTGTGTGTGTGTATATATATATATTCAGTTTATAAATGAAAAATGGTTGTATTATGTTATATGAAACAACAAAGGAGTCTTTCACAACACGCAACTCTAACTTGGCTCGCATTACACGCAATCGCGACCTTCCTCGATAGCGTGTGTTGTACGCAATACCGGGTTTTACTAAACAATGATATATTATTATAATATTATTATGAACTAACCATTATGAATATTATTAACTAAATTTTAAATTTTATAACATTATTATTCATCTTCCACATTTTATAGAACATGGTATAAGAACAAAATAAATTTTTCAGGTAAAATATGTATTTTTCAAAAATGCAGTTTTTCCACCTTTTGATGGCATACCCACTTTAAATCTAGTTGTTGACATGTTTATAAGTTCAATTTGACAAAATAAAATTATTCTATTGAATTAGTATACAAAAATTTACATTGGATAAAGTTTTGATATTTTTCTGATAACTTTCATATTTTAATGAATAGTAAAAACAGACAATATTTTAATTAAAAACAACTTTTTCCATCGTAATAATTTATATGGTTAAATTATAATATTGAATGGTTTTAAAGTATAAATAGAATATATTTTTACCATTTAATATAATTTATGTCATTAGAATTTCTTTTACATTGAATTCGTAGCTTAAATCAATTCAATCTTTTGCAATGTTTTAAACAAAAACCTGTTTTCATTTGACAATGGGATTAATTTTAATTTAATTTCTGCAACTTCTGTGTATTGAATTTGAAAAAATGGATTCCATATTTGGAATCACTGTGTAAAAATTATGTTAATAGGCTACTTTTTATTTTTGGGAATTATGAATAGTAACTACGGTAAATTTTATTTACCATAGTTAAAGGTAAATCGGGTAATTAAGGGTAAATATAATATTATAAAATTACCCTAACACATGAAAAAATTCTATTAGATGGATAAAAGTATACCCATATAACCTAAGGGTCGGATTAGATTCATTTTATGGACTTTTGACCATGAAAATAATTTAATTATTATTAAAACCAATGAAAGTGACAACATGTCACTCTCTTAAATATTATAAGTATAATAATTTTAATTTAGTTATAAACATCATAAAACTTCTAACATGAATAGTATCCAGAAATCTAATAAAATTATCTACATCATGATAATTTATTTAGAATTTTTAGGGATTAAATAATTTTCATTAATGGTGATACATTAATGATGCTGAAATTATTTATTAAGTGAAAAATCAGTAATATAGTTTTTATTGAAATAATAATACCCATTAAAAGACCCCCAAACCTGACCAAAACTTATTTTTAGTGTATATCTACACCATAATCATCCAATGACCTAATATATAACCGTTTGGAGTCTTTAAAAGTGATTATGACACTTATATTATTTTATTTTAAATGATGCCAAAGTTGTCACCTTCATTATTTAATAAATATAACAATTTAAATACTGTGATTTTAAGATGATAAATTATAGTAAAAGTATTATTGTGAAAGTTAATAGATTTGTATTCATCATAGGATTTTATTTTTAATTTTTATGCAACAAATAAGTATATTAAATAATTATACAAAAATGTTGTAGTAATTATTTTATTAAGAGATAAACCAAATAAATGGTTTTAAAAATAATAAAATAAATATTATATGAACTATTTAATGTGCTCCACTAATTTTATAGATACATATGACCATTTATGAATCTATTAAAGCTTTTATTTTGAACATATCTTCTATATATAGTTTATTTAAATTCAAAAAAATGAATAGTGTCAAAATTGACACTATTGTTATTTTATAAAAATAACATATTATAAAATTGTGTAAAAATCACAAAAATATATAAAAAATTATAAATTTAAATTTATATGGTCTAAAATGTTATAAAATATCAAATTATGGACAATTCACAACAAATAAGTAATTATTTGTTATAATTTAAAATTTATAATGTTATTACCACAAATAAAATAAAATTGATTAAGTAAGGATAAATCAAGTTGATAATGTTTAAAATAATTTCCTAACATGTCTAAATTTTATTGGTTGATGAGATTACAACCCTATATAATCTAATATTCGAATATGAGTCATTTTTTGGTGGTTTTTAAGTGGGTTTAGATTTATTATAAATTAATATTTTTAAGATTTCCAAAGGTGCCCCTCTCCTCCCTTATAAAAGGACACATCCTCCCTCTCTTCCTCACACCACTTTGAGCCTTCAAGCTCGGCCAACCCCTGCCAAATTCTCTTCTCCACTTCCCTAGAAACATCCTAGAGGTCCTAGTCTTCTTCAAAGACCAATTTTAGTGCCCTAATAGGAGGTCTCGAAGAGGCGCTTCAAAGAAGAGGAGGTTTGGATACGTACGAAGCATATCGGACCTAAGGTAAGGGATAATTTTGAAAATCTCATTTTTATCCAAGATTGCTTATTCGTAAGTATTTACTAGGGTTATTGTTATCATCCATTTCCATGTTTCCTAAAAATGGTTTCATGTATGTTTAAAGTCCTATTTACCCATTTTTGACTTTTACTACAAGGTATGTAAGGAATCTTTCTTTTGTTTACGTTACGAGGTACTTTTTTGACTTTTCTGACAAAAGTACAAGGAGAATGTTATTTTTAACTTATGCAGCATGAACATATTTTTACGGTTTCATAACTCCTCATTTTCATGAAGCTTACTCTACATGATTTTATGGCTATTTTCAACAAATACTTTTATTTTAAAAGTGCATGGAATTTTTTGAAAAGAAAATTATTTTGACGAAGAAAGGATATTTTCCTCAAGAATTCATTTCAAATGTTTTATCAAAACCATTTTCCATATAATATGACATTATTTGATATGTGTATGTTTCATGTTTAATTTCTCTATGAATTGCATGGTTTAATTTTCTTATGATGAAATGTCCATTTGTTTTATATGGATTATGAAATGATGGGATGATGTTTATGAAACCCATTTTATTCTTTGTGTTATGATGAATGTTTTAAGTTTATTTAGTGGAACAAGTGATAATGATTTCATTATGAGATGGGTGGGACCTATATCTCCCTCCAATGCATTGGGTAAATATTTATATCTCATGATATATACATGGATGGAACGGTAAGTTAATCCGGTTCAGTATTACAGGACTGGGACGAGGAGTGAACTCAATTCATAAAGGGACTTTGTCCACTAAGATGGTCTTGGCAGCAATGTCTTGGCTACTATGGAAATCATTACATGTGCTTAATGGATTCCACAATTACATGTTTTATTCCCATGCTATTTTATTATTCTTAAGGTTTCTTTATGATCTATTCCTTACGTACTTCCATGTTTTATGTCATTGCTCAAGCTTTTGATTTTTAAACATTATGTTCATGTTTTTAAGTTCAAATGTATATGGTATGTTTTATTTTATCCATGTTTACCCTTACTGAGCATTTGAGCTCACAATTTTCATGTTTTCTTTTCCCCAAGATATAAAGAAAGGTTTTAGGTAAGAAAAAAAGGGGAAGATCTTTATTGGGAGATGTTGAAGATCTTTCACCACGATTAGAAGATTTTATTCCAAGTTTCCAAAGACACTAAACTATTACGATCCTCGTGTGTCTGTTTTTTGTTATGTATTAAGTATTCTTCAAAAGTAATTTATTGTCCATGTACGTCAATCTTCGGGTCTCTAGAGGGGATATACATTGTGTGTGGGTAAGTCGGCCAGGAAGAGAAGAAAAAACATGTATACACCGTGTACTACCTAGTGCATGTCGTGTAGTCATGTTAGCAGGGTTTGGAATTTAAGTCAGCAGAATTTGGTCACTAAATTAATAGTTAAAAAATCCACATGGTGTGTAGTCTTATGTATACGCCATGTATTTTTATTTTTTCTTTTTTCATAAAATAGTAATTAGGCTCTTTTTGATGTTCTGTACAAAGTCGTCAAACCCCAATAGGTCAGACCTTCAAACCCTTCATGTTTCTTCATCCGAACTTGGATTCGATCACCGTTAGATGTCTTGGAACCCCCTCAGTAAGGCCTTGATTCCTATTGAGTCGTTCTTCTTTATTTTTTTATAAACCATGTTATGTGGGTTTGACATTTTTTTATTCTTTTGTAGATCTACCTTGATTTACAACAAATTAGTGTTTGTTACCATTGGAGGATCATCGTATGTGTATGGAGTAGGTGTTTCATACTTTGTTTTGTGTTTTAGAAGACTTTTGTGTGGTGTATCCTTTAGCGCATATTTGGTTATTTTGATTGGGACCCTATTTTATCTGTAGTTTCATGTTAAAATTATTTTCTAACCTGTGTGATGCCTTTGGGTATGTCATGCACCTATTTTTCATGAGTGAGGCTGGTTTAGGGGTCCTTGCTCAAATGGAGCACTTTGGATGGGTATGACAAAATGGTTTTAAAATGATTTGTGATGACTAAACTACTGAGTTTAATTTGTTAAGGTATGATATGAATTTCTGGAGTCTTTAAAGACCTCAGTGCTAGTATGGGACAGCACATGGTTAGTTTCTTTCAACAGTTAGTTTGTTTTTTCTATTTAAAAGTGATTCCTCTAATTATATTTTTAATTGATGAATTTTATATGCTGGAACCCTTTGGGTTGTTTTGGGAATGGCCTGGATAATTCTAGAGTGATGTTGTTCACAGGTTGGGCTTGGCCCAGATTACATTGGGAGGTTTTGACCATGGTATTGGGCATCATGGATGTCAGGATTGAGTCAGTGAGACTGTCAGGTTGGGAATGGCCCATGTTACTTGGATGGAAAGGTCGTCGGATTCTGAGCAACATGGTCACTGGGGCACGAGGTGCCAGAGATATTGTGTCTTGGGTACTATTTTGGTGATTACTACTCACCCATGATTTGAGTTGTGTGCACACACAGAGACTCCATGATGAGGTGGTTTTGAACACTCATTGGGTAGAGGCACCTGATAGTTGTAGTTAGGTACTATTTGTTTGATGTTGCTTACTATAGGAAGCCACATGGAAGGTGAGGATCCTTTAGATACTATCTTTAAGGCTATCGGGTTTGGGGAAGAGGCTTGTTATGACTTTAGGGAAGACATCATTATCCCTATGGTTATTTATTTGAGGGAAGACATCGATGTACCACTGGTTACTTATTTGAGGAATGATTTCGTTGTTCCTCTAGTTATTATGTCATCGGCAGACGTGGGATTTTGATAAGGGTCCCATTGTTTGGAAGTGACTTCAGGATGTCGTAAATTGATACACGAGGTGTTAAGAGGACATGGTTCCGGGATACTTGATAGAGATTCTAACATTGACCGAAGAAGGTGATACTCCATGGTGGCTGTTGAGCACTATTGGAGGTTTTGTTTACTTTGGGAATTGTATTTTTAACTATTTTCCTCAAATTTGAATGCCTTCTTAAAAACTTATACTAGGTACGCACCATTGGGTGGTATCCTATTGAGATTCATCTCACACCTTGCACGAGCCCTTCGGGACACATGTAGACTTTAAAGATTTACGTATAGTAATGAGATCAGCTTTAGGAACTAGATTTTATTATATGTTCATGAAGATGGTATGGACCTTGAGTTCATTCCTAGCTGGAGTTTACATTTTTTTAGAATCCATGTTTATGTATCGGCATGATTACTTAAATATGTTGCAACTACTAGTTAGCCTTTTGCACCATTTATATAGATGGACCTGTATGACCTGCTAAGGATGCATTATTTTTGTTTAGTAGTTATTGGAATTGATTGTTGTCATGTTGTTCTGTTTACCTTCTGTTGTTGTTGTTTCTAATTTTCTTCCATTGTTTATCTGCTATTGATTTTCCTTTTTCTCTACAGTTCTGGCTCGAGTCTACTGAGTCATTTTTTTCGCTGCAAGTTATATATTATTTCTCAGAACAGTAACATTTTTATTCTATGATAGGTTATAGCCTCCCCACTATACCTATCAGACCCTTGATTCTAGTCAGCAGCCTTTTTTGTTTGGGGAGGTGCACCTAAGGTAGTAACACCCGACCCATTTAGCAACGTTTGGGTGGTTGTTCGGGTGTGGGACATTACATATGGAATTTATAATCATCTGTATGTATCTAATAATATTCTTAAATGTAGATATTTGTATGTATATGAGGTTATCCATTGATGGTATACTCATATGTATGGATTAGATATTCTTTGGTTATTATTACGATGATGCAGGTTTTCTAGCCACATAGCGGGGCGCTTTGGAGGTATCGTCATCCAGGGAGACAAGAGTTCTTTTGGTATCGGGATCAAACCCATGATATGGGATTCCTATATATCCTTCTGAAATGAATCATAACCCATGTAGTTTATTTCCACTTATAGGGACACATCATGCCTTTTAATGTCATATGATAAGGACCAAACTGTGCAATTTAGCATCATGTGGCAAGGACATTTAGGTAAAAGGTGCCATGTCAAGTGTGTTGTGGGACTTATTCCAAAGTATCTTAGGTAAAATAGAAGGAATATGAATTTCTAGGTTGAATTATACCCTACTATGAACATGTTCTAGAGAGATTATGGTTGATTTGTGGTGTTGGGTTTGAACCTTATGGAGGGTTACTATGTATCCCATTTAGACGGGAATCAAATCCCATGTTGTTTGGTTGTCTCACATGGGAGTATGAACCTTTGAGGGGATTATTTTAGGACTTACTCTTAAGGAGGATGCTCTAATGAATGAGTTTTTAACCATGAGAATTGGATTAAATCATGTATATTTGGGGGTTTGGTTGGTACTTACTCCTAAGAAGGATGACCAGATTGTTTAAAGTTTAGTTGGGGATTAGTCCTTATAAGGATGCTCATGGATGAATATGGTGACTTAATTAGGTATTATTCCTAAAAAGGATGCCCATGTGGTATAATGTTTGGATGGGACTTACTTTTTAAGTGGATTCACATTGATTTAGTTGATTAAGGATTACTTTTAAAGAGTATTCTCATATATTTAGTTGAGACTTACACTTGAAATGATTCCTTTTAGTGATATGTTGGGTATTACACCAATTTGGAGGCCCATAAGTTTTTTGGGATCATGTGGATTTCATGAGCACCATCTACCTCTAATCCCACATGATTCATGCTCGGTGATAGAAACAAAAGTAAACCGAAGATTTGGTAAAACACAAAATTTTATTTTCCCTCAAGTTAGATTCATGGCCTTGAGAACCCATGCTTATGGGGACACTTTTAAGTAAGGTGAGAGAAAGATTCAGGAAAAGATACTTTTCCAAAGCATGCATCTGACTATGTGGATCTATGATCATGTCTATACACTAATCCCACTAGTCATGATGATTCATGCTTGTACATGAGAAAAACAGTAAGAGGAAGATCTGGAAAACCACATAATTCTCTTCCTATGCTGGTGGAAAAGGCTTAGGGTATGGGAGGTGAAGAAGGGGATTTTATGCACTCATTCCCTCTCCCATTTCATATCTAGGATAGTCACATTAGTGTACCCATTGGGACATAACTCAGGGAGCGAAGTGGATTAATATTGAAACCTCCCACAAGAAAGGAGAGGGTCTTACTCCATCATGGATTCCCTAAAATTGGTTTTGAATCAAGGTAGGAGGATCTCATTCAATGTTTAATGGAAAAATCATGTTTGATCCTCACCCTCCCCGCCTAGAATCAGAGGATCCTAGTCTTGGACACAACAAGGGTAGGAAGTGGTCTTAATTATACTATCCAAGATTTAGAGTGTCCTAACACCATCCCTAGGGTTGGTTTCCTCATAATGGTTGGAATAAAAATCCACACGCTCCTCGAGGACCCTAACCGTTAGGTAGGACATATGTGGGAAACCTCTAACTGTAGGAATGAAAATCCAAATGGGAGACACATTGGTGTACCCATATTCATGGTATTTCAAGTCCGAATGATTTAATGGATGTTTCGTATTAGTCCCCCTCAGGCAATGGATTCAAAGGACTGGGATCCCTTCCATTGGTGGATTGGAATAAGGATCAAAGTTTGGCTTGCAAAGGTCCTAGATCAGAGGGTAAATGTGCCTCATGTAGGGCCTAGAATGAACTGTAAATGATTCTTGTAGTGGTATTGGACTATAATATCCGATTATGACTTGGGAACTGGATCACCTAGGTAATAAAACATGGTAAATTCTTTATACTAGGACCCATGGGTCTCCTTAGGTGTCCCTAGATGTGTCTCACATAGGTCCCTAGTAATGTAATGGGCCTCATGTAAGTATTTTTCTACTATGGGAGAAGGGGTCCTCATATATATTTCTTATATTTCAAACCCTGAATGGACTTTAATATCACTTATAATTTTTAATTCTATCTTCTCTAGGGTTTTTTTGAGCTACCTGAGGAATTTTGGTGAACTGGGAGAATGGGTTGTGCGACCAAAGCTTAGAGTATTCTTCCAATTTTATATTCATACAATGAGGTACCCTAGGATACTATTTTTATTCAAATAGGGGACCCTGGTCAAAGGAGGCTTCTCACACAAGTTCCATGCATAGGTTCTTGGTGCATTAGCTCCGCACATGGGCGACCATTCATTCATTATCATGCAAGGGGGCTTCACTAGCCTTTTGATTCCCCGGTGTGCATGCGTAGGATTATTTGGGAAAGTCCCATTGAGTCTCATTTGGGTTTTTTATCACTTTAATACGCTTAAGTAATGCTTCATATTCTTTTCACTCCTATTAAAAAATGTAGAGTCACCACCCCCCCCCATGATTTGTTTTTATCAAAATAGGAGGGTCAATTCCTAAGGTAGAATAAGAAAAATATTATGAAGGGTGTGTCCGCAAATCACATAGGGATTTCATGTAGGGTGGCATCATAGGTCCAGCGTGTAGGTCCATGGTGTAGGCTAGGTGTACAGATACATGGAGTAGACCAGTGGTTTCTATAAATATCACTGGTCCCTTTCTTGTTTTCCTCATATTTCATGTTGGTGATTTTTTTTCTCTCACCATGTAGGTAGTCTGCTCAGTTGTGCCACACTTCCATTTTCATGATGATCTTATGACGAATTTCTAATGGTAAAACCACTTATGCAATGGTGTTTCAGGTGTAACCTGGTCATAGGGGTTTGTGTGGAACCTAGTCAAAGGGTTTGGACATGTAACCCGGTCAAAGGGGATGTGTGAGTTTTTTACTTTACCAAAAATTGGAATTCCTCCAAGTATAAATTTTAGAATGGGATACCTTGGAATATTCTTATATTTTTTCAACAGCTTCTTTGATGACTTCTACTAAATAATCTGATTCATGTTCTTCTGAGATGATCAAAGATGTAGGGCCAGAGTACTACAACATGGTTAAATCTTCTCTTCCAGATCTGTAGAAGAATTTGGAACCATACCAATGTGAGTACTCAAAAAGTGTTTATATACTATTGTATGGTCACAGACTTTTGAGTGATTCTTTTATCACCAGGGTTCATTGTTACTTCTTGGCATTCTAGTTTTTGAAACATATCGACTTCCCTTCTATAAAAATATCATCCATGGGTGCTTATATCAAACAATGAATGGTTCTCATTGGTTGTATCATGCATCAAAGTTGTTACACTCATGATATGAATCCTTGAATCCAAGAATTAGGACTTTATTGTTATTTCTCAACCTTTCATGCTTCACAAATAGATCATATTCTATGTTGGAAGGAGTACTAGGATATCCATTATAAAGGTCTATTTATTCATGAATTTATGTGGTAATAATAGGTGCACTAGGGATTCACAGAATTCAAAAAAGATTTGTAATACATCTATATCTATGAATCTATTTGGGTAGGACAAACTTATGTCTACAAGATCACAGATATAATCCCTGAGTTGCTGAGCTGATGGAGTCCACATACAAATTACTTTCACTTGATTCATGGTAAAGTTGGCATCATCCTATGGGATGTCTAAAAAATCATTAAAGCTCCCATTCTTGGGGAAATATATGGAAATTGCATCCCTCTGAAGACAACATGGATGACACAGAAAGGAAACTTCCATTGGCACATGATATTTTCAATATGGCGAAGCAATTTCATAGTATATATAATTTCCCCAAGGGTGACATCCATGATGAAACATGGATGAATGGTTTTCTAGGACCAGTATGAGAAGGTTCCACTTATGGTGACCCTACTGTATGTCCCACAACAGAGAATTGGGGTGATCCTCGCACAATTTTTCCTACACTATAGAATGTCCCATATATCTTCTAGGTTTATAAGTTCAACCCCAAAATTTATTTTAATACTCTCATAGATGGATTCCTTGCTATGTGTATAAATATTTATCTAATCAAGGTCCCTAGTTCCAATAGTGGTGTGATGCTATGTACTTTTCTTATAGCATCTAAACTAGTATAAGGGAAGTACATAGGGTTGGATTCCCCTGTCTTAGAAATAATTTACCATTTTTTCTAAATATATATAATTGTAAGTACCCATTTAGAATTTAATGGTTGTTTCAAGTGTTTTTTGGGTGGTTCAAAACACACTTCAATTCATATGCGGCACTGAGCCCAGTTAAAATCCTAGACATCCAATTCTTCCCATTCGTTTTGGTTATCTCTTGAATCCAACCATTGAACCTAAAGTATGATGAAGTTATAAGGATTATGAATGTGTTGGGGAAATTTTAACATCTTTCCATTTGGTAACCCACCAAAAGGGATATTTACTGATGACATAAAGGAAATGAATTACGAGTTGAGTTCATAACTGATAGAATTCAAAGACAGCATACTAGTGGATTACATTACAAGTCTTATGCTCTATATTTATTTTCTGGTAAGTTTAAATGTCTTCAATAGACAAGAATTTTTCCCCCTACACATGTTAGGATGGAGAATAATCTTATGGAATCCTAATAGGTTTGGATCTTGATGGCTAAATAGGTATCCAAAATTCCAATCACGATGCCTCCATCGGATGCATCAATCAGGCTAGAGGCTAAGTATGTCAAGTCATGTATCTCTTAATACCCTCAGAGGTTATTGGAGATGGTCATCCACCAAGTCATGGCCATGAAAACTACCTGTCATGGTATTCTTGGTAAAAAGGATAGATCAGAAAATAGTTATGTTGATGCTTTAGAGCCTTTGAAATGATCTTAGTAAAAGACCATCAGGTAGCATTAGGTTGATAAAAATATACCTCATTCACAGAGGTGGTCCATTAATCATCATTAGGAGGATACTAATTCTCCATACACTCATTCTCCTTAGAAATTAAAGAGGTGTGAAAAGGCTTCCATGTCAAAGGGTGTCAAGTCATCCTCATAGTCATCCACACCATAACCAAATTATGTGTGATCCTCTGTGATCCGAGTTTGGGAGAGAAACAATCATGATGTTAGAGATGAATGGTAGTTTCTCCAAGTCGACCATTGAATCCCAAAGCTGGGTGATATCAAATCACCCTCCGAGCTCCACCCTGATAGTGATTTGGATAAGGAAATGAGGTATCTTCTAGATTTTGGAGACTTAAATATACACAACTTATGATCAAACCCCATCCAAAAAGAGATTTTCTAGAATTCTAGACTGAGGAGTGCTTCAGGAGGTAGCTAATAATTCTAACGATGAAAGGTACATCTACCTTATCCCAGATGATGTATTTCTCTTTTCCCCTTTACATTTCCTTATATTTCAACCTTTATAGTTAAAAATGAGTGGATTTTATTTTTTTGTTCATAATATAAGAAGAAATAGAAGAAATGGCTGTAAAAGGATCATCAGTAGAGGCAATTGAGTCATCAAAGTATAATCCCATGGGAACTCCTATCAAGGTAATGGAAAATTCCCTTAGGTCCCCATAATTACACTTAGGCTAGTGGACCATGATATATGAGGTATTAGTGGGAACCCCTCAAACCTCACCTCAAGGCTCAGTTTCTAAGAGGACTGAGATAGGCCCGTCTATATATTGAGTGAGGAACCAAAGGAGGGAATTAAAGTTGGTTTGGAATATGTATTATAGTAATTCTATGTGTTTTCATTTCATATCATGAAATGATAGGCATGCCCTTTTGACTATTTTATATTTGGATTAATCTAAGTATCTTTACTACCTTATGGGTTTTGGGACTGATCCTTTGAGGATCAAGGAGAATGCCCTTGGAGAGTCACAGATCCAGGATGATGAATATATTATTCTGGTGGATGAGGCATCCATAGATGTAAACATTTCTTCCACTAGTCTTACGGGGAGGGGATAGGTCTATGGTAATGTTAGACACACTCCATTAGGTTTCATGTACCATATCTGACTTTCCTGTCCTCAGGATATTTCAAATCCATTGCCTACACCAGAGGACCCTACAATAGTTAATGTTGATCCCATTATCACCCCATAAGGGGCTAACAGGGATCACAGATGGTCTGATGAAGGTGCTGATTCTAATCCAAACACTATTGGGATTGATGGTGTTGTTCTTAGTGATTATTCAACATAGGGGATTGATGGTGGAGTCAATTCATGTTCTAAGAAACATGTCATAGATACCCCTATTGGTGAGGATATTACGAGACTTGAAGCTGCATATCATGAATTGATGGATCTAATTATTCTATACAATGATATTCCAGGTTCCCTAAAGTATTTTATGGATTTCTATAGTGAATTGGATGGATGTGATTTTTTCATTATTTTATTAAACATGGTGGTATTTTTTCACCAGATGCTTCACATACAAGCTCAAATTGTGCAGTTTTTTGTAGAGAATATTTTCCAGTCACTTCATGAAAAATGAATCCATGTCCGAACTAATACTATTTTCGAGGGATAAATGGATGAGAATAATGATGTGGGGGACTCTCGATAGCCTATAATCCCAATTTTACAGAAAACATGAGAGGATATTCCTCATTAGGAGGTCCTTTCTCTAGAAATTGAGGTCAGCGTCACTGGAAAGGTATCAATCCAAAAGGTTGATCTAGAAATGGGTGAGTATCAAAAACAATTTTGGCCACTTCAAAGCCTTTGATACTTTTTTACCTTCTATTTTTTATGAGAAGTGACACCTATTATCCAATATCTTAAACTTGGAAATTGGGCCTAAAATGGGGGCTTCCATGCCAGCAACACCAACATTGGTAGGTGAAGCTTAGGGTATTTTGGAGGAAGTGAAACTAGGTGGATCTCTAAGTGCACTGATTTTAGATCATGTCTATCCCTCTGAGAGTGTATCTGATTTTGATCTAGAGATTCTTGAGGCTTTCTAAACCATACACCTTTTGGTATAGTGGGATATCTAAAAAATAATTGGGGAGATGCCTCTTTAATAAATGTCACCATGGCTTACCTAACTCCATTAAATCTTTCTATATTGGGATTTGGAAGATTTAATTACCACGAGATCCATGATGCGGTGAAGGTGATCATTTAGAAAAGGGGGAGGATCGATGATCACATCAAGATGAGGCACAACTGGTGGGACAATTTAAGGAACTCAGAGCATCCATAATCCAATATGATTTCATTAATTCCAAGAAAGTGGAGGAGTACTAATATCTCCTCGATGAGAAGTCTCTCTAAATAATACACCTTAAAGATAAATTAAATTCCACCAAAGAGGAGGTATTCCAACTCCACCGATCCTTGTAGGGGCTTTGGCATAAAGAATAGAAATTATTGGTGATGAGGGTGATAAGATTCATAAATATAAGGAGGAAAATGGTGCACAAATGGTCGAGCTTCAAAAATATTTTGAAATTGATCAGGGTTTATTTCAACTTACCAAATATTTTTTCAGGAAAAATTGTAAAATCTAGCATAGAGTCTCCAGAATGTGATAATTATCCTATGTTTTGATAAATAAATGAAAAGGACTATCTTTCCTAATCATTTTTTATTTCATTTTCATCCTTACTATACTTGTAATACAACACCGAAAAATGAAAAATTTGATTCATTGTCATAGTGTTATAATTACAATAACAATGATAAGAGAGTGCTCTAATTTTTTCCAAATTCATGGGGCCTAGAGAGCATATTTAAAATATTTCTATTGTTATATGAACAACCCTAAAAAAATTTCATCTTTTGTGTCACCACCCTATTTTTCTCTAATTTTTATATAAGGAAGACATAGTGGGATAGACATGGATTTATTTAGACTTTCCCTTCTAGGGTTTTCATCCTAACAAGTTTTTTTCCATTTATTTTTTTCATTGATGAATTTTTTTCCTAAACCATATAGAGTAAAGGACTAGTGATTCGAGACTCAAAATTTATCATGAGTTCCCTTTGCAGACTTTCAATCGAGCAAGTACAATGTCTATCTTTGCAGGTAGTTTAAAGTCATACAAGCTGGACTAGTGAGTTTATTATTTTAGTTTGATCATCTTTGACCATAAATTTTGAGATGATGACCCCAAAAAATCTTATTGGCCAAGAATGTTCTGATATTATTCATATACTCTCACGGTGATTTTTGAGCAAAAATTTTTTGTTATCCAAATCTAGAAAAAGATATTTGGTAATAGATGAGGTCTCTCCTAAGGATGAAGTTACCTCTGGTTGAAAAAACCATTTTGTGGGTTTCATTATGAAAATACAACAGGGGTACATTACTGTATAGACAATAGATGCATCCCTCAATTGAAAAACCCATGTTATAGGCTAATACATGAAAATAAAACTAGTTCGTGTTATTGAATGGTTAGGAAAAGGAGTTCTCAGGACTTTTGATATTCTATTATTGATGAATGAAGGGATTTTATAGAGATTTAGATTTCTAAAGACCATGATGAGTTTTTTTAATGAAAAATATATAATAATGATGAGAGAATATGTATTGGCATTAGAAAAGAATGGGGAACCTCTCCTACATTAATTTGGATTAAGTGAAGGATGGTAAATTTTTATTATGATCTATATCATGGTGAAGTCAAGTTCCTAAAAAAATCAGTTACATCCTATAGTTTAATGGAATGAAACCAAGACACTGACCATGTAGTTTAACATCTTATGGAAGGGAAATTGTGTTGTGTAGTTTAAATTCATACAATAAGGATGTTATGATATGCAGTTTAAAGTTATCAGTAAGGACTTTAATTTGTGCAGTTTAACATCATACCGAAAGGATGTTGTGGGGGATATAATTTAAAGTCATTAGATTTGGATGAAAGTTTAATTATACTACTATTATAGGTAACCTATCCAGGAATGTACCATCATATTTAGGTATGAGGATGGGAATGTTATAATTTTTGATATGGAGATTTCTGAATCTGAACAATGGTATGGGGAAATGATTATGCTGATAGAGGATGTCCCTTTTCAGGATGAAGTTACCACTGATTGAAAAAACTGTTTTGGGTGATACTTTATGAAAATCCAACAAGGTGTGTTATAGCATAGTCAATATTGGAATGCTTTGGATGAAACCCCCATTTTGTGAAATGATTTATGCAAATCCATATGGGGTGTGATACATTATAGTCTGAAAAATAAGTTCTTAGTATATATAACATTATATTGTTGATATATGAAGAAATATTATGAAGATTCATATTTCCTTGGTTTAAGATATTGGGTTTTGAAATGAGGTACCTAAATAAGGGTTGAAAATTTCAAGCCAAAATCACCCAATAATTGGAGGAGGAGGTTCCCTATATCGGCCTAACCCAGGGTCGATAATTATGGGGCCCATAGTTTTAGGTAATTTTCCTAGGACCGTGTTGTTATAGAAACGATATATGATATATCACCTAATGGGACAAAATCATTCTTGAAAACATCAGACATGTAGGATAAAATTGAAAACCATTATCTTTGGGTTTTTTATATTAGGATAAAGGACATTGGAAAGTATATGAGGGATGACCACAGACCAAAATTGAATCATAGGTTCCGTAATAATATCATCAAATTATATGAGGATAGAATATAATTATCCAAAGGGAAAAGATACCATTGGTTGAAACCCTGTTTTGTGTTTTACTTTATAAAAATAAAATTGGGGAGTGTCATGGCATAGTCAATAGTGGCATCCTTTGTCTTACAAACCAATTTCTGGGATAATTTATACAAATCCATCTGTGGAATGTTACAATATAGTTAGAGAAAGGATTTATCAGGTATTAGAAATTATATCAACATGATTTGGAGAATTATTATGAAGATACGAAACTATAGAGCCCTAGTTTTTTACTTGTAAAACATTTGAATAATTCAATGTATATTTCTAGAGAAAGATGCTGAGTTGGTGTGTGATTCTGAGGCCCAATGTTCCTAGAATTAATTTGATAAAAATTCTAAATATATTTTTAATTATGTGTGAATAGATTATTAAAATATGGTATAACTCTTAAATTAGATCTCTGATCGGAAATATGAGGACACTTTTGAGTCTATAATATTGTTTTTAACTTAGGAATGACCTAAAATGGGTCTTCATAGGATGTTCGGACTCCTCTCCCATTAGAGGTATGTTTTGTGAGTTAATTAATTGTTAATAAATTAATTCATTCATTTTTATGTATTTAAATGTATTTTTCTATAATTCCATTGATAATTCTCTAGGATTAGCCACATAAAACTTTGGAGAATTCCAGAGATCCTCATTCCTCCTCCTTTGGTGAATCTCCTTTGACGATGAAGAAATGATCGATCAAAGTAGATCAGGATGCAATGAATGCAATGAAATATTCCAATTAGTGGAGTGTTCATTCCTCAATATAAAATGATATAATATATAGGTAGTACTCAGAAATTTTTGATTTACTCCCTTTGATTCCATATTTGATTAGATCCATCCTTGTTCTTGTATATGTGCTAATTGAGTCCAATTGCATTAGCCCATGTATTTAAATATTAATTTATTTTATTGTTTTATAACCATGGATAACCATTCTTTGTTATTGGGAAAATAATTTTTAAGGTTACTTTCTCCCATTTCTTCATATTTTTCACTAGTGGGACCATGCAGTACCGGTTCGACATTGTCGGGCAGTTCTGATACTGATCAGACCCTCAGAACTATGATGAATCGAGAAAAAAAGAATGAATCGATGACTCCAGTGGAACTCCCTATGGTATCAGGGAGTAGGTCCTCGACTTATGAGTGGATCCCTCTAATTAATAGGGTATAGGTCCATTATTACAATAGGGGAACCCCCTCGTGGTACTAGGAAGTGGGTTCTCGACTTCGGAGTGGAACCCCCCTATCGGATAGGGTGTGGATCATCAATGAGAAGAGTGGAACCCCAAATCATACTAGGGTGAGGGTCCTTAGCCTATATAGTGGAACTCCCCATTGACATGGGTATGGGTCCTCTACCTTCTGAGTAGAACCCCCTATCAGCACAGGGTGTGGATCCTCAAGATACTTGAGTGGAACCCCCCATTGGCATGGGTGCATGTCATATACAGATGCTTATAGAGTGTAACCCCCCTTACAAATAGGGTTGTGTGTCCTATACTTTGAGTTTTTGGCCCCTTAACTATGAAACATAGGGACTAAGGGTGTATTGACATAGACGGTTACTTCTAGGAAGATGCATGAGATGTTGTGCATCATAGTTGGACTTTAGGAACTATTGGCTACTCTTCTTCCTAATATGAGATATGATATGGGGATCCTATTACTCTCAAAATTGGTATTATTTTGACTGAGTATATATATATATGTCCATATATATATATATATATATTCTTCACCATCCACACCTTAAATTTGGTTACCCTTCTTCCATGAGAGTCAAAGACACGTGCGGTATACCATGTGATTTTCATGTTTAGATTCTTATGTTTGGATGACTCTACTCTCCTACTATATGTGGTGGGGACATGATAGGTAGTTCATCTAATCATCATGTTTATCCCTTGTGTTGGATGAGGTTACTTTTACTCTTAGATTGGGTTGAGTTGTTATATTCTACAGTACCTTGTATATACTATCTTTCTTTTCCTATTGTATCTCTTACTACTCCTATCACGACCCGTCCTCAGGGCTCGTGTCATGACTACCCCAAGCCAGCCTTCCATAGGCCAGGGGATGGAGACTAGCCCCAAAGGTGTAAATCCCGATAACTGGGAAGGCATTTCCTTTATAAAAGTAAACAAAACACCACAGAGTACTAGCGGAAGTAAACACTAAGTACAAAAGGAAGTGCTGAAAAGTAAAAGGGCCAGAATACAAACCCAATCAAAAGTACAGCTACAACTGAACAAAAGTACAACAGAAAAGACAAACATCTGGAAGAAAGGAAGAAGCACTTGGGTCGTCCTCCTCGGATCCTACCTGAAGGGTAGGTACAGATAGTGCAGCTCCTGGATCGTCCACCACGGATCCTACCTAAAAGGTAGGTACAGATAGCCTCCACAACGCTCTCTCCCATCAACCTCCTTCGAGTATCGTCTCTTTGTGAAGTCCACCACCGGATATTGTCTCGTCGTGAGGTCCACCTCTGGGTACCATCCAGTCCTCGAACACTCGGCCTCTGTCTGCGCTGCCCGTCGTCTGCAACCAACACAACGAGGTGCGGGCATAGCCCGTGCAGGGGTGAGTATAAAGATACTCAGTAGGGACCCTGAGACCCTCAAGGTCTAACTAAATCCAACAAGGATAACCACAAAGAAAGATCTCAACATTTAACCTCTACTTAGGTATATACCCATACGTATACCTAAGTTATCAAGTAACTCATCTCAATCATGAGGAAACAAAAAGATTATGAAATCAACGGATAACCACTACCCATGTATATGCCCATACATATACCTAAGTTATCAAGTGACCCATCTCAATCATGAGGTGAACACAAAGATCATAGACTTAGCTCAAACCAAGATTTTCATTATCGAAATCATAACTGCTGAAGAGCCCCGTCTCTGGAGTGTACAATGGTCTTGTCACGACTCCGAGGTACTGCTCACTAACCTAAGACTGCTGAGGTACTCCTCCTGTCGAGTACCGCGGATAAGCCATCCAAACACAGTAGTGCTTCCCGCTGGGGTATGCCACCCAAACACAGTAGTGCACACCCCCTAATAGCCTGCAGAGGTGCTCTCCGGATGAGTACTGTGGGTCTACACTGTCACATAGTAGTGCTCCATCCACCATGGGTCTGCACCCAAAAAAAGTAGTGCTCCGTCCACTGGGCTAGTTGACTCACTCCAAGTCAAGTTAGTCAAGAAGTCGTCAGGTCTCAGCCGGCTACACGGTCTCCGTACTCCGTACGCTCGTCTCCGGGAGGGTCTGATCCACGAGCTACAGGTTGATACCCCATGTATCTCAAATTCCCACGAATAAGTATCTCAAAGGGCCATCTCGTCATAGGGGTCTCAACGCAAAAGATGGTGCGTCAATCGGACGCCCGGTCTGTGAGTTATTAGTCTTTTCGTCCCAGGGGCCCGGTTGGTTTCGTGTGCGAACCAGCCCGGCCATATCTCAACTGTACCCCGAACTCTCATAGGTTATATTCATAGGGACCTTTTCTCAACGTGATCACCAATGCCGCTGACGGTTCGTCAAACAGACGTCCAGTCTGAAAGTTATCATCTTTTTCGTTCCAGGGGCCCGATTGGATTTCGGGTACAATCCAACCCGGCCTTACTCCAACTGCATCCAAACCTCAGGTGAAGTATTCCAAAAGAACCGTCTCATCAAGAGAAACCCAAAAAAGTTGAAGGAATGTCAATCGGACGTCCGGAGCTCAAGTTATAGCAGGTTGAAGATTTAATAATATTATTAAATCTATTATTTTCCGAGCACTTCGGGTACCCGATCCAAAAACCCGAAAAAGATATCCAATATTGGACTCGTAAATTCTTTCTTGAAGTCAGGGTCGCACTTCCACTGACGGTTCGTGAAACCGAGGTCGCACCAAGAAGATACTGTCAAAATATGGTTTTCCCAATGAAAATAATAATAACATTATTATATTATTATTATTTTGAATTTAATTTAATTCTTAACTTAACACACCCAAAAGCCACACACCACCCAAACTAGAGCCTCCTCTTTCCTTCATGTCAATCATGCCCCAAATCCTTTCCTTTATTTTATAACATCATTAATTTATTTTTCATCTTTCTCTCTCCAATCTAAATTCCTCTCATGATTTGTTCTCCCAAAATTAACACCCCCAACTTCATGTTTCTTCTCCTCCAAAATTCACGCGGCCCTCACGAACTGGGAACCACTACGCCTCCACCTTGCACATGGCTTGCTTCGATCGCACCGCCTTCTCGCGCTGCACCAGCCGCCACGGTCGCCTGCTCGGCCAACCGAACCATCACCTTGGACCGCAGGAACCCTCGTCGTACCCGCACCACGGGACCCTTCCGCGCACTATACCGGGTTTGATTTAAATCGGAAATAAGAGAATAAAGTTGTTTTGTGATCCTCGGGTCAAGATCTCCGCATTCGTATGTCGCGCTCAACGAATCATTGAGTTTCCAGCGCGCTTAATTATTTGTCGTGCCAAAGAACGCGCATAGAATGGAATAGAAAAGGCATGGTATATGAGCGGATCGATGGTCATGTTGGTTTGACCATCATTTTTGAGGATCAAGAACATGGGGAATTGACAAAAAGATATTCATCATACTTCGATATTCTCAATAAAAACAATAAGATATTGATTCAACCCATGGTTTTTTGATCCGCGAATTAATTCATTTAATTCGCGTTCGTCATGAAAATTCAATTTGGGGTAAGGAATACACAAAGATAAATCCTAAAAATAAACGCTCAAGCTCGAGGGTATAAACCATATAAATGGGAAATATCCAATATTCCCCTACCTCGCAAAGACATCGCACGTCGTCAAACCCCAGAAGACGAACGTCACTGTGGTCGGACGTCGCAGAAGAATGGTGTTGATTCTGTTGTCGTCGGATGAAGAGTCGTCGTCGGGACTTCATGTTCTTCTTCGGAGGAAGAACACCTCTCTTTATAATTCTCCAGAGGTTTCCCATCGAAATATTTTCTATCACAAATATTACAAAAGACTTCTCCCATTTAAAGAAGTGTCATGCAACACAAAATAATTCAAATTGTGATGTACCAAATTAATTAATGAAAACATTAATTTAATTATGTTGACAAACATAATTGGAGGAATATGGAGAGATCTCATTAATAGGGGAGTTGAGGAGTTAACAAATTAATTAAAAAGGGGGTTTAAGGGGGGGTTTAAGAGTGGTTATGGGGAGATGAAAGGTTGGGGCTCGTGTGGGCCCCACCTTCTAAATATCCACACAAGGGTAATTAGGTGGTTGTGGTCTCACCCTTAACTCCCCTTTGTAGAATTTAACCACCCTAGATATAAATAAAATTGTACACACCAATTTTATTTATTTTAAACTAATTCCCCAAAAATTAATTCTCAACCCGCTTAAAACGCAATTGCAGTAAAGTTCCCTTTAAGCAATTACCGGTGCTACGAGTTCATCAGTGCCCTCGGATTTCAATTTTGAGTACCAGTTCAAAAGATAGGAAAATCCACACGTACGTTTACTGAACGTACCCGAAAAAAAGTTCGGAAAATTATTATCAGTCACCCTCGACCCGCGCCGGTCAAGGTCAGGCTCTGCCTAAGTGAAACACGCCCCAACTAGTCCAACGGTACTCTAGGATTTTCAATCCGAGTTACCATTTAAAAGATACGAATTTTACAATAAAATAATTGTCATTTAATTATTTTATTTGCCGCCAAAAACTAACTTTTTCTGGTAGCCCGCGCTGGCCAAAGTTAGTATCTGCTTAAATAAACCATGCCCTCACAAGTTCATCGGTTGTCTCGGATTTTTAATTTGAGCTACCGTTTGTGAGTTATAAGAATTTGAAAAAATAAAATAATTTATTTAATTATTTTATTTACGGTTATTCCATTTTTTGATTTTCTCACAGGAGGCCCACGCCGACTAAACTTAAGTCGCGCCTAGGGTAAACCCTCCATCCTGAGCACAACAGTGCCCTCAGATTTCTGATTCAATAACCGTTTAATAGTTATTATACTTTTTCAGTAAAACTGCTTACGCACGTTAATTTAAGCTTAACAAAACTTCAGAAAATTATTTCGAGCACACCGGTCCTCAGAATCAAGTTCCGTCTGAAACTGCGTACTCGTAAAATTCCAAAGAAATTAAGAAAAAAAATTCCTTGAAATTTCCGGGTCTTTACATTACTCCCACCTCAGGGCTTTACGTCCCCGTAAAGCTATAACACAATCTAGGGAAACAAAAGTGGTACTGAGCACACATCTGAGCCTTCCGCTCCCATGTGCTCTCTTAGAGGTTCCCGTGCTGCCAGTGAAAGTGCACCTGAGGAATCGACCGTTCACGTAGGACCCACTCCTGTCGATCCTAGATCTCCACTGGAACCTCCGTGCATGTCGCCCTATCATCGACGTCCAACTCCCTGAGGTCGATGATGTGTGAAGGATCATGCACGTATCTCCTCAGCCGAGGTACGTGGAAGATTTCATGCACCCGGTGCAACTAAGTTGGAATGGTGAAGTGGTAAACCACCTCGCCTACCCTGCTGGGGACCTAGAAAGATCCTTTGAACCTTGGAGATATCTCACCACCTCGGTTAAATCTCTGTAAACCTCGTCGAGGTGAGACCCGTATAAGAACGTGGTCGCCATCCTCAAACTCTAGAGGTCTCCCTTTCATCTCTGTGCAGTCTCATATTTCATGATCCATAGGCGATCAATGCCCACTCCTACATCAAGACACACCCGATTCCAGTCCCTAATGTGTCGCAGTGAACTATGTAACCAACGGCCATAGGCTAGGCGCACTGATCAACCCAGCTCCTGAAAGCTCTGCTGGAAGTGGTGCTGCAACTCTGGAGAATTTTGGCACAAAAGTAAGTTTGGCCATCTCCTGAGTGATCGAATGCACCCTCTTATGCATGATTCCATCCTGTGATGCATGGGTTTTCCTTTTCTTCGACCAAGGAAAACCTCATCCCAACGTTGTAGATAAACCACAACCTTTTTGTCTAATACAGTCAATCTGTGTATGAACTATGGATCCAATCCATACTCAGACCAACATCGTAAGGCCTCGACGATGCCACCAAGAGATTCCAACCGAAACTCTCACCTCGTGGGTCAGATCACATTTTCGGTGTAAGTGTGATTATCGAGTCTCCTCCCATGGTATCTCCAGACGTGAGGGTCAAGTCTACGGCTTACCGGAAACTCTTGGTCTGGGACAAGATTCGTGGAAGGAAGGAATGATTCGTATCAACGTCTGTTACTACGGCAGCTAATAGTGGACACAGACTGCCCCTCAAATCATTCTTAGAGCCATTGGGTCACTCTCTTTGACCACATGCAGCTACTCTCTTCCCCTTCCATCCAGCTCCCTGAGTCTGGCGGGGACAACAAAGGCGGGTGGTTGTAACATGTTGAAATGTACACCACCACATGCTGCTCTCCTAGCTCTGCTTCCACGTCCGCTGCTCTGCAGATTCATCTTTCCTTGAAACTTCCTCTTCTTGAAACATTTTACACATCCAAGTCTCTGAGACTAACGCCAGTTCGCATCTTCCCACTATTAACATTCACTGGCTAAAACCGATCAGCCAAAGAACATTCAACCACAAAGGTTCTTTCTAGCACCCTAACATAAGTAGGAATTCATATAGAAAAGAGTGCTTACTTGGATATCCTTTAAACACACCTTGTTCTGAGGTCCGAGCTCTAAATCACTGATCATATCATAGTCATCAAGTACCAAGAATGATCGGTATGCCTCGATGATTACTCAGCTACTGAAACATCATCCTGCTGAAGCTGTATAAGCTCTAGAAAAACTCTCAGCCACCTCCTCAAGCCAGTTCTCAGCTGCCTGTGTGTCGGGCTCACCTCGAAACTTGAGGGTATCTGATGTTGGAACACGTGTAAGGCGGTAAGCTTACATGTGTCACCTACCGGTACCGCCGGTTGTAATTGTTGACCAACAGGTAGTGATGTATAGCTGACACACTACCCTAAGGCACTATCTTAGGCATCGGTCCACGTACCGAAGCCTCATCACTATGCGGACCATCCTCATGGTCATTCACTGGAAAACACTAGTGGCCAAGTCCACCATCCACTCTACTGATGTCTCAGCTAGGCGGAAAACTCTAGCAATCACCTCCATCCAGTGCTCTCCTGTCTGGGAATCTGCCTCACCTCGTATCCTCGGAGGCCGCTGCTACTGGAACTCATGCAGCGCGCTCTGCCAGCATGCACAGTTTGCTAGTTTAGCTGGTGGCATCTGCTTCCCAACAGGTGGTGGTGCTGCTGGTACACCACCCGAGGGTGCCAACATAGTAAAAAGGGCCCCGCACCGGAGCCTCGTCGCTCGGTGGGCCATCATCGAGTACTCTCTCGGAACTCCAACTGACTGTCTGCGTGGATACATCCTGAACAGATGCGACACGGTCAATGATTTATACCTGGTGAGCTGACCTGGTTTGAGATGACTTTAAAACTCTTGGAAACACACACGCAATCAGTGCTTTTTGTGCACAAAGTCGAAAATCAGTAGTCAGGGTCATGTTGTACAGATACGTCGGCCGCCGCACCAACACTGGACTCCCTGAACTGAAAACCACACTCAGTACCCATAACATTATTACTTCACAAAAAGGGAATATCAGAGTTATAAGTTCTGCGATAGAACCGACTCCTCTGATACAAATTTTTCATGACCCGTCTTCGGGGCCCATGTCGTGACTACCCCAAGCCCTCCTTCCATAGGCCAGGGGATGGCGACTAGCACCAAAGGCGTAAATCCCGATAACTGGGAAGGCATTGCCTTTATAAAAGTAAACAAAACACCACAGAGTACAATAAGAAGTAAAAACTAAGTACAAAAGGAAGTGCTGAAAAGTAAAAGGGCCAGAATACAAACCCAATCGAAATTACAGCTACAAATGAACAAAAGTACAATAGAAAAGACAAACAGCTGGAAGAAAGGAAGCAGCTCCTGGGTCGTCCTCCTCGGATCCTACCTGAAGGGTAGGTACAGATAGCGCAGCTCCTGGATCATCCACCACGGATCCTACCTGAAGGGTAGGTACAGATATCCTCCACAATGCTCTCTCCCGTCAACCTCCTCTGAGTGTCATCTCGTCGTGAAGTCCACCACCAGATATTGTCTCGTCATGAGGTCCACCTCCGGGTACCATCCAGTCCTCGAACACTCGGCCTCTGTCTGTGCTACCTGTCGTCTGCAACCAACACAACGAGGTGCGGGCATAGCCCATGCAGGGGTGAGTATAACGATACTTAGTAGGGACCCCGAGACCCTCAAGGTCTCACTAAATCCAACAAGGATAACCACAAAGAAAGATCTCAACAGTTAACCTCTACTTAGGTATATACCCATATATATGCCTAAGTGATCAAGTAACTCATCTTAATCATGAGGAAACAAAAAGATTATGAAATCAATGGATAACCACTACCCAGGTATATGCCCATACATATACATAAGTTATCAATTGACCCATCTCAATCATGAGGTAAACACAAAGATCATAGACTTAGCTCAAACCAGGAGTTTCATTATCAAAACTGTAACTGCTGAAGAGCCCCGTCTCTGGAGTGTACAATGGTCTTGTCACGACTCCGAGGTACTACTCACTAACCTAAGACTGGTGAGGTACTCCTCCTATCGAGTACCACGGATCAGCCACCCAAACATAGTAGTGCTTCCTGTTGGGGTATGCCACCCAAACACAGTAGTGCACACCCCCTAATAGCCTGCAGAGGTACTCTCCGGACGAGTACCGCGGGTCTGCACCGTCACACAGTAGTGCTCTGTCCGCCATGGGTCTGCACCCAAACAAAGTAGTGCTCCGTCCACTGGGCTAGTCGACTCACTCCAAGTCGATTCGGTCAAGCAGTCGTCAGGTCTCAGCCGGCTACACAGTCTTCGTACTCCATACGCTCGTCTCCGGGAGGGTCTGCTCCACAAGCTACAGGTCGATACTCCAAGTATCTCAAAGTCCCACGAAGAAGTATCTCAAATGACCACCTCGTTATAGGGGTCTCAACACAATAGATGGCGCGTCAATCGGACGTCTGGTCTGTAAATTATTAGCCTTTTTGTCCCAGGGGCCCGGTTGGTTTCGTGTGCAAACCAACCCGGCCATATCTCAACTATACCCTGAACTCTCATAGGGTATACTCATAGGGACCTTTTGTCAACGTGATCACCAACGCCGCTAACGGTTCGTCAAACGGACGTCCAGTCTGAAAGTTATCAGCTTTTCCGTTCCAGGGGCCCGGTTGGATTTCGGGTACAATCCAAACCGGCCTTACTCCAACTACGTCCAAACCTCAGGTGAAGTATGCCAAAAGAACCGTCTCATCAAGAGGAATCCAAAAAAGTCGACAGTACGTCAATCAGACGTCTGGAGGTCAAGTTATAGTAGGTCGAAGATTTAATAATATTATTAAATCTAGTATTTTCCGAGCGCTTCGGGTACCGGATCCAAAAACCTGAAAAAGATATCCAATATTGGACTCATAAATTCTGTCTCGAAGTCAGAGTCGCACTGCCACTGATGGTTTGTGAAACCGAGATAGCACGAAGAAGATACCATCAAAATATGGTTTTCCCAATGAAAATAATAATAACATTATTATATTATTATTATTTTGAATTTAATTTAATTCTTAACTTAACACACCCAAAAGCCACGCACCACCCAAACTAGCGCCTCCTCTTTCCTTCATGTCAATCACGCCCCAAAATCCTTTCCTTTATTTTATAACATCATTAATTTATTTTTCATCTTTCTCTCTCCAATCTAAATTCCTCTAATGATTTGTTCTCCCAAAATTAACACCCCCAACTTCATGTTTCTTCTCCTCCAAAATTCACGTGTTCCTCATGAACCAGGAACCACTGCACCTCTGCCTTGCACATGGCTTGCTTTGGTCACACCGCTTGCTCGCGTTGCACCAGCCGCCACGGTCACCTGCTCGCCCAACCGAACTTTCACCTTGGACCGCAGGAACCCTCGTCGCACCCACACCACGGGATCCTTTCGCGCGCTATACCGGGATCGATTTAAATCGGAAATAAGAGAATAAAGTGGTTCTGTGATCCTCGGGTCAAGATCTCCGTGTCCGTATGTCGCGCTCAACGAAGCATTGAGTTTCCAGCGTGCTTAATTATTTGGCGTGCCAAAGAACGCGCGTAGAATAGAATAGAAAAGTCATGGTATATGAGAGGATCGATGGCCATGTTGGTTTGACCATCGTTTTTGAGAATCAAGAACATGGGGAATTGAAAAAAAGATATTCATCATACTTCGATATTTTCAATAAAAACAATAAGAGATTGATTCAACCCATGGTTTTTTGATCCGCGAATTAATTCATTTAATTCGCTTTCTTCATGAAAATTCAGTTGGGGTAAGGAATCCACAAAGATAAGTCCTACAAATAAATGCTCAAGCTTGAGGGTATAAACCATATAAATGAGAAATATCCAATATTCCCCTACCTCGCAAAGACGTCACACATCGTCAAAACGCGGAAGACGAATGTCACTGTGGTCAGACGTCGCAGAAGAATGGTGTTGATTCCGTTTTCGTCAGAGGAAGAGTCGTCGTCGGGACTTCACGTTATTCGTAGGAGGAAGAACACCTCTCTTTCTAATCCTCCAGAGGTTTCCCATCGAAATATTTTCTATTGCAAATATTACAAAAGACTTCTCCCATTTAAATAAGTGTCATGAAACACAAAATAATTCAAATTGTGATGTACCAAATTAATTAATGAAACCATTAATTTAATTATGTTGACAAACTTAATTAGAGGAATATGGAGAGATCTCATTAATAGGGGAGATGATGAGTTAACAAATTAATTAAAAAAGGGGTTTAAGGGGGGGTTTAAGAGTGGTTATGGGGAGATTAAAGGTTGGGGCTCGTGTGGGCCCCACCTTTTAAATATCCACACAAGGGTAGTTAGGTGGTTCTAGTCCCACCATTAACTCCCCTTTGTAGAATTTAACCACCACAGATATAAATAAAATTGTACACACCAATTTTATTTATTTTAAACTAATTCCCAAAAAATTAATTCTCAACCCGCTTAAAACAAAACTGCGGTAAAGGTCCCTTTAAGCAATTACCGGTGCTACTAGTTCATTGGTGCCCTCGGATTTCAATTCCGAGTACCGGTTCAAAAGATAGGAAAACCCACATGTATGTTTACTGAACGTACCCGAAAAAAAGTTCGTAAAATTATTATCAGCCACCCTCGACCCGCGCCGGTCACGGTCAGGATCTTCCTAAGTGAAACACGCCCCAACGAATCCAACGGTAGTCTCGGATTTTCAATCCGAGTTACCGTTTAAAAGATATGAATTTTAAAATAAAATAATTCTCATTTAATTATTTTATTTGCGGCCAAAAACTAACTTTTTCTGGTGGCCCGCACCGGCCAAAGTTAGTATCTTCTTAAATAAACCATGCCCTCATGAGTTCAGCAGTTTTCTCAGATTTTTAATCCGAGCTACCGTTTGTGAGTTATAAGCATTTGAAAAAATAAGATAATTTATTTAATTATTTTATTTACGGTTATGCCATTTTTGGAATTTCTCACAGGAGGCCCGCGTCGTCTAAACTTAAGTCGCGCCTAGGGTAAACCCGCCATCCTGAGCGCAACGGTGCCCTCAGATTTCTGATTCTATTAACATTTTAAGAGTTATTACACTTTTTCAGTATAACTGCTTATGTGCATTAATTTAAGCTTAACAAAACTTCAAAAAATTATTCCGGGCACATCGGGCCTCGGAATCAAGTTCCGTAAGAAACTGCGTACTCGTAAAATTCCAAAGAAATTATGAAAAAAAATTCCTTGAAATTTTTGGGTCTTTACAACTCCCCTTCATATTTTAGGGTTTCCTATTGTGTATGTATATACTCACCCCTACATGGGATTTTCCCACATGTGTCACATCTTATGTAGATGAAAAAAAAATTGGTGGTGACTTCATATGAGCTTAGGGATATTGGGTGAGTTGGACCACATACGGTGGTTGTAACTTATAGATCTTCAGAAAGTCTCTCTCAGCAGTTTAATTTTCCAGTCATGTCAGGTTATAACATATTTTTGGTTTGGTGTGTATTATTTCCCTTTAGTTTTTAGTTTTTATTATCTTAATCTTGTACACATTAAAGGTTATGCATGCGTAAAATACTTTATAATTGTGTTGCATCTTTTAATTTTTTCCTCTTCACTTTTTCATCAAGATGGTTGTGTGTTTAGGTACTTAGGAAAAGGTCTCCCCATGTTTTTTATGCCTTCAGAACTAGTCTCCAACCCCTTGCCTATAGAGGTGGGATTGGGGTAGTTGTGGCTTGAGCACCGGCTTGTTTCTAGTTGTGACATATTGGTATCATAGGTTGTTTGATTCTTGGGATGTTATTCATATTATTCCTCTTACAATGATTTTGGTTGGGTTTAGGGTAATAGTTTCAAAGTGTCTAGAGTGTGGCTCTCAGGACAGGGAGTCTAGTGATTGTGTGGGAAGCTAACATATTCATTCACCATGACCTTGAATAACTTCTTGTTGACTCGGAATACGGATACATTAGTTAAAAGGATTAATGGTACATACATCATATAGTGTTTATTCTTTGGCCACCCTTCTTGATTAAACTACACATTATTATTTATATATATATACTCATCTGACTGTTGTACATCTTGATGAATCTCAGGATGCCTCCACGATGATATCTTGCCAGGGTACCAGTTCCAGATCATGATGACCATCCACTGAGTGATGAGTCCTCATTTTAGCTTCCATACCCTGAGATCCTTCCTCCAAGAGGTAAAATAGTAGCACCTCCAACAATCAATAAACAGGCATCTCGGTAGAGTAGGTAGAGAAAGCGGGCAGGTATATCCTGCTCTGTGAGATCCAACTCCAAAGGTAGTTAAGGTTCTGCGGTGATCCAAATCCTTAGGCATTAGAGGATTGGATAGATTTGGTGGTTTGTGTATTCAATATCATTCAAAAATTAATGGATTATGTGGATTCATTGGTATATATAATTTTCCAGGGAGCAGTGGGGTGCTAGTGGAGTCTCATTATGCAGATGCATAGTGAGTCGACACTCTCATGGGCAGACTTCCAATATCTATTTAGTGAGGAGTACTACCCCTCATTCTTGCACTCAATCTAGATTTATGAGCTTCTATAGTTGTAGTATTGAGAGATGATTGTGGATGAGTACACAAAGTGGTTCATAGACCTTACATGGTACTCTATTGACATGATTTTGGGATGGAAACTTTTGAGCATGGAAGTTTGAGCATGGGTTTTGCAGAGAGATCCATGTAATAATGGTTCCCTTGTACTACCCCACATATTATGGGGTACTATATTAGGCACTAGTGATAGAGATATTTATTCTAGAGAGATGTTAGAGAGATGGATCTTGTAGTGTGTGCCGCAAAGCTGAGCCATCAGCAACAGCTAACAGATGATAGGTTCCAGGATCTTGGCGAAAAAGACCACCATGTGATCAAACGTAGGCATGTGGTCAAATACAGTGCAGAGAAATAGGGTATCCCATGGAGGGTTAGTTTATTAATAATTATGGGAGAGGTAACATTGTGTAAGACTTCCCTAATACATGTGTCTGGAAACACATGAAGATAACTGATGGATCCCCATGATAGAGGAAGCACCATGATCAAGGATCTCCTAGGTGTGGACAGGGTATTCCCTAGGGAGTTGGAGATGGAAGAGTAGTTGTAGGAGCTATGGGTGGTAGATTACACTACGATATCCTTCCTCCACCACCACCAAGCATCCCACATTTGGCTCATGGAGCTGGAGGCCATGGTCATAGATAGTTGTAAGATTTGGAGTTTTATGCTCCCACAGTGACAAGATGATTTTAGGTATGATCTATGTGTTTTAGAATATTGTTGCGGTATTAGAATAAATATGTGTTAGTCATTACTTTATCTCTATACTCCTGGTGCGAGAGATGGAGCTCTCAGCTGAGGCACTAGCCCAGCAACTTTGTTTTGAGGTTCCTACGGGGAATGATTCTTCTGTATCATTCATTTTCCAGCAGTGTGAGATATCACTTTCTAGAGAGAGGTACATATGGTAAATTTTGTTCATCATTACGAAACCCTATGACATCATCTTGGGTATATAGTGGTTTTCTATGTCCCGTGACTAGATTTATTGTCACCATATACAAGTTAGATGTCTATGCACTGGTGAGATGAGATTCTCCTTTTCTGGTGAGAGTGATCTCATGGTAGGGAAAGTGGGTTCTGTAATAAGTAAGATAAATCCAATCACCCATTAGTTAGTGAGTTTAGACCATTTTTTACTACACTATTTAGTAATTTTATTCCTTCATTTGTGAATGATTATATGGACATCTTCCGCTAGGATGTTCTGAGACTACCTTTGTGGTAAGAGATAGATTTTTGTATTAACATGCATCTCGGAACCACTCTGATATCTTTATCATCATATTGGATGCCCCCTACCAAGATATGGGATATGTGGATCTATTTGGAGGAACATAGAGAGAAATTTTTCATCAGACCCATTGGGTCACCCTAGGAAACTCTGGTGTTGTTCATTAAAAAGGTGGATGGGTGCTTGTGGATTTGTGTGGATTATCATCACCTAAACTAGGGAATGATAAAGATAAAGTACCCCTTGAAAAGGATTGAAGACCTCTTTGACCAGTTTCAAGGTGCAAGATGTTTTTCAAAGATTGATATCAGGTTTGGCTAACACTAGTTGAGGGTTCATGAGCCTGATATTCAAAATTCCGTATTCTAATGTCGCTACAGACACTATGAGTTCTTAGTGATTACCTTTGGTGTGACCAATGCCCCCACCATGTTTTTTGAATTGATGAACCAAGTCATCCAGCTTTACTTGGGCCATTTTCTGGTCGACTTCATTAAATACATACTCGTCTACTCTTCACCACAAAAGGAACATGCAGAGCACTTGAGGATGGTCCTAAATCTACTTCAAGAGCACTAGAATTATGGAAATATCTCAAAGATACAGTTTTGAATTCATGAGGTTCACATTGTGGGTAATGTCATTTCTAAGCATGATTTATCCATATACCCAATAAATATTGATGCAATTATTTCTTGGGATCCACCTAAAATTGTGTTATAGGTTCGGAGTTTTCTTATAATAGTGGGGTACTACAAGAGGTTTGTTGAGTAATTCTCTAGAATCATATCCCCTTTGACTACACTGAAATGGAAAGGGAAGTCTTTTAGCTATTTTAATCATTCACCAAGGTCCTTTGAGGAGTTGAGGCTAAGTATAACAAGTGATCTATTGTTGAGACTACCAAAGGAATGCATGGAGTTCCTAGTGTATTTTGATTCCTTGGGAGATGAGCTCAGCTTCATATTGATTTCAAGGTAGGTAGTTATCGTATATAGGTTGAGGAAGTTGAGACCCCAATAGATTAACTATGAAAATCATGACATAGATTTGGTAGTGTTAGTCTTCATCTTGAGGATTTGGAGGACCCGTCTTCTTGGAGAGTGCTTTCTGGTTTACTCAAACTATCATAGTATCCGGTACATCTTAATGCATAGAGACCTGAACCTAAGACAACATCACTAGTTGGAGTTCATGTAGAACTAAGAATTTGATATAGTCTATACCCCATGGAAGATAAATATTGTATGAGGTTATCTTAATAGCATGTATCAATATCTCTTAATAAAGGAGGATTAAGAGAAATTGGCCTCCTTAATGCTGGCCCTAGTGGAGTTGGATGGTACAACTTTTCTACAGTTGATGGTGTTGAATCCTACACTTCCCGAGCATGTGGGAGTTTCTAAGCTGTGAGTCATCAATTTTGAGGTCTTACATGATCATATATCCATATCTGACTCACTATATGGATATTATGATGGAGGTAATCATGTTATCCTTTTCTAGGGATAGATGTTGATCCCATTCACATTGTGGGAGGAGGTGATGAGAGAGTTCCAAACTTCTACCCTATCCATACATCCTGATGTTGGAAGTAAGTACAGATAGCTTCAGTGAAAATTGTTGTGGTTTGGCCTGAGATGAACCATAACTGAGTTCATCTCTTTGTGCCTCACTTTTCAATAACTGAAATCTAATCCCAAAGTTTTGAAAGGTTTTTGGAAACCCATTGAGATCCCAAAGTGGAACGGGGGTGGAATATCCATGGACTTAGTGGGAGGGCTACCATGCAAAGTGAAATTCCATGATTCCATCTAGGAGATAGTTGATTGACTCATGAATTCAGTGAAATTACTTTCCATCAAGGAGCAATGTTCGGTGGAGATTCTAAGGTTTTTGTATATACATGAGATCATTAAAATTTATGGGTTTCCATCAATGATTGTTTGTGATCATGATGTGTAGTTCATGTCACAATTTTGGATAGGACTGCATGAGGATTCAGGACCCAAATGAGGATGAATACATCCTTTTACCCCAGAATGATTGAATGATCGAGCACACATTCTAGGTGTTGGAGGATATGATGAGGTCTTGAGTTTTAGACTTCATCCAGAGTTGCGAGGATCATTTTATCTAGGTAGATATTTCATACAACAACAACTACCACTCAACAATCAGCATGGAACATTTTGAGCACATGTACGGGAGACCTCGAAGTTTACCCTTTATTCTGGATAGGGATCGGTGAGATATCGCATGTGGGACTATAGATGGTCCAGGTGACGACGGAGAATGGTTAGGTCATCCTTGAGAAGATGAGGAAGACCCAAATACAACATAAATAATACATATATCATCTTCATAGGCCCTTGGAGTTTGAGAAAATAGAACACATTTTCCTGAGAGTCTCCCCGTGAAAAGGATTGGAATGTTTTAGTCGGTGATAATTGATATCCCCAAGGTTCATTAGGAAATTAAATACTGTGTAAAGGGTTGGAAATGTTGCTTAAAGCCTCACCATACCACCAAAGCTAGATAGGATTCATGAAATCATCCATGTGTCACATCTAAGGAGATATGATCATAACTCTACACATGTTATCAAATGGGGTGAGATAGACATTAAGGATGGATCCACTTTTTCGGATACCCAATTTAAATCAAGGATCAACAAGAGAGGACCCTTCATTGATGGACCATTCCCTTGGTCTACATGTTTTGGCAGTACGTGAATGTGCATGAGAGTTCCTGAGAGCGAGAGAGCTAAGTGTGTTATCCGTATCCTGAATTGTTTTCTTAGTTTTTTGTAGGATGAAAATATTGAAGGAGGGATTGATTTAGAGGCCCATTTTTTCCTTGTAAGAATCAGAAAAATTTCTATATATATTCCCATAGCTATGTGCTAAGAAGGCATTTGATTCCGATTCCCGGTGTGCACATAATTAATTTTATAAAAATAATAAATATATTCTATATTGCGTATGAGTAACTTATTAAGGAAAATGGGATAACTCTTAAAAGGATCTTGAATCAGAAATATAAGGAAGATATTGAGTCTGGAACACATTTTTTACCCTAGTCATAACCTAAAATGGGTAAGCAAGGGGCGTTCGGACTCCTCACTCATTGGATGTATGTTCAATGAGTTAATTAATTATTATATTAATTCATTCATTCATTTTGATGTAGAAAAATGTATAAATATAGAATACCATGGAGAATAATATAGTGTCAGCCACATAAACCCTAGGATAATTCAATATTTCTTTATTCCTCCTCCATTTTATAATCTCCAAGGATGATGATGAAACACTGAATCATAGAAGATTAGGATATAGTGAACGCAATGACATCTTCCAATCATTCATAAGAACTTTCTTCAAAGGGTAATGATCCAATATCTATGTAGTACTCTTCAATTTTTCATTTACACCCATGGATTAAATAATTGGGAAAACACATCCTTATTCATAGATCTTTTATAATTGTGTCCAATTTCATTTTCCCAGGTATTGAAATCTTAATTTTTTTTATTATTTTATAACCCCAGATCACCTTTCATAATCATTTTCCAAGAAAATGTGGACAAAAATCATATAAACCATTGTTATTGTACTGTTATCCCATTTCTTGTTTATATTGATCATTAGTAGGACCTCACTTACCCGATTCGACATTTTCTAAAAGTATTGAGCCTGATCGGTCCCTTTAAACCGTTACAAATCAAGAAACAAAGCATATATCAATGACTCTAGTGGAACCCCCTATGGTACTAGGGCGTGGGTCCTTGACTTTTGAGTGGAACCTCCTACTGGATAGGGTGTGGGTCTTCAATGACCAGAGTGCATCCCACCGATGGTACGAGCATGTGGGACGTTGATATCCAAATGGAACCCCACTATTAGATAGGGTGAAGGTCCTAGATGACTAGAGTGGAACCCCCCATCATTATGGGAATGAGTCATCTACCTTCCTAGTGGAACCCCCTATCAGCATAGGATGTAGGTCCTTATGACACTTGAGTGGAACTCCCCATTTGTGTGGGTGTGGTTCCTCTATGAATGTTTAAAAAGTCGAACCCCCTTACGTAAAAGAGAATGGGTCCTCTACTTCAAGTTTTTATCCCCTCGATTGTGCATCACAGTGAAGAGGAATTTCTTATCATCGATGGTTACTTCTAGGAAAAATCATGAGTTGGTGGTCATCATACTTGGACTTTTGGAACTGTTTTCTACACTTCTTCCGAAGTTGATCTATGAGATGGATATCCCCTTATTCTATTTTTTTGGGATAATTTTTACTAATAATATATATATACATATATATTCTTCTATATCCACACCTTATATTTTGTTACTATATTCTAGAATAGGTGAATATGTGAGGGGTATTCTTTGTGATTTCCTTGTTTAGTTTCTCATGGATGGATGATTCTACTCACCTAATATAGGTGTAAAATACTCTATGAGTAGATCATATCTTCACTGTGTTTATTCCATTGTGTTTGGATGAGGTTACTTTCACTCTTGGTTTGGGTTGAGTTGTTCTCCTTGATTGTACCTCATAACTACTATCTTTATTTTCCTATTTTATCTCTTACTACTCCACCATCAGCTTTTGGGGTGTTCTACTAGGTATTTATATACTCATCCTTGCATGTGATTTCCCAGACGAGTTGTGTCTTATGAAAATAATGGACATGTCGGCGGTGATTTCAGAGGAGCATAGGGATACTGGGTTATTTGGATCTTATATAGTGGTCATATCGTAGAGATCTTGAGAAGGGATCGCTCATAATTTTATGTTTCTAGTTTTGTCAGGTTGAGACATATTTCTAGTTGGGCATGTATTTTTTACCTTTACATTTTAGTTTCAATAATAGTACTCTTATACACTCAAGAGGTTATGCATGCTTAGTTTACATTATATATGGGTGGAAAATTTTACTCTTTCCCATTACACTTTTTAATTGATATGGATGTGTGTGTGTGTGTGTTTGGGTGTGTGTATAGGTACTTATAAAATGGCCTCCCCATGATTTTTCTATATTTTGTGACGGTTTCCAGCCCCTAGCCTATAGAGGCGGGCTTGCGGTAGTTGCAGTTTGAGTCCCAGATTGAGTCGGGTTGTGATGGAATGTTTACAAGATTAGGAGTATGTTGTGTAAAGGGGATATTTCCATGAATAAAGGAATCATTTGTACTTATATTTTACATTGATTTTATATTCCATTTCATAGATCTGAGTTATATGTAGAAGGGGGGCATCTCTATTTCATCAGTGGATCCCCTAATGAGGGAACTAAAATTAAGAGGTCCTGCATATATATATTTTTTGTACACAGTAGAGGGGGTATTCTTATTTAGCCTATGGATGAGACTAGGATGTGAGGCCTAGGTGTCACTATGTATCTCATTATAATGAGAATCAATTAATATGTATTTCTTGAGGTACCATGCAGTTTAAAGTCATGTGGTCAGTACATTAGTTAGGTAGTTTAATGTCATGCGGTAAGGATGAAGGTTTCTTGATGTGAACAGTGAGGGAATACTAAAGTTAGGTTAGAAAATGGGACCCTATAATCACTACGTCTCTTTTCAGAGTAATATTCAAGACACATGTATTTATAAAATAATGGTCCCCCACCCTGATTGAATTCACGTGTAGAGGAAATGGGGTTTTTAATATGGGTTCATGCATACGGTGAGAACCCATATTGGATTCCTTCATGTAGATCTGGCTTGTACATAGGAGAGAGGATAAGTTTACCATATTCTTCTACAGCTGGTCCCAGGATTGAATATCTGAATGTCATTACATATCAAATTAAAATGAGAATAAATCCACAAATATTTCTCAATGAATTTTTTTGGTTTATTTTCATGTGATGAGGACACTCGATGTGCATTTTATGTTACTGTAGTCATGACCATTATAACCCCTATATGAATTGATAGCCTTGTTTTTTATGGAATCATTTTACTAAAAACCTTAATCCCACGTGAGATATGCTCGTTGTGAGAAAAATGGATCAATAAAGGTTTCTTCCATAGCACAAAAGGCAACACAAGTAAAGGGTAAAGAAATTTAGCTTCTGTGGTGGATGGTCTAAGAGATATGATCAAGCCTTCACTACATATCTCATTAAGATGAGAATCAATCCATATATAGGTCTTGAAATCCCATGCATTTTAACATCATACAGGGAGGATAAAGGTGAGCCGATGTGAAAGAATGTAAATGTTGTGGTTGGTCCCAATGGTGGAAATATGGGAATCACTACATATCTCATGGGAATGAGAATCAAGCCATATATTTTTCTTGAAAAAAATCCCCAAATTAATCAAGATTTGATTTGGGGAATGGGGAATTTAATATTTTATGGAATGATGGTCGGGCCCATGATATGAGTTCTAAGAATCAATATGAATCTTATCGTAATGAGAATCAAACTGTATGTTCTGGAAAAGTTCCTTGTGAAGATTTTGTTCATGCATAGGGAAATGGGGGATTTTTTATTTGTTTTCATAGACGGTCCCAATATTGAATATCTAGGCATCACTACATATCTCGTTGGAATGAGAATCAAGACACATTTAGTTCTTTAAGAGATTATGCAGTTTACTGTCATGCTACAGGAATGTTGGTCATCCAGTTTTATGTCATGCTGTAAGGATTTGATAATATTGGGACTTATGACCATAAAAGGGTGACTAAGTGATACAATGGAGTGTAAATGATGTGGTTGGGACTTACACCTGAGATGGAGGCCCGTATTTAAGGGTCCTACAAGGGGATCACACCTTTTTGTACTTTGGGAGTTTCTGAATGTCGACTAAGAGGAATGTTATCCATTTGTTTAATGTCATTCACTAAGGAAAGATGGGGTCTTTCAGTTTTAGGTCATGTGACTAGGACTATATATCACATAGTTTATCATCACGTGATGAGGGATATGATGAAATATATTTTAACTTTATTTGGCATGGACATTATTTCATTCCTTTTAAGGTCATGTGACAAAAAAACTATGCATTTTAACATCTTAAAGCTAGGATATTATGTCATTTCATGGCAAGAAATATTTATTTAGGAACCTTGCATTGGTTGGATTCATAATGATATCTTCATCCAATGAGATCAAAAATAAAATCTATTATAGTTTACTCTATGTATGGAGTAAGGTCTCTCCCACTTTGGTTCAAGATTTAGAGGCTTCTTTCCTAGTATCATTTGAGTACTAAGGACAAGTGCCAATTCTCCCTGGTGGAATGAATAGAGGAATAATTTCATATAAACATCTCATACTATCCAATTTTGATAGAATTCCAAGTGATCAAAGTTATGAAATATTGTTTCATAAATTAACTCTAATTAATCCACTCATTTCTATGATTTCTCGTCTCTAGATAGATGGTCACAGATGGAAATACAAAGGGATGGAAATTAGATATCAATAGAAATGACTGCTTCTGTACTGTATACCAATGACTATGGGGTCACATGTGTGGCTGTATAGGTTATAGTATAGTAATCCCAAAAGGAATTCAAGATCTTTGTAGTCTAAGACTTTTTATATTTTTCCACTATATTCTAGATTATTCTCTACAGGGTCTTGGTGAAGGCATTTATCTGTCCATTAGATGGTATTTGATAGCGACATGAATGGTTGGATTTGATATTGTATTCCTAATATGGAATCTCCACCTCATCGGAATACAACTTGGTTCCATTTTCTATTATTATTATATGGGGGACACCAAATATGGTAATAATGTTATATTTTACAAAGAAAAAAATGATTTTGGCCTCGAATTTTTTGATAGGTATTGTCACGGCCCATGTAGAGAATAAATTTGTAGTAGTTAAGATGTATTTGAACTTCTTGGTTGTAGCTAGGGGTATGGTCCCAAAACATCCATTCCCTATATATAAAAGTACCCTGAGTACTTGGTTGTATGTATAAAATCAGGGTGTTGATGGATGAAGTTGGCATGAACATGGAAGAAAAAATATTTCTTGGTGAATACCGTGTAATAATGTTTCATTGAAAATCAGAAGTATCCAAGACTTTATATTTGATGGATAAGATTATACCCTAACTAGTGGGAAACACATGATACCATGTATTATTCTTCCATAATATCCATATTCTCTTCTATATTGATATATCTGAGAAAGAATCCATCAAATCCTTGTTTATAGAGTACTTTCTAGTGATTTGGTCCATCATAGAGTGAAATCAACTACTCTCTGCTGAATTTTCTCCTTCCCAAATATATCAAATAGAATTTATCTATTTTGTATTTATTCCATGATGGAAATAATCTACCCCGTGGTAGGAATATATAGTTCATGGATAGGTCTAACTTCTTTGATCTCTTCTGTTATAAGTTGAATGAAAGGTGAGACAATTCTATGATGGGCAATGCTGATGATTGTTTCGTCCTAGTTTGTATCTTCTAAAGTTGTATCTGAATTTGACAATGCATCTTCCTAGGTGTTCTATGATCATGGGAGGTGGTTCAATATTGGTTCTGAGGGGAACACTGCCATTAACCCTCTCACATAGTTAAGAAAGGGGGTAATTTTTTCTTTTATGATGGTGCAATCCTTAATGATTTTTTTGATTACCAACTATGAATCACCTTTTACCTTTAGGTTGTCCATTGGTATTTAGAGTTCAAGTTCCATACCTTCAATGAGGGCCTGATATTCTACCTCATTATTGGTACAACCTTCTGGTAGTAGGAAGAAGTAGGGTAAAACCACTTTTTCTAGGGAAATGAGAATGATCCCAAACTTTACTTTGTTTTGTTTTGGGTTTTACATTCTATTCCATGTTGTGCTCCTGAATGCACATTCAAAATACATTTCACATAGTTGTGGTATTTCTTTAATATAAAATATCTATTCATTAGGAAGTTCTATATTTAATGACGTTGTTTCTATGGATGTTTGTTCTGTAAGGAAATTTGTTAAGGCCTAGCCTTTCACTACATTTTTAGGAATGAATTATATAACAAACTTATATAGAATAACCACCCACTATTCCAAACAACCTATCAACATAGGATGACTGAGGATATATTTGAGTATCTTATTATGAGAGAGAAATTAGAATTTGTGGTGTTGTAGGTTTTGCCTCAATTTATAAATAGATAATATTAACACCATAAATCTCTTCTCAATATCTATATAATAAATCTCAGTGTCGATCATGGTTAGACTAAGATAATATGGGTTTTTTTCATTCCCATTATCATTATTTTTCACAAGGATGGTTCCTAGTGATCACTCTGGGTCATCACATATAGAATCAGATGCTTTCCATAAATTGGTGGATTTAACATCGGTGGGCCCAAGATTTACTTATTGTGGTTTTAAAATTCATCCTATAAGTCATTGTTATACTGATATGTTACCCCTTTATTCATCAGTTTGTTGAGGGGAAATCACTTTCCTGCAAGGTTGGTTATGAAGCGCTAAATAATGTGAAAGTTTCCTTGAGTTACTCTTAACTATTTGAGGTTTCTATAAGGTTGCATTATAAGGTTATCTTATTTTTCTTATTGTCAAAATATATGACATGATGGAATATAATGAATCCAAGAAACTTCCATGGGGTTACCCCGAAATTCGATTTTAGGGGATTCATCTTCAAACTGTTTTTTCATACCTTGTTGAAGATGGTATCTAGGCCATTCAGGTGGTTAGAATTTTTTCAGGACTTAATCAATATATTTTCATTGTGTCATTAAAAAAATTCTCCAAGAAAGGTTTGAATATGTGATTCATGGCTTGTTGGTATATGGAATCAGTGTCCTTAAAGCCTAAGGGTATTACCCGATAGAAGAATAATCCGTGAGGGGATTTGAATGTGGTGTTTTCTTCATCTTCTGGGGCCATATGAATTTTTTTGTACCATAAATATCCATAAATTAATGGGAGGTATTGATAACCATAGTTTTTATCAATTATGATTTATGTGATTTGAATCGAGAAATCATCTTTTGGACAGTGCAAATTTAGATATCTGAAGTCAATGTAGAAACTAATTTACATTTTATTCTTCTTTACTAGGATGATGTTGGCTAGAAATTTGGGATATTATACCTATCATATGAAGTTGAATTTGATGATTTTATCCAATTCAACCTCAATTTTGGACACTTGAGTTGGGTGTGTCCTTCTAACCGCCTATTTGTACCCCTGATGGTCTTTTGGTAAACCCATGCGATGGGTGGACACATCAGGGTCAGGGACTAGAATCTCAATGTAATTCCAAGAAAACATGTACTGATGTTTCTTCATGAAGGAATTATAATACCCCTACTCTTTGGAAGTCAAAAACACACTGATCAAAGTGGGTCATGGATCTTCATTTGTTCCCAGATTTTTCTCCTTGAGCTCGTCGACAGTAGTGGATGCACCTTCCTTAAATGTTGGAGGGTCATCCCTGGGATCTTCATCTTTTTCCTCTCCCTCATACTTTACCTCTTATGCCTCTTCTTGGGAATTGGGTGATGGATTGAGTTCCTTATATTTAGGGGGGAGTCGGAATTTGGATTCTCATAGGATGAAGCAACCATTTCATACATTCCCATAGGATGAAGCGACCATTTCATACTCACTTGTTGGTATGAGGCCCTTTTGGAGCTCTAGAGGGGGGATGAGGGACTGAAAGTGACAATATTTATTTTATCCCATTCATATAATGGATTATTCCATCCTAAATGATGTAACATGGATCTGTTAAAGTTCATGGTATGGAATTGATATATTTTCATCTAGGATTTCATCATTTCTCAATTAGTTTACATCCTCTTCAAATATATCAGAATCATTTTTCGCAATTAACATCATAAATGTTGATGAATGTGTGCTATCATTTAGACCCACCTATTCAATTTGGTTAATGGGGATCATGTACTCTAAACTGAGTTGTTTGAAAGGATTGGATGGAATTATCTTGATTCCATTTAGGGTATTAATCTGAGTGACATTATCATCTATGGACTACTTTCATTACTTATGGTTGAATCTTACATCAATGTATTATAACTTACATGATATTATTGGGGCCTTGTTATCGTGAAATTTTCCAATTTTTTCATTAATACAATATTTGAGGAATTGGTGGTACGATGAGGGGATATCTATGTGATGATGTGGACAAGGTATCCACAAAAGAACATTAAAATCTATATCTAGTCCAACAACCATAAATTATGAGTGAGACATGAGATCCCTGAACTGAGTCATAAGTTTGATTTCAACAAGAGTCGTTTTATCATTCTTTTAATGACACTATAAATTTAGTGTTTAGGGGGACAAGTGATATTCATTGAAACCTTGTTGATAAAGTGTTCAAATTGGAATGATGTTGAGTCCCGAATCATTTTTGCTGGAGGATCATCATATATCAATGTAATTTATCATGCCGAATTCATACAGGGGACTAATGTTCCCCTATATGATGGAATCCTTGTCCTAGTCTGTGAAAGTGATGATTGTGTGAAATTTTTCTTGATCATTATATACATGATAAAATTCAACATTATTAACCTCAACTTCATATTATTGAGGGATTTAAAAATCCTCTATGAGTGCTTCCCAGAGTTCTTTTGATCGAATTAATGAATTCAGGATTGACAACTTTGTTGGAAGCAAGGATAGTTTTTTCAAAACAACATACTTCTGGTCCAATGGACAATATTTCCCAACATGGGTATGTTCTTTTAAAGAAGATTTAGGAGATGAAATAATTGATGTTGATGTATCATCACTTGGAAGAGGATCTAAAGGTACTTCTTCACTTAGTGTATTAGGTCAGAAATGACTTTCTACATGCTAAGGTTGATTAGGTGATGAAGTATACTCTAGATGATATTCTAGGATGATCATGTTAGGGAAGACCCTATCTTGTGTGGGGATATTTCTTGCTTCTTATTATCTCACTAGGGAGATTTCCCATGAATTTTGGCAGTATAGACAGCTCAAGAAGGGTCATAGTTAATGTACTGATTTCTAATGTGACTGCATATTCTCTTACATCCTCAAATCTGACTACCTCTTCCCCCAGTTAAAGTGCAGAAAATTTAGTGTCATAATCATTCTCATCATTAGATAAGGGATAAATTAAGTGAATAGCATTAATGGAACTGAATATCAACTCCTCATCTTAAGGAGATTCTTCTTAGTGGGTGGACCCATGTTGTACCATTTCGTGGGGTGGTTCTTGTGCTTCTGGGACAATAGGCATGAAGTCCACTAAATTCAAATATAGATTATATTTTTGGTACAAGATCTTATTTATATATTTTATTCTTATTCTTCCATACATATCTCTTTTTGGGAGGATTATACATTGGAGTAATGAGTTGTCGACGAAGTTGTCTTTATTGTATCGGAAGTGGCCAGAGGCACAGTCAAATGTTTCAACTATTCTTGGATGATAGCATGAGTTTTTTTTATCTTTTTTCTAACCATCCACTCAATGAACATCTATGTGCCTGATTATACAATAAAAACACATATGTTAATTAAATTTTAATGGTATTAAATGTTAATTTTTTATCTTATGGTCCTGAGTTAGTGTATTTTAATATTGAACATCCATTCTCAAAATTTGTGCACTTCATGCCTAATGTACACCAATTTAGGCCCAATGGTTCATCTTATTTTAAGGAATGTAATTATCCATATTTTAACTTGATATTTTGGTAAATGGATATAAAATTCAATATGAACATTTTTCATTCAAGGATCAATGGAGGATTCATAAAGGATGATGGGAATATTTGGCGATGATAGGAAACAATTCTGGAGAAGGCAGATTGGACACCAGGCCAGTGATGGGAATATGGGGCCCACAATACAGGCCCAATTAAGCCCCAATTTCGAGGGATTCTATAAGAAATATATAGGAACAAATCATTATTCATGATCTAGTGATAATTATGCTTCCATGGTTTTTATTAAGGCGGCCAAAATAGAATATTAAAATCTGGGCTAGAATCAATGACCCAGAATTCTATCCCACTCAATCGGCCATAACTCCCAATCCACAATTCTAAATTGGCCCAAATTTTACAAACATATATAAGACATATGGGGACACAAAATACTCTTCTATGGCCCACTTTTATTCAACAATATGCTTTCCCACCAAGGATGATCTTTCTTAGGGAGATAAGGAGGAAAAAAGTAAAGAAGTGAATCAATTTCTCCTCTAATTTTCACCAACCTAAGGCCTAAATTAATTTAATAATTAGGCATAAATTGATTGAGGATCGGTTTAAGGCTTCCCAATTTCCTATTTAAGTCAGTGGTGGTGAGGGGTAAGATATCTCTTGTTTTTTATGTAATGTTATTATGCCAATGTTCCTTTGTAATGTTTTAAATCTCCATGTAAGTTTTTTTTGTATTTTTATGTTCTTAATAAATTCCCTTATATTCTTTCCATTTTATTCATTTAAAGTATATAATCACAAATAAAAGTGATATCTCTATGTTGTGGTGAATTAGTTCACACATAGGTGTGAATTTCGTTCACACACACGGAGGAGTTCTCATTATTTCTGTGGTATTAATTTCTTCAATCCAATTATTGTAAGTCATCTTCAGCCCACCATTGAGAGTATACCATAAATGGAGGGATAAACCTTTAATGGGTTGATCATAGGAATATGAAAAGTCTAGATTGAATGTTATTTTTTTAAATAATTGTTTTCAATCGGCTAACTAATTTAAGACTTCCATTATTCAGTTATTTCCACTCTTCATCTTCACTATGTTTGAGGAAGATAAATCCAAGTACTAAAATTACCATATACCTTAGAGATATCATGAATTTTGTTCTATATGTGTGTATGGGATTATTAATTGAGTTTAGTTAGCATCAATCTAGAAAATGATGAAGGTAGTGTTATTTTGAAGAATGGATTCATCAAGAATTAATAAAACCAAAATTGTCTAAAGTAAAATTCATTCAATCCACCCCAAGAATAATCATAAGATCAACCCATTTTCATTGAATTGAATTCATTTAGGTTTATTAGTGTTCTTTAAAACCATATAAATTCAAAACTATTTTGGACACTTCATATCCAAAGATCTGTCTCATGGGTTGTGTATCTTAGGTATCTTCTTAGGTCTCAGGGGATTCGACAACCCAAGCTAGACTACAAGGACCATACTACCTTCATATCTTGGGTAAATTTGAACGTGAATCATATTTTTGTGCTATTCCTAGGGAACAAGTAAGTACCTTAGACCAAAACCTTATTTCTTCACCCCCATTCTTCTATTAGTACCCAAGATCTCTTATCTTGTCCCTTTATCACTTTTTTTTCCTTTTGGTGCATGTCCGCATACACCCATGATAATTCAAACAGACTAGTTAGGGTGTAAAGACCTAGGACAGGGGAGTCAAGTGAACCTAGTGTATTGTTTCCATTAGATCCTAATCTTCTTGATACTTCATAGTCCAAAATTAAATCAATTCTAATGGTGGGTCTTCCAAGAAATCAAATTGTAAATCCTGGGCGAAATCAAATGGGAAAACAAAATCAAGAAGCTCTAAACCTAGGGAATATAGTCAATAAAACCATGAATGAATACCTTACTACATCTTTGACCAATTACCCCTCATTCATTAGACACAATTCCCAATGATATACTAATTACATATTTAAAACCCATGTCCTACACCACCTTCTATCCTTTCATGGGATGGAGTCTGAGATACCCTACCTTCATGTTAAAGAGTTCATTGACATTGTAGAAACCATGTGTTCCCCACATCAACTAGAATCTGATAAGATGATGATTTTTCCTTTTTCATTGAAGGATCAAGCTAAAAATTGGATAAACAACTTGAGACCAGCATCAATCCACTCATGGGACCAATTGAAATGATAATTCTACAAAAATTACTTCCCTCTCACAAAAATATTTCACTTAAAAAGTGAATTCAAAACTTTTTTGAAAAAGAGGGAGAGTCCTTCTATGAAAAATGGGAGATGTTCAAAGACACCCTAAACATGGTTCCACATCATGGTTTTCCTATACGAGAACAAGTGAGAATATTTTGTGAAGGTTTCGGCCTGGGGAGCAATCAATTCATTGACATGATGTGTAATGGAACCTTTAAAAACAATGCCCCAAGTGATGCTTAAGAGTATCTGGAAAGCCTTTATAAACAAAAAAAAACATGGGGAACTTCACCTTTTTCTGAAAATTCACAAAGAACTACTGGAATTCATACACTTAGAGAAGAGGAAAGCCTTAGGGCTAAACTCGCAGCACTCTCTAGGAAGGTTGAAGATATATACCTTATTAAAGTCCATGAAATCAAAATTGTAGACCCTATTTTCACAATTTTAACAAACATGACCATAATATAGACAACTTTCCAACCATTCCACCCATCAAAGATGTTCTTTTAGCAAGACACCTGGTAGAAGTAAATGCTTTGAAATTTCAAAATACTCAATACCAAAACACCTTTAAACCAAGGTATAATGACCACCCAAGCTTCCTTTAGAAAGATTACCAACAAACTAGCCAACCATGGGGAAAAATCCTTATCCCCATCAGATCTACCAAAACCCATAACCAATTCCAAACCCTACCTATCCAATACCAACATCCACTGGTCTATTTTCAAAAAACCATCCCACCTCTAAAATATCCCCCTAGGATAAACCGATCTTCTCATGCACCAACCCAAACTATTCCACAAAGCCTACTAGAAAAAATGTGCAAAAAATGGAAAGGATGAACTCAAAAGTATCTTCCCTAAAACAAGAACTTCAAACCATCAAAACTAGAAAGGAACACATGCCTACACATGCCATTCCACAACAAACAGTATGGGGAGAGTCAAGTTGTACTCAAACAACTCATGAACAACTAATAGTTATGACTGTTTTAAGAAGTGGGAAATCAATTGAGAAACCTGAACAACAAATTCAGAACCCATCTGAAGATTGAAAATGGAATGAAAATTCAAATGAACCAAATGATCAAACTAAAAAAATAGGATAACATTGTCAAAGAAACAATTCTTCAACAAACAACCCTCACAACCTGCACCATTTCCTCAATTCATGAGGGGGAAAACAAATTCTTAATTGAGTGAAACATTTATGGAAATCTTCTCACAAGTAAAGTTGAACATTCCCCTTCTCGATACAATCCAAACCATACCTACCTACTCAAATTAACTTAAGGACTTGTGCACTTTTAAATGAAACTTTTCACATAAAAACCAAGATTTTTTCGATACTAATGTGAGTACCACCATTCAAGGGATAATTCCACCTAATTTAAAAGACTCAAGTTTCCCTTACATCAATATTGAACTAGGAGAGAGAAAAGTGGTCATGGACTTGTGTGACCTAGGTTCTAATGTCAATCTCATCCCCTATGTTGTGTGCTGCCAGTTAGGCCTAGAAGAGAACCAACCCACATCTTTCACACTTCAACTTGTTGATCGTAGCATTAGGGTTCCAAAGGTGATTTTAGAGGATGTTCTGGTAAAGATTGAAAACTTCATCTACCCTACTGACTTCATTGTCCTTGACAACCATCCAAACTTAGGAAATAAGGAACAAACCTCAATCATCCTTGGTTGTCCTTTCCTTGCAACAATCAACTCTGTTATCCAAGTTCGAAATGGGAAAATGACCATCACATTTGGAAACATGAGTCTAGAATTGAACATCTATAATGAAAGATCACAAATTGGATATGATGAGGACATTCATGAAGTAAACATGATAGGAATAATTAATAATGAATCCATATAATTTCAAGGAATATTTGATAGATTTTTATGTCAGGATGAGATTTATTTCCTTTGTTCACGTGAAGTAAGTTTATATCCTTGGCTTGAATCATTTTAAAATTTCTCTTATGATGAAGTCTTAGGACCAACAATCAAGGAAACCTTTTGGGAAACCACTTTCATGGAGACCAATCAAACTTCCTTCCTTAAATCTAATAAAACCAATCATGTAGCTAAAACTTCTACACATGGGGATTTGATTCTATATAAAACTCTAGGAAACAAAATCAATCTTGATCTAATGTCCCAATCTTCTATTGAAATTCTAAACTAACCTGATCTTGAATTGAAGGAACTTTCTGCTACACTCAAGTATTCCTTCCTAGGGGACAATCAAACACATACTATTGTCATTTATTCTTCTCTAGAATCCAATCACAAGAGGATGCTTCTAGATGACCTTAAGAAATATAAGAAAGCTATTGGTTGGACCCTATCTAATATTCCTAGGATTAGACCACTAATAAGGACTCATATAATTGTTCTAGAATCTGATTCAAAGCCATGTCATAAACCTTAACGGAGAATCAATCCTAATCTCCTAGAGGTAGTAAGGAAGGAACTTATGAAATTGTTAAAAGATGTTATCATCTATCCCATAGCTGATAGTGAGTGGGTGAGCCCAATCCAAGTGGTTACCAAGAAGGTATGAATCACTAAGATAACCAATAAGGATGGAAATATTCTTCCAACTAGGGTGAGTAGTGGATGGAGGGTCTGCATTGATTATAAGAAGATAAACTCAGTCACCAAGAAGAACCATTTCCCTTTACCATTCATTGACCAAGTCCTTGAGAGATTAGAAGGTCATGAGTTCTATTTTTTCTTAGATGGGTACTCAGGGTACAATTAGATTGAGGTCTCCCCAGAGGATCAAGGGAAGAATACATTCACCTGTCCATTCAGCACCATTGCCTTCAAACACATGACGTTTGGGTTATGCAATTCCCCTGGAACCTTCCAGCGGTGAATGATGGGAATATTCTCAGAAATGGTAGGGTATTTTCTTGAGGTCTTCATGGTTGAATTCTTTGTATTTTGGTATACATTTTAGGGATATATTAGGAATGTAGAGATAGTTTTTTCCTGATGTAAAGAAACAAATCTGGTCCTAAACTGGGAAAATTCCATTTCATGGTTAAACAAGGGTTATTCCTTGTCCATATAGTCTTAGGTAGGGGGATTGAAGTTGATAAATAAAAGGTTTACATAATTCATCACCTTTCATCACCCATAACTATTAAGGAAGTGATTTTATTCTCTAGACATGTTGGTTTCTATAGAATATTCATTAAGTACTTTAGTTCAATCTCTCATCCCCTTTGTGCTCTCCTTGTAAAGGATGCTTCATTTGTTTGGAAATAAAGTTGTGAGGGTTCATTATCAACCCTAAAATTTTCTCTCACCTCTCCTCCCATTATGAAATCCCCAAATTTGAACCTTCCTTTCGAACATGTGTGTGATTCAAGTGACTTTTTTGTAGGATATGTGTTAGGAAAACATTATGATAAAACTCCTTATGTAATTTCTTATGAAATAAAATCCTTAAATGATGCCCAAATCAACTAAACCACCACTAAAAAGGAGATACTTGATATTGTGTTTTCCTTAGAGAAATTTAGGTTCTACCTATTAGGATCCCCCATCACTGTGTTTACTGATCATTCTGCACTGAAATACCTCTTCCAAAAACAAGATTCTAAGGCTAGAAAAATTAGGTGGGTCCTTCTCTTATAAGAATTTGACCTCACAATCAAGGATAAAAAGGGTGTTAAAAATTTTGTAGCAGATCACCTCTCTTAGATAGAATTCAATGAAAAAATTTCTCACCTCTCTATGTCTGCTTCATTCCCTGATGAACACCTACACTCCATGAGTGACTTCCCTTGGTATACTGACATAGCCAACTTCTTAATTACAGGCGTCATTCCAAAATTCTTAGGGACTCAATCTAGAAGGAAATTCCTTTCTGATTTCGAGAACTATGTGTTTGATGATCCATGCCTCTATAAGTTCTATCCAGACCAATTCATTAAGAGGTGTGTCCCAGAATATGAACAGGAGTCCATCCTTAAATTCTATCATAGCAAGGCATGTGGGGGTTACTTTTACTCTAAGAAAACATTTTCTAAGATTCTTCAGTGTTGTCTCTTCTGGACCACCCTCTCAAGGGACTCCTACACATTTTTTCAAAGCTGTCATAAGTGTCAACAAGTAGGGTCCATCACAAAAATTAATCTAATTCCACTCAATTCCATCTTAGTTGTTGAAATCTTTCACTGTTTGGGAATTGATTTCATGTGTCCCTTAACAAACACTATGGGATATCTTTACATTCTCTTAGTTGTTGATTATGTCTCAAAATGGGTTGAGGCCATTCACACAAAATCCAATGATCATCAAACTGTGATTAAATTCCTAAAAGAAAACATCTTCTCTAGATTTGTAATTCCTAGGGCTATCATTAGTGATCGTGGAACTCATTTTTGCAATCGTCCATTCTAATCACTCATGGAAAGGTATGGAATTTCTCACAAATTGTCCACCGCTTACCACCCATAAACAAATGGTCAAGCTGATCTAGCCAATAGAGAAATTAAAAAAATTCATGAGAAAACTGTTAATCCATCTAGGAAAAATTGGTCAAACAAACTCTCAGATTCTCTTTGGGCCTATCGAACTGCATTTAAAACAATTTTAGAAATGTCCCCATATAATTTGTTTTATGGTAATTCATTCCATTTTCCAATGGATATTGAACATAAGGCCTTTTGGATAATTAAGAAAATGAATTATGACCTCTCATTGGCTGATGAAAAAAAAAAGGAAATTAGATCAAAATGAACTTTAAGAACTAAGGATGGAGGCTTATGAAAATTCAAGGCTCAATAAAGAAAAATTACGAGCCTACAAATCTTGAATCCTTAAAACCAACCACATTGAACCGGTAAAACCTATTCTTTTGTATAATTCTAAAATTCACTTACACTCAGTAAAATTGTGGTCCAGATGGTCTAGTACATACATAGTGTATAAAGTATACCCCCATGGGGCTTTTGAAATTCAAGACCCCACCAATGGTCAAACATTTAAATTTAATGGTCATGCTGTCAAACCATTCAAAGAACCATTCCAAAAACATGATGTTGAATAAGAATTGTGTGAACCTACCTTATATGATGAAAATAATTAATCAATTAGGGGTCCAAGTTGAGATAAAGATGTTAAAAAAAATTACATGGAAGGAAACCCATGGTTTTCAAGTTTCCAATCATTTTGTTGTTTTAATCAACTTTAAATTTCAAATAGGATTAGTGGATCATTTTGATATAATTTTATTCTACCTAAAACTATTGACCTATTCTTATATTATGAGTATGGATGGATATAAATGGGGATCATAGTATTCATTTGTGTCACGCGGTGTGATCCCTAAGTACTGCCTTACCCAGAAATTAAAAAGAATACAATTCATCCTCAATTTGATTTAAAAAAACAAAAAAAGTAAAACCATAAAAATGATGATACATTGTATTAAATAAATTGTTGTGTTGATTTGTTTCTAGTTTGTTCTTGTTTTTATGGTTCAGGGACTATTTTGTGTGATACATATTCAATCAAGGAGGTTCCTACATCTCCCATGAGAACAAAGAGTGATTTATAAGAACCACAATCATAATTATGAATCCACTAGGTGAACTTGTTCAATTATCATTCCAAGTAATCCCCCCCATACGTTGTCTTCTATCTTTTCTATTTAAGAAACTTGGGATAGTTTCATTCTGTGTTGGGGGTGTGGAAAAAAATGTTTGTTAAAAAAATGAGAAAAAAAAGACGTAAAATTCATTTATAATTAATATAATAACATTTTCCTCACATTAAAACTACATAGCAAATAATTTTTATTTCATTCACTTTTAATTTAATTCATGATTAAGTTTACAAGCATTGATTTATAAAATTTGGTTTCCCTATGAGAATTTTCATCATTTTTATATTTCGTCTATTAAATAAAAATTCCAAAATGCACATCCTTTAAATCATGGGGTACTAATTTTAATTCTTGGGGTCCCATAATAAATAGAATAGGCTAGTTTTATTTTTATGAATAATATGAGTATTCAAAAAAAAGTGTGTGTAGAGCAATGGATTGATAAAATGTGAGGATTTCTGTACTTAGGGATCGTGACTCCAGAGTTGTCTAGCCTGAGTTTTAACACTATCTCTATTTATGGTAATATGAATTTGTTTTTTATCAAGTTAACTCGATATGATGCACAAGTATGTGGGATTCACTTGGTTCCCTAAAGACTTTATGCTTGGGAGTCATTGGAAAAGTCTTGCAACATGGGTTAATTTGATTGACTGCAATCTCAATTACTATGGAAACATTGAAAAAAATTCAAAAAAAAAAAAAAAAAAAATTCAAAAAATGAAAACTCATATTAGGATTAAATGTGATTCCACATAGTGCTTCCATTATTTCCCCCTTGAATGAAAATGAACCCCCATATCTATTGTGATACACAACACATCATTTCACATAATTGAGTTGGATAAACTGTGATGATGGATTTGATCAAAGGAATGGGATTGGGATTGGGATCTGATTTTAAATTTATCTTGTTTTAATTTATTTTTATAGGCTGTAAAGATATATTTGTGTGTAGCTTGCATTGTGAGCATTATTGGTTATAATGTGTTTTGAAAAAAAAGAATTTAAATATAATATTCGAATTATTTGCTCAGGACTAGAAAATCTCAAGTTTGGGGTTGTGATTAGCCAATAAAAACACATATGTAAATTACATTTTAATGGTATTAAATGTTCATTTTTTATCTTATGGGCCTGAGTTAGTGGATTTTAATTTGGAAAATCCATTCTCATCATTTGGGCACTTCATGCCTAATGTACAATTTATGCCCAATGATTCTTCTGATTTTAAAGAATTTAATTATCTATATTTTAGTTTTATATTTTGAGAAATGGATCTAAACTTTAATATGAACATTTTTTATTCTGGTATCAATAGACGATTCATAAAGGATGATTGGGATATTTGGCGATGAAAGGAAACAATTCTGGAGAAGTCAGATTAGACACCAGCCCACATATGGGAATGTGGGTCCAAAAATACAGGCCCACTGAAGCCCAAATTTCATGGGATTACAAAATAAATATATAGGAACAAATCATTCTTCATGATCTAGTGCCAATTAATCCTCTATGGTGGTTATTAAGGCTTCCCAAATAGAATATCAAAATATGGTTCATAATCTGCGACCCAGAATGGTTTCCCACTCAATCGCCCATAACTCCCAATCCACAACTCCAAATTTTCCCAAATTTTACAGACGTCTAGAAGACATCCTTGTAAACAAAAGACCCTACAATGGCTCATCATTATTCGGTGATATGCTTTCCCATACAGGATGATTTCTCTAGGGGAGACAAGGAGGATAAAAGTAAATGGGGGAATCAATTTCTCCACTACTTTGCACCACCCTAAGGCCTAAATTAATTTTATAATTGGGAATACATTGATTGAGTCTCATCCTAAGGCTTTAAAATTTCTTATTTAAGGAATTGGTGGTTAAGGGGAAGATATATCTTGTTATTTATGTAATTTTATTATGCCAAAGTTCCTTTGTAATGTTTTCAATTTCCATGTAAGTTTCTTTTTTGTATTTATATGTTCTTAATCAACATATTTCTCTTATATTCTTACCATTTATTTAATTAAAACTCTATAATCACAAATCACAGTGATATCTCAGTGTTGTGGTGAATTATTTCACACATAGGTGTGAATTTTGTTCACACACACGAAGGAGTGCTCATTATTTCGGCAGTTTTAATTTCATCAATCAAATTATTTTAAGCCATATTCTTCCCACCATAGAGAGTATACCAACAATGGAGGGATAAAACATTAATGGGTTTACTGTAGGAAGATTAGAAGGCTATATTTAATGTTATTTTATCAACAAATTGTTGTTAATTGGCTAACTAATTTAAGACTTCCATTCTTTAGTTATCTCTTCTCTTCATCTTATTTGTGTTTGAGGAAGCTAAATCCAAGTACTAAAATGACCATATACCTTGGAGAGATCATGAATTTTGTTCTATAAGTGTGTAGCGGATTATTAATTGAGTTTAGTTAGCATTAAACTAGAAAATTATGTAGGTAGTGTTATTTTGAATAATGGATTCATCAAGAATTAATAAAAACAAAATTTTCTAAAGAAGTAAAATTCATTCAATCCACCCCGAGAATAATCCTAAGATAAATCCATTTTCATTTAATTGAATTCACTTAGGTTTCTTAGTGTTATTTAAAACCATCTAAAATCAAAACCATGTTGGCCACTTCATAGCCAAAAAACAATCTTATAGGTTGTGTATCTCAGGTATCTTTTTAAGTCTCAGTGGATTCGACAACTCAATCTAGGATACAAGGAACATAATACCTTAATATCTTGGGTAAATTTGAGCATGAATCAATACCATATCTGTTATATTCTTAACATTCATCCTCATCTTCTGGATTGGTGGTAGGGACATATGCTACCTAATTATGTGAGTTTTTCAACTTCACATTCCAAGAGTCCAACATTTTTTGTAGGAGTTATTTGAAAACAAAATACTTTGGGATGTTTTTAACTAGTACTGTACATAAGGGGAATTATTATAGGTGATATTAATCACCTTCTTTACAGGGATTCAGGATATTTTTCAAGTTGATCACTTTTTTTCCATTTTTGATATGAAGTAGTCAGAAACATGGTCATTTCGAGAATAATAAATCTTATTTTTTATTTAATAAAACTATTTTTTACTATTCTATTTTTGATCATCCTAATGAGTATTCCATTATTTCTAATGATCAAGAGGTGTAGAAACACAATATAGTGTAGGGTTCAGAGTAGGAGCAGGTATAGGGGAATTATTAAGTGTAACAATGGTGGCATCATCATTCCATATTCTCCTTCCCTAAGTTGATATAATTACTTGAGACTTTGATTTAGACTGTATGATAGAGTCTTGAACTCTTTGAGAAATTTTATAAAGGTATATAAATCCTCCTATGTATTTTACATGGATGGTTGGCATGGAAAAATCATCACAAATATTAGCTATACATATGGGAAACAACCCTTTTTGAGGGAGTGGTAAGTTTAAGTAGTATGTTAATCATTTCCAATGAGAAATTAAATCCAAGACTCCTTAATTCTATAGTTTCTTATAGTTTCAAAGGTCTAAGACTTTTTTATTTTGCAGCGTTGGGATGAAATATAATAGAAACTTAGGAGGAGGTATTCCTACCACATAATTGATCGATCCTGCAAAATAGTGTACCATACAAAGGTTGGTCCCTATAGTGATTATATGAAACACCAGATTTTTACTACCTCTTATTGTTCATAGGCCCCCATAATGGGATCACAGTAGGAGACAGAATGTGTCAGATACTAATTCGGGTATCCCAATCGATTAAAAATGTAAAATGTTAGATTCCCACTATTTGGAGGGTGAAGGTTCAGATCTACCCATTCGTGGTAAGGTTTCTTTTATATATGTATTGACATGGTATGTTCCTCCATGGCTTAAAAACTAGACATTAGTGACTCAAGTGAATTCATGAGACCATAAAAAACATCTTATAGATCTTGATCTTGAACAGGTGCAGCGGCCGGTATGGCCATCTATGGTGTCACTGCTGGGATTTGTCGTGGGAATCCCATAGGGGAAGACCAGTAAGGATGTGAATGTCCCTATTATGGTGTCACACCCAATGGATGGAACTACATATATGCTTCTGTAGGATCAAATTATATTGGTGGTTGGTATCCCAAATTGATTGGGTGTTCTAGATCTATTTTAGTTTATATGATAAACCACCTTATTGAGGTACTATAGTTTGGGGGTGTGATTTGAGGATCTTCTTATAGAATGTTCCTAGTTATAAGGAAACGTCGGAGTAGTTATACATTGAGTATCCTAAATTATTTAATCTCTTCTTCCTACTAATAAATTCATTCCTCAATTGAAAGGGGTTAACCTCCCAAGGATGGAGATGAGACATGACCTCACCCTTAACCTTTTCCTTATTGGATTAATTTCAAGGGGGTAAGTATGGGATTTATGATGGAATTACCATATTTTGGTCAAGCCTCTGTTCATGGGTATGCATGCCTCCTTAAATTATTTTATCATAGACCACATCATTAACTGGAGCTTCCTCCTACGACTACTCCTCCGAATAGGCCATGTGTTCGATAGGGTTTCCAAGGATGACATTGATGACATTTACTAATATATAATGCATTGTAGGAGTTATATTAGTTTATTTATGAGACTGCTTATTTCTACATCCTCCATGAGTCTTTTTATTTTACTTTTCAAATTCTCTAGTATTTTTTTGGTAGATGTTATTTGGATGGAATCTCTAGATAGTTCAGTTGTGTGTGTCCCTAAAGAGTGTATCGGTTCATGGAATGGGATAAACTAGGAGGGTCCATTCTATAGAGTTTCCCATAATAGGGAGAAGACTCATTTCCATTTATGAGTTTTTTGTTGATGTTAAAACGCCCCTAGATCTGAGTACTGGGGTTATTCCCATTCAAGTTTTATAGCTCTTCATGACTAGTTTGCTTACTTCCAAGATCATGTTAAAAAATACCACACCCCTTCAAGATAAAGAAGTAGCGTCATTAATTAACATTGTGAAGGGGATACAATTTCCAATTTTCATCAATTTTCCCCCATAATATGACCCTCTTATTCCCATTATCTCCCATTATGATGGGGTAATTTTGGGTACTAAAATATGTGTTCCAGGGGAGAAGTCGAGGAAGGCATGGCTGGTATGAATTATTTGAAGAAAATTTGGGCCAAAATGGCTCAAAATCTCTCTAAGGTTATGTTTTGTGAATATTCACACCTTTGTGAATGGGTGAAACCCACGAAGGCCCCTACATGTGAAGTTGTAATGGTAATACTCATAAAAGTCAATCTATATTTGTTAAGTGCTTCATGAATGTGTGAAGGGTTGACGATAATCTCTTCATGACAAAATTCAAACTCATAAATCCCAGACACTCCAAAAGATCATAAATATTTAAAAATTCCCCCAATATTCACTAAAACCCTTTTCTTATAAATAAACCATTAAGTCTGAAATTTAAGGGGATAGAGACCTTTATAATTATGAAAATCACTCCCTATTCAAAACCCACCTAATATTTTAGAATGAAAGAGAAAATTAATCATCCAAGGTATCCATTCATCATGAAACCACCTCCATTGTGTTCCTCTGAGCCTCCACCTAAAGTGGAGATTCATTTTTAGAAGTTCCTTACCTTTATATAAGAAGAAGTCCCTTTGAGGAACTTGAGGATTTTCAATGTACTAAGCCTTCATGAAATACTCCCCCTTTAAATTAGAACTTCACTCCAAGGTAGGGGCACTGTGTTTTGTGAATCCTACCCATTTGCATACCCCTTAACCACCACAAGGACCCTGAGCTTCATGAGACCCTCCTTTATAGACCTTCAATACTCACAAAGCACCTCTCCTAGGATTCTCTATAGTTCCTCCCTTCTGCTGACACCTCTTCATGAAGTTTGAGTGTCCTCGACCCCCAAAATAATCTAGTACTGGTTTAGTTTCACCTCAAGTCCCCATGTGACTAGTTCCACCAACTCCTGTATCCACCCACTTCACCCCAAATGTGTCTTGAGCCTCCTACCTACCATTTGATTCTAAGCATAGGTACTATAACCCCTTCTTGATTCTAAACATAGGTACACTAACAACAAACTCATGATTGACCACTCTTCTTTGATAGTGCCAACACCATGACACACCCAAAGGTGTATGGGAAGTTTTCAGGTAATCCCTAGTGGTTAGGAGTGAGTCCTTCCATGATGATATACAAGATATAAAACTACCTAGTTCCACATCCTAGTTGTGCGACATTAAATTTCACGACAAAGTCCTCAGTACATGACATAAAAATGTAGTCTTACCTTGTGTAATGAGAATAGGATTTCCCATTTATGATCTTCATGGGATTCCATAATATCCCATTGTGGAGTACGATCCATCACCATAGGAGTACAATCCACCCCCAGAGGGAAGATTCCATACATAATCCCCACGCCATTCCCCCAATAGTGATCCTCTTGTGAAGGTTATATTCTATGAATATTCCCCACACTATCCTTTATAGATTACCTTTTTGTGACATGAGAATCCATACTCTGTGATGTTAAACTACATGTATCAGTCCAGTCCCATGACCTTAAACTACGGTATCGAACTACATGGGTTTTGATCCCTATATTCTAAACATGGTACATAGGATGCCTCCCTGAGGTTAAATCCCAACATATGTAAACAATATAGGTGTGTCATCTTCCATACTAGAGACATACATCATGGATCCACCTCCACATGGACTACTAATCCAATTATAAACAATACAAGTGTGACATCTTCTCTCCTAGGGACACACCTCCCAGATTTTCTTCCATAAGGAATCCTGATCCATAACTCTATATTTTTCTCCATGGAGTGTTTTGATCCAATAGTAAACAATCCAGGTGTGACATCTTCCCTCCTAGAGGTGCACCTATTGGTTCCACCTCCATAGGGTGTTCTGATCTAAAACTCTGGATCATCCTCCATGGTGTGTTTTGATCCTATGGTAAACAATCCAGGTTTGATATCTTCCCTCCTAGGGATACACCTCTCAGATTCACCTCCATGGTGAATCCTAATCTACAACTTCGTATAAACCTCCATGAGGCATTCTAACACATTATCCCATATTCAAAATACTTTAAAGTTTTTCCCCAATCCATCTCAAAAAGGAGTTTTGATCCCTCTCCATATAATATAGAACTTGTGACCAGAACCAGAATACCTACCCAATGCAATGCACATGGGATGCCTGAGGTAAAAATCCTTAAAATACTAACACCCCAGGTGATAATTACCTCATGATAGACATATGATTCCTTGGGATTGAGGCCTAAGATTCATTATTTGAGATGAAATTCTAAGAGGAAGAATACAGGTGACCAATGTGCCTGATATCCAAACATGACCGCAGATACCCAACATGATAACTCTCCTGACCAAAGATTGATGCCCTGTCAAGACATAAGCAATGTAATTGATTGGTGTCTACAAAGAGATGGTACTGGTAATTATTTCCATGAAAATGACTTAATATATGAGAGATACCTGGACTAGAAAACAAGATCCAAAGATGAATCCATGGAAGGAGGAACTAACATCCCATCATAGTTTTTCAATCAAGGAGTATACATCACCAAGAAAAGTGATAAAAGCCACCTGCCTTTGGAAATTTGGAATACGGGGAAACATATGTACAAGGAATGTGGCCTAAGTGAAAGCATTAGATATATAGGTATTTTTTCAAACTTCCTTATTTGTAATTTCAATTATTACATTATAATATTGACGTTATACACATTGAAAATAATATATGTGAAAATCTCTTTTAGAAAATATTAAATGAGTAGGGAAAATAAAAATATCATTTTAACACTTATAAGGACTTAAAATAAATGAATATTAAGTTTGATATATGGGAAATTGATATTGAAAAGTGTCCAAAAATATTTTTTACATTAAAAATCAACAAAAAGATACCTCCCTTCAAATACTGAAAAATGTAAAAGAACCTTATGAATATTCAATTAAAATTTCAATATTTTTTAATTTAAAATATCTTAAGTTATATGGGATTAAAATTCATGACTCGTATATTTTTATAGAGAAATTACTACCTTTAGAATTTCATAAATTATTACCTGATAAAACAATATCAGTTTCAATTGAGTTGTGAAAATTATCCAAATAGATTTTTAAGAAAAATTTAAACTATATTAAAATTGAAAAGATTCAAGAAAAAATTATAATGGAGTTATGTAATTTGGAGATGATATTCCCTCCATCATTTTTCACTGTGATGGTTTTTTTAATAGTGAATTTTACTAAGGATGTTAAAGTTGGAGGGCCCATATATTATCAATGAATGTATCCTATAAATTATTATTTTTAACTAACTTATTTTTCATTAAAACATTAAAATTTTCATACTCATTACATATATGTTTTATTAAATTACGTTCCCTTTTTAAAATTAGGCATCTTGGTAATTTTAATTATTTTTTTAAGAAATAGAGATTAACCAAAAGGCTCTATTGTTGAAATTAATATGTCCAAAGGTGGTCTCACTTTTTTAAGTATTTGGATAATATTTAAACATGACTCAATCATGTTGGATGTGTTGAAGATAATGAAAATCAATTGTAGTCCAACAGTAAATTAGAAAAATTCATAACATTAGATCATCAAGTTGGGAATATATTATTCGTTTCATTAGAAAAAATAGATTTCATACAAATACATAGATATATACTACTGAATAGTGATATAGAAAATTATTTCATTAAGTAATTGAAGATGAAAACAAAGAGATAAATTTGGATTCAGATAAAAAATAATAAATATATAAGAAAATATGTTAACAAATATGTTATTTAATGGTTTGTAAATTGTGTAAGATCATATACAATTTAAAATTCATAATATGTTAATATAATTATCTTATGTAACTAAAACTATTTTATATTTTTTTCATGTAAAACATGAATATAGATAATATATATAGTTCTATATGATTTCAAATATTTAGGTTAGGGACCTTTGATGTAGTGTAGAACATTTGATGATTATAAGATTAATGTATTCAGTTTTGTATAGCTTTTCATTTGGAATGTTTGGAAATAAAAAATAGTGGAATACTAACCAAATTCATAGATTTTTTATACTATGTAAATTTTATTTACATTATTTAATTCAATTATCATGGAAAATTTTTAGTTGTGTTATTCAAAATCATGTGGGTTGATAATTATTGGGGTATAAGGAAATATTTGTTACAATTTACTTATGTTAATTTATCTTAGTTAATTTATACCAGTGAACATGAATATCATGGTCTATATATTTTGGCCTCACATGTAGAAATGGTCTACTATGTAGATGATTGATTCAATAAAGGGTAGAGTATTTCATTCTATGTCAATATAAGAGACTTTTCTAATAAAAGTGTTGAAGTTGAAGAATATTTTTGTGACATTGAATCCCATTAATAGCATGAGATTGATTTATATTTCTATGATGAAATTGAAATATTATTATTTCAAGAGAGGGTGAAGATGATGAAATCATGTTAATGGTGGAGTATGATAATAATATGGTCAATAATTAGTTAATTGATTGTATGATTAGACATCCTTTAACTTATCATTTATTTATTTATTTAGAATACTTGAATTCAATTAATCTATGTACATCATTTTCAAAACATTTGTTTATATTTTATATCATTTTATAACCTATTTTATATTATTTTTGGATGTAGTAGTTATAAAAACCAAATGATTTAAAGATACAAGTAGGTTTTATAAAACCCATATGTCATCAGACACATCTGATATTCTCCCACCTTCATCGACCATGATCCTTACTTTCAATATAGCTCATTTTGGTTTTTAATATATAACCCCAATAAATTTATGAAAATGATTGAAACATACCAATCCTTAAAAAAATAAAATTCCTAACACCTTGAGAATTATCTTTTCTGATTCATTATACCTTATGGATCTCTACACAATGAGGTTTCACTTACAACACTACATAATCCCATTATCATCCACTAAATAATAATTATCACTTCTAATAACCTATTAATACTATCCCAAAAATATTTTATCAAATATCACTACTTCGTTTCTAAACATAGGATTATCCACTTAAATAATATATTTCATCTAAATAAAATATATATATATATATATATATAATAAATTATTACAAAAAATAAATGTTTCAATCATGTTGGACACTATAGAAATATGTATTATAGTTTCTCACCAAAAAAGTTTTATATATAACATTGGTTAATTTTAATTTAGGTTTCTAAATATGTACTCACCCAAAACCAATATTGGGGTAATATTTTTAAAATTACATTATATTGATTTCTTCTACTTCAGGGATGTTGGAGTATTATATGAAATATTTGAGGAGTGGTTATCAACTGAGTATACAGTGTCACAGTTATTATCATGAGTCTATTAGTGGATGACCATCATTAATATGTAATTTATAATTTTTAAAAAAATATTTCAAATGTATACTAATTGTTCAATTTGACATGTATGGGGTGCCTATAGATGATGTAGGACGCCTTTATGAGTAGATTGGGGAAATTTTCATGCGTGATGGCATCCCTTTCCATCACGTATCAGGATTGGAGGCACATTCTCATCCAATTTAATAATGATATTTTTTATAAACAAGTAACAGTAATCCAAATTAAATATTTATGGTTTATTTTATTTGATATTCCAATCAAATGTAAGTCTGATAATTTTTTCATATCTATTCTGGGGCATGACTGGGAGCATTAATTCAAATATTAAATCCTTAATATGAGTCGTACTAAATCTATTGAATTAATTTTAATATTTTTTTACTATTATCATAATTTATATACATAAATAGTCAAAATTTTAATTAAAAATACTTTATATTGAAAATTCAATATAACATAGGAATTGGATATGTAAGAGTCTTTTAATTGAAAGGAACATCAAGAGAATGTATCATATGGGTGAATCCATCCTTAATTAGAGGTATAGAGTTGATTTTTGATACCAATGTTCATGTTTTGTATTTTTTTTTAAACTTATATATTCTTACTTTTTATAATTTTATTACCTAAAAATATATTTATGTATTTAAAATGTTATATGATATATTTTTTATAATTTTATATTTTTTTACCTATTGAACATACTAAATTTATATGTTGTGGATATATCTATATTTAAATTTCAAGTAGTAGAATATTCAGAAATCCCATTTTCCATATTGAATTTTACAGTTGTTTAGTGGAAGTTTAAACAACTATAAAGTATAAAAACCACTACTAATTATCAAACAGTTCTTTTAACCACCACTACCTACTACTAACCTGCGACTAAGTACTATTATATAGTTAAGAAATTCCATAAAAATATTTCATGGAGGTTTTAAGAACAAAAATTATATGAAAAAATATTTATCTAAGATAACCACCAAAAAATATTTTCATGATGATTATAACAACTACTAAATATTAAAATAATACCAGAATATAAACTACTGCATTGATTATACCATTTATTTTCAAAGCAGCATGAATTAAGGATTTTTAGTGATTATAAAATACTTCCAACAATAAAAAATAATTGTTCATTAATATTCAACTTATTAAACCATGACATTTTGAGAAAGTGTTATAAATAAATTAATGATAGTTAAAATTGCTACATAATTCAAGAAAACACCACTAAAAAACATTTTTATTATAGTGTAACTAGTATTCTATGGGATCATACCCCAAGTTTTATTTAAAATAAAATATAAATATGTTTGATATTGCTATATTTCATACTGTTATTATTATATATTAACTATTGGTTTTTTTATATTTTATTTTTCAACGATGTCATTTTAAATTTTCAAAAATATTATATTTTGTGTCCATAAAATTTTTATATTTTTTTGAGAGAATTCATGTTATGGTCAAAGACCAAAACACTAATTTTTTATTGAAAATAAAAAGGGTTAAAAAAGTCTAAAATAAGGCATTTTTATAACATCCCTGACATAGAGCGGGATTAACTCAAGAGGGAGCACATCACTCCAATGCATCTCGTGAGTAACACCTATTTTGGCAAGACCATCAGCGATCTTGTTAGCTTCACGATAGGTATGAGTGGCGATGATGTTGATCTCTAAAATACATTCTAGGTAATCAATCCAACATGAAGTGAGCGTCCAAGCCAAGTGAATGGAATCATTCCAAATGGCCTGAATAATAGTAGTAGATTCACTCTCTATCTAGATATTTCTCCAATTATGAAGCCTGGAAAAATAAGTCGCATGAATCACGCTCATCATCTAAGCTTATAGGGATGAAGCAGTACCACAAGAGCCATAGAAGCATCCAAGTGTCTGGTCGAGGTGATTTCTGAAGATGGCCCCACAACCCGCTGGGCCAGGGTTGCCTTTGGAGGCTCCATCCATAAATTTTTTATATCTATTATAAATATATATATATATATATATATATATATAATCTTACTTTTTAAGATATTTAGTGCATTATCAGGATTATTAATCTATTATTTATTTTTAGGATATTTATTTTTTTACAAAAAAAATTGATGTCGAGTATTATATTCAAATTGAAAAATGTGTTATGTATTTGGATTCCCATATTTAAAAATTAATTGATATTTAATATTAAATACATTTTAATTTCAATATAATGAATTTTAATAAAGAAAAACAAATACACTACAACTAATTTTTTTTTCTTCAATGTTGTACTACTGCAAATAAAATATCTCAATAGCGAATTGGGTCCAAAAAATATCATATCAAGATCACCTATCAACTGAACCATCCATTTGAACATTGGATAGAGATCATATGTCTAGTATTAATTGTGGTTGTTCAATAAGATGTAGGACCTAAAATTAAAATTGGGAATCCCTACTAATATCGAGAGAAATTAAAATATTTGTGCTCCATATAAACTTGTCTTGAACTCATTCAATGACATCGTCAATGGTTTAAAAAATCTAGAACTTTGATGAAACACCTTAAATTATGGTTAGTGATTTGAAAAACTTTTTTACTTTAAAAACCCACATTGAACCCATTATATTCATTATTTTTATCAAATATTCAATGAAAATATCATCATTTTAGGGACACATCTTTGAAAATTGAATTGTTGATTCAAAGGGAACTCCAAGAAATGAAGGATTTTTTTTGTATGGTGGTGTAGACTAGGTTTTCCATTATAATGGAAGGAATATTATATGTGATTTTTTTATTTATGTTTTTTTGATTTTTTTTATATGTTTTAGGAGATTATTTATAACACAACAGAGTTATCTAGATGGTTTTTACTTGTTTATATCTAATAAACTTGAAAAAGGTTGTATTTTTAGAATATGTTTCTGTAAAAATGAAATATAGTTTATGTAATGATTGTACAATTAATCTTTATTTTATTTTAGACAATTTTTTTAAATATAATGATTTTTTTTATTAAAATTGAAATGATTTTTTATTTTTTGAATTTGGCTGGAATTTCTAGAAATTTATAGGGTAAATTTCCACTTGATGATAGTGTGGATTTCCGGTTTTTATTTTTAGTGTAAATAAACCCTATAATTTTAAATGAGAATTAATATTTTAAATTTCTATTGAGTTATTAGTGGAAATTTTTCTTAAAAAATCATTTTTTCAATTTCATGTAATTTATATTAGAAAATTGTTAAGGAAAATTTCATGGGAAGCTTCCTATAAACTGTGAAAAAACCTAGGAAGTAATGGTCGGGTTATTCATTAAATTTTTTTAGTTTGAATTTCTTTGTGGAATTTTAAATTGATTCAAATTGGAAATATATTTTGGGAATTTTCCCTAATTGTTTTCCAATTATATTTCTAATAGACATAGCAAATATCCATTGGTAATTTCTAGTGCAAGTTTCTTATATGAATTCCTAATTAACTTCCCAATTGAATTTAAAAATATAATATGGGAATTTTAAATGGGAATTTTTTTTGAAAAAAATAGAATTTATTTAAAATAGATAAATATGGGATAAATACCCTAAGAATGTAATCAAAAGGCCCTAATATAATCCTCGTAAAACTCCAAAAATCCACAAAGATCACTTTTATCACACCTAGAAGCCCATTCCAAAGGGAAAACACAACAAAAAAAACAATAGCAATGAAACTCCCTGACTAAAGTCGCTATATTCCCATGATACAATATGAAAACCACTCCAAAAACTATGAAATAAAGATAAACCTTCTCTAGTAAAGTGTCAAGAAATGAGGCACCACCTCTCCCAATAATCTATAATATTTCCCCAATGTACACATATAACACCACTAAACCTGGATATTGTATAGACCAAAACCAATGAGAACATGACCCTAACCTAATCTTTAGGATATCCCTATAATAGAATCATTTCCCTTAAACCATACTTTGAATCCCATGATGCCAAACTTGATAAAGACACCCAAAACCAATCACAAATAATATTGAAGAAAAACTATTCCACAAAAAAACAAAATTTAAAACCCAGCCTATAAGACCAAACCATAGCCTATTATTAGATATTTAATTTAAGTGTCTACTAGAAAAATAATACTTTATACCATAAATATTCTACTATTTAATATAAATAAGTGTGAAAATTAAGATTCCTAACCTAAGATCAATTAAACTGGGAATTCTTGAACCTAGTAATCCATATTAGATTTATCTTCAAAGATAAGTTCGTATAAACTTGTAAAATGATAAAATTAAGGTTCTCATTATATGATAATATAGTATTATTATTATAATTTTAAACATAATACACTATTATTCCAATCAAACTTTTGTGTATCTGATGAAAGACACATTATGGTCTAAAGTGCTTTAAAATGTACTCAAAGAAATAAATCTAACCATAGGCATGTAAGGAAATATATATAATCACATTTAAATTAAATTAAAACTATAATTATATGGGAAGTCAAGAAACTAATGATCACTAGTATTATGGTCCATATTATAAAAAGGGCACCGAATATAATCAATTGAGAGAAAATTAGAAAATCATACATGAGTAGACAATATGATATGAGCTAGTAAGAAAATTAAAAACCATAATACATAGTAATAAAATTTCCCTATAAAATAAAGGGTCGTTTAGTCTTGTAAAGTATTCGTAAATAAAATATAGTAACCTTTGCTGTAGATGTAGTAAACGTCTCTCCTTTTCTAACCCACCTAGTAGAATTAGTTTCATCCACACAAACCATATATTTTATTCAAAATATGAGTAAACCCTTAAAATCCCAATATAATTATGATTTTAAATTTATTCTCCAAATATAATAATCCTAGATATAATAATTTTTCACCTAATAAATTCATAAACGATTCTTGAAAAAAACTACTTCCAAATCTATAGAATCAAAAGCACAATTTTAATTTTAAAATAACATTTAATAACCAAACAATCCAGACATAGAATAATGGTTATTTTATTTCATGAAATGGGTGTATTCCTAGATTTATCCTTATTATAAAAAATAAAGTATCTAATCATGGCATTAATCATTTTGAGAATGGTTCTAGGAAGAGTAATAGTACTACCCCAATATAAAAACAACTAAATCATCACATATTTAACTAATACCACACTTTTATCATAGGTCAAAATTAAGGAGGACCAAGAGAAAATTAATAAAGTAAACTATTATACTAAAGGAAATTTGTATAGGATATATGAACTTCAAGAGGGTAAGGTAAATCCCAAATACTTCATAGGAAGATAGTTATTCACAAAGTTAAGATTAATATTAATATTCCACCTAACCTACAGAGAACATCCTTCAAATAAAATATTACTTTTTGGGTCATTAATAGTGAGCCCATACACATAAATTAACTCTTTCAAGGATTTCGAAAAAAAATTATTTCACCATTGGTTATCTCTAGAAAATAGAAAGAGATCATCTGCAAACATCACAGGGGATATTTTAAGCTTATGTTAGTTAGGATGAAATCTAAAACTCTTCCTAGAGGTAAAATCTCTAAGTACTATATAATGGTACTCCCTCACCAAAATAGTGATAAAGGTATAAAGTGGGGCTCCATTCATCAACCCTTTCCTTCCCAAAAAATAATCGTACATCTCACCACTAATCAGTACAGAGTATTGAGCTATGGTGACACAACACATAATCCTCCTGATAAATTTAAACGAATATTTTAATTTCTTAGCAACATTTTCAAGTAATTACCAAGAAATTAAATTATAATAATTTGAAAGGTAAATATTTAAGGAACATCTGAGGAAAATATATTTTTTCTAGAGTAATTTCTCAAAATTACATGAACAGTTAAAAGTTTTTTAGAAATTTCATGAAAAGATAAAAACACCCCTTGTACTCTAATAAGGTTAGGAAGTAAACTTTTAATAAATTTAGAAATAAAATTATAGATACACTTATATAACACATTAAAATAAGATATGGGCCTTAAATTAGAAGTATGTTTAGGATTAAAAACCTTGGGAATATGGGAAATCATAGTGGCATTAAAGCCTAATATAAAATAATGAGTCTTAAAAGAAAATTTTACACCTTCAATAATACAATATCCAACCATATCCTAGGCTTACTTAAACAATAAAGTATAAAACCCATCCATATAGTTGTCTTTATCATTAAAAATAGAAAAATAACATCTTTAATTTTATATTCATAAAATTTGAAATAAATAATAAATAATTTATGTTTCATATCCACCATTTGGTTGTTAAATAACTCCTAGTTGATACAATTTTTGGGTCCTAGGAAGCCCAAAAGGTTCCTAAAGTGATTAAGGATACCATTTTTTATATATAATGGGGAGTAAACCCATGAACTAGACTCATTCTTAATCCTACTAATAATATTCTTAGATCTATATGCTTTAATATATTAATGAATGAATTTCATATTACCATACTTTTCCTTAATCTAGTGAACTTTATCTCTCTACTTGAGGAAAAGGATCTAAAAATAAATTATATTATTAAAATTATTAACTAAATTCATCTCCTTAATATAAATAGAATATTCATTTGACCCTTTAATAATATCATCTTAAATAGGGTTGTTATCATTTATAATATTTTCAATTATATGAGTGAAACACAGTCTCCCCTTTCTAAAATAGTAGACAAGATCTTTTTTTCATGGCCCTTAAAGAGGTAGAAAGTAAATTTATATTATGGATCAAGTAATGGGAGTTCTATATGTGTTGCACAAGGCTACATAATCTCTCTTCTTGGCACCAAAAATTAAGAAACTTAAAAGGAAAAATATTTTTAATAGTAAGAGAGCTATTAAAAAATATAGGTATAATTTTTAGAGATTATTTGGGGGAGAATTTAACTAAAGAGTCCTAAAAATTATAGTTTTTCTTCCATTAACATGAAATATATCTAAATTACTTATAATATGATTATCATGCCTTTTATTTTTAGACCAAGTGTAGTGAAAAACCAAATATGTATTATCATCATCATAAAGATCACATTTAAATTTAATGATCTCCTCAATAGATCTATGTGAAATTGTCTTCCCAAAAAACTGGTCCCCTATAGAGGAAACACAATTAAAAATACACTAATATGATACAAGTTTTTTGGTTAATGTGAAGCTATCTAAAATTAAACCAAATATCCTCATGGAGGATTTTATCATTGAAAGAATAAATAGAAGACGCTAGGAAAAAATCTTGGCTCCAAAAATCATAAAAATTAAATATATGGAAGGAAATAAATATTTATCTAAGATATATAAAAAAGGGATTCCAAATAATGATAATCATACCATTTCCTCTACTGAAAAAATTATTAATATAATTCCATATAAATAACTACAAAATATTTCAATAACATCATAATTATCCATGGAAAATTTGGTTTATAAAACATTAACAAGATCTATCACGCTAATATAAATTAAAGGTTTAATATCTATTAATTAATTGGGTTTATTTTGTCCCCTGATATTCCAAATTAAAAAAATCATTAATAACACTGTCTAATTTCCTCCAAATTGCATATAATGTATAACATCAAGCTTGACTTCTATAACATTCACAGTTTATTTTTGTTTTTTCGAATTAAATTTTATTTTTTTAATAATAAATACTTTATTATAATTAAAAATTATGAGGTGTGTTGTATCTTCTTATACTCTTGCGATAACCACTTCATTTCCCTTCAGTGAACCTAAAATGATTTGGGGTGTTTTCATGCCCTTATTAGTCAGCTAGAACCCTATGTTAAGACTCTTTAAGTGGCTCGATTGATGGTTGGTTAGGGATATATTGTGTGGAAGACCCTCAAACCCCAAATCATGTGGGGAATTAAAATTATTCACAATATTTCTCTTCCATTTATTGAGAGTAGAGGATGTAAAATGGATATATTTATCAAAATCACTTTGAGTCTCATATAGGACTACCTTATTATACTTAATAAATCAAGGTGTGACAGGGACATTGTTGTCCATAAAATTATAAGATAGGGTATCATACTGAATAACACCTTATCCTTTTTTTTAAAAGTTGTATTAGGGTCCTTGAAATCCATGATCATAGAATATTGGTTTTTATATGGGGGATTACTATCCTTCACTTATAACCTAGTAGAAGTCCAAAAAACATTTAGAACCTAATGCTACGGAGGTTTCATGTTAGTGACACAATGGGTGAGTGAATGAATGAAACTTTTAAAGTTTGGGAACTTATTTGGTAACCAATAATACACTATTTATTGATAAAAGACATTTCCCCCAGGGGTCCTAATGATAAGAATATCATAAATTGAACACTCAAGGGTAATTTCAATAGACACAAGCATAAGAAATACTAGTTTTAGATTCCATGAAACCATCAATAAAGATTAATTTCAAAATTCTTAATGAATTTTTTTTCCTATTTAATACTTTAGAATATTTTAAATGGTATGTTCAAAGTAAAATGTGGATTCAGCATGGTTTTTTGGGCCCCAGAAAAGGTTATTGGAAACTTAATGTGATTTTAGATATTTTTTATTCTCTATTCCCTAGTGTATCCATGGTGGTATTTATTTGGAAAACATCTTTCCAAAAATGTATTTTTTATGGTTTAGCCTTGGGAATGGAGCATTGTGGATCTCCTATGGCACATAGCATAGGAGGCCTCACTATGACCAATTTGGAAGATATAGTGAGGGAAAGAACCTTAGTCTTATCACACACCCATGTTGGTTGTCTATTTTTTATGATGTGTCAAGAATACCATGAACAAGTCTAGTTCATGTTTGATGATGTGGCAGTGATTATTTTAGCTTTAAAATGGAAAATATAATTGTCCTTCTTTTCATATCTCAATAATTTTTAAGTGGAAAATGTGTATGTCTTTAATGGGGGTCTTGAATGAGATCTTAATTAATATTTCCTTTATTAACCACTTCAGATTTTCTATTCTTGAGTGTTTTCCTTTGATTCAAGCATTTTCTAGAGGTCTATGAGATACTTCAAGTGATCTGGGTTTATATAGAATTCTCTCTTCATCATTACTGTTGATATAGATTCACTTATTACTACTTTATGGTAGAACCTTGAGTGATGAAGGATTATTCTTGGTAATCAACAAAAGACAGGGTTAAAAATTATTTAATCTAGAAAAAAGAATTGAAAGTTATAAAAATACAACAATTTCATACATTTCATCCTCAAACAACTTAACACAATTGAGGTAGGAACTTATTGATACAATTTTTTTCTCTGAGTATACCCTTTATTCTATAATGAATATAGACCAACTCCTCTAATTAAATCAATGTTCATAAAAGTTTAAGATTTTATTTTAGTTTGATAATTGTGGTTTATTTATTAGTTTGGACATTTTATTATATACCTCATTATTATTTCATCAATAATATCCAACTTAAACAACCTTTGTTTGATATTCTTTTTTTGTGTTTTATACCTTCATCCCTTTGTTCTACATTCATCATCAGTGTTCGACTGGATGAAGATTTGAAAATATTCAGAAACTTATTTCACATTATGTTTTACTCTAAATTTATATGAATCGTTTATTTGGGATAGATTTTAGGATTGGAGACATGATAGAGGCTTTGAGGATATAATGAATATCTAATGATGGTGTGAGTCATGATGGTTTTTCAATAAATATTGGGTGGGTGTTTCCATATTAATGTATTACAGTGATGACTCTAGAATGTTCTACTTAATTTATAAGATTTTATGAAGAGAAACATGTTGGATGAATAAGTAGAAGAGTAACAAAAGATCATACATGGAATATCTTGATTTTTCAGAAACTATGACCTTTATAGTGAGTAGTTTGGATAGGATAATGCCATGTTGATCCCTCCTTGTAATATCTAGCCTTCGGTGTTGTTTGAATATCACAAGTCCATGTAATTTTTTGACTTATTGTGTGAGACCTAGGCTAGTTCTAGTTTTAATATGGGTGTGTTCCCTTATTTTCTATTCCCCTGAGGGTACATTGAGGCATCCTATCTTGTGTAGAGGATAATTGATCACCTATGTATTCTAGTTCTGTATAGAGTTAAGTATCCCTCCATACAGCCTAAGGTGTTATACTCTATCTCTTTTCTCTCTAGGTTGGGTTAGGTATCCCATAACCAACATCTAGGGAATTTGATCCCATTCCTAATGGGTTATTCCAAATAGGGTCAGGTAGCCCCTATAATCCTTAGGTGTTATCCCCTATTTGTGTTTCAACATATTGTGAGTTATTTTGTGTACTTTAACTTTGAATGGACCGATGTATATAACCTTTCAAATGAGTTTCTTCAGTGTTGGAAATTCCAGTGGAGTGAGTTCCCTGATAATATAATTTTCTTGGATCTTAATATAGAATCCTTAGGATGGTAGTGAGGATAGACCTCACTTAATAATTGGAGACTTCCCTTGATTATATCTAGGTTTTATCTTGATTTCCCTTTTTGATTTTTATTTATATTTAAATCCTTCCATGATGCTTTGTATTTTGTGTTTTAAAGGTGTTATATTATGTATGTTTACACTCACCCTGGCATGGGATCTTCTATCATGTTTCATGTATTATGAAGCTAAAAAATTTGATTGAGTACTAGGTGGGCTAGGAGATAGTGTTTCTTATTTGGACTAGAGTGATTATAGATGGATTCAGAAGTAAATGTTTGGTAGTTTTTTCTTTTTAATATCTAGTCAGGATTCTTTAAAGTTTTTGTGGGATTGTATTTTTTTCTATATATCTTTCCATACTAATTTTTCATACTTCTATGTGTGTTTAAATTTTATTCATGAATTTAAAGTATTAATATTTTATCATTAAACATTATACTATTGTATATCTATGTATATTTGTGTAAAGGTACATGGTTTGAGGCCTCTCATTTTTAGGATTTCTAGACTCGGTGATAGTTGCCATCCCCTACCTTATTGGAGGTGGGATTGGGGTGTCACTCTCATCTTATCAATGTCTAGGAGGTCCCTAGTGGGTTATTTAATTACAATATTTTATCAGATCCTAGGTCACATGACAATATTTTTTGGATAATATAGTTAGGAGGATTGCTTTTTGTAAACTTGGAAAATAGTGATAGTGTCTTGAGTTCAGCTCTTATGATAGGGAACCCGATGATGGTTTAGTGGATAAAATATCCATTCACTAAGACTCTAATATACTTCTTGTTGACTCAGTATATCTAGGCACTGGTTGCAGGGAAAATTTTGGAACATGCATCTTATAGGAATGGTTTGTGGGTTCCATGTCCTTATTGAGTTAGATCCCAAGATATGCTCTTCTAAACATGGTGAATTTTTACTATTATAGGATGCATCCATGATTAATATCAACTAGGATTATACATTATTATCTTGATAATTATATCTAGTGATGGGGATTCAGTCCAAGGACCTATGTGGGTGGTGAATCCTCTAGGGGGATTGTCAATACTACCTCATATCATAATGTAGTCAGTTGTTATAAAGGTGTTTGTAGATTCCATGCTCAGTCTTATAATGATTCATGAGTTTTATAGAAATATTTTTCTTAGGTTTTAGTGTAATCTAAACCCCTGGGTAGTTAAGTACTAGATTAAGCTAGTATAGTAATTTTTTTCATCTATTAAGGACCCCTCCCAACTAGATGGTGGTCCTGGCGGTGAGCCTTCTCTATGTATCAGTATGTTAATGGTGGATAATTGTGGTATAGACACATTATAAGGTAACCATGACTTGGGAAGAGTTCATATTCCTATTTAAAGAGGATTTTTACCCTATGACATTATGGGTGTTATGTATTCAAGATCTTTTAGAGATCTAGAAGGGAATCCTGTTAGTTACAGAGTATATATTTAGGTTCACTAACATCTCATGGTGTTCCATGAATATGGTTTGTGATGGTTACTTTAAAATACATAACTTTTAGTGTGTAATTTTATATGATATCTAATCTATAGTATTGTTTCTTTGCATTCCTTCTTACACTTGGGTGATAAATTATACCTTAGTCATGGAGACCTTCTTAGCCGAGAAGAAACTGGATATTGGTTTTGGATGTGGACACCCTAAACAAGAGACTTTTGTAGCTGGTAGTAGAAAATAAACACAGGGATCTAAGCATGAAATTTAATTCTAGATATAATCCCAGGATATAGGTTCTACCGCTTAGGGATCTCAGGGAGATTTCAATTAATCAAGGGAGAAGTGATGATAATCCTGTGATGGGTGTGGTTATATCCTGAGATATTTTTTGACCTATAATTATGTAAATAGGGATCCATTCAATGGACTTCCAAGGTAGATATAGTGACTTGATCAAGGATATAGATAGGGTGGAGGAAATGGTAGAGGATTCGGGAGAGATGTGGGTGCTAGCCGACATTATGATATGTTTCCATTGCTACCACCCCCAAATGGCCCATGATAGACTCAGGGAGATGGTGGTCAGGGACATTGTTATTTTTAGGTGGTGAAGTATTATGACACTAATGATCCAAGTATTATATTAGGTAATATCTATTTTTACTCTACTATAGATTCGATTTTTATAGACATAGGTGCAAGCCACTCCTACTCTTCCACATCTTTTGTTCGATATTTAGATATTATAAAGGAAACTTTTTCTCAATCTTTGTGCTTTGATAATCCAAATGGGGGAGATTTCTTGATCACAAACTTTTTATGATAGTGTTACCTAACTCTTGGAGGATAGATATGTGTATAGTATCTATTCATTATTATTATGAGACCCTATAATGTTATTCTTGGTGGATACTATCTCTTTGTAGCCTATTCACATATTGAATATTTCATATGGAGGATGTAGTGTGTCTAGGTACATGGGATGATATTTTCATTTTTTGTGAGAAGGAATCCCAAGATGAGTAGTATGGGATATTATACAGGAGGATACAGTTAATTTATTATCAGTTAGCTAGTATATCCCTTGGATAATTAGATATTGTGATCTTTTCGTTTACTGTAATGGTGGTGAAGTATGAGGACATCTTCCCTGATGATTTTTCAGACTTAGGTCCCCATTGAGATGTTGTTTTTTTGTATAAACCTACACCCAAGGACTTCCCCAATATTTACTCTAATATATCAAATGTCCCTAGTAGATCTACTTGAGCTAAAGGTGAAGTTATAGGATCTATAAAGGAAAAACATTGTTAGAGCTAGTCTACCCTATAGGCAGCCCTAATGTTCTTTACCAAGAAGGTGAATGAGAGATTGAGGTTATTCATGGATTATCATCTCTTAAATCAATTGACCATCAATAATAAATATAAACTACTAAGAATTAATTATATATTTGACTAGAAAAATGAGGCGAAGTGGTTATTGAAGATTTACCTAAGGTTAGGTTATCATCGGCTTTGAGTTCAAGGTTACGATCTACTGAAGACAACATTCTAGTGACACTAAAGTAATATTGTGTACTTGGTTATTCAATATGGAATTATGAATTCCTAAATAGTGATCAATGGACTCATGTATTATATATTTCATCCCTTCTTTGATTAATTCATCATGGTCTTCCTAGATTACATCCTTGTGTACTTCAAATTAGAGGATGAGCACATACAACATCTCAGGATGGTCCTATACATACTCAAAAAGAACTAGATTTATAGTAATATCTCTATGTTTTAGTTATATAATCACAAGATAAACTTCCTGGGGATTTTTATCTCAGAAGAGGGAGTGTCGGTGGACCTGACTAAGATAGAGGTAGTGTTATCTTAGGAACCACCCAAGAGTATGACTAAGGTTAAGAGATTCCTTGGGATGGAACGATATTATTGGATATTCGTGATTAATTTATCTAGAGTATAATAACATTTTAATACCTTGAAACTAAAGGGTAATCCTTTCAAATAGTTAGAGAAGTATCATCATGCTTTTTGGTAGTTATGACAGAGGTTAACGAGCACCCCCATCTGGAGACTGTGAAAGGAGGTAGTTGAGTTCATGGTGTTCTACCGTGACTTTATATCTAGATTGGGATGTGATATATTATGGAGGAAGACTATTATTTCTTATGGGACTCGAAAAATGATACCACATGGGTAAAACAACACTACTCATAATCTGGAGCTGGAAACAGTGGTGTTCACATAGAAAATTTAGCATCACTATCTTATAAGAGAGTGGTTCATTTTCTATTCAGAGTAAAAGAGTATTATAAATATCTTCACTCAAAGATACATTAACTAGAGAAAAGGGTGATATATTGTGTTCTTACTGGACTATGATTTTGAGAGTCTATACTCCCAATAAGTGAAATGCGATGGCAGATTCTAAAAGTCAGAAATCTCATTCGTGATATATGATCCATGAAAAAGAGTAGTTAGACTATTTGAAATTAACCATTATGTATGAGGATGGAGTATCTTACCTTCAATCAATATTTGTTATCCCATTACTTCTTCATCGTGTCATGGAGGAAAAAATCATTTATATTTATTTTGAGATCGTGCATGATTGGATATTTATAAAAAAATATCTATATGGATTTTCCAAATGTGGGGATCATGTAATAATTTTACAAGTATGGGTAATGGTACCATTCATAAAGGGGGATAAGGTTATGAGGGTGTTTTATACATCCCCCTTTGTGGTATATCTTAGAGTTTTGAAGATGTATCAAGACCTTTAACATTAGTTATAGTGTCTGGGGATGAAGAGGAGTATTTCTGAGTTTATTTTTCAATGCCATACTTGTCATTAGGTGAAGGCTGAGAATCAAGTACCAGTGGGTTTAGAACAACCTCTTGATATTCTAGAGTTTAAGTTGGATGGTATATCCATGTATTTTTTTATGGTATATAAATTATTATTTGTAGGTCATGATGTTATCTAGGTGATCATAGACCGACTCACCAAGTCGTCCCACTTCCTAACCATATGATAAAATAGTTTAGTAGAGATTTTGGGATTCTTATATGTACATGATATATCCTAGATTCATGGAGTCCCTCAATGATTGTTTTATATCAGAATTCTCACATCACATCATGATTATAGAGAGGGTTGTATGAGGATTTTGGGACTCAATTTTGGTTGATCATGGTGTTCCACCTCTATATAGATATCTAGACTAGTTTTACCATTCTATTTATGTACTACATGTTTTGGGATTATGTGAAATACTTTGGTTGGAACGGGGATGATAATAAACCCTTAGTGGAGCTTGTGTACAATAATTTCTAATACTCCATCATTGGTATGGAACCTTGCAAGGTATTGTATAGAACACCCTATAGGTAACCATTGTATTAAAAGGATTTAGGGGAGATGGTACTTATGGGCCCAGAAATAATGAATGAAATGATAAAGAAGGTGCAGATCATCTGGGGTTGAATGAGGACTTCCTAAATCCATCATAATTCTTATGCAGGCCAACTATGGAGGCCTTTGGAGTTTAATAAGGGAGAACATGTATTACTAAATCTCTCACCTCAGTGAGGACTGTGGATATTTAGATAAGGTAGAAATATATCTATGAGTTTCATTGGACCTTTATAGATACTATGTAGAGTTAGAGAGATAGCATACTACTTAGCCTTATCACTGTAGTTAGACTTAGTGCATGGTGTCTGCCATGTGTCACATCTGATGAGATATTTTCATAACCCATCACACGTTATTGACTAGGGAAAGCTGAACATTGATGATGGTTCTACCTTCTCAAAGTAAATTATAGTGATTAAGTATTGGACATATAAGGTCCTTTATGGATGAATGATTCCATTGGTTTCTATTCATTAGCAGTTCAATATTCTCTAGGAGATATTTTGGTTGCTAGAGAACCAAATGAAAACTCAGTACTCGCACCTATTTGAGTATCCTTTTTGTTTTATTTCTTTCCATGATGAAAATCTTTGAGGTGGATAGAATATAATGACTTTATTTTTCTATTTAATATTTTGGAATATTTTAAATGGTATATTCAATGTAAGTCATGAAGTCTTTGTCATTTTCTGAGCCTCGAGAAAGTATGTTGGAATAATAAATTGGTTTTAGAGATTTTTTATTCACCATAGCCCACACCTCACCTTGGTGTAATATGTGATGGTATATGTATGTAAAAAGGATTACCAAAAATAAATTTTTTAGGTCATTTCCTTGGGTATAGAGTGTTTTGGTAGCTCATGTGAGACACATCCTGGGAGACCTCACCACACCTATTTTAGGGGATGCGGTGAGGGAAAATGTCAAAGGTATTATTTCACACCCATGTTATCTAGTAATTTCCCTCAGTTTTTAAAGAATACCATATACAAGTCTAGTCTATAGTTGATGGAATGAAATTGTAGGAATTTTATTGAAATGGATGAAACTGTCGAAATTATTCTTGGTTCTTGATCATTTTCAAGGTGGGGGAGGCATACATATTCAACAAGGGTCTTGAATTCAAGATTAATTAATTTTCCCCCTATTTATTGATTTTGATTCTCTATTATTGATTGGTTTACATTGATCTAAGTGTTTTACAAAGGTCCACGAGATCCTTTATATGAACATGGTAGAGATCAAATTCACTCTTCATCATTATTACTGAGAGATATTCACAAATTCATGTTGCAATGTTAAAACTTGAATGGTAAAGGATCATTCTCAGTGATTAATGATGGACGAGTTTGAGGATTCTTTGAACCAGAATTAAGAACAGTGAGATCTTCACATTCAGTGTGGACATTTCATCTTCTATCAATCAAAACCATTCGAAGTAGTACATTTTGTATTTTTCTTTTCTTCTCATATACTAATGATTATAAAATGAAAATGGATCAATCCTCCCATTAAATACCTATTTAGGAAATTTAAATGCTTTGTTTTCTAGTATGAGAATTGTGGTTTATTAATTAGTTTTGTTATTTTATTATCTACCCCAATTATATTCCTTTTAACATAAACAAATGAACATGGCCTTCACTTGATTTTCACTTTTTTTTTATGCCTTACTCCATTTGTTCTATGTTCATCATCAGGGTCTGATTGAATGAATATTTGACTATATCCAAAAAAATGTTTTTTATTGTGATTGACTCTAGGTTTCTATGGATTATTTATGGGGGTTTGATTTTAGGATTGTAGATATGATTGAGGCACAATGATGATGATAAAATATGATAATGGTTCAAGTGATCGTGGTTTTTCTAGTAGGATTGTGTGGGTGTTTTCTTCTAGATGTTTTAAGTTGATGACTATGTCATAGGCCATAAAATCTGTAGGCTTTTAAGAGAACTATGGTGAAAAATGAAGACACACTGGTGTGGGTGATAACTAATAGAATATCAGTATTTTCTAAGAAAATTTAACCTTTATGGTTGGTATTTTGGACAAGGGAATGTCATATAGATCCCCCACTTAAACAGTTAGTCTTTTAGGCTGTGAGAATATCACATGACCATGTACTTTTTATAATTTACATGGGACACCTAGACTGGTTCCAGTTTTAGTATGGGTGTGTTCCCTCATTTTGTTCTCTTAAGGGTACAGTGAGGCATCCTTTCTAATGTAGTGGATGAGTAATCCTCTTTGTGTTCCAATTATGGAAAGATTTAGGTATCCCTATATATGTAATGGGGTATGATCCTCTATCTATTTCCTCCTTGGTTTGGTTCAGTTATTTACATCCATGGTGTATAATCCACTTTCTTGTGGGTTATTCTTGATAGTATTAGGTATCTCCATAGGCCTTGGGTCTGATACCCTACCCATGTATCAACATCTTATGAGTTCTTGTGCATAATTTTACTTATAAAGGCATAACATGTATGATATTTAATATGATTACTATTAGTGTTGGAAAGACTGGTGGAGTGACTTCACTCAAAAAATAATTTCTTTGGAGATTTATTCTAAATACCTATGCTATGAATGAGGATATACCTCACATAATACTTGGATTTTTTCCTTGATTATATCTTGATTTTAACTTTTTTCCCTTTCTTTTTTGATTTAGTGATGACTCATTCCTTGATTCTTTGTGTTTAGTATTTTCAAGGTGTTTTGTTGGGTATGTTTATACTCACCCCTACAAGGGTTATTATAATACATATCATGTATTATGCAGATGATATAAATTTCAATGGAGTCCTAGGTGGACCAAGAGCTAGTGGAGATTAGATAGAATACACTAACTACAAATGGATTCTAGAGTTATATTTTAGTATCTATTTCCTTTTATTATCAACTCATATTCCTTTATAGTTTTAATGGTCATGTATTTGGCCCTTTATATCTTTTAATACTCTTTTTCATACTATGATTTGGGTTTAAATGTTTTGCAGGCATTTATAGTATTAGTTGTTTATATTTATATATTATGTTATTATATGTAGATGCATTCATCTGTACAAGTATATAAGATAAGGCCTCCCATGTGTGTGATTTTCATACTAGGTTCTAGTCACTAGACCACGGAATATTGTAGGTTGGATTGGGGTGTCACACTCAACATATCATCATCTATTAGGGACTTAGTGGGTCTGGATGTGACACAATCACACTTGAAATCCTATTAAATATTCCCTCTTTCAAAATATGTAGTTAAAGGTTAGTGAAATTAACCCAAAAATGGATAAAACTCAGATTAAAATAGTCATAATATAATTCACCAACCATAAATTCAAAATAAGGGGCCTATTATTAAAAGCACATAGACCATAACATAGGGTTTCGATGACAGAATATTCATTATTGGGTTTTAATAAGAAAACTACATGGGTAAGAAGTGATACCTGAATGAATTTATATGATCCTCACCATTACTAGATAAATAATTTCACAGTTAATAGATTCATCTAGAAACCACAAAAAAACATAATAGAGTGTCTTTTTAAGGGTCGTTCCCTCCATCCCACTCATTAGATTCAAAACCCATGCCAATTTTATAAAATTATTGTGGAAAAAATGAAAGATACGTTCTTAAGTAACTTAGATGATTCCCTTTCGTAACATAGATCCATATATGATCTCCAAAAACCAGTATAAAACTACCCAAAAATGGGAAATCAGAAGGACTGGTCAATACATAATAGTGCAAATGGTTAGTTTATGCCAGAATACTGAATCACCAGCTATGTTTCCAAGAGAGGGATAGAGCACATTTTAAAATAAAGTTTCTAGTAGTGGGAATTTCTGATTTAAATTCCTAGTGGATTTTAAAATTTAATTTCAAATTATATGGTGGTTCAACTATTATTTTATCGATATAATTTCCTATGGTAATTTCCAGTTAATTTTCTAATTGAAATTCAACATATAAAGTGGTAATTTACACTATTAAATTTAATTGAATTTAAAATTAGATAATGGGAATTTAAACTTGGATCATGTAGGGGAAATTTATTATAGGAATTATTAGTTGATTATATTTGGATTTCAAAGTAGATGGTGGGAATTACTAGTAGGAATTATAAATTATATAGTGGGAATGTTAACTAGGATTTTATAGTGGTGATTCTTAGTATGGATTTCTAGTGAGAAAATATGGTGGAAATTTTCAGTGGTAATTCCCATTGAAAATTTTCAGTGTTCTAATGGTAATTTAAATTGAATTTAAAGTAGAAATATGTCTAATGGGAATTCCTAATGGGAATTTCTAGGAGGAATTCTCAGTATTAATTTATATTTATAAATTCATATGGGAATTACAAGTTGATTTTCTAATAGAATATAAAAGTAAATAGTGGGAATTTACTCTAAAATTTTCTATAAAAAATTGGTGTGGTAATATCTACAGAGATCTTATAATAATTATGTTTTTATTTAAATATTTTTTCTTATAAACAAGGATATTAATTTAGTGTTATAATTTTTTATGATTTAAGATGCCTCAGAATTTACTATTGTCCATTATAGGTCTTCTATGAGTGATTTGTGGAAATTATTTAATGATATTAAAAAAATATTGTTGTAAATACTATTATGTTTCTAAAAAGGATGCCATTTTTTCTATTGTTCGAAGAATTTATTCATAGAAGAGATTTTTGTATGACTAAAAATAATGGTGTGATATTATTGTTAGTATATAGCAGCAATATAGATTTCAATTTTTTCGAAGTAACATGTATGATGGTGAATATAAAATTTTTCAATGTATACCATATATTTAGTATTTTAGATGTTGAATTTACTTTTTTGGATTCTTATACATTGATTTCAAATATATTGGTGCTATTGAAAATGAGTTTTGAAAATATTGGTAATTTTTTATCACAAGGAGTGTTATAGAGTGATATTATTGAAACTGATGAAGGTAAGAAATAGGAATATTTTCTAATGTGTCATTTTTTATTTGCTGTTTTGCAAGCACAAAATTATTCTTCCAAATTTTTAGTTTCTATATAGGTTTTAATTTCATAATATATTTTAAATAAATTTTAAAAATAAATATCTTTTCATGGGAAGTTGGTATTATTAAGAAAATGATTAAATCAGTTAAAAAAATATAGTAATCTATTAAAATTGATAGGGTGTGTTTTTGGTTTATTATTAAGGTGTTAGACATTATTTAACTTTGTTCATTTTGTTATGTTAGTTTATATTTTCTTAACATCATTCACTGATAAACAATCAATATTCTAAGATATTTGGGAATGTTCCTGTGAAAAGAGAGAGATGTACTCCATCATTTGTTAGGAAGATCCTTCAAAATGTTGATGTTTCTCTATGATAATTGAGTATTGTAACACTATTACTAAAATTGGTTGGTGAACATAACTTTATTTTGAAATTCTTGTATATTTTTTATAGTGTGTTATTATGTTTATAGTGTAAAATTTAATTAATATTATTTAATGTGGAGTCTAACTGTACCAATACATATAAATAGGCTACAATAGAGTCTTTTAGATATTTTAGAAGCTACTCAATGAGTTGTGGGTGAAAAAAAGAATTCATACACTGTTAAAGGATGTGGGAAAGTAGTTTCATATGGGGAAATTATTGGCTGTTATTTTTATAAAGTTTAATTTTTTAGAATGGATAAGTGATGGGAGACCCAACATAAAATGAAAAACATATAAATTTCATTATTGAGATACAAATTAAAGTTAAATTTAAATTAATAGATAGAAGTTATTTATGATAAGGAGAAAAATACTATTGAATAGGAGGTGGTAATTCAATAAATAGAAAAATAAAAATATAAAACATCATTTTGTGTTATTGAGGGAATAATGGTGGAAATTTTGGGATAGGATATATTTGAATAGAAATAAAAAAGTATAAAAAATATAATACAAGGATTGGGAGATGAATAAATATTCATGAAATAAGAAAAATTTCATGATGAGTCTAATACACCTGCTTCACCATCCAAGAAAAAAAGTTCATTGATTAGAGGCATGAACAATAGCTCGAGGGTATTGAGTGGGTCTTTTCCACTTCATCATGCTTTGAAAAATATAAATATATATCTTTATTTACTTTTAATTTAATAATTTCAAAATTATCATTTTATTCCCTCTAACATGAGTTTTTAAATGAAACAAATTATTTTTCTTTATTTTGAATATTACACTACATGTAGTAGAAAATAATGTATTTGAATACATATTGGATTTAATTATTGTTTTTCAAATTGTTCCACTCATTTTTAATGTGTCTTATAAACTAATTTTGGATAAAAACTATATTGGTGTGAGTTAGGTTATGTCTCATATGCTAGAAGGTTTTGTCTAAAAATTTTCAAAGTGTTTAATGTCTTATAAAAAATATCAATATGAATTTTTCACAACTCTAAATGAATCATAAACAAGTTATAATGAATATTATGATAGGAATATTGACTCATAAGTAGTATAAGTGACTCATATGAAGAACATAATGACTCATACATAGAACCATATCACTCATACATGGTTCAAAAATTGACTCATAGAGAAATAAATAATATGCAGAACTGAAAATGAATCATATAGAATGATTTATATAGATAATAATTTCACAAAGTCTTAATAAAATGACAAATAGAAAAAATAGAAATAAAAGTTCATATGTAAATTGAAAAATGACTCATGCATACACAACACTTTGTTATTCTAAAAATCAAAATATATTATATTTTGCTTATATTTTTATACTTCTATTAACTTCATGTTTATATTACTTGTTTTCTAAGATTTATTTATTTTTCAATTATTTATTAATTATATTGATCCTATGAAAATTAATTTGATATTTTTTTTGAATAATTAAATTAACCTCATGAGAGAACAACCATGGATAAATATTTATGGTGTATTCTTGGAAATTTAAGAAAACCAAATTTGAATTATTTATAATATGAAGAGTCTATCTTGAATGTTTTTAGGAACTATTATAAAGAATTAAATATTGATTATTATGATAATATTTACTATTTTATTAAATTTTTATTCATTATAATGGGTATTTTTGTACAAGATATTTTATTTTATTGAATATCAAAGATAATTTAAAGTCAATCCATGTGAATATTAATATTTTCATTTATAGAGAAATATAGGTGAAATATTATTTAGGAAAAAATAATTGAATAACTCAAAATTAGTCCATTGGTTTCACATGTGTGACTACTACTTCAAGAAATAAAATCTTCAATGACTAGAATAATACAGTTGATATGAATTTGGTTATCACCTTAGGATTTTTTTGCATAAAGAATCTCTATAAATAGATATTTATAGATCTAGTGCAATATATCAATGCCGATTATATTTTAACTATTTTGAGAAACATATTTTTATTATCAAACAAAGTTGTAATTTTTTTGTTAGAGTAGATCACTCATGAGGGGGGTGAATTGAGTATCTATAAAAATTTATATTAAAAAAGGTTTTTTGAAAGATATCCTCCAATTAAAATATAATCAAATTCAGTTTGTAGTGAATTTATAAAAGTACTGAATGTTCAATTAATTTCTCAGAAGATTGATTAGTTTTCAACTTTACCAATCTAGAGATTAGTCAAACTTTTCTAAACTAATATAAAAATTCAAAATAGATATCAACACTTTATAAACTAACTATAAAAGTTCAATTTAGTTTTATTTGAAATGAAATAAACACATATCAGATTAAACTAAAATATAAATACACAGCAGATAAAAACAAGAGGTTCAGTCTCAAGCTGAGACTTAGTCCTCTCCACTTGGTGATCACCTTACACCAAGAAGTTTATATTAAAAAAAATTTAGATCCACACCCTGGGTTGTGGTTTAGAATAGCACACAAGGCTGTCTAAGTCACACTTGACCTCTACCACAGTTATTTTTGGGAAAAACAACAAAAAAATTAAACTTTATCTCTTCTACTATTTTATGTGGGATACAAGAGAAAAAGAGAGAGTGAGTGTGAGGATATTGAGTATCCTATAGATATGCACAAGAGATAGTGTGTGTGACACTAACAGATGCACACACTACTTAAAAAGGTAAACACAAGATCACAATAGAGTTATAAATGAATAAGGGATTTTAGAAAACTCTATGTGTTATAAAGTGAATCTCTGGACTAGATTGAAGGAGAGAAAAAGATGTTCGAGTCCTCTCCTAGAATATGACTTCAGAATAGAGTATCACAGCCTCTTTAATCTATCTTCCAAGTGTGAAAAGTTCAGATCTTCGATGTTAGGATGATTAGAGAAATGTAGCATGTTCTTGCTTGTCTTATTGAACTTCTTGTGTACTCATCTTTGAGTTCTTGCATAGATTTTTGAGTTCTTCTATACTATTTATCACATTCTATCAGTCTGTCTTACACACACGCTTTGCACGGTTTATCTTGTAATACTTTTATAGTTCAAGGTCCAATAGGCATGAAGATTTCCCCATGTGCATGTACCTCATAATATCTATGGATAGTCTTACAGGAAAAATTAAATAATGTAATAAAAATTAATTTGTCTAAAATTGACTGTTACAAATAAATTTGAATTAATAAATTTGAAACAGTATTTATGACTATCGTTGAGTCATAAGTATCGGTGAATCATTTGCATCGGTCTGTCATCATCGGTCTGTCAGCATCAGTCTGTCGGCATCGGTCTATCAGCATCAGTTTATTAGCCTTAGTCTATCAGCATCAGTCTACCAGCATCGGTCTATCAGCATTGTTCTATCAGCATTGGTGTCTCTGAGTATCAATTATTTATTTCCATTGGTATTGGTGACTTAGAGTATCAGTGAGTCATTTTTGATATCGTTTTGTCACTCGTCGGTGAGTCATTCATCGATGACTTATCCATCGGTGTGTCAGTCATTGGTGTGTCATCCATCGGTGTTTCAAACATCAGTGTGTTGAACATCGTTGTGTCGAACATCAGTGAGTCGAACATTGGTGTGTCAAACATCGGGGAGTCGAACATTGGTGAGTCGTCTTGAACTAATGGTGCTAGGGAATTTGAGAAACTTATGAATTTTTTTTCTTACACAGATCACTACAAGATTATGTGACATCCAAAAAATACATGTAAATAGACACTTGTAATCATATTGAAGCATAAATTTAGTTTATTGACCTATTGAAATGTATTGTACGGTATGACATATTTAATTTACTTAGAGATATTAAATGACATGAAATAATAGAATTTGTATATTTACATTATTTGTTATTATGAAAATCATTATATCATAGAGGGTCCAAAGATCTCCCCTGTTTGATAATCACAAATTTTGGCATACATGTGATGTTAAGGAATATTAATTACATGACTTGGAATATATTAATGAATTTTATTTTTAAATATAACTAAGGATTTCCCTTTTTTGTGTTTTTAAAATAAATATCCCCCTCAAATATTGGATCAGAGTGAATATATGTACATATATTATAGTGATTACATGGCATGTGGCCTATGCCAAAGTTTATCCCCCTCAAATTAATAATGTATTTCGATACCTTTATCTCTATTTTAGGATTATAAGAAAAAGGTTGAGAGAAGGAGAAGGAAGAAATAGAAATAACATAAAGAATATGAGAAACAGGGTGAATAAAAAAAGGATTTCCATTAAGGTTCAAAAGAGTACCACTAGAAAAATACAAATACAAATCCCTATCAAATACACAATCCAACACTAAGGTTTTAGATTATGAGTTGTTTTTCCTTTATCATAATGATCGGGAGTTGTATTAGAAGGTTTTGGTTTGGTAGTGGGAAGAGGTGGTCTTAAGAAAACACCAGGAAAGGCCACAAATATAGGGACATTTTTTGCAAGGCTAGGTCTTCGTTATAACAACACATGGATCTGAGGTTTCTCAGTAATGACTGGTTGAATATGAGAAAGGTCTTGAGAGAAATTCATCAAAGTAGTAAGCTGAGAGGTTATTCTAATGGAAGCAGTAGGAGGAACCACAATTGCTTCAGCTTGAACATGCAGATATAGATTGGGGAGCTTGATGAAATCATTACTGATTTTACCACCATATTGCATGGCCTTCTTGAAATCATCCTTATTCTCTAGGAATTTATTCGGCAGAGGGTTAAACTTAGTCAATTGTTCCACTTGTTTCTTGATGTCTTCTGTGACTCGAGGAATTTGGATATTTTTAGCTAAAAACCTGAAGATATTGATGATATCATGCTTGGTATAGATCTTAGTAAAATAATTATCCACTTTCTCTCTGATCTCTTTCTAAGAAATAGAGGCTTCATTTGTGCAGAATCACACCATGTTGTAAACAAGGTCTGTATTTGTATATACCTTTGTAATGGTTTCTTGGTACGAATCACTCTGAAGATTTTGAAGTTCTTCTCTGATCACAGCCCTGAGAGATTCCAAATCAGAAACAGCACATCTCCCACCTCTATAACTAAAAAGAATAGTGATAATATTTCCAATCTCCTCTTTCAATTTATTTAAATCTACACTTAGTAGATGTGTCACTAGGTTCCTAAGAACTTCCATCACTCCACTAAAAGAGTTATTGAAATTAGTGGCTAGATAATTTAATTAATTACTCATCTTCCTTACTTCTTCTCTCAGAAAATTATTATGCCTAATGATGGTTTCATCTGTGGTAATGAGATTAGGTTAAATCTCTTGGATCACCATCCTTGAAATTCTTGCAGCATCAGCATCTGAAATACTCATGGAAGTAAAGGCTTCATTTCTGGATCCAACTGAGGCTCTCACTAAATCACAGACATCATTTTTGAATTTCTCTAAATTAGTGATAGTGACATAGGTGAATAGGCACTTGTTGTGCTATTGAAACATCTGCTGGAAGTGCACCTGGTGAAGCAGGTGAAACTGGTTCTACTTCAGGTTGAACTCAAGGAGTAGGAGGAGGTGTTGATATCTCTTCATCTGAATTATATTCCAAACCAAATAGAATGTATCCTGGATCATTATTCCAATCTGGACTATAGTTCCAGTCTCTTGGCTCAATAGTGTCAATCCTGACCCTTCTTCCCTGAGGCTCAGGGACAATTTCATCTTCTTCTTCTTCTTCACCATGACCTCTATCCAAAATAACATTTCTGGGCACAGTTACCAACTGAACTTGTGGTTATGAATGAACTCCAGCCACCACAACTTCTCTAGGAATTTTTTCAATCTAAGGAACCTGATCCTCAGCCTCTTCCTCATGAACACTGTCCATAAGTTTATTCAATTCCTGAATGATTTCTTGATTTTCTACATTATGAAGGGGAGTTATATCCTCATTATCAACATCTCAATGATCAATAGCTTCTTTTTCAATAGGATCAGCACCACCTTGTCCATCAGCTCTATCAGCGGCTCCATGAATAGATTCCTCACTGGATCTGTCAACTACTTGTTGTCTCACTTTTAAAGAATCACTAACATGCTCATCATCTTCCCCTTCATCGTCATCATCATCATCATTAGACTCCTCATATGAATTTCTTACATATCCTTCCACACCGATGACCTCTGTTTCTTCCTCGTCCTCATAACCTAACAAAGGTTCCCCTGAGGGTAAATCCAATGGTGGACTAGGAGATCCATAAGAAATGTCTTTTGGGATTTCAGCAATATCAGGATCACTCTTGTCATCAATAAGAGATACTTTTTCTGTTGGCAACTCATCCTCAGCTTCCTGGTTGGAATAAACAGCTTCCTCTCCTGGTTTGAGTCTTGGATCAACTTGATCCTTTGGTATGGTAGGATGGTCAATCGGATTGAAATCCTCATACAGTATTTCCTTATCTCTTACCCAACATTTCTTTCATGGGTTCAAGAAAATTTTCATTCTCTTGAAAATATCTTTCTGAAGGAAGAAACTACTACAGGATAGTATCATTTCTTCTTCATCTTCCACATAGCCCAATTTCCTTAACATGTTAGAGATTATCCTAGGATAGTACAAACATGTTGCTTTATTGGATGGTTTTACCATATCAGAAATGTGTACCATTAGGTACCGACATAGATTTACCTTTATCCCATTTCTCAATAGGTAAATCAGTAATACATCCTGATAATTCACAGTAGAGAAATCTCCCTTTCTTGGGCAGATTTGATGTTGAATAAACTTAAAAAGTAATCTTGCCTCACCATCTAACTCACTAGCAGTAGCTATTTTTGATTCTTCACTTCCTTTCATCTCCTTCAGAGCATCCTCATACAAAAACAAATTATAGGAAGGTGGAATGTTACCCTAATAATTATCATATACACCTTTATGAGGCATCTCCAAGCACTCAACCCATTACCTATATGAAAATTCATCTCTTTTCCCTTTACCACCGACTTCATCCATGCTTCCTCAGCTCTATACAAGGATATCTTCAAGTGGAGATAAAACTCATGTACTAGATGAGGATAAAAAAGGACTTTCATTGTTTGAGTACCAGATTATCTTCCCTTGATATTCTAGTGATCTCAACAAAAACAACTTTCTTGATAGAAGCCACTCAGCGGACACTTCTATCTCAGCTATAACCACTCAGATTTCTAAACTAGGCTTTGTAGTCCAACTAGACTCACCCTTTTGATTCTTAGATGATCAAGATTTACTCGATTCTTCCATCTCATGATTTTTTCTTTCCATTTCGAGTATTCAGATTCGAATGGAGGTTGTGGGTCAAGAGATAGAGTGTCAAAGCACTGAAGGTTTTATGGAAGAGGGAATGTGAAAGGTCGAAGTGAATTGAATTCATTTTATCATTTAGGGATCGTAAAATCATAAACCATAAAATTTAAACGTAGTAAAAATAATGAAAAATTGTTTTGTTTTACTCAAAATATATTGAATTACAAAAGGGTACTTGAAGGCATCGGTTTTACCCAATCAGTTTCAAGAGATCGGTTTCACGAGATCAGTTTCACATATCGGTTTCACAATATCGGTTTCACTGATCGGTTTCATAGATTAGTTTCACTGATTAGTTTCACATATCAATTTCACTTATTGGTTTTATAGATCATAGAGTTTTGATAGGACTTTAGAGATTTACCATTCCTATTTCATGTATGATGTAGTTTACTCTCTCAAAGTTTAAGGGTTTAGTGAATATGTCATCAATTTGATGCTCAGCCCCGATAAACTATAGAATTATATCACCTTTTTGATAAGGATATCTCAAAAAGTGATGTATTACATCAATATGTTTTGTTATATAATGAGAAAATGGATTCTTAGAAATGTTAATAGTAATTTTATTGTCATAGTTTATGGGGATATGTCTGAATTGAAATTCATAGTCTAATAAGGTGTGTTTCATCCACAAAATTTGTGTATAGTAACTACTAGGAGAAATGAACTATACTTTATCAATTGATAATGCAACTAAATTTTTCTTTTTACTACACTGTGATATTAGATACTTTCCCAAAAAGTGACATGTTCCATAGGTACTCTTTCTATCTAACTTACATCCACTAAAGTCAGCATCTGAATAACTAAATAAATCAAAAGGTTTTCCTTTTAGATAAAATAGTCCTAAATTAGTTGTATACTTGAGGTATTTGAAAACTCTTTTAATAGTATTTAAATGTGACCCTTTTGGGATTGCCTGAAATATTGCACACATACACACACTAAACATAATATTTGTCCTACTAGTAATTAAGTATAGAAATCTCCTAATCATTCCTCTATATGTAGTTTGATCAACGTATTTTCCATTTTCATCAAGATCTAACTTACATGTGGAACTCATAGGGGTTTCACTAGACTTAATTTTATCAAGGCCATATATTTTAATAGATATTTAGTGTACTTACTTTGATTTATAATAATACCTTATTTATTTTGAAATATTTGAAATCCAAGAAAATATTTAATTTCACCCATAAAACTCATTTCAAACTCACTTTTCATTATTTTAGAAAAATCCTTGCATAGGTCATTTTTAGAAGATCCCAAGTTAATATCTTCTAAATATATTTGATCTATTAAAACTTATTTTGAAATTATTTTTATAAACAAATTATGATCTGAAAGTCCTTTTGTAAATCCTTTAGAAATAATAAAATTACTTAATATTTCATACCAAGATCTTTGAGCTTGTTTCAAACCATATAAAACTTTAGATAATTTGAACACTTGATTTGGAAAATGTGGATTTGTAAAACCTGGGGGTTGTTCAAAAAAACATCCTCAACTATATAACCATTTAAGAATTCACTTTTGATATCCATTTGGTAAATTTTAAAATCCAAGTGTGTTGCATAGGCAAGTAAGATTATAATGGCTTCAAGCCTAGATACTAGTGCAAAGGTTTCTTCATAATCAATTCCATATTATAGATTATATCCTTGTGAAACCAACCTAGCTTTGTTTATAACTATATTTACAGCTTCTTCCACTTTATTTCTAAAAACCCGTTTGGTTCCTATGGTCAAATTATCCTTTGGTATATCTACAAGTTTCCAAACATTATTTCTTTCAAATTGGTTAAGTTATTCTTTCCTGGCCATTACCCAAAATTCATCATTGATTGCATCATTGATATTTTTAGGTTCAAGTTGTGACAATAATTCTTAATGTGCAACCTAGTTTCTCAAGGAAGATTTAGTTTGTGTTCCTCTATCTAAATCACCAACAACATCATCTAAGGGATGATTTTTAAGGGTACTAATTGGTCTATAGAAGGTAGGACTAGTTATTTTAGGTTTTTTATTTTGATCTAGTTCATTATGGTTTGGATCTAGTGAATTTCCAAAACTAGGAGTTTTCACAGATTCATTCATATGATGATTTGAGGTTTTATAATTAATATCTAGATTGTGAATATCCTCTTCAATATTTTATAGTGAGGTATTAGGCTCATGTGGATCGGTTTCATCAAACTTGACATGTACAGATTCCTCCACACACTTTACTTTCTTAATAAATACTCTATAGGATTTTCATAATGTAGAATATCCAAAAAATATTCCTTCATCACTTTTGAGGGAAATTTTATCTAAATTGTCTTTAGTATTCAGAATATAAACTTTACATCCAAACACTTTAAAATAACTTACTTTGGGTTTCCTATTATTCCACAACTCACAAGGATTTTTCTTAAAGATGGGTCTGATTAAGACTCAATTTATTATCTAACAAGATGTATTAACATCTTCAACCCAAAAATAAATCATTAGGTCATATTAATTAAGCATAGTTTGGGAAATTTATTGTAGGGTTCAATTTATTCGTTCTCCCACACCATTTTGTTGAGGTGTCCTAGGGGTAGAGAAGTTATGATTATATCCATTTTTTAGCATAAAGATTCAAAATCTTGATTCTCAAACTCATGACCATGATAAATTATTAGGTATTTAATATTAAGTCCACTAATATTTTCTACAGTCCAAGTATACTTGGTAAAGTGAGAACAATCTTCACTATTGTGAGCTAAGAAAAAGGTCCAGGTATACCTAGAGAAATCATATACAAGGACATAAACATAGTGCTTCCCATTGAGACTTGAAACTCTATAAGGTCCAAATAAATCCATATGAACCAACTCAAGAGGTTGATAAGTAGTTTCTTCTTTCTTTAGTTTGAAGGAGATTTTATGTTGCTTTCCTTTTTGACAAGGATTGCACACCTTATTGTCTGGGAAATCTAATTTGTGTAGGTCTTCAACAAACCCATTTCTAGTTAACTTTTTAAGAGAGTGTATGTTTCAATGTCCTAGTCTTTTGTGCCAAATCCAAGATTCTTTGTGAAAATCATTTAGACAAAAAACATTCTATGAGGCTAGTGTGTCTAAATTTATATCATATACATTATCATTTCTAAGAGCAATAAATACTAAGTTATTATAGGCATCAAAAAATGGCATAAATATTTTTTTAATTTAACATTAAATACATCATCACATAATTGAGATATGATAAGAAGGTTATACATTAATCTATCCACATAAAGTACTTTGGAAATTGAAATAGAGTAAGGGTTACCAATCTGGACTCGGCTGATGATTTTTTCATTACCATTGTCACCAAAAGTGACATGTCCTAAATCAATCTTGATAATACTTTTAAAGAATGAATATTCCCCTGTCATATGTCTTGAACACCCACTATCCAAGTACCAAAAATTTCTACAGGAGCTCTTTAGGAAGTTTACCTACAAAACAGTTCATCTAAGAAATGATTTTGGTACCCATATTTGTCTGGGTCCACATATATTAGTAATATAAGCTTTAGGAATCCATAATTGTATTATGGGATTCCTATATGTATAATATAGAGTGTTTGAAAAATAAAATATTTTTGGTCCTGAAGAATTGAATGCAGTAAAAGAATTCTTGGAACTGGAACTTGCAGTAATATTCTAGTTATTGAAGAAAGAAGAAGATTTTCCATATTTGGTTACAAAATGTGGTTTGGATGAATTTGGTTTACCTGGTTGATATCCTATACCAGAAGTATAATTAGGTGATATTTTTTTACCAATCATTTGAGTAAGGGTATGTTTTCCATTGGTAAACTTTTCTAAGTCCTTATTCAATTGCTCATTAGACATTTTTAACTCATTTTTTTCTTGAGAAGTTAAGAATTTTTCTCTTTTTTAGTTGTAAATTTAGATTTAATATTCATAGTAAGATCATGTTGTTTCTTCAAATATTTATACTAATATTTTAACTCATTTCATGTTTCTTCTATCATGTTTCAATATTCAAATAATTCATCATTTTTCATATTCTCATACTCACTTTTTTTCAGAATAATAAGAATTATGTAAAGGAGATTCTAAGGTTACCTCACTTGTGTTTTTCATAAAACACATATTAGCCATATCCTCTATATCATTATGAGAATAAGAAAATTCACTGGATTTTTCCTTAGAGGCACTCTTGGTTTCCTTCATTTCCTTATTATACTTTCTATCCTAATTTTTATACTTCTTCTTGTATTTCATCTTTGGACAGTCATCCTTGACATGTCCTTTCCTTTTACATTCATAGAAAATTATATCTTCTGATTTATCATTTCTCTTCCAATCCTTTTTATAGTTTCCCTTGTTGTCATACTTTCTTTTGTAATTTGGTGTTCTGAAAATCTTCTTTTTCCTATAAAATTTCTTGAATCTTCTAGCCAGTTGGGCTATTTCTTCATCACTATATGAAGCTGATTCGTCACTATTGTATCTTTCAATAGTATCTTAAACTTTATCCTTGTCTTTAAATTTAGAGTTAGTAGTCTTTAATTATACAAACTTTCATTTTGTTTCATCCTTTTCTTGATTTACCTTCAATTACACTTCATAAATCATTATTTTTACAATAAATTCCTTTACCAGCATCTTATCAATGTCGCACGATTCTCTAATAGATATAGATGTCCCTTTCCATCTCTCTGGTAAGCATCATAGAATTCTCATAATTTTCTCCTTAGCTATAACTTCTCCTCCTAAATAAATCGTGGTATTTGAAATTTCATTGAACCTAAGATATATTTTAGAAATAGATTCATTAGGATTCATTCTGAAGTTTTCATATTTAATATTATAATTATTTTTTCTCATTTCTTTAACATTAGATGTTCCCTCCTAAGAAATAAATAGAGTGTCCCAAATCTCATGTGCACTTTTACAAGTAGAAATATGATTAAACTCTTCATCTCCTTGTGCAAAGTACAGGGCATTCATTTTTTTATAATTATTGTTATAGGCAGTTCTAGAGGTTCATCCCAAGTGTTTCTAGTAGTTTCAGGAATTTCATATTTACTTTCAATAGTAGTATAGATTTCAAATACCATGCTTTCTAGATGTATTTTCATTTTAAGATTCCACTAAGCATAGTTAGTTCCACTAAAGAAAGGTGTTCTATTGGTAGTAGCCCCTTCTAATCTATTATCCATGATATAAATTTTAAAGGAATTTTAAAGAGATAAAAATTTAGAAATAATAGAAATTTTAAGATCTTTGAGAAACAACTACAATCAAAGTTGAAAATATTTTAAAACTTTCAACAATTTTTAAACCTATGACACCAAATTTCGGTCAGAGTAGATCACTCAAGAGGGGGTGAATTGAGTATCTATAAGAATTTATATTAAAAAAGGTTCTTTGGAAGATATCCTCTAATTAAAATATAATCAAATTCAGTTTGTAGTGAATTTATAAAAGTCTTGAATGTTCAATTAATTTCTTAGAAGACTGATTAGTTCTCATCTTTACCAATCTAAAGATTAGTCAAACTTTTGAAACTAATCTTCTAATTAAAAATAGATATAAACACTTGCTAAACTAACTATCAATGTTCAATTGAGTTTTATTTGATATGAAATAAACATAGATCATATTAAACTAAAATAGAAATACACAGCAGATAAAAACAAGAGGTTCAGTCTCAAGCTGGGACTTAGTCCTCTCCACTTGGTGATCACCTGCAACCAAGTAGTTTATATTAATAAACTTTTGGATCCACACCCTGGATCGGGGTTTAAAATAGCATACAAGGCTTTCTAGGTCACACTTGACCTCTACCTTAGTTATTCTTGTGAAAAACAACAAACATATCACACATGATCTCTTCCACTATTCTATGTGGGATACAGGAGAAAAAAAGAGTGAGTGTGATGATATTGAGTATTCTCCAGTTATGCAGAGGAGATAGTGTGTGTGAAACTAACAGATGCGCACACTACTAAAAATGGTAAACACAAGATCACAGCAGAGTTATAAATGAATAAGGGAGTTTAGAAATCTCTATAAGTTATGAAGTGAAGCTCTGGACTAGATTAAAGGAGAGAAAAATATGTTCGAGTCCTATTTTGGAAGATGACTTCAGAACAGAGTATTGTAGCCTCTGTATTCTAGTTTCCAGGTGTGAAAAGTTCAGATCTTAGATGTTAGGATAATCAAAGAAATGTTTCATGTTATTTATTATCTTATTTAACAACTTGTGTACTCATCTTTGAGTTCTTGCACAGCTTTTTGAGTTCTTCTATACTATTTAGCACATTCTCCCAGTTTTTCTCACACATGCTCTTTGCACTGTTAATCTTGTAATCATTTTATATTTCAAGGTCTATAAGGAATGAAGATCTCCCTGCATGCATGTACCACATACTATCTATATATAGTCCTATAGAGAACATTAAATAATGTTAGAAACATTAATTTGTCTAAATATGACGGTTAGAAATAAGTTTGAATTAATAAATTTGAAACTGTATTTATGACTATCGGTGAGTCATAAGTATCAGTGACTCATTTTCATCAGTTTGTCATCATCAGTCTGTCAGCATCAGTCTATCCTCATTGGTTGGTCATCATTGGTCTATCAGCATCATTCTTTCAGCATTAGTCTGTCAGCATCGGTGACACTGGGTATTGATGAGTTATTTCCATCAGTATCAGTGACTCAGAGTATTGGTGAGTCATTTTTGCTATCGGTCTGTCACCCGTTGGTGATTCATTCATCGATGACTTATCCATCGGTGTGTCGGTCATCGGTATTCTATCCATCAGTGTATCGAATATCGTTGTATCGAACATCGGTGTTTCAAAAATAGGTGTGTTGAACATCAGTAATTCGAACATCAGTGAGTCAAAATCGATGTGTCGAACATCGGTGAGTCATGTTGCACTAATGGTGCCAGGGACTTTGAGAAACTTATGAAGTTTCTATCTTACATAGATCACTAAAAGATTAAGTGACATCCAAACATATATATATAAATATACACTTGTAATCATATTGAAGTATAAATATTGTTTATTGACTTATTGAAATGTATTGTTTAGTATGACATAATTAATTTACTTATAGATATTAAATGACATGAAATAATAGAATCTGTAGATTGAAATTATTTTTTATTATGAAAACCATTATGTCATAGAGGGTCCAACATATTTTATTATGGAAAACTTCATCATAAAATAACATATATATTGATGTTATATTTTTTTTCCTCATCATTCAAAGCCTCTCTATCTAACTAGTTTCTATAGTACTATATTTTTCATATCTCTTCTATTTGTGTGCTTTTTGGATTATGATTTTTTAGTCAAAATTAGGAGATTATTGTGGGTTATACACCCTACCCCCCTCATTCAAAGGTATGTTTGTTTGTTCCTTGGTATGATAAAAGGCATGGGTTTTTTTGTACCAAATTCCATAAAAGGAAATTTTGTTTATTCCTCTACTTCAAAATGAAGGTTCTGGAATGTGCCTAGGTGGGTTGGTGGGTTGTACCTAGATGTGAGAAAAATTTAGATTAGTGTTTTGTACCTCTTGGTGAGAAAAAGGTGGATTAGGGGTTGGGCCTCCATGTTGGAAAAAGGTAGTGCATTGGGTTTTGACTATAGGTGTGAAAAATTTAGATGTAAAGGTTTTTTTATTCCCATAAAAAGTTAGGTCACTTATATAATGGGTGTCATACTCTTGTGTTGAGAGTGTGAAGAGTGTACATAGGTTCACTTTTATCCGAAATACTATAAAAATATTATTCTCATTTTTATTTTTATTTTTAACTATATAAATTATTTTAACTTTGATTTTATAGTCTTTACAAATTTTAAAAGTTTCCAATTCACCCCCACCCCCTCTTGACCATTTAGTCGTTATCATATCAATACTAAGAAATTTTTATCTAATCCTACCCCTTTGGATCTCTTAATAATTTAAATTATTTACTAAATTTATAATTTATATTTTTGTGAAAATAATTTATACTCTATGTTGTAAAAATTATTAGGATATTTTTTTGATATGTATAGAACAAGATTTAATGATGTATAGATTCCTAAAAGCCTTCTATTTTTTATGTAACTAACTATTCATATTAGTTGGATAAGATAGAATTCTTCCTTAAGAATCTAAGTATTGATCACCAGACCAGTATAGTAAAACCATATAAATTACCTATGATTGAACTTGAAACCTTAACTTGTAATGATGTTGTTTTTATGTCTAAAAATATAAACTAAGGAATATTTTTTATTTTTCAGTTGGAAGAAATATATTTAGTCACATATCTTCCTATAATACTACACATGACATTTGGATAATACTTAAATTTATACATTATATATTGGATAATATTAAAAAAACTAAACTTGGCTTGTTAAGGGTTGAGTATCAATATTTTAAAATGGGTGAATGTGAGAATTTTAATCAAATATTCCATAGATTTACTAGTATCATAAATGGTATTAAATATTTGGGTGAAATTTTTGAAAGAAATGTTCTAGTGAAAATATTTATTTGAGCTTTATCTAATAAATATCATAAAAATATGGTTGGTATAGATAAAATAAATAAATTTAAAAAAAATACTCTTGATAAAATAATAATTTCATTTCTTTAATATGAATTAGAACTTAAGAATATTATTAAATAAGAATATATTAAAAATAAAGGTATTATATTTAACCCTATGAATGTTTCTACTTACTCATTAGATTTTGATCTATAGGGAAATGATAGTGATGGGGTTTCCTAGGTTTCTAAGGGTGTGTTCAAAAAGAATAAAGGAAATTAAAGAAGATATATAAGATATTTCCCCATGGATAATCATAGGGGGATATTGAAAGGTAATTTTATAACTATTGAATTTCCCAAAGTAACTTATTATGAGTGTGGGAGAAAAGGGAAAATTAACCCTAAATGAACTAAGTGAAAGAAAGGAAATAAGAAAAAAAGTTCGAATAAGAAGGAAAATAAAGCACTTACTGCTATATGGAGTTATACCTAGGATTTAGATTCAAGTGAATAATCTTTTAATAAAAAAGAATTAGAAAATATTTTATTTATGGACTCTTCAAATTAAGTTAGTAAATTTAATAATGGATCTTGTGAATCTAAATATAAAAATCCTTCAATTGATGATTTATATAATGAAAATGAAACTTTAAACAGTGATATACTTAAAAATTAATAAATATATATGGACATCAAGAATATAAGAAACATATTGAGGAAAATAAGATCACTTTTGAATAAAATGAGAAATTAAGGAATACAGAATCAATAATTAATGATAAAATATATAATAATTTATAAATTATTCAAAATTAAAATGATAAACTAAAGGAATATATTTCAAAAAATAATTATTTGTGGAAATAAAAATTAAAGTGTCTTTTGATGAAAATAACAATATAAAAATAAAGTTCAAAGTTTGAAAATAGATTAGTCCAGAATTATTCAAGAGAAAGTTAGGATAAAATGGTAATATGGAATAAAATTAAAAAAATAAAATTATTCTTTGTTATGACGATCGATTATCAAAAATGTAAAAAACGTTATTTATTAAAAGATTTAAATGTAGTGTGTCTACATCCACTTGTTTTAGATGTATTATTAAGGCATGTTTTTCAAGTGAGTACTCTTTGAGATTTACATAATCTCTTAGATGCACCAAAGATTTTATTTCTTAATCTGTATCCTTATAATTACCTATGAATAAACATTTAAAATATACATAGGTTCCAAAGAATTATTTTTCTAACCTGATTGGACCAATATTATTATGGGTTCCAAAATTATATTAAATACGAATTTATAGGATATTTTCCATGGGTGTTTTATAAAAGAAACTTGTTACACATATGGTGTATTTTCCAATAACATGATAGGTGATGATTCAAATTTCTTATCATTCAAACATTTTTATGGAGATAATGTTAGTTTTGGTGATAATTTTAAGGGTATTATCAAATGTTTTTGAGAGGATGGTATTTAGAAATATATTATTATTTCTAAATTATTATATGTTGATGGTTTAAAACATAATTTGATAAGTATTTACAAATTATGTGATAGTGTATTTTTTGTAAAATTCCAAAATGATAAGTGTATAGTTTTTAAATTTTAATATTTCAAGTTTTATGTAAAAAAAGATAAGTTCTTAAGTGTTATATAAATAGATAAAATTTTATGGAATATGATGATTTATTATGTAAACTGTAGGATTATATAAAATATGTCCTAAAATTGTAATATTCTGTAACTACCCAATCTATAGGTGGATAGTGCCTATATTTATTACTCTTAAAACAAAGGTAAACATAAAAAAATATTCTTTAAAATATATTAAAGAAGTAAAAAATATATGTAATTTATAATTCATTCATGTTTATTTATTTAAACCTATACGTACTACTAATATTGATGGTAAAATGTTTTTCTTTGTAATTGTTAATGAATTTAGTAGAAATTTTTGGGTTTATTTTCTAACTCATAAATTTAAATCTATTTAAAAAAGTTATACTTATTTTAAATTAGTTCGAAAAGAAAAGGGTTACTTAATCTTAACAATAATAAGTGATAGGGTTTAATAATTTATAAATCTTGAATTTGAAAAAATTTATAAATAAAATGGTTATTCTAATAAATCTTCAGCCCCTAGTAAACAATATCAAAATGGAATGGTGGGAAGTAAAAATAAAAAATTACAAGAAATGACAAAAACCATGATAAATGAGTTTAAGAAACCGAGATATTTTTTTTATAGAAGATATAAATAGATATTTGTATGTGTCTAATATAGTTCATTTAAGTCCTATTTTAAATAAAAAAACTTATGAAATTTTAAAGTAAGAAAACCAAAAGTTGGATATTTTAAAGTATTTGGGTGAAAATTTTATATTATAAACACTAAATATCATATAGATAAATTTGATTCAAAATCCGGTGAAGCTATATTTAGGTTTTCTTAATACTATAAAAAAACCTATAGAGTTTATATTAAAATAACCACAGTGGTTGAAGATTATATTCATGTAATATTGATGAAAATACTTTGAATGAAAATAATGATGATTTATAAAGTCTTAAAGAGGAGTTTAGATATTTTAATTTTAGATAGTTTGAACCTCAAAATGAAAATTCACATTTTTAGGGGGAGATTAATCAACATGAATGAACTTGGAAAATCACATATATATTACCCTTTAGATAAAGTGTTTGGAAATGTTGATTCAGGAATTCAAACCTGAAATTAATTATGGAAATTTAATGTTCATTATAATTTCAATTGAGATTTATTCCTAAAAATATTGATGAATATCTAACTGATTATAATTATATTTTTTCTATTTAATAATATTTAAATAATTTTCAATAAATAATTTATGGTATTTAGTTGAACTACATAAATAATAAAAAGTTATAATAACTAAATAGTCTTTTTAAAAATAAAATTGATAAATCTAGAAATATTATTAGATATAAGTCCTGATTAGTATCACAAGGATATTACCAAAACTAAGAAATATATTATGATGAAACTTGTTTCATTTGTTGCTGGATTATAATCTATAAGAATTTAGTTATCTTATTATTCTTTTAAATTATTTAAATCAACTCAATTGGATGTGAAAAGTGATTTACTAAATTGACTTATTTTTTATGAAGTATATGTTAGAAATCCCCCTTGTTTTGAAAATTAAATAAATTCAAATTATGATATAAAATTTTATAAAGAACTTTATGGAATTAAGTAATCTCTATTATCATTCTATAAAAGATTATATAATTTTATTTTGAAAAATAGTTTTGAAAAAGGTAGGGTTTGATCCTACATTATTTATATAGAAATTTTTAAAAGATAATTTTATTGTTCATATATATGTTGATGATATTATTTTGGGATCTTCTAATGATACTTTATGTAATGAATTCTCCTAATTAATGAATATAAAGTTTGATATGTGTTTTATGGGAGAATTGAAATTCTTTCTTAGATTTTAAATTTTTAAAAGGGGTGGTGGAAATTTTTTAAATCAATCTAAATATAATAAGGAACTAGTTAAAAGATTTTTCCTTGATGATTTTAATAGTCCAAACATCCCAATGAGCACTTCATGTAAAATAGATGTTGATAAATCTATAAAATCAATGGATAATAAACTTTTTTGAGGTATGGTTGTTATTATATTGTATTTGATTTCTCCTCAACCATATATAATATTTAGTGTTTTTATTTTTGTTATATTGTAAAGAAAATATAAGGAGAGTAACTTATAATCTATCAAAAGAATATTATGTCTGTTAAAGGTTATATAAACCTTGGTTTATTCTATCGAGATAGAACTTAATTTGAACTAAACAATTATTCAAATTATGATTTTGATAGTTGTAAAATAAATAAATAAAATAACAATTAGAATGTATCACTTTCTAGTAAAAAGTTTTGTTTCTTGGTGTTTTAAAAATATTTTTAGTTTGTTTTTCTACTATAAAAGAAAAATACATAGCCTCTAAAAATTTCTGTGATCAACAATTATAAATTACTTAAAGTTTGTCTAATTTTTATGTTTTCATTGATAATTTAACTATTTGTTGTGATGTATCATCAGCTATTTTTCTATCTAAAAACCATTTACAACATTAAATAAAAAAACATATTGAAGTTAGATGTCATTTTATTAGTACCATGTTAAAAAAGGTAGAAATTTTTTTAAATATATTCCAATGGATGGTCAAATAGATGATATCTTTACTAAATATTTGTATTTAGCTATATTTAAAATAATTAAATGTGAACATATAATGATGTAATTTTAAAATAAAAGTTTTAAGTGGGTCTATTAAAATAATTTGTTTATCACTAGTATAAATTCATACATTGGTCAAAGTCCTTCTTGAAAGGTAAAATCATTTACCTTTAAAAATACCACTTTATACTAACTGTACTAGTTTTTAATTCATCATTTCTATGACATGTTATAAATTTTAATATTAAAATCATCATCAATATTCTATTTTTAGTTATAAAGTATGAAAAATATGTTTTATTCCTTGGTTTACTAGCATGAATATTAATTTTTAGTTAAATTTTAACAATTACATAATTATTTTAATATTTTAACATGTTCTTCTAGATACTTGAAGTTTTAAATACTTATACAAGTGAAATAATAACTATTTTTAGGAAAAATTCCTCCCAATTTCATTGAGATTTTTTTGGGTTATTGTGTTTGTTGGAATTTCTAATTGACAATGAGGTAGTGGTTTTTTGATAGTGGTGAAAATGGTTTCATCATTCCCTAGTGTTTCCCAAATTTATAGGAACTAAAATATAGAAAAAAGGATGGTTTTTCATGTGAGAATGATGAGACCACAGAAAAGGATCTTTTGAATGAATGAGAGTTACAAAAAATAAAAAAAATTGTATGAAGTTTATCATTGATGATTTGAAGATAGTAATTATTTGTGGACCATGAAGAGAAATAATGTGGTGTCAGATCAGAATACCATCATTGGTACTTGAAAGGTGGTCAATGTTTTGAACCATGTGGGCATCACACTAATAAGGTTTTAATGAAGGGATGAATAATAATTTTAGGATTAGCATATTTTTAGAGCCCTTTCCTATATAATGACCGGATTTCCACATTATTTTATAGATCTTGAATTATTATAGTTGTTCTTTAATTGTATTTTCAACTAATTCAAAAACAATTTCATGGATCATTGTATCCATGAAGGGAGTATTTGAAATCAGTTTATGTATGGACTTACATGGTAAATAGTGACCGCATAATATAGTTCATGAAGTTGAAATAGGAATATAATATTTTGTGATGAATTACATTGGTATGTTATGTGGGCCGGATCATATAATGTTTTATATTGGGGGATCACGTAGAATAAATTACATGAAGGTTTCATGTAATGAATATTAATCCATGTAATAAGAAGAAAATTTCATGAAGTAGTATCCCATGAAAAAAATATTACATATAAAGGAGGATTTCATCTCTTAGATGAAAAAATGGGCCTCATGTCACACCCATTTTGTGTGAACCAAATATAAGGTGATTTGTAACAATAGAAAAATATTATATACAAGAAGTGAGTTCACTTTAGCAGAGAGAGAAGTGAGCTTCCAAAGAGTGATTGGTTATCGGCCAAGGGGATTGTAAGTCTACTCCTAATATTTTAATGCTGGTGTGATATAGTGAATTTTATTACATTGGAACATCACTTCTGTATTATCCTTGGATTATCCAAGTTAGGGTAAACTGGGTAAAATTATTATCTATCTTAAAATATTTCTTTTTTGTATATTTACATGTTAATGAGATGAATAGATAAAGAGTTATTGTTTAAAAAATAAACTGGATCAAAATGGGAAGTTGTTTTAATCAGTCATACCTTGATTCACCTCCCCTCCCCCTCCTCCCCCCTCAAGATATTTATCCTATTGGGGCCAAAAATTGGTATTAGAGATAAATTTTAAATTAAATGATATTATCTTTGTGGAATTAATGGAATTAGTTAATTAGAATGGGAATTTGATCATTGATGAACACAATTTTAGACTATATAATAATCAGATGTATCACAACTTGAAATCATTAGGAATGGATGTTTTTAGAGCTAAAATTTATGGAATTTATATTAGTATGGATATTGGATCTTTATCATAAGAATACAGAATAGAATTGGATATCTATACCATAGGAATCAATGCCTTGAGAGTAGTATATCTAATATAGTCTACATAATGGTTGTGTCGAATCAATCCTCATATACCATGTGGGAAAACTAATCAATATCTATGATGGTCACTAAAAATATTGAAAATATAAATTACAATTTTGGTTGAAAAGTACAAGGACTTGAGGAGGTACATTAATGAAAATTTTAATTCATTATTTGATTGGGTGAATTTTATTGTGTAGGACATGCATTATCTCAAGTAGACCTTTGATTATGTGAAAAATTGTTAAGAACATCCTAATACGTTTTTCACCCTAGTTTAATCTAAAAGACTCTATAATCAAGGATAAAAATATAAATTATTTTTCATTATATAGTCATTATAGTACATTGGTTTTATATGGAATTAGGGATGATGATAATAAGGATGTAGAAAAGGGGATTTATAAGGAGGTGGAATTCAATTCCATGAAGAATCTCAACATATAGGATGGATATGAAGAAAATAAGGTGGAAGAATTCATTTCATTACTTTACACAAACCCACAAAAGGTAAAAGTAAGGATTAATGGAAAAAATACATGCACATGATTTTGATGTGCAAAGGATGGAAACATTACAAAAAATATTCCTAATAACTTTTAAGATGATGATGAGGATGATTAAATTCCCATGAATAATTCTTCAGCGTGAGATATAAGAGAAGAACTAAACATAATTTCATTAATAAAAAAAATTATCAGTAAGCATTAGTTTAGAAGAAAGTGCAGAAAAAGAAATTGAAGACTACAAATACCATAGCAAAAAAGTTATGGTTGATATTATGGTAAATACCTAGCAAAGGGAAGTGAGTGAAAATGATGAAGGATAAGTGGATGTAAGAGTTGGTATCTAGTTTAAATTATAGTTCACCCTTAAATAGATATATTTTTGAAGATCCAAAACAAATAAATCCAATATAGTTGTTTATGATGACTCTATATACATCAAAAATAATAGGATAAGTCTAAGTTTGAGGTAGAAATTTAAAATATCAAATCAAAAAAGCCAGAAAATTCAGATAAGGTCATTGAGTGCATGATCAAAATTAAATAATATACCATGTTTATTGATGGTTTGACTAAGACAAATAAATATCGGGTCAAATTTATCAAATATATTAAGTAGTAATTTTTCAACCTATGGAAAAAAAGGTAACAGATCAGGAGGAAATATTCTCTCTCAATATAACATCAAAAAATTAGACCACACAATAAATAATAAAAAGGGAAATTGGAGCATGTATTTTTAGAAAAACAGGCAAGGTACTATCATAAAAAGAGAAATATAATATCTAAATGACAAGGTCGGCATGAGTCTTGATCATAAAAAACAATAATTACAGATTATGTACCATAATAACCAACTCCAAAGTTTAAGGCTGATTTGGGAATGACTCATAGTTAGAATATTCAGAGAACCCAATGGTTAAATGGTGATAAAAAATGACACAAAATAATGCACCTTGTATGAATTTTTATTATTGTGAAAATATGGGAAATTCCCAAAATTCTTGTTCTATATCCAATAGGTGTCAAAGGGAATAAGAGAAACAAAGGAATCCAACTGGAGCTCAATATTATTGGGATTATTTTGATGATCATTTCTTATATTTCATAGAATTTTGATATATTGCCATGTATTTCCCATTAAATTTTAATTGGAATGTGACAATAAATACTAAAAGTTTCCATACTCATCAAACTCAAAGAATCATCAAGCGAGATGAAAATGAGAAATCAATTTTCAATTTTTCAAGATAAAGTTGGTTAATAATACTCTCAAGAATATCAATCATGTCAATCAACCCCATGCATGAATAAAAAATACAAGGATTAAAAAAGAAAATATATGAGAGGGTAGTGGTTTCAGAGATTACCCTGAAAGAATCAGATCATACAAGTGTATGGATCCTTGATAGTGGATTAATATCCCACATTACTAGAAATAAGGATTTTATCATAAGCATAAATACTGACAAGGAAGGTGTCACTAGATTATCCAATTATTAAGGACCAAGGATCATTGGATCAAGGAAATCCAAATTTGAGGGTAAATATATGAGACATGTATATTTATTGGCCATTAAATGTATTAGTCGCAACTTTCTGAGTAATAATAAATTATGTGAATCAGGGTATGAAATAAAGTTTAACAAGAATACATGTATAGTTAATCAAAATGATGGTGTAGTTTTTATATAGGTAAAGCAAAAAAAATATAATCTATACCTTTTCAATGGAGAATAAGATATTTTTTTCTATCCAAGGAAGAAGAAAAAAAGTTGTGTAATATATGGATTGGTATTTTGATACAACCAAACATAAAATATCTAGTGAAAAGTAATAGAGATTTAGATATACCAAAGATATCATGTGATCTTATACACATGTGTGAAACCTATCATAAAGGGAAGATTACTCGAAAGGTATATAATTTAAAAGAGAAAGAGTCTACAAGATTTCTTGAGTTGGTGCATGTTGATGTGTGTGGACTTATTTCACCAAGATCAATTGATGGGATGAAATGTTATATTATATTCATTAATTATTATAGTATAATGGGGTGTATTATGGTAATAAATCATAAGTTTGAGGTGTTTAGTTTCACAAATTAGTATCATAGGTAGACTAAAAAGATACCAAGATAGAAAATTATGAAACTCTGAACCGATAATTCATAGAGTTTACCAATAACCAAGTGTAGGATTATATCTATAAGCATGGGATATGGCATGATGTTTTAGAAGTGATAAATCCTTGTCAAAATGGTGTGATTGAGAGGATAAAACAGATAATAACCCACATTTATAGAATCATTCTTATTAAAATAACCTACCAAATAAGTTTGGGAAGGAATCATTTTTAACATCGGTTTACATTTCTAATAGAGATTTTCTGTGTATAAGAGAAGAAAATAATTTATACTAGATATGGTATGGAAAGAATATGATATTTAAGTACTTTCAAATCTTTAAAAGTGTATTATTTTCAATAAGGAGGAACACATAAATTTTTAATCTCGTCAAGATTGAGTTATTTTCCTAGGATACTCAAGAAAAATAAAAGCATATAAATGATTTAATAAGTTTCTAGGATATGTTTTTGAAAGTAATGATCACATTATAGTGGAAAATTAGAAGAATATTCAAGAAAATAGTGTATAGGTTTAGGAGGATAATGGTGAAGAATTTATATTCTAAAGGTGGGGGAATGAGGGTATCAAGAAGATTCATAAGAAGATGTTAATGATTAGAAGGATTAAGTTAGAACTACATCAGTATAGAAGTCAAAACATAGAGTTGAAATTGATGAGAAGGATATAATTAGTGATTACATAGATCTAATAAAGATGAGTAGAATTAAGTCTCTATATTAAACATCTTTCAAATCAGGGGTTGGGTTAAAGTGTTTTGAATAAGATAAAAAAAATAATTGTGTTCAAGTAATGAATGAGTAGATTGACCAAATAGAGAATAATTTGATGTGGTAGATTATTTTGAGACTAAAAAAGAAGAATGTCATTGAGACCAAATAGTTAATTCATAACAAACTAAATTAATATGGCTTTTTTATTCAAAAAATATATTCACTGATGTGTAAGGGATAACCCTAGATCAAGGGCATTAATGTAGATGAGGCATTTTCTCCAGTTTCAGAGATGGAGACAATTCAATTATTCAGTAACATAGAAATGAAACAGAAATTCAATATTTTTTATATGTACATCATGTCATAATTTATGAATAGAGTTTGGGAGGAAAATATTTACAACAAATACTCAAATGGATTGATTTTCTATAAAGATGAGAACAATTTTTTCATCTGAATAATACCTTGTATGGGTTGAAGTAGACACAAAGAGCATGGTATTTGTTTCATGATCAATACTTGAAGAATATTATTTTTTAGAAGGGTTTAGTTGATTACAATATTTATTCCAACAATTAGAGTAATCAAAGGATACTGGTTTTAGTGTATATGTAATATATAATATTTTGTGGAGAAGATAAAGCACAATGTACACTATTTTTAGAATTTATGAAGTGCGAGTTTGAAATATTAATAATTAGTGAGATGAGATTTTTATTTGGTCTATAAGTAATATAAAGAATACATGGTTTGTTTGTTTCTCAATATAAGTATTCTAATGAGGTTCTAAGAAGATTTGGAATGGATGATTGCAAAGTGATGATAGCTCCGGTTATTACTTGGATGAATTTTTCAAGTGATGATGATGGAAACACATTCAATGTACCAAAATACAATTATATCATTGGAATCTTGTTGTAATAAATAGTGACATGATGCTACATTGTATTTTTATATGTCAGATATGATAATATCAATGTAATCCCAAATAAATCAAAATTATTTTAGTAAACATAATAATACAATATATCAAAGGTAAAATGTTTTTTATCGTGTGGTAAAATGTAATATTTGACCAAGAGTTATTGGGATATACATACATTTATTGGGATAGTTTAGAATATGGAAGAATTTATACATCAATTAGTGCATTTTACCTTGGAAAAATGGAATTTATTTATTGAACAATAAATAAGACTAAATTTCACTAAGAACTATAGAAGTATAATACATTTGAACTACTCAAGATTGTACACAACTATTGTGGATGAATAAGAAGCTTGATGATCTGAGAGTTAAAGTGAAGTATATGATTTGAATCAATTGTTATAATTCAATTTCTATAATTATTATAAAAACGCATTTTGTCATTCAAGGAAAAATAACATTGAAATAAATTATCATTTTATCAAGGATAAGGTTGAGCATGGGTTTGGTGAGTTTGGGTATTGTACCTATAAAACATTAGGTCACAAAAATTTTGATGAAGACCTTACCCAAGTAATATTTTGAGAGGCGTTAACTAGATCTTAGAGTCTAGTTGACTCCACACACTTTAATAGTGTGAATATGGAACCCCCACTCCCTATGTTTTGGTATGTTTTCCCCTATACTCTAATATATATATATATATATATATATATATTTCCTATTAAATATCACAAATAATTGACCCCTAGGTTCGTTGAAAAAATAATGAAAGTATTTTTTATAAAGGTGGAAATGTTTTTGATAAGGGGAGAGTTATTCTATGATGGGGAATGAAAATAAATAGGGTGACTTTTGTTAAATTGATTTTGTTATATAAGTTCATTCAATAAAGAAATATCATGAAATGAGTTTCTTGAGTTCATGATCCATGGTGAAATAATTTTACTAAGTGTGTTCAAAGGTGTTTTATTATTGAGAGCTACTCTCTATGAAACAATTTACAACATTTGGTATTGATCACCAAAAAAATTTGGTATCGGTTTTCAAGATAAATAGTTATTAATTCAATATTTTCTATCGAGAAAGGTTTAATAGGTTATATATAGAACAAAGTTATTCATAGATAAAATTTATATATTAATCATGTTTATCAGGCTGATCATATATCATGTGGTATTAGAGTACTTATTGATTAAATATTTGGGTGTCATCTAGAGTTTCAGGATGTGAATGGTGGTTAAATAAGTGAGTGTGAAAGTTTTTTTCAACAGGAAGTTTGAAGTGGTATCAAGGGATGAAGTGTTGTCAACAAACCTAATGGGGAGACTATTGGGAAAAACCCTTTTAACATCATTTCAAGGTTTTTCAATTGTTTTGTTTGTTGAAATTACCAATTGAAAAAGTTCAATTGGTTTCTTAAAAGATATTAAAATGGTTGTGATGTTTCCCAATTTTTGTAAAATTTTTGGGTATAAAAATCTATTGAAAAGGATGGTTTTGTGTGATAATCATACAAACTACATGAGAATCATGCAAACTATATGAGAATTTTTTATCTACATAGGATGATTTCATGAATGTGTTATATTTTAATGGAAGGAAAAGTTTCATATGAAGATCATCACTAGAGGTTGGAAGGAATCCATTTTTTGTGGTCCATGAAGATCAATTACATAGTTCCACGTGAGAAGACTATCATTTTCAATCTAATGGTGGTAAAAAAAATTACTGCAAGGGAATTACATAGATTCTTTTTTATTGAATTAGTGACCATTAATTTTGTGAATATAATATTTTTTTTATCCCCTTTCCTATATAAATATCAGTTAATTACTTCATTTCATAGATCATTAATTATGAGAGGAATTATTTGCTTTTATTTTTTGCTAAGTTGAGAGGGGTTTTTTCAAGCATAGCAGCCATAAAGGGAGTACATGGAATCAAACTCCATAAGAAATTATATATTCAATAGTGACCACATAATATATTTTACAAAGTAAGAATATGAGGAGTATCTCACATGATGCATTACATGGGGTAGCTCGCATAAGGTAATATGTGGAGTGATCGCAATGAGGGATCATTTGGATGATGTTATGTGAAGGTATCATGTGGTGAACAATAATTTATGTAATCATAAGAACATTTTACAGAGGAGTTTCCCAGGAAGAAAATCTTATATGGAAAGGAAGATTTCATCTCTCGGATGAAAATAATAGTTTCATGTCTCACCTTTTTTTTAATAAAATATGAGGTGATTTAGAATAATAGAAGAATATTATGAAGGATTTACGCATTCATTTTAGAAATAATATTAGTGAGTTTTGAAAGTGTGATTAGTTGTAAACATGGGTAAATATTGAGTCGAAACTGAACATAATAATAGCAGTTGACTATATAGAATTTGGTTACATTGGCAAATTTCCCTTGCATTCACCTTGGACTAGCTCAGTTAGGGTGAACTAAGTGATATTTTTCTATCTCTTTCATGTTTTATTTCATATATATTTACTTTTTTGAATTAATAAAAAAGAAAAAAATTCATAATAATGAAACAATATCAAAAGAGGTGGTTTCTTTAATCCTTCATATCCTTATCCACCACCCCCCCCTCAGGGTATTTAAAATAGTGTAGCCAAAAACTATTTTAAACTATTGAAATTTCAAATATTCATGCTATAGTTTTCAAATATACATAAACTAGATTGAATATTTTAGAGAATTATTTTTAATTGTTTATTTTTATTTCAATTGGTATCTATTTTTTAGAGTGCATAAAAATAGGGTGGATATCTTCTTTTAATTTTAAATTTATTTTAATATGAAATCTAATTTAATTACTTCAGAATTTTTTTTTTTTTGAATTTAAAATCTACCTTAATACATGTTAAAAGAAGGGGTTAAATGTTATTTTTATTTCAGTTTTTATTTGGAGGAAATTGATTTGATTTTAAATTGGGTGTGATTATGAATAAAATTAGTTTGATCAAATTATGTTTTCAAGGGGGTATTTATTGGTGGAAAAAACTTATGTCAAAAAGGGGGGTATGTTTTAATAGTTGGTGGTTATTTAAAATTTTTGATAATTTCAAAATGGGTGAGATTTCATGAAATTATATTCAATTTGGTAATTATAAAAAAGTTATATTGTTTGTCATATCTTTTTCAATTTATAATGTTTTTATAATTACAAATATACCACTTTATTTTTTTTATTTTATAATATAAAATTTCTCAATTTATTCACTCTAAGGTGATTTTTTAATGAGACAAATGACTTTTCCTTTTTTTAAGTTTGCATTAATTGTATAATAAAATAATTTCATTAAATCAATGTTAGTTTTATTTATTGTTTTTTCAATTTTTCCTCACATTTTTAATGTGTCATATGAAATAATTTTTGATAAAGATATATCTTATTATGATTTGGGTTATGAATAATACATTATAAGTTTTTTCTAAAAAAAATTAAGCGTTGAATGACTCATATGTAAAAATCAATATGAATCATACACAAGTCATAAGGACTCATACACAATCTAGAAAGATTATTATGCTAGGAATATTGACTTTTGTGCATCCTAAGTGACTAATATGAAGAACATAATGACTCATACTAACACCATGTCACTCATAAGAAGATTAAAAATTTTAATCATACATAAATGACTCATAATCATAAACTAAAATGACTCATATGGAATGATTCGTGTTAAAAAGTATCATACACATTCTTAAGATGTTGTAGTTAGAGACTTAGATAGAGATACACAGACTAGGGCTTCTCTAAGAAACCAGGTTGAACATCAACCTTTTCTGTCACATCTTGAACCTAAGAACATCAATGGTTTAATTAATGATGAATTCTATGTAATTTATATACAATATTAATTAAATAAATTAGAAACTAATAAATTATGGGAACTTTTTGATAGACTCAAAGACACCTTGAATATAGGCACTGAATGTGTGTTTAGAAACAAGGTTGATGAATTTGGTACTATATTAAGGAATAACGCTAAACTTGTTGCACAATGGTATAGTAAAGAAGATGGAATAGACTATGAAGATACCTTTTCACCTATAGAAAAACTTTAATCCATTAAAATAATATTGGCCTATGGAGCACATCAGTGTTTCAAACTATATCAAATTAATGTAAAATTTCATTCTTAAATGGGTATACAGTTGAGGATGTTTTTGTTAAACAGCCCCCTGGTTTTCAAAGCACCCATCTTCTAAATAGTGTTTTCAAATTAACAAAATCTTTATATGATTTCAAAAAATCCTCTTAGATCTTGGAAGGATAGGCTTATCTATTTTCTTATTTTAAATGTTTTTTTCAAAAGGTATAGCTGATCCTACCATATTTATAAAATTAATTTCAAAATATATTTTAGTAAAAATTTATATACATGATATTATTTTTGGATCTTATAAAAATTATTTATGTACATATTATTTAAAAATGATGCAAAATTAATTTTAAATGAGTTTAATGGGTAAACTAAAATTCTTTCGTGGTTTTTAGGTTTTTTAAAATAAAGAAATAATTATTTTGAATCAAAGTAAATATAAAAAATAACTTTTAAAACGTTTTAATTTGGATAAAATTAAGAGTAGTGATACTTATATGAGTACCACATATAAGTTGGATATTGATGAATCTTGGAATTTCATGGATCAAACCAGTTACATAGGTGTGAGTGGAAGTCTTATATACTTAACTTCTAGTCATCTTGATATTATGTTTAGTGTGTATATGTGTTCTCATTTTCAAGAAAACCCAAAATAGTCCCACTTAGTTTCTGTAAAAATAATTTTTAAACACCTCAAATATACTACCAATTTTGGATTGTTCTATTCAAGAGGACATAAATTTGACTTGGTTAGTTATTTAGATGCATATTTTGGTGGCTATAAGTTAAATAGAAAAAAAACCTCTAGAACATGTCATCTTATGGGAAAATAACTAGTTTATTGGTTTATTAATAGACAAAAAAATCATTTTTACTACTAAATTTGAAAACATAGTTGTGAGTAGCTTTTACACACACATTTTATGGATGAAACACACATTACTAGACTATAGATATCAATTCCGACTTGTCCCTATAAATTATGATAATAAAATCTCTATAAATATTTATAATAATTATTTATCCCATTATAGAACAAATAATATTGATGTAAGACATCACTTTTTGAGAGATAATTTTAAAAAAAGGTGATATCACTCTTGAATAAATTAGTACAAAACATCAGCTTATTGATATTTTTATTAAGACTTTGAATTATTATAGAATTAACAACATCAAATATGAGTTAGGTGTGATTAATTTTGGTTAATTTTAATTTTTTGGGAGTCACCGTTGATTTTTACCCACCGTTGAGTTTTACCCTCCAATGAGTTTTACCCATCTTTGAGTTTTAACCACCATTGAGTTTTACCCACCATTGAGTTTTATACACCATTATGTTTACTCACCATTGTTTTTACTCTCCATTGTGTTTACTCAACATTGTGTGTACTCACCATTGTGTTTACTCACCATTGTGTTCACTCCCCATTGTGTTTACTAACCATTTTTTTAATTTCTATTTTATTTACTCACATTTGATTTTTACTTACCGTTAAGTTTACCAACTATTGGAAACTTCATGACTTTGTCGATTTTTCTATATTTACATTTTAATTCACTGCTTCTGTATTAATTTTATAACTTATTTATTTATTTAACTTTTAATTCAATTAAAATTAAATATGGATTTTCTTTATTCAATTTTGATTTTTGAATCCCTAAACTTTTAAAATGATATAAATTAGATGATTTTATAATTCCAATGCACTTCTTTCCTCACACCTTTATCTCAAGCCTTGTGTGACCATTATCTCCCAACTGTCGACCTTCCTTCTCCTTTACCAAAACCTACTGAGCTAATCTACATGTTCATAATGAAGCGAGCTTAAGAATCCTTTCCTGATGAGTCATTCCCCCTAAAAGAAGAAAAAATGGGAATCTATTCATTATACTACTTTATATCCTCTAAATATCAATCTTTCAAAGAGGTTTATTGTACCCAAGAAATTAGTTCAAGAATAATGGTTACAGATGAGAAATTAATTAATGCAAAGATTTATACCAAACCAATTATGTATGGAATAGTTCTCTTATAATGAGTGAAATTTTTATCCTAAGTTAGTTTATCAGTTTTACTAGTTTTTTTATTTTAGTTTTTAAAATAATGAAGACTAGGTGTGAACTAGAATCAAGGGTTGAAATTTTTTATTTTCTTCAAGCCATTGTGTTAGCTATTTAAATGTTCAACATGAAGGAGTTTCTAAATATTATCAAGGAACTTTTCTAGATTCTAGTGACACTTTTGTTTATGAATATTATTTATCTGAGTTAATAGGAGATTGAGTTTTAAGAATATCATTTGCTTCAGATATTGATGGTGAATTCAAGTTTCTTCTCAAGTTCATCTAGAATATTATTTTCTTAAGGAAGGGTGATTTTGCAGCCATGAGGTGCCAAGATGTGTACTTGTTGTATATGATGAATAGAGGTAAAAATATAAATCTTTATAGATACTTTATGCTTCACATGTTGGAAATAACCAAGCCATATTCAAGGTACAATTATTTAATTTACCCTAAGTTTCTATCTACTATACTAAAAGAAAAATTCTTGGTTGCTAAAGATAAATAATTCATCATAGACTATGGTGGTTTCTACATTATAAGAGTGATTTTTATAAGAATGAAAATCAATAGGAATTTATAGAAGAAGTAGTGGATCAATGATAGTGAAAGATTGTATGATGAGTTCAACCTAGTTGACCATCCTTCAAGACCAAAAGAACTTGTGGACCATGGTTTAGAACCAGATAAAGTAGTGGAGTATTCATATAAAGAGGAAGTGGAAGATAATTCTTTTGGTAATGTGGAGAAATAGTTTTCTTTTGGTGAAGGAATTAATCTGGAATTCTCTGAAATCCATCCTTCTATAACCTTTGGTGCTCTTATAACCCCTAGGACACTCCCTATTAGAGAAAATATTTTTAAAGAAGTGATGGGGAGGAGACATAAGTGTCAGGTGAAGAGAAATTTAAGAGTACTTATGAATCTTCTGAAGATAATGAAAATTATGAAAATGGTGATGAGGAAGAAGACGATGGAAATGGTAATGTAAATGTAGATGGTGATGATGATGATGATGATGATGGAAGATCAAACCCTAATGATCCTAGTGGTAGAATTAGATTTGAGGATGTGGAAATGCCTCAAGGGATTATTCCTTCTCTAAGACTATCAATTTCTGGATCTGAATAGAGACGCATCCTAGTTAAAGATGTTTATAAGTATCCAAGATAAGATAATGATACATAGTTGAGGAGAAGGAATCATTTACTCTTTAAATTCATCCAGTTGATCCTACTGCTAGTGGTGGTGATCTTAGTGATCTTGTAGATGTTGTTGAGCAGTCATTGGATGTGAATATGAAGTTTATTGTTGTTCTTGAGTAGTTAGTTACTATGAAAATCGGATTTGACCCTACTTTTTATGAGCTACTAGGTGAAGTTTAGAAATATCTTGGGGCCCCTATTGTTGTATTATCTATGGTTTTTTCTAAATCTAAAAATAATTCAGTTATTGAGAATCTTAATAAATCTTTTATAAGTTGGATTGACTCAATTTCTTAAGAATGGGACAAGTTTCATGGGAGTCCACCAAATATTAATGGACCTATGCTTTGAAAGATAATATATCATGAGGGATATTTTTTTAATAAAATTGATGTGCACAGTATTTTTCAAAGGTTTGATTCTGAGAGGGTTAAGGCTCCTTTAGTTGCACCAGTGCCAGTGGATTTTTTCACTAGAGGTGATTTGTAATCCTTTAGATAAAATATTATTTTTTTACTTCAGTATTTTTTTGATAAATAAACTAAGTTAGGTCAAAAAGATAAGTGAAAATGGTGAAAGGTATTTATTTGAGAACACATTCAACTGAAAATGATGCACTACATTTAAGAAGTTGAGATTGAAATTAAGAGTCTTTCCTTGTGTGTTAGAATGGATGTATACATCCTTTGTTGGTTCCATGGATGATTTTCTTGAAATAATGGATAATATGCCTTCAGTTCCTTCTACTTCTATTGTTCCTTATGTTAATATTGAGATGATCAGATCTATTGTGAGAGAAGATATCAGTGATTCTACCAATGATGTTCTTGAATAACCTTATGAAACTTTAATCAAAATTAGATTTAACAGCAATCATGTACTTGTGTTGGATAAAGAATTTTAAAAAGACATGAAGGTTGACAGAGAAACCATAACCAATGCTATCAAATATTATCTTTCAAGTATTTTCACTAAGAATGAGTTGAATGATCGTTTTATGATTATTACTAAAAATATGATGATGCATCTAGTAACTCAAGTGTTTAAAGAAAAATTGAACGATTTGAAGTTTGTGACTCTAGTAGTTTATAGAAGAGAATAAATATTTCTTTAGAACAATGTATATAGGTGGAAATATCATCATGGATTTCATAAATATTATAAAACCATTTTTACATGTTCATGGAACTATTATTGTATCTAATGAGGATATTCCTATTACTTATCATCTAACACCTCTATCTACTTCTCAAAAGTACTTCCATCCTAGTGTGGCTAGAGATCTGCATTCAACCTTGTCGGCTTGTTTCCAGCCTTTCTCCCTTTTTCCCAGAGAATTGTTCAGCAGCTAAGACCAATAATCATCATAGAATACTGATGTTCCTTTAAACATTCCTCAATCTCCTTTATGTTATAATTTTGATCCCTCTACTTTGGATAAAGAGAAGGTAAAATCGCATCTTGATCCTTCCATATAGCCTAAGAAGCGTTCATGTTTATACATTTTGTATTTGATGGGATGTTTTTGTGTAAGTTTTTGTTGAAACATTTTTTATACATTCAATGGTTTTTATAAACGTAAATTATCTAATTATTCTTATTCTATTTCTTCATCTTCTATTTCAGTGAATTTCCTATTTTCTATTCACTGGTTTAAAAATACCAAAAAGGGGAGAAGATTATTTGAAATTTATTTATATGTTCGTATTATTTTGATACTCTAGTGTTACTTTGATACCATACTGATATTCCTTGATATATATATGTAAATACCTTCCTTTGATACTATCTAGTTACTTTTAATAATATGTGTCCTTTATTTTTCTTTGACACCATATGTATAAAATGTCGTGATTTACCTTTGATACTATGTATACAAAATTCCATGATTTTTTATCATAAAAATGGGGTGATTGTTGGAGCCCTTGTTTTAATGATCATAAAATCATGTTTATTATGTTATTAATGAGTTTTTTGTATTATGATAGCATTTTATAATATAAGGTAGATTGGAAAGAAATTTGGCTAAGTATGAGGAAGACTCACCATTGAGGATGAGTCACCACCAAGGCTGACTCATAATTGAGGTTGAGTCACCTCCAACAATTACTCGCTATTGGGGAAAACTCACTATCAATGTGAAATTTGGCTACGTACTGAAATCACATATTTTCAACTATGATTCACTTTCAAAATGGAAATTTGCTAATGTATGAAATGACTCACTTCCAGAGGATGGCTCACCATTGGACCGTAAATTTGATAATGTGTTGAAAACTCTTACCACCAGAGTTGAGTCACCTCCAATCCTGAGTCACCATTGATGATCCCCTTCCATTATAATGAAAATTTGACAAATTATTAGAATAACCAACCACTGAGATAAGTTAGTGTCATCCTATCTCACTACCAACCTAAGTCACCACAAAAGATTGTCTCTCCACCAGTATTGTGTCGCCATTTAAAGGATTCACTACCCTGGTTTTATTTATTTTTAATTAACTATATATAATGTATATGTTATCTAATTTAATGTTGAAACATATTTTAATGATTTTTCTTAATTTTTTTGCAGAGATGCAATAAATAATGTGTCAGTCCTAATTATGAGGATGCATGATATCCAGTTGATTTTTCTCAACATGGAAACTCATGCATTCTAATAATAAAATGAGGAGTATACACTATCATGCGTATAAGATAGAGAATCATAGAACTAACTAATAACTGATATACACACAGAGAGAGCTAGAGTTATACATTGCAAGATCAAGAGAATATTGTTGTTCATTACACAAATCATCCTTACTAGTGATCAACTGTAGAAGAATTAAAGCACATTTAACACTGACACTACTTCCTATAGTCAAAACAAATAGTCTACAACACTCTGTTCTAAAGTAAATTTCATAAATATGACTCAAGCCTCATTTCAGATCACATTCAAGAAGTCACGAGCTATAGATATTATCCAACAAAGCAAACAACATATTCAAACACCTTTACTTTCTCTATTTGTATATTTAATTTATATTATGATTAGTGTGTGTAATCTATATTTATAAACATGCACACTATCTATTTCACTAAAACTATAAGATACTAGATATCTTATCAACACTCTTTACTTTTATTTCCTACATGTTATTGAAGAGGTTCGTGTGTAGCCTGTTTTATCTATACTCCCATGATTACTATAGAAGTGTTCCCTATGTGTCATGGATAGTTGTTTCATTTTTTTATACCCAATCTTGGTTGGGGATCCAATTTTATTTTTATATAAACTTCTTGGGAGCGGGTGATTTTAAGGTGGAGAGGATAAATTCTGAGATTGAGACTCAACCTCTCGTATTCATTTTTGTAGTGTGTTTTGTTTGTTTTATTTCTAATCTTTAAAACTGAATCTTTTTAACCTTAATTAGAGTATATATAATATTTTTATTGGGTAAATTTATTTAAAATTTTAAAGTAATATTATATATTATTTTAACTGAGACCTAATCAATCTTTGAAAATTATTTTAAAAGGCCAAGACTTGTATGGGTCTTCTATTTTGGATAACTTGGTTGTTCTTAATAAATTGTGGAATTTTATTAAAATATGTTTTTAACAAACAAAATGGTACTCAATTCACCACCCTCTTTAGATAATAACTCCGACCACCATTTGGTATCAAGGGATTTAAAAAATATTTTTAACTATGATTTTAGTTGTATTTTAAAGATCATAAATTTATATTAATTCTAAATTAAATTATTTAAATGGATAATATACAAGAAGGTTCTACAACCAACATACCACATTTCTTTAATGGTAATAGTTATGCTCAATGGAAAATAAAGATGAAAATGCATATAGAGTGTATGGGTTTTGAAATTTTATTTTATATTGAGGAGAGATATGAGTTACCTAATACTCTTAGAAAAGACTGGGATGATGCTCTTATTCTAGCTTATAATAATAATTGAAAGTTAATGAATTCCATTTACTATTATTTAGGTGATGAATAATTCAGTAGAATATATGCTAGTAAAAATTCCATTAAAATTATGGATACTTAAGCAATTTCACATGAAGGAACTAAAAATGTCAAAGAGATGAGATTGAATACATATATAATTAGTGTATCTTCATTGTATCTACTATTTTTGTATCTTCATTGTATCTAGTTTTTGATATGTATCTTCATTATACCTACTATTTTATCTATTATTAATTATGATAAATTTGAAAGTGGACAAAATGAAGATGATATGACTCAATAAGAAATTTTTGAAAAATACAGAATGCTTGAGGAAAATTTTAATGAGATTGAAGATAAATATAGTCCTAAAGAAATGACATGTTCTATCTGCCAATATTAAAACTAATCTTACTATAGAGAAAAATAATAATAAATAGTTTTTAAAGGATAATACTAAACTTAAATTTTCTATTGAACAACTTAAGAAGGATTTAGAAAAGTTTAAAAATGATAGAGAAATACTTACTCAAATTCTAGGTAAATAATTTTCTCCTAAGTATATTACTTGTATAGGTTATCAACCTAGCCAAAGAAAATATTTTAAGAGCACATTTATACCTAAATATAAATCTCAAATCTCTACTACTAGTTATTATTCTAAAGTAAATAACAATGTTTTCATTTTAATAATCCTACAATCTAATTACAATAAAACCATTAAGAAAATTTGGTTTCCTATAGCTTTAATTTCTAACACATCTAGACCCAATAAAATCTGGGTACCAAAGTTATTATTAGTATAAACTTCTTTTGTAGGAAATATTCTTAAAGAGATCCTATATAAGTCTATGATAATTGGACATTAGATGTTCCAATAATATGAAAGGTGACTATTCTAGCTTCAATAACCTCATAAATGTTAATGGTGGTCATGTCACCTTTGGTGATAATTCCAAAGGAAATATTATCAGCCTTGTATAAATTGGTAACACTAACTCATTTTTAATTTCCAAAGAAATTTTTTTATAGTTTGAATTATACTTTTCTAATCATGTAAAAATTATGTAATGGTGGTTTTCATGTAATGTTTGAGAACAATTCATGTCATGTTTTTAATTCTAAAAGTGATTTAATATTAATACTTTAAGGAATGAGAATGTTTGTACCGTTAATCTTGATTCATTGATTTCTAAAAAAATTTCCTAATTGAGTGCCTTTTATAAAGAATCTTGGATTTGGAATAGGATATTAGGCCATTGTAGAATTAAATCACATAATAATATTACTAGGAAATGGTTAGTCAGGGATCTACCCAAACATTATTTACCAAAAAACAAAGTTTGTAACACCTATCAAAAAGGAAAATAGTACAAGATTTATTTTAAGTCAAATAAAGAAGTTTCAACTTCATAACCTCTTGAATTGGTTCATATGGATTTATTCAGAACATATAGATTTTCTAGTTTAAATGGGAATCACTATGCTTATGCACTAGTAGATTACTTTTCTAGGTATACTTGCGTTTTATTTCTATCTCACAATAGTGAAACTTGTTCTTATTTCACCATGTATTCTAAATATATATAAAAATTAAGTGAACATGGAATTAATAGCTTAAAAAGTTACCATGGTCGTATGTTTGAAAATAAAGACTTTGAATCCTTTTGATCAAAAAAAGTCTATAGTCATAACTTCCCTGCTTCGAGGACCCCTCAGCAGAATGGATTTATAGAAAGAAGAAATAGATCACTTCAAGGGATAGTTTGGATAATTCTTAATGAATATGACTTACCAATCCACTTTTGTGAAGAGGCTATGAACATAGCCTGTTATATAATAAAAATAGTTTTAGTTAGACCTTACTTGAAGAAACCCCCATATGATATTTAGAATAGTAGAAATAATAAGGTTAATTACTTTAGAGTTTTCTGTTACAAAGCATTTATTATTAACAACAAGGATATTATTGACAAGTTTGCCTCCAAACGTGATGAAGGAATTTTCCTCAGATATTCAAATTCTAGTAAATATTAGAGTTTTTAATAAGATAACCTAGATTTTGTAAGATTATATTTATATCAAATTTTATGAGAAAGATTCACATGATCCTAATAACACTTTAAAAAACCATGAGGACGATTTATCCACTCTAAATTTAAATTCCAATCCTTTGGATTCTTCTATAAATCAAGAAGAAAAATCATCCAGTTCTAAAGAACTTCAAAAACATGAACCTAACCCTATAGATAAATCCAAATTGACCATCCTTTATTTTTCTAGAGCTATTAGGACCCTTACTTACCATCCTTTAGATGTTTTAGTTAGAGACTTGGATAGAGGTACACAGACTAGATATTCTCTAAGAAACCAGGTTGAACATCAATCCTTTTTGTCACATCTTGAACCTAAGAACATCAATGGTGCAATTCATGATGAATTATGGGTAATGTCTATGAAAGAATAATTAAATCAATTATAAAATAATAAATTATGGGAAATTTTTTAAAGACTCAAAGACACCTTGAATATAGGCACTAAATGGGTGTTTAGAAACAAGGTTGACGAGTTTGGTACTATAGTAAGAAATAAGGCTAGAATTGTTGCACAAGGGTATAATAAAGAAGAAGGAATAGATTATAAAGTGACCTTTGCACCTATATCCAGACTTGAATCCATTAGAATACTTCTAGCCTATGCAGCACATCTATATTTCAAAATGTATCAAATGAATGTCAAAATTTCATTCTTAAATGGGTACATAGTTGAGGATGTTTTTGTTGAAAAAACCCCTGGTTTTCAAAGACCCCATCTTCTAAATAGTGTTTTCAAATTAACAAAATCTTTATATGGTTTGAAACAAGATCCTAGAGATTGGTATGATAGGCTCTGCTCTTTTCTTATTTTAAAAGGTTTTTGAAAAGGTATAATTAATCCTATCATTTTTATAAAATTAATTTCAAAATTTTCTTTAGTTTTTCAAATCTATATAGATAATATTATTTTCTGGATCTTATAAATATTATTTATATATTGATTATTCAAAAATGATGCCAAATGAATTTTAAATGAGTTTAATGGGTGAAATATAATTCTTTCTTGGTTTTCATGTTTTTTAATATAAAGAAGGAATTATTTTAAATCAAAGTAAATATAAAAAATACCTTCTAAAACATTTTAAGTTGGATATAACTAAGAATAGTGATACTTATATGAGTACCACTTGTAAGTTGGATCTTGATGAAGCTATAAAACTATTGGATCAAACCAATTACATATGTATGATTAGAAGTCTTCTCTACTTAACTGCTAGTCATCCTGATATTATGTTCATTGTATGTATGTGTGCTCATTTTCAATGAAAACCAAAATAGTCACACTTAGTTTCAGTAAAAATAATTTTTAAATACCTCAAATATACTAACAATTTAGGAATGTTCTATTCAAGAGGACAAGAATTTGACTTGGTTAGTTATTTAGATGATGATTTTTCGGGTTGTAAGTTAGATAGAAAAATTACCTCTAGAACATGTCATCTTATGGGAAAATCTCTAGTTTATTGGTGTAGTAGGAAAAATATTTTTTCAATTTCTACTACTAAAGTTGAAAACATAATTACAGGTAGCTTCTATGCACAAATTGTATGGGTGAAACACACATTACTAGACTATAGATATCAATTCTGATATGTCCCTGTAAATTTTGATAATAAAAGTGCTATGAATATTTATAATAATTATGCGTCTCATTCTAGAAAAACTCATATTGATGTAATACATCACTTTTTGATAGATAATTTTCAAAAAGGTGATATCACTCTTGAATACATTGGTAAAAAACATTTTCTTGCTGATATTTTTACTAAGCCTTTGAATTATGAGAGAATCAAATACATTATAAATGATTTAGTTATGATTATTTTTTGTTAAGTTTAATTTTTTGGGACTCACCACTGAGTTTTACCCACCATTGAGTTTTACCCACCATTTATTTTTACCCACCATTGATTTTTATGCACCATTGTGTTTACTCACCTTTTTTTACTCACTATTGTGTTTACTAACCATTTTATTTTTAATCTCCATTTTTTTTACTCACCATTTATTTTTCTTACTGTTATATTTATCTAGTTTTGTAAATTTCATGCCTTTGTTAATTTTTCACTATTTACATTTTAACTCATTGTTGCTATTTTAATTTTGGAAATTATTTACTTATTTAACTTTTAATTAAATTAAAATTCAATATGGATTTTCTTTTTTCAATTTTAATTTTTGCATCCCTACACTTACAAAATGATATAAATTAGATGATTTTATAATTCCAATGCACTTCCTTTATCACACCTTTCTCTCGAGCCTTGTGTGACCTTTATCTCCCAATTGTCGACCTTCTTTATCCTTCACCAAAACCTGCTGAGTCGATCTGCATGGTCAGAATAAAGTGAGCTTCATAATCCTCTCCTCATGAGTCATGTACCATAAAAAAGAAAAAAAATGGGAATCTATTCATTATGCATATTTATAGACTCTAAATCTTGATCTTTTGAAGTGGGTTATAGTACCCAAGAAAGAAGTTCAAGCATAATGGTTATAGACGAGCAAGTAATTAGTGCAGAGAGTTATAAAAAAGGATGTATGGAATGGTTCTATTATAATGAGAGAAATTTTTATCCTAAGTTGTTTTGATATTTTTTAGATTTCAGTTTTGAATATAATGAATATTGAGTGAGAACTAGAATCAAGGTCTGAAATGTTGTATTTTCTTCAACCCATTGGGCTAGGTATTTAAAGTTTCAACATGAAGTAGTTGCAAAATATTATCAAGGATCTATTTCAGATTCTAGCATGACTTTTTTTATGAATATGATTTATATGATTTAATAGGAGATGGTGTTTTATGAAGACCAATTTCTTTAGATCTTGATGGTGAATGCATGTTTATTTTCAAGTTCATTTAGAATATGCTTTTCCCAGGGAAGGGTAATTTTACTACCATGAGTTACCAAGATGTGTACATGTTGTGTTTGATGAATATAGGTAAAAATATTTTTCACAACCCATCCCAGAGGGGACCATGATGTGACTGCCCCAAGCCCACCTTCGATAGGCCAAGGGCTAGAAACTAGAACCGAGTAGGAATATCCCATAAATGGGAGGCATATCCCACAAATGGGAGGCATTTTCCTAAGTACATGTACACACACAGACACATCTCCAAGACAAAAATGTTGAAATGTAAAAAAACACTAAGTAAACAAGCATGCATGCCACTAAGATACCAGTAAAAGAGTGTGACAGTAGGAAAACTGGAAACTAAACAGGTCCAGAATACAATCCCAGAAAAGGTAAAAGTACAAGCTCTTAAAACTCATCCATAGAAAACCCTACCTCAAGGGTAGGTTTAGGATATCTATCTAAATCCATGTAAGAACACCACACATGTCTGATCACTTTAAGAACCACATGGTCCTGGTCTACTTAGGACTCTGTTAAAGCGTTGGTCATCTTGAAAAGACACGACATGTGTGGGAAAATCCCTTGTAGGGGTCAGCAAAAAAATACTCAGTACGACACCCTAAAACCAAAAAGGTAATACCACTAAGAAATACCCAATTTATACCAAAAAGGAAACACACAAATTATATTCAAAAATGGTTATCTCACATAGGTATAAGTCTAAGGAACAAAGATAAGTATTTCTAATTTTAGTCCACAGATCTCCTAGTCTCCATGATACTAGAAGTGTCAATGGTGCACAAATCGTCGATATTTCACAAATAATCGATGGTTTATGGAGCATTAGTGGTTCACATAGAATCGATGGCGCATAGAGTGTCAGTGGATCACGGAGCATCGATGGTGCACAGAGCATCAATGGCGCACAGAGCATCAGTGGTGCCCGGAGTGGAGATAGCGCATGGAGCATCGATGGAACACAGAGTGTTGATGGCACACAGAGCATCCATGGGTCAAATATCCCCCAGGTCACATAGTCACCAAGATCACGAAGTCATATCCAGGCAAAGGATTCTTCTCATTGCATGTTGGCCACTACGGGAAAACCCATGCAGGGGTGACACTTGTAGTCACCATCAACCTGTTTTTCATCTGCATAAGGCATGAAATGTTTGGGAAACCCCATATAGGGGTGAGTATATTCATTCCTAGTAGGAAGATCTAAAAGATAAAGTGGGGATAATTAAGAGACAGGATAGGAATATATAAACATACATCTCAACCCAAATCAAGAGAGTAAACAATCCAACAACATGGATAAAAACACACACACACACACATATATATATATATCCTCAAACCAAAGAAACACAAATGAGATATAAGGGGATCTCCATATCACATATTATTCCAAGAAAAGTTTTCCATAAGTTCTAAAATTACATCCTTGATGCCATAAATCTTACGTATTTGTCCATAGAAGTAACTAAGTGGAGGGCCCTTGCCTCACCACTGTGACGCATAGTCAAGGGGATGTAACAACCCAAAATTTTACCAATGTATTTTATCTTCTTATAAATATTATATATAGTATAAATAACATAAAACTACTTTGATATCACAATACAAAAATTATAAGTGAATAATCAATGAGATAAGAAGTGTTTCAATAAATTTGAGAACCTATACCAAAAGAATAATAAGTTAACCCTTTGGAATAATAATGTCTCCCTTATGAATATTAATATGAACAATATAATAGTAACCTCATATATGAAATTATGGAAAAAATTTAGGTATCTTATAAGTGACAATATGATATAATCATATCATTATATATGTAAATAAAAATTTAAAAAATTATTATTTAATTGTCAGTATTTTTGTAAGTCATAAATATTTAACTCCAATTTCATAATTAACATAATTGTTTAAAAGAAAATTTATTTTCATAAAATTTATTCATAAGTTAACATTTTTTTGTCTCATGATTATGAGATAATTTAATGAGACCTTAGTTAATTTTTCAAATTGTTATAAAATTAGTTATAATTTTAAAATCTTTATTTTTCAAGAAAATTATGATTTTTATTGAAAATTAAATTTTTCATATTTAGAAAATTATTTTTATTAAATTAAGTTCATTTTTTTATTCTACACATCGAACAATGGTTAGCGTGAATTTTTTGAGCTTTTTCTAAAATAGTTGAATTTTTGTGAATAGTAAAATATGGTAATTTACGATATTTATACATTATAAGTTAGATAAACTATTCCTAACATCATGAATTATGTAAGAACCATAATCTAGAAATTACCTTCATTATTTTCATATATTTTTTGATAATTATCAAACTATTCATAGTCTTGTGCCAAAAATAAAAAACAAATGAATAAACTATTCAAAAATCACTCCTCTCCTCCACTATAAATGCCACCCCTCGCCAACCCTTCTATTCACACATTAAAATATTTGAGCCATGTCAAATTTATAACTAGTAATATTCCAAATCCCCTTCCCCACATCTAGGATCTCTTGATCTTACAAAAATACCTTTCTCCTAGAAGGATAATTCAAGAGGTAAATCCTCTTCCTCTTCCTTTTATTTTCATTTAAATTTATTTTATTTTCATGTTATCTCCTCACCTCCTATGTCCAAATGATCATGATAACTCCAGTATCATATATATACTGTAATTATATATTTTTTAATTTAATATCCATTATTAATCTCCTAACTCTCTCTCTATTTTATTTTTAAAACAAAATCATCATCTGGGAGGTGCCGATTTACAACCTCCGTGGACGAAGAACTTTCATTCTTAAATTTATTCTTCAAGTATGGTCATAAAACCATTATTATGGTTGAATATATTATAAAACATGTATTATATATTATTTAATTCTTTTTAACCATCATATATATTATATTAAATAACAGAACAAAACTAGTTCATTGTGATCGAAAACCCACTAAAATTAATCTAAATGATTTTCAATAATATGTTATCTAATAATTTATCATCATATATGGAAAAATAATAATAAATAATACCAATTACACTTATACTTGTTCATTAATAACATATAATTCAAGTTCTAGAGAATTATTCTCATTTTACATGAACTTCATTACTCATAAACAAACGAACCGGTCAAGGAAACCAAGAAAACGAATTCTCCTAAATGATGAACTTAAACTCTATAACTCATAAATAAGGCCATAAATGAACTTAATAAAACAATAATGAATAAAATACATATATATAATTTTATAAATTAACTAATTAATGGATTTAATTTTATTATCGAGGATATTAAGGTCAAGTGCAGAACACATTCATACATAAGGTAAGGATTTTCTTCCTGAACCTCCATTTTCATTAGAGTTGTGATTTATTCCTCTATACACCAATGTAAATCTTAAATTTTTTAAAATTATTATAAATTATTTATATATTTTACAAAATCATATATCCATATTATTTAATCATTCTTTTATGGGATAATAAATGCTTTTCAAGGTTCTCTTCTCATTTCTTCCCAATATGCAAGCCTGATTAAAGGGAACATCTTAATTGCTTACCCATTATCAAGTATCATCCATAATATCTTTTAAGAAAGATTTATTTTTATAAAATGAATAATTTTTTCATGAAAAAACATATTTTTTAGTATCCATTTATATATAAACAATCATGAAAAATGAAAATTATTTTTCTAAAAGAACTCTTCTATGTAAAGTAAAAAATGGGTGTTTCTCTCAAGAATTCCTCGATGATTTTATTAGAGTGTTTTCAACTATTTCAACAAATATATTAAATTTTTTTATTTATTGTGTTTTATCTATTATGTTTATCATCCACCATATTTTATTAAATGGTTTATGATTAGTTTGACTGTAGATGTTCTATCTTGATACCATTAACCATACTACTCAGAATGGTTAGTGATTATGTTTATATATTGGGGAAAGTTATTTACATTTCATATGTTAATTTCAATATGAATGTATATATTGATCATGTTTCACCAATTTTCATATGACTGATTCATTATACTTAGTAAGTGTCGGGTGGGGCCCACTATATCCCTTCGGTGCATCAGTAAGTCTCATGAGACAAACTAGTTTGTGATTTTACCCATTTATGTATTGTCTTGGCATGAGAACTTGAAGGTACGGTTATGATGTCCCTAATTATGCATTCCCTCCTTATAAAACTATTAATTGATAGTCCATGTTATTATTTGACTTGTATAATAGCCATGGTTAAGTATTGTAATGGCATTATTTAATCATTTTATATTTTTCCATATTATGCTCAATTTTAATTTTAAAGGAATGTGTTTTCAGTCATTCATCGTGCCTTATTTTTTTTATGATTATGTTGTATTGCTACCCTTACTGAGCATCTTATCTCACCCCTTTATTATGTTTTATTTTTCCCTCGTATGTGAAGATGTGTATTATGAATGGCATGCAGGGATAATCTAAGATTTTATGTGTGATTCAAAAGAAGCTGATATGTTTTATTTCATTTCATGTTATAATGTAAAGTTCATATATGTAATATGGTTTTCCAAAAATGCTAAACTATTTGGTCCTTCGAGATGTGTTTTCCGTATTTATATGTCAACGTAATAAATTAAGGCATCATCTATAGGATACTATGGTCAGGGTCTCTATATTTTTTATGAGAGGAATTTATGATGAAGAACTTCCCAAATCTTTTTCTAAGCTAACATTCTAGAAATTTCAAGAATTAAATTTTTATAGGAGGGGAGAATGTAATAACAAAAAAATTTATCAATGTATTTTCCCTTCTTATAAATATGTTATATAGTATAAATTTCATAAAACCACTTTGATAACATAATACTATCATTATAAATGAAGAATCAGTGAGATAAGAAGTGTTTCTATAAATTAGAGAACCTATTCTGAAGGAATAGTAAGTTAACCCTTTGGAATAGTAATGTTACCCTTATAAATAGTAATATGACCAATATAATAGTAAACTTAACTATGAAATTATGGATAAAATTTGTGAATCTTATGAGTTACAATATGATTTAATTATATCATTATATAAGTAAATATATATTTTAAAAAGTATTATTTAATTGTCGGTATTATTATAAGTAATAAATATTTAAATCCAATTTTATAATTAATATAATTATTAAAAAGTAAATTTATTTTCATAAAATTTATTCATAATTTAATATTTTTCTATCTCATTATTATGATATAATTTTATGAGGCCTTTGTTAATTTTTCAAAGTGTTATAAAATCATTTATAATTTTAAAATCTATATTTTTCATGTAAATTATATTTTTTATTGAAAATTGAATTTCTCATATTTATAAAATTATTTTCATGAAATGAAGTTCATTTTTTTATTCTATATGTTGAAAATGGTTTGGGTTAATTTTTGATATTTTTCTAAAATAGTTGAATTTTTTGGTGAATAGTAAAATACGGTAATTTACGGTATTTATACATTATAAGTTAAATAAACTATTTATAACATATTTAATGATTTAAAAAACATAATCTCTAACTTCCTTTAATAATTTTAATATATATTTTTATAATTATAAAACTATTCATAGTCTTAAGCCAAAATAATAAACAAATGAATAAAATATTAAAAAAATCACTCTACTCCTCCACTATAAATACCACCCCTTCTCCTCACACATTCCAATATTTGATACTTGTAAAATTTCTTCTAAATAATCTTCCCAATACAATTCCACATATCTAGGATCTCTTTTTATTACCAAAATAACAAAACCCCTTTCCCTAAGGAGTTTCTCAAGGAGGATAATTTAAGAGGTAAATCCTCTTCCTTTTTCTTTTATTTTCATTTCAATTTATTTTATTTTCTTATCATATCCCCACCTACTCTATTCAAATGATCATGATAACTCTATTATCATCTATATAATATAATTATATCATTTTAATGTAATATTCATTATCAATCTCCTCACTCTATATTTTATTTTAAAAACAAAATCAGTGTCCATGAGGTGCCTATTTACAACCTTCATGGACGAAGAACATTAATTCATCAATTTATACTTAAAGTATGGTCATGATACCATTTTTATGGTTTAAATATATTATAAAATATTTATCATATCTTATTTAATGTTCTGTAACCATCATATATACATGATATTAAATAATAGAACAAAACTAGTTTGTTGTGATCAAAAAAGCACGCTAAAATTAAGCTAACTGATTATCATCAACATGTTATCTAATGATTCAACCTCATATATGGAAAAACAAATAACAATTAAAATTATCATTTTTGATTAATAATATATAATTCCAATTATGGTGAATTATACTAATTTTACATGAACTTCATTACTCAAAAATAAGAGAACTGATCAAGGAAACCTAGAAAATGAATACTCCTGGATGATGAAATTAAACTCTATAACTCATCAATAAGGACATAAATGAACTTAATAAAATAATAATTAATCAAATAAATGTATATAATGTTCTTAATTAACTAATTTATTTTTTTAATTTGATTATCCATGACTTTAAGGTCGAGTGCGGAACACATTTGAACATAAGGTAAGGGTTTTCTTCCCAAACCATCACTTTTATTCAGGTTATGCTTTCTTCCACTATACACCAATTTAATTATTTAATTATTTTTATAATTATTATAAATTATATATATATATGTTCCAAAATCATATATCCATATTAGTTCATCATTCTTTAATGGGATAAAATATGTTTTTCAAGGTTCCCTTCTCATTTCTTCCCGATACGCAAGCCCGGTTAAAGGGAACGTCTTGATTTCTTACACATTATCAAGTACCATACATAATATTTTTTAAGAAACATTTATTTTTATAAAATCACTAATTTTTTCATGAAAATATATATTTTTTCATATTTGGTTTTATACAAACAATCATGACAAATACAAATGATTTTTTCAAAATAAATCTTCTTTATAAAGTAAAAAATGTTATTTCTCTCAAGAATTCATCGATGATTTTATTAGAGTACTTTAAAACATCGCAACACCTGTATTTAATTTTATTTTTTATTTAGTTTTATCTCTTATGTTTATCATCCACTATATTTTATTAAATGTTTTATGATCATTTTGGCAGTGGATGTGATATCTTGTTACCATTCACCATACTACTTAGAATGGTTATTGATTATGTTTATAGATTGAGGAACATTATTTAAATTTCATATGTTAATTTCAATATGAATGTACATGTTGATTATGTTTCACCCCTTTTTATATTATGAATTAATTATATTTAGTAACTATCGGTCAGGGCCCTATATAGCCCCTCAGTGCATCAGTAGGTCTCAAGAGACAAACTAGATTGGATTTTTACCCTTTTATATATAGTCTTGGAATGAGGCCTTGACAGTATGGTTATGGTGTCTTGCATTATGCATTCCCTTGTTATTAAACTAGTAATTGATAGTCCATGTGATTATTTAACTATTATAATATCCATGGTTAAGTATTGTGTCATTATTTAATAAATTTATATTTTTTCCAAATTATGCTTAAGTTTACTTTTAATGGTATGTGTTTTCAGTGATTCACCATGCCTTATTGTTTATTTATTCTTCAGATATATTTCTACCCTTACTGCGAATTTAATATCACCCATTTCTTATGTTTTATTTTCCCACAAGATTTAAATATGTGTATTATGAATGACTTTCAGGGATAATATAAGAGTTTATGTGTGATTCAAAAGAAGTTGATATGTTTTATTTCATCTCATGTTGTAATGTAAAGTTTATATATGTAATCTGGTTTTCCAAAACTACAAAAATATCTAGTCCTTAGGGATGTTTCTTCCTTTTTTTATATGCCAATGTAATAAATTAAGGCACCATCTCTAGGCTACTGGGGTTGGGGTCTTTATAGGGGACATAATATCCAAGTAGAGGACTTGCACCCTAGTGTGTCAGGGGGTTCCACTCAGTAAGAGGACTCGCTCCCTATTTGATAGGGGTAAAACTCAATGGATAGATTACCCACACCCCGGTACATCAACAGGGGTTTCACTGAATATATAGATAAAGGATCTATGTCCTAATTCCATTGGGGCTACCACTCAATAGATAGAGGACCCACACCCTAATGCCTTAAGGGGGTACCACTCAGTGAAAGGAGGACCCACACCCGACCCAATAGGGGGTACTACTCTGTAAATAGAGGACATATTCCCTAGTCCATAGGTTGGTACCACATATTAGATATAATACCATCACCCTAATTCTATAGGGGGTACCACTCAAAGCAAGGAGAGACCACACTCTACTTGATATGGGGTACTACTTCACAAATTGAAGACATGTGCCTTGGTCCGTTAGGGGGATACCACTCAGTAGATAGAGGAATTTAACCCTTAATTCATAGGGGGTACCACTCATATCAAGGAGGACACTAACCCTAATCTATTGGGGGTACTACACCACAAGTATATAGAGGACTCATACCCTAGTATGTCAGGGGTATACCACTCTAATGATCTTTCCTAATTATAGTCATTGTCAGTCATCACCTAAATAAGAGTAAAACCTATAAAATATTTAACCATATATAAAAAACAAATAATATGGTCACTATCACATTATATGTGGAAAAACACTTAGGATAGGATACTCACAGGCTAAAATCCAAGTCCAAACGAAGGATATATGAGATTTTAAAGTTTCCTCAAAAGGAATGAAGAGGTACACGAAGTGTGAGAGGACCCACATAGCATGTGGTCCCACTCCATCGCCTAGTTGTGTCCCTATAGTTACACTAATTTTTTCCCATGTACCCCTACATAGAATTTATGGGGACTACATGTTGTTTCTGAGCCACTCAATATCCAACCCATGCTCCCTGGTCATGTCTGTGTACCATGCTTGTGTCTGTGTACTTCGTCACAAGGCATGTGCCTAACTCTACCTGTGCCCACATACTCCCATTGTACATGCCAAGTTTTTAGAACAAGGTCACATGGCATGTGTGGATCCCATATGGAATGTGATACTAATAATTCCATGAAACCCTAGCCATCATAGACAAGGACCTACACATCATGTGTTCTTGAAACTACACATCATGTGTTCCTGATTTTTCCATAAATCTAGGTCTATTTCATAGATCATAGATCTGTGGTAGTTCCTTCAGATATTTTCCTCTATTCCACCAAAAAATTGTGGAATCTTCCTCTGGACATCTTTTTCATCCCTCCAATGGTTGGAAAACATGCTTTCATTTATCGGTACAAAGGTCGCACGAACCACCTTGCACCGTCACGCCTCTGATCATCTCCCATCACCTCACAAATAATCCAATAATAGGTGGAATAACCCCTAACCTATAAACCAATAGAATCCACCCATGGTTTTTTTATCCATCCCTTTTATGTGAATCTATCATGAATCTAGTGGTCTGATCAAGTTCGGTACCTCCTAGCAACATCGAACTGAGGCCTCATAGGGAAATCGGTGAAGAACCTGAACAATCGAAGGGGGAAAAGGCACCAAAACAATGGTGAATATTCATTTATCAAGAATTATTTTCCAACGAATATATCTAGTACACGATCACAAGAAAAGGGTTCCAAATTGACAAATATTATTGAATTAAGAAAGATCATGCTTGATTATTTAATCAAATGAGGTGAAATCCACAAATGAAAAGTCCTACCTCAATTTTGGATCATAAATCATCGAATAAAACACTCTCTAATGATTGATATGGGTCATTAATTTCATTACATCTTGATCTGCTTGGATCCAGAATACCATCTCCATCAAATCTTGATTCGCCAACTGAAGGCGGAAGAATACACTCTCAATTTTCCTGGGTGTAAGTAGCTAAACCTATAGAAATTATTATAAAGATTTATTTATAGATGATATTTGTTTAGGTTAGATTAATCAATAAATTTATTTAATTAGTTAATTTATTTATTTAATGTACCACCAATGGTAGTTTTATCTTAACACCCCACACCGACCTATTTTAGGTCAAACCTAGGGTAAACATCATGTTTCAGACTCAATCATGGTATTGGATTTTTTATCTGATATTACATTTAATATTTATCCCATTTTCATTAAGAAACTGTATGCATTCAATATAAAATATTTTTAATTTTTTTTATAAAATTAATTCTAGGCACACCGGGCCTCAGAATCGCACATCATCTCAGCGCCTAGCTCCAAAAATATATGTAGAAATATTTAAAAGTCTTATAATGAAATTTTTGGATCTCTAAAAAAGTGATGATAAATGTAATTTTTATCAGTGCTAAAAAGTTTTGATAAAATTCAACTCTTTATCAATGATTTTCTTACTGATAATTAAAACTTTTAATAAAAAATATTATTAATATATATAATTATCATATTTATATTCCAAAATTAATTTTTATTTATATACATTAATTAAAAAATGCATTTATATAATTTTATAAATGATTTTTATAAATATAGCATCACTGCCCTTGCCTTCAACCTCCATCAGAGCACTAAGACCAGCAACTTTGGATACCTCATTGAGATTTCCATCACCATCCATATTGACACCAAAGACCACAGCAACAAAAGAAAGTCGATGGGCCCTAGTTTATGGATCAAGTCCTCTTCCTTTCACATGATTGTAAGTCCATTATGGAATTGGAGTAGCTACTCTCAAACCATCCTTCCTTGACTTCCTATCCAGGGATGGGGTAGGTAATCTATGCTTTCAATTTTCAGCTTGATGGCCATACTTTTTACAGTTAGTACATCTCAACCCTCGGTGGAATATTTCTTTAGTATGCTTGATACATAAGAAATTTTCACAAAACTTTGTAACTTAATCATATTCAATTCCAAGCTAAAACTTAAAGTCCCCACCTACTAATAAATAGTTTTAACTAACATTGAATTAAGATCAAATTAAACCAAGAGCCCGGCATAGTGTCCATACCTAACCAGCTCAGTTTCCTTTTCAAATTTAATTGTTGTACTAATAGCCAAATAAATGTCCCATAGAATAATTGGATGTCAAAAAACCCATTTTATTCCTCCCACTCGGATTCCGGACTGAATAATAGATTTCTTGTCCTGATACGGATCATACCAGGGATCCCAGTCCTGAAATCTGAGGACCCCTAGATTGAGATTAACATAACCACAGTTCCATGACTTTATCTTGAGCTCTAGTTAATTGAATGTAATATGGAAATATCCCAATCTGATTGACACAATATTCCAATCAAGAAAACCCCAAATCCAAACCAGTTGATTTCTCAGATCTTCCAGATTCTAAGGTTCTCTCTTCACCTATGAAGTGAGCTGTGTAGTAATATAATATTAACAAGCCTCCATCCACTCCTGAAATATCTTAGGTCTAGCTTTAACAAAGGCAATGATACCATTCCTTGAGATCCACCTATACCTAGAATAATTTGAATGAGATAAAGGAAATAATCTCTTAGATGAAGCATTCACAACTCGTGACATGAATAAATTCTTCGGGGCCTCACAAATCAGAGGGTCCAAAGGCATCAAATTGGGATAATTTTGATCTCAATCTCTTTATGATGAGTGAAACCACACCTCCCACAAGCCAGATCCTACCTCCACCTTCGTATGAGCCTCCACCTGAACCAGATCTAAAAAATAAATTTTTGCTCCTAACATGAATATTTCCTTTGGGGAATTTTCCACCATTGGAGAAACTAAAATCAGGTCATGAGCCTTTGAAAGATCCACCACCAGAAAATTCATAGCTCGTGATGAAAATAACTTTAGGGAATCATAAATCTCTACCATCGTAGTAGCCTCCACCCGAATCGGCGGAATAGAGACCAGATCTGAAGAAGGGGTCAACACGAGAAGATAACTGAGTCATCATTATCATAGGTAGATAATCACTAAAGCCTGATATCTATCTCTATAAATATATATATATATATAATTATATATAAATAATTTTAAATTAAATTTATTTATATTTATAATTATAGATATATATATTTAAATAATAAAAAAATTATAATAAATATATTTATTATATTTATAACTATATATTTATATATTAATATATTAATATATATATATATATTATGTTATTGGGGTACAATTTTATTCAAACACACACACACACTACACACACAGGCTAGAAAGGTGGTCTATCATTTCTCTGCTTCTCTTACCAATGATTCCAAACCATAGAAAATTGGTGACCTAGATACACACCTCTAAAAAATTTGGGGTTTTCTGAGTTGGAACAACATCTCTCTAGGCTGCTAATTATTTTATATTATTTCCCCCTCTAATAAATTAAATATAATATCATGTGAATTTGGTTCAGTGTCTCTCAAGTGAGGTATTCTTTATATTTGAGATTGGGATCATGATTTCAACCAATTATAAGTATGTGATTATTTTTTTCAATCATGGATCAAGGTACATGGGTTAAACTATATACTTTAGTCACCAATAATTATGTATGAAATTTAAATTATGATTTGAATTCCCATAAAATAGGATAGAGATACGGAATTATCTAGGTTTGGGCGCTACCCTTGATTTTTGATTGAAATTGATCTCAACTCAACTCTTGTTGAAAAAGTTATCCTATAAACTAAATATAATAAAGTTAAACTAGGGATTAGGTATGAAAAAGTTTCCTAGTTCTACTCAGATTGTAGAATAATTGGGCATGATAGGATGAATTGTAAGAGGTCATTGATATTCTCCTTTTATTTCTCTATCATCCATGATGTGAGTCAATGTTTTAAGAAATTAAAAAGTTAAAACCCCACCAATATAAATCCCTAAGGTGATAACCAGGGAAGGAACCTTAATGGTAGGGATTTACTAGGGTGTTATACATCTAATAATTCTCTTGATGGGGTTATAATGCCTTCAAAGAAGGTCTTTCACAGCCTAAGGGAACATATTCTCTCTTATGATGAGGCTATAGGGGCAGGGGTGTCTGCAAGTTCTGTGGGTATTCACTATTATGGTTTCTCCAATCATAAGACTATAGGGGATGAAAATTTGTCTATAAAGACCATGGATAAATTAATACACTTTGTATGTTTGGATGGTGATTTCCATACCTTGTGTAAAAACAAATTCTGGGTAGATTGTACAGATTAAGTGGAACTTGAGCAACTGTTGACACCTACTACCATGTCTACTAGAGATTCCCTATGTAAGAATGATGAGTTGGTGTCTAAAATTTTTTCTTTATCTGATGATAAAACTAAGCTTAATATTGATTTTCAAGGATAATTTGATAATGAAATGTGGAAGGACTAACCCTTACCCATGGACAAAAGGAAAAAAATAAGATAAAGGAAATTTTCTCTTCTAAATTGATGATGAATAGTCCTTATATAGTTCATCATCTGAAAATGAAAATTGATCCAACTTGATTAAACAATTATTTGATAGGAAATAAGGGGGAAAATTAATTTTTTGATGATGATGGGTTTTATATGGTCACTTCTAGGATGGCCAACTCACTTGGATCTTCACCTAAGTCTAGAACAGTAATTGTTTAGAAGCATTCTCATGTGGTTGTTGTTTCCATTGATCAGGGGCTGGAGGAATAAGGAAATTTAGTTGTTCCCATCACCTCATTGAATCAATAGGATCATGGGTTGGTTAACTATAATATTATGGATGATAATATCTAGAAGAAATATGCTTCTGGTCAGGTGACGCTGATGGTATCGGGGTGGAGGAATCTAAAGACAAGGGTGAGTCTCCATTGATATAGGTTCAAATGATGATAAGGGATCACTCACTTATTTTACATGAAATTTTAAATCGATATAATAGCAAGGAAATTTTATGTGATGAATTTGGAAGCATCCATGGATCTCTTTGAGTTGAAAGGAAATCCTTGGTTCATTACATTAAGCCTCATGAATATGAGGATGAATCATCGAGAATGGAGTATAAATATGAAACTTAGAAGGATACTAAGAAAGAGAAGATAGGAAGACACCCAAGAAGTTGGGATGGCTCCTGAGGAAAGGGTGGAAGACATAAAAGAAGGTGAATTTTGAATGATATTTTTTGATGGTGTTGTTTGTGCCATGTTTTTATATTGTATACCCTCCTACTCTATGCTTGTGTACTTTATTTTGAATAATAATTTTTTGAGGCCATGGATTTAATTCATGGTTCATGTCAATCTGGGTATATATAATTATATAAATATATATAGCTATTTATAAAATATTAGGGTAGAGACCAAAGGCTCTATCCCAATTATTAGAATAATGTACTAAGTATGAAAAAGAAATATGGGGTCAAATAGGGTAGAAACTGCACTAATCAGAAAAAAAATAGACATTCTTTATCCGAGATACCAACCAGAAAGCACTAAAATTCAAAAAAAAACGAGAACAAGTTCCCATGATAGGATTGTAACCTATTTCCTCCATGAAATCATGAAAACCTCAAAGACATAATTATGGAAAATCCTCAACCACTTATTTATCCATTCAAGCCTCTAAGTTATACTCTTTTTGACGTATATGATCTTCTACCCCGTGTGACTATGAAAGTGTCAATTCTACCTCCTTGGGAATGGAATACAATTATAGGGTGGACACCTAGACCAATTTTAAGGTACTGCTTTCTCTACCCTACTGGATTAAAAGACTCTAAACATAGAAATCATCAAAAATTGGAATGTAAATTATGTGCAGCATTTGAAGAAAACCACCATGAGAATAGAATTTGGGCCTTGTCCTTGAAACAATCCACTAACATTTCTTTATAATAACTCCCTGACATTCCATCATGAAGATTTTTAGGGCCAACATGACATCCTCTTTGCTTATCATTATAGATTCTTTGGTGGATTCTAAGTATTCATTAAATTCTTAGTCGTTGTTATCTCAATGGACCTCTCTCCAAACTCAACATCTTCATGATCCTGAACAAAATCACTTGACTGACCAGTGTAAGTAGTCAATTCATCTCCCTTGTATATAAGAACCTACTATTGAACAACACGCACAAGTAAAAACCCATTTTTCTAAGAAAAAACAATGGAAACTCTAGAAGTATAACTAGACAAAGAAATACCAATAGTGGCCCCTATTCATGTAAAATTTTAACCAAACTGTCAAAAACATAACCAAAAAACACAACCCACCACCACTGTAAACTGTGATCATTTTGTAAACAAGATTAGAATCCAATGCCTCTAATGATTTATTCCATAATAGAGACTGAGTAGAATTATCCACATGCATTATCAAAGACCATTTCTAGTCATGATAGAGGGGTTTTATCTTGTAAGCCTTAATAATTACACTTAAGTCATAAATATGGTGAGACAAGAGGTAAATAAACATGCAGAATCCTTAAGGGTGAGCCTGAGATGAAACACTCATGTTGTGATGGGCCCCATGACCTCCCCGACCATGAGGAAAAATGCCTCTCCTCCAAGTTTTAACTTGTTTCCTCTAATTTCCATGATCATCTATGTCTATATTAATAGAAACATACTTAATGATATCAGTTTACACTATCATCTTGGGAGTGATACAATTCTCAATAACCAAGAGCTTACATCGAACAACAAAATCTGGATCGAGCAAGTAAAATGTGTTTCAAGTGGATATCTGACATCTCACCATCTCTTTAATAGATTTAACATGTTTATAAAGGCTCTTAAAAGAGGCATGGGATGAGGAATAAGTAGTTCACCTCTTTTAAGAAATATATAATCCCATTTTAGAATCATTTAAGTGATCATAGAATTGATTTTTTAAATATATAGTCTTGATCAAAATCATATTTTTTTAATACCATCATTCATCATCATATTATCGGGTCCTTCTAAGGGAAAAAACCTATCCTAGGTGTGGACAACCTTCATCTATTTTAATTTATAAGTCTCATGATTTTTATGAGAGTCAAAACCATCAAACTTGATATAGCTTCCTTCATAGATAGAACATCTATCTTTATTGGATTTTGGATTCCCTCCTTCTGGCCTATTAGACCATCTCAAAGAAAAGACCCAAATGTCTAAATATAAAATGAATCAGGATCATATAGCATTCCCTTAGTACCTCCCCATATTTTCTTGTTCAAATGATGAAGCGCTACCATCCTAAACCTTTCCATATCAATGAGACTTTTTATGCTCCGTATTTAAGAGGTAATAACAATTTTAGATTTCCATTTACTTTTAATAAAGGGAAAAAAAGTTCCTACCACAGTTCATTATCCATATTATCTTGATCATCTATCTCATTGTCTATTTGACCATCATTAGAGGTATCATCTATTTGATCCATCTCAGTACCCTTATTAAGTAAATCCTTGAAGGAGACACTACCAATTGGCATATATAATTGCATAACATTACCAAAATGAGGTTTACCAGATTACTCCTATACTGGAGGCACAAAGTATGATGCACCTACCACACCATATTTAATATTACCATGATCCTCAATCATTATAATATTGGGTTTAAGTACAAAATCCATGTAGCCTTACTCATTATCCATGAATTATTGATCATTGTGACCATTTTTTTTCATTCGCCTACTTTCTGATTGCGATTAGATTGCTTCTTTGACCACCAACCTAGACATGTGGAGGTACAGCAAGTACCTCCTTCTTCTTGTTACTCTCAAGGCTCTGCTTCTTCTTACAATTAACAAGTTCATGACCAAAAACCCTATTAAAGGAATAGATGATGGATCTTTTTCAATTCTATAGGTCATGTCCAACTAATTTTTAGTTAGATAAATATTGTATAATTTTTTCTTACACAGCCTTAAGGTCAAAAATATCATCCTCCATTGATAGAAAAACATTATCAATCAGAGGGTTGTATAAATAAACCTCTATAATCATCCGATCATAGTGTCCAAATATCCATAATTTTGTCACTTTTTCCATATGAATTGGAGAACCAATTGCAAGTGTGATATCCTTCAAAATCTTAGTATGGCAATAAAACTAATTCAGGCCATGAACCTTTTATCATACTTGTGAACATGAATTCTTATAATCAAAAGGAAAAAAAGTGGGGATCTCATTCTTGGATTCAAAACAACCAAATTTTGAGCAATATAGATCCAAATCCCCAATCTTTATATTTGAGGATATCATAAGTAAAGATAACATGATATAAGCCATGGAAAATTTAAATAATCTTCTAATCATAGAAACCCCAAATTATGAAATAAGTTTAGATAGGTCATTTAATTTCAAGGATTTATCCCCCTTGGGTAAATAAATTTGAGCTAAAATTGAAAACTTACAAAGATTACACATCTCATCCACAACATCCTTACAATCAGAGAGAAAAGTTGTGTTCTCTTGTATAATAATGTGCTTGTTGGTAATTTATCAGTGCATTGTTCATGCTCATAAAGATTTAGTTTTATCAACACTAAAAGGCACTAATAGAAATTATGATTATCAGTGATACAATTTTATTACTAATAGATATACTTTAAGATGTGAGTTTTTAGAACTAATAAATATATATTTTACCAGCTCATACTATTTTGATGCTGATAAAACTACTCTTTGTTAGTGTTTTTTTAAAGGAATGATAAAATACTTACCTGGTCATTTAAATAGAACCCTAACAGAGTCCTCCTTGTTTGCATATTTTAATATTTTGTGGAACCAAAGCCTCATTGTCACTATTTATCAAGCTTATTAATGAATCGATCCTCTTAGGATCTAAGGTATGTCATTATTTATTCTTATCTTTACTCACAATCTTCTTTCATATTGTTCTTTACCCCCTCACCCCTCCACCTTATTTTATATATTTAGTTTCATGATGTTTGGGCTTCATTTGAGATTCTTTGTTTCACTTAATTTCTTACCCACCATGTTTAACTCTAGATTTATCCATTCTAAACTGATTTCATAGTGGTTTGGGGTATACTGAAGGTGGTGTTTGATTATCCATGGGTTTTTTCTATAACTATGGATCTCTGTTGAATCTATAATTCAGTCCTCCATTTACTCCTGTTAACTGATCCTACATTCTAGATCCCATCTTGGTCTTGTGTGATGGATCATTTGATGTTGTTTGGGATGTGTTGGCCGATCCATCATTAGTTTTTTCATGTTATATTATCCTTTGAATGCTAGTTGTTTTCAAATATTTTCTTTATGAATTTTATTCTTGTATGAATGTCCATAAGGATAAATTAGTGTTTTGAAAGTGCTTTCAACCCTTATCTTGAAATGGGATTCCATAACATGTGTCTTTAAAAACAACTTAGTGGTTTTTAGAAAATATTATGAGTGTTTTTTTAATGTGTCCCTTGATGCCAACTAGAATTTTTAAATATACATTTTGTATCAATTTATTTTCGAACCAAATGTTTATAAACAGTCCATAGCGTCTCATAAAGTATGTATTTGGTTTTGAAAAAAGTGGAGGGCACATGATTGATATTTTTAAATATTTCTATAACACTAAAATATTTTCAAACTAAGTGCATTAGTGTTTTTAGGTTTTTAATATGATTGACATGGGTTTTTGACATTATCCCATGTGCATAATTTATTCAATGTTTTCATAAATTAATATTTATAGAAATTATCATATTTTTTATTATTATTAATAAAAAATTGTATTTTCATGTTTATATAAATATTTTTTAAAAAATAATTTATAAATAATTATTTTTATAACATGAACATAATTTATAAGTAATAAAAATAACCAATTTTTAATAATTTTGATTATGCGTATATAAATAATTATAAATAATTTATAAATAATTTTGATTATAGATAATTTTTATTATCTTGAATTAATAGTTTATATAAATAATTTATAAATTATTTTGAATTAATAATTATTTTGAATTAATATTTTTGATTAATATTTATTTTCAATTAATAATAATTTTGAATTAATCATTTTTATTTAATTTTTTTAAAATTAATATTTTAGAACTAATATTTTTTATTATTTTGAATTAATAATTTTTAATTAATAAATTATATAAATAATTTATAAATATTTTTCATTACCTTTAATTGATAATTTTGGTTGTTTATATAGTTAATTTTGATTATGTGTGTATAAAAAATTATGACTATAAATAATTATACGTGTATACTTAATTTTGATTATGTGAATATAAATATTTTGTTCAACGTAATTTATAAATAATAATAACAAAGGGACAAATTCGGTGATAGGTTCTCATTATTTTTCGAATGAATAAAATAGGAATTAGTTTTTACATAGGATGAAGGTGGTCAATGATATCCCATATATTTATCCCTACAAAGAAAGTCACGCAACCTGGGCTAAAGATCCTCACTTAAATTATTGCTCCTCTCATCACTTATGGCCTCATATTCTTTAACTCATGTGATTATAGAGGGGTAGGAAATATCTAGGAAGAAAGGTCTCTCATTTAAAAAATGCCTAAATAAGATAGAAACTCAAAATAATGGGCAAACTTATTCGACCTCGCTCAAATCCCCAATATTAAAATCTAAGGATAGTAAGTTCTTGATCCTTATTAACCAAGACTCTATTAAGGAGAGACTTGATTTGTGTCAGTTCTCCATGATTATAGAATTATTCTTGTGAAGGGTGAACAAACCCTAAATGTAAAGGATTTGTTGTGAAATTTTACTATCATTTAGGGATTTGATACTTGGAAGATCATACCCTTGGAAGAATTTATTTTCATTTAGTTTTTCAATCTGAGTCCCAACTTTCTTTAGATTGGGAATATTGCTTCTATAATCTAAACCATTTTATTTTTAGACTTTAATAATGGCACCTGATATTTAATATATATCATGAGAAACACACCAATGACCAAGTATGGGACTGGTTTTATAGCCTAATCTGGGTGTTTTTGGCACCCTTATATCTTGAAAGAAATTTCATCCTATATTGGTGCTCCTTTGAAGCTGGATAACAACACATTCCAAGGGAAATTAAGATACTATTCTAGGGTCTTTATGGATGTACACTTCTTGAATCCTAGAATGGACAATTCTTATTTAATCACCAATAGTGAAAGAGTCAAAATTGAGTTTGATTGTGAATTTATACCTAACTTTTGTAATCTCTAAAAATGGGTTGGGTGTGAGACTTCCAAGTACAAGAAAAATCCAAAAACTTTTCAAGAAGTTTTTTTTAAAAATGGGGAGACTGAATCATCTAAAAATAATTTGGAACACTTTAATAAGGACTTAAAGGAATTGTAATTCAATTTAGATCCACCATTGGTGGAGACAAATAAGAAGGATCATCAGAAGAAGAGGGAGGTCCCTGAGGTCTTATAATTTTAGGCTGAAAATCCTAAATCATGTAATATTATTTCTCTATTTAAAGCTAAAAACAAGGTATTTGAGTCTGGTAGAGAATCCTTGCATGTCCTAGTGTAGGGTAGGGGTGCTAGTGAATCTTTCATGGCTTTATTCGGTCATAAACAAATGAACAGAATTGTTGGTATTAATGGACAGGTGTAGGGAAATTCTTTTGTTACTTCAGTGCAACATGAGCATTCTCATAGACCTATTAGAGATGAGGGTGTTCTAAATGGGTAGGTGAAGGGTCGTAAAACATGGTTTTATGTACTAAAGGAGTCCTCATATGTCTAGAGTCTCGGTATAACTATTACTTAGGGTAAAAAAATTTCACAAGAAATTGAAGATTCTTAATTGAGGTAGGAAAAAATCATTGTCTCAAGGGATCTCAAGGAAAAGCAAAATCTTGATGGTCAAACATCATTGAGGGGTAATTTTAGGAATCAAGATGTTGTTGGACTTATTACCAATGCAACTGAAAGTCCTACCACACAAGCTATTACACCTAGTGATTCGACTATAAAGCTAGATGCTCACATGGGGGGATCTCACCTGATGAGAGATGAGGAAGGGGGCCTAGGGGATTTTCATATTATGGAGGAGTCCTCTGTCATGGCCCACATGATTCTATTAAAAATAATGTTAGTCTTCTTGAAATCTTAAATAGGTCTAATATCAAGGAGTTCTTTCATTGTCATTGTTCATGTAGTTGCCCATATTGATGGAGAAGTATTGGAGGGCTCATGTCTGGAAGAAGATCCAACCCCACTAGATGATAATGATGATGAGACATGGCAGTAGCCTAAAATATAGTGGAGGGGACATCATCCTAGAGGTAGGGGTGGTGTAAGATCTCATAGATGAATATTCTAATTATTGTGGAGTGTTTTTTCACTTGATTGCATTCCCCATCTTCCCTTGTACTTTGTGGTTATTTTATTTTCAATAAATTTTGGAACCATGGGCTATAAACCATGGTATGTTCCATCTTGGTAATAATAACAAACAATTGAAAATATATTTTTAAATATATATTTAATATATTAATATATATATATATATAATTAAATATTTATTTTTTAAATATATTTATTTATGAACCCATATTTGTATAATTACATATAAATAAATATATTAATAAATATATATATATATATATATAATTATACAATGAGATTTATAAATATATATATATATATAATTATATAAAAAAATTTAAGAAATATATATGTGTATATATATATTTATAATAATTATATTTATTTTTAAAAAAATCAAAGATACATTTTGAAATTATAATATTTTTTATTTGGAAAAATTGAGTATTGAAAAACTAAATTTTTAATAAGGGTTATTTTTTTATATTTCCAAAAAAATCTTTATTTTAAAAAATTTCTCCAAACAAGATAGAGAGAAATTGAAATTATTTATTCTATTTTACTAAATTTCACATTGAAACAGAATAAAGGGAAATTAAAATTACAATAATTTCTTTGTTTAATTTTTTTTTTAAATTTTAAAATTTATATTAACATATTTATCTTAGTTTAAGGTTTATCTAATTATTTTATTTCCAAATTATAATTATATATTAAAATCAAGGTATGTGAGCACTTTTTATCTATTTCTCTCCCTTGAACATCTTTGTTTGTTTTAAATTTTCCCAAATGGTTTGAACAGCGCATGCACAAGCAATATTATTTGTCCTCGATCTACCTCACCGATTCCCCACCGAATCTCTCTTTATTTGATCCATTATTTGTTTACACTCTCCCTATCCTTTATATTAATTCTCAATCATTCATTATTATTTATCACTCTAATTTCATGGATCTTCTAATTGCACACTGCAAAAACCATGCCTACTATCTTGTAAGGTGATGACTGCAAATGATAAGTAGAAAAAAAAATAGTGCACAGCTGGTAATCAGGTAAAATCTTAAAGTATACCTCATGTTCCCATGTTCCACCCAATATATCTTTCCTCAATCTAATATTGGTTCACTCTCTCCCTCACCTTCATGTTAATTTTCACTCATTCATCATTATTTCTCACTCTGATTGTATGGAGATCCTTGTTGTGCACTGCAAAAAAAACTTCCCAATCATCGTGCAAGGTGTTGACTACAAATGGATAGTAGGAAAGGAAGATAGTGTGGGTTGAGATAATATCTCCCTACAAAAATGGTTTCTAGATCTTTTCCTTGTGATGGATCCAACCTCGCTCGATTACTTAAACCCTACGGAAGTCTTTGTTGGTCCCTTTAATAAGATGGATAGTGGATCTAGCTCAAGGCACAAAGTAGTTTAATCTATGGAAATGTCGACGAGGAATCAGTTTCCCTTGTGACTAGAGCTATAAGATCCTGTTCGGGTGGATGAGTTATATGTAGGGGGCTTTGATAGATTTTTCTCTAACTCCTGAGTTGGTGAGTCCGATTTCCATAATTGGATTTCAAGGAATGGAATTCAAGAAGTGGTCAAAGTGAACCCTCAAATATTTAAAGATCAAATTGAATCTTGTAAACACTAAATTATCACCTGGGTTAACTTTCTAATGAAACAGTCTTAGAATCTTTAAGATCTTATGAAGCACCTTCAGCAGATCTGGGGTTTCAAATATTGGAACCTTGTGTCCCTTGGTATGAATTTTTTCCATATTAATTTTTTCTCAAATGAGATGAAATTGAGGTCATGGAGATATTAATTTGTTAATATCAAGCCTTGTATACTAAGGTCTCAGAATTGGGACCCCTGGTTCGATCCTTTTTAGGAAAATAATACTCTTGAATAATCTTGCATCCATGTCAAAGGTTTGAAATGGGTATTCTAGCATCCAATAAGCCTATAGGATGTTTCATTGGTTGTAGGTACCCCAATTAAACTTGATAAGGATATTTTATTAGTCATATATGGAAATTTTTCTAAAATTATAATCTATTTTGATATGTATTTACCTCTTGTTGATATGGTTTACTTAATTACTAGTGATTTTAAGTTTGAACATGATATAAAATTTGAGCATTTACCTAATTTTTTTCTTAACTTCTCAACTATTGTTCATGTTAAGGATGATTTTAATAGAGTACTATGATGTTCTAATTACAAAATGTATGGAAATTCTATTTAAAAGTGAAAATTAAAAACGGAAATGTGATTCTTCTCCATCAATGCCTATGTATGGGAAAAATGCTACCCCTGATGGTGTAAATGAGGTTCCACCTCCAACCACTATGGTGATTCTGAGTTCAAGTAATGGTTTATTTGTATACCTTACTGATTTTTTGTATGGAAAGGAAATTTTTTGCATCCCTCATGAAGGTGATTGTAGTGGGGGTGTGCGGCCTGGTCCTCTAGGTGATTTCACACTCCTTACTCAAAATTTTGATCGAATCTGATCCCTTTCTTCATGGGGAGATCTCTAAGTGTGGTGATTATTATCATGCTAGTTATGATAGTGATACAGAATTGGATCTTGTGGTTTTACTATAGAATAAATTCCTTTCTAAATGGAAATTGGAGAGTTGTTCCCTTCACCTTAAAAGAGATTCTTCTTTTTTTGTTTTAAAAATTCATCATTGCATTGAAAAATATGCTCCTTGAAAGGGTGTGTAGGATATTGCGGCAGATTTTGTTTAATCTAAAGTCATAGGGGAGTTGCTTACTGCCTCTAGAAATTTTGTTCTGAACACTCCTCAGGAGAATGTGGAATCTACGCATGCCCCTATTGTTGTTCCCATTGAAGTCTTGGTGACTCCCTATGATGATACTACCTCTCAGAATTCTGTGTAGGATTTAATATCTTAAGATCATGTGCTACCTGCACATGCTCCTGCCAGTGAAATCGCAGCACCTATGAAATCCCCCTTATATGTGGGTACACCCAATACTGGTTCTATGAAGCATAATTTCTTTACCATTTTGTATTATATTAACTCTAAAAATTTCAATGTGTTATATAGGGAGAGTAGGGAAAGGAAAGGTAAAAAATATTTACCACCTCCAGTGACTAAAGCCTCTAATTTTAAATAGGGTGGTTCCAAGAACATGCAGACAGAGCATCCCTCAATTGAGGAAATTTTGGATGATTGGAAACTTGTTAAAGGTGATAAAGGGGATGGTAATGATCTCGCTACTTCAGTGGATGATCAAATTTTTAATCATAATATTGATGTGGTTGATGAACTGGTGGACACTAATGATCAAGGTGCTATTTGGAAGACCCCAAATCAATGGTGAAGGGGTAGGCACCCAAGAGGCTGAGAAAGATTTCATATACGGGGTGGTAGAAATAAAGGATGATATTTGTTATTTATATTTTGTTTTAGTGGTGGGTTTTACCACTATAACCCTGAACTTCCTATGTGTACTTGCTTCTTTCTTTTTGTAATAAATTTCTGGGGTCATGGAGCTTCTCCATGCTCTAAACTATTCTGGAATAAATGACTACTAGGTAGTGGTTTTTAGTGCATGGCTGGTAATCAGCTCCAAATTTGAAGTATCCTACCTACTCCTGTGGATTAAAATCAAACAATTCTTCCCATTTTCTTCCAAGTATCCCTTATAATCCCATAGATTAAAACCAAAATGTCTTCTTAAAATATTTCATTACCTTTATTTTTAGTGACCATTAGAGTATCATATTTCAATATTTTTTTCTTTTAAGGAAACCAAAATATAGAAAGTGTATTTTTCCAAACATTGAGAGAGCAAATTTTAAATCTAATCAATTTTAATTTTTATTTAAAAATAGTAATCAATAATTGTTATATATATCTTGTTTTAAAACATTGTATTAAATTTCATATGTTGATCACCTCTATGTTGGGTTCTGATAGGGGATCAGACTCTCTTGGGACCCAAATTAGTGAAACAGATGGTATATTATGGTTATATAATATATAAAATATTAATGATAACCCATTTTAGTAAAATCATAACCATTAATAAACCAATTTATGTCTTTAAAATCATAACCATTAATAATCTTACCTTGCACTAATATTTTAATAATAATATGAAATTTTTCTATGAAATGGTTTTTATGCCTTATATATTTGGATAAATATTATTATTATTGAATCAAATATGATGAATATGAATAAAAAATGGATGGATTGTAATCATATGACAAAATATTGTGAGTATGGGGTGAAAGAGTTCATCAATTTTGCAAAAGATCATGAATATGATCCATCTCAAATAATTTTTCCATGTTTATGTTGTTGTTATTCAAGACTAATTTGTCCAGAGTAGTTGAAAGAACACTTGATCTGTTTTGAAATAGATCAAAGTTATAAATTTTGGACTAAACAAAGGGGAAAATGAATGTATATATTGAGTGGGATAAGATGGTGTTTTATGGATCATCTAATATGATTAAAAATGTGGACAATGATGAAGACCATATTGAGGATGTAATTATAGGTGTGAATAATGATGAATAACATATTGAGGAAATGAAAATTAAAGTTGAAGATGATATTTTTGATTGTACAAAATTATTTTAGAAGTTATAGAGTTTTGAAAATATGTCATTATATGATTGTTGTACTAAATATACATCATTTTCAACCATACTAAAACTATATAATTTAAAAGATGGAAGTAGATGGAGTGATGCCAGTTTTACTGAACTACTTTCTCTCTTGAATGATATATTCCTAGAAGATAATGAGTTTCCTTTTAGAAAATATGACACTAAAAGAATTATAAATTCAATGGTTATGATCTATGAAAGAATAAATTTATATTCAAATTACTTTATACTATTTCTCAAAGACCAAAAATCACTTAAAAGGGACCAAAGTGTGGTACTTCTTGATAAAAGAATGAAGAATAATGTCTGGAAAAGTTTTATGGTACTTTCCAATCATTTCAAGGTTTAGGATCCTATATGAAAGTGAGGAGACTACCAGATAAACGTGGCATAAAGATATAAGAAATAAAGATGGAAAAATTCATCACTCGACAAACTCTCCTCAGTGGAAAATAATTGATCACAAGTATCTCTAATTTAGAAATGAGACCAAAAACCTTTGTCTTGTGCTATCTATATATGGAGTGAATTCTTTTGGTTTTCAAAGAGAAATCATAGTACATATCCAGTTATGTTGGTAAATTATAACTCTCCACCGTGGTTATGCATGAAGTGAAAATGCATTATGTTATCTCTGGTTATATAAGAACCAAAACAATCAAGTAATGATATTGATGCTTATTTGGCTCCATTAATCAATGATTTGAAATTATTGTGGGATTCAGGTGTTATGTTGTATAGTTATTATAGAAATGAATATTTCACATTAAGATCCATGTTTTAATGGATGAAAAATGGATTTCTTATTAATGTAAATTTGTAAGGATATAGCATTCAAGGAACTCAAGGGTATCCCATTTGTGAATAAGGTACATAGTCAATTAGGTTGAAACATTCTTTAAAGACTTTTTTTCTAGGACATCATATATTTCTACCCCCGCAACATGAGAACTGATCATGGATGACATCATTCGATAGGAGTTCAGAAGAATGTACAGCACCATCTCTACTAACAGATGATCAAAAAATTGATAAATTAAAAGATATGGACACTGATTTTTGTAAACCTTTTTCAAAAAACCTTAATAAACTCAGTTAGAAAAATATAATGGTTTTTTTGAATTTATTTACTGGAATAGTTTGTATGTCAGGAATTTTCTTGATGTCATGCATGTGGAAAAAATGTATGTGATAGTGTCATGGGCACATTACTAAATGAACCTAGTAAAATGAATGATTCACTTAAGTCTAGGTTGGACATGATTTACATAGGATTACATGAATATTTGGATCCAGTTAAGGGTGAAAATGGAATTTTCTTCCTCCTATTTCTTTTACTCATTCCAGGTTGGATAGATATCAGTTTTTTAACTTCTAGAATGATGTAAAGGCTACAGGGGGAGTTCACTGATTTAAAGTTAATGGGTCTGAAATCACATCAATATAATGATTTTATGTAAGATCTAATGCATGTAGCTTTGTGTTTCATCTTTTCCAATAATTTCCATCATACATTAACTATGATCTGCTTCTTTTTCAAAACTATATGAAACAAATTTATAATCCCAGTGAAATTTCCAACTATGGAAAAGGAAATTGTTGTCATATTATGTGAATTGGATATGTTCATCCCACTAGTATTATTTCATATGATGGTTCACTTGATGGTTCACTTAGTAAGAGATATTTGGAAATGTGGTCTTGTACATTATAGATGGATGTACCCCCATTTAATGGTATATTAATATTTTGAAAGGGCAAGTCAAAAATCAAAGTCGTCAAAAAGGTTATATTACAGAGTGATATATTGTTGAGGGAGTCATTGAATTATGTACCAACTACCTACCTGGTGTGGAAATAATTAGTCTATCAAAATCTCATCACACCAGGTGGCTTCTGGGTCAAGGAATTTATAGAATAGATGTTCTCATAATCACTACTATAGATCAATATCTGGACCACCTTTATGCTTTTTATAACATTTTAGAGGTTTACCTATATGTTGATACCCAACAATTAATTCTTAGTCATGTGAATACATCAAGGGATAAAATCTAGAAATTAAATTTACATAATAAAACATTCATAGAATGGTTTTGAGACCATATTTTCAAGGATTCAACTGAAAATCCAAATTCAATTTTAGAATGAATTTTATGGCTAGCCAGAATACCAAGTGTTCATGTATTATATTATAATGGTTATTTAATTGATAGTTATATGTTCTATACAAATAAACATGATGAATTAAGTACCATGTAAACTAGTGGAGTTACACTTGTAAATTAAGTGATGCATGTATCTAGTACCAAGGATATAAATCCAATTTATGTGAATATGTCAAACATTGGCATAATCAAAAAAAATATGGGATTTTGATTATACAACACTCCAAGTGGAAATTTTTCAATAAAAGTGGGTTGATAATATTAGTAATGTAAAAATTGATCAATTTGGATTCATGTAATTGTATTTCAGTATGGAAGGGTGTAAAGATGATCCATTTATAATGGAATCAAATGAAGTATATGTATTTTATGTTCCATATCCCAAAAACCGAAAGTGGTCAATTGTTTTGTTATCAACTGAAACCACTAAAGGGTAATATTTCAATTCAACTAAGGATGACCCTTTCATTGAGATGTCATAATCATTTCTTAGTGGTCCCAATGTATATGATGTCTTTTATGTCAAAGGATACCATAATAAAGGGATTTGGATACTTGATAGAGGGTTAAAATCCCTTTAACCTTTAAAAAAAGTGATATTTCAATGATTATGTTATATTTTTTGTAATATGCTTTGTGTTACCTCATGTTATTATAAGTTCACTGCTGCATTTACATAATCTAAATTAAATATTCAACCACTTATGCATATAATGACTTATGCACATGTTGGTGCTCCAAATATTTAAGAACAATAGGTTTCTCAACATGATGTTTCTCCCAATGTAGAGGAACAACATCCTTATACACATGCTGATGATACCAATATAGAGGAACAACATGTTGATGATGTTGAATCTAATGAAATGGTAGACAGTGAATAACTGGTGTCCTAGAAAAAATAGGAGTGTCATAGCGTGATAATGTTAGCAAAAATTGTTAAGTTGAGAAACAAAGGCATCAAATTCAAGGTTGGATAGAATGCATGTGTCCAGCCTGTTAAACCTAGTAAGGCCATGTTTAGTAGTTACATTGGGATCACCACTCTCATGCACATGCTGATTGATTTAGATTTGTGAAACAATGTTTTCCTCGCACTTAAGACACTAATTTGGGAAGAAACTAGATTAACATTATGATATACATTAATTATTTTACTAAATAAATAATGAAATGGTGAATTACTCTTCATTATCCCTTATAGAGTGAATTTATAGTAGATAACTCCCAAATGAAATTTTTATTAGTGCTTGATAGAAAGGATCAAAGAGGATTTTTCACAATTCTTATGAAGTTTAATATTATAAATAATAAATGGAAAATAAACCTACACCCACCATAGATGTATGAACAGGAATTCCCATAGTCATCCAAGGCCGAAATGGCTAAACATTGGTTATCTAATGGAAATGCACCCATAGGGTGTCCCTTAATCAAACCCAACAAGATCAAAATGATTCAATTCATATAATTAATCACATAAACATCTTTAATCATCACCATGGGTCAATATCTCAATGAAAAGACACCCTAAAATGGGCACACGGAACTCTGACATATATAAACTACTCGACAATTAGCGAAAGTCATAATACCACCTACCTCATAGTCATACGACCCTCCTCATCCAGTGTTGGCCTCTAATTCGATCTAGAACGAATTATATCTAGAAATGAGAAAAAACTATCAAACATAGATAACATAGTTGAGAGAATAAATCATGAATAATGCCTCAAGATGAATTGAGATCTTATTGATTGGGTTCCAATGCATCCAACGGCAATCGAAACAGAGTTCAGACGGAAAATCGGGAGCCAAAACGAGCTCTGGTGTTGTTGTTCGCGATACCCAGGTGAGGGGTTCTGTCCATCTGAAGAAAATGAGGATACTAAAAATTTTATATACAAAAAATAAATTTGACACCATGTACATGAAAATACAATGTGTGTATATTCCAAATTCTCTTTTCTACCGATTTCCTCTTCTACGTCATAAATGAGTCATGCCGACATGAATACACGGTGTGTGTACTTGGAATACATGAAGTGTATCAACCAACTCAAGACGTGTAAGCTATGGATTCAGTATTGAACCCTTTTATTATTTTTCCTTAAGTATAAACCAAAATTAAAAGATTCATACCTAAAAATAAGAATCAGTTTCTTACAAATTTTATGTGACATGAAACAAAAACATAATTATGCTCTTCTATTTATATGCAAATTGATGAATCTAAATCCAAATACACTTCCATCCAATATCATGTTCTATGGAAGTAGGTACATGTAAATAAATAAGGGATACTAATAGATAAAAACACACAAAAAATTTGGGAAGAATGCGTAATTATGACATAATAAAAAATGATTTAAATAGGTATTACATAATAATTTATACTTATTTTAGTATATTTTTTATCCAATATAGAAACAATAATCATCATCAGATATACCTGATGAACAGATACAATCAATCCCCTTGAAGTATCTAGAATAGCATGGCTACATCAGAGGTGCGGGTTATGGGGTTTCACCCCGAACATATTTTGAGAAAAGAAACAAATAGGGTGATAAAAATAAAAAAATGGAAGAGTTGAAGGCATGATTAGATGCTCTTGAAGAAAAATGTAATTAGAAGTCATAGTTCTTAGAAAATGTTATGGTAATGAATCAAAGATAAGAAACAACAAAATAATAATAACTACATGAATATAATATCCCCTGCCCCCACCCCACCAGCTTTGAGATGATCCATTCCTCTCAAAGAGCTATCTTACAAGAGGGAATCAATGTTTTTATAATTGTTTATATGAAATTTGAATCAAGTAGATACTGATACCTTTCTAGTAATGGTATTTTAAAAGGTTAAAATAGTATTTATTTATATATATGAACACCCACCCATAACCTTATTGTGAAGGGTACCATGTATAATATAGAAGGAGATATTCTACACAACAAACATCTTCCAATGGGTTATGTGAGAGTGGTGATTAACATAGATCAAGAACTTAGTGATGAGCTACCTATTCCACATGATTATGAGAATATTCATACGGTCGAGAAATATATTGGAACATTCATAGCATGGTTATTAGATCTTGTAAAATACATGTCAATATGGTGGTATTCATTTCCATTTTATTTTTCATTCAAAAACTTTAACAATTAATGAAAAAAGTTCTGAACCGATCAAAATTATTAAACATTGATAAAGGTAAGGGGTTGAAATAGGAGGTAAACTAAAAATGTTCTAAAGGATAAATCTACCAATAAAATAGATCTTCACAAATTACATTTACCCCACCCATTGAACTTCTTAATTTACTAACATTAAAGGTTCATGTGGATACAACGTTAACAAATGGTGTTACGACCACAATTGATTATGAAGAAAAAATGTACATAGAGGCTATTACAAACTATATTTTTCTTAATAATGTAAATTAAGTCCTCATGCATGAATGGATAGAAGTATCAATTATAAATTTAGACATGAGATAGGTTTTCATGATTTTTTGTCCAATAGGTGATCTAATATGTTAATTATGACTGAATACTATTCATATTTTCTGAAAGCATATATATAAATACTATTTGAATGGGAAACCATGTGAACATAAATTTAGACTCATTATTATTCACATAAATTTGATACAATAATTCAAATTGTAACTAAATAAAATTTAAGTAATAGAGTAAAAAATGTCCATAATGTTTAAAGGAAAACATAAAAATGATAGACTCTTCTTAATACCCATGATGATGGGGTAAAAATATATAATTTAATCATATCAAATATATTTTCATTCATTTCACTACTTATTAATTTTTTTAGGAAACATTTTTTACTCATTACAATCTAATTTAATACTCCAAAGATCTATTTTCTAGATTCAATGCATGAATACCAAAAAAATCAACCACATGTGATAATGTTTATCAATTTTTAGTACACTACATGGAAATTTTTTTTAAAAAAAACTTCATGATATAAATTTTATATTATATTTTAATGAAAATTATATTATTATAAGGCGGTGTAAAAATATCATCAAAATCATGGAATGGGGATATTCCATGAATACAAAGAGCCCATTTACTTCTACAAGTGGATAAGTATTAGTGTATATATAATAATATTTCACTATAAAAACATATATCAAAACAAATTACCTTTTTTATCAATGTTTTTTTAGTGTTCAAAACAAACCAATGGAAAATATTGTGGTCATTATGTTTGTAAAATTTATGAAATATATTGTATTCGATCAATAAACTCTCATACCCAAAGAGTTATTTTCAAATATAATTATTATTTCATTTAAAATATTTATTAATCCTTTGTTTTTTTATATTCCTCTAGTATAACTGTGGTTTTGATAATCCTTCTATTTAGAAGAGGAAATAGATTTATTTAGGAAAAAATGGTCAGTATTCCTGGGGTCTAAATGTATACAGGCATCATGAAAAAGTGACTTCCTACTACTTATTTAGTTTATTTTCTCATCATTTTATCTATTTTTTAGTTAATTTCCTTATCATTTTTATTTGATACTTTATAAAAATGATTCATAAGTCATTTTTGATATGTAGTATCCAACCAAACCTCAATATGATACATGGTTTTTTTAGTATGACTCAAAGTGCATGTTTTTAGTTCAAAATTTATGTTTTAGTTGAAAAGACAAGTCACATACTCAAAATTAATAAAATACATTCGGGTTGTTTTGATAATTAAAAACAAAAATCCTAAGTTATTTCTAACATGTATGAATTAAAAACACCTTCAATTTGATACATGATAATCCCGGTATGACTCAAAGTGTGTGTTATTAGTTTAAAATTGATAATCTAGTTCAAAACATGTGTAACTAACTAAAAACCAAGAAACAACACTTGGATTGTCTTGATAATTTAGGAAAACAATTAATAATTTAGGTGTGTATAAATCATTCTCATGTCAAACCAACACACGATGTGACCAATATAGCTCAAACTATGTGTTTTTTAGTTTAAAATGACATTTTAGTAAAAAACACAACTAACATACTAAAAACTGAGAAAACATATTCAGATTATTTTGATACTTTGGTAAAATGATCTATAAGTCATTTTTTATGAGAAATAACTAGTCACACCTCAATTTTATGCATAGTGTGACCGGTATGACTCTAAGTGCGTGTTTTCAGTTTAAAATAAAATTTTAGTAAAAACCACAAGTGAAATACTCAAAATCGATAAAACAAATTTTTATTGTTTTGATACTTAGAAAAATGAACCATAATTAATTTTTTATGTGTATGAATCAGTGTGACTAGTATGAATAAAATGGTGTATTTTTATTTAAAATTCACTTTTTAGTAAAAAAGACAAGTTCTATACTCAAAAATGATAAAACAAACTCATATTATTTTGATACATTATTACAATTATCCATGAGTCATTTTTATGTGTAGTAATTATCTACACCTCAATCTAATACATGGTGTTCCATGTATGACTCAAAGTTTCTATTATAAGTTTAAAATTTTCATTTTAGTTAAAAATGTGTGTCAGTCACTAAAAACTGAGAAAAAATGCTCAAATTGTCTTGATATTTTAGCATAATAATTCATAAGTAATTTGTGACATATAGGAATCATTACCTCTTCAAATTGACACCTTATGTGACTAGTATTATTAAAATTGTATGTTTTTAGTTTAAAATTACATTTTAGTAAAAAATAGAAGTGACATAATCAAAATTGAGAAAAAGTATTCATATTGTTTTAATACTTTAGGAAAATAACCCTTAAGTTATTTTTTATATATAGGAATCAACTAAACCTTGATTAGACATACAGTATGACCAATACGACTCTAACTGTGTCTTTTTATTTAAAATTGACATTTTAGTAAAAAAGACAAGTGACATACTCAAAATAAAGAAAACACGTTCGTATTTTTTTGATACTTTAAAAAAATGATCCATAAATCATTTTTAATGTGTAGAAATAAAATACACCTCAATATGATACACAGTGTGACCGATATAACTCAAAGTGTCTGTTATCAGTTTAAAATTGACATTTTAGTTCAAAAAGTCTATCACTCACTAAAAATTGAGAAAACGCACTAAAGTTATATTTATAATTTATGATAATATTTGTAAGAATCATTATCACATAAAATCACCATACGATGGGATCGGTATGACTCAACATGCATGTTTTCATTTTAAAATAAAATTTTAGTAAACAAACACAAGTTACATACTCAAAACCATGAAAACGGATTTGGATTTTTTTGATAATTTATCCATATGTCCTTTTTTATGTGAAAGAATCAAGACTCATATCAATATGAAGCACAATGTGACCGGTATGACTCCAAGTGTGTATTTCTATTCAAAATTAAATTTTTTTATAAAAAAAATACAAGTAACATACTCAAAATGAAGAAAATGCATTCATATTGTTTTATACTTTATGAAAATGATCCATAAGTCATTTGTGACATGTAGGGATTAGTCGCACCTTAATCCAATGCATAGTATGCCTATGTTTTGTTCTTTTATCTATAATATTCTATTTTATATAAATAAAGATGATGATGATGACATGTAGGAATAAATCTCATATCAAACTAACACATGGTCTGACTAGTATGACTCAAATTGCATGTTTTCAGTTTAAAATTATATTTTAGAAAAAAACAAAACTGACATACTCAAAACTGAGTAAATTCATTTGGATTTTTTTTATACATTAGGACATCAATCCAAAAATCATTTTTTGATGTGTAGGAATCAGATAAACCTCAATTCAGTGCATGGTGTGACTGTTATGATTACAAGTGTTTCTTTTTATTTAAAATTGACATTTTTGTAAAAAAGACAAGTGATGTACTCAAAACTAAGAAATCACATTTGGATTTTTTTACAATTTAAGAAAATGACCTATAATTTGTTCTAATGTTTTGGAATTAGATTCACCTCAATCTAACACATGGTGTGACCAATATGACTCAAATTTTCTATTTTCAATCTAAAATTTAAATTTTAGTTCAAAATATGGGTCACTCACTAAAAACAGAGAAAACATGCTCATATTGTCTTGATAATTTAGAACAAGTATTCATAAGAAAGTTTTGACATGTAGGAATTGGTTTCACCAAAAACCAATAAAAAATGTAACCAGTATGACTCAAAGTGAGAGTTTTCAATTTGAACTGACATTTTAGTAAAAAAGAAAAGTTACATAATCAAAACTAAGAAAACACATTTGGATTGATTTGATACTTTTAGACAATGATCCATATGTAATTTATGATTTTTAAGAATCATCCAAACCTCAATCTAACACATGGTGTGACTGGTAAGAAAAAAAGTGTCCATTTTTAGTTTTAAATTGAAATTTTATTTATGTATTCTTTCATATATTTATTTAATTTATTGATTTATTTTATTACTAAAATATTTTTTTTTCTTATATAGGTATATTCTTTTTCTTGAGTTGGTGTGGTTTGTTTAGTAATTGATACCATGATCATGCTTTTTGAGAGGGGGTCAGATTACAAATATAATAAAACCATTGATATTTTTGAATGATTGTGATAAATTGTATTTGATAATGTAATTGTACAAAAAATTGAAATATCTAAAATATAGTGTTTTTTTCTATTTTTCGTGTAATTTTTATTTTAACTAAATTATTAATTTTCCATATCCTATTTTTTTTACCACTCTCTCTATTTGGTACCTATATTTTTTGGTTTAGTGTGTTGTAATTTTAATAGCACACTACAGTATCATGGCCTTTATCAACGCTAGTTCTAGAATTGATAAAGTCTCTTCTTTATCAATTCTTTTTTTAGAACTAATAAAGGTCTCCATTTATCATCACTTTTATAGTGAGGATAAAAGGTTCCCCCTTTTAATGATTCTTAGATCAATAGAGATTTTTTAGCACAATTGATGGATTATTCTTGTGATACTAAAATATTTTTCTCTAGTATTGGTTTTTTGTACGATTCCTCTATTGGAAAATTATTTTAGAATTTTTGGGCATTTTAATATTTTAAAAATATAAAAGGAATAATAAGTTTTGAAAATGAGAGACGGTCTATAATAAAAGAATAGATGGAGTGATGTATTTAATGAAAAGTTAGTTCATTAATTTTTAATTATGGGTAAATTTATAAAAAAAAATAATACTATTTTGTATCATCCATGTGTGTGCATCAACGTGATCAATAACAAGTGACATAATGTAGCATTTTGATGACAAACTTTGCATTTCACTTATAGGCTTTCTAAATTATACTAATTAAATTGATAGGTATTATCATAGATAGATTAGATGGTTTATGTTGAATTATGAGAATATAGGGATATATTAAGATTAAGATAAAATATATGTGGTTTATATTGAATTAGATCTGATTGAACATAGTTTAGATTGTATTAGGCTGAGTTTGAGATTACCCATTTGGAATTGGTATGAATTATATTGTTCATATAGAACCATTTTGATTTGGGTTGTCTAACTCATGATGATTAGGTTATGATTATTCATTTTTATTTAAATCATTAGGTTCAAAGTACGATCAAATTTGGATCATTGTTGGCAAAAATTCCTCTAATTGTATTTTTAGAGATTTTGGATTATGTTTGTTTACAAAGCACGTTGAAAAAAAATTAAAGTAGAGAAGACCATGAGGTATTCATAAAGGAATTTCTCTAAAGAAGGTTGAATTATTTTAGAGAATATTGTAGATAAATTTAGAGTAAATGAAGTATTCTCATGCAAGCTAGGTTAAATATCATGCATATAAGGAAGACTCGTATAATTGAAATTGCATGAACTCAAGGTCACCTGTTTTTTCAGAATAAAAAATGGCAGCATGATGCATGTTTTTTAGATCAGTTTTTTCTATAAATATATAAATTATCTCATCATTAGGTATATAAGAAGTATTAATCATTATTTGGTATGATGGAATTATTTTTTATGGAAAATTAGTTGGAAACAAAAATATAAAATGAATTAGAAACGGAACATGGATGCAACAACCCAACACAGAAACTTGGCCATGACTTTAATTGTATCCCCTAGAATCCCCAAACTCATGCTGCAACTTTGTTGTCCCACAATCCTCAATCCATCATAGCCCCAATATCCAACCATAACCCTATTGTTTTACTTCCCCCATTACCAACTATAACTTTGACAATGGAAAAATTGTTTACAGTGGGTATATATTGTAATGTCCCAGTTTCGGAAGCCACCCAGAGGCGCCCCGTACTCAGTTGTTCACATGGCCTCAAGATCATTTCCCCAAATGCCAGAGACTTCCGACTAGCAGCGAGGGCCTTGGGTGTGATAATGGGGAAACTATGACCTCATTGGCAGAGTACACAGTGGAATTACACAAATACATACAATAGCGGAAGCATTAAATACCAAAAAATAGTAAACAGTGGAAGACTGATAAATTAAACAACTATATCAAAATATATAAATGATTCATGATACAAATGCGTCTAGGAAAACATCCAAACAAGTCACAATTTTGAATACAGTACTAAACCCAAGTAAAAAATGAAAACAGATAAACAACTCCTCAGCATCGCAAGCCTCATCTTGGTCCCATACTCTCCATCTCCAGTGCAATCAAGAACCTGAAGTAGAAGGGCTCTTGACCTTATCTATACCTGTAACAATATAATTTGTTTGGGACCAAAATCATGACCCAAACAAGTTGTGAGAGAAAAATACCAATAGGCAACCACCTGAAGATCTGTGTCTAACAGTCAATTAATATATGGCAGGTAAAATTATAGAAAATAGTAAATAGGAAAGTACTCTGCAGAAAAAAATCCATAGTTTCTAGCATTTAATTTACAACAAGTAAGTAGCCACTTAAGCAAGTAGAACAAACAGGTAACCCTCTGGGTTGTTCTCACAGCCTAACCCCTATGGTTCAACCTATAAGTACTAGAAACCATCTCAGAGGAACACACAGTCTCACCCCTCTGGTTCAGCTAAAGAATATACTCTTTGGGGAAGCACTCACCGTCAATTCCCCCTATAGTCTCATGTGGTACTAAAGGCGCTCTGGGGAAGAACTCAATGTCAATTCCCCCTGTGGTCTCGCATCGTATTATAAAGAATATTTGGAGAATCCCTTATGTACATTATCTTTATGATCTACTACACTAGGTTCTCAGAACCATGTGTAAAGTCAGTAAGTATCACATCGTGTAACGGCCAAAGTAACCTCAAGAACTACTTGGCTAGAATTCTAGAGTATCTCAACATGAAAGAACAACAGCAGTGAAAAGGTAAACTCGACCCAACGGTCCAGACAGGCAAGAAAATGCATGGAAAACACTTCCAAAGCCTAACAATTTGGCCAAAACACAATCAAAATCCTCTACTCTAGCATACAAGAAAAACAGACAATCAATGGGGCTAAAACGGTAAACACGCAATACCCTGTTTGAGGGTATTGGTGTAATTTGCACAAAATACTCAAAGTCTTTCTATATAAAGGCACAAACCGCCTACCTTGATGTACGTAGATCAATATAATTAAACCACAGGGCTTGAATCACCTTAGAACATTGAAGATCAAAAAAAATGTCTAAAACATTCAACCCACGATAACTTGGAAAAGAGAATTAATTGGGAAATGACACTCTAGGAGAAGAGAGATATTACCGTTACGGTTCCAATGCAGTCGACAGCAGTCGATTCAAAGAACAGATGGAGGCTTAGGGGCTCGGAGAATTTCCACATCCATACGGACTCTCTCGGACGAATAACACCTAGAAGAAGATGGTTTTGTCCATCAGACATGACCCTAGTGCATTTAATGAAAAAAAAGTACATTGCATGTACTTTTGGAGTACAAGGTGTGTACTCACCATTTCCGTACTCCACTTTAAGCAGCCTCTACATCACCCCACACAACCGTGTGTGTGGCCCTTACACAGCCAGCACATGGCCTCACGCGGCAACAAAGTACATGGCGTGTACTCATATAGTAGATGTCGTGTACTTCAAAAATTTCCAGAAACTCCTCTTTTCTCAAAAACTCCAGAAAAAGGAAAAATATACCAAAAAAGAAGGTCTGAGTTCTTACAAACTTCCCCCCTTAATGAAATTCATCCCCAAATTTCCCTAGAGAGGCGTAGAAGAAGAAACCCTGAATAGTTCTAGCCACTGCGATCGTACATCGGCCTCCCTCTCCCAAGTCTCGTCCTATACTCGCCTGTGTTGTCATAGCACTAGTACCAGAGGAAAAAAACCAGCTATAGAGAACTTTTGTTCTATGATCAAAAATCCGGATCGGATTCTCCTCGAACGATTCATCCACATCAAGCTCAACCTCCTCGGGTTGAAGGACGCGAGACGGTTCTGAAAAGTAACGTCGGAGCTGAGAAACATGAAAAACGTCATGCATATCCTGGTACCTCTGAGGTAACTGCAACTGATAGGCAACCATCCCAACTCTCTCTAACACCTCAAACGGTCTGACATACCTCAGTGAAAGCTTACCCTATCTCTGAATCCTCTTGTGTCCCAACCTCGGTGCGACATGTAGGAAAACCCGATCCCCGACCTCAAACTCTAGAGGGTCGTCTCTGCTAATCAGCATAAGACTTATGTCGAGACTATGTCGTAGCCATCCTTTTCTAAATCAACTCTATCTGCTCTGAGGTCTCCTGAACAATGTGAGGTTCCAGCAAAGCTACCTCTCCTGCCTCCATCTAGCATAAATGTGATCGGCATGGCCTACAGTACAAATCCTTTTAAGGTACCATCTGAATAGTTTCTTGAAAAATATTATTGTAGGAAAACTCCACAAGAGGTATATGCTTCTCCCAAGAACCTCCAAAGTCCAGAATGAAATCTCAGAGCATATCCTCAAGCACCTGAATCGTACGCTTGGACTGGCCATCTGTCTGGGGATGGTAAGTTGTACTCAAAAGTACCTTTGTACCCAAAGCCTTCTGAAGCCCCTGCCTGACCCGAGAAGTAAAACGGGCATCCCTGTCTGAAACAATAGAGTGTGGAACTCCATATAGACGTACAATCTCTCAGATGTACAACGGTCCCAGCTCATCAACATTGAAGGTCTCCTTGATCGGCAAGAAGTGAGAAACTTTCGTAAGTCTATCAACAATGACCCATATTGCATCATTCCCATTAGGTGATCTTGGTAACCCTTTCACGAAGTCTATCACAACGTTGTTCCACTTACACTCAGGAATGGGTAACTGCTGTAAAAGAATTGTTGGTCACTAATGTTCCGCCTTCACCTATTGACAAGTAGAACATTTCATGACGAAACCAGAAACATCTCTCTTCATACCTGGCCACCAATACTAGAGGTGTAGATCATGATACATTTTGGTGATGCCCGGATGAACTTCCCAAACTGAGGAATGAAAATCCTGCATCAGCTCCTCGCGTATATCTGCTGGCACCCATACACGTCCCTAGAATATCAAGATCTCATCCTTGCCTATGGTCCATCTAGGAATAGGGTCCTATCCTGAAACACTCTCCCTTAGAAATAGGCCTTCAGAATCTGATATTTGCCTCATTCGTATCCGATCAAGAATTGTAGAGGTAATAGCTACAGAAGATGGAAAATTCTACCCATGTTTGTCATGCACCACCAAATGCATCTTAGAGAACAGAGCTATAAGCTTCCACTCACTGATGGCCTCCTGAACTACCTATATCTGAGTCTTCCTGCTCAGTTCATCAGCCACAGCATTGCCTTTCCTAGGCATATAGGCAAGCTCAAAATCAAAGAACTGAAGATACTCGACCCACCTCCACTTTCTCAAATTCAGATCACGTTGAGTGAAGATGTACTTGAGACTCTTGTGGTCATTGAAAACCACAAAGTGATCTCCCAGAAGATAATCTCTCCAACAGCATAGGGCATGAACAATAGCTACCAACTCTAGATCATGCGTCGGGTAATTCCTCTCATGTGGCCTTAACTGCCGAGACCCGTAAGCAACGAATCCATCTCCCTGCATAAGCACAGCTCCTAGCCCGATACCTGAGGCATCACAATAGACAGTGTAGCTCTTTCTTGGCTCTGGAAAGACTAGTATCAGTGATGAAGTCAACCTCCCTTTCAGCTCCTAAAAGGCTGACTCACATGAATCTGACCATAAGAACTTCACACCCTTCTTAGTCAGACTCTTCAGTGGTTCTTCTAGGTGTGAAAAGTCCTGTATAAAACTTCTGTAGTATCCAGCTAGCCCTAGAAAACTCTACACCTCAAATAAATTCTTCATTTGTTCCTAGGAAACTATTGCTCTCACTTACTCTAGGTCCACTGATACTCCTGTCTCTGAGATAACGTGGCCCAAAAAGTGAATCTAATCCATCCAAAAGTGGAATTTTGAGAGCTTAGCATATAACCGATGCTCTCTCAGTATACTCAGAATGATATCAATATGTGTGGCATGGTTGTGTCGAGTGTGAGAGTATACCAATATATCATCCACTAAGACCACCATGAAAGAGGCTAAGTATGGATGGAACACTCGGTTCATCAATTCCATGAAAACTGCAGGTGTGTTTGTGAGACCGAATGGCATAACCATATACTCGTATAGACCATACCTGCTCCAGAAGGCTGTAATAGGTATATCTGATGGTCTAACATGCAACTGATGATAACCGGATCTCAAATCGATCTTTGAGAACACTCAGGCTCCTCGAAGATAATCAAAGAGATCATCAATCCTAGGCAAGGGATATCATTTCTTAACCTTAAACTAGTTCAACTTCCGATAATCCACACAAATCCTGAGGGTACTGTCTGCCTTCTTTGCAAACAGAATAGGTGAACCCCAAGGAGAAGTACTGGGTCGGATGAAACCCTTTTTCTGCAACTCCTCCAACTACTTCTTGAGCTCCTGCAACTCAGGTGTATCCATCCTATAAGGAAGAATGGACACTGGTGTCGCTCCTTGAACGAGCTCAATCGAAAAGTCTACCTCACACTCCGGAGGCAAACCTGAAAATTCCTCTGGAAAGACATCTCTGAAACGATCCACTACTAGAGGAAAGTCTAAATATGAAGTCCCCTAGTCATCCAGATAAAGACTAGAGATTTGGGCCATAACTACTCCCAACCCATGATGCTCTGGACCCACTCTGCTTGCCCAAACATCCCACTCGCCCTTATGAAGAAAAGATCCACCCTATTGTGATATGAAACTCACCCTGTGGTGATAATAGTCGATGACTGCCTGGAAGGGAACTAGACAGTCCATTCCAATAATGACATTATAGAATGTCATCTCTTGGACATATAGATCCCATAAAAATTGATACTCGGCCACCTCTAGAGGGAACTCCTTGCACTGAAGTACACTAGCCGTCCTTGTCCCCAACGGTGTGTCTAGAGTTAAAGTATCCGTAGAGGAAAAGATACAGAGCCCAAGTCTCTCCACAACATCAACAGAGATAAATCTATGGGAAGCCCCTGTATTGAAAAGAGCAGAAGATAAAACTGAGGCTACTAAGATCATACCTCGAACTGTAGAGGGTTTGGGATCATGCTCTTGCTGGGTCTGCTCCACTGCAAAAGCCTGACCTATACCATGGCCCTGTGACCCTGCCTGACCACTCTGAGTTGATCCACCCTGCTGTTTCTGAAATACCAGTGATTGAACACCACGGACTCAACCTCCACCTTGGTCCGAACAGCCGGAAGAACTCTAGTTCCCAGACAGGTGAGAAACTGGTGGCGTTGCTCCTAAACAAAGAGTCATGGATGAACCCCTCTCATCAGCTACTGGTGAGAAAAACTGATAGAAGCGTTGAATGTGACCCATCTTGCCACAAGATCGGAACTCCACTGGGTCTCTCTGGAACTGCGGCCTCGTTGTCGAGCCCTTCCACACTGGTAGCATACCACCTGGCTACCTGAAGATGTGTCTCACTACCTTGGATCACCATGTGTAGACTCCCTATGGTGTTTCCTGCTGTCGGTTGGTGAATCAATAACTCTGGAAGAGAAATATCCCCAGCTCTCAGCTCTAGAATCACTCAGATTGTGCTCTGCAATTAGTTCCTGGTTGATGATGGAAGTGATTGAAGTCAGCCTAAAGATATTCACCTGTAAGCGGATCTCCCATCTGAGACCATCCTCAAACTTCATTGCCAAGAACAACCCATCTCCGCCCTGGAGGGGTGTGAAATGATGAATCTCAATGAAACGAGAGGAATAATTCATGACAGAAATAGTACCATGCTCTAGGCTCATGAACTCCTAGGACCGATTGGCCCTTAAGGTCTCTGGATAGAAGTAGTTGTAAAAGACGTGCTGAAACTCCTCCCACGCCATAACCTGCTGATGCCCCGCCTGTGAGATCACGTCCCACCACCTCTTGGAAGAGTATCATAGAATGTAGGTAGCGAGCTTGACCCGCCTTTCTGGAGGCATCTCTAGATGCTCAAAGATCTTCATCATGGCTTCTATCCATGACTCTGCATCCTGAGGTCCTCCTTCTACTAAGAAGGTGGGAGGATGTTGCTGCTGGAAAACCCGCGTCAATTCTACCATAGATGAGGCAGGAGGCGGTGCTCCCTGGAAGTTCTATATCATCCTCAGAAATCCTTCCCTAAACTTCGCATTGGCGTCTGTAACCGGTATCACTGTTGGTTCCAAGGCTAGCACAACAGGAGGATCTGCGGGAAGTCCCTGATCATCCATATCCGATGTCTGATCACTGCCTGGCAACTGGCGTACAACCGAAGGATGTATCGGTGCCATGACTCTGCAAGGTAAAACGTACACCTTAGATAAACATTATCAAGGACTAAAAACTAGGAGCGTAGGATGGGAATAGGAGAAATAAATCCTTCAAGTTTTACAAAACATGACTACATGACATGCATAAAGACTACATGGCGTGTTCCCTTCAGTAATTTACATGGGCATGAACTTCTTACAAAATTGGTCATGTAACACCCCAAACACACGGCGTGTTATCCTAACACACGGCGTGTACATAAATCCTCTTCCCCTGCCTGATTCCTTCTACACGGTTAATCCACACGGATCTCCTAAGACAAAACTACACGGCGTGTTCAAGGTAGACACGGCATGTACACAACAAGCTTCACCTGGCCCGTGTTGTTAGTGACACGGCCTGTGTACCCATGTCACACTACACGGCATGTTGAAGAACGACACAGTGTGTACTAAGAAGTGACTCCACCAATCGTGTTGTTAACTACACGGCTGGACTCCTAGGATTTCACTACACTGCAAGCACAACCGGTACACGGTGTGTTCCCACAAGGTTTTCCCTATCCCGTGTCTCTTACCACATGGCCTGTGACACGGTTAGAGAATAAAAAACATGTATAAAAGGTACATGGAGTGTACTTAAGAAAAATTGTTTCTTCCCAAATAGAAGAACACATGGCATGTAGTCAAAACTACACAGTATGTATTCTAGGTTTTTCCAGACAGTAAGCCTCAGAAACTACTCCAGAGCCCAGAAAACACTAAAATGAACACTGAAAGTTCCAAATTCCAATCCTTGAGAGCCCATAATCCCTGCGAATCAAAGTTTGGCATCTTTAACAAGTTATAAACAAAGTAAAAAAGTCAATGATCCACCAAATTCCGGTCTATGAAGGCCCATAACACCTCAAGAACCAAAATTTGGCGCTCATTTAGGTAAAACCTTACACAATCAATGCTCTAACAAGAAGAAGATATCTTTATCAAGGCATCTATCAAAATAGTATTCATATTCTACAAAACATCTATCACAGCAACATGCAATTTCTAATGCATCCTAGATGACATGGCAAGAATGCATGACAAGTGATTTCTATCAAGTGCCTATATGATGCATGAGATGGCATACCCTCATCTCATCGGGTTGCTAAAAAAGTAGAACCTCAATAACATCAATGGTAATAGCACAAAACATGTGAATCACTCTAGGTGAAATCAAATCAACTTTAATAATCACAAAACCAGAAAAATTGCAATTAAATGAGGTAGATTGGATTTTCCCTGTACACAGGTTAACTACTCTCATGCATAGCTTATTACCAAATACCTATTCCATGCTATCCCTGGCTAAGGCTCTAATCAATAATTCAAGAGAAAATAACTCCTCTGATACCACTTTGTAACATCCTGGTTTCGGAAGCCACCCAGAGGCGCCCCATACCCAGTTGGTCACATGGCCTCAAGCGCATTTCCCCAAAGGCTATGGCTTGGGATGAGTTTCAGCATACGTTCTACGACAACTTCTACCCGGCGACGTTGAGGGATGACAGATCCAGAGAGTTCATAAACCTGTAGCAGGGTACTCTCACAGTTATGGAATATTCCTCTTGCTTCACAGAGTTACAAAATTTCACTCCCGTTCTAGGGAATGATGAGCTGTTTTTAGTGAGGATGTTTGAGGAATGCCTGAGACCGGACATCAGATCGTAGGTGAACATCTTTCAGTTGACTTCTATTACTATGACAGTCAACCAAGCGCTTATCACGGAGAGAAATTTGAGGGAGACTGGAGCTGTGGACTAGGGCGGTTCAGCATCTAGGGCTGATTCATTTCAGATGGACAGCAAGAAGCACCACCGAGAGTCTATACGAGGTGACTCAAGGAAGTGAGGTATTCCTTCTAGTAGATGGGATCTTCCTTATGGAAACCAAATCGTGTTCTATTAGTGTGGAAAAAGCAGGAATAAGAATCCTCAGTGCCTGAGAGGCCCAGTGGAGTGCCGATCTTATGGCAAGATGGGTCATCTACAGCGTTTCTGTAGGGTTTTCCTTCCAACAGCTAGTGAGGGAGGATCGGTTTCGACTCTGTGTACACTAGTAGGATTACCAGTTCCATAGAAGATTGGGGGTTGGAGTTCTTCATGTCATTCAGGCCAGGGTAGAGGTTGTGGATGCAGTGGTCAGGCTCAGGGAGGGTCAGCTCGGGGATCTCAGGCTACTACACAAGGCTGCGGTGCAGGCTAGACTTTTGCAGTAGAACAGATTCATCAGGAGCAGGATCCTGGACCTTCTACAGTCTGAGGTATGATTTTAGTATCCTCAATTTTGTCCTCTGCACTTTTCGATATAGGATCTTCTCATAGCTTTATTTATGTGCATACTGTGTAAAGCCTTATACTTACTATTTATACTTCTGAGGATATGATGACGCTAGACACACCCTTGGGAATTATAACTTCTAGTGTACGTCAGTGCTTATACTTCCCCCTTGAGTTTGGTGGGTGTCGTTTTTTGTGGAATCTCTATGTTTTGGAGATGAGAGGATATGATTTCATTTTCAAGATGGACTGGTTAGTTCCCTTCCAGTCCTTTATCGATTTCTATCACCGTAGGGTGAGTTTCACATCACCGGGGGGTGGATCTTTTCTTCACAAGGGAGAATGGGATATCTAGGTGAGCAGAGCTGGACCAGAGCATCATGGGTTGGGTGGTGTTACAGCCCAGATTTCTATCTTATATCTAGATGACCAGGGGACTTCTTAGATAGATTTTCCTCCAGTGGTTGATTGCTTTCCAGATGTCTTTCCAGAAGACTTTTTAGGTTTGCCTCCGGAGAGAGAGGTATACTTCTTTATTGAGCTTGTTCCAGGAGTATCACTGGTATCCATACCTCCTTATAGGATGGCTACATCTGATTTACATTATCTCAAGAAGCAGTTGGAAGAGTTTTAGGCAAAGGGTTTCATCCGACCTAGTAATTCTCCTTGGGGTTCGCCCGTTCTGTTTACAAAGAAGGCGGATGGTACTTTACGACATTTTGTAGATTATCAAAAGATAAACCAGTTGATGGTCAAGAACCGATATCCATTACCATGGATAGATGATCTCTTTGATCATCTTTGAGGATCCAGAGTGTTCTCAAAGATCGACTTGATATCCGGCTATCTTCAGTTGTGTGTCAGACCATCTGATATACCTCTTACAGCCTTTCGAACAGGTATGGTTTGTATGAGTATTTGGTTATTCCGTTCGGTCTCACGAATGCACCAGCAGTTTTCATGGCACTGATGAACATAGTTTTCCATCCTTACCTGGATTCTTTCATGGTGGTTTTTGTGGATGATATCTTGGTGTACTCTCATACTCGACACGACCATGCTATCCATCTTGAGATTGTTTTGAGTACACTGAGGGAGTATCATTTATATGATAAGCTCTCAAAGTGCCTATTTTGGATGGATGAGATTCACTTCCTGGGTTATGTCATCTCAGAGACAGGGGTATCAGTAGACCCAGAGAAGGTGAGATCAGTAGTTACCTGGGAGCAGCCGAAGAATGTATTCGAGGTATGAAGTTTCTTAGGGCTGGCTGGTTACTACAGGCGGTTTATACAGAACTTCTCACCCTTAGCAGCGCCGTTGATGGTCTTGAAAAAGAAGGGGGTGAAGTATGTTTGGTCAGAAGCCTATGATTCATCCTTTCAGGAGGTGAAGGGGAGATTGACTTCAGTACCAATTCTAGTTTTGTCGAAGCCGGGCAAGAGTTATACAGTTTTCTGTGATGCATCTGGCATCGGGCTTGGAGCAGTGCTTATGTAGGAGGATTGTGTCATTGCATATGGATCTCGGCAGTTGAGGCCACATGAGAGTAACTATCCCATGCACGACCTGGAGTTGGCTGCATTTGTTCATGCTTTGCATTGTTGGAGACATTATCTTCTGGGAGAGCATTTTGTGGTATATACTGACCACAAGAGCCTCAAGTATATCTTCACGCAGCGTGAACTGAATCTGAGACAACAAATGTGGGTTGAGTACCTATAGTCTTTCGATTTTGAGCTTGCTTATATGCCTGGGAAAGGAAATGATGTGGAAGATGCACTGAGCAGGAGGACGCAGATACAGGCAGTTCAGGAGGCCAGCAGCGAGTGGCAACTTATCGCTCTGTTCTTCGAAATACATTTAGATGTGCAAGATAGACAGGTTCAGACATTTATTTCTTCTATAGTTGTTACCTCTACCCTTCTTGATAGAGTTTGAATGAGGCAGCTATCAGATTCTGAAGGCCTAGTCCTACGGGAAAGCATGTCAGGAGAGGACCCTCTTCCCGGATGGACCTTAGGTGACGGTGAGATCTTGTGTTTCCAGGGACGTGTATGGGTGCCAGCATATATACGCGAGGAGATGATGTGATACTTTCATTCCTTAGTTTGGGAAGTTCATCCTGGCCTCACCAAGATGTATCATGATCTACACTGCCAGTATTGGTGTCCATGTATGAAGGGAGATGTTGCTGGTTTTGTCATGAGGTGTTCCACCTTTCAGCAGGTGAAGGCGGAGCACCAGCGACCAGCAGAGCTTTTACAGTAGCTACCCATTCTCGAGTGGAAGTGGAATCATTTCACGATGGACTTCGTGATAGGGTTACTGAGATCGCCTCAAGGGAATGACGTGGCATGGATTTTCATTGACAGACTCATGAAGGTTGCTCACTTCTTACCGATTAAGGAGACCTTCGGTGTTGATGAGCTTGGACGGTTGTACATCCGTGATATTTTACGCTTTCATGGGGTTCTGAGTACTATCATTTAAGATAGGGATGCCCGCTTTACGTCTCATTTCTTGAAAGGGCTACAGAGGGCTTTGGGTACACAGGTACTTCTGAGTACAGCTTACCATCCCTAGACAGATGGCCAGTCAGAGCGCACAATTTAGGTACTAGAGGACATGCTATGAGCATGCATCCTTGATTTTGGAGGTTCTTGAGATATACATATACCTCTAGTGTAGTTTTCCTACAATAATAGTTTTCAAGAAACTATTCAGATGGCAGCTTACAAGGCTTTGTATGGTAGGTCATGTCGATCACCCTTATGTTGGATGGAGGCAGGAGAGGCAGCTATGTTGGGACCTCGTCTTGTTCAGGAGACCATAGAATAGGTGGAGTTGATTTTGAAAAGGATGGCTACTACACAGCCTCAGCAGAAATCTTATGCTGGTCTGCAGAGATGACCTTTGGAGTTCAAGGTTGGAGATCAGGTTTTCTATGTGTTACCCCGAGGTTGGGACACAAGAGGATCAGGAGACAGGGTAAGCCTTCACTAAGATACGTCAGGCCATTTGAGGTCCTGGAGAGAGTCGGGCTGGTTTCTTATAGGTTACAGTTACCTTAGAGGTACCAAGCTATGCACGACTTCTTCCATGTTTCTCATCTTCGACGCTATTTCTTATACTCGTCTCATGTTTTTCAACCCAAGGAGGTTGAGCTGGAGTAGGATGCATCATTTTAGGAGCATCCTATCAGGATTTTTGATCATAATTCAAAGGTACTCCAGGGATGGTATTTTCCTCTGGTATGGGTGTTATGGAAGCACGACCGTGTACAGGATGAGACATGGGAGAGGGAGGCCGATATGCAATCACAGTGGCCAATGTTTTTCGAGGTTTCTTCTTCATCACCTTGTTGGGGAAATTCAGGGATAAATTTATTTAAGGGGGGAAGTTTTTAAGAACCTGGATCTTCTTTTCAGGTATGTTTTTGCTTTTCTGGTAGTTTTTGGGAAAAGAGGAAAATCTAGAAATTTTCGGAGTACACGCCATGTACTTTATGAGTACACACAGTGTACTTCGATGCCACTAGAAGTCGTGTGCTGTTCATGTCATGGCCACACACATGGCCGTATAAGGTTGACTTCAAGGCTGCCTAAAGAGGAGTATGGAAAAGGCAAGTACACGTCATGTACTCCATAATTACATGTTGTGTACTTTATTTTCGTTAAATGGACTGGGGTCGCATCTAAACCCTATTTTCACCTTCTTATTCGCCTATTTCTGTCTAGAGCATCCAAGGAGGATGAATCTTCTTTGAGACACCGATTTTTCACTATTTATCTGAATCGAACACCATCAGTTTCAATATAATCACAGCAGTGAGTTCTTGGTTCTTCTTTGGCCACGTTTCCTGATTCTTCCTCTTATGAGAGTTATCGTAGGTTGAAGTTTTTAGATGTTTTTGCAGATATACTATGTTCTAAGACGATTAATAGGCTGAGGTTCAATTATATTGATCTCCTAGGATTGAGGTAGGTGTTTTGTTGCCTTACGTTGAATGTCTTGAGTTTTGTGCAAAAGTGTCAGATTCCCGTGTTTCGGGTATCTCAGGTTAGGGATTTTGGTCCTATTATTTAATTGCCTTAGATTGCTTGTTATCTTAAGGTTAATTGATAATAATATATGCTTTTTTCATGTTTGGGGATCACCCCATGGGTGTTATCCCTATTTGGATGTTTATCCTCATTTGGTATAGTTTTCCTGCAAGGCAAACCCTATTGCAATTGCTAGTTTGCTTGTTATAACTGATTGAATGTATTGCCTGCTGTTTTAATTCTTTTGATGCTTTGTATATTTTATCCAAGTAGTTTTTAAACTTACTTAGGACTGCTGACAGTCGATTATGCATGACTAGACTGCTCAGGGCTGTGAGAACCTGGTGCGGGAGACCAAAGATGGAATAGACAGTTTAGTGCTTCCATAGGGGGTTTGTTGGAATTAGTTCTGTATGTAGGACCTATGGGAATTGGAATGTGTGCTTCCTAAGAGTGTCCTTAGTTTACGCACGTATCGAGACCATAGGATGAATTATACGTAAGAGCTTCTATATAGATTTTGTAGCTATCTTTGCAAGACCACATGGGAATCGACGTGAGTGCTTCCCAGAGTGTATGTGCCTTTGTATGTTTACTTGACTATAGGGGTCTGCTAGTTTGATCCACCCATAGAGTCAGTGTGATTGTAGATTTATTGGTTGGTTTATATGATTATACCAATCCAAATCCCAATCTTGGATCTATTCTCCTGCTTGTTGTTTAGGTAGTCTTTTGATGCCTGTTGTGTTACCTGTTTACCTTGGAATAGAGATCCTTGCTAGATTCCTTGGATGTTGGAATAAATTAATGAATTAATTGTTAAATTAATGTGAATGGTAATTGGTAGGATTGTTTAATTGTGTACTCCTAGTTCATTACTATATTTTAATTTCATTACTTCTGCTATATTACTCACTGACAGTAGGGCACAGATCTTATGGTGGTTGCCTACTGGGATTAGTCTCACACCCTTTTTGTGTCCTGCTTTTCAGCCCAAATAGGTTATATGGTTGCAGGTGTGGATAGGTACTGTGGCCCCTCTACTTCAGGTATATGATTGTTGGTCGGAGAGGGAGAGAATAGGACCGAGCTTAGGCTTGAGATGTTGCTGGAGTTACTATTTACTTTTCGTACTTTGTTTCTCAATTGTATTTCAGCACATTGTTGTGTCTGCTGCTTTCCTTAGATACTTGTACCTGTTGCATCATTATCATCATTACTATATATCCATTACTTCCTCTATTTAGTTTCAGTTATTTTATGTTGTTTACTGCTTCCTCTATTGACTGTTATTTCCTTTCCCTTGTATACGTTACCAAATGAGGGCATAGTTTCCCCAATGACTCGCCAAGGCCCTTGCTATTAGTTGGCAACCTCTGGCGTTTGGGGAAATGAACTTGAGTTCATGTGGTGAACCGGGTATGGGGAACCAGTTGAGTGGATCCGGATTTGGGTCGTTACACCAACCATGAGAATCTAGACACGAAAAGCACGTGGCATACCTCGCGCGTCTTCACCTCTTCTGTAAGGAGAGTAACCAAAACCCAAGAAGTGGGTACTAAAACGTGATATATATGTTCTTAGTAAAAGAAACCCAAATGGGAGAGTAAGGGGATATCCATCTCATAGCTCACCCCAGGAAAAGAGTCACCAATAATTCCAGAAGTAACCACCAACTATGATCGGCATCCCCCACATCTACCCTAAACATGCAAGTCAAAGGGGATCAAATCACCACACCTTGATACTATCTGCTTTAGGTGGCACTAACTCACCCACACAGTTTTAGGTCATATCACAAGGATTTTTCTCAGTGGGGAAAGCACCCCTCTAACTTATGAGTCCAAGGTAACATCCATGTGTGTCTCTTCACTGATCTTCATAGTCGTATGGTGTAAACTTAAAGTTAAGGATCCCCATCATAGTGAGATAGGGGGATTCCACTGGGAAGTAACTGTAGAGGACCCACGCCCATGCTGATTGGGGATTCAACTCTAGATCATCAAGGATCCACAACCTAGTGCATTAGGGGGTCCACTTAGAAGTAACTATAGAGGACCCACACCCATGGCGATGGGGGATTCCACTCTAGATCATTGAGGACCCACACCCTAGTGCATTAGGGGGATTCTAATTAGAATTAAATTTAGAGGAACCATGCCCTATTGTGTCAGGGGGATTCCACTTTGATCAACACCATCATTGAATGGCACCTCGGATAGGTGTCATTCTTGGAATGTCTTACTTCATACCTCAAAAGCCACTACGAAGGGAATCATCGCATTCTATGTGAAAAAACACTCAAGATAGGATTCTCATGATCCAATATACAAGTCCAAAAGAAAGAGATTAAATAGGTTTAATATTCATAATGTGGTATATAGTGCATGTGGGGACCACATGATGTGTGACCCCGCCTCATCGTATGGCCCTATACCCATCCATACTCAGGTTCTAAACTACATATGAGTACCCCTAGGAATGATCATGTACTTCAAAGTATATGGAACCTCTTGCCCAAAAGGTTGATGAGCGCACGATACTCATCTTTGGTCTAAAGGGAGAAAACATCATTTTACTAACATGCCACCTCAAATGGATCTAGATAGACAGACAGATCACACCATCATGATTCTTGTAGAAAAATGCATAGTCTCTACTATTTATTTGTCTGAAATTGACTCCCAATGAAGAATTTGCATCTCTTAGCATCGTACACAAATGGTGCTTTGTATGGCCCATGCCTCAATCCCATAACACATTAAACAGATAACACCATTATGATCCTCATGGGAAAATACACAGGATCAGGTATTCATTTTTCCAAAATGGATACCCTGTGAAAAGATGAGATTTCACCACAAATGCACAAACCAAGCCTCATGGGGACCACACCTTGATTTCTGTTTAAGTGCTTGAAATTAGTCTTAGAATGTCTGCCTCAATTACAAGGACACAATGCCGCTGAAAACGCATCAATCGGTTATCAGATGCAGAAGATACATTCAATACAAGAATCACTGAATAATAATAATTATATTATTATTATTTTAATTGAAAATTTTGTTCCACCAAGACTTGATCCCAAAATACAAAGTTCTCGAACTGTCCTCAAAAGGTCCTTCTCAAATCAAGGTTCGTGTTTTCAGAGATGTCACGTTAATTGAATGCTCCACGTAGGTGTTACGTTCGAATCAGCATTATAAAATAATTACAAAATTATTATTATTATTATTATTATTATTATTATTATTATTATTATTATTATTATTATTATTAAGGTGTTTTATTGACCCACTCCATGAGTCAGTGAAAGGTACTCAACATTGGTCATAAAAATATTGCATCAAAGTTAGGGTCACATTGTCTCTGATGTCGCGTGAATTGGACCTCGCGCGGGGAAGTTATGAGTGTTTAAAAGTTTTAATAATAATAATAATAATATTATTATTATTATTATTATTATTATTATTATTATTCTTTTCTTTTCTTTTTTTTATTTTTTTCTGAAAACTCGTGGGGGTGTTCCCGCAACTGGCCATCTGTTGACACCACCGTCCTGCGGCGTTCCTTCGTGACTCGGCTCCATGCCTTCTAGCCACACTCGGTTGTGCCACCACACCCAGCCTCTGCGCCACCAGATGAACCCACCGCATCGGCACCTTTTCAAACCCACACCACCACTACCTACGTGGACCACTGGAACAACTCTGGTGGTAATAAAATTTATCCAAGAATAGATATGGGATCCTAGGGACCTGATCTACACCACGGTGGTCTCCGCACGAAGAATCATCAACATTTCAACATGAAAAAAAGTTGGAGGATCTTCCGCTCACCGTTGCGCCTCCTTTGGCACCTGAAACTCAAATCCGAGCATAGATCGGGACTCCTCGGGTCAAGAGCTTCACAGATATGTGTCTTTCTTCAAGATCAGAGGTCGTTTGAGCATGGTAAAAAGTTATCATCGAAGACTGATAAAGAACGCAAATAACGGACGATCCCAAATCAAAACAGATGAAGGTTGTTGTTAGTTTGGCCATCAAAAAAGAATTCTAAAGCAGTGAATTCCAAAAAAATTGAAATTATCAATAAAGGATTCAATTGGGGAGCTATAGAACCTAAAATAGAAATCCAACCTCGGTTTTTGATGTGTCGTTATGTTCGTTGTGCTCTGATCTACTGGAGTTTGCGTTTTCATCAAGATCTAATGAAGATCAGATGTCAAATTTCCATTGGAAGCAGATGTTTAGAGCTCCACCATCTACGAGATAAATGATCTAACCCTTGCTCATTTCTCTACACTTTAATTTATATGAAACTACCAGTGGTCACGGAATACAAACCTCTCGCACCCTCTCACCTGAGGTCGTCCCTAGAGTAAACATCGCACTACAAACTCAAGGGTGCTCTCAGATTTCCAATCTAGTCCCTGTTCATAATTTATCAAGAGTAGCGTCCAAATAAAATAATATTATTTTATTATTTTATTTATAGTTACATCCTTGATAACTTTTTCCACAGAAGGTCAACACCCACAAAATTTATACCCTACCTAGGGTAAACAGCACACTCCAGACTCAAACGTGGACTCAGTTTTCTGATCCGAGCTACCATTTCAGAGATATCTTGTATCCATATCATTCATAGTACAAAAGACTTACTATTTTTATAAAATTTATTTTTGGGAACACCGGGCCTCGGAATCACACGTTGTATCAGTGCCTATCTCAATAAATATATGTAGAAATATTCCAAATTATTACAAGTAGAAAATCAAGTCTCTACATCATTCCATCCATCAATATTTTCATCCTCAAAAAGAAAAACTAGGGAAGACAACTCAGGATACTAAGATCACACCTGCCTCTCCCACTCCCAGAAACACTCCTGCATGTTTTCATGCTACCATGGCATGTGAACCAAGGGGATGGTCTATCCTCATAAGGTCTTCTCCTGTTGATGATGTGCGTAAGAAAACATGAATTCATCTCCTCATATGGGTCATGTGGAAAATTTAATACACCCATTCCAACTTTGGGGGTATGTAATTGCAGTAAATGACCTCTCTAACCCTCATCATAATCTTAAATGGCCCAAAGTACCTTAGGGGTAACTCACTTCCCCGACCGAAAACTAATATGTAAGCCCTCAGCATATCCTACAACACCTGGATAGCGTGCTCGGTCTACTCACTGGTCTGGGGGTGAAAGGTTGTACTCATCCACAACTGGGTCCCAAACACCTCCTATAGGCCTCTCCACAATAGTGATGTAATCCATGCATCACGATTGGAGACAAAAGTTTAGGGTACCCTGTGAATGTGGATGATATATCATACGTACAACTACCCCAAAATCTCCATCGTACTCTACTCCCTAGGAAAGGGAGTGCACAGAACCATGAGTTGGTCTACTATCACCTAGATGACATCATGGCCCTTCACAGCGCATGGAAGCCCTGTGATGAAATATATGGATATATCATCCCATTTCCACTCTGGGATTTCAAGAGGTTGTACAACCCACTGGAACCTGGTGCTCATCCTTCACCTGTTGATAGGTGAGGCATCATGAGACAAACTTTACTATACTTAGTCTCATGTCGGACCACCAAAAGTACCACAGATGATCCATGTACATCTTCCTCACACCAGGATATATATCTAAGAGATAAGTGTGGAACTATCACATCACCTCCTCCTGCATTGAAAATGGAACCATTGTTTGTCCCTAGAATAAGGTCTTATGATTCCATAATTTATAATATCCACCTGGTGAATCACCTATGGATATCTGAGTCATGAAATATCTCATATTAGGTGTCTCCGAACTAGTACTCTTTCACACACTTGAGAAGCGAAGGAGTCGAAAACATTGGCTGAAGAAAAAATTTACCCTCTTGCTCCACTAGGGTCAGCTATAGGGAAGCTAACTGCTTTGAAACTTCCCACACTAGGAGAGCCTGATACTTCCGGCTATGGTAATCTAGTAAAATGTTTCAATTTCCCAAAGTATAGACTATCATGGAATCATAGTCTTGCAGTAAGTTCAACCAGTATCGCTACCTCAGGTTCAAGTCACTCGAAGCGAAGACATACCTGAGACTCTGGTGGTCTAAGAAAATCACAAAGCACACTCCCAGAAGTTAGTGTTTCTATATCCTCAAATATAATACTAATATTTTCGACAATAGGGAGTGAGTATCATAGTATTTTTCATGGGGTATCCATCACCTTAAGATATACTTGATAACTACTATATCAAGGTTGATGTTGAGAATGCAAAGGTGCCAACAAACAGGGAAGGTGAGTAAACTCATCTAACCTCAAGAATCTAGACCCATAAATCATGTTTCATACCCCATGTGTCTTTTCCTCTCTTGGAAGGAGATTAATACCCAAACCAGGCACTCTTACACACCTACTAGTGTCATTCCAAGAAAAGGAGGTCAAGTAGAAAAAAACTCTATTGGCAGTGTTGGGACCTAATTCGACACTCCACTGCACAACCCTGCCATAAATGCACTATTCAAAGTGACTCATTCACTACACCTTGATACTATCCTCTTTGGTTGGAACTGACTCTCCCTCGTAGTTTTTCTCTCATCACAAAAACAAATCTCGATGGGAGAGAGCCCATTTTCCTCTTGTATTCTAAGCTACGTTGAACAACACCGACATAGGTTTACACCGACACCCCGCATCACCCCAGTAAAACCACAAGAAAGAAGTGGGGATAAAAGAGTACCTCACACAATTTATAAAAACTTCTACTGAAAAACGGTATAAATAACACAGATCATACCTCCTATCATCTCGCACGCTGAAAATCACAAACATCCTAATCATGAAACTGTCTTCGACCCTAGCTGCCAGCTCCTTAATCCTGACGTGGCCACCTAGTTGTAGTGGAAGGACCTCTTACCGTCTTCTACAACCCACAGTTCTTCTAGCTTCTCTGCCAACACCGCCTTCCTAGGGACTATCATGTCCTCACCTGGGAGACCACTGATCACATCATTATCTCTGTCATGGAGGTATATCTACCAAATGCCTGAGAATCTCAGTATTTTTAGTCAGGAAAACTCATGCCATGTGAAATCATCTATCATGGGCATGGAAATTCACCTCCCTGAGTTTCCCCAGCACTCTACATTGTCCCCAAACATGTGCTTGAGTCTAATCGTGGGAAGACCTCCTGCGTCGAGGCCCTATCAACTGAAATCTTCTAACTGTGGGAAACATCTCAGCTATATCGTGACCACTACCAAAATAGCTAAATGGATTCTCACTGATAGAACTCATTATGTCACTAGCGCTCGCTCCATCACCCTGATAGAGTTGGGAATTCATAAGGTTGCTATGTCGACGTGGATCTCTCTAAGGAGTCCCTACTCAAACTTTTGTGATCGGAAGTATCTATCATGGATCATGTCTGTAGAGTAGCATGTAAAGTCTATGAACCTAGTCACGTACTCATCCACTGTCATACCTCCCTAATAAAGCTCCAAAATATCCTGAATCTAAATGAAGTGTAAAAAAACGGGGTATTACTCCTCACGGCACATCTATTGGAATTCACCCCATGAGAGTGTTGACTCATTATGCATCTAAGTAACTAGGTTCCACCAACACCCAACTACTCTGTGGAGAATACAAGTTACCAAATCCACCATCTGATCCATCAGTGTCTGAACAAGAATGAATAGGTGGACCACCGACTCTAGACAATCCTCTGCTACCTGATGATCTGGCTCACTGCAGAACCTTAGAAATCTCTAGCATTGGAACTCGTGGATTGTGCTCAGCCTATGCTTGTCCTCATCCTACTCTGTTGGTACTAAGTGTTTCTCAATAGGTGGAGGTGCTTATACCTATCCACCTGGAGGAATAGGTCATATGATGGATCCTAAACTAAGGCCTCATCACTCATGGAATCTTCATCATGAACCGGAGCTAGTATCCCAGCTGGCTATCATCACAAAGGAATCTTGAATGTTATCAAGGAGTACTGCATTCATACGAGAATATATATATCAACAATAGGTGGTTATCTTACTCATGAAGGATAGTAAAATAATCAATCATATATGATTCATGTTCCATTTATCCCTGCAACAAATGTCTCAGTATTCTGAGTTGACAAGTGGGTAATCAGGGTCCTGGTGAATGGCTACATCGATCACCGCACCATCACTGTACTCCTTAGATTGAGATCAATTCTCGATACACATTGACACTATTTCCCTAAATCCCAAACAATTCCTTTTTATGGAACATCCAAACAACTTCCAAAGGAATGAACCACCTCTGATACCACTTTTTCATGACCCAACCCATGCTGGGGCTCGAGTCACAACTACCCTAAGCCCGCCTCCATAGGCCAGGGGTTGGTGAAAAGTACCAAAGGAATAAAAAACTGGGGGAGGCCTTTTCTTAAATACTTTTACACAAACACACAACCAAATCAATAAAAAGTGTAGAGGAAAAGGAAAAGATACAAAAAATTTATATATAAACCATAAATATGCATCGACCTATAAAAACTACAAGTACAAGTGGTGTAAAGTAAACTAAAAGGTAAAGGGTAAAAGTACATGCCCAACTAGAAGAGTGTTGCAAGTTAGAAAAAAGTGGAAAAGTAAAATATTTGAGAGATCCCTACTCTTGGATCCCAAGCTATGACCACTGCATGTGGTCCAAGCACCCCGTATCCCTAAGCTCCTCTGATGTCACGATCAACCTATCTATCATCTACAAGGGAAAACTAAGTGTGGTAAAATCCCAATCTGGGGTGAGTATAAAAATACTCATAAGGATGCCCTGAAGGTTTAAGGGATCATCAAAAGAGGTACTTAAGATGGGATCTATAGATAGAACAAGGTACGGTAAAAGAGTACAGTTCATCCCAACAAGATAATGAAGGTAGACTCATCCAAACACAAGGATCTATAAATGGTGAGAAGATGAGTATATCATTGAGTATTTTCTACCTATATTAGGAGAGTAGACTCGTCCAACCATGACAAGATTAATGTGGAAATCACATGGCATACCCCACATGTATTCACCTCTTTTGGAAGCAGAGTAACCAAAACCCAAGGAGTGGGTACTAGAACAGGATATATATATATATATATATGCTCAGTGATAGAATCATGAATGAGAGAGTAATGGGATATCCATCTCACAGCTTAACCCAAGGAAATAGTCACCAATATTTACATAAGTAACCACCAACAATGCCCAAAATCCATCACATATTCCCTAAACACACAAGTCAAATGGTCTCAAATCACCACACCTTGATATTATCCTCTTTGGGCATCACTGACTCTCCCACATGGTTTTAGGACACATCACAAGGATGTGTCTCAGTGGGGAAAGCACCCCTCTTACTCATGAGTCCAATGTAACATCTAGGCATGTCTCATCACTAATCTGCATAGCCAGATGGTGTAAACTCAAAGTTGAGGATCTGCATCCTAGTGCGTTAGGGGGATACCACTCAGAAGTAACTATAGAGGAATGACGCTCATGTCTATGGGGGATTCCACTCTAGATCATCAAGGATCCACACCCTAGTGCATCAGGGGGATTCCACTCAGAACTAACTATAGAGGACCCATGCCCATGCTGATGAGGGATTCCACTCTAGATCATAGAGAACCCACAACCTATTGCATCAAGGGGATACCAATCAGAAGTAACTAAAGAGGACCCATTCCCTAGTGTGTTTGGGTGATTCCACTATAATCATCACCACCATCAAGAGTCACCGTAGATAAGTGTCTCACCTGGATTGTCTCGTATCATACCTCAAAATCCACTATGGAGGGAATCATCACATTATATGCAGAAAAACACTCAGGATAGGCTACTCACGGTCCAAAATCTGAGTCCAAAAGAAGGAGATATGAGAGGTAGAAGATTCATAATGTGGTACACATCACATGTGGGGCTCACACGACGTATGAACCCACCTCTTCGTCTAGCCATTTACCCTACCATACATAGGTGCTAAATTGCGTACAAGTACCCCTAGGCATGCTCATGTACTCTCAGAGTACATGGAACCTCTGGACTAAAAGGTTGATGAACACATGATTCTCTTCACTAGTCTGAAGGGATAAAACATCATTTTTATAGCATGCCTCCTCAAATGGATCTTAATAGCCAAATATATCACACCATCATGGTCCTTATAGAAAAATTCATATGATAGACTATTCATTCACCTGAAATGGACTCCCGGTGAAGAAGTTACATCTCTTAGCATCGTACATGAACAATGCTTTTTGGGGCCCACACCTCGATCCCAGAACACGTCAAATGGATCACACCATTTTGATACTTATGGAAAAACACATGGTATCATCTATTCATTTGTCCAAAATGGATACCCAGTGAAAAAGTGACATTTCACTACAAACGCACAAATCGGTGATCGTGGGGCCCCTGCCTTGATTTAAGGTTAAGAACTTGAAATCAGTCTTAGAAATACTACCTCAATTACAAGGTCGCAACACCACTAATGGTGCATTAATTAGACAGCGGGTGTAGGAGATACATCTAATACAAGAATATCTAAATAATAATAATTATATTATTATTATTTTAATTGAACGTTTCGTGACATTGAGCCTCAAACCCAAAACATAAAGTTCTTGAACTTTCCTCAAAAGGTTCTCCTTGAAGTAAGGGGCACATTTCCACAAACTCCATGTTAATTACACGCTCCATGTAGGTGTTATGTTCGAATCAGCGTTAGAAATTATTATTATTATTATTATTATTATTATTATTATTATTAAGGTGTTTTTCTGACCTACTCCATGATCTAGAAAAAGGTACTCAACATTGGTCTTAAAAAGACCACATCGAAGACAGGGGCACATTGCTGCTGACAGAGCATGAATTGGATAGCGCACGAGGAAGTTACGGGTGTTTAAAAGTTTTAATAATAATAATAATATTATTATTATTATTATTATCTATTCTTTTTTCTTTTTTTCTTTTTTTATGAAAACCCATGGGGGTGTTCATACGGCCTGCTGCCAGCCACTGTCTCCATCCTGTGGTGCCCCGCCACTGTCGTGGCTCTACACTGCCAAGCCGCTTCTGCCGCTGCACCCAACCACGCCACCACACCCAGCCTTCGTGATTCCTACTGAACCTACCATGACATCTCATTACAAGAGTCATGCACTACTAGACCCATGCCACCGCCACCTTCCGAGGACCACCGGAACCACTCCTGTGGTTGGAAAAAAAATTCAAGAACAGATATGGGATCCTCGGGACCCAATCTACATAGTGGTGGTCTCCACTCGAACAATCATCAACATTTCAACGTGATGAAAAATTAGTGGATCTTTTTCTCACCATCGTGCCTCTTACGCCGCTCGAAACTCAAATCCGATCATAGATCAGGACTCCTCAGGTCAAGAGATTCACAGATATGTGTCTTGATCCAAGATCAAAGGTTGTTTGAGCATGGAAAAAAGTTATCATCGAAGAACGATGAAGAACATGAAGAACAGGTGATCCCGAATCAAAACAAATGATGGTCATTGTTAGTTTTTGCATCAACAAAAGATTCTAAAGTAGCAAATTCCAAAAGAAATTGAAATCAGAAAAAATGATTCAATTGGGGAGCTGTAGAATCCAAAATAAAAATCCTACCTTGATTTTGGATCTATCATTGTGTTCACTGCACTCTGATCTACTAGTGTCTTCATATTAATCATGATCTAATGAAGATTAGATGTTGAATTGCCATCAGAAGAAGATGGTCAGAGCTCCACCATCCATAAGATAATTGAGCAAATAGTATCTCATTTCTCTAAACTACTATTTATAGGAAACTACCAGTGGTCATGGAATCTGAACCTCCCGCACCCCCTCACCTGAGGTTTCCCCTAGGGTGAACACCAAGCTATGAAATCAATGGTTCTATAAGATTTCCAATCTGAATCACCATTCATAAGTTATCAGGAGTATTATCCATATAAAATAATATTATTTTATTATTTTATTTACAGTTATGCCCTTGATAAATTTTCCCAAAGAAGGTCTACGCCTGAAAAATTTATACACCTCCTAGGGTAAACGGCACACTCCGGACTCAACTATAGCCTTAGTTTTCCTATCCAAGCTACCATTTTATAGATATCCCATCTCCTCTACATGCATAGTATAAAAAGACTTAATATTTTTATAAAATTTATTTCTGATCACACCAATCCTTGAAGTCGCACATCGTCTCAGTGCCAAGCTTTAGAAATATACATAGAAACATTCCAAATTATTACAAGGAAAAACCCGGGTCTCTACACCTATATTTTGAGTAGAGGTTAATCCATATTCCCTCTAAAATATTTTAATGGAAGTACTAGTACTCAGGTGTAGAGTCTTATAAAAAATGATCTAAATTATCGAGTTATAAGATACTTTTCATCTTTTCAGCAACATTTTCTTCTCCGGGTGATATCCAATAGTTTTTTATTTTGATAATGGTTTTCTCAAATAGATGTATGGAATATTTCTATAGGGATACTAGTTTTTTTAATGCGGCCTTAGAATTCATATCACCCAAAATTTTTCAAAATCCTAATGAGTCGTCCATACACTTGACTATTCTATAGATCAAATGAATTCAGTTATAAGAAAGTATATATGGGTGAAGTAATATTCTAATTGTGATTAGGATTCTCTATTAACTGAGTTGGGAAATATATTTTTTCTATTAATAATGAAAAGGAAGCTAAAGGTGTAGGCATGGATACATCAATGTCGAATCATATTGATTTTTCAATTTTTCATGGTAATGTATTCCATGGTGAGGGTTATAGTTTTTATTAATGATGTAAAATTCCTATAGAAATAAAATTCAAAGTTTATAAAAAGAATTTTTGTTTTGAAAAATTAAAGATCCTTGTAGGGAAGTAATTAATGGGTAGATTTGTTATAGATTGGTCTAAGGATATAAGACTAATGAACAATTTTTTTAATGAACCTGGCTATGTGGAATATTTTATTCATGGAAATATGGAAAGGTGGAAATGCTTTATTTCAAGAAATGTCCAAGAAAATTTATGTTAATGCTGAAGATTAACTAAGGTTATAGATGATTCCCTGGTTTTTTCTGGTGTTAAAGTTATTGATTGAACTGTAAAGAATAGAGAAGAGGAAAACCAAAAATGGAGTCATATATAAGAATTTGATGTTTGGTATATAATAAATACCATTGGAAATGAAGACAAGTACTTCTCTAGAGTATCCTTTTGGATGAATTCATTTGGGTTAACACTTAATACTTCCCATACAGTCATGCATCTAGTAAAATATTACAATGATTATAAATTGGATTTATCATTATCTAGATATCTATAAAAAACATACCTTGATGAGTGGGATGGAATTTCTATTTATTATTTTTTTATTATACTTTTCAATTTTTTTACCCAAGATGTGATTTCCAAGTATGGCAGGTTGTTTCAATACTTTATTTAACTTAAGAGGACACATATGGTAGTGTAAAATCATGGTATTATGAGATGCATCAAGATCACAATTATTTCACAAGAATAATATGAAGGGAATGCGAATATTCTTCAATTCACCAAAATTTAATTTATCAGAAGGATGGAATCCAATAAATTACTTCACACTTATCAAGGTAGTAGAAACAGTGTCTTCAGCATATGGGATTTGGTATTTCTAAAGTTGGTGAACTTCTGATGATGTTTTGAAAAATGGTCGCTTCGATGGATAGTGGTTGTGAAGAGTTTACCATCTATGATGGTGGAGTTTATGGAAGATTCTTAATAATAGTGAAGTCAATGGATGGTTGGATGTAAATGTCAGATCGAAGTGAAAATTGTTTGAGTAGAAATTTACTTATATAAAATAGAGGTAAGACTAGTTGCTGAATGGTGGTGATGTATCAGGTTCTTACTTTGAACTTATGAGTAATAATTAGATCATCAGCTATAGTGATTTTAATTCTTGTAATTATACTAATAAAAAAGTTTATAGTGTCCTCTCGTGGATGTAGGATGAAAATGAAAATCATGTAAATATTGTGTGTCCATTTTACTTTTTCTGTTATTATTTATTTTGAATGTTTACTTTTGAGTTATCTAGAATAAGTGATAGGTACATCTTATAAGTGGTGATTAGGCTATAGTATACTTCCTTGTTTTAGTATTGTTAGTAAAAAGGGAAGCTCTGGGGATTTTATTTCACTCTGAAAAAACATCAGTGAATATGATCTTCCGAAGAATGTAATTTTTTTCAGTTGTTGATCGTTAGGAGTTTCTGATGCTTCCATACATTGTAATTATCAAATTAACACTTCAATGTATCATTGAAAGAGGCATCATTTTAAACCAATGGGGCATGTGAGGGAGCACATGTCCTTTTTTATTAGAAATATTCAATTCTATATCCAAGTGGATGTTACCAAAATTCAATGAAATTTATTACAGGCTCATATCTATGAGTCTAAGGATTTTACTGAATTAGTAGGATTTCATAAAAAATACCTTATAGAATTTATTTCACAGTCTTTCATGGACATTGGTTCTATTTTAAGAATATTGGACAACATAATGAAACTATGCATGTAGTTCTATTGTAGTATTGAGAACCAATAAAGCAGTTTCGATACTAATAAAATGGAGTATATAACTAAGAAGTTAATCAGGAAATCAAATTATTTATACATGATTCTCAGTAGAAACAAACTTATCCAGAGTCAGCTAGCCCCTTGTTTGAGGAAGACTTATTTTGATTCACCTATGAGATGTCACTACTGCAAAATAAACATTTAACAGTGCTGGACTTTATCAGCGCTTTATTTTTATCATTGATAAAGAGTATCTTTTGTTAGTGATTTTTTAAAGCTAATAAAGGTCCCAAATAAAATGAAATAATTAAACAAATAAAAATTAAAAATGAGTAAGTTAAAAAAATTATTAACAATTTTATTAATTAAATAATTATTCATAAAAATGAATAAATTTAATGTGTGTATATATATATATATTATAAATATTAATAAAGGGTGCATATTAAATATATAGATATGTAAAATTAATAAAATTAAATAATTAAACAAATAAAAATTAAAAATGAGTAAATTAAAAAAAATATTAAACATTTTATTAATTAAATAATTATTGATAAAAATGAATAAATTTAATATACGTATATATAGATTATAAATATTAATAAATAGTATATATTAAGTATAGATATATAAAATGGATTAATTTTAATAATTAAACATAAAAATTAAAAATGAATAAATTACAAAATAATTAAAAAAATATTAATGGAATAATTATTAATAAAAATGAATAAGTTTAATATATATATATATTAATTATAAATAGTAATAAATAATATATCTTTAATATAAATATAAAAATGAATAAAATGTAATAATTAAAAACATATTAATTTTCTATTAATTTTTAATGGTTTTTATACAAAGTTATTCATTAATACATTTAGTATAGAAATATATCCATATATATTTCTATATATATATATAATATTTCCTAAAATTCAATTTATATAATATAAAATATTTATTATTGCATTAAATAATTCATATATTTAGTGAAAATGGTTTATAATTAAAAATTAATATTAATTAAAAATACCAACTAATTGCATCGAGTAATGGACATAATTTAATGTTTGATTTTTCATTTTAAAATATATCAAATGTGTGTTACATTGATTTCACATACATATACATAATTAATGTATTTTTATATACATTGCACACACATAAATATTTACGCAATTAATGAAATCATATATAGAAACACATACACCTAAAATTTATGTAATTTATTCAAAATTTTGTATTCATTTTATAATTTCATTATAACATGCATGATACATTTAATATATTATGTTTTTAATTGGTAAATATTATTTATTTATATTTAATATTATTATAGTTAGGTATTATTTATTCAATTTTAATTTTTTTTTAATTTAATCATTTTCTATTATTTATTTTTATTTATTTATTTGTTGTGTTTTAGTATTTTCAATATGTATTCATCTTTAATTCAATATATATCCATACTTTTTAATAATTTATATTTAATTAATAAAACTTGTCTATTTTTTCAATATTTTTAGAGTGTACTAATTTTTAATTATTCAATGTCACTTGTTTTTAAGTTGTATCCATTTATCCAAGATATTACGGAATCCAGGACAACCTAGTCCCAAAATTTATTAAGGAAAAGTGCATACAAAATCAAGTCATACAAAGGGTTTTATAAAGATGAGAGTGGATCACTCCCCGTATATATGCATCCACCATTGGTGCACAGTAGTTTGGGGTTATGAACGACCACATTGAGCTCATTTTTATGATCGATCTATTCAACAAAGTATATTCTACTTGATTCAATTCCTTATAGGTATGTTAAACATTCAGATTGAATTTCTTGACATGTTTAATTCAATCAATCTAATGAGGTAGGAGCTTTCAAGGAATATCTATGGTTCTTTCCCTTAAGGCCCTGACAGTAGTTTCATAGTAAGATTCATTCCATAATGAGTTCCAATTATACTAAAAAGCATGTTTTATAGCATATATAATAGCCTAAAATTCAGATTCATATGCAATTCCAATGCCCATTTAATGATAAAAACATCCTTTCAAAAAACCACTGTACGTTTGGAAAACACCTCCACAACCCGAGGGCTCTGGAATTACGAAGGCCACACCATCAACATTGACTTTAATCCATGGTCTAATATAGGGAATCCATCGAATAGATTTAAGAATAAGGGGTTTCCCAAGTTTTTCCAAGACACCAACCATTCTCAGAATATTCATATCTTCAATGGTGTTGTCTGTAACTCCCATTTTCACCTTAGAGGCATCATGTATCTCTCTATGTAAGGCATGTATAGAAGCTTGTGTGGATGGCTTTTGGTTATGAAAAATAATCTCATTTCTTACATTCCATAATAAATATATGAATGAAGATTCCACATCCAGTAGCTGATTGAAAATATTCTCAATCTTCCAAGTTGTACGAATCACCTCCAAGAGTTATTCAAGCTATAGTTCAGTGGATATATTAATAACAAACAAATTTCCAACATAAATCTAGATACTCTATAAAAATTTACAACCCATGAAAAAGTGTTTAATATCTTCTTCATCCCTTAAGCATAAATAACATGCTGAAACACTGTATTGACCAGCCCTCTTTAATTGGTCATGTGTGGGAATTCTCTTTTTCCATATCCTCAAAGAAGATAAAATATTGAGGTCTTTATAAAGTGTACCTTAAACTTTAAGAACCATGTTTGTAGTATGTTGAAGCCTTCACATTTGATCTTGTAATATTATTTAGAATTGAACTTCCCATTCCTGTTGGGCCTCCAGATCAGAAAATCCCCATCCATGAAAGCATAATTCTGGATCTCTATTCTAGTTTTCATAGGGATAATTCCATCAAGTCTATTGTTCTGCCTCAAAAGATCATCAATGAACATTTTTTCCTTGTCCACTAGTACATTGATAATGTCTTTAAGTGGGTTTTCCAACCATAACGTGCTCCAATAATTGATATTATATTTCCTTCTCACCAACCATTTTTTGTTTTTCATGATGTCATTAAAATAAAGCCTCATTTAATCTCAAACAGATGATGAGATATAGTGTTGGTATCCTTCCATCAACCTCATTTTGAACCTGTTTGATAAAAATCCACAAGAAGAGTCATTAGGATTCAAAAGATTCCATGTAAATTCCCAATAAGATCATCATTATATATTCATTAATAATGTTAAAAATATATTTGTAAATAAATATTTATGAATAAATATATTTATAAATTTATGTATATTTAATATATTAATAAATTTATATATTTATAATTATAAATAAATAAATATTATTTTTTAAAAATTATTTATATAATTATAAATAAATAGCTATATATACTTAAATAATAATAAATTTATAATAAATTTATTTTAATAATGAATAATTTACTATATTTATATTTATATTTATATTTATATTTATATTTATATTTATTTATTAAATATATATATATATATAATTATATTAATATATATAATGATATAAATATATAAATATTGTTTTTTTAAAGTATTAATATATTTATAAATAAATAATTATATATTTAAATAATTATAAAATTATAGTAAACATATTTAAATAATGAATATATTTACTATATTTATATTTATATTTATATATATTAAGTGTTTGGGGTAAATTTACATTAAACATATACACACAACACACACAGGCCGGAAAGGCAGACCATAGCCCCTGCAAGGGATATCCCACCCATCAAGCCTTATTTAAAAGTATTTATATAATTATAAATAAATAATTATAAATTTAAATAATTATAAATTTATAATAAATATATTTAAAAAAAAAATTACAATTTTTTTTATTTATAATTATAATTATAAATCATTTATCAATACTAAATTTTTAGCACTGATAAATATAAATTTTATCAATGCTTCTTTAGTGCTGATAAAGTTGGAGCTTTATTAGTGCTAAATATGTGCTAATAAAGATCCAACTTTATCAGTGGTTTTTATGAAGCACTGATAATGGTCTCCTAGTCTATTTAAAAGAACCCTAACTGTGACTAATTCAATCACGATTCTCAAGTTTTCACGGAACTCCCCTGCTTTTGGCGCTCCTCCTCTACATTATCTCAAATGAATCAAGGCTAGAATCCATGGTATGTTTTTTATCCTCCTCCTAACTTGTTTTTTCTTGTTTGGGTTCTACATTTTTTGTTATTGTAGTGTTCTCAACCATGAATAACCCTACTTCTCTTCTCCAATAACTCTAATGATGATTGGTCTCTCTCATTCTTCCTCATTTTTTCCATTCTTATCGCCACCTTCACTCATGGCTCTTTCCATTATTAGCACTATCGTTATCACCATTACCACTTTCATCATCAACTCCCATTTTTCTTATTCCTCTACCACTACTTATCTTTGATAGTTCTCCATGGATTTAAATCAGTGATATAATTTTTTCACACATTCAAGGTCTATTTTATTTGATAATTCTTTTTTGAATTTTGGTTTTCTTGTACGATTATTTGATGAATTGGTGTTATAAATCATCGTTATTTACTTACAAATGGGTGTTTAAGGTATTTTTAGTTTGTTTTATCTTTTAATGAATAGTTATTTAATGAGTTTTAGTACAACTAAGGAATGTTTAATTTTCTTTAATGATTATTTAACTGATGTTTTATATGAGGAATGATTTTTTTAATGAATGGGTGTCTTGTAAATCTTCTAATTATTTTTCATGACATTTAAAGTATGTATAATTTACTTATTAACCTTTTTACATCATGTAAGGTATGTTTAATTTACCAAATGAGTGTTTGGATGATTAATGAATGTTGTTTTCTTTCATTATGAATGAGTGTTTTTAAGGTATAATGGATTGCGGAGTTTGAATATTGAGTATTGATAATATATATTCAAATTATCATCCTTGGAAACTTTTGATTGTATTGATTTTGTAATTTCAGTATAGAGGAAGTTAGTTTATAATTCAGTTTGAATAACACAAGAATAATAAAATAGTTTTTAGAGTTATCCCCCTTTTATTTTCCACTCTATAGTTTAATATTTATATACAATTCATCTAGTAATTTTTCAACTTAACCCTCATCAGGTACTATAACTATTTCATCAAAAAACATCATCACTTCCCTAATGTTACTTTCTACATCATCTCTAGTCATAGAGTGTACTGATATTGATCATTCTAAAATGATATTATAAGGATAAGAAGATTGAAATTTATTTTGAATATAATTATAAAAAATAATCAAATTATATCCCTATTTAATCATGTTCATAGTATATATCACTTCATATTTACTACATGAAGTGACATTTTCATTTTGAATATAATGTATGAAATTTTATGCCTCCTTTTGAATCCTTATCACTATTGATATTGTTTTCAACACTAATATATTATTCCTAATTTTATTTTATAATTTATATTTATTTATATATTTTGAAAATTATAAATACCAAATTATATAATGAAAATAAAGAAAAGTTAATTTTTATTTGTGGTTAACCTTTTAAAATCAATATTAATTTTTTTTTAATTTATTCTAAATGGATTATAATTGAATAATTATATGGTGAAACATTTTTTTAATCTATTTACCTTATTTTATATTTGAAATATTTTTCATTTATTTGATTTTATTTTTATTTATAAAGGTATATTTGAATTTAATTTTTCAAAAAAATATATTTGGTAGATGAAATTTAGTATAGGTGATAATGAATCGCAGTTGGATTACAACACTATGAACAAGTGATGAATATGAGGAAATTGTTGACAATATTTTAGAATTTTCAGAAAAAAATCTTCCAAAAAATAACCTTTTTCTATCTTTGGTTGAAATTTCTAAATACAATAGATTTAAAAAGTAGAAAAATTAAATATCATTTAATTTTTTATGTTTTTAATACATGTTATGGTCCTTGTATTTGGCATGGTGAGATTGGGTATAATTAAATATCTATTAACGGTGAAGATTATTATGTTGATAAGTTTGATCAAATTTAAGAAATTGTTTTTGATGTTAAATTAGTGTAAATTGAGAATACACCAATGGTCACACGCTTATATGGTGATACTAAAATACCATTGTATCTAGGTTGTAGAAAATTTATGGTTTCATTAATGAATTTATAAATCAAAGCATGGGTATTTTATTGGCTAAGGTATTAGGTTGTTTATTAAATCATATCCCATTCCTTTTCATGAGCCATGCTAGGATATTTAAAGGGAAGGATCCTAATCAAATTTTAATATAGAAAACTAGGACCAATAGTTTGATCTGGTTCCCACTTTTGTAGTTTCACCTAATGTTTCTAGACTGGAAACCACATTTGGACCAAAGAGTGGTTGTCAATCTGGGTAGATCCAATTTGTTGGACCAAACATATGACATCTACATTCCTTTTATGGATCTTAAAATGATTTTTAGCTTATATAATTTTTAATCATGAACTTATATAAATTAAATAGTGTAAATAATTAAAGAACACAAGTCCATACTTTAATTTCATAGAATATATAATTATAAAACAATTAAACATGTTTAAAATAATTTACACAATAAACCAAGAATAAATATATAATGTGAACAACACGTGTTATGTGGTTTTCATCTCACCACACCCAATCTCTTGAAAAAAAATTATTCGGTAGTGATGTTCTTAGAGGTCCATAAGGGTAATCATAGATAATGGAAGTATCTCCTAAAGGTATAACAATGTATGAATTACCTATGAATGTTTTTCTTAGGGTAGTGATGTGCTAAGAGGGATTATATGATGACCTTAGTAGTGATTAGATATATGAAATAAAATCGATTATAGTCCCTTAAAACCTATTGGTATAACCTATAAAGGGTAAGATTGATTAGTTAATCATATAGAATACTTTTTCTTGATATTTGAGGTATTTGAGTGATGAATTAAGGCCTAAGGACTATGAGATTATCTAATGAATGATCGTTGATAAAGATAATCAATGCCTAATATATCTGATCTTTGAGTATCATATATTATATGATGGTTATTATGTGAGGTTAGGTATGGTATTGTAATGTCCTGGACCTCTCCGGCCCATTCCTTTGTCAAAAAGAAGGCTACGAAGTGTTCTGGAGGGTAAAATGGACTTTTCCCACACTTTCCAGAATTTTGAAACTACACGCCGTGTAGTTTGAGTACACGTCGTGTACCCTATTGTCGGGTATACCCCGTGTGGATGGTCGTGTCTTTGCCGCGTGAAGAAGTTAGGTACACGCCGTGTGTCCAATCTACACGTCGTGTAGTCCTTCCCCGCGTACGCGTTACCGTGTGTTGACCAGTTGTCGGTCGTGTGCCGCGTTGGAGCCGTGTCCTTACCATGTGCAATAAATGTGTACACTCCGTGTGTCCAATTTACACGTTGTGTAGTCCTTCCCCGCGTATGCGTTACCTTCAAACCGTGTATTGACCAGTCAACGGCCGCGGAGCCGCGTTGGAGGCCGCGTGGAGACCGTGTGAAAATGGCCGAGTACACACCATGTACCATAAGTACATGCCGTGTACTTTTTCTTTTCACGCCTATAAAAGGAGGGGTCCCCTCCTCCATTCAACTCACACCTCCCCTCCCCTCTCCTCTGAGCAGAGCTCTCTCAAGAGACTCGGAGGCTCTTTCTTCCATAACATTTTCATCCGAGCTCTGATTTACGATCCGTCAGCGGCCACGGGATCGTAATAATGAGTCGGAACTTCTGAGCTTGGATCTGTTGTCTTTCCTTCGGCTTTTTCTCTCCGACTTCTACCCGAGGAGGTTTTTCCGGGACGCCGACGAACGTCTTCTAAAGTTGATCTGGGGGAGCGTTGTGACCAGAACCTGTTGAGGTAGGGATTTTACCTTCGTCTCTCTAATTTGTGCATCATGCAGAGTGGTTATCCTTTTTGTTTTTATGAGAAATGTTTGAACCTTTAAATAAAGATAATAACTGGTTAAAGAATGGGGATGGGAAGTTTGTGATTGCTGTTACTTTACCTTTTATATCCTGTGATATTATGTTGTGAAATGAATAGGCTTATGCCTACTGAAAATCACGGTCGTTGGGGGCCTTTGCTTGCGCAATTAAATGTTGTCCTATCTTTCTAGACCGTTTTTGTGAGTGGAACTTTGTTGAATGTGGAAATTGGTTAATCACATAAAGTTGGCTTTTTAAATGAAAATCTGGAACCCTTGTGTGATCACCCCGGTTAAACAAAATGGAATAATGAACATGTGAGTGTTGGCTTGGTTACGTGGCATATGATGGGGGTGTTTTGTGGGATGTTGTGGTTTGGGTGAGCAGCAGGGCTGCGGTTGACTTGGTTGTGGGAAGGTGTGAATGTTTAATGGTGATGGGCAGCGAGGCTGCAATAAGTGGTATTAAAGGGATAACGATGTGTGGTGTGGTTATGGTGGTTGGAAGCGGGGCTGCAGGGATGGGTTTAAATGTGATCGGACTATGGGTTGTGTTTAAATAATAAATGGAAGAGTTAATGAATGATGGGGCTTAGTAATGAAACGGAAATAATAATCAATGGGTTGGTTGGTTGTTAATAAGGGTTTTGTTGTGCTTCTTGTGTTTACCTAACTTGTTTTGTGGATGGCAGGGATATGTTTTACGAACGATTGAAGTGGTTGGTTGTGGATAGTTTCCCAGTAGTTAAGGAACTAAATAAGCTAATTTCTGTTGAAACATGAAAACCTAAATGGGGTTGGGGTTGTTTGTTGAATGCATGCTTCGTGGTAGCAGTGTCGAGGCACGTGCTCAATTTCTCTTTTTAGAAGTCATAGGTTAGGCTGAGTGGTTGCTATATATATATCTGTATCTTTTGTGTTTTATCGCACCGCACCCATGTTGAGCACATAGTGCCTAACACTCCCATTCCATGGGAGAGGGTGTTTTCCTATAGTTACTAGCTCCTTCCTGCTCCTTCTTCCCTAGGCTGTGATGGATTGAGGCGACCTTACACCCAAGACTCTTCGGGTAGGTTTCAATTGGGGTGATTAGTCCCAAGACTCTTCGGGTAGTATTATAGGCTATAATGGGTTGAGGCGACCTTACACCTAAGACTCTTCAGGTAGGTTTCGATTTCAGGCCCAGGTGTCTTCAGGTGAGAGTTCTGTTACTATTACTTTTTCCAAGAATCTTCGGGATGAGGCCCAGGTGTCTTCGGAGGGGATGTGGTTATGGTAGTGAGTCCCAGGTTTGTATGGGCGGGTTACGTGGTGGTGAGGCCCAGGTGTGTGCGGGCGGGATGTGTGGTTGTGAGGCCCTGGTGTGTGTGGGCGGGATACGTGGTTGTGAGGCCCAGGTGTGTGTGGGCGGGGAGAGTGTGACAGCGTCAGGATGTTCAGCTAACTAATGGGAATGGTGCGGGGTACCCAATACTCTTGTTCTTGTACTACTACTACCTGTTGTGATTGTGTTTTGGTGAGTGTGGCTAGTGAGATTGGGTGGATAGTTTTCCTTATTAGGTTTCTTCTGTTTTTTTCACAGGACATTAGGATGTCTTCCCACTTGTGCACAAGAGCTTTAGGTTTCCCTACTGAGTATACTTGTATGCTCACCCTATGTTTACTTTTAGGTTTCCAGGAGGACTACCAGGGCCGTGCGGGACCCTACTAGTCGGGCAGTTTGAGTTGTTGCAGTTGTTGTTCTCCTGTTTTCTTTTGGTATTGTACTTTTTATATTTATTGTACTTGTACCTTGTTATAAAATTGTTTAAACATGCATGTGGGATTGGTTTGGGTTTATTTATATACACTTGTTCTTTTCTTTTTGGTGTTTGACTTGTCCTATTTCTTGATCCAAAATAATTAAAAGGGTAATGCCTCCCATATTTGTGAAAACTCATACCCTTGGTGCTAGTCGCCAACCCGGGGCCTACTGGAGGCGGGACTCGGGGGTCATTATCTCCCTTTCACCATTGCCAGCTCAGGAGGGGCATATTTGGTGGGAGGGGGTCGTGACAGAATGGTATCAGAGGTGATGGTTGAGAGATAGGATGGATTCTGGAGTTAGGAACAGTGAGGATTGCATGGGATGGTAGGGCAATAGTGTTAGTTAATCTTGGTGCGTGACATAGGCCAGGGAAGACCGGCTAGGACACGGGATTTTAGGGCCCCCCGTGATCCGATGCAAGGAATCTGAGCCTACTGAACAACCAAGTGAGACTACATTGATTGCAGGGTAGAGACCCTAGGGAAGGTACATGCATCATCATGTTAGTGTTTTACTTGATTTGGGTGTTCTGGGAAAGAAATTGATATAAAATGATAAAATAAAACCTTCAGTTTTTCATTACTACTTGGGCTTAGGCGATCCTTGTTTACCGTATAGCTATGGAACCTAGACGTCGTCCCCGGGTGGCTCAGACGGCCGAGGCCCAGTAGATCCAGGCGGTCGATCAGTTGAGGATTGACCGAGAGGAGGAAGATAGCCAGTGGCAGAAGACTCTCCATTCCTTCCAGCGGCAGACCCTCAAGAAGTACAAGGGTAGTACTTTAGATACGGAGATGGAGGGGTGGCTTGAGGATCTAGGGATCGTTTTCACCTTGATCCGTGCTCTGAGGGAGTACTGGGTTCCCCTAGCAGTCAGTCAGCTGAGAGGTGCGGCGCGATAGTGGTGGACGCTCTACCTCGGAGAGAGGATAGAGGCAGAGGTTCCATGGGCTGACTTTGAGAAGGAATTCCTAGAGGAATTCCTTTCTTCCATGATCAAGGCGGAGAAGCGGTAGGAGTTACTCTCCCTTCAGCAGGGGAGTATGTCGGTACGAGAGCTGGGGATCAAGTTCAAAGATCTTCTATGCTTTTCTCCAGATCTCTTTCCGGATGAGGAATCTCGGGCGAGACGTTTGGAGGAGGTGCTTCGTCCTTCACTCCAGTATGTTGTCACCCCCCTTCACCCTTCCGACGTACTAGGTAGTGCAGAAGAAGGCAGAGGTCGTAGAGAGGAATCACTCGTTGGGAGGTGCACCGCGTGAGGTGTTTCAGCCAAGTTCATCGAAGGGGAAGGCAGTCAGCAGCAGGTCTCCTGCGACAGGACCTTCCAGGTTCAGGCCAGTGGGGAGCAGGCCCCAGCAGTTCCAGTTTAGATCTTCGGGTCCTCGTCCCTTTTCCACGAGCCCAGGACCGAGGTGTTTTTCTTGTGGAGGTTTCGGGCACGTTCAGAGTTGGTGCCCGAGCCGAGCTCCGTACAGTGGAGGTGGGCAGGTTCAGCACCCACCGCAGCAGCACCAGTTGCCGGTGAGGCCTTTCCAGCAGCAGCAGGACCATGCTCCTCCGAGGGCAGACTTTGCGGGAGGAGGTCGACCTCAGGGTGCTCCTCAGGGACCTCAACCAGGGCATGGTCGGGGAAGTGGATGACATTAGAGAGGCAGAGGAGCGGGGCGTGGATAGTTGCACGCAGCAGAGTTGGAAGCTCCAGCAGGACCAAAGGTGGTGCGAGGTACGATTTGTTTGTTCAGCACTCTTGTTTCTGCTTTGTTCAATTCGGGAGCCTCACACTCTTTTGTTGCACCTAGTCTAGCCCATGTTTTGGGACTAGAAGTAGAGAGACTTTCCATACCACTGGTACTGAGTACACCAGTTGGGGTCCAGACCAGCGTATCTTGTGTTTTTCGGGGATGTGGTCTGATGTTGGGACCACATCGATCTAGTGGAGACCTTCTTCTGTTACAGATGCAGCCATACGATGTCATCCTAGGCATCGACTGGTTGTTTTCTGTTAGTGTCGTTATCGACTGCTTCCGGAGAAGAGTTGTGTTCTCCGACGTAGATGGGCAGCGCGTATCTTTTGTTGGCGAGAGGAGCTATCAGGCGGGAAGCCGGCGTGTGGAGCCTCTCCTTTCCTTGTTGAGCGGGTTATCAGTGGTTCCAGTTGATACAGAGATGATGGATGTCCCAGAGGTTGTTTGGGAGTTCCTCGATGTTTTTCCTGAGGAGGTTTTAACTCTACCCCTCTGACGAGACGTTGATTTTGGGATAGACTTACAGCCTGGTGCCCGACCGATTTCGATGGCCCCTTATCGGATGGCACCTTTGGAGTTGCGGGAGTTGCGGATTCAGATTGACGATCTGATGGAGAAGGGTTTTGTTCGACCCAGTGTGTCGCCATGGGGTGATCCAGTTTTGTTCGTGAAGAAGGCTGATGGTGGTCTCAGGCTATGCATAGACTACCGAAGGTTGAACCAGGTAACGGTCAAGAACCATTATCCCCTCCCGATGATAGATGATCTTTTCGACCAACTAAGGGGATCAGGTTGGTTTTCCAAGATTGATCTATGATCAGGATATTATCAGGTGAGGGTGAAGGACAGTGACATCTCGAAGACGGCTTTCAGGTGCAGGTATGGGCACTTCGAGTTTGTAGTGATGCCGTTTGGAGTTACGAATGCACCAGATGTGTTCATGGGACTTATGAACTTTGTCTTCTGAGAGTTTCTAGACCGGTTCGTCGTTGTGTTTATCGATGACATCCTGATCTACTCAAGATCAGAGGAGGAGCACGTTGAGCATCTCAGGGCAGTCTTGGAAGTCCTTCGACACCACCAGCTTTACGGGAAATTGTCGAAGTGTAAGTTCTTGACACAATAAGTACACTTCCTTGGGCACGTGGTGTCTCAGCATAGAGTATAGGTGGACCCGTCGAAGGTGGAGTCAGTTGTTTCTTGGGCAGAACCCAAGAGCGTGGTAGAAGTTCGTAGTTTCCTGAGGTTAGCAGGTTACTATCGGAGGTTCGTTTTGGACTTCTCTCAAGTTGCTGCTCCATTAACAGCTCTGACTAGGAAGAACCAGGTCTTCATGTGGAGCGAGCAGTCCCAGAAATCTTTTGACTACCTGAAGGAGAAGTTTTTCAGTGCTCCTGTACTCAGGTTTCCAGAGGAAGGGTTGTTGTATGAACTATTTTGTGATGCTTCTGGCCTTGTTCTGGGGTGCGTGCTAATGCAGAAGAAGGGCGTGATTTGTTATGGGTCTAGGAATTTTCTCCCTCACGAGCGTAACTATGCCACCCATGACCTGGAGCTTGCAGCAGTAGTGTTATCATAGAAGTTGTGGCGACATTACCTATTTGGGGAGTGCTTTGTGGTCTTCTCATATCACAAGAGCATGCGTTATATCTTCTCCCAGCGTGACCTGAACTTACGGCAGCGGAGATTGGTCGAGTTTCTCCAAGACTATGACTTCGAGATCTCTTACACTGAAGGTAAGGGAAATGTTGTGGCTGATTCCCTGAGCAGGAAGTCACATAAGGAAGTGGTTCGGGAATCTGCTTATGCTTGGAAGGCGATGGGAGAGTTGGCTGCCCTGCACTTAGATGCAAGGGAAGAAGGTGTTAGAGGCTGTTTGTTCCAGATGATGGTGCAATCCTCCTTGTCGCAGCAGGTGGAGGAGTCTCAGTGGGGGGACTCCGAGGCAGAGGTGATGCAGGATTGTGTCGATCAGGGGAATGCTCCAGAGGGATGGTCAGAGGACAGCCGACATCAGATGCTTTTCCATGGAAGGTTGTTTGTCCCAGAGGCGATGCGTGAGGGAGTTCTCCGTGAGTTCCATAGCTCATCCTTAGTGGTACATCCAGGAGTTTCAAAAATGTACTGAGGCCTGAGGGATCAGTTTTGGTGGCCCGGGGTGAAACGGGCAGTGGCGGAGTTTGTGGCTAAGTGCCTAGTGTGTCAGTAAGTGAAGGATGAACATCATGTTCCCGGTGGTTTTTTGCATCCTTTATATGTCCCCGAGTGGAAGTGGGATGACATCTCGATGGACTTCGTCACAGGACTACCTAGATCTCAGGGTGGTTATGATGCTATTTGGGTAGTGGTGGATTGTCTGATGAAATCAGCTCACTTCTTAGCAATCAAGGAGTCGGGCCCGGTGAGTACCTTAGCTTAGAGGTACGTAGATGAGGTAGTGCGTTTTCATGGAGTTCTGAGGACTATCGTCTCAGACCGGGATACTCGGTTTACCTCACAAGTCTGGAGGGGGTTACAGCATGATTTTGGCACCCTACTACGCCTTAGCACTGCTTTCCACCCCCAGACCGAAGGGCAGACAGAGCGGACTATCCAGACGTTAAAGGACATGCTGCGAGCATGCGTTCTGGATTTCAGAGGATCATGGGTACGACACTTGCCTTTAATAGAGTTTTCCTAAAACAACAGCTTCCACTATACTATTGGCATGGCACCATTTGAGGCTTTGTATGGAAGGCCATGTCGTTCACCCATTTGCTGGGCAGAGGTTGGTGAGACAGGTGCTCTTGGGCCAGAGGTAGTGCAGAGCACCACGGAGAAAGTCCATCTTGTACGTGAGAGGATGAAGGCGGCTCAGGACCGACATAAGTCTTATGCTGATCGTCGGAGGAGGCCCTTGGAGTTCGAGGTGGGAGACCATGTGTTCTTGAAGGTTTCCCCTCGACGGGGGCAGCGGAGGTTTGGGAAAGGGAGCAAGCTCTCACCTAGGTTCATCAGACCTTTTGAGGTGCTGAGGCGAGTCGGCGAGGTGGCATATCAGCTGGCCCTGCCACCTCAGTTGGAGAAAGTTCATGACGTCTTCCACGTCTCCCAGCTTCTTCGGTACTTACACGATGACTCTCATGTTATCGACTGGGGAGAGTTGGATATGGGAGACTATGCGACCTTCGAGGAACGACCAGTCATAATCGAGGATCGTAAAGAGAAGGTGCTCCATGGATGAACAATTTCCTTGGTTCGTGTGTTGTGGAGGCATGGCGGCCTAGAGGAGAGCACTTGGGAGTGGGAGACCCAGATGCACACTCAGTACCCGGAGTTGTTTTGACTTGTGTTCCCTTTTTCTTCTGAGCTTTGTGTTGATGTTGTACTCTGTACCTTTGATATATATAATTCTTGGTTTGTCAGTTGTGAGAACTTTTTGTTTTCTTGTTCCCTGGTAATGTGTAACATGTCCGGATGTGTGGGAAGGGGGAAAACCTGACCCTTAATCGAGACACATTAATGCGGATGCGATTTAACCCGTGCGGGCGAGTCAGTGCCACCTAAAACGGATAATATCTCGACATAGGTGAACGAATTTCCCAAACCCATGTGTTCGGGTACTGTGTTGGTTGTGTGGTGCTGGGGTTAGTGCGAGTTGAAAAATCCTAATGCATGAAAGTGGGAAGACCCAATTCTTAATCGAGACGCATTAATGAGGATGCGATTAAACCCGTGCGGGTGAGTCAGTTCTTCCTAAAGCGGATAATATCTCGACATAGGAGAAGGAATTCCTAACACATATAATTAGGGTTGTTGTTTGGGTTCCTGTTATAATGAGAACCCTAAGAGGTATCTTGTTGGGTTCCTCTGGGTTGGTTTTGAATTCTCGGGGATGAGAATGTTTTAAGAGGTATCTGATGTAATGGCCCGGACCTCTCCGGCCCATTACTTTGTCAAAAATAAGGCCACGAAGTGTTCTGGAGGGTAAAATGAACTTTTCCCACACTTTCCAGAATTTTGAAACTACCGTCGTGTAGTTTGAGTACACGCCGTGTACCCTCTTGCCAGGTATACCCCGTGTGGATGGCCGTGTCTTTGCCGCGTGAAGAAGATAGGTACATGTTGTGTGTCCAATCTATACGTCGTGTAGTCCTTCCCCGCATATGCGTTACCATGTGTTGACCAGTCGTTGGTCGTGTGCCGCGTTGGAGTCGTTTCCTTGCCATGTGCAATAAATTTGTACACGTCGTGTGTCCAATCTACACGCCGTGTAGTCCTTCCCCGCGTATGCGTTACCTTCAAACCGTGTGTTGACCAGTCAACGGTCGCAGAGCTGCGTTGGAGGCCGCATGGAGACCGTGTGAAAATGGTCGAGTACACGCCTTGTACTATAAGTACATGTCGTGTACTTTTTCTTTTCACGCCTATAAAAGGAGGGGTCCCCTCCTCCTTTCAACTCACACCACTCCTCCCCTCAGCTCTGAGTAGAGCTCTCTCAAGAGACTCGAAGGCTCTTTCTTCCATAACTTTTTCGTCCGAGCTCCAATTTACGATCTGTCAGTGGCCACGGGATCGTAATGACGAGGCAGAACTTCCGAGCTTGGATCCTTTGTCTTTACTTCAGCTTTTTCTCTCTGACTTCCACCCGAGGAGGTTTTTCCGGGATACCGACGAACGTCTTCTAAAGTTGATCCGGGGGAGCGTTGTGACCAGAACCTGTTGAGGTAGGGATTTTACCTTCGTCTCTCTAATTTGTGCATCATGCGGGGTGGGTATCCTTTTTGTTTTCATGAGAAATGGTTGAACCTTTAAATAAAGATAATAACTGGTTAAAGAATGGGGATGGGAAGTTTGTGATTGCTGTTACTTTACCTTTTATATCCTGTGATATTATGTTGTGAAATTAACAGGCTTATGCCTACTGAAAATCACGGTCTTTGGGGGCCTTTGCTTGTGCAATTAAATGTTTCCCTATCTTTCTAGACCGTTTTTGTGAGTGGAACTTTGTTGAATGTGGAAATTGGTTAATAACGTAAAGTTATATTTTTAAATGAAAATCTGGAACCCTTGTGTGATCACCCCGGTTAAACAAAACGGAATAATGAACATGTGAGTGTTGGCTTGGTTACGTGGCATATGATGGGGGTGTTTTGTGGGATGTTGTGGTTTGGGTGAGCAGTAGGGCTGCGGTTGACTTGGTTGTGGGAAGGTGTGAATGTTTAATGGTGATGGGAAGCGGTGATACAATAAGTGGTATTAAAGGGATAACGATGTGTGGTGTGGTTATGGTGGTTGGCAGCGGGGCTGCAGGGATGGGTTTAAATGTGAGCGGACTATGGGTTGTGTTTAAATAATAAATGGAAGAGTTAATGAATGATGGAGATTGGTAATGAAACGGAAATAATAATCAATGGGTTGGTTGGCTGTTAAGAAGGGTTTTGTTGTGCTGCTTGTATTTCCTTAACTTGTTTTGTGGATGGCAGGGATATGTTTTACGGACGATTGAAGTGGTTGGTTGTGGATAGTTTCCTAGTAGTTAAGGAACTAAATAAGCTAATTTCTGCTGAAATGTGAAAACCTAAATGGGGTTGGGGTTGTTTGTTGAATGCATGCTTCGTGGTAGCAGTGCCGAGGCACGTGCTCAGTTTCTCTTTTTAGAAGTCATAGGTTGGGCTGAGTGGTTTCTATATATATATATCTGTATCTTTTTTTTTATCGCACCGTACCCATGTTGAGCACATGGTGTCGAACACTCCCATTCCATGGGAGAGGGTGTTTTTCCATAGTTACTAGCTCCTTCCTGCTCCTTCTTCCCTAGGCTGTGATGGCTTGAGGATACCTTACACCCAAGACTCTTCAGGTAGGTTTTGATTGGGGTGATTAGGCCCAAGACTCTTCGGGCAGGCTTATAGGCTGTAATGGCTTGAGGCAACCTTACACCTAAGACTCTTCAGGTAGGTTTTGATTTCAGGCCCAGGTGTCTTCAGGCGAGAGTTCTGTTACTATTACTTTTCCCAAGAATCTTCGGGATGAGGCCCAGGTGTCTTCGGGCAGGGATGTGGTTGTGGTAGTGAGGCCCAGGTGTGTGTGGGTGGGTTACGTGGTGGTGAGGCCCAGGTGTGTGCGGGCGGGATGTGTGGTTGTGAGGCCCAGGTGTGTGCGGGCGGGATACGTGGTTGTGAGGCCCAGGTGTGTGTGGGCGGGGAGAGTGTGACAGCGTCAGGATGTTCATCTAACTAATGGGAATGGTGTGGGGTACCCAATACTCTTGTTCTTATACTACTACTACCTGTTGTGATTGTGTTTTGGTGAGTGTGGCTGGTGAGATTGGGTGGATAGTTTTCCTTGTTGGGTTTCTTCTGTTGTTTTCACGGGACATTAGGATGTCTTCCCACTTGTGCACGAGAGCTTTAGGTTTCCCTACTGAGTATACTTGTATGATCACCCTACGTTTACTTTCAGGTTTCCAGGAGGACTACCAGGGCCGTGTGGGACCCTACTAGTCGGGCAGTTGGAGTTGTTGCAGTTTTTGTTCTCTTGTTTTCTTTTGGTATTGTACTTTTGAGCTTTCTTGTACTTGTACCTTGTTATAAAATTGTTTAAACATGCATGTGGGCTTGGTTTGGGTTTATTTATATACACTTGTTCTTTTATTTTTGGTGGTTGACTTGTCCTATTTCCCGATCCAAAATAATAAAAAGGGTAATGCCTCCCATATTTGTGAAAACTCATACCCTTGGTGCTAGTCACCAACCCGGGGCCTACTGGACGCAGGACCTGGGGGTCATTATCTCCCTTTCACCATTGCCAGCTCAGGAGGGGAATCTTTGGTGGGAGGGGGTCATGACAGGTATGTTAGAATGTGAGTTGCTATAGACAAGTTAGTGGTTCATTGAGGTCTAGGGTGAGGGGGTGTGACATTTCCATTGTTTTTTTCTTCTTTATGGTTTATTAGAAGTTGGGTTGAACTTATGTATTGTGGCACCCATTATGTGGTTCTTTCCTAAGGGAAAAATTATGTTAATACTTCCACACATTTCAAATTTTATTCCTAATAAAAATGTCTATGTTATACCCATTTCATGATTTGGATTCAATAATTACATGTGATGGTTATCCCTGAGAGATAGTCTTGGATGCTGGGGGTTTGAGGTTGAATCTCATGGTACAAGTGATGTGGTTATTTCCAGATGGAGATAAATAATTTTTTCTCCTCCTATGATTCAAATTTAAACCTCTTATTAGTGAAATGATTTGAATGTTAGGAAATAAATGTGGTATAAACATAAGGTATGATTAGTATAATTCACTGGTTTGAAATGAAGTGAGTACATTTAATTATCATGGTGTCTTGGTTAGTACACAATGGCTTGAATTGCATGTTTATTTTGAGTTTTTCTACTTTGAAAATATAATCAAATGTATGCATTATTGTATATTTTATGGTCCTTGTTAGTATTTACTTGTTTATTTTTATACTCACACCCTCCACGTGAACCTTATTTGAAATAGAGCTCTTATATTTGTGATAAAGGTTAGGGAAAAGGGCTAGAAACATAGATTAGAATCATTGCATCTCTATGGGGATGAGTTGATATTCTGATGGTAGTGTCAGGTACCTTTTAGAATTTTGAGATGATATTTGAAATTTTAAATTAATATTTGATAATTTAAAAAGTTTCAAGGAGACATTAGTTATCCTCACCAACTTCATCTATCAAATAGTTATTATTGAATTTTGTTTCTTGAGACTCATACCCCCATCTCTTCTATTTTTCTTAAACTACTCTGAGTAGTAGTCATCTAAAATGATCATGGGTACCTGTTATGGGATGAATACTACTCATATTAGTTCAAGAAACATAGGTTCATGTCTAGAAGATATGAAGGATGAGTATCAAGTAATAAAATTAAATAATAACTATTTAGGATATGAAGTTGATGGGGATGATAGTTGTCTATAACTTTCACTTTTGGATGAATTCATAGAATAACACCTACCATATTGGAGTAATTATTTTCTTAAATTAAATTAATCATTTACTTAAAAATGGATTCATGTTAATCATTTGAAAAAAAAAGTATGAAGATGGAGTTAAAGAGTTCATCAAGTTTTCAATAGATCATGGATATGACCCTACTCAAATCCTTTTTTGGTGTTTACATTGTTGTTATTCAAGACAAATTAAATGTTTGACTACTCATGTAGAAAATATCTTCTACACATGATGATGTTACCAATCCCAAGGAAGAATAAACTATTGATTCTAAAACTACATAATTATTATGGGATCAGCAGCATGTTGATGAAAAAAACAATAATGATGCAGCATCACAATGTTGAATAAAATTATCAAGGCAAGGAGTAAGGGTATAAAATTTGAGATTGTTTGGAATCAACACGGCCAACCTATTGACCCCAATAAGTCAATGTTCATTAGTTATGTTGGGGTCACAATGAGGATGAATGAGCCTATTATTATTGACTCATGGAACCACTTCAAACCTATAATGAAGGAAACCCTTTGGAAAGATATGATAGTAATGTTATGATATACTTTCTCTATTTTATAAAAACATTATATAATGAAATTATTATTTAATTTTCATTATTCCTTGAAGAGTTCATTTATTTTAGAATATTTACAAAATAAATTTGTCTTAATGAAAACTAGAAAATCTCATTGAGGCTTCCAGACTCTTCTTAACAAGTTGCATATTAGGGATACTGAGGGGAAAGTAAATCCCCACCTGCTAGTTATTTATACACATATTATAAAGTAGGAAACATGGAATGATTTCATCCATAGTCATGATGAGAAATAATTTAAGTATAATTTTAATTGATAATATATTATTTTAAATTATTTATTTTATTCAATTTGATTCAAAATTGTTAATTTATGAAATAGAAAAAGAGTGTTGAAAATAAATAACATGCATCAAAACCAATGTATTCCTATCACAAAGCAAGGATGGGTTATGCTTTATTAAATAATAAATTGGTATGTATTTTAAATCAATAATAAAATTTTTGTATGATATGAAAAAAAAAATATGTTCCTCTATTTATATTTTGAATGATTAATCAAAATCTGAATCCACTTCCATCTCACATCATGTGTTATGGAAGGAGGATCATGTAAATAAGGAGGGTAAAATCATTGATGAAAACACAAAATAAGTATGAGAAACATGTGTAATTATGACATAGTAGTAATTTTTTCTTATTTATAATAATATTACATAAAAATATATCTTTATGTACATATTTTTTTATATGGTCTAGACATAAGAATCGGCGGTGACCGTAATGGATGAAAATAAACTTTTAGTAGCATTGAAGCGGCCGGAACAATATGGTCGCATTATAGGATTAGGTTATGGAGTGTCTCCTCAAACATATTTTTAGAATATAAAACTACATGAAGATACATATAATATAGTTAAAAAATTTAGGAAAAAATAGATTCTTATCAAGATATTATTGTTCGGTCTAGTTTGGCAGACCAATTAATGAGAAAATATCAAAGTGAACTGGTGGTGGAACAAAGATCCGAACATGAACCAAATAAAACTGCTAGATTTTAGGCTATTCATTCACCTCAACCATATACCTTACCTGAGGTAATCAATTTTTTCATTACACTTTCTCCAAAATGTGAATTAAACAACTTCTGATAACTTTATATTTCTAAAATTCTACAGGGTACAATTATATGTGATTTATATCTGTCAAAACCCACGCACAACCTTGTTGTGAGGGGTACGGTGTATAATATCCTGGGAGAAAAACTACACTTGAAAAAACTCCCAAAAGATCACATGATAGTGGGGATTGAGTTATATCATGATCCAAATGTTGAGTTTCCTATTCCACTTGATGATCCGGATATTATAACGGTCAATAATGCTATTGGAACTTTTATAGAATGGTCGTCTAATTTATAAAGATACATGAGGTATGTCTTTCACAAATTTTTTCATATATAAAACCTATAACATTTTATGAAAAAATTTATGGAGTGAAGTATGATATTACATATAGATAATGTGATGGGAAAATAGATGGTCAGATCAATACAATCTAGTGAATCGACTAGAAATCAAAACGACCTTCTGAGAGTACCTTCTCCCAGTCAGTTCTAGAGAAACATTTATTATGATTACAACTTCATGTAGTGACCACAATTAAATATGAAAATATTTCTTAAATTACATATGAAAAAGAAATATATGGAACTTTAATGAAATATGTAGTTGGTCTCGAGAGTACAAATTATATTCTCAAGCATGAATGGCTAGGAGAATTAGTTGTGAATACATATATAAGGTAAATTTTCATAATAATTCTCACAAAATAGTGATATGATGTGTTTTTTAAAGTTAATAAATATTCATATTTTTTATAGGAATTTATATTACTACTGTATAAATGGAAAATTGTGTGAATCATGTTTTGGATTCATTAATCCCTATATCATTTCTACAAAAAAAACTTACTTTGGATAAGGATGAAATTAGGAAGAAAAAAAAGTTGAGCTACTCAAAGAGATTGAGAAAAAAATATAATAAAAACTCTTTTTATTACTACAATTCATAAATAAAACTCTACAATATAATCACATAAAATATATTTTTATTTTTTCATTACTTAATTTTTTTTGTTTTTTAGGAAGCATTGGATATTGATTGTAGTAAATTTGGATACCCTAAATATTTATTTTTTGGATCCAATGCATGGATATCCAAAAAACTGACCACACATGATGTGTATTATGAATTTTTAATACACTATAATCAAATATTTATAGGTAAAATTCGAATTATATGTTTCATTCTGTGTTTTAATAGGAATTTGGTTATGATAGGGCGGTATATAAATATAAGCTAAATCATGGCATGAAGTCGGTGTCTGAACATAAAAATATTGTGGATTACTATATATGGAAACAAATTAAGGTGTATATAGAAATATTTAACTATCAAAACATATTTCAAAACAATTTACTTATTTTTTTCAATGTTTCTACAATGTCCAAAGTAAGATAATGACATAAATTTTGGATATTATGTTTGAAAAATTATGAGATAGATCATAAACCATCAAAATACCAGCATCCATGAATAGGTAATTTCTTTAATGTAATTAAAATTTCATTAAAAATATTTCTTAATCATTTTTTATATATTTTATTAGTACTACCAATATTTCTGACAACATTCATACTCAAAAGAAAAAAAAAATTGTTTAGAGGTGAGTGGGAAGTATGCATGATGTCAAAAAATTTTCTAAAAACAAATTTAGCTGATTAATTGCTATTTTTTTGATCTAGTATAGGATATGGCCTTAGAAATATATTTTGGGTATGAATAATTAGTTTCTAAATGCTTATATATTATTTTTAAACTATTTCTTATAGAGAAGTATAATAGAGGAAATCAATTTTCTTATAAGCATTGACCTGCAAATAATAAAATTTTTGGGAAATGTCAGAGGTGGAGGCAGAGGAAGAGTTATAGGTAGAGGAAGAGGTAGAGTTGGAGGAGGATATGGAGTTAGAGACCAAGGAGGAGGAGGAGGCAGAGTTGAAGATTGAGTTAGAGGAGGAGACGAAACATCAGCTTGCAAACAATAAAATTTTTGGGCAATGAAGTATAATGGGGATCATACCAAGGTTATGTTTGATAACAATTGTATAAAAGTGTGCACAATAATTTTCACTTAAGATAATACCCATTGTGAAAGTGTTTCAGGTTTCTTATTGAAAAAATGTTTTTAACCACTTATTTAAGTGATTTTGTATAGGAATTTAAGTGGAGGAATTTTTTTCATAAATAAAAAAACACCACTTATTTTTTCAAACTGATTATCATATTATAAAATTTCTATTAGAACATTTCAAGTACTATCAAATGTTACTGAAGTGGGAAATAAACCTCTCACCAATAAAAAACTAAATAAGAACAAAAAAACAAATGCAGTTTCTTTACCATGGATTATCTACACTATAAAGAAAGGGTCTTAGTAGTGGATCTATTAGTCACTTGAGAGTCATGAAACACCAATACAATAATCAAACGGGTATATAATCTAGATCAAATGTTTGAATAAATATTTTTGTAATCAACCACCGAAGCCAGTAGGTGTATGAGAGAACTATTGGAGGACAACCAAAATTGAGAGATCATGTTCATCAGGGAGAGATGGTTTCAAAGGAAACATGACATCAAATGAAAAGAAACCTATTTAAGAATAAATCCTTAAAAATGGAAAACCCACATCAAAGTAAATCATGAATCACTGAAAATCCAAATGAAGACCCCTTTGAAAAATAAGCTAGTATCTTGATCTAAACCCACTAAAAAATAAAGAAATGAAAAAGTTCATCGACTGAATTGTGAATTTTCAGAAAATAACAATACAATGGTTTCACTTTGGTGGGTGGTGTAATTATTTAGGCTATTTGATCATCAATTAGATGCATGATATAATATCACAAATTCTTGTGAAATCCATACAAGTAAAATTCATTATGCATGTGCACATTCATTATGTAAAATGATCCATGTACATAAGATCATTAATAAAAAACTCATCATCATTCTCAATAAAAAATACAATATAATAGGGATATTCCAATTTTTATGAATAAATAAAGATGATTTTATATTAGAGTATATCATCACCTAGAATATTGAAAAGGATAACCAATCTATAGCACAATTCAAGAAGTCTTAATGGATTCACTTTATTTTAGTGTAATTTGGATGCTATAAAGGGATATAATGATGTTTAACACTATTAAAAAGGGTTAAAATTTATAATGGAGTTTACTATCTTATGAAAATACATAATTGGTCACACTAAAGTTTTTTTCATTAAATAAGGTAAATGGTTTATCATGGAGTTTGTACTCTCTGTGATGGTGAAATAGAAAGATATATTTTATTATGTTCCATAAAAAAATATATGTAAATATTTATTTTAGTTCAATCAATGAATGATAATAGGTTTACACTAATGGTTAATTTTTTTCTAGGAATTAATGACTTTATCAACAAGTATGATTCACTCATGTACTAAGATCATGCACTCAACAAGGATGATTCACTCATGATGATACAATTTTATTTTTATTCTCCAATGCATTCAGAATTATGGGTTATCAAACTACAATATTGTTAGATGACCCAAAGTGTTTAATGCACTGTAGGATAAAAATACATGATGTAATTAACCATACCTCAAAGAAACACACGGTGTACCTGGTATGACTCAAATTGTGTGGTTTCAGTTTAAAATTTACATTTTATTAATGTATTGTTTCATATTTATGTTTAATTTATTTCTTTATAATATTACTCACATAAGAATTATTTTATTATATAGTTGGATCATTTTTCTTAAGATAGGTTCTTTTTTTGAAGTTTCTTGTTCTTGTGAGAGATTAGACTTTGAGGTTGCAACTGAGATAACAACAACGAAATGGGTCAAGAATGTATACAACCATGGTGAAAACCAAGAAAATGTGCTCTTATTTTCTTGATAATTTAGGATGATGATTCATAAGTCATTTTTTATGTGTAGGAATCAGTCTCATGTTAAAGTATCACACAATGTGACCAGTATGACCCAAAGTGAATGTTTCCAATTTTAAATTATATTTTAGTAAAAAAACACAAGTGACGTACTCAAAACTGATAAAATTCATTTGTATTATTTTGATACTTTATTAAAATGATCTCTAAGTCATTTAGGATGTTTAGGAATAATTCTCAACTCAATTTGATGCAATGTATGACCGGTATGACTCCAAGTGTGTCTTTTTATTTAAAATTGACATTAATTTTAGAAAAAAAAACTGACATACTCAAAATTGAAAAACATGTTCATATTGTTTTTATATTTTTAAATTAGTATATAAGTCATTTTTTATGTGTTGTAATTATCCCCACCCCAATATTATATATGATGTGATCAGTATGACTCAAAGTGTCTGTTATCAGTTTAAAATTTACAGTTAAGTTCAAAAGGTGTCACTCGTTGAAAATAGAGAAAAAGTACTCTTATTATCTTTATAATTTAGAAAAATGATTCATAAGTCATTTTTGATGTGTAGTAATTATTATCATGTCAAACTGACACATTATATGACTGGTATGACTCAAAGTGAGTGTTTCCAGTTTAAAATGACATTTTAGTAAAAAACACAAGTGACATACTCAAAACTGAGAAAATGCAATTCATATTATTTTAATAATTTATTAAAATGATAAATAAGTCATTTTGGACATGTAGGAATCATGATCATTTTAATTGGATGCACGGTGTGACCAGTATGACTCCAAGACTGTCTTTTTATTTAAAATTGACATTAATTTTACTAAAAAAGGCAACTGACATACTCAAAATCAAACAAATGAATTTGTATTGTTTTTATACATTATTAAAAATGATCCATAAATCATTTTTTATGTGTATTAATCATCCTCACCTCAATATAATATATGATATTCCCGACATGACTCAAAGTGTGAGTTATTAGTTTAAAATTAACATTTTTTTCAACATTTTCCACTCACGAAAACCAAGAAAACATGTTCATATTGTATTGATAATTTATTAAAATGATTTATAAGTCATTTTTGATGTGTAGGAATCAGTCTCACGTCAATCTGACACACGATGTGACTAGTATGAGTTAAAGTACGTGTTTCCAGTTTAAAATTACATTTTAGTAAAAAACACAAGTGATGTAATAAAAATAGATAAAATGAATTTTTATTGTTTTTATACTTTAATAAAACAATACATAAGTCATTTGAGATTTTTATAAATCATACTCACTTCAATCTTACATATGGTGTGTTTGATATGACTCCAAGTGCATCTTTTTATTTAAAATTGGTGTTCATTTTAGTAAAAAAGAAAACTGACAAACTCAAAACTGATAAAACACATTTGAATTATTTTTATAAATTATTAAAATGATTCATAAGTCATATTTTACTTTTAGTAATTAACCATACCTCAATCCTATATACGATGTGTCTGTCATGACTCAAAGTGTTCATTATTAGTTTAAAATAGACATTTTAGTTCAAAAAGTGTCACTCACTAAAAACTAAGAAAACATGCTCTGGATATCTTCATAATTTAGTAAAATGATTCATAATTTATTTGGGACATTTAGGAATTATTATCATGTTAAACTGACACATGATGTGACTGGTATGACTCAAAGTGTGTGTGTCCAGATTAAAATAACATTTTACTAAAAAACACAAGTGACATACTCAAAACCAAAAAAAATACATTAGTATTTTTTTGATACTTTATAATAATGATACATAAGTAATTTGATATGTGTAGTAATAATCCACACCTTGATCCAATGTATGGTGTGATTGGTATGACTCCAAGTGTGTCTTTTTATTTAAAATTGACATTAATTTTAGTAAAAAGGACAACTAACATACTCAAAAATGATAAAAACACATTCATATTGTTTAGATACTTTATTAAAATTATACATAAGTCATTTTTGACATTTAGGAATTTTCCTCACCTTAATATGATACACTATGTTCCTGGCATGACTCAAAGTGTCTGTTATCAGTTTTAAATTGACATTTTAGTTCAAAACATTTCACTCACTGAAAACCCAAGAAAATATGTTCAGATTGTTTTGATAACTTTGTAAAAATTAATAAGTCATTTTTGATTTGCATTAATCAGTCTCACATTAAACTAGAACACTATTTTACTGGTATGACTCAAAGTGCATGTTTTCATTTTAAAATGACATTTTAGTAAAAAACACAAGTGATGTACTCAAAAATAAGAAAACTCATTTGGATTGTTTTTATACTTTAGTAAGATTATCCATAATTCATTTAGAATGTGTAAGAATCAACCAAACTATAATATAACATATGGTGTGACCAATATGACTCCAAGTGTGTATTTTTATTTAAAATTGACATTAATTTTTTGTAAAAAAGACAACTGACATACTCAAAATTGAGCAAAAAAATTTGGATTGTTTTTATACTCTATAAAAATGATCCATAAGTCATTTTTACATATATTAATTAGATTCACCTCAATCTGATACACGATGTTCCCATCATGACTCAAAGTGTCAATTATCAGTTTAAAATTGACATTTCAGTTAAAAAAGTTCCACTCACTAAAAACCAATAAAAAACGTTTATATTGTCTTGATAATTTAGGAAAACAATTCATAAGTCATTTTTAGATGTTTGTGAATCAGTATCACATCAAAATGACACATGATGTGACTGGTATGACTCAAAGTGCATGTTTCCAGTTTAAAATGACATTTTAGTGAAAAACACAAGTGGCGTACTCAAAACTGAGAAAACACATTCATATTATATTGATACATTAGTTAAATGATCCATAAGTCATTTTAGACGTTTATAAATTATCCACACCTCAATCCGACACATGGTGTGACCAGTATGACTCTGAGTGCATATTTTCAATATATAAGTGTCATTTTAGTTTAAAATGTGCATCACATCCCAAAAACCGATAAAACGAGCCTATATTTTTTCTCATCATTCTATATTATATTAATTAATTAATTTTAATATCATTTTTATCTTATACTTATTTAGTTAATTTTCATAGAGATGATTTTTGAAGATAAACAAGAACTGGTGTGACATGCAAGAATCAACTGCAACTCAATCAGATACATAGTGTTTCTGGTATAAATCAAAAATTAGTTTAAAATTAACACTTTATATTTAATTTATTTGTTTATATTATTACGAACATAAGAATTCTTTTCTTATATAGGTGTGTTCTTATTCTCAGTTAGGGTTAGTTTGTTCTTTTATACAGGTGTTTTATTTTTATCTATAATAGTTTTTTTCTTTTATTTGTGTCATAAATTTTATTTCATTTAAATTCTATATTTGTATCTAATTTTTCTAATTTATGGTTCTATTTCTAGTGTTGTAATGTGTTGTTACAGCACATTGTAGTATGCCCCTTTATTGGTGATTTTCTAGCATTGATAAAATCTTGGGGCTTTTAATTGTTCTCTGATAGTCAATGCTTCTGTATCATTGATAAAGTCCTTATTTAGCGATGTTAAAGACCTATTTTCAGTAGTGTGTGAAAGATATCATGGTATATATTTTATATATGGGAATAACTTTAAGAATTTTCATTCAAAATTTGAACTTGAGTTTGATTTGAAATAAATATTAAACTAGTGGTGGGACAACATTAATTAGTTTCTGTTAGGTCCACAAGGATGAATACCCTAAGAGGGGGGGTGAATCGGGGTATGACTAATTTAAAATTAATGCCCGTTCTGATCTTGTTTCGCTGTTAAGAAAAACACACTTCTCTCTCTTTCCTATTGCACAATGTAAACAGAAATTAAAGCATGCACAGGACACAATGATTTTTACTTGGTTCACCCGCACTGGGCTAGGTCCAAGGAGCATACGCCGACAAGTTTTCGGTCATACCAAATTCCACTAAACTTCACTAGCTGTGGGTTACAAGGTTCGGGTACAGTCACTCTGTCCCAGGCTTACTGTCTTTAGAAGATTTAGGGTTAGCTCACTGCTTTCCCAAGGGTCACTCTCTGTTTCTCTCTCTCTGGCTCACTGTCGGTGGAGAGGATCACCTTCTTCCTCTTCCTTTGCTCACTACGATGAAAAGGATCCACTCACAGTTTATAGACCCGTAGGTCTCTTCATTTGCATGAAGTAATGCATCTTCCTATGTAAGTAGATGCTCTGCTGAAGCCCAATTTTCACCCGTAGATGAATCTCTCTTTGCACCGAAGGTATCAGGAAAACTTCCAGCTTCCACACAGCCCGAAAATCACTACTGGAAATAAACCTTACTTGGCGCGCAAGTCAATCTCGGCGCGCAAGTATAGGTGCGCAATTCACAATGGGCGCGCAAGTCCTCCTCAGACACTTGCGTGACTCAAGATTCCTCAACTACAAACTTGCGCGACACACTTCCTTTTATGCCCAAACCAACATTGGCGCGCAACTTCCAACCGGCACGCAACTTCTCACACTGGCACGCAACTCCTCACATTGGTGCGCAACTCCACCTGCGCGACCACACACCACCTGCGCGACCACCACACCTGCGCGACGGGAGCTCTGATTTCTCAAAGTGTTTAACCCCGGTGTGGAATGAACAGGGGTGGTCCAGTATTTATAGGCAAATTTACCACCCTGCACGACGACGCTCAAGTCACCTGCGCGAACTAGTCTCGGCGCACAAGTCTTCTGTCCTCCTAGACACTTGCGCGACCAACTCCCAAACTTGCGTGAACCTGTTTCCTTTGCCATATTTTGATCTTCTGATCTTGAAAAACATATGGCGTGCAAGTTTCCTATACTCTAAGTCCTCGGCGCGCAAGTCCCTTTTCCAAAACCACATTTCTTCATTTGTCAATTTTCAGGCCCAAAAATTTGGCAAACACTGGAAAACAGCGCCAGATCGTCCATTCCATTATCGATGTTCTTGAATCAAACATGGATCGTTGACCTCAGCTCTTGAACTCGACATTCCATCATGAAATCCTCTTTTTCAACAAAATCATATGTCATTGTTTTTATTTGTCAAAAATCACCACTCAGATATCCACTTTGTCAAAAAACACAATCACCTCAAAAATGCTTCAATGATACCTTGAGGGATTTTTTCCCAAAAATCTCTCCCTTTGGGTTTGTTGACAACTCTTCCATAAAAAGATACGTCGTCAAATCTTCAGCCACCATTCGCCTCATTGTGATTCTGATAGCAATAAAGGATTACTCAACACATACTCTAAGCCCACATGAGCAATGCTCGGTGTGAGAAACAAGAGTAAATGAAAAGTTTATCAATGAATCACTTCAACTCTGACACCCTCTGTTGACACCAAACTGATACCAATTTCCAAATTGATACCAATTTTTGATACTTCACTGATACTAATTTTTGGAAATATTTATACCACATTCCAACACCACTCTTCTCTTCTGCTTTTATCACGATCCTCAGCTGTCATGATATCTATTCTTCGATTGATCACTTCTATCATCGTCAGATTTAGAAATCTAACCCTTTCTCATTTCTCCCCCTATATGGATGCTCCACTGGTCACCTTCTCCCCATATTTGTAATGATTTCTCAAATAGCCACATTGTCTCCCCCTTGAACAATCACTATTTTCTCCCCCTTTGTCAACGAACCCAAAGGTCACTCTTTTGTAGTTTGTAACATAGTAGAGAACACATATCAGCACATTAGGGAAAAACACATCATACCTTAGGGAGAGTGGGTTTCCGCATCCACACTATTTCAAGTGTGGGGAGTCGAATGAACTCCCAGAGCCAGTCGATGTCTCTCAAAAGATTCCTTGGGTAAGGCCTTTGTCATAATGTCTGCAACCTGTAGCTTTGTAGGCACATACTCCAACATCACAATTCCTTGCTCCACCTTCTCCTTGATGAAATGATATTTGATCTCAATGTGCTTTTTTCTTGAGTGATGAACTGTATTTTTTCTAAGATTGATAGCACTTGAGTTATAACACTGGATTCCGATCGGAGACTTCACTTCAACTCCCATATCTTCAAGCTGCTGCTTCATCCACAATAACTGTGTGCATGCTTGAGTGGCCACAATATATTCAGCTTCCGCAGTGCTCAATTAAATGCAATCTTGCTTCTTGATAAGCCAAGAAATACCCAATCCACCAAGATAGAATGCACCACCTGACGTTGATTTTCTATCATCCTCTGAACTGACCCAGTCTGCATCAGTATATCCCAATAACTTTGTCTGAGATTTGTCAGTATATTTCAAGTCGAAATCCACTATGCCCTGGATATAATTAAGTATTCTTTTTACTGAAAGCATATGGTTTTCCTTGGTATTACTCTGATATCTCACTGCTTGGCATGTGGAGAAAACAATATCAGGCCTTTTCACAGTCAAGTACAACAGACTTCCAATAATTTGCATGTATTCTGTGATATTAACTGCCTTTCCATCCTCATCTTTTGATAATTTCATCCGGGTAGCAACCGGAGTCTTCATCTCCTTGGAATTATTCATTCCAAACCTTCTCAAAACCTCCTTGGCGTATTTGGATTGAGAAATGAATGTTCCATTACTTCCTTGTGTCACTTGTAAGCCAAGGAAAAATGTTATCTCTCCAATCATTGACATTTCAAACTCATTTTTCATGAATTCATAAAACTGTCTGCACTGAGTTTCATCGGATCCGCCAAAAATTATGTCATCGACATACACCAGCACCATCATCCTTTTATTACTGTCATTGCTGAAATAGAGATTGGAATCAACTCCCCCACGCTGGAAACCAAGCTTCTTCAAGTACTGATCAAGCCGTGAGTACCATTCCCTTGGTGCTTGTTTTAGCTCATACAAAGCCTTCTTCATCCTGAAAACTTTGTTCTCATCCTCATGAATGAGAAAACCATCTAGCTGCTCAATATACACTTCCTCTTCTAGAACACCATTCAAGAAAGTGGATTTGACATCCATCTGGAACACTTTGAACTTTCTTTGCACTACTATGGCCAAAAATAATCTAATTGTCTCCAGCCTTGCAACCGGTGCAAATGTCTCATCAACATCTATTCCCTCTATCTGGGAGTATCCCTTTCACACTAGCTGTGCTTTGTTCCGAATCACTATGCCATCTTTATTCATCTTGTTGCAATAGACCCATTTAGTCCTGAGGACATTCTTGTCTGTTGGCCTCGAAACAACCTCCCATGTCTGGTTCTTCTCAATCTAATCAAGCTCTTCATTCATGGCCTGAACCAAGTTTTCATCTTCAGCTGCATTGGAAAAACATTTCGGCTCTACCTGAGACAAAAACGATGTTTTCTGTAACGATTTCATTCTTCGAGTCTGAACTGGAGCTGTCTGATCACCAATGATATTCTATTTATCAATCTCAACTCGACTCTTTGGCTTCCTTGCAGACACAGACTTGAAACTTTCTTGTGCATCATCAGTATCTTCTTCTGAGTTAGCCTCTGCCACTTCTGCTCCCCCTGTGTTGCTTACCTCATCATCACTTTCGTCCAGGAACTGTTCACTGGGTCGTTGAGTATTTTGTTCATTTTCAACTATAGTGACATCATTGCTCTCAACAATTTTTCCCAGCCTTTTGTTGAAACATTTATATGATTTGGTTTTCCCTGAGTATCCAAGGAATATCCCCTCATCTCCTCATGCCTCAAACTTCATGTGATTTTCTTTGTTGAGAATGAAACATCTACTTCCAAATATTCGAAAGTATTTCAACGTTGGCTTCTTTCCGTACCATAGTTCATACGGAGTCTTCCCTTTCTTTGGACACAACAAGGACCTGTTAAAAACATAAACCGATGTCAAAACTGCTTCCTTCCAAAATTTCTCTAGTAGGTCTTTATCAATAAGCATCGTTCTATTCATGTTGTTGATGATCCTATTTCTCCTTTCAACCACTCCATTCTGTTGGGGATTTCTTAATGATGAAACTTGATGTCTTATCCCATGTTTCTCGAGATTGTTTTCAACTTGACTGTTTGTGAATTCTGTACCATTATCAGTACGAAACTTCAGAATTTTCTGCCCAAGCATCTTTTCTGATTCCCTCCTATACTGCTTTATGCAACTGAACACCTCTGTCTTATGGGTAATGATGAATACCTAGGCCATTCTGCTATAATCATCAATGAAGATAACATAGTACCTTTTCCCATTTATAGCTCGTGGTGAAATAGGTCCACATACATCAGTGTGTACCAATTCGAGCACTCTGGATGATTTCTGTTCCTTTGGCCTGTATGTTTTTCTGATGATCTTCCCTTGTTGACAAGCATCGTATGTATGAGCATGATCACGTGATAGTTTGGGAAGGTCTCTAGCAACATCATATTTTACCAGATCTTCCATAGATGTTTGGCATAGATGACCAAGTCGCTTATGCCACAGCTGGTTTTCTTCTTCTCTGGATAAAAAGAACAAATCTTCTTCTCCACCTACTAGGTAAAGATTTCCCTTTTTTCGTTTTCTCTATAGAATGACTGCTCCATATTTTCCTTTAACAATACACATCTTCTTGGTAAATCGGATAGAGTGCCCAGAGTCACATAGTTGACTGACACTGAGAAAGTTATGACTGAGACCCTATACTACCAAGACATCAGCACGTCTCATTTCTTTGCCCCCAAACTTGGATTTCCCTTAGCCAACAATCTTTAGGACTTCATCGTTTCCAAATTTGACAACTCCTTCTTTGTCATATTTTATGCCTGTAACAAGATCCTTATTACCCGTCATGTGAGATGTGCAACCACTATCAAGGATCCACACACCAGAGTGATCTGATGCTTTAAGGGCAATCTATGTCACCGTGACCTTATCAATTTTCTTATTCTTGGTCCATACTTTTTCCTTCACACTCGGCATAGATTGAGACTTCTGTTCTTTCTCAAAGTATGATGGACCAGCTTCATCTTGCAGAGCTACAAATCTGTTCTGAACTTTTAACTCACTTGTCGGTTTATTGATATGCTGCTTGTGAACATTTTGATTCTTCTTTGTCACATTTCTCTGAATGATCAAAGTGCAGTACCTAGCCATGTGCCCAAATCCTCCGCACCAAAATTAGTGTCCTTAAAAATATGTTCTGGAAAACCATTCTCTGTTTGGATACCACCTCTGTTCCTATTCCCTTCTATATATCTTGGCTATAGAACACACATACTGTGAATGTCCCATCTTCCCACAACAATAACACCTGATATAGGGTGCATTCCTTTGTGTTACTTCAGCACTACGATTTTCCATTTGGGATCTCTGAATATTCTGATTCTGTTTTATGCCCAAATCAACCTTCAATTTCAGGACGGGTGCTTGCAGTCTGACATTAACTTCTATAGATTTTTCTTTCTTATCAAGCCATGAATCACCCTTAGCATTTGAGCTTTCTTGCTGCTTCACTCCTACTGAACTACGAGCCTCCTCTTTCATCTTCTCTGTCTTTTGAATGTCCTGCTTTTCTGATATCACATTGGGGGTCAAGATTTTTTCTTGATCCTTCATTTTTCATCGCAGACTAACCACTTATTCTTCAAGATCTTTGATACGTCTGACCTTCTCCTTTCCTACGTTAGTCAAACAATCAATTTCCTTCTTTTCTTCCTCAATTTTAAGCTTATTCTCAACAATCTTTTCTAAGCTCTCTGGTGTTGAGGATTTTAGTCTTTCAATTTCTTCTAACAGCTCTGACTTTTCTTCATCCTGTTGTTGCATATAGAGTTTGGCATCACGAACCACTTTATTGGATTTCTTCATTTTGGCTCTCCAAACGTCTATCTCCTCAAGAGCTACTTCCAATTCGGCTTCCATATCAACTCTCCCTTCAATTTATTCTTCTTCTTCAGCGTCGGCTTCTTCCTTTTTCTGAGAACTAAGAACAATCGCCACCAAGGCATTTACCCCATGATCTCTACAATTTTCTATCTCCTCAACCTCTTCATCCTCAGACTCATCTGAACTTTAAAATTCTTGTGAAAGAAGATTCTTCTTCTTGAAGAAATTTCTCTTGAATTGTTTCTTCCCTTTCACAAATGCTGACGTCTTCTTCTTGGGAATTTCAACTTCATCATCATCATTATCGTTATCTTGAAACTTCTTGGGGCATCTTTCCGCAAGATAACCAACCTTTCCACATCGAAAGCATGCTAGTGGAAGTTTACCTTTAAACTTTCCTCTTCCTCTTTGCATATTTGAAGAAAGGAATGACATCAACTCATCTGTCTCTTCTTCTTCTTGAGAATCTTCAATGGTGAGCTTAGTCATGGCCTTGAATGCCACTTCTTTGGATTTACCCTTTTCCACAGCCTCGTTGTCATCATTCCTCATCTCATATGCAACCAAGGTACTGTGCAAGCTATCCAGTGTTAGCTCTTTGGGATCTTTATCTTCTAGTACAGAAACTTTCGGATTGAACCGAGGTGGAATCTTCCTTAAGATTCGCTTTACGATCTTTATTTCTTCAATGACTTCACCAAGACCTCACATATCTTCCACAAAAATATTTACCCTATCAAAAAATGCATCAACAGACTCATTCGGGTTTATCTTCATATCTTCATACTTATTCCACAACACTTGCAGTTTTTCCTCTTTGACCTTTGTATCTCCTTCATATATATTCAATAGCTTTTCCCACATGGCACGTGATGTTTTTCATGACATCACCTTTGTATAGATAGGATTGGATAGAGCTCCCCCTAAGGCATTAATTTCTTTGGCATCTGCATCCAACTCTCTACGTTCAGCTTCTGATAATGCGCCACTATTAATATCAGTTGTTATGCCATGCATTGCTGCTGTGAATACATCCATTCCCAAATATCGGAAGTAGTGTTGCATCCGATTCTTCCATAGCTGAAAGTTGTTCCCGTCGAAGATCTGAATCCATTTATGATTGGTGACCTCCATTGAGAGAAGAACTAATATCAACCTTTCACTCTGATACCAATTGTTAGGTCCACAAGGCTGAATACCCTGAGAGGGGGGGTGAATCAGGGTATGACTAATTTAAAATTAATGCCCGTTATGATCTTGTTTTGCTGTTAAGAAAAACACTCTTCTCTCTCTTTCCTATTGCACAATGTAAACAGAAAGTAAAGCATGCACAGGACACAATGATTTTTACATGGTTCACCCGCACTGGGCTACGTCCAAGGATCATACGCTGACAAGTTTTCGGTCGTACCAAATTCCACTAAACTTCACTAGATGTGGATTACAATGTTTGGGTACAGTCACTCTGTCCCAGGCTCACTGCCTTTACAAGATTTAGGGTTAGCTCGCAGCTTTCCCAAGGTTCACTCCCTATTTCTCTCTCTCTGGCTCACTACCGGTGGAGAGGATCACCTTCTTCCTCTTCTTTTTCTCACTGCGATGAAAAGGATCCACTCATAGTTTATAGACCTATAGGTCTCTTCATTTGCATGAAGTAATGCATCTTCCTCTATGATTAGATGCTCTGATAAAGCCCAATTTTCACCCGTAGATGAATCTCTCTTTGCACCAAAGGTATTGGGCAAACTTCTAGCTTCCACGCAGCCCGAAAATCACTGCTGGAAATAAACCTTACTTAGCGCGCAAGTCAATCTCGGCGCGCAAGTATAGGCGTGCAAGTCACAACGGTCGCGCAATTCCTCCTTAGACACTTGCGCGACTCAAGCTTCCTCAACTCTAAACTTGCGCGACACACTTCCTTTTATGCCCAAACCAACATTGGCGCGCAACTGCCAACCGGCGTGCAACATCTCACACTGGTGCGTAACTCCTCACACTGGCGCGCAACTCCACCTGCGCGACCACACACCACCTGCGCGACCACTACACCTGCGCGATGGGAGCTCTGATTTCTCAAAGTTTTGAACCCCATCGTGGAATGAAGAGGGGTGGTCAAGTATTTATAGGAAAATTGACCACCCTGTGTGACGACGCACAAGTCACCTGCGCGAACCAGTCTCGACGCGCAAGTCTTCTGTCCTCCTAGACACTTGCGCGACCAACTCCCAAACTTGCGCGAACCTGTTTCCTTTTCCATATTTTGATCTTTTGATCTTGAAAAACATATGGCGTGCAAGTTTCCTATACTCCAAGTCCTCGATGCGCAAGTCCCTTTTCTAAAAACACATTTCTTCATTTGTCGATTTTCAGGCCCAAAAATTTGGAAAACACTGGAAAACAGCACCACCTTGTATCTGTTCTTTTTGTACCACCTCCAGATCGTCCATTCCATTATCGACGTTCTTGAATAAAACATGTATCATTGACCTCAGATCTTTAACTCAACATTCCATCATGAAATCCTCTTTGTCAACAAAATCGTATGTCATTGTTTTTCTTTGTCAACAATCACCACTCAGATGTCCACTTTGTCAACAAACACAATCACCTCAAAAATGCTTCAATGATACCTTGAGGGATTTTTTCCCAACAGTTTCCTTTTCTCAGTCTTGAGGAAAAGACTTATTCTCAAGGAGGGTTGAGTGATAAATATGGTGGATCTTATAATATCCTAGAATCCATATTGCAAAATGAGGAAGAGGGTACCTAGAGAACAACCTAGAAATTGCATTCAAGAAGGTCTAAAAATGTGTCACTGGGGGGTGTTAGGATAACTGATCCCATGTGGGGGGAAAGTAGACAATTAAAAAGGGAGAGTTTAAGAGAGATAGAGTATGGAAGATTATTTTATATTTTAGTTTGGCTAAAGTATTTGTCAAGATAACCTAGGGGTATCTTCGATAGTTTCTCCTCTCACCCTCACATTCTTCTTTTTCCTCCTATATTTTTGATATGCATAGATACTTTACATACAAAGAAGTGAACTCTAGGTGGATTATTGGTACTAGGTCTTTATCATAACTTAAATTTAAATGTTTTTTAAAAAACAGAAATGTGAAAAAAGAAACTCAGAAACCATTCATCTTAAACAAATATGGATCGCTTTATTTATAAAGGTAGATAACATGATACAAGACCTAAGATATATATGAAATAAATAATTTAAACAGATGAAAATTGGGATAGGATTCACCCAGTCAAATCCATATTCTAAATACCTGAATACTCCAATACCCCCTCCTCAAGCTATAATAACAAACAGTGACATAGTTCAGTTTTTTTAACTTTACATACTACATAAGTATGTAATATCTTAGGGATCATTTGACATCAAATATATTGGATTTTGAATATTATTATGTTATTCTTGGTCCCAAATAATGATCCCTTACATATGGAATGTGAAAGTAGATAATAGTAACCTTCTAAATTCACTATATAGGGATCTAATATAGGCCTTCTCAGGCATGACATGGGAAGGTGGTGATGTAAGAAGGATGTAAGTAGGGCCTTTGGGCCATCCAATGGTGGGCCTATAAGCCATGTAATGGGCTTCATGTCCATTGGTCCTATGGGCCATGTATTGAATAATTAAGGCTTGATAGGTGGGTTATCCCTTGGGGGGCTATGGTATGTCTTTATGGACTATGTGTGTGGTGTGTGTGTGTTTCATATAATTGTACCCCCAATCACCTAATATATATAATAGGGTCATAATGTGGTGGCAATGGAATTTTGTAAGAATCATTTCATTTGGTTGTATGTATCTGAAAATGAAATAAATCAAACAATAGAGGTAATGGAAAAGTTTCTATTCTTTGTGTAACCATGATCTTGTTTACCTTTTTTTTGTGTGTGAATTATCCAACATAATCTCCTTGGATTAAATGGTTCTTAGTGGAATCCAATAGTGTATATTATATCAAAAAGGTGAGTGGTTCTTGGTTGACAGAATTGTTACCGTCAGATTGGCCAAGTACCAACCATGGCCTTTGAGAGAATGGTGGTCTGTGTGTGAATTTACCCACATTCTTATTTCATCTTGTGTCCCTATTGAATTGATCGTATTACCCATATATTTCACCTAGTTTAGTAAGATAAAAGTATAATACTAGAGGTGGTTGCAGTTCACTTCATATTAATTCCTGTAAAGATATGTTGTGCATACATTGAAGTTAACTATGATTTTTTCCCTGCTTATGTATTTTCACCCATGTTTCTTATAATTTAATTTTAGGAAAAAAATTCTTCATAAATTCATTCCATTATTATCTAGGAAATGTATAGGTTTACTAAAATATTACAAATAATCATTGAGATGTGCCTCATTGTCTAATGAAGATAAGAAAACATGGAATTTATCATCCATGTTTTCAGAAAATTTATTATTTTTTTGTTCCTTTATAGCTTGTGGTTTTTATTAATTATTACTTTATAGGGGTTCTAGTTCATCATGTGTAGAGTTTTAGTATTTTAAGTTTTCAAATTTGTTCATTTAAGGTTTTTTTATTTTTTTGGTTATGAAAAAAAAATTATGTTCTTATTTTTTAAAAAAGTTTTTAAAAATATATCAGATTATATAAATAAAAAATATATTTTAGAAAATTAAAAATAAAATTGTTGTCATAAAATCTCATACATTATAAAGGGTTAGGGTTCATTATTTATAGATGAAATAAAGGTGAGAACATAAATACAAGTTAACTCATTTAAATGGTCAAACTTTAACCATTAACTCTTATCAAAAATGTCTAAATATTATAACACTTCTTCTCAAGATGGGACATATATATTTATCATCCCCATCTTGTTACTTAAAAATTAAACAGACATTCTAGGAACCCCTTTTGTGATTATATCTACAAGTTTATCAGAGGTGAAAATGTGAATGAAATTTTTCCTCTTCTTCTCATAATTGTCTCAAATGAAGAGTCAATCAACTTCAATATACTTCACTCACTCATAAAAGACTGGATTTGTGGAATTATTGATTGCAACTTGATTGTCACACCAAATATACATTTATTTCATGATAGTATACCTGATCTCCTATAGTATCTATTGTTCCCAAATAATCTCTACAGACACATTTTCCATTGCATGATATTCTAACTCTTCACTTGATTAGGAGATAACTATTTGCTTCTTACATTGACATGAGATCAAATTATCTCCAATAAATATTGCAAAACCAGATGTAAAACTCATAGAAATAATACATCCTACATAATATGTGTCACAAATCACTTCATTTTTTGTATTTCCATGATTAGAATATATGAGATCTAATACCAGCTCTTTTTCACATATATAACAATGTGAAGAATAGCCTCCCACTATGTTTTTGTTGGGGATTACATGAACTAAATCACCTTGATAATCACACAAGAAATGTCAGGTCAAGTCCTCATTAAGTAGTTAAGCTTCCAAACATGTCGCTTATATATGTCAGCTGAAAGGAAGGCTTCACTATTAGTGTAAAAGTGGATTCTCTCTATGTTCCAAAGGTGATTCAACTAAGTCATCTCGTGTCATGCCAATATTCTATAGTAGATTAAGAACATAAATTCTCTGAGATAGAAAAGTTTCTTTGGTACATTTAGAGACCACAATCCCCAAGAAGAATCATAGTGGACCCAAATCCTTTGTGTAATAATTTTGATGAATAAAATACTCAAGTCGACCAATTCCAGCATCATCACTGCTAGTAATAATAATTTCATCCACATAGACCACCAAAAGAATACTTCTTACAGTATATTGATGATAAAAAATATAAGAATCATTTATACTTTGAAGCATGTCAAAGCTAAGTATAATAGTGAAAAAATGGATGAACCAAGAATGAGGTGGAAAATTGAGTCCATAAAATGATCAATGAAGACAAAAAACCTTAGAAGACTCCCCCCGAGAAACAAACCTGGGTGGTATCTCTATATAAACATCTTCATCAATAAAACCATGAAGAAAAACATTTTTAGCATCCAACTAAGGGAGAATCTAGTTATGGGAGGTGGCAAGAGAGATAAGTGAACCAATTTCATCTTTACCACTGGAAAAGGTGTCAAATTAATAAAATTCATATTTTTTTGCATAAAATTTGTCAACGAAATAGTCCTTGAGACAATTAAGAGATCCATCAGCATTGATTCGCACTATATAGATCCATTTACAACTGACCACCTACTTGTCCTAAGGGAGAGGGGAAAGATCCCAAGTATGGTTGGAATCTAGATCCTAAAGTTCATCATGCATAGCCTATGACAAGTTGGGATGAGATTTGTCCTCGACAGTAATGCATAGTGTTTATTGAGAAACCAGTGTCTCAATAACTCATGAGGAAGCTACAGATAATCCATAATAATACTGACATGACTTCGAACCTTTGTGAAGGGAAATAGATAGCTCCAATGATAGAGGATCAGGAACAAGTGAGTCTTTAGGTGTGGTGGCAGCACCAGGTGCTGGGGTGGAAAGTGTTATAGGATGTAATGTATAAACCTATCCAAATCCTGATCCTACAAAATCGTGAGGAAGATGTGGTGTTGATGGTGTATCAAGAGAACATGGTAAAATAACTTCGGAATCAAGAACACAAATGATGGTAGAAAATAATGAATAGGAAAAATTGAGGATTTGGAAAAGGAAACATTTGTGGAGATCGTGTGCATCAAACTTGGTAATTAAGGAGAAAATATCTTAAAAATAACACACACACACAGTCCAAAATGTGTAGGGGTGGGGAATGTGGTGATGTTTGTAGCACCCCAACCCAAGTAATTGAATCTGAGATGGAGTTCCATATAGCCTCATGCACATCTCCCTGTATAGAAGAGGTTGTCAACTAGTAGTGAGGGTCCAACCACCGTTAGTGGGGAGACTATTCCCTCAGTATCAATAAAGACAATAATGAAACAAGATAACACAATGAATAATTAATAAATGTTATAACCAATGGAATGAAAAGTATATCAAGTTGTATAGAATAATAAACCAAGGACCCCCAAAGTGGAAAGTCAAACAAGAGTGTGAGCAAGACGGGTTAGTAAATAAAACACTACAACATCACTCCAGATTCCATCCCAATACTGCCTTTAATCACCATTCTTCATCTCCCAACTCCCTGTCACTGGGGCCTTGCCTTTTCTTATATCCTCGATCATGATGTTCACATGTCCATCAAGATTCATGTGAAAGGTGTGACTATAAACCCGATAGAACACCATAAATGCATCCTTAACACGAGTACACATGTATAAGATTATATTTCATGATAAAAAAAAAATTACACATAATAGAACAATTTTATACCAAGAATCCATGTGCCAACCAAGCCACCATGAACCCCGGTCATACTCGTTATGGCTCCATACCAGAAGAATATATAAATGGTCATGGAAATTTCACAAGTGAAGGAGCCAGCCACAAGGATGCTCAAAAGAAAAATCCATCCATAAGGTTGATCAATAGCAATACAGGCCCGAGGCCTCCAAATCAAACCACACCAAGCCATTATACCCCATTGATATCTCTCAGGTTAGATCACATAAGAACATTTTTCCCCACGATCACTTATCAGCTCAGATATTATAAGACCATCATGCCCCTAGGTTCGGCCACACAAGGCCACCATTCATGTTCGTATAACTTGATCTTGTTATCATGTCACATGCGGCATTTGAACATGCACCACCTCTAGGGATACTGAGTCACGACAGGTCCACCTATCTCCTTTGTACCATGCATAGAATAACAACAACATTACATATACCAAATACAACACATAAAAACAAGGAATAACACATAGTGTAATAACATAACATATCAAGAGTGAAAATAGTAGACAAACATACACACATGTGATCAAACTCAAACATGGGTCTTGTGGGTTATGCATGCACATACATGTTATCAAAAATCCAACATTGTCTTATGAGCTGTAAACTCACACACATGCGGTTGAACTTTATCTTGAAACACAACATTATATCTTGATAACAATCATATACAAGATCTTTATATGGTAAGGAACTTCCTACCTTAGTCATGTCGACGCCAATGTCAAGGTTCTCCAAGAGTGTCGTCACCCGAACCATGTTTTCACACCAACCAGAACAAGCTCGCACACCAAGAGTTCCTAGTTACGATTCTAATCCTACTTAACTTGGTTTATAAAAAAGGATCAAGAAAGAATCAAGACAAATGGGTAGAACTAACACTTACCCAATGATAATTACCATTAATGGTAGGCTTCAATTCCTTTTGAAGGAAGGAGAAAATTCATCGCTCTTCAACAGCGATAAGAGAAGAATTGTGAGGCTCTCACAAATCCAGTTTAACATTATTAGTCCCCACCTTTCAAGGATCAATTTCCAATAAGGTCAAATAAGGTGAGTCAAGTAGGAAAAACCGCCCAAGGTTGTAGCTTCAGTAAGGAAGTTCATCTAAATCATTTCCCTAAAATGATTGGAAATTCGTCTAGAATTTGTCTCATTCGAAGGAATCATCAAGGAGAGGAGCATCAGTCAATTAACATAGGGGGAATGAATTAAAACTACATTCAAGACCCCTCATTAAAGTCGCAAGCATTTCCCATTTGAAACGTTCAAGATCAGAGGAATAAGGAATCCATTACATCCATTTCAAACCATATCATGATGCCACAATAGCCTCCACCATGGTCGTGGTGTTCTTGAACACCCAGAGCAACACGGCCAGCCTCACGGCGTGTCACCAACCCCTATTACATTTTTCCCTCACCACAGCCTCCACCAAAAGCATGATGAGTTCTCCCAAGCCATGGTCCACTAAAGGGTTTGTAGTTCCCCACGCCCACAACATGGCTTGGCACTACAGTTTTCCTTGCCTGTTTTATATCGGAGCTCACCGGGTCCAATATGGCTTGCACCAAGGCAGTGTTGTAGCCCATTTTAGACATTAGGGTTTAAAAACACCCCCAAAAACTACTCAAAGTCCCAAAAGAATTTATCCAAACATGGCTCAACCCAAAAAAAATAGAGAAGATGAAAACAAGGATTGACATATTAGGAACAAAACTTACAAGGCTCTACAGTGTTGTTGGAAACAAATAATGGAATGGTGCCTCTCCCAAAAAAGAATATGACAAAATTCTTTGATAAGATAGGTTAGTGTGAGAATTAAATCTCCCCAAAAAATGATTGGAACTTTCTTTTGAAACAAAAGTGCACGATCAAATTCTAACAAATGACGATTCTTTCATTTAGCAACACCATTTTGTTAAGGTGTATCAGGACGGGAATTCTAATGGATAATGCGATGGTCTTCTAGAAAAGACTAGAACAATCCAAATAAATATTCACGACCATTTTGAGAATGAAAATATAAAATTTTAACATAAAATTGGATAGTGATTTCTTGATAATAGGAGTGAAACATAGTAAAATATTTAGAATGATTTTTAAATAAATAAACCCCAAGTCATCCATGAAAAATCATCGATGAAAGTAAAAAGATATTGATAACCTAGTTTTCATGGACTAGGACTGGGTTTCCATATATTAGAATGAACAAAATTAAGAGGAGTGGATATACTGGGGATTTCCCAAGGAACATATGTGACTCGGTGATGCTTTTCATAATAAAAAGATTCATAGTTAAAAAATGAAGAAGAGGGCCCGACTCCGAATAAAGTTTTTGAAGAATGAGGCAAGGTGGCTGACCAAGGAGATAGTGTAGCTTGAGGGTATAATCAAAAGTGGAAGGACAAGCAAGAGCTAGTGCCGAGTCAATCACATACACACCGCATTGAAGGTATCCACTACTAAGCACCCAAGTCGTCGAATGTTCCTGAAAGATAACTGAAGTGGGTGAGAAGATGGTCTGACACTATAAGTCAGTTGTAAGTTTACTAGTAGAGAGTAAATTAAAGGGATATCAAGGGACAAGGGCAACAATGGATATTGTCAATCTAGGCATAATCAGGAAACTCCTATATCCGGCAAATCTACACTGTTTGATTATCGGCACAGTAATATTACCTCCAGTCGAACTTGAACTATAGGACCAAAGAATACCACATTCTCAGTGATGTGCTTTGAGGCACCAGAGTCAAAAACTCATGAGGTGGACCATTGTGATAAACAATTCGTTCGATTATCGCCACAAGCAATCGTGGCGCTTGATGATGTCATTTGTTGATAGAAGGACGAAATCACAGGAGTGTTCTTGAGTGTTGAAGATGCACATTGAGAAGGTGTTGAAGGTCCATAATTGGTAGACAACAGCTGTGGAAATTGCACAGCTAGAACTTATTGTGATCAATCATGACAGAGTAGATGATGTCGGGAAAGAGACGCGGTTTTGGTGTGAGCGTGCAGGAGGAAGCCCGCTATGATGGGAACTGCAGATGTTGGTCGAGAAGGGGCGGGGGCGTTGTGTAGCGCACGACGTCGGGGGTTTTGAAGAGGGAGGGGGCCGTCGTGAGGGGGGCGACATTGGGGATTCAGGACGAGGGGGTGAGGGTGGGGGGTGCGACATCGGGATTTCGGGCACGGAGGGTTACATACCCCCTTCTTTGATACCATGTTGTGATGAAATAATGGTGGGAACATAAATACAAGTCAACCCATTTAAATGGTCAAATTTTGAATGTTGACTCTTATCATAAATGTCTAAATATTTCAAAAAATGATATAATTTTAGGGAAAAAAACAGTTTTCATGTTTTCTAGAAAATGAAAATCCAATGAGCGATAAGTCGCATACATTCTTATTTTCTCATTCCATCCAAAATATGATCTAATGCTTTTTTGGAAAATGAGTCCTCAAAACATTTTTCATAACCAAATGCAGCGTTTGATTCTGGAAAGACTGCGAGGAAAGACGTTCCATCCTTGTTATTACCATTTCCTTGTTCTTTTAGCGCTAAATCCCACAATATTAAATATGTTGTCAGGTACATGTCATTGGATGTCATGGAATTGATGGGTTCTTCTACGATTCACATGCTTAACTACGTATGATTCAATTTAGCATCAATCTCAAATAGTTGATGTCAATTTCTGACATACCAAATGTAGGCTTTTTAAAACTATCCACATCATGCCAATTTTTACACATACACAAAATTTTTGTTCCATTTCCATTTTGTTGGTTCCTTTGATCATGAAACTATTTATGGTATCTATTAGCCATCCTTGGTTGGCATTTTATTTCGGTGCACTTTTTGTGATGTCAGTTGTTATCAGCTTCACCATATACAAAATATTTTACCAAAGGCACACTTCTTCCAGTGGCATTCAATTGAGTTGTTTAATCTCATCTTTGATTATATGGCCTCAGCAATTATTCCGTGTATCATTTGGCGATGACTGTGGTCTACAAAACTGTTATTTCGTAGGTTCTTCTGTATAATTCAACCAGAGCTGAGGCCTGTTGGGATTGATGATTTAAAATTTTGAATAATGAGGAGAGAGAAAATATTAATGGAGGGATTTTCTCAACATTAATGGAGGATTTTCTCCCAACATTAATGAATAGTTATTCCCAATATTAATTGATGAAATAATGATGGAATTGTGAATCTTGACCGCATTAAATGGAGATATGGACATTGTGTCTATATAAGAGGATGTGGTAGTATTTTTTGGATGTGGGATGGCAAATATGTAGCCACCAAGACAGAAACGAGGAAGGGGTTTCTGCGTTTGCGGTAACCGGTGCGAGGCGAAGGTGATGAAGACGAATGAAGAAGAGGCGATGACGACGGCGATGATGGTGTGTCAACAATGCCAAATGAAAGTGTGCACGCGAAGATGATGACATGCGACGATGAAGAAATAATTGTCGACGGCGGCGTGCGAAGAGATTCATGAAGGTGCCATGTATCGCAAGTCCTCTTGGTTGCAGAGATCAAGCGATGTGTCTCGGTTGTGATGATCGGCGGTACGAACAAAAATGGTACGTTCATGGGTGTCGGTGTGTCGAGAGAGAAATCCTTCGGGTGAGTTGTAAAAGGTCTTCGGGTGTTGTTAAAAATCCTTCGGGTGGTGTGTAAAATTCCTTCGGGTGATAAAATGCCTTCGGGTGATAAAAGACCTTCGGGTGAAATCTTCTTCTCTTGTGTGGTTTCTGCAACGACTTCTTCCGCTGCGGCGCCGGGCTCCGCACCCCAACAATGCCATCATGGGCAAGAAAGTCGAAGACCTTTTAAAGCCTGACAGAGAACTGATTACACTAATGTATTTGCAATTGGACATAGAGAAGTCAAGGAGTCTTAAGCTTAGTTCACTTTATTTAGTTTCGATCATTCCATTTCAAGACAAGTTGCAGTTGCCTTTGCCGTCCCAGCCATCAACCTTGTATTCAACAGAGCTTCCTAGAGTGCATAAATCCCACTCTTCGCAATCTCTGGCTCAGAGGCTCTGGACGCTGACACCAGAGACTCGGCTCTCTGGATGCTCCTTAACTTGGACTCATTGAGCCTGTGCAGGATGATACAATAGCACATGGACCCAATCGTGGTGAGCATGATCGAGCTGCCAATGACTGTAGCACATACAAAGAGCCACCTCTCGTCTGAGCCCACGATCACATATGTGATGGAGATGAAGGCAATGGAGATGAAGAGGCAGGCCAGCCACATGAACTTGTTGATCACAAACATCATCTGCTTCTTCTTCTTCTGCTCGATCACCACCAGAGATGTCTGGACCACAACCACTGCCAAGGAGATGAAGAGCGCCAAGCTGTCGCTCAGGAAAAACACCACAAAAGCAGCTTGTCTTGCTATGTGGGCTTGCCCGACTGAGGATCCAGGACCCGGGTTCTCCACGAACTGGCCGGGAATGGTGAAGATGGCTGCAAACGCCACCGTGGCAATTAGAACAGCAACCACAGTTGAAGAGTTGATGGCATTGTTGAGGCCCCCGGTGTGCAGCTTCTCCAGCCTCTTCGCTATTTTCTGGATCCTGGCCTTCGTCTGGCGTGTCTGCTGGAGCTGGGACTGGACATCGTGTTTGATGTCACTCACTGTCTGCTTCAGTTGCTTCGCTGGGTTCTGAGGCTTCACACACTCTCTTGAGCGCATGCCTCCCGTTTCCTTCAAGAGGGTCATGATTTCATCATCCCCGGAGGCTTCTGCAATGTCAAGTGGGGTCTCCCCGGCCTTGTTGATGGGATTGACATCAATACCATCCACTGCTAATAAACAATGCACCATCTGCAATGGAACAGATCTGAGAAATTTTGTTGAAAAGCATGAAAAGCAATGAAAGGCAAAGGAGTCGGTAAAACCTTAGCACGGCGCTTCCTTGTTGCAATATGCAATGCTGTATCACCCTTGTTTTCACACAAACTCAGGATGGCTGGGTCAGGTCTCAGCAACTCACGCACCATCTCCACATTTTGTCCTTTCACAGCCATGTGCAGTGCTGTCTGCCCCTTCTTGTCAGTCCTGAAACCCGTGGATGGGTCTTTCATCAATAGAGACCTCACTATCTCCAAGTGGCCCTTCCTCGCAGCCGAGTGGAGGGCGGTCTTCCCATTGTTTCGGGCTATTTTGGCAAGATCAGAATCAGTCTCCAATAGAAGATTTACTACATCAATGTGGCCTTGGGTGGCGGCTGTCTGTAAGGCAGTGGAATTGGATGAATCAGTGGTCATTGCCAGGTTGGGGAAGGCATGCAAAAGCTCTTTCAGCACCTCTGCAAATATTTTGAAAAACATTTGAGGAGAAAGACCGCCAAAAGTACAGTTAGGCGCAGCACATGAATAGGTGTGAAACTAAACAAACCAGTATTCAAGCATGAAACCACACTCGTGAAGGTATATTACTTTGATGGCTTCAGCGCGTCCAAGCAACTAGGTATGTGCTAAATGTGGGCACATCTCCCGAAACATGAGATCATCAAAACATGAAAAACATGGCCCTGTTTGGTTATGTTTCATTTATGTTACTGAATGGAATAGGGTGAAACGGGGTTAGATGAAATGAAATGAAATGAAATCAGGTGAAGCGTTATTGATAAGTGGTATCGAAATTCTCCTTGCCTGGATTTGAATGAATTAGTATTTCTAAAATGTGATAATCAGGACTCCCTGGGACATGTATGTTTTAGGAATTTAATGTACTAATCATAAAACACTTCAAATATCATTGAAATTATTGTCATCTTGGATTCCTTGAACCAAACAGGGCCTTGGTCTCTTCTGTTGGTCAAGCTGATATAACTGTTTTTAATTAAGATGGCCATGAAAAACAAATGCTAGTGCAGGGTATTCATGAGAGGTGATGAAAAAATACTAAAGCATCGAGTAAAATTCTCACCGAAATGGCCGTGTTTGGTGGCAACGTGGAATGGGTCGAAGTCGTTTTTGGCAGCAATGGATGCCGTCTGGAGATCCAAATGTTTTAAGAACTCGCTGACAACGGCTGCGTGACCGTTCTCCGCCGCGGCATACAGGGCAGTCTCGCCGTCCAGATTCTGCTTCGACAGCAGCTCCTTGGAAGCCTTATCGTTACAGTCCTGAAGGATTTCCCTGACCCGCCCTAAATTCCCCGCCCGGGCCGCCAGATGGAGCGGGGAGTCACCTCTCTTGCCGGGCGAGTCCTTGCCCCTCTTTCTCTCGCCCCCGAAGCTCAGCTGCCTCGCCATCGCGCCCCGGAAGCTCTTCTGCTTCTCCATCCGCCCCCGGAAGCTCTTCTGCCTCTCCATGTCATCGCGAAAGCTCTGCTGCCTGTCCACCGCCTCGCAGAAGCTCAGTTGCTTCTCCACTTTCGCCGTCCTAAAGCTGCTCTGTTTCTCCATTTTGATTAATAAAAAAAAAAACACGACCGTCTCTGTGCCCAGAAAACCTCAACGGAAGCCTCCTCCTTCCTACTTGGATTTCCGACTCGACGATTTGAAGACGACGGGAACTAGTGCTGTTCGTCCACGAATCCTACACAGTTCCATCACCTCATGAGTCCAAATTACTTACTGAATTTACAGATCCTAAACTACACAAGATACCCTCATGCATGACACCCTAATTCTCAGATTTATAGCTGGGAAATACGATAACTGAAAAGCGAATTTCAACGCCGCGAAAAGAGGCGAGCTAGAAAACACGGCTATACCTCACCTGATACTCGCCCGAGGCCTCAAAATAACGAACATGTTCCCGTAGATCTGCAGGCCCGGAAACCGATGCACCTCAACGGATTGAAATCTCAAACCCTCCGAGAGGCTCACCCCAGAGTGAAGAGGCGAAAGAGAGAACAGCACGAGAGGCACGAAGGAAAATCTGCAACGGGACAAACCGAGCTCCGTACCGCGATCGATTTTCAGAGGAACCCTATCAAACCACTGTTGAAATCCAGAGTTCTCCAACGTACGGACAAAACAACCCTCGTGCCTCAAATTTAGAACGATACCACAACCCGATAATTGCCATCCATCCTACGTCCGCCTTCGCTCCTTGCCTGGCTCTTAAAGGAACGAATGGCCCATGGCAGTCAGTGCTGTTCAAATCATACTCGACTTAATGGGAACAAAGTGCCAAGATTGGGGTGGCCTACCCACGTCATCTTTTAGTAAAGAATCGGGGCAGGTGCTCTCATCCAACTGGGGACGGAGCGAGAAGAAGACAAAGGATAAAGGCAACGCCGTCTCCACGAGCAACAGCCATCAGGGACCCTACTCAACCCACCTCCACGCCACTGGCGCGGGGAATTCGAGCGCGATACGCAAACGGTTGCCAGGCCGCGTGTTTGGCTCACAAAGAGTGTGGATCTCCCAACTTTTTACCTTCGTGTTTCAATCCCATGATGGACACCTAGCATCTTCTTTGTAACGATCCAGCCCTTCGTCGGTCCATACAGGTATACATGTACCCAGCTACAGCATACCCGCTTCTTCATACGGAACTGGTATGAAGAGTTACTGGCCACGAATCCTTAATAAAATACAATAAAAGAATCATTCAAGCGGCTATGGAGGATCCTTATCGCTTTTAATTCGATGTATTATTGTTGTTATTATTTGCAATTATTTCTCCCCATGTGCTGGGAGCTCTCCCAGGCGTAGAGATGGGATGAGCGATCAAATTGAGAACCAGGCGACCCCGATTCTTTAGGGAATAACTCTCGGTTTTGGATCAAAGGGGTGTATTTTGAGACCTGTGTTATATTTGAGTTTGTAAATAGACCACTCCCTAATCAGAAGGGGTTAATTGATTCAATTCGATTACATTGAAAACCTGATGCGGTGCATTCGATTGACACTCGTTCTTTCTTTTCTTTTTTTTAGCGATGTGTGATCTCCTGAAAAAGTGAACAATTCATAATTCATGCAACTTGTCAAAAAATAACCAGACTAAAAATCCAAAGATTACATTGCATAGATTCATTACAGATCCTGATTTGTAATATTAAATCAAAAAAAATAAAAAACCAACTTGCCGCCTCTTAGATTCCGTTGTAAGATTTTAAATTTAATAATAATTATTATGGGATTACATTTTAAAATCATTATAATATGAAGTCATTTTGTGGAGACCACTAAAAAAACATTGATAAATAAAGTATTTTTATTAACACTAAATTACTCATGAAGTTTATTTTATCGCTACTAAAAAAATGATAATAAAAGATATCTTTTATAACGTTTTATTCAACACTTATAAAGACAACCATTTATCAACATTTTTATTACATTCTTTGTCAGAGCTTTTTTTAACATTGATAAAAATGTATCATTTATCAATATTAAAACATTTTTTAGCACTGATAAAAAATATATTTCATAAAAAATACTTTATATACTATTAAATATCATATTGTAGTATATAAATATATGTATATTGATATAGGTATAATATATTTTATTAACAGTGATTTAAATAATACTAAATATTTTTAATAAGACTTAGGATATTGCAAACCACATACAATTCACACACTGAGACACCCAAATGGGTCAAACCTCATCCCTTCTCACTATGAATGACAAACACCTTGTAACCATAACTAAAGTTTCCATTTTTTGCGACGGTGCATTAGCGACAGACTGTCGTCGCAAAAAGTCATTTATGATGAGAGTTCGTCACTAATAGATCATCACAAAAAACAGTGTCGCAATTGTTGTTATTTGCTACAGTCCATCCCAAATAACAAATAATTGCGACGGATGAATTGGTCGCCGCAAATAATGCCCATAATTTTTTAAAATGATCAATTGCAAAAGACCGTCACAATTGATACTATTTGCGATGAAAGCACAATCCATTACAAATACTAATATTAAAAATACAAAAAATTAAATAGATAAAAAAATGAAAAATGATTAAAAAAATTACAAATAATTAAAAAAATAAAACATACATAAAATTAATACATCATTTTAAACATAATATGTTTTTCATCCCAAATTACAAAACATTCATAAAACTTCAAAAATCACGTGTTAGGTATAGAAGAATCACTTTAAGAATCAGGGGGAACAAACTTCATATAAATGCCACACACAAACCGTCATATATACTCCAACATCTGCTCATCTCTCCAACGCTGCTGCTCACACTCCTCCCTCTCTCTTTGCATCCACTGTATCATCTCATCATGAGCTCTAAACCTCTCCTCATATTGTGCATCAGACGACAACATTGACGACAACTCCCCACAAGCTCCCTTCAAGCTCACCGATGACATCGCAAAAGTGTCATAATAACTCATAGATGTCAGTTAGGAACCAATACTGATCACTCAGCCTTTCTCAACACCATGCAAAGTCACATGTATCTAGACCCCCTCATCGAAACCTGAATTACCAGTGGCATCCACTTCACTCTTGGCATGACTTTCTCGTGAATGAGAAGTTTCAGCCTCATACGCTTCTTTCAAATATAATTAGAAATTAGAATAACAATAAAATTAACATTTGAGATTTTTTTTAAAAATACTAACCACAATATAGCGTTGTCGGTCACTAACAAGTTCTTCTGTACGGGGATCAGTATACATCTTATAAATTTCAAACTCTGTAATAGACGGGTTAGGAGGAGCCTGTATAATAAAACAAACATTTTACGATTAAAGTATATATACATTAATAAATAATATCACTTACCATATATCGTCAATGTATGCCAAATATACGACTTTCGACTCTATGTGTAACCTCCATCCCCCGGATCTGACGTCCAAATGATGACCTCCTCTTAAATGTATCTCTTAGTCAGTAGGAGAACAATCTATCCCATACATGAGCTGAGATATAGCCATGTCAATGGGAGACACAAGACTGGTCGAAAACAGTAACAAAAGCTCTATCCATAACTCACTTTTTGAGGTTGTGTAAAAACTAATGAAAACACTCATGTATACAAATCTCTCATGCCTTCCATATAAGATCTCTCAGGTTATCACCAATCAGAGACCATAGATTCTACAAGACAATTAAAAGCAATATATTAGCAATTAAATAAATTTTAAAAAATATATATTATTTAAAAACATACAATCCAGTGGTCGAATATCTACTGATGAACGATGATGGGAACATGGTCCCATGACACCCATAACTTAGAAAAATAATTTATTAGAATCGCACTAGCCTGCCCAACAACTAAATACGAAAAACTGTACACATAAAAACAAATAACTAGAATATCATTACCAAAATTAATACAAAAACTTAATATAAAAAAAATATCTTAAACAATTAAACATACCTTCGTAAACGAGGATCAAAATCAAGAGATGAGCATCTCTCTAGAACAGGGTCCATAATCATCAATCAAGAAAGACTGTGCCCCCTCTTAATAGGCACAACATCCTACAAATCAGATGAATCGGGCTCATCAACAATAAGTCTGACATCCGTGAGAGAATGAAATATATCATCGGGAGTATATCTAGCCATATGAAAAAAAATAATCTTACCTGTAATAAATTGTTAATACAAATATCAAATATAAAAATACTAATAAATACCTGAATATATTAATCTTACATGTAATAAATTGTTAATACACATATCAAATATAAAAAACTAATAAATAACCGAATATAATAATTACATGTAAATAAATACCAGAACATAATAATTTAATCTGTAAATATTTGTTAATATAGATATTAAATATAAAAAGCTAATAAATATCTTGTAGAATATAATGTTCTTACCTATCAATAATTGTTAATATAGATATAAAATATAAAAACTAATAATTACTGGCATCAATGAAGGAACAAAATAGATAACTGAGTCCATCTATTTGAAAAAACAATCTTAACTATAAATAATTGTTAATACAAATAAAAAATATAGAAAACTAATAAATACCTGAATATAATACATCAATCATCATCTTCTTCATCATTTTTATCGAGGACAATGTATTTGTTTATTTATGCTCATGCATGTCGAGTTACAATTAAATGAATTAATATGTTTAACCTATTAAATGAGTTTGATTCATTTGTTTGTATTCATTGAATTTGCATGGCTTGCATGGGGACTGTTCACATGGTGTTATTTTCTTTGTTTTCAAATTGCTTATATACTGCTTGTTTTCCTTGCGTTATTAGCATCATGAATTCTAGACCATTGATCAATCATAATCCAACGACCCAATATGACTCTGAGTGTGTTTCTTCGTTCGTCTTCGATCCGTTGGTTTCTCCACTGCTTCAATCCTACTGTGCCACCTGTTATGTGTGATGTCCCATTATTTGTTACCTAAACCATCTCACGGGTCTAGGCCATCTATGTGGTAGACACTCCGCACCTCCGCCTGACTAGCCCTGACACACATTGATTGTGCCGTCTACGCTTTGGATGGTGTGGATTCCCGGGTTGGGTTTGTCGCCAGTCTTGTTCTAGGAGCTCTCTGTGAGTGAACCTCTACTCTGACTCAGTGAAGAAGGAAGGAAGTAGATCCAGGGGGGTTACCAGCTACCCACACTCCCCACTGCCGTAGTTTGCGCCACCTTCTGCAATTAGAGTTCTTCTCTGGTGGAGACTTAGTGGGGAATCATCTCAGTTCTGGGTTTTTGGACAACTACGCTCCAAGAAGGTTCAGCTATCGACACATCTTCAATCATAACCAATATTTGGTAAATGGTTCTTGGATCTATAGAGATTTACTTTATTTCATCATGTATTTGACTATATCCAACTTGGGTGTGTGCATGAGTCCATCCATGAGTGGATAGGTTGACTCTACGTGTCAGGGTTGATCATTGCCACCGAGTTCTGCAAGCCCGACCTCCTTAGATAGTTTCTGTGGTCCTTTCTTTATTCTGTTTCGTGTTTGTAATTGTTCTTCTTGCTTTCATTGCTTCTTAATAAACCTGTTACCCTGCTGGTGTTCTCATCGTGCACGTAGGTCCCAAAGGGACCAAAGCACGTTATATATGTTGTCCATTTACATTTCCGCATTTGCTGTTTATGCTATTCTAGTATTTTGTTTGTGAATAAATCTTGATCTGTTCTTTTTCAATCACTTGTTTAATCAAAATAATTATATCAATAATCCATCATACGCGACAATGGGTCTTGGGAATTTAGGGTTTAAGTGTTTAACCCCAATAAGTGATATCAGAGCCTACAGTAACGTTAATATGAGTTCTACTAAATTTGACATTGATAAGTTTGATGGTGAAAACAACTTTAATCTCTAGAGGATTAAAATGACAGCCTTATTAGACCACAATGGCCTAATATATTCCCTTTCTAGTTCTAAAAATAATATCACCACTATTGCCCTTGATGGGCAGACTGTTGTTACTTATCTTGATGTCCCTGAGGAGACCCTTAGGAAAGCCCATAGTCTAATAATTTTATCTTTAGGAGACAAAGTGTTAAGAGAAGTTGCTTACGAGTCCTCTACTGCTGATATATGGTCTAAACTCGAATCCCTTTATATGACTAAGTCTCTTGCTGGTAGATTGTATAAGAAAATGAGATTGTATACTTTCAAAATGCGCCCTATAACTGTAGTCAGGACACATTGATGAATTTAATAAAATCTTATTAGATCTAGCCAACATAGATATTAAATTGGATGATGAAGATCAGGCTATTATATTGTTGACATCCTTAGATGTTTCCTTTAATTATGTTAAAGACTTTATGATGTATGACAAAGAAACACTTACTCTTGAAGAAGTAAAATCTGCTTTACTCTCGAAAGACCTTCAAAGGAAGGGTAGTATTCAAACTGAGGTTGAGGGTTTAAATTTTAGGGACAGAGGTGAGTATACGGACAAAAGTGTATCTAGAGGCCGAAGTGAGTCAAGGAGTAGGGGAAAAGAAAGGGTTCAATCCAAGAAGCATAGAAATAAATCTAAAAACAAGGTTATAAAATGTTTCCAATGTAAACAACCTCAACATATTAAGAGGAACTTCCCTAATAGGAAAGGTGACTATAGAGAGAGTAATAATGACTATTCTTTTTTAGTCGAGCAGGACTTTGACACTACTGATGTGTTAAATGTTTCTGACATAACCATCTCTGATGAATAGATCCTAGATTCAGGATGCTCATTCCACATGTGTCCTAGGAAGGATTTATTTACTGAATTAAGAGAAATAAAATCTGATGAGGTTTTTCTAGGGAATAACAGGAGCTTCCACATTACGGGAATATGCTCTATTTCGTTAGAGCTTCATGATGGGACTGTCAAATCTCTTGAGTAAGTTAGGTGGGTACCCAAATTGAAAAGAGACCTAATATCCCTAGGAATCCTTAACCAGAGAGGGTATAGATTCAAGTTAGATTCTAAAATTCTTATAGTTGCCTGAGGATCCATCACAGTTATGAAAGGAACCCTTCACAATGGCTTGTATGTGTTAGATGGTAAGGTCTATAGAAGTCAGTTAAACACCTCTTCTAGTTCATAACTTGATTCCACCACTTTATGGTATAGGATACTAGGTAATGCTAGTTACAAGGGTCTAAGTGAACATAAAAAATAATGCCTATTGAGTAATGTTAATCCTAACAACCTACCATTCTGTGAGGACTATGTATATGGGAAGTCCAAAAAATTCAGTTTTGGTAGGTCTATGTATAAAGCTAAAGAAACCCTTGAATGTGTACATTCTGATTTGTGAGGTCCTTCTAGGGTTACCTCCCATAGTGGAGGCTTATACTTTGTGACTTTCATTGATGATTTCTCTAAGAGAGTCTGGATTTATATACTTAAACACAAGTCTGATACTTTTTAGACCTTAAAAAAATGGAAATATGGGGTAGAGACTGAGAGTAAGAGAAAACTCAAGGCATCAAGGAATGATAATGGTTAAGAATAAATATCCACAAAATTCATTGAATTATTTGAATTTGAGAGAGTAAAAATATATCAAACTATTTTGGAAACCCCACAACAAAATGGGTTAGAAGAGAGAATGAATATGACTATTCCTGAGAGGGTGAGGTGTATAATATCTCACTCAAAACTACCCAGGTCCTTCTGGGATAAGGATGCTTCTATATCAGTGTACCTCATTAACTGTTTCCCATATTATGCTAATTCCTTTAAGACACCTAAAGAACTTTGGATAGGTTCACCCCCTGAGTCTTGAATACCATAAGATTTTTGGATCCGTAGCTTATGCTCATACACATAATGGTAAGCTAGCTCCTAGGGCTGTTAAGTGTATATTCATGGTATATCCATAGGGTATTAAAGGGTATCATTTATGGGTATATAAACTAGGTTATCAGAATTGTATTATTATTTGAGATGTAGTGTTCCATGAATCTGGTTTGTCTAATGATAAGGGACCTGGACCTTTTGTGACTTCTGATGATGTTGCAGGACCCTTCAGGGATCTAACACCTTTATGTGTTGAGGTCCCTTTTGAATCTGATGACCACTCCCCGTCCACGGATAGTCCTATTTCCCATGTTTTCTATACCCAAGTTGAATCCTATTCTAGTTCATATTCTGAACATGAAACCGAGGAACCTGATGATCTGAGCAACTATTATCTCACTCGAGATAGAGAGAGGATACTTATTTGATCTCCAACCCATTTCAATTAGGAATACATTGATGCCTATGTGTTTAATGTAGAAAAAGACTTGTTTAATGATGAACCTCAAACATACAATCAATAAATTAAGTCCAAAGAAGACACTAGGTGGCTGAATGAAATGCAATCAGAGAAGAATTCTCTTATTAAGAACAACACCTGGGTTGTTGTTGCTAGACCCAATAACCAGAAGTTCATAGTTTCTAAATGGATTTATAAGAATAAAGATAACAGTGTAGGAGAAACTAAAATCAAATTTAAAGCCTGAATGGTAGCTAAAGTATTTCTTCAATGTGAAGGTATTGATTATAGTGAAATTTTCTCCCCAGTTTTTAATCATTCATCCATTAGAATTATTATTACTTTTGTTGCTAAGTTTTATTTTCATGTTGAATAATTAGATGTTAAAACTGATTTTTTACATGGTAATATTGATGAAACAATTTATATGACTCCTCCTAAAGGATTTTCAAAACTGTTCTAACCCAATAAAGTTTGTCTTCTTAAGAAGTCCTTATATGGTCTTAAACAGTCTTCAAGACAATGGTATAAAAGGTTTTATTCTTTCATGATTGAAAATTAGTTTTTTAGAAGTAGATTTGATGCATGTGTATATTACAAAATTGTTAAACATGAGTCTATTTACCTATTGTTATATGTTGATGATATGATTTTAATCTGTAAGAACATGAGGATTATAAATTCTATCAAGAACCAATTGAATTATTCCTTTTAAATGAAATACTTAGGACATGATAATAAAATTTTAGATACAAACATAATTAGAGATAGGAAGGCCAGAACCTTGTACCTATCCCAATATACTTATGTAAGGAAGGTATTAAATAGATATCTATTTGAGAATGTTAATCCTATTAACATTCCTTTAAGACAAAATTTTAAACTGTGCTTGAATCAATCCCCTCAAAATGAAGATGCAACTACCTTCATGAATAAGATTCCTTATGCTAATGTTGTAGGAAGTCTTTTGTATGTCATGGTCTATTCTAGGCTAGATATTGAATTTGCTGTTTGTACATTGTGCAAGTTTATGGGGAAACCTGGTAAGCCTCATTGGTATGCATTAAAATGGCTATTAAGGCATGTTTCTATGTCTGATAAATTGTGCATTAGATATGGATCAAATACTAGTTTTGATAATGATATGGTTGTATTTTTTTTGATTCTGATTATGCTGCAAATATTGATACCTGAAAGTCTATCACTGGTTTTTTATTTCTTGTATATGGAGGATCGGTCTCCTATAAGTGAAACATGCAATCAGTGGTTTCAATTTCCACTACCGAGGCATAATATATTTCTTTGATAGAAGCTATAAAAGAGGCTATATGGATGAAAGGTTTTATTTCTGAGTTATCATTATCTGTTGATAACATAGTAGTCCACTGTGATATCCAGTCTGCTTTACATTTATCTAAAAACTATGTATTCCATGGTAGATCTAAGAACATTGAAATTAGACTTTATCTTGTCAGGGATATTATAGAATCTGGGATAGTGAGTGTCACTAAGATACCCAATGGTGACAATCCAACTGATAGTTTGACTAAGGTTGTGATATTATCTAAATTCATGTATTACCTCAAACTTATGAATTTAGTCACAATTATATAATGTAGGTTGTGAGAACATCATCATTGAATTTATTTTAATTTCAAAGTGGCGATTTGTTGATTTTTTCTCCTGTATATTGAGTTTCAATTAAATGGATCAATATGTTTAACCTGTTAAATGAGTTTGATTCATTTGTTTGTAATCTTTTAATTTACATGGCTTTCATGGGGACTGTTCATGTGGTGTTATTTTCTTTGTTTCTAGATTGCTTGTATACCACATATTTTCCTTACATTATTAGCGACATGAATTTTGGATTGTTGATCAATCATGATCCAACAGACCAGTATGGCTCTAGGTGTGTTTCTTTGTTCGGTTTCGATCAGCTGGTTTCACCGCTACTCTAATCCAACTGTGCCACCTGTTATTTTCGTTTTCTTGTTGTTTATTATGTGAAACGTCTCACAAATCTAGGCTTTCCATGCAACATATATCCCAAAACTCTACTTGAATGGACCTGATGTGCATTGATTGTTCCATATGTTCTGTGGATAGTGTGGATTCTCAGGTTGGGTTTTTCACCAGTCTGGTTCTAGGAGCTCTCAATGAGTGAACCTCTACTCTGACTCTGTGAAGAAGGAAGGAAGTAGATCTAGGGAATTTCCATCTACCCTAACTCCTCTCTACCACATTTCATGCCACCTCCTGCAATTGGAGTTATTCTCCGGAGGAGACTCAGTGGGGAATCATCTCATTTTTGGGTTTTCGGATGACTACACTCCAAGAAGGTGCATTTATTGACACATATTAAATTGTAACCAAGATTTGGTATATGGTTCTTGGATCTATAGTGATTTACATTATTTTGTCATGTATTCTACTGTATCCTACTTGGGTGTGTTTGTGAGTCCATCTAGGAGTGGAAGGGACTGACTCTACATGACATGATTGATCATTTTCACTTAGTTTAGTAAGCTCAACCTCCTCAGATAATTTCTATGGTCCTTTCTTTATTTGGTTTTGAGTCTGTAACTATTCTGATTTCTTCCCTTGCTTCTTAATAAATCTGTTACCCTGGTAATATTCTATTAGTGCACGTAGGTCCCAAAGGGATCGAGGCATGTTATACATTCTTTCTATTTAAATTTTAATATTTTTTTATTTATGTTATTCCAGTATTCTGTTTGTGAATAAATCTTGATTTGTTCATTTTCAATCACTTGGTTAATTTAATTCATCATATCAATAATCCATCATATGTGATAGTAGGACTTAGGAATTTAGGGTTTAAGTGTTTAACCCTAACAATATTCATCCTCATCCTCATCATTCTCAACTTCCATATGACTTTCAGTTTCATCATCCATTATTACTTCATTAACATTATCTATATCATCAACCCTTAATTGGGGGGTTTCATCATTGATATTTATATCTCATCAGGTAAGAGATATTTTTAGGGATGTTTCTTGAAAAATTTCAATATTTTTCAATTCCATAGAACCATTTTCATTTTCAATAAACTTATTGGCATGCAATTTCATTTTTATTACACTCCACCAATCATTCAAATCTCTTGAAACATCATTGTAATTTGTATAAAGTGTTGATGTGATTGATGTGAAAACATAAATGGTTCATTTGATGCAAGAAGACTGTTATATTTAATGTCACCGAATCCATTTCATGGATGAACTTGCAACCCTAAATCATTATCAAATTAATTCCATTTAAATATTGTTACATAATTTGGTCTCAGATAACATAACTCAATTATTTCATCCAACATAACATAAAAGTTGACTACACTTTCTTTATGATGACATCCTTTCAAACAAAACCATTATTCATTGATTTCTTTGAGACACTATATATTCATGTATAGAATCAAAATCCATTAACCACATACTAATTATAAGATTTTACCAATTTTGATGGAGGGTTTTTGAGAACACTTAATTTGTAGGTTCTGGGCGTACGGAAGCGTTGCGATGGGTGGTGCCCAACATTGTTTTTTTTCATGATAAATGATCAATCCAAGATTTATATGATGTTTAATCGCCATGATCAATGGAATTAAATCAAATATAGACAACATTAATCATTCTGGAACTAGAGAGAGGGGATCATCATATATTATTTATAATCAATTTAATTAAATAAGAATTTCCTTAAAGGAATAATTTCTTCATTGATGAATCAGTGATAGATCTTTGGTGCACCATCACTGCGTTATAGAAACCAAGTGTATATTTCCTCTAACAGTGATCCACACATGTTCCAGGAATCTCTATATGTCACTGAAGGAGTCTCTTGGTTCTAGTACAGAAGATCCTTGCACTTGCATCATCCGTCTTGGATCACCTCGAGAACCAATTTCAAATTATTCTCCTTGATCCAATGGAGGATGATTTCTCTCCATTATTGGGAGTGTTCTTAGAGGAGGGAATCTCTGTAGGCTTGTAAGGTTTCTCCAAAAACATTGTGCACAACCAATACAAATTAATTTTATTATTGAAAAATAATAATATAAATAGGTATTTATATTGCTAGGTTAAAAAATAAAATAATTACACAAGTTCCCTTATTTATTTATTTAATCTTAGAAAAAACCCCATGTCAAATAATAATGATATTATTGTTTCTCGACATACACTTAACTTTTGGATTATAATTAAATATTATTTAGTTAAATAATATTCAATATTTATTATTTCTCACCAGACCATTAAACTCAATCTCCCATTCCTCCATAATATTTATCGAGCCTTGAATAATGTTTATTTATTTATTAAATACATATCAATACATTATTCTTCAATAAATAAATAAATATTATATACACTAAATAGAAAATAAAAATTTATTAAATATTCTGTTCACAATATATTCTCTTGAATAGTTAGTGATAGAATAAATGAGATCAATCATAAATGAATAATTATTAAACCATGTATGAGAATAATATTTATTCAACATTTTCAATAATAAATAATAATTTATTATTTAACTGATATTCTGGATACACTTAGTGTGTGACACTCTAGGCCTCTTTCTCAATGGCATTAAGTGAAGTAGCATAAAGTTTAAGGTTAACATCTAGAAACACGTCAAAGAACTCATAGGGAAAGAATTTAATGCTGCAATGACATGTCACCTTATATGAAAAATTACTATGTAATATAATTCATTTATCACAATAACTCAAATCGAACAGGTTGCATTCTAGTGCCATCAACCAATGTGCTCGATTATCTCTTTCTTTGACTTTTTGGAAATAGAAGTTTCTTATAGTACACCATGGGCATAGATTTATTTAGGCTATATCATTTCCATCAGAGGGCCTAAGATATTAACTTATGTTAAAGAAATGAAGGGATAAATCCTTTCTCATGTTATTCATTAATGCAATATTACTCGTGACACACCCAATATATCCTACCTTGCCACAAACATCTATCACCCCAGTTTTCATCAATAAATCTAAGTACGTAACTCATAATACTCATTAATAATAATCTTAAAGTCTAAGGACCAATACAAACGCCCAAATATAGGAACATCCAATGACACATATAAATGTGGATTTCCTATTGGCGGGTCTCGTTCTCATAATATCCTACTGGATATTACCAAAGGCATACACCATGATAAGGTGCCTCAAATTCCTATGAGTCTCTACCCCTAATAGCCTATATCATTTGTGTCCCTAAAATGATATCATTTAGCTATATAGAATTTATTCAAACATAGTGTCATAACACTTTTCGGTTCTCATCATAGTGGGGAACTGCTATAACCTTTTAGTATGACAGCTACTCTTAGGACATTATCACATAATATGTCATGCAGAAGAACAATAATGATGTGATAAATAGTTTATTAATATTCAAAACAATGAGTACATGTTTATCATAAAGTACAAAGAAGTTGGTTCTATGGAACCAACTCCAACACAATTGAATACCAATTTTATTTTCATATTGTGTTGCCTGTTGTAATGGTATGTGGCCTCGTAATCTATTACATTTTCAATTTTGGGTATTGGAGGTGTTTGGAGGAGGCCTAGAGCAGATATGGAAGAGTTTGGATACTAAATGATGGAAGTAGAGGGAATATACTCTATGTAAAGTGTACAAGACGTGTAAAGGTGATTCATAGCCTATGTGAGGCCGGTTCATGACATTTAATAAATCAGGTATATAAATCCTTTGAGGAGATGCATTTTTGGTGGAACTTAAAGCCAAAAATTTACATGATGTTTAGGGATTTCACATCGTGTAAATTTCCTGTGCATCACATCTTTAAAGGCTGTAATGCTTGGGTTTATTTCTCAAACCCTATGACTAACGCTCCCTTCTCTCGTTCTAGGTGATCCAAAGGCTCCCTCTTCAAGTGTTTGGGATTCCATTCGATGGGATTTGATTCCTAGCTTCTAGTATTCAATCCATGGTGAGTTATCCTCTCATTCTCATCCGTTTCATTTTTCTATTCTTCTAGGTTTCGTTGCGGTGGTTTGGTTTGGTTTGGGTTGTGCATTTGGGTTGTGTTTTGATGGTCCTTTGATGTAGTGTAAGATAATACATGGGTTTTCATGGTGCATTTTTGGTTTTTGGGAGTTTCTTCTTTTCCCTACAGCACACAGTGAGTTGGAAAAGATTATTTAAGGTAGGGAATCCATCATTTATCTTTATTGTGTATCATGTGGGAGGGGTTTACTTTTGTTTATCTATAGGAGATGGTTGTACTGACATAGTTAAAAATAAATAATTGGTTAAATTTAAATTGAAGGGTAAAGGGTTTTGTTTTGCATGTTTTTACAGCCTTATTTTTATTTGAGATATTGTGATTGTACAGGCTGGATGCCCCACTTAAAATCATGGTCATTGGGGGATTTGTTTTCATTGGATATATGTGCTGTGACTAATTTTTTTGTGATTTTTGTGAAATCACCCTAATAATGGAAATTGACTAACCAATTATATTTGGATAATGAAATGGTTTCCCCAAGATTATGATTTGTGTGATAACACCCATAAAATAAAGTGGAATGTGATAAAATCCCCTTTGTAAAATCTATAAACTGATCTTGAAATGTTGTGATATGTGGTCATGCTTATGGGACGATGATGTGTGGTTATGGTATGTGGGGATAATGGTGTATTGGCCATCACTACTACAAAAATGACCTATATCTACACTCAAAACGGGCTTTAACAATGCTAAAAAAGCGCTATAAAGCTCAGCGCTAATATAGGGGGGTCCCTTTTATCAGCACTCCGAAAAGAATTGATAAAGGCCCCTTTTATCAGTGCTAAAAAAGCACTGATAAAAGACCCCTTTATCAGCGCTTTTTTTAGTGCTGATAAAGGTCAATTTTTTTTATAAAAAAAATAAAAAAGAATTAAATAATGCGGGGAGAGCTTTTAAAAGCGCTTGACCCCCCCTTTATCAGCACTAGGAGGTCTCCCACGCGCTTCCCTTCCTGCATATCCTCACACACATGCACCCCTTTGCTTCCACCCGAACTCGAACCCACAACCTCCCCCTTTCGCGACTGCACCTTTACCACTAAGCTATTTCGTTTTTTTCTCTAATTAATGATATATCTATTTATTTATATATATATATATAGTTATATTTATTCGTATATTGATATGGATTCATATTAATATAAATATATTTATTCATATATTAGTATATATATATTCATTCGTATATTAATATATATTTATATTTATTTATTTATATATATATTTTTAGTTATAATTTTTTATCCGTATATTTATTTTTATATTAATATATAATTATAAGATTAGTTTTAAATACATTTATGAAATATGTTTTTTATGTGTTTTTATAATTAAATAAATAAATAAATACATACATATATACAACACACACACACAGACACATATATATTTATGAATAAATACATATATATGTGTATTTGAAAAGCCATTGAATGTTAAAACGATCATAACTTATAATCAAGAAGCCCGTTTTAACTCCAAAACCAGTAAAATTGAATAAAATGAAACAATCTTAGATATGATATGTGGTACAGGGCTAACGAAAATCCGGATCAAAAGTTATACCTATTTGAATATTAACAAATCACGGTATCCCGACAAAAAACATAGTTTTAGAGGCCTTCTGGGCCTTTTTTGGCCTAAAAAAATCTGACAGAAGATTCTCCTGGGTTACTAATGTGTAGAGCTCATCACAGGCTTCAATTTGATATGCTGTAGAGCTCAAACGGACACTCAGATCAAAAGTTATGGCCATTTGAAGTTTGAGTTACATTTTCAACTTATTTTAGATCTTTTATTAATTGTTTTTTTTTGTATCTTAAAATTATTATTAAATGATTTTTAATCGATAATAATTAGAAAATTATTAATTAATAATATTTTTTTAAATATTTTAAAGCCATTTTCATTAAATTTCTTATATATTAAATTTAATAGTATATTTATATGTATCTAGAACATATTTAAAAAACATATATTATATTTATATCAATATAAATATACTTATATAACAATAATTTATTTTTCTTGATTTTTTTAAACATAAAATTTATCATCAGAAAGAAAAAGCGCTGGTAAATCCCCCCTTTATCAGTGCTACAAAAAAAAGCACTGATAAAGGGGTAGCGCTTCCCTTGCCCGTTTGTTGTAGTAGTGCATGCTTTTGGGGTGGCAAGATGGTTTGTTGGTTGTGCTTTTAGGGTGGTGAGGTATTTTGTTGGACATTCTTTTGGGGTAGTGATGTGTTTTGTTGGATGTGATTTTGGGGTAGTGATGTGGTTTGTTTGGTTGTGATTTTGGGGAGGAGAGGCGGTGGTTTCTTTATGCTAGATGCATGAGTAGTGATGGAATAAATAATTGTTTGATATTTTTTGAAATGGCTAGGGATTGGTTTGGTTAGTGGGATGGAAATGGATAATGAATAAATTAATGATGAGTTGTGAGGTTAAATATGGTTTATGCTAAATAATGGAATTAATTGGCTAGATAATGAGAATTGGTTGGAAATATGAAATGGGGTTGGTGGCTTGTTGTGTGGTGTTATGCATTTAGAGGTGGTAATAAAAGTGGGGATATTATGATTTGGCTAGTGTTTTTTTGAAAACCCATAGGATGGGATTGTGTGTGTGGATTATTTATATATATATTTTTATATTCCTTATGATTTCTATATGCACCCCACCCATGTTGAGCAACATGTTCCGACACCCGCATAGTCACATATGGGTGTTTTTCCTGACATCCAGTAAGGAGGACAGATGGCTGGTTACCTGCTCTTTCCTACCCTCTCTTCTAGGTGATGTAGGTATTGAAAAGGCTGTGATGGTCAGAGATCTATTAGTGTACTTGATGGTGGTTGTGGAACATGAGCCTCAACCCAGTTGGTAAGGTATCCTTAAGTGCATCCACAAGACCCAGGTTCAAAACCAGGTAGAGGCATATTTTCAGGGGCACTGTAGTAGTACTGTACACTGTGCGGTACTATAGTAGCAACTGTAGCAGTTACTATAGCAGGCAATGTTCGGTACTGTAACAGGTACTGTTCTGTACTGTAGCAACTGGAACTATTCACCTTGGGCCACCGGTTTGGGCTTGGAGTCCTTAAGGATTTCGGGTCACCTAGGCCTTCAGGTCAGTAGGGATTTCGGGCCACCTTTAAGGCCTTCGGGCCACCTAGGCCTTCGGGTCAGTAGGGATTTCAGGCCACCTTTAAGGCCTTCAGTCCACCTCAAGGCCTTCGGGCCACATGCAGTTTCCCCAGACACACTACAAAAAAGGAGCAGCCCCAGAAGAGGATTTAGAGAAGGTTCACTCACCAGAGTAGAGTCAAATGGATTTTTCATAATGAGAGGATATGACTATGCCATTGGGACTATACTGTGCTTGCACGGGAAGCCTAGCCAGATGGTCATGCGAAGGTGGAGAGCTACTATTATGATGCAGATGCTGGGGAGGGGCAGTTTCTTTGTAGATAGTCCAGTTGAATTCCCTAAGACCTTCGGGTCATGTAATCTCCTAAGCTTATGGGCCATGTAATCTCTGAGCCTACGGGCCTTGTTAGGGTTCCCCCTCATCCCTTAAAAGGGGGGTTATCAAAAATCAATAAAAATGAAGGCCTTCGGGCCATTCGGGGGATGGTGGTTGTGATAACCCATGTGTCTTCATGTGAGTGGTGATGTGGCCATGCATGTGGGGTGGCAAGACCATGTGTCTTAGAGGGAGATGTGATGTAGCCCAAGTTTTTATGGGCAGGATAAGTGTGGATTACTATTAATAAAAATAGGCCTTTAACAATGCTAAAATTGGACTCTATAAGTGCTACAAAAGAACTGACTACCGAAGCATGATTAAAATCCCTAGGCTTTTATCAGTGCAAGAAAAGCGCTGATAAAGGAATACATTTATCAGTTATTTTATTTAGCGCTGATAAATGGGTCCTTTATCTTCTATTTTAATAGTGTTGATAAAGGGGTCCTTTATCAGTGCTTTTAAATTAGTTCTTATAAAAGCACTGATAAAGGGGCATATTGTAGTGTGCTCTAACAACACATTGCAGCACCAGAAACAACACTAAAAAGCAGAAAAATCTAGTACAAATACTGATTTTAAATGAAGTAAAATTTACAATAGAAATATAAGAAAAATACACTATATTGTATACATTTAAAACATTGTTTTATACAATTACATGAGTAAGTACCAATTATCACATACATTCATCAATGTTTTTTTTTCTTTTTCCCATGACCCCGACTCATGCTATTGTTGAAAAAATAACCCCTTATTGAGAAAAATAATGCACCTGTATAAAAAAATATATATTATGTTAGTAATAATATAAACAAAAATAAACTAAAAAAAAAGTGTTAATTTTAAACTAAACATTGAGTCATACAAGGAACATTGTGTGTCAGATTGAGTCATAGTTGATTCTTACATGTCACACCATTTCTTATTCACCTTCAAGTATCATCTCTCTGAAAAATAACAAAATAACTATAAGAAAAAAATGTTAAGGAAATTAATTAATTTATATAAGATAAAATGATGAGAAAAAAATCTAGGATCATATGCTTGGTTTTGGCGATGTGATGTGTGTTTTAAACTAATATGTCACTTATATATTGAAAACACACACTTGGATTCATATTAGTCACACCATGCATCATATTAAGGTGAGGGTAATTCCTAAATGTCCCAAATGACTTATGGATTGTTTTTATAAAGTATCAAAACAATCCAAATATGTTTTTCCATTTTTGAGTATGTCACTTTTGTTTTAAACTAACATGTCATTTTAAACTGGAAACACACACTTTGAGTCATACAGACCACATCATATGTCAGTTGGACTTGAGACTGATTCCTACAAGCCAAAATAACTTATGAATCTTTTTCCTAAATTATAAATACATTCCAATCGTGTTTTCTCTATTTTCAATGAGTGAAACTTTTTGAACTAAAATGCCAATTTTAAACTGATAACAGACACTTTGAGTCATAATGGGAACATCGTGTATTGGTTTGTGGTGCAACTGGTTACTACATATAAAAAATTACTTATGGATAATTTTTCTAAAGTATTAAAAAAATATGAATATTTTTTCTCACTTTTGATTATGTCAGTTGTCTTTTTGACTAAAATTAATGTAAAATTTAAATAAAAAGACGCACTTGGAGTCATACCGATCACACTGTGTGTCATATTGAGGTGATTCTAATTCCTACATGCCCTAAATTACTTACGGATAATTTTTGTAAAGTATAAAAACAACCTGAATTCATTTTCTTAGTTTTTTGTATGCCACTTGTGTTTTTTACTAAAATGTCGTTTTAAACTGGAAATATGAACTTTGAGTTATACCGGTTACATCGTGTGTCAGTTTGATGTGAGACTGATTCCTAAACATAAAAAATGACTTATGAATCATTTTACTAAATTATAAATACAATCTGATCATGTTTTCTTAGGTTTCAATGAGCGACACTTTTTAAATTAAAATGTAATTTTTAAACTAATAACAGAAACTTTGAGTCATATAGGGCATTTCATGTATCGTATTGAGGTACAAATAATTCCTACACATCCCAAATTACTTATGGATAATTTTCCTAAATTATAAAAAAAATCCAAAGGTTCTTTCTTGGTTTTTAGTATGTCAGTTGTCTTTTTTACTAAAATTAATGTCAATTTTAATTAAAAAGACACACTTGGAGTCATACTGGTCACACCATGCATCAGACTGAGGTGATAATTTTTAATACATGTACCAAATGACTTATGGATCATTTTATTAAGGTATCAAAACAATATTAATGTGTTTTATTAATTTTGAGTATATCAATGGTGTTTTTTAACTAAAATATCATTTTAAAATGAAAACATGCACTTTTAGTCAGACCATTCACATTATGTGTTGGTTTGATGTGATAATGATTCCAAAAAATCAAAAATTTCTTATGAATAATTTTACTAAATTATAATTACAATATGATCATGTTTGATCGATTTTCAGCGAATGACACTTTTTGAACTAAATTGTCAATTTTAAACTGATAACAGACACTTTGAGTCATACCAGGCACATCGTGTATCAGATTGAAGTTATAATAATTCCTACACATCCCAAATGACTGATGGATCATTTTAGTAAATTATAAAAAGAATATGAATGTGTTATCTTAGTTTTGAGTATGTTAGTTTTCTTTTTTTACTAAAATTAATGTCAATTTTAAATAAAAAGATGCACTTGGAGTTATACCAGTCACACCGTGTATCAAATTGAGGTGATACTAATTCCTAAACATCCAAAATTACTTATGGACCATTTTTAGAAAGTATCAAAACAATCCAAATGAATTTACTCAGTTTTGAGTATGTTATTGGCGTTTTTTTCTAAAATGCCATTTTAAACTAGAAAAATGCACTTTGGGTCATACCAGTCACATCATGTGTCATTTTGATGTGACACTAATTCATAAAAATAAAAAATAGCTTATGAATCACTTTCCTAAATTATCAATAAAATATGATCATGTTTTCTCAATTTTGAGTGAGTGGCACTTTTTGAATTAATATGTCAATTTTAAACTGATAACGAAAACTTTGAGTCATATCAGGCACATCGTGAATCAGATCGAGATGAGGATAATTATTACACATAAATAATGAATTATGAATCATTTTCCTAAAGTATCAAAATAAAATTAATGTATTCTCTCAGTTTTGAGTATGTTAGTTGTCTTTTTTACTAAAATTAATAGCAACTTTAAATAAAAACACACACCTAGAGTTATATCGGTCACACTATGTATCATATTGAGGTTTAGATGATTTATACATATACCAAATGACATATAGATAATTTTACTAAATTATCAAAGTAATCTAAATGTGTTTTCCTAGTTTTGAGTACGTCACTTGTTTTTTTACTAAAATGTCATTTTAATCTGGAAACACGCACTTTGAATCATACCAGTCACATTGTGTGTGGTTTGACATGAGACTAATTCCTTTACAAAAGAATGTATTTTGAATCATTTTACTAAATTATCAAGACAATCTGAGTGCATTTTCTCGATTTTCAACGAGTGACACTTTTTGAACTAAAATGTCAATTTTAAATTGATAACAAACTCTTTGAGTCATATTGGGAACATCATGTATTATATTTAGATTTATATGATTAAAAAACATCAAAAAATGACTTATGGATCATTTTTATAGAGTTTTAAAACAATCCAAATGTATTTTCTCAGTTTTGAGTATGTCATTTGTCTTTCTTACTAAAATTAATGTCAAATTTCAATAAAACGACACACATGGAGTCATACTGGTCACACCACGTGTCAGATTAAGGTGTGGAGGATTACTACATATCTTAAATGACTTATGTATCATTTTAATGAAGTATTAAAACAATTCTAATGTGTTTGATTAGTTTTGAGTATGTCACTTGTGTTTTTTTACTAAAATGTCATTTTAAACTAGAAACACACACTTTGAGTCATACCGATCACATCATGTGTAGGTTTGATGTGAGACTGATTCTTATAAGTCAAAAATGACTTGTGAATCATTTTAATAAATTATCAAGACAATATGATTTCATTTTCTTAGTTTTTAGTGAGTATAACTTTTTCAACTAAAATGCCAATTTTAAACTAATAATATACACTTTGAGTCATACCAGGAACATCATGTATTGGATTGAGGTGATGATGATTCCTAAATGTATTTATGGATCATTTTACTAAATTATCAAAAAAAATATGAATGTGTTTTCGTGGTTTTGAGTATGTCAGTTGTATTTTTTACTAAAATTAATGTCAATTTTAAATAAAAAGACGCACTTGAGTCATATTAGTCACACTGTGTGTTGAATTGAGGTACATATGATTCCTACATGCCCCAAATGACTTATGGATCATTTTAATAAAGTATTAAAACAATCTAATTTTTTTCTTTGTTTTGAGTGTTCCACTTATGTTTTCTACTAAAATGTCATTTTAAAATAGAAACATGCACTTTGAGTCATACCTATCATATAATGTGTTAGTTTAACGTGAGACTAATTTCTACACATAAAAAATGACCTATTAATTTTTTTCATAAATTATCAGGAAAATATGAGCATGTTTGATTAGTTTTCAATATGTCGATTTTCTTTTTTACTAAAATTAATGTCAATTTTCAATAAAAAGACACAGTTGGAATCATATCGGACACACCGTACATCATATTGAGGTGTGGCTGATTCCTTCACATCAAAAATGACTTATGGATTATTGTACTAAATTATTAAAATAATATTAATGAATTTTTTCAGTTTTGAGTATGTGATGTGTGTTTTTAACTAAAATGTAAATTATAAACTAAAAACATTCATTTTGAGTCATACCAAGAACACTGTGCATCAGATTGAGGTGCGAATGATTAAGTATAAAATATGTGTTTTTATTTCAACAATTTGAAAAAAATACAGAAATTATAGAGAATTTTCCATTCTGATGGAAGAGAAACACCATGCTCCCTAAAACACTTCATGTTTCAAGTAGCATGGGGTTTCCTCTTCCATCAGGAAGGAACATGGTATTTATTTTCTTACTTTTTGAAGATATTTGAAATTAAAATATGACTTACCAAAATATATTTAAAAAATATAAATAAGTATTAGATATAAATGAAAAGGAAATTAACTTACAAATAGTTATAAAATGATGAAAAAATTAATTAAATAAGTTTTAGGAATTCACATTTTCATGATGATTGTATGCATTTTTGATCCATTTCATTTTTTTAATTATATTAGTCACATACTCAAAGTCCAATCTCTCATAAGAATGATAAAATTTAAAAAAACCGCCCAACCCTGAACAAAAGAATCTACCTGCATAAGAAAAAAAATTCTTATGCTAATAATACTAAAAAGAAATAAATTAAACATAAATATGAAACAATATATTACTTCTAATGAAAATTATTTTACTATGAAAACATCAAGATTTATAATCCTATTAAAGATAATAAGTTTTTAAAATATTTGAAAATAACCAACCAACCAAGTTGTATTTTAACTCACTAAATTTATTTGATAAAATATAAATATAGGTGAATGTAGTTCGGATCTTTGGGAATTTGTTTGCTCAGTTTTGAGTACATGATGTGTGTTGTCAAATAATTTGAAAATTATAAACTAAAAACATATAGTTAAAGTCATACTGAGAACACTGTGTATCATATTGAGGTGCGGATGATTGAGTATGCAATGCATTTTTTTCTTTTAACCATCTACACCAAGATAGAAAAGAAATAAATGTTCTATTTGGATGGAAAAAAGAAACCCCATGCAGCCTGAAACACCTCATCCAAAAGAAAAATGTTCTCTCTCTTCTAGCTTGCTGTAGATGGTTGAAGAAAAAATATGAATTCCCAAAATATCTATGAAAAAATAATTATTAGATAAAAATGATAAGAAAATTAACTGAAAAATAGTAGATAATATAATGACAAAATTAACTAAATAAGTAGTAAGAAGTCACCTTTCCGTGGTCATAGTAAAGGATTGAATCATCCCTGTTGAATAAGTAATTTCTTCATGATCTATGTGAAAATTAAAAAAATAAGTATTAAATAAAAATGATGAGGAAATTAACTTAAAAAAGTAGATAAAATGATGAGAAAATCAACTAAAAGGCAATTTATTCTAGATATATATCATTAACTATAATATAATTATTACTGATCATATAAAACTAAAATAATTGGAATTTATTCAATCTTACATAACCCTAAAAGAAAATATTTTAGAAGCTCAATGCCAACAACATGATATATTTAACCACTTTATAATAACATAACATTCACATATTACATAAAATTACCATAATTTTTTTTATCCTTTTGGGTTGGTTTGAAACACATATATAAACATTTTCCTTCTTATTTTCTATAAAAAACTATAATAACACATTATATATTCCTAGATTATACTAAAAATTAGTGTATCCATTTACTTATTCTCCTTTTCATGATCATATAATGGGTGGATGATTTAATTTCACATCATGTACATTAAAAAAAATCAGTTTTAGTCAATCCATTTCACTAATGTAAACTTTATGTGTTACTTGTATAGATTTAATAATCATTTTTGATATTATATCATACATATAATAGATGATTGAATAGCCCAAATAATTCAAGCTACTATCTTATTTTTCTAAGGGGTCATCATTTAGATTTTCAGTGCTTCATGATTTCATTTGAAGTAGGATTTTCCTTTTAGGGAATTTCTTCATAAAGAATATTCTTTTCATTTGATGTCATGTTTCCTTTGACACTAGACCTCTATGATGACCATGATGTCTCAATGTAGGTTGTGATCCAATAGTTCTCTCACACACCTATTGGCTTTGGTGGTTGATTACACACATATTTATTCAAACATTTGAGTTGAATAAATCCCTATTTGATGATTGGATTGATGTTTTATGACTCTAATGTTACTATTGGCTCCACTACTTAATATATGTATGGTTTCTATATGGTAGGTATATGTTAACTTTTTGAATTTATTGTGGCAATAATGTTTCATTATTGGTTTTATTTACATTTATCTTCTTTACAACTACAAAGTGAGACTCTTTAATGTTTGTGATGGATCTTTATCCTCAAGAAAATGAAAGGATTTTTAACATAGTGTAAGGAACTACCCATCCATTTGTGTTCGTATGCATGCATGAATTTGTATGCATGTGTTTCGTTACTAAGATTCCACTTATATAATTTATAATTATTTTTGAAGTTACCTCAATTATGGAATTTATATATTATAAATCCCTGAATTATAAGTGGAATTTTTTGCATAAGAATATTGAATAGGTGCTTAGTTAGGTTATTATATGATATGAAGACCCATTCTCTACAGTGTAGAGAATCCATGTTCATGCAACTGCATCTGTTTGGTTTTTGTTGTTTAGTTATTATTTGTGAGGGGTTTTTTTCACCCTTCAGTAATATTTTATAGTACTTGGAATGTGGTAATAAAAATTGTATCCTATAATAATCAGTTTGAAAAAATAAGAGGTGTTTGTTTTGTTTCTGAAAATAATTCCTCCACATAAATTATTGTAAAAAAGCACTTAAACAATAGGTAAAAAAAATTTAATAAGAAATCTAAAAAACTTGCACAATGGCTCTTATCTTAAGTGAAAACTGTTGTGCACACTTTTCAATAATTTTTCTCAAACAAAACCTTGGTATGATCCCCATTATACTCCATTGACCAAAATTTTATTGTTTGTAGACCAGTGCTTTGTCTCCTCCTTCGCCTTGGTCTCCACCTCTGCCTCGGTCTCCAAATCCACCTCCACCTCCGCCTCTGCCTCTACCTCTACCTCTACCTCTTCCATTTCCAAATAATTTTATTATTTGTAGGCCAATGCTTTTAAACAAATTGATTTCCTCTACTACACTTATCCTTGAGAAATATATCAAAAATAATATATAAGCATTCTGATACTAATGCTTCACACCCCAAATATATTTCTAAGGTAATAGCCCATACTAGATCACAAAAATTGTAGGTAATCACCTAAATTTATTGTTGATAAACATTCCAATACCATGTAATCCACCCACTCATCTCAAAACAAATTTACTTCTTTTTAGTACGAAGGTTATCATAAATCTTGGTAGTACTAAGAAAATATATACAAAGAAATGATTACGAAATATTTTTAATGAAATTTTAATTACATTTGGAAATTACCTCTTTGGGTATGCTGGTCTTTTCATGGTTTATGATCTCTCTTATAAATTTGAAAACATAATATCCATAATCATTGCCATTATCTTACTTTAGAAACAATATAAACATTTACCAAATTAAGAAAATTATTTTGAAATATGTATTTATAGTTAAATATTTCTATATATACCTTAATCTATTTCCATTTAAAGTTATCAACAAGATTTTTATGTTTATTCACCAACATCATTCCATGAAGTATCCTATATTTAGTAGCCACCATATCATAACAAAATTCTTATTAAAACATAGACTGAAACATATAATTAAAAGTTTATCTATAAAATTTTGATTTCAATGTATAAAAAATTCACAATACACATCATGTATAGTCTATTTGTTGGATATCCATGCATTGGATCTAAAAAATAAATTTGTGGGGGTATCGAGATTGACTGTGATTAGAATTCAATGCTACCTAAAAAAACAAAAACAAAAAATTAATGTAAAATATAAAAAATATATTTTATGTGATTAGATTGTTGAGTTTTACCCCTACATTTTAGACATAAAAATGAGTCTATCATATGTTATTTTTTTCTCAAATGCATCGCATAACTTATCTTTATTCTTGTCAATTTCTTCGTTCTCCAAATAAGTTTCTTACATAGAAATGATACAATGATTAATGAATCTAAATCACATTTCAATATATAGTAGTAATATAAATTCTTATAGAAAATATGAATAGTTTTTAACATTAATGAACATATTATATCACTATTTGGAAAGATGTATTATGAAAATGTACCATATATATGTATTCACAACTGAGACTCACAACCATTAAAACTTGAAAATATCATTTATAATATCAATACCAACTATGTATATAATTATAGTTCCATGTTTTCCTTCTTCATATGGAATTTAAGACATATTTTCATATTTAAATGTGGTATCTACATTAATTTTTAATGATAATAAATGTTGATGTTGAACTGGCGGGGAGAAGGTACTCTTGGAAGGTTCTTTTGATTTCTTAGTTGATTCAGTAGATTGTCTTGATTTGACCTTCCACTTCCCCATAACTTTATCCATATATAATACCCATGCTATGATCCATTTGTAATACCTCATGTATCTTTATAATATTAGATAACCATGATATGAATGTTCCACTAGCATCATTGACTGTTGTAATATTCAGATCATTAAGAGGAAAAGGTAACTCAGTAGTCGAATCATGATCTACCTCAATCCCCACTCTCATGTGATCTTTTGGGAGTTCTTTATTGTGTAGCTTGTCTCCTAGAATATTATACACCATACCCATCTCAACAAGGTGGTGCATGGGTGTTGATAGATAGAAATAACATAAAACTTTACCCTACATAATTTTAGTAATATAAAGTTATTAAAATTTGTTTGATTCCCATTTAGGAGAAAGATTAATGAAAAAATTGATTACCTCAGGTAAGGTATTAATTTTATGGGAATGACTAACCTAAAATATAGTGGGGTCATTTGGTCTCCATGTGAAGATATTTGTTCGACTACCGGTTCACTTTGATCCTTTATCATATATTATTCTTCCAAACCAGTCTATATAATAATATCTTTCAAAGCATCTAATTTTTCCTGTAATTTTTTTATCATCTTATATGCATCTTCTTGTGTTTTTTTCTTATTGAAATATGTTCCAGGAGATACTCCAAAACCCAATCCTCTAACACTACCATATTGTTCTGGATGCTTTAAAGCCACTGAAAGTATTTTTTCTTCTACTATGGTTGCTGCTGATTCTTATGTCTAAACCATATAAAAACATATGAACATAAATAGATATTTTTATGCAATACTACTATAAATCATAATGAATTAACATTATGTCATACTTACATATGTATCATATACTAATTTTGTGTTTTAATCAACTAGTTTACCCTCCTTATTTACATGAGCCACCTTTCATAACACATGATGTGGGATGGAAGTGGATTCAGATTTTGATTCATCAATATTCATAGAATCAAAGAAACATATGTTGTTTCATATCACATTCAATTTTTATTGTTGATTTAAAATACATACCAATTTTTTCCCTAATTAATCATACCCCATCCTTACTTTGTGATAGGGGTACATTATCTTTGATGCACATTCATTATTTTCAGCACACTTTTTATGTTTCATAAATTTAAAATTTTGAATCAAATTGGATAAAATAAATAATTTCAAATAATATATTATCAACTATAATGAAACTTAAATGATTTATCATCATAAATAATGATGAAATTATTCTATGTTTCCTGCTTTATAATGTGTTCATAACTAACTAGTGGTTGGGAATTTACTTTACCCTTAGCATCCCTAAGATATAACTTGTTAAGAAGATTCTAGAAGCCTCTATGGGATTTTCTAGTAGCCATTAAGACATATTTCTTATGAAAATATTCTAAAATAAACAAACTATGCAAGGAATAATGATAATTAAATCAATGTTTTGTTATATAATTTTTTGATAAAATAGAGAAATTATATTATAACATTACTATTATATCTTTCCAAAGGGTTTCCTTTGTTATAGGATGGACGTGGTTCCACGAATCTATATCAATCATCACATTCATCCTCATTATGATGACAACATAACAAATGAACATTAACTTGTTGGAGTTAACAAGTTGGCCTCTTTGATTCTATCCAACCTCACATTTTATATCCTTAATTCTTGCCTTGATTATTTTATTCAACACTATGATGCTGTGTTTTTCATGTTTTTTCGTAAACATGATGTTAATCCCCTAATAATTCTGTAGTTTTAGCATCAACTGTATGTTCTTCCCTGGAATTGGTAACATCATCATGTGTAGAAAGAATTATTTGTCAGAATGGGTAAACAGACATTTAACATAGATTATTTTAATGCAGTAGAGAATATATAGTATTATGAAGAAAATCATAGTATATTAAAAAACTTTAACCTTTTCATTAAACACTTATTTTTTTAAAGGTTTAAGGGATTTGGCTCCTTTATCAAGAATCCAAATCCCCTCTTTGTGGTCCCCTTATACATTTCTTGAACTACTCTGAACAATAGTCATCACATACTAGGTGTTGATGATCATTATGCATTACTAATTCTCATAGTAGTTTAAAAAATATAGAAGATATGGGGATGAGTCACAGAAAACAAGATGCAATAATAACTATTAGAGAGATAAAGCTAATGATGTTGAAAATTGTCACCTTAAATATTTTTAAATTACCACATCTTTATTTAAAATTTCAAATATTATCTTAAAACAAATTTAAAAATTAAAATGGATGATTTTTGAATTTTTAAAACCCCGCTTGAAATCCATTTTTTTAATTCCACATGAAAATTGACCAGTTTTGTTTTCTTTAAAAAACATAATGTGTGTATAATTGGAAGTGCTATAGTATTTGGGGCGAGATAACAATAGTGGATTTTATTTTTTTGGTAATGAACCAACCATGAAGTTACAAAAAGATTCAAGTTTGTACATTTTTTTGGGTGTTTAAAAGATCATGGGATGATTTTGGTTGTTTAGAAATTGTGCAGAGTAATGAGATAGCATGTCTATGGGTGAAACTGAGCATTTTCAGTGAAAATTTATCCATAGGAGGACCGAATAATGTTTTTTCATGATATTGGGTGTGGTGAGAGGGAAACCACATCATACGTGTTGTTCACAATATATATTAATGCTTGGTTTATTATGTAAAGTCTATTAAACATGTTTACTTATTTTAAAATTATTTATTCCATGAAATTAAAGTTTGGAAATGTGTTCTTTAATTGTTTACATTATTTCATTTATATAAGTTCATGCTTATAAATTCTATAAGATACAAATAATTTTAAGATTCATAAATGAATTTAGATATCATATGTTTGGGTTCTGTTACCTCACTTTATTTTGATAAAGTAACCTAAATATTCATAGGCCTTAAACCTTTGTTCAAGGAATGAAATTACCATTTTCTACATATTTGTGTTCTGATATCTTGATTACTTTTAGTAAACCTGAATTTAGTTTTAAATCACTACTTTAAATGGTATGAATATACTTAGTTCAATATTACCTTTTATACCTTGAGGTAATAACCTCATATGGGTGACAATCTTGTTACAAAACCATCATTCTTATAAACTAAGGATACCATTTATCAATTACTGATAAATCTAGTTTGAAATACATACAGAGAATATGTTTTTATTCTTTTAGGAAAACACAACTATGAGATTTTGCTGACATCGATCTTTAAAAATGAATAATATTTTAAAAAATCATTTATAAACATCTATTAAACTATTTCATTTTTCTTTTTAAATGAAAATAATCACTTGAAAATCATTTTCCTTGGTCCAATCCTTATTAAAAACACACATTTGAAAATCCCTTTTGGATTTGTTTTTAAAGAAACAAAACTAAGAAGGAAAACCTAGTATAAAAAATGTAAATAAAATGAAATAAATAAATAACCTTAAGTCATTAAAATAAAAAATTATCGTAATTCAATCATGAGAGGGGTATCGAGAAGGTGGTAGGGTTGTTGGTTGTGCTTGGTTATGGAACTAGATCGATGAGTCACACGAAATAGGGGGAGAGGACTGTTGATTAACTTTCAAAAAATTGTTTTAATAAATTATTTTAATAAGTTTTGGGTTGGATGGTTAAAATAGGTGAAAAAAATTAAGATGTCACAATGGTGCACACAACACTACACTGCACCATGGCGCAACATAGCACGGGCCATGGCGCAACAAAGTGTGTTCCATGGCGTTATATAGCACGTTCCATGGAACAACATAGTGAATTCCATGGTGTGCCATCCCAATTTGTCTATTTCATAGGAATTGTGGGGTGCAATGGTCTCTAGCGATCGCCAAAGCATGATCATACACTAGTGCAATACTCATCCCTAGATCTTTCACCAAGCTACCAAAGGTTTCTCATGACATGTAAGTGGAGGCAAACAATAGAATATAACACATCATAATACAATAATAATAATTATTAAAATAGTTTAACAAACATAAACTCACCCGAACCTTTGAACACCCTTTAATGAACAACCCCTTTCATAATAACATAAACAATACAATGATATCAATGAACCATGATCAATCCATATTACAATAACAAACAAATTTTCACTTATGAATCAACAAGGGGATTAACTTCAATAGTGTATATAACACAAAATATTAATCTAATTTGGAAAAAATATCAAACACAACTTACTTACTTTGAAAATATAATAAAATACATCAAAATTTCCATTTGAAACCCATCCTAAATATTGAAAACAATAAAAGGAAACAATACTTACATGTTCTTTTCTAACGTAAAAAGGCATCTTGGAAAATCACCAAACATGGTCTAATTCATAGAAAGCCTTGATAAAAACATAATGGTAATTCATTATAATTCATAAGAAATCATGACATGAAATCCATTTCGATTTATTCAATAAAAAGCATGGGTGGAATTTTAACAAACACTTTGTGTGCGTTATTTACATGGAAGGAAGTTCAAAACATTTAAACTTAAGAAAATCTGATTTTATGTTAATGAAAACTTAATAAAATCACTTATAAATCCATAAACCCATCATGGATAATTATAATAGAATTTACTTCAGATAAAAACATGGATTTAAAAAATATATGGATTCATGGTTCCACATTTAAAGTAAAGTGAATGGATCCACCTACCAAAATGGATGAAATCAGTGTGTGGAAGTATTAATATGAAACAAGGTAGAAAGAAAATAACTTAAAAGGTCAATAAAAACCCAAAATCATAGAAACCCCCAATTAAAAATTCAGTTTAGAATGGAAAGGAGTGATGGATAATGAATAACAAGAAATAATGAACAAAAAAAGCAAAAATATATCACTAAAAAATAAATCAATGAGTGAGGAGGAGGAGAAAATAACATACCTTGGATTAAAGATTTAATTCATCTGAGAGAAAGTAGAGATATCACTAAAGCTTGGATTCGTTTGAGCCTTGATTCGTTTGAGCCTTGGATTTATTTTTTCCTTGATTCAATCCTTGATTCGAGATTGGATTCGATGAGGAGGAGTGCCGACATCATGTGGCTTCCATGGAAAGCTTTAGACATCGCAACTAGTTAGAGTTCTTTAAATAGATTGGGGACACTTCTATCAACGCTAAATTAATACGAGCTGATAAAAGACATCTTTATCAGTGTTTTTTAGCACTGATAAAACTCTATCTTAATCAATGCTAAAGAAGTGCTAATAAAACCCATCTTTATTAGAGCTAAAACTTTATTATTTATAAAGTATTTATAATTATAATTATAATTTTTTTTGTAAATATACTTATATATTTATTTATTATAATTTTATAATTATTTAAATATATAATTAATTATTTATAATTATATAACCACTTTTTTAAAAAAATATATTTTTTATTTATAATTATAAATATACAATTATATAAATATAGTAAATATAAATTTATAAATATATTTGTAAATATATTTATATCATTATGTATATTAATATAATTATATATATATAATAAATAAATATAAACAAAAATATAAATATAGTAAATATATTTATTATAATTTTATAATTATTTAATTATGTAATTAATTATTTATAATTATATAAATACTTTTAAGAAAAATATTTAAATATTTATATCATTATATATATATATAATTATATATATATATAATAAATATGTATAAATATAAATATAAATATAAATATAAATATAAATATAAATACAAATATAAATATAGTAAATATATTCATTATTTAAATAAATTCATTATTATTTTATAATTATTTAAATATATATAATTATTTATTTATAATTATATAAATAATTTTTTTAAAAATAATATTTATTTACTTATAATTATAAATATATAAATTTATAAATATAGTAAATATACATTTATAAATATATATATTTATAAATATACATTTACAAATATATTTTTAACATTATCAATGAATATATAGTCTTAAATGCATGCATGTTAAAAATGAGTGAAATTGAATAACTAAAAATGGGTACACATTGAAAATATTGAAAAAATGGATAAGTTTTATTAATTAAATATACTCAGAACGATTCGAATCGTGGATTAAAATCCATGGTCCCAAAAAATTCTTAGAAAATTAAAGTACAAAGGGAAAGAGAAAAATGGATGTAATGAAATCATGACACAACACCACCAAAATGAGTGACCATTCACCAGTCACCTTCTTCAAAGCTCACTGCCCCTTCCTTAGTAACTACCCCAACCTCTCGAATGTTGATATTTCTTCCATTGCCTTGGATCTCACTAGGTATCATCACGAGCATCTGAATAATATGATTATGTGTGCTCATCATGGAACTCTTGACCATGAGTAGAGGAGATCAAGACAGGGTCATCATGAATCATCTATGAGGAATGGACTTCAACACAAAAAATGAGCAAGGCTAAACTCCTTATGAAATACATTCATACTTTGGGATCTATTTAACATATCAATCATACTAAGAGATTAATATGTTTCCTTCAGTTGATCATGGATTAGGTAGAAATTCACTTATGAGGGATCCATTTTATTTCCATTTCCATCAGGAGAATCCAAGTGTCCCACCCCATGTAACACCCTAATATTTTGAAAATAAATTTAATATTGAATGCATGAAACATTAAGTCTCTAAAAAACACCACTTTGTTATTACCTAGTGAGTAAACATAATTTTTCTACCTCTATGATTTGAATTTTGAAAAACAGACATATACGGTTGCATTTAGTAAGATTTTTAGAGTCTGATAAGACAAACTTAATTTTTGGTGAATAGTAACACACCCTTATGAATAGAAATATGAATAGTAATACAACCCTTATGAATAGTAAATCATATTATTATTTTATTTTCTTAATTTTATAAGATAATGAGATCTTGATTAATTTTTCAAGGTGATATAAAATGAATTATAGTTTTAAAATTGTTATTTTTCGAATAAATTATGATTTTATTTTAAAATTAAATTAATAATATTTAGAAAATTATTTTTAAAAAATGGATTTCATTTTTTAATTCTATATTTCTAAAAATGGTTAGGGTGAATTTCTATAATTTTTCAGAAATACTCGAATTTTTAATGAATAGAAAAATACGGTAATTTATCGTATATATACATTTTCTGTTAAATTAACTATTACTAGCATAATGTATGATGTAATCACACTTGATTCAAACTCACATGAATATATTACTATTATTGGTCACAATAATCAATACTATTGGTTGTATTGGAAAAAATAATAAAATAATGAGTAAAATAATGGGAAAACCCTCATCTCCTCCACTATAAACCCCCCTCACTCCCTCTTCCCTTCACTCCTCTCAATCCTTGTGCCTCATCAAAATTCTACTCAAATATCCTCCCAAGATCCTCCCCCATGTCCATCATCCCTTGGTCTCCTAAAAAGACCAAAACCTCTCCCCTAAAGAGGCTCTGAAGGAAGATTACTTCAAGAGGTAAATTCCTCTTTTCATTTCTTAAATTTCAAGTTACTTTCTTTTCTTTTTATTTCCTCACCTCCTTTAATCCAAATTTTTTGATTACTATATTAACTTACATTTACTAGAATTTTGTTATGATAAAGTAATAATTCATCATCATCTCTCCTTTCCCCTTATTTTATACTAGAAATGAAAACACCACCCGAGATGTGTTAATTTATCACATTCAAGGATGACATATTTTTAATTTCTATTACCATCTTCAATTATGGTCATGAAACCATTTTTTTGGTTGAAACAGACTAAAATATATGTATTATAACATATTTAAGGTTCTTTAATCCTTTTTTACACATGATATTAATTTATAAATCAAAATGAGTTTGTTGTGATAAAAACAACTGCCAATTAACCCAAACAATTGTCATTAAAGTTTTATATAATGATTCATCTTCACTCCCATTAACCATTTTTTTATAACTACATAATATTCTGGTTGTTCACTAATAAAATAAAACTTCTATTCTGGACAACCATTCTCATTCTATATGTTTATCCATCCATGAATATAAGTAAACCGATCATGAAAACCAAGGAAGAAAATGCTCCCAGAAAATGAAATTGAATATCTTAACCCATCAAAAGGCCATGAATGAACTTAATAAGTTTATAATAAATGAATTAAATGTAGAATAGGTTCTTTAATCATTAATTTATGAAACTAAATTTGATTATTCAGGTTGTTAATATCAAGTGAGGAACACCTTCAGACTTAAGGTAAGGGTTTTCCACCCGAACCTCTATTTTCATTTGGGTTACTTTCATTATATAATTACCTCAATTAAATTCTTATTAATTAATATTTAATACTAATAAATTATATTTTAACATTATATATATGTGTACCAACCATAATCCTACCTTCATTTATGGGTAATTATATGTTTTAAAAGAAACTTTCAAAATTCTTTCTGAAATACAAGCCCGTTTCAAGGGAATTTCTCAAATTATTACCTATTTTAAAGGGCACTATATAATATATTTTTACAAGACATTATATCTCTAAAATCACTCATTTTATCGTAAAAATAATATCTTACATCATTTCTAGTTTTATACAAACACTTTTCCAAAATAACTCTTCTTTTCAAAGTAAAAGAGTATTTATCTTAAGAATTACTCGATGATTTTATAAGAGCATCTTCATCTATTTCAACACTCCTATTGATTATTATGTATTATTGGGATTAATATTTATGATATCATCTACCATATTTAATTTAATTGTTTATGATTATTTTGACTGTGGATGTGCTATCCTAAAACCATTCACTAATTTACTCTGAATGTTTAGTGTTTATGCTTAATGTTTGGGGAAAGTTATTTATGTTCCATATATTAGTTTCAATATGAATGTATATGTTGTTTATGTTTATCCCTGTTAATATGAGGAATTAATTATACTTATTATGTGATGGGTGTGGATCATTATAGTCCTTTTATGCATCGGTAGGTCTCATGAGACAAATGATATGGACTAGGCCAAGGCCTTGCCCATTTTTAGACATGGTTTTGGTCGAGGCCTTAATCATTTTTTAGATGTTTTGGCTGAGGCCTTGATGGTATGTTTCAGAATTTATGGAATATGAATTTCCCTCATTATAAAGCTATAAATTCATAGTTCATGTGTTTATTCGACTAGTATAATACTCATGATTATGTTTTCTTATGGCAATAATTACTCAGCTCATATTCCATCCATATTATGTTCAAGTATAATTTTTAAAGGCACGTGTTTTCAATTATTCACCATGCCTAATGTTTATGATTATGATATCTTTAACTGTATTTCTTACCCTTACTTATCATTTGAGCTCACCCCTTCTTATGTTTCATTTTTCCCAGGACATAAAGAGGTATATTATGATTGACTTTCAGGGATAATCTTAGAGTGGTGGATATTCCCAATGGAACATTTTGTTGTTTTTCATTTAAAGTTATAATTTTGAACTTATGTATGTATCTGGATTTTTAAATCTACTAAACTATTTGTTCCTTCAGGATATTAATTTCTTGTAATCATGCCAATGTAATGTAATAAAGCACCAACTCTGAATAACTGGGGTCAGGTCTTTACACCCTACCTATAAGCTCTTTTCCCATTGATGGGAGGATAGAGGTTTCTATACACGGAGAAGTCACAAAACCTCTTAGTGATGCATACTTTACACTTGTCTTTGTAGACTCATTGATCATGAATAATTCTGTCAACACCTGATTAGGAGTTTCTAGGATTCCACTTCCCATTGATAGATTTTTTATCCTGTAGAGAGGATACCTACCCTGAAGCATCTTTTTTCCCTTTTTATCCACTATCATTGAAGAAGGAATATTCTAACACATCAACGACATCTATATCTTCATCATAGGACCACCCAAAGCTCAATATGTGGGGGGGGGGGGGTACTCAATGGCAGGTTTAGAAACCTTTAATCCATTTTCAACAACACTATCTCCAGGATCCAATCATTTTGTATCACCATCATTAGACACATATATAGGTAGAAAACCCCCTTTAGGATGCATCAAAAAAGACTAAATGGGCTCAAAATTAATAATAATAGCCCAAGAACAATGATCCTACTAAATATGAGACATCCTAGAATCGGTAGAACTTAATATGTAATAGAAAAACACACATCATGATCTACAAAGGGGGAGTGAGCCCCCTTCACTTGAGAGAACTTGAAATGGTGGATAGTATGACTTTTGGTCATCTGTAAAGAAGCCCCACTAGGGTACTACATGACACCAAAAGACTTCCTAGAAATAGGGGCGTACTGAAAAATAGAAGCATCACCCACACCATGATCATCAAAGGGAGTATGAACCCCCTACAACAGAGATGACCTACCAAAATTAGGGCATGAAGTGGCCTGTTGAGATGCATTATTACCAACTACAATGGCTACATAGGAAGGTACGTCACTTCCCCGAACAATTCCAGTAGGATCCTATCCTGAAGTAGTGAAATCCTTCTAAGATAAGTCAACATGATGGATAGGTTTCATAAACTTACATTGATCAATTAGGTGACCCATCTTCACGCAGTTTGAGCATTTCAAGTTCTTGCGTCAGGTACCAATAAGATACCCAATGTTTTCATATCTAGAGAAAATGCCAAGAAAACTATCTAAAGAAATTGTGACCTCAATTCTAAACTCACCAGCAACTAAAATCACTATTTTAGTGATGGGAGCAAGAACATCAACCTTAATGAGAACCCTGAAAAAATGACCAAACCTTACTTTCTCTGTTTCTTTATCAAATTTGATGGGAATGCCTACACCCAAGGTGATGTCTTATTTAATGTAAAGCATAAATATTTTGTATTATATAAATCATATTTTAGGAAATATTATATACATTCAAATATATATATATATATATATATGAATATATTTCTATATTAAATGTATTAATGAATAATTATTTATAAAAACCATTAAAAATAGACAAGACATTACTATGTTTTTAATTATTACATTTTATTCATTTTTTTGTTTATATTTAATATATATTATTTATTACTATTTATAATTAATATATATATATAAAATTATTCATTTTTATTAATAATTACTTTACTAATGTTTTTTTTAATAATTTTGTAATTTATTCATTTTTATTTTTTAAATTATTACAATTTATTCATTTTAAATATTTTTATTTAATTATTAAAATTTATTCATTTTATATATCTATATTTAATATATACTATTTATTAATATTTATAATCTATATATATGTATATTAAATTTATTCATTTTTATCAATAATTATTTAATTAATAAAATGTTGAATATTTTTCTTAATTTACCCATTTTTAATTTCTATTTGTTTAATTATTTCACTATATTAATTTTTCATATCTATATATTTAATATATAATATTTTTTAGTATTTATAATATATATATATATATATTAAATTTATTCATTTTTATCTATAACTATTTAATTAATATTTTTTAATATTTTGTTTTAATTTACTCATTTTATTTTTTATTTGTTTAATTATTTCATTTTATTCAGGAACTTCATCAGTTCTAAAAAGTGTTGATGAAGGATACCGTTTATCAATGCCAAAAATAAAGTGTTGATAATGGGAATCCTTTATTATTGCTAAAAATAAAGCACTCATAAAGGGTATTGTTTATCAACGCTAAAGAAAACCACGGATAAAGGTCACCCTTTATCAGTGGTAAAAAATTGCTGATAAAGGGTACCTTTTTTCAGTGGTTTTTTTAGAATGTATAAACGGTACCCTTTATCAATGATTTTTATCACTAATAAAGGCACCCTTTATCATCATGTTTTTTCTAGCACTGATAAAGGTTAGCGTTGTTAAAGGCTTGTTTTGTAGTAGTGTATATTGTGGGTCATGAATTGTAGGAGGAGGGCACGAGGTTGATTTCCTTCATGTTCATGATACCCTACTACTTAGAGCTACCGATATCGAATAGAGCTACTGATACGGAGTTCACTGATACATCAAGTTCACCGGTACTCAAACTTCACCGCTACATCAAAGTCTACCGATACGGTACAACAAGTCTACCGATAGAGTTATAGTTACAAGCTCACCCGTACTCAAGTCTACTGCTACATTGAAGTCGACAGCTACTGATACAGAGCTACCGATATGCTGAAGTCCATCGATATGCAAAGTCTACTGATACATCAAGGAAGATACTGATAGGGACTTACCGGTACCTATACAAGTCGGAGCCACATCTACTGTTACAAGTCCACCGCTACTGATGCGATCAAGTCTACCGTTGCAGCTACCGATACAAAGTCTACCGTTACAAATGAAGTCGACCGATACAGACACCTACCATAACACAAGTCTACCGATATCAAGATATACCGTTCCAGAGACAGAACCTGACACTGATTTAAATATCTTTATTATTATTTAATCTAACCAATGGTCATATCAGGTATATTTTAATACACTGACATTTATTTAATGTGTGTTGTTGGTTGTCAGGGAACCGTACCTCGTACCTGCAAAAAGAAATCATTTCTTTTGCCGGAGCTCGTGCTTTAAATAAAGGAAGGATGTGCTACTAAAAAGTGTAATAGATATAGACGAATACACAGAGATATACATACCATGAGGTGTGCTGGAAGAACAACCGAGTGTGAATGCAAAGAGACGACTGAACTTACACGAAGAACTCATTCATCACTGCATGCCAGTGAAGAGCTGAGAACGAGAACATAACACAAGAACTTCATCAACTAATTTTTCTCTATCTCTGAACCTGGAAGTCAAGGAAGCAGTCAACACTCTGTTTTCCAGACAAAAACCAGAAGAGGACTCAGAACCAATTCTGATCAATCCAAAGGAGTCCATAGCTGCACTACAATCACTAGAGCCATTTATAAAATCTAAATCTTTGCCTCTGTGATTTATCTTTTTACATATTGAGCAGTGTGTGTTCTCTGCTGTATTTTACACACACACTGTCTCCTGTACTGTAACTGGAGGATTTTTAAATCCTCACTCAACTCTCTTACATCTTTTATTTCCCACTGGGATAGTGGTAGAGGTCGTGTGACCTGGAAAGCTGGTTGCTGTTGTTTTTGTTTCCCACGGATAACAGTGGTAGAGGTCGTGTGACCTGGACAGTTGTATACTGTTGTTTATCCCCAATCTAGGGTGTGGATCACTTTTATATAAAGTTTTGAGAGGAATAAGTCTCAGCTTGAGACTGAACCTCTTAGTTAAACCTGCTGTGCTTATTTGTTTTCAAAGTTATTTTTTTATTCTGCTGTAAACTACTTTAAAACAAAAACTGTTTTAAAGTCACTTTGATAATTAAACTCGCAAGTGTTTATATTAGTTGTAAATCTGTAAGTTAGTTTCAAAAGTTAATCAATTCTCCTGATTTGATTAACTGGGAAATAATCAATCCTTTGAGAACCTAACAGAATCTTTATTTTGATATAAATTCACTACAGTTTAATTCTGTGTTTTATTTGGGGGATTTTAAGACAACATTTTTAAATAGAAATTTTAATTGGAACTCAATTCACCCCCATATTGAGTGTCCACTCCGACCAACATTTGGTATGAGAGGAGTTTAAAATATTTTTTACTCTATTTTTCAACTGTGATTTTAGTTGTATTTTAAAGTTCTTAAAATTTCTGTTACTTCTAAATTTTTATCTCTTTAAAATCCTTGCTTTTAGTAAGTTATCATGGATAACAGAATTGAAGGTGTTTCTACCAATAGACCACCCTTTTTCAATGGCACTAACTATGCTCAGTGGAAAATCAAGATGAAAATTCATTTAGAGAGCATGAGTTTTGATATTTGGACTGCTATAGAATCAGAATATAAAATTCCTACTACTGTTAGAGCTACTTGGAATGAAGCTACTAAGGCTGCCTACAATAATAATTACAACGGTATGAATTCCTTGTACTGTGCTCTAGGGGATGAGGAGTTTAATAGAATATCTTCTTGTAAAACTGCTTATGAAATTTGGGATACCTTAGCTGTTTCTCATGAAGGAACAACTAATGTTAAGGAAATGAGATTGAATACTTATACTATTAAGTATGATAATTTTAAGATGAAGCCTGATGAACCCATTTCTGACATGTATCTCAGGTTTAATGAAATTGTCAACACAATGAATTCTTTGGGAAAGTATGTTCCATTAAAGGAACAAATTATGAGAATTCTGAGATGTCTACCTGAATGATGGAGAGGAACTTCTATCTCAATTAGAGAATCATGTGATATTGGTGAAATTCCAGTCAAGGAATTAATTGGAAATATGATGATGTATGAAGAAGAACTCAAAGTGAACAAAGAAGAAGAAGATGAAACAAGAAGGAAGTATGTTGTGTTCAAGACTTCAACTTCAAAGAACAAGGATAAGGAGAAGCTTCAAGCTATAAATGAAAGTTCAAGCTGTGAAGATAGTGAAAGTGCTTTTGACAGTGATGCTGAGATGGATCACATTTCCAGAAGGTTTAAGAAGTTCTATAGGAAGAAGAAGTTTTTCAGAAAATCAAATTATAAAGGTAATTATGATAACAAGGGACATTGGAAAAAGGATTGGAAGAAATATGACAAAACAGATGAGGTTGTATACTATGAGTGAAAAATAAAATCATATAAAAGTAGACTGTCCAAAGATGAAGTACAAGAAGAAATATGATTACAAGGACATTAAGTACAAAAAGGATATGAAGGCTACTTGGAGTGCTTCTGAGGATAGCTCCACTGAATCTGAAGTTTCTGAGACTGAATCCAGAAATAAGGAAAATATGTGTTTCATGAAAAACACATCTGAGGTAACATCTGAAACTCCTACTTTAAACTCATATTATTCTGAAGATGATTCTGACTTAGAAAACATGTCAAAATCTGAACTATTTGAATACTGTGATATGTTAGAAGAAACCTGTAATGAGATGAAAGACAAATACAAAGGTTTAAGGAAACAGTATGCTTTAACTGTTAAACATAAATCTGATCTTGATATTGAAATAGAAAAGAATGCTCAGTTGCTTAAAGAGAATACTAAACTAAAATTATCTAATGAGAAACTTAAGAAAGACTTAGAAAAGTTCACAAATGGTAAAGATACTCTTACTCAGATTCTAGGTAAGCAAATAGCACCTAGATACACTACTGGTATAGGATACCAACATGGACAAAGGAAAATTACCAAAACTAAATTCATTCCTAAATCTGGACAGAATGTAGCTAGTTCTGAAACTTCATATGCTTCAACTAGTTATATTCATAGTTATGGATCTAATAAGGTTTATCTTTCAAAATCTGTTGATTCTAGACATTTTATGAGACCCATTAGACAAATCTGGGTACCTAAAGTTTTTTTGGCTAACCTGTCTGGACCCAAGAAGATCTGGGTACCAAAATCATTTCCTGTCTAAATCTGTTTTGTAGGGAACCTGCTTAAAGAGATCCTGTAGAAAGACTTGGTATTTGGATAGTGGATGTTCAAGACATATGTCAGGAGACTTCTCATGCTTTAAAAGCTTAGTCAGAGTTGATGGAGGTTTTGTCACCTTTGGTGATAACTCAAAATGAAAAATCATCGGCTTAGGCCAGATTGGTAACACTGACTCAGTATTAATTTCTAAAGTTTTATTAGTTTATGGACTTAAATATAATTTGTTAATTATTTCTCAGTTATGTGATGATGGTTTTTATGTTAAATTTGAAAATGATTCTTGCAATGTTTTTAATTCTAAAAATGTTTTAGTGTTTTCTGCTTTAAGAAATTAAAATGTTTATGCTGTCGATTTAAATTCATTAGCTAAGAAGAATATTACTTGTTTAAATGCTTTTCATAAAGAGTCTTGGCTTTGGCACAGAAGATTAGGACACTGCAATATACATTCACTTAGAAAACTTGCTAGGAAGAACTTAGTTAGAGACCTACCCAAACTTGAATTTCCAGCAGACAAAGTTTGTAATCTCTGTCAAAAGGGAAAGCAATATAAAGTTTCTTTCAAATCAAAGAAAAAAGTGTCAACTTCTCAACCTCTCGAGTTGGTTCAAATGGATTTATTTGGACCTTCTAGAGTTTCTAGTTTAAATGGGAAGCACTATGTCTATGTTCTAGTAGATGACTTTTCTAGATATACTTGGGTATATTTTCTAGCTCACAAAAGTGAAGCTTGTTCTTTCTTTGTAAAATATTCCAAGTCAGTAGAGAATCTTAATGGACTTAAGATCAAAACCTTGAGAAGTGATCATGGTCGTGAGTTTGAAAATCATGAGTTTGGATCTTACTGCTCACACAGTGGCTATAGTCATAATTTCTCTTCCCCTAGGACACCTCAACAGAATGGTGTAGTGGAAAGGAGGAATAGAACCCTGCAAGAAATTGCTAGGACTATGCTTAATGAGTATGACCTACCTGTTTATTTTTAGGCTGAAGCTGTCAATACAGCTTGTTATGTTTTTAATAGAGTCTTGATCAGACCTGTTCTTAAGAGGACCCCTTATGAGTTATGGAACCATAGGAAACCTAAGGTTAACTACTTCAGAGTTTTTGGCTGCAAAGTCTTTATTCTTAATACTAAATAAAATCTGGACAAATTTGCATCCAAGAGTGATGAAGGAATTTTCCTAGGTTACTCTAATTCTAGTAAAGCCTATAGAGTTTTCAATAAAAGAACCAAATGTGTGGAGGAATCTGTTCACATCAAATTTGATAAAACTGATCCACATGAACCTAAGACCTCTCTTGAAAATCTTGAGGATGATATATCTGTTTTGAACCTTAATGATAAAGACAGTGGACCTGTAATTAAAACATCCAGTTCTGGAAATTTTCCAGAACCTGCTTCTGTTGAACCTCAACCTATAGATGAACCTGAAATCTCTATTCCTACCTTTTCTAGACCAACTAGGACTCTAAAGAACCATCCGTTAGATGCTGTCGTAGGTAATTTAGATAGAGGAACACAGACTAGAGCTTCTCTAAGAAATCAGGTTGAACATCAAGATTTTCTTTCACAGTTAGAACCTAAAAATATCAATGATGCTATCAATGATGAATTTTGGGTAATGGCTATGCAAGAAGAACTAAATCAATTTGAAAGAAACAAAGTCTGGAAATTAGTAGAAAGACCTAAGGACACTATAACCATAGGTACAAAATGGGTGTTTAGAAACAAAGTTGATGAATCTGGAAACATCATTAGAAACAAAGCTAGGATAGTTGCACAAGGTTACAATCAAGAAGAAGGAATTGACTATGAGTAAACCTTTGCACCTGTAGCTAGATTAGAGGCTATTAGGATCTTACTTGCCTATGCATCATATTTGAATTTCAAGTTATATCAAATGGATGTGAAAAGTACTTTTCTAAATGGTTTTATTGTTGAAAATGTTTTTGTAGAACAACCACTTGGTTTTTCAAATCCTCATTTTCAAAATCATGTTTTAAAACTTTCTAAAGCTTTATATGGTTTAAAACAAGCTCCAAGAGCTTGGTATGAAAGACTTACAAATTTTCTTATTTCAAAAGGATTTTCAAAAGGAATTGCTGATCCCAATATTTTTTATAAAAAGGATTTCAAAAGATGTTTTAATAGTACAAATCTATATTGATGATATTATTTTTGGATCTTCGAAAAATTCTTTATGTACTGATTTTTCAAAGGTTATGCAAAATGAGTTTGAAATGAGTTTAATGGGAGAGCTTAAGTACTTTCTTGGATTTCAAATCTTTCAAACTAAAGATGGTATTATTCTGAATAAAAGTAAATATACTAAGGATTTATTAAAACGTTTTGGTTTGGATAGTATTAAGGGAAGTGACACACCTATGAATACCACCTGTAAATTGGATATTGATGAAACTGGTAAAACAGTTGATCAAACTAATTATAGAGGTATGATTGGGAGTTTACTTTATCTTACTGCTAGTCGACCTGATATTATGTTCAGTGTATATATGTGTGCAATATTTCAAGCTAACCCTAAAGAGTCACACTTACTTGCTGTTAAAAAGATTTTCAAATATCTTAAAAATACTGCTAATTTGTGATTGTTTTACCCAAAAGGACAAAAAATTTATTTAATAAGTTATTCATATGCTGACTTTGCTGGATGAAAGTTAGATAGAAAAATCACTTCTGGAACATGTCATTTACTTGGAAAGTCCCTAGTATCATGGTGTAGTAAGAAAAAGAACTCAGTTGCATTTTCTACTGCTGAAGCAGAATATATAGCTGCTGGTATTTGCTATGCACAGATTCTATGGATGAAACACACTTTATTGGACTATGGATTTGATTTTAAACATGTTTCAATTAACTGTGACAACACTAGTGCGATTAAAATCTCTAAGAACCCTGTGTCTCACTCTAGAACAAAACACATTGATGTTAGACACCACTTTTTAAGAGATCATTATCAAAGAGGTGATATAACACTTAAATTTATAGGCACTGAACTTCAATTAGCTGATATTTTCACTAAGCCTTTAAGTTCAGAAAGATTAAGTTTCATTAGACACAAATTAGGAATGATAACTTACCCTTAAACCATTAAGAGACCTCACCGTTAGAAAACCTCACCGTTAGAGAATCCTCACCGTTAGAAGACCTCACCGTTAGGAGACTTTATCGGTACATCTCGCACTGTTTTAAACTTCTTTAAAGCCGAGACATCAAATTTTTTTATATGATTTATTTTATTTTTGGATCCTAAATGATATTAAACCGAGTCTAGATTTCACTCAATCTCACCGCGAACTCGTCTGTTCGAATCCCTCCAACCTAACCCTCTCAAGCCGCAAAACTCTAAACCTCGAATCTATAATGACCCATGTCAAGAGACCCCAGGTTACAGATGGGAGTGATGAGCCTCAAGCGAAAAGACAGAAAGTAGCGAATGCTAGTACCAGTGGAAGTATAACTCGAAGAAATACAATAAACCCGCATCTCTCAAAGCGAGAGATTGTCATTGATAAAGAGGTGTGTGCAGAATGTCTCATGGAGAGCAAGTCCTTGGTTCTTAAAGTTTTCAAAGAACGAGGTTAGACTGAGTGCTTCGCGAACAACAATGGAACTTATTATCCCGGACTGGTGAAACAGTTCTACGAATTTGTTCGTTTTGAAAAGTCTGAAGAAGAAAGAAGAATGATTTCTGTGGTAAATGGTCAGGAAGTATCTTTTACTTTAGTGGAATGGGCTAGGAACTTAAGAGTTCCACATGAATGAGATTATGCGTTCTACTCAAAGTCTGTACCTTCGACTAGTGATGTGTTTCAATATGAAGATGCTTTGCTAGAGCTTACAGGGAATGAGACCCCTAGAAAGGTGATTGCTGCAGAGATGGCAGGAGAAGATAAGCTGTTGTTTAAATTTATTCAACATGTTGTTAGTCCTAGAAGAGGAGATTTTGCTACTTCGAGATTCCAAGACATATATTTGTTATATTTGATGAAGCATAGTGTGAGAATCAATCTATGTAGACTGATTATGGTTCAAGTGGAAGATATGACTAGACCGAAGTCCAAATCAAATGCACTATTTTTCTCAAAGCTAATTTCTGTGATGCTAAAAGTGAAAGAGGTAGATGGACCTCAGGATGAGCTGGTAGTGGTTAAGGACATCTTCTGTATTACAAAAACTGTCTGTAAATACATGAAAGTTAGCTGGAATCCTTGGAAGAAATCATGGGTGAATGATGATGGAAAAATTTATGATAAGTTCACTCCTGTGGATCATCCTTCTAGACCAAAGGATGTGAGGGATCCTGGTCTTGGACCAGATGATCCAGAACCGGTCTACAGTGATGAAGCTGAAGCTGAGGAGGAAGATACATCAGTAGAAAAAGGAGGAGACCCAGACTTACCCCCTAGTCCTGTGCATCAAGTTATTTCTTATGGAGCAACTAGCCCTCCAAAAAGTCTACCAAAGAGAGAAACTATCTTGAAGGACAGTGATACGGAGACTACAGAAGAAGGAGAAGAATCATGCCAGTATTTTTTCAAGGACACCTCTGAGGAGGATGAGGCAACCGAATCTGATCATGATGTTAATGGAGAAAAGGAGGGTGATGGTGAAGCAGATGATGAGGAAAATGTTGAAAAAGAGCTCAGTTTGAGTCCTCTGATAGTCAGTACAGTCAGGACAGTGCCTGATCAAGAAGAAGTAGAAGCATCACCTGTTGATGAGAGAGTCATTAATGACTCAGAACAAATGGCTATTGAATCTGCTGCAGTTGTAGAGGAAATTGCAGAATTACCTCAGGAAGAACAGTAGGAAGAGATACCTCAGGAGAATGTTCCAAGTGAGGGGGAGAATCTTGGATCAGTATCAGTGGTATATGACATTGAAGGTTGGACATCAGATCCTGAATATACGATTCTTGGAATTTCTTATGGAGATTCTGATGAGGAAGACCAGCCCCAAAAGGAATCAGTTACCTTACCCACTATGGCTGAAAATGTGGCAACCAAGGAGGACCTTGAGTCCTTAAAAGGTGAATTGAAAGAAGCAATAAGGGAATCAGTGGAAGATATGAAGAAAAGTATAGTTGAAGAGATGAAAAGCGTGGAGTAATACCTTGAGTTATCCATTGGATGTGGTGTGTCCAGTCCTGTGAAAGAAATGATGGATGAACTTAAAGTGTGCCACACTCAGATTCAGAGTTGGATAGGAGCTGTAGTTGCCTTGAGACAATCGATTTCTTCTCTGACTACCATGAATAGCTCTCAAAATCAAGTAAACTCTGACATTCGATATATCAAAGAAGTGGTCAAGAAATTTTTGGAAGTTTTTGAGGCCTTTAAAAAGTCTGTTAAAGAACATATTAACAGTCAGGATACCCTTGTTCAGAAGGTAGTTAGTAGTCTGACTCAATCCTTCAAGGAGACAGTGGCCTTCTCTATGAAACCTCTTCCCTCAACCTGCTCCAGTGTGAACCTTGATCAGATCCGCTCTATTTTTCAGGAAGAATTGGCTAAGACCAGTCCCAGTGGTGCATCAGATACTCAGATTCTTACTACCACTAGGTAATTTAGTAGTTTTTTTCGTGATCACCTGCGGGCAGCTACTGCTTCTCAAGAGGCAATCAAGAATAAAGTGGATGCCTATTTTGAAAAGGTTTATACCAAGCATCAGCTGACCAACCATTTCAAGCTCTTACTGGAAAATATGAAGTTACCTCCAGTTACCCAAGCCTTCAGATAACAGGTTATTAAGCTCAGAGAGCTTACTCCTGGTTTGGATAAATTCATTGAAAATAGAGATGATTTCGTGTCTGCAATGGAGAGAGGAGGAAGAATTATAATGGATTTCAGAAACTTTTTGCTGCCCTTCCTGCATGTGGATGATAGACCAGTGATTGTACCTCCTACCCTTCCTGCTTCTGCCTCTCGGAGTACTCCTCAATTGACTCCAGTTCAAGCCATCAGGAGCTTGACACCGATGATCACTCAGAGGAGTACAGATTTCAGATCCGGTACAGTTTCTGTAGCTGACCCACCAGTTGTGCCTTCAGCTATTCCAAAACCCTCTGCTGATCCTAAGGGAAAGTCAAATGTTCTAGAGGTGGATTGAGTGTTTCTTGATCTTTTTGATAGGATTCAATTTTTATTTTTGTTCTGATTTTATCAGTTTACCTTTTGTATCTTAATGGAATTCCTCCTCATTCTCTACTTTACTATGTTTCTATTACTTTGTCATTTATTCTCTGCTAATCTTTATCTTTTCTCTGCTACCCTTCTTTTTGTTAATCACAAAGGGGGAGAAAATGAGCAAATGAGAAAATGAGAAAATGAGAGAAAATAAGAAATGAGACCTGAGAGTAAACAAAGGGGGAGAAACACACAAAGGGGGAATGAGAAACTGTGACTTGAGAAACAGACTTAAGAGAGAATCTTGCAGTACAATTGAAAGGGGGAGGAATATGGAAGTTTTGTTCTGAACAAAACAAAAGAACCTTTTCTTCTGAGGCTAATTTCTTTTCAAATTTTTCCTCTAATACTACAATATTTTTTTTATATCATTTTTGATATATTTTTTTCTCTGATACTACTTCATTTTTTTTGGCATAAGTTGTGATTATCAAAAAGGGGGAGATTGTTGAACTCTCTGGGAATTGAGTTGCTTTATTATATTTTGATAATCCCAACTATATTTTATTTATATCTTAATTATGTTTGATACATATCAAATATTATTTATTATATGTTGTTACTTTCAATTATTCTTAATATAAGTCTTTCAGATATATGTACTCTGACCTAACACATTCTTCCAATAGAATGCTTAAATAGTTTATAGCTACCGATACAGAACAATAGCAACCGTTATGACTTAGAGCTACCGATATCGAATAGATCTACTAATACGGAGTTCACTGATACATCAAGTTCACCGGTACTCAAAATTCACCGATACATCAAAGTCTACCGATACGGTACAACAAGTCTACTGATAGAGTTACAGTTACAAGTTCACCAGTACTCAAGTCTACCGCTACATTGAAGTCGACAGCTACTGATAAAGAGCTACCGTTATGCTGAAGTCCATCGATATACAAAGTCTACTGATACATCAAGGAAGATACTGATAGGGACTTACCGGTACCTATACAAGGCGGAGCCACAACTACCGTTACAAGTCCACCGCTACTGATGCAATCAAGTCTACCGTTGCAGCTACCGATACAAAGTCTACCGTTAAAAATGAAGTCGACCGATACAGACACCTACCGTAACACAAGTCTACCGATATCAAGATCTACCGTTCCAGAGATAGAACCCGACACTGATTTAAATTTATTTATTATTATTTAATCTAACCAAAGGTCATATTAGGTATATTTTAATACATTGACATTTATTTAATGTGTGTTGTTGGTTGTCAGGGAACCATACCTCGTACCTGCAAAAAGAAATCATTTCTTTTTCTGGAGATCATGCTTTAAATAAAGAAAGGATGTGCTACTGCAAAGTGTAATAGATATAGATGAATACACAGAGATATACATACCACAAGGTGTGATGGAAGAACAACCGAGTGTGAATGCAAAGAGACGACTAAACTTACACGAAGAACTCATTCATCACTGCATGCCAGTGAAGAGATGAGAACGAGAACATGAACTTCATCGACTAATTTTTCTCTATCTCTGAACCTGGAAGTCAAGGAAGCAGACGACACTCTATTTTCCAGATAAAAACCATAAGAGGACTCAGAACCAATTCTGATCAATCCAAAGGAGTCCAGAGCTGCACTACAATCACTAGATCCATTTCTAAACTCTAAATCTTTGCCTCTGTGATTTATCTTTTTACATATTGAGCAGTGTGTGTTATCTGCTGTATTTTACACACACACTGTCTCCTGTACTGTAACTGGAGGATTTGTAAATCCTCACTCAACTCTCTTAAATATTTTATTTCCCACTGGGATAGTGGTAGAGGTCGTGTGACCTGGACAACTAGTTTCTGTTGTTTTTTTCCCACAGATAACAGTGGTAGAGGTCTTGTGACCTGGATAGTTGTATACTATTGTTTATCCCCGATACAGGGTGTGGATCACTTTTATATAAATTTTTGAGAGGACTAAGTCTTATCTTGAGACTGAACCTCTTGGTTAAACCTGCCGTGCTTATTTGTTTTCAAAGTTATTTTTTTATTCCGCTGCAAACTACTTTAAAACAAAAACTGTTTTAAAGTCACTTTGATAATTAAACTCGCAAGTGTTTATATTAGTTGTAAATCAGTAAGTTAGTTTCAAAAGTTAATCAATTATTCTGATTTGATTAACTGGGAAATAATCAATCCTTTGAGAACCTAACAGAACCTTTATTTTGATATAAATTCACTACAGTTTAATTCTGTGTTTTATTTGGGGGATTTTAAGACAACGTTTTTAAATAGAAATTTTAATTGGAACTCAATTCACCCCCCTCTTGAGTGTCCACTCCGACCAATATTCTAGTTATATTATATTACTTGACTTGCACTATTTGGTGGCTATGACTTAGCGAGGCTGGGTTGGTTAGTATACCTGTATATGTGCTATTTAGTTCTACTATTTCTCACAGGTGCATTAGTATGATTCTTTAACATGTGCATGCGAGACTTTGGTTTTCCTACTGAGTATACTTATATGATCACCCTAGTATATAAACTGTTTTTAGGTTTTTAAGAGGATTACATGGATCATGCTAGACATTAATGGCTTTGACATTTGGATAACTGCTGTATCACTGCTTTAACTTTTCTTTTGAGTATTTACTTTTTGAGACTTTTATCTGTATCAATTCTATTTATACATGCATTTTGGGGTGGTTTTATTTATTTTTATATTATTTCATGGCATTTCTTATTGATTGTTCATATCATCTCCCAATACTACATTATTATAGAGGGTAATGCCTCCCATTTCATGTGTTTTTTATACCCTCAGAGCTAGTATCCAACCCAGGGCTTACTGGAGGTAGGACTCAGGGGGTCATTATCTCTCTCCCCTTATTGAGGTATATTTGGAGGGAGGGGGTCATGACATAGTGGTATCAAAGGTGATGTTTGAGAGATACACTACTAGAAAATGGACCTATACCCACGGTTTTATGGAAAACCATGGGGATAGGTCACCCTATCCCCACAGTTTTTTGGAAAACCGTGGGTATAGGCATTTTTTGATAGCCTATGCCCACGGTTTCCTCAAACCGTGGGCATAGGCTACCCTATAACCATAGTTTTCACCAAACCGTGGGTATAGGGTATCAAAAAATGGATATACCCACAGTTTTCCCAAAATGTGGGGATAGGGTACCCTATACCCATGGTTTTCCCAAAACCATGGGTATAGTCATCGGATAAAAAAACCTATACCCATGGTTTTGACAAACCGTGGGTATAGGTTTCCTGTGTGTGCACGGGAAATTTATTTCTTCCGCGGGAACAAAATTTTTTTTTGGCGGGAGTTATATACCCACGGTTTATTCCTCTATACCCATGGTTTAAATAAATATATTTAATAAAAAATATATATATATACATATATATATATATGTGGTGATGGGGTAGTGGTAAGGACACTCGTGAATGGAGAAGTGGTCGCGAGATCGAATCCAGCGGGCTGCTATTTTGTAAAATATGTTATACCCACAGTTTCCAAACTGTGGGTATAGTGTTATGACCCAGTGGAAAAACCTATACCCATGTTTTTTCCAAACCATGGGCATAGTTCATGGACCTATACCGATGCCACCAACAACCATGGTTCCCCAAACCGTGGGTATAGCCTATACCCATGGTTTTGGGGTCTGTACCCACGGTTTTGAACCGTGGGTATAAGATCATTTTCCAGTAGTGATAAGATGAATCTTGGAGTTAGGAATAATGATGATTACATGAGTTAGTATGAAAACAGTTCTAGTTGATTTTGGTTCATGATAGAGGCCAGGGAAACTGACTAGGATATGAGATTTTAGGGCCCCTCATGATCTAGTGTACGGACTCTGGGCTTATTGAACAACCAAGTGAGGTTGACCTATTTTCAGGGTAAAAACCCAAGAGAGGAACATGCATCATTATAACCTATGCTCTTGTTTTAATTGTTTTTTTTGGTAATTTAACAAGAAAAAAATTAATAAAGTGAATTAAAATGAATCTTAATAAAATTCCACACTACATGGGATTATAAAATCTTTTTTTCTTCAAGCTATGGATTCTATTTTTCATTAATGTGTGGATCAGGAAGTTGAGGTCTAGCAAGCTGATCTTGTTGATTGTCATAGGGTTGATTCGATAGGGTAGGATGAGTCTTAGTAAAGGGAATTTCATGATTTTCAGCAGTAGACTTTGGAAAATATAAGGTAAGTGTTTCAGATGTTGAGACAAAGATATGGATGGAGGATCTTGAGATCACTTTAAGTTTTATCTAGTCCCCAATAGAGTATTGGATCCCTTTGATAGTTATCCAAATGTGGGGAGCTACATGTCAGTGGTGGATTCTATATATGAGAGAGTGTAAGGAGGAAAATGTTTTGTGAGTTAACTTCCAAAAGGAGTTGCTGGTAGATTTCCTTTCATCAACCATTAAGGTAGTGAAGAGTTAGGAACTTCTTTCTCTTCAGTAGGGGGTATGTTAGTGTGGGAGTTTTGAATCAGGTTCAATGACCATCTTAATTTTCCCTAGATCTTTTTCTAGACAAGGAGTCTCATGCGAGACATATCTAGGAGGCACTTCGTCCTTTTATCTAGTATGCAATCACTATTTTTACATTGCTAATGTATCTGGAGGTTCAGAAGAAGGAAGTGGTGATCGATAAGATGCACTCATGAGGAGGTTTAACATGAGAGGGTAACTAGTAGGGTTCCTTGAGGAGTAGAGTTTTCAGTGGTATGTCATAGTCATCGGGACCTTTGATGTTTCTACTAGCAGGGAGTCAAGCTCAGTAGCTTCATTTCTATACTTCCAGGGCTAGTGGTTTCTGTGATTTTAATGGGGGATTGGTGCCAATGTGTTTTAGTTGTGGGGTTTGTGTCCATTTCCAGAAATAGTGTCCAGTAGTTTCCTAATCTCAATTCGGTGGAGTTGTATAGGTTTAGCGTCATCCTCAGTAACAGTTTCTTATGAGACCATTTCAACAATAGGGGTACCAGGATTATTCTTATTTGGTGGGAGATGTAGTAGGTAGAGTCCAAACATAGGATGTTCCTTACATTTAGGGAACTTGACCTGAGCATGGTCATAGAGGTGGTCGTCCACATATAGGTAGTGGATCTAGGAAAGGTCAGTTGCATGCAGTGGGGGAGACAGTGCCATAGGGGTTAGAGATAGAAATAGGTACGATCAATTTGTTTACTACCCATTTTTGGGGATTTTTTGATTCATGAAATTTTCAATAATTTGTTTCACCTGCTCTAGAATATGATCTGAGACTAGACATAGTGAGGATTCCTATTCCCCTGGTGCTTACTTTTCCAATTGGAGGCAAGAAAAACTTGTTTGATGTGTTCCAGGGGTGTAGATTGATGATGTGGCCACATTAGTCCCATGTTGATATTTTATTGATACATATTCATCCATATGATGTTATCATTGGAATATATTGGTTATATTCTGTACATTATGTTATCAATTACTTCCGTAGAAGATTCATGTTCTTGGATGTGTATGGACAATGTGTGGTTTTTTTGGAGAGAAGGGTTTTCAGGTGGTCAGTCAACATATGGAGCGTATTCTTTATTTCTTGGTTGAGTTGGTAGTGGAATAAGTGGATGCTGGGATAGTGGAGGTCCCCGGGGTCATTGGGGAGTTTTTGGATGTCTTTTTCAAGGAGTTTGTGATGCTACCCCCTCGACGTAATGTTGAGTTTGGGATAGACTTTCAACCTAGTGCTTCTACGAGATTGATTGATCCATATCAGATGACACTTTATGAGTTGTGGGAGTTGAGGAATCAGATAGATTATTTGATAAATAAGGGTTTTATATGGCCTAGTGTGTCATCATGGGGTGCTTTGGTGTTATTCTTCAAGAAAGAAGATGGTAGTATAAGGTTTTTCAAGGACAACCAGAGGTTGAACTAGGTGATGGTCAAGAACCTTTACCCTCTTTCAAGGATAGAAGATCTTTTTGACAAGCTGAGAGGGGTGATTTGGTTTTCAAAGATCTATCTATAGTATGAATATCACCAGTTGAGGGTGAAGGAGGGAGATATCCCGAAGTCTACCTTTAGAGGTAGGTATGGACACTTCGAGTCTTTATTCATGATCTTCGTTGTTATGAACACATCAAATGTGTTTATGGGTCTTATGAACTCTATGTTCTATGAGTTTCTAGACTAGCTCATTTTCATATTCATTGATGATATCTTGATCTACTCAGAGTCATAGGAGGATCATGTCAAGTATCTCAGAGTCATTTTAGGTCCTTTGACACCACCAACTATATAGAAAGTTATACAAGTGTAAGTTTTGGAAATTAGAGGTGTATTTCCTTATGAATTTGGTATCCCAGAAGGGCGTGGTAGTTGACCCTTTAATGGTCTTGGTAGTTGTTTCTTGGTAATTACCCAAGAATGTGGCATAGGTTCATAGTTTTCTTGGTTATTTAGGCTATTATTGTTGGTTTATTCTTGATTTATCTCAAGTTACATCTCCATTAATAACATTGAACAGTAAGGAATAAGATTTTTTTCTAGAATAATCAGTGCTAGGTAGCATTCAGTTACTTAAATTGGAAGTTGGTCAGTGATTTAGTGCTTCAGTTTCTTGAGGAGTGTGTGATGTTTTTCATGTTTTGTGATACTTCCCATCTAGGTTTGAGATGCATGTTGATGCAGTAGAGTCCAATGATCTCTTATGGGTCTAGGAAGTTACTTACCTATGATTTTAACTACTCCACAAATGATATGAAGCTAGAAATAGTTGTGTTTTTCTTGATGTTTTGGCAGCATTACCTCATTGGGGAGCACTTTGTGGTTTTCATAAATCATAAGTGATTGAGGTATATATTTTCTCAGTATGATCTGAATTTTTGGTAGTGTAGGTGGATGTATTTTCTTCAAGATTATAATTTTGAGATCTCCTACACCTTAGGAAAAGGTAATTTTGTGGCCAACACTTTGATCAGGAATTCAGGAAGGGATGTTTTTCTGAAGATTGGGGATTCTTAGAGAGAAATGGAGGAGTTAGAAACCTTTCACTTAGATGAAAGGGTGGATGGTGGTAGAGGTTGTTTATTTTATATAAAGGTTTAGACTTCTCTGATGTAGTAGGTAGAGGATTCTGAGTGGGAAGAATCAGAGGTTGAGATGATGCCTAATCGTGTTAGCCATGGTGATGCTCTAGAGGGATGGTTAGAGGATGGTTGTAAATGAATGTTGTTTCGTGGGTGGTTATTTATTCTAGTAGCAATGTGTGAGGGATTACTTTTTGAGTTTCATATATCACCTTTGGTGGTACACCCAAGAGTTTCCAAGATGTACCATGTATTGAGGATACCATTTTGGTGTCCCAAGATAAATGGGCGGTGGTAGAGTTTGTGGTGAGGTGTCTGGTTTTATAGAAGGTAAAGGACAAACATCGTGTTCTTAGTGCTTTTTTTGTATCCCTTGGATGTTATAAAGTGGAAATGGGATGAAATATTGATGGATTTCATCATAGGTTTACCCAGATCTCAAGGAGATTGTGATTCTATAGGGGTGATCGTGGATCAGTTGATGAAATCAGATCACTTTTAGCGATTATGGAGTCGGGTGTAATGGATGATTTGTCTAAGAGGTATATGGATGAGGTGGTGTAGTTTCATATAGTTTTGAGATCCATTTTCTCAAATTAGGATGCACATTTTATCTTGTAGGTCTAGAGGTGATTACAACATTCTTTTGGAACTCAGTTATTCCTTATCATTACTTTTCACCCTCAGACAGATGGGAAGATAGAGCGGACTATCCAAACAATGGAGGATATTTTGTGGGCATGTGTCTTGGACTTTGGTGTGTCTTGGGTATAAAACCTATCTTTTTTCAAGTTTCCATAAAACAATATCTATCACTCTTCCACTGGTATGGCTCCATTTGAGGCTTTCTATGAGAGATCATGTTATTCTCCATTGTGTTGGATGGATGTTGGGGAGGTAATAGTTATTGGTCCCGATGTGGTGGAGAACACGACAGAGAAGGTTCAATTTTTTCATGAGAAGATAAAATAAGTGTAGGACTGGTATAAGTCTTATGTCGATCATAGGATGAGGCCCATGAAGTTCAAGGATGGGGATTACGTGTTCTTGAAGGTTTCCTCTTGATTTGGGAAGAAAAGGTTTGGAAGGGGATTAAGAATTCTCCCAGGTTTGGTGGGCCATTTGAACTGTTGGGGTGAGTTAGTGAGGTGGCATATTAGTTGGAATTTCCTCCACTATTGGAGAGGATCCGTGATGTCTTCCACATCTCTCATATTTTTTAGCATATTCACAATGACTCCCATGTCATTGATTGAGGAAAGTTGGATATTGAGTGTGAAACGAAATTCATGGAGCAGTCAATAGAGATCCATGATCACCAAGAGAAGGTTTTATGTGGATGGGTCATTTCTTTGGTTCGTTTTTTGTGGAGGAATGGTAGCCTGGAGGAGAGTAATTGATAGAGATATATGAAAATATGTGCCCAGTACTCCGAGTTGTTTTCATTTTTTCTTTGCTATGTTTTGATTTGTGATGTGATGTTTGGATCCTTAAATTTTATGAGATGAGCTGTTTTACCTATTTTGTGATGTATTATGTGTAATAAGTTGTTGAAATATGAAAATGGTAGAACATAATTCTTAATCAAGTCACATTAACTATGATGCAACTAAACCCATGAGGGTGAGTTAGTGCCACCTAGAGCAGATAGTATTTTGACATGGAGGATGAAATTTCTTGATTCATGAGTTCAAGAAGGTGCGGTTTTTTGGTTTTAGTGGTTTTGGGTTTAGGTGGTGTGGAAGTTGATATGGTTTTATAGTGTTTTTGTGGTGTTAAGGTTGTGTGAGATGTTTTCATCCATTTAGCTTATCATGTTTGGATGGTGGTAGCATTTGAGGTATGAAGACATCCTTGAGAGGTATCTTATAAGGTAGTTGTTTGGACCCCTTTCCTTATGGGCTTGGTTTTGGATTCTTGAGGGAGAGAATCATTTGATAGGTATCTGATGTAATGGTCCCTACCCTCCCAGTCTGTTTCTTTGATAGTTTTCTAGGTTGAAGGTGCTTGGAGGAGTCCTAGAGCAGATCTAGAGGAGTTTGGATTCTAAAAGCTAGAAGTAGAGGGAATACACATCATGTAAAGTGAACATAATGTGTAAAGGTGATTCATGGCCTATGTGAGTCTGGTTCATGATGTGTAATAAATCAGGTGTAAAAAAATTTCGAGGCTATGTGTTTTTTAGTGGAACTTAAAAGCCTGGAATTTACAAAACGTATAGGGATTACGTGCCATGTAAATGTCCTATGCAACGTATCATTAAAGGTTGTAGTACTTAGGGTTATTTCTCAAACCCAATGAATAGTTCTCCATTCTCTCATTCCAGGAAATCCAGTGGCTCCCTCTTCAATTGTTTGGGATTTCTTTCAATGATATTTGATTCATGAATTCCCATATTCAATCTATGGTGATTTATCCTCTCTTTCTCATACGTTTACTTCTATTATTATTTAGTGTTTTTCTATGGTGGAATGTTTTGGTTTGGGTTTTGTGTTTGGGATATGTTTTGATGATCCTTTAGTGTAGTGTAGTTTGATCTGTAGTTTCTCATGGTGTAGTTATGGTTTGTGGGAATTTCATATTCTCCCTGCGGTGCATATTGAGTTGGCAAATAATCTTTAAGGTAGATAATATTTAATTTATCTTTATTGAGTATCATGCTGGAGGGGTTTACTTTTTTTATCTATTGGACATGAATCTTCCGACTTAATTAGAGATAAAAAATTATTTAAATTGAAATTTAAGGGTAAAGGGGTTTATTTCATATGTTTTATAGCCGTATTATTATCTGTAATATTGTGATTGTACAGGTTGGATACCCCACTGAAAATTTTGGCTGTTGGGGGATTTGTTTGTGTTAGATATATTTGTTGTGACTACTTTTGTTGTGATTTTTTCAATATCACACTAAAAATAGAAATTGGTTGACCACTTACATTTGGATAATGAAATGGTTTCCCTAGGATTATGGTTTGATTGATAATTCCCCTAAAATAAAGTGGAATGTGATAAAATACCCTTTATAAAATATGTAAAATGATCTTGAGGTGTTGTGATGTGTGGTCATGCTTGTGGAATAACGATCTGTGCTTGGGGCATGTGAATATGATGGTTTGTTGGCCATTCTTTTGGGGTGATGAGATGGTTTTTGGCCATGATTTTAGGGTGATTAGGTGGTTATTTTTTAATGATTTTGGGGTGGTGAGGTGGTTTGTTGGATATGATTTTGGTGTGGCAAGGTGATTTTTTGGTCATTCTTTTAGGGTGGTGAGGTGGTGGTTTCTTTGTTCTTGATGCCCGAGTAGTGATGGAATAAATAATTGTTTAGGAATGTTTGAAATGGTTGGGGCTTGGTTTGGTTAGTGGGTTAGAAATGGATAATGAATAAATAAATGATGGGTTGTTTGGTTAAATGTTGTTGATGCAGAATAATAGAATGAATTGGATAGATAATGGGAATTGTGTGGAAATGTGAAATTGGGATGGTGTATTGTTTTGTGGTGTTATGCATTTAGAGGTGGAAAAAAAGTGGGGATATTGTGATTTTTCTAGTATTTTGTTGTGAACCCATAGTATGGGTGTTTGTGTTTGTGGATTATATATATATACATGTATATTCCTTGTGATTTCTATACGTACCCCACCCACATCGATCACCATGTGCTGAAACCCACATAATCACGCAAGGGGTATTTTTCCTGACATCTAGTGAGGAGGATGGATGGATGGGTACCCACTATTTCCCTCTCTCTTCTAGGAGAGGTAGGTATTACACATTCTATGATTGAAGGAGGTCTGTTAGTGCACTAGATGGTGGTTGTAATATCCCAGGTGTCTTTCGGTGAGTGGTGATGTGGTTGTGCTTGTGGGGGCATCGATCCTAGGTGTTTTCCCATGAGATGTGGCATAGCCCAGGTGTCTTCATGTGGGATGAGGTGGCATACGATGGGGGTTGTGTTTGGTAGGATGAGGGAACAAGGTTGATTTCCTTTATGTTCATGATAACCTACTACTCTATTTATGGCAGTGATTGAGATGTGTTGGCCTATGTGTTTTTGGGTGATATGTGACCGTTCTTGTGGGGAGGTGGTGCATGTGTCTATGGGTGTGATGTGATGTGAACATTCTTATGGGACGATGTGGAATATAGAAGAGATGAGGGTGTCAAGAAATACAATTTTGGGGTGTAATAATGGCATACTAGTGGGAAAGTGGTGTGGGGTACCGTTATTGATATGATTCTTGTTATATTATATTACTTGACATGAACTATTTGGTGAGCATGACCTGGTGAGGTTGGGTTGGTTAGTATACCTGTATAGGTGTTGTTTGGTCTTTTTATTTCTCATGGGTGCATTAGTATGCATCTTTCACATGTGCATGAGAGAGTTTTGTTTTCCTACTGGGTTTACTTGTATTAACACCCAATGTATATAAACTATTTTCAGGTTTTCAGGAGGATTACATGGACTGTGATGAACATTACTAGCTCAAACCTTTAGATTGCTTCTGTGTTGCTGCTTTAGATTTGATTTTGGGTATTTACTTTTGGAGACTTTTATTTGTATCTATTCTATTTATACATGAATTGTGGGATGGTTTTGTTTTTTTATATTGTTTCATGGTGGTTCTTGTAGATGATTCATCTTATCTCCTAATACTATGTTATAATATATGGTAATGCCTTCCATTTCATGATATTTTTATACCCTTAGTGCTAGTCACCAATTCGAAGTCTATTGAAGGTGGGACTGAGGAGTCATTTTCTCTATCCCCTCATTGTGGTATCTTTGGAGGGTAGGGGATGTGACACCTAAAAATAATAAAAAATATTAATATTAGATATCATTACGAAATTTATTTATTGTTCCATCAAAAGAAACTTAACTTACCAGTATTTGAAACCAATATGAAAACTTTTGTTGAAGAAATTCTTTAAGATAAATAGGTGTAATTTGTATATTTTTTATATTTTCATCATATAGTCAACAAAAAAATTATTGTAAATAAATGTATCTTTTATAAAAATTTAACAAAATAATAAAAAGTAGCACTTACTGCACAAATCATGTCATTTCTTCAGAATTCAGTAGAACATAAGTATGATCTTTATACAGTTCTTCACCTGAAAGGCATCGTTCGTGATAACCACCAAAAACCAACCTAAAGATGAATAAAAACTAAAAAATTATTGTATGTGACATCATCAAACAATTTCTCATGTCAACCCATCTAGATATTTTTTGAAGTATATTCTGATTTAAAATAATAAGAGCAGAAATTTGAAATTTCCTCCTGTAAGTATGCTTATGCAATTTACCCTTCAATCGATACTTTGTTGCATTATTCTTTAACTTTTTCATACATCTCTCAAATGGTTAAATCCTTCAAAATTGTATCAACCCTACACATTTATCTTCATACGACAAACGTAATATTAAATGTTCCATTGAGTCAAAGAAGTTTGGCGAGAAAATTTTCTCTAATTTACATAAAATTAAAACAAATTTATTTTATAGCATTATTAATGCATTATAATCTGATGTTTCTATAAATATATCTTGGAATAAATATGATATTTTAGTCAAAACATCCCAAATTGAAGAATTTACCAACCCTCTAAGACCACCATGCAGTAATCTTTCTAGTATGACATGGCATTCATGACTTTTTAAACTAGTAATATGTGAATTTCTGATGCACCGAGACAAATTAGAAGTGTAATCATCTGGTAACCTCAAATATCTAATAAATTGAAAGAATAATAAATTAATTTCTTTATAATGTGGGTAAGAAAACTCTAGATTTGTTAAATCGTGTGATCTTCTATCTTCAAATAATTCAAGTTCAAGACATATTAAAATTTGGGAAAGATCTAACCATGAATTTAAATTATCTTTGGTCTTACCAGGTGTTTCCAACATGGTATAAAATATGTTATAAAAAAATTCTCATCAATAGAAATTACATCTAATATGAGATGAATAAAAAAATCAAATGAATATAGAAGGTCCCAAAAAATACCTAGCTTTATCCAATTACGATCTCCCCAAAAACCATTTATTATTTGTTCATTTATGATTGATCTAAAAGTAATAAGAGGTAATGCAGAGATGATAGATTTTACCTGAATACCTGAGAGAACTATTGGAGGTTCATCTCTTTCAATACTACCTTTTGTATAATTATTTTCATTCCTTCTAAAAGGATGATTTGTAGGAATAAATATTCGATGGCAGTCAAAATAACTAATCTTTCTCCCATTACCATGAATAAATGATTTGTTCTCATCCATGTAGTACAAAAATGATTTTAGATCATGTGTACTTTATCCAAATAACATACCATATAACAAAAACTCACTGATTGTATACATTAATGTAGCCTTCAGTGTAAAATTATGATATGCAACTATATGAAATGTAGTCACACCATTGTTCTATAATGAAAATAACTCATCAATTAGTGGCTTCAAATAAACATCGATTTTCTTCTTTAGATGTCCTAGAATTCATAGTTCCATATATATATATATATATGGTTCCTTCATCAATATCCAAGGATTTAAGTTGTACAGAGTAATGAAAATAGTCCAATAAGAATATTGACTACCATAAGCACAAAATGGAAAAAAATAATCAATAGAAATTCCCAACTGTTTGTTATGAGGTTCTGAAGAAAAAGATGGATTCGTCTAATCAAAGTGTTTCCATAAATCACCATCACATGTGTGATTTAAGATTTTACTGACAAAAATATTTGATTTATTCCATGTCATTAATGAAACCATGTTGTGAGACATAAATAAACATTGTAAATGGGGTGTAATTGGAAAATGACTCACCAATTTCATAGGAAATTTGGACTTTCCTTATTTCACCTCTTTATACCTCGATTCTCTACATGTCAGACAATTAACTAATGATTCATAATCACCATAATTTAAGATACATTTATTTGAATACATGTGAATATTTTGATAAATAAGACCCAAATTATGAACCAACATCTTACTTTCATAGAAAATTTTAGGTAAAGTATTTCCATCAGGCAATAATGATTTAACCAAAGATAAAATCTGATCACAATAACTATTTGACATTCCAAAATCTGATTTTATAGCCATAAATTTTGTAACAACTTCAATTTTTCTCATTTGAAATCTCATATATAAGGTCTCTTTGGTATATTTCAATAAATTATAAAATTGAAAAGGTTCTGATTTAGGATTTGGAATATCATTTTGAGTTGCTATTTTCTGAATAGATGGGCTAACTACCTCACATACTAAATTCTAAAAATGATGGATTTGGAACAAAAAAATTTGTATTTTCTATTTAATTTTGTTCACAATGTTGATACCAAAAAATATAATCTTTCCAAAAACCAAAATTTAGTAGATAAAGTACAACATTATTAAACATTTTGAATCTACTACGATCACATTTCTTACATGGACATTTAATTTTTCCCTTTAGAAAAACAATTTGAATTCAAAAATGAAAATGATATAAATGTTTCAACACCCTCAATATAGATAGGATTTATACCAGATCCATTGATATTTTTTCAATGATTTATCCAATCATGATCGTGTAATAAAAACTAGTGTCTAATTCCTAAATCTATAGTTATCTAAAAAACAATAGAGATAATAATACTTAATACTCATTGTGACTAATTGAAAATCATTATTATATTTTAACTCCTTTTAATATTATAGGGAATATGATTGGAGTGAGGCGTTGGGTTAACATTGGATTTTAGGTCCTGTAGAGGCTCAATATATATTGAATAAAAATAATAAATATATTATATCACATGCATTCTATTTTCCAAAAATAATGGAATATCACCCAAATGGTGTCTCATATGAGAAATATGAGATCACCATTAGGTCTAGTATACAGGGTTTACCCTAGGTACAACATAAAAATTGTGTTTGTGAGGTTTTGGTTACATTTCACCAAAGAGTAATTCATTTAATATTTTGATTATAATTTTTTATAAAAAATTACGAATCTCCCAAACTATGTATCATATGAAAAATCAGAAACCACCATTAGGTCCAGAATTCAAACTTTACCCTAGACACGACAAAACATTTGTGCATGTCAGGAGTTTGGTAACATCACACACGATGAGGATTCCATTAATATTTATATTTTTTTTACAAAAAAATGAATTATATTTATAACGGTGTATCATATTAGAAATATGGGACTACTATTAGGAAGGGGATGTTGGGATTACCCTAGGTGATACATAACATTTGTGTGCGTCAGGTGTTTGGTAACAACGCATGTGAGGGTAACATTTTTAATATTTTATTAATATTATATATATATTCTACAACATTTATATGAATTATTAGTAATAATTATTTTAATTAATACAACATTTAGAGAACATTTATTAGTACTAATTATTTTAATTATTTTAATTAATACAACATTTTTACAACATTTATTATTTTTTATATTTTTTGGCAAGGTATGACAAATTTTTTAGTATTTATCACAAATATTTATTAATTTTTTCTAGGTGATAAAATTAAGTATTAAGTAATACTGATTATTTATTATCTATAACTGAATTTATAACAAATATCGCTAATTTTTAACAATTACTCATATTTCATATTTTTTATTTTACAACTTATTTCAAATTATCACAATTTCATCAAATTTTTAAATTATTAATAATATTTTATAATTAAAATAAATATTTACTATTTATTAATATTAATGACTAATTAATTATTAATTATTATACATTATTTAATGATTATTGATAATTATTAAAATTAATATTATATTTTTAATAATTACTATATATATCATGATTTATTAATTAATATAAATACATCAAATATATTTTGACTCTTTTTTAAACAAATATACATATCAAATCTATATAAACACACACACACACATATAATAAACCTTTCATGATTTTTTAAAACATTTATATATACATATTCAAATGTTAATATATATATATATATATATATATATATCAAAAACCATACACATTTTTTAAAACTTATATATATATATATATATATATATATATATATATATATTCACACATCCACACACACACACACACAATAAATCAAAAACCTTACATGTTATATATATATATATATTAAAAACCTTTCAGGTTTTTTTAAACTTATATATATATATTCACATGTTCATATACATACATACATACATATATATTGAAAATCATACACACACACACACACACACACAGATATATATATATAGAATGAAATTTTTTTGATGATGGATATACGGGTAATGGGTTTTTCTCTTGGTAATGGATTCTACGATTTCAATCCAAGAATGGAGATTCAATTATTCCTTGGGTTTGATCTTCTTCCCCTTAGTCAATCTGCATCACCATCTCCCTCATCACCGGTATCTCCTTTTTCATTGGTGGATCGGGACTCTCAACCCTTCGTTGATGCTTGCACCTTGAAGGTTGTGGATAAGCCGAGTTCACTGGACTCCATAAAATCAGCCTTGGATCCTTCTGTGGTTTCCAGATATATTGACGAGAATCCCAAATTTTCTAAGGAGTTTCACCCTGCGTCTTTACAAAACCACAACCAGACTTCCTGTGGTATTGTTCTGGATGATGCCTCATCATCTCGATCTACAGATCAGGTTCATACTATGCCGTCTCTAAATTTCATCGGTGGTGATTCAGTTTTCAATGTCACGGTAGTGGTTCAGGATGATGTCATGGATATCACATCATCTCGATCTAAAGATAAGCCTATGTCGACAACCATCTGGGATGACATGACAATGGTGAAGATTGTCGATCCTTCTTGATCTGAATATCAGGTTCATACCATGAAAATCCTAAATTGTTTTTATAGGGGAATACCATTGGTGATTTAGTCACCTGTAAAAATGTTGCATTAATAAAGATCATTGATTCATAGGGGATGGTGAACCCTCGATCAGTAGAGTAGGAAGCTCAAAAAAATTTCCTCACATCTGTAGATATCGATCAACATAGATCTCAATTGATATCTTATGCTGCTATTCGGAGTAATCAGGCATGTCTATCAAATTTAGGATTGAAATTAAATAGAACTTGGTCTTTTTCTTTATTCAAGGGCCAAATTTCTGAAAGAATCTTTTATAAGGGATCAATGGCTCAAGTTGAAGCGAAACCCGAGGCTCTTGCTGAGAGAATGGAAATTTGAAAAAATTATATAATTGCACACCTTGTTTTACCTAAAGGTGAAAACCATGGAATTTTTACAATTTATTTCATATAATTTCAATTTTTTGGGGATTTTATAAATGGAGATGTGTCTCTCATAGATGAGGTTTTTTTCAATGTCCTTTTCCCTCATACGATTCTAGGCTTCGATTTTGGAGCATTAGTTCCCTATTTTTGAAACCTATATGGATTCATTTACATGAATGGACTTTGTATTTTAATACCTTGTGTTCAATGAATGCCTTATCTTAGGTTTGGGTTCATCTACATGGACTTAATTGGGTCCTATGGCATCCAAATATTTTGCATGATATCGACATGGAAATTGAGAATCCTATACATCTCGATAAGGAAACTGAGAATGTTCGGTTTGGACACTTTTCCAAGATATTTGAGGAGATTGATCTCAAATATTTCATGATTTTCAAGGTAAAACTTTCCACTCATACTGATAATATAAAAAGTGATGTTGAGTATGAAATAAATCCACTTTTTTGTAATGAATGTATGAATGTTCAGAACTCCTTGGAGTTATGTTGGAGGATGGTCTCATGAGAGGGATGTGGGATGAGAGGTTATCCATCCAATCTCTATTGAAGGAATCCCAAGATGAGGGATGCAACGTTTCCAAAACCCATTCACCATAATGGAGATTTACCAAAAAATCCATTATCCACTATGGTCGAGTTTTCGACTTTAGAGAATTCTAATTCTCAGGTGCCTAATACCTGGGTATTTGATGGTCAGGCAGCTATTTATGCTTCTCCTGGTGGGATCTAGGCCATTAAATGTGTTTATGGTCTTGTTGATGATGGTGTTTCAAATGAAATATCCTCTTCTTTTCCAATCAATCTGGGTGAGGTTTCCCAAATGAGGATTGGAAGTGGTCAGGAGCAGGATATTTTTTCTACTTTTACTATTTTTAGTGATACCTTGAAGGACTTACAACTTGTACCTGTGGTTTCGGACTCTCACAAAGCTATCCAAAATGCTTGGGATAATTTAGATTTATCAAAAATTGATAATTGGGTGGATGAAGAAAATGTAAAATATCCACAAAAGGGAGCTTCTACCTTTGTGGATGCTTTTATCAATGATAAGGTAAAGATGAATGAAATTAGTTCTCCAAAAATAAAGATAAGGAAAGATTATCCCAATATTCCAAGGAATGTATCTACTAGATATTCCTCTAGATATTTACAGATCGTGCCCACTCTAGAGTAGAAAAAGTCTAAAGCAGTAATGCTAAAGATCCTTAATCAGGCTCAATCACAATCTGAATGAGAATCTGTTGATGATTATGATCCTAAATATGGTAACAATCTTTCATTTTTTGACTCTTAAAATGTTTTTTGGATAAGGTATTGTCTCTTTGTTTGACCCCATCTAATTTTGTGTTACTTTTATCATTTATTTAATAAGGTCAGAATCTTTTCTTCTAGATAAACTTCTTCAAAATGAGATGTTATCCTTATCATCTTTGGTACAATATATATATATATTAAAAACCTAACATGTTTTTAATACATTTATATATGTATATTCACAAGGTAATATATATATATATATCAATATTTCTTAATTAATATAAATAAATTAAATAATATACGTGCATTAACCTAAAATATATTTTACATTGCAAGATAAACATTACTATATCATGGGAATAAAATGGGGAACATGAATAAGAAAATTAAAAGAGTGAAACCACCAAAAAATAAGATGATTTCTAAAATGAATTATTTTAATTATTTACAATTATAAATAATATTTTAATTAATAATTTTATATTTTATAATACCAATTAATTGATGAAATTTAATGTTTAGATGTGATTAAAATCATTTTGTGTTAAAAAGGAATATATTCTAAAGAATTTTATTTTTCTATATATTGTGTATTTTTATCTCATTAAATTAAATTGAATAATTTTAAAAAACTATTCTAAATAAAATTTCATGTACACAAAATTAAAAATGAACACTCATTTAATTAGAAATTGATATGAAAAATTACGAAGAAAAAAATAATCTTAAAAAAGTCATTTTATTTAGTAATGTTTTTTAATATATTACATGATTTAATTGAAGAGTAAAAGTCCTAAATTTTAGATTTAGAATTTTATAAAAAGGACATAATTTTTGGAATCGAAGTATCAGTAATATATATTAATTAACCTAAAATATAAAAAATAACTATTAAATTTTAAAATTAAACAATGATCAAAATACCTAAAAATCAATTTAAATAATCCGTGCGGACTCGATGAACACGTGAATAAGGAATAATAAATTTACAGCAACCCTAAATACCAAATAAACCATGAAAATTGGATAAATTTATTAACCTATGGTTTTCCTAAACTAAATCATGTAGAAAAAATGAAAAAAAGAAAAAAAATAATGAAATCAGAGACAAGGTGTGACGTCTCAGCCCGGGTGCCACACCCCGATGCTCCGATCCGGACCGAAACCTGACCTCAGGTCATCTCCCCATATGTCAGATGCCTTTTACTGGAAGTAAAGGTCTAATATCGATCATGGGGAGACTATACCGTCTTTATTAGAGTAATACCACAACAGAAATAAATAAGCAATAACCAAATGACATGTAACCATAACCAGAAGAATACCAGTATCACAAGATGACCAAAATTGGAAATACAATATCAAAATTAAACAATAGACATACCATGCCAAATTATGTGCCAAGTGTCAAAATGAAAACCCAAAAGTAAATATACTAACAACTCCCCAACGGGTCCCATTCCACGTTCAATTTCCTCATCCATGATCCATCCTAAGACAACTATCTAACACCAGGCCTTTTCCCTTATCCTGTCCTGCATACATGAGGTCTATTTGGGTATCGATCAGGAAGCCCAAGTAGGGTGTGATTAAAAATCAATAATCCACTACCAAATACATCTAAAAAAATCCATTAAATACATGTGTATGCAGTTTTATAAAGAATAAATAAAAGCAATAAAGTAAATAGTTTACACTTTTTCAATTACTCTTTATTTAACCACATAACACCCAGGTTTCCAAGGACACCCAAACTCTCAATACCTGCTTCAGCCCATGTCAGAGTCTGAACTATCCTCATGGGATATCATATCTCATAATTACAATTTTACCATTCTTCATATCGAATCACATATGAATTCTATTATTTCCATTCATTGTCTCAAATCACATATGAATGCCATTGTTACCATCCGTCATTTCAATTCACACTATGGGTTTTTGATGCACTAGATGATGTCCTATACACTATTATCACATGTGAATTACATTGTTACCATTCATAATTTATTTTCAAACTATGATATTTTGATGCAACAAAATATGTCCTACACATGATAATCACATTAATTAATTTAATAATCAATTAATCACATCAATTCCATTAATTAATTCAAAAATTAATTAATCACACTATTTCCATTAATTAATTCAGAAATTAATTAATCATCTATATCAATTTCATAATAACAACAATTTTCTAATAATTAATTCAACAATTAATCATTCTAATTAAAAAATATCAATATATCATCAATTAATTAAATAATTAATTATTCAATTCAATAATCTTAATCTCTCCATAATTAATTCAATAATTAATTATTTTAAATCCATCAATTTCATAATCCCTACATTCCCATTAATTTATTAAATAACCAATTAATCAAGTTCAACAACCTCAATAACCCCACAATTAATTCAATAATTAATTATTTAGTTCACATTATCAATATACTACAATTAATTCAACAATTAATTATTCAATTCACAATCCCAATATCACCAATTCACAATCCCTCAATTAATTAATTCACCAAATTAATTAACTCATTCTAAGAAACTCATTTTCTAATAATATAATAGAAATTCTATAATTACATACATGTAATTGAAATCAAGACATTGAGATTTGAATTACAAAACACCTACCTCAATTCGTTGACAAACACTCTCCAATGGAATAATCCCCAATTTGAAGTGGATTATTCAAGAACGCGATGAAGAACACAATCTAGATCTGTAACCAAGATCCAAGATCAAAAAAATAAATATATAATAAATCAATATCTATATATATAATAAAAAATGGATAAACATCCTTTAAAATATGGGGGAAGAATGGGAAAGATATGGGAAACCATTTGGAATGAGATTCACTTATTGGAGAAGTTTCATATCATTGATCCAGACCTTGAATCACTAATAATAGAGGACACGAAGGATTGGAACCTATCTTGAAGACTAAAAAATCATGAAAGTGATATTAGGGTTAAAATAGGGATTATTAGGGTTTAATATGGGGGTGGGGGTTCAGGAATTTTAAAAACTAATTTTCATGTTAATTAAAAAGCTTTGCACGGTTTTCCAATCTGCACACCTTAACGTGCGCCTCTTCTGTGTGTGTGTGTGTGGGGGGGGGGGGGGTGTGTGCAGTTTTTCCTAATTTGTAATATGGTTTGATAAATCATGAACCATCTGTGAAAACCTTATCTATATAGGGTTTCATGGTTTGCTGGGCCTGGGCGCACGGTTAGGGAAAATCATGTACCAACCCTAAACTACCTTCTTTGTTCAATTTTTTCTCAAATTTTCACCCAAGAACACCCTAAGGTATAACCCAAACAAAAAGTATTCAAACAAGGAAAAAAGAGTACTAGAAAAAAATCCTGTGACATCTCCAGAAAAGGTTGGGATCTTATAATCTCCCTACCTTATAACAACTCGTCCTTGAGCTGTACTTACAAGAATCTCAATGATTACAAATCAAAAATATTGGGCCACTGAGCCCACACATCCACTTATATTTCCCATTTTTCCTTTTACACACACCCATGTTTCCAAAATACATGAACTAACAACATAGTCTTTGCCCACAACAATTTCTCACTGCAATCCAACACATGTATCAGATTCCCCTCAAAGGATGCATCAACCTCAAGCTTAACATCATCCACATCAATCAAATGAGAAGGGTTCAGGTGATACAACTGAAGTTGCAACACATGAAAAACATCATGCATAACACTATATCTCTACTGAAGATCCAATTGGTATGCTATCAACCCGATTCTCTCCACAACCTCAAATGGTCCAATAAACCTAGGTGTCAACTTGCCCTGTCTCTGTATCTTCCGGTGACCCAATCTAGACGTCACCTGAAGGAATAAATGATAACCCTCTATATACTCCAGGGGTCATCGATGTCTATCTTCATATGAATTCTTTGAACTTTAATCCATAGACATTTACTTTTGAATCAGTTGTACCTTCTCCAATATCTCCTGCATGAGACATGATCCCAATAACTCTTAACTCACCTACCTCCATCCAGTATATAGGCGATATGCATGGCATACCCTAAAGATCCTCATATAGTGACATATGAATAGTTTCTTGATAATAATTGTTATAATAAAACTCCACCAAATCTAGGTGCTTCGCTCAAGATCCACCAAATTCTAGGACTCATGCCCATAACATATCCTCAGGTACTTGCATCATATGCTCCGACTGCCCATCTGTATATGGGTGGAAAGACATAGTCAACAAAACCCAAATATTAAGAGCCTTTTGTAAGCCCTTCCATAAGTGAAAAGTAAAACATGATTCATGGTCTAAAATTATAATTTGTGGAACCCCATACATATGAACTATCTATTGAATGTAAAAATCTCCTAGCCGATCCACTGAGAAAGTCTCCCATACTGGTAAGAAATGTGATGCCTTTGTTAATCAATACACAATCACCTAGATAACATCATTCTTCCAAGGAATCCTCGAGAGACCCACAAAAAAGTCCATGGTAATTTAATACCACTTCCATTTCGGAATGGGCAATGAATTTAGTATACCACCAGGTCATTAATGCTCAAAATTCAGCTGTTGATAGGTGTAGCATCATGTCATGAACCATACTATCTCATTTTTTATGACTGGACACAAAAACTAATGACATATGTCACAGTACATTTCGGTCACACTTGGATGCACTGCCCACTGTGATTCATGAAATTCCCACATCATATCCGTCCACATACTTGTAGGTATAAAAACCTGATTCCTAAAATAGATGATCTCATCTTCATCTATAGTCCAATTAGAAGGTGAATCCCCACTTTCAAGGATTTTCCTCAAGGTAAAACTCTTTGGATCCTCATACTGTCTATATTAGATCCATCTCAAAAGTGCAGACTCCACTAAAACTGATATGAGAGTCATCTAATCCTAACTCTATTGAACTATAACATTCATCTTAGTTAGTAGATTCATCATCTTCCACTCACCACTAGACTCCTTAACAACCCAAGTTTGAGTTTTCCTGCTTAAAGTGTCAGTAACACTATTTCCCTTTATAGGCATACATGCCAACTCAAAATCAAATGACTACATACAATCAACCCATATACGATGTTGAAGATTCAAATATCATTGGGAGAAGATATACTTTAGGATTTTTTGATTATTATACACTGTAAACTTCTCATCCAACATATAATTTTTCTAACTCTTTAAGGAATAAACCACTGTATCCAACTCGAGGTCATGTATAGGGTAGTTCCATTCATGTGGCCTCAACTATTGAGACCTAGATGTTACAAATTTATCTACCTACATTTACACTACTCCAAGTATGATCCTAGAAGCTTCAAAAAACATCGTATACTCTTCACCTGGATCAGGTAGGATCAAGACCAGTGTTGATGTCAAGGGCTTCTTCATCTCCTAGAAAGCATTCTCACATGATCCAGACCAGTCAAAATTTATCCCCTTTTTGGTAAAGCATGAAAGTGGCACTTAAAAATAGGAAAATTCTTGAATGAGACTTTAATAATATCCAGGAAACCCTGTAAAGATATGAATATCAAAAAAAATCTTGGGTTGCTCCCAAGAAACAACTACCTGAACCTTCTATGGGTCTACTAACACACCTTACTCTGAGATTATGTGACCCAATAAGTGTGCCTAGTCAATCCAAAACTAAGACTTAGATAGCTTTTTGTATAGTTGATGCTCTCTTAGTGGACTCAGGACAATGTCAAGATGTTGGGCATGATCATCATGAGTATTGAAGTACAGCAGGATTCCATCCACATACACTACCAAAAAATAATCTAGGTACAGATGAAAGAATCTATTCATCAAGTCCATAAACACTGCATGAGAATTCATTAACCCAAATAACATTATGACGAACTCATAAAGGCCATACCTTCTTCTAAAAGTAGTCCTCAGTATATCAAAAGGTAGAAGTCTCAACTGATGATACCATGATCTCAAGTCAATATTTGAGAAAGCATGAGCTCCCCTAAATTGTTCAAATAGATCAGTGATACTTGAAAGAGGATAATGTATCTTCATAGTCATCCAGTTCAACTTTTAGTAATCAACACATAAGTGTAGAGTCCCTTCATCCATCTTTGTAAACAAAACCATAGAACCCCAATGCAACATAATCAAATGGATACACCCCTTATGCATAAACTCTTCTAGCTAAGTCTTGAGATCTTGAAGAACTTTCGGTGCCATTGTATATGTGTAATAGAAAATGACTCATCCCTCAGTATGAGATCAATCATAAATTCCACATATCTCTTAGGTGGAATCCCTAAGAAGACTTCAATAAAAATATCCTCAAATCAATCAAAAATAGGTGGAAAGACATCCTTCCTTTCACCACCATCATCTAGAAAAAAATTAGAAACCTGGGTGGTAATCTCACCTAGTTGTTGATGAACTAGACCTATATTAACTGCCTTGATATCCAATTATCCATGGTGAATATACTTGTCACCCTTAAGAGATATAAAGGTTACTCTCCTATAGTAAAAATCAATGTGGTCTCGGTATGCTACTAACCAGTCCATACCCTAAATTAGTTCGAATCCTGACATGTCAAGGATGTAAAGATACCATAGAAGATGATACTCCCCAACCTTGAGAGAACACCCCACCCCTTTCACAAAAATATTTCTCTCAATCATATTCCTAGAGGTATGTCTATTGTTAACACCCTACTAACGAACTCCACCACTAGGCTCAAACCATTCACAAGTTGTGTAGAAATAAAAAATGAGAGGCACAAATATCAAATAAGGAACTATCTAATATAGAAGTTACAAGATTAGTACCTCTTACTATCGATGGTATATCCTCTCTATTCACAAGTGTTGTCTCAATAACATGTAATTTTCCAACCCCTATTCCTTGTAATGAAACTTGAGTCCCATGTACTGCACCACTCTACTGATATGTGTGCTCTTTTCCAGAAGTACCATGTCCACCACCTATACCATCATGACCAGTAGAACTCCAACTGCCAGACTTATATGGTGTAGAGGATCCCATTCCCAAAATCTAGTTTTGTCTACCAGATATATCACTACCCGTATGTCATGGGTTCCTACAGAACCACTATAGATTTCCTATCTTTCTAAAGCCTTGGAATTCTACTAGTGGTCAGGGGAACTATCTCTGGAAGTGTCCCGACCCACCACACTGGTGATAGATCACTCGAGTAAGATCTTGAGGAGATGATCCATCATATTGTGTACTCTACTTCCCATTGCCTTGGATAAATTTTTTGTAATGATTCTTCCTAATCTCAAAAGTTATACCTCCTAACTGTCCATCTAGAACCACCTATATTTCACTAGAAAACATCCTCAGGTCCCCTAAGCTATGAGAGCCTCATCCACAACCTCAAAAAACTTCTTTAAATGAAAGAGGTTAAATTGGGACTTAATATCACATTAAAGTCATTCCTGGAAATGCCTCATCGTAGCTATCTCATCCCCTTCCAATGATGGAGAAAAGAACTAAAAATCTATAAAGTGTACAACATAGTCCATCATAGAAATACTCTTCTGATCCAACCTCATGAACTTTGTAGCTCTCTCCTGCCTCAACATCTCCAGATAGAAGTGCTCCAAGAAATTCTCCAAGAAGTCCTTCCATAGCATACTATAATCCCATCTAGTCAGAGTCTAAATGTCCCATTAGTATTTTTCTGATCCTCATATCATGTAAGTATCCAACTTGACCCTTTTCTCAGTAGGAGTCTCCTAATGGTCAATTATTGTATGGATAAACTCAATCCATAACCTAGATCCCTTAGGACCACCCTCTCCAGTAAAATTTGGAGGGTTCTGCAACCGAAACTACAACATTATGTTAGAAATTCTCTTTAAAACCCACTATGGATCGATTTCCATAAACTACTTGAATTGATATTTTTTTCTTAGAACTGCTCCCATGCTTCCTCACCCAGTACTATCGTGCCTCGGGTTCCACTACTAGTAGATCATCTCCATCCACATCATCCTATCATCCTCTCAAAAAGAATCACCATGGAGGCATATATCTATAATTAAAAACATACATCTCATGACACATAACACCACTTTATCATGTTTATGTAATAGGAAAACACAACAAGGCATAACAAGTCTTTTTCCCCAAACCCCACCACACGGTCAAAACCAAGGCACTATCACCACCCTTAACCATTATACACCTATTTCATGGTTAACAAAGGGTAAAATCATTATCATAATAATTTTTTTTATTATAAACCCATTATTATCATCTTTCATCACTTTATAATTCTCAATTTCACATTACACACATTTTTTAATTCAATTACACAAGCAATAAAAAATAGTTCAAGTTCAACAACTTACTTGAAACTCATTTTATAGTGACCCTCACTTTTAATACATTAACATTACATAAAATTTATGGAATACTTATTACATTATACAAATAGATTCCCAAATACTATACAAGTCTATTGCCTTTGGAAAATTCAAATCATAAACACTGATACATAAGTGAGCTACATTATCTTCCATTAGGCTCTTATTGACTATCACCCTTCTTAAACACATCAAACATAACACATATCTTCATAACATTGGGAAGGAAAAATAAAATGGGTTGAGATAAAATGACCAGTAAGGGAAAACAAGGGATATTTGTAAGTATAATCATGAGTATAAGGGTATAAGAGCATGATCATGAAAATAGAAGATCATAACCTACACATCAAAAATCAAATACATGAATCATGGAACAATGATTGGCAGTTCACAAGATATGAATCATAATGAAATAAAGAACATAATCCATGAAATCATAACATAGGAATAAAACATGTAATTATGAAATACACATAAGCATATATAATGATTTCCATAGTAGTCAAGGCAAATCTACTGAGATCATTTTAGTGGACAAAGTCCTTTACTGAACTGAGTTCACACCCCGTTCCATCCATGTATTACTGAACCGAGTTCACCTATCATTCCAACCCTATATTACTGAACTGATTTCATTTCATGTTCTAGCCCTATTATACTATACCGAATTCATTTCTATTTCCATCCATGTCTATCTAATGAGATATAAATCTTTACCCAAGGCATTGTAAGGAGATATAGGTCCCACCCATATTATAGTGAAATCATACATACATGTTCCACAAGATCATAAATTATCATATCATAATCCATTAAATGAAATGGGTCTTATAAATATGTAATCATATCATAACCTAGGGAAAGAGACAGGTTTCATAATCATTTCATCATGAACATAACCCGTGAAAAGAAGCGGGTTTTAAAATCATATAACCCATTAAAAGAAACAAGTTTCATAAACATCATGCCATCAAAACATAATCCATTAAGAGAGATAATATGAATGGAAAAGTTGAATAATTTACCCATAAGGGAATTAGTAAAACCAACAGATGTTATCCTAGATGGGTCATAATTTTGAAATATCTTTTAAAAATATTTTTTTGATGAAAATATCTTTTAGGCATTGAAAAATGATTTTTAAAAAACAAAACATTTTCGAATACATTTTTCTTTGAAAATAGATTTGAAAACATATAAAGTAATATTTAAAAACAGTAAAAAAATTTTAAAATAATTTTCTTCTTGAAAATTATCTTTAAATATCTTTTGGAAACATTTTTTAAATCATGGTTATTTAATACAAAATATTTCCGACCAAAGAGTGAGAGATTGTCAGATTTTACTTAAAAACGTTATCTTAAGTACCAAAGAGTGGAAAAATGGTTCAAATACATGGATATATATTTAATAAACAGTGGATAAGGAAAATCATGAGTGTTTTTGAGAGATGGATCATAAGATTTCATCACAGGAAGTATAAACATAAATCATCTAAAAAAGAAATGAGAATGTCTCAATAAACTCTTATAACTTGGTAACTTGTGATAATACTCTCCAAGTAAGAAAAAAAATTACATGAAGCATAAAATATAATTAAAGAAAGTAAATTCACAATATAGAATTTAAAATAGAATTATATACATCTCAAAAGATAATTTATCTGCACAAAAAAACATGAGTCTCAATGAAGGAAAATTGAGACAAAACTATTTTACTGATTTGGTAAATTTTGAAACTTAAACCCCATGAAATAAAGATCATAAAATGGATATGTGAATACCCATAAATTTAAGAATAATATAAATATAATTCAATTATGGGTAGTACATATACCACACCAAAGGAAATAATGTTGAACATATCATGTATCTCACAAAAATAAAAAGTGAGATGAAATCCCCTTACCATGTGTATTGACTCTCATCATACTCATTCAAAAAACCTATATAATAAATATAAATTTATTATAAATATTTTACCAAACCATATTATTATGTATATGGTTTTATTATGGCCTTATATTACCCACTTTTTAACAATCCTATTCCAGGGTTTCACTTTGGATAATAATCGCTTTATTCTTCGCATGTGACTTAATTTGTCATATCTTTGGTATTCATACTTTATATAAAAATTTATAGATTGTAAACCATGATATAAATATCATTTATATACATTATATATGTATTATAATAATCTGTAGAATATATAATTATGAAATTGAATACTCCGTTCATGGAGACGGTAGGTCATATGTACGCATGAATGATATTTCTGTTTAATTGTTGTGTTGAAAGAAAGATAGTAAAATAAAAATATATATACATATATCATTATTATAGTATATTTATGATATCATATATGTATTATTTATTCACTTAAACCATCCTTAATACAATTCATGTAGTGTATTAATGAATCATATCGCTTTGAGGGGGCGGTAGTCCACACTTCCTCAAACAAAATTATCGTATTAACAAAAAATGGAAATTAAAAAAGATATGTGTTGTAAAATAAATATATAAAACTAATTAAATAAGAAAAATAATATATAACATATATAAATATAGTTTCCATCATAATTTACCCCATGAGAGGCGATAAGTAAAATTGAACAATCATCGTTTAGTGAAGCGATAGTTCGCCGTACACAAAAACAGTATGTTCGTTATCCATTAAATGGAGGTGTGTGTAAGTTTAAGTTGAAACCATAACAAAAAAACATAATAGTATATTAATAATACTGGTTTTGTTATGCAAGCATGGAAAAAATAAAGTGGAGTGGGTGGAGAAAGAAAATAAAATAAAGGACTTGGGAGAAGACATTGCCTCTTAATCAGGTAACTACTTTTGGTTTGTGCCAAAAGGCTTCCTTGGATTGCCTTATTCCCAAGGTAAGGATTATATAGGGAAGAGATGATTTATGGGGATTGTATTTAGAAGATATTGGATTAACTTAAGTGGTTTTTGAGGTGTGAGGAAGTGGGAGATGCGGTGGCCTTTTATAGGGAAGGAAAAGGACTCACTTGGAATTTTTGAAAACAAGTTAGGTGTACACATGTTATTACCTAAAAAAAGTCATAAAAAACCAACATAAATAAATAATTGAAGGTTTATGGACGAAATATAGCCATAAAATGGGTTTTGGACAAGTTTATAGGTCATTTGGCACCCTAATATTAAGGTTTAGTCCCTAATTAAGCATAGTTTAACCTTAATCGTTGTGATTAATTTTAATCACTTTTACTAATAATTTTGGTAAAAAATTAAGTTGATCATATTAGACTCTAAATATTATAATGATTACAATTTTTTATGTATGTTTTTTGAAATTAAGTTCACAGAAGCATCAAAATTAATATTAATTCTAATCCAACAGATGGGACGAAATTATGGGTCTTTAAAGTAGAAAGAAGTTCAAAAGTTTATTAAGATTTTATATTAATTTTCAAAGTGAAATTGATTATAATGAACTAAATTTTATTAATATAATTATAATTTATATAATTTGATCTTAAAATAAATTTAAAATATAATTTAACATTAATAATTATTTAAATGAAAAGACAGTTATGTGGTATTTTCCACTATTCATCAAAAAATGAAGTTTTTTAGAAAATGACCAAAAATTCACCCTAAGATAATTTCTGTATTATAAATTCAAAAATAAATTTTATTTTATCAAATTAAATTTATAAATGTGTTTAAAACAAGTTTTATTATTTTTCATAGAAAGACATTAAAAGTAGTTCATTTGAGAAAATGATATTTTTAAACATAAAAGAACATTACCAAAAATAATATATTTAATTATAAATATGTTTTATTTATATAAAAAATTTAGAAAAATATTTTAAAAGTAGTTATGAGTGTTCATATTACTAAGTTTAATATCTAGGTTATAATTATCTCATTTAATTAATTATAACAATAAAATAATGTTTCATAGAAACATCATTTTTGCATGTAACATATGCCAAGTCAATGTTCTGTGTTACATATTCCAAGTCCATGTTGTGTGAAAGAAATGTTTTAATTAGTGAATTTCAAGAAATAAATTAAAATTTAATTTATTTTAAAAAAAGGTACATAAAAACTTAGGATGTTACTTTCCATCTGACTTAAAATAAATTTCACCCTCAAAATTATTCACTTATGTAAAAAAAATGAGGATACTTATACTTAATCATATCCTCAAGTTCCCATGTAGATTCCTATAACTAGTGATATCTCCACAAAACTTTTACTAAGTGAGTGGTCTTGTTTCATAGAACTTTCTCTGTATGATCTAGAATTTCAATAGGTTGCTCCTCGTAAGGAAGATCCTGCTCTAGCGATATGACCTCCGAGTTTAGTACATGTGAAGGGTTAGGTATGTACTTCCTCAGGAGATATACATGAAAAAAATCATGGACATAAGAGAGATTTGGAGGAAGTTACAAGAGATAGGCTACCATCCTGATAAAATCAAGAATCTCAAAGGGACCAATATACCTTGGTCTTAGTTTCCATTTCTTCCTAAATATCATAACCTTCTTCCAGGGTGAGATTCGTAGAAACACCTTTTAACCAACTTCTAATTCTAGATCATGCCAACGGTTATCAGTGTAACTTTTCTGCCAACTCTAAGCTGCCTTGATATGTTTCTGAATGGTTATAACTTTCTTGACCTTTTCTTTAGTAATCTCAGGCCCCAATAGATTTATTTCTCCAACTTCATCCGAACATGTTGGAGCTATACATTTCTTTCCATAAAGGGTTTCATAAGGCATCATATGAAGGCTTTATTGAAAGATATTTTTGTAAGAAAACTCAACTAGAGGAAGGTGTTGATCCCAACCACCTTTGAAATATAAAGAAAAATATCTCAACATATCCTCTAGGGTTTGAATTATTCTTTCAGACTGACCATCTATATGAGGATGATAAGTAGTGCTGAAACTCAATTATGTATCAAGTGATTTCTGAAGACTTCACCAAAACTTTAAGGTAGACCATGGATCCAGATCTGATACAATAGAATGTGGTACTCTAGGAAACCTTACCACTTCCTTAATTTATATCCTAAAATGATGATCCAGAGGGAAGTCTTCTCTTATAGTGATGAAGTATGCTGACTTAGTAAGGCAATTGACTACCACCCACGTAGCATTAAAACCTTTAGAGGTTTTGGGTAGTCCCATGATAAAATCCATACTGTTCTTCTCCCATTTCCATTCTGGTATGGGTAATGGATGAAATATCCCATTTGACTTTTGTCTTTCATCCTTAACTTTTTGGAACACCAATCACCGAGATACAAACTCTGTGATATCTCTCTTCATGCCATCCCACCAGTAGTATTCTTTCAAGTCCCTATACATCTTCATACTTTTAGTATGAATAGATAATGAATAACTATGAGCTTCCTCTAATATCTCCTTCTTCAAATTTGTTATTTAAGGAAAACATACACAGTTCCTGAACCTTATTATTCTATTCGGATCAAGGTTAAACTCAAGAACATCTATGACTTTATTTTTAAGCTCTTCATCTTGCTTCTAAACCTCCTTAATCTTCACATGGATAGACGGTTGAAAATTTAGTTGAGAAAGATAATATTTTCTTATTCCTTAAATATTTATAGATAAATACAGTGAAAAACCATAAATATTGCATCTTTTGTGATCCTCATCATGGATAAGATTTCATGATCCTTCTGACTCAAATCATCATCCACCTTGTTTTCTTTCCCAGGGTGGTAATATATTGAGTAGTCATAATCCTTTATCAACTCTAACCATATTCTCCGGTTCATGTTCAAATCCTTCTATGTGAATATATATTTTAGACTTTTATGATCAGTATATATATCACACTTTTCTTTATAAAGATAATGACTCCATATCTTTAATGAAAAAATTACTGCTGTTAACTCCAAATCATGAGTTGGGTATTATTGATCATGAATCTTCAACTGCCATGAGGCATAAGTGATAACCATGTTATTATGCATAATAAAAAATCCCAATTCCATATTTGATGCATCTCTATAGATTACAAACCCTTATCCACTATAGGTTAATGTAAGCATAGGTGCACTAGCTAACATTCTCTTTAGTTCCTTAAAAATTTTCCTTACATTCATCTGTCTAGAAGAACTTGACACTATTCCAAGTTAACTTGGTCAGATGATTATATAGACATAATAAATTCTCTATTAACCATCAGTAATATCCATATAAACCAAGAAATATATGAATCTCAGTCACTGTGGCTGGTCTAGGATAACATTCAATAGCCTCCGTCTTTGATGGATCTATTTCAATACCATATCTTGAGATTATGTGACCCAAAAAATGAAACATTTTGAAGGAAAAATTTACACTTTTTAAAAATTTCATATAGATACTCTTTTATTAGGGTCTTCAGTACAATTCTAAAGTGATCTTCATGATCTTCCTTTTTCTTTTAATTGATAAGAACATCATCTATAAATACTACCACAAACTGATCGAGTTAATCTCTAAAGAATCTATTCATTAAATACATGAAGATAGATGGGGAATTAGTATGACCAAAAGGTATCACTATATATTCATAGTGTCTATTCCTTGTATGGAATACCATCTTGGGTATATCCTCTTTCTTGAACCTCAATTGATGATATCCACAATGAAGGTCAATATTGGAAAATTAATGAGCTCCATAGAGTTAATCAAACAAGTCATCAATATGGGGAAGAGGATATTTATTCTTGATTGTGATATTGTTAAACTCCCAATAATCAATGTAAAGTCGCATTGATCCATATTTATTTTTTACAAAAGGAACCGGCGAACCCCAATGTGACACACTTGGCTAAATGAATCCCTTATCAAGGTTTTCTTGGAGTTTTTTATTCAATTCCTGCAACTTAATCAAAGCCATTCTATAAGGAGTTTTTGAAATTGGTGTGGAACCAGGTAAAAGTTATATTGAGAACTCAACTTCACATTTTGGTGGAAGACTAGGCAACTCTTCTAGAAATACATCCTCAAAATCCCAAACAATAGGCATACAATCAATTACAATTTTCTCCCTAACCATTTGATCTAAACAAACCTTTTAAATGGAAATTAAGACCCATAAACATGATGTAATCTCAAAAGGAAGTTCATAATTATCGTCACATTGATGGGAATATAACTTCCATTCATTTACAATTGATGTGGGATTTATGTAGATAAATCCAATCTATGTCTAAGATGACATCAAATTCAACCAAAGGAATAATGACAAGATTTACAGAAATCACATTCCAAAAAACTTCAACTAGAGAGGAATCATAGACTTGATATGTTATCATCATAAAATTAGGGGTTTTCACTACTAATTCCACATATTTTTTTTTGGAATCTTAACACCTTTATAAAATTATTTAGATATAAAAGAGTGGGTAGATCTAGGATCAAATATGACATTTGCAGTTATAGGGTATATGGTAAGTGTACCTTTCATCATGTTTTTATTTCACCCCTCATCCGAAATGGATATTTCATGTGATTTCCCCTTGAACCTCGGCTTAAGAGGGTGTTGACTTCAATCATCATCACCAGCCCTTGGGTTTGGGTAGTGTTTAGCATATTTTCTATTCTGTTTACACTTGTAACACTGAATCATGGGAGTTTCATTCTGTTCAATTTTTTCTCCATTATCACTTTGAGGTAACTTCTTACCGAGAGATTCATAATCCCTTTGATTCAAATCAAGTAACTCTTTCTCTATCTTGATATGAAGAATCAAATTAAAGAACTTATTGAAAAATAGGTTTTTAACTCATCTCAATCCATGGATTCAGTCTCATATTACTACCTTGTATTCTTGATTATAGTCCACCACTGGTATGCTTCTCCTTCTAACCAATAGATAGAAATAATGACTTTATCATACTCTAAAAACTAGATAATGGAGAATATATTTTCAGTAGCATTGATCCATTTTTAGAATTAAGTGTATCAGAAGACCCTTTAAAATAAGGTGGATTTTTCTTCATGAAAGACTCAACTGAATTTTGTTCCCAACTTTTCTCATTTGGACTTCCACCATGATTCATAGCTTGAGAAAGAAACGTGAGCATAAAAATGAGGTTTTTTATTCCATATCCCATAGAATTCAGCTGATTAGGAGTAAAAATGTTTCATTTTCCATCACAATAAACATTAATGCAGTTCATTCAGGTTCTATCCATCGACTAAAACCCAAAAAGCATTGAGTAAGAAATAGTTATCATAGTGAGGAACCACATAATAATGACAAGTCACTTATAAGATGTCTAAATTAAGAGACCTTTCTTTATCTATGAAACCTTAGATTTATCCTAGGTTATTCATTGAAAACTTATATTTAAATCCTTCACAATGGTTCATGAATAGTTATTTAATTCCCAAAGCATATCCCCTGGGAGTGTTAAAATAGGTGTGCATCAAGGCCCACTGTCATGTACCAGATTACCCCATGTTAGGCCTAGAACATCTTTTAAAAGTTGTTACCCCTAGGTACATTTTTACAAGATCTACATACACCTATAGTATCCAGACATGGATGTATTTCTAGGAAACCACTCACTCTATCCTTTACCAAAATTCCAAGACATTTTCCTATGATTTTCCTTATAATTAGACTCATTTATAGACATATACTTAGGGTTATCGCTAAGGTTTTCTAATCCTTTATTCCAAAGTTTAACTAAACCTTTGGTCTAATACCAACTATAATGACCCTCTATTTTCATATATTAATATTACATAACATTTCTGGAATACTTAAACCATTATAAAAATAGATTCCCAAAAACTATACTAGTCTATTCCATTTGGAAACATGGAAACATAAAAATTGATACAAAAGTGGGGTACATTATCTCCCACTAGGTTCTTATTAATTAGAAACTTTCTTAGACACATCAAACATAATACATATCTTCATAACCTAGGGAAGGAAACATAAAAAGGGGTAATCTCAAATGCTCAGTAAGGGTAAACAAGGGAGATATATAAGCATAATCATGAGCAAAAGGGTATGAGAACAAGATCATGAAAATATAAGATCATACGCTGCACATCAAAGATCATATACATGAATCATGGCATAAATCTTGGTAGTTCACAAGACACGAATCATAAGGGAATAAAGAACATAATCCATGAAATCATAACATACGAATAAAACATGGAATTGTGGAAAAAACATAATAATATATAATGATTACCATAGTAGTCAAGACATTGTTTCTGAGACCATCTTAGTGGACAAAGTCCTTTACTGAACTGGGTTCACACCTTGTTTCAACCCTATATTACTGAACTAAGTTTATTTCCCATTCCAACCCTATATTACCGAACCAATTCCATTTCCCATTCCAACCCTATAATACTTTAGTGAGTTCATTTATTGTTCCAGCCATGTCTATCTCATGAGATATAAATCTTTAACCAATGCATTTTAGGGAGATATAGATCCCACCAATCTCATAGTGAAATCATACATACATGTTCCAAAAGATAAAAAATAACCATATCATAATACATGAAATGAAATGGGTATTATAAACATATAATCATATCATAACCCATGGAAAGAGACATGTTTCATAATCATTTCATCATGAACATAACCTAAGAAAAAAAGAGGGTTTCAAAATCATATAACTCGTGAAAGATAAATAGGTTTCATAAACATCATGGCATTAAAATATAATCCATTCAGAGGAAAAATATGAATGGAAACATTGAAAATTTTCCCCATAAGGGAATGAGTAAAACCAATGGATATTATCTTAGATGGGAAATAATTTAGAAATATATTTTAAAAATATTTCATGATAAAAATACCATTTCTACATTGAAAAATTATTTTTAAAACATAAAACATTTCCAAATACCTTTTTATTTGAAAATATCTTTCAAAAATTATAAAGGAAGATTTGAGAACCATAAAAAAGTTTCAAAATAATTTTTTTCTTGAAAATTATTTTCAAATATCTGTTGAAAACATTTTTTAAGGCATAGATTTTGAATACAATAGATTTATGACGGGAGAGAGAGATGGTCATATTTTATTTAAAAATGTAATCTTAAGTAGAAAAGAGTTGAAAAATGGTACTAATAAATGGATATATCTTGAATATATAGAGAATAGTGAAACTCATGAGTGTTCTTGAGAGATGGATCATAGGACTTCATCATAGGAATCATGAACATAAACAATCTTGAAAAGTGATGAGATCGTCTCAATAAACTCTTATTACTTGGTAACTTGGGATCATACTCTCTATGTATAAAATGGAAATTAAATTAAGCTTAAAATATCATGAAATAAAGTAAATTCATGATATAACATGTAAAATGAAAGTATATACACCTCGAAATAGAATTTAGGTGCATAACAAAACATGAGTTTCAATGAAGGCAAATTAAGACAAAACTATTTTACCGATTTGGTAACTTTTGAAACTTAAACCCCATGAAAGAAAGATAATAAAATGGATATGAGAATAAAAATAAATTTAAGATACATATAATACAATCATGGGAAATATATACAACACACAAAAGTAAAGTGTGGAAAACATAACATGTATCTCACAGAAATAAAAAGTGAGATAAAATCCCCTTACCTTATGTCTTGAATCTCATCGTACTCATTCAAACCACCTATATAATAAATATAAATTTATTTTAAATATTTTACAGAACCATATTATTATATATATGGGTTGATCACAACCTTATATTACCCACTTGTTAACAATCCTATGTTTATGTTTCACTTTGGGTAATATTCACTTTATTTTTTTCATGTGTCCTAATTTGTTATATCTTTGGTATTTACACTTTATATACTGATTTAAAGAATGTAAAAAATGATATAAATATAATTTATATAAATTATTTGTGTATTATAATAATATATAGAATATATAAGTATGAAATGGAATACACCATTGATAAATACAGTAGGCTGTACGTATGCATGGACACTATTTCTGTTTAATTGTCATTTTGAAAGAAAGACAGTAAAAGACATATATGTATATATATATCATTATTAAAGTATATTTATGAAATAATATATGTTTTATATATTCACTAAAACCATCCTTAATACAATCAATGTAGTGTATGAACAAATCATATCATTTTAAGGGGGTGGTATTCCACACTTCCTCAAACGAAATTGTCATATAAACACCAAATAAAAAGTAAAAATATATGTTTTGTAAAAGAAATAAAGAAGCTTAAATAAATAATAAATATAATATATAATATATATAAATATATTTTCCAAGATAATTTCCACCATGAGAGGTGGTAATGAAAATTTAACAATCATCATTTAGTGAGGGAGTATTTCACCGCATTCATAAATAGTACGTTCGTTATAAATTAGATGTAGGTGTGTTTAAGTGTAGGTTGAAACCTTAGAATAAAAAATCCAACTATATTTAGGATATTGGTGTTTTTATAAAATAATGGAAAAAATAAAATGGAGGGGGTGGTGAAATAAAATAAAAGAAAGGACTTGGGAGAAAGCGTTACCTCTTAATCGGGTAACTCCTTTTGGTTTGTGCTAAAAGGATTCTTTGGATTTCCTTCTGCACAAGAGAGGGATTCTAGGGGGAAGGGAGGATTTCTAGGTAGTTTATTGGGAATATCTTGGATGAAATTAGGAGTTTTTATAGGTGTGAGGATGTAAGAACCCGGTTTTTGGCTATAAAAGACTTTGGAATATTCTCTATATTATTCCAGAGCAGGGCCTTCAGACGACGTGCGATTCCGAGCCCCGGTGTGGCCAGAATTAAATTTTCAGTGCGTTCACACTAGGAATGCCAAATAAATGAGATAACTCCTAAACAGTGCTTCATATCAGAAATCTGAGTGTATGTATGGGTCCGAAATGGGGTGTTTACCCTATGAATGACATAAAACATGTCAGCACGGGACGTTTGGACCCCTCGCCCGCTACCAGAATGTTAAACAGATAAATAAATAAATTAATTTATTCTTTTAATGGTTAAACTCAAGTATCTCTTAAACGGTTACTAGGATGGGAAAACCGAGGGAACCGTTGAGTCCGGAACGTGCCATTTACACTAGGAGGGGTGTAAGTTTCGCGGGCACGGGCCGTCAGTGAAAAATGGCCCCAGGGGCATTTTCGTAATTTAGAGGCCTCAGGTGTTGAGTTTAATAACTTTTGAATGAGGCCTCAAACTAAAATTATGAGACCTCCATTGTGCTCAGGATGTGGGGTTTGGACTAGGGGAGGCTTAATCTCGACCCCACCGAAAGTTCAGGTTTGGGCCGACGGGCGGGTGGTTAAGTGTGTTTCTATTTAAACACTTAACCCGCCCTCTCTCCCCCTTTGTTCACCCCCTGGCAGGAGATATCAAGGAGGAACTACTCCTCTCTTCCACCTCTCCGGCGAGGTGCAACAGCTCTGGCGAGGCGCCGCAGCTCCGGCGAACCCTTGCGAAGCTTCGGGCGAAGCCCATCGAGGTAGGCGGTTGTTGTTTTCGTTTTTAATTCCCGAGCCTCCTTTGAATCCCAACTATAGTGTCTAATTGTTTCTATTTCTTCAAGAAAATACCATGTATGCGTATTATATTTCATTCTCTTTCTGACGCTTGTTACGGATTTCAATTCTGAGTTCTGAGCAGCTCGCAAATGTCCGGCGAAGTTCATGGGTATTTGGGTTTTTCCGGCGAGCGGCAGGGGCTTCGGCGGCGGCGTAGGTCTTCCAGGAAATGGTGTGGCGCTGCGGGCTTCGGCGGACGGCCGACTGAGGCAGAGTGGACGGGTGAGCTTGGGGCGCAGCGGGACTTCAGCGGAGGAGGCGACCGAGGTCAGGGGAGTCGGGGGAGCATGGAGGCAGGCGGTGGTTCCAGGGAGCGCGACGACAGGCGGTGGCTCCAGGGCGTCGGCGTGAGGCGACGCTTGCTGGGGTGAATAGGAGCACCGGGGTCACTGCGCGTGACCCCAGCGGGGGAACACGACCCGCGTCTCATGGGTCATCATGCGGTGGGATGACCGGCCATGAAGGCCGGTCGGCGCGGCTGAGCCACGGGCCGGCCCAGGCTGGACGGACCAACCGGTCGAGGCCGGTCCAGCCCAAGTGGCTTTGCCCCCTCGACTTCGGACGCCCGTAATTTTCATTACAGGTGTCTGTTTTACATGCCGTTTGTGTCATTACCTTCCTGGAGTCGAGACAAGATTTTTGAGATGGTTTTGGGGGTTTTTAAATCTCGAAACAGAGGGTTTGGTGGCACGTAACGTGTGTTAAGTAGATTGATGTTTTTTCCGGGGGTTCGTGTTTTGAGCGGCGCAGACGCATCCAAAGTACGTTTTGAGAACCGTCAGCGGTGTTGGGACCCTGGTACTGAGGAGAAGTTTTATAGTATGGTTTCAGGTGTTGAGGCTGGAGTTGAGGCATGGGCCCCACGACCCGTCTTTCGAGCTGCGTACAACGCTTTACAACTTTTTTGTCGGATGTCCGTTCGGGGTGTGCGAGCAGTCAATTTTGGGTGTTTTTCCGAGGGCATTGCACTGGCGCAATCCACCTGCTTTAATTTTTCATGATGGGGTGGGCCCCATGAGGGCCGTTTAGGGAGTTGACAGTGATTTTCCAGCTTTATCACTAGGTGTCCGTTTTGGACAAGTGATTAGTCGAACTTGTGTACTTTTTCAAGAGGATCACAACGGTGTGATCCGTTCGCTGTGCTTCAGGACTAGGATATGGGTCTTACGTAGAAACGCTTGTGTGCGGTGCACTGGAATGCATCTTCTTCTCTGGATATCCATTCCACTCAAGTGAGCAGTCTTTTTGATGTGTTTTCCCAAGGGGATCACAATGGTGCGATGTGCCCGACTGTTTTTGGGGCCGAGGCTCGAGATCACGAGACGTCGTTCGGGCGTAAGGCGGTGTTGGCGACTTTTTTGTCGGATATCCATTTGAGGAGAGTAGGTAGTTTATCTCATGTGTTTTTTTGTGAGGTTTACAACGGTGTAATCTTTTCAAGCAAGCAGAGCCTCTTACATGATCTTATTAAATGTGGAAATATGAAGGTGTACCAGTGGAGGTTCTTCCTGCGGTGTTTGCAGAGAACCCTTGGCGTGTGATCACGTTCACTCTTGGGAGAGTGAAGTGAATTCTTTTTTAGATTTAGTTGGCCGTTCCTGGGCCAATGAGGTGGCAAGTTGGAGTTGTTACATTTACGCCCTTCGTGATGACATTGGGTGTCATGTGCTTGATAGCCTTTGGGCTGGAGATTTGGAATACTCTGGGAGTATACGGGAACACTGGGATGTACATGTGGATGTTGGTACCTGAGAATGTCTTTGCGCTTGGTTGGGGTTGACTTGGGGTCACACGTCGTGTGGGCCCCATGTGATTTCCGTGTTCTTATTTACGTACTTTTGACCTCTCGCGACGTAGAGGGTTCCTCGGTTCTCGACTATTGACTAGCAGGGTTGAGTCTTCCCCTGGTTTTGTTCTAGTTTGTTGACCAACATAGTTGAGTCTTCCCATGATTCTGTTCTAGTTTGTTGACCAGAAGGGTTGAGTTTTCCCCTGGTTCCATTCTCTTTTGTTGACCGGCATGGTTGAGTTTCCCCCTGGTCTTATTCACGATGGTTTTGACCTACAGAGTTGAGTGGTTTTCCCCTAATTCTGTTCTCATTGGTTTGGCCGACAGAGGTTCTTCGTGTTCCCTGGTAGAGTTCTTGTGGATTCGGTGTGACCAACACATTACGTGAGCACTGATCCTCTACCCAGGAGGTTGTTTCCAGTAGGGCTGGCCAGTGGGGTACCATCCACCAGGGATGGCCAGAGCAGTACCATCTAGTAGGGATGGCCAGTGGGTTACCATTCAGCAGGGATGGACAGTACAACGGTGTTCACCGAGCAGTACCATCCAGCCAAGATGGCCAGAGTGGTTCCGGGTTTACCTCCAGTGGGGCTGGGAAGTGGTCCCCGATGCCGGGTTTACCTCCAGCTGGGCTGGGAAGTTGTCCCCGATGCCAGGTTTACCTCTAGCTGGGCTGGGAAGTGGTCCCCGATAACGGTTCCGAGCCTCCCTCCAGTGGAGTACCCTTTTACGAGATTGGGCATTGGGAATTGTCGACAACTTTAGCTGGGTCTCCCTATAGTGGAGTACCCTTTTTATGGGACTAGGTAGTGTGGCACCCATTGAATCTTGCCGGGTCTCCCTCCAGTGGGAACCCATCGACTTCTAGGGATTACCCTCCAGCAGGGCTGAGCAAGGGGTCGCCTATTGAATTTGAAGAGACCTCTCGACTGCGGGGCAGTGACGAGGTGTGGTTTGATGTTCCCCCAACACTCTCAATTATGAGGGGAACTTTCCCCACCGAGACGCCAAAGCGGATAGTGTCAAGGTGCAGTGATTTGAGCCCCTTTACTTGCAGTTCGGGGCAGACGTGCAGGATGCTGGGCATCGATGGTGTTTACTTCTGGGTCTGTTGGTGACTCACTTTCTTAGGCTGAGCTATGGGATGGAGATCCCCTTAAGATCTTGTTTGGGATTCTTGTTTGAGAATATGAATATTTATATACCTTGTTCCAGTACCCACTTCTTGGGTTTTGGTTACTCTCCTTCCAGGAGAGGCGAAGATGCGCAGGATATGCCACATGATTTCCGTGTCTAGCTTCTCGTGGTTAGACGAGTCTACTCTCATGCTATAGGTAGCGAAGACTCGACGATAAGTTCATCTTCTCACCGTTTCCATCCCCTTATGTTTGTAAAAGTCTACTTATTTTCTCTTGTTGGGTTGAGCTGGACTCTCTACTGTACTCTTTACTACACTCCTTATTGTACTCCTTTACTTTTCCTTGTTCGATCTAGTGCTCACCCTACGGTACCTCCTTTGTTACTCCCTCAAGCCTTCGGGGTATCCTACTTAGTATTTTTATACTCATCCCTACTTGGGCTTTGCCCGAACTTGGTGTGCCCTTGCAGACGATGGACAGGTTGGTTGTGACGTCAGTGGAGCTTAGGATTTTGGGAGCTTGGACCGCATGCGGTGGTCGGATTCGGGTTCCAGGTGGGTGACCCTTCCAGCTGTTTTTCTTTTGTTTACCTGTTGTCGGTTTGTGGCACTTTTTTTGGTCGGGTGCGTGTTTTTCCCCTTTTCTTTTCAGTTTACCTTCAGCTTATACTTTGTATTGTTTAGAGGTCGATGCACACCTGTGGTTTATTTATAGCAGTTCGTACTTTGATTTTCTTTTTTACTCTACAATTTTTCATTGTGTTGCATGTGTGTGTACAGGTACTCAGGAAAAGACCTCCCCGAGTTATTTAGCCTTCGGCGCTTATCACCAGCCCCTGGCCTATGGAGGCGAGCTTGGGGTAGTTGCGGCTCGAGCCCGAGTAGGGTCGGGTCGTGACAAAGTGGTATCAGAGGTGGTTCGTTCCTTGGGACATTGTTAGGACGTCCCTAAAAAGAAATTGGTTGGGATTTAGGGAAACAGTGTTAACATGTCTCGAGAGTGGCTCTCAGGCCAGGTAGTCTAGTGATGGTGCAGCGGCCGACGTATCCATTCACCAGGACCCTGATAACCCACTTGTCGACTTGGCATGCCGAGACACTCGTTGTAGGGAAAATTGGTTTGTGCATCACATAGGATTGAGTCTCCGACTGTCCTTCTTGAGTCAGCTCCCCATGGTTGTTACGGTTATATACATATATGCTCATCTGACAGTGGTACTCCTTGATAATATTCAGGATGTATCCGCAAAGACAGCCAACCAAGATACCAGCTTTGGTTCGTGATGAAGACCTTATGAGCTACGAGGCCACAGTCCAGGACCCATCATGCGAGCCCCTTTCTCCGGGTGGGATGATAACAACACCCCCACCTGTTGAGCAGTAGACAGCTTCAACAGAGCAGATTGAGCTTGAGCGCAGGTTGAGCATGCTCTGTGAGTTCCAACGATAGAGACCGCTGAGGTTCAGTGGTGAGATAGACCCTCAGGCAGCAGAGATTTGGCTGGAGACAGTGGTTTTCCTTTTCAGGCTTGTGCAGACCCCGACAGATTAGACAGTGGCTTTGGTATCCAACCTTTTTCATGGAGCAGCTTGGCATTGATGGAGTTTGGTGACTCAGTTTCTTGAAGAGTAGTCGCTTTCGTGGGGTGACTTTTAGTTGTTGTTCCGTGAGGAGTTTTTCCCCTCCTTCTTGCGCTTCGTTCAGATTCTGGAGCTCCTGCAGTTTCAGAAAGTAGGGATGATGGTGGCCTAGTACGCGGCTAGTTTCGCAGATCGTGCACGCTTTAACCTGGACTTAGTCCATGACGACAACATCCGAGCATGGAAGTTTGAGCAGGGTCTCTGCTGAGAGATTCAAGCTGTCATAGTACCCTTGAGAATTTCCACATATGTCGGGGTGCTAGAGCAGGCGCTGGTGATAGATAGATTCCTGTCACGTTCTAGAGTTGGTGGTGGCAGCAGGCACATTGGAGCCAAGACGTCTGCTGCAGCTAGGGGGCGTCAACAAGCAGAACCACGACACAGGTGGCTTTCTGACAACCGAACTCAGGGGTGTGGTCGTACACCATATTGGCGCCAGAGGGAACTAGTGCAGCACAAAGAGAGTCAGTGCTATGCTTGCGATGGGCGAGGTCACCTGGCATGGGACTGCCCGACCAGGCATGTGGAGAAATTCAGGTAGGTAGCAGGTGCACCACCATGATGGAGGCAACACCATGATCGGAGTAGCGCCCAGAGAGGTGGTGCTAGCAGAGGAGCAGGAGGAGCTGGAAGTGGAGGAAGACCATACGAGGTATTCCCATCACCACTAGGTGGTCCACGTCAGGCTCCGGGAGATGACAGTTAGGACTGCGGACAGCCGCGAGCTTTGGATGTCTACGATCCTGCAGAGCCTGAGGTGATAAGAGGTACACTGTACAACTCTTCTAATTTTTGTAGTAGAATTGGTAGACTCTGTGTGTGAAATGATTTTCTCCCTGATCCTTATTTGAGGTGTTACCAGGGTGACGCAGGGCGTCAGGTGTAACCCTGTTTTGGTAGATTAGAAGGTGTGTAACCTTCCTCTTTAGTTGATGGCATCGACTCCATCGCTCTCCAAGCGTGTAAGAGAGTCTTGGTTGAGATACATCGACTGTGAAACCTTGCACGACTAGATATCCTTAGGTGTTCCACCATATGGATATTATGAATGAGGGAATCACCGAGATTTTCCCAGGTTCAAGCGGTGATTCCAGTCATAACATGCGACGTGGAGGTTCGATCGGGGAGGTGAGATACCCCCGTGGTCCTTCGGACTATTTGAGAATGTGTGAAGGGATGGAGAGGTTCCCTAGCGCCTTGCCCTAACCCCAAAGTCTGGAGTGGGTGCACGACGTCTTCCACATGAATCACCTGAGAAGAAGTGTGCGTGATCCTATGCACGTAATCGGAAAAGGAAGACCTCGCATGAACAGATCAAATCCTTGGGTCTGTGTGCGGTGATGCATAACTGTGCAAGAGTTCTTCTGGGTACGGGAGAGCCAGGTGCGGGCTTAGTACCCTGAGTTGTTCCCTGGTTTTGCTTTTCAAGGATTAAAAGCTTGAAGGAGGGAATGATTTAAGAACCCAGTTTTTGGCTATAAAATACTTTTTAATATTCTTGATATTATTCCAGAGTAGGGCCTTCAGACGGCGTGCGATTCCGAGCCCCGGTGTGGCCGGAATTTAATTTTCAGTGCGTTCACACTGGGTGAACCAAATAAATGAGATAACTCCTTAACAGTGCTTCAGATCAGAAATATGAGTGTACGGATGGGTCCGGAATAGGGTGTTTACCCTATTAATGACATAAAACATGTCGGCGCGGGACGTTTGGACCCCTCACCTGCTACCGGAATGTTAAACAGATTAATAAATTAATTAATTTATTTGTTTAATGGTTAAACTCAAGTATATCTTAAATGGTTACTCAGATGGGAAAACCGAGGGAATATTTGAGTCCGGAACGTGCCGTTTACCCTAGGAGGGGTGTAAGTTTCGCGGGCGGGGGCCGTCAGTGAAAAATGGCCCCCGGGGTGTTTTCGTAATTTGGCGGCCTCAGGCATTGAGTTTAATAACATTTGAATGGGGCCTCAGATTAAAATTATGAGACCTCCGTTGTGCTTGAGAGGTGGTGTTTGGCCTTGGGGAGTCTTAATCTCGACCCCACCGGAAGTTCGGGTTCGGGCCGACGGGCGGGTGGTTAAGTGTGTTTTCATTTAAACACTTAACCCCCCTCTCTCCCCCTTTGTTCACCCCCTGGAAAGAGCTCTCAAGGAGGAAATCCTCATCTCCTCCACCTCTATGGCGAGGCGTGACAGCTCCGGTGAGGCACGGTAGCTCCGGAGAACCCTTGCGAAGCTTCGGGCGAAGCCCATCGAGGTTGGCGGTTGTTGTTTTCATTTTTAATTCCCGAGCCTCCTTTGAATCCAAACTATAGTGTCGAATTGTTGCTATTTCATCGAGAAAATCCCATGTATGCGTAGTATATTTCATTCTCTTTCCGACTCTTGTTACAAATTTCAATTCTGAGTTCCGAGCAGCTCAAAAATGTCTGGCAAAGTTTGCGGTTATTTGGGTTTTTCCAGTGAGCGGCAGGGGCTTCGGCGGCGGCGCAGGTCTTCTAGGCAGTGGCGCGGCGCTGCGGGCATCGGCGGACGACCAGATGAGGTGGAGTGGCCAGGTGAGATGGGAGTGAGGCAAGCCTTCAGCGGAGGAGGCGGCCGAGGTCAGGGGCGTCGGGGGAGCGTGGCGGTAGGCGGTGGCTCCAGGGAGCGCGGCGACAGGCGGTGGCTCCAGGGCATCAGCGCGTGGCGGCGCTCGCCGGGGTGCAAAAGAGCACTGGGGTCGCAGCGCGCGACCCCAGTGGGGGAACACGACCCGCGTCTCGTGGGTCATCATGTGGGAGGGCGACCGGCCCTGAGGGTCGGTCCGCGCGGCTGAGCCGCGGGCCGGCCCAGGCCGGGCGGACCGGCCGGTCTAGCCCAAGTGGCTTTGCCCCCTCGACTTCAGACGCCCGTAATTTTCATTACGGGTGTCCGTTTTACATGCCGTCTGTGGAAATGCCTTCCTGGAGTCGAGAATAGCTTTTTAAAATGGTTTCAAGGGTTTTTAACTCCTAAAATGTAGGGTTCAGTGGCACGTCACGTGTGTTAAGCAGATTGACATTTTTCCAGGGGGTCATGTTTTGAGCGGCGCGGTCGCATCTGACGTCTTTTTTGAGCACCGTTAGTGGTGTTGGGACCCTGGTGCCGAGGTGAAGTTTTCCAATATGGTTTGAGGCATTGAGGCTAGAGTTGATGTGTGGTCCCCCAACCTGTCTTTCGAGCTGCATGCAGCGCTTTACAACTTTTTTGTTGGACGTCCGTTTGGGGTGTGCGAGCAGTCGATTTTGGGCATTTTTCTAAGGGCATTGCACTGGCTCAATCCACCCGCTTTAATTCTGCATGATGGGGCGGGCCCCATGAGGGCCGTTTTGGGATTTGACGGTGATTTTCTAGCTTTATCACTGGGTGTCTGTTTTGGACAAGTGATTTGTATGACTTGTGTACTTTTTCGAGAGGATCGCAATGGTGCGATCCGTTTGTTGGGATTCAGGACCGGGATGTGGGTCCCACATAGCATCGCTCGTGTGCGGTGCGCTGGAATGCATCTTTTTCTCCGGATATCCATTCCACTCAAGTTAGCAGTCCTTTTGACGTGTTTTCCTGAGGGGATCATAATGGTGCGATGCGCCCGACTATTTTCGGGGCCGAGGCTCGGGATCACGGGACGTCGTTCTGGCGTAAGGCGGTGTTGGTGACTTTTCCGTCGGATGTCTGTTTTAGGGGAGTAGGTAGTCTATCTCGCATGTTTTTTCGTGAGGTTTACAATGGTGCAATCTGTTCAGGCAAGCGGAGCCTCTTACGCGATCTTATTAAATGTGGAAATATGAAGGTGTGCCGGTGGAGGTTCTTCCTACGGTGTTTGCAGAGAACCCTTGGAGTGTGATCACGTTCACTCTTGGGAGAGTGAAGTGAATGCTTGTTTAGATGTAGTTGGCCGTGCCTGGGCCAATGAGGTGTCAATTTGGAGTTGTTACATTTACGCCCTTCGTGTTTACGTTGGGTGTCGTGTGCTTGATAGACTTTGGGATGGAGACGTGGTATACTCTGGGAGTATACGGGAATGCTGGGAGGTACATGTGGAGGTTGGTACCTGAGAATGTTTGTGTGCTTGGTTGGGGTTGACATGGGGTCACACGTCGTGTGGGACCCATGTGTGTGCCATGTTCTACTTTACGTACTTTTGACCTCTCGCGACGTAGAGGGTTCCTTAGTTCTCTATTATTGACCAGCAGGGTTGAGTCTTCCCCTGGTTCTGTTCTAGTTTGTTGACCAGCAGGGTTGAGTCTTCCCCTGGTTCTGTTCTAGTTTGTTGACAAGCAGGGTTGAGTCTTCCCCTAGTTCTGTTCTAGTTTGTTGACCGGAAGGGTTGAGTTTTCCCCTGGTTCCGTTCTCGTTTTTGACCAACAGGGTTGAGTTTCTCCTGGTCTTGTTCACGATGGTTTTGACCAGCAGGGTTGAGTGGTTTTACCCTGATTCTGTTCTCGTTGGTTTGGCCGGCAGAGGTGCTTCGTGTTCCTTGGTAGAGTTCTTGTGGATTCGGTGTGACCAACACATTACACGGGCACCAATCCTCTACCCAGGAGGTCGTTTCCAGTAGGGATGGCTAGTGGGGTACCATCCAGTAGGGATGGACAGAGCAGTGCCATCCAGCAGGGATGGCCACTGGGTTACCATCCAGCAGGGATGACCAGTACAACAGTGTTCACCGAGCAGTACCATCCAACCGGGATGGCCAGAGTGGTTCCGGGTTTACCTCCAACGAGGCTAGGAAGTGGTCCCCGATGCTGGGTATACCTCCAGCTGGGCTGGGAAGTGGTCCCTGATGCCGGGTTTACCTCCAGCTGGGCTAGGAAATGGTCGCCGATGACGGTTCCGAGCCTCCCTCCAGGGGAGTACCCTTTTATGGGACTAGGCACTGGGACTCGTCGATGACTTTAGCCGGGTATCCCTCCAGTGGAGTACCCTTTTTACGAGATTGGGCAGTGTGGCACCCGTCGAATCTTGCCGGGTCTCCCTCCAGTAGAAACCCATCAACTTCCAGGGATTGACCTCTAGCGGGGCTGAGCAGTGGGTTGCCTGTCGACTTTGAGGAGACCTCTTGACTGCGGGGTAGTGACGAGGTGTGGTTTGACATTCCCCTAGAACTCTCAAGTATGAGGGGAACTTTCCCCACCGAGACGCGTCCTTGTGACACGACCTAAAACCGTGTGGGCGAGTCAGTGCCACCCAAAGCGGATAGTGTCAAGGTGTGGTGATTTGAGCCCCTTGACTTGCAGTTTGGGGCAGACGTGCGGGATGCTAGGCATCGATGGTGTTTACTTTTGGGACTGTTGGTGACTCACTTTCTTGGGCTGAGCTACGGGATGGAGATCCCCTTATGATCTTGTTTGGGCTTCTTGTTTGAGCATATTAATATGTATATACCTTGTTCCAGAACCCAATTCTTGGTTTTTGGTTACTCTCCTTCCAGGAGAGGCGAAGACGCGTGGGGTATTCCACGTGCTTTCCGTGTCTAGCTTCCCGTGGTTGGATGAGTCTACTCTCCTGCTATAGGTAGCGAAGACTCGACGATAAGTTCATCTTCTCACCGTTTCCATCTCCTTGTGTTTGGATGAGTCTACTTCCTTTCTCTTGTTGGGTTGAGCCAGACTCTCTACTATACTCTTTACTGCACTCCTTATTGTACTCCTTTACTTTTCCCTGTTCGATCTACTGCTCACCCTTCAGTACCTCCTTTGTTTCTCCCTCGAGCCTTCGGGGTATCCTACTGAGTATTTTTATACTCACCCCTACTTGGGATTTGCCCGCACATGGTGTGCCCTTGCAGACGACAGAAAGGTTGGTCGTGATTTCAGTGAAGCTTATGAGTTTGGGAGTTTGGGATCTTGGACCACGTGCGGTGGTCGGAGTCGAGTTCCAGGTGGGGGACCCTTCCCGCTCTTTTTCTTTTGTTTACCTATTGCCGGGTTGTGGCACTCTTTTTGGTTGGGCGCGTGTTTTTCCCCTTTTTATTTTAGTTTAACTTCATCTTATACTTTGTACTGTTTAGAGGTCGATGCACACCTGTGGTTTATTTATAGCAGTTGGTACTTTTCTTTTCTTTTTACTCTGCACTTTTGCAATGTGCTGCGTGTGTGTGTACAGATACTCAGGAAAAGGCCTCCTCGAGTTGTTTAGCCTTCGGCGCTTGTCACCAGCCCCTAGCCTATGGAGGTGGGCTTGGGGTAGTTGCGGCGCGAGCCTGGGTAGGGTCGGGTCATGATAGAGGAAGTGGTATATGTGGTTACCTTTTATAGTGAATGAAATGGACTCACTTGGAATTTTTGAAAACAGGTTAAGTGTACACATGTTCTTACCTAAACAAAAGCCATAAAAAACTAAAATAAATCAATAATGGAAGTTTTATGGCCCAAATATGGCTAGAAAATGGGTTTTGGACAAGTGGATAGGTCATTTGATCCCCTAAGATTATGGTTTAGTCCATAATTAATCTTAGTTTGACCTTAATCGCTGTGATTAATTTTAATCACTTTAACTAATCATTTTGGTAAAAAATTAAGTTGATCTTATTAGGATCTAAATATTATACTTATTACAATGGTTTATGTTAGTTTTCCTAAATTTAGTTCATAGAAGGAGAAAAATTAATATTAATGCTAATCCTGTAGACGGGATGAAATTATGGGTATTTAAAGTATAAATAAGTTTAAAAGTTTATTAAGTTTTTATATTCAATTTCAAAGTGAAATTGATTTTAATGAACTAAATTGTATTAATAGATTTATAATTGATCTAATGTGACCTTAAAATAAATTTAAAATATAATTTAACATTCATAATTATTTAAATGAAATGGCAGTTATGTAGTATTTTTCACCATTCATCAAAAATTAAGTTTCTCAGAAAAATCCCAAAAAATAACCTTAATATAATTTCAGCATTATAAATTCAAAAATGATGTTTATTTTATCAAATTAAATTACTAAATTTGTCTGAAATAAATTTTATTACTTTTCACAGAAGGACGTTAAAATATGTTCATTCAAGAAAATGATATTTTTAAACATAAGAGGACTTTACCAAAAATCATGTCTTTCATTATAAATATGTTTTATTTATATAAAAAATTATAAAAAATATTTGAAAATTAATTATTACTGTTCATAATACAATGTTTAATGACTAGTTTATAATTATCCTATTTAAATAATTATAACAATAAAATGATGTTTTGTAGAGACATCATTGTTGCATGTAATGTACACCAAGTCGATATTCTATGTTGAATACACCAAGTCCATCCCATGTAAAAGTAATGTTTTACTTAGTGAATTTTATGAAATAAATGAAAATTTAATTTATTCAAAAAAAGGTCCATTAAAACTCAGGCTGTTACACGTTTTCCTATGCATGCCTAAAATGATGCATGTCACAAAATAGTATTGAGTTATTAGAATGATACATGAATACTCAAATCTCATTCAATTCTAGGATATGAGTCAAATATTATAAAATATCAACAACAATCATCACATCACACAACTAGTGTGTCACCCAAGGTGACATAACATTCAACTATAACAGTAAGTACTAATAACATCAATCCCACCCCATGTACTTGGATTTTTTCCCATACATGGGTTTGAAACCCCCATGTATGAGATCATGACCAAATAACTACTCTTCATAGTCTCTTATATACCTTTCAAAAATATTAAGACAAAATTAAAGAAATTTAAACTCCTTTGATACCGCTTTTTAATGTCCTGACCCAGGTGCCACACCCCAGTGCCCTGATTCAAACTGACATGTGACCTCAGACACATCTCCCCATATGCTAGAGGCTACCGACTAGCAGTGAGGATCTAATGTTGATCATGGTGAGACTATACCCCCTTTATCATAGTAATACCACAACCGAAATAAATAAACAATAACCAAATGAGATGTAACCAAAAATAGAAAAATACCAGTATCATAAGATGACCAAAAATGGAAATATAATATCAAAACTGAATAGTATATATTCCATGACAATGTATGTGCCAAGTGTCAAAATACAAAACCAAAAGTAAAGACACTGAAAACTCCCTAGTGGGTCCAGAACCACATTTGGTTCCCTCATCCGTGATCCATCCCAAGTCATCCATCTAACATAGGGCCTTTTCACTAATCCTTTCCTACACACATGAAGTCTATTTGGGTACCGATTAGGTAGCCCAAGTAGGGTGTGAGTACAACTCAGTAAGCCACATCCAGTGATGTCTAAAACAATATCCATTCAATAAAAGTGTATATAATTGTATAAATAATAATTAAAAGTAATAAATTAAATAGTTTACACTTATTTAATTACTCTTTATTTAACCACATAACACCCGGGTTCCCAAGGACTCCCAGACGCTCAATACCTTCTTCAACCTATGCTAGAGTTTGAACTATCTCTAAGGGATATCATATCTCAAAATTCCATTGTTACCATTCTTTATATCAAATCACATATGAATTCCATTGTTACCATTCATTGTCTCAAATCACATATAAATGCCATTGTTACCATTCACCATTTCAATTCACACTATGGTATTTTTATGCATGAGATTGTGTCCCACACATGATTATCACATGTTAATGACATTGTTACCATTCATCATTTATTTTATAACTATGGGATTTTGATACAGCATAACATGTACCATACACAATTATCACATTAATTAATTCAACAATCAATTAATCATATCAATTCCATTAATTAATTCAACTATTAATTAATCACATTAGGTCCATTAATTAATTCAACAATTAATTAATCACATCTATCAATTTCATAATCACAAAAATTTTCAATAATTAATTCAACAATTAATTATTCCAATTCAACAATTAATTATTCAATTAAATAATTTCAATCTCTCCATAATTAATTCAATAATTAATTATTTCAAGTCAATAAATTTCATAATAAAAAAATTCCAATTAATTAATTCAATAATTAATTAATCAAGTTAAACAATATCAAAAAACCCATAATTAATTCAATAATTAATTATTTAGTTCAAATTATCAATATCCCATAATTAATTCAATAATTAATTATTCAATTCATAATCCCACTATCCCCAATTCACAATCCATTAATTAATAAATCCACCAAATTAATTAACTCATTCTAAGAAACTCATTTGATAATCATATAATAGTAATTATACAATTACATACACATAATTGAAATCGATATTTTGGGATTTTAATTATAGACCATGTACCTCAATTCATTGAAAAATGATCACCAATGGAAGAATCCAAAATTTAAAGAGGATTAATTAAGAATGTGATGAACAACACGATCTAGATCTGAAAACTAGATCCATGATCAAATCAATCAAGATATAATAAACATAAATATATATCTAGAATCGAAATCATATAAATACCCATTCAAATATGGTAAAATAATGGTATAGAGATGGGAAACCAACTAAGATGAGATTCACTTACCAGGGAAAGTGAAGATCTTTGTTCTATACTTTGAATCGCTAATAACAGAGGTTGGGAAGGCTTGAAATCTATCTGGGAGCCTCCAAAATTATGAAAGAGAGTTTAGGGTAAAACTAGGTCCAAATAGGGGATAATATGGGGGGTTTATGAATTTTAAAAACTAATTTTCGGGTTAATTAAAAAGTTCTGCAAGGTTTTCTAGGCAAAGGAACACGATTTACCAAACCGTACACATCTTCTAGGGGGGGGGGGGGTGCATGGTTTATCCTATTAGGGTGCACATTTTGAAAAACCATGAAACAGCCATGAAAACACTCTCTATATAGGGTTACATGGTTTTATCAACTAGGATGCACAGTTTGGGAAAATCATGCACCAACCGTGCAATGACCTCTTTCTTCCTTTTTTTCCTCAAATTTTCACCTAATCACACCCAAAGGTAAAAACCAAACAAAAAGTGACCAAAAAATGAAAATAAGAGTACCTTAAAACAATCTTGGAACATCTCCTAAAAATGTTGGGATCTTACAAAAGGAGAATCCGTACTAAGACAATTTGAATCCATATCTGCAAAAACATGATTGTAATGAAGTTTTTTAGAGGGGGAGTCTGGACCATTCACTTTTTCTTATTTAGGAGAAGAGTAAATTGTATACACCATCACCTGTTCAGGTGAAGTGGAAACCACAAGGGGAGAGGAAGAAGGGTGCCCATAATTTATAACATAAAATTATTTATGATGGGTTAATTGTGACCAAATTAACCCAATCACAAAAACTTTTTTTAGGAAAAGTATTTGAGATGGACCAAAATTTCCATAATAAATACCTCCTACAAAATTAATATTATTGGTGAAATTTTACATAAATTTCTATTAACCTTCACAATAGGTTTTCATGCTAGCTGTTGGGTATTCTAGTGAATAATATTTGTAACATGACATTTATTCCATCGAAAATGATGAATTTTTATGAAGGAATAAATGTTCCCTTGAAAATAATTCCATTATAGGGACTATTTGTGATGGGTTAATTTCCCTTCGCAATTAACCCATAAAAAATAACCTATTTTCTAGTAGTTAACTGCTTTGAAATTTCTATTTAACACTGTGTAATAATTTAAAAAATATTTTCAGAGTTGGGCATGGTGTTAGTGCGGAATTCTAGGACCTGAGGTGTCTTGGTGTGGATATATTAAAGATATTAAATATAAAATATCACTTATGTGTATTTTTTCAGAAATAATGTAATAACTCACTACTGGTGTCTTAGATGGGAAAATTGAGACCACCATTAAATCCAAAGAATGAGTTTTATCCTTGGCACAACATAAGTCTTATTGGCATCAAACACTTTGATAGAGTTCTGTCATGGGAGGATTACAAAAATTAAAAAAAAGTATTTATTTAATTTTTATTTAATTTCAAAACTCTACTAACACCTACTTTATAAACTCCTCTTTGGATAATTCCCTAGGGTTAGCTACATAATCCTAGAGGATTTTAAGGATGGAGAGAACTATGGTGATGAGGGTGTTGGTGGTTGATCATGGGGTCATGGAACAAGGGTTGTAGTATCTCAATACTCATCATCATAAATGGTGTTCTTGGATATCACCAATAGAAATGATGTTGAAATGTTATTTTCCAGTGATCAATCCAACCAGAGGCAGGGAGTTTGTTTTTTTGGTTTATTCTCTATTTATAGTTTGAGATGAATTCGAATTAATTCCTTAAAAATTAATTTATGGATTGATCTTCATTGGTTTGTCAAAATGTTTTTTCCTCTTCCCAGATCAAGGAATTTTAGATTTATTATCTATTGATTTTTTTTTGATTTTATAATCCATCTTGCTCTTTAGATTCCAACAATGATGGCCAAACAAACACGACCATCGATCAAAGACCACTTTGTGTTATGTTTCTTTATACATCCTTTCAATGATGTTCATCAATAAAATTTTGGTTGACCAATGATTCGATGATACCCAGTGTAACACCCCAAGATTTTATAAGATAGATTCTTTTTAATTTATTTGATGTCTTGTGATGTATGCCACACCAAGATTAGCTTGCGCTATACGCAACACCATATTAGCATGAAATATACGTAACACTATTCTTGCCTTGTGTTACACACAATTTCAAGTTCTTTTGATAGAATTAATTTCATACATGACTGAGTATAAGTGATAACTAAATATTATAACTAGGTCATTATAATAGTGGGTATGAATAGTATTAACTTCCTCCTAAAAAACTATTTAAATGAAAATACGTGAGTTTATAAAATAATAAAATCACTATATGGATTTTATTAGTGAAATATATATGTAATAAATTAAATTTAATGTTTAAAATCCATCTTATATGTTTTCTAGACATGATATAAGAACAAATTCAATTTTATGGATAAAATAAGCGCTTTTCTAAAAATGAAGTTTTATCGATTTTGTTGGAAAACCCATTTTAAATATAAATTTTATACTTTTATAATTTTTTTTTTAAAATAAACTTATTATTTGGAATAAGTACATCAAAATTTATTTTGGTTGAAATTTTGGTATTTTTCTGATAAAATTCATATTTTAATGAATAGTGAAAAATACTGTATTTTAATTCAAAACTACCTTTTAGTCTAATTTATTCATATAGTTAGATTATATTTTGAATTGGTATTAATGTATATTTTGATTATGTTTTTATCATTTATTCCAATTTTGGTCATTGGAAGTAATTTCACATTGAAATTAGATATAAATTCACATCAATCTTTTGATGGTTTTTACTTTTAAAAAAACTCGTTTTCTCATTTTGACAAGGGGAATTAATTTTAAATTAATTACTAAAAATTATGTGTTTTGAATTTTGAAAAATGGAATCTATTTTTGGAATCCGTGGGTCCAAATTATGTTAGTAGGCTACTTTTATTTTTTTGGGATATTATGAATAGTAACTATGGTAATTTTTATTTACCACAGTTAAAGGTAAATCAAGTAAACTAGGGTAAAAACAATATAATAAAGATAATAAAATTTCCCTAAAACCTTCCAAAATCCTATTAGATGAATTAAAGTCGACCAATATCACCTAAGGGTCAGAATTGATCCATTTAATAGGATTTTTTCCATGAAAGTGATGTGATTATAATTAAAATAAAAGAAAGTGACAACATATCACTCTCTTATCTATTATAAATATAACAATTTTAATTTAGTGATAAAATTCATAAAACTTTGAACATTAATTGTCTCTAAAAATCTAATGAAATTATCTACATCACGTGAATTTATTTAGAATTTTTAAATATTAAATAATTACCATATATATTGACCCAACAATGATAGAATAATTATTTTATTAAGATAAATATCAAATAAATGATATTATAAATAGTAAAATAAATATTACTTGAAATAATTTATGTCATTCATGATTTTTCTAGTTGAATATTTCATGTAATAAGACTATGCAATGCTTTGGTTCAAAGTTATATGTAATGTCCCAAAATTTCCTTGTATTTTTTTAAACTTATATGGAATTATTTCGAGACTACACGCTCTGACGACACGTGATTCCGAGGCCCGGTGATCCCATAATGGAATTTTGAAATTTTTTTAATGTACATTCAGTAAACACGCAAGATGGTTTTTTTTAACTTTTGAACTGGTGCTCGAATCAGAAATCTTAGGGCACCGTTGAACTCAGAATGATGGGATTCGCTTAAAAAGGAATTAAGTTCGGCCGACAAGGGCTGAATAGAAAAGTTAATTTTCAGACTTTTTGGAAAAAAATAAAATAACTTTAAAAAGATATTTTATTTATTTTCCTCAACTGACGAGTGGTGACACAACGATGCTGTGATGTAGTGACTAGGAATCGATGAGGCACATTAATGGAGCTCATTAATGGCTCGTTAACACACAATGTAATGACACGTAACAGTGATGCTGTTTCATAAATGAAATAGGTAACAACGCGACGTCGCAATGTAACAAAAAAACTATGAAATGTTTTCTTTTTTAATAGTTTTATGCGTTGCTGGAACAAGGATTAAACTGTGAGGATTCTCTGATGAACCTCCAATGGATTTTCCTCCCCAAAAAAGAATAACGAATACCGACAGAACGTAATCGACTTCGACTTACCTCGAAGAACAAATCTAGGAAGCGATGGACAACATTGACCTCTTAAACCCTCAAGGACAGAATGCTATGAAAATGAACATAAAATGAGGCAGGGGTTTGAACTATTTAAAGTTTCCCTGTTCATTTCTAAAAATGACAATTGTAGATAAACCCACGAATAGGTTGATCTGTGGATCGTGCATTATTTCAGGAGGGTGAATTCTTTTGGGATTCCTCTATCCAGTATTAAATTATCACCTGTATTGGTTTAACTACAATCCTCATACCTCCCCATGTTTTTAAACTTCTAACGTGGAGGGTGAGGGTCGACACGAACAAATATTGAGCCCCTTCGCATGTGAATTATTTGTGGATGAATTCTTGAAATGGAGTAAAGGAGAGTTCAAGGCTATCACAATGAATGTGGAAGACTTAAGATCCTATAGGTGCAGATGGATTGAGAAACGGACCACCAGAGAAACTCTGGTGGCCCGCAGAAGAAACCACTAGTGGCCCACAACGACGGCCGTGAGCGGAGGGAGGCGGTGCGACCGATGGCTTGCCACAATGGAAGTGGGCCATGGCAAGCGGCTGTAGTGGTTTGGAGGTGCAGCATCAACCAATGCCTTGTGGAGGTGGCGGCCCATGTCCAGGCCGCCCGACCGAGTGACGGAGGCCGCGACCCCCGCGACCACAACGTTGGATACCCGCTGCGCCACACTGGCGCCACGTTGACCTGGTAAACCCATGGACTTGGTCCACGAGTAACATGGAGGGCACGATCAGTTTCACCATACATGTGTTCTTAATACTGGATGCGGTTGTGCCGCGTCTGGATGGAGGAACTGGGCCGCTACGGAGGGCCGGGAAAAATCGGCGGGCCGGACCCGCCCTACCGGGCCAAACCAGCCCTACCAAGACAGAACTTCCCTACCGGTTTGGGCTAGGACTAGGCTGGTCTGGATTTGGGTTGGTTTGGGTCAACCCAAACCAGGTCAGGTTGGATCGGTCTGACCGAGTCGGACCGGACTCAGACCCAACCAGCCCCCGTTTCAATAAAACACCCGTATCTCTCAAACCGGGTGTCCTATTGATGCACCGTTAGTGGAATTGGGACCCTTGTGAAAGGAAAATCTTATGATAAACTCTACGTGAGTTTTTGTGGAGGTTTTCATATGTCCCAGTTGGATCAGACTCGAATCCAATTAGGCCTTTTTTAGAAAAATGCCCATATCTTTCAGATCGGGTGTCTATTCGACGCGCCGTCTATTGCATTGGGACCCTTACGATGAAATGATACTTTTGGTTACTATATGTGTTACTTCTTGGTGGATGAGTTATGACCTATTTCTTGAGGAGAATATCCTCCCAAAATCAAGCGTGCTAAGTGCGGGAATCCAGTGGCAGGCTGTGATGTAAAGAATGAATAAAGACCCTTCATGGATCATCATAATAGAGACCCTATATGGATCAGCAGAATAATGAACCTGTGTGGATCAACAACTAGTGACCTTGTGTGGATCAGAACCTAGAGACCCTCTGTGGATCATCTCCTAGATCTCCTGTGTGGATCAACACCTATAAACCCTGTGTGGATTAGCTCCTAGAGACCTTGTGTGGATCAGCACCTAGAGACCCTATGTGGATTACCAGTAAAGCCTCTCAATAGAATAATATGATCTATCTTTACAAATAATCATCTTTACTTCTGTACTTAAGTTATACCTAGTGTGAGATGTGTCTTTTTCTTTGTGCTTTACTTAGAGATCTTACTTTTTGGTATTTTTCTTTTGTTTATTATGAGAGACCTTCGGGGGTCTTGGGGTCCCTAATGAGTATTTTTATACTCACCCGTGAACGGGATTCTCTTGCACCTATTGTGTCTTGTGAAAATGATGGACAAATTTGACTGGGACTTTGGGGATCCAGGGCTATATGGTGCTCGGAGGTGGATCGATAGATGTGGTGTGTTATAGTGACATCCGATAGCAATTTGTACCTACCCCTCAGCTAAGATCCTTGGACGATGAACTCTAGTGCTTATAATTATTCTCTTTACATTCCTTTCAGTTGAGCTTATATTATGTCCCCCTTTACTTTCATCTTACACCCTTTTACTCTCAGTGGTGTTACTTTGTGGTGGTTGTACTATTTTTCTTTCCTTTGTGGTTTTATTTGTGCAGAATGCCCTGTCTGTGCATGTACAGGTTTAAAGGTAATGCCTTCCCTTTTAGGGATATGACTTTCTGGTGCTATTCACTAGACCCTAGCCTGTGGAAGGCAGGCTTGGGGTAGTCATTACATGGGCCTCAGGGGATGGGTCATGAAAAAGTGGTATTAGAGGTTGTCTGTTCTACCTCAGAGACTGGGAGTCTATTGTTTTGTTTTGGGGGAAATATAGTTAAATGTTTTGAGTTTGAATTTTAGATTCGAGGAGTCCAGTGTTGGTGTAGAGGTCAATGTATCCATACAATAGGAACTTGAATTCTTCTTTTCGGCTCTAAACATGTAAACCCTATTTTCATAAGTGTCTCCTTATGTTCTTTTTGAATAGGTGTCAGCTGACCAGGTATAACCTTCTGACCATGGTACATATTGATCAATCTCAAGATGCCTCTATGCAGAGAGACAACCAGAATTCCGATACGTGGTTGGGAGGAAAACTTGTCTAGTGGCGAGGCATCCATTCAGGGACCATTTCTCAAGATGGCCCCATCGGGTGGTGCACCAATCCTACCACCACCTATTGGTCATCATCTACTACTGGTAGTACCGGAAGAGGACATGCACAGACTCAGTGCCTTTCATGAGTTTCAAATACAGAGACCTCCCAGGTTTAGGGGAGAGGCATATCCTCAGGTCACTAAGGATTGGTTGGATGTGGTGATGCGAGTCTTCTGATTAGTGAGGACGTCACTTGACCAGATGGAGATCTAATCTATGAGCTTTCTTCAGGGTTCGGTAGGGAGATGGTGGAGTCTGGTGATTTAGACTCATGATAAGGAGACCCTCACCTAGATGGAATTCTAGGGTCTTTTTTGGGTGGAGTTTTTTACCGTGACCTTGTGCTCTGTGCGCATTCATGAGATGCTTCACCTTCAGCAGGTCAGCCTTTCAGTGGATGATTACTCTGTGAAGTTTACAGACCTATCATTACTCTACAGAAATGGTGTGGGATCCTTTATTTATGGCCCGAACCTTTGAGCAGGGACTCAGGTGGGAGATCAAGGCATAAATGGTCTCTCTCAGCAACTGCACACAGGATTGAGTATGGAATATTTATCCATAGTTATCCATAGTGGTGGTCTGAATTGATGATATCTTGGTGTAATCGGCATCGGAGGAGGAGCATGCTACACACCTGTGGATAGTCCTGAATACACTTCAAGAGAACTAGCTTTATGGTAATATCTCGAAGTTCTAGTTTTGGATCTAGGAGGTCCACTTTCTGGGACATGACATCTTAGAGGCTAGAGTTGTAGTCGATCTGGAAAAGATAGAGGCAGTGCTTTCTTGGGAGCCACCCAGGAGGGTGACTAAGGTGCGGAGTTTACTGGGGTTGGACAGATACTTTCGGAGGTTTGTACTTGACTTTTCCAGAGTAGAAAAACCATTTTTATCTTTGACAAAGAAGGTACAACTCTTTCTATGGATGAAGAGGTACCAACAGAGTTTCAAGGAGCTAAGGTGGAGATTGATGAGTGCCCCCATATTGAGACTACCATAAGAGGGCATTGAGTATGTAGTCTTTTTTGACTCATCAGAGACCAGACAGGGTTGTGTCCTAATGAAGGAGTGAGAAGTTATTGCCTACATCTCACGCTAGTTGAGGAAGCATGATTATAATTATGCGACCCATGACCTGGAGTTAGTAGTAGTGATATTTTCCTTGAAGATGTGGAGACACTACTTGATGGGTGAACGATTTGTAGTTTACTATGACCACAAGAGTCTTAGGTATAACTTGTCCTGGAAGGACCTGAACCCGAGACAATGGTGATAGACAGAGTTCCTCCAGGACTATGACTTTGAGATAGTGTATACTCCTGGGAAGGGGAACATGGTAGCATACGTGCTTAGAAGAAGGACCGGTTTGAAACTGCTGAGTGAGGCGACAGAGTAGCTAGCCATGATACAAATATCCTTCATGGATGATGATGGAGAAACTTACCTTCAATTGATGACTATTACTCCCCCACTCTTATAGCGATTCAGGGAGGCACAACTGGTGGATGTTTTCTTCAAGGCCCGACATGCTCGGATATCCCCAGGACATGCTCCTAATGGATTTTTGATAGTTGGGGAGCACATAATCCTTTTTTAGAGGGATCATCATAGTACCAATGGCATTTCAGGAGGAGGTGTTGAGAGATTTCCATACATCCCCTTTAGCGATACATCCTAAAGTGGAGAAGATTTACCAGAACCTCTAACGCCAGTACTGGTGGCCAGGAATGAAGAAAGTAGTGGACATGTATGTCTCATGATGCCTCACTTGTTAGCAAGTGAAGGCCGAGCATCATGTTCCAGCAGGCTTGGAATAACCACTTGAGGAACCCGAGTGGAAATGGGATGGTATCTCAATAGACTTCGTAATGGGTTTACCACATATATCCAGGGGCCATGACTATATCTGGGTGATCGTTGACCGAATCACCAAGTCATATCACTTTGTACCCATCCGGGAGTAGGGACTGATAGAGGGATTGGGACACCTCTACGTCTAGGAGATATTATGACTTCACAGTGTGCCTTCAAAAATCATCTTAGATCGTGATGCACACTTTACATCCTGGTTGTCAAAGGGATTGCAAGAGGCATTCAGGTCACAACTGCGCTTGAGCACAAATTTTCATTCCCAGATGGATGGTCAGATAGAGTGGACCATACAAACATTGGAGGAAATGCTACGTGCATGCGTCCTTGATTTTGGTCATTGTTGGGATGACCACCTTCTATTGGTGGAGTTCACATACAACAATAGTTATCACTACAACATTGGCATGACACCATTCAAGGCCTTTTACGGGCAGCCTTGCTGATCACCCCTATTCTAGAAAGACCCAGGGGTGTCGGAACTCATGGGTCAAGAGTTGTTACTGGCTACCACGGAGAAGGTTCAGATCATCCCGGAGTAGATGAGGACTGAACAGAGTAGGTAGAAGTCTTATGCCGAAGGGATACAGAGACCCTTGGAGTTTGAGGAGGGAGACCATGTTTTCATTCAGGTCTCATCCCAATGGTTATTTTAGAGATTTGGACGGGGTGGAAAGTTGTCTCTGAGGTTTATCAGAACTTTCCAGTTTCTCAGCAGAGTTGTCAAGGTTGTGTACCGCTTAGCTCTTTCGCCACAGATGCACCGGGTGCACGATATTTTTCACGTGTCATAGAAAAATAGGTAACGTACATGATCCATTGAATGCCATCAACATAGGTGAGATGGACATTGATGATGGGGAAATGTTTGTGGAGTTCACGGTGGATATAGAATATTGATGGGAGTGGGTAATTCATGGTTTATCGATTCCGTTAGTGCGCGTTCAATGGCAGCACGAGAACTTCCAGGAGAGGACATGGGAGCGAGAGTCTTAGATTCGTGATTAGTACCCCCATTTGTTTGATTATCCCTTATTTTGGATTTCGAGGATGTAAATCTATAAGTTGAGGAGAATATAATGTCCCCAAATTTCCATGTATTTTTTAAAATTATATGGAATTATTTCAAGACTACATGCTCTAAAGGAATATGATTCTGAGGCCCGATGATCCCATAATGGTATTTTGAATTTTTTTAAGGTACGTTTAGTAAACGTACGAGCTGGTTTTTCTAACTTTTGAAATAGTGATCAGATCAAAAATCCAAAGGCACCATTAAACTCAGAATTCCCAGATTCACCTAAAAAGGACTTAACTTTGGCCGACAAGGGCTGAATGGAAAACTTAATTTTCAGACTTTTCGGAAAAAAATAAAATAACTGTAAAAGGATATTTATTTCTTTTCCTCAACCGACGATCAGAGACACGATGACGATGTGATGTAGGGACAATCCAACGATGAGGAACATTAATGGAGCTCATTAATGGCTCATTAACATGCAACATAACGACACTTTAATGATGTGTAACAACGATGCTGTTTCATAAATGAAACAACATAATGACATGGCATCACAGTGAAACATAAATGATACAAAATGTTTTCTTTTTAATAGTTTGACACATTGTTGGAATGAAGATTAAAATATTATTATTATTTGAAAAACCTCCGATGGATTTTCCTCCCCAACGAAGAACAAAGAACGCTGGCGGAATGTCATCAACTTCGACGTACCTCGATGAATGAAGTCGGGAAGTGACGAACAACATTGACCTCTTGAACCCTAGTGGATGGAATGCTATGACAACAAATGTCAAATGAGGTAGGGGTTTGAACTATTTAAAGTGTCCCTATTCTTTTCAAAAAATTATGAATGTAGATCAACCCAGGAACATGTTGATCTGCAGATCATGCATTCTAGTAAGAGGGTGACTTATTTTGGGATCCCTCTACCTGGGATTAAATTATCACTTGTATTGATTGAGCTAAAATCCCCGTACCTCCCCATGTTTTTAAACTTCTAACAAAGAGGTCACAGGTTAACACGAACAAGGCCTGAGCCCCTCCTCATGTGCGTTCTTCATGGATGAATTCTCAAAATGGAGACAAGGAGAGTTCGAGGCTGGCACCGTGAAGGTGGAAGCCTTACGATCCCATAGGTGCAAACAGATTGAGAAATTGACCACCAGAGCAACTACGATAGCCTGCAAAAGAAATCTCTGGTGGCCTGCGGTGATGACTGTGGGTAGAGGGAGGCGGCACGATGCGACTGAAATGGCTTGGAGGTGTGACACTGACCCACACTGCGTGGAGGTGGCGACCCATGTCTGGGCTGACCGGGAGAGCGACGAGGCCGCAACCACCACGACCGCAGCGCTAGAGACCCACGACACCACACAGGTGTTGCGTTGACCTGGTCAACCCGCAGAATTGGTCTACAGGTGATGTCGAGGGCGTGGTCGGTTTCACCGGTCATGTGTGCTAAAGACTGGATGCAGCTGTGCCGTATCCGTATGGAGGATCTGGACCCATGGACCAACAGGCTGGGCTGAGGCTGGTCTGGATCTAGGTCAGGCCGGGTCAACCTAGACTGGGCTGGGTTGGGTCAATCTGACTGGGTTGGACCAGACTCGGACTTAACCGGCCCCTGTTTCACTGAAACACCAATATCTCTCAAACCAGGTGTCTTATTGAAGCGTCGTCAGTGGCATTGGGACCCTTGAGATGAGATAGTCCTTCTCAGACAATATACATGAGTTTTGGTAGAGGTTGTCATATGATCGGGTTGGATTAGACTCAAATCAAACTAGGTCCTTTTTACAAAAATGCCCATATCTTACAGACCGGGCATCCTTTAGACACGTTGTCTGTTGCGTTGGGACCCTTAAGACGATATGGTCCTTTAGGCTACTCTATGTGGGAATTCATGGTGGTTTTGGTATGACTGATGGCTTGAGGATAAGATCTTCCTAGAATCAAGTGAGCCAAGTGCGGGAATCTAGTGGCTGGCTTTGACGTGAAGAATGAATAACAACCCTACACAGATCAACATACTAGAAACCCTGTGTGGATCAGCACCTAGCGACCCTTTGTGGATTAGAACCTTGTGACCCTGTGTGTATCAACACCTAGAGACCCTTTCTGGATTATCTCCTAGAAACCCTGTGTGGATAATCACCTAGAGACCCTATGTGGATCAACTCCTAGAGACCCTGTGTGGATTAGCACCTAGTGACCCTATGTGGATCAACAATAGAGCCTCTCAACAGTATAAGATGACCTAGCTTTACAAATAATCATCTTTACTTCTGTACTTAAGTTATACCTGGTGTGATTTGTGTCTTTTTCTTTTTTCTTTACTTTGAGATATTTCTTTTTGGTATTTTTCCTTGTGGATTTATGAGAGACCTTTGGGGGTCTTGGGGTCCCTACTGAGTATTGTTATACTCAAACCAGCATGGGCTTCACTTGAACCTGCTGTGTATTGTGCAGACGATGGAAAACATTGACTAGGACTTTGGGGAGCTAGGGATAGGTGGTTCTTGGAGGTGGATCGATAGACGTGGTGTGCTATAGTGACATCCGATAGTGAGCTGTACCTACCCTTAAGGTATGATCCTTGGAGGAAGACCTCAAGATATTGTACTTATTTACTGCACTTTCATTTCAGTTGGGCTTGTATTATGCCCCCCTTTACTTTTTAGTTTACACACTTTTACTCTCAGTGGTGGTACTTTGTGGAGGTTTTACTATTTTTCTTTCCTTTTTATTTTTCTTTGTGCAGTATGCCCTGTCTATGTGGGTACAAGTTTAAAGGAAATGCCTTCCCTTTTTAGGATATTCCTTTTCAGTGCTAGTCACCAGACCCTGGCCTATAAAAGGTGCTCTTGGGGTAGTCATGGAATAGGCCCAGAGGGTCGGGTCATGACATTATATCTCCATTTGGATTTTATTTAAATTCAATGAAATGAATAGTGTAAAAATTGACACTATTGATATTTTATAAAAATAATATTTTACTAAATTATTTAAAAATCATAAAAATATTTTAAAATTAAAAATTATCTATGTTAAGGTCTAAAAGTTAATTAAGTGTCCCATTATTGGAAATTTACCCCATTTATGTAAACTTAATAGCCTCTTAATAACTAAAATGTCGTTACTTAAATTAAAATTAAAAGAGAGTAATTAAGGGTAAACTAAAAAGATAAGGTTTAAAATAAAATAAATAAATTTCAAAAAGTTATTGGATGATATTATTTCGAACAATAATCATCTTAAACTCGAAATATATAACTTTGGAGCTATTATAATTCAAAAATAAATTTATAATAAAATAATATTTCAAGACTTTCCTAAAGTGCCCCTCCTCGCTCTTATAAAAGGCCACCACATCTACCCACTTACTCACACCTCTAAATCCCCTTGGATCATCCAAATTATTCTCAAATAATCTCCCAACATCCATAACTTACTCCTAGAGACCACACTTTTTTCATAAATCCTTCCTAAAGAGACCTTTTTTGAAAATCAAAATGAGATACTCGAAAAAGAGGTAATTATTTTGTCACCTCTTTAAAAATTCTTATCTTCTTCAACTTACTTTTATTATGTTGTTTCCATACTAATGTAATAAATCAAGTATATGTTACATTATGAGATGTTATTATAATTATGGGACAACCTTATACCTCCTTTTATCTATCCTACTAATAACAATATCACCATGTGTGCATACGTACGACTTACCATCTCCACACTGTGGTGTAAATTATTATTCAACAATAATTAATTTGGATGGGTATAATGATGAGTATAATGGATTTAAATAATTAATATAACAGTATAATTATAATATATAATTAATATAACATCCAATTCCATACCATTTAACCATTAAGTGAATGATATCGTCGCTTGTGCGTACGTACGACTAACCGCCTACACAATGCGATGCAATTAATTCTACATGATCTTCATTAAAAAACATTATATACATGAATGGAATGAATAAATATGATATTTATTATACTAGTATCATTATTTTAATGATATAACTATAACCTAATAAGATAAATATGAACTTATCCGACAAAACTTTCATAAGAACACAAAGCAGTTAATATCTGAATAACGAGTGACAATGAAATGTTACTAAAAAACAGATGATAATATAATAATATATGATATCATAAAAATGATTATGATTCTAGAATAATTCAATAATATTATTTAAATCATTATACAGGAGGTTCAGATATATATGAAGGATATCTGGCCTAAGGTAAGGGTTAATTTTTCAATCTAATTATTATCTGAGATTGTTTATACGTAATTATTTACTGGGATATATTTATCATCCACATCCATGTTCCCTAAATATGCAATAATATTTATATTATTCTACAATTTTTAAATTCAATTTTATCCATTTGTGATTTTTTACTATATTGTATGAATGGAATATTTTGCCGTTATTCGATACGAGGTAATTTTTTTGACTTTTTCGTAAAAGTATGAGGAGAATATTTTTTAAATTATATGGAACACTTTCATAAAAAATTATTTCTATGAATATTCCTTCACAATACTTCAATTTTATTTTTAATTAAATTATTTTATTTTAAAATTTTGTGGCATTTGTAGAAAAGAAAACATTTTTAAAGAAGAAAGAATATTTTTCTCAAGAATTAATTTCAAGTATTTTATCAAAACTATTTTCCATATAAGATGACTTAGGGTTATGTTTATATCCCTATTATTACATTTATTTTATTATGTTTATGATGAAATTATCTTTATGAAATCTATTTATTTTATATGTATTATGAAGGAATGATGTTTAAGAAACCGATTTTTTGTTCCTTGGGATATGTTATGATGAATGGTTTTTGTTTTTGTGGTACATGTAAGAATGATTTCATTATGATATGGGTGGGACCTTTATATCCCTCTAATGAATTGGTTAAAGATTTATATCTCATGATATATATATGAATGGAATAGAAAGTAATTATTGTTCAGTAATACAGGGCTGGAATGACAAGTAAACCCAGTTCAGTAATGGAATTTGTCCGCTTTGATGGTTTTGGATATGAGCCTTGGATAATAATGAAATCATTTTTTATTATTATGTGTTTTCCAAAATTTCATGTTTTATTCCAATTCTATGTTATCATGGTTAATGTTCCTTTATGATTTATGGATTACGAACTACTAATATTTATTTCACGACTCAAGATTTTGATATTCAAAAGTTATGTTCATGTTTGTTTTTACATTCATATGTTCATCTATTGTTTTCTTACCCTTAATGAGCATATAATATCACTCTTTCTTATATTTCCATTCCCCATGTTATAGAGAAATCATTAAAGTAGGATTACTAAAGGGTAAGATCTATATGGGAGATGTTGAAGATATTTCACAAATTAGAAGAATGTATCCCAAGTTTCCAAAGGCACTAAACCATTACAGTCCATAGGAATTCATTTGTAAAATGTAATGAATATTCATTTAAATATATGTAATATTCATATACGTCATGCTTGGTCCATTATAGTTGGTATCAGAGGAAATGTTTAGTCAACCTTTGGAAACTAGGATGTGAAAAATTTAGTGAGATACCTAGAGGTATTTCTAAGGGATTTCCTAAGGATATGTATAATAATAGGTTAAAGTCCAAGAATTATTGTAATGATCATGAATAACCTGGGATTAAAACTAATATGTTAGAGATTGAAAATACACCCCCTTGATTATGTTGTTTTCTTGGTATGATTTTTTCCTCTCACACTATTTTTTTTGGGTTTTAGACTGTGGCTGGAACCCGAAGGAACCATGTTAATGATCAATGAAATGGGAAATGAAATGATTGTACTTCTAAAAAAATGTTATGGGAGATGGAATGAAAAATATTATTACTATACTTACAAAAGTTATGAATCATTATGGACTTCCAAATGACTAGAGAATGGAACAACATTCTGTTGAGTCCTTCATGAGGAAATGTCCACATTCTTTCAGTGGGTCTTCTAATCCACTTGTTACTAAAAAATAGATTAGTACCATTTATAATATATTTTCCATCCTTCACTATTCATAACATGAAAAAGTCATTTTGTCTATTTATCTTTTAGAAGGCGAAGCAGACCAGTGGTGGACTCTAATCAAGAATACAAGGCAACAAGATGAAATTGAATCTATTGAATGAGAAGTGTTCAAGAACTTATTTTTTAATAAGTACTTTACTAATATTCTTCTAAAGAAAATGAAAAATGAGTTCCATGAGCTTAAGAAAAAGGATGAGGATTCCATTGGCACATAGAAGGAAAATTTCACAAGACTTGCAAGGTATGCTTCTGGATTTGTTATCCAAATTGAATGTAAAGTTGGTCGATTATTAAATGGATTAAAACCAAGTATTTGAAGGGAGTTAGCTATAAGAGACTTTAGTTTCTATGAATATATTGTGAATTGTGCTATCCAGGTATAAATGAAAGTTGGTGTTACATATCAATCTCATGGTTTTGTCAAGAAACGAAAGATGGATTTCAAAGGAAAATCTCAAGAAATAAATGGGGAAATGAAGATGAGTGTTTCCTTATGATCAAAGTGTGGAAAGAATCATGGTGGATACTATATTAAAGGGATTAGAAAACTTTTTAATTGTGTAAAAGAAGGTCTTTGGGCAGTTGAGTGATGAAGTAATGAGAAAAAGGTAGCTAATGATGTGAATAGAGAAAATGATATAGAGAATGCACCACCCACACTTCAATGATACAAGTGCAAGGAAATGAGGAATTATGCTAACCAATGCCCTAATCCAAGGGTGATAAATGATTATCAACATCAAATCTTTTTAAGGCCAAATAAAAAGTCAAATCACATGTGATAACTATTGATGATGTTGAATATGAAAATGAAGTGGTGGAATGATTGAGTGTTTATGTAATGGGATTACAGAATAATGTTGTAGAGTGGTATTATGGAGTAATGAAATATCTATGTAGTGGTCCACTATGGTTTTACACATATATTTAAAAGTATATACTGAGTGGTACTGTTAAACATGAAAATCTATTGAGGTAATAAGGTGATGTTTTTGGAAAATACATGATTTATGGATGGATGACCCTTAACATGAACATGATTTTGAGATAATTATACTTGGATAAAGGTATGTTGGATAAGAATAATTAAATAGGATGATATTAGTTACATTGTAACTAGTTAATGATTTATTGACATGTGGGTTATTCTATCTCGAATGAAGATTACATCTTTTTGGATTTAAGAATAATAAAACATGCATGTTTTCAATAAGGATATCTGATAGTTCAGGTTGTTACTGTGACTCAAGAGAATACATGATTAAGGTATTCACATGTTTGGAATGTGACAACCAAGAACTAACTTATAATATATGTGAGATAAATGTTAAACCAATTTAGTTCACCTATTTCTAAAGTTGTAGATTTCCAGTTTTTAGAAGGATCGTAAGGTTATCCAATTATGGATAGTATAAGTTATACTCTAGTTGAAGTTTGTTATATTAATGTACTATCTCACTATAGGTAGACTTATACATATTTTATATTCTATTATAACCTTTTTTGAGAAATATATAATAACCTCTAATTCTATTTATGGATCACATGATCTACTAATACTTTAGGAATGAAAAATTGAACTTCATTTCTTTGAATAAGAGATGAATTTGAAATTGTTCAAGGCATGAACATCGAAGAGATTATAATGAAATAAAGTAAGTATTTCTTATAATGTTATTAAACTTTAGGGAAAGTATATTGAAAACAAAAAATGTTATCTTAGTACCTTCTTATATAATGAATCAGATGGTCCCTTAAAATATTGCAGATTTATGGGTTTCTGGTTGTTAGCTTTCTCCAAACCTTGTTCTCTATCACTATCCATCATAACTATATGGTTATATTTTTATTCCATATACATATTTTCAATTCCCACCTAAGTTCTCCTATGTGTAAACCCAATTATGAGTTACTTTGGGTAACCATTATGTTTTTAACTTTCCTTTTTAAAATGAAGTTTTAGTATTCCTTTTTACAATGTGAGTTTCTATGAAAGAAACTTTAAAGTAGTAAACATTTTATAACCCTGATGTATTTTTAGGGTAAAATTAATTTTAAGGGGGGTATAATTTAACAACCTAATATTTTATGAGATAGATCCCTTTTAATTTCTTTGATGTCTTGTGTTGTACGCTGCACCAAGATTAGCTTGCGCTATACGCAACACTGTATTATCTTGAAGTATACACAACACTATTCTTGTCTTGTGTTACACAAAATTTTAATTTATTTTTATATAATTAATTTCATGCAAGAATGAGTTTAAGTGATAACTAAATATTATAACCTAGTCATTATAATGGTGGGTATGAATAGTATTAACTTCCTTCTAAACAAAACTATTTAAATAAAAATAAGCGAGTCTATAAAATAATAAAATCACTCTTTATGGATTTTATTATTGAAATATATATGTAATATATTCAATTTAATGTTTAAAATTCATATTATATGTTTTCTAGACATGATATAATAACAAATTCAATTTTACGGATAAAACGAGCGTCATTCTAAAAATGAAGTTTTACCGCCTTTTGATGGAGAACCCATTTTAAATAAAGTTTTTTATACTTTTATAAGATATTTTTTACAAAATAAACTTCTTATTTTGAATAAATACATATTTTTTTTTGAAATTTTGGTATTTTTTTGATAAAATTCACATTTTAATGAATAGTGAAAAATACTGCATTTTAATTCAAAACTGCCTTTTTGTCTAATTTATTTATGTAGTTATATTATCTTTTAATTTTTTTAAAGTATATTTAGATTATTTTTTATCATTTAATCCAATTTTGATCATTTGAAGTAATTTCACATTGAAATTTGATATAAACACACATCAATCTTTTGATGGGTTTTACTTAAAAATACCTCGTTTTCTCATTTTAACAATGAGAATTAATTTTAAATTAATTAATGAAACTTCTATGTTTTTAATTGTAGAAAATGGATTCTATATTCGGAATCATTGGGTCCAAATTATGTTAATATGTTACTTTTATTTTTTTTGGATATTATGAATAGTAACTACGATAATTGTTTTATCACCTATTTTAAAATTATTTTCTTCTTTTACTTACTTTTATTATGTGGTTTCCATAATAAAGTAATAAATATAGTATATTATACATGATGAGATGTTATTATAATTATGGTACAACCTTATACATCCTTTTATCCATCCTACGAATAACAATATCACCATGCATGTGTACGTATGACTTACTGTCTCCACACCGTGGTGTAATTTGTTATTAAAGAACACTTAATTTGGATTAGAATAATGATGAGTATAGTGGATTTAAATAATGAATATAAAATTATAATTATTTTTTATAATTATTATACCATCCAATTTCATACCATTTAACCATTAAGTGAATGATATCGTCGCTCATGCATACATACAACCTACTGTCTCCACGATGCGATGCGATTTATTCTACACGATCTTCATTAAACCACAATTATATACATGAATTTAATGAATAAATATTATATATATTATAATAATATCATTCTATAAATGATATAATGATAACCTAATAAGTGGAACATGAACTTATCCAACAAAACTTGCATAAGAACATAAAGGAGTTAATATCCAAATAACGAGTGACAATGAAATATTACTAACAAACATATGATAATATAATCATACATGATATAATAAAAATTATTATCATTATAGAATAAGACAATAACATTATTTAAATCATTATATAGGAGGTTCAGATACATATGAAGGATATCATACCTAAGGTAGGGGTTAATTTTTCAATCTCATTTTTATCCGAGATTGTTTAAACGTAATTATTTACTGGGGTATATTTATCATCCACATACATGTTCCATAAATATGTAATAATATTTATATTCTTATACAATTTTTTAAATTCAATTTTAACCATTGGTGAATTTTTAATAAATGGTATGAATGGAATATTTTGTCATTATTCGATATGAGGTACTTTTTCAACTTTTCCGGAAAAAGTACGAGGATAATGTATTTTTAAAATTATACATCATGAATGGATTCTTATTATTTCATAACACATTATTTCCATGAATATTACATTAAAATATTTCAAGTTCATTTTCAATTAAATTATTTTATTTTAAAATTGTGTGGAATTTTGAGAAAAAAAAATGTTTTTGAAGAAGAAATGATATTTTCCTCAAGAATTAATTTCAAGTATTTTATCAAAATTATTTTCCATAAAATATGGAACAAGGTTATGTTTCTATCCCTATTATTACATTGATTTTATTGTTTTTATAATGGAATTATTTTTATGAAATCCATTTATTTTATATGGATTATGACAGAATGATGTTTAAGAAACCTATTTTTTGATCCTTGGGTTATACTATAATGAATGGTTTATGTTTTTATGGAACATGTAAGAATGATTTCATTATGATATGGGTGGGACCTATATCTCCCCCCAATTCATTAGGTAAATATTTATATCTCATGATATATACATGACTGGAATGAAAAGTAAATCTGGTTTAGTAATACAAGGTTGGAACGACAAGTAAACCAGGTTTAGTAATAAACATTGTCTGCTATGATGGTCTTGGTAATGAGAGTTGGCTAATATGGAAATTATTTTCTATGATTATGTGTTTTCTGGAAGTTCATGTTTTATTACAATGATATGTTATCATGGTTAATGTTCCTTTACGATTTATACCTTACGAACTACTAAGATTTATTTCTTGACTGAAGATTTTGATATTCAAAAGATATGCTCATTTTTTTTACATTTATATGTTCATCTATTGTTTTATTACCCTTACTTGGAATCTAATCTCACCCTTTCTCATGTTTCCATTACTCATGTTATAAATAAATAATTTAAGTAGGATTAATAAAGAGGAAGATGTTTATGGGAGATGTTCAAGATCATCACAAGTTAGAAGAATGTATTCCAAGTTTCCAAAGACACTAAACTATTATGATCATCAAGTGTGCATTTGTAAAATGTAATGCATATTCATCTAAAAATATGAAATATTCATATACATCATGATTGGGTCATTATACCTAGTAGGACCAATCATTGTGAATTCGTTCTTTGGCATAAAAAATCATGGTTATAAGATTGGTTTTGAGTTTTGGAGATGTGATGGAGAAACAATGGCAATGATGGAAATTCGATGATGGTTCGTGTGATGATGGAGCCTTGAGCTAGATTGAGCGGGTATATCTAGTGGATAAATGATGGGCGATTCCAAGAAATTGGTGGCTGAAACCCATTCACCAATGACGATGATGATCTGATGATGGCATGAGAAATGCAGTTTCCAAGAGCTAAACCGCATGATGCTTTAGGTCATCAACGATAATGAATTTTCTAGTGAATAATTTCTAGAATCCAACTTATATAAATCCATCGATGAAGGTAAAATATTTTATGGAAGTTATAAATAATATTGAAAAATAAACAAAAGGCAAAAATAGTAGTATGCGTGAAGTTTTATGAATAGGCTAGAGTTTATGTGAAATTACACTAAACCCAATGTGTACCATGGAGGAAGAAACATCATGTGGGTATATCTATGTGGTGGGTAGGGTTATGAATTGAGTTAAATATAACAGACTATGAGGGAATCAATAAGTCATGTGACCCTCATATAGACAGCTCGGTGTGTACAGGGAGTACATGCCCAAAAGACAATGTGGCCCCATGCGCTGTGTGTGACAGGGCACAACCCGTGCGCTTTGGAATGTGCATGGGTTGATAGTATTGGGGCATTCAATGAAAGTTGTTGGGATGAGGATTTAAATTTTTTTATCACTGAAGCAATGTAACTTCATTGTCTCTGGCGATTTGAGCCCCGGTAGAGGTATGAGGATCTCATGTGAATATTTCAAAGTACAAAATTCAATAAACAAGTGCCTCATTTGAATCGGTGGTGCATTCGAATGAAGATTGTCACTGGAAATCATTTCTTAAAGGATTCGAACTCGAACCACTCTAGATCATCCAAACACACATCAAGAATCTGCATGAATGCTTATCATTGAATTCTGGGTGCTATCATGGAGATTCGATGATTTATTTGGCATCACAATGATCAACTCAATCTTTTCCTTTTGATATATAAAAGAATTATTGGATTGAATTATCAGACAATGACCTTCTATCTCTAGGATACGGGAGGAGAGAGAATCTATCAATTTAATTGGCATAAAAAAATTAATTGAGTCTCTCTATCTTTTTATTATATAGTGGGAGGCTCAAATACCTATAAAAAGTTCCCTAAACCATGGAAATTTAATGCACAATAAATTATCAATAAAATAAATGTTCTAACAAACTAACAGAATCATAAACATCAATTATATTTTATCACATACTTATAGTATATAATCAATATATTACATGAAAAAACTGAGTCATCAACTCAACTCCTAATTCCCAAAATATTTAAAGAATCTAGAATATTAAAATAATATTCATTCATATAATATTTTCCCATGAATTCACTTAATATCTTGTGAATAATTTTAATGAAAAAATTCAATCCAATTATTCTATACTCAAATAATAATGAATTTATTTATTCATCAGTGGTCATTAATACATCAAAAACTCTCAGACCCCATGGTGGGTCCCACTATGTCCAATATTCATATTCACCAGAATAGGGCTGAATCTTGAATATGATATTGTGTGTGACACTCTAGGACCTTATATTGATAATAGTGAATACAATTCACAGAGCAAGAGAGAAGTATACCAACCCATCAAGGACTCTAAAGAGGTATGGAAAATTCATAGGAATGACAACCTTTACTATGAACACACAATGTATAATATAATCTATTTGTATCACGATATCTCATAAATAAGGATGAAAACTTATGTCGTCATCCTTTATTGATTTATTATTTGTTGATATAACTTAATGGAATTACCTTTGACTACCTTATCCAAGGATTTATGAAGGTAATACCATCCCGATCTACTAGGACCAAGATATCGCTTCCTCAACTCAGAAGTGAAAAATTCTATCTTGACCATTCAACCAATGATATACAATTAATGATGTACCCAACACAAGCTACCTCCCCACAACTTCAATGTTATGGTTTTCTCATTGCATCAAAGTACACAATCAAATGGAACACATTGATAATGATCTCAAGTTAGGTGACCAATACACATGTTCATAGATAAGAACAACCAATGACATATGAAACATGTGTTATTCCTATTGTTGGATTTGTCCTCATGATATCACCTATTAGAGATCACCAAGTGTAAAATTCATGAGAAGAAGCCTCCATTCTTATGAGCCCCTAGATTCTGATACTCATACTACTAGTATATCCAGTTATTATGATATATCTATACCATATGAAATATGTTTAATATTAATGTCATAGTATCTAGAGGTTTTCATTATAGAATGGGAACTGATATAACCTCTTGACAAGATAAATAATTTATTTACATTGCCACATAAATAGTGGATTTATAAATATCAACACTATTATGGTAAATTTATATCATGAATAACTCACTATATACATGATATGGTAATAAAAAATTACTGTTCAAGTCGGGTTTAAGGAACCCACTATTACAACACTCTCACTTGAACTAGAGACAACTTTAAAAATATCCTTGTTAGCTCTCATATGATAAGATCATGTTTCTGTTGAGTTATGGATTTAGTAATGGGTTTTCCACATCTCTACCGCATGACTATTCTACTCTTTATGACCTCAACTTCTTGAGTAATACTCCTCAAGAGATATGAAAACTGAGTATATACCCTTTTTTCCAATGTTAAAACTTTACATCTTGGATAGTACCATTGAAATAATTATCAACATGATAAAACTTTAATTACTAAGTGTGATTCCAAGAATTAGAACAAACCATGACATATTATACAATACATCTTTAGGTATTTGGGAAGCAAAAAAACACTCAGTATTTTTAGATATGAATATTGTAATGTCCTGAACCAGGATCCACTAAACAGTGCCCCAAGTTGGTGGGCCACATGGATTCAAGTGTGCCTCCCCATATACTAGAGGTTTTAGACTAGAAGTGAGGGACTAGGGTGTGTTTTTGGGGAGACTATACCCTCTTTTTAGAGTACATCATCGTGGTAGTAATCATATCAATCAGTAGCATAAGAAACTTATAAATAACTAAATAGAAGATAAAAGGTAAATAATCCAAATATAGTAGTAATAAACAATTTCCTGAGTAGAATCATATAAAAAATGATGTGTCATGTCTCTAAAAATAATGAAAATAGGTACAAAGACATGAAATATAATACATGTATCAAAATACCAAAGACACTAAAAATGGATATCTCAAAATAGAATTACAATCCAAGATCGGTTCAATGCTCACCTTCACCTAATCATAGAACTAGTCAAGCATCGCATAGTGGGCACTTTCCCCAATCCCTACCTGTATCCATGAAGTCTATACGGGTACCCAATGGTGGCCTGAACTAGGTGTAAGATAAAACTCAGTAGGCCACCACGAATGATGTCTATAACAAGTCCATTATGTGTAACATAAACAAAATTAGTGTGATATATATATATATATATCACAGGTATAATAGTAATAAAAGTAAATTGAATCCTTTTCTAGCTAAACATGGCTCCCTATAACAAATGTCAAGCTCCCATATAAAAGGGAAACTATAAATCATAAATAAACTAGTGTGATAATTGTCCAGTCTAACAAAATTAAGCAGATACTCATATCAGTGATATATATATACATAAAAAATACCCACCATGACCACACCATATAACCAAGTGTTAATATCCACAATGGCCACCCTGTGTAATAAAACATGTCACATCCACAATGTCCATGTCATGTAATGAATTATCAGACCATGAAGGGAGAAATACTAGGTATAGAAGACCTAGGATTCCTTGTTGGGTCACAAGAGCATCTCTATCTAATATCAATAAATACTTGGGTGGAGTCTAAGGAGCATGTCAACATAGCATGCCCAATGTGAGTCCAAGCAAGCCAAATCTAGGGGTATCCAGGCCAGAGGCATCCTTTGGAATAAATATCCATGGAGTAGGCAGGTCCATGGAATCCACTACCATAATCAAGACCCATGGAGTATAGATGTACAAGATTTCTTATGGAATTAGGATCCAAGGTATACTAACCAATGCATCCACTACCATAATCAATTAATTATCTCATTTCATTCATTATTTCATAACCATTAACATTCCATGAGATTATCTAAATCATTTCTACAATTTCTATAAAATCCATTTTAAAAATCAAATAAATAAACATCATGTAATCACATGGAAAAGGAGGCATAACCTTCTCCTAATTAATTCAATTCAATTCATTCAATTTAAATAGGCTCCCAAAACTAGTGGTGAGATCACACTCATCGAGCATGATGGTATAAAATAGAAATATGTGAAGACACACTACATGGGTGTCCTAGGTTGGGGATAAAAACCTCCAATCATTACAATGATACTAAAAGAGAAACCTAACAGGTTCCAAACAATTCATTCAAGGAATTAAATTAATTTTAGGGGCAATGACAGAAAGTTCAGCATGTGACATAATTGAAACACTTCATATAAAACAAAAAAAACTTTAGGGAAAGGTATATACTACCTAATATATACATGTGGTAGAACACTCATCTAGTATCGACCCTAGATTTGGTCTATATTAAGAGAAAAATTAAGAATGAATAAAATTCCTAAAAATAGGGCATATTAGCTTACACAAAAATAACTCCATTAATATGAATAAAAACAAAGAATGAAACAAGATAATAAAATAAATTACAAGTGAAGATCCAATGAGAGAAAATGATCAAATATGAGCCTAGATGAGGAAGATCCCTTGATCCATAGCTTAGGCTAAGTAGGATTCTAAATGAGAGGAGAAACACCCCCTATACGCTAAAAAATAGAATGGGTAGGAGGGGTTTTGAGTTTTAATTGAAGTAAAGAAAAGAATGGAAATTTTCCCCAAAATTTATGGGTTGTATGGTTTGGTACCATGGTTGTCCAAACTGTGAACCAACTGTATTCCCTTATATACCTCAAGATGGACCTTGCAAAGTTATGTAACATGGTTAGACAAACTATGCATTGACCTGGTGATAATCCTCTATCAAAAACTCTATATCCTCTACATAGATGTACACCCCTATCTGCATGGTTTCCTCAAACCGTGTGGCCTCTTGCTCCCCTATTTCCATCCTCACACAGTTTCTTCAAACCATGGGACTAGGTCACATGATTTTTTTAATCATGTGTCCTAGTTCCCTTTTCCAAAAAGAGACTTTGGGATCTAAAAAATCCCCAGATACCTAATAAACTCCTATGATCACATTATACAATCACATTAGTTCAAAACCGAGGAGTTAAACTGAAATAAAAAGATCCATACCTCATAGAAAAAACCTAAGATCTTACAATATTCCCCCTTAAAAGAAATTAATCCCCAAATTTCCATTCCATGGGGGGTAAATAATCGATTAATAATAACTCTAGCCACTGAGCACATATTTCAGCCTCCCACTCCTATGACTTGTCCTATAAATTTCCATGCTACCATGGCTCATTTACTAGAGGAACTGATCGGACTCAGTGAATATTCATGCTCTTGTTAATGATACTAATAGGAAACTCCTTGAAGAAAACATCTACCTATAGATCCACATCATCTAGATATAGAGTGTAAGATTGTTCTGAGTAATAATGACACAGCTACGATACATGGAAAACATTGTTCATGGATCGATACCTTTGAGATAACTGAAACTGATAGGCTACTGACCTGACTCTCTCCAGAATATCAAACGAATGGACATATCATGGTGAAATATTACCCTGCCTCCTAATCTATATGTTCCCTAAACTCAGTGAGATATGTAAAAAGACCTAATCCCTAACCTCAAACATTAGAGTTCATTTCCAGTGATCGACATAATATTTATCTCTAGACTGTGTAGTATCCATCTGCTTTCTAATCAATTGAACCTGCTCCAAAGTCTCCTAAACAAGACAATGTCTGAGCAAAGATGCCTCTCCTACCTCTAACTAGCACAAATGTGATCAGAATTACCTCCCATAAAAAGTCTCATTGGATTCCATATGTATAGTCACTTGATAGCTATTGTTGTAGGGAAACTAAACCAGGGGTATATTCCTCTTCCAAGATCCCCCAAAATCAAGGACGCATGCTCTCATCATGTCCTCAAGAACTTGAATCGTGCACTATAACCGATCATCAACATGAGGGTGGTATTCCGTGCCCAATAGAACCTATATACCCATTTCCCTCAGCAAACTCTTCCAATACTAATATTTAAACCAATCATCCATATATGATATAATGATATGAGGAACTCCATGAAGTCACACTATCTATCAGATATACAACCTCCCAAGATCATCTAATGAGAAGTTCTCCCTAATCAGTAGTAAATGAGTAACCTTAATGAGCTTATCCACAACAACCCAAACAATAACATTACCTTGAGTAAACCTCAGAAACCTGATCATGAAATCCATCTCAACATTATACCATTTCCACTTGGGAATAGGTAACTATTATAAAACCCTAGCTGGTTGCTGGTGTTACACCTTCACCTGCTGATAGGTGGAACACCTCATGGCAAAACCAACTACCTCTTATTTCATCCCCATCCACCAACAATGGAAATGTAAATCATGATACATGTTGTTAATTTTGAGATTTACTTCCCAAGATTAGGAATGAAACTCCTACATCATCTCCCCACGTATGTCTACTAGAACCCAAACACAACCATGAATACACATGATTTAATCGTCTCCCATAGTCCAACCAGGAGGTGGGTCCTTACCTACCACACTCTCTTGTAAGACTAGGCCCCCAGCATCTGAAAGCTACCTCATACTCACTATATTAAGAAGAGTGGAATTCACATCCAAATATTAGAGAAAATTATGACCACCACTACACTACACCTCTAAGTGCATCTCTGAAAACTAGTCCATAAGCTACCACTCGCTACTAGCCTCCTGAACTACTTGTATCTGAGTCCCCCTACTCAGTGCATTAGCCACTACATTTCCCTTTCTAGGAATATTGGCAATTTGAAAGTCAACAGACTGTTGGTACTCAACCCACCTTCACTTCCTCAAATTTAAGTCTCATTGTGTAAATATATACATGAAGATTTTGTTGTCCGTGTACACCAGAAAACTCCCTCCAAGTAAATAATTCCTCTAATAGCACAAAGAATGTACAACATCATCTAACTTGATATTGTGCATTAGGTAGTTCCTCTCACGTGGCCTCAACTGATGAGACACATATGCCATGACTTGGTCCTCTTTCATTATAACTACTCATAGTTTAATACATGAGGAATTACAATACACAATGTATCTCCTATCTAGATCTAGAAGAATCAGTACTGTAACTGAAGTCTGTTTCCCTTTTAGCTCGTAAAAGGATATCTCATAGGTATTTTTCCATAAAAACCACACACACTTCTTAGTAAAGATCGTAAGAGGTGCAGATAAGTGTGATAAGTCTTATATAAAATGTTTGTAATATATATCTAGCCCAAAAAAACTCTATATATCAAATATGTTCATGGGATTCTCCCAGTAAACTACAACTCTAACATTCTCTAGGTCAACTGACACTCCTATCTCTGAGAAAATATTACCCATGAAGTGAATATTATCCATCCATAAGTGACACTTTTTGATCTTAAAATATAATTGATTTTATCTCAGTGTATCAAAAATGATCTCAATATATTTCTTATGGTTGTTTCAATTGTGATAATACAACAAGATATAATCCATGAATACCACCACAAACAAATCCCGATAAGGATGGAAAACTCAGTTCTTTTGCACCATGAAAACTGTTGGCACATTCATGAGACCGAAAAACATAACTAGATACTCATATAGAACATACCTACTATGAATATATATATGAGATATGTTTATAGGTCTAACACATACATAGTGATATCTCGACCTCAAATCAATCTTCATGAATATGTAAGCTCCTTGGAGTTGGTTGAAGAGGTCATATATCCATAGAAAGGGATACCCGTTCTTAACCATAAACTAGTTTAATTTCCGATAATCCACACATATCCTGAGGGTACTATCTTCATTTTTCTCAAAAGGACCAATAAACCCCATAGAGAAGTAATGGGTCATATAAATCCCTTTTCTTCCAAGTCCTCCAGCTACCTCTTGATCTCTTGAAACTCCATAGTATCCATTATATAAGGAGGGATGGATATTGGTGAATCTCCTAGAACTATCTTGATAAAGAAATCCACCTATATATTAGGAGGTAAATGTGAAAAATATTTTGGGAAAATGCCCCTAAAATAATCAAACACTAGAGGTAATTCATCCTAAAGTGACCCATAATCATCTAGATATAAACTAGCTATCTTAGCTACCATCTCACCCAGGCCACAATGTTGTAGTCCATCTTGGCTCACATGGAAATCCCATTCACCCTTGTGAATAAAAAATCTACCCTCTAGTGATGTGAAGGAAACCCTCCAACGATATAAACAAACATGGGATTGATAAGAAACTAGTTTGTCCATCTCAAGTATGATGTTAAATCCAATAATCTTGAGCATAAAAAGATCCCAAATGAAGTGACACCCACTAACCTCAAGGGGAAAATCCATGCACTAGTATACAACCTTTTTTTGATACAAAATTAAGTATCCAAGGTCATAACACCATAAAAAAACTGAACAATGAGCTAAAGGCTCTCTAAAATAGGTATAGATATGAAACTTTGTGAAACACCTGTATCGAAAATAGAAGATAGTGGAGTAGGGGGTACTAATATTGTACCTCTCACCATAGATGGACCGATGCTCTACTCCTCAGGTGTAGGATGTACAGAATATATCTATCTTAAATAGAGACCCTATAAAACAACCTCACTACCTGGAGTAAGTCCACTCTACTGTCTAGGTACAACTGGTGCCTGAATTCCTCGACCACGACCACCACCTCATCCTGAATGACCAGTACTACTCTAGCTCCCAGCCCAATTCAGAGCTATGAATCCTGCTATTGAACCTAGATTTAGATTTTATCCCCTTATACTGACTAATTGGGGGAAGATCCTATAGAAACTATGTACGTGGTCTATCTGGGTTCAATCTCATCAATTGATTAGGTCTCGATCACACTAATTCCTCAGATGTCCCCTTCCACCACATTGATGATAGGAAACAGAGCTACCAACACTAACATACTGGCTAGTACTCCCCTCATGAGAAGCCTCAAAATGGTGCTACCTAGAACTGGAAGCTGAACTACTAGGTTGATAGGCAAAACTTTCGTACTCTACACCCCTAGCTTCCTTCAGGTTCAGATTAGTAATAAGTGCCTGATTCACTATCTCAGTAAAAGTATTCAACTGAAACTCATTGACCTATGATTAAAAAACACGTATAAGACCTTTCTCAATGTGTATCTACCTATATGGGACATTAGTAAGATATATTAGTGAAAAATGATGAATCTCTCAAAAGAATGATAAATATTCTATAATAGTCATAGCGGCCTACTCCAGATGCATAAACTCACTAGACGTTTTAGATCACAGGGTCTCAAGAAAAAGGTAATCATAAAACCTGTATTGGAAATCCATCCAAACCATATCTCATAGCATATCATCCTGGTTTAAAACATCCCACTAGTACTTATCTTCTCCTTGAAGAATATATGTCACGAGCTTCACTCTACACTCAGGATGTGTCTCTAGATGCTCAAAAATCGAAAAAACAGTCTCAAGACACACCTCATCTTCCTATAGATTTCCATACCCTGAAAACATGGGAGGATAATACTATTGGAACACATGAATTATCTCTACCATAGATGATAAATTCTACAGGGCTCCCTAAACGGTCTTCATAAAGTTCCTAAAACTCTCATGGAACTGTGCCTTAGAACCCATATATAGTTTAACTTTTGGTTCTACAAATGAAAGTACAAAAGGATTTATTGGTAGCCAAGGTCCCACCATCTTTGAAGCAAGGTCATCACCACCCTCCTGGCATATGAACAGAGGTCATCATGGTGGAATGTCCCTACATTTCTAAAAACATACATCAGAAAATCTCAATAATGAAAAGATCATAGATAGAAGTGTAGGACATGTTGAAGACTTCCTATAAAAAAACCACACCCATATTTCTTCTACTAAATCCAAGATTGGGTATAATAAGAAACCATAAAAATCACTAGAGACACTACCTACTTCCCACTCAAAATCTAGGTCTAGGTCAAGTTCTCTGTTTCCCAATTCAATCCCATTTAAATTCAAATTTAATTTACAATTCTATTTAAATGGATAGACAAAAATGGGTCACCACTTCTAATCCATAAGGTCACATACACCTCTTTAACTGAAGTGTATCATCCATCTAATCAATACCATAACACATTATAGTCTATATGATGAATGGTCCATGACTCAATGTACCACAATTGAATGCCTAGGGTGTATAATATAGCCTAAGCAGGAAAACACTATTTAGGTTATTTAAGGAACTATAAGTAAAAGCCAAGTTTCTCAATTACCTACATAAGTCATCTATCAAACAATAGGTATATCACTCAAGGCATACACAATAAATTTCATGTAGTCAATCAATGTATCCTAAATGGAATGACATAATTCATGACATGTGAATTATAATAGGATCCTAAAATGATGAATGAGATGTAATACCCTCATCTCATCTATAATGAAAAAATAAAATCAGAAATTATATAAATAATAACATCACAATTCAAGTTCAACACCCAATGGTGTAATCAAATAAATTGTAATAAGAAAAATCTATAAAAAAATGTTTCGTTTTAGGAAATTTGGATTTTTCCTATACATGGGTTAGTTACTCCCAGGCACAAATCATTACCAAATTCCAATAACTTCCTAATATTATATCTATTGTCTCAAAATAGTAAATCCCGAAAAGAAAATAGTTCTAATATCACTTTGTAGAATCCTAACCTGAGATCCACTAAACAGTTCCCCAAGCCAGTGGGTCACATGGCCTCAAGCACATTTCCCCATATACTAGAGGCTTCCTACAAATAGTAAGGGACTATGGTGTGTTTATGGGGAGAATGTTACCTCTTATCACAGTGTAGCATAGTGGTAATAATCCTAATTATCAATAGTGAAATAAATATATAAATAACTGAACAACATACAAAAGATAAATCATCCAAATATAGTAGTAATAAACAATTACAAAATCAGTATCATATACAAAATGATTTTTTTCATCTCCACAATGTAGGAAAATAGGTACACAGAGAACCAGTACAATACATGTATCATAATACTAAAAAGACCAAAAAAGACCATCTCTAGATAACATCACGATTCTAGATCATTCATATGATCCCATTCTCCCAAGAATAGAACAAGTCAAGCATCGTACAATGGGTTCTTTTCCCCAGTCCCTATCCATATCCATGAAGTCTATCTTAGTACTCAATGATGGCCCGAACAGGGTGTGAAATAACACTCAATAGGCCACCCCCAACAATTTCAATAACAAGTCTAGTCTGTGTAGCTTACAAAAATAGTGTGCTATATATATATCACATGTATAATAGTAATGAAATTAAAGTGTATCCCTATCCATCCAAACATGGATCCCTACAACAATAGTCAAGCTACCATAAACAAGGGAAGTTATAAAGTATAAATAAAATAGTATGATAACTAAACAGTCAAACAACTATAAAATGATACCCATATAGGGGCTATCTGTAAGTGTAGAAAAATATCTAGCATATCCATACTGCATAACCAAGTTTCAATATCCACAATGACAACACCATTTAATAAAACATGTCACATCCACAATGACCATGCCATGTAATCAAGTTTCAGGCCATGAAGGAAAAAATACAAGGTATATAAGACCTAGGAATCCTCATCGAGTCCCAAGAGAATCTCGATGGAAACTCAGTAAAGATTTGGGTGGAGTCCATGGAGCATGTCAATAGAGAATTTCCAATGTGAGACCATGAAAGTTGGATCCAAGGGGTATCAAGGCTCTATGAATCCTATGGAATCAAGATCCTAGGAGTAAATAGGTCCAAGGCATGCACTACCATAATCAAGAACCATGGAGTAGAAATTTCCATGATGTCCTATGGAATTAAGATCCAAGGTATTCCAACCTAGGAATACACTACCATAATCAATTAATCATCTCATTTCATTCATAAATTTTTAACTATTCACATTCCACGAGTTCATCCAACTCATTTCCATAATTTCTATAATATCCATTTAAACAATCAATCAAATAAACATCATGTAATCACCTAGAAAATGAGGCATAACCTTATACTAATAAATTCATTTCAATTAATTCAATTTAACAAGGCTCCCAAAACTAGCAGTGAGCTCACACTCACCTATCAAGGTGGTATAAAATAGGCAGATGTGAAGGTACACCCCAAAGGTGGACTAGTTTTGGGATTACAACATCCAACCATCAAAATGGTAATCAAAGGCCAACCTAAAAGGTTCTAAAAAATTCATTCAAGGATTTAAATTAATTTTAGAGGGAAATGCTAGAAATTCTAGCACACAACACAAGGAAAATAATGCCTATCAAACAAAAAAAATTTAAGGGAAAGGTATATACCACCTACAATATACACATGGTAGAATACTCATCTACTATCGACCACTAATTTGGTCCATATCAAGATAAAAAAGAAGAAAAAATGAAAATACTAGAAATAAGGAATATTATCTAGCACTTAATAACTCTATCGATATGTAGAAAAATGAAAAATGACACAATATGATTGAATAATTTACCGTCATGGATCCAACGAGATAAACAGTGCTCAAATCTAATTTTAGATGATAAATATCCACCAATCCATAACTTAGACCAGTGATGATTCTCAACAGGGAAAAAAACACCCACTTTATAATGGAAAATATAAATGGGAGGAGAGGTTTTTAGTTTTAATTAAATTAATATAAAAATGATATTTTTTCTCAAAACTTATGGGTCACACATTTTGGCCACACGGTTGGCCAAGCGATGCACCAACCATGAACCCTTATTTGTGTCAAGGGGGACCTCGCACAGTCATGGTGCATGGTTAGATAAACCATGAAACAAGTTTATTATAATAATCTATAAAAAACTCTAGAGACCCCACATAGGCGTGTTACCCTAGGGGAACAGTTTCCTCAAATTGTGAAACCTAATACTACCCTCTATCCATCCCCTCACAGTTTCCTTAAACCATGCGACTGGGTCGCATGGTTTCTAATAACTATGAGACCTAGTTTCCTTTTCTAAAAGATGAGACTCTAGGATTCAAACAAACCCTTTAATACCCCTGAAACTCCCATGATCTCATTAGGCACTCACATTAGTTCAAAACCTCGAAGTTTAACAAAAAATAAAAAGATCCATACCTCATAGAAAAAACCCAATAACTTATAGTTACCACTAGCTTGAATGAGCTTTTATTTCTCATTACCTTAGTATAACTAAAATATTAGATCATATTGATCTAAATGAATACTAGTATGTTTCCCCTTATAACTATTGTCCATTCCTCTCCACATATAAAGAACATTCCCTTATATTTCCTTAAGTAAAATCATACAGTGTTGACTACTTCCCATGCAGTTCTCCTAGATATAACTCATATTTTCCTACCATAAAATTGATGTTGGAAATATCATTCATAGTACATATCATGGAATACATAATTAATAAATCATATAAGCTTATGGTATTCAACTCACCACATTAATCTTCTCCTATTTCCTACACATGTCTTCCTGGAATGATTTATTCCATGTGACACTGGTAACAATTATCTCTTGAATTGTTCTGAATTGTATTTTTCAATACATTGTCAGTATATGTACTATTTACTAGGTCCAAGAAACCGTTAGATTTACCTTAGTATATTTTGTTCCCTAGAACATAGGTTTCTACTTTAAGTTAATCTTTGGAGATATTATTTCATTATGGTTTTGACTAACTATAAGACCAACAATTGTTTTCTCTATGTTACCAATCATATTTTACTTGGAAAATAGTGGATTCACCACTAAACTCTTATTGACACATGGAAAAAATTAATTCCAAATGAATATTATATGATCTTTTCTCTTACATCAATACTAAACTAGATTTCAATAACCTTCACCCCACATAGGCATTCTAGGGTGTTATCATCCCTTTCTGGTTGTGTCGTATATACACTTTCCATGATTGGTGGTCTAGACATCCAATTATAAATAAATTGTTCATAGAAAGTATCTATGATAAGAAAAATTATAATGAAATTAGTAATAATTACTTGGTGTTACCAATTTATCATTATTAGTACCACATTTATACCATCCATGTATAGTTTCACTTGAATACTTACCACAATATTCATAATAATATGCCCCAATACTTTGATACATGGAATCTAATATTAAATTTTAATTTATCTTATCAATATTATCATATTATCATTTACTAATTACTTATATGATTCATTATTCTCAATGAATAATGTATCACCAACCGCAATGAATACAAAACCATTACCATGGTTTTATCCTTATTACATAGTATGTGTCTCTAGAAAATTCCTTATAAAAGTTTAGGATAACTACTTTAGATAAAAATTGTGTTTCTATTGATGCAAGTTTGTTTATATTATAATAAAATCTTTGCATATAATCACATTTTATTATGACATTATGGACTTATAACATATTATACCTCATATGATATCCATTTTTCATTATATTTGTCATATGGTTATGGGATTACACCTCTATTTTCGAAATATGTCTTGAAAAATAATGAAAGTATATGCAATGAGTTTTAAATTTGATACTCATTTTACATACATCATTTATCTAATGTGTATAAGGAAATATATGTTAAAGAATTATTCTATGATAAATTTTATAAATCATTATTAACATGAAATACTCATCATCGATCCTACTTATTAGAATAATAGATTTGATGTGTAAAAGGTAATGTATATTTAGGAATTGATCCACATTACATTATAATGGCCGATGAATTCTTGGTCAATATATTGTTCTACATGCGAGCCTGAAGAAAGTTATATATTTTATAGCCACTCATATTATATACTTAACTTTTACAATGCCTAAAAACATTAAAGGAATATTATGAAGTATTGTTACCTCTAGATTACCGTTGGAATAGTTCACACTCTCTAGCTAAAATAATTCTGAAATATCTGTGAATTACATTTATTTATAAAGGTTTCACTGTCCAAAACTAAGTATATAAGTGTGTTGATAATACCTAATATATTTAACTCTAAAGATTCTAAAACCATATTGGGTATATCCTTGAAAAATATTTTGTTCTTCATGACAATGTATTATCTTTCCACAATAGGGTATATAAAGCTTAAATTTTATATTCATCTCATATTTCCAATTATTCATGTATTACTTAACTATTGTTTGTGTATGAAATACCATAAACAACATTCATTCATAAACATTCTCATATATTTCAACCCACAATTTTAGTTTTACAAGAACCATCCACTTAGTAATGAAATCATGTGCTTCTCACTGATGATGTAGGTATCACCCTTCCTCAATTTATTATAGAACACAACTTGACTTCTAGTAATGTTTCTTGACTTTCTTGATTCATGTATTTAGAAACAAGTATGTATGGACATATTGTATCTAATACCCATGGATAATTAAAGAAATATTACATTTAATGATGAATATAATTGAAGTATAAGATCGTGCTTTCTTCTCCTTCAATTTATTTCAATTTATTCTTCTAGTGACCTATATTACCAAATGTGAAGCAAATAACCACATGTTCAATGCTCTCCCTCTTTATCTTTAGTTTCTTAGAAAGACATTGTGAATGTTCCTTGGGTATGTACTTGAAATTGTCCTTTTCACCTTGTCTTTTTGGTTATTCACCTTATGAATTTTATCCTTCATTAAATTCCTATCTACTTAGAGAACCCATTTTAAAAGATGAAGAAGTGATTTCTCCAAACTATTAATTTGATATCTTTCAATGAAATTGAAGAAACTTGGTGGAAAGGATGAGAGAATGATATGAATTTAAATTTATTGATTTTACTTGAAACCCAATTATTTTAGTTGTTCAATGTACTTAATCATCCTTAGTACATGAGGACCAACTTAATTTTAATTTTTCAATTGATATGTGATCTATTTGATCATTTTTTCATTGATTTCTCACTTCACTTTCTCCTCACATACTTCTCAGAGATGAGGCAACATGGTATATACATCCATGTCATTATGTTTCAGCTGAAACTCTTTGGACATTGATATTATAATGATGATATAAACATAAAATTAATCATCCATTATTCTCCTATAAGAATCTTTAACATCCTCACTATCTCTTTGAGGAGGCTATTTAGGTTGTGGGGACTTAAACACATATAATTTCCTTTCGTACTGTAGTACCATGCGCAAGTTCTTATACCACTCTTGGAAATTTGTGTCGGTGAGGATATGATCTTTTTCAATTATGGAACACATAGTATCTGTGGTTTTGCTTTCCATTTGATAAAAAATAAACACTACCATATTAGTACTTTCTCTTGATTACTGATTTAGAAATTACCGATTAAATTAATCATTAAATGTCTCCCACAATTTTATCAAACTCCACCAAACCTTTTTTCTGGAATTAGAACATTATATCGCTTGAGTATTCTAGTGTAAAGGATCCTTGAAATATCTCCTTATAGTCTACAATCTATGGCTACACCACAACTAAGAGAGTTTCATGGTAGGCGTTTGTTTGGCCTACCACATTAACTCATATCTCCTTGATCTGTTGAGTGAAGTCCAAGCTTCTAAAATCATAAAATCGATTTACCCAATACTTTCCTCTAAATATGAAACAATATAGATATAGATACTTATAGTTTTCCATCATTAGTTAAGTAAATCCATCACTCTTATAGTAACTCCCCAATAGTAGGAGGAACCCTCAACTATGACAGATGAGCACCCCGTACACCTGGTTGCGTTCAAATTCAAATAAAAAAAGGTGTTTTTGACTTAATATTTCATTGATTTTTTTTAAAATTTCTCAAATAATGTAATCCTTTTATATTAATCATGTTCAAATTATTTTTCCATGATCACAACTAAACATTAATAGAATACATTATTCACTTCTTTATTCATTTTTCATGTTTATTATTTTATGTGTTTCCCATAGACATGTAAATAGATAAAATAATAAAAAAATTCAGAAAATAAAATGAAATTACCTGACTGGACTTGAGAATCTCATATTGGTTGATCCATTTAAACTCTAGGGATCAAATATGACCTATGGGTATCGTACATAATTAGGTATTGAATCGTAATGCATCTATCCCCTGATCTAGTTTTTTCACTTCTTATCTGGTGTACCACCTTGTCTTGATGGGGTCTGTGTCTTACAATGTCATCATCAATAGTACAAAAATACTCACACGTAGGCAAGGGGGTCTCAAGAAATAAAATATTCATACAAATATGAATGGACATATAAACCTATATACATATTGAATAAAAGAGGATGATTCATAGACCATCAATAATACTAATTATTACATATATTATACATAGGTAATAAGTAATTAAATTAAATAAACTCATACAAACAAGGTTTGTCAATGCTCAAGACCAGTATAACGGTAAAATTAAAAGCTTGATAAAACTAAAATAAAATAAATTTAAGTATGTGGAGTAAGGTCTGTGCCTCAATATGACCAGGCGTGTCAAGGTCATAATAAAGGCCGGATGCAAGAGGATCGAGGCTACTATGGTGGTAACTGTGATGGAGGCCATGATGGATCAAAAGTAGGGGAAGCCTGCACAACAGTGTGAGGAAGAGATATGGTAAGGGGAGGAAATGAATGTAGGTGTGTGGTGACAGTTGGAACTTTACCTATAGGATTTGACTGGGCTGGGCTATCATCCGACATAGAGATGACGCGATGATGGTGCTTTGGTCAGGAGGCCTCACTCCAGCGAGCTGGGGAGCGGGTCAGGTAGGATGGAGAGGGAGGAAGATGGGTTGAATTCCATAAAATCATCCCATGATATCCTTTTTTTTAATCTTAAATTTGTTTAAATAAAAGTCCCAAAATCATTTAAGTATTTCAAATAAATTAATAAAAAATGATTCTATGTCTTCACCTCGACTACCTTCCCATATTATGAAATTCCTTTTTTTTGTTTGATATATAGAACAATGGATGAAAGCTACTTATTTTTTACATATTATTCCACACCCTAATAGATATAGAGTTTTGAAACTATTATTCACCATTGAAAATTGATTCCACTGTCTGGAACTATATCGACCAATTGATTCTGATCGAATCCTAGTTGGAATTTTGGGGTAACTAAAATCATCAAAAAATACTAGATTTAGGATATTAAAATAATGAAAAAATTAAACAATTTTAATACCTAAAATAAAATCACAAATTATTTATATTAAAAATTTTGTATGACCATAACTTGTCCATATTATACCAGATAATCACACAGTTTTATATTGGGAATGAATTAAATCCCTTTATTTAATTTAAAATAATTCTTTTTTCTTGGCTTAGAGAATTCACAAGATCCATATGATACCAATTTTTGGTATCAAGTTGCTAGAAGAAGATAGTGCATTGAAGATTTAATTTTTTTTCACCAAATTGGTGTAAATTCATAATCTTCGGTGATCCAAACCCCGATAGAGGTCTAAGGATCTCACATGAATATTTCAAAGAGAAAAATTAAATAAACAAGTACCTTGATTGAATTAGTAGAAAATTCTACTGAATCTTATCACCAACAATCGTTTCTTGAAGGATTTGAATTTAAATTCCTCTATATCATCTACACACACTTCAAGAATCCACATAAATTTTGATTATTTAATTTTGAGTACTAGTGCAGAGCTTCAATGATTTGTTCGGCATCACGATGATCACTTTGATCCTATCCCTTTGATTTGGAAAGGCATTCTTGGATTGAATTCTCATACTTAAAATTTATCTATCTAGAATGTGGGAGGAGATATAATCTCTCAATTATTTTGGCATTGAAAAAATTAATTGATACTCTCTCTTCTGCTTATATAGTGGGAGGCTCAAATACCTAGAAAGGGTTCCCCGACCCCTGGAAATCCATTGCCTGCTAAATAATAAATAAATGAAATATTATGATGAACTAACCATGTCATAAATTTCATTTATATTTAATAACATACTTCTAATATATAATAAACATATTATGTGATAAAATAGATCCATTAACTCAACTCATAATTCTCGTAATATTAAATGAAACTTCAATATTAAAATAACATTCATTCATATAGTTTTTTCAAAGCATTCACTTATTTTGAATACTTTTATTAAATAAATTCAATTAAATTATTTTTTAATTGAATAAAAATGAATTTATTTATTCTAAAGTGATCATTAATACTTGGACACCTCTCAAACCCCATGGTAGGGCCCACCATGTCCAATATTTTTATTCACCAGAATAGGGAAGAATCATGAATATGATATTGTGTGTAACCATCTAAGAACTTATCTATATAGTTGTGAATACTATTTGTAGACCAAGATAAGAGTCTATCAACCCATCAAGGACCCTAAAGAGGTAAGGAAAAGTCATAGTAACAACTACCTTTCCTACAAACACACATTGTGTAATATAATCTTTTTTTTCCCATGATATATCGTAAAGTAGGACCCACACTTGTGTCATCATCCTTTATTTCTTTATTACTTATTGATATAACTATAAGGACTTACCTCTTGCTACCATATATAAAGATTTATGAAGTTACTACCATCATGAACAACTAGGCTTGAGATATCACTTCTATAATTCATAAATGAAAAATTCTATCTTGGCCATTTAACCAATGACAAACTAATGATGCAACCAGCACAAGATACCATGCCATGACATCAATGTCATAGTTTTTTAATTGAATAAAAGTATGAGATCAAATGAAACAAAATGAAAATGATCTCATGTTAGGAGACTAATACACATGTTTATAGATAGGAACATCCAATGACATCTGAAACATGTATTGTTCCTATTGTCTTGTCTATCATCTGGATCTAACCTACTAGAGATCACCAAGTATGAACTTCATGAGAACAAGTCTCAATTCTTATGATCCCCAATAGATGTCCTAAATTTACTATTTATTGTCAGTATGATGTATCCAGACCATATTCCATATGTTTAAGATTAATTTCATAGTATCTCTAAGTTATCATTATGGAATAGGAACTATTATAATATCTTGATACAAAAAAAATCTATGGAAATTATTATTCAAATAGTGGACATAGAAATATAAACACTATTATAGTATGTTTACATCATTCTTAACTCATTGTATACATGATATGGTAATAGAAAAGTACTGTTCAAGTTGGGTTTAGGGAACCCACTATTACAACATGGGCTTGGTCCGATAACACAAGTAAAGTGAAAAAATGATCTCTATATTCCATATGTGTTGTGGAGTATACCCCATGTAATTTGAAAAGTGAATAATCTTGATAAGATGGCACACACTAAGTCCTAGTCCGACCCTTACATACTGCATGTTTTAAAAAACACCATCTATCTTGAGGAATACATGCCATGTGAGACATAAGGATACAAGCAGTTACAAACATAGTGAGACACTTCATGTAACCCATATGAAACACAATGCACTTATTCAAGGATAGGTTATATCCCTTTTTATTCTCAGAATTGCTATGGTATGAGCCTGGGTGAGTTCCCTTGAATCATGTCAGTGTGGGTGCATTCCCACAGTCCATCCCAATGAGGGTATAATGAGTTATCCCATCCTAAGTATAGGATGAGTAACCCTTGTATGGTTTAGTTCCATATTGAGTTAGGAATATCTCCATATGTCCTAGAGAGTGATCCTATATCATTATTCTCTAGGCTGTGTTAGGTATCACCTTTTCGACATCGAGGGGTTGTGATTCCCTTCCTAGTGGGTTAATCTAGTTAGGTTTTGGTATCCCCCATAGGCCATGGGTGCGATACCTTATCTATGTACCAACATCTATTATATCCCAATAAGGTGTAGTCTAATCGAGTGAGTATCACGTATCATTGTGCACGCAAGGTAACCGGTAGCACCGAAGGATGGGAAAGCCCCAAAAGGGTACTAGAGCATGTGGGACCCTAGAACGTCGTGTCTCGGTGAAATGTGGCTTAGGTGGCCACGACCCTCAGATAACGTGGCTTAGAAGGCCACGAACCTCATAACACGTGGCTTAGAAGGCCACGAACCTCAGATATCATATGTTTAGTTAGTGTTGCAATCGTCAAATATGCCAGTGAAACCGGGTCAGGTCATCTCCGGAACACTAGCTCACTAGTCCTAGTCTCCCCACCTAATACCCCGGCTTCCCTCCTTGTGCTCACATAAAGATCAAAGTTCACATAACATGTCACATTAGCACTTAGAGCCAAAAGTGTCACCTGCACACTGATGTCCTCTTTGAAAACCACACACACACCAAAACATTTAAAAAAAAAAACTTAAACCACACTTCTTACACTTTAAATTAAACTAGATACATAACTTAACAAAATCACTTTGTTAATTAAGAAAACCACTAAGAAAAATTATTGAACAGTTTTCGAACATGTCGCAAATTTTTTTAAAGGTTAAAAAGTAACTCAAAACCCTTTTCTATAATAAAACATATTTTGAAACACCAAAACACAAACTGCATCATCCGCACTTTCTAACTCACACACTGCACAGTTTACAGATACTAATAAATAGCCAAAGTGAGTTTTCACAAAAAAAATGGACTTGCATCACATAAGTATACTACTGGTAAATTAGATGCACATTTAAAATGTAATCAGAACTAATTTTTTTAGCATGGAAACTATTTAGCAAAGTGCTGAAAAATTAAACCAACACGCAAATTATCGCCAGATGATAATTGAGTGTGGAATCACCTATCTCAAATAGGAATGGAAAAAGACACGGCGAAAAACTGCCGTTGCGCCACAGTCGCACCGTATTGAGCCGTCAAACAGGTCCTAAAACAACAGATCGTTAAACAGGTTCAATAATAATGTTAACATAATAATAATAATAATAATAATAACAATAATAATAATAACAACGTAAAAATAATAATAATAGTAGTATCAATAACATAATAATAATAATAATAATAATAATAGCATAACCATAATAATATAATAATAATATAATAATAATAATAGTAATAATAATATAATAACATTAACATAATAATAATAATAATAATAACATAATAATAATAATAATAATGATAATAACATAATAATAATAATAAAAATAATAACATAATAATATTAACATGATAATAATAATAATAATAACATTAATATAGTAATAATAATAACATAATAATAATACAATAATAATAACAATAATAATATAATGATAATAATAGTATTATTAACATAATAATAATAAAATCAAAAGAAAATGTTAATGTCTTATTAGATAAAATAATAAAATGAAATAAATAAAATTAAAAAAAAAGAAGAACAAACCTGCCCGAGCAGAGAAGGAGCGGGGGTGCGGTGGTCCGCTGGAGGAGGGCGGCCGAACAGGAAGGGGGCGCGCCGGCTGGGGCGGAGGAGGAAGGAGAGCGGAGAGGGGGGAGGCGTGATCAGCGAGGGATGCAGGAGCGGCTATAGCCTGGCGCGGCGGAGGGGAGGTGCGCCTTCGGTTGGGCAAGACGGATGGGCCGAGCGGGGAGGATGGGGCCAAGCAGGGAGGGGTAGCGGGGGCAGTCGCGGAGGAGGCCGGGAATAGGGAGGCGCAGAGCTGGGTGCGAGGCAGGCCGGGGCGGAGCTGAGCTAGTCCGACGTGAGGAGAGTTGTGGCGCGGTGCGGCGTGGCTGGTCCGCTGCGGGTGCAACAGGGGCGCGAGTGCGGGATGTGGCTCTGAATGGGAGATGAGGGGAAGGGGGAGACCGGCGGTGAGAAGAGAAGAAGAAGGAAGGGAAGAGAAGAAGTAGAAAAGAAGGAGAAAGGGTGCAGTGAGCAGGAGAAGAGGAGCGGCTGGATGAAGAAGAAAAAGAAGAGGTGTGTGGGGAGTAAGAAAAGAAAAGAAGAAGAAAAAAAATAAAAAAGAAAGGGGTGGCGGCTAGGGTTTCGGGGGGGGGGGGGGGTGGAGGATAAATAAAAACAGTTAAGTTTTTTTTCAATGATATTAATATAATAATAATAATAATAATAATAATAAGAATAATAATAATAATAATAATAATAATAATAATATGAACAATAATAATAATATAAATAATAATAATAAAACTGAAGTTAACATCTGTTATTTGAAACGTCCGCGCGACGGGCACCACACGTTGACATGGCAAAGCCGCATGGCTTTGCCCATCCCCTTCCCGTGCGCAGAGCGGCGCAAGGCCCATGCACGCACACTGTTGCCACAACGGGAAACCCACACCGGGTTCAGCCCATGATACAACCAAATAATTTAAATAAACAGGAAATTAATTTACGAAATAAAAATTTAAAATTAAACTTGTACCTCAATAAAGTGTGGGCGTGACAATTCTCCCCACCATGAAAACTTTCCACCCTCAGAAAGTCAGCTCAAAGCCTGATCAGAGAATAGAAATTGGTACTCCTGCTCAAACCATGACTTCCTCTCCCAAGTCTCGTGTTCATCACTCCCGTGCTGCCAAAGAATACGAACTAGAGGGATGGACTTTCCACGCACCACTTTCTCCTGTGAATCCACTATCCGCACTGGTTGCTCAAACACAGATAAGTCAGGCTCTATCTCCAGCTCCTCCCAATTCAGCACATGCGACGGATCAGGGTTGTACTTCATTAGTTGGGAGACATGAAATACGTCGGGAATCGTCGTCAACTGTGAGGGAAAAGATAACCTGTATGTCACATTGCCAATCCATTCAAGAATCTCGAAATGTCCGACATATCTCGGTGTCAGCTTCCCCTACTTCCCCAAACGACGGTGACCCAAGCGAGGGGCCACTTTCAGGAACACTCCATCCCCCACTGAAAACTCATGATCCCACTGCCTCTGATCTCCATAAGACTTGTGGCGACTCTGAGCTGTCAACAATCGTTTCCTAATCAGCTTGACCTTCTCAGACATCTCCTGAACAAGACTCGGTCCCAAGAGCGAGGCCTCTCTTACCTCATCCCAACACAGAGGAGACTGACAAGGCCGACCATAGAGCACCTCAAAGGGTGCCATTCTGATGGAAGACTGGTAACTGTTATTATAAGCAAACTCGACCAGTCCGAAATGGCTATCCCATGAGCCTCCAAAATCTAACACACAGGCTCAGAGCATGTCCTCCAGAATCTGATTCGCCCGCTCCGTCTGGCCATCAGTCTGAGGATGGTATGCCGTTCTCATCTTAATCTGCGACCCCAAAGCCTTCTGGAGGCCTCCCCAAAACCGAGATGTAAAATAGGGGTCCCTGTCAGAAACAACTGCCGACGGCACACCATGAAGTTTGACTACCTCCTGAACATACAAGCGGCCCAGTTCCTCTACCTTCACTGTATCTCTGATCGGAATAAAGTGAGCTGACTTGGTTAAGTGGCCAATCACTACCCAGATAGCATTCCTCCCTCAAGGTGTACAAGGCAAGCCAATGATGAAGTCCATGGCGACCTCGTCCCACTTCTAGGTAGGAATGGGTAATGGATGGAGTAGGCCAGATGGTCTCTGATGCTCTGCTTTTACCTACTGGAAAGTATAGCATCTGGATACAAATTCGGCTATGTCCCGTCTCATACCTGGACACCAGAACTGACGATGAACATCGTAATACATCTTGGTGGTACCAGGATGGACGGCCCACTGAGATTGGTGGCTATCCTGTATCACCACCTTCCACAGAGACAACGCCACTACAGCACGACCCTTGAAGCATAGGACCCTCTGGGAAGACAAAGACCAATCAGAAGGAGTCTCCTCACCATGAAGAAACTGCATATATCGCTGACACAGCTCATCACCAGGCTGCTCCCACTGAATCAACTCCAGAAGAGCAAGAGTCAACTAGATGCTAGCCAAGAAAGTACCTCCACTGTGCTCCCTGCTCTCCAAGTGAATCTGGGCGAAGAGCCCCATCAAAGCCCACTCATCGCTGGACTTCCTCAATGCCTGCATTGGTACTTTTCTTCTCAAAGCATCAGTTACCACATTACTCTTGCCAGGGGTATAGACAATATCAAAATCAAAACCCTGCAGGTACTCGACCCAACGGCGCTGCCTCAAATTGAGATCCTTCTGAGAGAAAATGTAGGCCAGGCTCTTATGGTCGGAATATACCACAAACATCTCCCCAAAAAGATAGTGGCACCACATCTTCAAAGCATGCGTCACCGCCGCCAACTCCAAGTCGTGAGTCGGATAGTTTTTCGCATGCGGCCGGAGTTGGCGAGAACCATAAGCCACAACATGGTCATCCTGCATGAGCACACATCCAAGGCCCATACCTTAAGCATCACAGTAAACCACATAGCCCTTTCCTAACTCTGGTAAGGTCAACACAGGTGCGGTGGTTAACCTCCACTTCAACTCCTCAAAAGATTCTTGGAACTATGGGCTCCACTAAAACTTCACCCCTTTCCGGGTGAGTGCGTTCATGGGGGAGGCAAGCCGCGAGAAGTCCTGGACAAAGTGCCTGTAATAACCAGCCAAGCCCAGAAAACTACTGAACTCAAACACATTTCTCGGCTGCTCCCAAGACATAACTGCCCTGATCTTTTTGGGGATCCACTGAAACACCTTGTTCTGAGACGACATGCCCCAGAAACTTCACTTCCCTAATCCAGAAAGTGCACTTCGAGAGTTTGACATACAGGCGGTGATCCCGCAAAGTGCCCAAAACAACGCGTAGGTGATGCTCATGCCACCTCCTCAGATCCAGAATAAACCAGAATGTCATCCACGAATACCACGACAAATGAGTCGAGATATTGGTGGAAACACCCTATTCATGAGCACTCATAAAAACTGAAGGAGCATTCATCAGTCCGAAAGGCATGACCAGGTACTCGAAGTGACCGTACCAGCTTCGGAAAGCCATCTTCGGGATATCTTCTTCTCTCACTCTGAGCTGGTGGTATCCCGAACGCAAATCAATCTTGGAGAACCACTTTTCCCCCTTCAGTTGGTCTAACAAATCCTCAATCCGAGGCAAAGGGTATTTATTCTTGATGGTTACCTTGTTCAATTTCCGGTAATCAATGCACAACCGAAGGGTTTTATCGGCCTACTTCACGAATAAAACCGGTGCGGGCCCAATGAGAGATGCTCGGGCGAATGAATCCTTTGGATTTCTCAAATCGTCCAGCTGTATCTTTAATTCCCTCAGTTCGGTGGGGGCCATGAGATATGCGGGAAGAGATATAGGCTGTGTTCCTGGCGCCAATTCAATCAAGAACTCCACGTCCCGCTCTAGGGGTAAGCCAGAAAAATCATCTGGGAAGAACTCTGGGAACTCATCCACTACACGAGGTAAACCCGCCCTGTGAAACACCACATTGTCCTCCAGCGCGAGCGACGACAACTGATAAGCAAGATTTCCCAGCTCCGGGAGTGGAGGTCCCTCGCGTCCCGACCGAGGATCCCATTCTCCGTGAAAAAGCTGGGGAGTCCCCATCTGGTGCCGTAAAACTGACTCGACGCCGATAGCAATCAATGTGCGCCTAGAAGCGCACCAGCAAATCCATAACGAGGATCAAATCAAAATAGGTCCATGTCAAGGACCAAGAAATCTCATTCCATCTCGACTCCCGACACAGAGAGTGCGCACGATTGGCACTTAAGGCCTTGCTCCCTCTTTTTCCCCAGCGGCGTTACTAACTCCATAGCAAACGATAACAGCTCGGTTGGTAGGTTCAGCAGATTCACAAAACGAGCAGATATGAAAGAAACTAAAGCACCCGTATCAAATAAAACTACAGCTGTAGAAGATGCAACCAGAATAGTACCTCGAACCGTCGAAAGCCCCGCATCAGACCCCACTGGTGCCTGATCCACAGCATGCAGTTGCCTGGTCCCTGCCTGAGAACAACCGCTCACCTACGGCTCTGCCTTGATCTGGCTCTGCCCTGAAGACGATCCGGTCCTACCACCATGGCCACCGAACTGAGATCCTGCAATTCTGGTCAACTCTGACTGAACTGATACCCATCTGGAAGCCACAGATCCAGCCCCGCTCTGGTAAGGGCGTGCAGTCCTGCAGAAGTGCTGTAGATGTCCCACAACTTCACATCCATGGCATGGCCTGGGAGGGTATGGACAAACAGGTCGGATGTGCCCTACCCTTCCGCACTGATGGCACACAACGAACCCTGCACCAGAAGCCCCAGATGAAAACTGCCTGGGAGGATGACCTGAGCTACCGTCACTCTTCTTCCATTGCTCATCACGCTTACTCTTCTTCTCAGATGAACTCCCACTGCCAAGACTTGACCCTGATCCAGAAAACCCCGACTTTCCCTTCTGGTCAATCTCGGCCATACAAGCATGATCGACCGCCTTAGCATAAGTCTTCAGCTTGAATAAGAAAACCTGGGAGTGGATTTCTGGTCGAAGGCCCTTCTCAAACTTCCGAGCTTTCAACAATTCGCTCGAAACTATCTCAGGTGCGTACTGTACCAGTTCAACAAAGCGATTCGCATACTCCATCACTGTCTGATTCCCCTACAAAATCTCCATGAACTCCCGAGATCTAGCATAGGCTACGAACTCTGGAAATTACTACTCATTGAAGATACTCTTGAAATCTTTCCAGCTCATGTGGTCATGTTTCCCAGCATGGACCACTGATTCCCACCATTTACGACTGGAACCCTCCAGCTAAAACGAGGCACACTTCACCCTGACTTCCTCGGGTGTGTCAAGGAAATCGAACATGCGTTCTATCTTTTCAAGCCACTCCTATACCTCCTGAGGTTCTGAACCACCTCATAAAGAAGGAGGTTTGCTCCTCAGAAACTCCTGAGCTCTATCCTTCCTGGAGCCAAATTCTTCCCCTCTAGCTGGAATAGGGGCGGGGGCAGGAGTCGCCCCTTGTCCCAAAGCCTGAACGGCTCAGACCATAGCCTCTACCAATCTCTGATCAAGCGGCGCGGGAGAACTCTCTCTGGCTTCCTCTCGTGGGTGCATGGGATCTCTCCGGGGAGGCATCTTGCTGCATAGGGCAACAGTCATAAAAGGAGTAACATCAGTATTACATATCTCAAGAGGAACTAAATTTTTTCCAACAAGAGAAATAATCATCAGTAAACCAAACATGCAAAAACGACTTCGCGAAAAAAATATGCTTTCTTGCCTGGTGTCCACGTACAGTCTGCAGCCTGTACATCCCACCTAGGAAAGAAGTCAAACAAGAACCCTGAAATCCCATGGTGACTCAGTATTTGTCACGAGGCGTGCTGGCCAGGCACCCTACTCGCAACATGAATTCTGAGACCCGACAGACCCAACCCCTGTATAATCCAACTTATCCCAAATAACATAAACCAAAAACTAACCTGCCTATGACACCATTTTGTCACGAACCAAGTCGGGTCGTCATCTGAACCGACGCCCAACCCAGCCTGCGGCAAGTCCCGAAGGGCATTCCCGATCCCCAAGGGCTGGCACAAGTGCCCGGGTATCAAAATAAAATTTGGGAACGATTTACCAGAGGGAAGAAATATAAAGCAGCCAACCAAAGTAAACAAAAAAAAATAAAAGTGGTAGCCAGACATGAAAAACAACCAAAATAGGTTTTTGAGTCACAAGTATTCAAAATCCAAATAACACTAAAAACAAGGTGACCAAAAACCAACTAAGAACTGTCACCCAGTGTGAGGACACCGCCCCTAAGACACCACCAAAACACCATGTAGATAGGCCTACTAACAACCTGAACCACTGCTCCCAAAAGCTGGACCCTTACCTGTATCAGAAGTAATCAAATCTACTTACACCCAAGGGTGTAAGTAGGGTGTGAGCAATCGCCCAGCAGGATATCACCAAGAAAATATTCCACGCATAACGATCAAATGACAAACCATTTTCAATGCTAAATAAAGAAAGAAAGAAGTGCAAAAGAAATGGTTTTCATAAAACAATTTAAAGGAAAGAAAGTTCAAGATAAACACATTAGGGTAATAATTCAAGTGACATATCACGTATCACTGTGCACGCAAGGTAACCAGTAGCACCAAAGGATGGGAAATCCCCAAAAGGATACTAGAGCATGTGGGACCCTAGAACGTCGTGTCTCGGTGAAATGTGGCTTTGGTGGCGACGACCCTCAGAACACGTGGCTTAGAAGGCCATGACCCTCAGATATCATATGTTTAGTTAGTGTTGCAATCATCAAACCTGCCAGTGAAACCGAGTCGGGTCATCTCCGGAACACTAGCTCAATAGTCCTAGTCTCCCCACCTAATACCCCGACTTCCCTCCTTGTGCTCACCTAAAGATCAAAGTTCACATAACATGTCACATTAGCACTTAGAGCCAAAAGTGTCACCTGCACAATGATGTCCTCTTTGAAAACCACACACACACCAAAACATTTAAAAAAAACTTAAACCACACTGCTTACGCTTTAAATTAAACTAGATACATAACTTAACGAAATCACTTTGTTAATTAAGAAAACCACTAAGAAAAATTTATTGAACAGTATTCGAACATGTCGTAAATTTTTTTAAAGGTTAAAAAGTCACTCAAAACCCTTTTCTATAATAAAACATATTTTTCCACGCCAAATCACAAACTGTGTCATCCGTACTTTCTAACTCACACACTGCACAGTTTAAAAATACTAATAAACATCCAAAGTGAGTTTTCAGAAAAAAATGGACTTGCATCACATAAGTATACTACTGGTAAATTAGATGCACATTTAAAATGTAATCAGAACTAATTTTTTTTAGCATTGAAACTATTTAGCAAGGTGATGAAAAAATTAAACCAACACGCAAATGATCGCCAGATGATAATTGAGTGTGGAATCACCGATCTCAAATAGGAACAGAAAAAGGCACAGCGCATAACTCCCATTGCGCCACGGTTGCACCGTATTGAGCCGTCAAATAGGTCCTAAAACATCAGATCGTTAAACAGGTTCAATAATAATGTTAACATAATAATAATAATAATAATAATAACAATAATAATAATAACAACGTAAAAATAATAATAATAGTAGTATCAATAACATAATAATAATAATAATAATAATAATAATAATAATAATAATAATAATAATAATAATTGCATAACCATAATATAATAATAATAATATAATAATAATAATAGCAATAATAATATAATAACATTAACATAATGATAATAATAATAATAATAATAACATAATCATAATAATAATGATAATAACATAATAATAATAATAAAAATAATAACATAATAATATTAACATGATAATAATAATAATAATAACATTAATATAGTAATAATAATAACATAATAATACAATAATAATAACAATAATAATATAATGATAATAATAGTATTATTAACATAATAATAATAAAATCAAAAGAAAATGTTAATGTCTTATTAGATAAAATAATAAAATGAAATAAATAAAATAAAAAAAGAAGAAGAACAAACCTGCCCAAGCAGAGGAGAAGGAGTGGGGGTGCGACGGTCCGCTGGAGGAGGGCGGCCGAACAGGAAGGGGGCACGCCGGCTGGGGCATAGGAGGAAGGAGAGCAGAGAGGGGGGAGACGTGATCGGCAAGGGATGCAGGAGCGGCTGCAGCCTGGTGCGGCGGAGGGGAGGTGCGCCTTCGGCTGGGCAAGATGGACGGGCCGAGCGGGGAGGACGGGGCCAAGCAGGGAGGGGTAGCAGGGGCAGTCGCGGAGGCGGACGAGAATAGGGAGGCGCAGAGCTGGGTGCGAGGCAGGCCGGGGCGAAGTCGAGCTGGTCCGACGAGAGGAGAGTTGCGGCGCGGTGCGGTGTGGCTGGTCCGCTGCGGGTGCAACAGGGGCGCGGGTGTGGGACGCGGCTCTAAAGGGAGATGAGGGGAAGGGGGAGACCGGCAGTGAGAAGAGAAGAAGAAGGAAGGGAAGAGAAGAAGTAGAAAAGAAGGAGAAAGGGTGCGGTGAGTAGGAGAAGAGGAGCAGCCGGATGAAGAAGAAAAAGAAGAGGTGCATGGGGAGGAAGAAAAGAAAAGAAGAAGAAAAAAAAAGAAAAAAAAGAAAGGGGTGGCGGCTAGGGTTTCGGGGGGGGGGAGGATAAATAAAAATAGTTAAGTTTTTTTTTTCAATGATATTAATATCATAATAATAATAATAATAATAATAATAATATCAACAATAATAATAATATAAATAATAATAATAAAAATGAAGTTAACATCTATTACTTGAAACGTCCGCGCGACGGGCACCGCGCGTTGAAATGCTAAAGCCGCATGGCTTTTCCCATCCCCTTCCCGTGCACCGAGCAGCGCAAGGCCCACGCGCGCACATCGTTGCCACAACGGGCAACCCACATCGGGTTCAGCCCATGATACAACCAAATAATTTAAATAAACAGGCAATTAATTTACGAAATAAAAATTTAAAATTAAACTTGTACCTCAATAAAGTCCGGGCGTGACAATTATCCCCACCATAAAAAATTTCCACCCTCAGAAAGTCAGCTCAAAACCTGATCAGAGAATAGAAATGGGTACTCCTGCTCAACCCATTACTTTCGCTCCCAAGTCTCGTGTTCATCACTCCCGTGCTGCCAAAGAATACGAACTAGTGGGATGGACTTTCCACACAGCACTTTCTCCTGTGAATCCACTATCCGCACTGGTTGCTCAAAGACAGACAAGTTGGGCTCTATCTCCAGCTCCCAATTCAGCACATACGACGGATCGGGGTTGTAATTCTTTAGTTGGGAGACATGAAATACAACGTGAATCGTCGTCAACTGCGAGGGCAAAGCTAACCTGTATGCCACCTTTCCAATCCGTTCAAGAATCTCGAAAGGTCTGACATATCTCGGTGTCAGCTTCCCCTACTTCCCCAAATGACGGTGACCCAAGCGAGGGGCCACTTTCAGGAACACTCTGCCCCCCACTGAAAACTCAAGATCCCACCGCCTCTGATCTGCATAAGACTTGTGGCGACTCTGAGCTATCAACAACCGCTGCCTAATCAGCTTGACCTTCTCAGACGTCTCCTGAACATGACTCGGTCCCAAGAGCGAGGCCTCTCCTACCTCAGCCCAACCCAGAGGAGACCGACAAGGATGACCATAGAGCGCCTCAAAGGGTTCCATTCTGATGGAAGACTGGTAACTGTTATTATAATCAAACTTGACCAGTCCCAAATGGCTATCCCATGAGCCTCCAAAATCTAACACACAGGCTCGGAGCATGTCCTCCCGAATCTGATTCGCCCACTCCGTCTGGCCATCGGTCTGAGGATGGTATGCCGTGCGCATCTTAATCTGCGACCCCAAAGCCTTCTGGAGGCCTCCCCAAAACTGAGATGTAAAAAGGGGGTCCCTGTCAGAAACAACTGCCGACGGCACACCATGAAGTCTGACTACCTTCTGAACATACAAGCGGCCCAGTTCCTCTACCTTCGCTGTATCTCTGATCGGAATAAAGTGAGCTGACTTGGTTAAGCGGTCAATCACTACCCAGATTGCATTCCTCCCTCAAGGTGTACGAGGTAAGCCAATGATGAAGTCCATGGAGACCTCTTCCCACTTCCAGGTAGGATTGGGTAATGGCTGGAGTAGGCCAGATGGTCTCTGATGCTCTGCTTTTACCTGTTGGCAAGTATAGCATCTAGATACAAAGTTGGCTATGTCCCGTCTCATACCTGGCCACCATAACTGACGAATAACATCATAATACATCTTGGTGGTACCAGGATGGACGACCCACTGAGATTGGTGGCTATCCTGTATCACCACCTTCCGCAGAGACAACGACACTACATCACGACCCTTGAAGCATAGGACCCTCTGGGAAGACAAAGACCAATCAGAGGGAGTCTCCCCACCATGAAGAAACTACATAGATTGCTGACATAGCTCATCACCAAGATGCTCCCACTGAATCAACTCCAAAAGAGCAGGAGTCAACTGGATGCTATCCAAGAAAGTACCTCCACTGTGCTCCCTGCTCTCCAAGTGCATCTGGGCGAAGAGACCCATAAAAGCCCACTCATCGCTGGACTTCCTCAACGCCTGCACTGGTACTTTTCTGCTCAAAGCATCAGCTACCACATTACCCTTTCCAGGGGTATAGACAATATCAAAATCAAAACCCTACAGGTACTCGACCCAACGACGCTGCCTCAAATTGAGATCCTTCTGAGAGAAAATGTAGGCCATGCTCTTATGGTCAGAATAGACCACAAAATTCTCCCCAAAAATATAGTGGCGCCACATCTTCAAAGCATGCATCACCGCCGCCAACTCCAAGTCATGAGTTGGATAGTTCTTCTCATGCAGCCGGAGTTGGCGAGAATCATAAGCCACAACATGGTCATCCTGCATGAGCACACATCCAAGGCCCGTACCTAAAGCATCACAGTACACCACATAACCCTTTCCTGACTCTGGTATGGTCAACACAGGTGCGGTGGTTAACCGCCGCTTCAACTCCTCAAAAGATTCTTGGCACTGTGGGCTCCACTCAAACTTCACCCCTTTCCGAGTGAGTGCGGTCATGGGGGAGGCAAGCCGCGAGAAGTCCTAGACAAAGTTCCTGTAATAACCAGCCAAGCCCAGAAAACTCCTGATCTAAAACACATTTCTCGGCTGCTCCCAAGACATAACTGCCCTGATCTTTTTGGGATCCACTAAACACCTTGTTCTGAGATGACATGCCCCAGAAACTTCACTTCCCTAATCTAGAAAGTGCACTTCAAGAGTTTATCATACAGGAGGTGATCCCGAAAAGTGCCCAAAACAACGCGTAGGTGATGCTCATGCTCCTCCTCAGATATAGAATAAACCAGGATGTCATCAATGAATACCACGAAAAATGAGTCGAGATATTGGTGGAACACCCTATTCATGAGCGCCATAAAAACTACAGGAGCATTCATCAGTCCGAAAGGCATGACCAAGTACTCGAAGTGACCGTACCTGCTTCAGAAAGCCGTCTTCGGGATATCTGCTTCTCTCACTTTGAGCTGGTGGTATCCTGAACGCAAATCAATCTTGGAGAACCACTTTTCCACCTTCAGCTGGTCGAACAAATCGTCAATACGAGGCAAAGGGTATTTATTCTTGATGGTCACCTTGTTCAATTTCTAGTAATCAATGCACAACCGAAGGGTTCCATCGGCCTTCTTCGTGAATAAAACTGGTGCAGCCCAAGGAGAGACGCTCAGGCGAATGAATCCTTTAGATTCCAAATCGTCCAACAGTATCTTTAATTCCCTCAGTTCGGTGGGGGCCATGCAATATGAGGGAAGAGATATAGGCTGTGTTCCCGGCGCCAATTCAATCGAGAACTCCACGTCCCACTCTGGGGGTAAGCCAAAAAAATCATATGGGAAGACCTCTGGGAACTCATCCACTACACGAGGTAACCCTATCTGTGAAACACCACCATCGTCCTCCAGCGCGAGCGACGACAAATGATAAGCAAGATTTCCCAGCTCCGGGAGTGGAGGTCCCGCGCGTCCCGACCGAGGATCCCATTCTCCGTGAAAAAGCTGGGGAGTCCCTGTTGGGCGGAGAAGAGTGATGGCAAGAGGGGGGGTGAATTGCCTTTTAAAAAATAATTAACAATTAAAAACAATTATCAAAGTGTAGAGGAAATAAAAGAGGCAAGACACACAACTTGATAACAGAGTTCGGCTTAAACCAAAGCCTACGTCTCCGCTCCCAACTCAACCATTGAGAGATTTACTACCGCTTGATTTTTAATGGTTTTAGCAAGAAACCCACTAGACTTTAAGGTAGTCTAGAACCTATTACAGCTTGCTTTTATTGGTTGAGCAAGAACCCACTTGCTTTTATTGGTTGAGCAAGAACCCACTTGCTTTTATTGGTTGAGAATGAACCCACTAGCCTTCTTACAGGTGAAGGCTAGCTCACCTTTGATTCAAGCCTTTTAAAGGGAAGGCTTCACTAACCTCTTCACACCTTGAAGGTGGTGTGAAAACCCAAATGAAAGGGAGATGAGATAAAGAGGGGTTTGTAGGCACAAACCCAAAATAAAGCTCAAAATGATAAAACAAGAAAAACCGTAATGGGAGAAGTCTTGGGCGCCAATGGATTGATGAAGTTGATGAAGAGCGCTCCCAAGCTTCTATGGTGGTGTTCCTTGGATGTGGAAGTGAGTTGGAGCAAGTGGGGGTTCCTTGGAGGAATGCGCCGGAGGTTCGCCAAATGATCAAAAATGTTCCCGTGGGCTTCCTTATGTTTCCGGGGCTTCTTAGTCCTTTATTTATAGATGGGGAACCCTCAAATGGCCTTTGGGAGTCTTCGGAGCGGTTGGAGAGGCCTCCGGAGCCGTTGGGAGTCAAGTGGACCAGCCTGGTCAAAGCCCAACGGCTAGTTTGACTGGCTCCACCGGCTGACCGGTGCTTGGCCACCGGTTGGCCGGTGCTTTGAAAAAGGAGGAGGGCTTCTGTCCAGGCGCCACCGGCTAGCCGGTGAGGAGGCCACCGGTTGGCCGGTGAGGAGGCAGTAGCTGTCCCTTCTGTCTGGGTTCCACCGGCTGGCCGGTGATGTGACACCGGTTGGCCGGTGGTCTGGACAGAGGGATGCCTTCTGTCCAGGCCTCCATCGGCTGGCCGGTGGTCATCCATCGGTTGGCCAGTGGACTGAAAATCAGTCCACTTTGGCTTCTTGCTTTCTTGGCCCAATTCCTTGGCCACCTGAAATCATTCCTATCATCCTTGGCCACCTGAAATCATGCCTATCATCCAAAAACACTTAAAACAAGATTAGATAAATAAGAGAGTGATTGTGATCATGAAAATTAAACCACGAGGGGTACGAGAGGTACAAAAATCTCCCCCTATTTTGATGATCACAATCACCAAAACAAGCAATGTAAAAGATTGAAAAGAGAGGCATGATTTAAAGGATAAATTGAAAAGTAAAGCAAAGCATGAGAGAAAGATTTCTCCCCCAATCAACCAAGAATTTCTCCCACATTGTGATTATCAAAATAGCACGGGGCATAAAACTTGATTGAGGGAAAAGAATTGAAAAAAAGATAGAGTTTTTAAATCAATTGAAAATTTTGAAATTTGAATTGAAAGTTTTGAATTGAAAGTTTTGAATTGAAGTTTTGAAATGAAAGTTTTGAAATGAAAGTTTTGAAAATAAAACAAAAATGCTTAAACAAACCTAACTCCCCCTAAATAAAAACAACAAATCACCGGGGAGTGGATTTTAGAACCGAGACAAATTTTGGTCCGGTGAGACTCGCTAAAAGGGATTTTTCAATCCATACTTGTCTAGAGGCGGGTCTTCTCCTATGAAATTCATCGTTAAAGAAAATAGTTTTGGGCCTTCCATACCGGGCATTTTTGCAATTGCACTCATAAATTAAGTGCCCTGGTTTTTTACAATAATTGCAAAATTTATATTGGGAGCTCCCCCTTACAAAAATAGTTGGAGCATGGGAAGAGGAATCTTGGTTGGAATAGCCAAGCCCTTCGGTGGTTCTAGACGAACATTGGGAACCAAGCAATTTGGTTAAATTTTGTTCACCTTGGGTGAATTTGGCAAGGGATTCCCTTAGATCTTTGATTGTTGATTCCATAAAATCAACATCGGGAAGGTTTTGGACTTTGAGGGACAACTCCTCCTTCTCTTTGAGAAGTTGTTCCTTTTCGAAAGAGAGTTTTTTGAAATTCTTTTTTAAAGCAACAAACTTGGAAGAAAGTTCATGAAAACCATCCTCCAATTGATCTCTAGCATGTTGGAGATCCTCGTAAGATAAATGATTGAAAGAATTTGAATAACTAGAGGATGAGGAGTCGGAAGAGGTTACCTCATGAAATGCCATTAGGCATTTTTTACCGTTGTCACTTGAGGAGGAGGAGGAGGAGGATGTGGAGCTATCACTCCATGTGGCTTTGAATGCCTTCTTCTTTTCCTTTTGCTTGGCCTTTTTCTTGTTGAGTGGACAATTGGGCTTGTAATGGCCTTTCTTGCCACACCCGTAACATGTTACCTCGGGCTCGGATTTTTCGTTGGGTTGAGCCTTGCGGGATTTCTTCTTCTTGTTCTTCTTCATGAATTTGTGCATCTTGCGGGCAAGATTCTCTATTTCTGAATCGCCGCTTGAAGAGGAAGAAGATGAGGAGGAGGAGCTTTCTTCTTGTTGAACTTTGAAGGCGATGTTCTTTGGAACTTTGATCGGTTTTCCTTCCTTTTCAGCTTGCCTCCTCATGGTAATCTCGTAGGTCATGAGGGATCCGATGAGCTCTTCAACCGGCATGTTCTTGATGTCTTTTGCTTCTTGGATTGCCATGACTTTTGGTGCCCATGAGCTTGGTAGGATCAAAAGGATCTTCTTGACCATTGTTTCTGCAGAAACATCATCACCAAGGGACTTTCTCCCATTGAAAACATCCGTAAAACGAGTAAACATATCAGAAATTGATTCGTGTGGGTGCATGGTGAAAGACTCAAAATCTTGACAGTACATGTCCAATCGAGTATCCTTGACTTTGTTGGTCCCCTCATGGGTAACCTCCAATAGTTTCCAGATTTCATGTGATGAGGTGCATGTGGAAACTCGATTGAATTCATTACGATCAAGGCTGCAATGAAGAGCGTTCATGGCTTTGCCATCAAGCTCGAAATTTTTAATATCGGCTTGAGTCCATTTGGATTCATCGGGAGAAGAGAGAGAATAACCATGCATGACAATTCTATAAATAGGATAACCTATACTTCTAAGAAATGTGGTCATGCGGGTTTTCCAATAAGTGTAGTCGGTTCCATCAAAGAATGGAGCACGACCCAAAGAATATCCTTCGGGGGCGAAAGAAGTTGAAGCCATCACAAAGGATCTTGAATTTGAAACCAGTTAGGGTATTACTCAAATTTTCCCTCTGATACCAATTGTTGGGCGGAGAAGAGTGATGGAAAGAGGAGGGGTGAATTGCCTTTTAAAAAATAATTAACAATTAAAAACAATTATCAAAGTGCAGCGGAAATAAAAGAGGCAAGACACACAACTTGATAACGGAGTTCGGCTTAAATCAAAGCCTACGTCTCCGCTCCCAACTCAACCGTTGAGAGATTTACTACCGCTTGATTTTTAATGGTTTTAGAAAGAAACCCACTAGACTTTAAGGTAGTCTAGAACCTATTATAGCTTGCTTTTATTGGTTGAGCAAGAACCGACTTGCTTTTATTGGTTGAGCAAGAACCCACTTGCTTTTATTGGTTGAGCAAGAACCCACTAGCCTTCTTACAGGTGAAGGCTAGCTCACCTTTGATTCAAGCCTTTTAAAGGGAAGGCTTGACTAACCTCTTCACACCTTGAAGGTGGTGTGAAAACCCAAATGAAAGGGAGATGAGAGAAAGAGGGGTTTGTAGGCACAAACCCAAAATAAAGCTCAAAATGATAAAACAAGAAAAACCGTAATGGGAGAAGTCTTGGGCGCCAATGGATTGATGAAGTTGATGAAGAGCGCTCCCAAGCTTCTATGGTGGTTCTCCTTGGATGTGGAAGTGAGTTGGAGCAAGTGGGGGTTCCTTGGAGGAATGCGCTGAAGGTTCGCCAAATGATCAAAAATGTTCCCGTGGGCTTCCTTACGTTTCCGGGGCTTCCTAGTCCTTTATTTATAGAGGGGGAACCCTCAAATGGCCTTTGGGAGTCTTCGGAGCCGTTGGAGAGGCCGTCGGAGCCGTTGGGAGTCAAGTGGACCAGCCTGGTCAAAGCCCAACGACTAGTTTGACTGGCTCCACCGGCTGACCGGTGCTTGGCCACCGGTTGGCCGGTGCTTTGAAAAAGGAGGAGGGCTTCTGTCCAGGCGCCACCGGCTGGCCGGTGAGGAGGCCACCGATTGGCCGGTGAGGAGGCAGTAGCTGTCCCTTCTGTCTGGGTTCCACCGGCCGGCCGGTGATGTGACACCGGTTGGCCGGTGGTCTGGACAGAGGGATGCCTTCTGTCCAGGCCTCCATCGGCTGGCCGGTGGTCATCCACCGGTTGGCCGGTGGACTGAAAATCAGTCCACTTTGGCTTCTTTCTTTCTTGGCCCAATTCCTTGGCCACCGGAAATCATGCCTATCATCCTTGGCCACCTGAAATCATGCCTATCATCCAAAAACACTTAAAACAAGATTAGATAAATAAGAGAGTGATTGTGATCATGAAAATTAAACCATGAGGGGTACGAGAGGTACAACAGTCCCATCTGGTGCAGTAAAACTGACTCGGCGCTGATAGCAATCAATGTGCGCCTGGAAGCGCACCAGCCATTCCATACCGAGGATCACATCAAATAGGTCCATGTCAAGGACCAAGAAATCCCATTCCATCTCAACTCCCGACACAGAGAGTGCGCACAATTGGCACTTAAGGCCTTGCTCCCTCTTTTTCCCCGGCGGTGTTACTAACTCCATAGCAAACGATAACAGCTCGGTTAGTAGGTTCAACAGATTCACAAAACGAGCAGATATGAAAGAAACTGAAGCACCAGTATCAAATAAAACTGCATCTATAGAAGATGCAACCAGAATAGTACCTCAAACTGTCGAAGGCCCCGCATCATACCCCGCTGGTGCCTGATCCACAGCATGCAGTTGCCTGGTCCCTGCCTGAGAACGAACGCTCGCCTGCGGCTCTGCCCTGATCAGGCTCTTCCCGAAAGATGATCCGGTCCTACCACCACGGCCACCAAACCAAGATCCTGTCATTCTGGTCAGATATGACTGAACTGATACCCCTCTGGAAGCCACAGATCCAGCCCCGCTCTGGTAAGGGCGTGCAGTCCTGCAGAAGCGCTGTAGATGTCCCACAACTCCACATCCATGACATGGTCTGGGAGGGTATGGAAAAACAGGTCGGATGTGCCCTACCCTTCCGCACTAATGGAACACAACGGACCCTGCACCAGAAGCCCCAGATGAAAACTGCCCAGGAGGATGACCTGAGCTGCTGTCACTCTTCTTCCATTGCTCATCACGCTTCCTCTTCTACTCAGATGAACTGCCACTGCCAAGCCCTGACTCTGATCCAGAAAACCCCGACTTTCCCTTCTGGCCAATCTCAATCATACAAGCATGATCGACCACCTCAGCATAAGTCTTCATCTTGAATAAGAAAACCTAGGAGTGGATTTCTGGTCTAAGGCCCTTCTCAAACTTCCGAGCTTTCAAGAATTCGCTCGAAACTATCTCAGGTGCGTACCGTACCAGTTCAGCAAAGTGAATCACAAACTCCATCACTGTCTGATTCCCTTGCGAAAGCTCCATGAACTCCCGAGATCTATCATAGGCTAGGAACTCTGGAAAATACTACTCATTGAAGACACCCTTGAAATCTTTCCAGCTCATGTGGTCATGTTTCCCAGCCTGGACCACTGATTACCACCATTTATGACTGGAACCCTCCAGCTGAAACGAGGAACACTTCACCCTGACTTCCTCGGGTGTGTCAAGGAAATCGAACATGCCTTCTATCTTTTCAAGCCACTCCTCTGCCTCCTGAGGTTCTGAACCACCTCAGAAAGAAGGAGGTTTTCTCCTCAGAAACTCATGAGCTCTATCCTTCCTGGAGCCAAATTCTTCCTCTCTAGCTGGAATAGGGGTGGGGGCAGGAGTCGCCCCTTGTCCCAAAGCCTGAACGGCTCGGACCATAGCCTCTACCAATCTATGATCAAGCGGCGCGGGAGAACTCTCTCCGAATTCCTCCCGTGGGTGCATGGGAGCTCTCTAGGGAGGCATCTTGCTGCATAGGGCAACAATCATAAAAGGAGTAACATCAGTATTACATATCTCAAGAGGATCTAATTTTTTCCAACAAGATAAATAATCATCAGTAAACCAAACATGCAAAAATGACTTCGCGCAAAAGCTATGCTTTCTTGCCTGGTGTCCACGTACAGTCTGCAGCCTATACGTCCCACCTAGGAAAGAAGTCAAACAAGCACCCTGGCATCCCATGGTGACTCAGTATTTGTCACGAGGCGTGCTGGCCAGGCACCCTACTCGCAACATGAATTCTGATCCCCAACAGACCCAACCCCTGTATAATCCAACTTATCCCAAATAACATAAACCACAAAAAAACCTGCCTCTGATACCATTTAGTCATGAACGAAGTTGGGTCGTCATCTGAACTGACACCCGACCCGGCCCGCGGCAAGGCCTGAAGGGCGTTCCCAATCCCCACAGGCTGGCACAATTGCCCGGGTATCAAAATAAACTTTGGGAACGATTTACCCGAGTGAACAAATATAAAGTAGCCAACCAAAGTAAACCAAAAAAAATAAAAGTGGCAGCCAGACGTGAAAAACAACCAAAACAGGTTTTTGAGTCACAAGTATTCAAAATCCAAATAACACTAAAAACAAGGTGACCAAAAACCAACCAAGAACTGTCACCTGGTGTGAGGACACCGCCCCTAATCCACCACCAAAACGCCACGTAGATAGGCCTGCTAACAACCTGAACCACTACTCCCAAAAGCTGGACCCTTACCTGTATCAAAAGTAAACAAATATACTTACACCCAAGGGTGTAAGTAGGGTGTGAGCAATCGCCCAGCAGGATATCACCATGAAAATATTCCACGCACAATGATCAAAAGACAAACCATTTGCAATGCTAAATAAAGAAAGAAAGAAGTGCAAAAGAAATGGTTTTCATAAAATGATTTAAAGGAAATATAGTTCAAGATAAACACATTAGGGTAATAATTCAAGTGACATATCGCGTATCATTGTGCACGCAAGGTAACCAGTAGCACCAAAGGATGGGAAAGCCCCAAAAGGGTACTAGAGCATGTGGGACCCTAGAACATCGTGTCTCGGTGAAATGTGTCTTAGGTGGCCACGAACCTTAGATAACGTGGCTTAGAAGGCCACGACCCTCAGAACACGTGGCTTAGAAGGCCACAACCCTCAGATATCATATGTTTAGTTAGTGTTGCAATCGTCAAACCTGCCAGTGAAACTGGGTCGGGTCATCTCCGGAACACTACCTCTCTAGTCCTAGTCTCCCAACCTAATACCCTAGCTTCCCTCCTTGTGCTCACCTAAAGATCAAAGTTCACATAACATGTCACATTAGCACTTAGAGCCAAAAGTGTCACCTGCACACTGATGTCCTCTTTGAAAACCACATGCACACCAAAACATTTAAAAAAAACTTAAACCACACTGCTTACGCTTTAAATTAAACTAGATACATAACTTAACGAAATCAATTTGTTAATTAAGAAAACCACTAAGAAAAATTATTGAACAGTTTTTGAACATGTCACAAATTTTTTAAAGGTTAAAAAGTCACTCAAAACCCTTTTCTATAATAAAACATATTTTGACACGCCAAAACACAAACTACGTCATCCGCACTTTCTAACTCAAACACTGCACAGTTTACAAATACTAATAAACAGCCAAAGTGAGTTTTCACAAAAAAATGGACTTGCATCACATAAGTATACTACTGGTAAATTAGATGCACATATAAAATGTAATCAGAAGTAATTTTTTTTAGCATGGAAACTATTAAGCAAGGTGCTGAAAAAATTAAACCAACACGCAAATGATCGCCAGATGATAATTGAGTGTGGAATCACCTACCTCAAATAGGAATTGAAAAAGACACGGCACAAAACTCCCGTTGCTCCATGGTCGCACCATATTGAGCCATCAAATAGGTCCTAAAACAACAGATCGTTAAAAAGGTTCAATAATAATGTTAACATAATAATAATAATAATAATAACAATAATAATAATAACAACGTAAAAATAATAATAATAGTAGTATCAATAACATAATAATAATAATAATAATAATAATAGCATAACCATAATATAATGATAATAATATAATAATAATAATAGAAATAATAATATAATAACATTAACATAATAATAATAATAATAATAATAACATAATCATAATAATAATGATAATAACATAATAATAATAATAAAAATAATAACATAATAATATTAACATGATAATAATAATAATAATAATAATAACATTATTATAGTAATAATAATAACATAATAATAATAAAATAATAATAACAATAATAATATAATCATAATAATAGTATTATTAACATAATAATTATAAAATCAAAAGAAAATGTTAATGTCTTATTATATAAAATAAGAAAATGAAATAAATAAAATAAAAAAGAAGAAGAAGAACAAACCTGACCAAGCAGAGGAGAAGGAGCGGGGATGCGGCGGTCCGCTGGAGGAGGGTGGCCAAACAGGAAGGGGGCGCGCCGACTGGGGCGGAGGAGGAAGGAGAGAAGAGAGGGGGGAGGCACGATCGGTGAGGGATTCAGGAGCGGCTGCAGCCTAGCGCGGCGGAGGGGAGGTGCGCCTTCAACTGGGCAAGACGTACGAGCCGAGCGGGGAGGACGAGGCCAAGTAGGGAGGGGTAGAGGGGGCAGTCATGGAGGAGGCCAGGAATAGGGAGGCACGGAGCTGGGTGCGATGTAGTCTGGGGTGGAGCCAAGCTGGTCCGATGGGAGGAGAGTTGCGGCGCGGTGCGGCGTGGCTAGTCCGCTGCGGGTGCAATAGGGGCGCTGGTGTGGGACGCAGCTCTGAAGGTAGATGAAGGGAAGGGGGAGACCGATGGTGAGAAGAGAAGAAGAAGGAAGGGAAGAGAAGAAGTAGAAAAGAAGGAGAAAGGGTGCGGTGAGCAGGAGAAGAGGAGCGGCCGGATGAAGAAGAAAAAGAAGAGGTGCGTGGGGAGGAAGAAAAGAAAAGAAGAAGAAAAAAAGAAATAAAAAAAATAAAGGGGTGGCTGCTTGGGTTTCAGGGGGGGAGGATAAATAAAAATAGTTAAGTTTTTTTTTCAATGATATTAATATCATAATAATAATAATAATAATAATAATAATAATAATAATAATATCAATAATAATAATAATATAAATAATAATAATAAAACTGAAGTTAACATCTGTTATTTGAAACGTCCGCGCAACGGGCACCGCACGTTGAAATGGAAAATCCGCATGGCTTTTCCCATCCCCTGCCCGTGCGCCGAGTGGCGCAAGGCCCACGCGCGCACACCGTTTCCACAACAGGAATCCCACACCGAGTTCAGCCCATGATACAACCAAATAATTTAAATAAATAGGCAATTAATTTACGAAATAAAAATTTAAAATTAAACTTGTACCTCAATAAAGTCTGGGCATGAAAAACTCTTAGTTCCTTTGTGATTCTTCAAGGGAAGATTTGATGACTATTATCTCTCAGATGAGTGTTATCAGTATGGTGAAAAACTACGTGTGAATTTTCTTGTATGGATGTTATTTTTGATACTCTGGTAGAATCCTAGGAATGCTGTGAGGAAGTTACCTCACCTTGAGACTTGGAGTCTCCGTTTGACCATATTATGTTACCATGTTTATTACTTTGACTTTGTGTTTTTGAATTGACTTCCCATTGATGCTTTGTGTTTAGTTATTTCAGGGCATTCTACTAGATATGTTTATACTCACCTATGTATGGGAACTTCATGAACATGTCATGTCTTATAAAGATGAACTGCCTTTCATCAGAATCCTAGGAGGACAAAGAGAAGGTAGAGATTAGACATACTTGAAACACCTCATATGGTTTTAGGTGTTTCATTTTGAAAATATCACCCTTTTTGATAGCATACTGTTCTATTTTTCATTTTTAATGGGGTGGATTTGGTTAATGATTATCATATGGATCCCTACATTCCCGGTTGGGCTCCCGTCTCCTCTTCTCCTTCCCATGCCTTCTAGGGTTTTTGTGTTTTCTCTCCGCAGTGATGGCGCTCTTCACTTCACCAGGTTTTGATTTCTCTTCTTAGTCTTGTCTTCCCTTTCCTCCATCATGCCTAGAACTGCTGATGGTTTGTACATCATTCATATATCATCTCCACTCTTTCCGCCTTTCTCTTGCACTTTAGACCTTCACTTTGGGTCTGGGTGCAGGTGCTTCAGACAAATTGTGCTAGTGTCGATGGTGGCATCGTATGTTTTCCTATTCCTCTTCTCATGATGGTTATCCCATCGTGCTCGACCCCATCTTGGTTAGACATGATGCAGGTTTCAGGGAAACTTGGGATGGTGCTGGAGGAGGGATAGCAGTGATCTCAGTCTTGTCTTTATTGGCATTGGACTCTTTTTCTCCTTGGCTTGGATATTTCCTCTTCGACTGTTTTTGATTTTCATACTATGATGTGGTTCAGTTTGGTTCTATGCTGAATATTTATGTTTCGGTTCATTCAGTGTTTTCTTCGAATAGTTTATCCCTCTATGGAGGACTTTTGGCACTTTTCTCTTCCCTGGTTTCAAATTCCACCTCTCCTCTCCAGGTTAGTCTTGTGAAGTGTTTCTCCGTAGCTTTGGTATGTGGTGCTCGAGTGACCATCATTCTCTAGGGGTGAGATCTCTGTTTGCTTGTTTAGTGAGATGGAGGAAGGTGTGTTTTTGGTCTGTAGAACATCATCATCGATGAAGATTTTTCTCGTATGATGTTGGTCCTAGAGGATGGTACGTTCCAGATATGATGTTCGTTCTCTATTTTTGTGATGGTCTTTTACGGTGCTGTTTGGTGGAAATGATGGACTCCAGCTTATAGTTTTCTCTGGATATCTAGTGTGTTGATATGTTGACGATGACTATGTGGTGATATCTTTTGGTTATGTTGATGGCCGGTGGTCTGATCTGGTTTGACGGTGATGCCTCTAGTAACTTGGGTGATGTTAGTGATGATGGTGATGACAGGACGATGATGCCGTTGATGGTAATGTTGATTAAAGGAAACTGGACCTGACATAAGCAGTTGTGGGTAATCATGACTCAATGTCTCTTGGATGCTATTTATTTTGAATTTTGAAAATTTAACTATGTTTTTGGATACTTTGAATCTATAACCCATGCTTGGTGTTTCGGTTACCGCTCACCTATTAAGTAGACTGTTTGAAAAAAATAAGTTGTCAGTCCATGGGATTGTATTTGGACCTTTTTATTTTTCATATTATTTTTCATAATCTAATGTAGGATTAATTTCTATGCATTCATTTACAATATCATTCGATTAAATTTTCTGCATTTTACTAGTGCATGGAGTTATATTCATGTGTACTGGTACTTTAGTATAAGGCCTCCTATATGAAGGTCCCGAGTGGAGCGGAAGCTCGTGGGTGGATGTTCCCACATGGATTTTTGTCATTAGAAATGATCAATCAGGTATTAGTCCGACGATAAATTCAAAACTCCACGTATCAAATCATAGAAATAGACAAAGAATAAGAATAGTCCCAGAACCACAAAAGGAGGATCATCACAGGTTGATTATAATTAATTTAATTAATTGACAAGAAGTACCTTTTACAATGTTCTTTCTTCATTGATATTTCCAATCACATTCCGATGTGATTTGTCATTGCGTTGCAGAATCCAACTGTAGAATTAATCTAGCAATGATCCACATGTTCACCCCGTATCTCTGGATATCGCCAAAGGAATCTCTGAGTGATAGCATGGAGAAGCCTTTTCTTTCATTGTCTACCTTAGATCGCCCTGATCCGATGGGGGATGACCTCTCTCGGTCTTGAGGGCGTTCTTGGAGGAAGGAGTTATTTTAGCCTTGAGAGAATTCTCCAGATTTGTTGTGCACAACAATTAGGGAAAAGTGTTGGGGTTGTGAGGATATTTATAATCGGGTTTGAAGTTATAGAGTTATGATAATAAATAAAAATGTTATGCATTTTATTTATTTAATTAAATCTTATTGAAAACCCCCATGTAAAATCATTAATTCCTTGACATGCTTTGTAGAGTTATGAAAACAAATAAACGCGTTTCATGTTTTATTTATTTCATTAACTCTTATTGAAAACCCCCATGTCAAATCATTAATTCCTTGACATGTTCCCACACTGATTATAATAAATATCATTTAATAAAACAATATCATTTCCTCAAAACCCTGACTGGAAAACTACACGACATGTAATCATTAATACACAACATGTACTTTTTTTCATTTCCTTTCCAAAATGAAAAATACATGGCGTGTACATTCAATGTACACAACATGTATATCTTGTTTTCATTTTATTCTTCCTCCAACATTAAAATGATTTAGGCTTCTTTGAATAATTATTAAACCACATGTGGGAATAATATTTATTCTACATGAGATACTTGGATACACTTAGTGTATAACCCTATAGGCCTCTTTCTCCTTGGCATTAGGCGGGCTTGCCTAAAGTCCAAGATTACTGTCTTGCAATGGGTCAAGGCACCAAGAGAAACAAGTTGATTCCACATTGACTTTTCACCTCATATGAATGTCTACTGTGTAATATAATCCCTTTGTCTCAATATATCATCAAGCAGGTTTCATGGCAGTGTCATAAACCTATATGCTTGATCCATCATTCTTTGACTTCCAGAAATAAACTCGTCGTAACATCATGGCCATGGAATTTGGGCAACAGTTCAATTTCAATAAAAGGGACTAAGATATCTACTTCGATAAATATGGAAGGGACAAATTCTTCCTCAACTTATCCATTAACAACATGTCATTCGTGACGCACCCAACGTACCCTACTTCCCGCCAACTGTCTTTGTGACAGTTTTCGTCAGCAAATCTAAGTGCGCGAGTCATGACATGAGTTAATGAGAATATTCCAGTCTGAGGACCATTACACATTCTCATAGATAGCAATGTCCGATGACACCAAGACATGTAGAATTAGTACTGGATGATATGGTCTCATAATCTCCCATCTTAGAGATTACCAAGTACAAAATCCATGAGAGAGAGTCTCATCTTCTTACGAGTACTCTCACATGAAGGTTTGTATACTACGTGTCCTATCATAGTATTTAATCCAACCGTAGAACTTTATTTAAGAATATTGCTATAGAATTTCAAGGTTCTCATCATAGCGGGGTTCTTCCATGACCTTATTAATGTAACAAATATTCCAGAACTATATTATATTATAGTCATGCAGAAAAATGAAAAATATATAATAATTCTACATTCATGTAATCAAAGTATAAATAGTTGGTTCTCAGGACACCAACTCTAACAATCTCCCACATGGACTAGTGCCAACTTCTTACCACTTTTAGTCTGCTAGACCTCACATGATGATCATGTTTCTACTAAGTTAAGGATTTATTCAAGGGGTCCAACATGTTGTCTTCCATGGAAATACTACTCACTACAACTTCACCTCTCTGAGAAAAATCCCTCAAGAGATAATACTTCTAAAGTATGTGATTTTTCCTCTAATGTGACCTTGGATCTTTTGAAAGTGCCACTATTTCAGTATTATCACAATAGAGTGTGATAGGATCATTACTGCTAGGTACTACATCTAGCTCTTGGATGAAGCTTTACATCCATACTACTTCTTTATCTGCCTCAGAAGCTACTATATACTTAGAATATGGTGTAGAATCTACGACCACACCATGCTTTGAGCTCTTCTAACTCACTACACCTATATTTGAACCGAAGATGTATCTAGTATACGATTTCATGTCATCTTGATCAGTCTGGAAACTAGAATATACATGTCCTAGGATGACTAGTAACTAATCTATTCCATAAACCAATAACATATCCTTAGTACGCCTTAGATACATAAGGATAGGCTTGACAACCATCAAATGGAAGTCTCCTGGATTAGATTGATATCTGCCTACCACAGTTAATGTTTAAGCAACATCTAGCCTTGTACATAGTATAACATACATAACTGACCCAATTACAGATGTGTAAGGGATCCTTGCCATTTTATTTCTTTCCTCACGTGTCTGAGGATAAATTTTCTTAGAAATACGAATGCCATGTGACATTGGAAACAATCCCCTCTTGGACTGTTCCATACTGAATCTCTTCAGTATCTTGTCAATGTATGTACTTTGACTTAGTCCCAACATTCTCTTGGAACTATCACGATGAATCTTGATCCTAAGAATATATTCTTCCTCACACAAGTTTTTCATAGAGAAGAATTTATCCAACCATTCCTTAACTGACTGTAAGACAGGTACTTCGTTTCCAATTAGTAGTATGTCATCAACAAATACTATTACTAAAACAACTGCACTTCCTCTAAACCTTCTGTAGACACAATGCTCACATTCGTTCTTAACAAAGAAAAATTCCATTACGGCTTCATCAAAACGAATTTTCCATGTCCTTAATGCTTTATTTAATCCATAAATGTATTTCTGCAACTTTCATACCTTTTTATCATCCTTTGGAGTCACAAACCCTTTAGTTTGTGTCATGTATACATCTTCCTGGAGGTTCCCATTAAGGAATGATGTTTTTACATCTATTTTCCAAATTTCATATTCATGGTAAGCAGAAATTTCCAATAGGATCTTGATGGATTTCAGCATTGCAACCGGTGAAAAGGGTTCATCATAGTCAATCCCTTGACTCTTTCTAAAACCTTTTGCAACCAGTCATGCCTTATAGGTGTTGACTTGTCCCTCCATGTCTAGTTTCTTCTTGAATACCCATTTATTACCAATAGGATTTACATAAACTGGAGGATCTACCAAAATCCAGACTTGGTTTTGGTACTTGGAATCCATTTTAGAATTCATGTCTTCTTTCAACTTGGAAACGTCTATGCCTTCAACTACTTCCATGTAGGTAAGAGGATCATCATTGTCAGCCAATAATGAGTCACCATCCTCGGTGACAAGAAAACCATATCATTCTGGCTTTGTCACCTCTCTTGTACTCCTACGCAGTTCTTGTGTCTCTGGAAGAGATTGTTCTTCCATGGGGCTTTGTGGAATCTGTTCTTGTACCAACTCCTGTGTATCTTGAGCCTCGACTTCATCGAAGTCTATCTCACTCCCACTATCTCTTTTGGAGATGTGCTCCCTCTCAAGGAATATAGTGTGTCTTTCAACTGTAACCTTTTTGTTTGAGGGGTTGTATAGGTAATATCCCCTTTTTTCCTTGGGATATCCTATAAAGGTACACTTTGTGCCTCAGGGTGCAAGTTTGTTACCTGAAGAGGCCTTAACAAATGATTCACCACCCCAATCATGTAAATTTGATAACATGGATTTGCGTCTACTCCATAACTCATACGGAATACTATTTATCGATTTAGTTGGTACTTAATTTAGTATGTGTGTTTCTGTTTATAATGCATATCCCCAAAAGGATAATAGAAGACTCACATGACTCATCGTTGATCTCACCATGTCCAACAGGGTGTGGTTCCTGCTTTCACTTACACCATTCAACTGAGGCGTGTAAGGAGAAGTGAGTTGAGATAGAATCCCAAACTCCCATAATAAATCAATGAAGTCCTGATTAATATATTCTTCTCCTCTATCTGATCGGATTTTCTTAATCTTATTACCAAGCTGGTTCTCAACTTCATTCTCGTATTCTTTGAACCGATCAAAATAATCTAACTTATACCTCATTAAGTAAATATGTCCATATCTACTAAAATCATCAGTAAAAGTTATGAAGTACAAGAACCTACCCCTTACTTCAACTGGAAATGGTCCACACACATCTGTGTGAACTAATTCAAGTAGCTCTTTAGCCCTTTCACCTTTCCCACTGAATGGCTCTTTGGTCATTTTGCCTGGTAGATAGGCATGACAAACACCAAGTGGTTTTAGTTCGAAAGAATCTAAATTCCCATCTTGATGTAATTTTGTCAAACGTTTCTCATTGACATGACCTAGCTGGTGATGCCAAAGTTGGGTGTGGTATGAGTCATATGAATTAACATTTTCATTGATTTCCATTACTTGGTTTGTGTAGTCTAACACATAAGGGCCATTATGTAAATGTGCCCTAGAAAAACAAATTCTATCTTTATAAATGTAGAAACATTCATTTCCAAACTTGAAGATGAATCCATAAGTATCTAATCTGGATATTTAAATAATGTTTTTGGTTACAGAGGGTACATAATAACATCCTTTTAATACCAAGATCATCCTAGTAGGCAATGTGAGGTGGTAGTCTCCGATAGCTACAACAGCGAGTCTGGCTCCGTTGGCTGCTCGAAGATCCACCTCACCTCGGTCAATATTTCTGAATCTACTTGGTTCCTATATTTGGATACAGATGTGAGTGCCACATGCAGTATCTAATAACCAATTGGTATAAATAGATAGATTTCATTCGATAACAAATGCACCTGAAGCTTCCCCTTGCTTCCTTGGCTGGGTGCAGTTTTTCTTATAGTGGCCCTTCTTTCCACATGCGAAACAAACAGCCTCCTATTCTCTTTCCCCCCTTTGATATTCCTTTTATTTGAAGGCCTTGAAGATTATTTGGGCTTAAATATCTTCGCCTTGACTTTCCTTTTATTCACCATAATGATAGAAGGCTTTTCATGCTTCATATCATTGTACACTTGGCGAATGAGGATGAAAAGATCAGATAGAGACGTCTCAATGTTGTTCATAATGAAATTTACAAAAAAGTTGGAGAAACTCTAGGGGAGTGATGCAAGAATGAGATCTGTACCCAGTTCTTCAGGGAGTTTAAACCCTAGAACCTCCAAGCTCTCAATGTAACCAATGAGCTTAACTACATGAGGCTCAACTAGGGCACCCTCTCCAAGCATGCTCTGAATAGAGCCTTATAGATCTCAAACCTTTCCTATCTTGCTCTCCCATGGTATAGACCAGAAAGGTTCTCAAGTATTCTATAGGAATCCATGTCTTAATGAGACTTCATGAGATCACTTGACATTGATGACAACATCAAACATTGAACGTCGAGTGCATTGTTCAAATGTTGATCATAGATGATGAAATCTTCACCACTCGCCCCTTGGCAGGTGAATCAAGAAGTGAGGACTCCAGCATGTAAAACTTTCATTCATGGCATAGGATAACCCGAAGGTACCTAAACCATTCCTGAAAGTTACTGCCGGTGAGGATATTGTCTTTATCCAGAATTGATCGTAGAGAAAATGTGGTTGACGAGTTTTTCATATTGATTCTACAAATTAAAAGAGCAGATTTATCAGTACTTTCTTGATTACATTTTATGAGAAATAATAAAGTTTATTAGGTCTCCCACTATTTTATCAAGTCCCAATGGCCCTGACCATTGAACTCAGAATGTCTAGTTTCCATGACAATCTAGTGGAAAGGATCCATATTCCCCTTCACATAACCCCAACAAGGGATGAACAAGCTATTTAAAGGTACTTAAGTAGGCAGGTCTTTGCCAACTGTGAGCTTATAGTTCCTTGATCTGTTGAGTGGACTTTCCAATCCTGAAATCCTGACTTGTATTTCCTCAACACATGCCTCCATTTTACAACAATTATAGAAAGGGATACTCCTCTTGATGTAAAATGTTTAAGTTAACCTGAAACTTTCATAAGAGCATCCTTTATAAAAGTAAGTGTCCCAACAAGGGTTGGTTAAACACATAATTTAATTGAGTATTTCCCTTAATCAAGTAACATAAGGCTTGGTCTGACTTAATATAGCATTTGAGGGATTTTAATCCTTTATGTATAGTTTCTCATTATCACATGCTTGTTAATATTAAGTGAATCTTTCTTAAGTGATTAACCATGTTCTGATAATGTTTACGCATAGTCTGGTTTTTATTTTATTACATATTTTCATGCTTGTTTATTTCATTAACTATGTGATTGCAACAACACATACATAATAAATAAACCATGCAATCATAAAGAAATAAAATAAGATGGCATGATCATGAGATTATATTGGTTAGCTTATCCAGCAGTTTTGATAAGCTAACCCTGACCTAGGAAAAAACACCTTGAACCCAATGGTTCGTGCTTTGAAGCTCCCACCTGTCCACCTTTGTATCTTCTTGGGTTGGTTTTTCCACTGCTTCATATTTTGAACCACCTCCTCTGGCTTGGGAGATCCTCCATTACATGGGATTTACATTAAAGAAACCATGGGCACATAGACCCTAAATTTTATTGGAAGAAGGCTCATAGGTCAACGAATTTAATTGAAACCATACACACACGAAGGGTCTTCGGTCTAGATCATGATCATCCATAGCATGCAACGAAATTTACGCATATTTAGTATTAAAATTATTTTAATCGTTCTTTTATTCAAGATAAGTCACGCTTGAATTCAATTAATTATGATCTTATAATTAATCAATTCTTTATCTTAAATTCCTTTCTGAATTTCCTTGAGATTCTTATTATCCATATTCCTTGTAAGGGTCTTTGTACTTTGGAGGAAACCTGGTGAAATTCTATTTCTGGAAATTACACGGCATGTAGGATATATTACATGGTGTGTATTTGTTTTCACCCTTTATCCAAAGTACACGCCGAGGGATTTGGCGTGTTTTCTGTACTTTGGAAATTTTGGAGTACACAGCGTGTAGATTAATCTAACATGGAGTGTACTTTCTTGTTACGTGGTTACTGGCCTGGAAATCCTGTGTATGTGATACACAGATTCTCCTTGTACACGGTTTCACCTGGGCCAGATCGGACTACACGATGTGTTGATTCAACATACACGCCATGTATTCTGGTTTCCACATGCCGTTTAGTTCTAGTCAACATGGTGTAATAAAAACATAGGTATGCTCAATTCACAAGATGTGGTTTGGCAGAATAGTACCGATTCGTTGAACCAAAGTACACGGTGTGTAGATTTCACTACATGCCGTGTATTCCTGTGTTGTACAGACAGAATGAGAAGCTCCTCTAGATGAGTTCCTCATTTTTATTTTAATCAAAATTAAAATTAAAAGGACATTTCTGTGATGTGAATCGAGAAACGAAGGAAGAAGAACAGATCTCGTTCATTCAGTTTTATAGAATGATTTATCTTGAATTGAATCAAATATAAATGCGTAAATTATCAACGAAAATTAAATAACTATAATAAATGTTGGAACCTCCCTCTGATACCAATTGAAGGTCCCAGGCATAACAGAAGCTCATGGTTGGATGTACCCACTTGGATTTTTTTCATTATAAATGATCAATCTGGGATCAATATGATGATAAACGCCAGACTCCATGGATCAAATCACAGAAATCGACAAAGAATAAGAATAGTCCTGAAACCACACAAGGAGGATCATTATAGGTTGATTATAATTAATTTAATTAATTGAAAAGAAGTAACTTTTATGGAATTATTTCTTCATTGATATTTCTGATCACGTTCCAATGTGATTCATCGTTGCGTCATTGAAGCCAAGTGTAGAGTTCCTCTAGCGGTGATCCACACATGCACCCCGTATCTCTGGATGTCGCCAAAGGAATCTCTGGGTGTTATCATGGATAATCCTTTGCTTACGTTTTCTACCATAGATCCCATTGATCTGATGGAGGAGGATCTCTCTTGGTCTTGAGAGCATTCTTGGAGGAAGGAGTTATTTTATCCTTGATAGAATTCTCCAGATTTGCCATGACAATGATTAGAGAAAAGTGTTAGGGTTGTGAGGATATTTATACTCTGGTTTGAGGTTATAGAGTTATGACAATAAATAAATGAGTTATGTATTTTATTTTTTTTCATTAACTCTTATTGAAAACCCCCATGTCGAATCATTAATTCCTTGACATGCTTTATAGAGTTATGACAATAAATAAACGCATTACGTGTTTTATTTATTTCATTAACTCTCATTGAAAACCCCCATGTCAAATCATTAATTCCATGACATGTGCCCACACTGATTATAATAAATACCATTTAATAAAACAATATTATTTCCTAAAATCCCGACTGGAAAACTACACAACATGTAAACATTAATACACGACGTGTACTTGTTTTTCATTGCCTTTCCAAAATAAAAACTATACGACATGTACATTCAATGTACACGATGTTTATATCTTGTTTTCATTTTATTCTTCCTCCAAAATTAAAATGATTTAGACTTCCTTGAATAATTATTAAACCACATGTGGGATTAATCTTTATTCTACTTGAGATACTTGGATACACTTAGTGTGTGACCCTCTAGGGATCTTTCTCATTGGCATTTGGTGGGTTTGCCTAAAGTCCCAAATTTATGTCTAGAAATGGGTCAAGGCACCCAAGATAAAGAAGTTAATGCCGCATTGATGTGTCACCTCATAAGAATTATTACCATGTTATTTAATCCCTTTGTCTCAATATCTCATCAACCATGTTTCATGGCAGTGTCATAAGCCTATATACTTGATCCATCATTCTTTGACTTGTAGAAATAAACTCGTCGTAACACCACGGCCATGGAATTTGGGTGACAGTTCTATTTCAATCAAAGGGCCCAATATATCTACTTCCATAAATATGTAAGGGACAAATTCTTCCCTAACTTATCCATTAAAAACATGTCATTCGTGATGCATCCAACGTACCCCACTTCCCGCCAACTGTCTTCATGATGGTTTTCGTCAGCAAATCTAAGTGTGCGAATCATGACATTAGTTAATGATAATCTTCCCGTATAAGGACCATTACAAACGCTCATATATAGAAATGTCTGATGACACCAAGACATGAAGAATTACTACTGGCAGGTCTGTTCTCATAATTTCCCATCTTGGAGATTACCAAGTGCGAACTCAATGAGAGAGAGTCTTGTCTTCTTATGAGTACTCACACATGACGATCTATATACTATGTGTCCTATCATAGTATGTCATACAACCGTATAACTTTATTTAAGAATATTGTTATATAATTTTAAGGTTCTCATCATAACGGGGATCTTCCATGACCTTATTAATGCAACTAATATTCCAGTACATTATTATATTATAGTCATGAAGAACAATGAACAATATATAATAAGTGTACATTCATGTAATCAAAGTATAAATAGTTGGTTCTCAGGACACCAACTCTAACACTATATGTGTTATATTCTTACTCAATGATAGTCTCCAACCCCTAGCCTATTGGAGGTAGGATTGGGATTTCATTACTGACTTACCACTAGCTAGGTAGGCCCTAATGGGTCAAGTCTTGACAGAGTGGTATTATAGGAGGTCATCTTAGGACTAGAGTTTGGAGATAGTCTAGCTATGAGGTTTTAGTTTAGGAACTAGGGAAATGATGTTAAAGTGTCTTGAGTTCAACACTTAGAATAGGGAACCTGGGGATGGTATGATGACTGATGTATACATTCACCAAGAATGTACTAACCCACCTATTAAATTAACACATGTAGTCATTGGTTTAAGGGAAAACGTTGGTACATGCTTCATATAAGAATGAGTTGTGGTTTTCATGTCCTTCTTGAGTTGGCACCCCATATATGATCTTTTGGCCTTGATGTGTATTGGATATTTCTAAATACCCACCCAATAAAAAAACTTGGATTTCATAGAAGTATCATGATTTTAATCTTCTTGGTGAGGTGGATTCAGTCTAGAGTCATGTGCATGAGGTGATTTCTCTAGGTGGATGGAAAGCAGTTTCTCCACCCATTGAGCACTTATAATGACACAACATTAATGTACATGAATTTTAAATAATTTTTTGAGGAATAAATATTAAATTACACAAAAAAACACACAAATACAATATTAGTTTATTGTCATTGGAAACTTGGAACAAAAAATTCTAGTCTAGTGAAAGATCTTTAATGTTTCCCACAAAGATCATCCCCTTTAGAAGTCATACATAAAACCATTATTTATAACCTGAGGAAAATAAAACATAAGAAAAGGGTGATCTCAAATTCTCAGTAAGGATAATTAATGGAGATATGAATAATAACATAAATATAGGGGTATACGAATTTGAATATTATACCCTTCATGTCAAGATCATAATCTCAAGTCATATAATAAATCATAAAAATCCATAAGACATGAATCATAAAAGAATATCTTTGAAATAAAACATGGAATTGTGGAAAAAAATAAGCATAGAAATTCATATATATATTATCCAAGGCTCATTGATAATATAATCATAGCGGAAAAAGACCTTTACTGAACTGAGTTCACTCCCTATTCTATCCTAGTATTACTGAACTAAGATTACTCTTATTCCAGTCTTGTATTATTGAACTGAGTTCACTTACCATTTCAGTCCTTTATATATCAAGAGAAATAAATATTTACCCAATGCATTAGAGGTAGATATAGGTCCCAACCACCTCATAATGAAAACCATACATATGTGTTCCATATGATACAAATCATTCTTCTTATCAAAACCCAATAAAATAAATGGGTTTCATAAATAACATTCAATCATAACATAACCCATTGAAAGGAATGAGTTTCATAAATATAATTCCATATCAAAAATAAACCAACCATAGGAATAATAGGGATATAATACTTGAATAATATCTCCATTAAAACATAAATAACATTTGAAATATAACTTGAAAATAATTCTTGAGGAAAATATCCTTTCTTATTTGAAAACATTTTCTTTTATTGAAATGATATGAAATTTAATTTTTTTTTAAAAATTTATATTCTTATAAGGAAATCATCAAGGTATTAATGTGTTATAAAATAATAAAAATACATTCATTACATATAAGTTAAAAAAAAATCCTTTCATATTTTTGTTGAAAAAGTCATAAAGTACCTCATTTGAAAAATGACAGAAATATTTATTTTAAACCATGTAGTAAAAAGTCAAAAATGAGTAAAAATGAATTAAACATCCATAGGATAATAGTAAAACATTTTATTTTGATTTTTTTGAAAAAAATGGACATGGATGATAAATATTCCTCATAAAAGACTTAAAACTAAACAATCCCAAATATTTAAGAGATTGTGAAATAAATACTAATCATTTTTTAATTAATAGAATAATATGCCCCATGAAAGAAAAAAAATTATAAGGATATTAAAATACCATAATATTCTAGATAAGACTCATAAAATATATTTATGGGTAGTATAAACACCACATAGAAGAAACAAGTAGTGTATACTCAATGTGTCTCACATAAACAACGGTGAGACAAAAATCCCTTACCTTAGGTCAGATTTCCTTCGTACATATCCAAAATTCCTGAATAATGTTTTAAATAATTTTATTTAGCTTATTAAATAACCATATTCATATTTCTAATTTCATATATGATCATATTATCACCCATTTTTTAATAACATTTCATTATTGCTCTTTTTTTGGGTGTTAACTGCTCCATTTTCCTATGTGTGTTTTGTCATAGAAGTCCCAGTTCATGGGAATATGATATTGTTATTTCATTTGTAGAATGATATTAAGGTAATAGGTAAAATTTTTATGCATTATATATATTTATATAATCATTATTTAATGGTCGTCATGGAGAATAAATCACATCATGTCATGGAAACGGTAGACCATACATACACACAAGCGATGATATCATTATCTTAATTGTGAAATGGTATGGAAGTGGATGATGCATATATTTTTCCAGAATAAATATCACGATCTAATAATCATATATAATTATTATTTCCATCATTATATTCATATAAGTAAAGTGGTGATGAAAAATAGATTACACCACGACATGGAGATGGTAGATCGCACGTACGCACATGCAGGGATTTCTTTTTCATAGGATGAATTGAAGGTGGGATATGGTTCTTACATAATTATAATAACATATCAGCATATAAGTGATACTTGATTTATTAATTTATAATGGATAAAACCCATGAAGAGTAAGTATAAGAAGAAATGATCTTGAGAGAGTTGGTAAAGGATATTACCTATTCTTCAATGAGATCCCTCTAGATCTCATCTTGGGACACTAGTGTTTGCATTTTGAGAAGAACAGAACCTCTATAACGTGTACGGGGATGTTGATAAGGTAAATGAGTAGGATATGGATGCTATTAAAGTATAAAATATACATTATGAATTGAGGGAGGAGGTTCCCTTTTATAATTGATGTGAGGGACAATTTTGAAATTTTTGAAAATATTAATTTATAATAATTTCAATATCAATCTAAATACAACAAAAATGTCATGGATTCAAAGGTAAGATTATATAATGTTGTAATATCATCAACCAATATATTTTTGACAAGTTTGTTGTATTGATTCAAACCTTATCAATTTTATTAACCCTTAATTAACATATTTTAATTTTAACTAAGGTAAACAATTTTTCAATATTTGAAGATTATAAATTTTACCTATTTGACTTAAATTAGAAAATAAATGAAAAATTTAGAACATATTATTCCATATTATAATTATTTGGTAATTTTTAATATGTTTTTTGATTTTTATATAATTTAATAAAACATTATTTTGATAAAATATCAGTAGTTCCAATCTTAACACAATTTATTTATTTTATTTTAAAAAATATAAAGATAAAAAGTCATCATTGAACCAAATATTTTATTATATCCATAAGAGATTAAAGGTTATTTATAAATTTTTTTGATCACATTATTTATCTCAAATTAAATTTATTTTAATATTTTTATTAACATTTAATTGATATTTTCATTAATAAAATAATAATTATATCAACGTTGTGTAATTATTTAATATACATATCTATTTATTAAAAAATTTAAAAGATAATTTGATGAAGATAATTATTCTATATTTAATAATAATTTTTATAGTATAATTTATATATTGTATTACCCTATAATAAAAATGATATAATTTTAAAAAAAATGAATGTAACATCTTTAAATTATTATTAAATAAAATATTATAAATTTCATAATTTCATCCAAGTAGCACTAAAACCTAAAAAATAAATTTATATCATTAAAATATGTTTATTAAGTTAATAATGTACACTGATATTTTTTCATAACATATTTTTCCCCTATGTGGACACATAAGAGATATTAAAGACAAAGAAAACAACATTTTTTTTTCTTTATTTAATTTAAATATTATATATGAAATTTTCCTGTAAAATTGTCCATTAAATGACTTAATTTTGATACTTAAGTGTTAAAGATACAATTTCATTCATCCAATAAAATTTTGGCGTTTTTGGGGGTTATTTTATTGTTTTTATATATTTATCTTTAACCTAAATTTCTAAATTTACCCTTTACCATGACAATTTATTTTCCAAGGTTAGTATTCATATTGGAAAAAATAAAAGGGGCATATTCACTAAATTTTAACCTTATTAATCCAAAATTTGAATCCATTTTTCAAAATTAAAAAAACAAAAACTGCATAATTTAATTTAAAATAAAATTGGTTAAATGCCATGAAAAATAGTTTTTTAGAAAAATTCCATTTTAAAACATAAAATATTTTAATAATAAAATCATGTATAAATTTTTTTTAATAAACCATAATTTTAATATTATAAATAAAAATGAATCAATACATATTTAAAAATAATTCAAAAAATAATTTGACCTTGTAAATACTTTAAAAGAAAATACAGTTTCTTTAATATACAATCTATATTTCACTATTCATCAAAACATGATACTTACTAGAAAAATTAAAAAAATTTATCCAAAGTAAATTTTTATATCCCTATTACAAATAATAAGTTTAATATTTTATATAAAAATTATAAAAGTGTCAAAAATTTGATTTAAAATGGGTTCACCATTAAAAGGTTGTAAAATTACCTTTTTGAAAAAAAAATATTTTTATTCATAGAATTAAATTTATTCTTATATTATGCCTATAAAATATATTGGATGAATATAAAAAATATTTTATTGAATATATGACATATATATTTCCCTATTATCATTCAATAATTGTAATTAATTTAATTTATAAAGGAAAAACGACTTTGGGAGCATAAAAATAAAAATATTTCCTTTATATTCAATTGTTATGTTTTTTTTGTTTCTAATTAATTGGTAAATAATAAATTCATATTATAAATCACATATTTTTATAAGTTAGTTAATACTATTCATATCTGCTAATTAATTGTCTAGGTTATTATCTTATTTATATAATAATAAAATGATGTTTCATAGAAACTCAGTGTTGCGTGTAATATAAGCTAAGCTGCTGTTCTGTTCAACACAAGACATCAAAGAAATAAAATTGTTTTAAAAAATCCATTTCATAAAATTTTCAAGGTTTTACAACAATATACTGAACCAACTCTAAAAATTCAGGTGGATGCTCCTTGTCAGGTTGATAAGTAATTGGTTTTTGTGATACTAGAAGATGACGCACCCTTACTGAGTGTGATTTGAAAGGTTCAGAGAAAAATATTTTTTGGGTTCTTTTGGTAATCCATACCACCCATCCTTAGGTGGTAAAGGATTGGATTGAGCCTATGGTGTGGGAGTTACACCTGGTTTGAACCCCTCTTGATGACGGTCCTAGTGGTGAGACTTTTCCAAGGTGATGTAGGGCATTGGTGGAGCCCTATATTAGTGATGTTTTATGTGTCTTTAGGCATGCCAAGAAGAGGAAAATTGTCCCACCAAGACAAATTTTACCATGACATGATTTAAAGCTATGCGTGAGAGTCAGTTCCACCCAAAGAGGATAGTTATTTGTTTTGGTGGAAGAGTTACTTTGATTTGAACCTTTGAGTCCATTTTTGGTTTGATAAGGTGTCAGAGTGAGCCATAGATATAGAGAAAAAGTGGAAAATGTGAAGAATAACTTCTGGTAGTAGGTGATTTTAACCCTGTAGGTTCTGGGTGTGTATTGAGGTATAACCAGTGTCTTCCCTGATCTTGTTGTAGTTTTAGTACATAGTCATAATCAACGTTTCCCTGAATTAATCCCTTATTCAAGACCTAGCGATTCCAATGGATCCTTTTAGATATACCTTTGTGTTTGGAGGATCCTACATGGAATAACCAATGATCACACAATTCTACTGATAGCGTGATTAGAATCTATGAGGATAGATCCTTGCATGAGATCTTTCCATAGTAACGATGTGGCCCTACGCTGTTTTCCTTGGAATGGAATGGTTTTCTACTATACATTACTAGTTTGACTGTTACCAATAAGGGTTTTTGTGTATTCAAGTTGGTGGGATGAAATTTTACTTCCTTGGTGAGAAGAAATCCTATAAAAGGTGGGATGAGATCATATGTTGGAGGATATAATCAATTTCTTATCAGTTGTCCAGTATGAACCAGATTTTATGATCTTTCAGTTCCCTACAATGACAGAGGATTATAAGGACATATTCCCCATGAATGTTCCAAACTTACCTTCCCATCTAAAGATCAAATTATACATAGGACTACACCTGGGGATGACCTGATATATGTGACAACATATCAGATGACCCCATAGAGCTATGAGAGAAAAAGGTATATTTAGAGGGTTTATAGAGGAAGAGTTTTTTTAGACCTAGTGTGTTTTCCTGGGTAGCCTAGTTTTGTTCACCCAGGGAGGTGGATGAGAGCTTGAGGTTAAGCATGGATTAAAGTCACCTAAACTAGGTGACTATTAAGAGGGAGTATCCACCCCTAGGAATTGATGACTTCTTTGACCAGTGGTTAGGGGTGAAGTGATTCTTGGAGCTTGACCTTATGATAGGTTATCACCAGATCCAGGTTCAAGAGTAGGATATAAAGAAGGTGGATTTCTAGGGCCTCTATGATTATTTTGAGTTCTTGGTGATACCTTTTGACATGTTGAACACTCAAACAATTTTTATGGGACTTATGAACATGATCTTCAACCCTTCTTAGACTAGTTCATGGTAGTCTTCATCAATTAAATCCTTATGTACTTGGCATCAGAAGTTGAGTACATAAGACATTTGGGGCTGGTTCTAGACATACTCTGAGAGAACTGGATTTATGGAGAGCTCTTGAAGTGTTAAATCTAAATTCAGGAATCCCAATTCCTGGGATTTGTCTTCTTAGTTGTGGGAGTAATATTGGACCCAATATAGGTTTAGTTAGTACTAGCTTGGGAGCCACCTAAGAGCATGGTCATGATACAAAAATTTCTAGGGTTGACTAGATATTTTTAAATTTTTATGATCGATTTATCTAGGATTGAGGCACCTCTAATTTCTTGACCTTAAAGGGGAAACCTTTAACATGGATAAATAAGTTTCAATATGATTTTTAGTAGCTAGGGAAAAGGCAATGGTTGGGTTTCCTCTAGGTTTCTGGATTTGGTATAGTCTATAATCTCAGGACGGGGAACATTGTAACAGGTGATCATAGCTGGGATTTATGTTCATAGATATTGAGTGAGGCAACAAATAATTTTACCTCTTCATAGGTGACCCTTAATAATTAGGATAGTGTAGAGTACCTATAGTAGATAGTTGTCACCCCTACACTTACTTAGGGTTTCATGGAGGCACAACTTAGGGATATTTATTATGATATCTCACATGACAAGATATACACTTGACATGATCCTGATAGGTTTTATGAATGTGGGGAGAACTTCATCCTTATTTAAGGTGATTACATCAGCCATACTGAAAGAGGATGTGTTGAGGTCGTTTCATGATTTTCCATTAACAATATATTTGAGAGAGGAGAAAATGTACCAAGATCCTTTGGTGTAAATTTTGGTGGCTATAAATAGTATTGGCCATTGATGAGTTTATCTATCAATGCCTAACCTACCATTAGGTGATGTCTTAGGTGTTAGGATGGGAGTAAAAGTGGGAAAATATCTCCATGGTTTTTTTATGGTAATTCCATGATTAGCGATAGGTCATGTGTCTATACGAGTGATCATAGACTACCTCACCATGTCATCCCACTTCTTAGCCATCCAAGAGAAGATTGTAGTAGAGATTTTGGGCAACCTATTCTTGCATGAGTCAGATATAATTCATGAAGTTTCCTTGATGAAATTTTTTTACAGTGATGCTTGCTTCATTTAATAATTATATAGAGGGTTATGTGAGGATTTGGGACTCAATTTCAGTTAAGAATGATGTTTCCACCCCCAAATAGATGGCTAGAAAAAGTAAACCATTCAAGTTTTGGTGAACATTATTCATGTTTTCATTTTTGTGCTTTCCATAGCTGGGAGGATCATATACCATTGGTGGAATTTGTGTATAACAATAGTCACCACTCCACCATCGGTGTAGAACCATTCGAGGCCATGTACATGAGACCCTAAAAGTCACCGCTGCACTAGTCAAAGTCAGGGGAATAATTCTTGTGGGAATAAAGTGGTTGCAAGAGATGGTAGTGAAGGAATAGTTCATCCAAGGGTGGATGAGGAATGCCCATATATGATAGGAGTCCTATGTGGACTGATGAATGATTCCTTTGGAGTTTGATGAGGGAGGCCATGTGTTCTTGTGGGTCTCACCTCGACAAGGGTTATAGATATTTTGATGAGGCCCCTTTCTATCTTTGGTGTTCATAGGATCTTTTACATTTTCTTCCAAGGGCCAGTGAGGAGGTATACCTGTAACTCCCTAACCCTAGTTACTCAGAGTTGGTGCATTATTACATAACATTGTCATGATCACAAGAGATCAAGTCTCAAAAGACCGATCGGTTTATTAGCCTTGGAAGTACTAGATACATACATATGTTTTACATTACAATATGAAATGAAAAAAAAAACATTGTGTCTCCTTTGGACACACTCATATAACGTAGCCAATCCCTGCAGGTCCATCATAATATACTTATTCTCATCCTATAAAAAATAAAACATAACAATGGGGTGAGATCAGATGCTCAGTAAGGATAACAATAGATCAGAAACTATCCTAAATAAGTATAAAATTTTAGGCGATGTATAAGACTAAAACAAAGGCCTTTTAAACTTAAACTTCAGCATAATATAGAAAAGATAAATCAAATAATACCATTTACTTATTCACATGGATATTCTACTAGTCGAATAATCACATGTAATACCAATAGCTAATTTCATAATGATGGAATGCATAATGCTGACCATCATAACCACATATTCAAGGCCTCGTGCTAAGACTACAAATAATTTTTTTGTCAAGGGCTTATTCCAAGACACTGATTTGTCTCATGAGACCAACCGATGCATCGAGGGGCTATAGTGGGCCCCGTCCATCATTGAAAACATCCAATACATTCCATATATTAAAAGGTTGAAACATAACATAAATATTCGTATTAAAACTAGCATACAAAATGTTAATACTTTAATAATAAACCATGAATGGTATAAAAATAGCACATCCATATTCAAAAATATCAAAAAACTTTAAATACAATATGTAAGATTGTATCACAATAAATCAACTTCAAACAAGCATAAAATCCAATAAAATATGTCTACATAGATGAAATCAATCCAAAAACTATTTGAGAGAAATATCTCTTTCCACTTTGAAATTATTTAAAATTAATGAAAACATTTATTTTGAAAATATTCTTATAAGATTTTAAGGTAATCTTAGAAGGTGTTATAATGGTATAAAATAGCCACACCCTCTGTATAAGTTAAAAAAACATTATTTCATTAATTTGTTGAAAAGGTCATAAAGTACCTTGTTTGGAAAACGACAGAAAGAATCCTTTCAAGGCATTTTATAAAAAGTCAAACAATGATATAAATGACTTTAACCCATATTCTAGGAAATAGTAAAAATGTTTTGAAATACATTTTTAAGAAACATGTATGTGGATTATAAAGAAGGACCAGTAGATACTTACGTATAAACAACCTTAGATAATGAAGAGATTGTAAAATTAACACTTACCTTGTACTTTTCCTTAGTTGAGGGTACGTTAACCTCATGTATTATGGTTAAATCATTGTTAATAAATTATACAAGAACCACATACATAAATATGATATCATATATGATCTTCTAATATTACATTGTTAATAATATTTCAATAGTATCATTGTTTCGGGTGTTAACTGATTCATTTTCTTTTATATGTTTTGTTATATAAGTCATGTTTGTTATGGATAGGATGTATTTGATTAATATCCAAAATTATATTAAGTTATTAATCATTATTTTAAATCATCAAATTAAAATTATTCTTTAATGGTTACGATGTGGAATGAAATATTATCACGTCGTGGAGATGGTAAGCTGTACGTACACACGAGCAACAATATCATTCTATTAATGGTGAAATCATATGTACTTGGATGGTATATTATATATACATAATAATTAACATGTTATTTTTATTATTTAAATAAATTATACTCATTATTATACCCATCAAAATAATGTAGTGTTGAATAAAAAACTACACCACGACGTGGAGACGGTAAGATGTACGTACACACATATGGTGACTTTGTCATTAATATGATCGATAGAATAATGAATATGGTTGTAACATATTTATAATAACATCACGGTTTGTAGAAGGTACTGGAGTTATTATTTTGGTATGGAAAAAACAAAGACAGAGGAAGTGGAAGAAGAAAATAAATTTGAAAGAGGTGATGAAATAATTACCTCTTCTTTAGGTGCTTCCTTTTGATTTGAAAAAAAGGGCTCCTTAGGTTGAATTTATGATCGAATTAAGGCCTATAGGATAAAGTGAGTGTATTTGGGAGGATATTTGAGTAGGGGTTGACCGAGCCAAATTGATTTGGAGGTGTGAATTTGAGAGAAGGGGAGGTACCCTTTTATAAGAGTGGTGAGGGGCACTTTAGGAAAAGATTGAAATATTAATTTATTATAAAATAATTTTCGGTTTCTAGTAGATCCAAATGGATTTAGTTAGAGGATAAGGTGGGTATGGGACTAAATACTATCAAACAATAGGTTTTATACAAGTTTAGGTCACAATATTCACCTTATCTCTTAGATTTAATTCTTGATGAAATAGTTAACATTTACCACGTCTCCTTGTATTTTTATATTACATGGTTAATAAACTTAATATAAAATGAAAATGAAACCTAAAGTGGTTACTTAATGACATATATAACCTTATCAAAGTTCTTTGGCATAATATTATATTTTTAGTAGTGTTATATCATTTAATAAAATAGTATTTGTTTTAAAATCTCATTTATGTCAATTTTGACACTATTTAGTGTTTGATTTTTTTGAAAGTCATAAAAAACATTATTACTTTGAAAAAAATACATTTAATCAACCCTAACATGTCATATTAAACTATAAAATTCTTCTAGGGAATCAAAAGTTTTAATTTACATTTAGTTTAATATTTATAACATCAATTGTTTAAATCTTTCATTAATAAGGTAATTACTGCATCACCATTGTTCCATAAATAAATTTAAATATTAAATGTCTAAAAATTATAAATAAAATACCATTATGTAGTAAATATTTTTATTTTTCTAATTAATATTTATAGTCTAATTTATCTTTTGTTTAACCCTATATTAAAAATGTTTTAGTTATTAAACTTTGAATTTAACACTTTTAACTCTTCTTTAAATAGAATATAACAAATGTCCTAATCTAATCCAAGTGGATAAAATGGATAATATTTTATTCATAAGGTTGATTTTGGTCTAAATACACTTATCCAATAGAATTAGGACATGTTCTAGGGTAATTGTAATATTATTTTTACCTTTAATTACCCTATTTAATTTTAACCATGGAAAATAAGATTCAAAAGTTACTATTCACCAAAAAGTATTTTCATCCTATTGAACCACATTTTACTTACTGATATCAACCATGTCTCCTGAATTTTTGAAATTAAATTCACATAAGCGGTAAAATTACGTTTTATGTAGATTTGAAAATGTGCCTAGAAGGTGGGTAAAAGTTGTTAAAAGGTTCAATTAAATTTTATATATCTAATCTTATTATAAAATGACTCAAATGAATTAAATTGGATTAATATAAGTATTATGTATATATTTTGAATTTAAAATAAATTTAAATTTAAAAATAATTATTTAAATAAAAAGTCAGTTTTAAACAATAATGCAGTGTTTTCACTATTCATCAAAAATTGAAAGTTTTCATAAAATTACAAAAAATTTACCCTAAGATAATTTTGACATTATTAACACAAATATTAAGTCCATTTTGAAAAATAAAATTAATAAAATTTCAAAAAGTGGGTTTTAATATTCACAACTTCTTTTTAATCGGCTAGTTTGATAGGTCATTGTGTGCTAGAATTCGAAGTTGCGTACAACACAAGATATTTTATTATTCAAAGAGAAGCATACTGCAGAAGCTTGGGGTGTTATAATTTTCTCTCCTTAAAATAATTTCATCCTTGAAATTTCTAGAATATTACTCAATAAAAAGATTCAGGTGGTTCTTCATCATAATATCATTAGGTTCCCATGTTGCCTCTTCCTTTTTATGGTTTCTCTAAAGAACTTTTACCAGACGAGTCATCCGGTTTCTCAACACTTGTTCTTTGGAATTAAGAATCTTCATAGGCTATTTACAATAAGATAAATCAAGTTCCAGTTCTATTTCTTCATAGGTGAGTACATGCATTGGGTTAAGCATGTATTTTCTCAAAAGTGATATGTGGAACACATCATGAACTTTGGAAAGACTTGATGGAATTGCCAAACGGTAAGCTACAACTCCAATTCGTTCTAGAATTTCAAAAGGTCCTATGTACCTTGGACTTAATTTACCCTTATTACCAAAAAGTATAACACCCTTCCATGGAGATACCTTCAAGTAAACATGATATTCTACTTCAAATTCCAAATCCTTCCTTTGGTTATCGACATATCTCTTTTGCCTACTTTGAGATCCTTTGATGTGGGTTTGGATAATCTCCACCTTTTCCATTGTTTCCTCAATAAGTTCTGGGCCTTCGAGTTTTATTTCACCAACATCATCCCCACAAGTTTGTGTGTGACATCTCTTTCCATATAACGCTTCAAATGGTTCCATATGAATACTTTAATGGAAGCTATTGTTATAAAAAAATTCTACCATATGTAAATTCTGATCCCACATACCTAGAAAGTCAAGTGAGAAAGATATCAACATGTCTTCTATGGTTTGAATAGTCCATTCTCTTTATCCATCAGTTTGGGGGTGGTAGGCAGTGCTCAAAAAAAATTTATTATCTTGGGATTTCTGAATACTTTTCCAGAATCTTAATGTAAAACAGGGATCACGATCAGAAACAATCGATAGTGGTACACCATGAAGTCTTACAAATTCATTAATATATAGTCTTGCAAAATGTTTAAGTGTAAAATATTCTCTTATAGTAAGAAAATGTGCTAACTTGTTAAGAATATCAACAATGCCCATACTGCATCATTCCTTATAGGAGTCTTTGGTTTCCCCATGACAAAGTCAATTATAATATCATCCCATTTCTACTCAGGTATGTGAATAGGTTTCATGAATCCTCTAGGATGTTGTCTTCCAGACTTCACCTGTTGAGAAACAATACATCGTGACACATAATATGCAATCTCCCTCTTCATGTTGTCCCACAAAAAATGTTCCTTAAAATCTCTATACATATTAGTGCTACCAGGGTGTATAGAGAAATTGGAGCTATGAGCATCCTCTAACAATTCCCTTTTTATATCAGGTATATCGGGAACACAAAACCTTTTCCCAAATTTCAAAATTCCATCTTTATATACAAATTCAATCTGTCTCCCATCGTTCAAAGCTTTAATTTTCTTTTGAAACTCCTCATTATTAGTCTAAGAACTTTTTATCCTTTAAATTAAAGACACTTTGGCAACCATTTGAAAAATTATTAATGTTTCACCTTCCATGATTATTCCCATATCCATATTTACTAGATCCATGAACATAATACCCCTTTCAAATCTCATATTGTTCAGAACTCCATGATCCTTTTTGCTTAAAGCATCTTCCACCTTATTTGCCTTCCTAGGGTGGTAGTTTATAGTTCAATCACAATCCTTGAGTAGTTCAAGCCATCGCCTTTTCCTCATGTTGATTTATTTCTGTGAGAAAATATACTTCAAACTCTTGTGATCAGTATATATCTCACATTTTTCACCATAGATATAGCTTCTCTATATCTTTAGAGTAAATATTACAGCTGATAACTCAAGATCATGAGTGGGATAGTTTTTTTCATGAATTTTTAGCTACTGTGACGCATAAGAAATAACTCTATCATTCTGTAGAAGGACATGACCAAGTCATTTCGTTGAAGCATCACTATAAATAACAAACCCATCATTCCATGATAGAAGGGTCAAGATAGTATCATTGAATACTATTCTCTTCAATTCTACAAAACATTATTCACACTCTTTTTTCCAAACAAATTTAAACCCTTTATGTGTGAGCTTGGTTAATGGGTTATCCAATTAGGCAAAGTTCTGGACGAAACACTGATAATAACCTACTAAACCAATAAAACATCATACCTCAGTTATACTCATCAGTTCTTGCCATTATTGGATTTCCCTTGTCTTTAAAGGATAAAAATATATTTCATCCTTATAGATAATATAGAAAAGAAAATAAATCTCCTGATGCCAAAATTCACACTTGATAAACTTTCCATATAATTCATTTCTTCTAAGAGTCTTTAGAATAGTGCACAATTGATTTTCATGATCTACGTACCTTTTGGATTATAAAAATATATCATCAATAAATACCACTACAAAGGCATTAAGATATTCCTTAAAAACTTTATTCATTATATCCATGAAGACATAGGGTGCATTAGTCAGTCCAAAAGGCATTACTGTAAACTCGTAATGACCATACCTTGTACGAGATGCTGTCTTTGGAATGTATTATTTCTTTACACATAAATGATAATATCTAGATCAAAGGTCAATATTTGAAAAATATTGAGCTCCATGAAGTTGATCAAATTAACCATCAAAGCGAGGTAGGGGATACTTGTTCTTTATTGTTATAGCATTGATCTCCCTGTAGTCAATGAACAACCTCATAGACCCATCTTTATTCTTAACAAAAATAACTGGGGATCCCCATGGAGAAACAATAGGGTGAACAAATAATTTGTTACTAAATTCATTTAGTTGTTTCTTTAGTTCCACTAATTCCACAATGTCCATTATATAAGGGGTCTTCGATATGGGCCTTGAACTAGGAATTAAGTCAATTGAAAACACAATTTCTCATTCTGGAGGATTTCCAAGTAAATCCTCTAGAAACACATCAATATATTCTTGAACAATAGCTAAATTATCTATTTGAACATTCCTTTACTCACCAAAAGTTATTTCACTCCCTTGCTCCCAAATAATTGAATTTAGTAGAGCTACTGGGGGTGGATCTAGATGAGAGTCATATGGTGATGTTTCTACTCTAAAGATAAGATATTATTTATCATCATAAAAAATGTAACCTTATTTTTATTATAATAAAATTTTTCATCATGGTCCGAAATACAATCGATACTAAATATTATATCAAACTCAATCATGGGTATGACAAAAAGATCCGCAGATAAAACACTTTTGTATTCCATAATGGTAACTGATTGACAAAACTTTGTTACAATGATACTTCCCTTAAGAGTTTTGACTGAAAACTACCTTGTTAAGTCAAATTGAAAATATTTTATTTTCTTGGAAAACTAGGAAGATATGAAAGAATGTGATGATCCCGAATCAAATAAATAATTACGTAATTTGGAGGAAACGATTAAAGTACCTGCCACCACATCATTAGGAACTTCAACCTCAACAGTAGTGATCGCATAAGCTTGGCCTTGCTCCCTTGGTCTTTTCTAAGGTAAGTTTCTTTGAAGCTTAGAACATTCATTTGAATAATTACCCATTTCTCTACAATTGTATCATTCAACATTAACACCCTCTTTCTTTCACTTACAATCACAAACTTGGATGCCTTTTTCTCCATGCTTGTAACAAAATCCCATCCCCTTCAAGAAATTACTGAGGTGTTTCTTCCCACATTTACTACAGGATGGAAAGTCAAATTTTCCCTTATTCCCCTTATTTCCTTTTTCAAAGTGTTCAAAAATATCTTCTTCTCTTGCTTCGATTTAAAGTCATAAGACTCAGAGAATTACTTTTCTGTCTTAATATCACATGAGGCTATATCTTCGTATGATGATAAGGATTGAGAGAATAATGTTTGATAGAGAAATGGTTTTAACCCATAAAACAATCGATAAATCATAATTATTGGGTTATGTATATAATCTGAAACATGCCTTGCTAAAATTGTAAATTTAGACTTATAAAATGTGATATTCTCATCCTCCTTTTACCTCAAACTCAGAATTTTCCTTTCTATATCTGCTATATGTTCACGAGGAATTTTTTTTCTAAGAAAATATCTTTAAACTCCCTATATTCCATATTTGATACTTCTTAATCCTCCTTTGTGTTTTGAAATAATTACCACCATTGATATGCATCTCCAGAAAGGAGATAAACTACCATGGCAACCTTTTCTCTTTCACCACTCCTCAAAGCATAAAATATTTTCTCTAAGGAACTTATCCATTTCTCAGCTACAAATGTATTTGTATTCCCATTGAATGTTGGTGGTTGATGCCTCATGAATAAGTATAACATTGATCCTCCGCATTTTGGATCAGGGTGCTCCATTTGAGTAAGGTTATTATTCATAACTTGAGTGAGTTATACCAGTATGGTTATAAGATATTCAGGACCAGTTGCATCACCAACTCCACTATAATTATGTTGAGTATGTGGGAAATACCTTCCCGGATTATGTGTATTGATATGTTTTTGATTCCTTCCACTAGGCACCATTTATAAACAATGGAATACACAAGATTAGTTTATGAATCGTAATGCATAATTCCAAACTTGTAAAATACATAACATAAATTGAAAAATTTATGCATATAATCCATAATCATAAAAATATTTTCTTTGGGGAATTATTTTCTCATAAATACTTCATAATTGTTTGTAAATAAAATGTGAATTATCCCAAGCATATCCCTCAAGAGTGTCAAACAAGGTGCGCAGTAAGGCCCGTTGTCATGAACCAGGACACCCCAGGTCATGCCCAAAACTCCTTGTCAGATTTTTCACTCTAAAGTACATCTGTGCTAGAACCAAATCCACTTGTAGTATATAGACATGGATGTATTTCTTGGAAAACCTACATAATATATACATTAACAATTTTTTTGGATGTTCTTCTATACAAATCCTCAAAGTCTTTCTTAGGGTAATGTTCTCTAATCACATTTTTTATAAATATAGTTTCCAAGGTTTGTACTAGGCTTACTTTGATACCAAATATAATGCCCTGACCCTAGTTACCTAGATTTGGTGCATTATTAAATAACATTGGCATGATCACAAGAGATCAAGTCCCGAAAGACCAACCAGTTTAGTAGCCTTGTAAGTACTAGATACATACATAAGTTTTACATTACAATATGAAATGAAAAAAAACATTGTGTCTCCTTTGGACACACTCATATCCCTTAGACAATCCTTGTAGGTCAATTATAATATACTTCTTTACATCCTGGAAAAAATAAAACATAATAAAGGGGTGAGCTCAGTTTCTTAGTAAGGATAACAACACAAAAAAAACTATCATAAATAAGCATAAACATTTAAGGCGATGTATATGACAAAACAAAATCCTTTTAAACTTAAACTTCAACATAATATGGAAAATATAAATCAAATAATTCCATTTACTTATTAATATGGATATTCTACTAGTCAAATAATCACATGTAATACAGATAGCTATTTTCATAATGATGGAATGCATAGTGCCAGAAATCATAACCACATAGTCAAGGCCTCGTGCCAAAACTACAAATAATTTTTTTTCAAGGTCTTGTGCCAAGACACTAATTTGTCTCATGAAACCTACTGATGCATCTAGAGGATATAGCGGGCCTTTCCCTTCACTTACAACATCCAATGCATTTCTCATATGAAAAGGTTGAAACATAACATAAACATTAATATTAAAACTAGCTTAAAAAATGTTAATACTTTAACCCCAAACCATGAATGATATAAAAATAACACATACATAGTCAAAAATACCACAAAACATTCAATACAATATGTAAGATTGTATCTCAATAAATAAACTTCAAACGAGCATAAAATCCAACAAAGGATGTTGACATACATAAAATCAGTCCAAAAACAATTTGAGAGAAATATATCTTTCCACTTTTAAATCATTTAAAAGTAATGAAAACATTTATTCTGAAAATATTCTTATAATCTTGTAAGGGAAGATTCTAAGGTGTTATAATGGCAAAAAATAGCTGCACCCACCATATAAGTAAAAAAAACATTCTTTCCTTAATTTATCAAAAATGTCATAAAGTACCTTGTTTGGATAACAATAGAAGGATTCCTTTCAAATAATTTTACAAAAATTCAAACAAGGATATAAATGAATTTAACCTATAGTACAGGAAGTAGTAAAAATGTTTTGAAATACATTTTTAAGAAACATGGGTGTGGATGATAAAGAGGGACCGATAGATACTTAGGTATAAACAACCTCAGATAATGAAGAGATTGTAAAATTAACCCTTACCTTGTAATTTTCCTTAGTCGAGGGTATGTTAACCTCCTTTATGATGGTAAAATCATTATTATTAAATTATAAAATATCCAAATATATAAATATGATATCATATATGATCCTCTAATATTACTTTCTTAATAATATTTCAGTAGTATCATTGTTACATGTGTTAACTGATTCATTTTCCTTTATATGTTTTGTTATGTAAGTCATGTTTATTATAGATAGGATGTATTTGATTAATATAAATAATGATATTATGTTCTTAAAAATTATTTTAAATTGTCAAATGAAAATTATTCTTTAATGGTTACAATGTGGAATGAAATCTTATCGCATCATGGAGATGGTAATCCATACGTACGCACGAGCAACAATATCATTATATTGATAGTGAAATCATATGTAGTTGGATGGTATATTATATATAAAGAATAATTAACATGTTTTGTTTATTATTTACATCAATTATACTCATTATTATACCCATATAAATAATGAAGCATTGAATAACAAACTACACCACGACCTGGAGACGGTAAGTCGTAGGTACGCATGTATGGTGACTTTGTCATTCCTAGGATGGACAGAATAATGAATATGGTTGTAAAATATTTATAATAATATCAGAGTATGTATATGTTACTAGATTTTTTATTTTGTTATGGAAACAACAAAGAAAGAAGAAGTGGAAGAAGAAAAGAACTTTGAAAGAGGGGATGAAATAATTACCTCTTCTTTGGGTGCTTCCTTTTGATTTGAACAAAAGGGCTCATCAGGTTGGATTTATGATCAAATTAAGTCTTATATGATGAAGTGAGGGTAGTTGGGAGGATATTTGAGAAGGTTTTAGCCAAGACAGATGGCTTTAGAGGTGTGAATTTGAGAGAAGGGGAAATACCCTTTTATAAGAGAGGTGAGGGACACTTTAGGAAAAGCTTGAAATATTAATTTATTATAAAATCATTTTCAATTTCTAATATATAAAAATTGATTTATTTCGAGGATAATGTGGTTATAGGTCTAATTAATCTCAACCAATAGGTTCTAGATAAGTTTAGGTCACCATATTAACCTTATCTTTTAGATTTAATTCTTGGTTAAATAGTTAACATTTACCATGTCTCCTTGTATTTTTATATTACATGGTTAATAAACTTACTATAAAATGGAAAGAGAACCTCAATTGGATCATTAATGACATATATTAAGTTATCTAATACCTTTTTATGATCTTATATTTTAGGAGTATTATATCATTTAATAAAATAGTATTTTTTAAAAACTCATTTATGTCAATTTTGACACTATTTAGTATTTGTTTTTTTGTGAAAGTCATAAAAACTTTATTACTTTGAAAAAAAACATATTTAATCTACCATAACATGTCATATAAAACTATAAAAACTAGTGTTTTTCATCAAAAGTTTAAATTTACGTTTATTTTAATATTTATAACATCAATTATTTTAATCTTTCATTAATAAGAAATTACTTCATCATTATTGTGTCATAAATAAATTTAATTATTTAGTGTCTAAAAATTATAAATAAAATACCATCATGCAGTAAATATTTTTATCTTTATAATGAATATTTATTGTCTAATTTATCTTATGTTTAACCCTATACTAAAAATGTTTTAGTTTTTAAACTTTGAATTTTACACTTTTAGCTCTTCTTTAAATAAAATATAATAAATGTCCTAATCTAGTCCAAGTAGATAAAAAGGATCATATTTTATTCCTAATGTTTATTTTGGTCAAAATATAGTTATCCAATAGAATTATAATATGTTTTGGGGTAATTATAATATCATTTTTACCTTTAATTACTCTATTTACTTTTAATTGTGGTAAATAAAATTCAAAAGTTACTATTCCCAAAATATTATTTTCATTCAATTGAAAGAATTTTTACTTACTGATGTCAACTGTGTCTCTTGGATTTTTTAAATTCAATTCACAGAAACGATAAAATTACATTTTTATGTATATTTTAAAATGTGCCTAGAAGGTGGGTAAAAGATGTTAAAAGGTTCAATAAAATTATATATATCTAATATTATTATAAAATGACTCCAATGAATTAAATTGTATTAATATAGGTATTATGTATCTATTTTTAATTTAAAATAAATTTAAATTTAAAAATAATTATTTAAATAAAAATTCGATTTTAAACAATAACTTAGTGTTTTCACTATTCATAAAAAATTGAAAGTTTTCAGAAAAATACAAAAAATTCACCCTAAGCTGATTTTGACATTCTGAAACAAAAAATGAAGTTAATTTTGAAAAATAAAATTTTAAAAAGTAGGTATTACTATTCATAAATTCTTTTTAAACGGCTAGTTTGATTGGCCGTGGTGTGCTAGAACTTGAAGTTGCATACAACGCAAACTATTGCATTATTCAAAGTGAAGCGTACCATTGAAGCTTGGGGTGTTACAATACCAATTGGACCTACCATCACAGTAAGACCAGGTTCATGGTGTTTTCCACGTCTCACAAATGATGAGATTTGTGCATGGCCTATTACACAATGGCGATTTGGGAAACCTAGATATTGAGGATGGAGATACCCCCTTAGAGTAACCAAAAGCATAAGACCCTTTGTGAGATTTTTTTCCTGGGGTGCATGTTTTTAGAAGCATGAGAAACTCTGGGGGAGCTCGTGGGAGTGGGAGATCCAGATGCAAACTCAGTATCCTAACCTATCTAAGTAGGTTTTACCTTATCAAGATGAAAATCCTTAAAGTTGGGGAGAATGTAGTGACTTTGAAATTTCTATTTGTAACTTTGGAATATTTTAAAGAATATTTTAAGAGTTGTTTTCCTAGTCATCGTATAATTATAGGGATTGAGGATCCTTGATGTGGATATATTAAAGATATTAATATAATATATCACACTTGCATAATGTTTTATAAATAATGGAATAAATTTTGAATGGTGTCTCATATGGGAAGACTAAGACCAATGTTAAATCTAGAGAACAAGTTTTATGATAGGTATGACATAAATATTGTTGGCATTGGATGCTTCTATAGAGTGCTTCCATGGGTGGATTAAATGAACTAAATCAATTTATTAATTTAATTATCATTTCATTTTAAAACACTAATAGAACCTCCTTTTTAAAATTTGTTTTTGATAATTCACTAGGATTAGTTCCATAATCCTAGAGGTTCAATAGGATGGATAGAACTCTATTGGATAGAATGTTGGCTGTTGATCATGAGGTTGTGGACCAAGGATCAAAGTATTGCATGGCTCATCATCATTGATGAAGTTATTGAATCTCACTAATGAAAATGATTCCAAAATTTTATTCACGAGAAATTGATCCAAACCGAGGTAATGATTTTGTTTTTGAAATTTAATACCCATTTCTGGTTTTATAGGAATGAAAATTAATTCCTTATAAATTAATTCATGGATTATTCTTCATTGGTTTGTACAATGTTTTTTTTCTCTTCCTAGATCTAGGAATTTGAGATTTATTCTCTATTGATTTTTTTAATTTGATAATCCACCCCATTCTTTAGATTTCAGCGATGATGGTCAAATAAACATGACCATAAATTGAATATTACTTTGTGTTATGTTCTTTTCTCCATCCATTAATCATTTTTTGTCAATGGACTTTCAGTTGGTTGATGATTTAGTGATACTCGGGAGGACCGATCATTGTGCATTATTTATTTGGAAGAACATATCCTGGTCATGGGTTCTATTTTGTGTTTTGGATATGTGACAGAGGTATAGTGGAGATAATGAAAACTTGATGATGTTTTGATTGATAACGGATCCAAGAGATGGTTTGAGTAAGTCCCTTCAGAGGAGAAATGATAGGAAATTCCAATAAGTGGGTATCTGAAATCTAGCCACTAATGATGATGATGATCTGATAATATTACAAGCAGTACAATTTCCAAGATTTAGACCATGTGACGCTTTATAATGGTGAAAATGATTTGTTTTGGTGAATAATGGCCAAAATATGACTTTTGACCGACCATTGATGGAATTAAACACTTTTATGGGAGTTATGGCAGATTTTGGTGGAGAAACTGAAGGCAACAATGATGTGGAAGAAGCCACATGAACAACAGGGATAACATTCCCAGGAAGCCAAGTGGTTCCACATACAGTGTGTGACAGGGAACACCCCATGTACTTTGGAAAGTGCATATGCTTGGGCTGATGGAACATGTTGAGTGCCGTCTCAACCTCTATATTCCATGTGTTTTTTGGAGTACACCCCATGTACTTTGAAAAGTGAATTAGCCTGAGCAGGAGATGTACAATGAGTCTCAAGACGACTTGTTCACTCTTTGTGTTGTAACAACATGATGTGTATCTTGAGGAATAAATTTCATGTGAGGAACAAGGACATAGAAAATGCTAAAATCTGTGATACATGATGTGCATCCCATAGAACATGTTGTGTACTAATTCTAGGGTAGGTTAGATCCGGTCTTCTCAGAAAAGATGCAGTATGAGCTTGGGTGAGTTCCATCAAAACATTTCAGCGTAGGTGTATTCCCATAATCCATCCCTAAGATGGTGTAGTGAGGTATTCTGTCCTAAGAATAGGATGAGCGATCCCCTCTATGGGTTAGTTCTGAACAGAGTCAAGTATACCTCCATGTGTCGTGGGGAGTAATCCTCTATCATTCTTGCCTAGGATGGGTTAAGTATCATGTTTTTGACATCCAGAGCATGTGATACCCTTACCAGTGGGTTAACATAGTTAGGGTTAAGTATCCCTCATGGGACGTATGCATGATCCCCTATATATATATATATCAGTATCTATAATCTCAAGGAAAGGTATAGTGTAATTGAGTGAGTATTTTATAAAATACCTCTCAATTCCTTCATGCTTATTCATGGAAATACTTGATGAGTAGGTCATATCAGATGTGTTCCATTAGCATAGCGAGACCCAATGAGTGAGTTAACTTATATGAATGTTACATTTGAGACTCAAGTAGAATCCTAGGTTGGATGTAAGCATGTGACCTCACCTTGATACTTAGAGTCTCCCTTTGAGCATATCATGTTATCATATTAATTCTTTTGTATTTCTATTTTAAAGATGACTTCCACTTGATGGTTTGTGTTTGGTGATTTCGGGGTGTTCTCCTAAGTATGTTTATACTCACCCCTTCTTGGGATCTACCCACACATATTGTGTCTTATGTAGAAAAAATGACATTTATTGGAGTCCTTGGAGGAATAGGAGCAGGTAGAGCTTAGTCATGCTAGAAAAACTATAGATTTGGGATTATTTTTTATTCATTCATTTATAGTATCAATTGGTTATCTTTCATACATTGGTGTATAGATATGTGTGCATGTGTACAAATACTTTAGGATAAGGCCTCTCATATGTGTTTTATGTCTACTCGGTACTATTTTTATGCCCTTAGCTCATCAGAGGTAGTATTTGGGTGATATTTTCTCCTTACCACAAACCAGGTGATCCCTAGTGGGTCAGATTGTGACACACCAACTAAACCTATTTTGTTTATATTTTTTGGACACAAAGGCCTTGTGACTTGAAATCCCTATGATGGTCTGATAGTCCAGCTAAATATATCCCATAAGACCCTAACAAAGATGAGCAAAAATCCTCATATAAGTATAAATTTAATTCTAAATATGTATTTAAACTTAATATATAATAAATTTAGTGAAAATTGTTTATAAAGTAATTAAAATTAATATTAGTTAAATATTTATTGAATAGTGTTGATTAATCCACATTTAATAACAATTTTATACATTGAAAGAAATTAATAAATTAATTAACATCTTAAGATAATTTGAAAATCGAACTTGAACTTAAAGAACCATAACTTTTGATCTGTGAAATCTTTTGAACTCTACAAGATGTCAAATCAAAATATTTAAAAATATATATTAAATCTAGTGCGAGGTTTACCTCATTGTCTATTTTTAGTGAAAAAGGTTCGTAAAGCCTTCAAAACTAAGTTTGTAGTTGGGATAGCCAAAGTTTTAAACATTTGATACAATTTAAACTTTTTTTAAGAGGAAATTATTGTCTTTTTTCAATAGAGATTGAATTTATTCTCTATAATTACAATCATATAGATATTATGGTGTTTAAAATTTACCATTTTTCATATTTCAATGTTATAAATATATAAATAAATATATACACACATATAAAAATTTAATTGGATAATTTTTTTTAAAATATATTTATATATAACATGTGTTTTTTAAATATATTAAACATATGGTTATAAAAATTCATTTTCCATTTTATTTAAAAAATGTATCCTTTTTATTTACCATATAAAAATGTATGGATATATATATATACACACTTATACAAATATGGATATAATTTTTATGTTACACCTCAACTTGAACCAACAGGTCCATAATGGAGGGTCACATGACCTCATGCCAAATTTATTTAATGAAAGAGTCCACTGACTAGCAGTGAGGGTCTAAGTTTTTTTGTGGGGAGACTAACACAATAATTATACCATGAAGAAAAATGTATATGAGATCCCTTGAAGTTAAGGAAATTCTTACCTTAAATTAATCGATGTAAACATCATGAATAAACCACCCTATGTGGTTCTAAATATAGATTGGAAACCTATATATCCAACAATACCTCCCTACAAGCCTTATTGTCATGGGTTTCAACACATCTATGTTCTAGGTTCTTTAAGGATCCATAGAATCAAAACCAACTGTTTTATTTCAAAAAGAAATAAAATATCACATGTGATAACATATTCTCTCTCCTTGAAAATCTATAATAAACAAGAATAATTCCCATTATTCTTCTTGATATTTCCATATTATTAAAAAGGTAATATTTAAAATTTATGATGTGGTCTCTTCAGAATAAATCAAGGTAGAATAATTCTTATTATTCATTCATATCATTAGGGGATATTACCATTTTAAGAGTTCTCGTCATTTCTTAGAAATATTTTGATGAATAGATTAAAAAACTGATTGTGAATGTTTTCATGGAATTCATACCCAGGTTTTTATCCTTTGAAAATGCACACCCAAAATAAAGGAAAGAGAGAGAGTGCGCGTGTGTGTGTGTTGTTTTACCTCACAAGGAACTAGGATGAAGAACTTGGTTTAACCAAGGAAGAATTCACAGATCCTATATAAGTTGATTTTAAGACTTCCTGAACTTGAAGGATTTCAAAAACTAATGTAGTAGAATGATTGATTATTCTTTTAAAAAAATACCATATTCATAATATTAAAACCAAAAATAAATACCGGTATTTAATTTTTTAAGCGATTCATAAAAGAGAAGTGTTTTATTCATCCATAAATGAAAGTTATGGTTTTAAATGAGTCTAGGATTTAATTCCATTATTTTTATCATTTAAAATCATCAAATACATGTTACAATGTTGTTCCACATAAGAAGAAGAGAGGAAACCAAGAAAAATAGGGTAAAACATTACCCTTATTCATGGGGCATGAGATGCATAAGGGTAACTTGATTTTAACCTTATGAAGCTAGTTACCCTTACACATGATTTGGAAAAGCTAAGGTACCCTTATGTAGTTCTACACATACCCTTACACAACCCCGAATACCCTTACACAGTGTCCATCTTACCCTTACACAACACCCTTAGGTAAGCCAATATTCTGACATAATCCATGAGTTACACTTGCACAACACCCTTATACAAGTAGTAACCCGTACAGAACATGTCAATATCCTTAAGTAGTACCCTTACATGAGTTATTTACCCTTACATAGTGCTAGGATTACCCTTATTCAACATTACCCTTACTCTTATACAATGATTGATCTAGGGTTTACCCTCACGTAGCGGCCTACTTACCCCTATGTAACACTTATAAAAGGGTGTTACCCTTACACATGGTCTATTCCACCCTTAATAATAGCATGGATAACCCATTTACCTTTATGTAACTAAGAAAACCCCCTTTTTACCTTTGCACAAGGCATTTCAACACACCTTTACCCTCACATAAAACCATAAAACTTAAGTAAGGGTAATTTTTATTGAAAAATTTATATTTACAAATATAAAAACATAAAAAAAACACAAAACGGATTAAGAATCAAATATAATTAATAATATTTCAATTCTCCCCCTCTATTGACTTCTCATCCCTAATAAGCATCTTTAGTAGCCTTTCTTCAATAAATTAGTCCACGGAGCTCAAAAATCAGACTCCCACTCCCATGTCTCCTCTTGGATCTGTCCATGCTACCACTAAATCCAAGAAAGTGGTAATATATTCCATCATAGGAATTTATCACACCAATCTATAATGTACACCAAATTATCCTTGTAAGATGAAACTAGATCAATCTCAACATCCCTCTAATTGATGACATATGTAGGATCAACCACGTACCTCTGAAGCTGTGACACCTAAAATAATTCATGAATAACTCAGTAGTGAGAAGGAAGATCCAGATGGTATGCCATTATCCCAAACCATTTATTGATCTTGAAGGGTATAAAAAAGTGTGATTATATCCTTCCTTTCTTCCTTAGACATCGGTGGACTATCTGAAGAGTCACTCTCAAGATAAGCTAATCACCCATAGTGAACTCCAAAGCATCACCTACAGTTGGTATATGATATCTGCCTAATCTGAGTGGTGTTAAATCTCTTATGAATCATATATACTCTCTCAGAGGTATCCTGAACCAAAGTAGGCCCCACAAACACTACCCCACTCACCTCATTCGAACAAAGTGGTGAATGAAATGGCCCCCCGTAAAGAGCCTTATAAGTTTCCATCTGAATTGAAGGCTGGTAAATATTGTTTTATACAAACTCAACCAAGGATAGATGATCATCCAATTCTCCACCCAAGTCTAGAACAAAATCTTAAATAATAACATTCAGTATGTGTATAATCCACTTGGACTATCCATTTTTCATGGGATGGTACAATGTTATCAATATCAGCTGAGTCCCTAGAGATTTTTGTAATCCATAACAAAACTATAATGTAAAACATTTGTATCTGTTAGATATTATTATCAAGGTAACTCAATGTAAGAATGAAATCTCATAGACATAGGTCTTTTCTAGCACATCCACTGAGTAAGTCTCTTCAATCAGTAAGAAGTTTTAAACCCTCATCAGCCAATCGATAATCACCCATAAAGCATCACAACTCCACAGGGTCCTGGGTAACTCCATAAAAAAGTCCATAGTGACATCCTCACACTTCCACATGGGAATTGGATGTGGTTGGACTAAACCACCAAGATAATGGTACTCAAAATTCACCCTCTTATAGGTAAGTCATTGATGGAAGAAACTAGAAATGCTCCTCTTCATCCCTGGACACCAGGACTATCATAGGAAGTAATGATACGTCTTGGCCACACAAGGACGTACTTCTAATCTATAGGTATATAAATCCATCATCATATCCTCTCTAATGCATATAGGGACTACTACCCTCCTATGTATAAAGATCATATTGCCATCTCCCAATGAACACTTGAGTATCAGATCACCTCTAGCTAGCTGTTTCCACATCACAACACACTCTAGGTATGACTCTTTCCCTACCTTTACCCAATATACCAAAGTAGATGTGACCACTAAGGGAGCACAAGTTATCGATTCTTAATCATCATAAGAATCCATACTCTATTAATCCAACAATCCTATCAAGTACTAATACTCCATTAAAGGCTACTCACCATGCTCCTACTCAACTTGAATCCTATGGCTAAGATCACCCACAATACGTTACCTTTCCATAGTTCATACATTATCTCAAAAAAAACATCAGTAGATACTCCACCTATACCCTCTACCTTAGATTCATGTCCATATGTGTGAAGATATAATGAAGGTTCTTGTGGTCAGTATAGACAACAAACCTCTCAATAAAGAGGTAGTATTACCAACATTCTAGATCATAGACCAAATCTACCATCTCTAGATCATGAGTGGGATAGTTCTTCTAACTGGTTCATAGCTGTAGTTTCTCTCTCCACTAGTACCACACCTAAAACAATGTCTAATGCATCATAGTATTCTAAATATCCAATTCCAAGACCAGAGAGTGTCAGTAATGGAGCTATAGTGAACCTACTATTCATATCAAGAAAATAATCTTTACACTAATATGAACATATGAACTTCACTCCATTATTAGTGTATTCATAAGTACTTATAATTGAGAGAATTCTTAGATAAAGCATAAATTATATACTTATAGGCCCAAGAAGCTTCTGATATTAAACATGTCTCAAGGATGTGTCTAAGACATCACAATACCGACTTCATCTAGGTCCACATATATACCTATCTCAGACACTATATACCCCAAGAACATTATCTCTAGAATCAAGAAGTCACAATTTGACAGCTTGGAATAAAGTCAATGTGATGGAAATGTACTCCGAACTACATCAAGATTTTGGGAATGTTGCTATTTTATCGATGTTTTGATGAGGATGTTTTCAAAAAACACCATGATGAATGATTCTAGGTAAGAAAGGAAGATCTTATTCATGAGATCCATGAAAGATGCCAGTATGTTCCTCTATTCGAACATAATCACCAAGTACTTGTACAATCCATACCTACTCTGAAAAATTGTCTTCAGGATTCCCTCCTATGTAACCCACAAATAATGATAATTTCATCAAAGATAAATCTTAGAGAACCTTCTGGATCCTATTAACTGATCAAAAAGTCATCAATCCTAGGAAAAGGATATTGGTTCTTCACTATCACTTGGTTCAAATTCTAGTAATAAACACTAAGTTGAAGACTACTAGCCACATTCTTTTTGAACAACAATGGTGTAACCTAGGCTGAAGTACTTGGAATGTTAAACCCCTTAGGCTCCATGTCACTCAACAACACATTGATCTCCTTAAGCTCGACTGGTTCCATATGATACAAGTGTATTGAAATGGGATATACACCTGACATGAGATCTATCTCAATGTTAACTCCTATACCATGAGTAATCACCATGAATTCATTCAGAAAGACTTCCTAATAGAGATCAATGACTAGATGGAAAATCAATGAGTCTATCATTGATCTTGTTAAAAGAGACAATCCAACGATTTTTTTATGATCATACCAAGCTAACTCAAATCTGGTTCAACTCTTCTTACTCATAGTTCCCATTATCCCATCATCACATGCCTCTTTCTCTTTAGAGAAGTAAATGAGACCCATCTCCAATAGCAATCAATGAAATCCCAAAAGCTGTTTAGCCAATCCATTCCAAGAATCACATCAAAGGTCATAATCTCTAGAATCATGAAATCCCACAAATTTCCATAAATTGTGATGATTATAAGACACTATATGAATCACTGAAGATGGTCCACTTTTATGCCCAATGGTGTATCACAGGAGACTAACTCAAGGGATAACATGACCAGTAGGTCGAGTCTAGAAACTAATTGTGTATATATAAAGAAATAGAGACCAATAGTATCGAACACGACAATAGATAAAGTATACATGATCAAGACCATACCTCAAACAATAAATGAACCCTCATCGTTACTTGTTGTTGTCTGATCCACTACATAGACATGACCAACCTTAGCTCTATGACCCTATCCTTGATGAGCATGAATTGTAACACCCCGAGCTTCCATGATACGCTTCTCATTCAATAATGAAATAGCTTGCATTGTACGCAACTTCGAGTTCTAAAACACCGCGACTAATCAAAGTAGCCTTTATGAATAGTAATAACCACATTTTGAAATTATAGAAAATTTATATTTCAAAATGGAATTCATTTTTTTATTCCTAATATTGAAATTAGCCTATGTTGAATTTTTTGTAATTTTCTGAGAACTTCAAAATATTTATGAATAGTGAAAAATACATAAAACAACTTTTTAAATCAAAATAATTTATTGTGATAAATTATACTATTTAGTGGCCTTAAAGTATAATTAGAATATATTTTTACCATTTTATCCAATGGTGGTCATTAGAATTAATTTAACATTGAAATTGGACATAAACAATTGCCAATCTTTTGATATAAATTGTTTCTTAAAAACACGCTATTTGTTGTAACAGCGGGAATTAATTATAAAATTAATTAATGTAACTTATATGTTTGGAATTTTGTAAAATAGAAATCATTTTTGAATTAGTAATATCAATTATAGCTTAGGGTGAAATTTTGGCCTTATTCTGAAAAACTTCAATTTTTGATGAATAGTGAAACCACTAAGTGGTTGTTAAAAACTGATTTTTCGTTAAAATGAAATATTACCACTTCTGTGATTTGATTTTCAAAAATCCGACATACATGGTTGTCATTAAGAAGTAAAATGTGGTTCAATGAGATTAAAATAATTTTTTGGTGAATAGTAACTTTTAAGTTTTTTATCACGATTAGAGGTAATTAGTGTAGTTTAAGATAAAAATAATGTTTTAATAATATGAGATGAGCTTGACACATGTCCTAACCTCATTGGATGTGCCATGTCCGACCAAGACAATCCATGGGTCAACTTGGGGACCCCATGGAGCCACTTTAGTTGGAAAATGACATAAATACCTTTTATTTAATGTTAAAGTAAAAAATGACACAAACATGAAATGTTTTACTAAAACAATTTTTATATGGGGTTATACAAGTAATAATTTTGACTATAAATAGTCATTGGAAAGATAAAAAGATTTCCAACATCATAGTAGTTTTTTTATAATTTTTAGACATTAAATAAATTAAATTATTTATGAAAACATGATGATGCAGCGGTGACCTCATTATTTAACGATTTAAATAAAATGAGAAGATAATGAAACATACAAGGCTTACACTTGTACAAAGCCTATTGTATGAGGATATTTCGAACCCTTATAACCTTATACACGAATTTTATAAGTTTGGGACCTTTAGAATCTGAAAAGAATTGTATAATAATGTAACATTTCAATCTTTCCAAAAGAGCCCCTCCTCTCCACTTATAAAAGGCCCCCACCTCTCCCACCTCATTTACACTTTCAAGCCATTTGGCTCGGCCAACCTCTGCCCAAATACTCTACCAACTTCCCCCTCTTCCTCCTAGAAGCCTCACTTTGGGCAGAACTCTTCCCAAGGAATCCTTTGGCTCAAATCAAAAAGAGTTACCCGATTTTGAGGCAATGTCTTCTCTAATGTTGTTTTGTTTTATTTTTCTTCTCCAACCCCCCTAAACTCTTTTTATTCATTACTTTTGTAACAACACCAGTATCCTGAATATACTAGGATGTTGTTATAAGAAGGATTCGATCTACACTTACACACACCTACATATAATGGTTAAAGAACATACAGTTTCTGTGGATGGCGAATTTCTGCCTCACGAAATGATGATTGTTCAACACTCATATAACACCTTAAAAGGTGGCCATTAAGATGTCACTATATTTACATATGATATAAAATATGTTTATGTTTTACTTATGCTTCTGTATTTCTCATTTATGGCACACTTTATGATTTCCATTATGGGTAAAACGCGATAATTTCACTTTAGGAAGTGCGGACTACCACCCCCTCAAAGTGATTTGAATCATTAATGCCATATGTGGGATGTATAAAGGATGGATTAAATGGTATTATACACTATATTATACTGTAATTATATTATAAATTTATATCATTATGATTTCATTCCATTAAATACGAAATATAAATGAAAGTAGCGTTCATGCGTACGTACGGCTTACCGTCTCCATGAACGGTGCATTTCATTTCTTACCTCTAAATGTTACGTGACATTATGAATGAATGTATATACTGTATATATGATATATATGATATCTACATCATGAATATAATTCTGGATATAATGGATATTTCACCACATGAACAACTTGTAATTATAAGAAGTTTATTTTTGACTCAAGTACCAAAGATCGACAAAACGACCGTTATTAACTTAAATAATTAAATAATGTTCATAACATGGTAATAAGGGATATAAAAGGAATAATGAACATGAAAATGGTTCTTATGTAAATAGAAATTAACTCTAGTTTATTATTCAGGAGGTTAAAGAACGGTCGAGTCAGGACAAGACGCAAGGTAAGGGAATTTCTTAACCGAATTTCTATTCTTTGGGTTAATCTCCTACTTTAAAATTATGTCATGATATTATTATGTCCTATCTTGTATTTGTACTTTATTTATGTGTACTTATAGTGAATACACATAATATATCTATTTTATTTTAAAAATTATCTTTTTAAGGACTTCGTCTCAATCTCCTTTCATTGAGGCATATTTGGTCTTATACACAACTTTCTTTTATACGGTGTATAAACCCCTTTGAATTTTACGTTTATTCAAAAGGAATCTTTTTATAGGAAGTGTTTTACTAAACGAAAAAAGGGAATGTTTTTCTTTCCATACATATGCGGCGACAACGACTTCTCCGCCGCCGTGACCATTATTTGAGTTTTGGCTCCCTCTACAAGCCATCATTTTTTTAATGAAAAATAAATACAAAGTTTTAACTTTCTTTTATTTTGGTATTGAAAATGGTTTTGAAAGAGTTTTTATTATATCAATGTGTTGTATTGATATATTGTGATTGAAATGTGGAAATGCTATGTTTCCTTTATGCATGTTTTATTTGATACGATTATGTTATGGTTTATGATAAGTTTAAACCTATTCATATGAGGAATGTATTGGACTTAATAAGTGACAGGTGGAGCCCGCTATAGCTCCTCGATGCATCGGTAGGTCTCGTGAGACAACTAGATGTGGAATTGGCTGAGGCCCTTTCCCAATTTGATTTATGGTTTTGGCCGAGGCCTTAATCATTTTAGACGTCTTGGCTGAGGCCTTGACAAAATGTTTCAGAATGTCTGGCATTATACATTCCCTCATTATGAAAGTGGTTATTGATATTGCATGTGATTATTCGACCAGTAGAATATCCATGTGAAGAAGTGAATGGAATTATCTAATTTTACTTTTTCCATATTATGTTGAAGTTCAAGTTTAAAAGGCTTTTGTTTTAGTTATACATTGCCTTAAATGTTCATGTTTATTTATGAAAGCTTTCGCTATATTGTTAACCTTACTGAGCATCCGAGCTCACCCCTTTCAATGTTTTAATATTTTCCAGGATGTGAAGAAGTATTTTATGAATGACCTGCAGGGATAGTCCGAAGAGGATAGAAGTGTGGACTATGGAGACTATGTTATTATAGTTTTTCACTTTGTGATGTAATGTAACATTTATGAATGTATCTAGTGTTTCCAAGGCTACTAAACTAATCGGTCTTTTGAGACTTGATCTTTTGTGATCATGCCAATGTTACGAAGTAATGCACCGACTCTGGGTAGCTGGGGTCAGGGCGTTACAGTTGGTATCAGAGGCAGTTTAGTACTAACCTTGGAAGATAGATGTAGATAAACTCTGATTAGAGCACATAGCCCAAAGATAGACTTTGAGGATTAGTATAGAAGAACTTCCTAGAATTTTGGTATTATAGAGATGTTATGAATTTTCCGAGCAATACATCCCTTTATGGATACGAGCCGGTAGAGGTGGCTCTGGCACAGATGTACCTAGGGGTAAAACCCGAAAACACCGCTTTGAGCTAGACTCGAACGGGAACTGGTGCACGGCAACGGGCCTTGCTGCACTCTTGGTTACGACACTCCTGGGGGATATGCTTTGGATAATTATCATTTTCTTTATAAACCACTATGAAGGGTTATGAGTATATACTTCCTCAAAGAAAACATTTTTATGGATTATATCCATAAATAGTTCAATTTATGTTAAGTATCTCACAAGTATGGAATTATGTATTTTGATTTATAAACTAATATAGTTTATGCCATTGTTTAGAAATGACGCCTAGTGGAAGGAATGGAAACCATATCAATGCACGCACTCCGTGTAGGGATTGCCCTCCTACTCAAGATAATTATTGGGGAGCTGGAGATACAACTGGTGTTGATCAACTTATTACCATACTGGGACAACTCACTCAGGTTATGAATAATAACCTTACCCATATGGAGCACCCTGACCCACAGCATGGAGGATCAATGTTAGATCGATTCATGAGGCAACAACCACCAACCTTCAATGGGAGTAAAAATCCTATAGTAGCTGAGCAATGGATAAATTCCTTAGAGAAAATATTCCATGCCTTGGGGAGTAGTGAAAGGGAGAAGGTTCTCATGGCAGTTTACCGCCTCATTGGAGATGCCGATTAGTGGTGGTCGCTGATCCAAAACACAAAGGAAGATGAAGACGTATCGAATATGGAATGGAGGGAGTTCAAAGAGCTTTTTTTAGAAAAATACTTTCCTCGTGACCATCGAGCAGATATGGAAAGGCAATTTCTGAGTTTGAGGCAGAAGGAGGATGAGAATGTCGCAAAGTATGAGGCTAACTTTACAAGGTTAGCGAGGCATGCTGCTGATTATATACGTAACCCAAGGAGTAAGATTGATCATTTATTTGATGGGTTAAAACCATTTCTCCGTCGAGCTTTAGTATCACAATCCTTCTCATCATACGAAGATATTGTCTCGTGTGCTATCAAGACAGAAAAGGAATTATCTAAGTCTTATGACAACAAAGTAAAGCAAGAAAAGAAGAGAACGGTGGAACAAGAGATAGATAAAGGGAAAAAGGGAAAGAAGGATTTTCCATTATGTGATAATTGTGGGAAGAATCACCCAGGTACTTGCCTAAAAGGAATGAGAGTTTGTTATAAATGTGGAGAAAAGGGTCACCAGGCTCGTGATTGCAAGGGATAGAAAGAGGATATCAATGTTGAATGCAACAATTGTAGGGAAATGGGGCATTATGCAAATGAATGTCCTAAGCGTCAAGGAAACTTACCTCAGAAAATGCCAAGGGATCAAGTCCAATCTTAGTTTGTGACTACAGTTGAAGCGGAATAATTAATGTATTGGTGCTTTTGGACTCAAGGATTATATTCTGGTTATAAGAATAATGTGATATATATAAATATTGTACTGCAGTACTTTTTGATTTCAGTAAGGTTTTAATATGATTAAGGAAATCATATCTTTAGTATGTGACAATAAGAGAAACTTTTATTTGTTTGGGGAATCTGATGTTACAATTGATTTTGGAATTTAGAGACCATTTAGAGAAAGTCTGGACGGAGGTATTTTGGATAACTATTAAGGTTGGAATGGATTAAGTTGAACCATGGATAGTATTGTTTAAGGTTAAATCATTTCTGAAGATTATTTTTGGAATATTATAATACTATAGTTTTAGGAAAAGGACAACCTGCAGGGTGGGGCATAACCCGTCGCGTCGGACAAAGCTGCAGGAATCGAACCCACAACCATAGTGGGACATGCCTTTATTACCTACCACTAGCCTACAGAAAGTCCCTGGTTATTACAAAATAGTTTTACTAATCTAAATGGTATGTGTTAACATTTTGAACCTTATACGATTAGGATAAATAGAATATTTTTGAGTTCCGTTACCATTTGGAGTAAAAGTTGGGTTTGTGGTAAAAATTTATTAACGAATGAAAGTATACATAACAAGTATGTATATTCCCTTACGTTCTTTGAAAATCTCCTAAATAAATTCCTCAACATTATAAAAGGTAACTTAAAACAAAAATGTCGTCGGTTAACTTTTCCAACTGGGGATTCAATGACCGTTTAACCAAACACAAGTTTGTGATTTTCTTGTGGTTAAAATTTCTCCTAATCCTGTTTTCTATAACTCTCCATCAGAACTTGATGGTTTGTTTCTCCTCCATATCCATATTTTCATAGAATCCTAGAATGGGCTATATCAGGTGACCTTTGTACTTATCTTGCTTTCTTTTAATGTTATATATTTATTAAACTTATTTCCGATTTGGGTTTTCCTCAAAGGTATTTTCTCTTTTCAACCTTTTATTTTCAAAGAAAAATTTCAAATTGCGAGGATGCAATTTATTGAGGGAGGGGATAATGTAACACCCCGAGCTTCCACGATACGCTTCTCATTCAAAAATGCAATAGCTTGCATTGTACGCAACTTCGAGTTCTAAAACACCGCGACTAATCAAAGTAGCCGTTATGAATAGTAATAACCACCTTTTGAAATTATAGAAAATTTATATTTCAAAATGGAATTCATTTTTGTATTCCTAATATTGAAATTAGCCTATGTTGAATTTTTTGTAATTTTCTGAGAACTTCAAAATTTTTATGAATAGTGAAAAATACTTAAAACAACTTTTTAAATCAAAATAATTTATTGTGATAAATTATACTATTTAGTGGCCTTAAAGTATAATTAGAATATATTTTTACCATTTTATCCAATGGTGGTCATTAGAATTAATTTAACATTGAAATTGGACATAAACAATTGCCAATCTTTTGATATAAATTATTTCTTAAAAACACGCTATTTGTTGTAACCGCGGGAATTAATTATAAAATTAATTAATGCAACTTATATGTTTGGAATTTTGTAGAATAGACATCATTTTTGAATTCAGAATATCAATTATAGCTTAGGGTGAAATTTTGGCCTTATTCTGAAAAACTTCAATTTTTTATGAATAGTGAAACCACTAAGTGGTTGTTAAAAATTGATTTTTCGTTAAAATGAAATATTACCACTTCTGTGATTGGATTTTCAAAAATCCGACATACATGGTTGCCATTAAGAAGTAAAATGTGGTTCAATGAGATTAAAATAATTTTTTGGTGAATAGTAACTTTTAAGTTCTTAATCGCGATTAGAGGTAATTAGTGTAGTTTAAGATAAAAATAATGTTTTAATAATATGAGATGAGCTTGACACATGTACTAACCTCATTGGATGTGCCATGTCCGACCAAGACAATCCATGGGTCAACTTGGGGACCCCATGGAGCCACTTTAGTTGGGAAATGACATAAATACCTTTTATTTAATGTTAAAGTAAAAAATGACACAAACATGAAATGTTTTACTAAAACAATTTTTATATGGGGTTATACAAGTCATAATTTTGACTATAAATAATCATTGGAAATCGAAAAAGATTTACTACATCATATTAGTTTTTTTAGAATTTTTAGACATTAAATAAATTAAATTATTTATGACAACATGATGATGCAGCGATGACCTCATTATTTAACGATTTAAATAAAATGAGAAGATAATGCAAAATCCAAGGCTTACACTTGTCCAAAGCCTATTGGATGAGGAGATTTCGAACCCTTATCACCTTATACACGAATTGTATAAGTTTGGGACCTTTAGAATCCGAAAAGCATTGTATAATAATGTAACATTTCAATCTTTCCAAAAGAGCCCCTCCTCTCCACTTATAAAAGGCCCCCACCTCTCCCACCTCATTTACACTTTCAAGCCATTTGGCTCGGCCAACCTCTGCCCAAATACTCTCCCAACTTTCCCCTCTTCCTCCTAGAAGCCTCACTTTGGGCAGAACTCTTCCCAAGGAATCCTTTGGCTCAAATCAAAAAGAGTTACCCGATTTTGAGGTAATGTCTTCTCTAATGTTGTTTTGTTTTATTTTTCTTCTCCAACCCCCCTAAACTCTTTTTATTCATTACTTTTGTAACAACACCAGTATCATAAATATACTAGGATGTTGTTATAAGAAGGATTTGAGCTACACTTACACACACCTACATCTAATGGTTAAAGAACATACGGTTTCTGTGGATGACGAATTTCTGCCTCACGAAACGATGATTGTTCAACACTCATATAACACCTTCAAAGGTGGACATTAAGATGTCACTATATTTATATATGATATAAAATATGTTTATGTTTTACTTATGCTTCTGTATTTCTCATTTATGGCACACTTTATGATTTCCATTATGGGTAAAACGCGATAATTTCACTTTAAGAAGTGCGGACTACCGCCCCCTCAAAGTGACTTGAATCGTTAATGCCATATGTGGGATGTATAAAGGATGGATTAAATGGTATTATACACTATATTATACTGTAATTATATTATAAATTTATATCATTATTATTTCATTCCATTAAATACGAAATAGAAATGAAAGTAGCGTTCATGCGTACGTACGGCTTACCGTCTCCATGAACGGTGCATTTCATTTCTTACCTCTAAATGTTACGTGACATTATGAATGAATGTATATACTGTATATATGATATATATGATATCTAAATCATGAATATAATTCTAGATAGAATGGATATTTCACCACATGAACAACTTGTAATTATAAGAAGTTTATTTTTGACTCAAGTACCAAAGATCGACAAAACGACCGTTATTAACTTAAATAATTAAATAATGTTCATAACATGGTAATAAGGGATATAAAAGGAATAGTGAACATGAAAAAGGTTCTTATGTAAATAGAAATTAACTCTAGTTTATTATTCAGGAGGTTAAAGAACGATCGAGTCAGGACAAGACGTAAGGTAAGGGAATTTCTTAACCTAATTTCTATTCTTTGGGTTAATCTCCTACTTTCAAATTATGTCATGATATTATTATGTCCTATCTTGTATTTGTACTTTATTTATGTATACTTATAGTGAATACACATAATATATCTATTTTATTTTAAAAATGATCTTTTTAAGGACTTCGTCTCAATCTCCTTTCATTGAGGCATATTTGGTCTTATACACAACTTTCTTTTATACGGTGTATAAACCCCTTTTACTTTTACGTTTATTCAAAAGGAATCTTTTTATATGAAGCATTTTACTAAACGACAAAAAAGGAATGTTTTTCTTTCCGTACATATGCGGCGACAACGACTTCTCCGCCGTCGTGACCATTATTTGAGTTTCGGCTTCCTCTACAAGCCATCATTTTTTAATGAAAAATAAATACATAGTTTTAACTTTATTTTATTTTGGTATTGAAAATGGTTTTGAAAGAGTTTTTATTATATCAATGTGTTGTATTGATATCTTGTGATTGAAATGTGGAAATGTTATGTTTCCTTTATGCATGTTTTATTTGATACGATTATGTTATGGTTTATGATAAGTTTAAACCTATTCATATGAGGAATGTATTGGACTTAATAAGTGACGGGTGGAGCCCGCTATAGCTCCTCAATGAATCGGTAGGTCTCGTGAGACAACTAGACGTGGAATTGGCCGAGGCCCTTTCCAAATTTGATTTATGGTTTTGGCCGAGGCCTTAATCATTTTAGACGTCTTGGCTGAGGCCTTGACAAAATGTTTCAGAATGTCTGGCATTATACATTCCCTCATTATGAAAGTGGTTATTGATATTGAATGTGATTATTCGACCAGTAGAATATCCATGTGAAGAAGTGAATGGAATTATCTAATTTTACTTTTTCCATATTATGTTGAAGTTCAAGTTTAAAAGGCTTTTGTTTTAGTTATACATTGCCTTAAATGTTAATGTTTATTTATGAAAGCTTTCGCTATATTGTTAACCTTACTGAGCATCCGAGCTCACCCCTTTCAATGTTTTAATATTTTCCAGGATGTGAAGAAGTATTTTATGAATGACCTGCAGGGATAGTCCGAAGAGTATAGAAGTGTGGACTATGGAGACTATGTTATTATAGTTTTTCACTTTGTGATGTAATGTAACATTTATGAATGTATCTAGTGTTTCCAAGGCTACTAAACTAATCGGTCTTTCGAGACTTGATCTTTTGTGATCATGCCAATGTTACGAAGTAATGCACCGACTCTGGGTAGCTGGGGTCGGGGCGTTATAGTTGGTATCAGAGGCAGTTTAGTACTAACCTTGGAAGATAGATGTAGATAAACTCTGATTAGAGCACATAGCCCAAAGATTGACTTTGAGGATTAGTATAGAAGAACTTCCTAGAATTTTGGTATTATAGAGATGTTATGAATTTTCCAAGCAATACATACCTGTCTTGATACGAGCAGGTAGAGGCGGCTCTGGCACAGATGTACCTAGGGGTAAAACCCGAAAACACCGCTTTGAGCTAGAATCGAATGAGAACTGGTGCACGACAACGGGCCTTGCTGCACTCTTGGTTACGACACTCCTAGGGGATATGCTTTGGATAATTATCATTTTCTTTATAAACCACTATGAAGGGTTATGAGTATATACTTCCTCAAAGAAAACATTTTTATGGATTATATCCATAAATAGTTCAATTTATGTTAAGTATCTCACAAGTATGGAATTATGTATTTTGATTTATAAACTAATATAGTTTATGCCATTGTTTAGAAATGGAGCCTAGTGGAAGGAATGGAAACCATATCAATGCACGCACTCCGTGTAGGGATTGCCCTCCTGCTCAAGATAATTATTGTGGAGCTGGAGATACAACTGGTGCTGATCAACTTATTACCATACTGGGACAACTCACTCAGGTTATGAATAATAACCTTACCCATATGGAGCACCCTGACCCACAGCGAGGAGGATCAATGTTAGATCGATTCATGAGGCAACAACCACCAACCTTCAATGGGAGTACAAATCCTATAGTAGCTGAGCAATGGATAAATTCCTTAGAGAAAATATTCCATGCCTTGGGGAGTAGTGAAAGGGAGAAGGTTGTCATGGAAGTTTACCGCCTCATTGGAGATGCCGATCAGTGGTGGTCGTTGATCCAAAACACAAAGGAAGATGATGACGTATCGAATATGGAATGGAGGGAGTTCAAAGTGCTTTTTTTAGAAAAATACTTTCCTCGTGACCATCGAGCAGATATGGAAAGGAAATTTCTGAGTCTGAGGCAGAAGGAGGATGAGAATGTCGCAAAGTATGAGGCTAACTTTACAAGGTTAGCGAGGCATGCTGCCGATTATATACGTAACCCAAGGAGTAAGATTGATCGTTTCTTTGATGGGTTAAAACCATTTCTCCGTCGAGCTTTAGTATCACAATCCTTCTCATCATACGAAGATATTGTCTCGTGTGCTATCAAGACAGAAAAGGAATTCTCTAAGTCTTATGACAACAAAGTAAAGCAAGAGAAGAAGAGAACGGTGGAACAAGAGATAGATAAAGGGAAAAAGGGAAGGAAGGATTTTCCATTATGTGATAATTGTGGGAAGAATCACCCAGGTACTTGCCTAAAAGGAATGGGAGTTTGTTATAAATGTGGAGAAAAGGGTCACCAGGCTCGTGATTGCAAGGGAAGGAAAGAGGCTATCAATGTTGAATGCTACAATTGTAGGGAAATGGGGCATTATGCAAATGAATTTCCTAAGCGTCAAGGAAACTTACCTCAGAAAAGGCCAAGGGATCAAGGTCAATCTTATGCTGTGACTACAGTTGAAGCGAAATAATTAATGTATTGGTGCTTTTGGACTCAAGGATTATATTCTGGTTATAAGAATAATGTGATATATATAAATATTGTACTGCAGTACTTTTTGATTTCAGTAAGGTTTTAATATGATTAAGGTAATCATATCTTTAGTATGTGACAATAAGAGAAACTTTTATTTGTTTGGGGAATCTGATGTTACAATTGATTTTGGAATTTAGAGACCTTTTAGAGAAAGTCTGGACGGAGGTATTTTGGATAACTATTAAGGTTAGAATGGATTAAGTTGAACCATGGATAGTGTTGTTTAAGGTTAAAGCATTTCTGAAGATTATTTTTGGAATATTATAATACTATAGTTTTAGGAAAAGGACAACCTGCAGGGTGGGGCATAACCCGTCGCGTCGGACAAAGCTACAAGAATCGAACCCACAACCATAGTGCGACAGGCCTTTATTACCTACCACTAGCCTACGAGAAGTCCCTGGTTATTACAAAATAGTTTTACTAATCTAAATGGTATGTGTTAACATTTGGAACCTTATATAATTAGGATAAATAGAATATTTTTGAGTTCCGTTACCATTTGGAATAAAAGTTGGGTTTGTGGTAAAAATTTATTAACGAATGAAAGTATACAAAACAAGTATGTATATTCCCTTACGTTCTTAGTAAATCTCCTAAATAAATTCCTCAACATTATAAAAGGTAACTTAAAACAAAAATGTTGTCGGTTAACTTTTCCAACTGGGGATTCAATGACCGTTTAACCAATCACAAGTTTGTGATTTTCTTGTGGTTAAACTTTCTCCTAATCCTGTATTCTATAACTCTCCATCAGACCTTGATGGTTTGTTTCTCCTCCATATCCATATTTTCATAGAATCCTAGAATGGGCTATATCGGGTGACATTTGTACTTATCTTGCTTTCTTTTTAATTTTATATATTTATTAACCTTATTTCCGATTTGGGTTTTCCTCAAAGGTATTTTCTCTTTTCAACCTTTTATTTTCAAAGAAAAATTTCAAATTGCGAGGACGCAATTTATTGAAGGAGGGGATAATGTAACACCCCGAGCTTCCACGATACGCTTCTCATTCAATAATGCAATAGCTTGCATTGTACGCAACTTCGAGTTCTAAAACACCGCGACTAATCAAAGTAGCCGTTATGAATAGTAATAACCACTTTTTGAAATTATAGAAAATTTATATTTCAAAATGGAATTCATTTTTGTATTCCTAATATTGAAATTAGCCTATGTTGAATTTTTTGTAATTTTCTGAGAACTTCAAAATTTTTATGAATAGTGAAAAATACTTAAAACAACTTTTTAAATAAAAATAATTTATTGTGATAAATTATAATATTTAGTGGCCTTAAAGTATAATTATAATATATTTTTACCATTTTATCCAATGGTGGTCATTAGAATTAATTTAACATTGAAATTGGACATAAACAATTGCCAATCTTTTGATATAAATTGTTCCTTAAAAACACGCTATTTGATGTAACAGTGGGAATTAATTATAAAATTAATTAATGAAACTTATATGTTTGGAATTTTTTAAAATAGACATCATTTTTGAATTCGGAATATCAATTATAGCTTAGGGTGAAATTTTGGCCTTATTCTGAAAAACTTCAATTTTTGATGAATAGTGAAACCACTAAGTGGTTGTTAAAAACTGATTTTTTGTTAAAATGAAATATTACCACTTCTGTGATTTGATTTTCAAAAATCCGACATACATGGTTGTCATTAAGAAGTAAAATGTGGTTCAATGAGATTAAAATAATTTTTTGGTGAATAGTAACTTTTAAGTTCTTAATCGCGATTAGAGGTAATTAGTGTAGTTTAAGATAAAAATAATGTTTTAATAATATGAGATGAGCTTGACACATGTCCTAACCTCATTGGATGTGCCATGTCCGACCAAGACAATCCATGGGTCAACTTGGGGACCCCATGGAGCCACTTTAGTTGGAAAATGACATAAATACCTTTTATTTAATGTTAAAGTAAAAAATGACACAAACATGAAATGTTTTACTAAAACAATTTTTATATGGGGTTATACAAGTAATAATTTTGACTATAAATAGTCATTGGAAAGCTAAAAATATTTCATACATCATAGTAGTTTTTTTAGAATTTTTAGACATTAGATAAATTAAATTATTTATGACAACATGATGATGCAGCGATGACCTCATTATTTAACGATTTAAATAAAATGAGAAGATAATGAAAAATCCAAGGCTTAAATTTGTCCAAAGCCTATTGGATGAGGAGATTTCGAACCCTTATCACCTTATACACGAATTGTATAAGTTTGGGACCTTTATAATCTGAAAAGCATTGTATAATAATGTAACATTTCAATCTTTCCAAAAGAGCCCCTCCTCTCCACTTATAAAAGGCCCCCACCTCTCCCACCTCATTTAAACTTTCAATCCATTTGGCACGGCCAAACTCTGCCCAAATACTCTCCCAACTTCCCCTTCTTCCTCCTAGAAGCCTCACTTTGGGCAGAACTCTTCTCAAGGAATCCTTTGGCTCAAATCAAAAAGAGTTACCCGATTTTGAGGTAATGTCTTCTCTAATGTTGTTTTGTTTTATTTTTCTTCTCCAACCCCCCTAAACTCTTTTTATTAATTACTTTTGTAACAACAACAGTATCCTAAATATACTAGGATGTTTTTATAATAAGGATTCGAGCTACCCTTACACACACCTACATCTAATGGTTAAAGAACATACAATTTTTGTGGATGGCGAATTTCTGCCTCACGAAACGATGATTGTTCAACACTCATATAACACCTTCAAAGGTGGCCATTAAGATGTAACTATATTTATATATGATATAAAATATGTTTATGTTTTACTTATTCTTCTGTATTTCTCATTTATGGCACACTTTATGATTTCCATTATGGGTAAAACGCGATAATTTCACTTTAGGAAGTGCGGACTACCGCCCCCTCAAAGTGATTTGAATCGTTAATGCCATATGTGGGATGTATAAAGGATGGATTAAATTGTATTATACACTATATTATACTGTAATTATATTATAAATTTATATCATTATGATTTCATTCCATTAAATACGAAATAGAAATGAAAGTAGCGTTCATGCGTACGTACGGCTTACCGTCTCCATGAACGGTGCATTTCATTTCTTACCTCTAAATGTTACGTGACATTATGAATGAATGTATATACTGTATATATGATATATATGATATCTAAATCATGAATATAATTCTGGATATAATGGATATTTCACCACATGAACAACTTGTAATTATAAGAAGTTTATTTTTGACTCAAGTACCAAAGATCGAAAAAACGACCGTTATTAACTTAAATAATTAAATAATGTTCATAACATGGTAATAAGGGATATAAAAGGAATAATGAACATTAAAAAGGTTCTTATGTAAATATAAATTAACTCTAGTTTATTATTCAGGAGGTTAAAGAACGGTCGAGTCAGGACAAGACGCAAGGTAAGGGAATTTCTTAACCCAATTTCTATTCTTTGGGTTAATCTCCTACTTTCAAATTATGTCATGATATTATTATGTCCTATCTTGTATTTGTACTTTATTTATGTGTACTTATAGTGAATACACATAATATATCTATTTTATTTTAAAAATGATCTTTTTAAGGACTTCGTCTCAATCTCCATTCATTGAGGCATATTTGGTCTTATACACAACTTTCTTTTATACGGTGTATAAACCCCTTTGACTTTTACGTTTATTCAAAAGGAATATTTTTATACGAAGCGTTTTACTAAACGACAAAAAGGGAATGTTTTTCTTTCTGTACATATGCAGCGACAACGTCTTCTCCACCGCCGTGACCATTATTTGAGTATCGGCTTCCTCTACAAGCCATCATTTTTTTAATGAAAAATAAATACAATGTTTTAACTTTCTTTTATTTTGGTATTGAAATTGGTTTTGAAAGAGTTTTTATTATATCAATGTGTTGTATTGATATCTTGTGATTGAAATGTGGAAATGTTATGTTTCCTTTATGTATGTTTTATTTGATACGATTATGTTATGGTTTATGATAAGTTTAAACCTATTCATATGAGGAATGTATTGGACTTAATAAGTGACGGGTGGAGCCCGCTATAGCTCCTCGATGCATCGGTAGGTCTCGTGAGACAACTAGACGTGGAATTGGCTGAGGCCCTTTCCCAATTTGATTTATGGTTTTGGCTGAGGCCTTAATCATTTTAGACGTCTTGGCCGAGGCCTTGAAAAAATGTTTCAAAATGTCTGGCATTATACATTCCCTCATTATGAAAGTGGTTATTGATATTGCATGTGATTATTAGACCAGTAGAATATCCATGTGAAGAAGTGAATGGAATTATCTAATTTTACTTTTTCCATATTATGTTGAAGTTCAAGTTTAAAAGGCTTTTGTTTTAGTTATACATTGCCTTAAATGTTAATGTTTATTTATGAAAGCTTCCGCTATATTGTTAACCTTACTGAGCATCCGAGATCACCCCTTTCAATGTTTTAATATTTTCCAGGATGTGAAGAAGTATTTTATTAATGACCTGCAGGGATAGTCCGAAGAGGATAGAAGTGTGGACTATGGAGACTATGTTATTATAGTTTTTCACTTTGTGATGTAATGTAACATTTATGAATGTATCTAGTGTTTCCAAGGCTACTAAACTAATCGGTCATTCGAGACTTGATCTTTTGTGATCATGCCAATGTTACGAAGTAATGCACCGACTCTGGGTAGCTGGGGTCGGGGCGTTACATGAATCATCTAAGTATTTTTTTGTTCCATCTATTGATTCCCCAACGATATCCTTAAGTCAAAAATATTTTCTATCCTCCACCTCCATAGAACCTCAAACTTGATGACTTAGAAAAAATTTGCTGGAGATGCCCAAGATTTCCACACTACTGACACATGATATGAGGTGTTGTACAAAACCTATGATAGAGTCCTAACTTTCGACAATTTAATAACTTTTAAAATATTCTTAAGGGGACTAATGAAGCTATACTCTACTCAAATGGTGTACTAATTCTCTAGTGTGACTCATCAACCTTACTCTTCCTACTACCCAAAGAAACTCCTATAGTAGTGAGTGAAATATCAATCATTAGATCACTATGGGATAGAAGTAAACCCATATCTCCATCCTCCACTATCCCATTCTCAAATATCAAGGCCTTTCAAAGAACTTGTTCATATGTAGATAACATAAAACCCATAACCTGATGTTTATCTTTGATCAAAGGCCTATCTTGAACCTTGCAGCCTTCTATGCCTTATTTCTCACCAATAAAGAAGTAACGAGAAGTAACTCTATAATTTGAAAAAAATATATTGAGATATCCATATAAACCTAAAATATTCCATAAAATTATAGGCATGGTGTAGCTTTACTATGTAATGAAAGTATTTATTGATAAATATGTCCTTAAAAGTCTCCCCAATAATAATTTATCATCTTCTAGCTTGAATCATGATAGTACGCCATCTCCTAGAAGGTCCCTAGAACATGAAGGTCTCTAGAATCACTCTCCTCTCTTTAGGAGTATAAAAAAACCCAAAAAATTATTTTTATAAAGTCCAGCCATTCTTTTCAATCCTATGGTCCACTAGTACATTGTAATGCTAGAGGGTGCTGGGGATGGAAGTCTGAAGCATGATCATGCATGGTCCTCTAAACAATCTCTCCTTGTATTTTCACAATCATAAAGAGTCCTAGATAAATAGGATCTATATCCCGAATCACCTGCATTGGTACATTAGTGTGTTAGGGTCCATCATCCTATAAAATAAGTAGTGGCATGGGATAATCTTGGAATTCCATAACTGGTGGTACCATCAAACATCTTTTAGGCATAATCTCTAAAATGAAGAAAGAATTTAGAATGAAGTCATTATCCTAACTAATCTAAGGGACTAAACAAATATATCCTTATAATTCTACCCAAAACCAAAGGTATATCCCTCCTAACATTAAACCTAGTCTCCATCCCTACACATTAGTCATAATCATCATATATATACTAACACAACAGTATGATCAGTTCAACTAATAAATTTGAAATAGTGATATATTATAATAACATGAAAAAATAGATATATCACACAATCTATGATTTTATCCCAAACAAATAACACAATTTAAGGAATTATATTTAAGAATAATTATACTGTACAAAAACAAGTATATATATGGCACATGGACCTACGTTCTTAGTTATGATGAATGAATTCAACAATAACCTCATAAAATAGTAATAAAAATCCCATCTATGGTAAATTTGATGTCCATTACACATGTTAAGATCAGACACATGGAAGCTCCACTACCTGAGTCTCACAAAAATACCTCCTTTCTATCATGTCCTGGGTTAGTCCAAAAGAAAATAAGAAAAATCCTATGATACCATTTTGTAACAGCCATACCCGAATCACTAGGTCTAATTCGAAGGGTCTTATAACCTAATGCATTCCTCCCTCTTTATGAGAGGCCACTGAATAGAAGTGAGGGTCTAGGTTTTTCTATGGTGAGACTACACCCTCAACATCATGACATAGGAAAAATAACAAACAATGAATAATATAACAAATAACCATAGTTATGTGTGGAAACTGAAAGGATGCAAAGTATGTCATATAAAAAATAAAAGGTCTCCCAAAGTGGAAAGCCAAAAAAGAGTAACAAAATATAGATAAATAAATAAATGAAATAGTGGGGTCCTCCAAAGTTTTTCCCAATCCATTACCTACTCCATGATCCTCTGATCAACCATCCACCATAAGGACCTTGTCCTTTTCTAGATCTCTAGTAATGAAATATACAAGAACACTAAAATTATCGAGTAGGGTGTGAGTACAAGACTCAATAGGACACTAAAAATGAACCCTTAACAATTTTTCACATGTATAACAAGTGAATTCCATTATAACAATAAATGAAAAAGAAAACATAACAACAGAAAATCACGTATTGAGTGGTTTTACACTAACCAAGATGCCACAAAACCTTGGTTGTACCTGCTTCATAACTTGCTATAATACTGATCAAAATTCATTATAAATGATCAATATCTATCCATAAGGTGGTCAACATGTCACTTGATGTCCACAAGGAATTGATTAGGTATGATACCCATAATCCACAAGGCATCGAGTTGATTAACTATTAATAATCCATAAGGTATTGAGTTTACAGGCTACTTGAAATCCATATGAAATAAAGTTTTGGAATGTTCCTCATAATCCTGAAGGCATTGAGTTACATATGACCATAAGGCTATCATGATCCACCACTATCATCATCACACTTCAAGCACACTCCCTCTCTAAGGGACTACCATACCATGATGGTCACCTATCACATATACCAAGAAAATATACTCCAAAGTAAAGATGATACACAATAAGGTATAGTGTGATAACAAACATAACATGACATCTTGAGATAAATAATAGAACCCAAGTCAACATGTGAATCAAAATCAAACATGTAATCTTTCTATTCTAATAATTCTCTTAGAAACTGGGGTCAAATATGGGTATCATGAAAACATATATGACCACATGAAATAACCATAACTAGAAAGAAAAACCATGCTAAAAAAGAATCTTACAATAAAAAATGTTTATATGAGTTCCTAAAAAGGAAGGGAACTTCCAACCTAAAATTCTTCAATGTCAACATCAAGGATAAACCACCCTATATGGTTTTAAATCAAGAGTGTAAACCTCTATAGTCAAGATAAACTCTCCATAGGCCTTATTATCATATTGGTCGACACATAAATTTTCTAGGTTTGTCAAGGATCCCTAGAATCAAAACCAATTATTTTATTTCGAAAAGAAATAAAATATCACATGCGATAACAACTTCTCTCTCCTAGATAATCCATAATTAAAAAGAGTAATTCTCATTTTCCTTCTTGATATTTCTAGATTTTTATAAAGGGAATAATTATAATTTTTCATGTGATCCCGCTAAAATAAAATAAGGACGATAAAAATAATTCTTCTTCTTTTTTTCTATCATTATGGGTTATTATCTTTTAAAATGTTTTCATCATTTCTTAGAAATATTTGGATGAATATATTAAAAAATTTATTATGAAAGGTTTCATGGAATTATTACTGGTTTTTTATCATTGGAAAATATACACTCAAAATATAGGAGAAAAATAGAGAGAGAGAGAGTTTGTGTGGTTCAACCATGCCAGGGACCCTGATAAAGAACTCGGTTTGGCCGAGAAAGACTTCACAGATCCTATATAAATAAATTTCTAGACTACCCAAACTCAAAGGATTACATAAATAAAGGTAGTAGAAGAACCAAGTATTATTTTAAGAAAAAAACCACATTCATGCTTTTAATATAAAAAACACAAATTAAATATCACCATTTAATTTGTGTTTTAATAGATTCATAAAAGCAGAGTGTTTTATTTATTCGTAAATGTGATTTATGGGTTTAAATGAGTCCAAGGATATAATTCCATGATTTTTATCATTTAAAATCATAAAATATGCATTAAAAGGTTTTTCTATGAAATAATAAGAGAGGAAATTGAGAAAAAGGGTAAAATTTTCCCTTATGCATGGGGTATTCACTGCATAAGGGTAACTTGATTTTACACTTACACAGCTGGTTACCCTTACATGAGATTTGGAAAATCTAGGGCACCCTTATGTAGTAATAAAATCACCTTTATAAAACCTCAGATACCCTTAAATGTCATCAATCTTACCCTTATGTAGCACCCTTATATGAGCCAGTACCCTTACACAATCCTTGAGTTACCCTTATGTAGCACCCTTACATGAGTGGTTACCCTTAACAAGTGCGCTAATACCCGTAAGCAATACACTTATGTGAGTTTCTTACCCTCACATTGTACTGAGATGAACCTTACACAATGCATGGATACCCTTAGGTTGAATCATTCTTACCCTTACACAATGCTTGATCTAGGGGTTACCCAAACTTAGTGGTCTACTTACCCATATATAACCCTTATAAAAAAGGGTTCTACCCTTATGTAGGGTCTATTATACCCTTAAAAAATGCATGGATAACTCCCTTACATTTATGTAACAAAGTAAAACCCTTTTTACCTTTATTAAAGGCATTTTAACACACCTTCACCCTTACGTAACCCCATAAAACTTAATTAAGGGTATTTTTTATTGAAAAATTCATATTTTAAAGTAAAAACAGTTATAAAAAACAAATAAAATATGGTTTAAGAATCCAATATAATTGAGCATATTAAACTTTATATATATATATAAGTGTGTGTGTGTGTTCACATGTATTTATCTATATATTATAATATATGTTAATAAATATTATGTAATGAGACTGTTTGTCATTCATCAATATGTGTGTTTATATAAATTTATATATATAGGAACAAACAATCACACACACATGTATAAATAAATAAATATAAATATGTGATTTTTTGAAAAGGTGATGCCTTATCCCAAACGACCAAAGAAAAATTATTATTAAAAGAAAGTTTACAAGAGTCCAAAATACAAGATCATATTACAATCTTTTTCATGAAGGGAAATAAGAGCAGCAGGGAGGTCTTCAAACCAGGTAATGTCTTGATTTACTCCCATGCTGGCCTGTCTATCTACAACCATGTTTTCTTCTCGATAAACATATGTGATGATGTAGTTCAGATCGATATGAAAACGGGTGCAATCCATCTAACGAGTAGTAATTGGCCAAGAAAGGTGAGTAATTCCATTCCAAATCGCTTGTACAGTGGTCATTTAATCACATTCAATCTAGAGGTTGTTCCAAACAAAGATTTTGGAAAAGATAAACGCATGAATCAAACTCAACATCTCAGCTTCAAGAGAGGTGGAAATGCCACATTTACCCATGAAGCATCCAAGAATCTGACCGAGGTGATTCCTGAAGATATCACCACACCCTATAGGTCTCAGATTTCCCTTGGAGGCTCCTTCAATATTGATTTTGATCCATACAGGGAGGGGTTCTCCCCAGAACACTTCCAGAGTACAATGTAGTTGAAATAAATTGTCGTTAATCCTTATACACTTCAGGATTCCAAAGTTGTGAAGTATTTTATATTTTTTTATACCAATACCACCATTTTCAATGGACCTGCAACAAGTTGACTAGGTAATAGTCACAAATTTTCTTTCTAGGGCACTAGTAGTCCAGATGAAATTATTTATGGTGGTGTTAATTTATTTAATGACACCAACATGCCATTTGTAGACCACCATGGAGTAAAACATATTGGAGACAATAGTGGATTTAACAATACAAGTCCTACATTCCATAAATAGATATTTACCTTTCCAAGAAGAAAGTTTATTTAGAACATGGTCAACAATAGTCGCAAAGTGACAAGATTTGGGTCTACCCCAAAATATGGGAAGACCAAGATAATTAAAAGGGAGCATACCTTCTTTCAGACCAAGGTCATTGATAATGTTACATTTTATTCTGAGAGGAATGTTCTTCCCAAAGAAGATGCAATATTTGTTCCAACTAATGGTTTGAAAAAAAACCCATTCATAGTGTGAGATCATAGTTTTGAGTATACATGTTTCTTTTATCACCTTGATGGAAAAGGATTATGTCATTAGTATAAAAAAGATGAGTAGGAGAATTCACACTTCTAGAAACATGTATGGGATTCATTTTATTTTGGTCCACTAGACAATTGATCAGATGACTGAGATAATCTTCTATTGTTGATAAGAGAATGAAAGATAGGGGGTCACCTTGCATGACACCTTTGGTGCATTTAAAATATCCCTTGGGAGAGTCATTGATCAAAATGGATATATACACCGAGATAAAGAGTGTTATGGTTTCAGTGATAAAAGAGACACTAAAACCAAATCCTTGAAGGAATTTGAAGATAAAGATCCTGTCCATGGTGTCAAAAGATTTTTTGATGTCAAGTTTAATAGCTATGTTTCCTCCTCTGTTAGTTTTATTCAAATTATTGACACACTCAGAGGAAAGACAAATATAGTCTTGAATGGATCTACCCTTTATAAAACCAAATTGGTTCCAGGAGACAATTTTGTCCATGAGGTTGGAAAGCCTATTGACAGTGATTTTAGTAATGATTTTATAAAGAGTTTTGATAAGAGAAATGGGTCTAAATTGTTGAATCTTAGAGGAATTATCCACTTTCAGGATAAAGGTGAGAAACTAGGCATTAAGAGCCTAAGGAAGCATCCAATTAAAGAAGAATAATTTTACAATTTTACAAACATTGATCTGAATCACATCCCAATAATGTTGGAAGAAATAATTATTGAATCCAACAGGACCTAGAACACTATCAAGATTTAGACTAAAGACAATTTCTTTGATTTCATGATCCAATGGAGTGTTGAGAAGGAAAGATTTTTCCTCATCAGTGATCACTAGAGGAATGACCTTAGGCAGGAGTTCTTTATTTAAATCAAGACCATTGAATATGGATTCATATTAGGTGATAATATAATGATCGATGTCATTTTCATTGTCAAGGGGCTTGTATCCATCCATTAAAAAGGTTAATAGCCAGTAGGCCTTCCCAATTCATTGAAGAGAGTTATAAAATTTTGTATTTTTATCACCATCTATTAACTGCTTAACTTTAAACTCTTACCTTCTCATATTTTATTTAAACATGAGCAATGAGTTGATTTTGACCTCAATGTTTAGTTCTTGAGTAGGATCAATGTTGAGGTCATAGTTGGTGTTAGTGTTTTGAAGATCATTGAGATCTTTCTCAAAGAGTATTATGTCCTTATTAATTTGTTTGGATTTATAGATGCACTATGTTTTTTGAGCATGTTTGAGATGTTTTAATTTGAGATTATAGGAAAAGGAATCATTGATATAAGACATTGAGGACCAATAGTTTTGGATGATATGAGTGCACTCTTCATCATAGAACCACACATTGTTAAATCTGAATGGAAATCGAGGTTTCATGTCTTTGGTGGATACATTAAGTAGGATGGGGTGATGATCAGAGATTAGCCTATATAGAGTGGTTTTGGATATAGTGTCCCATTTATCTAAAGTAGGGACATTTGTGAAGGCTCTATCCAACTTGGAGGCAACTACTTTGTTGTAGTGTCTTATATACCAAGTGTATTTTTCTCCAATGAGAATAATTTCAATGAAATTGTTGTCATCAATCGAGGCCTTAAATTCTCTTGTGGAAATGGAATCATGAGAAGGTCCAATTTTCTCACTTGATTGAAGAATGACATTAAAGTCACCAATAATAAACTAGGGTGCATTAATGTTATTGCCATGATATGAGAGATCATTCCAAAGCATTATCTTTTATTGGTATATATTCATAGAATAAAAAAAAGAGCATAAAATATGTGTTCCATATATATAATATTTTCAAGTAAAAATCTGGTTAGAGATATTGAAAACACTATTATTTTGTAAAGAAGAGTGTGAAAAAAATCCAAAAAGATCAAGCATTTAGGTTATTCTTGATTGCACTAGTAAATACATAATTATGATAACATAAATGAGAGTATTTAGAGGAATAAGTATTTTTAGGCTCCACAATAGAAAATAAAAAAGGATGATGAGTGTTAATCATTCTCTTTAAAACAATAAATGTGTAAGAGTTAGCAATACCTTGAAAATTCCAAACAATGATCTTCATTTAAACCTAGGTTTGGAGTTAGAACTCCCCTTTTTTTCTAGAGCCTTTATTTCTAAAATACCTTCTAACCTATTGTGTATTATTAGAGGTCTTTTCTTATTTATTTCTAGATATGAAAATGTTCTTATTTGTAAGTTCATTTATTGTCTCACTCATAGTTGAGTCTGTAGATCTCTTAGAACATAGAAAAAAAGAATTGGTACAATGGTTCAAAATAAAATTTCCAAAATTTATAAAGTAATCATCACTATCTATAGATAGACAAGAATTTGTACCTGGAGCCTCTAAAGTGGCTGTGAACTGTTGCTTGACATTGTTCAGATCAGGTGGACCACACTGTATCCAATCCATAGAGTCATTTATAACCCGCATAATCTTAGGGTCCTGTATCGAGGGAATGTTACAATGTTTAACATATTATGGTGTCATGACAATAGTAATACTATACTTAGAAGTTATAGTTTGAGTCTTGACCTGAATTGCCTTAGGGATAAAGGTCTTCCCAGAATCAGCATGACTACTCAAGGGTTTAATGTGAGTAGAGGGAGCAGAAACTGATTCACCTTCTTTCATTCTGGTTTCATTTTTTATCTCTAGAGTAGCGTCATTGGTAGCATGCTGTATTAAATATATATAATTATATGAATAAATATATAAATAAAAAATATGTATGTCAATAAATAAATAAATAAATAAATAAACAAATCCTAAAATATATAAGAAAATAAGATAGGGAATTGATTAGATTGTTTTTTTTGCACAAGGAAGTTAGGGGTTCAAATCTATATAAGCACAGGTGGCTAAGCAGGGTGGGTTGGTATTTTGAACAAAGTAAATAATTTTATTAAAGACATGGAAATGTACAAAAAAAAATAAAAGTTAGGGTGGTTGGGAATTTTATTTGTGGAATTAGCACTGATAAAAGGGGTGGGGTGGGAGTCGCTTTCGTGCCTATATGAATGAGGATTGATAACCAAAGAATAATTTTTGAGAAATATTTTTTGGGTTCTATCAATGATAAAAATGAAAACTAATAAAGGCCTCTATTATCAGTGTTTTTATAGTGATGATAAAGGTTTCTTTTATCAGTGTTTTTAGTGATAATAAAAGTCACCAGATTTTAAAGATGCTCAAAATATCAATGCCTTTTTATCACTCATAAAATTGATTTCTAGATCTGATAAAGGCTTTATATATATTAGTGAAGTGATATGCATTTGTGACCTTGGTTTGAAACATTTTCTAGGTATGGTCTATAAATTTATAGAGGACTAATACAAAATTAATGAGGATTTATTTGGATATAATTTAATTTTGTATATAATGGTAAATAAAGGGTTTGTGGTCTTGATTCGGTTTTGAGTCATCAATTTTATACTCTATCATTAGAGAAAAAACAAGAGAGGCAAAGACATGAAATCCTTCCAACCTATAAAAAATAGTTTTTTTTTATTTTTGAATTTAGCATGATATACTTCCAAATAAAAATAATCTTTTTATTAGTTTTTTTTTAATTTTGGAATGTTTAATATTAACTATAATTCCCTACCAGTTTGTTTCCTACCTTTTTATTTTTGTTTGATATTATTTTTATACCCCGACATAAGACCTATGAAATGTATTTTACCCTTATGTAAGTTTGGGTTAACTTCACATAGCTTGGGTATTGGATGGTTTACCATTACATGAGCCATGGGGAACCCTTACACAGTGTAGAAGTACCCTTAGTTGGGTTATTTTATTGACCATTACAAAACCTATTTTATTTAACCTTTATGTGTTTTTTCCTGTTTTACAAGATTATCAAATTTTCAAGGTTCAATTCATTCTGATCCATTCATTCTCAGATGCTGATGGGCCATTGCAACCGTGTGGGATATTCAAGGGTATTTATTTTGAGTAATCAACATATCATAAAAAAGGACCAATTCATGAAAATATGGTTGAGATATTATGGCATCACTATGATAGAGAAAGATTGCTTCAACCATTGGAATTTTATTGGAGGTTCAGATGTTGTATCCTTCCAGATGCACCATTGCATTTCTGCTAAAGAATAGAGCTTTCTTAGTGTTTTTGTTTTGGTGGATTTTCTGCTCTTGTTCATGAGGTGTTATTTTCTTATCTTCATCGACACCAAAAGAGATACATGAAGAGATTATTGTTCACAAATGGTTGATAAATCTAGTTATACAAAGTGGAAATTTTATTTTCAATACTCTTTCATATTTATTTTTTGCATTTTTTTATTTCATTGTTTTTATGGTTTGGTTTATTTCTTTTCAATATTATTGTTTTTGAGTGTTACTAATAGATAGGTAGTAGGGCAGTGTTTTTTCATAGAGTAGGGACAACTGGTACCAAACCATGTTAAATATCTTATTTTCTTTATTTCTTTATTCATTCTTTATTAGACACTATAATAATTTGTTTATTTGTATATTATCATTTCATTATTGTATAAAACCAACTATACTATGTGCGATCTTAGTATTATTGAGGTATACTAGAATTAGTTCCCTTCATCTATTGGTATTACATCATCACACATAGTATTATTCCATATAGAATTTATAAAATTAAAATATTTTATGTTAATAAATTTTTTAATATATAGTGATTAAAGATGAGAGCCCTATTAGTAATGTAATGTATAAAGGATTATATTTGTGGACTTAAGAAACCCAATATAAGGTAGTAAACTAATTGAAAAATAGTTAAGACTTATTCAAATTTCCTTAACAAGTTTTTTATGAAGTCACATAGCTCTTTAACCTCATATTTAGATGATAAAATCCCACAAGAGGTTTCTTATGATATTTCTATAGCTGGTATTTAGTCTAAAATTGAAAAAAATTATATGATAATATATTTAAACGATTATATACATAAGAATCAAAAATTATATATCTTCATGTTTTTTCTAGAAATACCATTATATCACACCTTGATGAGTTTAATACAATCTTATTAGATTTATCCAATATAAATGTTAGTGAGGAAGATGATAAGAAAACCATTATACTTTTCATTTCTTTAGATAGTTCATATTAACATATTGCCAATGTTATGATGTATGATAGATGTTATATGACCTTAGATGAAGTCAAGTCTACTTTGATTTTTTGTGAGTTACATTGGAAGGTTAAAGTTAAACTGGAAGCTGAGTGTCTGAATGTGAGGGGTCATTCAGACTTTTGAGGGAAGAAGAAAGGAAAAACTATAAAGGGATGAAATAACCATAGCCAATCTATGGATTATCATTATAAATACAAGTTGAAATAGGTTATCTGTTATCATTGTAGTAATCCTAGGCATGTTAGTCCCAAATTCCATAATTTTATATATTGTCAACCTACTAAAGAGTCTAGTGATCATTCAATAACTACCGACCAAGTCGATGATAGTGTTAAGATGTTTTTTGTGTCCCAAGATAATCTTCATGATAAATACTTTTTTGAATTTGGACATTCCTTCCATATGTTCCCCATTATGAGTTCTTTTTCTAGCTTGTCTGATGGAGTTGAAGTAGAGGTAGTTTTAGGAATCAATAAGATATTTCATGTCACAGGTAGAGGTTATATTATTCTAAAACTCTCAGAGCATTCTCTATTCACCTTATCAGATGTAATATGGGTTCCAAATTTAAAAATTAATCTAATCTCATTAGGTGTATTGGATTAGAGAGTTTACACATTTAAATATAATTTTATTTATCTAATAATCTACAAGGGATCTTAAATGGTTATGAAAGGTTCCTTGATGAAAGAGTTATATGTTATGGATGGAAGAACACATGTAAAATAGTTGGGAAGAACCTATTTCACTAATAGTGGAAATAATATTATTTGGAAAAAGAGGTTGGGACATGTGAGTGATAAAATGATATAGGAATATATAAATCAAGGGCTTATTACTCAAGTTACATTGATTAACTTAGCCTTTTGTGAAGACTGTGTCCTAGATAAGTCCAAAAGTGTCACTTTTCATAAATCCAACATTAAATATAGCCACCCACTTGAATATGTTCACTATGATTTATGGGGACCAACTAGGATTAGTTAACATGGTGGAGGATTCTCATTTTTCACCTTTATAGTTAATTTTTCATGGAAAGCATGGTTTATATTTTTCAGAATAAATATAATAATTTTGAGGTGTTTAAAACTTGTAAATTCACTATAAAAAATAAATCTAGGAAGAAATTAAATGATTTAAAGACTGGTAATGGAATTGAATACCTATCTACTAAATTAACTAAGTTTTTTTAAGATGGGAGAATTTTGAGGCACTGAAATATGAGGCATAATAATCAGTATAATAGTCTAGATAAGTGTATGCACTATACCATTTATGAGTAGGTTTGTAGCATGCTTTTATTAATTGTATTGCCTGAAGTCATTTTGGGAATATGTTATCTCCATGACAATCTACTTGATAAATAGGCGTCCCTTATATGCCAATGAATTTAATACTCCTATAGAGCTATAGATAAATAATCCAACATCCTATGGTTATCATATTATTTATGTATTAATTGACTATCTCATGTTAAGAATGATAAACTTGAGTCTAGGTCTTCCAAATTAATTTTTATAGAGTTTCCCAAGGGGGTGGAGGGGGTATAAGATTTGGATAAATAAACCTAACTTTTAGAAGTGTTTTCTTAGTTAGTATATGGTGTTTCAAGAGTCTTTTTTCCCCAGAGTTCATCCTACCATTGATTTCAGTGGTGATCATACTTAGAAAATGGATCTTGAGGATGGTCCTCCTAATTATAGTGAGTATCCTATTGAGACTCCCCTATTTACCTCTCAACTGACCACTTCTCATTCTGAGCTAGAATTTGGGTATGGTTATAATGATTCTACTGATGATGGATCTATTAGTGACCTTAAAGTTAATCAGATCACTAGAGATAAGTAGAGGAGGGTTATTAGACCTACTTCTAGGTACAACCATGCTAAAATGGTTTTCTTTTCCTTGTATATGATAGAGGATCTTGATGGAGAGGATCCCAAAAACTGAAATCAATCTATCAATAAAAGAAACTATAAGCATTGGATTTCATCCCTAGAAGATGAGATGACATCTGTAGGAATGAATTATACTTGTTCCATTGTTAATAAACCAACTACTTCCATGATGATTGTCTATAAATGGATATTTAAGAGAAAACAAGATAACACTATAGGGAATAAAGTTATGTTTAAATCTAGGCTTGTATCTAAAGAGTTTATTCAAAGAGAGGGAATCAATTAATCTAAAATATTTTCTCCTGTAATTAATCATTCTTTAATAAGAATTCTTTTTTGATTTTTATTCCCATTTAGACTTGAATATAGAACAACTAGACATTAAAACTAATTTTTTGAATAGTGATTTAAATAAAAAATTATACCTGAAGGCTCATATTGGTTTTGATAAAGAATTCAATTATTACAAAGTTTGTTTTATTAATAAATCATTATATGGATTAAAATAAGCTTCAAGAAAATGATATAATTTGTTTTACTTGTTTATGTTGAAATTAGTAGGAGTTAGTTTGATGCATGTAAATATTTCTAAATCTATTTAAAATTTCATGATTTATTTACTAATTTATATTTATGACATGTTAATCATGTTTAGTGATATAAAATTAATCACCCATATTAAAATGTAATTGAATTTAGTTCTTAAAATAAAGAAACTATGCTATTCTATGCAAATTTTGGGCAAGGAAAATATTAGGGATAGGAAGAATAAGCTTTTATATCTATTTCAACATTATTATATCCTCAATGTTCTTAAGAGGTATTTTTTGATGCTTTAAAACCTATTAGTATTCCATTTGGTTATCATTTGAAAATTTGATTGTCTCATTAACCCACTGTAGCTTTTGATATTTAATATATGAGAAGAACACATATACTAATATAGTGGGAAGTATTATGTATGCTACAATTTATACCGGAACAGATGTTTCCTTTTATATATACAATTTGAGTAGGTTTATGGAAAATCTGAGAAATCCATATTGGAATTAAATTAAATGGTTATTAAGGTACATTTATTTTACTTCATCTCTTTCAATTTCCAAGGGTATGGATGTTAATTCTTTTGAATTACTGACTAGTTATATAGATTCTGACTATGATGGAAATATTGATACTAGGAAATCACTAACTGATTATGTCTTCACTACACGTGGATGAACTATATCATGGAATTGAAATATGAAATCTTTGGTGTCCCTCTCAACAACTAAGGCTAAGTAAATTTCACTGATGGAAGCTTTCAAAGAATCCTTATGTTGTAAGGGTTTTATTTTTAAGCTCAATATAAATAATTCTATTATTACTGTACATTATGATTTTCCATCTACCCTTTGTCAGTATAACAATTTACATGGTAGGTATAAGCACATATATATTAGGTTTCACTTTATTAGAGAGGTTATATAAAGTGGAATAGTGTGTGTCACTAAGATACAAATAGATGGGAATTCAGTAGAAAGTTTTACTAAGGCTATAGATTTATCCAAGTTGAAGAATTCTTTAGTCACCTCGAACATGGTTCAACTTGAATAACCATTAGTAAAATGACATCATACATTTATTTTAGTTTCTTTTAAAAATGGTGTATATTTTTTGAATTTATCAAGCGATATTTCCAAATAAAACTAATATATTAATTAGTTTATTATTTTAGTTTTGGCATGGTTAATATTCATTATAATTCCCTATTGATTTGGTTCCTGCCTTTTGATTTTATTCCTCTCTTTTTTTTTCTACCCTTACATAATCCCATTTAAGTTGATTTTACCCTCACAGAAGCTTTGGTTACCCTTATGTAGCTTGCATATTTGGAGGTTTACCCTTATGCAAGCCATTGAGTTCCCTTATGCGATCTAGGGTTTACCCTTACATGGATTGTTTGATTTGTGGATTACCTTTACATGAGGGGCTAGATACCTTTACACCACAACTATATACCCTTATGTCGCATCTCTTACCCTTACGTATCAAGCACTATATCCTTACACAGTATAGAGATACCCTTATATAGTGGCTGATGAACCATACATAGTTGTCTAGTTACACTTACAGAGTGTAAATGTACCCTTAAATGAGCTCTTTTATTAACCTTTATTTAGTCTATTTTTTTAACCTTTCTTTAGGTTAGTTTTTTATTTTATGAGATTATTTGGTTTCTTGGGTTCAATTCATTATCATTCATTCATTCATGAATATTGTTCGACCATTGCAACCATATAAGATATTCGAAGGTATTTTTTCGAATCCATTAAAAGATCCTAAAAAATGATTGATTCGTTCAAAGGCCTTTGAGATATTGATACACTTCCATAAAAGAAATATATATTTATCCATTGGAATTTTATTAGAGTTTTAGGTGAAATATTCTTTTATACACATCTTTGACTTATTGTTAAAGAATAAAGTTTTCCCAGTGTTGTGTTCTAGTGGAGTTTGTGATATTATTTGCGAGGTGTAATTTTCTCCTCTTCATCAACATTAATAGATATACCTGAAGATATTATTTTTTGTGGCTGGTTGGTTAATTCAGTTGTGCAAAGTGAAAATTTTATTTTCACCACTATTTTATATTTCTTTATTTCAGTTTTCTCATTCCATTTTTTTTCTAGTTCATTTTCTTACGTTTCTATATAATTGTGTTTGAGAAATAATAAAAGTTATGCATTAGGGTGGTTTTATTTATAGGGAGTAGGACCAACTAGTACCAAACCATATTAACTATCCTATGTTATTTATTGTTTTGTTTCTTTCTTCATTAATTATTTGTTATTCACTATAATATTTTTTTTATTTATCGATTATCATTTCATTGCTACTTGGAACACACTATACTGTGCATGATCCTTTGCTTATTGGGGTGTACCAGTGTTAGTTCGTTTCATAAGTGGATTGAGGTACACTCATATTTAATTTTGTTTCAATCCGTGTTTTTTTATCGAATAATTTACATGAGGATTCGAGACTTTAAAATTGATTTGTGATACAAATATATTTATAATAATTAGCATTAAAGTTGATCATGTCAAAATCATTATATCTTATTTGGATTTAAATTGTTTGACATATCTGGAATTTTTCATTAATTATGTTGAAATTTGAAAGAATTAAAATTTAGGATTATTATTTATGAAATAATATGATTTCTATTTAAGTTTGAAATTTTATTATCAATTTACATGAAGGGTTGTTTCTCCAAGCATTTAATAAAATAAAAAAATTTCAATAAGAAATAAATTATTGATTATGGATATAAATATTACTTTTCAATTTTGGCATGATATAATAAATTAATTTAATATAAAATTTGAATTTCAAACTTATTGAATGAAAATTAAACTTCAAATTTTAAGATCAAATTTTGATATTTATCATTTTATATAACAATGTTTGATATTTTAAAATTAAATTTAATAAATAAAAATGTCACCATAATGGAATATTTGAAGTATATTAATTTATTTAAAATATTAGGAATGTGTATTTATTATTTATGTGAATATTCACTGACCTAAAGAAATGTTGGTATTTGACAAAATATTTAATACAACTATGATGATAAATATGTAAAAATTTTAAATTTTATATGTGAATATTAAATTGTTCCAAAGAAAGTTTTATTATTTTACATGCCTAATTATAAAAAATAAGTAATTAATTTCAATATTAAAACTAAAATTATGAGAGAAAAGCGAATATCAATATTTCAAAAAGATAAATAGAAAGATAAGAAATAAAATTATGAAAGAAAAGGGAATATCAATTTTTCAAAAAGATAAATAAAAAGATAAGAAATAAAATTAAATTCTAAGGAAACTATTTTAAAAATAAAACTTTTTTAATTTAAATAACCAGGAATCATAGATGGGGGAGAGAGAATAGATTTATAAATGAAGTTTAATAATAAATATAGTGTTTAAGACATAGAAACACTTGACCTCATATTGAAATAATATTCATCCAAACTCAAATATATGTAAACAAGCAAGTATTCACGTCACATAGTATATTTGAAGATAAAATATAAACTTCACCATGAAATAGATTAAGAGTGAAATTATATTAATTATTTTAAGAGTAAAATATTAATGATATGTCAATAACTCTAAGTGTTAAAATATCAATTTATAATGTAAAAAATATATCATTCGTACTTTTATAGAAATAATAAAATTCAAAGACTAATAAAGGATATTCAATATTTTCAGGAGGAAAAACTATTTTTCAAAAACATTTAATAGGTAAATTAAAATTTTCAAATAAAAACACTTTCTAATTTAAAAAAAATATGATGAAAAATTGAAAATAGTGAAATCCCCTAATGTAAAACATTTAAATAAAGGATTCATAAAAGTATTTGAAAGAAAATTTTAAGGAATAAAGATCATAAAACATGTCATAAGGTGAGACATTTCAAGTATATACTAAGTAATTAAATTAAATATCATAAAATATAATATTGAAAATAACATTATTAGTAATTATTTATCTTTTATTTTACTAAAAATTATAAAATTACACATAAATTCTAAAAATTAAATGATAGAATAAGGAATATATATGATAGGAAAACTGAAATTAAATAGTTGATAGGTCACCATATGACATGTAAATGTGGTTTAGTGACATAATCCCCTAAAATCAAATTCAAAAGATATCTGGTACCCAAATTTTTGGTGTAGTAATGTTAAATAATAAAGACATAGGTACCGAAACTTTTTTACTATGTGATTTTATATTAGAAATATGATGTGAAAGATGAATTTATTTCAGTCTCTCATATTTTTCATTCTTTCTTTCACATACATATACGAGATTACTGAAAAATTATATTTGAGAGAAACCTTTTACAAAAACATTATTTTTTATTTTAAGAAAATATTTATTGATTTAAACAATAAATTCGTGAATTTCCATTGGAAAAATATAGATAAACCATAATAATATTAAGATACCAATCACCATGGATAAATTGAGAAATATTTTTTTTAATCACTTTAATTTGGGATTCTAAATTCTCAATATTTGGTTGATCCTTTAATTTCAAGAATAATACTTCAGTTTATTTAGATATAAGGTCCTTTTCATTTAGAACTTTTTTATATTTATTATTAAGTTATTTGTAATTATAAATGATTTCTTCAAAAAAATTCTCAAGTTCATTTAGTGGACTAGATGAGCCAAAATAAGAGGATGAATGAGAGGAACAGGAGGAATGATAAGGAGAGTGAGAAGAAGAAAAACAAGTAGTAGAATTAACCTCTTAGTTTATATCAATATGTTACTTAAGGTATTATTACTTGAGTCGATGGAGTTTTCACTAACACTCCTGGTAGAAACATTAAAGGATTTATTACCTTTATTCTATTCTTTCATATTATTTTTATTGAAGGTACATTCTAGTTTAAGATAACCCTTATTATTTCATTCACAACAAGTCTCTTATAGACTATTTTTATTTTTCTTTTTGGCAAGATTAGTTGATTTCTTATCCTTCATGTGTTTATTCAACTTATTGGCCAAAATATTAAATTTATATTCACTTTCGGATGAATTTTTCTATCATATTCCATAAAAGAGATAACATTTTTGTATTTTTTAGCTTCCTTGTATTATTTATATTCTTTATTGGATTGTCTCTTCATAGTTATTTAACATGTCATTAGAGATCTGATAAACAATTACACCATCATTTTATTTACATATTTTTCTTATTGGTTCATTATAGCATTAGGTTCCCAAGAGCTAGGTAAGACTCATAGAATTTTATTACATATGTTTATGTACAAAAATAATCACCTAGTGACTTTAAACCATTAAAAATGTTAGTAAAGTGTGTAAAAATATCAATAATAAATTCATTTAGATGCATAAAAAATATTTAAAATTACTTTATAAACATATATAATATGTTATCTTTAACTTTATTCGTGCATTCATATGTAGATTCAAGTAGCTCCCAGATATCATGAGCAATTTTATAAAAATAAATATGATTGAACTCATTTTTTTAATCCCACAATGATTGGAATTCATGGATTTCCCATTATGCTCAAAGTATACTATGTTTTAGGGTGTCTATTGATCTTCTATTTATTTTACATCGATGTATTCATGCGTAAACATTTTTGAAATAGAATAACTTATACTACTAAAAAATATAGACATGTTTTTTTTCAATAAGTGTAATTTGTGCCATTAAAAAATAGAGGACGACCCAAAGAGTGTCCTTTAGGAGAACCTTGGACATATGAAGAAGATTCCACACTGTATTATCATACTTTAAAACCAGTTCGGGCTTAGTTAAAATATGACACTGATACCAAATATAGGTCCAAGGTATAATGAAAATAGGGGAGGGTGTATTACCTTTATAAAAATAAAAACAAATATTTCAATGAAAATTTAAAAATAAATAAAATAAAATAAAATAGAGTGTATGTGTAAAAGAAGTATAAAATGAAATTATAATAAAATGTTAATGGTATTTAATTTATACATGTTCTCAAAAGATAATTTGAGATATGATGAGCATGAGATAATAATTATTAATTAAATAGAATATGAATTGTATGAGATCATGATAATTCTGATATGAAAAATAATGAATATTTTTAAAGTTAATTAAGTGAGTAAGAATAATGAAATTAGTTGTATCAAAATTATACGATATGCATATCAATGAAAAAATAATGACTTAATATAGAAACTAAAAGGGGTGAAAGAGATTTAGTCAAGGAGTTTTGTAATAGCTTAGTGTCAACCCCTACATCTCCTCCCCTTAGGTTGAGAGGTTTTTATATTTATTCCTTGATTTTAATAGAGATCAAGTACCAAATTAATCCCTTTTATTTTTATAATTGTATAAAGAAACCCATTGAATTAGACCCATCACATTTAATGGTAGTGATAACCCTTCCTTCATTTTTTCATTGGTTATAGTATGAAACCTTTTATAAAAGAAAAGAGAGAAGAGGAAAGTCTTTTTGAAATAAAACTTTTTACAAGGAAAAATCTCAAATATCTCTTAGAAGAATGAAAAATAGTATATAGAGATTAAGATATAAACGTATATGGGAGCGAACCAATAGAATAAATGTAATTGATTTTAGGATCTTGAGATAATTTTGGGATCAATTGTGATTCATCATTTAATCCATTAGTAATTCATTGGAGTTTGTTCATTAATCCTTTGTGCATCTATAATCCTAAAAATTCATCCTTATACAGGCTTTGGTATCTCTATGAATGTTTTGGAATTAAAAACAAAAATTAAGGATTTTAAAAGTCTAGTTGAATACTATAGGAAAAAATTTAAAATAATATCTTGAATTTTTACATGATAACCACTAGCTAGATGATGGGATTTCTGATGGTTTTCCAATCTACCAAAATACCATCAACTGGGTTAGTGGACTTCCTACTACATAGAGACTTTGACCATATGGAACTGACTGGACAGTACCCTATACCAGATCACTGGTGTAGTATGTAGTGATCCAATATTAACCATGGACTTCTTGATTCTATCAAAATACTATCATTAGATTCAATGACTTGTTTCATAAACACTATAGGGGAGGTTTCAGAATGGTTTTGAATTTGGAGACGCACGACATGTGCCTCCTCCTTGCTAAAATATCTCACCTGTTACGTCCTACTGGACCCTGCCATCCTTTTTGGCCCTAGTGGTGTTCAATAATAGATCTTACTCTGACCAATCGTCATGTCCGTTAGATCCCAGCCTCTCTCTCCTGATGTAGGTGTCTGTTTCCGGCGTTCCCCCTAGGGTTCTTGCCTCTTGGGGCTTGACTATTCCGGCGGGTTCAGTGGATTCCCACCTATAGATCCTGAGATTATGGGTGCTTTTGGTAGGGATTTTGGCCCCTCTATTCCCCAAAAGGGTGTTTGTGGTTACTTCAGGGACGCCCTGTGTGGCTTGGCCCTAGATCTTACCTGCTTCCTGGAGGTCAATGTACGGGAAGCGAAGGCATATTGGGAGGGACATCGTGTTTTCCTGGATGTCCTCATTTCGGAGTTCGATGAAGAAAAGGATTGTTTTCATTGGACGTTGGTAGCCTGCTTCAGGTCTGCTAAGCTGCCCCTTGCTGTTTTCCAGCGTTGGGTCTCCACTTAGGGGCTCTGTGAGCCTGCGCAGACTTCGGTTCTCCACATGCACTCCTTATGTATCATGATGGATTCAGAGGCTGATTTTCTCTATGCTTGGTGAATGGCTCCATGTTATATGGGGTGCTAGTTCTTTACCCATTCCATGTGGTCTCTGGAAGTGCAAAAAGGTAAGGAGAGCCTAGCAGCAGCGCTCTGGATTTGTCTTCCTGGATTTCCGATGCCTTTACAGAATGAAGTATTTCTCAAAGCAATATGGGACTTCCTTGATGGCTTCCTCTGCATGGATATCATCACTAGTAGTGGCTTGTACACCTCAGTTTCTCACATTTGCATGGAATTGGACCTATTTGGGCCTTTGCTGGAGCATATTGAGCTTTAGGTTACAGACTCCTTCTGTTGGTTGCAGGAAATATCTTACCCCATATTCCCCAATTATTGATCACATTGCCTCTTATTGGGACACTATTTGTAGGTTTTCCACTGCCGTAGGTAGAACAGACATCGCCGCTCCCCTAGGGTGGTGGCGGGGAGGTTCGCCAAGGATGTTCCGGGGTTTCTTGCTCCCCCAGAGGTGGTGCAGGTGGGGGATAATTCTCGCGTCTTCGATCTGCCTCCCAACCAGTTGATGCAGGGACCAAAGCTTATTTAGGCCACTGTGAATGAAGATCCTCTTGAGATGTGTCAGGAAATAGTACCCTTTGTTCCAAGGACACCTCATTCTCTCCATCATTTCCACTCTTTTTCAGTGCGGTTAGGGTTACTGCTCTCAGGTGGTGCCCACATTTGGAGGCTGGCTCTCGAACAGGAACCCTGATCTGTGGGGCCTTTGGCATGCCCCCTGGCCACCGCGCTTCTGAGGATTGCCTCTGTTGCTAATGTGAGGGATCTTGTTGTTACCCCCAAAGCTACAGGTCTTCTTATCGAGGATATCTCCTCACCTCAATAGATGGTTCCCTCACCGGCTCCCTCAGATGGATCTCCCCCCATGATCCCTCTTTGAAGAAGAGGTTCTACAACCTCACCTATCGACCGGGGTAAGGCCCTTCTTGGCGCTAACATTGGATCAACAATCTCTGTAGTCTTGGATATTTGCAGTAGGTTTAAATCCAAGATGCAGAAGGTAATGGGAAACTCCCTCTTCGAGTAGGATACAAGTTCTAGAACTAGTCCCAGGATGCTCTTCCACCAATGATTACATTATTCATATGGAATTCATGGGGCATTGGTTCTCAAGTGAAGTCAGATTGTCTCACTTCAGAGATCTCCAAACACAAGGCTGCAGTTGTTGTAGTGCTTGAACACAAACAACAACCCAACCGAATTAGGGAGTATTCCCGAAAGCTAAAAATGAATGGCTTTTTACATGATGATCCTATCAACAATAATATCTGGATTTTTTGGCATCATCATTACAATGTGGATATGGATCAGGCAGGTAAACAATTCATTACATTCAAGGTGATTCACGGTCACCTAGTCTTTTTCATGTCCTTTGTGTACAGAAGTTGTGATCATATTCAAAGAGAAGCTCAATGGGATGACCTTAGTGGGTTTGACCCGATTCCCTTTTCATGGATTGTGGGGGGGGGGACTTCAATATTCTGGTAGACCCAGGGGAGAGGAAGAGAAGGGGCCCCTTTCACAGAACAACCAGCCTGGTTTTAACCAGTTCATGGTTGTGAAGGGGCTCATGGATCTCAGATATATGGGTGACATGTTTAATTTGTGAAATAACTATAGGGGGAATAACCACTCATGGAGCCTCCTGAACCACTTCCTGGCTAATATTCATGCCATATCTCCTTTCTCTAATACAAAATTTATGCACCTAGTACACGGTATCTCTGATCATTCACCACTTCTAGTATCTACGTCTCCTATGAAGGATCTTTAGGAGAGGTTTCTGTATAGCATGTTATGAGAAAACAGTCCCAGATTCCGGGATCTTGTCAGAGCCTCATGGGAGGAGCCTTCTGAGGGTGATAAGTGGATCGATCTTCACAGTAAGCTTAGGTGGTAGAAATCGAGGTGTCAAACATGGTCGAAAGATGTTATTCCATCTGATGGGGAGTTAGAGCCAACCATGAAAGAAGTCGAATACCTCAAGAACGAGTTGGAGAAAACATGGGATGATCATGTCTTTAAGGAACCCTAGGAAAAAAAGGAAAATATGGCACACATGATTCTTAGACAGATAAGACCGGCCAAGGAAGGGGTGATAATTAAATGGCTTAAAGAAGGTGACAGAAACACCACTTTCTTCTACACTTGCATTAAGGAGAGGAAAAGGATGGATAAGCCTAAAATCATGTTAAAGGAAGAATCATTTACATATGACATGGACTTAACTGGAATCTTGGACAATTCCTTCTTCTATGAACTCCAAGCTGGTCCTAATGAACACATGGCCAACAGGTACCACTCGGAGGCCATAAAGTTTTTTGAACTAGTTCCCAACCACGTGTCTGAATAGGAAAATGACATCTTAGTGGTCATCCCTGAAGAGAAGGAGATCTTGGCAGTGTTGATGCACGTGAAACCTGATAGCATGGCATGACCAAATGACTTACCTAGATCTTTTTATAGATCATCCTGGGATATTATGATGGAGGGTTTAATTGAATCTATTCAGGACTGCTTCAGGGGGGTGGCATGTAGCTTGTGGAATGCACCACCACACTTGTGCTTCTTCCAAAAACCAAGAATCCAAATTATATTTCCCATTATTGCCCTGTGAGAATGTGTAATACACCTAAAAAATCTTGGACAGTATTATCAACTCCAAAATAACTCCTCTCATTCTACAATGAGTTTCTTTAGAGTAGCATGATTTTATCAAGGGTCAGCCGATTTAGGAGGCAGTGGATCTAGCATAGGAGATTCTCAAGGACATCAATTTCAAAACATATGGATCTAACATGGACATCAAGCTGGATATGAACAAGGCTTATGGCCATATGGAATGAAGACTTTTCAATAAGGTTATGGCAGGAATGGGTTTTAATCCATGGAAAATTGATATTATTTTTTTGATACTTTAGTTCTACATGGATCTAGGTTAATTTTATGGAAAAATTGTATGGGTTTTTTAAATCAACTCGGGGCCTGGGGCAAGGGGACCCGATCTATCTGTGTCTATTTATATTGGTTCAGGATTTTTTCAGTAGACATATCCATAGGAGTATTAGTAAGGGTAACATTCTGCCTTATATAAGGAAGTTGAAGGCTCCAGTGGTGTCCCACCTCATGTTTGCCAATGATACCTTAATTTTATTAAATGCATTGAGCTGCTCCATTTGGGGATTGATTAGAGTGTTTGAGGGATATTTCCACTGGAGTGGGAAACTAATTAATAATAACAAGAGCAGTTTCTACATCACCAGTGGATGTTCCTCCCAACGTATATCTACTGTGAGCAACAAGTAGGTCATGGAGCGAGGGGCATTTCCTATGGATTATCTAGGTGTACCCATCAGCCCGGAAGATTCCACATTCGTGACATCGATTTACTCCTCATAAGGATCACTAACATGGTGCTTAATTGGAAGAACATTTATCTCTCGTTTGGGGGTTGGATTATGCTGGTCAAAAATGTGCTGCTAGCTACCCCAATGCACACACTGTCCATGATTAGGCCCCTAAAAATAGTCATCAAGAATATTTATAGGCTTCTGGAAAAGTTTATTTGGGATTTTTTTTTCTAAAGGTAAAAAGCATCCAGTCTCCTGGAACAATATGGCACAACCAGTTAGAGAGGGTGGTATAAATGTGTTCAGTCTTGTTGATACCTTACACTGCGAGAATGAAAAGCTAGCTTGGAGTATTCTAGAGAATCTCTTTCTGTGGGGGTTAACCATGAACACCATTGGCCCAGGGCACCATGATACAAGAGAGTTACAATAACCACCACTTGTTAAGGTCCTAGACCCTCTGGTTCATGACCTTAGAACCCTATCCTATTGGATCGTGGGGAGAGGGAACCTTTTTTTTGGAATTAGAGCTGGTGCGGTGAAAGGTTAGGCTTCCTGAGGTGCCCGGCTCCCACCATCTCCTTCCAGGAAGCCAGTAGATTCCACTCCTTCATCAAATCAGTGTTGAACAAAGAACAAAATGAGTTTTTTGATCTCATTGAGCTCACATCGGACCTTGACATATGTGTGTTCACCCATTCTCCCTAAGGTTTTTTTCATCTAAAGATTATTGTCGTGCCTCATTCTTTTAGAATCATGTGAACGAATGGGATGATATCATCCGGGTTAAGAAAATCCATACAAAATTTAACTTTCTAACTTGGAGGATAAATAATGGAGCAGTTCCAACTGATGATAATATCAAGAGTTGTAATGTTAATCTTGCTTCTAAGTGTTTGTGCTGTAAGTCTTACAGTGAATAGAGCTTGAACCATCTATTTTTCGAAAGCTAATGGGCACGTGAGGTATGGTTTTTCTTTGGTGAATTCAATTATTTTTCATGGAGAATTATGGATGATCTACAATTTTTGGAGAAATGGTACCATGTATCGAGAGGAGCTGGGCTTGAGAGGCTGGCCCACACAGTCCTCATATAGGCTGGTTGCTGGTGTTTGTGGAGGGTGAGGAACAGAATGAGGCACAAAGGGGGGAACATGTCAACTATCGTGATCATCATGTGGATGAGGAACTTGTTAGTTGACCTGACCAAGTTGATTCAAAACTAGAATGATTCCCCTTCAATGAGTTGGTTCTGTTTTGGGTATAGGGTTGTCACTCCCAGCGAGAGAGGGAATAACTGGGTTCGCTGGCAGCCCCCACAGAATGGCATGATGCTCAACATGGATGGGTCTTGTATCTTTTTTACTATACATGGTGAAGGGGTGGTTCATGACACTAGTGGTTCCATATTCATAGAATTTATAGTCAAACTCGGACATGGATCTTAGTTGAAGGTAGAAGCCATGGGAATGCTCCCAGGGATGAGGTTATGCCGACATAGGGGCTTGGTTTTTATGGAAGTGGAAACCGAATCATTGATTGTTCACAATTCTTTAAAAGGTAGTGGAAATCCACCTTGGGTGATTGACTATATCATCAAGATGTGTAAAGAAATCCTCGCTGATAATATTAAAGTTTCACACACATGGAGGGAAGGGAATAAAGTAGCGGACCATCTGGTAACACTGGATTTCCCTGACTCAAAGAATGTGTGGGTTCATACTAGGGCTAGCCTGAAGCCCGAGGGGGTTAATTTGATTAGAGTGGATGACCTTGGTCTCCATTATTTCAGCCCCCCTAGGAGTGCTCCAACTTGTCTGGTTGTTCTTGTTTTTGTATGTTTTTGTTTTCTTCTATTTACCCATTTTTGAATAAAAAATTACTTTATGATGATGATTCAATAAATTTTATGATATCAACAAAACCATCAATACTTTAAAAGATCCTCAATTTACTTCCAATAATATTTATTTAATCCATCAAATTTTTATATTATCTTCCAAAAATACAATCAATTCCTTTATTTGGATCATCAAAAATTCAATATCATATCCAATAAAAGTAATTTTTATCCACTCAAATGAAACTATTAGACACATAGAAGAGTGTTTGTGATCATGTAAACACATGATATAGAAAATTACAACACATATCAGAGGAAAAATGTATATAAACGCAAAAAACATATATTATTACATAAATCAAAAGGCCATACATATCATTTAAAAAAATTGATCATTGAAAAATTTTGAATATTGAGTGCATATCTATGATTCATGATCTGAAATACACTCCTCCAAGACACTGTGCTTCCATGGATCACGAACCAATGGAATAAAATAAACATGGAACACTATCTCCTGATGGTTTTGAAATTCTTTAGGCAGTTCCTCGAAGGATACATCATATTCAAATTTTAAATCAACCAAATCAATTACATGGGATTCATCATAAATATATTGATGAAGCTACGATACATGAAAGATTTCATCGATTTGGTTAAACTACCATAGAAGTTCCAACTAATATGTAGCAATTCCAGCACACTCCAATATCGTGAAAGGTCAAATAAATCAGGGAGAAAGAAAACTCCAATGACCAAAACTCCATTTCTCATGAGGAAAATATTACTCCAAGAATAAATGATCTCCAACATCTAAATCGATATGCCTACTCCTTTGACTAGATTAGGAATTATAACAATATCGGGATGCTTTCATCTACTCAAGAATCACCTCATGGTCTGCACTAATTTTGGTATGATAATTATTGACTGCTCAACCTCAGTCCAAAATACTAATATTTTCAAGGTTAACTATATAGTGGTTTGAATGGATCATTATCATTTTTAGTGTGGTATTTTTTATTATAAGAAAACTTCATTATGGGTAAGTACCTCACCCAAAAAACTCTAACATTCAAAATGCATACGCACAACATGTCTTCCAAGGTCAAAATAGTTCACTCAATATGGCCATATTTTTGTCTATGAAATGTTTTGATAAGGAAAAACTAAGATCCAAAATCATTCTAGAGATATCTTTATACCCCATAGGTAAAACAAGGGTCACAATGAGAGGTGATCATCTTTAGAACCCCATAAAGCCTCACTACCTTCTCTAGATACTACCTCAATTAAACATCCACCATTTACAAATCCTTTATCACCAAAAAGCGAGATGAATTAATATATAAGTCCATGATAACCCATAAAACAACATGTATAGACTGAGAATGAGGTAAACCAATGATGAATTTCATCAAGATGTCCTACCACTTGAACTGATGTACATAAAGTAGTTGAAACATCCCACCAGGAACATGATGCTCATCTTTCAACTTATGGAAAACTAAACATTTGGACATGAACTCCACAACATACCTCTTCACCCTAAGATACCAAAACCCAAATATCATGGAATGTTAAATTTTATCCACACAAAGATGTAAGACTAAGGTATAACTATGGAAATCATAGAGATCCACTTCACACATTTCCAAAGTGAAAAATATCCTCTCTTAGAACAACTCCAAAATTAAAATTTTTATTACCATAACACTTTTAATGGAAAAGTGTGAAATTGAAAAATATAGAAATAAGTGAGATAGGCTCAGAATAACACTTTATGTTGATCTACCTGAGACCAACACCCATGAGAATCACTATAAAATTCTCAATCTCTCCAAACATCAACCCCAAAATCCCCTAGTTACTAGTCCAACACATTCTCCACCAAGGAATAATGCACCATCATCAAATAAATACACCCTATTCCATCAAATATTCCTATATCATGGTGAATCATGAAGAGTCCATATATCACTCTATAGGCATCACCAAACTCAAAAAACAACATCACTGTATGAATTCCTAATTAGCGTATCAGCCACACCAATTCTCTTATATGGTATATAGAAAATATAATGCATAACCTTATAAAAATTATATACACTACTAAATTTTCAAATTCAAATTATAATGGGAGAGGTTATACTTTCATACCTTATTTTCTTTGAAAAAAACAAAATGCTCCCCAATGAGTTAATGCCACCAGAACATCAGAGAAAACACAAACATAGAAATCTTTAGATCACGTGTGATATAGTTATGTTTATGAGTCCATGAATATTGATAATCATAAGAGATAAAATCCCTATAATACATTAGAAAGAAACCCTTGACAAGACATAAATATTCTTAATAAACCTTGAATAAAACTCATGTAATATCCTAATAGACTATGAAAATTCTGTACTTACAGCATTATTAGGGGCTACGTAAGAAACATCCCCCTGAATCTTCAACATATCCAGGAATACTCCCCACTTAGACAAAACATGTTCTAAAAAATGAACCTCATGGGACCAAAACTTACACTTAGACCATTTTTAAAATAGATTATGATGTTAAATAACTCTAAAAATTGAATATAGATATGCCACATGTTCCTCCTATGAATTAGAATACACAATGATGTCATCAATAAACACCACCATGGACGGTACCAAAATTTCATGGAACATAAAATTCATCAGTACCATAAACATGGATAGAGAAATTATGAAACAAAAGGGAATTACCGTGAACTCGTAATTCCTATAGAGACATCTAAAGGTAGTCTTTATAATATCCTCACCCTTTAATAGAAAATAGTTATATCTTTATTTTAAACTAATCTTTAATAACAAATTATAACCCTTAATATGATCAAAAAATTCATTAATCTATGGATGATGATAGCGATTCTTCCTTGTTTCTTAATTTCAATGATGATAACTATGGCACAAACATAGATATCCATTTTCCTTCTTCGCAAATAGAAACAGATCACCCCAAGTTGATACACTATGATGGATAAAACCTCACCGTATAAGGTCATCAATATAAATCCATATCTCTTATAACTCCAAAGGAACCATCATATATAGGGATATAGATATCATAGCAACATTCAATTGCAACTCTATCCCAAACTTGATCTCATGTTTAGGGGTAAATTTACAAAATATTTATAAAAGACATCAGTTTACTCCTTCAAAGACCTTGGAAAAACCATTTTATAGTCTTATAATATGATCAACATCAACCTTACCATTAATTATGATAAGGAAAAATCATACCTCCAACCCATCCAAGGGTATCTCTTACCATTGAACACAGATCACTCACCACCAGTATCATAAAATATAATTTTCCTTCTAAAGAAATTAAAAATATCATTCATTTAATACAACCAGTACATGCTGAAGACAATTTCAAATGAATATATATATAAACCTAGGAAGTATCCCAGAGAGTGATGATTCCACAACATCAAATCAAAATCCATAAAAACACCCCAAAATATTGCTCGACCTATAACTATCATCTAAAATGCTAAGGGAATTAGAAGAATCCCCATCTAAAGTCCTAGAGCATAGATTAGGGTGGGTGTAATGGAGTGTGTAGCTCCTAAATCAAATAAACATACACCTAGGTAGAATATAAGAAGATAATACATTGAATGATGTTTGGATATCATAGCACTAGAAACTCTATAATATACATCTGATCACATCCTACTTCATGATCTATCTAGAATAGATAATGACCAACACTATTTTAGTGTTACACACTTTTCCCTAAGGATGAGGGGTATCAAAATGATATCCAAATCCCACCCCATATCCAATCTACTAATCATAATCTTGATAACCTTAGTTTTTTTACCTAGGATGATACTACTGTAATGGTTCAAACTGAAGAGGTGATCCATTGTCACACTGACTATTGAGGAATGTCAGATGATAAACTTTTCACTATCCATGACCCCCACAAGAGAAAAAAACCATAATAGATCTATAAGTAGGGGTATAAGAACTACCACTCCCAGTGAAATAGGATGAATAAGTCTAAAAACACCTCCCCATTATCTAAAATATCTTTTTGATAAGAAACTAAGAGATACTAACCACATATTTTCCCCCATTAAGAGTCTTGATGACTCACCTCCAATGATGACATGGTCCTAGATACCTTTCTCTTGATGAAATATACCTTTTTTTTCATCTCGTGATATATTGACAATGTAAATGAGGTGAATTGGAATAGGATCTATCAATACAAGTCCTCTTCAAAATTATTTTCCCTAGACTCATCATTAGGTATAAGGTTTGAAGTATAATGAAAGAGGTTATTGAATTGGATACCAAAATCCTGAATGATAGAACTCCCCTAGAGGAGAGTAGGAGTCTCTTACCAATAAGGCACCTTCATGGATAATGAATGAAAATAATCCTACAAATAATCATGAAACTTCTCCCAAGAAATGGTTGACTACCCATGATTCTTGTGGAATAAGATCCACCACTATTGAGCATCCATACACAACATACTAATAGATAAGGGAATCCCATACTCACTCTAAAAACAAATCAAACTGAAGGAAATATCCAACTACCATATATAGGAAACAATCAATAGATTTGAAATGGGCCTCTCATACTTCTACAGATTGTATCACTAAAACTATAAAGGTTTCTTCCTATAAGAAAAATCATCATTGATCTCTACTCTATGGTTATCAACTTTCATATCCTAATGAACATCATTGGTGCAAACCTAATGGGGACATCGACTTGGATCCATACCTTCAAAGGAGAAAACCATAGGGACTCCATAATCATAGAATATAGGATATTTAAGATCAATTAATTATAGTTTATCCAAATTCCCATCATCCACCCGATTCAATCATAGGTGTAAAAAATCATAATGCATGATTCTCACCAAGATCTTTACTATGTAAGAAACATCACTTCACTTAGTACATTCATTATGATTAATTTATTTTCATCAGATTATAAGGGACCTAAAATCCTATGTCATAGTTATTATCCCTTGATTACATCACATGATAAGTTATACTGACACTGTTTCCATACCAAAAAATGTAATCCTCATTAGTTGCTATCTCTAAAATTCTTCCCATAACTGAACCAAAACCTATATCATAGACACCACTCTATCATGACATCCTCCACCAGTACCCATCTAGTGCCAGTAGTGAATAGAGGAGTGACCTATGAAGCTATCCTCCAAAAGTCCAAAAGTTGGAAACTAGAACTGATGGTATGAAAATACATAAATGGGAGGAATTAATGTCAATATATCCTAGGAAATGAAAAAAAATCCACAAATAAACTTCATATCATAAATAAAAAATCATTCCTAATGCATGATATGCCATACAATGTTAATGAAATGAAGATACCAAAACAAACACCAATACAATGACTACAAACTCCAACAAATCTTTAACAACCTATCTGAGCTAGTAATTCTCAGATTAATCTTCAACCAGTTTTTATAGACCTGAAAACAATTTATATATATAAGTGTGATCTTAAAAGTATACTTTGTATGATACTTCCTGAGACCTCTCATGAAAATGGGAAAGAATCATGCTAATTCCCATTGAATAAATAGAGAAAATCAACTCATTACCTAATCAGGTGAAACATGTCCCAACCTTACCAAGTATTTCTCACCATGTAATGCATAAAAAGAAGAAACATAAAATAAAATGAATTATTAGAAAGGTGGGACACATATATTTCTACACTGGTTTTTATCTCCCACATCCTAATAGAAAATATATGGGGTTACAATTCATTACTAATATTAAGATACCTTTGATGTGGGTTGGGTCTTGGAGCTACCTACCACAATCCCATGTAGATCCCTATATCTTGTGCTGTTATTAGCCTATACATCCATGTCATTACCTTATGCAGCCTATATCAACCATAATTATGTAGCAAGTATGAAAGCTAGAAAAACCTATATATAATAAACTATACCACATTCCATCACAAAACATGAATATACCACTATATTAACCACAATAACTATAGTTTGAGTGCATGTATACAGTAAACCACAACCTTCTATAACCTTCACATACAAGTTCAATAAAATTGACATCCATCATAGCTCATTTGAGCACATACCCAATACCTCAATCCATCACAACCCAAACATGGAAACACATTATTCTACATCAGATGGGAGAGTGGTTAAGAAAGATTATTAATACATATATTCTATCAATAACCTATATGTTGGGGAAAAAACCACACCTAAAACATTTGTGCGCCCACTACTTTACAGACTCAGGTGGTGGAGTGTATGAAATCATAAAAAAAATGATACTATACCACACAACTATTCTAGAGGAATATATCCTACAATAGACTTGACCTATAGATAGATTCTCTCATAGAATCTATAATACCTGATATTCTACTACAATAGGTAAACACTATATCTCAAACCATTGTAATACAAATTCTAATTCTATAAAAAGAGATTTTATTTATGACCTTATATAAATGTTTAATTTATAGTTTTTAGAATTTAAATTTGATAAAATGGAACTTATTTATAAATTCATCACATAAAAATTATTTTAGGGTGAGTTTTTTTGGATTTTTCTAAAAATTTAAATTTTATATAAACAGTAAAAAAATATAGATTTCAAAAATATCATCTGTTCTATAACATCATCATGGTATTCCCTTTTAATAACATATAAGAAACCTTTTTTCAATAAAAAATGTATTTTAGAAGTTAAAAAAAACATTTAAAAATACTATGATGAATTTTGAAACTCATGTATGAAATTTTAGAACCTAAGTGATGTTTTATTCTAATAAATGAACAATTTTTAATCATTTTCTTTATTTGAGTAATTACATGGTTACATTCAGTTTTAGAGTGGTCTTAAAGTATCAAAACAACTATTTTTTAGTTATAAAACATTAAATTTCATTAGAATAAATTCTATACATGATTTTTGTGTAAATTATTTTTTATATTTAAAAAGACATCTTTATAAAAAATAGTTGTTAATTGAATTTTGTGTATTTATTTTAAAAGTAAAATTTACCACTTATAGAAATTTAATCTAGTAAAATTATTTTCATATTTCATATCAAAGTATTAAAATTTTCTAATAATTAAAATATCATTTTTGTTCATAATGAATAATTACAAAGATAAAAGTTTGGCACCATGAAAAGAGTTAAATGGGTTAATTAGGGGGTTAAACTAAGAAATAAGACAAAAAATATCATTAAAACTTATAAAAATTATTTTATGTGGGGATTACGACCCTAAATAATATTATCTTGGTAATTGGTCAAATTTTTTCCAATTTTTCTTGAAAATTACTTTATTTTATTTTAATGTTATATGTATTTATAGGAGTGGCACTCTCATAACTTATAAAAGGAGGCCCTTACCCCATCACCTATTCACATATTTTGAGCACCAAAACTTGATTAGTATATGAACAAATCCCTACATAACTCTATTTAACTCATATTATAGGTTCTAGTCTTCCCAAAATAGTAATCTAGGAATCCATAAGGAGTAATTCAATAGAGGATATCCAAGGAAGATATAATCATCTTAACCGATACATTTCAAGTTATTTCTTCTTAAAACACATCCAAATATTATAAAACAATATTAATATATTAAAATAAATATAAAAAGTTTACTTAAATGTTATTATATTTATTTAATAACCATTATATACCTTCCTTCCATCCATTTGGATAATGAAAATGTTTTTATGCATATGTGCAAACTACCACCTCCTTGAGCGATGTTTTTCAATATCCATCAACACCTATAATGGTTTATTATAAAGATATATTTAATGAATTAATGTCACATTTATAACATAATTATATTACTATAATTATTCATCATTATATACTTTTTTTCTTTCCATCCAATTGGAAAATGGAGATGTTTTCAATGCATATATACAAACTATCGCCTCTATGAAGCAGCATATTTTATTTTTCATCACCACATTATAGGATGTTTCTAAAAATTTATTTTATGATTAAATATGATATTTAAGACATAATTATGATTAAAAAAATATAAACCATTATCTTCTTTCACTTCCATCCATTGAAAAATGAGAACGTCGCCTGTGAGTATGTGTAAACTACCGCTTCCACAAATGACGTATATCATTTTTTTATTACCGCCTAAATAGAAGGTTATAAAAGAGAATTTTAGGAAAAATATTATATTTATGAAATAATTAATACTATTAATATGATAAAACCATAAAAATGGTTCATATACTAGAACTTATGAACTGCAAAATACACGAAAAACATAATAGTTATCACCAAAATATTGATTTTAATGAATTGATAATAAAAGAGTGAGAAAAAATTATAAATGAATTATAAATGATACTAAATGAAACATAAAAAATTATATATACCTGAAAATAGTTCTAAAATAATTACTTAATAAAAAATTTTTTATTTAGGATGCTAGATGTACACACTAAGTTATTCAAGACTTGAAGTAAGAGTTTCTCTTCCAATCTCACTTCTAATCCGGATTTTTTTCACTTGAATCTATTTTGGATAATTGTATGATATTTTTATATTAAAACCCATACATTTTATTATCATTTTTATTGGGTATTTTATGTTTTATTATCATTTCCATTCCCTTTGGTACCCAAAATCAATCAAAAGGAAAGGTTGTAAGAGAAACCAACTTTATCTCTTATTTTAGGATTGAGAATCTTTCTCCAAAATGTCCACAATTTATTTATTGATTTAAAAATGTTCTTCTATAAATATAAAATATTTACTAGGTTATTTTTTTCAATATTACTTGGATATATTAAAAAAATTCTATAAGTAATATTCTTTAAGTCTCCCACATGACTCAATTTTTTATTTTATTTTAAAAGTAAAAATTTAATGTCTTTTAATGTTTATCACAATATTTAATTTTTCTAAAATACTATATGTTATTAATTATAAATATTTCTTTAAAATTATCCTTTTTGAGTTATAAAATTGAAGTACCATTGTATTAGGAATTTTTAATTTTCTTTTTAAAATATTACCAAAAGAAAAATGTTAGTTTTCCTTGTTTTTTAAAACAATTTCAAAATACCTTTATAAACATATTTTTTCATATATATAATCATAATTTAATGTTTTATATGCTTTTATAAGGTTATTTTATAATTATAACATCCATTTTAATTCTATTAATGGATTATGACATTTATTTACTAAGGGAAAAATTAACACTGTGTATTCATGTTTTTCTATTATGGACGATTTACCAATGAATTTTGATTATGTGTTTTATTTTTTATTCACTGATTTAATATTATGAATGAATTGGAATTATTTAGTGATGGGAAGGTCCTATAATATCCCCTAAATGCATTGTTAGGTATCATGAGACAAACTAGCATGGGTATTTGGGTGTTTCCTTACTCGTTTAAATATGATGTCTCAACATGAGGCCTTTACTGTAAGTTTAATAAACATATAATTATGAATTATATAACAATAAAAACAATTATTGATATTTATTTTCTTATTTATATTTTTATGATCACCATGGACATATTTTAATATTTTGTGATTTTATTCTTTCCATATTTTTCATTCACTATTTATTCCATGATAGCTTCAGCTATAAACTTACCCTATACACTTCCCATTATTGAGAATCAAATTTAACCCATTATTTTTACTTCCATTCTATAAGGAATAAAGAATTTATTCTTGAATGATCCTAATGAAATTTTAAGAAGAGTAATAATGTTCTCATTGGAATTTTGAGTTGTATTTAAGTTTTCAATTATGAAGTGAGATTTATATATGCATCTAGTATATTAATAATACTAAACTACTAGATCCTTTAGGATATGATATATTGTATATTGTAACAATATGATAATGTAAACACTAGATCCATGTTTTGTGACTTGGGGTTGTTACAAATGGTATCTAAGTATATTTAGTAGAAACCTTGGGAACTAAATTTATAATAATTTAGTTAGATAACATGATATAGAATATTTTACATTCATAGTAATCATATAATATGACTAAATATTTATATTGTTATTAGATAATATTGTGCATTTCATTTTATCTAAATGTATCCTTATAGAAATAATAGAAACTATATCAACACTTATAACTTATATATGGTTTTTACTCATGATAAAATCAATGATACTTGTGCCAGAGTTGCGAATATCATAATTCTATAAGGATATTTGACATATTATATGACTAATAACACTTCTTGTATAGAGTAACCTTATAGTGCACAACATGGTGAAATAATATTGTACCAGTTCATGTGAAAACAATATCTGACTTTGAATGGAACCACTAATACATTGATTACGGAATATTGGATAAATTACATAGAAAAGATATTTCTTACTATGGGAAGTAGGGAAATGAATAAATTCATCGTGGAATAATATTATATTAAGGGTGATACTGATCAATGGTGGTTGTTGATTAAAAACACTAAAGAGGAGAAGGAGATAGAGAATATGGAATGGAAGGATTTGAAGGTGATTTTATTTGAAATATATGTTCCTTATGAGATACGAGTATAAATGGAAATAATATTACATAGTATAAAACAAATTAAAGGGGAAAATATTACTGAGTATGAGAGTAACATTTCAAGGTTATAAAGACATGATATAGACAATGTATGTTATCTAAGAAGTAATATTGATCACTTCTTCATTGGGTTAAAGATGGTTCTTCAAAGGGAATTAGTCTCCCAAACATTCTCATCATTTGAAGATATCATATAAATGTAATATTTTTAGCATTAAATGTTTTTAAAAACATCGTTTGAATATAATTAATAAGTATTTTGAATGATAAATTAAAACATTTTAAGTAAATTCTTACCCTTACACAGAACCTATGATTTTCATAAGGGAAACTCATATTTTAAAAAGGTTGTGTAAGGGTATATTCCTTTTTTATAGGCCACATAAATGAAGCCCTTATTTTTTAAAGTATATGTAAGGGTACTTAGGCATTGTATAAGGGTAAGTTGAAATTCCTATACACTATGTAAGGGAAAATTTGAAGAGTTTCATAAGGGTAAGTCCTTATTTTTATAAGTTGTGTAAGGGTACATAATCCACTGTGTAAGGGTAAAGGGAACTTATATATGCTATGTGTGGGTAGCCCTAAGTTTCTTAAAGTTGTATATGGGTAAAAGACACTACATAATAGAATGTTGGTTTTCTATATGATTCTTAAGGGAAACCCTTATTTTCTAAAGGTTGTGTAAGGGTACCTTAGACATTTCATAAGGGTAAGACTGATTTTCTATATGCTGTATAAGGGTAAGTCTTGGAATACATAAAGGTAACCACCTATTTACTAATGTTGCATAAGTGTAACCTATACTATGCATAAGTGTATGTTGGAGTTTCTAATAGCTATGTAAGGGTACCATAGGCATTGCGTAAAGGCATGTGGGAGCTTTCAAAGGTTGCATAAGGGTAATATATATCTAAAATGGGGTAATCCATATTTTTTAAAGTCTGTATAAGGGAAATGGATGAGCTGTGCAGGGGAAACTCTTAGTTTTTTAAGGCCATATAAGGGTAACCCATGGTTATTTAATGGTAAACTATTACCCTCACATGATGGATAGAGGATACTTAAAGGTAAAACAATATTACCCTTACACAAATCATTTTTTTTTAAAAAAAAAGATTTAAAATACTTCTTTTATGTTTATTATTCCCTAGAACACATACTTAACTATGTTTTTTATTTTAAAATATTAAAATCATTGAATTTAATTATTTTGACTTGGTAATGGATATAAATCATATTTTGGAAGGTTTTAGATGCTTAAAATTCAAGATTGAGTTAAAATAAAAATTAAATGGTTAATTTAATTCCTGTGGTCTAATGATACAAATAAATACATGATTTTTCCTTCTTGATAAATACATTATCCTTTTAGACATCATTTTCAGTGATCCTTTTGATTTTAAGTATCCTGAAAATTCCATTACGTAGGATGTTTGAATTCTTCCTTGACCAAACCAAGACCTTCTAGTTTTGAAGAATGATAAATACTATTGTTTTCTCTCCTCTATTGAGTGTAGTGTTTTAGAGGCGGAATATATTGGTAGGAATTTATATCAATTTACCTTCATCATGAGAGACTATGAATATAGTTCTTCCTCTTCTTATGAATAAATTGAATACAGTTTTCTTGAATGATAATAATTAGGAAATTCTTAAAGTATGATAAAGAATTATTATCTCAAGTTTATCTAGGATTATTCTAGAGATATAAAATAATTAGTTTATGTAAACTATAATTTTCTCTTAGGAAGAAATTATTATCTCATGATATGACTTAAAATGATAATTTGGAATTATCTAGGAGAGAGAAAGATATTATTATATGTGTTTTTTTGGAAATTGAATAATATAATCTTTTTTAGGAATCCTTGGTGTGTATTTTGAGTTGATAAACACATAGATGTAGTTCAAGTGATGATTCTTTGAAAAAACATGGTGATAACATCAAAAATATTGAGGTAGGAAGTTCCATAACAATCTGGGATCTAATTTATACATGTTTACTTAGTATAATTCATACGTTGGCATACCTTGTTTACTATGATTGATTATGATCACATGTGGGTGTGTGTATCCCATGATACCCTTTATGATATTGGATTCAATGTGTATTACTAGAGTATCTTGATGCAATGTTTGATTATGATCACATAGTTTTATATGTTTCAATTATATTATCATGATGATGTGATATTATTTTCTAATATTTCCTACTATGTTATGTGTTTTAGCAAGACTTGGTGATTTTTATTGGTACTTGAGATAGGTGGAATGTTGTGTGATGTTTTTCCCTCATAGGTGGAGTGCACATGAATTTCGACGACGATGATGATGAATCTGAACATAGGGTAAGGGCATTCCTGTATGGTGGCTTAACCTGAGGCATTTAATTAGGGAAATTATGGCCTAGGGGTTTGACCTGGGTCATAAATGAGGTATGATGGTCTGGTGGCCTGACCCATGATAGAGTTGGGATAAAACAATTTAGGGGCCTAATCCAACTCTATGTAGTGACACCACTGAGATATTTATTACATTACTATTGGATTGTTCTTTCTCACTCACAACATCTTATGATTATCCTAACAACATGGAGCTAATGTAGGTATGGTTGAGGGTCTGTGCTGGATTGGTTAGTGTAGGACCGCATGGTATGGATGGTATGATTGTTATTCTTGTCACACATTTTATATTATCATTTAATACAACTATTATACATGAGAACACTTGTTAAGGATGTATTTGCGATGTCATACTGAGTTTTATTACTCACACCATGAATAAGATTTCTAATGCATATATAGACTTCATGTACATGGATCTGAGTTTGGGAAAGGGGATTATGGTTGATGGGTGAACAATGGAGCATATAGCAGGTGACTGTCACGACCCAACCTAGTAGGGCAGCCTTGGCTAGTGGTAAGCTGAGTTTGACACCCCAAGACCGCTTCCAATTTTCCATGAGCTGGTGACAAGCATCGAGTAGGAATAACACTGAAATGGGAAGACTTATCTTAAAGTATCAATATGTATGCACATAACTAGCTTCTTGAAATAGTCCATAGATATAATAAAAGACTAAAACATCTATAGTGTAAACCATGCATACAACAACCAATAGGAAATACATTAAATTATATACAAGGTAATATAACATATATAAAGGGGTAAATACATCCCCAAACAAAAATAAGGTCACAACCTGACAACAACTAAAAAATGAGAGGTAAAGAAGAGAGACTAGCTCACAATATCCAAGGCCAATCACCAAATATGACTAGAATCACGAGTCACTGTGGGCCACTGAAACCAGGTCAACTAATATCACCATCTATCTTCCTATTGTATGCATAAGACACAATGCATTTGGGAAAATCCCATATAGAAGTGAGTATATACATACCCTGGATATAACAAAAACCAAGAAGGGAGAAATAGAAATAACAATAATAAACTCAACATATAAAGAAAGATGGTAAAGAAACCCAATATTAGATATACTTAACATAAACCCAAGAAAATTGAGAATGGGGATCTACATCACCATATCAAGATAAGAATTATGAGTTATCCTAAAACACCAAAAGGTCTATATCTCATACCCAACACCATGTGAAACCTCACAAGAATCAAATTGGAGGGGCCCAATTCTTGCTATTGTGGTCCATAGTCGAGGAAGACTAGATCTAGTGGAGGACCTACTCCCAATTAGAGCTTGATGATGGGGGTGTACCACTATATAGATAGAGGAACCACACCCTCTGATGTATGGGGGAGTACTGAATCTACCTACATAAAGAGTATAGGGGATTTGTTCCCTCATTTGATAGGGGGTACTGACCCACCATCTATCTGATGATCAAACCTGATCATGGCCATCAGATTTACATCATTGAAGGAAAAATCATTATCATAACAACATAAATTGTATATCTGATTTAAAAAAAATTCCACCATCATGTTCGATGTGGAAAACCACTCAGGATAGGCTACTTGATGGCCCAAATATGAGCCCCAAAGAAGGATATACACTAGGTAGAAGTCCATGGGAAAATGTACATGGTGTGTATAGGGTATACACTATGTGTCTTGGATACCATAGGTATGCCCATGTAGTATGGTTCATTCTCATGTACTCTTTCCCATGACCATGTAATATGGTCATGCCTGTGTACTCTAGCCATGATTGACTTCCCTATCCATGTTCAGGTACTCAAACTGTGTCTGTACCAGTGTACCATAGTCATGGACATGCAACTATATTTTCCGAGGTGCTTTGGCCATGTTCTGGTACTTTGGTTGTGTCTATTCATGTATACCATGTGTTATGCTCATGTACTCTTAGGGTACACACTGAGACGCCAACATCAATTCATGATACCCATGGTCTATAAACATGATATGAGATATTTTTTTCCATGAAATCCTAACTACCCCAATAAGTGTCCACATGAAATGTGTTCATTTGAACTATACATTGTGTACTTTAGAAGTCTGCAGAAACCCACGGTCTTAAAATGAGAGATAATATCTAACCTATACATCGATTATAATTTAGTTTGACTTCTCTATGTACACCAAAATCAAAGGGGAAACCTTTTATCATCGATTACCAGCCTCTTGGGGATGGAAATCAGGACATCATTTTCCTATGGGGTAGTGGCCATACCACTCATCACCATTCAGGGTCTTGCTCCACAATTCCATCACCCTCATCCAATAACAGACCTCAATCAATCTAAAAAACAATAATTTGTATGTTGTTTATGAATCCTCCATGAATCATGGGGTTTAATCATGCTCTAAGTAAACCTGTAAATTTATAATTGCGACCCTATGGACCAAAAAATGAAGAATGTGAAGAAAAATGGTAGAAAAAAGCACAAGAACAGAGTAAGACCTTCATTGGACAATATGATATTAAAAAATGACTGTAAGTTTGTAGAATAAATAGGTGTAAATCAAGTGAAATAGATTAATAAATACTTTGGTTAAAGAACTCAAATTAAACCCGAACTCATGTGTATAATGAAAAACACTAAAAAGAAAAAAATAAATTAAAATAAATTATTGGAAAATTATTAAAAAGGGTGAAAAATCCATGAAATTAGGTGACCTACCACAAAAATGGATCAATAATTGGTGAAGAACACATCTACTAGTGATTAATGTTATGATTCCACTGTTTTCATTTTTCTTCTCATGATTCCCCATGATCGCATGTTGTCAATCCATGTTTCTAAGTTACCAACTCCAACGCTCTCCTCATCCTATCTAATCTCTTAGGGTGATATGGATAAAGCTATAGATTTTACTCAAAGAAAATTATATATAGGGTGGGAATTAGGTTTATCCATTAGATAAATAAATTTAATAAATTAATTAATTCACTTGACACTCCTGCCAATGACCACCTTCAACTGAATGCCTGATGCTGACCAACTTTATGTTGTGCATGGGGTAAATCCCACACCCTAGAAACAACTATGGTCTTAGATTTCCCATCATAGGTATTGATCAATAGAAAAATCATTTAGACCAAAAAATGTGTGTGTGTTATACTATATATTAAAATTTTTAATATATTAATTATTGGGTCCTGATACACCCAAACACATCACCGAATCTAAGGAAAAATAAAAAGACACACACAAACATATATAAATATTAAAAGGATAAAACTAAAAAAATGGATTCATTACATTCTCCCCACTTTCAATTATTTTCACTCCATAAATCATAAAGTACAAAAAGAGGTGGGGGCACTGAGCCCACATATGGATCTCAGATTTCTAGGAGCTCTTCTAGACACTACCATACTACAAAATCACTAGAAACAAAGGAATGGTTCATTAACATAGGATATTCTTCTAATGATCCTTAGTCGCTATTGGGTACTCTATGAAGGTGGCTCTATCCTTGATGTCTATCTCAACCTTTTCTATAACGTGTGTTGGTTCATTAACATATTTCCTCTACTATGACATAATAAATATGTCATGAAATTGATCCAAATGAGGGTGTAAGGCCAAGTAGTAAGTAACCTCACCAACCCTTCATAGGAGTAGGAATGGTCTAATGAACCTTGAGGATAGCTTACTTCTTTGACCAAATGTCCTCAATCCTCACCATGGAGAGAATCTTAAGAAAACATGGTCTCTAAAATTGAACTAAAAAGGTCTATGATGTCGATACATGTATGATTTATATTAGTTATAGGATATCCTCATACACTCACATATCTCCTAAATCTTCTTTTTTCATTTCTTAAAACATATTGGGCCCAACAAGAGATGTCTCTCTAATCTAAGTCCAACACAAGGGTGACCTATTGGGTCTATCTCATAGGGAATAAAAATATACCACGATGATAATAGATTGATAACTATTATTATAAAAAAACTCCACCAATGTAAGTTGATCTTCCCATCCATGAATAAAGTCTAACACATAGGACATTAGTATATCCTCCAATAGTTGAATAGTCCACTCAGCTTGGCCATCTCTTTGGGGGTGAATTCTTATGATCAAGGATAATTGGGTCTAGGAATGATCCTATAAATCTCTACAAAACCATCCCATGAACCAATAATCATGTCCATAGAAAATCATCATGTATACCCCATGAAGTTGGATGATCTACCATATATAAAAATTCCCCAAACTCTCAACTGAACTCTGCTCCTTGATAGTAAGAAAGTGTTCTGACATGGTAAGTTGGCCAAATATCACTCAGATAACTTCATGTACTATAAATATATATGGAAGTAAAATCATAAAATCTATTGATATACGATCCCGATTCTATTTTGTGATATCAATAGTTTAAGTCAAACCTGCTGGAACTTGATGTTCAACCTTTACCTACCGACATGTGAGATACAGAGAAACAAACTTTCCCATGCCCTACCTCATGATAGCCCACCCAAATTTCTACTAAAATTCCTTGTACATATTGGCATCACCCAGATGTAAATCAAATGGGGAATTATGAAATTCCCCTAACACCTCCTCACGCAACATGACTGAAACTACTATCCATCCTTGGAAAAGGATGGTGTGCTCCCCTCCTTCAGAAAATCCATTTGGTGAATATCCTAAGGATATATGGTCATATAGAACTTCATAGTCAATGACTCCTAACTATACCTTTCTCATACACTAAATAATTATTGTATTAACCACCATTGAGTAAATGTAAGATGCACCCCTCTCCTCCATTAGGTTCAGTTGAAATGAGGCAAACTACTCTGATGACCCTTTCACCAAGTGAGAATGGGATTTCCTACTAAGATAATTTTACACAATGTTTCTCTTCCCTAGAGTATAGAATATACCAATGTTTTGACCTATATAAACTCAAACTGACTCCTCTATATTAGGATGAAATATCTCTAAATGAATATGTACCTAAGAGTGGTCTAAGTAAACAACAAGAAACTTTCCTAGAAGAGAATTCCTCCACATCTTCATGGAAAAGACTAACAATACCAAATATATGTTTTGGTTCATGTAATTATAATCATGGGTTCTCAACTGGATCAACCCAGAAGTGATAAATACCTACCACTTCATCAACACAAAATGTATCCCATCTCCATAGGCATCACAAAACACCACAAACTCAACTCACTATTTTGATAATCGCAGAACATGAATAGAAATCAAAATCTACCTAAAGTCCTCAAAGGATCTCTAAAACTAATCAGGCTAAGAAAGTGGGTTCCCTTTACACATAAAGATATTAAAAGGGGATATAATCCTACAAAATTCTTCCATGAACCTCTGGTAGTACCCGTTCAAACCAAGAAAACTCCATACCACTGACACGCTCTTGGGTGGTTCCCAAAAAAGAACCGCATCAATCTTCATCAAACCTATAACAACACCATTCTCATAGATGAAATACCCTATAAAGTGAACCTCATTGATCCAAAAACAATACTTCAAGAGCTTACCATAAATACACTTCTCCTAGAGTAAGTATAGGACTATCCTCAATTGCTCTGCTTGATCTTGCTCAAATGGAGAGTATATGAGAATTTCATCCATGAATACAAATATGAATAATTCCAACTATGCATAGAATATATAGTTCATAAGAGCCATGAATACAATAAGGGAATTAGTCACACCTAAAGGCATCACTAAAAACTCATATCATCCTTAGCAACATTAGAATTCCATCTTTATATTATCATCCTCACGAACCCTCTATTGATGGTAGTCAAAACTAAGATCAATTTTTGAAAACCATCACACAACCTCCAATTGGTAAAAATGTTATTAAATCCTTATCAAGGGGAACTGGTTCTTGATTGTCACCTGGTTCAGGTAATGATAGTCAACATGAATCCTTAAGCTCCCATATTCCTTTTTGATGAAAAAACTAGGGTCTCCCAAGGGGACACATTTGGTATGATAAAACCTTTCTCTCAAAGTTATTCCAACAACACCCTCAGATCCTAAATCTTACTAGGGGCCATATGATATCCTATAAAATATATTGATGTGGTTATAGGGTGAAATTCGATGCATAATTCAATATCCTACCTCAGAGGTAGGCCTGATCCATCCTCATAATTTATTTCCATATAATCTTCCATTTATAATGAAATCTAGATACCTCAAGAGCCTACTATACTAAGGTAAAAAATATCCAAGTGATGGGTAATAGGTTGTAGATTCCTAATCGTGAGATCTACTTGCTCAACCATAATATCCCTCTCACCCACAAAAGAGAAAATCATCACATTATTATGAAGGAATCAAACTCTCTTGCGATGATATTCTATCTGGGCATGCACTATGAGAAACTAGTCCATGCCCATGATGATATCATAAGGTTTCATTACAATGAATAATAAGTCCCATGAGAAACTCTCTCCACTACGCATGAACTCACTCTTTCAATAGATGTGTGATATAGAAGAATCACCCCTTGTAGGAAACTCTTGACATAGGTGTTGGGATAATTACTCATCTATAAGATCTAGATCTTGAAAAGGGATATAGAGATAAAGTAAATAATTACACATGTGTCTAAAAGTACCAGAGGTAAAGTATAAAATACTCTAATCATACCTCAAATTATTTCACGAGAAGCCTAATCATATCCCTCCACAACCTAAAACTACACACACCCTAAAAAAAAGCCTATGAGCCTAGTGTGGGCTACCCAGTGGAGGTTATGGGAGTATATCATAACATCATCATCTACCTATATCTCTTCCCAATATAGCTCCACCCTATCCTCTATTAGCACCGCCTCTCTGGGGTCCATATTGACCACTCTTGGGAGATCCCTGTCAGAATTCCACCTCTACCATGGTGGTCCATCCACTACCTATCTACCTTACTAATCATGTTAGGTTGGGAAATCTAAATTAATTTAACCTCACATATTATAAGCATAGTATAACCATTACCTAGGATGACATGATTCTCTATGCAAACCATGTCCCATTGATGCACATGTCTGAGTCTGGGCATGAGTATGCTGCTAACAACGAGACACTGATGAATAATGATTACTGGATAATGTAGAAGACTCAACCATATGATGTCCAGTTCTAGATATATCCACCCAACATCCTTATTTTAGGAAGTTATCTATAACTAAAGCTCACTCCAGTACTCTAGTATAAGTGGGAATGCACAAGGAGAATACACTAGCATAAATGTATCTTTAAAGGATATCCTCAAACTTTTTCACCCAGAAGTATCCATGTCACACTATATTAATAGAGAAATGTATGATGTTGGTAAACATCATGAAATACTCAGCAACTGATATATAGCCCACTTTAGCTTGAGAAGCTCCAGAATCTTCTTGAGTGCCATCTCGAAGGGTAATAATTTTTTTTGGATTAACTGATGAAGGTATAACCATGAGAGGAGTGTCTCATTATGAGTTTGGGTGATCAAAATCCACCAACACCCTACTACTCCACGAATATGATTGGTCACATGTGTGACCATCGAATTGGACGGGGTTTGAATAAACCCGAATTCTTAGCCCACTGCCTCAAGCCACTCTATCGCTACTTGAGAGGTTGGGTCACCATGAAACCTCCAAAATATCTATCATTAGAACCCATGTAATTAGATAAGACTATATAAATCATCGTTACGAACTTCTAGAAATATTGGCTACTCAAAATGTGGTGGAACTACTCTAAGACATCTTATAGGAAACACCTCATGTGTGGGTCACTTAACCAAGGCCTCATCAATCAACTGATCATTTTCATGACCCTAAATTAGTATTCTAGCTATATTCCATTGTGGAGGCATCATGAAAGTTAAAATATGTAGCATAGTTAGATGAGAATATACAGGGAGTTGAATCAAGAAGGAAATGAAAGTAAAAATTCCCAATCCTATATGATGAATGTTCCATTAGTTTCCCTATAATCGATGTATCAGTATTCTGAGTTAAAAAATTTGTAGTTAGAGTCCTAGTGTATGGATATGTTGTCCTTCACACCAAAACTAGGTTCCATGGACTAATAGATGAACTTGAGAAACTTTGACATCATTTCCCTATGCTATCAAACAAAATCTCACAAGAATTCCAACACCAAACACCAACTCAAGGATGAACCACCTTTGATACCAATTAGTCAAGAATTGACCAATTGGGCCCTGTCTAGCTGGTGATAATTTTAGTGTGACACTATAAACCTGCCTCCAATAGGCCAGGGGATGGAAAAAAGAACTGGTTAGGAAAAACACAAAAAAGTTATGCCTAATACTAAAGTACATATACTCATAGAATCAACCATATCTATAAAATAATGAATATATATAATAAAATAATGAAACATCTAGAGTACAGACCATGCATCCTATAACCTCTAGGAAATACATCAAAGTGGAGCCCAAATAATATAACAGACATAGAGGAGAAAATACACACCCAAATAGAAATGAGGTCCCTAACCAAAAAAAATTGGGAAAGGGAAATACTAAAGAGAGTTAGACACACAATCTCCAAGGCCAACCACCAAACATGGTCAATTCTAAGAACCACTATACTCTAATGAAATCTATTCCTCCAATATAACCACTTATTTTCCTATCATCTACATAAGACACAACATGTGTAGGAAAATCATGTACAAGGGTGATTATATACATACCTAGTAGTATGACCCAAAAAACAATAAGGGAGAAATAGAAATATAAAAAATCAAATCAACTAACAAAGAAAGAGGGTAAAGAATCCCAAAATCAGATATGATCAAAAGAAACCTTGGTGAAGAGATAATTTAGATCTCCATCTCTACAGCTAGCTAAGAATTATTATCCATCCTATATGTCTTAAAGGTTCATATCTGATACCCAAAACCATGAAAAAACTCCCAAGAATTATAGTGGAGGCACATACTCCTCACTACAATGTTTTATGGCTAAGGGGGTACAATCTCCAGTGGAGGATTGGCTCCCCACTGAAGCTTGATGATAAGGGAGTAAAACTATATAGATAGAGGACTCACACCCTCTATAGTATGGGGGAGTACCAACTCTACCTAAGTAAAGAGTATGGGGGACTTGTACCCTAGTGTGATAGGGTAATACCATCATGGAATCTCTATAATGATCAAACCCAATAAATTCCATCTTCCAAGAATCATTAAATTAAGATTCATTACCATAAAAGCTCATATCCTGTATTTGATTCCAATATGAAGGTCACCATCATGTTCTATGTAGAAAACTTATTTGGATATTCTACATGGAGGCCTAAATGAGATTCTTGAAGAAGGATATAAACAAGGTATAAATGCTTCGGAAAAAGTACACAACATGTATAGGGTATACACAGTGTGTCATGGCTACCCGGGTATGCCTGTGTACAATGGACCATGCATGTATACTATAGAACATGCCTATTCACTCTAGTAGTGCCTAGGTGATATGGATATACCTGAGTGATCTGTCCATTTCAGGGTACTATGACCATTTCTATGCCCCTTTACCCAGTCCATTCCGATGTACCTAGCCATTCCCATGTGCTATGGGCATGTCCAAGTACTCTGGCCATGTCTGGGTACTCTAACCGTGTCTGTGCCCTTGCAACATGGACTTAACCATGTAACCATAGTGTATAAATTGATATAATACTATCAAATCACATGGTGTGTGGTTTAGACAAACTTTTTGTTATATTTTATTTCCCACAAAACCCTATTCGCCAAAACAAGGGTCTACATGGCGTGTATTCATCCGAACTACACACTGTGTACTTCAAAAAATTTCTAGAAACCCATGATATTCATGTGAGAGATTAGATATTACCTATACAAAAATCCCACCATAATTTGACCACTTTAAATCTATTATAATTCAAAAATAATCCTCTGATCATTGATTCTTAACTTTTGGTGTTTGAAAATCAGAACTCCGTTTGTTTGTGGTGTTGCCGTTGTGCATCTCATCATTGTTCGGGGTCCCTATCCTGAATTCCACTACCTTAATCCAAAAATAGACCTTTATATATCTGAAAAAAACTTATCCATTAAAAATTAATTCATCCACCATGAATATGGGGATTTTATCACACTCAAATATGATCTGACAATGTCAAATCACAGCCTCGTGGGCCAGGATGAAGAATGTGAAAATAGATAGTGGGGGAAAAGATCAAGAATAAGGTAATATCATCATTGGATGATTAAATAATAGTTAAGGACCATGATTTTTAATAATTTTATGGTAGTAATTTAGTGAAATATATAAATAAATAATTTTTTTCAAGTACTCAAATTAATTATGGGATCAAGTGAAGAACAAAAAATGTCAGAAAGAAAAAGAAAAAATTAAAATACATGCTTGGAAAATTATTCAAATGGGAATAAATATATTAAATAATGTTCCCTACCTCAAGAAAAATTTATCATTGGTGACGAATATAACTACTAGTGATGAAGGTGATGATCCCACTACATTCTTCATTTGTCTGATGATTCTCCATGATCACTTGTTTCTAATTCATATTCCTGAGTCATGAACACCAACACCCTCATTTTACTATTTAATATCCTAAGGTTATGTATATAAACCTTGGTATTTTACATAAAAACACCTATATAGAGGGAGTGAATAAGGTTTAGAAATTTAATTAATCAACTCACTTAACACACTCACCAACGGTCACCTTCAACTGAATGTCCGATGCTGACCAAATTTATACCAAGGGTAAAACCCATATCCTAAAAACAACCTTGGTATCAGATATCCAACCCAAGGTATCAATCAAATAGAAAACTAGTTATACTGAAAATATACATGCATGTGCTAATATATATATTAATATTTTAAATATATTAATTTTGGGGTCCTCTGACCCCAAAATAGAACCAACTTTGATGAACAATCTAGAGATATGTATAGAAATTTTCAAAGGATCAAAGTAAAAAATCTAGAGTCATTATATAGGAGGACTAAGATGGGTTGTGGGGGACTATGATATTTACTAATTTATTTATCTGAAAAAATATACTCTAGTTTGTCTTACCCCATTGGGAGCCCGTTCGTTAATTTATTATATGGCATGTATTCCATCTTTCTATTTCCACATGTTATTTTGATTATTTATTATATTGATTATTATTTATTATTTGTGCTATGACATGATATTGTGGGTATAGTCTCCTAACTAATGGAATTTTACTCTCGCTACTAGTTGGTAGCCTATTGTGTGTGGAGATGCACAGATGATGTCATGTGACCCATTGAATTGAACCCGGTGGTTCAGGTCAAGGTGTTATAAAATGCCCTCAGAGGAAAATTTTATCTTTATATTTTTGGACCTACCTAGGACCTGGTATAAAGGAGATAGCTGGGTTGGAATTGGGTAGGGGAGTTTCCATGTTTCTTATAGAATCCCACAATTTTCATACACAGATATCACATTTTATTATATGAATATTCATTACATAAAATAATAATCCAGGCCAGAATTGTATAGGTCTAGTATTTTTGGAAACTTGGATACGTAAATAACTAGTTCATAAGTGACCAAAGTATCTCACACTAAATTATTTATAACTAGAACACTTCTTAGAAATATCATACATAATATTTTTCTTCATAACCTGGGGAAAAGAAACAAGAGAAAGTGTGATATAAGATAAATATATAAAATATTATGTCAAGGCTACCCACCAAGACATTCATAACTTGTTAGTATTCGACTAACCACTTGTGAACGTACTTCGAGATTGGGATAACCTCCCATGTACCCTCTTTTTTGGTTGGGATAACCTCTCGTGTACCGTCTTGTTTCAGGCTTGGTATAACCTACCATGTAGCCTCTTGTTTTGAGCCTAGGATAAACACCTATCTGCCCTCATTTTTTGGGAATGGGATAACCTTCTATGTATATTCTTCTTTTGGGCTTTAGATTACCTCTTGTGTACCCTTTGATATCATAGAACAATAATATTTTCCCAATGCATTTGATGGAGATATATGTCACAAACATCACATAATTAAAATCTTAAATGTGTATGGCACAAGATCATAAATCATTCATTATATCATAACCCATGAAAATAAATACCATTCGTAAACATTTCATAAAATCATAACCCGTGGAAAAGAAATGGGTTTCATAAACATTTCATAATTTAATCATAGCATAACCCATGGAAAAGGAATGTGTTCCATAAAAATATTGTAATCATAAATATAAACCATCCAGAGAAAGAATAGGGATGGTATCATTGGATCATATACACATTAAATCTTAATTAACACCAATGGATGTCATCTTATATGTAAAATGATTTTGATAGATCACTTGGAACAGTTCTTCAGGAAAATATCATTTTATATTTTGAAATAACTTATTTAAAATCTATTAGATTCCCATATATTACGGAAATAATTTATTTGAAAATAACATTTAAAAACTATAAATGAATCTTTAAATCATTTATAATTCATGATGTTATGAAATACCATTCATTCCATACACATTAAAATGAAGATTCCTTTAACATTTTTGGTAAAAAGTCAAAAAATCCTTGTTCGAAAAATGACAAGAAGATTAATTTTAAAACATTTTGAAAAATATTTAGACATGGGTAAAAATTTCTTTAAGAAATCATTTAATAATAGTAAATTTTTTCATTAAAAACATTACTATAAAACATGAACATGAAAGATTTTTTTTTCCACCGAATAGATAAATAAAGTCGATTTTTTTTACAAAAATTATTTCAATATATTGAGTAATTAAAGAGAGTAAAATGAAAGAGAAGTAATTAATCTACATAAATAAACATAGGGGAAGAAAATTCATGAGTTTAATTAGATATGTATCATAATATTTCATCATCATAAACTTAATCATAAATAATCCCAATAAATAATGTGATTGTAACATAAAATCTTTACCACTTTGGTAACAATTGAATCATAATTTCCATGATAGAAATAACCATATATGGATAAGTATATCCCATAATATTTATGATAATAATCATAAAATTAATTCATAGGAAGCATATACACAACATAAAAAAAGAAATAATTTATGAATACAACATGTGTCTCACGAAAATAAAATTGAGACGAAACTACATTACCTCAAGTCTCAATTTTTTTACACATTATAAAACATGTATAATAAATATATATTTATTATAAATCTATTATATGACCATAATAATATATATCGTACCAAATATTATTTACTTATAACCTTTTACTACCCATTCATTAAATATTCTTTATTGAAATCACGATTCAGGGTGATAATTTCTTCATTTTTCATGTATGTTTTCATTCAATAGTTTTGGCCCTTGAACTAGGATTATGGTTCCATAATATATATAATTTTAATCATGATATAATATCATATATATTATTTATATAAAAGTTTATAGTCATTCATAAAATTTAGAGATGAAAAAATGAATTACACCATTCACAGAGATTGTAGGCCGTGCGTACGCATGAACGATGTTTCAATTTTTTAGAAAAAAAAGAAAGATAAATATGAATTAAAATTTAAATAATAATTTTTATATAATTTATATCATATATATATTAATTAAATATATACTTATTACTATCCATTTCAAAATAAAATGAAAGATGTATCACATCGCTTTAAGGAGGTGGTAGTTCACACGTACGCACGATCGATGTTATCGTTATCCAATGGATTGGAAGGTAAGTAGGTAAATGTGATATTATAATTAAAAAATTATAATTATGTCATAAATATCATATATATACTTTAAATTCATCATTATATCCACCTATGATTGGTGGTTATGGAAACATAATTACATCGATTCGCGAGGCGGTAGTCCGTCATACACACGACTGCTAGTTTTGTTTCCCATTTGATAGAAGAGGAGAAGAATATGGGTTATAAAATTAACATAATAATATATAAGTAAATGTGATATAATTATGTTATGATATCATCATAGTTGAAGAATATTTTAATGAGGTGGATGAATAAATAAATAAAAAACCCTCACGTAAGAACGATAACTCTTCTTCAAAAACATCCTTAGGTTTGCCCCAAAAGCCTTTATAGGAGGGTTTAATAATAAAAATAAGATCTAAAGGATTTTATTAGGTAAGTAACTAAAGTATTTTGGAAGATATTTCCTGATCCAAAAGGCTATATAATTATGAGGATGATAGGATAAGGGGTTCCCTTTTATAAGCAGGGGAGAGGACACACTTAGAATTTTTGAAAAGAAAAAGTTATACCCACATTTTACACATATAAAAATGATCCAAAATGGATCATTATAAAAAAATTATATTATATAAGGTATAAATATGTCAATAAAATAATAACTATAAATGATTTTAGTTCACTTTAACTCTTATCTTTTTAGTATAACCCTCGGTAAACCCATTTTAACCTTAACCTGGATAATTAATTTTACCATTTTTAAAATTCATTATAACAAAAAATTAAGCTTTAATTATAATATAATATTAATTATTATGATTAAAAATATGGAATAAATGTTTATAAATAAAATTCATATAAGTGGAATAATTTTATTTAAAATTAAATCCATATACTCTTTGAAAAAAAAGTTTTAAAAAAATGTTTCCATAAGTAATAATAGTTTTTATATCAAATTTGAACATAAAATTGATTAAAGTGACCTAAATTGGATTAATATTTTTTAATTGAAATAATTTTAATTTTAAAACCATTTTAAAATAAAATATATCGTATTAAATTTATTAAACGAATAGGTAGTTTCAATAAAAATAAGTGTTTTTCACTATTCATTATAAAATTAATCTTTTTGGAAAATATCAAAAATTTTATCTAGGATAATTTTGAGATTTTAATTTCACAAATTAATTAAAATTTTAAAATAAATTTTATAAAATTTTCAAAATTTAATTTTATCATTTGTTTACAAAAAGCAATAAAAATATTTTTTAAGAAAATTTTATTTTTGATGTATATAAATGAATTACTAAAAATAAAGTGATTATATATCAATGTATTTTATTTATATTAATTTTAAAAATGTTTTTATTCCTATGCATACCACCAATATTGATGGATAATTGATAATGTGCATGTCTAAATAATAATATTAATATTTTATTGATGTTTGTTAAAACTTATTATTGTATGTAATGTAAGCTATCAAGTAAATAAAATTTATTTGAAAAAATATTTCCTAAAAAATCAAAGTGTTACATTCTAAGCCCCTTAAAATGAATATCTCCATCAAAATTTATAAGCTCCTAGAATTCTTTTAAGGTACATTCTTATTTAAATTTTGATTGACATACCTTCAAGTTGGTTAATGAATTGTTTCTCAAGCCTATGATCTGAATCAAGGGTTTCCTGGGGGTTCAAGACCTGAATGAGAAAAGAGGTTTTCCAGTGTAGGGGGAACAATTAGTCCATGGTTAGTGCTAATAGATCACCATAACTGTGCGCCCTAGAGAGGGGTAGTGCACGATTGATCAGACAATGCATGAAAGGGGACCAAACCATGTGGGCTTGGACAGAGCCACCCCACATGGCAACTACATGTTTTTTCAAACTATTTGGCTCCCTAAGAAACTATGGGACCAAGGCCACCTCTCGGATAAAGGGTGGTTCATGGTTGATGCATGGTTTGGCTAACTATGAAGCCAAACCGTGCGCCTCATTAAAATTGAAGAATTTACAATTTTTCCCACTCAGGACTTAAGATCTCATACCCTATTTTATTACTCATTTCTCCTACAGTCACCAAGGTTGATAAAACCTTTCTCCTAAAGTTTCAAGGGATTGATCTTCCTTGTTTTTAGGCCATTTGGAGCATCGTTGGGTGAAAATCAAAGCTCTAGGTGAGTCTAACAATCCACTTCCTCCATTTTTTTTGATATTAGGGCTTGTGGAAACATTATTATTCTTAAAAATATATAAAATACTCTTTCTATAGAGTATCCTAGGTTGTGGATTTAAATATTATTTGGTTCCAAATCAAAGGCTAAGGTTAAGCTTGCAGTTGTCTACAGAATCAAGGCAGGAGGTCTACAAGTTATGTACCAAACTCTTGTTGATTAATTTATGTTTATGTGGTTGTAAATTTGTGATGTTTTGTTTTCCATTTAGTTTAAATAGTAGGAAATTATTAATTGGTTGGGTAAATATTGAATTAAACCCCTCATGATCCCCATGGGATGTGTTGAAGTTGATTATACTAAGAAAGGTGCCACCAAGGGGGTGTTCCGCATTCGTTAACATGGTCTTGGGTTATTAAATTTGAAATAAAAAGGATAATTAGATAAAACCTATAATAGTTATGCTTAGTATGTTAACACAAGTTTATGATAGGAAACCTATGATATTTTTGTTTTGTTTGTTATCATGTATTGTGAATTGAAATGTATGTTAATTGTGTTTAGCTGATAACATTTTATAAGGGAGTGTTTGGTATAATGTGGATGTGTCAAATAAATTATGGGTTGTGAATGTTAAATGTCTTTAATGGGTTAATAAATGTTAATAGTAAATGAAATAAAAAGGTTAAGGTAGGTAAATGGGAAATATGTTAATGGTTTAAGCCATTATAGTGGTAAATGTCTTGAATGAACTATGGTCATTAATGATGAATGTGTTTAATGTGCTATAGTATGATAATGGTATATGTGTTAAGTGGTTAAAGAATCATGTGCACATGTCTTTGTGGTATGTGAGGTATTGAATTGAGGTTCTACACCCACATATCAGGTTAGACTAAGGCTCTAAACTCCACCCCTATAATGCATGGGTTAGGGAGTTGGACTAAGGCTCTATGCCCCTAATGAATTCATGGTATATGAATACCCGGACTGAGGATCCAATGCAAGTGTTATGTATATTTTAGTAATTTTTTCCCATGTAATGTAGGGGACCTGGTCCTTTCCCCTTCTGTATAATTTATATGACTGGTATATTCCAAAGTGTAATTGATGAAAATGGATATCCTATGGAATAGATGATGAAAGTGACTAAAGTGATCTTTGTTAACTAATGGAACCTAGTTTATATTATGTTTACCTTGTCATTCATATTGTACCATAATAAAATATCAATTTAGAGGGGATATTTTATAGACACTGTTGGTGGTGGACTACTAAGTTGTACCCACACCCTGTTCGGGCTGACAATGGGTAACCTGAGTAGACTTCATGGTTTCAAGTCAGGATAAGAGAAAAGTCCCTATGCTAGATGGCTTATTTGGGCTCGAGATGTGCATGGATGATGGATCCAAACATGGATTCAAAACCTGTTTTGGGATTCTTTTGTATGTATTTATTTTGTGCTTTCCTTACACTTGTAACTGTATGAAATGACATAGCATGTTTACTATTTAGTTGTGGGATTATACTTAGTTTGAGAAATGGATTTGGGATTCTTTTTTGTTGTTTATTTATTTATCCTTATCTCATATTGTATACACTATGGATTACTATGATAAAGAGGGTATAGTCTCCCATTTTGTTCTATTTAACCCTCATAGCAATTTGGTAGCCTCTAGTATAAGGGGTGGAATGCCTAATGTCATGTGGTGACCCAGATTTGGGCATTAGATATAGTTCCACCGGAGCAGGGGACATTACAAAGTGGTATTAGAGTGGTTTTATTTTCTGTTATTATTTAATTTTAGGAAGGTATACATGATATTAGTACATTATGGGACATGGTAATGATATCATGTATGGGGGTAACTGACTCTCATATGAGGGAAAAACCAAGTACGTTTAGCGGGATTGTTGTTCTTAATGATTTTTGTTAGGGTTGGACATTATTTCCCCTTGGGTGATGCATTTGTTGTGTGCTGAGATTATTTTATAGTATTTTATACGTGGCTAGAATGGAATAAGGTTGTGAATACATGCATCATTTTAGGCACCTAGGGATATATGTGACATGAATCATGATAGGAATACATAGTAAGGGCATGTAAGATGTGAGGGATATAATGCTTTTAATTTTCATTCAAATTTGAAACAAATGGATTCTAATAAATATGACGCAAATAGGTAAATTAGATGAATGTAATTGAACGGTTAAATAATAATTCCTAATGAAGGTCATAAAAGGTTTAAAATCTTTTTATGACAATTTGGGAAGATATAAATGTGCCTAAATGAGAAATATTTATGCTGTGAAGGTAAAATGTTTAAAAAGGAAGTCTAATGAAATACTTGTGACTATGTAAGCTGGTTTAGCCAATGTTGACCATGGACCATGGTAGGGATGGATTTGGGTAGTGATAGAGATGTGAATGTATCAGATGATTTAGTGTATGTGAAATGGGTTGTTTATTTCTAGTATAGAGCCTTGTTTTTCATAAAATATGGAAGCCTTATGTTATATGTTTTGAGATGTGTGTTGGGATGTAACACCCCGAGATTTTATGAGAAATATTTTTTTATGTCTTATGTTATACACAACACCAAAGGAATCTTTCACAACACACAATACTGACTTGGCTTGCATTACACGCAATCACGACCTTCCTCGATAGCGTGTGTAGTACGCAATACCGGGTTTCACTAAACAACGATATATTATTATGGAATAGATTTTATGAATAGTATTAAATAAATTTTGAATTTTATAACATTATTATTCATCTTACACATTTTCTAGAACATGGTAAGAGAATAAAATAAATTTTTATGGTAAAATAAGTATTTTTCAAAATATGCAGTTTTGCCGCCTTTTGATGGCGCACCCACATTAAGTCTAGTTTTTGACATGTTTATAAGTTCAATTTGAAAAAAATAAAATTATTCCTTTGAATCATGATATAAAAATTTACTTTGGATAAATTTTTGATATTTTTCTGATAACTTTTATATTTTTATGAATAGTAAAAATACGCTAATTTTTAATTAAAAACAACTTTTTCATTGAGATAATTTATATGGTTAAATTATAATATTGAATTTTTTTAAAGTATAAATAGAATATATTTTTACCATTTAATATAATATATGTCATTATAATTAATTTCATATTGAATTCATAGGTAAAACCATTTCAATCTTTGGCAATGTTTTAACTTCTAAAACTCGTTTTCTTAACAGTGGGATTAATTTTAAATTAATTACTGCAACTTATGTGTTTTGAATTTTAAAAAATGTATTCCGTGTTTGGAATCAGTGGGTCCAAATTATGTTAATAGACTACTTTTTATTTTTAGGCATTATGAATAGTAACTACGGTAAATTTTATTTACCATAGTTAAAGGTAAATCGGGTAATTAAGGGTAAATATAAGATTATAAAATTACCCTGACACCTGGAAAAATCTCATTGAATGAATAACATTCGACCCATATCACCTAAGGGTAGGATTAGATTCATTTAATGGACTTTTTTCCATGAAAATAATTTAATTATTATTAAAACCAAAGAAAGTGACAACATGTCACTTTCTTAAATGGTATAAGTATAATAATTTTAATTTAGTGATAACGTTAATGAAACATAGAAAATGAATAGTCTCTAGAAAGATAATACAATTATATACATCATATGAATTTATTTATAATTTTTAGGTATTAAATAATTATCATTAATTATGACACAATAGTGATGTTGAAATTATTTTATTGATTGAAATATCAAATAAATGATATTACAAATATTAAACTAAATATTATATGAACTATTTAATGTGCTCAAATAATTTTATCGATACATATGAAATTTTATTAATCTATTAAATCTTTTAGTTCGAACATATCTTCTATATACATTTCATTTAAATTCAAATAAATGAATAGTGTCAAAATTGACACTATTGTTATTTTATAAAAATAACATATTATAAAATTGTTTAAAAATTACAAAAATATTTGAAAATTATAAATTAAAATTTATATGGTAGAAAATGTCATAAAGTGTCAAAATATGGAAAATTAACAACACATATGTAATTATTTATAATAATTTAAAATTTAGGATATTATTACCACAAATTAAATTAAATTGATAAATAAGGATAAATCAAGTTGATAATGTTTAAAATAAATACCTAACATGTCTAAATTTTATTGATTTATGATATTACAACCCTATCTCATATAATATTCGGATATGAGTCATTTTGGAAGTTTTTAAGTGGGGTTGGGATTTAATATAAACTAACATTTCTTATATTTCTTAAGGTTCCCCTCTCCTCCCTTATAAAAGGGCACCTCATCCCTCTCCTCCTCACACCAATTTGAGCCTTCAAGCTCGTCCAACCCCTACCCATTTCACTTCCACACTTCCTTAGAAACCTACAAGAGGTACTGTTTTTCTCAAAAGGCCAACTCTAGTGCCCTAAGAGAAAGTTTAAAGGAGGTACTTCGAGAAAGAGGTAATACCTTCTACAATTTTCTTCAAGTTCCATTCATCTTATACTCCCTCTTCTTTAGTTGTTTAATTATGAAGTAATAACATAAGTATCCCTAATATAATGATATGTTAATATAAATATTAAACAACCCTATTTAACCTCTTATCTATCCTACGGTAAACAAAATCACCGCGTGTGCGTACGTACAGAATACCGTCTCCACGCCGTGGTGTAATATGTTTTCCACCAACACCTTAATTGGATGGGTATAATGGTGCAAATAAATAACAATATATGATTATTTTAAAGTGTTATATATTCTGAAATATTATACATACACTTCAATACAATTCCACGATCATGGGAACAATATCATCGCTCGTGCGTACGTAAGGCCTACCGTCTCCACGATGTGATGCGATTCGTTCTATATGATCTTCAATGAATAATGATTATATAAATGAATTTAATGAATAAATATGATATATATTACACTAATACCATTCTGTAAATCATATATCTATATCCTATAAATATTAATAAGAATTTATTCGACAAAACACGCATAAGAACAATAAGCAATAAACACCCGAATAACAAGTAGCAATGAAATATTACTACTAAGAAGATACAAATATGACCATATATTATATCATAACGGTGAATATGATTCTATAATAAGTCCATTGACATTATTTAAACCATATTATAGGAGGTTTGGATTCATATGAAGTATATCGGACCTATGGTAAGGGAAAATCTCACAATCTCATTTTTATCCGAGATTGTTTATACTTCAGAATTTACTGGGAAATATTTATCATCCACATCCATGTTTGCTCAATATGTAATATTATTTCCATACACCTACAATTGTTTAAATCCAATTTTACCCATTGGTGATTTTTTAGTAAAATATATGAAAGGAGTCTTTTGTCGTTTTTTGTACGAGGTACTTTTTGAATTTTCCGAACAAAGTACAAGAAGAATGTTTTTTTACTTATACGGCATGAATGGATCCATAGAACATTATTTCCATGAAGCTTCCTTTAAAAGTTTTCAAGTTTATTTTTAATCAACTTCTTTTAGTTTAAAATTGTATGACATGTTAAGATAGGGAAAATGTTTTTGAAGTAGAAAGGATATTTTCCTCAAGAATGGAGTTCAAGTGTTTTATCAAAATTATTTTCCATCTAAGATATTATAGGGTTCTATTTCTATCCCTATTTTTACATTGATTTGATTATGTTATGATGGAATTATTTTTATGATGTCCTTTTATCTTATATGGATTATGTTATGATGGAATGATGTTTAAGATTCCTATTTTTATTACATGGGTTATGCTATGATATATGATTTATGATTTTGTGGAACAGATAAGAATGGATTCATTATGAGATGGGTGAGACCTATATCTCCCTCCAATGCATTGGGTAAAGATTTATATCTCATGAGATAGACATGGATGGAACGGAAGGTTAAACCAGTTCAGTGAAACAGGACTGAAACGAGGAGTGAAATCGGTTCAGAAATGGACATTGTCCGCTAAGATAGTCTTGGAAATGAGTCTTGACTACTAAGAAATTATTTTCTATGATTATGTGTGTATTCCACAAAGCTTCATGTTTTAATTTATGATTATTGGGATTACATTTCACTTCTATGATTTATCCCATGTTATGATCTTTTTTGCTGGATAAGATTTTCAAAATGTTATGTTTTTATGAATATGATATGTTAGATGTTTCTTTTGTTTACCCTTAATGAGCATTTGAGCTCACCCTTTTGTATGTTTTCTTTTACCCAGGTCAAGAAGAAGGATATTAAGTAGGATATGCCAAAAAGGGACTCTAGATATGATTAAATAAATGGGAGACAACGTAGATGATTTATGAACCAGTTGTTTATGTTTCCCAGTTTCTAAAGACACTATACCTATACGGTCCTTTCATTGTTTTTTTATATGTTGTAATAAGTATGATTAAATTTTGATGTAATAACCATGTATGTAAAGTATGGGTTGTTATAGTTGGTATCCGAGGAAAGGTTATAGTCAACCTCTGGAAACTAGGATGTGAAAGCCTTAGTAAGAAACATAAGGATATGTCTAAGCATAGAAAACAATCTTAGTGTTTTAGAAATGGCCATGAACAACCTATGATAATACCTTATGTGTGAAATTTTATTCTTGATTATCTGGTTTTACTATTATAATTAGTGTTGCTCACACTATTATTCTTGGTTATAGTCAATGGATGGAACTCGAAGGAACCGTGTTAATGCGGAATGCGACGGGCAATGCAATGATTGTCCCCCTGAGCAACCAAACATTATGGGAGTTGGAATGAAAAATCTTGTAACCATGATCACACAACTTTCTCAAGCTATGAATCATGCAGGACTTCCAAACAATCAAAGGAAGGAGCAACATTCTGCCGAATCCTTCATGAGGTAGCATCCACCTTCATTCAGCGGGTCTTCTGATCCATTAGTGGATGAACAATGGATCAGTACTACTAAAAAGATATTTTTAGTTCTTCAATGTTCTGAACATGATAAAGTCATCTTAGAAGTATATCATTTGGAAGGTGATGCTGATCAATGGTGTAATCTTATTAAGAATACGAGGCAAAGGGATGAAATTGAGTCCATGGAATGGGACGAGTTCAAGAACTTATTTTTCAATAAGTATTTCCATCGAATTCTTCGAACAAATATGGAGAAGGAGTTTCTTTAACAGAATAAAAAGAATGATGAATCTGTTGGTACCTACGAAGAAAATTTTACAAGACTTGCAAGGTACGCTTCCAGAATTATTATCCAACCTGAGGGTAAGATCGATTGATTATTTAGTGGATTAAAACCAAGTCTTCATAGGGCGTTATCCATAAGGGACTTCAATAGCTATGAGGAAATTGTTCAATGTTCTCTCAAGGTTGAGTTGGAGATTGGAGTAACCCATCAGTCACATGGGTTTGATAAGAAGAGGAAAACAGAATTCAAAGGAAAATCTAAATACCACACTGAAAAGAAGATGAGTTTTCCCTTATGTTCAAAGTGTGGAAAGAAACAAGGAGGAAATTGTCTTAAGGGGACAAACAAATGTTATAAGTGTGGAAAAGAAGGTCATCAAGCAATTGAATGTCGAAATAATGGGAAGAAGATGTCTAATGATGCAAAAAAAGGAAGTGATACACAGAATGCACCTACTACACTTCAATGTTTCAATTTCAAGGAGATGGGGAATTATTCCAATCAATTCCCAAATCCAAGGGTTGATGATGATGATCGACATCAACAAACTTTTAAGGCTAAAGACAAAGTAAAGTCACATGCAATTACTATCGGCGATGCGGAGTACGACAACGAAGTGGTGAGAGGTACACTTACCATCCACTCTAAAGTAGAAAATGTTTTATATGATTCTGGATCCACCCACTATTTTATTTTTGAATAATTTTCTAAGGGTATCATCATATTACCTCAACAATTAGATGTTGAGTTGGCTGTGACAACTCCTAATGGCACAACGGTTGCATCGAAAGTTTACAATTCATCTCCGATTGAAGTTTGTGGGATAGTGCTTCCTACAAATCTTGTTATCCTTCCTATAGTGTAATTTTATGTGATTCTTGGCATGGATTGGATTTCTTTATATGAAGCTCATATCAATTTCCAAAGAAGGGAAGTCACATTTCATATTCCAGATCAATCTATGATCGTCTATCGATGCAAGGATGAACATAACCTTCCAGTGGAAATTTCTTCCATCTTATGGGTCTTGATTCCACTAAATGAAGGTTATTTATCTCAAATGGTTGGAGAGAAACTCATTATTAATAATATTACCATTTTATGGGGGTTTGATGATGTCTTTCTGGAGGAATTTCCAGGTCTTCCACCAAATCGTGAAGTTTAGTTTTGAATAAAACTCGTACCGGGTGCTTTTCCTATTTCAAAGACACCTTAGAGAATGGCCCCACTTGACTTGCAGGAATTGAAGAAGCAAATCTAAGAGAATCTTGATAAAGGATTCATATTCCCTAGTGCATCACCTTGGGGAGAACCTGTTCTGTTTGTTAAGAAGAAAGATGGATCAATGAGACTCTGCATTGATTATCGAGAACTTAACAAGATCACTATCAAGAACAAATATCCTCTCCCACACATTGATGACTTATTTGACCAACTACGCAGAGCTCAATACTTTTCCAAGATTGATCTTCGTTCATGGTATCATCAATTAAGGGTCAAAATGGAGGATATACCAAAGACAGCTTTCCGTACAAGGTATGGACACTATAAATTTATAGTGATGCCATTTGGTCTTACTAATGCCCCTGCTATCTTCATGGATCTGATGAATAGATTCTTTAGAGACTATCTTGATCAGTTTGTGGTAGTATTTATAGAAGATATTCTTGTCTATTCAAAGAGAAAGGAAGAACATGAAGATCACTTGATAATTGTATTGAAGACCCTGAGAAAGGAGAAGATTTATGACAAATTTACCAAGTGTGAATTTTGGATTTAAAAAGTTGCATTCTTGGGTCACATAATCTCAAAAGAGGGAATATCTGTGGATCCAACAAAAACAGAGGTTATCGAAAGATGGTCGAGACCAACAACAGTAACTGAGATCCAAAGTTTTCTTGGTTTGGATGGATATTAAATTTTGTGAAATATTTTTCAAGGTTATCTAACCCACTCACCAAGTTGGCTCGAAAAGGAGTTTAGTTTGTTTGGATGGAGGAATGTGAAGAGAATTTTAAGGAGTTGAAAAGAAGGTTATCCAGTGCACCTGTGCTCACACTACCTTGCAGTGGAGAAAGGTTTGTGATCAACAGTGATGCATCCAAGAAGGGACTGGGGTGTGTTCTCATGAAAAATGATATGGTGATAGCTTATGCCTCACGATAGTTGAAAATCCATGAGCAAAATTACCCAACTCATGATTTGGAGTTAGCTGCAGAAATCTTTGCATTAAAAATTTGGAGGCATTACCTTTATTGTGAAAGGTGTGATATTTATACTGATCATAAATGTTTAAAGTATATTTTCACACAAAAGGAGCTAAATATGTTCCAAAGAAGATGGTTGGAGCTGATTAAGGATTACGACTGCTCAATCCTTTACCACCCTGGGAAGGCAAACAAGGTGGCGGACGCATTAAGTCGACAAGACCATGCTATCATATCCATGATGAGGATCACAAAAGATCCAATATTTATGGATTTACAAAGGATGGATCTTGGAATTATAATATAAGGGGAGAAATATTATCTTTATCAAATGAATGTTCAACCATCTATACACGTGAAGATTAAAGAGGCACAGAAAGAATATGTAGAGTTACAAGAAGGAGAGAAATGTTCCTTAATGAAACCTTAATGGTGATGGGATAATAAGGTTTAGGAACCATGTTTGTATTCCTCCTATATAAGAATTAAAGAAGGAGCTATTGTATGAGGCTCATAGTTCTTCATTTTCTATTCATTCTGGAAGTACGAAGATGTACAGGGACCTGAAAGAGTACTTCTGGTGGGATGGCATGAAAAGAGATGTTGCTGAATATGTCTCTCGATGCTTGGTTTGTCAGTAAGTTAAATCTGAGAGACAAAAGTCTAAGGGAATGTTATAACCATTACCCATAATAGAATGTAAATGAGAAAACATCACTATGGACTTTTTCATTGTATTTCCTAAAACATCCAAAGGCAATAATGCTATCTGGGTTATATTTGATCATATTACGAAGTCGGCACACTTCATTGCAATTAGAGAAGATTTTTCTCTTGATCATCTTGCCTGGATATATGTAAAGGAAGTGGTAATATTGTATGGAGTACCACTTTCCATTATATCTGATAGGGATATGAGGTTTACCTCGAAATTCTGGCGATGTCTTCAGCATGCTCTAGATACAGAGTTGAGTTTCAGCACTGCTTACCATCCTCAGACAGACGGTCAGTCTGAGAGGACAATTCAAACTCTAGAAGACATGTTGAGAGCTTGGTCTATGGATTTCAAAGGTGGTTGGGATCAACACCTATCTTTGGTGAAATTTTCTTATAATAATAGCTTTCACTCCAATATTCAGATGGATCCTTATGAATCCCTCTATGGAATGAAATACAGAACTCCAACTTGCTGGGATGAAGTTGGGGAAAGAAAGATACTAGGACCTGATCTTGTTGATGAGATGGCAGAAAAGGTCAGATCTATTCAACAACACATAAGAGCAGCTTAGAGTCGACCGAAATGCTATGCCGATAACCTAAGAAAAGACATAGAGTTTGAAGTGTGTGATAAAGTGTTCTTACGAATATCTCCCTGGAATAGGGTAATGAGATTTGGAAAGAAGGGAAAGTTGAGCCCTAGATATATCGGTCCTTTAGAAATACTGGATCGTGTTGGGAAAGTATCTTACCGATTGGAGCTTCCACCGAATATCTCTCAAGTTCACGATGTGTTCCATGTATCTCTCCTCAGAAAGTACATACCCGATCCTTCACATGTACTCAGCTTAGAAGTTGTACCACTGGAGAAAGATCTTTCTTATGAAGAACAAATGATAGAGATTCTGGATCATAGCGAAAAAGTCCTACGGAACAAGACCACTCGCTTGGTGAAAGTTTTATGGAGGAACCACCAATTAGAAGAAGCTACATGGGAACTTGAGGATATGATGAGGGAGAGGTATCCTCATCTGTTTGTAATGAAGTGACGAATTTCGAGGGTGAAATTCATTTTAAGGGGGGTAGAATGTAAGACCCTGAGATTTTATAAGAAATATTTTTTATGTCTTATGTTATACGCAACACCAAAGGAATCTTTCACAACACACAATACTGACTTGGCTTGCATTACACGCAATCACGACCTTCCTCGATAGCGTGTGTAGTACGCAATACTGGGTTTCACTAAACAACGATATATTATTAAGGTCAAGCCATTATGAATAGTATTAACTACATTTTGAATTTTATTACATTATTATTCATCTTACACATTTTCTAGAACATGGTAAGAGAACAAAATAATTTTTTCGGGTAAAGTAAGTATTTTTCAAAAAATGCAGTTTTGCCGCCTTTTGATGGCACACCAACATTAAGTCTAGTTTTTGACATGTTTATAAGTTCAATTTGAAAAAATAAAATTCTTCTTTTGAATCAGGATATAATAATTTACTTTGGATAAATTTTTGATATTTTTCTGATAATTTTCATATTTTGATGAATAGTTAAAATATGCTAATTTTTAATTAAAAACAAATTTTTTCATTGAGATAATTTATATGGTTAAATTATAATATTTAATGGTTTTAAATTATAAATATAATATATTTTTACCATTTAATATAATGTATTTCATTAGAATTATTTTCACATTGAATTCATAGGTAAAAACATTTCAGTCTTTGGCAATGTTTTAACTTCTAAAACCCGTTTTCTTAACAACGGGATTAATTTTAAATTAATTAATGCAACTTATGTGTTTTGAATTTTAAAAAATGGATTCCATATTTGGAATCAGTGGGTCCAAATTATGTTAATAGGCTACTTTTTATTTTTGGGCATTATGAATAGTAACTACGGTAAATTTTATTTACCATAGTTAAAGGTAAATCTGGTAATTAAGGGTAAATATAAGATTATAAAATTACCCTAACACCTGCCAAAATCCTATTTGATGAATAAAAGTCGACCCATATCACCTAAGGGTCGGATTAGATTCATTTAATGGAATTTTTTCGATCAAAATAATTTAATTATTATTAAAACCAAAGAAAGTGACAACATGTCACTTTCTTAAATATTATAAGTATAATAATTTTAATTTAGTGATAAACTTAATGAAACTTCAAACATGAATAGTTTCCAGAAATCTAATACAATTATCTACATCATATGAATTTATTTAAAAATTTTATGGATTAAATAATTATCATTAATTATGACACAATAGTGATGTTGAAATTATTTTATTGATTGAAATATCAAATAAATGATCTTACAAATATTAAAATAAATATTATATGAAATATTTAATGTGATACACTAATTTTATAAATACATATAACATTTTATGAATCTATTAAAGCTTTTAGTTCGAACATATATTCTGGATATGTTTTATTTAAATTCAAATAAATGAATAGTGTCAAAATTGTCACTATTGTTATTTTATAAAAATAACATATTATAAAATTGTTTAAAAATCACAAAATATTTAAAAATTATAAATTAAAATTTATATGGTCTAAAATGTCATAAAGTGTCAAATTATGGAAAATTCACAACACATATGTAATTATTTATAATAATTTAAAATTTAGAATATTATTACCACAAATAAAATTAAATTGATAAATAAGGATAAATCAAGTTGATAATGTTTAAAATAAATTCCTAACATGTCTAAATTTTATTGGTTGATGAAATTAAAACCCTATATCATCTAATATTTGGATATAAGTCATTTTGGTAGTTTTTAAGTGGGTTTGGGATTTAATATAAACTAATATTTCTTATATTTCCAAAGGTGACCCTCTCCTCCCTTATAAAAGGGAACCTCTCCCTCTCCTCATCACACCAATTTTAACCTTCAAGATCGGCCAACCCCTTCTCATTTCACTTCCCCACTTCCTTAGAAACCTACTAGTGGTACTGGTCTTCTGAAAAGACCAACTCTAGTGCCCTAAGAGAAATTTTAAAAGAGGTACTTCAAGAAAAAGGTAATACCTTATACCGTTTACTTCAAGTTCCATTATTCTTCTACTCCATCTTATTTAGTTGTTTCATTATGAAGTAGTAACATAAGTATCCATAATATACTGATATGTTATTATAAATATGAAACATCCCTATTTCACCTCTTATCCATCCTACGGTAAACAAAATCACCACACGTGCGTACGTACGGAATACCGTCTCCACACCGTGGTGTAATATGTTTTCCACCACCACATTACTTGTATGGGTATAATGGTGCAAATAAATAACTATATATTATTATTTTAAATTGGTATTTATTCTGAAATATTATACATACACTTCAATACAATTCCACAATCATGGGAACGATATCATCGCTCGTGCATACGTACGACCTACCGTCTCCACGATGTGATGCGACTCGTTATATATGATCTTAATTTAATAATGATTATATAAATGAATTGAATGAATTAATATGATATATATTACACTAATACCTTTCTGTAAATGATATATCTATATCCTATAAATAGTAATAATAATTTATTCGACAAAACACGCATAAGAACAATAAGCAATAAACACCCGAATAACAAAGTAGCAATGACATATTACTACTAAGAAGATAAAAATATTACCATATATGATATCATAACGATGAATATGATTCTATAATAAGTCAATTGAAATTATTTAAACCATATTACAGGAGGTTCGGTTTCATACGAAGCATATCAGACCTAAGGTAAGGGAAAATCTCACAATCTCATTTTTATTCGAGATTATTTATACTTCAGAATTTACTGGTGAAAATTTATCATCCACATCCATGTTTCCTAAATATGTAATATTATTTCCATCCACCTACAATTGTTTAAATCCAATTTTACCCATTGTTGAGTTTTTAGTAAAAGATATGAAAGGAATCTTTTGTCATTTTTGTACGAGGTACTTTTTGACTTTTTTGACCAAAGTATGAGAAGAATGTTTTTTTACTTATACGACATGAATGGATTCATAGAACATTATTTCCATGAATCTTCCTTTACAAGTTTTTAAGTTTATTTTTAATCAACTTCTTTTAGTTTAAAATTGTATGACATGTTAAGAAAGGGAAAATGTTTTTTAAGTAGAAAGGATATTTTCCTCAAGAATGGAGTTCAAGTGTTTTATCAAAATTATTATCCATCTAAGATATTATTGGGTTCTATCTCTATCCCTATTTTTACATTGATTTGATTATGTTATGATGGAATTATTTTTCTAATGTCCTTTTATCTTATATGGATTATGTTATGATGGCATGATGTTTAAGATTCCTATTTTTATTACATGGGTTATGCTATGATGTATGATTTATGATTTTGTGGCACACATAATAATGGATTCATTATGAGATGGGTGGGACCTATATCTCCCTCCAATTCATTGGGTAAATATTTATATCTCATGATATAGAGATGGCTGGAATGGCAGGTTAAACCGGTTCAGTGTAACAGGACTGAAATGAGGAGTGAACTCAGTTCGGAAATAGACTTTTTCCACTAAGATAGTCTTGGAAATGTGTCTTGACTACTAAGAAATGATTTTATATGATTATGTGTATATTCCAAAAAGCTTCATGTTTTAAGTTATGATTATTGGGATTACATTTCACTTCTATGATTTATCCCATGTTATGATCTCTTTTGCAAGATAAGATTTTCAAAATGTTATGTTCTTATGAATATGATATGTTTTATATTTCTTTTGTTTACCCTTACTGAGAATTTGAGCTCACCCTTTTGTATATTTTCTTTTACCCAGGTCAGGAAGAAGGATATTAAGTAGGATATGCCAAAAAGGGACTCTAGATATGATGAAATAAATGGGAGACAACGTAGATGATTTATGAACTAGTTGTTTATGTTTCCCAGTTTCTAAAGACACTATACTTATACGGTCCTTTCATGGTTTTGTTATATGTTGTAATAAGTATGCTTAAATTTTGAAGTAAAAACCATGTATGTAAAGTATGGGTCTTTATATGGTAATTATATAGAGATTCCACCACAACAATGTGAGCTGGTTGGGAGACATGAGGATATCTCTGAAATGGTTCTCTTGTAGCGGAGACAGAAGCCCCATTGAACAAGTGAAATAGAGGAAATGGTCAACATTGTGAGAATTTTTCTCATTTTATATAGTTGATGGAACGAGACCCATGGTGGGTTGTATTGAGTATGTTTGACCAGACTAGATAGTTTTAGTTCTAGTACCCTCTAAAATTTACTAGAGAGGGAGGGATTGAGGCATCCGTGTTCTAGATAAATTCTCTCTAGAAAATTCTAGATCACTTAGAGACTCCTCATGAGATGATAGTGTAGTTGTAATATTATATGTTGAGAGAATAAACAAAGTGATAGTGGGATAGTCGGGTTTAAACTGAGTAGGAAGAAGGTATGTTATGGAATGATTTACAAAAAATGTTTTTGGAAAATTTCTATTTGGCGACCTTGAGGCAGGAGAAGGTTGAGAAGTTTATGAGGTTAAACCATGTGTTTATGATAGTGACAGATTATTAGACACTTCACTAACTTATAACACTTTTTTTTAGTGTTGGAAGGTGTTAAGGTGGCTACAACAAGACATTTTTAGGATGTTCTTAGAAATGAGATCAAGTACCAGGTGAATATATTCTGTTTAAAGAGGTTTTCTAATGTGGTGGATCATGCTCTTATTTTAGAAGGTAACCTTAGGGAGGGTTCTGGTGGTGGACATATATTTCCAGTTGGGAAATCCAGTGGTGTGACATTTGATGGTAGGAAGCACCATTTTGAGAGTTTTTTTCCAAGACGGTGGTGGAAAAAGTAGTAAGAGAAGATTACCAACCTCTTAGGGAAGTGTTCAAGTATTATGCTATTAGTGTAGAAGGATGGGAAACAAGCGTGGTCAGTTTCCCTGACCACTAGTTGAGTACCAAGCATACAGAAGTATGGGGCATGTTCAGAGGCTCTATAGGGACCCTCAAAAGATGGAAAGTGATGGAGTATCAAGGATGATGCATTATGTAGGAAGGGGGACGATTACTCTATACCAAGAAGGCATTTGGAGTTATACTAGTCGTACTAGTTGGGATAGTTTAAATGGTACTCTAGGACGGGGGAATCCTTATCAATAGGGTAGTGTAGCACTAAGAACTCAAACTATAGCCCATGGTAGAGGGATAGGTCGGCTTCATGAAGTTTATCCTACACTAGTTCAAGGTATGATTATTATAGTTTCCATACTTTCTAGTTCATTATAGGTACCTAAAATTCTTTTATATATGCTCAGTTTGTGAATATGTAGGGTCTAGCGGTGGAAAATGTGTGTGGGGTTATGTCGATTGATACACCATTTGGATTATGAGTAGAAAATATCCGGTAATGTAAGGAGTGTACCCTTGACGTCGGTGGTTACCATTTCTTATGGGACATGTTTTTACTTGAGATGTCAGGTTTTAACCTAATATTGGGGATTTATTGGATGATAGTATATTGGTTCCATAATAAAGGTTACCTTTTTAGGGTAATGTTTACGTACCTTGATGGGGATACTTATGTGTACCGTGGGGAATGAGATCTCTAAGCAGTCTATGCAGGACCCATTTGTATGAAGTTAGGTGTGATCATAGTATAAGTGGAATGTCTTATGCTTGATTATGGGGGAGTATAGTAGATTTTATTTCCACACGTAGTGGATCAGTTTTAGGATGTGTTCCTCGAGGAATTATCAGGGCTACCTCCCGAGAGAGATGCTGAGTTCACAATTGAGGCTCTTCCTAAAGAAGATCCTATTTTAATTCTACCATATAGAATGCCACTAGAAGAACCTCAATAACTTAAAACCCAATTGGAGGAATTGAGTAATAAAGGTTTTATTCATCCAAGTCCATCACCTTTTGGATCTCATTTTTTTTCAAATAAGGATGACATGACATTGCAGTTGTGTATTGATTATCAGAGGTTGAATCGGATGACTATTAAGAATTGATACCCTCTTACATGAATTGATGACATTTTTTACTAGATGAGTGGTGATTTTATGTTTTACAAAATTGACTTGAGATTAGGGTATTTTCAGCTGAGGGTGAGACCTTATAACATACCGTAGATAGCCTTTAGAAGTATATATATGTTTAATGGATATGTTTTAATGTTCATGTTTAAATTATAATGTTAATAGTATATTGTAGTTTGCTAAAACTTAGTGTTGTGTGTAACACAATCTATAAAAGAAATAAAATTTATTTGAAAAAAATATTTCCTAAATAATCAGGGTGTTATATAACTAACAAAAAATGTGTAAGGGAACTATGATTTACCATTAATGAGATTGTTGTAACTATTTTATGATATTATGGGTATATTCATGCATCATTACATGGAACATGAGTTCACATGGCATATATATAACTGTTATTATGTGACATATTAGTTTTCAAATTCAATTCCTTTAATTATACTCTCTATTAGTGATAGAATTGTATTTTATATTTGGTGATATATCTGTTTTCCCTTGATATTATGATATATATATATATGTTATGGTTAATTATTTGAACTTGCAACACTGTTATGTTTTAGTATATGCATGTTGATTGTGATAGACATACACAGACAAGAATTTTGTTAGTTCTAGGTGGGTCATACCTTGGGTTATGGGTAGACTTCTAGGGAGACTATTTTGTGATCCCTTACACTAGTTAGGATAAAATGACTTATGTTTTAAGGATTACCATCATGTTATATAAGATAATTCTTCCTATAATATTGATGGGACTGCTAGTTTCCATGGACTGGGGTCCTCCCGATACCCCTATTATACCACATTCTATGTAAGAGGGCGTTGTAGAACACTCTCCCACATATGTTCTAGTGGTGCAAGTAGTAGGACCACTCAAAAAATGAGTCCTTCCACTGAGTTCCATGGTCAACTATTCTAGATAATTCCATCTTCAATGTTCTCTAGCCTTTTAGGGAACTAATGGGCCATAAGTTGCTGAGGACTGGGTGGATATCATCGAGGAAATCTTTGAACTTTTTGAAACACTAAAAGACATAAAGATCAAGCCGGAAGTGTTCATGCTAGAGGTACCTGCTAGTTTTTGGCGGGGGAGTCATGGGATAGGCTAGTCTACATGATGGACTAACTTGGTATGCCTCTAAGTTTTGTTCTTCTAGGAGTTATTTCTTAATACACTAAATCTTAACCAAGTGTAGGAGTTCATAGAGATATAATAGGGTTATATAATTGTGTCCCACAAATATGATGGTTTCACTGATATTCTTCTACTTACACCTCTTATGGATGGGAATGAGGCTTGGAAGTCTAGAAAGTTTGAGATCAAACTTCCTCCCAGCATCAACTAGTAGGTCTAGAAATTTGACCTAGAATCATATCTAGAGGTTCCATGGAATCCTCTAACCATAGAGAAGATGTTTTAGGATGATCAAGTAGTTAGTAATCTTCTAAATTTCAGTTATCATGTTGGTGGAGATCCTGCTACTATAATTTATACCTTTTCCGGTATATGAAGTGTAAGATTAGGGGAATACAATAAATGAATGGTAGACAGGCGGAGCAAAGTTCAACTTATTTAGTTCCCTTAAGATCTAAACCATAATTATCTAGCTCTAGGAAGTTCAAACATTACAACAAGAATTTCTTGGTACCTCAACAAAAGTTCTCGAAATATGGAATGATAGACTATCTCTTGATAATTTTCCACAGATCTTTGAGATCAAGCTTTCATAATGAGAAATGGAATATGGTGTTAGGAAACCAAAGATCTAGTTGGGTTCCTCAGTAGCATAATCAGCTGACGAGTCAGGATTGTTATGCATCTCTAGGATAGGGATTTGGAGTTGAGTCAAGACATGCATAGATAGTGGATATGAATCAAACATATGATGGTGAATGTTCATCTATTATTTGAGGTATGGTTTTTTATAACCAATTCTTTATCTACATCCTTGTTTGATCATAATTCTTCTCATTCCTTTATATCTTCACAATTATTTTTTTAAACTTGACTTTCTAGTCAAGTAATACTAAGATTAAATTTCCATTCATACACAATTGGGCATGAAGATGGCCCATCTTCAGTGATTTCCAATGTTTCCTATAGTTATTTCTAGTTATGGGAATTTGTGGGATTTCATGATTCTAGAGATGAAGAGATTCATTGTGATTCTAAGCATGGATTGGCTGACCATCTTCTGATCTCACATTCATTTCTATTGGATAGAGGTATCATTTTCATAATCAATGGGAGAGAGGCAAGTGATGAATAGGGAATGGGAATGAAAAGATGGTATAGTTTTTCTAGACTTGATTCAGCTCAAGATATTCATAACCCAAATTGTAGGGTAGGCTCTTTTAGTAGGATCAGTGGAATCCCCCAAAAAGTTTCATCCAGTCACAGATCTCTATTAGGGAATCTTTACAGATGACTTCACTGAACATTCCCCTAATAGACGATTTTAATTTGAGATAGATATAATGATGGGTCTACATCCCATTTTGATACCCCCTTATTGTATGAACCCATCTAAGTAGAAGGATCTTAAATTATAGCTTGGGGATTTGGAGAAGAATATATTTATCAGGTAAAGTAATTAACCATGGGTTTCACCTATATTTTATTCCAAAAAGGAAGATAGCAGTCTTCAAATCTACATCAGTTACCAAAATATGAACCAGGTACTGATGAAGAACATATATCCTTTACCCTTGATCAATGAACTTTTTGATCAGTTACATTGATCTTTATGGTTCTCTAAGATTTATCTTATATTAGGCTACCACTAGATGCTTGTTAAAGAGGACACCTGGAAGAAAACATTTTAGAGTAGGTATGAGATATAAGAGTACTTAGTGATGCTTCTTGTATTGATTAATGCGATGAAAATATTTATGGCTCTCAAAAAAAGATCTTGAACCAAAATATATACTGGTTCCTCATGGTGTTTTAATGAAATCCTCATATATTCACTAACCCTAGAGTAACATGCTAAACACGTTAAGATATTCCTGAGTATTCTTCGATCACATCATCTTAACTCCAAGCCATCACAGTGTAACTTATAGATTCAAGAGGCTATTTTTTTGGGGGCATGTGGTGTATAAGATAGGTATATCCACATTTATGGAGAATGTAGAGGTAATGATGTGTTGGATGCATTCCTAGAACTTGTTCAAGATCAGGATCTTCTTGGTTTTATCAGGATACTACCGACATTTTATCTTGTAATTTTACTATCTATCAGTACCTATGACTGGACTAACAATGAAGGGAGTAAAGTTCCAATGGTTAGACTAGTGATAAGATGAATTTATTGAGCTAAATAGGTTGTTAACTATAACTATATTACTAATAATCACCAAGCCTGGGATCAAATATTTCATGTAGTATGATGCATCAGTCATTGGTTTTGGAGTAGTATTGATGTAGAGAGAGAATGTAGTTTCTTACAGGGCATGATGACTAAAAAAATTTAAAAAAACTACCCAACTCATGGCCTAGAGCTCGAAGCCATGGTTCATGTTCTAGTGTTGTCAACATCATCTCTTCGGTGGAGATTTTTTGTCTACACTAACCACAAGAGTCCCCATTACATGTTTATATAGTGGGATCCAAACTTGAGGAAGAAGTATTGGGAAGAGTATATATTAAAATTCTAATTTGAGATGGAATTTTAACCTGGGAAATTTATATTTGTTGTAGATTATCTTTGTTGTAAGACTCAGGTAGATAAAGAGTTTGGTGAGTGACCTTCAAAGGAGTAGTGGTGTTTGATGAAATTGTTAGTCGATTGGAGGATAAATGCTTATGTGGACCAGGGATCAATGACATGTACAACATTGGTGGTCATATATTCTCTAGTATATTGGGTAAATATATGATTGAAGTAAGGCCCGGAGTGTTCTGTGATGTGGGAACAACTAGTTGTACATGACCTGATACCTGGCTAGTCGTTGGGCGATAATGATGTGATCATTATGCAGGGGAGAGTATTAGTCCCTACTTATATTATATAGGAGATAATGAGGGATTTAAATACCTCTATATGGTTGGTAAATCCTCAAGCAACAAAGTTGTACTATGACTTCAGGAGATAGTTCTAGTGGCCAGGCATAAAGAGGGACATATCAAGATTTTTTTCATGATGCCTTAACTACTATAGGGAAAAGTGAAAGAATCAGTGTCCTGGTGGTTTAATCCATACACTAACTATTACAATGTGTAAGTTTTAGGATTTCATAATGAAATTTTTGATGGGGTTAACTAGGAACTTAAGGATTCATGATGATGTATAGGATATTATCGATCGGCTAACCAAGGTTTGTCACTTATTATCAATCCCACAAAATCAATCAATAAATGAGAGGGGAATGTTGTACATTTATGAGATTATATGCTTACATAGAGTTCCCCCGAGCATTATTACTAATAAGGATGTACATTTTACAAGACACTTTTAGAAGGGAATATGGAAACCCCTAGGGACTCAACTAATATTGGGCACAATGTATCATCCTTATAAAGATAGTATATTAGAGAATATTATTCATAAACATGAGGATATGATTCAAGGTTATTCCCTAGACTTTGACTAATCTTGGGATAAAAATTTAGCCTTAGTAGAGTCCACTTAAAACAATATATTCCAAGATTATATATTGATAGAACCTTTCAAGGATATATAAGGACAATTATTCTGATCATCACCATGTCAACATGAGGTGGGAGGGGTAGCAATTATTATGTCTAGTATGGTGGAAGAGGCTATAGAGAGGGTTAAGATGATTAGGAATTGGTTTATTACCATTGAAATAAGGAAATTATTATATAAAGACTGGAAGAGAAGACCTTTGGATTTCATTGCTGGGAATTGAGTTTTCTTATGGTTTTCACCTCGATTAGGGCATCATCATTTATTATAGTAGGGGAAGTTGTCATCATGGTTTGATAGACCCTTATATATCACCGAACAGGTTGGGATAGTGGCATTCTATTTGAACCTTCCTCCACATTATTGTGGCATGCATGACTTGCTCCACATTTCTTAGCTTCAGAGTTACATACCTAATCTAGTATTTTTTATATACTATGAGGATATTGTGTTGGAGATATATAAATAATATGAGGAGATTTTAGTTTAGATTATAAACCATATAGGGAAATTATTTTGAGGTAAGACAATACCACTTATCCAAATACATTAGCAGGATAGAGAGATTAAAAGGAGACGTGGGTGTGAGAGTCTGATGTCTGATCTGAGTGGCCTATGTTTTTAATGAAATATCACTATAGATACTTATTAGGGATGATAATTCATTAGAAGAAGTTATTTTTAATATTATCAATTTTTATATTTTCTTAAAACTCTCATTTAGATATAATTTAGAAGTATTCTATAAGAAAAATTAAGAAATTCACATAAACTCTTGCCCTTATGCAGAACCTATGATGTGAATAACAATAAATCATATTTTACAATGGATTTATAGGGTTAGATACCATTTTCTATAGGCTACATAATGGTAATCCTTTTTAAAAGGATGTGTAAGGGTACCTAGGCACTATTTAAGGGTAATTTGGAATTCCTATAATATATTAAGGGTAACTTTGGGGAGTTACATAAGGGTAACTAATTATTTATATAAGTTGTTTAAGATTTCATGATCCATTATGTAATGTTAAATGGAATTTATATGTGCAGTGTAAGGGTATCCCTGAGTTTCTAAAGGTTACATAAGGTTAAACAGAGTTGCATATGGGTATGTTGGTTTTCTATACACTTCGTGAGGGTAACCCTACTTTTCTAATGGTTGTGTAAGGGTACCTCAAAAACTGTGTAAGGGTAATCTTATATTTCTATATACTGCATACTGGTAAGGCATGAACTACGTAAAGGTATCCCCATACTTCCTGAAGTTGTATAAGGGTAACCTATACACTGTTTGAGGGTAATTTGGAGTTTCGAAAATCTGTATAAGGTCACCTTAATAACTACATAAAGGTGTGAATTAGTTTTCAGATGTTGTATAAGGGTAATTTAGATCTATATAAGGGAATTCCATAGTTTTTAAAGGCTGTGTAAGAGTAATGTATTAGTTGCGTAAGGGTTTATCTTGGTTTTTAAATTCTATGTAAGGGTAACCCAAGGTTGAGTAAAGGTAAATTACTACCCTCACATGATTTCAAGGAGTTTTTTAAGGGTAAAAATATGTTACCCCTATGTAGTGACTTCTTTGAAAAAAATTCTTTCAAAAACATTATTTTTTGTCTCTTATTCCCTAAAACTCATCCGTAACTCATTTTTAATAATTATAACAGAATTAAATCAGGTTGTATATTTATTTTTACTCTGTAAATCATGTAATCAATTTTTCGAAATGTATTAAATTCTCTTCATTCATGATTTGTGTAAAAAAATTAAATGGTTAATTTATTTTTTGGAGACCTATAAACAATTTTTCCCTCTTAAAAAATGCTTAATCCTTTCTACCCTAATTTTTTGAGATCCTTTAGAGTCTAAGTAGTTCATAAATGTCCTTACATGATATCTATGAAGATTTATTCAACCAAACCAAGTATTTATTATAGTTTAACTTTGTGAAAAGGCCTAGTGTTTCCTCTCCTATGTTGAGTGTGGTGTTTTAGAGAAGGGTCAATAATTGGGTAAGAATTTATATTCCTTTCTCTTATTCATGAGTGATTGTAAATCTAGTTCTTCATCTTTATATGGAAAATTTGAATAATGTTTTATTTAATGATAATAATATGTAAATTATCAAAAAGATATAAAGAATTATAATCTCAAATTTATCAAGAACTATTCTAGTGATGTAAAATTATTATCATATGTAAATTATAATTTTCTCTAAGGAAGAAATGATTTTCTCATTCTATGCCTTAAAATGATAATTTGGAATTATATAGGAGAGAGAAATATATTATCTCATTTGGTGTTTTATTTATTTTCTAAAATAAAATAATAAAATTAGTTCTTGGAATCCTTGGGGATATTGTTTACACATGTTTCCTTGGTATAATTCATATGTTGGTAAACCTTGTTTATCATTGTTGATTGTGATCACATGTGGGTGTGTGTAGCTTGTGAGACCCATTATGATGTTTGATTCCATGAGTTTCTCTAGAGTATCTTTATTTTATGTTTGATTATGATAACATATTATTATGTATTTTTACTATATTACTATGATAATATGTTATGCTTGCCTCATATGTTATACCCTATTATGTGTGTTATCAGGACTTAGAGGTTGTTATTGGTACTTGAGTTATATTACCCATCACATGTTGTTTATCACTTATAGGGTGAGTGTGCATGGATTATGATGATGAAAATGATCTAATTTGGTATAGGTTAGGGTCCTGACAGTCTTGGGGATTTAAATGAGGCAGTATCTTAGGGGAATGATGGCCTGAGGGCCTAACTTGAGACATAGATGGTGTACAATTGTCTAGATACCATACCCATAATGACATCTGGATATGTTGTTTTGGGGGCCTAATCTAATTCGATGTCTTAAGACCTATGATAGATTTCTTATGAGACTAGTGGATTGTTCTTTATCAATCATGATGACCTACAATTATCTGACCAATATTGAGCTAAAGTAGTTATGATCAGGGTTCTATCGAACATTTTTTAGTGTATGAATGCTCAGTATATGTGGTATGATTTTTATTTTTGATTTTCAATTAATATAATCACAGACTACACATGTTATACTTGATAAAACTTGTTAAAGATGAATTAGTGGTGTCCTAATGGGTTTTATTACTCACCCTACATGGGAATCCCGATGAACATGAAGACTTCCTGTATAGTGATATGATTATGGTAAATGGTCTCATGGATAATGGATGAATAGTGTAGCATGGAAATTTTGGTAGAATGGGATAGAATCTTGGGTAATATAATATTTATTTATTTATTTATATTCTACACATATACCCTTGTTTTTTTACCACATTAAGATCCAATTCATTATTTATTATAAGATATATATTATATCTTTCATTATCCACATGTTACAATGATTATTTATTATATCATTTTTTATTATATTTTATTTTTTCTATGACATGATACTAAGTATGTAGTCTCCCAACTGATGGACTTAGACCCTCACTACTATTTTGAAACCTCTTACACACAAGGAGGTGTGCATGAGGTCATGTGACCCTCTGGATCAGATATTGTGGTTTGGGTCAGGGAATTACGATCAAGTACCACAAATGAAAAGAAATTATTCTACAGGTATTATACATTTAAAGGAAAGAAAGAAATGAAGAGGGAACCTAAGCAATATTTAAAGAGTAATATAAAAAAGAGAAAATGGAAAGGGTTGAATTTCTAACATGTAATAACTGTGGAAAGAAACACCCTACAATATGATTAAAGGAAATGTGAGTTTTCTTCATGTATGGAGAAAAATGAAATCATTCTCATAAATGAAATGGTAAGGTAGAATAATCACATGTTTAATGCATCAAATGTATGAAAATGGGGAACTATTAAAACTAATACCCTAATAATCAAAGGAATTAATAAGTGGCCATGGGTGCACGACGAGCTTAGGCGATCAATGTAGTTGAAATTGAAGTTATTAATAATATGATAGCATGTAATTTGATCATAAATTAAAATTTAATTAACACATTATTTGATTTTATATCTATGCACTATTTTATATCTTTCATGTTTTTAAGGAATATTAAAGTGCCCCTGAACCACTAAGGAATGAGTTGTTAATCAAAACACTTAGTGATAATCTTATTACAATAAGGGTATATTGAGAAATCTATACATAGATACATAAATATAATATAATTTCACATTTAACTTTTATACATATGGTTTTAATTAATGTAATAATTTGTATGGATTGGATTTTAAAGTATAATACAAGAATTTATTTCTAAGAGAAGGTTAATATTATTTGTATGGGGTAAATAATCCCTTGTTTTAGTGGAGAGACATCATTATCTGAGTCTTGTCTAGATCCTCCTCCAGTATCCCTCTTTAATGAAATTCTAATAAAAGAGGAAGAGAATGTAAAATATATGGATGGGAGAGAAATTATACCAATGGATGATGTACCAATTATATAATAGTACATTGTTTCATTTTTAGAAGAATTGTCTAGGTATCCACCTGAGCATCAAGGTGAGTTTTCTATCAAACTCACCACTAATGTAAAACCTATAACTAAGACACCATATAAAATGATTCACGTAGAATTGATGTAATTGAAGAAACAACTATAATATTTATGTGATAAGGGATTTATAAACCCTAGTATTTTACCATGGGGATCCCTTGTCCTATTGTAAAACATAATGATGTGTCTATGTGGTTGTGCATTGATTATAAGGAAATCAATTCCATTACTATAATGAATTAGTATCCTTTTCCAAACATCGATAACTTATTTGATCAACTTTAAGGAGATAAATATTTTTCAAAGATATATTTTTTCTCTAGTTATCATCAATTAATTGTGAAAAGGATGACATACCAAATGAATCATTTAATACAAGGTATACACATTATGAGTTTACTATGATGACCTTTAGGTTAAGTGATTCCCCTCTATGTTTATAGATCTAATGAATATAATATTCAAGGATTATCGTGATAATTTTTTGGTGGTATTGATTGGTGATATTTTGATATACATTAAAATACACGAGGAGTATGTTAATTATTTATGAATAATCCTTGATACTCTTAAAGAAAAAGAGTTTTATAAAAAATTCAGTAAGTATCAATTTTGGATCCAAGAACTTTTTTTCATATCCATATTTTTTCTAAGGATGGAATATCTAATGATACTTAAAAGAAAAATGTAGTAAAGGAATGTACCACACTGATGACTATGACATAGATACATAGTTTTCTTGACTTATTAAGATATTATCAGTGATTTGTCCAAAATTATTCTCAATTGGCCAAATTGTTAACCAAGTTTACATGTAAAAGTGTTAAATTTCCATATTCAAAATAATGTAAAGAAATTTTTGAGGAGATTAATTAGATATTGATAAATTTATTGACATTGAATTTATTATCCATTAAGGTTTTTTTATATACAGTGATGCATCAAAGAAAGGACTGAGATGTGTCCTTATGTATACTGATATAGTGGTTGCCTTTGAATCATGGTATTTGAAGATTGATGACATAAATATATAACTCATGATATTGAGTGGGAAGATATAATATTTTCCTTAAAGATGTGGAGACACTATATCTATGTTGAATGATGTAGAATATATGTAGATCACAAATTATTGAAGTTTACATTCTCACAAAAAGGTCTTAACAAGTGGAAAATGAGATGGCTGTAACTTCTAAAAGATTATTACTAAATGATACAATAACTTCCTAATAAGAATAATAAGGTGATTTATGCATTGAGTAGTAAGGACCATGGTGGTTTAATGATGATGAGTATAGAAAATTGGTAGGCTAATTTTATGTATACATTTTTTTTGAATTTAATTGGATTAATTTCTGAATTTAAATATGTGTTTTTGTTGACATATACTATTATTTTAATGAATTTATAGTTAAATACTATTTTAAAATCAATTTAGGAATTAAATGATAAATAAATAAGAGTTGGAATACAAATTTCATAGATAATTTAGAGAATGGCTAGTCCAAGGTCTAGTGATGGGAGGCCCAAAGCAACATGCGATAGAGGATACTTAAAAATGGGCAGTACTGAGATAATTTTTCGAGATGATGAAACTAAGAGTGTCATGACCTGTACCAAAGGGGCCTATTACACATCTTACCAATACCAAATAAAATAGTCTAGGGGCTGGAGACTAGCACCGAGTAAGAATATCACTGAAATGGGTGACCTTAGCCTATGTACCTGTACATACACACACATATCCAAGCCCATACAATTCTGAAATGTAAAAACAACTGAACACACATGAATTCATACATCTAAATATCACAACCAGAGTATGATAGGAAGTAAAGGAAAAGTAAATAGGTCCAAATACAGGTGACTGCGCTGTCATGACACATTAAATTGATTATGATTTTAAGATTGATTTATTGTTTGGGGAATACCCTTGGTCGTCTCTTGAGGAGCATTGATAGGTTTTCAGTATGAATTTTTAATAATAATTACTAAAAGAGGGGGGGGGGGGTTTGGAAACATATTTAATTAAATTACTTAATTAAAGAGTAAAATAGTTGATAAATAAAGGTGGTGTATTAATAATTATGAGAGAATAAGATCATTTCAAGTTCACTAAAAATCTTGGATTGTTCATTGTTATGAAAATTTAACATGGTTTAGTTTAATTATTTGGTTGAAGGTTGTCAAGATCTTGACTCCCCTCTTTCCTATTTAAATGATTCTTAAAGAACCACCCCTTGGCACAACAATCGTGTTACCAATAATTGGTTATAAAATATAAAATAAGAGGTCTACCAAAGAATACTTAAATATTATGTATGTGTGAGATAAATAGGATTATTGTGTTGTCCAATCTGAACAACCCAAGATTCCCACTTGAAATCTCAGCCCAATCGGTATTGAAATAAAAAGTGTTCCACTTAATTATAGAAAATGAAATGTAATCAGGGAAAAAATGTCAAGAAACAAAATAAGTGAAATATTCTACACACAAATTATACAAAACCAGTAGAATAACATGTGATGGAACTCCCTCACAAGTTTGTGTAGCACCCTCGAAATGATCGTCCACCGTTTAGCTCGCCATCGAGAGGAGGAGGAGGCTTAGGTGGAACTCCATCTTCATACTTTATTTCCATATGAGGATAGGGGACTCCAGAACTCCTTGGATGATGAGAGGACATAATTGGGTCTAAAAAATAAAATATCTTTGCCTCCTATCCAAACATGCAAATGAGGATCCCAAGGTTCCGTTTTATAGGATAATGGGAAGGTGGTTTTGAGCACATAGAATTATTAAAACCACTTGTCACAGGTGTTTAGACCTCCAAACAGACTTATCTCGATTAGGATAAAATAAAAAAGTTGTTGACCCACATCTTTTCTATCTTCATCGAAAGTTTGGCATAATTTAGACACTTATAGCAGGAGATATGGACAGATCACAACACACCACTTTTGACTTAGTGCAGATTTTGTGTGGTGGAAAGATGAGGTCAGTTGGGCCACTCGATTGACGAACGAGTCTTGGGTCACTGCATATGAAATTTATACCAATAAATTTTGGACCGGACCAAAAAATTTCAGTCCAATTGAATGCACGGTCTAGCAGCAGTGTGTGGATTAATGCACTGGTGTGCTTGGATCCAGCACAATTTGGCCCATTTTTCTTGGACATCATCATGTGCCCTCCAAATCACCTCCTCCTGCAATGGAATCATCAAAACAAGTAACATTACCCTTTTTAATAGTGATAAATAAAAAATAAATTATTCAAACATGGAATTCAACTTGTCATTATTTTTATAATTTTCAATATAATTTTTTTTAGCACAGTTGTGTAAATGTGAAAATTACACAGTGAATCATGGTGCGATCAACAAGAAAACCATAAAGAGTTTGAAAATAAGTCCAACATAAAAGTAAAGATAAGGACTACATTCATGATACCCCAAGAACACACCTTGGTCTGTTCGGTCTCACATAGAACTATCTGGTCATGGTCTATCTAGGACTCTATCAAAAGGTCGATCATCTGCACAAGACATGCCACATATGTGAAAATACCATACAAGGGTGTGTATAAAAATACAATGTAGGACACCCCAAAACAACAAATAATACAAAAAATGAATAAGAGTTATCTATAAATAGGTATATGTCTATAGTAAATATAAAACAATATCCCGATATATCCAACAATGATAGACGTTCTCAAGGTATATACACAACCATAATGGTAGTTAGGATTCTTGCTCAAAATTCCCCCGTAGAACTCATCTAGGAGAACACACTCCGTGAGTCTGATAAAACTAATGACATCCATTTGAGAGGTAGTTTTCATTAGTTCTTGTCATTATAAGTATGCATTGGAAGTCTAAATAGATACTATACACAGATGAGGATCACACCTAAGGCCATGGGGTATACCAACAACTCAATCTGGAATAACCTGCTAAGTAGTAGATCGGTACCCACATAGTGTTGGTCACGACAATACCAAGAATTCCACATAGGAAAATAAGATGATAGAGGATCTCACTCTGGGCCTCACAGAAGGATTTCGACAACTCTAACCAGGAAGTCCCGCTAAAGGTATCTCTTTTCTATGTGTACGCAAAAATTCCACACTAATCCTTAAGGAATGGATATGGGGAACACAACTTAATGAAAATTTTACAAGATATAGAGGAAAAGATCTCCAAGAAAACATCAAGGGAGTAAAAAAAATATAATAGGGTCACTACTAGAATTCAAGGTAGTTGCGATGGGTTATTTACGACGGGATCCGATCGCAAATACACTTTTGTGATGGGGCCTCCTCGCAAATAGCCCGTTGTAGAAAACACTATCTCAAAAAATATTATTTGCGACGAGCCTGTTTCAAATAAGTTTTTTTTGCAATGGGAAACTTTATCGTCGTAAATAAGTCTCTAATTATATACTTTATATATATATAAGCTCTTTTGCGATGGGCCCATCGCAAATAACTTTTTCCAATGGGACCGTAATCCCGTCACAAATGCTTTTTGAAAATATTTTCTTAGACTATTTGCAACGAGCCCATAATCCCATCGCAAATACATTTTTTAATAAAAAATTATTTAGACTATTTGTGACGAGATCCCGTCGCAACTGATCCCGTCGCAAATAAAAAATAAATGATTAAAAAAATAAATTTAATAATATTATGATTATTGAAAAATTAATTTTAATCTTATTAAAAGAATAAAAAATAAAAAATATTAAAATTCTCAATATTCACAGAAAATATAAAATATTATTAGGATTATTGAAAAATTATTTTTAATATTATTAAAATGAAAAAAAAAATATTAAAATTCTCAATATTCACAAAAAATATAAAAAAAATTCATAAAATATTATTATGAATATTGAAAAATTAATTTTAATATTATTAAAATAATAAAAAAATAAAAAAATTAAAATTCTCAATATGCACAATACAATATAAAAAAAACATAAAATATTATAATAATAATAATTATTATTAGTAAAATTAACAAATTTTAAAAAATATAATACTGAAAAAATATATTTAATAAAATTATGATTAATGAAACAATAATATTAATATTATTAAAATAATAAAAAAATAAAAAAAATTAAAATTACCAATATTCACAAAAACAAATCATTAAATATTAAAAAGTAAATTATGTAACAATCGCATTGATATAAAAGACAAACACTGTAAATAGTTCATATTACAACAAATTTAAATTCAAATGTTTTTGACAAAAAAATCACTGGGGGAGTCATCTTCGGGAGGAGGTGGAGGAGCTGAAGGAGGTGGTGGAGGAAACTTCATCACAAAACTACGAGTCAGACGACGCATGTACTACATCTGCTCGTGATGCTACTGCTACCATTGACGCATCTCCTCCTCGTGCTGCTGCTGTTGCTACTGCCATCGACGCATCTCCTCCTCATGCTACTGCTGCTGCTGCTAATTCATCTATTCTTGTTACTTTTGTAAACTCTCTATAAGGTCATTCTGAGCTCGGAAATTCTCTTAATTATTATAATTTATTCCTATTTATTACTAATTACTCCTAATTACTGTTAATTATTCTTAATTATTTCTAATTATTCCAAATTATTCCAAATTATTTCTATTTATTTCTAAATTCTTCTAATTAGTTCTAATTATTCCTAATTATTGCTAATTATTACAATTATTCCTATTTATTGCTAATTATTGCTAATTATTGCTAATTATTGCTAATTATTGATAATTATTTCTAATTATTTCTAATTATTCCTAATTATTTCTAATTATTTCTAATTATTCCTAATTATTCCTAATTATTAGTATTTATTAGTAATTATTACTAATTATTAGTAATTATTACTAATTATAGCTAATTATTACTAATTATTGCTAATTATTCCTAATTATTGCTAATTAATCCTAATTATTGTTAATTATTACTAATTATTGCTAAATATTACTAATTATTGGTATTTATTCCAAATTATTAGTAAATATTACAAATTATAAGTATTTATTCCTAATTATTCCTAATTATTCTTATTTATAACTAATTATTAATATTTATTACTAACTATTACTATTTATTACTAAGTATTACTATTTATTACGATTTATTACTATTTATTACTAATTATTACAACTTATTCCTATTTGTTACTATTTATTACTAATTATTCCTAATTATGGCTAATTATTCCTAATTATTCCTAATTATTCCTAATTATGGCTATTTATTTCGAATTATTGCTAATTAGTTCTAATTATTCCTAATTATTCGTTATTATTGCTAATTATTACAATTTATTCCTATTTATTTCTAATTATTTCTAATTATTCCTAATTATTCCTAATTATTAGTATTTATTAGTAATTATTACAAATTATTAGTATTTATTAGTAATTATTACTAATTATTGCTAATTATTACTAGTTATTGCTAAATATTAGTATTTATTCTTAATTATTAGTAAATATTACTAATTATTTACATTTATTCCTAATTATTACTAATTATTACTAATTATTCCTAATTATTACTAATTATTCCTAATTATTACTAATTATTACTATTTATTAATATTTATTTCTATTTATTACTAATTATTAATATTAATTACTAATTATTGCTAATTATTTCTAATTATTGATAATTATTTCTAATTATTGCTAATTATTTCTATTTATTTCTAATTATTTCTAATTATTGCTAATTATTGCTAATTATTTCTAATTATTGGTAATTATTGCTAATTATTGCTAATTAATGATAATTATTGCTAATTATTGCAAATTATTTCTAATTATTGATAATTAATGCTAATTAATGCTAATTAATGATAATTAATTCAATTTATTTCACATTATTGCTAATTATTTCTAATTGTTGCTAATTATTCCTAATTATTGCTAATTATTAGTATTTATTGCTAATTATTAGTATTTATTAGAAGTTATTACTAATTATTAGTATTTATTACTAATTATTACAATTTATTACTAATTATTACAATTTATTAATAATTATTATTAATTATTGCTAATTATTTCTAATTATTACTAATTATTGCTAATTATTACTAATTATTGCTAATTATTCCAAATTATTGCTAATTATTCTTAATTATTGTTAATTATTACTAATTATTAGTAAGTATTTCGAATTATAAGTATTTATTCCAAATTATTCGTAATTATTCCTAATTATTACTAATTATTCCTAATTATAACTAATTATTCCTATTTATTAATATTTATTTCTATTTATTACTAATTATTGCTATTTATTTCTATTTATTGCTAATTATTGATAATTATTACTAATTATTGCTAATTATTGCTATTTATTTCTATTTATTACTAATTATTTCTAATTATTCCTAATTATTGCTAATAATTGCTAATTATTAGTATTTATTAGTAATTATTAGTATTTATTTCTAATTAATAAAATTTATTACTAATTATTACAATTTATTACTAACTATTACAATTTATTACTAGTTAATATTAATTATTCATAATTATTATTAATTATTCCTAATTATTACTAATTATTCCTATTTATTACAAATTATTCCTATTTTTTACTATTTATTGCTATTTATTACTAATTATTGCTATTTATTGCTAATTATTGCTAATTATTCCTAATTATTGCTAATTTTTACTAATTATTGCTAATTATTACTAATTATTGCTAATTATTACTAATTTTTGCTAATTATTGTTAATTATTACTATTTATTTCTAATTATTGCTAATTATTTCTAATTATTGTCAATTATTTCTAATTATTGCTAATTATTACTAATTATTAGTATTTAGTGCTGATTATTAGTATTTATTAGTAATTATTAGTAATTATTAGTATTTATTACTAATTATTATAATTTATTACTAATTATTACAATTTATTACTAATTATTATTAATTATTGCTATTTATTACTAATTATTGCTAATTATTACTAATTAGTGATAATTATTCCTAAATATTGCTAATTATTCCTAATTATTCCTAATTATTACTGATTATTAATATTTATTCCTAATTATTCCTAATTATTACGAATTATCCCTAATTATACTAATTATTCCTAATTATTACTAATGATTCCTAATTATTACTATTTATTGATATTTATTACCAATTATTATTAATTACTACAAATTAATTATATACATTACTAATTATCGTCAATAATTAATAATTACTACTAATTATTAAAAATTAATACTAAAAATTTCCATTTATTAGTACAAATAAATACTAATGAAAAAACAATTTGAATTTAATTTAATTACAACTAATCAACAATAAAAAATATTAACATAAAAAAATGAAATAAATAATAAATTAAAAAAAATAAATACCTTTAAGACTGATTTTCTACTGATGCAGACGGTTTCACAACTTCTTCGTGAACAAAAAAATTAACTTAGAAAAATTCTCTCTAAAATCCGAGTTTAGAGAGAAACAAGATCTAAAATTTGAGAGGAATTTGAGGAAAAACGGATGGGGGTATATATAGGTTAGATTATTTTCCACGGGAGTATTTGCGACGGGTATCCCGTCGCAAATAGTATCTTTTGCGACGGGTCCCGTTGCAAATACCTACGTCCGCATTAATTACTGTCGGCGGTTAAAAAGTTATTTGCGACGGGACCCGTCACAAATAGTCCATGTCGACACACCTTTTGTGACGGGACGACATCCCATCGCAAAAAGCTATAAACCGCCGAAGGTTATTTGTGACGGGCCCCGTCGCAAATAACCTTCACACGGTTTGGCGTGCTTTCCGCGCCAAACTATTTGCGACGGGAGACGAAATCCCGTCGCAAATAGTTGGTTATTTGCGACGAGTCGTTACCCCCATCGCAAATAACCTCTTGGACGGACGTTTTGCGATGGGATTTATTCCAATCGCAAAAGGCCCGTCGCAAAAATCTTATTTTCCCGTAGTGGGTTACTTGTAGTTTCCCTTTAACCCCAAGTCCTACCCATGTAAACGAATCGTGTCTCTGTCCATGTAATAGTATATGGCATGTTGTTTCCCGTGTAATTTATCTTGTGCACTGGTACACAGCTTAGTCCATGTATATACCAGGCTGGCCATGTCTGTGTTGGAGTACACAACCTACCCAAGACTGTGTATTCCATCCCATGTCTGTGTGCCCTCCTAGGTACACACTGAGCTACTGGGGAAGGGGGAACACATTGTGCGACATGGTCACATGCTGTGAAACATGGTCACACATCATGTGATACTTATTTTTCTCCTAAAACCCTAGTGGTCACTAAGAGCCCCCCACACTATGTATTCTCTTATTACAAACTTTATGTTATGTGATTTCCTAGAATCCTAGATCTAGATTCCACCTATCTTCCTTACTACTTTGGCAACCAATCTGGTCACCCCCCATACTAGAACCAAGGAGTGTCATCATCCATGACTTTCCACTAACGAATCATCAAATTCCATCCATTAATTCATTTGGATAATTCCATCAAATGGTGTTCTTCATTACATGCTGAAGAAAATGAAAACTGGGTATCTACACCACCCGATCCACTACCACTGATTTCATTGCACCACTTTCACGTCGTGCTGAGTCTGGATCTATAATTTTGAACTGTTGCACCAATAAAAGGACATGCAATGTAATATTTTCCAGTATACATCAAACTGTGGGCCAAAAAAAGAATTCCAGTGATGAAAAAAGAATTGGGGGAGAAAAGAAAAAAGAAAAATCTCGAGGAACATACCTTGGTTGATGTTCATGTAAACCTAGATACATTTATGTTAGAATGAATAATGAAGTGATAACAAATAATACCATATAAAATATCCTACTAAATCCCCACTATAATTCCATCCCACAAAACAACCAATTCATAATCAATCCATTGGTCGATTGATTCAGATTCATTATATAAATAAAAAAAATCAAGAAATAGTCTATACATAAAAAAAGTTCTTCCTTGATTTTGATTGATTTTTGATGAAGATCTGGGCTGCGCCATGATCGTTGGAAATATCCTCTGATTCTGTCTTACACTGGTCGTCGATCTTCGATCCAGCCATCGCATCGGCCAATGGATTCTCTTTCAATGCTCTCTAATGGCCCACTAATGATTTGAAAGTTTTTGTGGCTAAACTGAAAATTATTCCATAAGCATGTTTTAAAAGAAAATAATTAGGTCACTATGTCAATAGGTGAAATAAAAGAATTTAACATAATTTTATTATTTATTTTATGACCGCAACGACTTTTCCACAAACCCCCCACACTGAAAAAGGTTATGTCAGGACTAGGGAAAAAATACATTCTAAAATCAATGGTTTCTTTATATTTCTACTCTAGGACCCCATTTAGAAGTTATTCTAGTTTTTTATAAAAACTACACATGCATGCTATTTAATATTTTTAATATATTTTGAATATTTATTTTAGCCACACCAGGCCTTATAATCACATACCATCTCATTTCCTTACCTAAAAAATAATACATACAATATCCAAAAAATGATACATGGAAAATTTGAGTTATTAAGTTCTCCCCACCTTGGGGATTTACATATTGAAAAGGCAAAACAAGGGTTATTCAATGAGATGTGGGTAGTGCCAACGAGCCTGTACCCTAGTGGTACATGCTCCTGCTTGGAATCCAAAAGACCCAGGATCAAATTCGGGCAGGGGCGAATTTCTGGGTTACTGTAGCAGCGAAAACACTATTGCAGCGGAGGGACTATAGCAGGTACTATAGCAGCAGCTGTACTATAGCAGGTACTGTAGTTGTGCGGGTACTGTAGGAGTACTATTCACCGAGGGGTCCTTTGGGCCAAAAAATGGGCTTTCAAGCCTTGTATTCAGGCCACTTGGCCTTGGACCTTTGAGCTATGTAATGGGTCTCCCTCTACCTAGTTTAAATAGGTCTTTACTTTAAAATAATAATTTGAGGCTTCGGCCCCAACCTTTAAAAAATGAGATGTGGGTAGTGAGCATGTATCTAAGCCTCCCGCTACCAGGTTATCTCTTAATGATTCATGTGCTTCCACCAATCACACAAAAAGTAATCATTTTCCCACAAAGGATCCTCTCCTACCAATCCTTTATCTCATTCAGATTCTCAGCAATGGTTGCTCCATCCTCAATGTACTGCTCACCCCAGTTGATAACGTGCAATGGGTCATGCACGTACCTCCTCAGTTGCAACATGTGGAAGATGTCATGTATTTGGTCTTACTATGATAGTAGTGATAAGAAGTACACCACCTCTCCAAATATATGCAGTATTTGGAAAGGGATGATGAATCTTGAAGATAACTTACTCCCTTATCCAAATATGCATCGTCCACATTGAGGTGAAACCAATAGAAAGACACATTATCCTTCCTCGAACTACAAAGGCCTTCGTTGTCTATCCGCGTAAGAATTCTGACAACTTTGTGCAGTCTTCATCCTCTCCTAGATGATATGAACCTTTTTGGTTGTAGGTTACACCAACTCTGTGCTCATAAGGGTTTACTCTCATGTGTTAGTACAACAAAGTGGTGAACTATTGGGTCACCTATACAAAGCCTCGAATGGTGCCACAACAATGGAGGAGTTGTATTTTTTTTGTATGAAAACTACAATAAATATAGGTGATCCTCCCAAATATGGCCGAAGTCCAACATAAAATCACACAACATGTCCTCCTAGACCCAAATGGTCTGCTCAGTCTGACCATCACTATGAGGGTGAAAAGATATTCTTAAGAGAAACTGAGTCCCAAAATCCTCTTACAATCCCTTTCATAACTGAGATGTGAGGTGAGAATCATGGTTAGAAATGATCATCATTGGAATTCTAGGGATTCATACTATCTCTTTCACATAGAGTCATCCCATACTCTATACTAAAATTTTCACTATAATAGATAATATGTGGGATGAATTGGTGAGTCGGTCTACGATCACCCAGATGGCATCATGTCCCATGAAAATCAGTGGTAAACCTATCACAAAGTATGTAGATATCCCCTCAAACTTCAACAATGGTACATCAAGGGGTTTATCCAAACTAATGGAACTTTTTTCTCATCCTTCACTTTTTCACATGTAAATAATCATGTGAAAAACTACGCAACTCCCTTCTTCATCCCAAGCCACCAAAACTAATGTTGGAGGTCCTGGTACATCATTCTCATACTTTGATGTACCACCAAAGGTGATATCCAAAACTCTATTAGAACCTACTCCTATAACATCACTGGTACCATTGTGCATCCTCTAAAAATAAAAACCCACTCCCATCCTTCAGAAAATCTGCCAGGAGCATGTCTAGTGGATATTTGAGTACACATGGCCTCACAGTCAGTATCCCTATGTTATGCCTCCCTAACTCACTGTAGAAGAAAAGGGGTGACAACCATCTACTGGAGGTAAGATTCAACATCTCTATCTAAAAAGGATAACATCAATGAGACAAAATTCTCTGATGAATCACTCAAAAGCTATCAACATGATCCTCTTCTAAGAGAACCTTGTACCGTGCTCCCCTTCCTAGGATTATAGACAATTTCAAAGTCATTATCATAGAGGAACTATAATAATAAGATTTATATCAAGTTAATATATTTCTAAGAGAATATAAACTGAAGATATTTATGTTCAAAATATATAATAAAATGCTTGGCCATCAGGTAGTGTCACCGCATCTTTTGTGTGAAGACTACCACTATGAACTCAAGATTGTGGGTCATGTAGTTCTACTCATGTGGTCTCAATTGAAATTAACCATAGGTAATTATCAACTAAATATGCATCACAACACAACCAATCTTAGTTTTGGATGAATTACAGAACAATATGTACTTGACACCCTCCAATGGGAATATCCAGATGGGACCCGTCGTCAATCTCTACCTCAACTACTAGAAATCCTATTAGAACTTTTTCTTCTACGTGAAAGGATGCCCCTTTTTGGTCAACAATATTATGGTGGCTAATATCCTAGATAATTTAGGTATGAATCTATGGTAATATCCTACCAACCCAAGGAAGCTCCGCACACCCATCATGCTCTTGGGTGGCTCCCAAGAAAACACTACCTCAACCTCAGCCGAGTCTACTACCAATCCATATATTGAGATAAAATTTCTCAAAAAGTGGACCTCTTGAAACTGAAACTGACACTTTGAGATATTACTATAAATATGGTTCTCTTAGAGTATGTCTAGAACCGCCCACAAGTGTCTCATGTGCTCCTCTTTAGATGCTAAGTATATGAGGACATCATCGATGAAGACTACCATGAATCAGTCTAACAAATGATGAAAGACCCAGTTAATGAATCCCATGAACACTGAAAGTTCATTTGTAATTCCAACGGTCATCACTAAGTACTCATAGTGACCATATCAACATATAAATTCTTTCTTCGATATATCCACATCCCATACTCGCAATTGGTGATAGCCTGACCCGAGGTTAACCATTAAGAACCATCTTTCCCCTATCAACTAATTGAAGAGGTAATAGATCCTTTATAGTGGATAATTAATCTTCACAGTCACTTATTTTATGTAATAGTATTCTTCACATAACCTCAATCTCCCATATGCCTTCTTGTCAAACAAAAATGGGGATACCTAGGGTGAAACACTAGGTCTTACAATTCGATTCCTATGTATGTCCTCCAACTATACCCTCAGATCGTGAAGCTCTACTAGAACCATCTAATATGATGGCATGGATATTTGTGTTTTATCGGGGTGTAGATAAATGCATAATTCTATATCTCAGGGGGAGTTAAACTTGGAACATCTTCAGGGAATACATCTTCATACTCCACCACCACTGTAGGGAACTAAAAACTCGTAACATCCACTACACCAAGGGTCATTTTAGCCAACATAAGAGTAATCGGCTACACCCTCCTATGCACGAGTCTATCATACACTACCGAGGTTTCCTTTTCTCCCATAAAGTAAAAAATGATCCAATCACTACATATGTGTCACATACTCCTCCAAAAATAGTCGATCTAGGCTTGAACTATAGATAACTAGTTTATACCTAAGATGACATATTAATCACTAGTAAAAAATAGACCCCAACAGAAACTATCACCTCCAAGAGTCATGTCAAACTATTAGCATATGTGTGTGATCATTGAGTCATCTCAAGTAGGAGTCTACAAGTAAAAGGGTTGAGCCAAGGACTCCATATGAATCTCTAAGTCTCGAATTTGATAGGTGGAAGTAATAGAATTCCAAGAACCTATGTCTATTATTACTATATATAAGTTAGAAAATACACAACTCATAGATTATATCATTCCCAGAGCCTCTGGTTCATAATTCTCAACCACCTGAAACTACCCCCGCCCCTATCCTCCAACTCCCTAAGCCTAGAGTGGACCACATGGGGTGTTGATGGAAACATATCAAAGAATTAACTACCCACAACTTCTCTCCCATCTCCAGTACCATGTCGTCCACCCTATGAACTTTTCTTCTCCTACTACTACCACTTCTTCTGAGTTCCATAAAATGTATCCCTATCATCCATTTGGGATTTCATACAATCTAATGAAATATGTACCCTACCAACATAAGAGTAGCACCACCTCTCCCAAGGCTGATTGGACCCATATTGTGAGCCCTGAACCATAAAACCTCTGTCCTGAGATATCCTCCTAAAATTTATCACACGTTCAAGTCTGTGAGACTAACATCATCTCCCTTCTTCCATGGTATCTACTCTTATGGGCCCACTATTAGCAACCACTATGTGTGTATACTCATCCAAGTAAATCTCAATCATCCAAGCTCTATCTAGAACCCCAACATAATTAGGAATTAATAGAGGTATAATGTTGCAACAGATGTCTCTACATAGTCCTTTCTTGAAGGTTTTATCCAAGAAGAATTGATCACGAAATATATCCATCGATTACTTGGATAGGTTAGTGAATCTTGATGAATACTCAATAACTATAATGTTTCCCTGCTAGAGCTATAGAATCTCCTCGATATGTACACAACTTAGGATAGATGGAGAGAACTCCTCTATGAAAAATAACTAAAACTATGACCATGCCAGAGTTGCCTCATCACAAGACTGGGTCACTAACCCCCTCCATCATCAAGTTGATCTATCGAGAAGACTTGCTTCTAGGACCACCATCTGATATGTTGGTGTCCTAACTAGAAGAAAAACTTGGGTCACCACCTCAAGACAGTTCTCAACCACTTATGGGTCGGGCTCACCACTTAACTTGAGGGGTCTCTATCACTAATACTTATAAAGAATTCTCAGCTTGCACACCTCATCAGTTGGTACTATGGATTCCATTTTTTTCTCTATAGGTGGTGGTATAGTTAGTGTACTACCTGGAGGCAACACATATGAAACTCATACCAGTATTGATGCCTCATAACTGAGGGTATCATTCTCATGATCCTAATTCTGAATCCTTGGTGTCATTCCTCATAGAGGTATCCTAAAATAAAAAATATGTACCAAAGTTAATGGGTATATCTGTAGAGTTGAGTCAAGAAAGTGATGGAAACAAAATACCATTACTATAAGATTCATGTACCATTTTTTCTCCAAAACCAATGTTCTCATGTACCAAGTTGAAACACAGTTGATCGGAGTCCTTGTGTATGGATACGTTGGCCGCCACACCAACCTGGGATTCCTTATCCTAAAATCCGAACTTGAAACACCTAACACCATTTCCCCAAACCAAACTCATAGACCCTGGTCCTACGGTAGAGCCAAATCCTCTAATACCACTCTTTCATAACCCTTCCCAAATGATCCCATTCCATGACACCCCAAGACCGCCTATAATAAGCTAGGGTCTAGTCACTAGTTCCTAGTATGCATATCAATAACATGGGAGGCCTTAACCTAGGAACCTTTACACACACACATGTCCAATCCCAAAAAATGATAAAATTTAAAAATAACTAAACAACCATGCATGAATACATCTAAATCCCACAAATGGAGTATGATCAGAAGTGAAGGAACACTAAAAATATCTATATAGAATCCCACCAAATAGAGTTTAAAAAAAGTCCAACCTGAAAGTAAAGATAGGTGTAGCTGTCAAGATACCATTGGAACACACCTCAATATATCCGATCTCACTAAGCACAATATGGTTCTAATCCATCTAGGACTTTGTAAAATGGTTGATAATTTTCACAAGACATGACACATTTAGGAAAATCTCATGCAAGGATGAGTATAACAATACCCATTAGGAAAACCCAAAACCACAAAGCATACAAAAAAGGAATAATAATTAGCTCTACACAGGTATATGCCTATAATGAATATAACAAGAATATCTAGATATACTCAACAAAGAAAAAAAATATTAATTTATAGTCACAACTGTAATGCTATCCTAGGATCCCATCTCAAAAGTTCCACATAGAACCCATCTAGGAGAACACATTCTACGAGTCTGACAACACTAATGATGTCTATCCTAAAGGGAGTGATCATTGAGTCTCTTCATTATAAGTATACACTATAAGTATAAAGAGTTACAATATATAGATGAGGATCAAACCCAAGGCTATGGGGTATACTAAAAACTCAATATATAATAACTCTCTAAGTATAGGATTGGTGCCGGTGTAGTGTTGGTCATTAAAATACTAAGAACTCCACCCAGGGAAATAAAATAATATAAGATATCTCACTAAGCCACATGAACAGATTTCAACAAATCTATCCAAGAAGTTTGGATAAATGGATTGTTTTCCTATGAAAAGAAGGTGATTACATACTAACCCTAAAATAATGGATATGGGGAACACACCCTATTGAAACTTTAATAAGATACAAAGGACAAGGGTTCCATACGAACCAAAAGAGAGCACATAATGTGTAGTAGGGTTACGCCCCATGTCCCTTCGACCTCAGGTCTTGCCCGTGTAAATGGCCCATTTTCATGTATATCTAACAGTATAAGACATGTTGTTTCTTGTGTGCTTCATTCCTTGTACTAGTACATGGATTATCCCATGTATATACTAGCCTGGTTATGTTCATGTAGGAGTACATGGCATTCTGAAGCTCAAGCACTCTATCCCATGTTTGTGTACCCTCCTAGGTACACACCAAGATACTGAGGAAGGGGTCACATGTCATGTGGCATAGTCACATGCCGTGCAATAATAATATTTCTCCCAAAATCCTAGCTGCCATTGAGAGGTCCCCACATGCCATGTAATCCCATATTACATGCTGTGTTTTTCATAATTTCCCTGAATCCCATATCTGGACTCCATGCATATTCTCCATTACTCTGGAAACTAGTCCATCCACACCCCATTATAGAACCCAAGAGTTTCAATGGTTTTTCCTTTCCACTAAAAAATCATTTAAATTATATAATTAATACATTCAAAAAATGACTTTGAATGGTGTTCTTCATTGTGTACTAAAGAACACTAAAACTAAGTATCTACACTACCTGATCCACTACCGCTTCGATCATTACACCACCACCGTGTTGTGATGATCCCAAATCTACAATTTTAAACCATTTCACTAAGAAAATTTTTCTCAATGATAGATTTTCTAGCATATGTCAAGCTGTGGGGAAAACAAGAGACACCCATGATGAACGAAGGATCGAGGGAGAAAAGAACAAAGAAAAATAATGAGGAACGAACCTCAGTCAATTTTCATGCCAACCTCAATTTTTTCATGTTATAATGATGAGTGGAGAGATAATAAAAAATATCAATGAAAATATCCAAATAAATCCCCGAAAAAATCCCATCCCACAAAAAAACCGATCTGAAAATTGATCTGTTGGTTGATTGATTCACATTCATTTTAGAAATCAAAAATAGGGAAATAATCCAAACATGAAAAAAATACTACCTCAATTTGGACTGATCACTAATGAATAATAGAGCTACTCCATGATTGTTGGTGAGATCCTATGATTATGTCTCACACATGTCGTCGATCTTGGATCCTGTCATTATCCTCTAATAGAATCTCCTTCAATGATGGCTGTCCAAAAATTTGAAGGGTTATGTAGATAACCATAAAATTCTTCTATAAGTGTGTTTAACGATAAAATAATTAGGTTTCTATGAAAAAATGTGAAATAAAATAATTTAACTTAATTATTTTATTTATCTTACACCCATGATGAATTTTTTACAAATTTTCCACGCCGACAAAGGTTATGTCCTGCCTAGGGTAAAACCCACATTCTAAACTCAACAGTGCCCTTAGAATTCTGATTCAGCCCCCCATGTTTAGATTCTATTCCAATTTTTCATGAAAAATACACAATTTTTCTATTTAATATATTTAATATATTTCAAATATTTATTTTGGGAACCCTAGACCTTAGAATCATATTCCATCTCAGCTCCTGGTATAAAATATTATCCATAAAATATCCAAAAATAATACATAGAAAGTAAAAGTCATTAAAACTAGATCTATTATTGAGAAGTGGAATAAGTTGTGAAGTTTATATATGGGATAACTTATGAATGGTTGAATATTAATACTAACCAAAAGATCATCGTTTCATGCTGGGATAGAGCTATCATCCTCACACACCTGTTTGTGATACAACCAGTTTGATTAAATTGATAAAATTCCATGATAGATTGATGAGAAACTCTTATACAAATGGATAATCAAGATATTATAGTCTAATTTCTATCAATATCATTTTCCTCTAGTCCTTGGTCTTTCAGTCCCAACACATAATCCCTTTTTGGGTTCCATCCCAAAACCCATGGGTGATAGGAGGAATTTCCAATCCAATCATATATGTTAGACACCATTATTTAAATAATCTAATGCGAGAATTTGTTTTTTACCCAAAAATACTTCCCTAAAACAAAATACCATACAATTGGGACTCCCCTTCAAAGATAATCCACAATATTTAACCATTTTCAAATCACTGGGAGTTGCCGACTGAACAATTCTATCAGGAAGACCTTCAACATAAGGAATAATAGATCCACATGATTCAAATGATCCAATGTTACTATTTTCAAGATATATTGGAGAATAATCCACCCTATATCACACATGGTCTACACCATGGATCTGATATCACTTTTCAGGATCATTTTCCTCTAACCTTAGATCTTACAATCCCAATGCATATTCTTTTTTGGGGTTATATCCTAAAACCCATGGATGATAGGAGGAATTTCCTATCCAAAAATATATGTTAGCCACCATCCTTTAGTTAATTGTATCTGGGAGTTTGGTTTTCACCCAAAACATGTTTCTCTCTTAATCGTGGAAGCTCATAGAAGAATAATCAAAGGCATTCAAAGCACTGTAATCCCTTACATTACACTGTGGACATGAAGCATAAAGTGAATAGAAACATTGTGGCATGAGAGACTTTAAGAAACCTATAGATATAAAAATTAGTATGGAGTATGAGATAAGGATTAAATATAAGATACATAGTTATTCTAGTGCTACATCGTGATAGAAAAATCAGGTTTGGACATGAAGGGGTGTGTAATGTTGGTGATACACAATGTCGTGGAGTGTTAGATTATGTAAGAGACAAGGTTTGGGACGAGTTTTATATTTATCTATAGACATATCTTTGTAATGTGTAGGAATGAATGCATATATATTTTGGGAATTTGAATGTGAAGATCTTGTTCAATAATGCTTCATGCCACATTTTGGAATGATATATCTTCCCATTTTGAATATCCAAATTTTTCTCACCTCATAAACATTCCATTAAGAATTTAAAGTGAGGAGGTTTATGTGGGATCATGAACATCTAATTCTATTCTATATAAATTTTCTCAAAAATGAATAATATGATGAGTCACATAGAGAAAAATTTCAGTGAGATAGAGATGGAGATATTGTAGATAAAATTCAATCGAGATTGTTGAATTAGAAGATGAACAACTTAGAGATTTTAAAAGGATAGACCAAATTCTTCTCTCATGGATAAAAAGAGGATATTTTAATTAAGATATATAAAGTATTACACATAGATTAATTAGTATGTATCTAATTAATATAAAGTCTAGGAGATTATGAAAGTGATTAATATTTGAACTGAAGGTACAAATGGAGATATCTCTTGGTGGACTCTCTATAAATATTAGAGGGATCAACCATTGATAGTGGAAGAGAAAAATTACATTCAGAATGGATATTGTGTTTTTAGAGTCTTAGTTTAGAGGTTATTATTTCTTTCATTCTCATTCCATTTCATGACTTGCATGAGGGGTAAACTTTCTAACACCAGGATATTTAATGAAATGGTATTTTTACTAGTGAACAAATTTTTTATCAATTTATGTTAGGTTTTTTTTCATTTATTATTTAATTATAAATGTTATCCTTTTTCCCTCATTCATGATTGTTTATATTTGAGGAAACTATTCTTTATTAATGTATTAACTAGCCACATATTACCATTTCTTGACTAATGAATGATTTAGGGTAGTTATATTTTAATAATGTTTCTAGTACCTATTTAATTGACTAAACAAAGTATATGAGAGGTGAAAGGAGTTTCATTAGTATAAAGTGTGTTTATTATAATAAGAGTCTCACTTAGATCAAATTACGATAATATATCTATTAAATCATCATCACTTCTACTTTACTAAGTGCATGAACCTCGATTTACAATTCTTAGTATGTCTCATTTTATTGATCAAAACTGAAACCCACTCCTCTTTATGGGCTCTTCACCCATTCAAAGATTTAATAAGTGTTTTTATACTATTCTATATAGGATCAACCTAGACTTAGAATTTCTATTCATTTAGTTAGTTGTAGGTTGTTTGAGATTTATTAGTTTTCTAAATTGATTCCCTAGTGGAACTAATGACACCCATCAGGTGGTTCATGTTTTTAACACCATTCCTGGGGAATGGTTGATAAAAATCCTTAGGTTAGTTAGGAATTTGAATTATTTTTTAATATTAATTCTCTATTTTATACTTATTTTCTTCATGTTGTAATTTCTAGATCAACTTTGATGCATGCATACACAAATTTAGATAAAGGAAATGATGAGAATATTGACTACATACCGAATACTAGAATTCCAATGAGAATTAAAAATGAGGAAAACATGAATTATTTGTTTTTATGGGATTGAAAAACACAATGGATTCTAATAAGAGATTAAAGGGAGAGACTTGGGAATACAAAAATTAATGGAGTATGGTTGACCTTCAAGTATAGTGGTCGAACCTAGAATACTTTTACCAAAAATTGATCAAACCCACTTTGAGATCAATCCAATATAATTTATATTATTTTAAATTCAATATAATTTTACAAGATTTAATAGGAGTATCTGAACTCCAAACATGTTTGTTTTCTTGACCTATGCGATAGTTTCTAATTCAACAATGTAATAAGAAATGTGGTAAGACTCTGTCTATTTCATTTCAATTTAAAATTAAAATTACAAGAGTGGATCCAAATTCTACCCACATATTCTATCACTATTGGGATGATTTTTTATAAATTTTCTTAACTTTATTGTTTCCTCCCTAGAAATACATATACACATATGTGAGTATAATTATTTTAATCAAATAAATGTTGAATTTTTATATAGTCCATGGTAAAGATTCACATATCTATTATAAATGTGGATAATGATTCATTTAATAAGGGTTTATCTCAAGGTAATTGATCTATTTTTGACACTACTATGTTAGGATCACTAATGAGGAAGTCATTGAAGGAAATTTATGAACTTATAGATGAGATGGAAATAATAAATTTTAATAAAAAGGTAAAGAAGGAAAAAATAGGAGTTCACATGAAAGATAATAATGAATATAAGATCTCATAAATTGATACCTTGACTAATAATATGGACACAATGATGTTCATTCAACAACCCCAAGGTATATAGTTTGAATATATTAACTATGTTGATTATAATCATCAAAATAAATTTCAAGGATATAGCCCAAAACAGCCACATGGACAAGGCTTCCAAACAATACCATAAGGGTATAAATTACCTCAAGTTCCCTCACTCACAAGTTAAATATACACTTTGGAGGAGAATTTATCAACCTTCATGACTACCAATGGTGATACATCAAGGAGTTAACATCTTATTAAAAATATTACTGTGGTTCCACCAATGAGCTCGGGTTGACTCAACTAATCAAGTAATATCCATGAAAAATACATAGTTTCAAGTATTTCAAATTGAAAATCATCACAAACAAATACCAAGATGATTTTTCCTAAGCAACAATTAGGTACATTGATATAGAGAATTAAATTATTTTAGTTTGATAAGTGTAAAATAACTCAAGGAAAATCTAAAAAAGGTATAAAATAGAATAAATAAGACATAAAAAGTGAGAGTAAAGCTAAGTAAAATATAATAAAAATGATAAAGTAGTTTAGAGAGTAGTATAAGAATAAGTACCACCACTATACAAACCCCCACTACCTTTTATGAGTAGGATTTAACAAGGGAATTTGGATGTGAAGAGAGGTAATTCTTTTGAAATGTACAAAAAAATTCATAATACAATACCCTTTTCTGAAGCTATAGAAAAAATTCCCACATATGAAAAATTAATGAAAGATATTATTTCAAACAAGAATAAATTTGAGGAGTTGTCTATAATACAATTCATAGAAGTTTGTTCAACTGTAGTATCATGGAGTTTACTAAAGAAGCAATACGACTTATGAATATTTTATATCCCTATTAACATTAACATTAATAAGTTTTGAAAATATTGTTTTGATCTAGGTGCAAGTGTAAACATTATGTCATACTAAATATTTAATAGGCCAATATTAGGGGAGCTAAAGCCTAATTGTGTTATTCCCAAACTTGTGGACATAATATTGATACATACATGTGTATTTTATAACGATGTTATAGTAAAAGTGTATAAATTTTTCTTTCCATTGGACCTTATTATACTTGATATGAATTAGGATAAAACATCTCTGATTATGGGAATACTTGTCATAACCATTAGAATATAATTGATAGATATTGAAAGTGAGGAGTTATCTTTAAGGGTAGGTGATGAAGAAGTTAAGTTTAATAGTCAATGATAAATGAGAAATGTTGATAAAAAAAGATGATTTGAGAGAATAAAATTTGTTAGAAGTTGATGAGGTTGTTGTCTTATAAAAAAAGTGAAGACATAAATATTTTTGAGAAATAGAAAAAATATGAAACATGTATAAATAGGAGTAATTTTTTTTTTGAAAGGATTTAAGAGAGAGGAGAGACTTCTATCCCTGGACAAATTAAGGATAACCATCAATTTTGGGGTTTCCACGAGTCATCCTTTGATGTTTTAGGCTCAATTAAACACCTCTAGATTGGGACAATAGATTTAAAGAAAGTACTACCTATAGGAATAGTGAACCTAAGTTTAGATAAAGTAAAATGACACATATATATAGATGGATCACAAATTTTACCTTTCCTTGATCTATATTGGATAACATCCTTCATACATTCAACCACTTGAATTTAAAGAGGTAAAACTAAGTATATCAACCTTATCCAAAGATATTTTTAGAGGTAAACCACTTTTTATTTACTTAGGACTATATGATTTAATTATCATGTTTTCATGGAAATGATTTTAGGAATTATTTTAGGAATTAGGATAATCCCTTTTTATTTTTGAGCTTATATGAGAACCCGATTCTATGATTTCACTATTTTGTTTTGATTTGTATGCCTATGATGATGAATGGAATAAGACCAAGGTAGAAAAAAATTAGAATACAAAGTGATTCATTCTAAAAAAGAAGTAATATTTAAATTTCATATTTATTTTCACTCCCCTACATAGATTTTTGAAATCTATTTTTTTGAAAAGAAAATATGCATACCCACATTTATATTTTTCATTAATTTTGATATATGGAACTAAAGTTACTTAAGACTATCATGGTAATATGTTTTAGATTTATTAGTTAATGATATTGAATGGGTAACATGTGGGGAATGAATGATTAGATTAAGGAAAAGAAATATAGATTCAATTAATAATTATTTCTTTTAATTGACATTTAAACCAAATTTTCCCTATCATTTTACATGCTTTAAATTTACAATGTTCATGAAGATTGATTTTTTATTATGTCTTGCTATGAGTGATTGATATTTTATTATATATTACCTTTTCCAAGAGGATTATAAACCTAATATTTCCAATATTTAAAATAATATTTATTGAGAGGAACTTAGGATATATCATCTTACTTAGACTTGTATTAGGATATTTTTAAAGCTATAATTGTACAAATTTACTATCAATATGATTATTGAAACTTTTTAATTCATAATTAAGTGATGAATAAAAAATTAATGGAGGGGTAATGTCTTGGTAGAATTTATGGGTCAAAAGATATTTATATTATTAGATATATTGATTTAGGGTGTAAATATATGTAGCTTCATTTTTCTAGTATTGTGTCACAAGAGGAAAATGAGGTTTGCACATGAAAAGGCGTGTGGTGTGGGAAATACACTAAACCGTTGAGAGTTGTATTATAGAAGAGATAAGGGTTTGAGATGAGTTTTAGGATATTACATTGATATGTAGTTATTAGGTAGAGGAATTCATAATATAGATTTAGGGACTTAGAGCATGATGAGGTTATGCCAAAATTATTTATGCTAGACCACTGAATGATATATCTACCTAGTTTAAATACCTAATGTTTAATCACTTGTTTAATGTGCCATTAAAAATTTGAAGAGGATATTTTAGACAAATCATACACTTGGTATTTAATTATATATAAAGTATTTCAAAAACAAAGAAGAGGATAAGGCTGGAAGACAAAAATTTTAGTGAGATAAAGATGGAGATATTGCAGATACAAGACATATAAGATTGTAGAAGTGGAGAATAAAAGAATTATATATTTTAAAAAGATATTTAAATTCCTTTTTTGATGGATAAAAATGGTATATGTTAATTGATATAAATAAATTTTTCAATGTTTATTAATGAGGATGTATCAAAATAATCTTTAAACTAATAAATAATGAAAGGGATAAAGATTTTAATTGAATCTAAGTTGGGAGATTTCTCTTACCTGGCTATCTATAAATTTTGGATCGATCAACCATTATTGAGGGTCGGGAAAAATTAAATTTATAACGGTAAAAATTATGTTTTAGTATTATTACAGAGGTTATTATTTCATTTATTTTTATTCCACATCAAGACCATCATGAGGGGGTAAAATTTCAAGTGCCAAGCTATGTAATGAAATAGTATTATTCGTAGTGAGGTGATTTATTTGTGATCAATTTGAAATGGTTTTTTTAATTCATTATTTTATTCTAAATCTTATCCTTCTTCCCTCATGCATTAAAATTTATGTTTTAGGAGGTTATGAATTTATATTCATTAACTAGTTACCTATTCTTATTTCATGGCCAATTAATGGGTTGGGGTAGTTATGTTTGAACAAGTTTGTGGGTACATATGCAATTGAATGATTTTTTTAAAAGTTGTTAAAGGGGTTTAATTAGTGTATATTATGTGTACTATGAGAGGAGGATCACTTATATCCAATTCTGACAACATCTCAATTAAATCATTATCACAACTACTTTAAAAAGTGCATGAACCTGGATTTACTAATCTTGGTATGCCTTGTTTTATTGATTAAAACCAAAATCCACTCCAATTTCCTATTTCTTCTCTAATTACAAGATTTAATTAGTGTTTTTATACTATTATCTTTAGGATCATCTAAAACATCTACTTTCTACAAATTTAGTTAGTGGTGGGTTTTTTTTTGAGTATTATTAATTTTCTAAACTAAATACCTAGTGGAACTAACACTGCCCTTGGGGTATAAAAAGGATTCTATATTCATGGATTTAGAAAAGTTTTATAAGGAAATTAATAGGTAAGGGAAAAAATTATTAATTTTCTAAGTAATTTTTAAAATATATTTATGGAATAAGATAAATAAATACCATCATGACGACTAGGGTTTACATAAAGTTATTAATGTTTTGAATGTTGGATGATTATTAAACTTCATCTTCAATGATAGTGTGTTAATGTTTTGAAAGAGGTTATTTGATCCATCAATACCTAAGATAAAGATATAATTACTTGATGAAGCTCATGAATAATTGTTTTTTCATAAACCCTGATATTACCAAGATGTATGAAGATTTAAGGGAGTATTTTAGGTGGATGGTATGAAGTAGGAGAATGGAGACTATGTTTCCATATGCTTAGTTTTTTAGTTGGTAAAGGTTCGAAGACATTATCTTAGTAGAGTTATAAAACCTATCCCATTACTAATATGGAAGTGGGAAAATATTATAATGAAAATTTTCACTATACTTCTAATGACTCCAAGAATGAATGATGTTATATGGGTCACTATGGATCACCTTACCATGTCTACATACTTCTTAAAAATAAGAGAGGATATTAACCTTGAGAGTATTGCACAGATCCATATTAATGAATCCATGAGACTTCATGATGCATCTATATCAATTTTATTTGATCGTGACCCTTGGTACAGATCAATATTTTATAGGCATCTTCAAAAGGATTTCAATAATGAAGTATGTTTGGACACTTCATATCACACTAAATCTTATGGACAGTCTAAAATAACTATTTAGATATTAGAATATATGCTGAAATCAGGATAACTCTACTTTCATGGTATATGTGATCACTATCTACCTTTGGTGGAATTGAATACAATAATATTCTTCGTTCAAGAATCTAGAAGGAATCATATAAATAATTATACATAAAAATATTCTATAATCTAATATGATGGAATATTATGTCAATTAATAATATAGTATTTATTTTAAAAACTCCATTATGTCAATTTTGACACAATTTAGTATTTGATTTTTTTGAAATCCATAAAAACTTTATCACTTCAAATAAAATTTATTTATTCAACAATAACATGTCATATTAACCAAGAAAATTAGTTAAGTTCATCAAAAGTCTCAATTTACAATTTTTTGGATATTTATAATATCAATTATTTTAATATTTCATTAATAAGGTATTTACTACATCATCATTACGTCATAAATAAATTAAATTATTTATTGTCTTAAAATTATAAATAAAATACCATTATGTGGGAAATTTTTTTATTTTTCTAATAAATATTTATAGTTGAATTAATATTGTGTGTAACCCTATATTAAAAATGGTTTAGTTATTAAACTTTGAATTTAACCCTTTTAACTCTTATTTAAATAAAATCATAATAAATGTCCTTATATAATCCATGTGGACCAAATGGGATCATATTTTATTAATAAGGTTGTTTTAGGTCAAATTACACCTATCCAATAGAATTAGGACATGTGTTAGGGTAATTATAATATCATTTTTACCTTTAATTACCATATTTACTTTTAACCGCGGTAAATAAAAGTCAAAAGTTACTATTCAACAAATAATATTTTCATCTTATTGAACCACATTTTACTCACTAATATTAACTGTCTCTCGGATTTTTGGAAGTCAACTCACAGAAGCGGTTAAATTATGTTTTATGTAAATTTCAAATGCTTGTAGAAGGTGGGTAAAAGATGGTAAAAAGATCAATAAAATTTTATATATCTAAACATATTATAAAATGACTCCAATGAATTACATTGAACATATATTGGTATTATGTATCTATTTTTACCTAAGATAAATTAAATTAAAATAACTAATTATTTAAATAAAATATTGGTTTTAAACAATAACGTAGTGTTTTCACTATTTATCAAAAATTGAAAGTGTTCAGAAAAATACCCAAAATTCACTCCAAGCTAATTTTGATATTCCAAATCAAAAAATGAAGTCCATTTTGAATTTTTTTTTATAAAATTTCAAATAGTGCATATTACTATTCATAACAGCTAGTTTGATTGGTCGTGGGGTGTTAAAACCCCAAGTTGCATACAATGCAAGATACTGCATTATTCCAAGGGAAACATACCGTGGAATCTTGGGTGTTACAATTACTTTGAGTTTTTGTAAGTGTGTGTTTTCTTTTTGCTGGGGATAATTCCATTGATATTTTAATTTTAATATTATGCACTATCTTTCAAGAGATAAGAATCCTTTTTTAGACTTAATACTTTTCATATCAATTCCTACCAACCATAATCCTCAAAGTCATTAGAACCTTTATTACCAAGACTATAACAACTGGGACTTGATAACTACAAAGACCCCATTCCTAAAACATGGACATCAGTTCCTAGTCTTCTAGGTAAAACTAGTTGCCCCAATAACTTGTTGTCCCCAACCTCTGGCCCACCCACATGCATGAACATGTCATCAAAATAATGACTGTTCCCAAAACACAACACATGTTTTATCCAGTTTGCTTTTTCTTCACCCGCACACACCCTAAGAAACATCTTAGAAGTTAAACCATCTTGATCACTACTCGATTCCAAGAATTATTAACTATAGAGTTCTGACTAGGTAGTGTCCTGAAAATAAAGGTGCACCTTGTTGACATAAACCATTTCATTTAGTCTTTTTAACCCTTTATTATTCTAGGGTGTCTCATCTACCACCACGTTAGAACAAAACATCATCGTTGTGGCATATACATCTCATACTATGTAATGAAACCACAATTAAAGTTGAGTTACTCGTCTAATACTAATGAAATAACTGGGCCCCACTGACTGCACATACACTACACCATATCATGGTCGTCGGGTCCTAGCCTACCAGGTACCACCAGTTACCCCACAGACACATGTCCCCCAACCTAGGGCCCATGCATGTTCTTGAACATGTCATCAAACTAATGATTACCCCCAAAGGCCAGTATATGTTCTATCTAGTGTGCCTTTTACTCACTCACACACACCCTGAGGAACTTTCCATAAGGCCACTCATCCATATCACTAATCCAGACCAAGAATACTTAACTATGGAGTTTTAACCAAGTAGGATCTCAAAAAGAAAGGAGAAACTTGTTGAAATTAGTCATATCATTTATTATTTTTAACCCTTTATTATTATTGGGTGTTACAAACACCTCATGATTTCATGTAATGTTTTTCTTTACAATGTAGAGAAAGTAGTTCTTTTGCAAGCCTATAGTAAAGGATCATGTAATAATGATATGAGAATAACTTTACTAGAATTTTTTATGAGTGATGAGTGAAAAGATTAAAAATTGAGGTAAATAATAACATAGAATGTTTCATAATAATGAATTGAGATGATTGAATTAATGATGGGATAATTTCCAACAATTTCATAAAGGAGAAAGTAAAATACTTGGGCCCATTTTTTTTTAATTTTAATATTAGCACTTGCCCAAGAGGGCAAGCCTCTTTTATTAACAAAAAATAATTTCAACTTAAATAAGTCTAAAGAAAGGAAGTTTACATTGGTCCCTCTAAATAAAAGGGAGAAGGTCATCTGGGATCACATCACACCATAAGAAGTCAATGCTATTGACGCCCTTATTTGCAAGACCATCTGCCACATAATTCACCTCCCTGTAGACATGAGTGATGAAATAGTTCATGGATAAAAGAAGATCCAAGAATTTGGTCCACCGATTAGTAATATTCCAAGATAGGTTAGAGGAACCATTCCTAATGGAGAGAATAATAGTCGTGGAGTCGCATTCAAGCCAGATATTGTTCCAACCACGATGATAAGCTTGATCCACCGCTGACATAATACCGATAATTTCAGCTTCAAGAGATGAAACAAGGACACAAGAACCATATAAACAGCCAAGGACATCCCCCTTGTTTTTATTACTTTTATATTTAAATATTGGTAACATGGTATTTCTCTTTAATTTAATGTTTATTTTTTACATAGTTCAAGTGTGGAGGTATTTGATGCACTCATTTTTGCATGATTTTTTTTTACATTTTCTTATGATTTTCATTATTTTATAATAAATATTACCTTTTAATTCAATTATTTATTAAAATTATAGAAATTATAATTGAGGAATTAATACAGATTTAATTTAATATGAAAAGTTTAATTTATAGTATGAATTTATTTACGATATTCGACAAGAAGTTTCCCAAGTGTTTTGAATAGTTGTATAGGTAAAAAAATAATGGCTACCAAGATATCCCTAAAATAATAGGGCCACAAGACATATAGCTATTATAGAAGCCCCATAAACCAAGTATCCTAGTGGGAGAACCTGTCGAGTGGTAGGGAAGAGTTTAAACTGTGCACAGGATTAAGCATGCAGGGTGTGAACCAAGGCCTACATGGGCCGTGCATGTAGGCATAACACATTATTTGTGTGTGAATTTTAGTGGAATTCCATCCCCACAATATGAAATATAAGTTATGCATGTGGGTGATTATAATATATACCATCACTGAGACTGGCCTAATTTTTGCCGTGGGTCAATTCTTCTTGGATGATATTCCCAACTTACAAAAATGTCATCACTGCCACTTCACCTCCTCTCCGTCATGATTGGATACACTTTGACACTACTTACACCTAATGGACATAATCATAGCACAATTGAAATCATTGGAGAATTAAATTTTTGCCACATATAGAGCTCTATATCAAGTAAAATCACTATACTGATGATTGGGACCACCATGGATCAGTTCTGGAACCCCCCGATGACCTTGATGAAGCTCAATAAATGATAAAAAATCGAAGATGATATTGAGAAGTTTCACCCAGCCACTATGAAGGTCAAATAATATTAGAGAGTCACTTTATTCCATTGTACTATCACTATTCCATTGAAGCAAACAAATATTGGCTTTCCAAATTAGAGTTCTACATCAAGCATAAGTTGTATTCCATGCCACTGAGAATTAGCTACGTAGAAAATATCAACTATGTGAACCATGGTACCAAAAATGGGTACATGGGTAATTACAAAAATGGATAAATTACACCTATAGGAAGAATCGACTAAGTAACCTACCATACAGGAAATGACTATGTGATTCATAGAAGACGACACTTACGTGAGCCTGAGTGATAAACGCCTACATGAACATGTAGAAAAAAATAGCTACATCACACACCAAAAGATAGTTTGATAAAATAAAAAAAATAAATACAAATAGAAAAGTAATTCATTTTAAAAGAATAATTTTAAGGTAGTTGTGATTTATATTAACCCGAAGTGGATATACATGAATTTTAGAAGATAAATGCCTGATTATTTTTCACTTATGAAGTAGGAGATCACTACATAGAATTGAAGAATGGGTCTATGATGAAATTTAAAACACCTGACATCTATAACTAAGATATTTAATAGATAAATATGGAAACTTTAATTGAATATACAAGATGATACATGGGATTTATGAAAATAAAAAAATAGGGAAATCCCCCCTCTATAAATGTATAGGGATTTATACCACTAAAAATCATCATGGGAGAGCTCTTGGGAGTCAAAGTGATAATTCTTCTTTTCTTTATTTTTTTATTTTCTTTATTCCATTACAATATATTTTTTTGTGTGACTAATTCACTCTATTTTAACTATGTTTTCCAACTATTTTCATTCACTATATTCAATTTCTATTTCTTTCCTTATATATCTCTCACTCTATTTTTCTTTATTCTTACACTATGACCTCTTGAAATTAATAATGAGTGACAAAACTAAGGCTTGGACTCAGGGGAGGATAGTTGTTTATTGAATTTTTATTTTAATTCTTTAAATTCTTATATCAATATTTAGAAGACGAGGGTTAAGTTTTTGAGTCTGGAAATTATCCACCATGAAACGAATCTCAACTTCACCTCTATTATTTTATTTAATTATTTTCCATCCCATAAATTGAACGAGAACTCATAATATGATGGAGTTGATATTTTCAATGGATGAAATGATATATTACAGATTTGGGTTCTAGGAGAGGTCACACTTTTGATTGAGGTGTGTCATTAACCTTGATTATAAGTGGAGATGGAATTTAGTTTTCCAAAGTGTATTCTAAGGAATTAAAAATTTAAAAAACACAAAATAAAATGATAGTAATTCATGTGTGAGATTTCATAATTGTGTTATAAAACTAAATTTAAAATAACCAACATGAATAATTAAGGAACTTGAAACCAAACTTAATGGCCAAGTACTTACTTTCTAATCTTCCATTTTGTTTTTATTTCATGGTAGTTTAGTTTTTCATCCTCTTTCTACATTTATTTTGTTTGTTTTAAAAAAAAATAAAAAAAAATAAAACAAGCGTCTTTGGTGAATTAGAAGAAGTAAGTATATAACTATGAATCTCCTCAAGTGAGATGACCCGGTTAAACCAATGTGCATCACTAGGAAATTATAAATAATACCTTTATCCAAAACACATGATAGGTGTGTGTCAAATTTTGAGGGAGAAATTAATTTTAAGGTGGAATAATTTAACAACTAATGATTTTATAAAATATATATTTTTTCAAATAAATTTAATTTTTTTGATAGCTTTCATTGCCTGCAACACTAAGTTTCAACAAACAATGATATACTATTAATATTATTATATAGACATGACCATTATTACATATATATTTAACATGGAGGTATTAAAAAGAGTAACAAAAAATTTAAAATTATGTATAAAGGTTTTAAATAATGAAAATAAATTATTAGATAAGTACTTAATTTTTTGTAATGTGTTTATATTCTTCAAAAATTATTTTTTCCCTCAAAATTTATTTTTATTGTTTTTTTTGTGAAAAAATAACGAAATTATTCGTTTACACTTATAGAAAATGTATTTAAAAAAATTAAATTTATTTTTTTAATAAAAATTTCAAAATTATCATATTGCGTATTTTTGAAAATTTTCTAAAAAGTTTAATTATTTGATGAATAGTGAAAAGTACCGATTTAAAAAAACAGCAATTTACTTTAATGAATTTAATAATTATATTATATTTTAATAGGGTTTTAAAATTAAAATTATTAAAATTATATTATTATTAGTCTAATTTAGGTTGTTTTAATCAATTTTGTGTTGAATTTTGATATTAAAAATTTTTATACTTATGAAAACGTTTTCTTTGGAAATCGTATTTTCATTGCATTTTCATGTTTGATTTTAAATTAAATTCTTCCACTTATGTGAATTAAATTTTTTAAAATAGATTATAAATTTTTAATAAAAATAATTATTATTATATAATAAGTTCAACTTAATTTTCAGTAATAATGAATAGTAAAAATAGTAAAACTTAATTACTACGGTTAATGTTAAAACGGGTTTACTGGGGGTTAAACTAAAAATATAAGGGTTAAAATGAAATAAAAAAAGTTTAATTTCTATATTATATATATATTTTGAAAATATATTCTATATGGTCTAGTAATGGTCCATTTTGGAGCGATTTTTCATATGTAAAATATGGGCATATTTTGTTCTTTTCAAATATTCTATGTGTGTCCTCTCTCCCACTTATAAAAGGGAATCCCCTCTCATCTCATATTCACCCTTAAAAATCCATTTTTTTTGGAAAATACCTAAAAAAATACCTTAATTAATTCACTAAAAAATTATTCAATTCCTTTTTTTATTGATAAACCCTCGTAATAATTTTTTTGGTGGAAACCTAAGGAGGTTATCTGATGAAGAGGCATTATTCATAACCGAATGTTTTTATTTTATTTATTATTCCTACTCATTAAAATATTATTAAAATATGATGATATAATAAAATTATTATCTTAAATATACTAATATTTTATTATGTTAATAGAATAACCTATATCCATCTCCACATACATAAAATGGGAAATAAATCCTTTAATCATGTGTACAGTGGAGTACTTCCTCACAAACTGATGTGATTCATTTTCCATAACCACCTATCATGGATATATATAATGATGAATTTAATTTATATATTTATATGATATTTATGACATAATTTTAATTATTTAATTATAATATCACACCTACCTTCTTACCTATAAATATGTTGAAAAACGATAATGTCACTCATGCATATGTGCGGACTACAACCTCCATGAAGCAATGTGATACGTCTTTCATTTTATTTTTAAATGGATGGTAATAAGGATAAAATTAATGAATATATAAGAGAAATATTTTTAAAAAATTATTCTTAAAATTTTAATTAATATTAACTTTTTTTCTTTCCATCCATTGAAAAAAGAAAAAAACATTCATGCGTACATACGATCTACCATCTCCATAAACAATGTATTTCATTTTAAAATATCTAAATTTTATAGATGAATATAAATATATATATAAAAAATATATATTATATTTGTATCGTTATAATTTTTTTTGGAGATTATGGAACCACAATCAAAGTAAAAGGTCCGAAACTATTGAACAAAAACATACATGTAAAATGAATAAGTTATCATCTATAACAATGATTTCAAAAAATAATTTTTAATAAATAGAAGAAAAAAGGTTATAAGTAAATCATATATAGTATTATATAAGTTAAAAATGGTACTACAATTGATTTACAATAAACCTATACTTATAATAATTAAGGTTGTAATGTGTACAAATAAATTCAAGACTTGAGGTATTAGATTATCATCTCACTTTTATTTCAATGGGAAACATTCCATATTAATCACTTATTTATTTTGTGTAGTGTATATAATTCCCATGAATTTATTTTATGATTGTTATCATGAAAATTATGGGATATAAATATCCATATAAGGTCCTTTATTTCATGGTTATTATGATTTAATATTTACCAAAGTGGTAAGGGTTTTATGTTATAATCTCATTGGCTATTGAGATTGTTTATGATTAATATTATGATGATGAAATATTACAATATATCTCTCAAGAAACACATGAATTTTATTATACTATAGTTATTTCTTGAAAATACATTTTTTCCTTTCTTTTTTACTCTCTTAATGTACGTACTCAAGAGTCCAAAATAATGTTTTTTAAGAATACCAACTTAATCACTCTCTTTAGTAGAAAATCATTTTTCTTCCATGTCCATGTTTTCTAAAAAGGTTTTTAATATTCAAATATTATTTTTAAAGTTATTTTAACTCATTTTTTTAATTATTAATTTTTTTAAAGTAATATTCTTGTTGTTTTATGAATGAGGTAGTTTTGATTTTTTATGAAAAATGTTAGAGGAAACTTTTTTTAATATACATAACATGAATGACATTTTACGCTATCACGACCACTCAATTATTTGAAGAATAATTTAAAGTATTACAAGGTTATTTTCAAAATAAAAAATTTATTTTAATATTTAGGAAATTATTATGATTATAAAGAAGTGATTTAAAAATGTAAATGATATTTTCCACAAGAATGTTTTAATGATCATTTTACAATATTTCTATCCATTAATAAAAAATAGTCAGACGTTGCTTAGGATTTATTGGGGAAATGAACTAATGATACTATACTTATACTTAATTAAGATGGTTTATGATTATGATGTTAATATTTTTAAGAAACTCATTCCTTTTCAATGGATTTTGTTACGATTAATTGATATAATAATTATAAAACCTGTATATTTTCCATGGGTTATGACATGATGAAATGTTTATGATAAAAATTTACTTTTCACAGGCTATGATATCATGAATGATCTAATCAAACACATATGTATTATTTCAATTATTTTATGGGTGGGTTTGGAATTATATATCCCTCCAATGCATCAGTTAAAAATTGATATATTATGAGATAAACAAGATTGGAAAGGGGAGAAAACCTAGTTTAGTATGGGAATTTTTCCACTATGATAGTATTGGGAGTGAACCATGACTTCAAAGATGGTTTAAAAATTAAACCCATTCCACTATCATAGCCTTGTAAATGATCCTTGACTACTTAAGAAATTATTTTATATTCATATATGTATGCCACAAATCTATGTCTTATGTTAATGTTATTCTTTCACACCTTATGTTATTTGATTCCTTTATGATTCACTTGTTATGAAATACCAATATTTATACAACGAATCAATATTATAATCTATGATATATAGGGTATGGTTTTAAAATTTCATTATCATGTTCTCATACCCTTATTATAATGTTATACATATGTGATCATTAATATATCCCTTATTTACCCTTATTGAGAATCTAAGATCGCCCATTCCTATGTTTCCGTTCAACAGGTTATAAAGAAAGGTATTATATGTGATGTTTCTATGAAGGGTTTTAGATATGAAGAACTTTTTGAGTGCTTATTTAGATCACTCGTCAAGATATTGCTTATGTGTCCACATTTCCAAAGATACTAGGCCTATTTGATTCTGGTGTGGACCGTTATGTTATGTAATAAATATTTATCTAATAAGATGTAATATATATGTATGAATAGTGAAGGTCACTATAGAATCCAAAAAACATACTCACCTATAAGGAAACTGTAACACCCTAAGATTTCAAAAATAACACTTTGTTCGATATCTTATATGACACACAACCCCATGTTTAAAAGAACAATAAAATATTAATATTTAATTTTTAAAGTTATAATATAGTCATTATATTTGTGGGTATTAATAGAAATAAGTGAATTATAATAAATATATAAATTTCCTACCAAATAAAAATTTAATTATTAATTCCTAGGAAATAAATACTCAATATTTTATTAAAGTCATTTTATTCATCAAAAATACATTCCCTTCAAAAATTGTTTTTATTTATTCTTGATGAGAGAATATTATAACTAATTTATGGAAAATTTAGACAATTTAATTGATAAAAATGATATTATTTTTAAAATAAACATACTAAAATTATCTTACGGTGAAATTTTAGGATTTTTATGAAAAGACTGATTTTTCTCTGAATATTAAAAAATGATAATTTTTATTAAAAAATTATTTTATTTTAATAAATAAGTCCCATTATTCTTTGAATTTTATCACAAAGTAATAAGAGTATAATTTAATTAGATATAATGTTATTAATTACATTTGAATTAGCATTATACCTAATTTTGATATAAGTTCCTTTTCAGCCATACAAAATATATATTTTCAAAAAACACTTTTTATTTTTATTTTTTATTTTAATATTAAATTAATTTTTTCCAATTTTAGAAATTGAATCTTGAAAAATGGATTCCATAATTAGAATCTGGATATCCTAATTTTCTAAATAGGTCCCTTTTATTTTTAGGCATTTTGAATAGTAACCATTGTAAAATTTATCACATTTGTAAAGGGTAAAATGGGGTAAATAAGTTTAAAATAATATGGTAAAACATTAAAATAACCATAATCATAACACCCTGTTAGTAAAAAAATACTTTCTTAGATAGCGAATATGACACTGATCCTAAGCGAACCATGAAAAATTATTATTTGAATATGACCATTATATCAGAATTATTAAATTGGAAAGTATGAATATAATTAAATGATTTTTGAAATATATATAATGTTCATAATCAGTATAATTTAATATTAAATTATTAGTAAATAATCACTCAAATTTTAGTAAATCAAGTTTATTCGTCAAAAATAAGTTTTTTTCAAAAATGGATTTTATTGCTTTTCAGGAAAAAATATTATAATTAATTTCTGAAACATTTAGAAATATTATTTTTCAAAAAGGGTAAATTTTTTGAAATATTCATATCAAAATTTTCTTTGGGTGAATTTTTTGAATTTTTTTGAAATGATAAATCTTTCAGGGAATAGAGAAAATACCACTTTCTTTGTAAAAATGTCATTTATTTTCAATAAATTAAGTTATTTAAAAGTCACGTTATGATTTACATTTTATTTAAAAGTAACATAAGTATTTTATAGTTATATTTAATATAATTAATTACATTTTAATCATCTTTATAGCATATTTTGGTATAAGTTCATTTTTGAACTTAAAAAAGGGTTTTTTCTAAAAAAATGTTTTACATCACGTTTCATATGCCTACTTTTAAATTAAATTCTTCCACTTATGTAAATTAAAACTAGAAAAATGGATTCCAAATTTGGAATCATTAGGTGAAAATTTGGTTAATAGGCCCCTTTTATTTGTATTCAGTATGAATAGTAAATATAGTAAATAATTATCACCACGGTAAGGGTAAATCAGGTAATTAAGGTTATAAATAATATGAACAGGACTAAAAATTGATCTTAAAATTTTAATTTATACTATTTTATGAGTATATTTTAGTGATTTACATCCCAGTATTGAATATTTTCCCACTTTGTGCCATATTTCTTTGATTTTTACCTTTATAATATTTAATAAAAAATATTGAACAAAATGTCACTTTCTTGTTTTTAATAAAGGTAATATTTTCGTACTGGGATAAAAAGAAATTATGTTAGGTTGTAATTATTATTTTTAAGAATAAATTGTTTTTAGTCATAGAGATTTATTTCTACTTTTTACTAATGAAATAATTACCTTAAATGCCTATGCGACACTCACACAATATTTATTCAATTAATAGAAAAATAAAATAAATTATTTCAAAAATATAAAAAGTAATATTAATTGATTGAATTATTGTTTTCCATAATTTTTTAGGAAAATATATCATGTTATTTATGTTTTAAAAGGTTATCTTAAAATTTCATTAGTATCATGTATTTTTTGAAAGATAAATTAAATGAATAGTTCCAAAAATGATAGTAAAGATATCTTATAATAAATAATAATTTTTTAAATGATTATAAATTATAAAAAACATATCTTAATATAATTTATTTTTATATGGTTTAAAGTCGTTGGTAAAAAATCCATCAAGGCATCCTCTTAGTGTTTTTTGGGTTATTGTGTTTGTTGAGAAATCTAGGTAACTGCGAATGAGTTCGGATGATATTGCCAAAAAAGGTTTTTAACATTGTGTAGTTTCTCAGTGTTTTCCAAAATTTTGGGTCTCAAAATTAGAAGTTTGTTTTTGTAAAATTACGGATTTATACAAAGTAGCGAACAATATATGGACCATGAAGTGTAGTTCACGGATCGCCTAGGAGGTATACAGGACAATGATGATAATTGACAATGGGAGTTCATGAGATGTGAAGGATGCTATGTGGATTGTGAATGAGAAACAGTTAGAATGAGGTTTAAAGTCCATGGAAGTCTTGTAGTTCATAGGTTGTATTGTAATTTTTGGAAAGTAGGTGATGATTTAAGGATCCATAAAGGGATTCGTTCATAGAAGGAATCTTCCACCGTGATTGAAGAAAGGCGCAATGCAGACCACGAAGGAAAAAAATGGTTCACGAGAGGAGAACCATCTGAGATGAAGGCTAACCCACATCAAATATTTGAGTAAAATGGATTAACAGATTTTATGGATCTATTTTCCTAGATAGGTATCGATAATTCCTTAATTTCCTAGAGTGATTTTTATTATAAAAAATATTGGCTTCAGGAAGAAATTCAGCAAAGTCCAAAATGTTCACAAGGAATGATTCCCTGATGTGAAGTTGTTTTCAAGTTGGAATTATATGAAGGGTGAAGTAGTTCATGATAAAAGTTCACACAGGTGTTTTTTCAGGCTCTGAAACCTAAAAAGGAAAAGGGTCTATGAATGAATGATGGTCCATAGTGCATCATTAGTTCATAGAACCTTAGGTGGTCCATGAAGGAGAGGCGGTCCATGGACAAAAAATCCGTCTATGAATATGGTATAGTGTACGAGGGAGTATTGGTCTGCAAATCAATTACACCATGTAGTGAAGCACAGTTCTTAGAGGAAGAAAGGTTATTTGTGAAATTTTCAAGGAACCTTTCAAAAGAACTAGAATAGTTCACAAACACTATTTATGTAAATTAATAGTTCACAAAAAGTGGATTTCATCCACATGTGGAAGTTGGAATTCAATAGAGAATATACCTATAATTGAGGATCTGTGAATTCATGAAAATTAAGTGACCTACAAGTACATAAACTGTGAGTGGATCCTTTTGAAGATTAGTGGGAAAAGGAAGAAGAATACGATGATCCTTTCAACTAGAAGTGAGCTAGAGAAAGAGACATAGAGATCCACCATTTAGAATGTAGTGAGAAGACCCTAAATCTTGAAAAGACAATGAGCCTTGGTATAGAAGTGATCTATCCCGAACATCATTATTGGAAATAAGGCTTAGTGAGTACAGTAAAATCGGAATATTTCCATTGTATTATTCTTGGATTTATCCCAGTGAGGTAGAACCAAGTAAAAATATTTGTGTCCTTGTATATGATTTACTGATTTACTTTTAGTGAAATACCATAAGATTAAATTAGAAAGGATATAATCGACATTAACATTAAAGAGCATAAGAAGTGACCGATATAATAAAGAGGTCAAGATCTATTGGGGAAGGAATAAGATTGAAAAAATATCCCTATATTACTTAACCCCCCTCTCAGGTTACTTAGGCCCCCTTTGGACCTAAAACTTGTATCATAGGGTTGGTTTCTTTTATCAAATCTATTTTCTCTGAATTGGTGTAGTTAATTGTTGAAATTAAAGTTTCAATTTTATATTATCTTATAACTTCATGGAAAAGGGTAAAAATTAAAATATGAATAAGGATTATGGTTGTATTCCTCATTGTGGAAGTATATATAGAAATAGTGTGATTCAGTTGATGAAACAAATAGTGAAATAAATAATAATTTTGATGAATCAGATAATGAAACTATTCAATCATATATTGATGATGAATGAATGAGTGAAGAACCTGATATTCCATGTTATGTTGGTACTAATGATGAAGAAGAAATTGTATGAAGACCAAAAGTATAAGTTTTCTATGTTACAAATGAATTAGATCATAAATTTGATGATGTAATCAAATATAAGGATATCAAAATCCAAGTGATGGAAATTCAGGCCCACAAGATCAAAGGCATAAGTAAAAGGATTGTTGATATGGTTACTAATGTGAAGGAGAAGAATAATTCCTAAGATTAAGAACTCCAAAAGATGTCTATAAAGGTAGAAAAACTCAAATATAATTACAAGGTAAAGAGTATGAACTCAGAAGAAATTCAGAATCTAGAAGCCAGAAATGATGATCTTGCTATAGATAAATCTGAACTTGTTCAATAGAACCAAAGGCTATAGAAAGATAATTCATGTTTCAATGAATCTGTTTCTGAAAAATATTCTAAAATAAAGGAGAAATATGACATGATATATAAGATCTATCGTGAATTGGAAGTTGAGATAACTAGTGGGAAGACTCTTTCTACAGAACATAATGCTCAACTTGAATCTAGGGTCAAATAGATTAAAAAATTTAGTAAAGTTCTAGAGTCAGTCAAGAAAGAAGTGGGTAAACCCAACGCTAATGGAAAACCCAAATTGAAGGTTGCATTACACATATTATTTGATTGTCCTATAGAAGGTGATAATGAAATCAAAAGAAAATATGCTACTTTAAAGAAAAAACATGAAAGGATTATCTTATCCCAAGGGACATCCATTTTTGGAAAAATTGTTATTGGATAAGATAAGCCCTCTCCCCTGAATAATAGGAAGATAACTATGAATAGTTCTAAAAATGGAAAAAAATATTTTAGATACTGGAAGCATAACTAAAAAGTATTTTAAAGGAAGTAATAACATCATGTTCTACTTCTGTGGAATGCATGGGAATACTTTAAGATTGTATTTTAAGGCATTGGAATATATTTCATGTTGTGAAGAAAAAAGTATTTCAATATCTAAGAATAAGAAGATTCATCTCATGAAATCAGAAAGAAGAGTCTCTGAGAAGAAAGTAGTTATCAAATGCTATTATTGTGGAAGACATGGACACACAATGAGTACGCATCATGAATAACAAGGGATCAATATTAGAATAAGAACTATGGTTGCATCAATATCTCAGCCGAGAAAGGATGAAATGAGATATTACTTTAATGGAAGATGTTTTATATGTTCTAATCATGGTCATTTTGAAATACATTATAGTAGGAATAAAGAAGGGAAGGAAAGGAACCCAGAAGGCGGTCTCCAACAATTTCATTGTATAATGAAAAATCCTATAATGGAAGACAATATGATAAGTTGAAAAATAGGTTTACAACCTCAGGGGAATCACATGAATCTCAAAAAAAGGTGTATCAATCACCTCTATTGTTACACTCACAATAACTCTCATGGAAATAATGTGAAAAAACCTGGATAGGGAAGGGAGGTGAATCTCTAGTAGTGATTAAAAAGATTGTAAGTTTAGTGGAAGAATCATCCCCAACAATAAAGGGTGGCATGAATCGGAGAAGTGACAAAATAAAAATGTATATAAAATGCCTTGAAAAACTAACATGTCGTGACACATGGAGAGAAGTTAAGGAAAGAGAAAGATACCTGTAATGGAACAAGAATCAAGAGAAGATGACCAGGGAATATTCCTTCTTAAAGAAAGAGTCAAGAAAAAAGAAATATTAGCAGAAAATAAAAGAAGTAAATTTATAAAAATGGGTTTAATTTTTTTTTTGAAAAATTCCAAGCCTATAGAATCTAAATATCAAAATAAATCTTAGTATATAGGTAAATAATGTTTAGTCATATGGACAGAACAATTGAAGTTCATTGGGAAGTTGGAAGAAGAACAAAAATAGTACAATGCTTTGAAAGAAAGTGTTAAAGGGTGGATCCATCAGGGTCAACAACAATTATCTTTTTGTGGATTCCATAAGAACCCATATCCTCATGTATTAAATGTTTGTGATATTTATTGGATGTTGTGTAGGACTATGGGGGAGATACAGTCCATGGGGTGTGTGTGATGAATGTGATTGAGTGTATAAGTTGAATGGAGATACATGAAAAAAGAATAATTTGAAAATTTTAAATTCTCATATGATATCATATTCAATAAGTGGTGTTACACAACAATTATATTTTTCAAATCTCCATGTGATGGTTTGGCGCTATGAAAAAGAGATATGAAATGATAGAGTCTGATTTAAAATAGAAGAACTATCAAAGATATACTTAGATGATCAAATGGTTCCAAGTTGCATTGAATATAAAACCATTGGTATCATTCCATAGTTCTAGTGTTAGTTTTCCACTCAGAGAAGACTAATTACTGGAGAATCATTAACATTCGTGATTATCTATTTTGTTCTAAAAATATGGTATTAGCTGATTATTATCGGGATACCAACAAGCTATGGGAGAAGATTAAAAATGTTGTTAACAAGTGGAATCCCCATTATTATGAGTAATTCAACATCTAGATTCAACTCAATAATCAATATTAATGATTTTAATCATTAAAAACATAATGGTTCTCATGGATATTTTGTGACAAGCACACTAGGAGATATAACTCCATCTTTCAAAAGAGTACAATGAAGAATTAAAGAATATTAGGAAGCTAGAATTTTTGTATGTAAGTGAGTAACATGGACAGAATTGATTTTTATTGGCTTAAACTCACGTTTCCTATAAATATTTCTTACTCAGTAGGATTAGAGGATCTATTAGTGACTCTGGAAAAGTGGGAATTTTACATGAAGAAAATAATACAGCTGTGAACAACTATAAAATATATGAATCAAATATCAAAAGTTATAGAGGAATCAATGTTTCAATTTGTAGTTTATAAAGGGTTCCAAAGGTGAAACTTCATATAATTGACAAAGCTTGGTGGTGTTCAAATTTCATCTTATGGTGTCCGATGTGCTATGAAAAATTGCATCAACAAAGAGGGAGAATAATTTATCTTTATCTATATTCTTGGTGTATAGTGATAATGAGGGAACTACCTCAAAGAAATTTGAAGTGAAAAATAATGATTCAAAAAAAATACTGATGATGTTTAAGGGGAAATCAAATCTGTATGAAAACTAAAAATGAGAACAGAGTTTGTCGACTGAAGAAGGTGTTATATGAGCTGAAGAAAGCACTAAGAGTGTGGTATTCAAGGCGTGACCAATTTATGAATAAACTTGATTTTCAGTGTGGTGGAGTTAATTTCACACTATATCTCAACAATGATAGTAACTAATGGATGATGGTGTTGGTGACACTAGGAAAAAATGGCTAATTCATTTCAAAATATAAATATTCCATGAAGTTTATGAGAATATTTTTATTAGATAATTCCAAGGGTTTGATGACTCTAGTGGATAACCAGATTAAACTATCATAGGATTATAAAGGTAATGTAGTTAATGTCATATAATATAGAAAAATCATTGGAAGTATATTGTACTTGACAGTGACAAGACCTGATATTTTTTGGCCACATTCCAAGCATTACAGTATCAAAGAAATACCAAGGAAACCACTTTCTTATAGTGAAAATAATACTTCGATATATCAAGGGAATGGTGGATTTTGGATTTCTATGCAATGATAAATATAAAATAGAGTTATTGGTCTATAAAGATAGAGATTGGTCCGGTTTATTAAATGATAGAAAATCAACATCATGTGGTGCATTTTATCTTGAAGGAATGTGTATTTCCTGGATAATAAAAAAAATTTCATTTCATTAATAACCATAGAGGATAAATATATTGTATCTACTAAAGCATGAAATATTTGTGTGTGGATGAAATACCAGCTTGATGATATGGGAGATGGAGTGAAGTATTTGATCAGAATCCATTGTGATAATTCAAGTGCTAAAAATCTTTGAAAAAATTCATTCCATCACTCAAGGGAAAATTACATTGAAATAAAGTATCATTTTATCAAGGGGAAGGTTCATCAAGGTATTGTACAGTTGGATTATGTACATACAAAACTACAAGATGCAAATATTCTAAAAAAGGCCTTACCCAATGAAGCATTTGAAAGGCATCAACTGGCTCTGAGAGTTCAGTCTACTCCCCACACTTGAAAAGTGTTGAGGTAGGACCCCCTCTCCTCGACGTATGGTGTGTTTCCCCTAATGTGATAATATGTGTTATTTACTCTATTTCATACCTAAAAGGAATGGATTTTGGGTTAGTTGAAAAAGGGGTAGAAGTTGAAGTTGTAAACATATTAATCAAGAAAGGGGGAAGCTGTAAGGGGTAGTAGCGAGATATGGGGAGTATTACATATGATGATGTTAAAGGTGATAAATCAATGATTATATATCATGATTGACGAGGTTTGTGGAGAATTAAGATGAGTGGTTTTTGAGTGGAATGTTGTGACTCATTGATGAACTTTTTGTTATGCTCTTGTTTCTCACGATGAGCATGGAGCATATGGGCTTAGAATGTGTGTTTAGAAAATCCTTGATCACTATCTTAGTCCAAATAATAGAATGATGTTAGAATACGGAAGGATCCTCAATGATATGTCAAAATTTAAATAATGGTGAACAAACCCAAAGTTGGATAATTTTGGTAAAAATCCCTCAAGGAATGCTCTTGGTGTTTTTGCCGTTATTTTGTTTGTTGAAAAAGCCGAATGACCACAAATGATTTTGGTCGATGCTTCCGATGTTGGTTTTATGGTGACACAATTTCCCATTGTTTACCAATTTTTTTGGCCTCAAAATATGGAGTTTGATTTTAGTAAAGGAAGTATTTCCACAAAGGAGTGAAAAGTATGCATACCACAAATCACGGTTTTCAGACCACATAAGAGGTACATGTAAACTTAATGGAAATTAGTAAAGGGAGTTCACAGACTGTGAAGGACGCTACGTGGATCATAAATGATAGATATTTTGCAGGAGGGTTGAATTCCACAAAAGGATTGTAGTTCATAGGATGGCTCAACATTTATGGAAATGAGGTGGTGATTTGAGGATCCTCCAAGGGATTCATTCATAGAAGGAATCAAATACTATTAGGGAAGAAAGGTGCTACACAGACCATGGATGAAAAAATGGTTTGTGGGAGGATTAAAATCCATGGTGAAGGTTGTACCACATATAATATTTGACTAAAATGGACTAGAGAATTTTTTAGATACATTTTCCTATTTAAGAACCTCTAATACCATCTTTACTTAGAAAAATTTTCGTTATGAAACATCTTCACTTTAAGAGAAATTCGACAAAGTCTAAATGGGTTGTGAGAGAGGATTCTAAAAAGTGAAGTAGTTCATAAGTCAGAATTCTATGATGGGTGAATTAGTTCATGGGAAAAGTTTGTGAAAGTGTTTTATGGGGCTCTACAGCCTTAAAGGAAAAAGGTCCACTAAAGAAGGATGGTTTGTGGAGTATCATCAGCCCACAACAGATGAGGTGGTCTGCGAAGGAGAGGTAGTACATAAATGAAGAATCCATCGGAAAATCACGAATGGTTTGTGGAGAATAATTGGTCCCTGAAGAACTCATTCCATGCAGTGTGGAACAATTTGTGGAGGAAGTAAGGTTGTTCATGGAGGATTAATGGAAGCTAGAAAAAGCACTAGAATAGTTCATGAAAACAATTTATGCAAACTAACTGTTCTTAGAAAAGTTGATTTCATTTATAGGTGAGTTCAGGACTTTAACATAGTATGTACCTAAAGTTGAGGATACATGCATTAATTAACATGAAGGGACATAATAGTCCATAAAATGTGAGTGGATCCCTTCCAAGTGCGGTGAGAAAAGGAAGAGGAAGATGGTGATCCTTTCCACTGGTAGTGAGTCAGAGAAAAATGCATAGGGAGTGACCCTTGGGAATGTAGTGATTAGACCCTGAATCTTTTAAATGTAATTACCCTAGGCACAAAAACTATCTAGCTTTAACATCATTATTGGCGGATATCCTTAGTGAATTTAGTACAATCAGCACATTGTCATTGTATGCTCCTTGGATGTAGCCCAACAAGGGAAAACCAAGTAAAAATATATATTTCACTGTGAATGGTTTATTAATTAGCTTTTAGTGCATTATCATTAGATAAAATTGGAATGGATATGATCATCATTATCATTGAAGATCACAATATGTGACAATTGTAGTAAAGAGGTGATGATACAGTCACTACTGGAAAAATGACCTATACCCACGGTTCAAAACCGTGGGTATAGGCCCCAAAACCGTGGGTATAGCCTATACCCACAGTTTTGGGAATCGTGGGTTGGAAAGGTGTCGATATAGGGGTCTCATCCTATATCCACAGTTTTGGAGAACCGTGGGTATAGGGGGGTCAAAGTCTGCCACACCGCTGTTCCAGCATGGCACACAACAGACCCCATGGTTTACAAACCGTGGGGTATTTAAATTCAAAAAATGGCGCAGGGGGATTCGAACCCGCAATCTCACGTAGCACCTCAAGCCCGTGCCCCAACAAGAACCAACCGGGCTAATGCCACTATTTATATATATAGATAATTTCATTTTAATATATTAATATAACAGGTATAATTGAAAATAAAAGTCCACCGGGTTTCGAACCCGCACCTCCCGTTTATTGCAGAGTCACAGCGACCAACCGAGCTAACAACGCAAGTGGTATATGAATATAATTTTGTTTTAATATATTAATATAACTTATATAATTTAAAAATAAGAATCCATGTGTTTTTGAACCCGTGACCAGTGCTGAGGGACGATACGGACTGACCAACTAACCTAACATTATTATTTGTTTATATATATATATATGTCTCTTAACTTATATTAATATTACTCATATATTTGAAATTAACACAGCCGCAGGATTCGATCATGGGTCTGCCTCATGAAAAGAAAAGATCTAAACCAACCAACCTCAACACATTATACGATTTAATATTTTGTATCTGTAAATTTATATTATTTAAGATCGTCTTCTCACCAAAAAAATTTCATGTCCCGCGGAATTTTTTGTTCCCACAATAACATGGGAATTATATAACCACAATTTTAAAAAACCATGGGTAAAGGTCATTGAAAAAAATACCACCTATACCCACGGGTTTCAAAAACCGTGGGTATAGGTCTGCAGAACAACACCTTTACCCACAGTTTTTCCAAAACTGTGGGTATAGGTCTTAAAAAAAACCTATACCCACGGTTTTCTAAAACCATGGGTATAGGTCCCAATACTATCCTTTATCCACAGTTTCCAAAACCGTGGGTATAGGGGGGCCTATACCCACAGTTCTGCACAAAACCATGGGTATAGACCCATTTTCCAGTAGTGAGTGGGGCAAAAATATGTTTGAAAAGGATATCCTTACTCCGATTCACCCAATCTCAGGGTAACTATACCCCTTTTGGAACTAAAAAAATATCAACCATGTTACATTGTTTGTCTTATTTCCTTTTATAGCAACTATCTTGACCCCTAAAGTGAAAAAGCTATGTTATCACAGTAATTGTCAAAAAAGAGTTTACACAGGTCAAAACAAAAAGATAATGACAAGAACCTAGTATAGAATTTTCAAAATTTTAATGGATTATATAATTTTAACCCATATACTTCCTAAACAATAATTATATATGTTTTTATCATTTTCTCATGAAATTTAATTTATATTAATTTAATATTTTAAGAAATTCCAAAATTAGGCATCCCTTAACATATAAAAGGGAACCTCCTCTCCTATTCTCTTTACACTTAAAAATAATTTTGACTCAGAAAATACCTAACCAGATCTATTAATTAATTCACTTAACACATCCTAGATTCATTTTTTTATTATATAACCCTCTTAGGAAGGATTTTTATGTTTACTTAAATTGGTTTTCTGAAGAAGATTTATCATTCTTAACTAGACATTTCTATTTTATTTCTTCTTCCACCTATATAAAATATTATAAAAATATTATGATAAAATAAAATAAATACCTCCCATATAATTGAATTTTATTAGTTTAATTTTATAACTTATTCACATCCCCTCTTCCACCAAATAGACAAATAAAGCATCGTTCATGTATACAGCGAAATATCGCCCCACAGACCGATGTAATTAATTTTCCATCAATGCTTTCCATGGATATTTATGAAGTTGGATTTAATTTATATATATGATAATTATAAAATTTTTATCATTATGTAAAGACAATATATTATATATTTTATTATCTTACTATTCATTTAAATATGATAACGTCGTTCGTGTTTACGATTGGATTACAACCACCATGAAGTGATGTGATTTTTTTTCATTACCATAGCATATGGATGGTATATATAAGTGTATTTAATGAAATAATATGATATTTCTAATAAAATTATCATTATTTAAAGAAAATATTACACTTACCTTATTTCCATCACGATCTTTGAAAAATGAAAACGTTACTCATGCAAACATACGCCTTACTATCACTAAGATGTTAATATAGTTCATTATTCAGAAACATATTTCATGGTTGATTTTAAAATTATAATTAATTCATAAAAATGAATATTATTTCGTCATTATTGTTATATAAATTAGGGAAAAATGACAACATTTACCATAGTCAACCTACTATAGTAATTTTAGACATAAGAATCAAATATCATCAAAATGTCTGATGTGAACTTAATTGAATAAGTAATTAAATATAAAATTGTAATAAATAAAATAAAATAGATAAAAAATTTAAAAATTTTATTAATCAAGTTAATTATTAACATAAATTTTTTATTCAGTAAGATAAATAATGTATGTAATGTGTCAGATCTGAGTTAAGGGATTTCATAATTCAATTTCTTTTGATTGGGTTATATTACCTCTTTATTGACTATGTCATACCAAGATTATGTGTATAATGATGAATGATTGTTTTAAATTTAATTAAAAATTTTTATTTGGATTTAAAATTTTTACAGCCAATCACTTCATTGAATAATCATCACATTAATGTTATGATATTCTAACGGGATTTTTCACAATTTTCCTTCATTGAGGAATATTTTAATGTTATCCACCTAATTTATTTTATATGGTGTATATACTACCAATTTAACATGTTATATCATGAATAATTCTTAATTAATGTTATTTTAAGTTTTATTTTAAATTATTTTATCCAAAATGATTTGAATAGAATGTTTCAAGTGGAAAGGGGTTCTATAACTCAATTTCTTTTCATTAGGTTTTATTACTTCTTCATTGTCTATGTTATGACAACATTATATGTGTAATTAACTATGATTATTTTATTATTTATTTACACTTTAATTAGGTGAATTTACATTTGTTACACACAATCAATTTATTGATTAATTATCAGATCAATGATACGATCTTTGTAAGGGTTCTCTCATCTCACTTCTATTTCTATGAGTCATATGCCATATTCACCACTTTTTCCTTTCACGTAGTGTATATACTACCCCGTTGATATGATATATCATTATTCCATTTATATTAATGTTATTTAAAGTTTCATTTGATGTTATTTATTTCAATGGGGTTATAATTCAAACGTTAACATAGCGATAAGAGTTTGTTTCACAATCTCATCATTATTTAGTATTGTTATCATTTAAGTCTTTGTTGGGGAATTATATGATATTTTTATATTAAAAAATATATATTTCATTCCCCTCTAATAATTTTTGAAAACAACATGTTTTCATTTCATTTTTAGTTTTTAAGTACTTGATATATTGAATTAATGTTTTTAAGGAAAATAGACATTTTTCTATTTGATAAGAAATATTTTTCTTCAATGTCAAACTTTTCATGAAAATGTTTTTAAAAAATGTATTTAATATTATCAAATTAATTACTAAATATATTTTAACCCAAATTTTAATTTTTTAAAAATGGTTTAAAAGGAATGTTTTTTTCATATTCCAAATGATGTACTTTTCCAAATTTTTCTAAAAATGTGAAAGGAATATTTTTTAACATACTCTGCATGAAAACAATTTCCTACCATCATGACCACTAAATTATTTGAAGATTAATTTAAAATTTCCCATGGTTCTTATTAAAGAAAATATTTATCCTAATATTTTATAAATTGTTTGTGTTCAAAAGTTATTTTCAAATTGAATAGGGTAATTTTTCTCAATAATATTTTTAATGATATTTTAATGGTATTTTTATTCATCAACAATAATAACCCTATATTTTACTTATACTACACTAGGGATTTGTTGTAATGATACCATCCTTATTATTTCTCTAGATGGTTTATTATTAGTTTTACTAGGAAAATATTAATATTTCATATTCTAGTTTTAAAATAAAAATATTTATGTTTATTATGTATTGAAATATTATTCTATTATTTTATCTGATGAATTCATTGGACTTAGTAAGTGATGGTAGGGGCCCACTATAGCCCCTTGAGGCATCATTAGGTCTCAAGAGACAAACTAGATTGGGTATTTGGTCGAGGCCTTACCCATTCATGTAAGATGTATTGGCTTGAGGCCTCAATGGTTTGTTTATGAGGCCCATCATTATGCATTCTATCATTATGAGTTTATAAATAATTTCAATGAGATAATTTGAATATTTAAGATATCCAAATATAAGTTTCCAGATCATGTGATTATTTATATTGAATTATTTTATTTACTCCTCTCATTTTATTCTTCATGCTCAAGTTATTGATTAAATGTAACACCCCAAGCTTCTATGGTACGCTTCTCTTTGAATAATGTGATAGCGTGTGTTGTACGCAACACCGAGTTCTAACACACCATAACTAATCAAACTAGCCGTTATGAATAGTAATACCTACTTTTTGAAATTATATATATTTTATATTTGAAAATGGACTTCATTTTTGGATTCGGAATATCGAATTTAGCCTAGGGTGAAATTTTGGTACATTTCGGATAACTTTCATATTTTGATGAATAGTGAAAATTACTAAATTTTAATTAAAAACAACTTTTTTAATCAAATTAATTACTAGTGATAAATTATGAATTTGAGTGGTTTTAAAGTATATTTAGAATATATTTTTACCATTTAATATAATTTTGGTCATTGGACATAATTTTACAATTAAACCGAACATAAACAAGTGTCAATCTTTTGATAGTTATTATCTCTTAAAAACACGCTTTTTGTTTTAACAGCGGGAATTAATTTTAAATTAATTTCTGCCACTTCTGTGTTTTGAATTTAGGAAAATGGATTCCATATTTGGAATCAGGATGTTCAAATTGTGTAAATAGGTAACTTTTATTTTTAGACATTTTGAATAGTTACTGTGGTAAATATTTTATTTACCATGGTTAAAGGGTAAATCCGGTAAATAAGGGTTAAAAAAATAATATTATAATAATACAAAATTACCCTAAAACGTGTCCTAACCTTATTGGTGGACACATACCCGACCATGGGCATCCTTGGGTCAATTTGGGGACCCCTTGGAGCCACTTGTATGTGGTAGGGACACTTTATATTAATAAAGTTAAAATAAAAATAAAAATGGCATAAGCTTACATCTTTTAGAAGAACAATTTTTACATAGGGTTATACATGTTGGATTTTCGATTATAAATATTCATTAGAAATCTAAAAAGATTTCCTACATAATTATATTTTACTTATAATTTTTAGACATTAAATAATTTATTTTATTTATGACACAATGATGATGCAGTAATTACTATAATAGTGAAAAATTAAAATAAGTGATATTATAAATACCCAAATAAATATAATATGAAACTTTTAATGAATTAAAATAATTTTCTAGGATAATATGATATATTAGGATTGATTTAATTGACTTTGTTCGAAGTAATAAATCTGTTATGAGTTTCACAAAAATCAACTAATGAATAGTGTCAAAATTGACATAAAAGAATTCTTAAAACAAATATTATATTATTAATTGATATTAACTTCCTAAAAATCTAAGGTTCGGCCAAGAGACTTATATCATGATAGGTTAATCATTAATGGACCACTTGGGGGTATCTTGGATGTATATAGTAAGTTTATTAACCATAATATATAAAATACAAAGAGACATTGTAAAAGTGAAACTAATTAACTTAGAGTTAATACTTAAAGATAAGGTTAATATAGGTACCCAAACCTGTCTAAATTCTATTGGATGAGTTGCTTTCGACCTATCCCCACCTCATCATTTGAATAGTCAACTTTGGAGCCTTTAGAAACCGAATATGAATTTATTATAAATTAATATTTCTAGCTTTTCCAAAGGTGCCCCTCACCCCTCTTATAAAAGGGCACTCCTCCTTCTCATTTCTTCACACCTTCAAAGCCTTTTGATTCGGCCAAACTCTGCCCAAATACTCTCCCAACATCCCTCAATACAACCTAGAGGCCTTAGTTTGATCAGAAAGCCAACCTAAGGAGCCCTTTTGATCAAATCAAAAGGAAGAACCCGAAGAAGAGGTAATGATTTCACCACCCTTTTCTAAGTTCATTTCTTCTTCCACTTCTTCTTCCTTTGTTCTTACCATTCTGAAATAATAACTCCAGTATCTCACATATACTGTGATGTTATTATAAGTATGGTACAACCATATTCATTATTCTATCCACCCTTTGAATAACATGTCACCATACGTGCGTACGTACGGCTTACCGTCTCCACGTCGTGGTGTAATTGTTATTCAATATAATATTATTTGGATGGGTATAATAATGATGTGTAACTCATGTAAATAATAAATATAACATGTTAATGATTCTGTATATATGATATACCATCCATTTATATATTATTTTAATATCAAAAGAATGATATTGTCGCTCGTGCGTACGTACGGACTACCGTCTCCACGAACGCGATGAGATTCATTCTCCATCGTAACCATTAAAGCGTAATTATCATTTTATGATTTAAAAATGATGTTTAAGGACTTGATATCATTCTGGATATGAATAATATACAACCTATCCTTTACAAACATGTCTTACGTAACAAAACATATGAAAGAAAACAAGTAAGTTAACACCCGAAACAACGATAATACTAAGATATTATTATCAAATCAATATTAAAAGATCATATATGATATCATATTAATGTATATGATTCTTGTATAATTTAATAACAATTATTTCACCATTATACAGGAGGTTAACCTACCACAACCAAGGAAAAGTACAAGGTAAGGGTTATTTCACAATCTCTTCATTATCCGAGGTTGTATTATACGTAATAATCTACTGGGATCTCTTTATCATCCACATCCATGTTTCTTCGAAATGTATTTCAAAACATTTTTACTATTTACAAGAATATGGGTTAAAGTCATTTATACCCTTGTTTGACTTTTTATAAGAGGTTTATAAAGGAATCTTTCCGTCGTTTTCAAAACAAGGTCCTTTTTTTAACCTTTTCGACAGAATTGAGGTAAGAATGTTTTTTTTAACTTATACGGCGGGTGCGGTTATTTTCTGCCGTTATAAAATCGTCGAAGCTTCCCATACAAGCTTATAAGAATATTTTCAAAGAAAATGTTTTATTTTATATGGATCTTAAATGATTTCAAAATAAAAGGAGATATTTCTTTAAAAAGAATTTTGATTTCATCTATGTCAACATCCTTTGATGGATTTTAAGATTATTTGAAGTTGATTTATTATGATACAAAACTTCTATATTGTATTGAAGGTTTTGTGATATGTTTGACTGTGGATGTGCTATTTTTATACCATTCATAGTTTATTGTGAAAGTATTGACATTTCGTATGCTAGTTTTAATACGAATGTTTATGTTATGTTTAAACCTTTTCATATGGGAATGCATTGGACTTAATAAGTGACGGGTGGAGCCCGCTATAGCTCCTCGATGCATCGGTAGGTCTCATGAGACAAACTAGTGTCTTGGCACAAGGCCTTGACAAAATCTTATTTGTAGTCTTGGCACGAGGCCTTGGCTATGTGGTTATGATAGTCTGGCATTATGCATTCCAACATTATGAAAGTGGTTATTGATTTTTGCATGTGATTATTCGATTAGTAGAATATCCATGTGAATAAGTAAATGGCATTATTTCATTTTACTTTTGCCATACCATGTTGAAGTTCAATTTTAAAAGGCTTTTGTTTTAGTAATGCATTGCCTTAAATGTTTATTCTTATTTATTAAAGTTTCCGCTATATTGTTATCCTTACTGGGCATTTGAGCTCACCCCTTTTCTATGTTTTATTTTTCCCCAGGATGTGAAGAAGTAAATTATGAATGACCTGCAGGGATATTATGAGGGGATAGTAGTGTGGATTATGGAGACATTATGTTGTTGTAGTAGTTTTTCATTTTATGATGTAATGTAAAACTTATGAATATATCTAGTGTTTCCAAGGCTACTAAACCAATCGGTCTTTCGAGATTTGATCTTTCTTGTGATCATGCCAATGTTATGTAATAATGCACCGACTCTGGGTAGCTGGGGTCGGGGCGTTACAGTTGGTATCAGAGGAAGTTTAGTACAAACCTTGGAAGCTAGATTTAGATAAACTCTGATTAGAGCACGTAGACCTAAGATGAACTTTGAGGATTAGTATAGAAGAACTTCCTAGAATTTTGGTATTGTAGAGATTTTGTGAGTTTTCCGAGCAATACATCCCTGTCTGGATACGAGCAGGTAGAGGCGGCTCTGGCACAGATGTACCTAGGGGTAAAACCCGAAAACACCGCTTTGAGCTAGACTCGAACGGGAACTGGTGCACGACAACGGGCCTTGCTGCACTCTTGGTTACGACACTCCCGGGGGATATGCTTAGGATAACTCTCATTATCTTTACAAATCATTATGAAGGGTTTATGAGTATATACTTCCTCAAAGAAAAACATTTTTATGATTATGGATTATATCCATAAATAGTTCAATTTATGTTAAGTGTTTTATAAGTATGGGATTATGTATTTTGATTCATAAACTGATCTAGTTTATGCCATTGTTTAGAAATGGCGCCTAGTGGAAGAAATGGAAACCGTATCAATGCGCGCACTCCATGTAGGGATTGCCCTCCTGCTCAAGATAATTATAGTGGGGCTGGTGATGCAACTGGTGCCGATCAGCTAATCACCATACTGGGACAACTTACTCAGGTTATGAATAATAACCTTACCCGTATGGAGCACCCTGATCCGCAGCGTGGAGGATCAATGTTAGATCGATTCATGAGACAACAACCACCAACGTTCAATGGGAGTACAAATCCCTTAGTAGCTGAGCAATGGATGTTTTCCCTAGAGAAAATATTTCAGGCTTTGGGGAGTAGTGAAAGGGAAAAAGTTACCATGGCAGTTTACCGCCTCACTGGAGATGCTGATCAATGGTGGTCATTGATTCAAAACATGAAGGAAGATGATGAAGTATCAAACATGGAATGGAGGGAGTTCAAAGATCTGTTTTTAGAAAAATACTTTCCTCGCGACCATCGAGCAGATATGGAAAGGCAATTTCTGAGTCTGAGACAAAAGGAGGATGATAATGTCACAAAGTATGAGGCTAACTTTACAAGGTTAGCGAGGTACGCTGGTGATTATATTCGCAACCCAAGAAGTAAGATTGATCGTTTCTTTGATGGGTTAAAACCATTTCTCCGTCGAGCATTAGTCTCACAATCCTTTTCATCGTACGAAGACATTGTCTCATGTGCTATCAAGACCGAAAAGGAATTCTCTAAGTCTTATGACTTTAAAGCAAAGCAAGAGAAGAAGATACCTGCTGATCAATCTGGGAATGGAAATAAGGGGAAGAAGGGAAAGGTTGAATATCCATCTTGTGGTAAGTGCGGGAAGAAACACCCCGGTGCTTGCCTGAAGGGAATGGGAGTCTGTTACAAGTGTGGTGAAAAAGGCCACCAAGCTCATGATTGCAAGGGGAAGAAGGAAGCTACCAATGTTCAGTGCTACAATTGCAGGGAGATGGGGCATTATGCAAATGCATGTCCTAAGCGTCAGGAGAACTTACCTCAGAAAAGGCCAAGGGATCAAGGCCAGGCTTATGCTATCACTACTGCTGAGGTAGAAACTCCGAAAGACGTGGTGGCAGGTAATTTAATGGTTTCCTCAAGTTTAGCAAATGCATTTTTTGATTCTGGATCATCGCATTGTTTCATATCTTCCCAGTTTGCTAAGAAAATTAGATATTTCCAATTTGATTTAATAAGGGAGTTGTCAGTTAAAACTCCTAAGGGAAGTATCGTTGCAACAAAGTTTTGTGAATCAGTCCCCATTAGAGCACATAAATTTTCTTTATCTGCTGATTTCATCGTCATACCTATGATTGAGTTTGATATAATCCTCGGTATGGACTGGCTTTCGGACTATGATGCGAAGATTTATTGTAAGAAGAAAGAGGTTACGATTCATGATGATAATGATAAGGAGCACCTTATTTTTAGAGCAGAATCGTCACCACCTAATTCTTATTTAGACCCACCCCCAGTAGCTCAACTTAATTCAATTATTGGGGAGGAAGAGAATGAAGTAACTATCGGTGAGGAAAGGAATGTTCAAATAGAGGATGTACCTGTTGTGAAAGAATTTGTAGATGTATTTCCAGAAGATTTACCTGGACATCCTCCAGAACGAGAAGTTGAGTTTTCTATTGATTTGATTCCTGGATCAAGGCCTATATCGAAGACCCCTTATAGAATGGCCACTGTAGAGCTAGTCGAACTAAAGAAACAACTAGAGGAATTGAGTAATAAGGGATTTATTCGCCCTAGTGTTTCTCCATGGGGAGCCCCTGTTCTTTTTGTTAAAAAGAAAGATGGATCTATGAGGTTATGTATCGATTACAGGGAGATCAATGCTATAACGATAAAGAACAAGTATCCCCTACCTCGTATTGATGATTTATTTGACCAACTGCATGGAGCTCAATACTTTTCAAAGATTGACCTTCGATCTGGATACCATCAGTTGTGTGTAAAGAAGGAAGACATTCCGAAGACAGCATTTCGAACCAGGTACGGGCATTACGAGTTTACTGTAATGCCGTTTGGATTGACTAATGCACCCTCTGTATTCATGGATCTGATGAATAGAGTTTTCAAGGAGTATCTCGATGAATTTGTGGTGGTATTTATTGATGATATCTTGGTATACTCCAAAACCTACGAAGATCATGAAAATCACTTGCGCATTATCTTGAAGACTCTGAGGAGGCATGAATTATATGGAAAGTTTAGCAAGTGTGAATTCTGGCTTCAGGAGATTTCTTTTCTTGGCCATATTGTCTCTAAAGATGGAATCTCTGTTGATCCTTCTAAGACCAAGGCAATCCAAGAATGGCCAGCACCTACGAGTATAACTGAGGTACGTAGTTTTATTGGCTTGGCAGGTTATTATCGACGTTTCGTCCAGAATTTTGCCCGATTGGCTAACCCATTAACGAAGCTCACACGTAAAGGGGTTAAATTTGTTTGGACAAAAGAGTGTGAAGAATGTTTCGAAGAACTGAAGAGAAGATTAGTCAATGCTCCTATATTGACTCTACCATCGGGGAATGATGGGTTCGTTATTTATAGTGATGCGTCAAAGAAAGGACTTGGTTGTGTCCTTATGCAGAATGATAGAGTTATTGCCTATGCATCACGACAGTTGAAAATTCATGAACAAAACTATCCTACTCATGATCTTGAGTTAGCAGCTGTGATCTTTGCTTTGAAGATATGGAGGCACTACCTCTATGGTGAAAAATGTGAGATTTATACTGATCACAAGAGTTTGAAGTATATTTTCTCACAAAAAGAACTCAACATGAGGCAAAGGAGATGGCTTGAATTACTCAAGGATTATGATTGCACGATACACTACCACCCGGGGAAAGCAAACAAAGTAGCAGATGCTTTGAGCAGAAAAGACCATGGAGTTCTGAACATGATGAGAATTGAAAGGGATCCAATTTTCATGGATCTAGAGAAGATGGACATGGGAATAACCAGGGAAGGTGAAACATCAATGCTTTTTCAAATGGTTGCCAAACCATCTTTACTAGAAAGGATTAAGAGTTCTCAGACCGATGATGAAGAATTTCAGAAGAAGATTAAAGCTGTGAATGATGGGAGATTGAGAGACTTTGTGTATAAAGATGGAACTTTGAAATTTGGAAAGAGACTTTGTGTTCCCGATTTACCTGATCTGAAAAGGGAATTACTGGATGATGCTCATAGTTCCAATTTCTCTATACACCCTGGGAGCACCAAAATGTATAGAGATTTGAAGGAACATTTTTGGTGGGACAACATGAAGAGGGAGATTGCTGATTTTGTATCAAGATGTATGGTTTGTCAACAAGTGAAAGCTGGAAGGCAACAGCCTGGAGGAGTCATGCAACCTCTTCCCATACCGGAGTGGAAATGGGACAATATTACGATGGACTTTGTCATGGGGCTACCAAAGACTCCTAGAAGGAACGATGCAATATGGGTTATTGTTGATCGTCTTACCAAGTCAGCACATTTTCTTGCTATAAGAGAAGATCTACCCCTGGAACGTCTAGCAAGACTATACATTAATGAAGTTGTGAGACTTCATGGAGTTCCCCTATCGATTGTTTCTGATCGTGATCCCCGTTTTACTTCAAGATTTTGGAAAAGTCTTCAGAAATCCCTGGATACTGAACTTCATTTGAGCACTGCTTACCACCCTCAGACAGACGGACAATCAGAACGGACTATTCAGACCTTAGAAGACATGTTGAGATCTTGCTCACTTGATTTTCAGGGTATGTGGGATCAATATTTACCTCTGGTAGAATTTTCCTATAACAATAGCTTCCATTCGAGTATACAAATGGCACCATATGAAGCGTTATACGGAAAGAGATGTCGTACACCAACCTGTTGGGATGACGTTGGTGAAAGAAAACTTGTAGGCCCAGAACTGGTGGAGGAAACGGTGGAAAAGGTGAAGGTAATCCAAAATCACATCAAAGCAGCTCAAAGTAGGCAGAAGAGCTATGCCGATAATCGAAGGAAGGATTTGGAATTTCAAGTCGGTGATCATGTTTTCCTGAAGGTATCTCCGTGGAAGGGAGTCATACGTTTTGGTAAGAAAGGTAAATTGAGTCCCAGGTACATCGGACCTTTCGAAATTCTAGAACGAATTGGGGCTGTAGCTTACCGATTGGCAATGCCGCCAAGTCTCTCCAAAGTTCACGATGTGTTCCACGTATCTCTATTGAGGAAATACATGCCTGACCCAACGCATGTACTCACCTATGAGGAATTAGAACTGGAACCCGATCTTTCCTATTGCGAAGAGCCCATCAAGATTCTTGATACGAGAGAACAAGTGCTGAGAAACCGGACGACGCGTCTGGTAAAAGTTTTGTGGAGGAATCATAAGATGGAAGAGGCAACGTGGGAACCCGAGGAACTTATGATGAAGAACCACCCGAGTCTTTTTATGCAGTAATACCCTAGAAATTGCGAGGACGCAATTATTTGAAGGAGGGGAGAATGTAACACCCCAAGCTTCTATGGTACGCTTCTCTTTGAATAATGTGATAGCGTGTGTTGTACGCAACACCGAGTTCTAACACACCATAACTAATCAAACTAGCCGTTATGAATAGTAATACCTACTTTTTGAAATTATATATATTTTATATTTGAAAATGGACTTCATTTTTGGATTCGGAATATCGAATTTAGCCTAGGGTGAAATTTTGGTACATTTCGGATAACTTTCATATTTTGATGAATAGTGAAAATTACTAAATTTTAATTAAAAACAACTTTTTTAATCAAATTAATTACTAGTGATAAATTATGAATTTGAGTGGTTTTAAAGTATATTTAGAATATATTTTTACCATTTAATATAATTTTGGTCATTGGACATAATTTTACAATTAAACCGAACATAAACAAGTGTCAATCTTTTGATAGTTATTATCTCTTAAAAACACGCTTTTTGTTTTAACAGCGGGAATTAATTTTAAATTAATTTCTGCCACTTCTGTGTTTTGAATTTAGGAAAATGGATTCCATATTTGGAATCAGGATGTTCAAATTGTGTAAATAGGTAACTTTTATTTTTAGACATTTTGAATAGTTACTGTGGTAAATATTTTATTTACCATGGTTAAAGGGTAAATCCGGTAAATAAGGGTTAAAAAAATAATATTATAATAATACAAAATTACCCTAAAACGTGTCCTAACCTTATTGGTGGACACATACCCGACCATGGGCATCCTTGGGTCAATTTGGGGACCCCTTGGAGCCACTTGTATGTGGTAGGGACACTTTATATTAATAAAGTTAAAATAAAAATAAAAATGGCATAAGCTTACATCTTTTAGAAGAACAATTTTTACATAGGGTTATACATGTTGGATTTTCGATTATAAATATTCATTAGAAATCTAAAAAGATTTCCTACATAATGATATTTTACTTATAATTTTTAGACATTAAATAATTTATTTTATTTATGACACAATGATGATGCAGTAATTACTATAATAGTGAAAAATTAAAATAAGTGATATTATAAATACCCAAATAAATATAATATGAAACTTTTAATGAATTAAATTAATTTTATAGGATAATATGATATATTAGGATTGATTTAATTGACTTTGTTCGAAGTAATAAATCTGTTATGAGTTTCACAAAAATCAACTAATGAATAGTGTCAAAATTGACATAAAAGAATTCTTAAAACAAATATTATATTATTAATTGATATTAAATTCCTAAAAATCTAAGGTTCGGCCAAGAGACTTATATCATGATAGGTTAATCATTAATGGACCACTTGGGGGTATCTTGGATGTATATAGTAAGTTTATTAACCATAATATATAAAATACAAAGAGACATTGTAAAAGTGAAACTAATTAACTTAGAGTTAATACTTAAAGATAAGGTTAATATAGGTACCCAAACCTGTCTAAATTCTATTGGATGAGTTGATTTAGACCTATCCCCACCTCATCATTTGAATAGTCAACTTTGGAGCCTTTAGAAACCGAATATGAATTTATTATAAATTAATATTTCTAGCTTTTCCAAAGGTGCCCCTCACCCCTCTTATAAAAGGGCACTCCTCCTTCTCATTTCTTCACACCTTCAAAGCCTTTTGGTTCGGCCAAACTCTGCCCAAATACTCTCCCAACATCCCTTAATACAACCTAGAGGCCTTAGTTTGATCAGAAAGCCAACCTAAGGAGCCCTTTTGATCAAATCAAAAGGAAGAACCCGAAGAAGAGGTAATGATTTCACCACCCTTTTCTAAGTTCATTTCTTCTTCCACTTCTTCTTCCTTTGTTCTTACCATTCTGAAATAATAACTCCAGTATCTCACATATACTGTGATGTTATTATAAGTATGGTACAACCATATTCAGTATTCTATCCACCCTTTGAATAACATGTCACCATACGTGCGTACGTACGGCTTACCGTCTCCACGTCGTGGTGTAATTGTTATTCAATATAATATTATTTGGATGGGTATAATAATGATGTGTAACTCATGTAAATAATAAATATAACATGTTAATGATTCTGTATATATGATATACCATCCATTTATATATTATTTTAATATCAAAAGAATGATATTGTCGCTCGTGCGTACGTACGGACTACCGTCTCCACGAACGCGATGAGATTCATTCTCCATCGTAACCATTAAAGCGTAATTATCATTTTATGATTTAAAAATGATGTTTAAGGACTTGATATCATTCTGGATATGAATAATATACAACCTATCCTTTACAAACATGTCTTACGTAACAAAACATATGAAAGAAAACAAGTAAGTTAACACCCGAAACAACGATAATACTAAGATATTATTATCAAATCAATATTAAAAGATCATATATGATATCATATTAATGTATATGATTCTTGTATAATTTAATAACAATTATTTCACCATTATACAGGAGGTTAACCTACCACAACCAAGGAAAAGTACAAGGTAAGGGTTATTTCACAATCTCTTCATTATCCGAGGTTGTATTATACGTAATAATCTACTGGGATCTCTTTATCATCCACATCCATGTTTCTTCGAAATGTATTTCAAAACATTTTTACTATTTACAAGAATATGGGTTAAAGTCATTTATACCCTTGTTTGACTTTTTATAAGAGTTTTATAAAGGAATCTTTCCGTCGTTTTCAAAACAAGGTCCTTTTTTAACCTTTTCGACAGAATTGAGGTAAGAATGTTTTTTTTAACTTATACGGCGGGTGCAGTTATTTTCCGCCGTTATAAAATCGTCGAAGCTTCCCATACAAGCTTATAAGAATATTTTCAAAGAAAATGTTTTATTTTATATGGATCTTAAATGATTTCAAAATAAAAGGAGATATTTCTTTAAAAAGAATTTTGATTTCATCTATGTCAACATCCTTTGATGGATTTTAAGATTATTTGAAGTTGATTTATTATGATACAAAACTTCTATATTGTATTGAAGGTTTTGTGATATGTTTGACTGTGGATGTGCTATTTTTATACCATTCATAGTTTATTGTGAAAGTATTGACATTTCGTATGCTAGTTTTAATACGAATGTTTATGTTATGTTTAAACCTTTTCATATGGGAATGCATTGGACTTAATAAGTGACGGGTGGAGCCCGCTATAGCTCCTCGATGCATCGGTAGGTCTCATGAGACAAACTAGTGTCTTGGCACAAGGCCTTGACAAAATCTTATTTGTAGTCTTGGCACGAGGCCTTGGCTATGTGGTTATGATAGTCTGGCATTATGCATTCCAACATTATGAAAGTGGTTATTGATTTTTGCATGTGATTATTCGATTAGTAGAATATCCATGTGAATAAGTAAATGGCATTATTTCATTTTACTTTTGCCATACCATGTTGAAGTTCAATTTTAAAAGGCTTTTGTTTTAGTAATGCATTGCCTTAAATGTTTATTCTTATTTATGAAAGTTTCCGCTATATTGTTATCCTTACTGGGCATTTGAGCTCACCCCTTTTCTATGTTTTATTTTTCCCCAGGATGTGAAGAAGTAAATTATGAATGACCTGCAGGGATATTATGAGGGGATAGTAGTGTGGATTATGGAGACATTATGTTGTTGTAGTAGTTTTTCATTTTATGATGTAATGTAAAACTTATGAATATATCTAGTGTTTCCAAGGCTACTAAACCGATCGGTCTTTCGAGATTTGATCTTTCTTGTGATCATGCCAATGTTATGTAATAATGCACCGACTCTGGGTAGCTGGGGTCGGGGCGTTACATTAAATGTCCTATTTTTTTTAGCTATTTACCTTTATATATTGACTTTTACTTATTTAATCCTGATAGATTATAATTTATGCAACCATTAATAAGAATTTGGGCTCACACTATTTTTTTTCTTTCCCCTAGGATACAAAGATGAAGTATTTGAATGAGTTCAAGGATGCATAATAATTACTCTCACTATGTTTTATATATTATTTGTGATATAAAATGGGAAGAATGTATGTATCTGGTTATTCAAGACTACTAAAATAATTGTTCCTCTGGGTTCCAGTTTCGTGTATTTTATGTCAATGTATTAAAGTAACCACCAGATTTGGTCTACTATGTTCGGAGTACTTATAGTCAGTATCAAAGAATGTTTAGTTGAAACCTTTGGAAGTAGATTTAGTAAAAATTATATTAGAGAAAACAACCATTTTGAAAAAGCTAGAGTATATTTATAATTATAGGATAAAATCAATACATTTTTTAAGGTAAAGATTATGTGGTTAAATATATCCCTATACAGATGCTACAAGTGGGAGTGGTTTTGGAATAGAATCAACTAGGGGTAATAACCCCAAAAAGAGTTGGTCGAGTATATCCTGACCATCATTCTAGAACATGGTGAGTGCGAACTTAATATAAAACTAGTTTGACACTCCCAAGGGATATTATTGGGTTAATTGAAATTTTATTTCTGAACCTTTATAATGAGTGAGAGAATAAAACCTATGGAAACCTATGACATTCCATTGTTATATAGGAAAAATCTAAAGTTTCTTATGTTACTATGTCTAAGGTTGATCATAAATTTAATGTCATAGCTACCCATTATGAGTTTTTCTGTGATGAGAGTTTAATATAATCAAGGATATTTTATGAGATATTTATGGAAATAGAACCATTTGGTTTAGTATATGTTCTAGTGAGAATCTTATTTTAGGAATAATATTTTTTATTTTATGGAAATAAGTTTATGGGTATTAATAACTTGTAGGGAACAAATAATATTTGATTATGAGGTAATTATAGGTTATTAAAATTTGGGAATATATGTTTTATTGAATAGATAACAATGGGATTTGATAATTAATGTTAATTTTTTTTAATTTTCATCATGTTTTTTGGAATTTTATAAAAATTATAATAATATATTTTTAGTAAAAATGATAACCTATCACATATGAAAAGGTTGTGTGGTATGGAAGAAGTTCACAATTTTTGGAACGTTATTTAATAAAGTAAAAAACAACATAGTGGGATTTTATTTAAGGAATAAATGTTAAATTATCTTTTGGAAGAATATATTATTTTAATGTAGTTTTATGGTAATTCAGGTTATTTATGGGAAGAAATTATCCTATCTTAGAGATTTTATGGTTAGGGAGTATATAGTTTTGGTATGAGACATTAAGAGTGATTGATGTTATTTTGAGATAAAAATTAAATTTATATTTAAAGAATATGTGATAAAATCAGTCTAATATTTGAGTTTCAATATTAGTATAGTATATTTTGAATAATTTTAAGGTTATTTATTTATAAAACAATCTATGTTGAAATCTAGGTGTTATTGTTGAGAGTTTGGTGATTAATGTTTTATTTCATCATATGATGGTTTATTCATTTTATGAATTATCCCATACTGACCATTTTGATTTTGGTTAATGTATAAAGAAAATAGAAAGATCATTTTATCCTTTTATGGATTATGTGATCCATTATAAGTTTATTTTAATGACTATGGCACAAAAAAATCATCTTTAATACTCATCATTTGGAGAAAATATGATTTTGGGGTTGAAATTGATTAAAGGATGAAATTTATAATGTCTTAGGTTTTTTGAGGTAGTAAAATTCCACGTTCATTTTGAATTATCAGATTTTGGTGGATGTGAAAAATCATTCATTGGTCAATAAAATTAGTTATCAGAGTTTCCCTAACCCAAGATATTTTTTAGATGTGTATTAATTCTCAGTAAGTGTATTAGAGTTTTTTTTGTGTTTCGTTTGCATCAGAGGCTAAAAAACCAAACTTTCTGGGTTGTACAGGCTTAGGGAATGGTGTGGAAAAACCATGTGGCCTCTAAGTCAAAACCATGAACACTCCTTTTACACAGATCACAGTTTCGAAAACCATGTAGGAGGAGACACATGACCATGTGGGAACCTTTTCATTTTTTTAAATAGGTATGCATAGTTTGTGCATGGTTAATAAAACCCATGCACATGCCACATTCTTAGAGCCAAATGGTTCTTTAATTGATGAACACATAGTTCTAGAAAATTTTTTCCTCACCATGAGAACTAACCATGTGGGGGTATTTTCTCATAAGAAGAAGGAGACTCATGATTTATACACTATTAGCACACAATATTTCCTTGATAATTGAGATAACCATTTGGGGTATTGGCTCCTAACTAGAAAAAGCCACACAACTTCCACCCATTTTGGATAACTATTTTATCTGACTTTTCAACCCATTAAAAGGGTAAAATTATAAATTTTATCCTCTATATATTTATTTATTTCATTCCTTTCCTTTTCCCTCATGTGTCATTCCTCCTCTAGGCACTGTGGGTGCTTCTCCTACTCCACTAGGGTGTAAGCTAGAATCTCTATCTAGGATCCCTTTTGATCACCGTAGGGTGTGTCGGAACTGCATTGGGGAGTTCTTGGTTCCTCTTTCATATATTATTATTTTACCTCACAATACAGTTAACTAATTCCATGCATGTAGTTTTATCCAATTTTTAAGGTGTTCATCTAAAATGATGATTTATTCTAAATTGGTTCGAGTTAGAGGCTAAGATAAATCATGGAGGTGTTTACTAACACAAGGTAGGTGGGGGCTTACCTTTATTTGTGACTTCACGAGTTTTTTTGGGTGTGACTTTTAGTGTGCCATTTTGTTGACCGAGTGAGGCCTTATTAAATTAATGATTTACTTTTTTTAATTAATTTGATCATATGGTATGCTATTGTTCATGCCTTAGTCATGTTTATTCATGTGAGGTCTTATTAGAGGCTTTCAACCACTTCAGTAGTTATTTCATGTGTGTTATTTATATTAATTGAACTATTTATTTAATTTGAATTGAATTTTTATAATTATATGAATTTGATGTGATGAGTTCCATGGGAACTAGATAGTCTTGGCTCGAGGATTGAGATGGTGCTATCTATCTAGACTGAGGAGTTGTAATTTTTAGGTTGGATGAGGCCAAAATTTCATGAGTGATATTGATAATTGGTTAATATAATTGGTTTTTAGGTTGAGGTAAATATCTCATTAAGTTATGAACATCGTTCATGTGATATTGGATTGAAATGACCATTAGATTGAGTGATAGGGTAATAGGGGAACCAAGTTCTAGATGATGTGTCTTAGGTTCTTATTAGTGATTATCGCTCACCCATGTTGGCCAATGAACTTTTTTGAGTCGTGTGAATATAGGATGACTAAATTGATGATGTGGTATAGACCAATAAAGTTGGTAAATCCCTCTGGTAGTTGTTTCTTAGAGAATTGGATGGAGATTATTACTATAGAAAGCCACATGGATGGTGAGGATCCATTAGATGATATCATTGAGGCTATCATTTGGGGGACGAGGATCTCTATATATGAGAATGATAGTATAGGAATTATTTAGGAGGATTGATATAACCATTCCTTAAGACATCTAATATTGTTCCAACAGTGATATAAATTGGAGGGTAGACATCGGTATTTCCTAGGATGTCGAGGTTTGATCAAATAAGTGCTTTCAAGAAGGGTTCTGAGGGACTAGGTTTTTTTATTGAATGGGGTATCCATTAAGACATCAATGAATTGACATGGAAATGAGGTGTTGGTTAGAACATTGGGCAAGGTTACTTCACTAGAGGTGGAACTTGAGGTTTCACCTAGAATATTTTACATCAGGGGATGCCTTAAGCTTATTTCTAAGGATCTTAACCTTCTATGATTTTTGGAATTTGGAAAAGTTGGTCATTGCTTCTTGGTGGATGTTAAGCACCAGGTAAGATTGTGGTTATTTAAATGTATGCTCTTATTTTGTTTACATTTTATTATACACTTTCTTAATAAAAAAATATAATATAGGCACACATTAGTGGTGGCCTATTAAGACTCATTCTCACATCCTATAGAGGCCCTACATGACACATGTATATTTCATGATTTTTCATTGAGGTAAGTGTTTAGGCTATAGATTTGGATCCCAGTGATTTAGTTTCCATGGGATGGAGGGAAAGGGACCACTGGTTCTTGCCTTACTAGAAGTTTTTTTAAACTTTTGTATCAGCTTTATACTTGTATGTGAATCTACTGATGGTCAGCCATGGGTGAACTTTCAGTTTATTATTTTTTTATGAACTTTTATGTATGCATGTTTATATAAAAATTGTATGTTTGGATTGTTTATCTTTTCTTATATTGTTTTTGTTATTATTCTTCCACTGTTGTATAATATGGTTGTGTTTCCACGATGGGTGGGTTACTGGTTTAGATTCTATATGGTCTTTCTCTTCGCTACTTTATATTTATATAGACAAATAATATATCATAACCAAAGGGAATTGTATCCCCACTATAACCCCATTACACCATTTCTACTAGTCTGTATCCTTTGGCATAGTGAGTGGCATGCCTAAGACTAGTGGCACATGGAAGAAAGAATTGTTTGGGCGGCTAATCAGGTCGAAGCACTACCGATGGTATCAAAGGAGTTTCTTTTACCTATTTATTAGTCTTAATATTTTATATATGGTATAATAGGGATTAGGATATTGTCAAAAATGGGTTTATAGATCATGTTTTGGGTGCCTGTATCCCCATGCATGGGGGATAGACCAAGTTTCCATGGGTGGGAATTGCTGTTATGGTCTTCTTGTTTTATAGTTGATTTAACTTCAACCTCAAATGGAACACTTGGATGTGATTTTTATCTATTATGATATGTAACCCTTGACCTAGTATCGTAAGGGAGGATTTATTTGACCCTTGGAATTGCATGAAAAGGGGTGATTGTTTATGATTTTGATAGGAACATAGGATGTTTTAAATATATATATATATATTCATGTGTTGTGAAATTCAATTATTGTGATACATGATTCCTATATATATGGTCCTAGTTCTTATGGGAGTAGGAAGATCCGATTATGTGGTGTAATGTTGATGACCAGGCTGGGCAATGAGGACATCTGATTGCGACAATATGGTTGGCCTGATGCATTTGTGACACATAGATCTAATATGGGTGGGTTAGGAGGCAAAGAGGCCAAGATGTCATGTGACATAGTTGTGATGGGTAAGGGTAAATGTATTTAGAACATTCCTCCTACTATTTATTTCCTTATCTCTGTTGTATATATATTTATGTTATCCAGGTTGTCTGACCATGTATTGGTATTCAGCAGGTTGTCACCTGGACAAAATCAGATGGAGCGTCAGGTGGGAGATGATATGGTGCATCTTGGGTGGTAAAATGTTGAGACTAATGAGGTTTGGGATGAGGTGAAACATCCTATGTTTTTTAAGAAATTAAAACTCTATTTAATATCATACATGATACACCACATCAAACTTAAACGAAAAATAAATATTTTTATTTAAATGTTATCATTAAATTAGCTGTTTGAATGGTGGGAATGAACAGTCTTTACAAAATTATGAAAATATTATTTACATACATTTATATAATTTTTAGACCAATTAATTAAAAATGAATGTAAAACCATTTTTTTAAAATAAAACGAAATTTATTTCTGAAAAACTATTTAAATATGCACACATGTGTTTTATACTAATAAATTAATAAATCAAAATTTATGGATTATATGAATGAAATATATAAAATATATTTAATTTAATATTTAACATTATTCTTATGTGTATTATAGACATAATATAAGAAAAATATTCAATTTTATGGATAAAAGGAATATTTTTCAAAAAAGGCATTTTTATCACTTTTTGATAGAAAATCTATTTTAAATATATATTTTTTCACTTTTATAAATTACATTTGGAAAAATAAATTTATTATTTGAATTAGGAGTATAAAACTTTACTTTGTATGATTTCTTGGTATTTTTCTAATAAGATTTATTTTTTTGATGAATACTGTAACAATATTGCATTTTTTAATTAAAGAAACTTTTTAATTGAAATAATTTATAGTGTTAGATTATATATTTTATTGGTTTTAAAGTATAATTAGATCATGTTTTTATAATTTAATCCAATATAGATCATTTTAATCAATTTCACATTGAAATTGGATATACAAACTTTGTGAACTTTTAAATGTTTTATTTTAAAAACCCATTTTCTTGATCCATCAACATGACTAATTTTAAATTTATTTAACCACTTATGAGTTTTGAATTTTGAAAAATGGAAATATATAGTTTTAATCAGTATTAAATTTATTATTTAATATTACTGAGTTAAATATTGGAAATTATGCATAGTAACTTTAGTAATTATTTTTATTACCAAGGTTAAGGGCAAATCAGGTAATTATGGGTAAACATTATATTATAAATTACCCTAACACTTATAATAATTTGATTTCATGAGTTATTTTCAACCCAAATCTTCCTCAGAATGATTTTATATCCACATGGAGCCACTTTTATTACTTTAATACATTTATATTATTTTATTCAAAGAAGAGATAATTTTTTCACTCTTTTTTAACAAGTAAAATATTTTTAATATGGAATTATATAAGTGATATGTTCAACTATAAATTTTAATTTAAAATCTAAAATAATTATATACATAATGGTAATTTATTTATAATTTTTTTAATGAAATAATAAATTAAATGGTGACACAATGATGATGTAGTAATTTCCTCATTAATGAAAGAATAAAATAAATGATATTAAAAATATTTAAATAAATATAATTTGATATAATAAATTTCATAAAAAATTTTATGTAATAATTATAAATGTTAGTGATTTTATAAATAGTTTTTTTAGAATTTATCTTTCTGTTATGATAGTTTTAAACAATCATGTAATGAATAGAGCCAAAAATTATCATTTTTGATATTATAAAATAAATAACATTTTATTAAATGATATAAAATTCATAAAAATAATAAAATTAGACCAAAGTATTGGTGTAAGTAATAAAATTTAATAAATGAATCATTTAGTGGTATTTTATCATTTTATAGTAATTATATTAACCCTCAAATAGTAAATTACATGATATCATGTTAAAAATTACATGGGTTAAATAAGGATAAAAACAAAAAGAAAAGGATTAGAAAATAATAAAAACATGTAAAATTTTTTTGGCATGAATTTATTTTGACCCATAAATATCCGTTCTTAAAAAACTACTTTGGGATTATTTATAATAGAAAATTAATTTAAATTAATTTAATATTTTGAAGAATTCCAAGAGAACCCCTCCCCTATATTGTAAAAGGGAACTAATTATTATAATTTATTAAAAATTAAAAACCAATTGAGTTTTTAAAATATGTATGTAAATCCATTCCTATAATCCTTACCCACAATATAGAGCACATAGTTTAGACATAACACTCACCTTAAATAACTTTTTTAGGAGCAAGCTTGCTCGAGTCCGGATCTTTCCTGTTATTTCTATTTTATTTCTTCTTACACTTCCTTAAAATATTATTCATAAATGATTAAATGTAAAATATAGTATCCCAAATATACCGAGATATTATTATCTTAATATTATCATATAAATCCATCTCCACTTCTATCAAATGGTAAAATAAATAATCATTCATGTGTATATGTGAACTATGACCTCCACAAACCAATATAATTCATTTTCCATAACCATATCTCAATATTGGTTATAATGATGGAATTAATGTTCATATTTAATATTCATGACATATTTATGTTTATAATATATTAATATATCAATCATGTTCTTACTTTCCATCCATATAAAAATGATAACGTCGCTCGTGCGTAAGTGTGAACTATCACCTCCACTAAGTGATGTGATTCATTTTTAATCCCCACATCACTAAGATAATGTGTATAGGTAAATTTAAATTATAAATATAATATTAATTATATTATTATAATTCTGGAAAGATAAAATAATACCCACCTTCTTTGCATAATGATCATGGAAAAATGAAAATGTTACTCATGTGTACGTATAGCTTACTATCTCCATGATTGTAACATAGTTCATTTTTCATATTGATATTTAATTAATAGATTAAAAATTATAATTAACATATTAAATTTATTATTATTTCATGAATATTATTCTCGTGATGATGGACTTATTACTATTTTTTACTTTCTTCATCACATCAAATTCATTTTGGACTTATGTACCAAATAACATTAAAAGGACTAACATGAACTTAAATAACTATGTAATTGTTATAATAAGTTAATAAGTGATATAAAATGAATAATAAACTTGAAAAAATTTCTCAAGAAATTAAATAATTAACATAAGTTTATTATTCAGTAAGATAAAGACATACGTTTTGTATCAGACTCAAGGTAAGGGACGTTGTCTCAATCTCCTTTCATTGAGGCATAGTTAGATGTTGTAAACCTAAATTATTTTATTAAATTAATATATAGTCCCTTTGACTTATCATGTGATTAATTAATTTATTATCATGTTATTTAATGTTTGTTTAAATGTTATTCTTTTATTAAGATTAAGATTTAATTTTCCAACGTGGAATGTGACACCTTGAATGTTTAAAAATTTAATTATCTAATCTTTTTTTCCATGTCAATATTATTGATATTATTTTAAATATTAAATTATATGGATATAAAATTAATATAATGGAAATTATTTATCTATTTTTAATTTCATTCAATGGTTTTCAAAAGGAATATTTTTACATGTTTTACATGGAAATTTTTGAGAAATGACAAAATGAATGTTCTTTTTATCATATACAACGATAACAACTTCTTCACCACGATGGAAATTATTTGATATATGGGATCATATATAACCATTAATGTTTTTAAAAGGAAAATAAATCCATTTATTTACTTTTATAGGTATTTTTATATCCAAAATGGTTTTTAAAATGGATTGATTATTTCAATATCTTGAAATGATTTCTTGTGATTGGAAATGAAATATTATGAGTGAAATACTGAAAATTACAATCCTTTATGTTTTTTTATTATATAATGGTACATATAAATTTTTAGGGTGGTTATTTGAAAAACCAAATATGGGTGGTTACGTGATAAACCAAGTATGGTTGGTTACATTATAACCTCCAATGCATTGGGTACGGAAGTTGGCCGTATGACTATTCCATTTGTAAGAGTGACTTGTATGGAAGACAACCGAATGGTAATTCCATTAAAGTAAAATTATGTCCCAATTACATTTATTTATTTTATATTCTTGATATGGGTTTTATGGTAATATTTGGACTTCAAAAATTGTATTTAATGGGATTATTTTCAAAGGAAGTTATTTACTACTTATGACCGGTGTATAGTATTACTTTATGATAATGTTTTCATGGGTTTTAATGTTTATAAATGGAATAATTGTTTCCTTATTTTTTTTATAAATTACTGAGATTTTTATCCTCATCACATGTTTTTAATGTTGTTACAGGACTTAAGTATGAGTAAATATTTGGATATGTCATGTTGAATGTCGTGAAAAGTTATCTTAAAAGTGATCATGTTTTTTCAAAATGTTTCAACTTATGGAAAAAATGGATACTATTTAGAAGTGTCCACTTGGTATTATTATGGTTTTGTTATTTATGATTTATGGAATAATTCTCTAAAAATATAAACTGAATTGTTCCTTGAATGTAAATTCATGTCCAAAAACACTATAATATGTAATGTTTAAGGCCAGGTCCTTGTAGTTGTTACCAAAGGATGGTTTAGACAACATTGGAGATTCTAATGCTTTCTTAATAGTTAGATATATCATTAAGAGTTTATAATTTTAAGGTTTATCATATTAATAATGTCTTAAAAACCATTTTGAGTCATTATGTTATTGAATTTTAAGGTGACTAACGATATTTTTGGAGACATTCATTTTTGAGGTAATTTTGTGTTATTACTTTTTGGGATAGAAAATGAAAGTTATAAGAAAACCTTTAAGGATGTTTCTAAAATTGACATATTTCTATAAGGGTTATATTAATATAGTATTAGAAAAAGGAAAACCAATAGGATAGGTGACAACCCATTGCATCCGGAAAGGCCGTGAGTTTCAAACCCACAACCGAAGGGAGAAATGGGTGCATCACCTACCACATGCCTACATGAAGTCCGTTTTAGTATGAGTTTTATTTTTTAGTTAAATTATTCTTTGAATGAAGAATAATTTTATTTTGGGTAATTTTTTTAACAGATTAGAAAATGATTTTGGGATTATGTGAAGAATATTTGTTTGGAAGAGAACCTCTATTTTGGGAATCATATAAGATCAAGGTAAAAGGAATACTAATGGGATTTTATTTGATATTTTAAGGATGAATTTTATTTTGGAAGATTATATGATTTTATTTTGGACATATTGTAATTTTAGGTTATTTATGGAAATTATAAACTTATGTTAGGGAATATGTGATTAGGGTAATTATTTTTTGGTATGAGACTTCAAGAGTACTTGATTTTATTTAGAGAAAATTATTAAAATATATCTTTTAAATTTATGTAATCAAATATTTTTTGTGTTTTAATATTATTCTAGAAATATTTTGATGTATTTTATGGATAATTATTTATCAAATATAAAATGTTAAACTTTTGGATTGCTATTGAAATTTGGATATTGTAGTAGTTTTTCATCATGGATAGTTTATTTATTTGAGGGAACTATCTTAAATTAACCTAATAATTTTAGTTTTAGTTAATTTATAAATATATTATAAATATATAGTTAATATTTTTTAGATTATATGATTATCTTGATGTTGATTCTAGTGATTTAGGTGTGAAAAATTCATCTTGAAATCTCATCATTTGGAAAAAAAGATGAGCTTATGGTGAAAATTAACTTAAGGATGAAACTATAATTATAATGTATGTATGTTTCTTTATGTTCTTGTCTAGTAAGTAAATTAATTCGATAAACCAATGAAAATGATATTAAAAAAACATTATTTGTTTAATTTTATTACAAAGTATTCAATGACCTTTTAACCAATCAAAGATTTATGGTTTTGTGTTTCTTAACTTTCTCTTGATCATGTTTTATATCACTCTCCATAAGAACATGATGGTTAGTTTATCTTACATTTTATTTTTTTCCTACATTGAAACATAATATTTGTTATATCGGGTGACCATCACACATCCTTTTCTTTGTTTTAAAGTGGAAGTTTTATTAATCATTTTTCTGATGTGGGATTTCAATAAGGGTATTTTTAAAATTTAAACCTCTAGTTTTTGATCCTGAGTTGAAATTGAGAATAAAAAATATATTAAATGTGGGGGAGAATGTAACATCCCTATTTCTTTTAATTAAGAATCTCTAGGTTCAATAGCGTACATGATACACCACTTCGATCTTAAGAAAACAAATAAATATTATTATTCAAGGGTTAACATTAAACTAGAAATTAGAATGGTCATAATTAATAGTATTAAAAAAATTATGAAAATATGGTTTAAACATGCATATATAATCCTATTACTAATTAATTATAAATGAATTCAAAACCTTTTTTTAAAATAAAAGGAAATTTACTTCTGAGAGACAATTTAAATATGAATAAATGTGTTTTATACCAATAAACTAATAAATCACTATTTATGGATCATATTAATTAAATATATATTATATATTTAATTTAATGTTTAAAATTAATCCTATGGGTTTTTTATACATGATATAAGAAAAAAGTCAATTTTATGGAGAAAATGAGTATTGTTCAAAAAAGACATTGTTTACCAACTTTTGATAGAGAACCTATTTTAAATATAGTTTTCCCCATTAAAATTTATATTTCAAAAAATAAATTTATTCCTTAAAATAAGATTATGAAAATTTACTTTGGTTGATTTTTTGGTATTTTTATGATAAGATTCATTTTTTGATGAATAGTGAAAAAATATTGCATTTTCTATTTGAAACATTTTTTTCATTGAAATAATTTATAGTGTTAAATTATATATATGATTGGTTTTTGAGTATAATTGAATAATTATTATATCATTTAATCTAATTTATTTCAATTTTAATCAACTTTACATTGAAATTGGATATAAAAACATTGTGAAGTTTTTAACGTTTTTAATTTAAGAACCTGTTTTCTCGATTCGTCAACAAGATTGCTTATAAATTTATTGTAACCACTTATATGTTTTGAATTTTAGAAAAAGAACATAAAAAGTTTTTATCAACATGAAATTTATTATGTAATAGTATAAAATTAATTTTTGGAAAATACTAATAGTTACTTTAGTTAATTTTTTATTACCAAAGTTAAGGGTAAATCGAGTAATTAAGGGTAAAAATAATATTATAAATTATGGTAACACTTTTCCTAATTTCATTGGATGTGTTATTTTCGACCAAAATATTCTTTGGAATGATTTTATATCCCCTTCAGGATACTTTTATGACATTACGATATTTATATTATGTTATTGAAAGAAAATACAATTTTGTGACACTCTTGTTTTTAACAAGTAAAATATTTTTAATAAGAAATTATATAGGTGATAAGTTATACTATAAACAGTAATTTAAAATATAAAATAATTATATAAATAATTTTTATTTATAGATATATTTTAGTAATGAGATAATTAAATTAAATGTTGACACAACGATGATGTAGTTATTTCTTTGTTATTGAAATAATGAAATAAATTATATTAAAGATATTAAAATAAATATAATTTTTTATAATAAATGTCATAAAATAATTTTACATATTACTTTGACATGTTAGTAATGCATTAAAAGAGTTTTTTTAATTTATCTTGTTGTTATAATAGTTTTTAAAAGTCATGTAATAAATAGTGTAAAAAATTGATATTATTTATTATTTACAATAAATAATATTTTTTCAAATTATATAAAATTCATAAAAAAACTTCGAACACATGATTTTTATAAGTCACAAAATGTTATAAATGACTCATTTAGCGGTCATCTATCATTTTATAGTAATTATGTCAATCCCCAATGAGTAAATTACATGATATCATAGTAAGAATTTCTATGGTTAAATAAGGGTTACATATAATAAGATAAGGATTAAAAAATAATAAAAACCTACCTAATTTTTAATGGAATAAATAATTTCGACCCATGTACACCCTATCATAGAAAAATTACCTCTTTGGAAAAAATTTTAATTGAAAAATAATTTATATTAATTTAATATTTTTTAGAATTCTAAGAGTGCCTGTACCCTCTATTATTAAAGGGAACTAAAAATTATCATTTATTTACACTTAAAATACTATTTTATTTGGAAACAATTGACCTAAATACCTTTCTATTATCCATCCCCACATTCTAGAGCTCTTATTTTATGCAATGCACTCACCTAAGATGTGTTAAAGTGCTAATCAAAGGATATCATCCGATGAAGAGGTATCATTTTTAATTAAGTGTTTCTATTTTATTTATTCTTCCACTTCCTTAAAATATAATTTATATATAATTAAATGATACCTCTAGTATCCTTAATATACTTTTATGTTATTATGTTAATATCATAACCTAAATCAATCTCCATTTCCATTAAATGGGAAACGAATTAATCATTCATGTGTACGTGTGAACTATCACCTCCATGAAACAATATAATCTTTTTCCATAATCATCTATACAGACTTGATAAAATTATATAATTAATTTTCATATGTAATATTCATTAAATATTTATCATTATAAGATAATGTTATATCAATTTCATTGTTACTTTCCGTGCATATAAAAATGACAATGATATTCATGTGTACGTGTGAACTATCACCTCTACAAAGCGATGTGATTCATTTTTAATCACCACGTCAATTAGATAATACATATTAGTAAATTTAAATTATTAATATGATATTAATGATATTATACTAATTCTTTAAATATAAAATAATACTTACCTTCTTTTAACAATGATCATTGAAAAAATGAAAACGTTATTCATGTGAACATACGAATTGATGTCTCCATGATTGATACATATTTCATGTTTGATATCTATATTTAATGATTGGATGGAAAAATAAAATTTATATATGAAAGTGATTTGTATTTAATGAATATTATTTTGGATATGATGAACTTATGACCATTTTGACTTTTGAAAACATACCAAAGCCATTTTGGGCTCATGTACCAAATATCGTCAAAACACCCAACTTGAACTTAAATAATTAAGTAACTGTTATAACAAGAAAATAAGTTATATAAAAGGAATAATAAAATCTAAAAATGTTATCAAGAAATTATATAATTAATATAAGTTTATTATTTAGGAAGATAAAGTCATACATGATGAATTAGACTCAAGGCAAGGGACTTCGTCTCAATATCCTTTCCTTGAGGCATAGTTTGATGTTATACACCCAACTTATTTTATTAAGGGTATATACATAACCTTTGACTTATAATGTCATTAATTAATTTATTATAATTCTATTTATTTTTTGATAAATTTTATTCTATTATGGATATTAAGATTTAATTTTTCAAAGTGGTATGAGACACTTGGAATGTCTAAATATTTAACTATCAAATCTTTTTCTCCATGTTAATATTATGAATTTTATTTTACATATTTATTTATATGGATATAGAAGTAACATAAAGAAATTTTTATGTCTATTTTCAATTTAATTATGAGGTTTTAAAAAAGGAATCATTTTACATGTTTTATACGGAAGATTTTGACAAATGAAAAAATAAATTTTCTTTTTATCGTATATGATGATGAAAACGTTACTTCCACTATGACCATTATATGACATATTAATTCCTATAAAATACTTCATTTTTTAAAAGGAAAATAGAACAGTTTATTTAATTTAATGTTTATTTTGATATTGAAAATATTTTTGAAAATGGATTGATTATTTCAATACTTGAATTGATTCCTTATGATTGAAGATAAAATTTTAATAGAGAAATGATGAAAATTGAAATCCTTTATATGTTACAATTATATAATGGTACATGGAAATTTTACAGGTGGTTATGTGAAAACCCAAGGATGGGTGTTGATGTGATAAACTGTGGATGGGTGGTTATTTTATAACCTCCAATGCATTGGGTATGGAAATAAGCCATATGACTATTCCACTTATAAGAGTGACATGTATGGAAGTCAAATGAATGGTTATTCTATTTAAGTATATTAATGACCCAAGTAACCTTTATGTATTTTCTATACATTCTTTGGATTTAATGGTAATCTTTAGATTTCAAAAATATTATTGAATGTGCTTTTTTAAAGGAAATTATTTACTAATTATAAGGGGTGAAGAGTAATACTTTATGATAATGTTTTCATGGGTTTTAATTTTTATCAATGGACTAACGATTTTATTATTTTCTATATCCATTAATAATATTTTTAAACTCATCTAAAGTTTTTAATGTTGTTATAGGACTTAAGGATGAGTAAATATTTGGGGATATCATCTTGAATGATGTGAAGAGTATTTATAAAAGTGATCATGTTTTTTTAAAAAAAATTAGCTTAAGGGGAAAATAGATAATATTTGGAAGTATCCACTTTGTATTGTTATGGTTTTTTATGTATTAATTATTGCATAATTATCAAAAACTATAAAGTGAAAATATTCTTGAATGTGAATTATAGTTAAAAAACACTAGAATATTTAATGTTTAAGGTTGTGTCCTTATGTGATCCCTTGAGGGTTAGCCAAATCATGATCTATGGGTACATGCTTCAGTGCAGGTGGGACATCCTCTAAATTTGATAGCTTTTGGACCATGGCTTGATGAGAAGATCATAGAGATCATGGTGTGTGTTATATAGGGGTTTTTATTGGATAGATTAGGTATTATAGCCTTCTATATAATATATGAATCAGGATTTCTAGTAGAAGAATCCACTGTTATTTCAGGGTGAGGGTGGACCACAGGCTGCCGAGAACTGTATTAAGACAATGCAGAAGATCTTAGAGTATCTTGAGACACCCCTAGGGTAGAGGGTAAATTTGGAGACGTATTTTCTCATGGGATAGTAAAATCACTGGTGGGATGTGCAGGTTTAGGAAGGCAAACATGACGTACTAGCCTGGAAGGACTTTGAGGCTAGGTTCTTCAAACACTGTATCCCAAAGATGATGAGAAAAAAAAGGGCTCAGGAGTTATTAATCCTTCAGTAGGGTAACATGTTCATGATGGACTATGAAGTTACATACAATGAGTTGTATATCCTCTCACCTGGTATTATTGGTGATGAAATATCAAGGGTGAGGTGTTTTGAGGATGGTTTAAGGCACCCCATTCAAGTGTAGGTAAACATCTTTAGGTTGGCCTCATTATTAGAGGCAGCGAATCAAGTGCTAGTAGTTGAGGGTAATTTGAAGGACCAATCTCACTCGAGTTGGGTGATGGAGTTAGGTGATTATAGTGGTGAAACTTCATAAATAAATAAGTGAGTCTGAGATGATCCCCAATAGGGTATTCAGGACAAGGAATCAAGAAAATCACACTAGATTTGGACGTCGACAGTGTGCTTCTAGGGAGGGAAACCAAGAAATGTCCAGAATCAGTACGAGAAGACTCTAAAGGAGTTTCTAAACTATGTAAAAGTTTATCATCTCAATAGGTTCTGTAGGAATAATTCTCAGGAAACCGACAGTTAGGGATCAGGGAAGACTCATAGTTCTGATATTAGATTGGGAGTGGTACCAGGTGATGGAAACCAATTTTCAACTGCACATGGAGGTCGTGGTAGATATAGTGAGACCCATAATTTTGTTTAGTGAATAGTTTCTAGTGGCTAGTGAAAAAATATAGACAGTTTAGGATATAGGCAGTTGAGTGTCAGTCTAGGTGCATGTAGTGGAATTGTCAGGTGATGATCAGGCTAGGGAACCAGTTACAGTTATAGTTACACCGTGGGTGCGATCAAGGTTCTTTTGTTTTATTTTGGCATGGCCTTGTTAGAGGCAAGTCTGTTTTGGGTGTACAAGGTGCACAAGATGTGAATATGGACTAAACAACCACTAGTTAGTATGTTGGTATTGTTTCTTATGTGTTATATATTTATACGTATGAGGTTCATGAAACTAGTACTTATGTGGGCATAAGTGGATGTGTTGATTGTATGTGGTGCAATAGAGTCTTGGAATCGATGCTATGCAATATTAATTGGTATGTTGGAATATGGGCATCATTGCGATGCAAGACTTGTTTGAGGTGAGAGGCCCTATGACTGATTTGAGCATCCAATTAGATGTGGGGCCTCATAGGTTCCATGTACGACATGGGAATGAGGTGGGAAGTGATGTAGTGTAGGATTTTGATAGATTATAGGTATTAAATAAGAGATATGGATGAGGTTTAGGAGTGAAAATTCATAACATGAGGACTTTAAGTCTAGAGATGGTTGTTGAACCATCAGTTTTCTTTGAGTTTGAGGTCGATATGTGACCGAGGTAGGTGACTCGTGTGGTGGGGACTGCCTTATGGTAGTTGACCAATCCAATTTGAATGGGTTATTCTGGGTTAATTTTAGATATATGGATATGTTTGTTACTATATCATATTTATGTTTGATGGCTCGGGGATGAGATATGTTAAGGTGGGGAGATTGTAACTTCCCGGGTTTTTGGAGCAGGTTGAATTGCTAACATGTTTCGAATTTCTAGAGATTTGTGGATGCAAAAACTATTTATTTGGTTAAATGAACTTAATTAGGAGAATTTTCCTAACCCAATACCTTACTTTTAGATGATTATTAATTCATGGAATGTGGATCGGGGTTTTCATTGGGGTTTGGGTGCACTAGAGGCTGAAAACCCAAATATTCCGGGGTGCACTGATTGATGAGTGTGATTTGGAAAAATTGTACAGCCTCCAAAAAGAAACTTTGTGCCCTATTTTTACACTAAGAACGGTTTGAAAAAACATGTAGGAGTAGGTCTATGGATATGTGGGAACCACTATAATTTTTATCAAAGGGATCTGCATGTATTGTGAATGGATATGTGGGAGCCTCTAATGTTTTTAGCAAAGGGATCTGTATGGCCTGTGCACGGTTAGGGAAAACCGTGCACAAAACTTAATTCCTAATAGGAAGTAACCTTGCACTTTTACTTAATGGTTTTTCCTAACTGTAGTAGGTAACCACACATCCCATTAAATGGGTGAAATTATTGATTTCCCTCCCTATATTTCTGTATTTCTTTCATATCTTCTTCCCTCGTATGGACTTCCTCCTCCAGGTACCATGGGTGATTCTCCTCCTACTCTAGGGTGTGAGATGGAATCTCTATTTGGGATCCATTTTGGTTGTCATTGTATGCATTATAACCACATCAATGAGTTCTTGACTCCACTTGAATCTATTATTATTTTCCCTCATCATACGGTGCACTAAATCTATGTGATTGGGTTTTACCTATTTTCAAGGTGTTCATCTAAAACGATGATTTATTATAAATTAGTTTGAGTTTGAGGTTAATATGAGATGTGTAGGTGTCTAAAAACATGAGTTTGGTGGTGATTACCTTTATTAGTGATTTTATGAGTGTTTTGGGGGTGCATATTTTGTTCGTTGTTTTGTTGATTGAGCGAGAGCTTGATAAAATTAATAGTTCTCTTTTATTTAATGAATTTGATCATATGGGATTCTTTTGGGAATTCCCTAGACATTCTTATTAGTTCTAGGTTGGGCTAGAGGTCATCTACCACTTGGGTATTTAGGCCAGGTGTGTTATTTATATTAGTTGAATTTTTTATTTAATTTGAATGGAATTGTTTAAATTTATGAATTGCATGTGTTGAGATCCACAAGAACTGGACGGGCTTGGCCTGATGATTGAGATGGTACTAGCCATCCAGATTGAGGAGATGTAATCATTAGGTTGGGAGAAGCTTAGATTTCATGAGTGATATTGATAACTGGTTGAACGACTTGGTCGTTGGGTTTAGGTGAGGATGTTGTCAGGATACATGCATAGATCGTGTGATATTGGATGGTGATGACCATTATATTGAGCAATTGGGTCATAGGGAAATGAGGTGTTCAATGATGTATCTTAGGTTTTTTGGTGATTTCCAATCACCTACTTTGGACAATGTTCCAATTGGAGTTGTGTGCACATAGGATGACTCAGTTGATGAGGCGGTATTGACGACTTGTACGGGCAAAGGCCTCTAATAATTGTGAATTTTGGAATTTGATAGTGGTGATTTCTGAAGAAATCCCCGAGGATGAAGTGGATCCATCAAATGATATTGTTAGGGTTATCAGTTGGGGGTTGAGGCTTTCTTTACTAGAGGCTGATGGGCAATGAAATATTTGGGAGGAAGAATATCTACATTCCTTAGGAAGTCAGATGTTTAGAAAATGATTATATTACTTGGAGGGAAAACATAATTGTGCCTTAGTAACTCAATCTTTGAGCTGATGAGTGATACTGAGTAAGGTTCTGATGTATTGGGTTTCTTATTGATTGGGGCATACCTTCGGGACATCGATGGTTTGATAAGGAAATAAGGTGTCAGTTTTCACATGGTGCTGGGCGACTTCACTAGAGGTGGAACCTGAGGGTTCACCTATACTATTTTACATAATGGGATGCCATTAAATTATTTTTAAGGATCATACAATTCTTAGATTTCCATCATTGGATAAATAAGGTGATACATTCTGGGTGGTTATTGAGTTCCAGGGAAGCTTGTGGTAATTTAAATGCATGCAATGCTTTTATTTACTTTTTAGTATATACCTTCTTAATCATAATTTCAAGATAGGTAAACATTGGTGGTGGCTTAATGAGACTTATTGTCACACCCTATATAGGCCCTTCTAAGAAATTGTAGATTTCATACTTTTTCATTTAGGTAATTGTTCAGGGTTTGGATTTGGATCTTATTGATTGAGGTGGAATGGGATGGAGGGAAAGAGACCATGAGTTTTTACCTTATTTAGAGTTTTCTATTTTTCTTCTTTTTATATCATCATACTACTGGTATATATATTTATGGTTTTCCATGGGAGAACATATTTATTATTGATTTTTATGACCTTTTACATATGAATATTTATCTATAAACAATATGTTTTTATTTTTTATCTTTTCCACTACTGTTTTAGTTACTATGATTTCGCTATTGTATGATATTGTTGTGTTTCTTCCAGGGCCGGGTTATTGGTTCTGAGTTTTTATGGTGTCTATTTCTACTACTATATATTTATGTATATCATTATTATATCATCACCATAGGGTATAGTCTCTTTGTAGTCACCCATTTATATCCTCGCTGTTAGTCGAAAGCATTTGGTGTATGGGGTGGTGCACCAAAGGCCAGTGGCACTTGGTCCGTAGTACTGTTAGGGTGGTTATACGGGTTAGTGTGATACAAATTATACTTATAAATTATATTTCTTCTTTTTCTTTATCTACATGGTAAATTTATTCATCAAAATCTTAGAAAATGATCTTAAAATAAAAATGTTATCCTATTACCATCAATTTTAACGAATCAATGTTTTTTTTTCACTCCTCATCAGCTTATGGTTTTTAGTTATTAAATTTATCTTGATCATTCAGATTATTATGATTAATGGTATCTATAAATCTATATAATTATTTTCACATTTTCTCCCCATGTTCATATTTTCTCTTCCACATAATTTTTTCATATTTAGAAACCTAGTTATATGATGGTCTTTATATTTGCTTTTCCATATTTTAAAGAGGAAGTTATAAAAACCCTTTATACAACATGGGATTTCAATAAATTAATTTTTAGTTGTTATGAAATGGGGGATGAATGTAACACCCAGATAATTAAAAAAACTATGTTCAACATCATATATTACACTAAGCCTAAATGAACCGTGTAATATTTTTTTTTATTACCATTATAACCTAGCAGTTAAATTAGAGGGTATGAATAATATTAAATGATTTATTAAATAAATATAAAATTACTAATCAATATAAATGTATTGATAAATTCATAGTAATTAATCACTCAATTTCTATTAAAGCCAGCTTACTCTTCAAAATTATGTTTTTCTCAAAAATGGATTTTATTTATTTTCATGAAAAAATATTTAAATAAATTTTTGGGACTTTATAAAATTTATTTGGTAATAATGGAATTATTTTTCAAATCATTATATCAAAATTAACTTCGGGTTATTATTTTTGTATTTTTGAAAAAAAATTGATTTTTCTGTGAATAATGAAAAATGCCGCTTGTTGTAAAACTATCATTTGATTTCAATAAATTAAGTAATTTAAAAGTCCCATTATTCATATTTGCATCTATGTAACAAATTTTTTCTTTAGTTATATTTGATCTAAATAATTAAGTTTTAACTGTCTCTATATCCTATTTTTTGTATGTTTATTTTTGGACATAAAAGGATTTTTTCTAAAAAAACCGTTTTTCTTTAAAAATACTTGGTACATTAAATAGTTTTCACCAAGGTAAGGGTAAATCAGGTAATTAAGGCTAAAAAAAATGATAAGGATTGAAAATAAATCCTAATAGTTTCTTTTATTATACTGGATAAGTGGAGTTTTGCTATTTCAATCCAAGAATCTAAGATATGGACACTTGGTGCCATATTTCCTTGATTTTGTCCTTTATAATATTTAATTTAAAGAAAAATAGAAAAATTTCACTTTATTGAATTCAATAACTCTAATATTTTTTACAGGGATACAAACATCATACGTAAAGACACTAACCCTAGTAGCCCATAACTGGTGGTTACTTTATTGCATGGTACTAGATATAAAAAATCACATATGAAATGACTGAATAGTTTAGTAGTATAGGTAAACTTGACACATACTTCAAATTAAAATATAATTTTAATAAATAAAATAAATAAGGTTTTTTCTTTGAGAACATCATTATTACCCTTTGTATATCCTTTCATATCAATCATACGATCCTTCCTGATATCATAAAAAAATAAAAAATAAAAAAGGGGTGATCTCAAATTCTCAGTAAGTGTATGTATAAAAAAGATCTATCATGAATAAATAAGAATAATAAATATAGAAAGGGAAATAACTAAAAAATTTCCATTTAAATAAAAACCTGACCATAATATGGAAGGAATAAAGGATGATCAAATAAAGAAATATAAATAGCTATATGAGCTTGAAACTTATACAAGAATATTCTATCTAATTGAATAATCACATGGATATCAATAACTTATTTCCTAATAAGGGAATTAGTAATTATGGACATCATAAACATACTTTCAAGGCCTTTTACAATATAGTTTAAAACTATGGATTGAAAAAAATTTAATTTAGCCATATAATTTGTTTTATGAAAATATTGATACATTGAGGAAATGTGTAATTCTAGGCCACACCCATCAGTTAATAAGTCCAATGAATTACTCATAATAAATAGGTGAAAAATAATCAACATAAACATTTATATTAAAAAACTAACATACATAATGTCAATACGTACCCCAATCATTAAACATAATCAAAAAGAAAACAGAGTAATATGATGAATGGTAATAAAATTGTACAACCCTAGTCAAACTAATCATAAACCAGATGAATAAATAATAAATATGGTATCAATAAAAAATATCCTTAGATTATCATAAGTATGGTATAGGGTAGATTTTTTTGATGAATAGAAATACTATAAAAGTATTTTTAATAAGATTTTGAGGGAAATAATGTTTTCACATAGAAATTATTTTACAAACTAAATTTTCAAAAATATTTTTTAAATAATTTTCATTGAAAATAAACTTTTAAAATTATAAATGAATATTTAAAATATTTAGGGGTCATGATGTTGATAAATTCTATACAAGCTGTATAAGTTAAAAAATTCCTTTCACACTGTTGTAAAAAGGCTAAAAAGCATCTTGTTTAGAAAATTATAAGAATATTCCCTTAATTTTTTTTGTTAAAATTGAAACTAGGGTAATTGTTTTTTAATAAATCATTTGGATAATATTAATAAAAATTGAAATCATTTTTCGAAAACATGGTTTTGAAATATTTTTTTTGGCTGAAGAGTGAAATAAAGACAGATTTTCTTAAAAACATTTTCTCAATTATTTTAAGTACCAAACAGTGAAAAAATGGTATTATTACATGAAAAATGTAATGAAAAAAAGATTAAGAGAAAATAAACTGATTTTAATATATAAATATCAAACAAAAATCCCCAAGGGAGACATAAACATGAATAATCCTGAACAATGATGAGATTGTGAAATACACCCCCACTATGTTGGTATGGTTTGAATCATAACCCCATGAAATAAATACCATAAAATGAAACTATAAATTCCATTAATATAAATTTATTAATGATATAAAATATAAAAAGTGTATTTATTCACACCACATGAAGGAGGAAATGGTGAATATAGAATATGTCTCAAGAAAGTAAAAGTGATACAAGAAACCCTTACCTCTGGTTCAAATCCATTCATATGTATCCTAACCTCATGTATATTAAAAAAAGGATTATTATAATCATATTAAAGTAAAATGATCATATATATCATACTATATGTGATCCTCTTATAAATTTTTACCACCCATTTGTTTATAATTTTTCATTATCTTCTTTGTTTTGGGTGTTAATTGCCTCGTTTTCTCATGTGTGTTTTGTCATGAAGGTTTTGGTGCTTGTACATATGATATAATTGAATAATATCCAATATTATATTAATGTTATAAATATTTTTTTCTCATTCGATACATCATTATAACCATTATTGAAAATTAACATTGAAAATGAATCACATCGCTTTGTGGAGGCGGAAGGTTGTATGTATGCACAACCAATGATGTCATTCCCTCAAAGGGTGAAAGGTTATGGAAGAGTATGATAAATTAATTATAAAAAAATTATATAATGTAAAAAATATCACATATATTCATTAAATTTATACTTATAAATTTCCATGAAAAGTGTAAGTGAAAAACAAATCACATCGCGTCGCCTGGTAGTAGTCCTCCGTACACACGAGTGACGATATCATATTTTAAACAGAATGGAATGTAAAAAGGTATATGTGATTATGTAAATAAAAAATATAATTATATCATATATATATAAATTTAATCCAATATTATACCCACCTATGATAAGAGTTTATGGAAAATGAGTTACAGTAGTTCACGAGGAAATAGTCCTCTATACACACGATTGCCAATTTCATTTCCCATTTGATGGAAGTGTCGGTGAATAAATATTATTCCATCAAAATAATAAATTCATAGTATATTGTATATAGTGGTTTTATTATATTGTAAGTTTAAATATATAATTTATGTTTGTGAAAGATGAAAGAAAAAGAATGATCCTAGTGAAGACCATTACCATATCTTAGTGAAACCTCCATTAGATCTATTATTAATAACCCTAGGGTTGGTAGTTTGGGATTAATAGTATATCCATAGTGTGAATTATTATGTTTTATATGTATTTTGTTAGGTATTTTTCAGGAAAACAGATTTATAGGTGTGAATAAGTGAGGGGAGTGAGTGCCATTGTATAATTGAGGAGGAGTGGCGGTTCTATAAATACCCAAAACTATTCAATAATGAGAAGTCAATCTCACCCCAAGTTCCAAAAAAATTATAAATAAAGAATTTTAGATAATTTAAGGTCTATAAATACTTCCAACACATAAAATCACACATGTTTTAAAAATTTTATTCCTTAGATCTTTAGTTTCCTAACTTTTACCATTTTAGTTTTCACTACAGTAATTAGTTTTTTAACCTAGGTAATTAATTCATTAATCATAAAATAAAATGATAATTATCAGATAATTTTAAAACAATTATTCAAAATATTAAATCCAATTTATCAAATAAAAATTCAATGATTGTGAAAAACTAATTTTAACACAAATGAATATAACACGCAAAACCTCGTTTTAACCTTAATCGTATTAAGTAATTTATTATTATTATTTTTAATTATTATAAAAAAATTAATACAACTTTAATAAAAAATATTTATAATTATTATTATAAATATGGAATCATTTTACCAAATTTAACTCATATAAGTGGAAAATTTTAATTTAAAATTAAACCCATAGATGCGATGAAAATAATTTGTTCCAAAGCAAAAATTCTGATAAGTATAAAAATTTTAATATACAAATTAAAGATGAAATTTATTCAAATGAACTAAATTATATTTATTATAAAATAATTTTACTAATTTAACTTTTAAAATAATTTTAAATCAAAATGGAAAGTATAAATGAATAAAAAAATAATTTTTTTTAAAAACCAATATTTTCACTTGTCATAAAAAATTATTCATTTTAGAAAATTTTCAAAGAATCACTATAAGATAATTTTGACATGATGAATTAAAATTTATGTTAATTTTTTAAAATATATTTTATGAAAGTGGTAAAAATTAATTTTAATGTATGTGTGTAAAGTGAAATGAAAATGTATTTTTAAAAAATACACTTTTTTAGAAAAATTTTATTTTTTTAATTATTATCATTTTATTTATAATAAATATATATCCGTTGAATTTAATATTTAAATTTTTAAACCATTTAATTTTCATAATTTAGTTATTCATATTCATACCCTCCACTTAATGGATGGTTTATAATGGCCATGTTTAAATAATAATATTTTAACAGTGTGTCGTGTATCATATAAACCCGACATTCATTCATCACAAGATATCAAAGAGATTGAATTTATTTTAAAAGAAATATATTTTAAAGACTCAAGAAGTTACAATTTCTTATAATATTGGTGTTATGTGCCATATATTCTATAAAACATGATGTTTCTCTTTTAAAATCTCTAGATGTTACATTCTACCCCCTTAAATAAATTGAATCCTCACAATTTAATCTTTATCTCAGTAATCAACGGTTTGAAATTGGAAAATAACTTTATTGGATACCCACATAGATTTTTTTAGTAAATATTACTATTTATAATTGATAAATATAAGTACAAATGTTATCTATAATAACACATATTAGGTTTCCTAGTTGGAAAACATTAGTGGGAAGTGAAAATATGGATTCAGAAGAAAATAGTAAATAGTTATCAAAAGTGATAGAGATCATTGATCACAAAAAAGTGATGGTTTATACATTAAAATGAAAACAAATCCAAAAATCTCTGATGAGTGAAAGGATCATTGGTTCATCAGAAATTATGGTACTTGGATAATTGTTTTGTTTTAAGATCCTTTCCATAGAGTTGAAATTCCTTTTCCATATAGACTATGAACATAAGGAAATATAATTACTTAAAAATTATAATTTTCTACTTTGGTTTACATAAATAATTTCCACTTCATATATTACTCCAATAAATGAACATACAAAAAGAATTTCTATAACTAAAACACTAAAATTTACTTTTAACAAATCACGAGATTCATAAAAAAATGATAGGTCATTCCTCTTGCCTCTAAATATCATTGAAAACCAAAATGGTTATAATGAGTTATCAAATAATAAATTGATTTCTAAAAGCTTTCTAGAAACTCCAAAAGTTAAACATAATCCATTTAAAAATAGTTAACTTTAATACTCATTGAAAATATGTTTTACAAAATTCAAAGTCTAAAAACATAATAGGAATGTCACTAAATCAACATTACATTCACCAAAAAAATAAAAATTGGCTCTTTATATCACATTACCAACATGTGAAAACCTTGATCACCATAAAACCATAAAGAAAACATGAATTCTTCCAAAAATTATTTTTCTCCTTATACCTTAAAAAATATGTCAAATTATATAATTTATTCCAAAATTCCAAAACATTTAGTAAAATATTATAAAGATAACATAAACCATCAAATCACTCATCAATTTCAAGGTGAACAATACTATCCCATAAACATCTATTTATCAATATTATCTCAACATAGAGCATATATTAAGGGTTATATTATCTCAATCATATGCTTTCCAAAAATATAAAATTTTCACTCAATGACTTTTCTTGGTACCATTCAACATTTTCTTCGAAATCCTAAAAGACATACTACTGCATTACAATATTTATATATTTAATTATTCTTATAATGATAATATCATTAATAAAATAATTTTACAATATAATTCTTGAATCTAAATACAAAAGAATATTAATCATTACTCATCAGCTGTATTAATAGCAAATTATTAACCTCGATCTCTTAGATTATTCTGAGGTATATTCCCTTTATGTTTGCGGAATTTTTTTGAATAGTTCCCCATATATTTAATTTTGAAGCATTAAACAGTGTAAAATCATTTCTTAACCTTGAAATCACAAACATGGTGGAATTTCTCCCCACACATGAAGTAAACTCTCATTCACTTCAAGAATTTACTACGATGTCTCCTTCCATGATTATCACATAGGGAAAATCATTCTTTACCTTATAACATTTAACTGTCTTTTGATTTTTCCTCATATTATTCTATTAATTCCCTTAAAATACATTATAATTGGAGAATTATTTCTCTATCTTGATGGCACATGATACTATGTCATCATATGATGATAATGTTTTAGTGACTAGTTCCCTTAAAGGGATTGGATTTAACCTATCAAATAATCCATAAATCTTACACCTCAAATTACATACATAGTTTTCATCAATTATTTCTAACCATGAAAATTATAATTCATACTTTTCATAATTTTCATCTTCATTTTATCTTGGACATAGAAATTTTCTCTCTATATATTCTCATTGTTTGCGAGGGAAATACTTTTCCAAGAAGAGTACATATAAATCCTTCCATTATATGTTTTTTATGTATTATTAATCCTTAGTATTTTGAATTAATGGCCACCATTGATCCATATCTACTTATAGATGATAAAATTCCATGAAAACTTTATCCCTTTAATTGCTTCCAAAAGTGATAAATATCTTAGATAAGAAACTTATCCATTCCTAAACAAAAAATGGATTTGTTATCTCATTAGATGTTGGAGGTTTCTAACACATAAAGTGGTCTAACACTATTATAGTGTAGGGTGGATTAGAATACTGATGCATATATGAAAGGTTATTTCCCATAAATTGATACATCTATCTCAATATGGTTATAATTTGATCAGTTTTATCAATATCTCCAGCTCCTGCTTCAATATATTTCGGAGGAGTTAAATCCCTACTTGGTGTAGGTGAATTGATATAGTTTCCAATACTTTTATTGTGATCCATTTCTAAAAAATTTTATACACTAGATTAAATAATAATATTAGGAAACATGACGTATAATCCCAAAATTAATGAAACACATAATATAAATTGAAATATTTATACACGGATAATCTCATAATCATTGGCATGGTTTCTTTGGTAATGTTTTCAAATCATAAATTATTTATCAAATCCTTAATAGAGGTTTGTAAAGAAAATATAAATCAATACATGTTTATATCTCAAGAGTGTCAAACTAGGTGCGTAATAAGGCTCATTTTCATTTACCAAGAAACGTTCGATTCAAGCTTGACATAACTTTTTTGTAGTTATTACACCAAGATACAAATTTGAAAAAACCACATACACATGTAGTATCTATGAAGAGATGTATTACTATTGAAACCGCATAATATATATCTTACAAAAACTTTCGGATGTTAACATATACTTAGAATTATCCATAATGTTTGTTATAGGGTTATACTCCCTAATCTATATTTTCCTAAATCTAGTTCCCAAGGTTTCTACTAAACTTTATATGATACCAATTATAAATACCCAAACCCTAGTATCCTAGAGTTAATGGTTACTTTATGACATTGGAACTAAATACAAGAAATTACATCTAAAATGACCAAATAATTTAGTAGTTTTGGTAAATTAGATACATACATAAAATTCAAATTAAAATTTAAAACATCAAATAAAAAAGTGTTTTCTTTGAGAAAACACTTATCCCCCTTAGAATATCCTTCAATACCAATTGTAAATCACTTCATAGTATCTTGGAGAAAATTAGTCATTATAAAGGGGTGAGATCAGATTCTCAGAAAGGGTTTCTGTACAATAAAATCTATCCTGAATAAATATGAACAATAAATATAGAAATGTAAATAACTAAAACACATTCCATTTAAATAATAACTTGGCCATAATATGGGATGAATAAATAATGATAAAAAAATCAATATAAATAGTCACATAAGATGAAACATATCCATGGATATTCTAACTAATCTATCAATCACATGGAATTCAATAACTAATCGCATAACATGGGAATTGATAATACTGGACATCATAAAAATAATGTTAAGATATTTCACATGACAATTAAAAACTATGGGTAAAAACCCATTTAATTATTTTCATCTGATTTTCCTTATAATTCCTACTAATGTTTCAATGGGTTATGTAATTATAGTCCCCACACATCACATAATAAGTCTAATGCATTCATAATATGAAATGAGTGAAACATAATCAATACAAATATTAATATTGAAAAACTAACAAATTGAATGTTAATACTTACCCCAATCAATAAACATATTCATAAACCATCCAGAGTAATATGGTAAATGGTAATAAAATTTTATATTTCCATTAAAACTAATGATAAAAAACCTAGATAAATAATAAGGATAATATCAATACAAAATATCCCATATGGATCATAATTACAATAAATGGTTGATTTCATTGATGGATTGAAACACAATAATTTTTTTTATTAAAAACAAATTTTAGAAAAATAAGATTTTCACATTGAAAATATTTTTAAAACTAAAAACTATAGAAATATTTTGAAAATATTTTTCTTTAAAAATTAACTTTTAAATTTATAAATTAATCTCTAAAACATTGATTAGTCATGATGATGTAAAATTATATACATTTCGTATAAGTTTAATAACATTCAATTAACACTGTTGTAAAAAGGTAAAAAAGTTTCTCATTCATAAAAATACAAGAAGATTACTTTCCAAAAAATTTGTAAAAATTAAATAATGGGAAAGAAATTATTTAAAAAATCATTTGGATAATTTAAAAAAAATTATTTTTTTTATAAAATATGGTTTTTGAAGAAAAATGATTTTTGATAAAATAGAGAAATAGAGTCAGATTTTATTAAAAACATTTTCTTAATAATTATCAGTTACAAAGAGTGGTAAAATTGTAATATTACTTAATAATGTTCATGAATAACTATAGTATAATAAAATATATTGATTTTAATATATAAATATAAAATAATTCTCTTCAATGGATACCTAATCATAAAAAATCATGAATAATGATGAGATTGTGAAATACACCAATACTACTTTGGTAATGTTTGAATCATAATACCCATGAAAGAAATAATATAAAATTATAATTAAAATACCATTAAGTGAAATTGATTTAAAATATAACATATCCAAAGGGGAAATATATATGTAACACAATAGAATAATTTTTGAATGTGACATATGTCTCATGGAAGTAATGTGAGATGAGAAAACCTTAACTCATGTTTGAATTACTTCATATGTTTATGAAAATTTTGTATAATAAATATATATATTATAAATATATTAAATAACCATAATCACATATATGATACCATTTATGATCCATTTATAATACTTTCCATTCGTTTGTCAATAATATTTTATTATTTTCATTGTTTCACGTGTTACTTTCCTTGTTTTCTTATGCATATTTTGTCACGAAGGTTCTAGTTATTGTATATACGATGTAGTTACAAAATTAGCAGAATTTTATTGATGTTATAAATATTATTTTTTCATTAGATACATCTATAGAACTATTCTTTAAAATTTTTCATGGAAAATGAATCGCATCACTTTGTGGAGATGATTGGTCGTACATATGCATGAGAAATGATATCATTACCTTGAAGTGTGAAATAGTAAGTAAGTGAATGATAGATTAATTTTAAATATTTTTTAACATTTCATATATATCAAATATATTCATTAAATTTATCCTTATTAGTTTCCATGTCAAAAGTAAGTGAAAAATGAATTGTATCGCTTTGTGAGGAAGTAGTCCTCTATAAACAAGAGTGACAATATCGTATTTTAAATGGAATGGAAATTAAGAAGGTATATGTTATTTTATAAATATATAAGTATAATTATATTATATATATACCTTATATCCAACATTATATCCAATTTTTATAAGTGTTGATAAAAAAGATATATCATTTCATGAAGTCGTAGTTAACCATACACACGATTGATGTTTTCGTTTCCCATTTGATAAAAGTGGAGATGGATGAATATTTTTAAATAAAACTAATAATATCTTAGTATATGAAATATATTGATTTTATTATACTGGAAGTGATATTACATAATTCATGTTTGTGAAAGAATAAATAAAAAGTATGATCTTAGTGAAGGAAATTTCCCTCTCTAAATCTCTATTGGATCTCTTCATAAGGACCAAAGGGTTGGTCTTTCGAGAATACAAATAGATCTAGAATGAAAATAAGGATTTTGAGGATGTATTTTTTTAGGGTTTTGTTGAACCGATATTTTTTTACGGTGTGATGAAGTGAGGGGAGTGAGTGCCCTTTTATAATTGATGAGGATTGACATTTTTATAAATACCCAAAACTATTTAATAACGGGAAGTCACTCTCATCCCATGTACCACCAAAATTGATAAATAATGGAGTGGAGGAAAGGTAAGGTATGGTCTATCCAAACCTCAAAAAAAAATATTATAACATGTTTTAAACATGTTATTCCTTATCCTTGAATTTTACTCACTTTTACCATTTTAGTTTTCCCTACGGTAATTAGTTTCTTTCAACCTAGGTAAGTTATCTAGTAATCATCAAATAAAATGAAAATTATTAGATAATTTGGACCCACTGATTGTAAATATTAATTGAAATTCTTTTTAATAAAAATTATTTTTGTGTGGGAAATTAATTTTAACACAAGCACATGTAACACGCAAAACCTCATTTTAACATTAACCACATTAATTAATTTATTATTTTTTTACTAATTATTATAACAAAAAAATTAAGTTGAACTTATAACCAAATTATAAATTTTTTAATTAAAAATATAGACTCAATTCTATCAAACTCAATTCACATAATTTAAAAATTCTAATTTTAAAATTATATCTATTGAGGGGATGAAAAAATGGGTTTTCAAAGAGAAAATTATCATAAGTTTAGAAATATTTAATATCAAATTTCAATAAGGAATTTATTCAAATAAAATAAATTTTATTTATTATAAAATAATTTTACTAATATTACTTTTAAATCAATTTTAAATCAAAAAGTAACGTTTAAATGATATAAAAAAGATAATATTCAATAAAAACCAATATTTTTAACTATTCATTAAAAAATTAATCTTTTTATAAAATTATCAAAATATTACTCTATGATATTTTTTACAATTTTTATTTCAAAAATAAATTTAATTTTGTAAAATACTTTTTACAAAGTGTAAAAATTTAATTTTAAATTATGGGATCATTGTGAAGTGAAACAACCTTTTAGAAAAATATCATTTTTTAGAAACTATTTCATTTTTTTCAAATGATTCTTATTTTTCTTTTAATCAATATATATCAATTTAATTTATTTTATATTTTTTAAAACACATAGTTTTCCTAATATAGTTAGTTCAATTCATACCCACCAATATAATGACTAGGTTATAGTGTCTATATTTAAATAATAATATTTTAAGAGAGTATTGTGTTTCGTTTAAGCCCAACATTTCATGCATTTAAAATATATCAAAGGGATTGATTTTATTAAAAAATAAATATATATTAAATTATCGAGGTGTTTCAATCTCTTATAAGCTTTTAGTTTCCTGTTATATACGTTATCTAACATGATGTTCCTGTAAAGACCTGTAAATTTCAAAGAAATTTCTTTCTTAATTTCTTTGGGATTTTATGAGTACGCAGTTTCTGACGGCACCTGATTCTGAGGGCCGGTGTGCCCGAAATCAATTTACGAAGTTTAGCTCGGGTACGTTCAGTGAATGAACAAGCGAGTTTTTTTATCTTTTGAACTGGTGCTCAGAATTGAAATCTGAGGGCACCGATGGAACTGCAATGCTGATAATTTCTTAAAAGGACTTTTACCGTAGATGCGTTTGAATGAAAGAAGGAGTTTAATTTTGGGGATTAATAAAGAATTGAATAAAATTTGTGGCACAAATTTTATTCCTAATCTAAGTAGTTATATCCAAAGTAGGGAGTTGGGGTGGGAACCACTAGTCACTAACTACCTTTGATAGGATAAAGGTGATGTGGGGCCCACACAAGCTCCATCTCTTCACATTCCCTAACTCCCCCTTAATTTGAGTAACTATCCTCTCTCCTTTAATTAAGTGACTTCTCCTATTCCACATAAAATCTTGCCAACACACATTTTCAATGAAGAGGGTGATGTGTTTGAATTTTAAAATTTAAATGCATGGCATGAATTTATAAAATTAGGAGGAGCCTTATTTTATTTCGGGGTTGGATCGTTGTGTTAAGGATTGGGAGAGAGAGCTCTAAACATTGAATAATTTCATCTTCTTCATTGAAGAACGCGAAGAACACCGACTCCAACCTCTTCTTCTTTCTTCTCGACATTGACGAAGCGACGTCGCCTTTCCACGACAATATCAACGAAAGCATCTCCATCCTTCCTCAAGCGATCAACCTTCTTGAATTGAGGTGGGGGTGTGTTTTGAATTGAGATATGTTGGTTTTCCTTCTATATTGATGTTTCTCTCTAAAACCTTTTTCTATCAAACTAATACGGAAGGAACCTGACTAAACTAACATGGTCCGATTCCTCTGCTGTTCTTGTTGTATGGTGTCCTCCAACCGTTCTTGAGCTGTGAATCAAGGCAAGTTTTCGGAGCTGACCGGAGGCCCTAAATCATCATAAATAGCCTCAGAACATCAGGACGACCTAGGAACGAGAGTTTTGTATCAAACAGATCATTGGAAAAAAGGACGGACATCTCAGGAGTCATGCTGGCCAGAGGCATCGTTTCTAGAAAATTCCAGAATACACAGCTTTTCCTTCCAAAGCACACGCCATGTAGTACAAATGTTCAGCGGCAGAAGTAACATACATCAGAAGAAGTGACACACGGCGTGTGACACCAATCACATGACGTGTAGTGTCCACATAGTTTGACAGAGGATATTTCGATGGTCATGGCGTGCATTTAAGGAAAATACACAGACACAGGAAGAACTACACGGCCAAGAGGCACGACGTGTAATTCCTTCACCATGGCAGAAGCGGCTTCGGTATGACTCGGAGTGTATTCTGGGAATACATGGACACGGGGTGGAGTACACGAGCTTGTACTCCACCACACAGCCAGTCCTGACCAGTGTACATGGAGCCGAGCCCAGAAGTTTGGACACAGCGTGTAACTATACCACACGCCGAGTATTTACTCTTTACACGAAAAGCCCATCGACATGGGCTGTGGTACACGAACATTACCCATGGACTAAAGAAACAACGTGTAACCATACCACAAGCCATGTACTTACTTTTTACATGACCATCCCTGCGACACGGGCAGTACCCGATGTCTATTGACATGACATGTATCACTTATCTACACACCGTGTACTTTTCGAAAATGGCTTGGTTGTATTGTTCCCTATGACTTGATCACATTTTTATTGGTTTTCCCCTAGGACGTGGGACAGAATTTTAGGATACATCATCCCTGGTCTTCGTGACGGTTGATGTATCCATCCCTATGACTCGAGGAGCGGACCCTCCCGGAATCAAGTATGTTGTGTGCGGGAACCCTAGAGATGGATGCGACTACAACGACTATCGTACTTGAATCCTCCATGGGTTTGACTGTGAAGACTAATGTACTAGAATCCTCTGTGGGTTCGACGTTGATGAAAACTGTACTGGAATCCTCTGTAGGTTTGGCGGTGATGACTACTGTACTTGAATCCTACGTGGGTCCGACAGTATTGACCTCTATTGTAGTATCCTACGTGGGTCCGATAGAATAGATGGACGAGTATCCTACATGGGTCCGACAGCTTAGCTGGTCTAGTATCCTACGTGGGTCCCATCTTAGATGAATCAGTACCTACATCTGATCATCTCTTTTTCTTTAAAAATGATGTATACCTGTGTGATCTGAGTCTTGACTTTCAATCATTATCTTCGATATGATTGACTTACTATCCTGCGTGGATTGGGCAGAGATTTCCTGTGTGGATTGGGTTATTCTTTCCTATGTGGACTGGGTTGATCTTGGGATCGTGTGTTGGAGCCGAGCTAGAATTGATGACTTAGGTATATGTATGGGAATATACCGAAGTAGAGTTTGTTGATACTTTGTGTTTGTGTCTTTCCTTTGTGGTTTATCCTTTGTGGATTCTGGGAGACCTTCGGGGGTCTCGGGGTCCCTACTGAGTATCGTATACTCACCCCTGCATGGGATATGCCCGCACTACATTGTGTTGGTTGTAGAAGGCGGACATCACTGATCGTGGTTGAGGCTCCTGGAGCAGGATGATACCTGGAGGTGGTCTATCAGGCGGGACGTACACGGAGCAGACGAACAGACCCTAGGAGCCAATGAGAGTAACTGTACCCACCCTTCAGATGGGAATTCTGGAGGACGACTTGGTGGTTGCTGCCTTACTTTTTAGGTACTGTACATTCTTTTCAGTTGTACTGTAATTTCAGTTGGGTTTGTATTCTGGCCCACTTACTTTTCAGCACTTACTTTTGCACTCATTTTACTTAGTGTTTATTTCAGATTGCATACTCTGTTGTGTTTATTTACTTATATAAAGGAAATGCCTTCCCTTTTATCGGGATTTTCACCATTGGTGCTAGTCGCCATCCCCTGGCCTATGGAAGGTGGGCTTGGGGTAGTCATGACACGATCCTCGAGGACGAGTAGTGACAAATTGGTATGAGAGGAGTCGTTTCTATCACAGAACTCAGGAATCTGATAATTTCTATTGTGTGAAGAAATAGTGTTAAGGGTATTGAGTGTGGTTATCAGTCCAGTGAGTCTAGTGTTGGTGCGGCGACCGACGTATCTATAAACCAGGACCCTGACTTCTGATTTACGTCTCAGTTCATGAAAACATTGATTGCATGTGCGTATCAAAAGTTTTCTTTGTGATTACTTTGTGTCAGCTCACTAGGTATACTGTATTAACCGTGGTGCACCTGTTTCTTTCCGGATGACCCCACGACGGTAGCCAGCTAGGGTTCCAAGCTTTGTGCGAGACAGAAGCCCACCGAGGGACGAGGCCTCGGTGCAGGGACTTATTAAAGCGGAGGCACCAGTGGTACCTCTACCCACCGAGCCACCGATGCCATTAGCCCCAGCAGCTGATAGTTCACGTCACCTTAGTGCACTGCATCAGTTTCAGTGTTAGAGGCCACCCATGTTCCGTGGAGAGACAGACCCTTAGGAAGGAGAGGACTGGCTGGAGGCAGTTGTTCGAGTCTTTAGACTGGTAGGGACACCAGTGGATCTCATTGTGATTCTTGCGACGAGTCTCCTGCACGCGGAAGCAGGTAGATGGTGGAGCTTGATGCTCTAGGTGCACGACGAGGCATCTATCCTTTGGTCATACTTCGAGAGAATCTTATGCTCGGAGTTCATACCCACCACCCTATGTGTGGTGCGCATTCAGGAGTTACTACAACTGCGGCAGGGCAGCATGATAGTAGCCCAGTACTCGATGAGATTTACCGATCTCTCGCGCTACTCCACGGACATGGTACGAGATCCATTATTCCGGGCCCGGACCTTCGAGCAGGGACTGAGGCATGAGATCAAGGAATTGATGATCTCCCTCATTATTCCGCCACATGAAGGAGTATTGGAGTGAACCCTTCTTGTAGAGAGATTTCTTGCTGAGCCTACACCAGCAGCGAGACCTACTGTAAGGCAGCACATAGTGGATTCTTCTATAGCTGGTAGTCGACGAATGTCACAGGGGTCCAAGCGGACCAGATCTTTAGGTGGACAACCTCAGGATATAGGTTCGATTATGTGAGTCACTCAGAATAGATCCAGTAATACGAGGAGTAGGCAGTGCTATGAATGCGGTGGGCAGGGCCACATGGCTCATGACTACCCGACCCTCCATGCAGAGGAGCAGCAAACGGTTGAGGGACCACCCAGGTAGAGGTAGAGGTTTGACCATGGTGGTCTGCAGGGAGCAGGCGGACGAGGCAAGGGAGCTGGATGGGCAGCAGGTGGTGGGAGACACTTTGAAACTCTACCACCACCACCACCAGGAGGCCCACCCCGACCGCAGGGAGCTGGCAGACAGAGGTAGGTTCAGCTTCAGGTAGTGGAGACCTACAACCACGGTGCACCTGAGATGATTCAAGGTACTATCTGTGTCTACTCCACCCATGCTGCTGTTCTTATAGACACAGGAGCGAGTCATTATTTTATTGTCGTTGCCCTGGTTCGGATCTCGGAGATTCTGACGAAGTCCTTGGCTCGATCCTTACGGCTAGAGACTCCTACAGGAGCAGACTCAATGATTACGCACTGGTTCCGGCAGTGTGAGCTTACTCTAGGAGGTGAGAGCTTCAACTGAGATCTTCTTGTAGAGGCGTCGAGGCCTTACAACGTTATCTTGGGAATGGATTGGTTATCTACGGTCCATACTCAGATCGACTGTATTAGGCGCAAAGTGCGGTGTGTCCGCACAGATGGGAGTAGGTTCAACTTCACCGGTGAGAAGGGATCCTTTGTAGTGCAGGATGGACTCACGTAGAGGAGAGGACAACTGATCACTCATCAGTTGGCTAGCCTCATCCTAGGAGCAGTTGACCTACGGAGTCTGAGTTTCCCTGTTGTGGTGGATAAGTATGCAGACATTTTTCCTGATGACATTCCAGGACTACCTCCTCACAGAGAGGAAGACTTCTATATTGACCTATACCCCATGATAGCCCCGATATCCACTCTAGTATATCAGATGTCTCCCTCTGAGCTTTGAGAGCTACGGGTACAACTGGAGGACTTTCTGGGCAAGGGATTCATTCGACCCAGTGTTTCACCCTGGGCTTCCACAATATTGTTTGCTAAGAAGGCGGACGAGAGCTTGCGACTGTGTGTCGATTACCGTCACCTGAACCAGGTGACCATGAAGAACAAGTATCCACTTCAGAGGATTGACGAACTCTTCGATCAGCTTAAAGGAGCACGATGGTTCTCGAAGATGGACCTTAGGTCAGGCTATCACCAGCTCAGAGTTCGAGACGAGGATGTGCAGAAGACGACCTTTAGGTGTGGGTATGGCCACTACGAGTTCTTCGTTATGCCTTTCGGCGTAACCAACACTCCAGCAGTGTTCATGGGTCTCATGAACAGGATCTTCCAGCCTTACCTCAATCGTTTTGTCGTAGTCTTCATCGACGATATATTTATTTACTCGACTACTGAGGAGGAGTATGCCTACCACTTGCGGGTTGTACTAGATACACTCCAAGAGCACCTGCTTTATGGTAAGCTCTCGAAGTGTCAGTTCTCGATTTGAGAGTTCCACTTCTTAGGACACGTTATCTTTGAGGCAGGAGTTGCGGTGGATCCTACAAATATTGAGGCAATACTAGCATGGGAGCCACCTAGGAGCGTGACAGAGGTGCAGGGTTTCCTAGGACTGGCTGTGTACTGCCGAAGGTTTGTGCCAGACATCTTCAGAGTTGCGACACCACTTTTAGCTTTGACGAAGAAGGGGAAACCCTTTGTGTGGTTAGATAGATGTCAGCAGAGCTTCAAAGAGCTGAGGCAGAGATTGACCAATGCACCCATCTTGAGGCTACTAGAGGAGTGTGTAGGGTACGTAGTTTACTGTGATGCATCAGGGACCAGACTCGGGTGTGTCCTGATGTAGGAGCGGGCAGTGATCTCCTACGGTTCATGACATTTGAGGCAACACGAGCAGAACTATGCTACCCATATCCTGGAGTGAGCAGCAGTGGTCTTCGCCTTGAAGATGTGGCGATACTATCTAATGGGTGAGCGCTTTACAGTTTACTCTGACCACCAGAGTCTCAGGTATATCTTCTCGCAGAAGAAACTAAACCTAAGACAGCAGTGATTTCTTGAGTTCCTATAGGAATATGACTTTGAGATAGTCTATACTCCAAGGAAGGGGAACATAGTAGCTGATGCTCTCAGTAGGAGGTCGGGAATTCAGCTACTTGGAGAGGAAACGGAGTAGCTAGCCATGTTGCAGATATCCTTCGTGGATAGAGATGGAGTAGCCTTTCTACAGTCGCTCACAGTCACTCCTCCACTACTTCAGTGGGTCAGAGAGGCCCAGCATGAGGACGTTGACTGTGAGGCGTGATGTGCTAAAATATCCTCAGGATTGGCACTCGAGGGATTTTCTGAAGGTGGAGAGCATGTCATCCTCTTCAGGGGACGTACCATGGTACCAGTTGCAATACAGGAGGAGGTTCTGAGAGAGTTTCACACTTCTCCTCTAGCGGTACATCCTGGAGTAGCGAAGATATACCAGGACCTCAGGCAACATCACTGGTGGATGGGGATGAAGAAGGGTGTGGCAGAGTTCATTTCACAATGCCTCACCTGCCAGTAGGTGAAGGCGGAGCACCAGGTACCAGCAGGCTTGGTACAACCCTTAGAGGTCCCAGAGTGGAAGTGGGATGGGATATCTATGGATTTTGTGACGGGTGTTCCTTGTACTTCCAGAGGGCATGACTCCATCTGGGTGATTGTCGACTGACTCACCAAGTTGTCCTAATTCTATCAGAGAGTAGGGCTCAGTGGAGAGATTGGGACGCCTCTATATTCAGGAGATCATACGACTTCATGGTGTGCCATCATCTATCATATCTGATAGAGATTCTCGCTTTACTTCCCGACTTTGGAAGGGGTTGCAGGAGGCATTTGGGACGTAGCTACGCTTGAGCACCGCCTTTCACCCATAGACGGATGGTCAGACAGAGAGGACCATTCAAACTCTCGAGGACATGCTCTGTGCATGTGTCCTCGACTTTGGTCCTGGATGGGAGGATCGCCTACCTTTGGTAGAGTTTGCATACAACAACAGCTACCACTCCACCATCGGGATGGCACCATACGAGGCATTGTACGACTGACCTTGCAGATCACCCCTATGCTGGACAGACCCTGGGGAGTCCACACTTGTTGGAATAGAGATGGTCCATGCCACGAAAGAGAAGGTGTAGATCATTCAGGAGCGGGTGAGGACTGCACAGAGCCGACAGAAGTCCTATACTGATAGGAGGTGGAGACCACTAGAGTTCGAGGATGGTGACCACGTTTTCTTATGGGTCTCACCTCGACGTGGATTACGATGATTTGGCCGGGGTGACAAGTTATCTCTATGCTTCATCAGACCATTCCAGGTTCTCAGTAGGATATGCGAGGTGACTTATCGCCAGGCTCTTCCACCTCAGTTGCGCTAGGTGCATGACGTCTTCCACATATCTCAGCTGAGGAGATACGTGCATGACCCGACACATATCATCGACCATGGGGAGATGGACATCGATGACGGGGAAAATTTTGAGGAGGTCCTGGTGGAGATCGAGGATCGACAGAAGCGGGTCCTACGTGGGCGGTCGATTCCTCTAGTGCGCATCAGGTGGCAGCATGGGAACCTCCAAGAGAGCACATTGGATCAGGAGGCTCAGATGCATGCACAATACCCTCATTTGTTCCCCTAGTTTATGATATATCTTTATGTGGACATAATGGACTGAGGTGGGAGTAATGTAAAGACCCGTAAATTTCAAGGGATTTTTTTTCTTAATTTCTTTGGGATTTTACGAGTATGCGGTTTATGACAGCACCTGATTCCAAGGCCCGGTGTTCCCGGAATCAATTTATGAAGTTTATCTTGGGTATGTTCAGTGAACGAACGAGCGGGTTTTTCTATCTTTTGAACCGGTGCTCGGAATTAAAATCCGAGGGCACCGATGGAACTGCAACGCTGGTAATTGCTTAAGAGGACTTTTACCATAGATACATTTGAACAGGAGAAGGAGTTTAATTTTGGGGATTAATAAAGAATTGAATAAAATTTGTGGTACTTTTATTCATAATCTAAGTGGTTATATCATAAGTAGGGAGTTGGGGTGGGAACCACTAGTCACTAACTACCTTTGAGAGGATAAAGGTGAGGTGGGGCCCACACGAGCACCATCTCTTCACATTCCCTAACTACCCCTTAATTTGAGTAACTCTACTCTCTCCTTCTTTAATTAAGTGACTTCTCCTCTTCCACATTAAATCATGCCAACACACATTTTCAATGAAGAGGGTGATGTGTTTGAATTTTAAAATTTAAATGCATGGCATGAGTTAATTAAATAAGGAGGAGCCTTATATTATTTGGGGGTTGGTTCGTTGTGTTAAGAATTGGGAGAGAGAGCTCTAAACTTTGAATAATTTCATCTTCTTTGTTGAATAATGCGAAGAACGCCGGCTCCAACCTCGGCCTCTTTCTTCTCGATGTTGATGAAGCGACACCGCCTTTCTGCTACAACATCAATGAAAGCATATCCATCCTTCGTCAAGCAATCAAACTTATTGAATTGAGGTAGGGGTGTGTTTTTAATTGAGAGATATTGGTTTTCCTTCCATGTTGATGTTTCTCTCAAAATCCTTTTGATATCAAACCATTGCGGAAGGAACCAGACCAAACTAACATGGTCTGATTCCTCCGCCATTCTTGTTGTATGGTGTCCTCCAACCGTTCTTGAGTGGTGAATCAAGGCAAGTTTTCGGAGCCGATCAGAGGTCCAAAATCATCGGAAATGGACTCAGAACATTGGGACGACCTAGGAATGGGTGTTTTGTAGTAAATGGATCATCGGAACAAAGGACGGATGCCTCAAGAGGCGTGCTGGCCAGAGGCATCATTTCTGGAAAATTCCAGAATACACGACGTGTCATTCTAAAGCACACACCGTGTAGTACAAACGTTCAGCGACAGAAGTAACAGACATCAGAAGAAGTGACACACAGTGTGTGACACCTGTCACATGACGTGTACTATCCACACAATTTGATAGTGGAGACTTCGATGGTCATGGCGTGTATTTGAGGAAAATACACGGACACGGGCAGAACTACATGGACAAGAGGCACATCGTGTACTTCCTTCACCATGGAAGAAGCGACTTCAGTATGACTTGGCATGTATTCTGGGAATACACGGACACGAGGTGGAGTACACGAGCTTGTACTCCACCACATGGCCATGCATGGACAGTGTACACAGAGCCGACACCAGAAGTTTGGACACGGCGTGTAACTATACCACATGCCGTGTATTTACTCTTTACATGAACAGACCATCGACATGAGCTGTGGTACACGGACAATACCCATAGACTGAAGACACGACATGTAACCATACCACATGCTGTGTACTTACTTTTTACATGACCAGTCTTACGACAAGATCCATTTCACATGGACAGTACCCGGTGTCTAATGACACGGTGTGAATCACTTATCTACACGCCGTATACTTTTGGAAAATGGCTTTGTCGTCTTGTTCCTTGTGACTTGGGCACGTTTTTCTTTGTTTTCCCCTACGACGTGGGACAGAATATTGGGATACATCATCCCTAGTCTTCGTAACGGTTGATGTATACATCCCTATGACTCGTGGAGAAGACCCTCCAGGAATAATGTATGTTATGTGCGGGAACCCTAGAGCTGGCTGCGACTGCAACGACGGTCATACTGGAATCCTCCATGGGTTCGACGGTGAAGACTAATGTACTAGAATCCTCCGTGGGTTCGACGACAATGAAAACCATACTGTAATCCTACGTGGGTTCGGTGGTGATGACTAATGTACTTGAATCCTACGTGGGTCCGACAGTATTGACCTCTATTGTAGTATCCTACATGGGTCTAACAGAATAGCTAGACTAGTATCCTATGTGGGTCCGACAGCTTAGCTGGTCTAGTATCCTACGTGGGTCCTAGCTTAGATGAATCAGTAACTACATTTTATCATCTATTTTTCTTTACGAATGATGTATACCTGTGTGAGATGAGTCTTGACTTTCAATCATTATCTTCGATATGATTGAATTACTATCCTGTGTGGATTGGGTTGAGCTTTCCTGTGTGGATTGGATTATTATTGCCTGTGTGGACTGGGTTGAACCTAGGCTCGTGTGTTAGAGGCGAGCTGGAATTGATGACTTAGGTATATGTATGGGCATATACCTAAGTAGAGTTGGTTGATACTTTGTGCTTGTGTCTTTCCTTTGTGGTGTATCCTTTGTGGATTCTGGGAGACCTTTGGGGGTCTCGGGGTCCCTACTGAGTATCACATACTCATCCCTGCATGGGATATTCCTCCACTATGTTTTGTTGGTTGTAGATGAAGGACAGCGCTGATCATGGTTGATGCTCATGGAGCAGGACGGTACATGGAGGTGGTCTATCAGGCGGGACGTACACGGAGCGGACGGATGAACCCAAGGAGCTGACAAGACTTACTGTACCAACCCTTCAGGTGGGAATTTTGGAGGACGACTTGGAGGGTGCTTCCTTACTTTTCAGCTGTGGTACTTTCTTTTCAGTTGTACTATACTTTCAGTTGGGTTTGTATTCTGACCCACTTACTTTTCAGCACTTACTTTTGCACTCAGTTTACTTAGTGTTTACTTTAGAATGCGTACTCTTGTGTGTTTCTTTACTTATATAAAGGCATTGCCTTGCCTTTTATTGGGATTTACGCCTTTGGTGCTAGTCGCCAGCCCCTGGCCTATGGAAGACGAGATTGGGGTGGTCCTGGCATGGGCCCCGAGGACGGGTCGTGACAGTTCCCCTTTTAAAATTTTAGGGTGTTACAACCTATGTTTAGTTTAAATAGTAATCTGAAAGAGAAATAATTTTTTATAATATTAAATTATTTCTAATTTTTATTAATTAAATAATTACCTTAAATGTATATGCAACACTTACTTAGTATTTATTAAATTAATAAAAAAATCAATGATTTTAAAAATTTTAAAAGTAATATAAATTGAATGGATTATTGTGTTCCACAAATATTTTAGATAATTATATAATTTTAATGATCTTTTAAAGTATTATATTCAAATTCCCTTGTTTTCATGTTTTTTTTCAAAGTCATATTAAATGAATAGTTTGAAACATTTAGTGATATTTTATATTAAATAATCTTTTATTAAATGATTTAGAATTCATATAACTCATATATTGATCCAAGTGATTGGTATATGGTTTAAAAGATAAATAATGGTATATTTATTAGCCAGTTTTCACTTTATATTAACTTTCTTTACCCCTAAATAGTAAAACCTTTGTTATCATGATAATTTTCAAAAAGTCTTAATGCTGGTTAAACAAAGAGATAAAGGTAAAAACCCAATATAAACTTGTAATTTTTTTATTAAATGACATTATTTTGACCCATAAATTCTCTATATTATAATTATGTTAATTTTGATCCTTTTTTCTATGAATATTAATTTATATTAAATTAATATTTTAAGAAATTACAAAAGTTCCTCTCCACTAACTTATAAAAGGATCCCTACTATCCTCTTATATTCACACTTTAAATGCCTTATGGTTCATCCAATCTCTGAAAACATCCCTTCCATGCTTACCTTGCCATTTTGTAGAGGCCTTTTTTATTAAAAACTCCTCAAAGGAAGGCTTTTAGTATAAACATAAAGAGATTTTTTAAAGAAGAGGGTTGTTCTTAACCGAGTGTTTCTATTTTATTCCTTATCCCACATCATTAAAATTTTATTAACCCATGATGATATAATTAAATCATTATATATAATATACATATATTTTATTATGTTAAGGGAACAACCATAATTCATTTCTTATTCTATTGAATAGGAACTAAAACCACCATTCACATGTATGGCAGACCACCACCTCACGAACTGATATAATTCATTTTTCATCATCACCTCAAATGAATACTGATGTTTCTGAATTTAATGTATATATAATATATTAATGACATATTTTAAATTATTTTAAATTAATATATCATATTTCTTGTTACCTTTCCATTCATTTAATGATGATAATGTTGTTTGTGCATTTTTACGATTTACCTCCTTCACGAAGTGATGTGATACGTTTTTCATTACCGAATCACATAGATAATATATACAAGTGTATTAAAAGAAGTAATATTATATTTATGATATAATTATGATTATATAAAGTTAATATAACACTTAAATTATTTCCCCCAGGATCATTGAAAAATTCAAACTTTACCCATTCATATGTAATACATACCGTCTACATGATTGTAACATAGTTTATTTTTCATAAACATAATTCATGGATAATTTTAAAAGTATAATTGATGTAAAAAATGATAATTATATAAATTTTATTATTATCCATATGATTTATCAATGAACTATTTTACAATAGTCAACATATATGATGAGTTGGTCTTAAGGTATGAGATTTTATAGCTCAATTATTTTCATTGAGTTATATTATTTCATTATTGACTATGTCATGAAAATATTATGTGTTAAATGACCTAGGATTATTTTATGATGTATTCTAGCTTTATTTATGTGTATTTAAATTTTTTACACATAATAACTTCACTAATTAATCCTCACATCAATGTTACGATCTTTGTAATGGGTTTCATATCAATTTTTCTTCATTGAGGTATATTTTAATGTTATGAACATAATTTATTTTATATGGAATATATACTATGACTATTACATGTTATATCATGATTAATTCACAATTAATGGTATTTTATGTTTAATTTCAATTTATTTCATTCAAGGGTATTTCAATTGAAAGTTACCAAATGGTGAGGGGTTCTATAATAAATTTATTTTCATGGTGTTATATTACTTGTTAATTGTATTTGTTATAAAAATATTATATGTGTAATTATTTAGGATTATTTTATATGTTTCCAAATTAATTATGAAAATTTAAATTTATGACACATAATCAATTCAATGATATGATATTTGTAAGGGTTTTCACATCTTAGTTTTATTTCTATGAGACATATATTATATTCAACAATAGTTCATTTCATTTGGTGTTTAAAATACACCTTTGATATAAAATTTCAGGATTGAATTTATATTCAAGGTATTCAAATTTTCATTTGAATTAATTTATTTAACTGGGGTTATGATTCAAAAGTTATGAGTGGTAAGAGTTTATTTAACAATATCAACATTATTTGTGATTTTCTCTATCCACATTGGGGGAATTATTTGATATTTATATATTAAAACCTGTATATTTCCTTCTCCTATAGTTATTTTTTAATATTTTAAGTCTTTATTCCATTTTCCTCTTTTAACTACTAGATATTTAAAAATAATGTTTTTATGGTAAACCAATAATTTTCTATTGATCAAGAATCTTTTTATTCCATTCCCATAATTCCACTAAAATGTTTTAAATAATTTTTTACCATTAAAAATGATTTATTAAAGAAAATATTATCCATGTTTTACTTTTCACCAAATAGTTTGAATGGGATCATCTTATCATTTTCTGAACTTGGTAAATTTTGACTTTGTACTGAAAATGTAAAAGGAATATTTGTTTTAATATACTCTACATTAATGAAAATTTCCTCCATTATGAACAATAAGTGATTTGAAGATTACTTTACAAATTTACATGTTTATTTTCAAAGAATTTGTTTCCTAATATTTTATAAATTTTTAGTTTTCCAAAGTGATTTTGAAGTTGAAAAGTGTATTATACCGAATATTTTTTATTGATCTTTTTATGGTTTTTATATTCATCAATGATAATAACCATTTATTCTAGTTATGATCCGTTGGGGATATATTATAATAATACCATCCTTATTATTTATTTTGATGGTCTATGATCAATTTTATTAGGGAAAATATAAACATTTCATATGCTAGTTTTTCAATAAGTTGTATTTATTTATTATGTGTGTAAATTTTATTCTTTGATTTCATATGATGAATTTATTGGACATATTATGTGATGAGAGGGGCCCCTTATAGCCCTTTGATGTATCATTAAGTCTCATGAGATAAACTATATTGGGTATTTGGCCAAGGCCTTACCCATTTATGTAACATTTCTTGGCATGAGTCCTCAATGGTATCTTTATGATGTCAGAAATTAAAAATTCCATCATTATGAGATTATTTATTGATGTCTATGTGATTGTTTGATTATATGTTATATCCATGGATAAGTTTCAATCTTATGTGATTATTTATATAGAATCATTTGATATTCATTTACTCTTAAAATATTAATTTTCATGCTCAAGCAATTAATTATCTAGTATTTGTTTCTGTTATTTTCCTTTCCAGGTAGATTATTCCTTATTTACTCATGATATCTTCCACAATACGCATCCCATACTAAACATTTGTGATCATGCTTATTTTGTTTCATTTCCTTCGGATATGAGGAAGGAATCTTTTAATGAGTTCTAGTATGATGAATAATTACTTCCACTATGTTTTATATTTTATATACATTATAAAATGGGAAGAATGTATGTATATAGTTCTTAAATTCTACTAAACTATTCAGTCCTTTGGGATGTGATCCCTTATACCTTATTCCAATGTAATAAAGTAACCACCCACTCTGGGTTACTTGAGTCAGGATCATTACAATAACACTTTTCTTTATCATATTGTTTGAGTGATGTTTGATCAAAGGTATTATTAAAGTGATAAATAAAATATTTTAAACATTATTTTGAAAATTTTAATTCAAGATAAATTTTTATAAATACAATTTAATTTTATTCAAATTAAAAACAATTTTTGGGTCTTTGAATTTAATGGAATGTTTGGAAGATTACACTTTGTATTGGATTGATTTAAATGTTTAAAAACATTAATTTTTTATTATTTAACCAAAAAAATAATTAAAAATAATTTCTTACTTTATTTCAAGGAAGTATTATTTTTATACTTAAATATTGTATTTTCATAAAAACAGGTTTTCATGTGTTTTATGTTCTTATATTAAAAATAATTTCATCCACCAATAAAAATTGTGTCTAAAAAATGGGTAAAAAATTTGAAAATATTTTGTTCAGAATTTTTTATAAATTCCATATTTTTTTTATGTAATTAAGTTATCATGGTAAAAAGTATAAGTTATCACAGTCAAGGATAAAATGAGTTTAAAGTGGTTTAACTAAGTGGTAAGGATTAAAATGTACCCAAAACGTGTATAAATATGATTGATTGATTTTATTTCAATACTATATCATCTTTACTTATAAATTTATTCAATTTGAAACCACTTTTCCATGAATGTGACTTTACAATATTTTAATCATTTGAAAAATTACAACAGTGCCCCCCCTCACTTATATAAGGGAACCTTCTCTCATATCTTCCTTACAGATTTTGATCAATATATCATGGCCAATACCTACTCGGATACCTTCCCAAAACCCCTACCCAAATTATATAAATATTATTTTGGAATAATACTAAACATAGATGGATTAAGGTGTAATGAAATGGAGGTTTCTTGATGAAGAGAGATGAATTCTAACTGTATGTTTTAGTTTTATTTCCACTTCTACCACCTTAAGATCTTGTAAAGATAAGATAAAATAATATAACCACTATATATAATGTAAAGATATGTTTCTATGTTAATGTAATAAAATATACAAATCTTCTTCTTCCATCAAATGGGTAATGAAATAACGTTTTTGTGTACGGTAGACAACCCCCTCGCAAGTAGATGTAATTCACTTTCTATCAGCGCCTCTCATGTATGGTTATAATGAAGTATTTATAGTATATATATGATATTTAGGAAATAATATCATTATTTTAAGATAATATATCATATATTTTTTGTATCATATCTAATGAAAAAATGGTTATGAAAAATGTCTTACGTAACAATCATAGAGATAGTAGGTCGTAAATAGGCATGAGTAACATTTCCATTTTTTAAAGAACATTATGGAATCAAAGTATGTAATATTTTATCATTTTATATAGATTTTTAAAACATAAATATCATATTATTTATTTAAATACACTAATATATACCATCCATGTGATGTAGTAATAAAAGACGAATGATAATTATGCTATGAATATTATTCTAGGGATGATGGAAAAATTACCTATTCAACTATGTTCATCCCACCAAAGATATTTTTTGGATTATGAATCAAACATCCTAAAAACACAGAATATAGAATTAACTAATTAATTAATTAATTATTCCATTAAGTTAAATAAAATAACTGGTTTAAGGATAAGGGATTAAAACATGATTTTTTAAGAAATCAGACAATTGATATAATTTTATTATTCATGTGTCAAATGAAATACATAGAAATTACGGACTCAAGGTAATGGATTTCATCTCAATTTACCTTTATTTTGTAAATTTTTAATGTTATTCACCTAATTTAATTTTTATAGTGTATATGTTTGATGGGACATTTGTTACATATTTTTCATTGATGTGTCAATATGTTTTTAGAGAGATGTGGATGAAGTGGGGATGCCTAAAGAATTATTATAGATTCATCTAATGGAATTGGATTTTATACATGGAATATTATACTTGAAAGAATATAAGGATTTTTAAGTTATATTAAGTGATTAAAAAATGTTCTTTAGAAGTTTTCACATTTCTACAATAAGTGAAATAAATGTTCTTGAGAAGTTTTTACATTGCTAAAATAAGTGGAAGTGAAATATGGCCATGAAAATAAGTATTTTATTAATATAGGAGGAATTTAATTTAAAAAAGATTCTATTCTTGAGGAATTTTGAGAATGGTTGGGAGTTTTAGTGTCTGAGGAGATAACTTTGTGGAATTTTATTTAAATTATTTTATAGTGGACTTATAAAAAATTATGGGCCAACCCACCAAAGCCCCAATGGGATATCCCTCAACCACTCGTAGGGGGACCCTAGAGGTCAAAAATAATGGGATATCTGACCCATGGAGGTAGATCAAGGTGGAAAATGCTGTGTATAACCCCTAAGGATAATAGAGCCTAATGTGTGTGAGAAAGCCTATGTATAAGGCCTGAGGTGGGTGATCCTGGAGGAACACATAGTTTGGGCCAGTCCCCCACAAAGAAAAACTACATCGTGTTTTCATGTGTAGTTGGTTATGATCCATGGGAGCTATATCAAAAAAAATATGGCATGGGTAGCTAATATACCATATGGAAGAAGCTAATAAAATTTGATATGGGATGTGGAGGTTGAATGTATTGTTCACACACTGTTAAAATATTTGATATAATATTAGTCATCAGAATGATTGATATGAGAATATCAGAAATCATAAGATCCTAGTATCCTCAAGTGTTTGAATAGTTTTTTGACATGCCTTAAAAATTAGATCAATTCTACCTATATAAACTAAGGAAAGGGTGTTAAAGGATGTTTCTTTCTCTTTGAGAACTCTAGAGAAACTCTCTAAATAGAGGATACCATGTGATATAAATCATGTGAATAAGATTCCACTAATCACTCTGGTTTTACAAATTATAGTAGGAGTATATCTCATGATCCTATAAACTTGTATCACGCAAAGGAGGATAGAAGAACCTATAGACACAACCAATTTTGAGTGAAAGAAAACCAATAAACATATCTTATGTCTCAAGAAGAAGAAACCCATTAGACACTAGGTCTTATAAAGAAAAAGATGAGATAGCCAAGGGTACTTATTGTCATGTGAATGCATCTGTGGACAAACAACCTATCTCAAGATGGAAACTATAGACACCACCTGTGTCATTATGTGAAGAATAAGTTTAAACAGAAACTCGTGGACACTCATCTTGTCCTGAAAATTCATCCTCAGATAAAATATTTATCTTGTGAAGGAAATCGTGGACACCAACTATGTCATTAAGTGAAGAATAAATTTATAAAACAACTCACAAACACTCATATTTTCAAGTGATGTTTTTTTGTAAAGAGAATTTTGATCTCAGGAAACACATATCCTGAGGTAGTGTGATTGAGAGATAATAGTTTCTGTGAATATTATATGATTATAAAAATTATGAAGTGAGTTTGTGAGATCTATTCTTATGAAGGAAGAAAGAGAACCCCTGATTTTCACCAGGGCTTTGCGATGAAAGTGAAAAAATAATATAATCTTGGTAAGATGATGCACTTAAAATGATATATTAAAAAATATTGGGAGGCAAAGGATTCATGCAACCCATGCTACCCTTAAAATCCATTTAAGAATAATTGAGATACCTAAAATAATTTATATTCCATGAAATCCATGCATGGATTGTAAATAATGGAACTAATTTGATAATTGATTAAGATGATTTTTGAGATTGTAAAAGTTATTTCTTTCATAATATATTTAAGAATTTTGTGCACCACTATTGAACACATTTTATTGAGGTTGGGACTTAATATAGGAGGAACTATAACCTGAGAATTGTTTTACTAATGAATATTAGTCATTACAGGTGATTAGAACTAATTGAAAAATTTCAGTAGACATTTTAGTGTCTGTCAAAGATAATTTAAGTGTAAACAAGAATGTTAAATCCTACTAGCTCCTGGAGGAAGATAAAGATCATACTATAGTGGATTAATCATTCATCAAAGGAGAACTCTTTTGGGAATAGTTGAAGTCTTCTGGTTAGATATAGGAGAAGAAAGAGTCTCTTGATTGGAGACGAAGTAGAAGTATTTTAGTTGGGTCTAAAAGTAGTAGAAGTCATTCAGTTGGAGCTAGAATAAAATAGAGTCTGTCGGCTAGAGCCTTATTATTTTAATCAATTGTTTGATAGTAAATAATCCATGTTGGGGGACCAATGTGGAAAGGATTAGGTCTATACACCATACCTTATAAATATTATGTGGGTTTATCTCCACTTCTACAATTACAAATGAAGTGATATTGAGAGATAAAATTGAGTGGGTCAAGAACCTTAAAAAGTTAAATAGGTTGAATTTAGAATAAAGTGAATTTATAAAAAGAACCCACTGATTCACCACTCCACTATCAGTGGACAATCCAACCTTTAGATATACAAATGGTATTAGAGGGTAAGTCACATCTAAATAACCAAACGAGTATTTATGAAGTGAATATTTTAGGAAATGAGTGAGAAATATCCGTTGGATATTTCTTCCAAGACATAGATTAAGAGAACGAAAATATAAGAAAGGAAGATGAAGAATAATATTAGTATAAATGAAGAGACACATCAAATTAGAGGTATTATCAAAGGTACGATATGAAACAATTCGTTCAATTATGATTCTTCTATCAAATCCTTATCTAGATGTGTTTATGACTGATCACCTGGTGATCTACTCCCTGAATTCTTAGAACATCTGAATAAAGTTCCAAAATAATTTGTAAAGAACATTTTTATAGGTGTCTAGGGACTACAAGATGAAAAACTATTGTTATAAGAATAGGCTAATTCTGTAGAAGATGAATTGGATAAAATAGTTGGTATATCCAACACTCTCAAAAAAATTAGGATAGTAAAGGAAGAAAATATTTATCTTTGTAATGATAGATATGCTGAAAATTTTTGAAGAATTTCAAGGAACTATTTGTGACAAATAATTCTTTGAGTTTTTATTTTTGGAGTATTTCAATGCATTTGAAAAATTTCAAAAAATTTCTCTGGTTGTCAAAATTTATCAATTGAAGGATAAAGGTAATATGTTAAAGTAGCTTGAAATTTTTTTTCAAGAATCAAGAAGCAGTAGTGAAGAAAAAATAAGGAATTTAAAATTCTATTGGGAAGCCAAGATGAGGTCATTTGAAGATGATAAGAACTCCTTAAACATGAAGTGTTTAGACTTATAAATGAGACTTAAAAATCAAGAATCAACAGAAGATGGAACATCCCAAAAAACTGAAAAAAATGATATCTCCACTAAAGTTTTTATTAAGGATCACAATTCCATAAAAAGCATGTTATCATCCTCTAATAAAATTCCATCATCCTCTTAGATGAAGGTATCCCATAACATAGAAACTATTTTATATACTAATGATGTTTCTAGTACTGATATAGGTTTCTAACCAAACTCTAAGAAATTATGAATGGTGAAAAATGATATTAAATCCCCCATATTAAGAGAGGATATGAAAATAATCATGATGAACTATTCTTATATTAGCATCCCAAAGAATGCTTATGTTACTAAAAATCAGAAAGTTTATAATCTTTGAAACCAAAACATATTACACTAAAAAAGAAAAAGTAAGGCTCATTCACTATTTTTGGTGTTGTTGGAAGATTGGGAACGAAGCTTTGAATTGTTGGAACAACATGAAAATTCCGGAAAACAACTTAAGTCCAAAATTTAGGTGAATACAAACACAAGAAAAGAGAAGTCCATAACAAAAGGGATGGAAGGAATGAAAAGAGGGTTTCAAGTCAGTCTTGATATGCGAGAAAAGAAGACTGTTAAAACAATATTCACCAAGAATGAAAATGATATATCCTATCCTATATCAAAGGGATAAATAAATGAGTTAAGAAAATCATTACCCATTATGAAAAAGAAGACTCTGTTTAAATAAGCACAACAAAAACAAGTGTCTAAACAAAATATATATCATGGTGAAAGATCCAGTTTCAGTGATTTTTACTAGTTCTATGTAATATATGGCCACAAATACTACACTTTTTGGTATACCATGTCATTTATAGAGAAGAGGGATGAATTAATGGGTATTAATGGTTAACAATTGAAAATAGACTCTCAAAAAAATAATGTCATGACCAAAAATTCATTTATTCTTCCAATACAAAAAAAATATGAAGGATTAAAAGAATTTAATGGATGATATAAATAGTAGGGTCACAATTTTGATAAATTCGACTATAAGGATATATTACCTATGTAATAAAGGTAAGTGTCTATAATATAGAAATAGTGGGGAGTCATGTAAATATTCTGAGAACATTTAGAATTTAAATAAAGAGTTCCAAGTTGTATGAAAAAATCTATTTAATTTGGATAAACAATTGGAGGAATCTGAAAAACTTGTTGAAGATAATGGAAATAATGTTTCTATAGAAATTTAGGTTGAAAAATCTATTCCACACAAAGATGGTGACTTGGGTGTAAGGTGTGCTAAATCTATACATGCTCAAAAAACCGTATAGAGATTATCCCTAATCTATGGGAGATGATTAATATTAAAATGAAACACTAGAGGACACATGAATTAACAAGAATATAATGGAAAGTTACACTTCACATAATGAAAAGACTGAAATTGGGAGAAAATAATGGCCTAGGTTTATAGACAGATATCAGCTAGAATGTTACTCCTATTGAATTATAAGGCACCTCCTTATTTTCTTATACTTGAATTATTTTCTTCTAATATGTAGGTAATTGAAGGAGATGGATTCATAACTTGAGGTGGAGCATTGATGAGATAAATTAGTTAAATATTAACTACTTAGTGAATGTGGAACTTCTGAAAAAATTTATAATTCCAATCACACTTTCATCCTTTGTTTTAAATTTTATTAACTATTAAAATTATGGGGGTGGGGTCTTGGTTGATGACAAGATAAAAAAGGGGGATCTTTATATTTTTCACTTGAACTTTCTGATGAGTTTCTTTAAGCTTGTGTAGGATTTAGAATTTTATTGTTAAATGAGATTATTTGAAATCCCTAGAATGAGATTTGTTATATTCCATGAATTAGTTCACAATAATGGTTTTTATGGATTTATTAGACAAACTTGGTTGTATCTATCTTGTTTTGAACACCGGGTTAGCCCACATAGACATAGAGTTGATTATATAAAGGCTTTTTTCTATGTGAACCATATGAGAACATTCCTCTCCTAGAAGTGATCTTGAAATTTTCATATAAATACAATGATCATATATTCATAAGAAAAATGATATGAGATAAATTCTACACTTATCCTTTTAATATTATTTTCAAAGGAGAAGAAATTTTTGAGCACACATATTGAATTTTGAAAAAGATGTTGATAACAAAATACAAAGGGGGAGATTTTTGGGCTGAGTGTTGCATTTCTTTTCAATGATGTGTGAATATATATTTAGTGAGATGTGGATGAAGTAATGATTCCTAGATTATTGTTATCGATTCATATAATGGAATTGTATGTAATTATTAGACCATTCTCTTTGGAAACATTTTATGACAATTTGAAGTGATCTTAAATTGGTAACAAAAGTTTTTGAGAAGTTTTCCAATTGTTACAACAAGTGGAATAAATGTTCTTGGGAAGTTTTTACATTGTATTAATAAGTGTAATTTAAGTACTTCCATGAAAAAATTAATTTATTAATGCATTAGGAATTCATTTGAAAATAGAGTTTATTTATTCTTGATAAATTTTGAGAAGGGTTGGGAGTTTTAGTGTTTGAAGAGATGGCTTTGTGAAATTTCATTTGAATTATTTTAAAGAGGCCTTACAAAAAATCATGGGCCAACAAACAGATTACCTAATGGGATATCCCTTAACCACTCATAGGGGTATGCAAAGGTGAAACCCCCATGTGGGAGACTTCCCAAGGAGGCACATCATGGTGGCTAGGGCTGTGTATAAGCCTTGAGAAGCATATAACCTAATGTGTGCAGGTGAGCCAGTGTATAAGGCCCATGGTGCACAAGCCCTAATGAATTCATAGTATGGGATGGTCTCCCATTATGATAAATATAGGAACCCTAGCCATTTACAGATATCATTACATGATTTTAAGAATAAATAAAAATCAAATTACATTCCAAGGATCATAAAGTCTAGTGTCTTGGAAGATTAGGTACATAGTTAAACATCATAAAAGAAAAATTTATTTAATATCCATATTAATATCCTAACTTCTATTTTGTTCATACATCTGTATAGGATAACCTGGGGATAACATGGACAAAGGAATGCACTAAAATCGCCAGTAAGGGAATAAACATAAGAAGAAATCTTTAGAACATGGATTATAAGAAATGAAATAATGATATAAAAAGGCATGGAAAAATATTGATCATATATTACCATAACATAAAAAACATGGGGTTATATAAACATGGAATTTTAGTAATATTTTAGAAACATTAAACATTACTTTAGTATGAGTCAAGTTCATTTCACATAGAGGAGCACAAGTCAAGGCTAACCATCAAGACCATTGCACCCAACATCTCATGAGACAAAACTTTACCCAATGAATTATAGCGATATCTAGGAACACCAATAATAACATGTTAATTAATATTATTTCCACATAATGAATCATACATAGATAATAAAACATAAAATAAAGGTTAACCATGGAAAGAAATGGGTACCAAAATCATGTCATAAGGCATTACAAATTGGAATATCATAAAAGTGTCCATGAAGGAATGGATTTAGAAAATACATGGACACTGATAATGTAAAATAGGAATATATCATGATAAGTGATGTTAAAATGAAGTGATAAATAGTAAAATGAGTTATTATAAATATGTAGAATTATTAAAAATTAGGGTAGTTTAAGGAAAATATTAAAGAGATTTAAAAAAATAATGTTGAATAATATTTTATATAATACTAGAAGTGAACCAAGAATTTTTTGATAACAAAATGAGTAATTTTAGAAAAGATAAGTTGGGAAAAAATAGATTACATAGTTCACTTAAAAATGGGTAAGAATTCAAGAAGTTCCCTTAAATCGAGCATGTTTATTGGGAAGAATTCAGAAGGGAACCACTTGAAAATATGCATATCCCCAAAAGAGAATGATGAATAGATATTGATATATGTGTATAGAAAATATAAACATAATTTATAAGATAAAAATAAATTTAAAATATAACTTCATTTGGGTAATATGAAAGATAGGGCAACCTGAAGGAATAATGGAGGTTCAGGTAAAATCCTATACCTTATGTCCGAATGTGTTCTTCACTCAATATTAATGTCATGGATAATCAAATTGGATTTATTAATAAATAATTTCATAAACTTTTATACATGTAATTGATTTATTATATCCTTATAAATTATATTCAAGTAATTTTTGATGATTAAGAGGTTCAATTTCATTATATGGGAGCATTTGTTTCCTTGGTTTCCATGATCGGTTTTCTTATATACATGTATTAATAATCATTTAAGATGAGAATGTTTGTCTAGAATTGAAGTTATATGTTATTAGATAACATACATAATATTAAATGTTTATAAAATTAATTTTTTCATTTGGAGTGTGTATGAATAATTATATAAAACTTTAATGATAATATTTTAGGTTAATTGAACATTTTTTGATCACAACGAATTCATTGGGTTTTTTAAATTAATTTTTTTTGTACCAAATGATTCCAAAACATTAAATAGAATATATTACATACATAATAACCCAATTCTACCATAAAAATGGTTTCATTACCAGAATTAAAGATAATAGAAATGGAAAACCTGTCGTCCTTGAATGTGATAAATTAACACATCTTGGTTGGTGTTTCCTTTCCTAGTATAAAAGTGTGGGAAATGAGAGATGATGATGAAATATTCCATTATAATAAAAATATTATAGTACATGTAAGGTAATGGAGTTATAATACTATTTAGACGAGGAGAGGTTAGGATAGGAAATAATACAATGTAACTTGAAAAGAAATTGAATGAAAATAGAAGAGGGTTTTACCTCTGGATTCCTTCCTCTTGAGAGCATCCTTAAGGGAATGGGTTTTTGGTATTTTTTTAAGACCAAAAGCTCATGGATGAGGGATATAGGATTAGAGAGATATTTTAGTTTATTTTTTCAAGTAAAAAGGCTTGAGAGGTGTGAGGAGAAGAGATGGTGAGGGGTGTGCTTTATAGTTGAGGAGAGGGGAGTTTTCTCAATATTTAATTCCTTAGTTTATTATTTTTCTCTACACAAGAAATCATACAAACTATTGTGACAAAAATAGTAATAAGTGAATGTGATTTTTAAATAATGTACATTTACATCATCCATGACTCAATCATGACGAATAAATTCATTTATTTAGCATATTTGGTAAATTATTGAATTTCACTGTTCACTAAAAAATCAATTATTTTAGAAAATTTAAAAAAATTCACCCTAACCATTTTTTGATGTGTAAAATCCAAAAATAAACTCCATTTTATGAATATAATTTTATAAATATGATATATTTAATTTTTAATTAAAATCATAATTTATTTGAAAATTACAAATTTTAAAATTAAAACTTCTTTTTTTAAAAACTTTGAAAAATTATTTAATATATCATAAAATTATATTATAATCATAATACATCAAAATATTATTTTATAAATACATTTTACAATTTTTGTTTCATTTAAACTATGAAATTAATCATATAACTGTAATTAAATATTTATGGCTTACCAAAAAATACAAACACTATCAAATTTTCACTTATAAGATGGATAAATTTTATTTATAATTTCATTGGTAAGGTTAATATTCACTTGGATAATTTACTTTTAATAAGGTTCATATTTATATTTATAAGGGTAACATTTCTATTCATAAGGGTGGGTTACAATTAACCAAAAAATTATGTTTTTCAAATCAGACCTCAAACATCTTACTGATCTCAACCAAGTATTTCATATTTTCAAAATTCAAATCACAGAAGTGAAAAAATTATGTTTAATGGTCACATGGTATTTATTAGTTCATTTAAGAATGATGTGGAATTGTGTTGTGATTTTATTTGATCAAACTATATGACATAATTATAAGAATATAATTTCCCTTGATTAAAATTTGGGTCATTATAATGAAGCCCATGATATGTGCATGTTTAACTAATGATAATCTTTGGTAGCTAGATCAGAACAAAGGAGGCACAAGTTAGCTGATATATTAGAGGGAATGGGCTACAAAAATTTGATGTGGGACATAGAGGCTATGGGTATTGTTCACACAAGGTTAAAAATATGGATATGATATCATTCATGAGATGGATTGATTTGAGACATCAATTGAAATCCCACATCCTACAATTTTAAATGATCCTACCATCTTCAGCCTCTCAATTAGTTCATTGCTCAGGTGAGTCTCAAGAGAGTCATCTACCATGAGATCAAGACAACTGATCATCTCTACTCAGCATGTTAAAGGATCGAGTAAAGAAATAAATAACCATAGAATGAATGAGACTTTTTTTCCATGTAAATTATTATCATGGATCCATCACATGAATCTTATTATAAGAATTAGTGGTTGTTTCAAGAACAACTATCCATTCCAGAAGCCATCACGTGATGATATTTTGATCATGCGATCGATTGATGAAAAACACAAAAGCCATAACATGGAGATTTATGAACGCATGAAGATCCCATATTTTAAATGAATTATCCTTCGGATTATTCTGATTTTTTAGATCATGTTTACTAAGGCATCACATGATCAACATAGTGACCACACAAAGAAGAAGTAGTCATTACATGGATTGAGTGATCATTCCAATAGCTAAATAGAATGCTAAGAATAATAGTAATCATAATATCCAAATATCCTCATGTGTATGAAGAGTTCCTCGACATGCCTTAAAAAATAGAGTGACTATACCTATAAAACCTTAGGAAAGGTCACTGAAGCATGCTTCTTAGTTTCTGAGAACCTGAGGGAAACACTCGAAATAGAGGATCCCATGTGATATAAATCACTTGAAGAAGATTCTTTGAACTAATACAGGTTTTCAAGTAATAGTAGGATCATATCACATGATCCTACAAACATGGATCATGTGAAGGAAGGTAAAAGAACCTGTAGAAACAACATGTCTTGAGAGAAAGACCACCTATAGAAAAATCTATTGTCTCGTAAAGAAGACAATCGAGATAAACTAAGTACTGTGAAGAAATGGAAGAGACAGTTACAAAACATGATTTTCATATGAAGGAATCCATGGTAAAACAAATTGTCTCACAAAGGATACCACATAAACTAATTGTGTAATCACTTGAAGAAGAAGTTGAGACAAAAACTCTTGGGTACTCATATTTTAATGTGAAGGCATCCAGGGACAAAAAACATGTCTCGTGAAGGAAACTGTGGACACTAACTATTTCATTATTTGAAGAAGATATTGAAAAATAAACTCATGGACACTCATATTTTCATGCAATGTTTTTATGTAAAGAGAACTGTTATCTTGGAAAAAAATACATTGAGGCATTATGCTTAAATGAGAAAAGTTCACATGAATATTTTATGATTATGTGAATGATGTTGTGATTTCATGAGATATCTTATTTAAAATTAATAATTAGAACCCATGAGTGAAATAGGTTCTTGAAAATACTATGAAAATATCGCATAACATTGGTTAGATCATATGCTTCTCATGATACAGTGAAGCCAAGAGAAAATAAGGTTGCATGGAACCCATGCTACCCATAGACATGAACAAACTTGTATGCCATGAAATCCATACATGAATGTTACTTGGTTGAATTGAGTCGATAGTTAGAGAATAAGAAGTTAATGATTTTTTATGTTTTTTTTCATAAAATATTGAAGAATGTTGTGTTCACCTCTTGCACACATTCGATTGAGGATGAGACTTTAGGACAGAAGGAATAATATCCTGAGAGTTGTTTCTCTTAGGAAAATAGTCATTATAGGTGGTAATAATTAACTAGCCAAAGTTGAAAGACATCTTCAATGTCTATCTAAGATACTTTAGTTGTACATTATTAAGTTAGAACCTACAACCTCATGGAGAAATATTAAAGATCATCTTATAGTATATCAACAACTCATAAAAGGTGAAGTCTTCTGGGTGATTTCAGGAGAAGTTTAATTCTTATGGTTAGATCTAGGAGTATACAAAATATCTTGCTTAGATTAATAGGATAATTATTTTTGTTAGAGAGGAAAACAGTGGGAATCTTTCGATTGGATCCAAAAGAAAACATACTTTCTCGGTTAGAGCTGGAGCATTATAAGCACTTGTTTGATAATGAAGATTCAATTTTGGGGGATCAGCATAGAAATGAGTATTTATTTGTACTAAAACCTATAAATACTATGAGTTTCAATCTATACTAATTCTATTTCACAAGAAGTGATATTGAGAGAAAATATTGAGTGGATCAGAAACATTAACATGGTCAAGATGTGGAATTTAAAGAAAAAGGATTTCAAAAAAAGAAACCACTGATTCACCCCTCCCCCCTTAGTGGTCAATCCATTCTCAGGATCTACAATGTTTCACCCTTCAAATGTTATGTCATAAATATTTCAAAATTCAAGGGTTTTTAAGTTTCAATTAAAATTATTTAATCCAAGAAGATTTGAATTGAAATTTACAATGTGGTAAGGGGTTTCTTCACTCAATTTCCATTCATTGGTTTATAATTCTACTTCATTGAATTTATTATTTCATATTTTTCTGTGAATTAATTTCTAAATAGTTTTATTCTATATTTACACTTATTTTATGTGGATTTACATATGTGCATATAATTACTTCACGAACTAATTTTAACTTTAAAATTCATGATCTTTGATAGGGGTTTCATTGTCTCAATCTCATTTTCTTGAGATATGTGTCATATCATATTCCATGATTTCCTTGTATGGAGTAATTACTAACTCATAAATGAATTTTGAAATATTAATTTGTGTAATTCATGGGATTTTAAGAGAAATATAATATTCTTTATTTCAATCAATTTCTAGTTTGAAATTTATTAAAGAGGTAAAGGATTTATATTACAATCTCATTTCTTTTTGGGATTTTTTATGTTCAAGGTTCATATAGGGGAAATCATATTCTATAATTTTATTGAAGCACATATATTTTACACTCCTATAGTTTTGATTGTTTAAACATATTTAATGTCCATTTCCTATATTATTGATCAATGAAACATCATGAAAGTTTTTAGTAAGTGATGCTGATATTATATCTTCTTTTAGGTTGGGAATCTTTCTCTTCCAAATCCTTGTATTCTGAAAAAATCAAGAATATTATTTTGTAAAAATAAATTATTTTCTTATATTATTTTTATTATAATTTTACATTATTTTAAAAGGATTAAAAATGAATTTTCATATCATTTTATGTATGGTTCACTTTTGAATCCCATTAAAAATGTTTGAAAAGAATGTTTATTTTTAATGTGTACTAAATGAATGGATTTTTACTCCATATTAAACATTATCTATTTTGAAAATTATCTTATAAGTTTCCATGTTTATTATCAATTAAAATTATTTTCACATTTTTTTGTGATTTTTTATTTTTTAAAAAATTATTTTCAAATTGCAATGGGTATTTTATCAAGAATTGTTTAATTATCTTTTAATAGTATATCTATTAACTAATGAAAAAAACTTTATGTTACTTATAGTCTACTAGAGATATGTTGTAATGATTCCATCATAATAATTTCTAAGGATGGATTAAGAATGTTTTAATGATGTTTTCAGAGAACCAATTTCTCTTCCATGAGTTAATCATGGAATGAAATCAATAATGATTGTTTTTATGTATTTTATAATGAAAATAAATCTCTATATACTTTATTCATGTTATGGTTCTTGGAAAATTTTTATAATGAAGGGTGGTTCTATTATAAACATAGTAGAGATGTTTTTGTTATAAAAAATGAATGAGTGGTTTAGTTACAAACCAAGATGGGTGGTAACATTATAAAATACAGATGGGAGGGTCTATTATAACCATTCAATCCATTGGGTAATGATTATGTTATCTGAAGAATTAAGTTAGAAGTTGACCATATTGGTTATTACACATGCAAGAGTGATTTTAAGAGTGATATGACGATGATACAAATATGTTTTTAATATTTATATGAGTTTTTAATGTCTCACCTGGTCAAGATTAATACTAAATGGCTCTTCAATTTGGATTATCATATTTATTTCATTTGATAGTGATTTATTCTTTTTCAAATGTTTTATGATCTAGATATTGATGGGTATAAATTCTTTTATGTTATGATTATTCACTTTGATTATGTTATTATACCCCTAGGATCAATTTTTTCTCAATAATGAAATTGAATTATTTATTCTAAATTTAAACCTATTGAGAATTTAATCCCACAATTATTATGTTTTCCTTTTCACCAGGTTATAAGGAGTGATGTAAAATTAATCATTCTTAAAAAGGATTCGTTTATGTAGAATTTTTTGGGACATGTTGAATACTTAATAGGTTTTAGAACATGATTTTTCTGTGAGGTATGGATCCTCTAATTTTTGGTCCAATTCATTATTTTTGACCTCTTATGAATTCCGAGTGAGGATATGGAGAAAATAGGGGTGTTAAGGGGTTTTTCAAAGCCCAAAAAATTAGTAGGTGGAAGAGAACATTGGGCTACACAGTTAGGAGAAATTGTGAATCCTAATACGCACAATTTATCCATGTAGTATATCGATTTTCAGTGAGAAGAATAGGGCCACGATTTTCCCTAACCATGTAACCCATGGAGCACACCCTTGGAGAGGATCTATAATTTTTATCAGATTAAAAAACATTGTTTGTTCATAGTTTTCCTAACAATGCACATAAACTATGCGAATTCCCTCTTTGGAAAGTAGGCCAATCATGTATGGCCCATGGTTTGGCCAACCATGTGGCCAAACCATGCAACCCCGTTTTTAATTGGTGAAAAGTCTAATTTTCCATATAGATTATAATTTTAACACCCCTTATTTTTTTTCTCCTCTAGTTTATAGGAGGTCTTCATTTTTCTCTCGGGTAGATCTCTACATCCTCTTAATATAGGTTTATTGATTGTCTTATTATCAAACCACAAATTCAGATTCTAATCATTTCATTAGTTACCCATTGATAAGTGATTCACCCCATTATTCCCAGTCATGCTTCTCTTAGGATTACCATGGATGAGCTCTATGGAACTGGTTAGACTCACTATAGTATAATGCCTGGGGTGTTCTCCTTGTATTAGACTAAAACCCTTATTTCCAGACTACATGAGTTATTATTATGAGTTGGCTCGACCCTTGAGGTTAAAGATGCATTTGTTACAACTTGGATCCTCTGTTATAATTACTCCCCATTATAGTATTATTGATACATTTATACATAAATAATATCCTATTTATAAACTAAATTGTAATCAATTGAATAATTAAATGATCACATGCCCAATGATATTTTTATCTATGGATGAATCAGGTTTATGTTATTTATTTTAAAATTACATACCTTTATATACCTTAAACTATATAGTTTATTTTAATAGAATCAATTATATAGATATCGTTTGTGGTGTCCTAATCAGATTTATCCCACACCCTATTTGGGCCACTATTGGTACTTGGGAAGATTATATGATTGCATGTGTGGACAAGGAGAAGTGTACCAATTTAGGTAGAAAAACCACTTTTTCTAGGAGAGATATTGGTATCAGATGAAAAAACCATAGCTCAAGATGCATGGATAGTTTTTTGTCCTTTAATTCCTTTGTATAGAATGTATTGTACCAATTTACAGCTTCCATGAATGCTTTCTATTAATTTTTCAGAGACATGACATTACATCATCATCTTTTGTATATGATTCAGTTTACTATTATTTGATGTCTATTTATTACCTGGATGATTATATTTATTTATTCTTCTAGTATTATTATTTATTATTGTATTGGTTCTGCTGTTTATCCATTTGTTATACCTGTGTTGTGTTATACTCTAACACTAGGGAATAGTCTCTGCATATTCACACCATAGGCCCTCACTACTATTTAAATTCCTTTGGAATATAGGAAGGTATTCTTGAGTCTATGTGGTCAACTATGTTTAGTTACTCATGAGTGAATTGGGTCTGGGATATCACAATGTGGAATGAAAAAAGCTAGGTATAGTGAAAAAACACCCATTTTATGAAATGGGTGTTATTATATAAGATTTCTTTTCTAATTCTATTAATATCTATGCCTAATAGGTCCTCATGTATATAAGTTATAAAATAAACCTTTTGATGTTTTAGGTTTTAGATGGTTAAAATTGGTTACATTTATTGGTATCAATTTCAGATATGTAAAGATTATGTTTTTTTTTCACCAGGTCCTAGAGTGAAAGTCTTGGGTTGTTATAGAAATAGTTTTTAATTATAACTTGACTTATGATAAAGTTCTAATCCAAATTATTGATGCTAGAGAATGGGTGTTATAGAGTTAAAGAACATGACTGGTAAAAGTAATTTTGAGGAATCATAAGTTAAAAGAAAAAATATGGGGGATTGAATAAGCTTGGAAGAAGAATTAATCACATTTATATATGAACTCATAAATATTAAATATTTCAAGGATGAAATTATATAAGGGGGATAATGTAATATCGTAGACTCTAATATAATTGTTAAACACTATATGTCAAACCATTTCCACACACATTCTATTTCTATAGAAAGAGAATTTATTTATGGTTATATTTAAAAGTCTAATTTATAGATTTCAGAATTTAATTTTGATAAAATTGAACTAATTTATGGGTTTATAACATTCAAATTATCATAGGGTGAATATTTTTTTTAAAGTTGATTTTTTTGGTGAATAGTAAAAAAATACAATTTCTATAAATACCGTAACTTTTATAACATCATTATGATATTAACATGTAATAAAATTTAATAAACCATTTTCAATAAAAAATATATTTAATAATTAAACTAAATAATTTAATAATATAATGTTTTATTATGAAACTAAACTTTTTACATTTTAAAATAGAAGTGACGATTTACTCTAATAAATTACCCATTTTTGATCAATTTCTTTAATTAATTAATTATAATGTAACATTCAGTTTTGTATTTGTTTCAAAATAAAAAAAACTCTCCATTTTTATTTATAAACCATAAAAATTCAAGATAATAAATTATAAATAATATTTTGTTTCATATTCATTTTTATTCATAAAAAATATCTTTCTCAAAAACTATTTTTCATTATATTTTTCATATGTATATTGAAAATAGTTTTTTATCACTTCTATAAATTGAACATAGTAAAATGATCTCCATATTTAAAATTATAATATTTAATTTTTTTAATAAGGATAATTTTTTATAAATAATAGTAACAAAGGTAAAAGTTTTTCCCCAAAGTAAGAGTTAAAGTTGTCAAATAGGGTGTAAAACTTAGATATAACAACAAAAGTATCCCTAAAACATGTATAAATTCTATTACATGAGTAGATTTATACCTTAAATTATATTATATATGAATTTATCTTTATTTGGTACAACTTTCCCATGAAAATGACTTTATTTCATTTTAAATATTTAATAATTTACAAGAGTTCCACTACCCTCACTTATAAATGGTGTCCCTCTCCCCCTCACTTTTTCACACATTTTGAGCACCATATATCAAAAAATATCTACTTAAATACCTTTAAAAGTCTATTTTACTATACTAATAGGTTTTATTCTTAAAAAAATACGGATATAAGAATTCCTAAGGAGTAATATAATGGAGTATATTCAAAGAAGATGTAATAATATTAACAAAGTTATTTCTTCATAAAACTCACAAAAATATTCTATAACCATATTAACATAATAAAATAAGTGTAATTATTTTACTAAAATTTTATTTTATTTATGGAAAAACCGTCATCTAACTTCGTTCCTTCCATTTGGAAAATGAAAATATTGTCAGTACGTACGTGCAGACTAACACCTCCATGAACTATATAATTAATTTTCTATAAATAACTCTCATGGATTATAATAAATGTGGATTTAAGGAATTATTATATTTTTTATAAATTAATTATGTTATTTTTAAGATAAATCATTATCTACTTTCTTTTATTTCCATCAATTTAGAAAATGGAAATGTTCTGCAAGCGTATGTGAATACTACTACCTCTGTAAAGAGATGCATTTAATTTTTCATTACCTAATTATATGAAAGGTCATAAAGACTTATTTAATAAATGGATATAATATTTAAGAAATAATAATTATTTTATAAATAGAAACCATTATATCATTTCACTTCCATCCATTTAAAAAAGATAATGTTGCATTTGCATATGTGCAGACTACCACCTCCTTGAATGTCATGTTTTATTTTTCATTACCACCATAGTTGGATGGTTCTAAAATATAATTTAAGGAATAAATATGATATTTATAAATTGATTAATCTTATAGAATTTATTATTCCTAGATCAATGTTCAAGAAATGGAATCGGTAAATCAAAAAATGCATTGAAAATAAAACAGTTAACACCCAGATATTGATTTTAATGAATTGTTAATAAATGACGGAGAAGAAATTATAAATTAATGGAATATGATACTAAATGGAATATAAAAAATTTAATTTACCTAAAAATATTTCATAATATTTCTTTAATAAAATTATTATTTTTATTTTGGTTGCAAGATTCCCTAACTAAGTTTCTCACAACTTGAGGTAAGGGTTTCAATTCCAATATCACTTTTAATCTCGATTATTTATTCTTGAATATAAATTGGGTAATTATATGTACTTTTATCATTTAATAACCACCAATTTACTTACCCTCTGGTTATTCTTGGGGTTTTCATGTCTTTTTACCATTTCGTTTATATTTTTTCCAAAAACCAATCAAAATTAAATCTTATAATTGAATAAGAATTAATCTATTTTTTTATATTGAGAATATTTCTCCCCCATGTACATGTTTTTGATATTACTTAAAAAAATGTTTCTCTATAAACATAAATTATTTCAGAAGTTATTTTTTTCTATTGTACTTTACATTCTTAGAAATGTTCTAAAAGGAATGTTCTTTAATTCTTTTATATGAAACACATTTGACTTTTTATAAAAAGTGTAAAAAGAATATTTTTAACATTTACCAAATGAGTGTATTTTCCTATTATCATATCTTTCATTAATTATCAAGCTTTATCTTCATATTTTTTTGGTTTTTAAAATAAAATACACTTCCCATTTTTCTAGGAATTCTTTAATTTCTTTTTAAAATGGTACCAAAGGAAAAGTTTTTTTCACATTGGTTTTTGAAAATAATTTTCTAATGATTTCAAAATATATTTTTCATCTATGTCAACGAAATTTAATTTTTTTATGATTTATTAAGGTTATTCTCTAATGATTCCATCTATTTAGATTATCTATATGTCTTATGATCATTTATTATCTTAGGAAAGTGTTGAAACTTCATATGCTAGTTTTTCTAATACAATTTCTTTACCAAGGAATATTGATTATATATTTTATTATATATAATTACTTTTATATTATGAATGAATTATACTTATTATGTGATGATAGATGGTCATAATAGCTCCTTGATTCATTTTTAGGTCTCAAGAGACACACTAACTTGGGTATTTGAGTTCATACCTTACCCATTTAAGTGAGATATCTTAACACATGACCTTGATGATAAGTTTAAGATGTTAGGTATTACACATTCCATTAATAGGAAATAAGTCAACGAAGTCTATGTAATTAATCCTATTATTATGATGATCATATATTTATTTCAATCTCATATGGTTATTATTTTTTCCAAACATATTATTCATGCCGTATTTATTACATGATATCTTCCACTATATTATTCTCCTTACTAAGAAACTAAGCTAACCATTTATTTTGTTTCCATTCCTTAGGGAACCAAGATATTAAATATAGATGATATAAAGGATATTTTAGTAGGATTAATAAAGTTCTCACTATATTTTTGAGTGGTATATTTGTTTTTAAATATATAGTGAGAAACATATATGCATTTAGTCTCTCAATACTGCTAAAATATTCTTTCCTTTGAGATGCGATCTCTTGTACCTTATACCAAATAGTAATGTAAACCCCGACTATGGGTTACAAGAGTTGGGGTTGTAATGATATCATAGATCTCATTATTAGGACTATAAACCTTATAATCAACTAAGAATATAGGAAATCAATTTCATCATTATCAATCTAGTAATTTAGAAATTACTATTTACTTCATATATTTCATTTTCATATCTAGTTAAACCATTTCTATTACCCACCTAAAGATAAAAGGTGACTTTGTATTAAATATTTCAAACCCAAGAATTATAGCCATGATTATTGAGTAGTTCACAACCAAATATATGGCTTATAATTAAATTTATGATTTAAGGTTTCAATAACATTAATAATACATTTCCCATGAGTTCATTTATAATTTTCCACCATTCTATAAGTTGGGTGTTCTAAGACTTTAATTGGGCTACCATAAGAAAGATTACCTCGCAGTGAACTAATCCAAATTCCATAGGCATAAGAAGATCATAGTAACCAATCATATAGATAAAAACCCAATAAGAATAAACTAAATGGGAAAGCCTATATTTTGACCCATACCATCCATACCAGTGTCATCCCAAACACCTGTCCACACCACCCATTCCATCCCAACACCATCCCCATTAAATCACAAAAAAAACATGTAAAACTCTCAAATCCCTCTCCTAATATCCCAACTATACTAGGTTTCAAAAAAACTCATAATAAGGGACCTATCACCTTTGGTCATATAAATTTTAGCAAAATATATTTTCATCAAACAAATTTCGGAGAAAATATGGTCATCACCTGAAGCACACAATATAATTGTAGAAATATTTGACTAATAAAACCCTAGAACAATTAATTATAATAATAATCATTACCCATTACCATCATAAATGAACAACTTAATTATGAATAAATTTTAGTGAGAAGAAACCATAAATACATTAACTATCAAAGGATAAGAATCATCTTTAAGAAGAGTTCATGTAAAAATTCTATTCCTATGAGATTTAAATGAATAATAGTAATTAAATTCCCAGGACTCATTAGTTATTCTCTTTATTTTTCCCTATTATGTTTTTCAACCAATTTCCATCATATGAATCACTTTATATTAACATCGAATAGAAAAATCAAGAACAGTAGAAAGAAAATAACATGAGATATTCAACATAGGTAAATCATAAACACATATAAATCAAAATACCCTTCCAATTATTCCAATTATTATTTTCCTGATTATTTTCTCCAAAAATTAAAATACTAACCATCTAGTCAAAAAATATATATCATATTAATTCCATATATACACATATTGTAACGACCCAAGTTTTTTTCCACCTTAAATAAATACTATGTTTGATAAACTTTGTTACATGCTTCACCCAATATAAAAATACCACAACATACTGGAAACGTTAGGGGGAGAACCCCTTTATTAAAAAGAAAAGAACACACAAACCATTTTAAGGGAAAATAGAGAACCCGAAGGCCCATAACAAACTCGTAGGTTTGGAATGAAGGCTTAAAATACAGCGGCTCAAGAGCCCAGTGGGACATAACCCATTATAAAACCAAAGCCCCATACAAATCCAAATCCTATGAAATAAAGCCTAGAAAAAACATAGTCCAAATTTAAAGAACTAAAGTCTCCCCCAGTGACCACAAAAGGCCATCATTCAAACCATCGTGGCAAGATCGCTGATCCACCACAACCGCATCACCTCGCCGCACACTGAAGCATCGCCGCACATCTAGATCTGCCGAAGCCAGATCTACATCGAGACCACCATCACCCATTGATAGAAAGCCGCGTTAAAGATCACACTCCATCGTCTTTGTACACCCGCGTAGGACTCACCTGCAGTCTGTCGCTGCCCGTGGCCCAGACCAAAGAATAGAGTCTGAAAGAGCCACCAATGACCCCAAAAAATAGATCTGAAAATATAGATATGAAAAATGCAACCCTTAAGCTGCCGCCTATCATGAGATGACACCACCACTCAAAACCTGCACAACTGCTCCAAAGCACCGCCGCAAGAAACCATCACGAGCCGCCACTGCGAGATGAAGGCTTCCAAAGCATTCGTCCTCTCCGATCAGAGCCATGGAGATGATCTGCTGCCAACCGGATATTACAAACACCGAGGTTCCGCCCCTGTAAAGACCCGTAAATTCCAAGTAAATTTTTTTCTTAATTTTATTTTGAATTTTAAAAGAACGCTGTTTCTGACGGCGCCTGATTTCGAGGCCCGGTGTGCCCGGAATCAATTTCAGAAGTTTTTCTCGGGTACGTTCAGTGAACGGACGAGCGGGTTTTTCAAACTTTTGAACAGGTGCTCGGAATCGAATTCTGAGGGCACCGATGGAATCACAACACCGGTAATTTCTTATAAACGCCTCTTCCGAAGTTGCGTTTGCTCGGGTGTGGTTTTTAATTTTTGGGCTTAAAGTTAAGAGATAAAATAATTGTACGAAAAACTTTATTTTATTTCACTTAAGCCCCTTGGAAGCCAACTAAAAGCCACTTAAAGCTGCTTAAGTGGAGTTGTTACGGATAGGGTGCTATCCAAAAATATCCTACCCTCTTGGTAGGATATTTTTGAGGTGGGACCCACATGAGACCCACCGTTTATTTTCCGCTAAGTAACGCACCTGCGAAAACCCGTCTTTATGGAAGTCAACTGACGCATTTTCTTAATTTCTTAACGCACCAATTAATTGGGCGGTTTTCTTCGTTGAATTAATTGAGAGGTTTTCTTCATTGAATAAATTGGGCGGTTTATTTCGTTGAATTAATTCTGCGAATTAATGGGTCGTTTCTTGTCTTTTGTTTTTCAAATCTTAAGTTGATAATAAAATAAGTTGAGGACTTATTTTATTTTGGTTGAGGGGGTTTGTGTTGTGTTAAAACCTTCAAGAGATCAGAGAGAGAATTCTTCGTTCATCGACGAAGAACGCGAAGAACGCGAAGAACACAAAGAACGCGAAGAACGCTCCGACCTCTGTCGAAGAAAGCCGAAACCTCGGAAATCGACGATGCGACACTGTGTGCCGCGTTGCTGACGTTTCCTCTTTTGTGACGTTCCTACCTCCACAACAAAATCTTCAATCATCTGTTGGAGTTCGACGAACAAGCTCGGAATCGGAATCAGGTAGGAAGCGACGACGGCTTCGCCTTCCCTCGAGTCAGACGAATGCCGACATCCCCCTTTGACGTCGTCATCCTCGCGACGCCATACCGCGACGAACCTCGAACGACGACGCCTCCTTCCGACCGGCTTATACACAAGGTAGGGGTTTTATTTGAATGTTCTATACTCCGTGAATGTTTCCGTTCAAAGTGAAGAACCCGGATAATAAGAACGATTTTAATTCATTAAAAATGTTTTTGATTATGTATTCATGTGATGAATAAATTTCTTCCGTTGTTATTATCTAACGCGGAGGGTGCGGGCCAAACGAACACGGCCCGACAACCCTCCGAAGATTGTTTATTGATGTGTGGATCGACGGGCGACGACAAACGAGGCCGCAAGGTGATTTTGAGGGCCTTGCAGTGAAGATCGGGTCCCGGGGGGACCACTGGCGAAGACCGCACACAAAACGGACCACCGGAGCGCGTCCGGTGGCCCGCGGAAACTCCCGCCGGCGCGCCCCGCTGGCGCGGCGGCGCCGGTGGTCAGAGGCGGCGGCACCTGGCGCGCCACCGGTAAAACCCGCCACGACTGAAGCCGCGGCGGCGACACGGTTTCGCGGCCGCACGGAACAGGTGGAGGGAAGCGGCCCGGCCGCCGCGTCCGCTGGCAGGGCGGCCCCAACCGGGGCCGCGGGTTCCTCACGCGGGAGCAGCGCGCCCCCGCAGCTTCCGACCTCGGTCGCTCGGCTGAGCCGAGCCAGACCAGCCGGCTAAGCTAGGCCGCGTGCTGGCCGGGCCAGACTGGGCCAGCCTGGTCGGACCGGGTCGGGTCGACCCGGTTCGGCCGACCCGGGGGGGGGGGGGGGGTCGGGCCGGGTCGGCCCGGGCCGAGACCCCCGTCTTCAGACCATTTTCAGTAAAATGCCAATAACTTGAGCTACGAGCCTCCGAACAACGCGAAGTTAGTGGAAACACGATCCTTGGATCGAGACGGTCGTTTCGGTATATCGCACTCAAGGTTTCAGATTACTTTGAGTTCGGCCGGGTTGGTTCGTACACGAAACCAACCGGGCCCTCGGAGCGGAAACACTCATATCTTGAGCTACGAACGTCTGATTGATGTGCCATCAGCTTTGTTGAATTCCTCTAAGTAATATGGATCTTTTGGATTACTCTGCTCAAGGTTTGGATACCTTCGGGGTGTGGTCGGGTTGGATTTAACTTAAAAACCATCCGGGCCCCCAGAACGAGAAAGCCAATAACTTCCAGACCGGGCGTCCGATTGACGCGCCGTCTGCTGTGTTGTGTTCCTGTTGATGATACGAAACTTTTGGCATCCTCTGCCCGAGTTTTGGATGCAGTTGGGTTATAGCCGGGATGGGTTGTACCCGAAATCCAACTGGGCCCCTGGAACGGAAAAAGACGATATCTTTCAGACCGGACGTCCGTTTGACGAACCGTCAGCGGCGTTGGTGATCTCGTCGAGAATCGGTCCTTATGAGTATACCCCATGAGAGTTCGGGGTACAGTTGAGATACAGCTGGGTTGGTTCGCTTACGAAACCAACCGGGCCCCTGGGACGAAAAGACTAATAACTCATAGACTGGGCGTCCGATTGACGTGTCGTCTGTTGTGTTGAGACCCCAGTGACGAAGAGGTCCTTGAGAGATAATTTTTTGTAGATCCTTGTGATACTTGTAGTATCGACCAGCAGCTCGTGGAGTGAACCCTCCCAGAGACGAGCGTGCGGATTACGGAGACCGTGTAGCTGACTGAGACCCGACAACTGATGATCGAACGACTCGGTGTGTTACAGAGGTGCGCTTGGTTGTAGCGGCACATGGGAGTGCTTGGTTGTAGCGGCAGACCCACGACAGAGGTGCGCTTGGTTGTAGCGGCACATGGGAGCGCTTGGTTGTAGCGGCAGACCCACGACAGAGGTGTGCTTGGTTGTAGCGGTACATGGGAGCGCTTGGTTGTAGCGGCAGACCCACGACGGGATAGCGCTTGGTTGTAGCAGTTGGTCCGCAGTACTCGATAGGTGGAGTTCTACAGCAGTCTTAGGTTAGTGAGCAGTACCTCGGAGTCGTGACAAGACCACTGTACACTCCAGAGACGGAGCTCTTCAGCAGTTACGGTTTCGATAATGGAAATCCTGTTTTGAGCTGAGACTTTTGAGCTTTTTGTTTACCTCATGATTGAGATGGGTCGCTTGATAACTCAGGTATATGTATGGGCATATACCTGGGTAGTGGTTATCCGTTGATTTCACAATCCTTGTGTTTCCTCATGATTGAGATGGGTTACTTGATAACTTAGGTATATGTATGGGCATATATCTAAGTAGAGGTTATCTGTTGAGATCTTATTGTGGTTATCCTTGTTGGTTTAGTGAGACATTGAGGGTCTCAGGGTCCCTACTGAGTATCGTTATACTCACCCATGCACGGGCTATGCCCGCACCTCGTTGTGTTGGTTGCAGACGATGGGCAGTTCTGACGGAGGCCGAGTGTTCGAGGACTGGACGGTACCCAGAGGTGGACTACACGATGAGTCAGTACCCGGAGGTGGACTACATGACGAGTCAGTACCCGGAGGTGGACTACATGACGAGTCAGTACCCGGAGGTGGACTACACGACGTGACGACTCACAGAGGAGGTTGACGGACGAGAGCGTGGAGGAGGGTATCTGTACCTACCCTTCAGGTAGGATCCGTGGTGGACGACCAGGAGCTGTGCCATCTGTACCTACCCTTCAGGTAGGATCCGAGGAGGACGACCCAGGAGCTGCTTCCTACTTCCAGCCGTTTGTCTTTTTGCTGTTGTACCTTGTTCAGTTGTAGTCGTACTTTCTTTTGGGTTTGTATTCTGGCCCATTTACTTTTTAGCTTTTTCTTTTGTACTTAGTGTTTTGTTTACTCTTGTACTCTGTGGTGCTTGTTATCTTTTATAAAGGCAATGCCTTCCCAGTTATCGGGATTTTAAGCCTTTGGTGCTAGTCGCCAGCCCCTGGCCTATGGAAGGCGGGCTTGGGGTAGTCACGGTACGGGCCCCGAGGACGGGTCGGGACAAATTGGCATCAGAGGAGTTCGGTTTTACCGCAGAACTTATAACTTTGATGTTTCTTCTGTGAAGCAATAGTGTTAAGAGTACCGAGTGTGGTTTTCAGTTCGGGGAGTCCAGTATTGGTGCAGGCGGCCGACGTATCCATACACCAGGACCCTGACAACTAATTTACGACTTTGTGCACGAAAACACTGATTACGTGTGTGTTTTCAAAGGTTTCCCCTTAAAATATCTCAAACTAGGTCAGCTCACCAGGTATAATCGTTTGACCATGTTACGTTGTTGCTTTCAGGATGCCTTTTCTCAGACGACCAACTAGAGCCCAGAGGGATGTGCGTGCTGACAGCCTGTCGAGTGACGAGGCTTCGGTACAAGGCCCTCTTGTAGTTTAGGCACCAGCGGAGGCACCAGCGGTACTACCATACGTTGGGCCACCGATGCCACCAGCCCCAGCAGTAGGCGATGCACGCTACTTGAGTGCGCTGCACGAGTTCCAACGCCAGAGGCCACCCAGGTTCCAGGGAGGGATGGACCCGTAGGCGGCTGAGGATTGGCTTGAGGCTGTGGTGAGAGTCTTCAGGCTAGTAGGGACGCCGATAGACTTCGTGGTGATCTTTGCTGCCAGCCTCCTTCAGGCAGCGGCAGGCAGATGGTGGAGTCACTTGTTCCAGTTTTGCGACGGGATGACCTTCGCATGGGAAGACTTCGAGACCTTCTTCAGGGTGGAGTTTGTGCCAGTAGCTCTACACCCCGAGCGTGTACAGGAGCTTCTGCCTTTGCCGCAGGGTTTTCGATCAGTTGCCGAGTCATCTGTGGGTAGTAGACAGATGATGCAGAGGTCCAGGAGGACCAGACCAGTAGTTGGACGATCTCGGGTTTTAGGACCGGTGGTGCGGGGCACCCGGGGTGGGAACAAATCTAGGCATGCCTGAAGCAGGTTTTTTTACTCATGCGGCAGAAAGGGTCACCTGGCACGTGACTGTATGAATCCTCGTACGGTTGATCAGCGGGTGTTGGAGGAGCCACCGAGATAGAAGCAGCGGCTGGTGCTTGAGCAACAGCTGAGTAGTGGACAAAGCAGTAGAGCTCCGAGAGCAGGTGGGAAGGAGAGGAACTAGTGGATACGTCCTTTTTTACTTCTAGTTCCATGTTGCTTTTGTATTCGTGTCTTTGTACTATGAGCTGAAATAATAAAAAGACACTTATCTTGTGATGTTTTCTTTCCTGTCCTTTTTGTTTGGTTGATACTGAGTGGTCCTGGTTAAGACTGTTGACTTGACCCTCAATTTCGATATTTCTACTGGAGGAGACCCAGTGACCTCACACTGATGCCGACAGTGTGACTCGACCCTTGGAGGCGAGAGTGACAGTTGGATATCTTGGTAGTTACGTCGAGGCCTTACGACGTCATCCATGGCATGAATGCATCATTCATGTTGGGATTGACTGTATTAGGCAACGAATGTGGTTCATCCAGGGGATGAGACCGGGTTTCTCTTATCGGCAAAGAAGAAATCATAGCAGCTCTTGTGAGACTAAAGGAGGTCCAGGTCATCCAAGAGAGGATGAAGACTGCACAGTGTAGTAAGAAACAAGAAACCGGTGCCAGTCTTAGAGACTCGGGGTGTTAAATGTTTCAAGAAGTGGAAGCTTTAAGGATAGATGAGTCTGCGAAGCAGCAGACGTGGAGGCAGAGCTAGGAGAGCAGTATGAGGTGGTGTACATATTAACATGCTACAACCACCCGCCTTAGTTATCCCTGCCAAGCATGAGTTTCAGTTCTATCAGAAAATGGAGACCTCTGGAGTTCGAGGATAATGACCACGTCTTCTTACGGGTCTCACCTCGACGAGGTTTAGAGAGATATGGTCAGGGAGGCTAGTTATCTCCGAGGTTCAACAGACCTTTCTAGGTCCTCATCTGGGTAGGAAAGGTGGTTTACCGCTTGACCCATCCACCTCAGTTGCACCAGGTGCACGAAGACTTCCACGTATCTCTACTGAGGAGATACGTGCTCGACCCTTCGCATATCATCGACCATGAGAAGCTGGACGTTGGCAATGTAGTGACTTCTACGGAGGTTCCAGTGGATATCTAGGATCAATAGGAGTGGGTCCTACATGAACGGTCGATTCCTTAGGTGCGATTTCTTTGGCAGCACGGGAACCTCCAAGTGAGCACATGGGAGTGGAAGGCCTAGATGCGTGCTCAGTACCGCCTTTGTTTCCCTATGTTTGTGGGGAAGATTTACGGGGACGTAAAGCCCTGTGGTGCGAGTAATGTAAAGACCCGTAAATTCCAAGGGAATTATTTTTCTTAGTTTTCTTTGGAATTTTACAAGAACATAGTTTCTGACGGCGCCAGATTCCGAGGCCCGGTGTTCCCGGAATCAGTTTATGAAGTTTGGCTCGGGTACGTTCAGTGAATGGACGAGCATGTTTTCCTAACTTTTGAACCGGTGCTCGGAATAGAATTCTGAGGGCACCGATGGAATCACAACACCGGTAATTGCTTAGAAACGCCTCTTTTGGAGTTGCGTTTGCTCGGGTGTGGTTTTTAATTTTCGGGCTTAAAGTTAAGAATTAAAATAATTGTACGACAAACTTTATTTTATTTCACTTAAGCCTCTTGGAAGCCACCTGAATTCCACTTAAAGCTGATTAAGTGGAGTTGTTACGGATAGGGTGCTATCCAGAAATATCCTACCCTCTTGGTAGGATATTTGTGAGGTGGGACCCGCATGATCCCCACCGTTTCTTTTCCGCTAAGTAACGCACCCGCGAAAACCTGTCTTTATGGAAGTCAACTGACGCGTTTTCTTAATTTCTTAATGCACCAATTAATTGGGCGGTTTTCTTCGTTGAATTAATTGGGCGGTTTTCTTCGTTGAATTAATTGGGCAGTTTATTTCGTTGAATTAATTCTGCAAATTAATGGGTCGTTTCTTATCTTTTGTTTTTCAAATCATAAGTTGATAATAAAATAAGTTGAGGACTTATTTTATTTTGGTTGAGGGGGTTTGTGTTGTGTTAAAACCTTCGGGAGAGTAGATAGAGAATTCTTCGTTCTTCGACGAAGAACGCGAAGAACACGAAGAATGCGAAGAACGCGAAGAACGCTCCGAACTCCAACGAAGAATGCCGAAACCGCGGAAATCAACGACGCGACACCGTGTGCCGCGACGCCGACGTTTCCTCTTCTGCGACGTTCCTCCCTCCACAACAAAATCTTCAATCATATGTTGGAGTTCGACGAACAAGCTCGGAAGCAGAATCGGGTAGCAGGCGACGACGGCTTCGCCTTCCCTCGAGTCGGACGAACGCCGACATCCCCCTTCGACGTCGTCATCCTCGCGCCGCCATACCGCGACGAACCTCGAACGACGACGCCTCCTTCCGATCGGCTTATACCCAAGGTAGGGGTTTTATTTGAATGTTCTATACTCCGTGAATGTTTCCGTTCAAAGTGAAGAACCTGGATAATAAGAACGATTTTAATTCATTAAAATTGTTTTTGATTATGTATTCATGTGATGAATAAATTTCTTCCGTTGTTATTATCTAACGCGGAGGGTGCGGGCCAAACGAACACGGCCCGACAACCCTCCGCAGATTGTTTATTGATGTGTGGATCGATGGGCGATGACAAACGAGGCCGAAAGGTGATTTTGAGGTCCTCACAGTGAAGATTGGGTCCCGGGGGGACCACTGGCGAAAACCGCACAAAAAACGGACCACCGGAGCGCGTCCGGTGGCCCGCGGAAACTCCCACCGGCGCGCCATGCCGGCGCGGCGGCGCTGGCGGTCCGAGGCAGCGGCCGGCCGCCAGGCGGCTGCGGCGCCCGGCGCGCCGCCGGCAAAACCCGCCGCGGCTGAAGCCGCGGTGGTGACACGGTTCCGCGGCCGCGCGGAACCGGTGGAGGGACGCGGCCCGACCGCCGCGTCCGTTGGCAAGGTGGCCCCAACCGGGGCCGCAGGTTCCTCACGCGGGGGCAGCGTGCCCCCGCAGCTTCCGCGCTCGGCCGCTCGGCCGAGCCGAGCCGGACCGGCCGACCGAGCCAGGCCGCGCCCGGGCCGGGCCGGACCTGGCCATCCGGGTCGAGTCGACCCGGTTCGGCCGACCCGGGGGGGGGGGGGGGGGTGTCGGGCCGGGTCGGCCCGGGCCCAGACCCCCGTCTTCAGACCATTTTCGGTCAAATGCCCGTAACTTGAGCTACAGGCCTCCGAACGACACGCCATCAGCCGCAACGCGATCCTTGGATCGAGACGGTCTTTTCGGTATATCACACTCAAGGTTTCAGATTACTTTGTGTTCGTCCTGGTTGGTTCATACACGAAACCAATCGGGCCCTCGGAGCGGAAACGCTCATATCTTGAGCTACGAACGTCCGATTGATGTGCCATCAGCTTTTTTGAATTCCTCTAAGTAAGAAGTATCTTTTGGATTACTCCTCTTGAGGTTTGGATACCGTCGGGGTGTGGTCGGGTTGGTTTTAACTTAAAAACCAACCGGGCCTCCGGAACGAGAAAGCCAATAACTTCCAGACCGGGCGTCCGATTGAAGCGCCGTCTATTGCGTTGCGTTCCTGTTGACGATACGGAACTTTTGGCATCCTCTGCCCGAGTTTTGGATGCAATTGGGTTATAGCTGGGTTGGGTTGTACCCGAAATCCAACCGGGCCCCTGGAACGGAAAAAGACGATATCTTTCAGACCAGACGTCCGTTTGACGAACCGTCAGCGGCGTTGGTGATCTCGTCGAGAAGTGGTCCTTATGAGTATACCCCATGAGAGTTCAGGGTACAGTTGAGATACGTCCGGGTTGGTTCACTTATGAAACCAACCGGGCCCCTAGGACGAAAAGATTAATAACTCACAGACCGGGCGTCCGATTGACACGTCGATTGTTGTGTCGAGACCCCAGTGACGAAGAGGTCCTTGAGAGATACTTATTCGTGTAACCTTGTGATACTTGTAGTATCGACCAGCAGCTTGTGGAGCGAACTCTCCCGAAGACGATCGTGTGGATTACGGAGACCGTGTAGTTGACTGAGACCCAACGACTGATGATCGAATGACTTGATGTGTTACAGATGTGCGCTAGGTTGTAGTGGCACATGGGAGCGCTTGGTTGTAACGGCAGACCCACAACAAGAGAGCGCTTGGTTGTAGAAGCTGGCCCGAAGTACTCGATAGGTGGAGTTCTACAGCAGTCTTAGGTTAGTGAGCAGTACCTCGGAGTTGTGACAGGACCACTGTACACTCCAGATAGGGAGCTCTTCAGCAGTTACGGTTTCGAAAATGGAAATCCGGGTTTGAGGTGAGACTTTTGACCTTTGTGTTTACCTCATGATTGAGATGGGTCGCTGTATAACTTAGGTATATGTATGGGCATATACCTGGGTAGTGGTTATTCATTGATTTCACAATCCTTGTGTTTCCTCATGATTGAGATGGGTTACTTGATAACTTAGGTATATGTATGGGCATATATCTAAGTAGAGGTTATCTGTTGAGATCTTATTGTGGTTATCCTTGTTGGTTTAGTGAGACCATGAGGGTCTCAGGGTCCCTACTGAGTATCGTTATACTCACCCCTGCACGGGCTATGCCTGCACCTCGTTGTGTTGGTTGCAGACGACGGTCAGTGCTGACGGAGGCCGAGTGTTCGAGGACTAGACGGTACCCGGAGGTGGACTACACGATGAGTCAGTACCTGGAGGTGGACTACACGACGTGACGACTCACAGAGGAGGTTGACGGACGAGAGCGTGGAGGAGGCTATCTGTACCTACCCTTCAGGTAGGATCCGTGGTGGACGACCAGGAGCTGCGCCATCTGTACCTACCCTTTAGGTTGGATCCGAGGAGGATGACCCAGGAGCTGCTTCCTACTTCCAGCTGTTTGTCTTTTTACTGTTGTACCTTTTTCAGTTGTAGTCGTACTTTCTTTTGGGTTTGTATTCTGGCCCATTTACTTTTCAGCCTTTTGTTTTGTACTTAGTGTTTTGCTTCCGCTTGTACTCAGTGGTGCTTGTTATCTTTTATAAAGGAAATTCCTTCCAAGTTATCGGGATTTTATGCCTTTGGTGCTAGTCGCCAGCCCCTGGCCTAGGGAAGGCTGGCTTGGGGTAGTCACGGCACGGGCCCCGAGGACGGGTCGTGATAGCCGCCTTCACCAAAGAAACAATCGCCGCCGAGAGAGTAAACAAACCCTTGAAGTAGGATCCATTGAGAGAGAGAGCCACGACTGAAGCCGTGACCCCTACCACAACATATTAGAAGAAAATTATTAATAATATATAATAAAAAATAAGATAATAAACAATTAAAATCTATTACATTTAGAAGATAAATAATTAAAACGAGTTAATATTAAAATGGTTATTTTCACTAAAAGTCATTTTCGTCATATTGTATTTTCATTTGAAATCTGAATTTAAAGATTTTATAATTTTAATGTGATATAAAGAAATAATTTTTTTTATTTCTTCTCCACAAAGTTTACTTAGTAATATTATTTTAATGTTTTCCTAAAATTGTTGATTTTTAATTTTATGTAATAAAATATATATTTAATGAATAAATTTATGAATTTTAACAGATTATTTGAGCTTACAAATGCAATGTATAAATTTTTTATAAATAAATAAGTATGTTAGTGTCATAATTTGTTTCACTCTTCTCTTTGAATGAAGTAGTTTAAAGCTGATATTTTTTTGTTGATCTCCTTAAACCCTCATAAATTTCCTAAAATTTATAAAAAATTAATTTATTTGATTTAATTTTATAATAATGATAATTTTATCGTATATATAACCTTAAAGTTGAAAAGCATTATTTTTTTAAAAACCGTTTTCATATAATTAAGGGTATTTATTTAAAAACTAAAATTTTACAGAATTTATAAATTTTATATGATAAAATTATTTTAAAATATTAAATTCAAGGGTTTAAATTTTATAATAATACCAATTTTAATTTTTTTTCATCAAAATTAATTACTAAGGTTAAAAAATTGTTACCTCGGAAAAAATTAAAAATTGTAAAAAGTATTTTACTTAGGGTAAATGGATAAAACTTGTTAAAAACGGGTTAGAAAATGAGTATTTGATATAATTTTGGACTTTATATTGTCCCAAAATCTAGTTTGTCCACTTCTCATCCATTGAACCTTGAATAATGGCATGAAATTGTTGAAAAATGATGAACATTTCCAAACGATCCCTCTTCTTCTCATTTCAAAGGATACCACTTCCACCCATTCAAATTTAAACTTCATCTTTGAATTTATATTTTGAAAATAAACAAATTTTATGCCCCTAGAACACTATCCCACATAAAAATTCATGTGACCACTATTAGTTAGCATAAGGCCTTTTATTCAAGGATTGATCAAGTCTCCCATGTTGGGATTAGATTCATCATAAGTTGTTCTACTTAATATAACCCTTAAAAATATCTTATCACCATAATAATATGAATAATTAAGTATAATTATTATAACTTTATGTATTTATATTAATATTACAACCCTTATTTACTCATTTCTGTCCATATAAAAAATGGATCATCAATCGTACATTTACACGGACTGTCACCTCCACAAATAAACATTTTTATTTTTTATTATAATTTTTCATTATTTATAAGAAAATATTAAAATATGGTTCAAAATCATAAAAAATTAAAAATAAAGTTTTTTAATCTATTTTAATGATATTATGTGAAAATAAATACCTCCTTAACCTTACTCACCCATCAAGTTAATGCATGTTCAAGTTTGGGTTGGTTTAAAAACCTTTATGAACAATAATATAAAACTCTATCATGGATGAATATGGGAACATAAATACTAATATTATTATAATATAAACATAAAATATTTATTTTTATATGGTATTGGAAATATTATATTAATTATTCATCTTATTATTAAAGTATCATATTCATTCACTTAAATCACAGAAATTTACCAACACCAATTCCATTTTCACATAGCATTACATAAATAATTATGTAATGATATAAGAGATTTATAAACCAATAAAAGTTATATATTATTTTTTTTATTAAATTTAATAATAATTATAGACTTTTTTCAAATAATGGGAAATGATATCAACATATTAAAATGTGAACAAATGATTAAAGATGTTAACACCCAATGGTTGAAATAAGAAATAACTAACTAATATACCCATAATAAGTAATTATAAATGGGGGATACAAAAGGTAACATAAGTAAATTTGGTTATTAAATAGTTAATTAATATTGTTATCTTTATTTTGTAGGATGTTAAATCAATTCCTTGGAAATAAACGGTAGAGGTATATGTTTTCATCTCAAATGCCTATATTTAGGACATGTTTATTTTATACACCACGTTTTCATTTCATTGATGTAAATACTAAACACTTTTCATATTTTTATCATTATTATATTATATATATATATATTAAAATTTATACTTCTCATTGTGTTTTTATTCAATAGTTACATAGGTTATGAGGGGCTTCTATCTTAACATCTCTTAATTGTGACTTGTTTTAATGTTATGCATATATTTACTATTTATATGGTGTATATAATACCCAATAATTAATTTTATAATAATACATTATTTAATGAATGGTAATTATAGAAAAATATATTTTTTAAATATTCTAATTATTTTTCATTCAAATTTCATTATAGCCCTAAAGGAATTTGTAACATAATCTCCTTTCTTTGAGTTATGAATTTATTTATTTGAACTTCATTTTCAAAGAAATTAAATTTTTAATGATTTTATCTATTTATTTAAAGGGAAAATTCTTTTTAAAACAATTTTATTTAAAGGATCATATGTATTTTATTTTTTTATAGGAACAAAGGCGACCTTTTTAAAGGAGACTCATAACTATGACTTTTACATCGATGATTTAAAAATATTTTCAATAATGTTCTTTTGTGATTTGGTTTTAATTTTAATATCTATATTAAAAAGTAATTATTTAAAATTGATTATGTTTCATGTTTCATATTATATTATTCACTTATTTTGTTGTTATTTTTAGCGACTATGTCTTTGGTACCTAAAAAATTTAATTACAGCTATTATTTTTTCCATTTTGGTGTTTTATGATTCCCATTTTATTTCATTGAGTTATTTATTAAAAGTGAATAATTTATAATTGGAAATTTTTTTAAACCTTTTTTATTTCTAGGGGTTCTATATATTTTTTGAAAATTTAATAATTTATTATGACACATATTAGTACAGATAAAGGATGGGTGATTCCAATATAAACCAAAGATGGGTGGTTCTATTATAATCCATGGATGGGTGGTTCCATTATAAACTTAAAGAGGTTATTTATGTTATAAACATGAAATGGGTGGGTCCATAATATCCCTCCAATTAATTAGGTAGATTATTACATTTCATGACATAGAAATTTTATATGAATAGGTTATTGAGTATCTAGGTTCCAAAAGGTGAGTGGGATGGAATTTAACACCACTAATAATTTTATGATTAAATGGATTGGTGGATATCTTGGTTCATAATGATAAGAAATACTATATTTTTTATTGTTCCATATAATTCCCCATGTTCCAAGGATCATGATAAATTATTCATGTTTTATTTTATCATTCCATGGTAAAATATTTATCATTTGAGATGTTATGTCTACATTTCATTATTATGTTTAACACTTAATGATTTATGTTATTTTAAATATGATATTTTTTCATATTGAATCTTTTCCATATTTTTATAATATGAACATTACAAATTTTTTTATGATATCTATTACTAAGAGTTGAATCACACCACCTTATAATGTTTTCATTCCTAAGGTTATGAGGATACGCCTTACCAATGAGTTGTCTAGAAGATGGTTTAGCACAGAGCCTTTTAGGATAAGTGATCCCAAGTGTTGTAAAATAAGATGATTATATAGATGTTATCCAAAGACACTGAACCTATCAGTCCTTTGGGAATTATTATTTTTCAAATGTAATGTTTATATTATGAACAAGATGTAAAATAAAGAATTTTTTAGCATGGGTCACTATATAAGAAATTAGGATTAGTAACTATTCCCCTACCATGATAAAAATATTTGAGGATTCACTGCATAAGAATTGAATATCAAGGATCAAACACTTAAAAACATAAATGAAATTACTCCTAAACCTAATCATGAAAACCCACCATTAAACCATGCTTTAATCTAGACCTAAACTAGATAAACACCACCATAAGAAATTCTAGAAAGTAAATGGAAAAAACAAAGAGGATAAGAGGAAAAAAGGGTACCTTAAACCAAAAGTGTTTGATTTAAATGAACCAAGAGGTTCAAAACATCAAGATAAATGACTGAAGATCAATGAATAGATTTGGGTATGCTAGGGATAAAATATGGAAAATAAATTTTGAACCAATGAGGATCAAAAAATCAATTTATAGAGTTAGATTGACTAGTCTCTACCATGGTTTGGTGACTTTGCCCATATCCATGGTTCCTCTAGTGAAAGAGAGATCCTGTTTTTATGCCATTTGAAATTACTTACCTCCAAACCAGACAAACTTTATAAAAACAACTTCAAACACCTTTGAACAAGAACAAATAATTCACTATGATGTGGAGGATGAAGTTTCCAGAACCATGGATTAGAGATCCCTCTTTTCCATTTTCCTTCATCCATATGCAACTCACCATATCCTTGACATATAGTAATCCCATCAAAATGTATACATGCATGGGAGTGAAGCTCAATACACTAAACAAGGACACCATATCAAATAATAAGGAAAATATGACCTCCACCATATGGATGATTTCATTAATATGTTTTTATAGGGGAATTAAATAGGAAAAACACTCTCCACCATGAGGGTTTTAAACTCTATGGTTCACAAAGAATTACAATAGCCAACACCCATGGATAAACCTCCAAAACGAGAAACAATTATGCTCGTATCACCATAACAATGATCCCCATGGTCACAGAACCAAAACATGACACACGATGACCACCCCATACTTACCTATAAATATTTTAAACAAATCTATCATTTTTTAATATCTCTAAATTACCTCCCATCACCTCGAAAACATAGGAAAATAAAAAGTGGTGGATTTCAAAAAACTGATACCTTATAGCTTGGGTCATATATCTAAATTGAGAATAGAAAATATTAGGTATGATGAGATACTTGATACACTAAATGTGTTAAACATACATGTTTGTGTTATGTGTTTTAAGAGGAAACTAACCAACATAAGGGAATTGGGTTCCAACATATACTCTAATAACATAGAACTAATATATAATGATATTTTTGGTCAATTCCTTACAACTTCTTTGAATTGTAAATAGTATTTCTATTATGTTCATTATTGACCATTGATGATATGGATACCTATATTTAAATAATGATAAGTCTCAATACCTAGATGTTTTAAGGTCTCAAAATTTAAGAATTAGTTCAGAATCTTTTTTAAATCCATTAAATTTGATCACTGGGGTGGAAATTATGATACCATTAATAGATCAGTTGAACAAAATATAGAAGCATTTGATAAATTAATAGAGGAATAAAATAGGAAATTTTACTAAGTTATAGAGTAATACATTTTCCCCCATAATACACAATTTTAGGAAAACCTAGCACACATATTGTTTTAAAGAGATTTAATAAAATTGTTAAGGATTTAGTAAGAAGTATAATTAGTCATTATACCTTTACATAATCCCTATTGGGTGAATAAATAATTACCAACACTTTTATAATAAAAAGGTTTAAAATTAAGGAAGAAAAAAAAACCATTATTAACTATAGATAGGAAATAATCTTATCATTAGGAACATATACATTTGGGGTTGTTCTACAAAGGAAATTTAATTTATTCCAAATGAAAATAAAGTAGACTCTAGAACAATTAGTTGTTATTTTTTATATATCCTGAATGTTTTAGGGGTGGAACATTTTATTATCCTAGATCTTTATCATTCCCTAATAACTAAAACAATATCCTTAAAAGATTTCTAACTAAGGTAGATAAAAACCCCGTTATGAAATCTTGATACGAAAGAATCCTAGAATTAGTCACTTACACATTTGGGGCTATCCTTAAGAGGAAGGAAATTTAGGACAAATGAAAAAAATTGGACACTATAAATATTAGTTTATATTTTACTCGATATTATCAAAGTTCAATGGGTGATACATATTATGACCCTACATCTTGATTATTTTTAGAGACGTGAAGTGTTATCTCCTTTTGGGATGTTAAATTTGTAGGGGAATATATCATAAAAATTTATTTTAATGACGAATTTATGATTATTACTAAATTTTTCATTAAAAATGAGGAGTTTTGTCTCCTTGAAATTATTCAAGAATAAAATATATAAAATCAAGATATTCTAATGAATTCCCCATCCAAAATAAAGAAGTTACCCCTGAAGAGAAAACTCAATAACATCAATAGATAATTACACGAAGGAGATCCACTAGATAAAGGATAAGTGTTATTATATATGATTACATAATTTATCTCCAAGAACAATAGTATGAAATAAAAGTTATTGAATATGTTCCAATAAACACTAATATAGTGAAGAAATGTTTTAATTTATATAATTTTATTAGTGAAATGAAATATGAGATAATTCTATAAAAAATTGATGTATGAGGTCATGGAAAATTTATAGATGAGGTAAAACATGATGGTTGAAAATGGATTATTGGTAGGAGTTGATAACACAAGTGGGAGTGAATAGAGTTTCCAATAAAAAATTATGTTTAAAAAAATTATAAAATAAACACCCTAAAATAACAAAATATCCCAATTAACAAAAATAGTAAAAATATATAATTTGATATTTTCAAATTTTTCTCAAAATTTAAATCATAGCTCGGTTAAAATACTTTTGGAAATACTCTAACTTTTGAAACAAATCAACTTATAAAAAACATTGTATATAAAATAATAGTTTAAGTTAACTATCAAAGGTAATTTTTTTAGATGACTGTGGATAGAAACTAAGTCAATTATAATATTTATAAAAAAATAGATAAATAAAACAATGAAAATTTAACAAGGGGTTTGATATCAAGTTGAGAAATAATACCCTCCACTTGGAAATATTATTCTTCCAATAAGTTAATTATAAAATAAATTAATCCACAACCTATATTATGTTTTTCATGAAAAAATACACAAGGATTTCCAAGCACAAGACTTTTGAAGAATTGTTTATGTGATAAAATAAGTTTATATCACTCATGACCTCTTCAAAAACTATTCATTCAAAAAAATTGAATAATATAGGAAAATAATGTCATTACTCTCTAGTTTTGTATAGGATATAGTGTGTAGATATAAATAGAGAAAAATAACACACATCTCCAATGGAATTTAAGATAGAAATAACAGGAGTTTAGTGATGAGAAAGTGTTGTCTTACTAAATCTGATTGGGTTCAATTTCTCAAGAGCCTCTAAAAATATTTTTTATAAGATTCCAAATAGTTTTCAAAGAATGTTTTTGGAACTAGAGTGTCAAAATTTTTACAGAGAGTCATTTGTTATTTTTTTGTTTGATGTCACCGTATCATTTCACTATTTTCATGTATTCAACATGCACACCCACATATTCTAATAATAATGCACTGAGATCTTCTAAATATATAAAAAATTAGGATATCAAATTAGATGTGACAAAAATAATAATATTTATGGATCCTCTTGCTGAGCACAAAATATAGAAAGAGTGAATTTGTGTTTAAGTCTTCCATTGAGTTGTTTAAGAATAATCCTTTTCAAATTAATCTTCTATTTAATAGTAAATGATTTAAACAGGACATTGGATAATTAATTTTGAAATTAATTTTGGAAATCAACAATTGCTTCAGTAGATGTATATTTCCTAATAGAAGTAATTTGAACCGGTGGTAGCAACCTATTATGGTTGATCACTAGCAGTAGCATGATCTACATGATAGGAGCAGTGATAGTTGAAATGATGGGGCGATAATAGTAGAATGTATTAGAGTAAAACGTATAAGTAAAAAGTCATAGTGGTGGAATGATCTAGTAGTAGCTTCTCCCGATAGTAGCTCATTTGGGAAGTATCACTGTTTAACTAAATCTGTAGAAGACATTTGTGGTAGGAGAAATTGATGGTTGCACCATCCAATATTCATTGAAGAATATATGCATGTTAACTGTATGATGGTAGCAGTGCTCGATGGTAGCTCTGTTTTACTAAGAGTAGATCAACACTGATCTAATTTCCATAAATTTGGGTAGAATAATATTTACTATCGAAAAAATTTAAACTTATTAAAAACATAATAAACATGATTTTAAATCATTAAAATAAGGAGGTTATGAACAATCTCCCTCTTTTTATGATAACAAATTATAGAATTTATAAGTCATATATAAAACCATAACATATAAATAACACCCAAAAATAAATATTATTCTTAAAATTTCAAGTACATATGTGACACACAATGTTTTCCATGAAATTTATACAATTACTCATAAGAAATTTTTTCAATTAATCCCCTTTTTGGGATTATCAAAAAGGTAAAAATAAGAAAAATAAAATAAAAAGAACTATATAATGACTGAAGATAATGTTTTTACAATAATTTTAAAAAGGTATATAGTACATCAAAAAGTAGGATAAATAAAAAACAATCCTTATCGAGTCCTATTATGAATCTAAGGAGGATTCATTATCATGAAGACATGTAGAGTTCAATAGGTCCTTTCCCTTTCCTATAATAGGGAGAATAGAGGAGGATACAAGAGCTATAAGAGATGTAGAAGTTAGAGTGTCATTGATGAAAACTGGTCTAAGATTTCTGACAAACTCAACATGAGAAAGACCAAAAGGATTGAGTTACATAGTAGATAAATGAAGAGGTGTAGAAAGAGTATATGGAACTAGAAAGGTTGAATGACCTATAATTTCAGTCCTTTATGTGTACAAAAAATGATTCAATAGATTTGAAAAATAAGTTATAAACCATCCACCAGGATCTATTTCCTTAAATAAATCCACTTTCTCTTCCATAAACTACTTGAGAAAAGAAGACCCAAATTATAACTGGTTCACATTCCCATTTAACTACCTAGTCATAAGAGGCATTCATAGATTATAAAAAAGAAACATTAAGTGATAATTTTGATCATTATTTTTATAAATATTATAAAGTTATTATTAAATATCTTTATTGATAGTTTCTCAATCACTCATAGACTCATTAAATCATTCCCCACCCAATTTATAAATATTTTCACCATGTAATTTTATCTGATAATGTTCTTCTTTATGAGAGGATGTAGAAGAAACCATAATAACTTGTATCACCTCTCTCACAATGGTTATGATGAAATCAACATCAACTGAGGGAGGATTATGAGGAAGTGCATTATAAGTGGAAGCACTAGCCATAAGAAACGACTTTAATATCTCTAGAAGATATAGCTGACTCTCAGTAAAACATCACATAATTTTTGGTATGATGGATCAGAATTATTCCATTTGATCATCCAACCTTCAATTATCAATTTCCATTTTCGGAATTTTAATCATCATCTTTGGCTGGATGTGAGAAATGACCCATGAAAATAACCACTTGGCATCAGTATCACCAAGTTTGGTCTCTTGAAGAGATGTTGATCTGATCATCCCACTGATGTTTGATAGAAGAATTTACCTAAAAGCATCCAAATAATATTTAGTTATATAACTGGGAATAGGAGTTGAAAGAGGAGGAGAAAGGGGAGGATGAGTTATCTAATAACAAGATAAAGAATGATTCTCATTTCAAGTCTCTATGAGATTCTTAGAGATATTTATCACACTTGTGTTATCACAATTTATAGGGATGTGTCAAAATTGATATCTATAGTCTAGTAAATTGAATCATCCATATAGTCTATTCTCAAAATCTTTCGAAAACTATGTACTCAGCTTCAGCAATGTATAATACAACAAAATTCTATTTCTTACTACAACATGAAACAAGAGACCTTCCCAAAAAGTGAAATGTTCAAATGGTGATTTTTCTATCTAACATATAATCACAAAAATCATCATCTGAATAAATCACAAAATCAAGTTCTTTTCATCTAGAGTAAAACTGTCCAATGTTGTTTGAATTATTAAGGTATTTCAAAATTATTTTAACATTAAGTTAGATGGATTAATTTGGATTCACTTGAAAAAGGGAAAACACACACACAATAAACATTATATCAGTCCATCTAGTAATCATGTATAATAAGATTCCAATCATACCTCTATAAGTGGCTTGATGAACTAGTTTCCTAGTTTCATTAAAAACCAGTTTATAGGTTGTACTCATGGGAGTATCACTACATTTAGTATTGTCCATACTAGAAAATTTCAAAATATCTTTAGTGTACTTATTTTGATTTAAAATAATTCCATATTTATTTTGAAAAATCAAAATACCTATAAAGAATTTTAGTTATCCCATCAAACTCATTTCAAATTTACTTTTCATCATTTTTGAAAACTTAGTACATAATTAATTTATTGAAGATCCAAAAATAATATCATCAAAAAAAATTTTTACAAGTAAAAAATATTTTAAAATTATTTCTATAAATAAAGTAGGGTCAGATATACTATTAGTAAAACATTTTGAAATAAAAAAATGACCTGAGCTTATCATACTAAGCTATATGAGATTATTTTAAACCATATAATGTTTTTTTAATTTAGAATCATGATTTGATAAGTGAGGGTTTTAAAGTTTAGGGGTTTTTTCTTCAAAAAACTACCTCAAAAAATATATCTATTTAAGAATTATCTCTTGACATCTATTTGATATAATTTGAAATTCAAATTTTTTGTATAGACAAGTAATATTTTAATGGAATCAAGTCTAGAAACTGGTGAAAAGTTTTCCTCATATTCAATTTGTAATGACCCAGGTATTTATTGAATAATATTTTTTCGTATATATTAATATTTATGAATAAAATATTAATTTTATGTTAAATAGGAAACTTTTTTCGATAGTGTACTCAACACGCAACAACGAGTTTCTTTGGAATCTTATGTTGCACAAAATTTTGAGTTATACCGAAAAACAATATAATAATATTATTATTTTCAATGGTAGTTAACGCATAGCCATTATGTTTATGGGAATGAACATAAATAACTAAATTATTATTAGACATGTTTGTTAAATGTATTTATATTTATCCAATAAATTTTAGAGACATAAAATAATAATGAATCCGATTTTAAGCATGAAATACTCTAATATTCTTTAAAAGGTTGATTTATCACCTTTTGGTGGAGAACCCTTTTTAAATTTATTTTTTTTCACTTTTATATTTTCCTTTTGAAAAAATTAACTTATTATTTATAAAAGGGAAACCAAAATTTACTTTGGGTAAAGTTATTGGTATTTTTTAGATAAAGTTAATTTTTAATGAAAAGTAAAAAATACTTCATTTTTAAGTCAAAACTCTCTTTTCATCTATTTTATTTATATGATTCTACATTCTTTTAATTGGTTTTTAATTTTAATTAGATTATATTTTTATCATTTTATCCAATATTTTCATTGGATTTAATTTCACTTTTAAATTGGAAATAAACACATGTCAATATTTTTGTAACACCCCAAGATTTCATAGTGTGTTATTTCTTCAAAATAATTCAATAACTTTCACTACATGCAACACCAAGTTCAAGCACACCATGACTTACCAAACAAGCCGTTCAAAAGAGGTTATGAATTGTATTAGATAAATTTTAATGTTTATATAATCCTTATAATTTTAGAATCCATATTATGAGTTTCTTAGATATAATGCAAGAACAAATTCATTTTCAGTATTGCACTTTTATCAACTTTAATAGTGAACCCTTTTTAAATACAATATTTTAAACTTTTTGACTAAATGGAGACATCAAAAAATCTTAAAATGAAACATCCCAAGCTTACACGGTACGCTTTCCTTTGAATAAAACAGTAGCGTGTGTTGTACGCAACTTCGAGTTTTAACACACACCACAACCGATCAAACTAGCCGTTATGAATAGTAATACCTAATTTTTGAAATTATATATATTTTATATTTCAAAATGGACTTAATTTTTGGATTCGGAATATCGAATTTAGCCTAAGGTGAAATTTTGGTACTTTTCGGATAACTTTCATATTTTGATGAATAGTGAAAATTACTAAATTTTAATTAAAAACAACTTTTTTAATCAAAATAATTAATAGTAATAAATTGTGAATTTGAGTGGTTTTAAAGTATATTTAGAATATAGTTTTACCATTTAATATAATGTTGGTCATTGGACATAATTTTACAATTAAACCGAACATAAACAAGTGTCAATCTTTTGATAGTTATTATCTCTTAAAAACACGCTTTTTGTTTTGACAGCGGGAATTAATTTTAAATTAATTTCTGCCACTTCTGTGTTTTGAATTTAGAAAAATGGATTCCATATTTGGAATCAGGATGTTCAAATTGTGTAAATAGGTAACTTTTATTTTTAGACATTTTGAATAATTACTGCGGTAAATATTTTATTTACCATGGTTAAGGGTAAATTCGGTAAATAAGGGTTAAAAAAATAATATTATAATAATACTAAATTACCCTAAAACGTGTCTTAACCCTATTGGTTGATACATGGTCGACCATGGGCATCTTTGGGTCTATTTTGGGACCCCATGGATCCACTTGTAAGTGATAATGACACTTTATTTTAATTAAGTTAAAATGAATACAAAAATGACATAAGCATATATCTTTTAGAACAACAATTGTTACATAGGGTTATATATGTTGGATTTTAGATTATAAATATTCATTAGAAAGCTAAAACGATTTCCTACATAATGATATTTTATTTATAATTTTTAGACATTAAATAATTTATTTTATATATGACACAATGATGATGCAGTAATTACTATAATAGTGAAAAATTAAAATAATTGATATTATAAATACCCAAATAAATATAATATGAAACTTTTAATGAATTAAACTAATTTTATAGGATAATATGATATATTAGGATTGATTTAATTGACTTTTTCTATGTAATCAATCTGTTATGAGTTTCACAAAAATCAACTAATGAATAGTGTCAAAATTGACATAAAAGAGTTCTTAAAACAAATATTATATTATTAATTGATATTAAATTCTTAAAAATCTAAGGTTCGGCCAAGAGACTTATATCATGATAGGAACATCATTAATGGACCACTTGGGGGTCGTTTGGATGTATATAGTAAGTTTATTAACCATATTATATAAAAATACAAAGAGACATTGTAAAAGTGAAACTAATTAACTTAGAGTTAATACTTAAAGATAAAGTTAATATAAGTACCCAAACCTGTCTAAATTCTATTGGTTGAGTGGTTTTAGACCTAGACCCACCTTAACCTTTGAATAGTCAACTTTTGATCCATTAGAAACCGAATATGAATTTTATTATAAATTAATATTTCTAGCTTTTCCAAAGGTGCCCCTCACCCCTCTTATAAAAGGGCACTCCTCCTTCTCATTTCTTCACACCTCTAAAGCCTTTTGGTTCGGCCAAACTCTGCCCAAATACTCTCCCAACATCCCTCAATACAACCTAGAGGCCTTAGTTTGATCAGAAAGCCAACCTAAGGAGCCCTTTTGATCAAATCAAAAGGAAGAACCCGAAGAAGAGGTAATGATTTCACCACCCTTTTCTAAGTTCATTTCTTCTTCCACTTCTTCTTCCTTTGTTCTTACCATTCTAAAATAATAACTCTAGTATCTCACATATACTGTGATGTTATTATAAATATGGTACAACCATATTCAGTATTCTATCCACCCTTTGAATAACATGTCACCATACGTGCGTACGTACGGCTTACCGTCTCCACGTCGTGGTGTAATTGTTATTCAATAAAATATTATTTGGATGGGTATAATAATGATGTGTAACTAATGTAAATAATAAATATAACATGTTAATGATTCTTTATATATGATATACCATCCATTTATATATTATTTTAATATCAAAAGAATGATATTGTCGCTCGTGTGTACGTACGGACTACCGTCTCCACGAACGCGATGAGATTCATTCTCCATCGTATCCATTCAAGTATAATTATCATTTGATGATTTAAAAATGATGTTTAAGGACTGGATATCATTCTGGATATGAATAAGATACAACAACCATGGCTTATGTAACAAAACATATAAAAGAAAATGAGTAAGTTAACTCCCGAAACGACGATAATTCTAAGATATTATTAACAAATCAATGTTAAAAGATCATATATGATATCATATTAATATATACGATTCTTGTATAATTTAATAACAACTATTTCACCATTATACAGGAGGTTAACCTACCCCAACCAAGGAAAAGTACAAGGTAAGGGTTATTTCACAATCTCTTCATTATCCGAGGTTATTTATACGTAATAATCTACTGGGATCTCTTTATCATCCACATCCATGTTTCTTAAAAATGTATTTCAAAACATTTTTACTATTTACAAGAATATGGGTTAAAGTCATTTATACCCTTGTTTGACTTTTTATAAGAGGAATCTTTACGTTGTTTTCCAAACAAGGTCCTTTTTAATCTTTTCGAAAGAATTAAGGTAAGAATGTTTTTTTTAACTTATACGGTGGGTGCGGCTATTTACCGCCGTTATAAAATCTTCAAAGCTTTCCTTACAAGCTTACAAGGATATTTTCAAAGTAAATGTTTTATTTTATAATTATGTGACTTTTAAATGATTTCAAAATGAATATTTTAAGAATTTCAGAAAGGTACTCTTTATCAAAATCAGAATTTTCAATGTTTTAAAGATTTATCTTTCTAAATCTTTTCAATTAATGTCCATGTCTTCAAAATGGTTTTTAAGGATTTATTTTTATGGACATGAATGTTTTTAAAAAATTCAATTCCTTTTAAAAGTTTCAAAGTGGTATGGGACACTTTGATTCAAAAATCTATTTTTAATTACTTCCTTGATAAATGTGTGACTTTTAAATGATTTCAAAAAAGGAGATATTTCTCTCAAATAGTTTTGATTTCATCTATGTCAACATCATTTGATGGATTTTACGCTTATTTGAAGTTTATTTGTTATGATACAAAACTTCTATATTGTATTGAAGGTTTTGTGATATGTTTGACTGTGGATGTGCTATTTTTATACCATTCATAGTTTATGGTGAAATTATTGACATTTCGTATGCTAGTTTTAATACGAATATTTATGTTATGTTTAAACCTTTTCATAAGGGAATGCATTGGACTTAATAAGTGACGGGTGGAGCCCGCTATAGCTCCTCGATGCATCGGTAGGTCTCATGAGACAAACTAGTGTCTTGGCATAAGGCCTTGACAAAATCTTATTTGTAGTCTTGGCACGAGGCCTTGGCTATGTGGTTATGATAGTCTGGCATTATGCATTCCAACATTATGAAAGTGGTTATTGATTTTTGCATGTGATTATTCGATTAGTAGAATATCCATGTGAATAAGTAAATGGCATTATTTCATTTTATTTATGCCATACCATGTTGAAAGTTCATGTTTAAAAGGCTTTTGTTTTAGTTATACATTGCCTTAAATGTTTATTCTTATTGATGAAAGTTTCCGCTATATTGTTATCCTTACTGGGCATTTGAGCTCACCCCTTTTCTATGTTTTATTTTTCCCAGGAAGTGAAGATGTAAGTTATGAATGACCTGCAGGGATATTATGAGGGGATTATAGTGTGGACTGTGGAAACATTATGTTGTTGTAGTAGTTTTTCATTTTATGATGTAATGTAAAACTTATGAATATATCTAGTGTTTCCAAGGCTACTAAACCAATCGGTCTTTCGAGATTTGATCTTTCTTGTGATCATGCCAATGTTACGAAGTAATGCACCGACTCTGGGTAACTGGGGTCGGGGCGTTACAATTTTGGTAGTTTTTACTTCTAAAAAAGAGGCTTTTTGGTTTTGACAATGAGAATTAATTTAAAATTAATTTCTGAAATTTTTTATTTTGAATTTTTAAAAATTGATTATATATTTGGAATCTTGAGGTCTAAATTTTGAGTATAGGTAAGTTATATTTTTAGAAATTATACATAGTAACTTCAGTAAATATTTTATTTACAATGGTTAAGGGGTAAATATGGTAAATAAGGGTAATGAATTATTTTATAATAACATTAAATAACCATAACACATGTCATAACCATATTTTATGATATATTTCCGACCATGGGTATTCTTGGGGTCGTTTTTAGTAGCCCATGGAGCCACTTGTGAGGGAAAATTACATTAAATTACTTTTAATTCAAAGTTAAGGAAAATATAACCTAAACATGTATCTTTTACTAAATTTTTTATATGGGGTTATATAAGTGATATATTCAACTATAAATAGTAATTATAAATCTAAAAATATTTCCTACATCATGGTATTTTGTTTATATTTTTTATACATCAAATAAATAAATAAATTTATGTATGACATAATAGTGATGTAGTGATTACCTTATTAATGAAAGATTTAAATAAATGAGATTATAAATTTTAAATTAAATTTCTTTTGAATCTTTTTACCATATACAAATTCTAATAAAGATTATGACATGTTATATTTGAATTAATGAAGTTTTTTTGAATTAATCATGTTGTTATGAATTTTTTAAAAGTCATGATATGAATAGTATATAAATTGACATAAATGAGTTTTTTTAGAAAAAATACTATTTAATTAAATGATATAATAGTCCAAAAAATATAATATACTTCCAAATGGCATATATAATGGTAAAAAGTTCATTAATGATCTATTTTGGGTTTCTTGACATTTTATATTAACTACAGTAACCATATAGTATGAAAATACAAGAAGACATGGTAAGAGTTAATTTATTTAACGAGGGGTTAAAGATAAAAGATAAGGTTAATTTTATGATCTAAACTTGTCTAAAACACATTGTATAAGATTATTTAGACCTATAATCATATAATATTTTAAATATATCACATTTATGTTATTATAATTCAAAAATATATTAATAATAAAATAATATTTGAAAACATTCATAAAGTGCCTCTCCTCCCTCTTATAAAAGGACACCACGTCTAACCCATTACTCACACCTCTAAATCCCCATGTCTTATCCAGAATCTACTCCAATAAGCTCCCAACATCTCTTCCTTTAATTTTTTTTATTTTCCAAGATCCAATGTATTATTTTAATACATTGACATGATTTCAAGGAATCAAGTTTCGAAGGTCTAATCTATTTACCAGTCTTGGAAAATAGATAGCATGCATGAACATAACATTACAATTTCTAAAATAAAATACAGCATATATATTACTTTTAGTATGAAATTATTCCTCTATCTTAACCCTTCGTATCAATCATAAATCACTTCTTCGCATCCTGGGAAAATTAAACATTTGAAAGGGGTGAGCTCAAATGCTCAGTAAGGATAAACAATATTGAAAAAGCTATCATAAATAATCATAAAATTTTATGGAAATGTATAAAGTTGAATCACAAGCCCATTAAACATAAAATTCAGCATAATATGGAAAATATAAATGAAATAATTCCATTTAATTATTAAAATGGGCATTCTAATAGTCGAATAATCACATGTTACATCAATAAAAAATCTCATAATGATGGAATACATAATGCTGGACATCTTAACCACAAAGTCAAGGCCTCATGACAAGACCCAAAAAATAAATTTTTTCAAGGCCTTGTGACAAGACACTAGTTTGTCTCATGAGACCTTATGATGCATCGAGGGGATATAGTGGGCCCTACCCATCACTTAATAAGTCCAATGCATTCCTCATATGAAAAGGGTGAAACATAACATAATCATTCGTATTAAAACTATTACACAAAACGTCAATAGCTTAACCGAATGCCCTGAATGGTATAAAAATATAACATCCATAGTCAAACATATCATAACTCATTCAATACAATATGGAATATTATATTATATTAAATCTACCTCAATAAAGAATAATATACTATAAATGATGTTGACATAGTTGAAAATTTTCAGTAAAACTCTTTGAGAGAAATATCCCCTTTTTATGAAATAATTTAAAAGTGACACAATATATTAAGGAAATAATTTAAAAGATATTTTTGAATCAAAGTGTCACATAAAAATTTTAAACATTTTAATGGATTTAACATTTTAAAACAATAATTTTCATATAAATATATCCTTAAAGTCATTTTGAATGTGTGGACATTATATTAATAGATTTAGAAAAATAAATCTTTAAAACATTTAAAATGATGATCTAGTTAAAGACACACTCCTATAAAAACTTAAAAGATTCCTTTTGAAAACATTTTTATGAAACATGGACAAGGATGATAAATATGTCCCAATAAACACTTACTCATAAACAATCTCTGATAATAATGAGATTGAGGAATTAACCCTTACTTTTTACTTTCCTTTAGTCGAGGGTACATTTAACCTCCTGTATAATGACCATAGTATGTTATTAAATTATAATAGAACCATATTCATATTTATGATATCATACATGATTAATTTATGAATTTATACTACCCATTTAATAATAATTGCCGTGTTAAAGTAACATTTCGGGTAATAATCGCTTTCTTTATCGTATGTGTTTTAACTTGTTATTATTGATTATATCACATAGATAACAATTTAAATACTTCAAGAATATAAAAAATGATTTATATAACATATATATTCAGAATATAAATATTTATAATAGATATATATATGAAATGGAAACACCATTCATGGAGATGGTAGTCTGTACGAACGCAAGAAAATTGTTTTCGTTTTCTTATCATATAGTATGGAGGAAAGTAAATGAAATATATTTAACTACATAAATTTATATTATTATAGAAGAATTATTATTTCATATATCTCATACTTAATCAATATTTAAATTTTTATAAATATTTTTTTAATGGTGATCATTTAATATGAATCTAATCGCATCGTGGAGACGATAAGCTATACGTACGCACAGACGACAATATCATTCTATTGAGGGGGAAATCATATATAATTGGATGGTATGTTATATATAAAGAATAATTAAAATATTATATTTATTATTTACATCAATTATACTCATTATATTTGGATAATTTATAAAAAATATTACAATAATTTATCAGATAAAATCATTAAATTATTAGTAGATGATTAATAATTATTGATAAGTAAATATTAAACCTAGATGATTGTGTTCTTAGTAAAGTATTAGATTTCTAGTCTATAGTAATGTAATCTGGGATATAACATGAGTTTTAATATAGATTTAAATTCTAAGGTAAGATAGTTTCCCATAAAATTATTATGTCCTATATATCCATTAAGTTATATTATTTTATATACTCGACCACTCGAGTCATCTGGGGTGCCAGATGATCATATTTGGCCTTGTGTTTTGAGCGTCTTCTTAAGATCTAGGTTATTGAGGAGCACATGAGCCTTAGACCGGTTGGTAAGGACTCCGTAAGTGAATCCAAGTGACCAGCGATAAAATTCAGGCAGAGGCAGAATTTCCGAGTTACTGTAGCAGTACTGTAGCGGGAACTGTAGCAGTCACTGTTTGGCACTATAGCAGCCAGGAATATTGCCCCGTTTGGGCCTTCGGGCCACCGATTTTGTCCTTGAGTCCTTTAAGGCCATTGGGCCACCTAGGTCTTTAGGATAGTAAGGCCTTAGGGCCACCTCAAGGCCTTTAGGCCACCTTTAAGTGCAGATGAAAACCAGAAAACCTACAAGGAACAATCTCTACAAGGAGGATGAGAAAGGATCTTTCACCATAGTAGAAGCTAAACAGATTGCAAGAATGAGAGGGTATGACACCTACCATCAGGACAAGCCTTTACATCCACGAGAATGCCTAGCCAAACATCCAAGCGAAGGTGGAGATATGATTTCACAATGAAGATGTTGTGGAAGAGAATTTTCAAGCAGTTAGTCTGGGTTGTATGAAATGTTTGAAGCCTAGGGAAAATGAATTCTTCTAAGGACTACGGGCCTTGTAAGGTTTCCACCTCACCCCCTGAAAGGTTTATTATATAATATCAATAAAAAATGAAGGCCTTCAGGACATTGGAAGAGGATTTTATTGAGGATATGAATGGATGGATACTCCCCCTACCTCACTATCGCATCCAGACATAGCATATATGTTGGCATGTTCAGGCTATAGTGTATTACCGTTATTGGATATGTGTTTATATGGGTTGTAATGGATCTCAATTATAATTTACACGAATATAATGGTTGTGTAAGCTTAAGGTAATAGAATATAATTATATCCATGCTCATATGAATGAATAATAACATGAATCCATATTACATCACATTAAATAAATATTCATTACATTTCATAAAAAATCACACCCGAGGACCTATAGGTTAAATTTATCTGGAGATTAGATACATAATTAACTTATTTGATTCAAATTATTCAAAATACAATAAATATTCTTTCCACATGATACCGTTTTTGACATACCATAATTAATACACTTCTTTATAACCTAGGTAAATTAAAAAATTAGAAAAGGTTAGATAAAATATTCTATAAGTTTAAACATAGAAGATATTAATTGAAGATCATAGGTAAACATAAGATGATATTATGGGTATGAGAACATAAAAAATGTGTATAAACATAACATATGAGGATAATTCCCAATAAAACATATATCAAAAATCTTGATCCATGATACAAGGATCTTAGAAAAGAAATGAGTCATAGGTGTGTCGAAATATAAATTAACAATGATGATCCACAAGAACATAAAATCTTTATAAGAATGAATAATAAGAGTGTGGCATACTCATAAGTATATAAATCAGAAATTTTGAACAGTGCTACCCACAATCATGTCCATCCACAAACTTGTAATCATAACTTCCCACAGTAATATTCATTTATAAACTCTGAACATATCTACCAGTAATAATGTTCACATGAAAACATGTGAATATATGTACCCACAATCATGTTCACACATAAAAATTATGAACATAGCTATCCAAATTCATGTTCCTACACAAAAAAAATTATCTCATGAGATATAATACTTCAACCAATGTTTTTGAGGGATATATAGGACCCCACCCATCACATAATGATAAACCATACTTATTCATACCCAAGAACATAAAAACATTTATAAGTTCATTATATATTAATTAACCCATGAAAAAAAACAAGTTTCATGAGAACTTTTTACATACGGTCTGTAGACACCAAATTTATAAATTTTATATCCTATTACCTACTACATTTGTCAAAAGTTGGGTCGAATCACATGGGGAATGTGTGTAATCACTATTACTATCCTCTTTAAATAATTTTTAAGAAAGTGATTTTTTTTCAATTTGATCAAAAAGGAAAATTTTGAAAATTTAATAACTAAATAAAATGAATAAAATAATCTAACCAAAAGGATATAATGGAGGGATGCATGAAAAAATATAAGTTTTAGAGCTGTGACACCCATTTGAGTTCATGCAATGAAAATTATTTTATTCACACATTTGGATATTTATTTATTTTACTATCATTGATTCCTAATTCAATTAAAATAAATTCAATTCATATTCTTTGATGTTTGATTGTACTTCAATATTTCTCATTGAGTATTCATCATTTCATTCCATAATTTGATGAACAATTCCTATGACATTTTAGCTTTAAATTACTTAGGGAAATACAATGACCCATTTCTTTTAAAGTCGAAGCATCTATCTGCGTCAGTTTCACTCACACAAGATGACTTACTTGGTTTCACCTATGAAAGTGTGTAGAGAACTAATACAATTTTTTTTTCAATTAATAAATATATTGATTAAAAATTCTTATGTGTTCCACCTTGGATTTTATCATTCACCAGAAATTTTTTTGAATAAATAAATTCTCTTATATTCTACCATCCATGATTACAAATTAAGTATCCCAAAATCAAGCACCAAATCATTTTTATGGTTCCCATATTAATTAAATAAAAAAATATAATTTAGCCAATAAATATTAATAAAAAATAATTCAATTGGAAAGAAAACATAAAAATTATATAATGACATGAACATTTCAACATGTTTGTCTCAACTCCAAAAAATAAAATTAGCTAGTTATGATAAAAGCATGATAAAAAAAATAATAAATAAAATTCATCGTGTTCATGTTGACACGAAGATCACCTCAAATAGTTATCTTCTATTTACAACTTGGAACAATCACTCCATAGATAACTAAGGTTTCAATGTGAAAAACTAAACACTCTACCAACATAAAAAATTAAACCCTAATCTAAATCGTGAGTACAATGATAACCATATTGCAACATAAAGATCTACAAATTTCTTCCACAAGCCTCTCACCTAGACCATGCATAAGAATAACCCAAAAAAAACTAACTACATTAACTTGTGAGTGTTATCAATCGGTATATTCAGAAAACATTTCTAATTATAAGTTTTTCTATCTGAATTGGATCCTTGATCCAATAAATTTATTAGAATTTTTGATAATTTAAATAATTATAATTGCTCCAACACTCTATGATTTTTATGTTTTGAGTATTTATATATTCTGGTTAAAACATCATGTGTCCACATGACCAAAAATGAAGTGACGACATTATAAAAACCTAGTATTAAAGTACATACACATTACATCAATGTTTCAAAAAACATAAAACATTACACAAACACACATAAAAGACCATATTAGTCAAGTGCCTTCAGAAACATGAAATCGTAAACACAGGTACATAGGTGAGATAAATTATCTCCCACCAGGTTCTTCATGACTAAAAACCTTCTTAGACACATCATAATTAATAAATATATTCATTTCTTGGGGAAGGAAACATAAAAAGGGGTGAGCTCAAATGATCAATAAGGGTAAACAAGGTAGAAAATTAAGTATAAACATGATAATAATGGTATGAGAATGTGATCATAAAATTAGAAGATCATACCCTTCATATCAAAGATCATAAAATGAAATCATGGAATAAATATTAGTAGTTCATAGTACATGAATCATAAGGGATTCAAGAGCATGATCCAAGAATTTGTAACATATAAATAAGACATGGAATTTTTTCATACACAGAAACATGTAATATTGTTCCCTAAACATCAATATGCATTGCTATAACTTATCAGGGCACTTCATAGGGACTAAAACTACTAGGAAAGACACACCATTATCCCTAGTCGTCGTCCTTTCCGTGAAAGGGATCAGATTTCTTCATCTCCCCATTGTGGATGGGGTTTACCAATATTTACATAGTGGATAAGGTTTTCTCGTCTTCCAATTCATGGTGACTACACCTACAGGGCATGACATACCACCATCCCAAGTTGCAATACATTTTTTATATGAGATTAGGTTTCCCCATTATTCCATAGTGTATCAAGCCTACTGACATGATTCCCATCATTATCTCATGAGATATAAATTTTTACCCAATGAATTGCAGAGAGATAATGGACCCACACATATCATAATAAATTCATTTATACTTGTGCCACAAGATAATAAAACATTCATCATATCATGACCCAAAAAAATATATTTGTTTCATAAATAACAAATCATAACCCATGTAATTAAATGGGTGTCATAAACATGTAATCATATCTTAACCTGTGAAAAAATAGGCATCATAACCATTTCATCAATGCATAACCTGTGAAAAGAAGCAAGTTTAAAAAGCATGTAACTAATGGAAGAAAAACGAGTTTTATAAGGACATAACCCATGAAAGAGAAACAAGTTTCATATAACACATGGAAAGAAGTAGGTTTCATAAATATCCTTCCAAAAAAACTTAAAACAATTAGAGAAAGAATAGGAATTAGACTTTCAGAAAATTTTCTAGAAAGATATGAGTAACAACTATGGATGACATCTTATCTGGAAAATAATTTGGAAATATCGATTTAAAAACACTTCTTGAGTAAAAATATCCTTTTAAAAAATAATTTTAAAACATTAATCATTTTGAAAACATTTTTCTCTAAAAACATAAAATGGAAACCTAAAAAAAATTGAAAATTATTTTCATTAGAAACATATAAAATAAAATTTAAAACATTTAGAAAACTATTTCTTTCAAAATGAAGCTTGGAAACATTTTTTAAAACCATTTCTTTGATAAAGACGCTTGAAAATATTTTTAAAATCCTTTTCAATGAAAATACATTGAGAACATATAAAGGAATATTGAAAATATAAAACATTTTTAGAATCTATTTTCCTTGAAAATGAAATTTAGAGATCATTTTCGAAAACATGGTTCCTGACATTCATGACATGTGTTTTGAAGAAGGCAAAGTGAGACAAAACTACTTTACAGATTTGGGAACTCTTGAAAAATAAACCCTATCAAATATAGATAAAAATAAATATTTAAATACCGATAAACTTAAGGATAAAAATCATAGAATATATTCACGGTCAGTATAATCAACACACAAAATAAATGAGTGGTTAATAAGATATGTATCTCAAATAAATAAAAAGTGAGATGAAATTCCTTACCTTATGTCCTGAATCTCTTCGTAATATTTCAAAATTCGTGTATAATAACTATAAGTCTATTATAAATCTTTTAAAGAAAAATATTCTTATATATAATACCATTTATTTTTTTATTCTAAGTTTATATTACCTTCTTATTAATAATTCCATGTTAAGGTTTCGCTTCGGGTAATATCCATGTTGTTTTTCGCATGTTTCTTAATTTTTTTTGTTTTTGGTCATCATACATAAAAAATGATTTAGAATATGTAGAAAATAATATAAATTTCTTTTAGATTTGGTATATATGTATTTCTTATAATCTATTGATGATAGAAATATGAAATGGAAGACACTGTTCTTGGAGATGGTAAGATGTACATACGCATAAACACTACTTCCATTAAATTATTGTATTGAATGAAAGAAAGTAATTGAAATATATGTATATATATATAATAATTACCATATAATTATTATTTCATATATTTGATATAATTTTACCTAACCCAAGCACAATATAATCCATGTAGAGTGTGAACAAATCACATCGCTTTGAGGAGGCAATAGTTCACACTTCCCCAAAAGAAATTATCATAGTTACAAAAAATAAAAAGTATAAAGGTATGTTATATATAAGAATTTAAGAATCATAAATAAAGTATAAATATAAAATATATCATATATAAATAGTGTTTCTATCATATTTCCAAACCATTAAAGTTGGTAAAGGAAAAATGAACAACATTGTTTTGTGAGGTGGTAGTTTTCTGTACACAAGAATGGAATGTTTGTTACCCATTAGATGGAAGTGTGTGTAAGTTTAATTTGAAAACTTATCATAAAAAAATATTAGTATATTTTGTATACTAATACAAATATGTATTCTGGAAATAAGAGTAACTGATTTAGTGGAGAAAGAAAATAAATGAAAGGAGCTTGAGGAAGGATGTTACCTCTTCTTTGGGTATCTCCTCTTTGTTTGCACAAAAGAGATTCCTTGGTTGGATTTTTTTGCCAAATATGGGATTAAAGAATTAATTTAGGGATGTTGGTAAGTGAATTGGTAGGTAATTTTTTTAACTTAAGTAGATTTAGTGGTGTGAATAAGGGTAGAGAGGTGGTGGCCATTTATAGGGGAGGGAGGGGACACTTAAGGCATTTTTGAAAACAAGTTAAGTGTGCCCACATTTTAACATTAAAAATTCATAACAGCCAAAATAAATCAATAATTTAAGGTTTATGAGCGAAATATTGATATCCATTGGGTTTAAGATAAGTGGACAGGTCATTTTCCCATAATTTTATGTTGTAGTCCCCTGTTAATCTTAATTTTACCTTAATTACTGTAATTAATTTTAATCAATTTCACTAATATAATTGTTAAAAAAAATTAAATTTACCTTATTAGACTATAAATATTATACTAATTACATCCATAAATGTATATTTTTTAAAATTTAGTTTACCTTAGTGAACAGATCATGTTTATTCGATTTCTACAGTGGTGAGAAAGTGGGTTTTTAAAGTGAGAATGTTCAAATATTAATTAAGCTTTTATATCTAAATTCAATATAAAAACGGTTATAATTAAATAAAATGGATTAATAGATATATAAGTTTTATATTTTTTATTTAAAACTAACATTAAATATAATTTAACTATATAAATAAATTAGATAAAAAATAGTTTTCAATTAAAATTTAGTATTTTTCATTATTCATCCAAAAATGAAGTTTCACAGAAAAATACCAACAAATCACCCAATTGTTTTTTGAAATTATGAATTGAAAAATGAAATTTATTTTATAATATTAAATTTTTAAATGTTTTTAAAATTATTATTTTAATTTTTCACAAAAGGACATAAAAAAAGTAGTTCTTTTAAGAAAATAGTATTTTCAAACTTATAATGACTTTACTGGAAATATATATCTTATTATAAATATGTTTTATTTATTTAACAATATTATAAATAATATTTTAAAAGTGTTTATTACTATTTATATTACTATGTTTAACAGCTATGTTATAACTATAGCATTTAAATAATCATAATAATAAAATGTTGTTTTGTAGAAAATCAGGGTTGTATGTAATGAAAGCCATGTAAATGTTTCATGTAATGAATGATTATGTTGGTTTAGAGTATAAATAATGTTTGAAAAAGTTCAGAGTGAAACACATGAAATTAAATAAAATTAATTTCTTTAGATAAAGGTTCACAAAAACTCAGGAAGTTATATTTTACCCCCCTTAAAATGAATTTCTCCCTCAAAATTCATCATTCAAATACAAAATATTAAGGATAATTCTGCCTCATCATATCCCCAATTTCCTCCATTGCTTCATTTGAAAATTAATTTCTCTACAAATATTTTACTAGGTGAGTGGTCTTGAATCGTAGAAATTTCATTGTACGATATAGAATTTCATCATGTTGTTCATCATAAGAAAGATCCTACTCAAATGGTATGGCCTATAAGTTTAGTACATGTGAAGTGTTAGGTATGAAATTCCGTAGGATAGAAATATGGAAAAAATCATAGACTTGTGACAGATTTTAAGTACGTTCCACATGATCGTTAATCATTCTAATACGATCAGAATCTCAAAGGGGGAGATATACCTAGGTATTAGTTTCCCTTTCTTCACGGACCTCATAACCATCTTCCATGGAGAAATTCATAGAAAAAACTTATTAGAAACTTCAAATTCTAGGTCACGCTGATGGTTATTAGCATAAAGTTTCTACTAACTTTGAGCTACCATGATATGTTGCTGAACGTGGATACCCTTCTCTGTCATTTATTCAGCTATCTCAGGTCCCAATAGCTTTATTTCTTCAACTTCACCACACTATGTTGGAACTCTACATTTATTCCCATATAGGGATTTATAAGGATCCATATGAATTCTTGATTGAAAGCTACTATTGTAAGAAAGCCCAACTAGAGTAAGGTGTTGATCCCAACAACCTTTTAAATCCATGGACCAATATCTGAACATATACTATAAGTTTTGAATTTTTCTTTTAGACTGACCATTCATTTATGGATGATAATAAGTGTAAAAACACAATTCTATATCAAGTTATTGCTTAAGGTTTCATTGGAAATTTATGGAAAACCATGGATCCTATTTAGATATAATATAATTTTGTACTCCATGCAACCATACAACTACTTTAACAAATACCCTAGAAAGATGATCTAGAGATAAGTCTTCTATGATAGCAATGAAGTGTGATGACTTGGTAAGAATATCGACTGCCTCGCAAATACCATTAAACCATTTAGATGTTTTGGGGAGTCCAATGATAATATCTATAGTGATATTCTCCCATTTCCATTCTTGTATGGGTAATGGATGCAACATCCCCTTAAAATTTTGTCTTTATACCATATCTTATTGTCATATAAAGCACCGATATTCAAACTCAGTGATATCCCTCTTCATTCCATCACACTAGAAGAACTATTTCAAGTCTCTATACATCTTCATACATCCTGGATAAATAGAGAATGATGAACTATGATCTTCCACCAACAACTCCTTCTTCAAATCTAATATGGGAGAAACTCATACAGGGTTCTCAAACCTTATCATTTCATCCTAATCAAGGTTAAACTCAAGAACATATCTTACCTTCTTTTTCATCACTACATATTCCTTATGCACCTATTTAATCTTCAAATATATAGAGGGTTAACAATTTAATTGATCATGTTAAGATTTCCCCATACTTCATGATTTCCAAATGTATCCTTTTCCAATCCATAAATATTGGATCGTTTGAAATCCTCACCATGGATAAGCTAGCACGAACATTTAGACTCAAGGCAATGACCACCTTGTTCACTTTCCTAGGGTGGTAATTCATTGAGAAATAATAATCCTTTATCATCTCTAACCATATTCAATGGATCATGTTCAAATCCTTTTAGGAGAATATATATTTCCAAATTTTATGATAGGTATATATATCACACTTTTCATCATAAAGATAATGCCTTTATAACTTTAATGAAGTAATTACATATATTAACTCCAAATAATGAGTTGGCTAATTTTTTTCATGAATCATCAACTGTCATGAGGAAAAACCAATAACAATGTTTTTATGCATAAGAACACATACCAATCGCTTCATGGATGCATCAATATTGATTACAAACCCTTATACTCTGTATTTTAATTGAATAATAGGTGTGATGATTGGCCTTCAATTTAGTTCCTTGAATTTTTCCTCACATTCATCTGTCCAGAAGAACATGACACCCTTTAGAGTTAACATGGTCAAAGTATTCAATATTATTGAGAAATTACCCACCATAATTTAATATTATCCAGATTAACTAAGAAATCTATGTATCTCTATTACCATGGTTGGTCTAGGACAACAGTCAATAGCCTCTTTCATTGATGGATCTACTACTATACCAAATCTTAAGATTATGTGACCCAAAAAAGAAACCTTTTTAGCTAAAATTCAGACTTTGTAAATTTCTCATACCAATTACCAATTGATATGGTCTTAAGTATAATTATTAAGTGGTCTTCATGTTGTTCTTTTCACTTTGAATAGATAATAATATCATCAATAAAGACAACCATAAACTGATCAAGGTAATATATAAATAATATATTCATGAAATCTATTACGATAACATTGGAATTAGTAAGACCAGAAGTAATAACAATATATTCATAGTGTCCATACCTTGGGGGGAATGTAGTCATGGTTATATCCTCTTTCTTGAACCTCAACTGATGATATCTAGAATGAAGTTCAATCTTGGAAAATTATTGAGATGAAGGCAGTTGATCAAAAAAGTCATCAATATAGGGAAAATGATACTTGTTCTTGATCATGATATTATTAAACACTCGATAATCAATAAAGAGTTGTATTGATCCATATTTCCTTTTTATGAATTGAACAAGTGAATCCCAAGGTGACACACTTGGTCAAATAAGTCCCTTATCAAGTTTTTATGGGAGTTTATTATTTAATTCTTACAACTCTATTTGGTCTATTCTATTGTGAGTCTTTGAAATTAGTGTGGAACAAGGAATGTATTCTATTGAGAAATCAACTTCACCTTTTTGGGGAAGGCTAGGAAAACATTCTAGAAAGACATAAAAAAATTTATGAACAATAGGCATATCATCATTGTATATTTTCTCCCCTACAAATTGAGAAAAATATCCCTTATGAATGCGAAATAATACCCATATAATTGATGCAATTTCCATAGAAAGTTCATACTTATTGTCACATTGGTATATGATCATCGGTTGGTTGAAACTTTTAAATACAGCTTATTTTCCATATCAATTGATGTGTTATTTATGTAGGGAAATACAACACAGGACTAAGATAATATAAAATTCAACTAGGGGAAGAGTGAAAATAGTTGAAGGAAGTACATTCTTAAAAACATCGATCAGAGATGAATCGTAGACTTGGGATACAATCAACACACCATTAGGGCTTTGTATTGATAATTCTACATCTAATTGTTTTGTTGGAATCCTAATACCCATATAAATTATTTAGGCATTAAAGAGTGGGTATATCCATAATCAAATAAGAAATTATCAGTTCTAGATTGGATTATAAGTGAACCTTTCACTATTTAATTATTTCACCTCCCATTATAAATTGTGATCGCGTGAGATTTCACCTTGTACCTTAGTTTAAGAGGTTGCTGATACCGATCATTATCACTATCCCTTGGGATTGGGAACTGGTTATTATAATTCCCATCCTCCTTACACATGAATCATTAAAGTTTGGTAGGTGTATTCTAGGAAACTTTTCCCCGATTTGCATCGTTGGCTAAATTTTACACATTTGTGTGGTAATAAATTGCTCGATAAACTTCCCTTCCACACTTAAAAACTTTATTAAACCCCATAAGACAATTCCACCCATTCTTCTTTCCACACTTAGAGCATAATGGAAGGCTCGTATTATTCTCTTTAGGGTTTTGATATTTCTTATTAAACTCTATCATCATTTTCTTGTTAAAACCATGATATTGAAATGTAACTCCAACCTCTATTTCAACATTGATTTCTAAATTCGCAATCTCATAATAGCTACTAACATCTCTTATGGACAATGAATAACTAAGACATCTATTTAATCCACTGAAGAACCTGTCAAATTTACTTTCAGGTTGGATGATAATTCAATAAGCATACCGCACAAGTATTTTGAAATTAGACTTGTAGGTATCAAAGGATTCATTATCCTTTGGATTTAACTAAAGGAACTCCTTTTTCATCATTATACGGAGAATAAGAGTAAATTAATTATTAAATAATAAGTTATTTAACTTGTCCTAATCCATATATTCTATTTCTTCATGCTTCCACATAGTCTTTATTAGAGTCCACTACTGGTCTACTTCACATTCTAATTGATAAATATACAGAATGAGTTTCTCATGATACCAACACTAGAGAATGGAGAATATATTTATAATGGTACTAATACAATGTTAAAAAAAGTGTATTGGAAGACCTACTGGAAGAAGGTGGAATTTTACTCATGAAGGACTCAATAGAACATTGTTCTATCCTTTTCTCGTTTGGAAGATTAGCATGATTCATTTGTTGGGAAAGATGTGTGAGCATATGAACAAGATTCTTCATTATAGATCTCATAGATTTTTAATTTTCTACAGAAAAATCATTGCATTTTCCATCACAATCAACATTAACATGATTCTTTCAGGTTCGTGCAATTGAATAAAACCAAGAATAATTGAGTAAGAAACAATTTTCATAGTGAGGAACCACATAATCATGAAAAACAACTTACAAGATGTCTAAATTATGACACATTCTTTAATATATGACACCTTAGTTTTATCCTAGGTTATTTAAAACCAACATATTTTTAAATACTTCATGATGGGTTATGAAGAGTTTGTGTTTTTCCAAAGCATATCCCCTACGCATGTCAAACTGGGTGCATAGTAAGGCATTTTGTCATGTACTAGGTTATACTTGATTTAGTCCAGACACACCTTATTGGATTTGTTACTCCTAGGTATATCTGTTCTATAACCACATCCAATTTTAGTATATATACAGGGATATACTTCTAGGAAATCATTCGCTCTATCCTTTACCAAAATTCCATGAAATTTTTTATACGTTTCCTCATCCTTATACATATAATTAGGCATGTACTTATGGTTATCACTAATGTTTTATCATCCTAGTTTCCAAAGGTTAACTAAATCAATCCTCTAATACCGACTAAAACAACCAAATTTTAATGCACATAAAAATTACATCATTTTTATAGAAAAATAAATACATTCCACAAAAAGATTCCAAATGACTATATTAGTTTAGTGCCTTTGGAAACATAGAAATATAATCATTGGTACATAAGTGAGATACATTATCTCCCACTAGGTTCTTCTTGACTATCACCCTTATTAGACACATCATACTTAAAACATATCTTTATATCTTGGGAATTGAAACACGAAAATTGGTGAGTTCAGATGATTAGTAAGGGTAAAAAGGGAGATAAGTAATCATAAACATGACAATAAGGGAATGAGAACGTGATAATAACATTATAAGATCATACCCTACATATCAAAGATCCTAAATGTGAATCATAACAAAAATATTAGTAGTCAATAAGACATGAATAATAATGGAATCAAGATAATGATCCATGAAAGCATAACATAGGAATATAACATGTAATTTTTCATTAACATAAACATGTAATATCATTAACTATAAGTCAATACACATTTATAGAACTTATCCGAGCACTTCATGGGGACTACAACTACTGGTCGGGACATACCACCATCCCCATTCATAGTCCTTTCCTTATAAGGGATCAAGTTTCCTCATCTTCCCAGAGTGGATTGGGTTTCCCCATCATCCCGTAGTGGATCATGTTTCCCCATATTCCATCTTCATTATAACTACACCTATTGGGTGGGACACCCCACCATCCCCATTCACAGTCCTTTCCTTGTAATGGACTGGTCTTCCCCATCATCCCATAGTGTATCATGCCCATAGACATTATTCCCCTCATTATCTCATGAGATATAAATCCTTACCCAATGCATTAGAGGGATATGTAGGTCTCACCCATCTCATAATAAAATCATTCATAAATGTTCCATAAGATAATAAAACATTCATCATATCATGACTCATAAACAAAGATGGGTTTAATAAACATCATATAATTACCCATGAAATGCAATTGGTGTCATAACATTTAATTATATCTTAACCTCTAGAAAAATATAGGTATAATTATAAATTCATCAAACCATACCCCATGAAATGAAGTGAGTTTCATAAGCATGTAACCTGTGGAAGATAAAAACGTTTCACATGCATATAACCAGTAAAAGAGAAATGGGTTTCATATAACCCATGAAAAGAAGATGGTTTCATAAACATCATTCCATAAGAACATAAACTATTCCAAGAAATATTCTGAATGGAACCATAATATCATTTACTACAAATACCAGAGTAATATAGATGGATTTCATCTTATATAGAAAATAATTTTCAATGATCCTTATAAAAATATTTATTGATAAAAAATATACTTTCTTAAATTTTTTTTTAAAAAATAAATACTTTAGATAAAATTTTTATATAAAAAAATAAAATGAAACATTTAAAACATTTTCAAAATAATTTTCCTTAAAAACATATAAAATTATCTTGATTTTTTTTGAAAAGAATTTATTTGAAAAGGAAGGTTAAAAGATATTTTTAAAAACATTTCCTTGAAAATTATTTGAAATTTTTTAAAGGAATATTGAAAACTATAAAATATTTTTAAAATAAATTTTCTTTAAAAAATTAACTGAGAAGATTAATTTTTAAAACATATTTGAAAACATAGTTCTTGACATTCATGGTATGTGTCTCAAAGAAGGAAAATTGAGACAAAATAACTTCACCAATTTGGTAACTCTTGAAATATAAACCTTATAAAGGAGAGATCATAAAATGGATATGTAAATAACCATAAAAATAAGAATAATTATAAAATAATATATTAATGGGTATTATAATCACCACACCAAACAAATTAGTGGTGAATAATATATGTATCTCATGGAAATAAAAAGTTAGATGAAATTTTATTATCTTATGTCTTGAATATCTTCATACTCTTAAAAATATCATGTATAATAAATATAAGTTTGTTATAAACCATTTATAGAACCATATTCTTATGTGTAATACCATATAGGCTTTTATTATGAATTTATATTAACCTTTTATTCACAATTCAAAGTTAAGATTTTGCTTTGGGTAATATTTTCTTTGTTTTTCACATGTGTCTTAATTTATAATATTTTTGGTTCACATAATTATATAATGATTTTTAAAATGTAAACAGTGATATAAATTTCAGTTAAATTAATTATATTTGTTTTTATAGTAATCTATGAATGATCAAAATATGATATAGAAGACACCGTTCATGGAGATGGTAGGTTGTACGTATGCATGGACACTATATCCATTTAATTATCATACTGAAAGAAAGAAAGAAAATGAATTATATATATATATAATAATTAAGGTACCATTATTATTTCATATATTTATATATTTTTATTTAACTCAATGATAATACATTCCATGTAGAGTGTGAATGAATCCCATCGCTTTGAGGAGGCAATAGTCGAAAGTTCCTCAGATGAAATTATCGTAGTTACATAAAATGGAAAGCGAAAAGGCTTGTTATATATAAAACGTATAGATGAAAAAATAATTTATAAATAAAAAACATATTATATATAAATATCCTATCCATCATAATTCCCAACAATGAATGGTGGTAAAGGAAAAATGAACAACATCATTTCATAAGGCAATAGTCTGCCGTAAACAAGAATGGTAAGTTTGTTTCCCATTGGATGGAAGTGTGTGAAATTTTAGGTAGAAGCTTTATAATAAAATCATATTATTATATTTTGGATAATTAGGTTTTATTTAATCATTAAATAATAATAATTGAGGTGGTAGATAAAGAAAACAAAAGAAATGAGCTTGAGGAAGGACGTTACCTCTTCTTTTGGTAACTCCTTCTAGTTTGCACAAAAGGTCTTCCTTGGTTGAATCTATGAACAAAGGGTGGCTGAAAGGAGTAAGGAAGGTATATTGGGACTTAATTGGGTAGATATTGGTTTAACAAAAGTGTCTTGAGAGTTTTGAAGAAGGGGGATATGTGGTATCCTTTTATTGGGGAAGGAGGGGACACACTTTTAATTTTTGAAAACAAGATAGGTGTACCCTCATTTTTACCTAAACAAATCATAAAAAAATAAAAATAAATAAATAATTTAAGTTGTATGGACTAAATATGAAAATTAAATGGGTTTTTCACAATATTATAGGTCATTGTGGCCCTTAAGTTTAAGATTTGGTCTCTTGTTAATCTTAATTTTACCTTAATCCCTATAATTAATTTTAATCACTTTCATTAATATTTGTGTTCAAAAATTAGGTTGAAATTATTAAAAAATAAATAATTTACTAATGAAAACGTTTTATATTTATTTTTTTAATTTCAGTTCACATATGAGGTAAAATATGTTAATTCTAATCCCTAGGCGTGGCAAGAAAGAAGATTTTTAAAGAGAGAACGATCAAATGTTCATTAAGATTTTATATGTAAATTCAGAATAAAAATGATTCCAAAGACCTAAATTGTATTAATAGATATATAATTTATATAAATTTTCTTAAAAAACAATATTAAATATAAATTAACTATTGATATATAAATTATATGAAAATAAAATTTTATATAAAATCCAATATTTTTCACTTTTCATCCAAAAATGATGTTTCATAAAAAAATCCCAAGAATTAACCCTATGCTAATTTTGACATTAGGATTTAAAAAATGAATTTTATTTTAAAAAACTAAAATTATAATTCTATCTAAAATTAAATTTATTATTTTTCACTGAAGGAAATTTAAAATGTACTTTTAAAAAAATTGTATTTTAAAACATATAGAGACTTTACTAAAAATATATGTCTTATTATAAATATGTCTTATTTATATAAAAACATTATAAATAATATTTAAAAATTTGTTATTATTATTTATATTTCAATTTTTAACATCTATACTATAACTTTCTCATTTAAATATTTATAATAATAAAATATTGTTTCGTAGAAACTAGGTGTTGCATGTGACACAAACCAAGTTGATGGTGAGTGTAAGAAAAGATTATCTTGGTCTAGAGTATAATGAATGTTTGACATAGTTTAGCGTGAAACAAACAACATCAACAATAAATATTTTATTAAAAAAATGGTTCACAAAAAGTTAGGGTGTTACACACATGAAAAAAATACATGACTGTATGAATAAAAATTAGGTGAACATATGAACAAAAATAAAGCGTCCACATGAAAAAAAATAATGTAAACACATGATTTAATTATTAATTAAATAATTAATAATTATTTTAATTATAAATAATTATATCTGGAAAAACTTTATGTCAGATTTGATGCTCATAATGTTGGATGAAGTTTCACATCGGTTTCTTGGGAAAAACAAGTTCTAAATTAAACGTTTTTGGAATTAGAACAGTTTGTATCACATAAATTATGTGTGGTTTACAAGGGATAATAATTTTAGTTATAAATAATTATTAGTACTGTATTAATAATTCTAATGTTTTATCATTATACAACATGGTTTTAAAATCACCTATTATCGAATTAACCCACGTGGGTATGTTTTTTCATGTCTATTCAATGATGAAATCACAAGATGCATTGGTAAAGATGAACTACAATAGGATTTATGATTTGAGTCTCCTATGAATTGAAGAAATATATATAAGGAGTTTGAAAAATCCAGATCAAGATATAATAGGTTAAGGGTATTCTAGAACTGTATATGTCCGGCATATTTTAGAAATCAACTACTACTCTCAACTAAGGTACACTCATTTGATCCATTTTTCATAGTGAGAACATTGGTATCTAAACATTAAAATCCGAAAATTTCTATATGGTTATGTGGATCAAATTATTTATATTCTTTTTACTGTAAATAATTTTACAACTTTATATAACCCATTTAAAAGGTATGTTTGTGTGGGTTGTGACTCCCGAAAAAAAGACTATTTGGATTAGGCATCATGAGAAAAAGTATTATTCATGTTATGACTCCAAGGTAAAAGGGAGAACAATTTGGGTTGTGGCTCTAGGTAGAAAAATGAATTTTAGTCACGGATTTAAGCCTATATTAGAAAAAGTCTATTTAATTGGGTTGTTACTCTATGTATATAAAATTCAGCATAAGATTCCATAGTTAGTGGGTGCTATCTCTCTCTATACTGGAGAGGGGTGACATGTAGAGCAGAACTAATTTTATATGAACTACTATAAAAATATATATTTTCTATTTATTTAATTTTCATTATATTAACAATAAAAATATTAAATAATATTAATATTTATTTAAAATGGAAAATTTAGCACCCACTTGTCTATTCTTCTATCCACCCTATGGGATCAACAATTGGTATCAAAGGGTGACCCCAAGATCGGAATATTTTTTAATTTATTCTATCCATTTTCTAACTAAACCATCAATTGGAAAATATCTATTTAAAATGGTATGAATAAGTACAAATAATGGTTGGATACATCAAATACCATATCATGTTGATAGTATTGGATATGGGTATTGGAAATTTTCTGATGGAATCATTCTTAAAATTACATAGAATTAGTTATTGAAGAATCATGGAAAAATGATACAAACATCCTGAAGGTGAACTTGAATCATTAGTTGGTAATGTTATATTAAAGTATGTGTTAAATTACAAGGTAATGAATATTTTATATTGTAAAATAAATGGAAATGTGTAAAGTCATGTATTTATATATAAAACCTTACATGAAATTTAGATAATCCAAAACATTACACATGATGGTATCTGAAAGAATCCAGATAAAATCTATGTAGGGGTGGAATTTTCAAGGTACTTTAGCAATACTGTAGTGGCACTGTAGCAATTATAGTTGTAGCAGAACTATTCCCCCTATTTGGGCCTACAAGACAATGATTTGGGCCTTCTATATACATGGCCTTTGGGTCACCATAGAACTTTGTCCCATAGGGATTTTAGGCCATGTTGTAGTAAAGGTTAGACCACATGAGACAATACCCTAAAGGAGGAACCAGAACAAGTAGAAACCACCAGAGTAGAGATAACTAGATTGGGACTAAAGAGAGTGTGTGGAAACTGCCATTAATATGAGGCATCGTGCAACTCTCCAAGGGGAAATGATTGTCGGTCTATCATGTGAGGTGGGAGCTAGGAACTATCAATGAAGAAGATGATAGGGATGAGTAGTTCCATGTGTAGTTAGGTCTTTGGGACTTCAGGTCATGTAATAGGCCTTATGTCTCTTTAACTTTAACACATGTAAGGGTCACCGCTCAACCCATTAAAAAAGGGATTATCTTAAAAAATAAATAAAAATGTCAAAGGAATCCTGCTTAAAAGGTAAACAACACAGATTCAGTCTAAAGTTAATTATTGACTTAAAAATTACATGGTCTCATGATCTTATTCATTTTGATTTATTTGGTCTAATAAAACATTCTAGTTTGGGTTGTAAGAGATATTGTTTTTTATTCAATGATGATCTTACTAGATACACACGAGATTATTTTCTTACACCCAAATCTAAAAATTTATCTAAGTTTGTCACTTTTTTGTAATTTGATTCAAATATATAAAGGGAAAAAAATTAAATCAATTATAAGTGATCATATTTTTGAATTATAGAATTAGGAATTTATCCAGTTTGGTGAAGAAAATGGGATTTTGTACAACTTTTTGGATCTCATATCACCATAAAAAATGTTGTAGTAGAATGGAAAAATTGAACTCTTCAAGAAATTTTCAAGGCCTTGTTAAATGAGATTAATCTATGTTAATATTTTTAGGTAGAATCTATGAAAGCATACAGTTATGTTCACAATATAATCACACTAAGACATTTAAGGAAAAATACACCTTATGATCATTAGATGGATAAAAAACCTAAAATTAGATATTTTAGAATCACGGGGTGTAATGTATCCATTCTCAATATTAAGGGTGATTTATATAAATTTGATGAAAAATCTAATAAATAAATATTATTAGGAAATTAAAAAAATTGTATGGTATATAGAGTATATAATAAAATAACCATGATTGTTAAAAAATCATTTCATGCCAAATTTGATGAAAAATATTTGAATTAATGGGTTGATGATATTGATCAACTTAAGGATGAATTTAGAATTTTAATTTTGAAGAGGAAGAAACACAAGATAAGGATGAACATATTAAGGGGTGGAATATTTCTTCTCAATATGAAATTATTCATAGAAGATCATAGAATACTCATAAATATCAACCTATAGATAATGTGATCGAAAATGTTGAGTCAAATGTTCAAACTAGAAAATCTATTATGAATATTTGTGTTTATTATAATTTCATTTATGATTTTCTACCATGGAATATTAATGAAGCATTACGTGATTCTAATTGGATATTAGCTATGAAATATGAGTCAAATCAGTTTAATATAAATAATGTGTGGACTTTTTTTATCCCAACAATGGATTATCATGTTATTATAAAAAAATATATATTTAGAAACAGACTTGATGAATATATAAATATAGTTAAAATTAAAGCTATATTATTTGATCAAGGATATTATCAAGAAGACTGTATTGATTTTGAATATTATTTTTCACTTGTTTTTATATTAGAAGAAATTAGAATATTAATTTTTATGAATATTTTCATTGAATTAAGATATTTCAACTGGAGAAAGGTCACCAGGCTTATTAAAAATTATAATATTATAAATAATTAGAATATTATTATCTTATATAGTATAGATAGTTCAAACTCGGTATGAATAAAGAGGAAAACATGCTTTCTATGACAAAAATGGAATATGGTAGAGACTGTATGTGGTGTATTGGATATGTGATCATGGAGGAAGGTGAGTAGGGTGCCACTAATATAGATAGTGCATCAAAAAGTAGTAGAAATTTATTTTATCAGCACAAAAAAAACACTGTAAATTTAAGATACCTTAAAGGGGTACCTTTTGTTAATGAAAAAAGAGAACTAATAAATACCACTTTTATCACTACTAAAAAATGAACTGATTAAAGGGGTTTTTATCAGCGCTAAAAAAATCATTGAAAAATGTGACTTTTATCAATGATTTTTAGCACTGATAAAAGGGGTCTTCTATCAACACTAATGAAAATAGTGATAAAAGTAAAAAAAATCTGTAAATATGGTGGTGGAGACTATCCCATTTTATTATCACTCAATTATCACTCCACATACACTTTTATTAGCAATATAGGAGGGTTTTATCATCATTATAGGAGGCCCCTACCCTTTTAACCTCACTAGAGAACCCTATTTCACAGCCTCTTGCGCCCCTTGCTTCATCTGGTTTCAAACCTAAGACCCCCATTACATGTCTATACCATTAAAACTACTCTATGTTGATTTTTATAGTGACCCAGACTTAACATAAATGGATATTACGTTATTTTATATGAATATTTAGTACATTACAAAAAATATATGCCCGAGGACTGTAATTGTTTAGTGGATTTGGAAACTTGTGTACAAAATCTTTAATCCTGGTGAAGGATCTTCAAAGTCTCCCATAAATATCTCCACCTTTATAACTTCTACCTAAAACAATTATTCCTAACTTAGGGAAAGGAAACATAATAAAGGGGTGATCTCATATGATTAGTAAGTGTGTATAAAGGAAATTCAAAAGAATAACATGAACAAAAGGGTACGAAACTTGAGCTTAACATTTGAATATTAGTCCATCCATATTAAAGGTCATAATAAATATTAGTAGTTTATAAGAGATGAATAAAAAGAAAATAAAAAATATAATCCATGAAATTATAACATAGGAATAAAAAATGGAATTTTTGAAAACAAATATAAAAACCCTATGTCAAGGAATCCTACCAAGGCCTTTGTAACTTGTTTGGCTTGGGTTAATCACTTATGTACCTGCTTCATTATTAGGATTCCCTCCCATGTACCCTTTTTTCAGTCTTGGGATATCCTACCTTGTGCCCTCTTATTTTGGGCTTGGGTTGTCCTCCTGTGAACCATCTTGTTTTGGGCTTAGGATTCCCTCCCATTTACCCTCCTGTTTTGGGTTTGGGATGTTTTCATGCATACCATTTTCTTTTGATCTTGGTATGTCCTCCCATTTACCCTCTTTTTTCGGGCATGGTATGTCCTCACATTTACCCTCTTGTTTTGGGCTTGGGATGTCCTCTCATATACCCTTTGTGCTCATAAAACATTTATTATTACCAAATTCATTGGAGGGAGATATAGCACCCACCCATCTCATAATAAAATCACTCAGACATGTGACACTAGATAATAAAACACCATCATATCATGTCCGACAAAAAGAGATCAAATCATTACCCATGAATTGAAATGGGTATCATCAACATTTTATCATATCATAACCTATGGGAAAGACATAATTTTCATAATCATTTCATCAAAGAATAACCTATGAAGATAAGAGGGTTTCAAAGTCATGTAACACATGGAATTGAATAGGGTGACATAATAATAATTCGATCAAAACATAAACCATTCAATAAAGAATATGAATGGGACCTTTGTATCACTTCCTAGAAAGGTATGAGTAACATAAAAAAATTTCATCTTAGATAAAGAAGTTTTTTGAAATATCTTTCAAAACATTTTATTATGTAAAATTTCCTTTCATCTTTGAATTTTTTTTGATACATAAAACCATCTGAAAATCATTTTTTAAAAAAACCTTGAAAACTTGTAAAGACGACTTGAAAACATTTTATAAACCATTTCATTGAAAATAACTTCAAAAACGTATAATGAAATATTTTAAAACCATAAAACATTTTTTAAATCCCTTTTCCTTGAGAATTGTCTTAAAATACCATTTGAAAACTATTTGGAAAATATTTTAGAAAACATGGTATTTGAATACAATAGACTTCCTAACGGAGAGAGAGACAATTATATATTACTTGAAAACATTATCTTAAGTAAAAAAAGTTGAAAAATGGTAATAATACATGAGGATATCTTGAATAACCAAAGGAGAAGAAATTTCAGGAGTGTTCTTGAGATATGGATCATGAGATTTCATTAATTAAATCATAATAAAAAATATTCTCGAAAAAATGATGAAATTGTTTCAATAAACTCTCACCACTTGGTTACTTGAGATCATACTATCCTTGTAAGAAAAAGAATTTCCATGAATATTAAAATATCATGAAAAGGATATTAATTTTATAATATGAAAAATATAAGTATATACACCTCAAAAATAATTTAGGTTCTTAACAAAACATGAATCTCAAAGAAAAAAAATTAAGAAAAAACTATTTTACCAATTTGGAAACTTTTGAAACATAATCCAAATGAAAGAAGGATCATAAAATGGAAATGTGAATACTATTAAATTTTAGTATATGATATATTCAATAAAATCATGTTCATTACATACACCACATAAAAGGAAAGAGTGGTGAACATGGCATGTATCATGCAAAAATAAAAGTGAGATGAAATCCCCTAATGTTTTGTCTTTAATTTCGTAATACTCATTTAATACTCATGTATAATAAATATAAATTTATTATAAATCTATCACAAAACCATATTATTACTTCAAATACCATATATATTTTTATTATGTATTTATATTACTATGTTGTTAACAATTCTATGTTGCAGTTCAACTTTGGGTAATATCCACTTTGTTTTTTGCATGTGTCTTAATTTGTTATATATTTAGTCATTTTATTTATATAATGATTTATAGAATTTAAAACATGATTTAAATATAACTTATTTTTAGTATATTTTAATTATAATACACTATACAATATATATGTATGTAATGGAATACACCGTTTATAGAGATGGTATGCCATACATACACATGAATGCTATTTCCGTTTAATTGTCAAGTTGAAAGAAATAAAGTAAAAGACACACACACACACACACAAACACACACACATATATATAATTATTTAAGTAACTTTATTATATCATATAAATAAATAATATTCACTAATCCAATACTCAAAACATTCCATGTAGTGTATAAATGAGTCACATCGTTTTAAGGGGGTGGTAGTCCACACTTTCTCAAAAACATTATCGTATTATCACCCAATAAAAAATAAAAAGATATGTGTTTTAAAATAAATAAATAACATTAAAGACATAATAAATATAATATATAACATATATAAATATATTTTCCATCATAATTTCCACCATGAGAGGTGGTAAATCAAAATTGATCAATCATCGTTTATTGAGGAGTTAGTTTTCCATACACATAAACAGTATGTTCGTTACCCATTATATGGAATTTTGTGTAAGTGCTGGAAAAATAATTTGCATAAAAAATCCTATTATATTTATTATACTGGTGTTGTTAAAAAATCATGGAATACAAATATTGGAAGTAGTGTAAAAAGAAAATAAAATAAAGGAGTTTGGGGGAGGGTGGTACCTCTTAATCGGGTAACTCCTTTTGGTTTGTGCAAAAATGCATCCTTGGACTAATTTTTTCCCAAGGGTAGGTTTCAAGGTTTAATGGAAGAAATTTGGAGATATATTTGGGATGATTTTTTCCAAATATAAGTGGCTTGATTTGTGTGAGGAATTTATAGGAGAGGAAGCCTTTTATAATGGAAGAGGGATGACACTCTTGAAGTATTTTAAAGGAAAGGAACCCCACCCACGTTTTTTATTTAAAGTGGTTTAAAAATGATTAAAAGTAAATAAAAATTATTATATGGTCTAAATATTTCCATACATTTGATTTAGGACTAGTGTGTAGGTCGTTTTGGCCCTTAATGTTATGGTTTAGTCCATTATTAAGCTTAATTTAACCTTAATCATTATAATTAATTTTAATTACTTCAGTAATTTTTTTGACAAAAAACAAAGTTGAAATTATTAGAAAATATAAATTATTTTGATTACAACTATGGAATCCATTTTTCCAAATTATAATCCTAGAATTTTCATAAATTAATTAAAAAATAATCCCGCAGTTGGGTCGAGAATTTGGCTTTTTAAAGTAAAAACATTCAATGGTTTGCTATGTTTTGTAGAGTCAATTTCAAAATGAGATTGATTATAATGACCTCAATTGGATAGATTGATAAAAATTTATCTAATTGAAATTTTAAAAAATTTTAAATTAAAATTAAAATTTATAAATAAATTAGATAAAAAGAAGTTTTGAATTAAAATCTAGTATTTTTAACTATTCATTAAAAAATGAAACCTTATAGAAAAATATCAAAAATTTATCCAAACATAATTTTTAAGTTTCAATTTTTAATATGAATTTTATTTTGACATATTAAATCTATAAAATAACCACAAATTAGTTTTAAAATGGGTTCTCCATTAAAAGGAGGTAAAACTTCCTCTATAGAAATATAGGGTTTTATTCATAAAATCAGGTTTGTTCTTATCTTATGTCTATCAATTCTATTGTATGAATATCAAAAATATTTTATTGAAAATATAACTTACATATTAAAATAATATCACTTTCTAATTGTGATTAATTTAATTTATTAGGATGAAAACATCTTTGTGGGCATAATAATAGTTTTATATAAAATACTCCATTTATATTTGATTTGGTACTTATATTCATTTAAAAATAATTTGTAATTAATTAGTTTATTTTATCTTTTTTGAAAACCATATATTTATATATGGAAGTTAAAAATATTCATAAAATATAATTTAGCGGCTAGGTTACATCCTATTATATTAAATAATATTTTTTTAAAAATATATTATTGTTCGTTGTAACGTCCCGGTTCTGGAAGTCGCCCAAAGAAGCCCTGTACCCGTTTGTTCACATGGCCTCAGGCGCATTTCCCCAAATTCCAGAGGCTTCTAACTAGAATCGAGGGCCTTGGGTGTGATATTGGGGCAACTATGCCCTCATTGGGAGAGTAACACAGTGGAAGTAAAATAAATATACAACATTGGAAGCAGTAAATACACCAACAACAATAAACAGTGGAAGACTGATGAAAGAATCTACTGGAGCACATATATATAAAAGATGAATGATACAAATGTCTAGGAAAGCAACCAAAGAAATCACTATACTGCAATAAAGTACTAAACAAAGTACAAGAAAAGCAATAAATAGATCCTCAACATCAGAAGCCTCATCTTGGTCCCATGATCTCTAGCTCCAAAGAAGTCAAGTACCTAAAGTAGAAGGGAGATTTCTCTTATGTATACCTCTAACAATATAATCTGTTTAGGCCCAAAAATATGACCCAAACAGGGTGTGAGAATAAATCCCAGTAGGCAACCACCATGATATCTGTGCCTAAAAGTCAGTGAATATATATGGCAGGTAATAAGAAAAAATAAGTAGTAAACAAGGATGTAATCAATATTAACATTCCTACAATTTCAATGAATTCAAACCCCACCTATCAAGAAAGTAGATAATCATAAATAGGTAACCCTCTGGGATGTACTCACAGCCTATCCTCTCTAGTCCTACCTAGAAAACATAAGAAACCCTCTAGGAAGTACACCCAGTCTAACCCCTCTGGTCCATCATTTGTAAAGGCTCTATGAGGAAGCACTCAACCTCAATTCCCCTTATGTCCAAGTGTGATTAAAGACTCTCTAAGGAAGCACTCACTTCCAATTTACCCAATAGTCCTTTAACAGAAACTATAAGCACTCAGAGGAAGCACTCAATGTCAATTCCCCATATGGCCTTGTAACATAACTATAGACCCTCTAAGGGAGCACTCAACGTCAATCCCCCCAATGGTCTCATAGCGTGATTAAAATAACTGACACTCTGGAGAAGCCCTTACGTCTATTATCCCTATGGTCCACTACACCAGGTTCTCATGGCCATGTGTAAGTCAACAAGCATGGAAAATCATATCGGCCAAAGTAAACCTCAAGAAGTACTTGGCTAACCAGTCTAAAACATAACAACTTGTCAGATAAGATAAATCACTCCATCCTGCAATACTAGGAAAGGAAAAAAACATAAAAATTAGAACTAGACCCATTGATAAAAATGGGAAAAGAGGGAAAAACATCCAAGGCATAACACTTTACTCTATTCATATGAAATCAACCTCTACTCAAGCATACAATCATAACACACAATTAACATGGTTAAGACCGTAAATATGCGATACCCTATTCATGATTTTTGGGAAATTTTGCACATAAAACTCAAAAACTATCTATGGAAAGGCACAAACCACCTAACTCGGTGTTGGGAGATCGTTATACGTGAACCTCAAGCCTTGAATCACCCAATAACACCATAGATCTATAAAAATGCTCAAAACATTCAACAGAGGATGACTTGAGAAAGAGGAGGAATCAGGATACAAAGATCAAAAAGATGGAAGAGCATACCATTGGGGTCCCAATGCAATTGATGACAGTCAATTCAGAAAATAGATGCTTGATCGGGGGATCAGAGATGATTCTCAGCTGTACATGTTCTCTCGGACGAACCAGACCTAGAAGTAGGGCTTTCTGGTGATTAGACGCGACCCCAGAATGTTTAATGAAAAAAAATACATGGCATGTAATTTAAAAGTACACGACATGTAATTTAAAAGTACACGACATGTACATTCCTTTTCCGTACTCTTTTTTAGGTGGTCTCTGGGTCACCACATGACCGTGTGCACGACCGCTACATGGCTAGCACAAGGCTACCCACGGTAATCGAGTACATGACGTGTACTCCTAAAGTACACAACATGTACTTCAAAAATTCGTAGAAACTCCTATTTTCTAAAAAATGACCAGAAAAAAGAAAACAGACCTGAAAAAAATATCAGGGTTCTTACAAACTTCCCCCTTAATGAAATTTGTCCCTGAATTTCCCTAGAAAGGTGGCGTAGAAGAAGCGAGCCCGAAGTGCTCTGGCCACTATGACCGTACATCGGCCTCCCTCTCTAAGTTCTCATCCTATAATCCCCCGTGATACCGTAGTACTCGTACCAGAGAAACAAACCAGCCACAAAGAACCTTCATCCTACAATAGACAATCTTGATAGGATGCTCCTCGAATGAGGCGCCCACCTCTAACTCAACCTCCCTAGGTTTAAAAGCCTAAGACACATCTGAGAAGTAATGTTGAAGCTGAGAAATGTGGAAAATGTCGGGCATAGCCCGATGCCTCTGAGGTAACTGCAACTGATAGGCAACCAAACCAACTCTCTCCAACACCTCAAACGGTCCGACGTACCTCGGTGAAAGCTTACCATATCTCCTAATCCTCCTATGCCCCAACCTTGGTGTGACACATAGGAAAACCTGATCTCCAACCTCGAACTCGAGAGGTCATCTACACTAACCAACATAAGACTTCTGTCTAGACTGTGCAGTATCCATCCGATTCAAGATCAACTCTATCTACTCTGTGGTCTCCTGGACAAGACGAGATCCCAGCATAGCTGACTCTCCGGCATCCAGCCAACATAAGGGTGTTCGGCATGACCTACCATACAAAGCCTCATAAGGTTCCATCTGAATAGTTTCTTGAAAACTATTATTGTAGGCAAACTCCACAAGAGGTATGTGATTCTCCCTCGAACCTCTAAAATCCAGCATGCATGAACAAAGCATGTCCTCAAGCACCTGAATCATACGCTCAGACTAGCCATATGTCTGGGGGTGGTAAGTTGTACTCAGAAGCACCTTCATACCCAAGGCCTTCTATAATCCCTACCAAACCTGAGAAGTAAAACAAACATCCCGATCTAAAACAATGGAGTGTGGAACTCCATGTAGACGTCCTATCTCACGGATGTACAACTGTCCCAGCTCATCAACACTGAAAGTCTCCTTAATTGGAAAGAAGTGAGAAACCTTTGTGAGTCTGTCCATGACAACCCAAACAACATCATTCCCACGAGGTGACCTCGGTAAACCTGTTATGATTTCCATCGTGACATCGTTCCATTTCCACTTGGGAATGGGTAACTGCTACAAAAGTTCTGCTGGTCACTGATGCTCCGCCTTCACCTGCTGAAAAGTGGAAAACCTAATGGTGAAACCAACAATGTCTCTCTCCATACCTGGCCACCAATACTAATGGTGTAGATCACGATACATCTTAGTGACACCAGTATGAACTGCCCAAACTGAGGAATGGAAGTTACGCATCATTTCCTCATGTATGTCTACTAAAACCCATAGGTGCACATGAAAATGCAAGATCACATCCTTGCCAATGGTCAATCCAGAAATAGGGTCCTCTCCTGACACACTTTCCCGTAGGACTAGGCCTTCAGAATATGATTTCTTCCCCATTCACACTTGTTCAAGAAGAGTAGATGGAACATCTAAAGAAGAAAGATACATCTTCCCCTATCTATCGTGCACCTCCAAATGCATCTCATAGAATATATCTATAATATACCACTCTCTCTTGGCCTCCTAAACTGCCTGAATCTGAGTCCTCATGCTCTATGGATCAGATCGCATTTCCCAGGCATATAGGAAATCTCAATATCAAAAGAATGATTATACTCAACCAACCTTCGCTATCTCAAATTCTGGTCACACTGAGTGAAGATATACTTGAAACTTTTGTGGTTAGTGAAAACTACAAAATTCATTCCCAGAACATAATGTCTCCAACAATGTAAGGCATGAACAAATATTGCCAACTCAAGATCATGCGTCGGGTAATTCCTCTCATGTGGCCTCAACTGTCGAGACCCATATGCAAAAATGTTTACATCCTACATAAGCACTACTCCAAGTCTGATAAATGAAGCATAATTGTACACAATAAAGCTCTTTCTTGGCTATGAAAAAACTAGTATCGGTGATGAAGTAAACTCCTTTTCAGCTCCTCAAAGGCTAACTCACAAGAATATGAAGACATGAACTTTTCACCCTTCTTAGTCAAGCTCGTCAGCAGCACTGCTAAGCATGAAAAGTCTTGTATGAAACATCTGTAGTATCCATCCAGCCCTATAAGACTCCGTACCTCAAATAGGTTCTTCAACTTCTCCCAGGAAACTCCATCTATCACTTTCTCTAGGTCTACTAATACTCTTGTCTCTGAGATAACATGACCCAAGAATTGAATCTAGTCCATCCAAAAGTGTCATTTTGAGAGCTTAGAGTATAACTAATTCTCTCTCAGTGTACTCAAAACAATCTCAAGATGGGTGGCATAGTCGTGTCGAGTGTGAGAGTACACCTTGATATCATCCATAAAGACCACCATGAAATAATTAATGTATTGATGGAACACTTGGTTCATCAGTTCGATGAAAACTACAGGTGCGTTCATGAGAATGAACGACATAACCACATACTCGTATAAACCATACCTTATCCGAAAGGCTGTAATAGTTACTTCAGATGTTCTAACGTGCAACTGATGATAACCATATCTCAAGTCAATATTCAAGAACACCTGGGCTCCTCGAAGTAGATCAAAGAGATAATCAATTATCAGTAAATGATATTGGTTCTTGACGGTCAATTGGTTCAGCTTCCGATAATCCACACAATGTCAGAGGGTACCATCCACCTTCTTCACAAAGAGGACATGCGAACCCCAAGGAGAAGTACTCGGTCAAATAAAACACTTTTCCTGCAACTCCTCAAACTACTTCTTGATCTACTGTAACTCTGGTGTAGCTATCTGGTAAAGAGGAACGGACACCGGTGCCGCTCCTCAGACGAGCTCAATAGAAAAGTCTACCTATCACTCTAGAGTCAAACCTGAAAAATAATCTAGGAAGACATCCCCAAAACAATCTACCACAGGAGGGAAGTCCATCTAAGAATCCCCTGGTCATCTAGACAAAGACAAGAAATCTGGGCTATAACTCCTCTCAATCCATGATGCTCGGGTCTTTCTCTGCTCTCCTGGACATCCAATTATCCCTTATGAAGAAATGACCCACCCTTTGGTGATGTGAAACTCCCCCTACAATGATAGCAATCGAAAACTACCTAGAAGGGAACTAACTAATCCATTCCAAGAATGACATCATATCCTTTCATCTCCAGGGCATAAAGGTCCCTTATTAAGTGACACCCACCAACATCAAGAGGGCACTCCTTGCACTGACGTACACTAACCGTTCATGTTCCCAATGGTGTGTTTAATGTCAAGACATCAACAGCAGTAAAGAAACAGAGCCCGAGGCTCTACACAATAGAAACATATATAAAGCTATCGGAATCCCCTATATCAAAAAGAGTAGAAGATAAAACTGAGGCAACTAAGATCGTACCTCGAACTGTAGAGGGTCCTGGATCCTTCTCCTACTGGGTCTGCTCCACTGCAAAAGTCTGACCTGTACCATGACCCTATGACCCTGCCTGACCACTCTGAGATGATCCAACCTACTGTCACTGAAAGCCTGGAGACTGGCTTCCATGACTATAACCTCCACCTCAGCCTGAACGACTGAAAAAACTCTAGTTACTAAACTGATGAGAAACTAGTGGCACTTCTACTGAACGAGGAGTCAAAGAAGAGCCCCTGTCACCAGTTTCTGGTGATAAGAATTGATGGAAGAGCTGAAGATGACCCATATTTCTGCAAGATCGGAACTCCATTGGGTCTCTCAAGAAATGTGGCATCTTATTCATGACCTTCCCACACAAGTAGCATACCACCTGGCTACCTGAAAGTGCATCCTACCTACTCGGATCTCCACGCTTAATCTCTTTGCGGTGCTTCCTAATATCAACCGGAGAAACACTAACCTTGGATGATGAACCTCCCAAGATCATAGCTCCACAATCCCTCAGGTTAAGTTGTATGATCTATTCCCGGTTGACGATAGAAGTGATGCAAGTCAACATGAAGATATTCACATGAAACTGAATCTCCTGCCAGAGACCATCTTCAAAATTTTGTGCCAGGAACAACCAATCACCCCCTAAAAAGGGTGTAAATCACTACAGATTAGTGAAGCAAGAAGAGTAATCCATAACAGAAAGATTACTCGGCTCAAAACTCTTGAACTCTAGGGCTCGATCATCCCTCATAGTCTCTTGATAGAAGTAATCGTAGAAGGTGTGCTGAAACTCCTCCCAAGCCATATCCTGCAGACGTCCTTCCTGTGAGATCATATCCCACCAACTCTTGGAGGAATTATGAAGAATATATGTAACAAGATTGACCCTACTTACTATAGGCATCTCCAGTTGCTCGAAGATCATCAGCATGGCTCCTAGCCATGATTCTGCACCCTGGGGTCCTCCATCCCCTTAGAAGGTGGAAGGATGCTGCTGCTGAAAGACCCACGTTAATTCTACCATCGACGAGGCTGGAGGTGGTACTCCTCGGAAGGTCTTTATGAACCTCATGAAGCCCTATTGGAACTGTGAATCATCACCTATGTATGGAATGATGGTTGGTGCCAAGACTGGCACAACTAGAGGACTTGCAGGTAGTCCTTGATCAGTCATGTCCGGTGTCTAATCGTTTCCCTGTAACTGGCCAATAACCAGAGGATGTATCAGTGGACTGACTCTACATGGTGAAGCACTCACCTTAGATCAAGATCATCAAGGACTGAAAACTAGAAGAGTAAGTAAGAAATAAGATAAAGAAAGCATTCAATTTTTTTTCAAAACAAGGATACACGGCTTGTATACTTAACTACACAGTGTGTTCCCTTATTCCTTTTACATGGGCATGTACCTCTATCCAAAACTGGTCATGTAACACCCCATACACAGTGTGTTATCCTTACACACAACATATACTTGAATCCTCTTAACCTGCCTGAAATCCCTTACACAGCTAGGCCACACAATTCTCATAGAACATGACAACACGGTGTGTTAGTGCCAGACATGACGTGTAATAAATGAGCTTCACCGACCCGTGTTGTTTGTGAAACGACCCAATACACGGCTCACACTACATGGTGTGTTCTAGATGGACAAGAAATGTACTAAGAAGAATTTTCTGACTGTGTTGTTAGTGAAACGACCGGATTCAAGGTTTTATACTACACGACATGTTTAATACTGACACAACATTCATTGGAGAAGACTCAACCGACCCATGATGTTAATGACATGGCCGACTACAAAGTTCTACAACACGTCATGTACATACGGTACATGGCATGTCCTACCAGAGATTTCCCAACCCCGTGTCTCTGCCCACACAGTCTGTGACACAGTTAGAGACTACCCGGAGTGTACATATAGTACACGTCGTGTACATAAGAAAAACAGTTTCTTTCTGAATATAAGAACACATGGCATTTATTTATCATTACACGCTGTGTATTCTGGGGTTTTCTAGATAATAATCCTTAGAAACTACCCCGGAGCCTATAAAAACACTGAAATGAACATTTAAGTGACAAATTCCGATCCGTGAGGGACCATACTCCCCTCGAATCAAATCTTGGCATCTTATAAATTTCATAAACAAGAATAACAAGGCAATGATCCACCAAATTCCAATCTATGAGGGCCCATAACATCTTAAGAACCAAATTTTGGTGTTCATTCAAATAAAACCTCACACAAACAATACCCTATCAAACTGTAGGTATATTTATCAAGGAATATATCACAACAACATGCATATCTAGCACAACAACTCACAACAAAATGTAATTTCTAATGCAACCTAAATGGCATGGCAAGAATGCATGACATGTGATTTTTAGCAAGTTCTTATATGATGCATGAGATGGCATACCCTTATCTCATTGGGTTGAAACAGAATCAAAACCTCAATAACATTAAAAATAACAACACAAAACATATGAATCACTGAAGGTGAAATCAAATAAACTATAATAATTTCAAAACCAGAAAACTTGCAATAACAAGGTATATTAGCTTTTCCCTGTACGTGGGTTAGCTACATACAAGCACAACTTATTACCAAGTACTAATTCCATCCAATCCCTGTCTATAGGATTCAAATAGTATGTCAAGATAAAAAAAACTCCCTCAGATACCACTTTGTGACATCCCAGTTCCAGATACCGCCCAGAGACGCCCCATACCCAGTTGGTCACATAGCCTCACACACATGTCCCCAAACGGCAGAGGCTGCCGACTAGAAGCGAGGGCCTTGGGTGTGATAGTGTGGAAAGTATGCCCTCATTGGTAGAGTAACACAGTGGAAGTAAAACAAATATACAATAGCAGAAGTAGTAAATACACCAACAACAGTAAACAGTGGAAGACTGATGAAAGAAATAACTAGAGCACATATATATAGATGATTCATGATACATATGTCTAGGAAATCAGCCAAACAAATCACAATTCCGAATTACAGTACTAAACAATGTACAAGAAAAGAAATAAATATCTCCTCTGCATCGTAAGCCTCATCTTGGTCCCATGCTCTCTAGCTCCAAAGTAGTTAAGTACATGAAGTAGAAGTTCACTTTCCCTTATCTATACCTACAACAATATAATCTTTTTGGCCCCAAAAACATGACACAAACAGGGTGTGAGACTAAATCCTTGTAGGCAACCACCACGAGATCTGTGCCTAACAGTTAGTTAATATATATGGCAGGTAATAAGCAAGAGAAGAAGTAAACAAGGAAGTACTCAATAGTAAAATTCCTACAATCTCAAAGCATTCGAACACCACCTGTCAAGAAAGCAGATAATCACTGACACGTAACCCTCTAGGATGTACTCATAGCCTATCCCCATTGGTCCTACCTAGAAAACACAATCAACCCTCTGGGAAGTACACACAATCTAACACCTCTAGTTTAGATTTTGTAAATGCTCTTTGAGAAAGCAGTCAATGCCAATTTCCCTTATATCCAAGTTTAATTAAAGACTCTCTGAGGAAGCACTCACTATCAATTTCCCCTATAGTTCGTTAATAGAAACTACAGGCACTCTGAGGAAGAACTCAACGTCAATTCCTCCTATGGCCTCGTAACATAACTATATGCCCTCTATGGGAGCACTCAACGTCAATCCCCCATATGGTCTCACAGAGTGATTAAAATAACAGACACTACGGAGAATCCCTTACATCAATTCTCCCTATGGTCCACTACACCAGGTTCTCACAACCTTGTGTAAGTCAACAAGCATGGAAAAGTGTATCGGCCAAAGTAAACCTCAAGAACTACTTGGCTAACCAGTCTACAACATAACAACTTATCAGATAAGATACAACACTCCATCCTACAATACTAGGCATAGAAAATAAACAGCAGCCTAAAAGGAAGAACTAGACCAAATGGTCAAAACAAGGAATGAGGGAAAAACCTCCAAGGCATATAAATTTACTCTATTCATATGAAATAAACCTCTAATCAAGCATACAAGCATGGTAGGAAATTAACAAGGCTAAGAGTGTAAATACGCAAAACCCCATTCAAGGGTTTTGGACAATTTTGCACATAAAAATCAAGGACTATCTATGAAAAAGCACAAACCACCTACCTCAGTGTTGGGAGATCGCTATACATGAACCTTGAGCCTTGAATCACCCAAGAAAATCGTATATCTACAAAGATGCTCAAAACTTTAAATGGAGGATAACTTGAGAAGGAGGATGAATCAGGAAATGAAGCTCAAGAAGAAGGATGATATTACAGTTGTGGTCCCAACGCATTTGACAACAGTCGATTCAGAGAATAAACACTCGCTCTGGGGCTTGGAGAAGATTCATGGCCATATGGGTTCTCTCGGATGAACCAGACCTAAAGTAGGGCTTTCTGTGTTTATAAGAGACCCTGATATGTTTAATGAAAAAAATACACAGTGTGTACTTTATAAGTACATGGCGTTTACTTCCCTTTTCCATACTCTCCTTTATGCGGTCTCTAGGTCACCACATGATCGTGTACATGGCTGCTACATGGCCAGCACATGGATACCTGCAGAAACCGAGTACACGACACGTACTCATAAAGTACATGACGTGTACTTAAAGTTTTTTTTTCAGAATTTTGTCTTTTCTCAAAAACGACCAGAAAAAGGAAAACATACCTGAAAAGAAGTTCTGGGTTCTTATATTCACTAATCCTCAGTCAAGCATGTTACAAAAAACATCGAGGAAAGTCATTGTTGCATGTAAATCAATCTAACATTGATGATTCTTATAGAGAAAGATAAAATTTTTGTTTCATGTTGTTCATGTAATCCAAACATAGTGATCTAATAAAAAATAAATTATTTTTAGTGTTGCGTGAAATGAAAAATATCAAAAAGATTAAATTAATTCAAAAATAATAATTCACAAAATCTGGAGGTGTTACATTCAAACCACCTTAAAATGAATTTCAACCTCGAAATTCATCTAGGATACCAAATTTTTAATACTTTAATATTTCATTTATATAGAACCACGTTGTAAAAATGAATACTAAAAATTCTCTTTAAAATGGAAAGTTAGAACCATAATAGTTACCCAAAGTAATATATATCTAGGTTTTCCCATAGGAGAACATGGTTTGGGTGTGAATATTGGACATGGAGGAAAAGAATAAATATATATAGGGAGTGATTGATTTCATCAATCACAAATAATAGAATGAACTATGAAATGTTGAGGGCCTCGAAGTCCAAAATTTGGGATGATTAAAAAGGCCACCAACTCAATGAAAATTATGGTTTTAATATTTTTTTTGATCATTATCCTATCATTGAGTAATTAATTTTATTTACAAAGAATATATTTTAATATACTTACATGATTTTATTCCCTTTTTTATGCACATTCCCATGATTTTTTTATTCCTTCAAAGATTTCAACTTCATCTCTTACCCTTATAAATGAAGGAGATTTTTTCATTCCTAATGTACTAACTGATCAAGAGATCTATGATAAGTCATCCCATATATCTTCCGTTACCATTGACCCAAAGTGGTTAGAATGAGTTATCTAATATACTTAAATATTCATGTGGTGAGATAATGATTTAATCTCACAAAATATATTCAAAGTTTAACTTAAACATTACACAAATGGTTAACCTTATAACACCTCCAAAATATAATTCACCCTTTCTTCCTTAAATACGCTCTTATCTTTAACCAAAAACATTTTTATTCGAATATCGGGTCCATCCTTGTACTGATATAATATCAAATGTGATTTTATTATTCCACAATCCTTGTAGGAAAGACAATCATGTTAAATCTCACCAAAGGATGAACAATAAGTCTTTCATAGATATTATTCATACAAAATGAAACATAAAATTACCCAATAAGGAGGGATGGATAAGTACTTGTTAATTATATAGGTTCACTCAATACATTATGATCGAATATGTTTTACCTTTTTCCTTTTTCTTTAGAGTTTTTTTTGGCATATCATTCAACATAGACCTGGGATTGGGTCACTTGTTTTTTTAATGGACAAACTCCATGCAATTGAAACACTGATGTGTATAAGGTACATTTTGTTAGGATTTCTCATTATTTTCATCATTATTTATGTTCCTCCCATCAGTTCGACATTAAGACACTCGATGAACTTCCCTTCCACACTTAGACCCCTTAATACAATTCCCTCCATATTTATTCTCATAGTTTGTGCAGAATAGAAGGCTCATTTTCATTTCTCTATGGTTGTTTTATTTTTCTTTGAAATATATCTTCCTTTTCATACCAAAACCTTAATATTGATAATCGACTTTGACCTCCAAACCTAACCACTTACTCATAGAAACTAAAGTCTCTTATATCCAAGGAATTTTGAAGACTAGGATTCAGACCACCAAAGAATAGATCCTTTTTTCTTTCGGGTTGGATGATAATATATGAAGAGTACCTCTATATCCTTGTAAAATTTTCTTCATAAGCACAAATAGATTCATCATCCTTATTCTTAAGCTCTATGAATTCCTTTTCCAAATTCATATGAATAATCCGAGGAAATTACTTATTAAAAAAATATGTTTTTGAACTAATCCCAATCCCTTGAGTCAATTTCATTTTATTGTCTCATATTCTAGATTAGATCCCACCACTATTACACTTCACCTTTTAACCAATAAACAGTCAGAATTAATTTCTCAGGTTCTGAACATTGGAGAACATAAAATATCTTTTCGGTGGCATCGATCCATTATTCTACAATAACTGGATCATAAGACCCGCTAAAAAAAGGAAGATGTTACCTCATTAAGGATCCAAAAGAATGTTGTTACCTTCATCAATCATTTGGGAATCCAGCATGGTTCATATCTTGAGAAATTTGGGTGAGTATAGCAATGAGACTTTTAATTCCTTCTCCCATAGCATTTTGGTTTCTCAGGAGGACAATCACTACATTTTCCATTGTTTTAACTATTAACATGGTTCCTTTGGGTTCCATCCATTAACTAAAACCAAAATCACAGATTAAAAAAATAGTTATTAGAGTGGGGAACCACGTAATCATGAAAACCACCTATATGATGTCAAAATTATAACACCTTTCTTAAACTATGAAACCCTAAGTTCATCCTAGGTTATTCATAGACAACTTATATTTAAATCCTTCATTAGTGTTCATAATTTTTTTTCGAATTTCCAAAGAATATCCCCAAGAGTGTCAAACTAGGTGTGCAATAAGGCCCATTGTCATGTACCAGATTACCCTGAGTCAGGCTTGGAACATCATTTCAGAGTTTTTACTCCTAGGTACATATGTTCTAGATCCACATACACTAGTTGTATCCATATAGGTATTTATTTCTAGGAAACCACTTAATCTATCCTTTACCAAAATTCGAAGACATTTTTTCTAAATATAAAGTCATCATTATACTTATCCTTACAGAGACCCCTAAACATGTCCTTAGAAATATACAAAGGGATGTCACTAACATTTTATAACACTATTTTATGAAGGTTGACTAAAAATTTACTTGGATACCAACTATAGAATCCCCAAATTAACATACATGGATATTACATCATTTAAGATTAATATTTAGTACATTACAAAAATAAATGCCTGAGAACCATAATAGGTTAGTGTCTTTGGAAACTTGGGAAAAACAATATTCTATCCATGTGAAAGATCTTCAATATCTTTCATAAGGATCTCCACCTTTAGTGCTTCTACCTAAAACCGTTCTTCATAACCTAGGGAAAGAAAACATAAGAAAGGGGTGAGATCAGATGCCCAATAAGGGTAAATAAAGGAAATGCATAGACATAACATGAAAAAAGGGTATTTAACTTGAGATTAATATTTTAAGATCTTATTATACATATTAGATATCATAATAAAGATTGAAATTTCATAAGATATTAATCATAATGAAATGAAGAAAATAATCCATGAAAGACAAACATAGGAATGAAACATGGAATTGTGGAAAAGACATTAAAACCCCATATCAAGGCATCATTCCAAGGAATTTGTAACAAGTTAGTCTTGGGTTAATCACCTATGTATCTTCTTCAAGCTTTGGATGCTCTCCTATGTACCCTCTTGTTTCGGGCTTGGGATATCCTCATGTGTACCCTATTATATTGGGATTGGGATATCCTCCTATGTAACCACTTTCTTTTAGCTTAGGATGTCGTCAACTTTACCCTCTTATTTTTTGATTGGGATGTCCTCCCTTTTAACCTCTTGTTTTTTTCATGGGATTCCCTCCCATTTACCTTATTATTTCAGGCTTGGGATGTCCTCCAATTTACCCTCTTGTTTCGGGCTTGGGATGTCGTCTGGTGTACCCTTTGAGCTCATAATACATTTATCATTACCCAATGCATTGGAGGGAGATATATGTCCCTTATATATTATAATAAAATCATTCATACATGTTCCATAATATAATAAAACTTCATCATGTCATGACCCATAAAAATATATCAAATCATAACCCATGAAATGAAATGGGTATCATCAACATTTCATCGCATCTTAACCTATAGAAAAGAGATAGTTTTCATAATCATTTCATCAAATAATAAACCATGAAGATACGGGGGTTTCAAAATCATGTAACCCATGGATGTGAAATGGAACCCATAATAATTATTCCATAAAAACATAAACCATTCAAGAAATAATATGAACGGAACCTTTGGACCATTTCCCTGAAAGGCATGAGTAACATCAACAGATTTCATCTTAGATGGAAAATAATTTTGAAATATATTTCGAAGGAATTTCTTGAGGAAAAAATCATATCCTCATTGATAAAGTCTGTTTGATACATAATACCATTTGAAAATCATTTTCTTAAAAAATACCTTGAAAACTTATAAATTGGACTGGAAAATATTTTGAAAACCATTTCATTGAATATAAATATGAAAAATTATAATGAAATATTTTAAAACCATAAAACCTTTTTTTAAATATTTTTTACTTTAAAATGATCATCAAATATTTTTTTTAAAAACCTGGTTTTTGAATACAATAGATTTCTGACCAGAGAGAGTGGAAGTCATATTTTACATAACAACATTATCTTAAGTAACAAAGAGTGGTAAAATGGTAATAATATGTGATGATATCTTTAATAACTAGAGGAGAATAAATTTCATGAGTATTCTCGATATATGGGTAATGATATTTCATTATTTTAATCATAATCATAAACATTCTAGAAAAAATGATGAGATTGTTTCAATAAACTATAACCACATGGTTACTTGGAATCATACTATCCATGTAATAAAATAAAATTATATGAAAAATAAAATATCAAGAAAATAATGATATTCATGATATAACATGTAAAATTGATGTATATACACCTAAAAATATTTTTGGTAAGTAAAAAACATGAGTCTCAAAGAAGGAAAATTGAGACAAAACTATTTTACTGATTTGGTAAATTTTGAAAATTAATACCCTTGAATGAAGGTTCATAAAATTGATATGTTAATACCCATAAATTTTATTATATGATACATAGAATACAATCATGGTCATAACATACATCACATATAAATAAAGAGTTGAAAACATAATATATATCTCTTAGAAATAAAAAATGTGATGAAATCCTTTTACCTTGTGTCTTGAATTTCATCGTACTAATTCAAAATTCCTTTTTGATAATTATAAATTTCATATATATATATATAATAAACTTATTATTTATTATAATATCCTATATGGTGGGATTATGGATTTATATTACCCGCTTGTTGACAATTCTATGTTAAGGTTTCACTTCGGGTAATATCTGCTTTGTTTTTCGCATGTGTCTTAAATTGTTATATATTTGGTACTAATGTTTAAATAATGATTTAACGAATGTAAAACATTATTTAAATATAATTTATATTCAGTATATTTGTATTACAATACCCCCATTTAATATATAATTATGAAATGGATTATACTGATCATGGAGACGGTATGTCGTATGTACGCTTGAATGCTATTTTGGTTTAATTTTCATATTAAAAGAAATAAAGTAAAAAACATATATATATATAAAATTTTTATAGTATCTTTATTATATCATATATATTATATATATTAGCTAAAAACATCCTTAAAAATTACATTTAGTGTATAAATGAATCACGTCGCTTCGAGGGGTTGACAACCCACACTTCCTCCATAGAAATTATCTTATTAACACCAAATGAAATGTATAAAGATATGTATTTTAAAAGAATTAAAAAGAATAAATACATAATAAATGTATTATATAATATATATAAATATATTTTACATCCTAATTTCCAACATGATAGGACGAAAAAAATTGAACAATCTTCATTTTGTGAGGCGGTAGTCCGTTGTACACATAAAGAGCGTGTTCGTTACCCATTAGATGGATGTGTGTGTAAGTGTAGGTCAAATACATAGAATAAGAACATACATGTATATTTAGTATACTTTTTTTTGTAAAATAATGTAACAAGAGTATTTTAGGGATTGGAGAAAGAAAATAAAAGAAAGGAGTTTGGGCGAGGTTGTTACCTCTTAATCAGGTAACTCCTTTTGGTTTGTGCCAAATGGATTCCTGGGATTTATTTATTCCCAATGAGAGGCTTCAAGGTATATGTGAGGGAATTTGGGAAGAAATTTGATCAGTTTTTTTCTGAAATTTATTTTCTTTATAGGTGTGAGGAAGTGGGAGGATAGGAGGCCTTTTATAATGGAGGGGTCGCCCTCTTGAAACATTTTAAAGGAATGGAACCCCATCCATGTTTTTTTATTAAGTGTTTTTCAATAATGGTTAAAATTATATCCAATAGAGTATGGGGTTGAAATATTTACATAAAATGGATTTAGTAAAAGTATTTAAGTATTTTTAGGCCTTAATGTTATAGATTAGTCTCTTATTAAGCTTCATTTAACCTTAATCAGTGTAATTAATTTTAATTGCTTCACTAATATTTTTGGAAGAAATATAATTTGAAAATAATAGATATTATAAATTATTATTATTCGATATATTCAGTCCATTATTTCAAATTCCATTCACATAATTATCATAAATAATTTTAAAATTAATCCCGTAGTTGGGCCGAGAATGCATGTTTTTATATTAAAAACGTTCAAAACTTTTATTTTTTTATAGTCAATTTCAAAATGATATTGATTAAAATGACCTAAATAGGATTTACTGATAAAACTATTATCTAATTAAAAACTTAAAACAATTAAAAATATAACTTAACCAAATAAATAAATTATATGAAAAACTAGTTCTGAATTAAAATCTCGTATTTTTAACTATTCATTAAAAAAATTAAACCTAACAGAAAAGTACGAAAAATTTATCATAACCAAATTTTTATGTTTCTATTTCAAATATGAAGTTAATTTTGACATATTAATCTATAAAATTTACAGAAATTGGATTTCAAATTGGTTCACCATTAAAAGATGGAAAAACGTTTTTTATAAAAATATAGGGGTTTAAGCATAAAATTGGGTTTGTTGTTATCTTATGTTTATAAAATCTATTAGATGAATATAAAAAATATTTGATTGAATTTATAAATATATATTAAATTAATATCACTTAGTAATTGTGATTAATTTAATTTATTAGGATTAAAACAACCTTGTGGTCATAACAAATGTTTCTATAAAAATACACCCTTTATATTCAATTTTGTTCTTATATTCAATGCTAAATAATTGGTATTTAATTCATTAATTTTAAATTTTGTGAAAACCACACATTAAAATATTTTATTCAACAATATTCATAAAAGAAAATTTAATGGCTAGGTTGCATCTTATTATATTAAATAATCATATTTTAATAATATATTATTGTTCGCTAAACATTGGTCATGAGTGTTACACAAGACTTTAAGGAAAGTCACTATTTCATGTAACGAAAGATAAATTCGATGTTCCATATAAGGAAATCTAAAATTTATGTTTTTTTTGAACACATAATCCAAACGTATTGCTTTAATATAAAATAAATAATATTTAGTGTTGCGTGACATAAAAATTATCAAAAATATTAATTTAATTCAAAAACAATATTGACAAAATATCAGAGTGTTACAATTTTTCCTTTAATTTATGATATATATATATATTTAGTTTCATTTTTTACACATATATATATATTTAAATAATTTAATAAACTTTGTTTCATGTGTGTGCATGTGTGTGTTTGTGTGTATCTATAAATATAATTTTATATATTTATATTTATTTAAACATATTATGTATTAATATTTATATAAATATATTAGAATATATAGATAATATACATCATTTTGTTAACAAATGCATAGAAAAATACATATATATATACACATCATATAGATATATAAATATTCATATATTTATATTTTAAAAAATAAAATGGATATTTTTTTTAATTTATATATAGTTTATGTATTTTAAAAGATAATGTATTTGTAATTTTTTTTATATATCTTTTTATAAAATTAAATTTTTATGTGTAAATGTATAAAATATTTATAAATGTGTTTGTATTTAATGATAAATAACTTTACATTATGAAAAATGTTAAAATTTGAATTTCATAATATCCTTATAAGTGTAATACAAGAAAATAAACTGAGTTTAAGAAAAAAAAGTTAAGTAGACTCTCTTAAAAAAGGATGAAATTCCATCAAATGTTAAAAATTGGGGGTATCCTAACAAAAAACTCATTTTTGGAGGTCTTATTGTCCATTTTAACAAAAAAAACAATGATCTAGATTTACTCATGACAATAGGGCATATATAATTTCAAAAAAATCTATTTTATATTTGGAAGATGTTAACTGAACACCCGGATCAAAATTTATGGTTGTTTGATATTTGATTAATGTTTTCAACTTATTTTAAATTGTTTAATAATTTATTGAATTTTTTATATCTTGAAATTGTTATTGAATGACTATTACTCAATAATAATTAGAAAAATTTGAATTAATATTATTATTTATTTATTATATAAATCATTTATGTCTAAATATCATATATATTAAGTGTGACAATATATTTATTGTTATATGAATAATATTTTTTATAATATATTAGATTGCCATCAATATAAATATATTTATATATTAATATATGATTTCAAATGATATTTTTTTATGAAGTATACCTTTCATCAGTGCTTAAAAAATCATTTTATCACTGATAAAAGAAATACTATTATTAGCTCTAAGAAAAAACTATTCAAATTTTCTTGTATCTCGGATAAAAAAGTGATGATAAAGGGGAAACTTTTATAATCCTGAAAAAAGTGCTCATAAAGGATTACTTTTATCATTGTGTTTTACACTGATAAAAACTCATTTTATACTTTTTTATGGTTGAAAGATTCACCCCCTTTATTATTGTTTATTTTAATGGTGATAATGGGCAACATTGGATAAAACAAAATCTAGGATTGCGGGTGGAGATCTAGACAGGGAGAATGACTGATGCAGTGGAGAGTGGTGCAGCCTGTTGCTGACAGGGAGGTGGATCTCCTCTCTTGGGGTTTTCTATAACCTTGTGAAGTGAATAGAGGAAGGTTAGCCATAATTTGACTAATTTATGGAGATATATTTGATAAAGAAAGGGTTGTTGGAGAAGATGGAGGAGGCTTGTCATCCAGGCAACCATGATCTAATGATAATGGAATCAGTCTGTTGCATGTCAGAAGAAGAAGAAGCAGATTTCCTCATAGAGGTCTACTATATATGAGGGATGTGTGAAAACCCTAATATACCTTTTTAAAATTCAAAATTAAAAAATTAAAAATATAATTATCACATATAAAAATCTAATCATAAAAAAATAAAAAAAATAAAAAAATAAAAAAAAGTGAAAAACTATTAATATTTAGACATTAGATATAAATACAATTATTAGATATAATTATATAGTTATATAAATATGTATATATAATTAGATATAATAATAAAAATACATAATGTATGAAAATAACTAGAAATTTTTTTAATTATTCCATTATTAAAAATACTATAACTTAGTTTTTATACAATTTAATAATACCAACAAACTCATATTAACGAAATATTACTAATAATACTATAGTGTCAAGTAATAAAAAATAATAATATATAAAATTAATATAAACTAATAATAATAAGAATTTAAATAAATTATAATTAATAATAACAAATTTTAATTAATATAAGAATAATAGTAAGAATAATACTAATAATATATAATATATGAATCTAATATAAATAATAGTAATATATATTACTAATAAATATCACAAAAATAAAATAATAATAATATAAACATTAAAAGTCTTAAAAATTATTTAAATATAAATTATAAAATTAATATAAACTAATAATAATAATAATAATAAATAATTAAAATCATTAATAAAAAATTAAATTAAAATTAAAATAATAACCCAAAAACTATAAACCTACAATATTAAACTGAAAAGATAAAAATGATTAATATATATAATTAAAATAAGGTAAAAAACATACACAAATTCTAGTGATTTCTATGTGAATAAAATCTCCTACTGTTAAACCTTTACCCTCATAGAAAAAAGTGAAAAGAAATAAACAACAACACCTTAGGAAAATAAGAACAACATTATTTCTAGTTCAAAATTTTTTGATCATTTTACCCACAAAATATCCTTCTTTTTTGTAACTCTAATTTTAAAAAACAATTTCCCCTCCACTCACATTATTTTTAAATCAAGCATATAAACTCATGAATCAATGTGACCTACCACAATCACTCCCAAAGTTCAAAACAATTTACGATCAAGTCTATAATCAATTATCATAAAGATGAATTTTTACCATATGATTGACATGAATTTATAATATTTACTATGGGAAATCAAAATAATGAACCAATTTTGAGGATAACAAATTATGTTCAAATGTGTTTGAGGATGTCAGATGGTGGGTCTTAATTTCTCTATATGTTTTTGGACCATAATAAGGGTTGAATCATGAAATAAATTCCTGATATGTTTCAATCCAAATAATCCTTTCAAATTCTCCCCCCTCATTTCTCAAAAATACACTCAATTCCTTTTATAGTGATATAATAGGGATTTTTCAGTGAAAAATATCCTTAGCAATCTGAACACCCTTAGAATCACTAGTCCGTTATCAGCGCTTTTCATTGCACTGATAAAGAATGTCTTTATCAGCACTTTATCTTGTGCTAATAAAGCCTTTATCAGACAAATTACTTGTTCTCGTAAAGGGGCATACTTCTACAGTTATGTTGAAAATGAAATCACAATTCAATAGAAAAAATATGGAGAAAATATAGTATCAAACACAGAGAAAAATACATAATTAAATTGAAATAAAATTTTCAACACAAATACAAGAAAAAAACTATATTATATACATTTCAAATATTGGTTTGTAAAATTAAATGAGTATATATAGTTTTCACATTAATTCAATAACATTAATGTTCCATTATCTTCGGCCCCTGACCCCAGATCATACTATTAGTTTCTGAAGAAACCACCCCAGCTCGAGCAAAATATTCATCTGTATAATAAAACAATAATTATTTTAGAAATAATATAAAGAAAAAAATTAAACACAATGTTCAATTTTAAAATAATAACTTATACCAGGCAAACCATGTATCATATTGAGTTGTGGTTGATTCTTACAAATCACACAATTTCTTATTTTTCTCAAAAGAAGGTTTTTTATGTTGGCTAAGATCTATGGTGACAAAAAATACACTACATATGTTATCCAATTCAAGAGAACATTATTTTTGAGAAAAATACATAAATTTTCACACCATTTCTTATTTGTTTTAATGCATTATCTTATTTAAAATTAACTAAATAAATACAAGGTAAAAATAATAAGGAAATTAATAAAGTAATTTCTGATAAAATTATAGGAAAACAATATATTATTTTTATTCTTAGTTTTTCATATGTGATGCTTTTTTTAAAGTAACTAGACACTTATATATTGAAATAAATCACTTTGAGACGTATCGACCACATCATGTTTTAGATTTATGTGTGTTCAATTTCTACATGTCTAAAATTAATTATGGATAATTTTCCTAAATTTTGAAAAAAAACTGATCTCATATGCTTGGTTGTGTCTAGTGACATGCATTTTAAACTAAAATGGAACCTCAATATTGAGAACCCACACATTGGGTCATATCTATCACATCCTGTGTCAGATTAATGTGCACTCAATTCTTACATGCCATGAATTAATTATGGACCATTTTCTAAAAGATTTAAAAAAATTTGAGACCGTTTTATCAGTTTTTTCTATTTGACTTGTGTTTTAATTAAAATGGCACTTTTTTATTGAAAACATGTACTTTGTGTTAGATTTACCATATAGTGTGTCATATTTATGTTCACCCAATTTCTTCACATGGAAAATTAATTATGGTTCATTTTAAAAATGTTTGAAAACAATATGATCTCATTTTCTTGGTTTTGGTGATCTGATACATGTTTTAAATAAAAATTAAAATTTTATATTGAAAAAAGGAACTTCGATCCATACCGACCTCATCGAGTGTTAGAATGATGTGTGGTCAGTTCATACACCTCAAAAATGAATTATTGATAATTTTACTAAAGATTGAAATTAATATGACCTTGTTTTCTTGGTTTTGGAAATTTGAGGTGTGTTTTAAACTAAAATGGCATGATTGTATTGAAAACACACACTCTGAGTCATATTGACCACATCGTTTATCAGATTGTTATGTGGTTAATTTCTATACATAAAAAATGAAATATGAATTATTTTCATACGTTTTGAAAACAATTTGATATTTTTCTTAGTTTTTCGATATTTTATTTGTGTTTTAAACTGAAATGGAACATTTTGATTTAAAATACACACCTCATGTCATACCGACGATATCAGATGTCAGATTGATTCAAGGACAATTAATTATTGAAGAAATGAATTATATATTGTTTTCGTAAATTTTAAAAAACATGTGAGCTCTTTTTCTTGGTTTTGGATAATTTGTAAGGTCCCATTTTTTGAAGATGATAATTTTAATTAGAAATTTGAATTTTTACCATTAGATTATTAAATGGAGTAAAATGTTTCCCCCCTAGCATATGACTTGATATTTTTTGGAATGTTCCATTGGTCATGGAATGGGGTGCATACCTTGGGAAAAGAGTTTGGTAGATACACAATCCATTCTTATTTTTGCGGAATAATTAATAATTAATATTTAATAAAATAGATATTAATTTGTTCATTCAGGTTCAGTCGACCATATGTTTTGAATGGATCATTAGATTGATATTTTATCTTTGCAATTGGGTCCAGAATTTGGAGTTCTTCATATGTAGGGAATAAACATAGTTCATGTACTGAGGTTGTCTGACCCCCCTTATCTTGTCTTGTACTTGGTTTTTCATCCTTTTATTATTATATTTTTTCTTTTCTTCCTTTCTTATTGGATTCTAGTGAACGCAGTTTGGGATCATCCTTTTTGTGGATTAGAGAGAAAATGAGAGAGGGATAGAGAGATAGACAGAGAAAGAGATAGAAGGAGAGGGAGAGTAATAAGTGTACTGTCGCAGATCTTGAGATGCACCAGATCGTCATACAGTGACTGGGGATTTTAGAAATGGGAATAGATCAGTGGGTTCTGCCTAAGGGTAGATTAGTTTTATGTTTTGACATAGATTTATATAAATTTACCATTTTAATGACTAAATACCCTATTTTTCATTCTTATGAACCCTCATGGTCTGATATGTTCTTTGTGAGGAGAAAATGGAGGTTTTGGCCAATTTATAGGATTTTGATCAGGAAAAGCCATCTACATGGTGTGTGGTTTAGGGAACACATGCCATGTGTTCTTCATATTTGGGGAAGAAGAACTTTTTGAAGTATAAATCGTGTTTGGGTCTCACACATCATGCACTGGTACTCACCGTGTTGCTAAGTACCAGAACAATTTCCTTATGTAATTAGCACATGCCCTATAAAGTACATGGCCAGACCCCGTGTGGGTTACACACCATGTAGAAGTACACAAACAAGCTAAATACATGGCCAGACCATTTTTGAAACACATGACTATAACCTATGTAGTGTACACACCATTTTTCAATCTTACATTCCATTTTCATGGGCTTTTACATTCCAAGTATATGAAGAAGTAAAAACCCATGTTGGTCCTTTAGGGTACACACCATAATACTAGGGTAACATGCCCTATACTCTTCCTTTGATACCCTTTGAAGGTTTTTCATGTATTTTTTCCTAGGAGTGGTAATTGGACCCATAATAGTCCGTTTTGAATACCTTTTCGCACAGATCGTGCTGGTAAAACCCATGAGGATCTTTGAGTAATCCTATGTTTTGTTTGTTGAAATAATATGATTTTCCTTTAGTGATCATATCTAGTGTTTTCTAAGAGAAATACCTACTCTGAGATGATCAATGAGATATCTGTCTTGATCGATGCATGATTAGATTTTCCTTTGAGGATTTCTCACTTACGATACGTTCCCTTCAGGCCTAGAATACTATGAGACCAGTTGTTTCTATAGATCCCTTGTAGAATTCCTCTCCTAATGTTTCGAACTAGAGGATAACAAGTAGGATGCCTCCATCTTCTTATCTGTTTACCTAGAATCCACTAAGGGATTCCTTTATTTACAATATGGTCTAAGGAATACCTTATTGGATCCCTTTAGTCATGTTCAATTCTAAGGATCCAATATAGGATGAATCCACTTTCTTTTATAGTTATAGAGGGTCCCTTATATGATTCTTTCACTGAGGTGTTGTTCCAATGATCTCACATAGCATTCCACAATCTTACTTACAATTTTAGAGTACCCTATATGATTCCTCCATTTTCTTTTTCTGAAAAGGATCCTTAGTATGATTCCTCTCTTTATGTGTGGACCAGAGGATCCCAAGTTGGATTCCTCTTCAGTGTTTTGACTTGAGGGACCTAGTGGGTTCCCCGATGATTGACAAACCCCGATCTTTTATGTCAGGATTGAGTAGATATTGCAGCTGGTGTCACCTTAAAATCCATGTCAAACTTGTAATAACTTGGGGCTATGGAATTAGTGTTGGGTTTATGAATTCATCCACACTCACTGATTTATTTATACTCTCACTTTCTTATTACTGATGCATCAATGTTGCCAAAGGTGATTATTGGTTGGTGGATGTTGGGCTTGACGTGAGGTATATTTCCTTCTCTTTGGGATTCCAAAACATTCTTTCTGGGATTTGAATTCTATACCATGACACTTTCATATGTTATTTTTATTCCCATTGGTACTACCAAGGATCTAGATTTTGAGCTTTTATATTTGATTATCATATTAATATAATTTCAAGAGGTGTTTCCTAGTATCAAGTTGTTTATAGTATAACAATGATATATGGGAATAGAATCACAAGTAATGACCCTAATGGATGATTCCACTATCGTTATTGATGAGGACAACTCCATTGTTTTCTGTTTGATAAGTGGTGAGGACGATTACACTATCCGTGATCTAATTATTTATGTTGATGATTACGCTTCCCCGAGGGATATGGATGATTATGCACCCTCTAATTGATGAATTGAAAACAATGTTGGGTATGGTTTCTCGCATCATTATATACCAAGAATGATTACAATCTCTTAGGTAGAAGGGATGATTCCTCTCTCCCATATTAGAGACTCCATGGGTGGCCAATGCATCTCACCGGTAAGTTATCTTTATAGATCGAATATGGTTTAGACCCGTAGGGATTATCTAAGTTTAAAATTTCATGACCTCCTATAAAACAGGACCTAGGGCTCAGAAATTGGACTATATTTCAATGGCATGAGCATCATGGTGTCTAACATAGTTAACATTTACATGATGTATGTATGTACTTCTCTAGAATCCTTTTTTCCTTGATTGGAGGTGGGCAGGGGTAAACACTTGTGTTAGATGAGTATTTACCTATGGTGATGTATCTTTCTTAGAGATTTTTACAATTTTGGATAAAGTAGGTGTATTCCAATTAAGATTATAAGCATACATATTTACTTAATGATACACATATTGAGTGGAATGACATCTAGCCCAATTCCATTTGAAATGATGTATCCGCGGCCAGGATTAAGGACCCCAGGATGGAATGATGATTGATTTTATGTCATTTTTATTCACCTTACACGTGAATATATATATATATATATAGTCTTGGTACTATACATTAATATGAATGTAGATATGGAAATCCATGGTGGCACTTTCCCAGTTGACCTGAATTATAGACTCGAGGTTTGGATGTGGTTTCACATTATTGTATTTACTTATATTTTCAGCTGTGTCTCAGATAGGATGAACATATTACTATTTTATGTACTTATGGGAGCATATTTTATAGGTTCATCATTGGGGTGGCCTGTTGAGATTATTTTTCACCCCTACATGCACACCTCAGTGTATGAGTAGACCTTAGGTTTTATTTTCTGGTTGAGCATAGTTGCATGGTGGATAGGGATGAAGCCTAAAGCTGCATGGTCAAGTGGAGACACTCATGTGGGATCTTCTGAATTGGATGATGTAGTTCCACAGTGTATCGAGAGTGGGTATGTTGTCTGTCTTGGAGTTAGTAGTAGAGCCATGTACTTTTATTACAGATTCATTTGTACCCACTTATCTGTATGACCAACCTAGTTAGTGACTAGTGTTGTATATATGACATAGTTTTTTGGGATTTTATATAATTTTAATTTGTTATTACATTATGTTCTATTTCCGTTTATTTATTTCCTCTATACTATATTAATTTATTACTGTGTATGATACTTAGATATTTCCAATATTTTCTTAATCTGATATGAGGGTGTAGTTTCCCCACTCTTACACAATAGGACCTCATTTCTAGTCAGAAATCTCATGAATATGGGGAGGCACTCTTGAGGCCTCATGGATAATTAACATGAAGCACAGGATTACTGGCATCTGGTTTAGTACATTGCAAATTGGTATCCGAAGTGTTATTTTTTTGGTCTTTAGTATTTGGGATTTAGTAGATAGAAGTATTATGAATGTTTCAGAACCTATTATGGATATCATATTGGTTCGTCAATAACACTTGTTCTGGTAGGAAGTCCTTGTTTCTAGGGGCATGGTATTGTTTTTCTAATTTATGATTTTAAAGTTGTATATGATTTTCAGGTTGAGCGACTCATATGTTGTGTGTATATGATTATTTATTATAGAATTATAACTATTTTATGATGAAAGAAAGAGATGCATCATTCTTCATATTTGACACATAGGGTTCACATCATATATTTCTTCTAGGGAGTGATTCTTACTGATATCTGAGGCCTATTCATTTGGGAAAACACACACACACATATATATATATATAAATATATATATATACACACACATACACACACACACACACACACACACACACACACACACACACATATATATATATATATGTATATTTCATTTTGATTGAAGGTTATGTGGATCTATGTTGAGGTGTTTTTTTTGTATGGATAATGACTCAAGAATCATACGCGAGAGGTAAAGTGACCCATATAGGTTGATATGGCGTGTGTTTCCCTTTAGTTGTACCCCTTGTTGGGTGTTGTTTCCTAGGTTAGGGTTATCTGTCTAGATCACAAAGTATGATCTCGATGGATGTTAGGACATTCTTGTGGACTAGACCTCTAGAGGGTATTTCCATATACGAAAACCTAGTGAGTTTTAGTTCATTCTCTCTTCTTTTTTGATATCATGACCTATAGGGAGTAGTTCCTTATGGAGAGGCTCAGTGAGGATTAGTCCCTGGTAGGTTGTATTTTCAATTTTTACCCTATTAGTTCATTGTGGTCTTTACCTTATTTATAGAGGTTTTATCTTTTGGGATAGGTGGTTATACCTTGTGACCATGTTGTGAGACATGATCAATAGGTCTAGGTGGGAGGCCTAGAGGCCCTTAATTTGGAATCATACCATTTTAGGTTGATGTCTATTCAATTCGAGGGAATCCCATGTGGGAGAGATTTCACTTTATTTTAGTTGTGTTTTTAGGAAGTGATCTTATATGATGATCATTTTGAGATTAAGGAATTGTAGGTTCTTGAGTTTTATGTTATAGGCATGTTGATTACTTTAACTTTTTATAATCACCTTGGGTGGTTTGGTAAAAAGACTTGCTTCAATGAGAATAATTATTTGGGTTCCTAGCCAGATTGATTAGTGTTTCCACTATTGCTGATGTAGTCAAAGTGTGAGTAGACAATCAGGACATGAATGATTCTAGGTGATGGATATTCATGGAGTAAATCGTGGCATGAGTGTGGAACGAATTTTTCAAGAGGAGTTAAAAGGGATCTCCAAGATTAATGAAATGAACGTACCATGTAGTATGATCATCTTAGACTTGTTTTAGTTAACTCACTGGAGTGTGATCTAGGTGATAAAGGTATGTGTTGGTTTCACCTATAACCTTTTCAACCATAAATCAGTGAGTGGCTATGTGGAATCACAAGATTTTTTTTTCAATACATGATGTAGGCATAGTTTCTTAGAAGTTGTTGTTAAATGATGAATGTCCCTTTATGGTAGAGGTGACATCAGGAATAAATTAGGTACCATAAGATGATTGAACTGTGTTGAACATGGACATGAATTATTGGGAGATGTTGTACCAGGTGTTGGATAAAGGAAAGTTAGCATATCTGTTGTGAGCATGGCTCAAAAGAGCTGTACGTACATTTTGATGGATTCTTGGTGTACTCCTGGTTAGAGAAGATCATGTTATATGTTGAATTTATATTGAGTTTTCTGAGAATGTGTCAAACCTATATTGAAGTCATTTTCATTTCAAATTACCTTCCTGGTATGTTGGTGAAACCTTCTAAGGTTGTGCTCAAGGAGTAGTATATGGATTATTGTATAGCGGGGAGTACACCATCATCAATTTGAGGGTGGTAAACATTGTTTTTATTTGAAATTCTACATTTTTTGTGATCCATTGAGCTCAAAGTCATATTCAAGATGATGATTAGGGTATTACTAAGGGGGTACCAGATCGATCATAGTTATGAATATTCCATGTATGAGGAAATTTTAACACCATGAGACTGGTCATTGGACAGTCCACAGAGTTTTGTTGAGCAGAAGCTTGGGTTGAGAGAATTTCTATTTGACTTACCGCCTAGCTTATTGAGGATGATAAGGTTTATGGTGGGGATATTGTAAGGTCCAATGTTTTTATGAATGATAATTTGGAGTAGAAATTTTAATTTTGGCCTTTAGATACTTGTAATGAGTGAAATGGCCTTTAATCCTAGAAGACGACCTTAGATAAATTTTATGATCGCTTCGTTTGTCCCAGAATAGGGTGTTAATACTTGGGAAATATTTGGGAAGATATCCAATCCATTCTAAATTTAGTAGAGTAATTAATATTTATTATTTAGTACATTAAGTATTAATTTATTTTTGTAGGTTCATTTAGCCATATATTTTGAATGGAGAATCAGATTGAGATTTTGTCTATTTTATTGAGTCTATAATGGGGTGTTATTCTAAGGTAGGTCATAAACTTAGGTCGTGCGCTGGGGCTGGATGGGCCACCCTTTTATTTTCTTTTTTTCTTTCCCTTTTTTTCTTTTCCTATTTTCCACATGGATTCTTTCACATGTGGCTGAGGATCCTCCTTTACATGGTTGAGATAGAAAAAAAGAGTGAAATTTATAGATAAGGATAGGTAGGGGAACAAGGGTAACACTACTGAGCTTGTTATATTCCACATCATCATGTTGTGGCAGTGGACCATGGAAACATGTGAAGCTTCAAGAGATTCCACCCAAAGGAGGACCATTTTTAAGTTTTCTCCATATATCTTGTAGATTTACCATTTTCATGTTTTTATCCCCAATTATGATTTATTATTACCCCTCGTGGTCTGATCTGTTTTTTAAGGGGAGAAAACATGGGGATTTAAGTGATTTAGAGGTTTTCTGTTTAGGGGAAAGCCTCTACACAACTTGTGGTTTCGGGGAAACACAGGATGTGTTCTTATTATTTTGGGAAGACAAAATTTTTGAAGTACACACTGTGTGTGGGTCATATGTTCCATGTACTATTACTCAACAATATATTTGAGTACATGGGTAGGTTTTCCATTTATGGGGAACATGCCGTGTAAAGTACACGACCATAACCCATGTGGGTGGAATACCATGTTGAAGTGAACAGCTTGTCCAAATACATGGCCAAGCTATGTGCGGGACATAGATAGGTACCCCATGTAGCGTATACTCCATGTTCTTATTCTATACACCATGTCCCTAGGATTTTACATTGCATGTATAGGAATAAGTACATTCCCATGTGGGATCTTAAGTGTACACACCGCGTACAAGGGAAACATGTTGTTTACTCCTCCTTTGATAGCCTTTGAGGGGTTTCCATATCTTTTCACACAAGATTCAAAATTGGACCCATAATTAGTTAATTTTGAGTGCCAATTTCTTATATCATAATGGTAAGATATATGTGGTGTCTTGAGGAATCCTAGGTGTCATTTCTTGAATGGAGAGGTTCTTCTCCTTGTTATTATATCTAGTGTCTCCTAAGAGTGAGCCTATTCTAAGATGATCTATGGGCTATATCTCTTGATTGATGAAAAAATATAATTTCCAATGAGTAATCCTTTAGAGATTCACCCTTTAGGAGTTAGAGTATGAGAGAATGGTTTTTCTGAGGATCCTATGTAGGATTCCTCTTCTTACGTTTCAACCCAGAGGATCCCAAGTAGGATTCCTCCATCTTTTTATTTGTTTACTAATAATCTTTTGAGGGTCTCATTTGGCTATGCGATGATATAGGTAATCCCTTATTGGATCCATTTACATGTGTACCATTCTGAGCATACCATGCAGGATGTATTTTCCTTCTTATACGGTTATAGAGGGTCCTATGTAGGATGCATTCACTGAGGTGTTGTTCTAAGGATCATGTGTAGGATTCCTCCTTCATGATTACTATTTGAGGATACCATGTACGATTTCTCCTTTTAACTTTGATTATATGGATCCATCATAGGATTTTTTTATTATGCATATAACCAAGGATCCCATGTGGGATGCCTCTTCGGTGCTCTGATTTAAGGGACCCAGTGGGTTCCCCGAGGCTTGACTGACCCAAAGCTATTATGTTATGTTTGGTAGTGATGGTTGCGGGAGTCACCTTAGAACCTGTGGTAAACTTGTAATCCCATGAGGCTATGAATATATTGTTGGGTTTAGGTTTTTATCCACCCTCACTCATTTTTTATTCTCTCACTTGGTTATTGCTGTTGCAATGATGTTACAAGTGGTGATTCTTTGTTGGAAGCTATTGAGCATGATGTTAGGCATCTTTATTTCTTTTTTGGATTCCTAGATATTCTTCTTGGGATTCGGATTATGAGACATGTTATTTTCATATTTTATTTGTATACCCAGAGGTACTACCTGGTATCTGGATGTTGGGCCTATATATTTGATTGTTATATTATTTGGATTTCTAGAGGTGTTTCTTAGTATCCAACTATTGAGCATATGACTATGATATATGGGAATAGTGTCTCTAGTAATGATACTCATGGATGATTACGCTCTCCCTAGTGATGAGGACAATTTATCTCCCCTATGTTGGATATGTGATGAGTATTATTACACACACCTTGATCTAATTATTGTCATGGATGATTACAGTCTCTCGAGGGATATGGATGATTACACTCTCCTTGACTGTTGACTTGACCACAATGTTTGGCATGGAATATCACATCGTTGGATACACAAAATGATTACACTCTTCGGGGTGGTAGGGATGAATCTTCTCTACCTTATTATAGACTCCATATGTGGTCATGTAATATCATCAGTGAGTTCTTCTTACAGATCAGCTAAGGGTCATACCCTTATGGATTATCCAAGTTCCCAATGTCGTGTCTGCCTACGGGCCGAGACCTAGGGATCAGACATTGGACTAGAATTAAATGGAATGAGTAGCATGGAATCTAGTTTAGTGACCATTTAAAGGTTATCTGGATTTACATCTCTAGAATCTTTCTTTATAGTGATTGGATCCGAGTACAGGTGAATCCATGTGTAGGATATGCATCCCCCTATTATGACGTATCTTGCTCAGATATATTTCTAGAATTTTCCAAAGAAGGTATATTCCAATTGGGATTTTCAACCTAGAAACCAACTTTCCGATACATGGCTTGAGTGGAATGATGTGAAACTAAATTCCCTTGTTCTGAATGTCCAGGTGATCAGGATTACAGACCCAATGATTAACTGCTAATTGATTTTATGTTATTATTATTCAGAAATATCATGAATATTTATACTTATGTATAAATTTATAGCTATGAAACTATACATGTATACACATATAGATATGGACATCCATGGTGGAAATTTTCCAACTGACCAGGACTACAATCCTGTGGTTCGACTATGGTTTCAAGTCGTTGGATTTACTTATATTTTCAATTCTATCTCAGGTAGGATGAGCATATTACTTTTTCATGCACTTATAGAATCATATTTTATTCATTCATCATGGGAGTGGCATACTGAGATTATTTATCACCCCTATATGTGCACCACGGTGTACGTGTAGACCTTATGTATGTTTTTTATGTTGAGAAAAGATTCATAGTGGATAGGGCTGAGGTCTAGTGTTGTATTTTCAAGCAGAGCTGCTCACATGGGTTCTTCTGATCAGGCTAATGTAGTTCAATAGTGTCTAGAGACTGGGGATGTGGTCTAGTTTGGAGTTATAAATAGAGTCCTATTATTTTATTTTAGTTTATTTTGTGCTCTTTTATTTATATGATCGACCTAGTGGGTGACCAGTGTGTTATGTATGACATAGCTGTTCAGGATTTTATTGAATTTTCATTTATTTTTACTACATGTTCAATTTCTATTTATTTACTACATCTATACTTTATCTTATTGTTATGTATGATAATTAGCTATTTCTATTTTTTATTACTCTGATTTAATGGAATAATCTCCCAAATATCACACCCTAGGCCCTCACTAATTGCCTATAACCTCTGTAATATATGGAGGCCTACTTGAGGTCCCTTGGAGAACTATCTCGGAGCACCAGATTATTAGAATTCGGGTTGGGAAGTTATATATTTGATGCATGTTTTAAACTAAAATGACACTTTGGTATTGTAAACACACACTCCGAGTCATACATACAACATCAAGTGTTGGATTGATGTGTGTTATATTCCAACATGTCTCAAATTAATTATGGATCATTTTACTAATGTTTGAAAACAATCCAAGATCGTTTTCTCTATTTTATCTATGTGATGCATGTTTTAAAGTAAAATGAAAATTTCATATTGAAAGCACGTACTTTGAGTCATTCCATCCACATCTTCTATTGGATCGGTGTGTGTTCAATTACTACACATGAAAAATGAATTTTAGAGCATTTTACTATGGTTTGAAAAAAATTTGAGCTTATTTTATTAGTTATGGTGATGTGACATGCGTTTTAAAATAAAATTACACTTATATTGAAAACCCACATATCATGTCATTCCAACCACATTGGGTGTCAGATTGACATGCCTTTAATTATTACAATTCAAAAATGAAAAATTAATCTTTTTCCTAATGTTTGGAAATAATCCAAGCTCAATTGCCTGGTTTTCTCTATTTTATGTGTGTTTTCAACTAAAATGACATGATTGTATTGAAGAGACACATTCCGAGTCACAATGACCCCATCAAGGGTCATTTTGATGTGTGCCTGATTTCTTCATGTCATAAATGAACATTTTGTAACTAATATGATCTCATGTTTTTGGTTTTGGATATGCGTTGTATGTTTTAAACTAAAATGACACTTTTATATTTAAAACATTTACTTTAAATCATACCAAACACATCATGTGTTGGATTACTTTATGGTAAATTCCTACACCTAAAAAATAAATTATGGGCGATTTTTCTAAAGTTTAGAAAAACAATTGATCTCACTTTCTCATTTTTGGTGATGTGACACGTATTTTAAACTAAAATGGGACTTTTATATTAAAAACATGTGCTTTTAGTGATATCGACAACATAGGGTGTTAGATTGACAAGCATTCAATTCTTATAAGTCACAAATTAAATATATATTTTCTTCCTAATGTTTGAAAACAATATGATCTTTTTTCTTAGTTATGGATATTAGATGTTTGTTTTAAACTATAATTACTCTTTTGTGTTGAAAACACACACTTTGAGTCATACAAACCACATCGTGATTCATATAGACATAAGCCCAATTCCTACACATGAAAAATAAATTATGGATTATTTTCCTATATTTTGAAAACATTATGAGATCTTTATATTGGTTTTGGATATTTAACAAATGATTTCTAATAAAATGATACCTTTATATTGAAAACACATAATTAGAGTTATACTGACCACGTAGGGTGTTAGATTGACGTGTAATTGATTCTTACAAATAAAAAAATGATTTACTGATATTTTTCATAAATTTTGAAAACAATATGAGCTATTTTGATCATTTTAATATATGTGATATAGGTTTCAATCGAAAATAAATCTTTTTATTAAAAACATGAACTTTGAGTTATATTGACCACATTGTGTGTTAGATTGAGGTGCATTTCGTTCCCACACATCAAAAATGACTTATGGATCACTGTACAAAATAATCAAAACAATATTGATATTCATGATTGTTTTTGATCATGTGATGTGTGCTTTGAATTAATGTGTAAATTTAACCAAATAATTATTTGATAAAAATGATAAGGAAATTAAATAAAAAATTAGATAAAATGATGATAAAATTGACTAAATAATTAGTAGGAAGTCACCTCTTCCTTGTGTCTCTATATATTCTGATGGCATATTTTCTTCCCATTCATTTCTAAACAAATCGATTTCCTCCAATATATGTATCCCTGTTAAAGAGATAAAAACAATATATAAGTATTATGATACTAATTCTATACATCCCAATCATATATATATGGTCACATCTCATATGAGATCACAAAAACAATAGGCCATCACCTAAATTTAACACGAGAAGACATTCCAATTCTATGTACTTTGCCCACACATCTCTAAAAATATTTACTTCTTATTTTTAGTATATAGTTTTTTGGAAATATTGGTAATACTGAGAAAATAGAGAAAAACTATCAATAAAGATTTTATTTAATAATACCATAATTACCTTTGGAAATTACTTTTTTATGGATGCAAGACTTTTGATGGTATATGATATCTTTTATAAATTTTAAAATGTAATAAACATCGTTATTTGTTTTATATTTTCTTAGATATTATATGATCATTGAATAAAATGATTAAATTGTTTTTCAAATATGTTTTGATAGTGAAATATTTCAATATATACCTTAATCTAATTCAATTTGGTGAAATCTATATGCATATTATGTTTAGTAACCGACATCATACCATGATTTCTTCTATATTTGTAGATATCCCTATCATAATTATTTAGAAAAAAACAAAAACATATAATTCAAATTTTTTCTATAAAATATTTATTTCAATGCATTTAAAAATCCCAATAAAAATCATAAGTGGTTGGTTTGATGAAAATCCATGCATTAGATCCAAAAATTAAATATTTGGGGTATCCAAATTGATTTTGATCAATATATAGTAACTAATAATAAATTAAGTAATTAAAAAGGAAACTATATTTTATATTTTTATATTTTACAGTTTTAACCTTTAATTGTATCCATAAAAAAGAGACCGACATCTATTATTTTCTACTCAGATTTCTTCTATAGATCACATTTCTTATTATTCATTTCTTCCATCCCCAAAGAAATATATTCCGTAGAAATGATACATGGATTGATTAATCCAAATCAGGCTTCATAATGTTTCCCTTTATATATTAGAAATATAAATTCCTTTAGAAAATATTAATAGTTATTAACTTTAATGAACATAGTAGATCATTTTTTGGACATATTTGTTAAGAAAATTTACCTCATGTATGTTTTCACAACTGAGACTCCCAACCATTCAAAATTCGAAGTCTCATTTATTCTCTTGGGACCAGCCACATATGTAATTAAATATTCAAATATTTCTTCTTCATATTGAATTTAAGACATATATCAGTATTTAAATATGGTGTCTTTTTGATGTTTTTAGGTCAATATATGTTTTAGTGGAATTAGCTGGGAGAAGTTACTCCTGGAAGGTCCTTATGTTTTCTTGGTAAATTAATTAGATTATCCTTATCATAACTTCCATTTCTCCATCATTTTATCTGTCTATGATACCATACCTCACTTCAGACCTTTATTCAGTAAATTTTATAGTTTTTTTCTTTTGAATTTTCATTATAGACATACCTCATGTCTCTTTGTAACATTAGATGGAAAATCTATGAATGTTCCAACATCATGATTGACTATTGTAAAATTTAGATCATCCAGTGGAATGGGTAACTGAGTTCTAATCTCATGATCTACATCAATCTTCAATCTCTTTTTTATTTTGGAATTTCTATAGGGTGTATCGTGTCCCTTGGGATATTATAAACTTTACCCATAAAAAAACTCTTTGTATGGGTGCTTATAGATAGAAATTACATACAACATTATGCTATATAATTCTAGTAATATAATATTATAGATTTCATTTGATTAAAATTTTGGAGAAAGAGTAATGAAAAATTGATTACTGATATCCATAAGGGTATCGTTAATTCCTAATGGGTTATCAAATTTAGAAATTTATAAATCCAAAACAAACATACCACTAAACTATAGTGTAGTACTTGATATTAATGTCTAAGGCCAAACCAACAAAGATAGAGTTAGAGAAAATATTAATAAATAAGATAGACCAAACCTAATTTCATTTTACATAATGTAAATCTAAGCTATCGAGTATTGGATTTGATTTAGAATACGATATAAGAAAATAAAAAACAGGTGCCGAGAAGCAGTAAATTCAAGTTCATGAGATGAAAAGGTATGAAATAAACAATTAGCAATCATGCAATTGTTGGAATCATGTCTTATCAGGTTCAATGTCATGATAAATGCTCACCATCATAAGTTCTCCTTTTCTCATGTTTAGGTACTTCAAATTACTAGTGAAGGGTAACCCAAAACCTTATTTAAACAAATGAAAAAGACAAACCCAAGGGTCATGGGAGAATTCTAGACCCTATATCGCATATTAAACAAATTTATTGAATCTAAGAAATGGTCATGTGAAAGGAAATAAATTAAATCCAATCCCGAACCCCGCTCACAATGGTCATGCAAGAAGAATTATGAAAGTGGGTATAATTGAAGAGAATATATGAAATCCCAACATGAATTTCATTAATTATAAAATACCTTACCTTAAATTCCCCTTTATAATGCACACATCAGCATAATGAAATCACCTGCTCATGCTACCCACAAGCAGATGTATAAACATAAATAAATAAGAATCCTAGAGAAGTGGCGAAGCAGGTGGTGCCCATTATTTACAGGCATATTGTGGTGGTTCCCTATCCAAAATATGTCTCAAATGGTGCACATAGGGGCTCTATTTATAGGCATCAAATGGGATCTTCCCATCACTGGTCATGACACGTACTAATGGTACATGCTGTGTACCCTCAATCTACGTTGAATCTATATCTGCCTAAGTCCTCTGTGTATCATGTTCATTAATTTGAAGTTTGACCATCATAATGTTACATATGGTGGGATCAAGATGTGTACTTTCTTAGTCTTCAATTGTCAGATATCTCACTGAAATCTTCTCCAAAATTTGTGCTGAAAAGAGTCAAGTTGTGTATTGAGGTTACATGACGTGTACTTGTCATTCAAATCGTGTTTTCTCATCACAAATTGTTATAGTAGTGGACTATTTCTCTGATGAAGTCACAATGTGTAAGTGTAGTACATGGCATGTAGTTGTTTTTCACCTATTCTCCAACTCTTCTTCCTTATAAACAATCTGGTGTCATGCGAGTTTGGTTCGCTCGCGGTGCGAAGTGTCTTTAAGCTAATTTTATCTACTTTTCATTCCTTTTGAAGAGGTTTAATGTTTCCTACAATAAAATATAGAAAAAATAAATTTATTCCAAAGTTGGAAATATTAATCATTTAATTACAAAAATAAAAACATTAAAATATTCTAAAATGTAGGCGTGAAATGCACTTATCAAATCCCCCCACACAATTCAACCTTGTCCTCAAGGATCGAATATTAACATACTATAGAGGAATTTCATCTTACCATGCTTTAAATTAAATTTCAACAAAATAAATTGATTAATTGGAAGACTAAATGTTTAAGAATCACACTAGAAAATCCATAAATGCCTCACTTTTCAAAGAAACAAGCTACCCACATATTTTACTTTTTTCCTTTGAAATAGCCTTATTTCTTCATTCATCCATATTCACCTTTTTATACATTATTAATATGCATTCCACTTGCAATCTACCTCACATTAATTTTTATTCTCATCATTAGGGTTCAAATGTAAATAGATTTCCGCACATACCTCAAAAACATGTAACTTACCATAGTTTTTCAAGACAAACAACATCTCCACCGCGTAAAGACAGAGATCACAATTAATCATGAGGGCTTAATCATTAATGATCAAATGACTCTGAGGCTTTAGGTTATGTAGGTAAATGATATAAATCAAGTAAGGCTCAAAAAGGATGTTCAAATCTAAGGAATTTCTCATGATAATAAAAGATAAACTCAATGATTGTCTCCCTTTACAAATTTCATCTCTCTGTTCCCCCAAAATATCAATGTTGTCTCATGATACATCTAAGAAACATGAATGAATCAACCTATCTTGATTTATGTTTTTATTGTTGTTTTTTAGGAAGTAATTCTTAGGAAAAATCTCACATCCATCACCTAACCACATACGATAAAAAATCATCAGTCTAGAAAATGGTGATTTTTGATCCTCCCAAAACACAATCAAAATTTTTCATTAATTGTGTTTAATTTTTTTTATCAAAAGAGGTGAATAGTATAATAAAATGAAATATACATGGACTCTCCCAATATCATAATAGAAAACCCCCCATCAAAAATATCCACAATGATGTATATCCTTGTACACCTAATATGTTTCAACCATTATTATTTTAAATATCATGAAAAACATTTAGAGGAAGGTAGTAATGGATAACATAGAATTGAAATAAGGATGATTTCTTAACAAGGCTATTCATGGAAAATTATGCCTTGAAAAGGATTAATGCATGGTGGTTCTCAGGATAAGGGTTAACAAAATATTACCTCAATTGTATTAAGAGTGATTTTGTGTAGTCATAGCTTCAATAAGATGGAAAGAAAGTATTAAAATAATATATGCCTGAGTTTCTCAAGAAATATACTATTGAAAGAATTAAAAATATTAGGCTTAATGGATTTCTCATGAATGATATTAATGGTTGGGTTAATTACTCAGGGAAATGAATACGAATAATTATATCAATTCATGAAAACATTAGAAATTTAAAACATGTCCAAATATTCATAATATTATTTAAAATGATTAATATTCTCCTTTAAATCATGATTTTTAAAATCCTAATCCACATTCTTATCTATACTAATTATTTTATCCATTTTTCACATTAATATTTATTGGAAAAAATTCAAAATACAGGGCATGGTAATTGTCCTAGGCAGTTTATGTCACCTAGTTCATTTAAGTAAATAATGAATCAAATGAGAGATTAAAAATTTTCACTTGAAGCTAACATCAATCAATATGTGGGAATTAAATTGAAATTACATAATTGAAATTCTTACTCCCATTTCAAATATATTCCTTGAATTCCGCTACGTAGGTACTGCTTGCACCAGATTCATGATGTGTAAATGGTCTTGCAGTTTCCCTTCCATATGTCTGCTTCTTATTTCAACATTCCACACGTGCCTTTGATGGACTTGAAAATTAAATTGAAACAAGTGAATGTACAGAACCTTTCTATAGAGCTATAAAATAGTAAGGGGAATTGAAATTAAATCCTAATATAAAATTAAATTCGACAAAAAGAATAAATTTAAAATCCTAGAAAGCGATAAAAACTTGGGTTGACTCCCAGAAGCTATTCTTTTTTAACTAGTGACTTAGCACTACCATACCTAGGTTAGATGATTGGAGTGGGGTATAGGGATAACTTTCTCATTTTTACCCCATCTTGACAATTGTTTCCTCCCAATTAACTTAAAATTTCCTCAATGGAATTGGCATAGATCTCAAAGGTGTTGACAAGAGTCTGAATAGTATGAGTATTATTAACAAAATCCAAAAATCTTTTGAGACCAAGTAAAATAATTCTTCTTAAATGGATATTTGAATATTTTGGGTTTCTTCAATTATTTCTTCATGATCAACCTCCATCTATTTAACTTCTTCTTTTGATGATTCTTCTTTTTTCCTTTGTGTAGTCAGCATAGGGTGTATCTTCCTCTTCCTCTTCCTCTTCTTCATTTGGAACAATTAAATTTTCTAAATGTTTTGTAATAAATTTTGTATCCATTATGCCTTATTTATATTCTTTATCATATTTATCTTCTTCCTTCGGCTGTAGTTCTAATTTGGAAATTACGATTTGTAGCATCTTAGCAGTCGAGGTTCCTCTCTATTTAATTTCAGCTTCTCCTTGCTTGCTCTATTATATTTTGAAGTTGTGTATGTCAATGTACTTTATACCACTAAAGTTTGGCATTAAGGTCACCCTCTTCATCTTACTCTGAGCCTATAAAGTTATTGGCATCGTGATTAGAATAAGAATAAGCATCGAAAGTGGTACTTACCTCTACTTCTACTTCATGATGCTCCTTTTCAAATTTTATCTCCAAGTTATGGGATGCAGTGTGTTCAGTGCATGGGTAAAGTTACGGGAATGCTAAGGGTCAACTTCTTATCATTTTTATATCATCGATGATTTGCACCATATCATCCCGAAAGTAGGAGAACCTCTCTTTGGTAGTCATTTCCTTATGCACTCCTGTCATCACAACTAAAAAATACCCAATGAGCGAAAAAGTAATAAAAATGATAAATATCCTCTTATAAAATCCGTAAATAGAAAAGATGAGTAAATAATTTATCTAAATTTTTCAAATAATAATTCTCTTCTCTTATCCCTAGAAACAATTCCAAAAATATGACAGCTTGACGTGTGTCATTAATTCCTACTTGGTTACCAAATTTATAAATTTATAAACATGAAAACAACCGACCACTAAACAACAGGGTAGTATAGGATATGTGAGTCCAAGGTCGAACCAACATAGATAGGGTTGGAGAAAATATTAATCAAATAAGATATACCTAAACTAATTTTGATTTTCAGAATGTAAATCTAAGCTATCAAGTATGTGATTTGATTTAGAATATAGGAGAATAAAATATAAAACAGTTGACGAGTAGTAATTAATTGAAGTTCATGAGATGGAAAGGTATGAAAAAATCAATTAAAAATCATGCTTTTTTGGAATTGGGTCTTAGCGTGTTCAATGGTCATGATAAACACTCTCCATCAGAAGTTATCCTTTTCTCATGGCGAGGTACTTCAGGTTACAAGTGATGGGTAACCCAAACCCATATTTAAACATAGGGAAAAGGAAAACCAAATGGTCATGGTAGAAGTTTAGTCCCTAGATCTCAAATTAAAAAAATCTATTCAACTAGGTATTGGTCATACACAATGAAAGAAATTAAGCCCAATCCCAAACCCCACCCATAATGGCGATGAAACAAGAATTAGGAAAGTGGATTGAATTAAGGAAAAAATATGAAATCCCAAAAATAATTGAATTAATTATAAAATACCTTAAATTAAATTCCCCTTCATCGTGCATGCACCGACACAAAGAAATCACCCAATCATTCTAAATATGACCAGGTTTATAAAAATAAATATATAACAATCCTATAAAAGTGGAGAAGAAGGTGGTGTGCCTTATTCATAGGTGTCTGGTGGTGGTTCTCTATCTAGAAGATATCTCCAATGGTGCACAAAGGGTCTCTATTTATAGGTATTGAATGGGTTCTTCCCATCACCGGTCACAACGTGTACCCTCTTTCCATGTTGCCTCCATGTCTGTGTGAGTCTTCCACGTATCACATTAATTAAATCGATGTTTTACAGTCATCATGCCATGAATGGTGGGATCACGACATGTACATTCTCGGTCTTCAATTGTCACATATATTGCTGAAATCTTCTCCAAAAATTTATTTCTAAAAGATTCACGTCGTGTACTGAGGTTACATGACATGTAATTGTCATTAAAGAAAATTTTTCTCATCACCACTTGTTCTGGAAGTGGAATATTTATCCGATGAAGTCTCAAAATTTAAGTGTAGTACACGATTTGTATTAGTTTTCACCCATTTCCAGCTCATCTTCCTTCTAAAAACTCCAGTGTCGCACTACTTTGGTTCGCTCATAGCACGAACTGCCTTTATTCTCATATTCCTCTTATTTTCATTCCTTTGAAATATATTCAATGTTTCTTAAAATAAAACAAATAACAACCCAATTCATTCCAAAATAGGAAAGATTTATCATTTAATCACATAAATCAATACACTAAAATAGTTTAAAAAGAATGCATGAAATAAACTTATCAATTCCCTCAGCTAAGGGATCAAGTTGAGGGTTATGACAAGCCTAAAACCTACTAGTTCATTTGGTTGTTCATGTGATGATATTTTTTCCACTATCGGTTCACTCTGATCCTTTTTCATATATTAGTCTTCCAAACCAGACCAGATAATAATTTCTTGTATATAATCTATTTTCATATGCAATTATTTCATCATCTAATATGTATATTATTTTGATTTTTTTATTCTTGAAATATATTTTAGGAGAAACTACAAAACCTACATCTCTAACATGAACATATCTTTCCTACCACTTCAAAGCTACTGAAAGTAGTTTTTCATTAGGTATAGATACTGCTAATTCATGTGTCGAAAATGTATAAAAAAATATGAACACATATAGATATTTTTATTCAATATTGTTATAAATAATAATGAATTAATATTATTTCATACATATACATTTTTTTCAAGATGATTTGGTGTTTTCATCAACTATTTTACCCTATATATTTATGAACGACTCCTTCCATGGAACTTAACATGGGATAGATGTGCTTCAGATTTTGATTCGTCAATTTTCATATAATCCTAGGAATATATGTCATTTCATATCACATAAAACATTTATTTTGTATTTAAAATACATGCCATTTTCTTCAATATTGAAGAATAACCCATATTTTCATTTCGATAGGGGTATATTAGTGTTGATACACATTGTTTATTTTTATATCTCCTTTACTATTTCATAAATTAACAATTTTGAATCAAATTTGATAAAATAAATAAATTGAAATAATATATTATCAACTATAATGAAACTAAAATTATTTCTCATCATGATGAAAGATGAATGAATCCATGTTTTCTACTTTATAATGGGTGAATAAATAATTATTGTGTGGGGTTTTACTTCCCCCTGAGAATCCATGAGATGAAGCTTGTAAAGAAGTGTCTTGAAGCCTCTATTGGATTTTTAGGGGCCATTTAGATATATTTCATATGAAAATCATCTTAGATAAATGGAATATGTGAGAGATAATGAAAAGTAAATCAACATTTCATTATAAAATTTTTGGGAAAAATGAGAAATTATATCATAACATTACCTTAATTTATTCCCAATGGGTTTCTTTCGTTATAGGTATGACATAGAGCCAGTAATATATATCAATTGGGATATTTATTCTTGTTGTGACCCCAACATAAATAATGAACATTGACTTTTTGGGTCTATAGGTTGGCCATATTGATTTTAGGAAACCTCAATTTTTATACACTTATTTTTTACCTTGATAAATTTAGGCAAGATAATGATGATATGTTGTTCATTTTTTTCATCAACATGATTTTTATACCCTAATTATTCTATAGTTTCAACATCAAACATCAATTATTCGATGATACTAGTAACATCTTCATGTTCTGAAGAATTTTCTACATGATTTATCAAAAATTTAATTTAGATTATGTTAATAACATAAAGAATACATAATATTAGGATGAAACACATAGTATATTAACAAAATAGTATAACCTTCTCATTGAACTATCTTTATTTTAAATAATGGTTAAAGGTATTTAGATCCTCTACAAAGAATCTGAATCCCATATTTGTGGTCCCCTATATCTTACAAGACATTATCTACATTGGGACCACCATAAAATTATTGTTATATCCCAATAAAAGTGTCAACTTATATTGAATTATTTTCTAACCCTAGAGTTGTTTTAGTCACCAACAACACAATTGATCAATTCTTGTTTTTTGAATCTGAGAAAAAAATACCTTAACTTCTTATGACTCTATTATGAATGGCTTGTACTTATACAATTTTATACTGAAATACACATTCATGATGACCATTTCATATACTTTAACTACATTATTATTGTTAAACCATTTGAAACAAAAAATAAACACTTGAAATATTTTATAATAAAACTCATATATTTGTTCTATGATTATAAAATATAAAATACTTTCATAAATTAGTGTTCTATACTTGGAAAATGATATGTTCATTTCTTAAACCACAAGCATAACTCCACTGTTTTTCATCATTCTATGATTTTTAGGTTATTTTTTATATAATATATAACCATTAATTAAAAAACTAGTGTAAGATGTAGAATTTTCATTTAGGGCCCTAACTATCCATTAACGTCATTCAAAAATTAAATTAATATTTTTAGATAACTCCATATAAAAATGAACTCAGAACTATCTTATAAACTATTGATTATGTCTATTTGATTTGAATCCTCCAGCCTTTGATGTATTTAAATGTCTATGATTTTTTTAAGATTCAATATTTGGACCAACATCATCACTATTATGTAAAATGTAAAGGTGAGCTTGATTCTTCTCTATGATGTTAATTTTAACAACATATCTTTTGAAAATACCTTTTTCCCATAAGGATTCCATTTTGACCAAACTTTCGTAGTCTGAAGTAATCAACATCTAATAAATAATCGGTACAGAACTGAATAACTTCTTAAAAATGTATCTTTTTTCAATAAAAAATTCTATCCCACATCAATTCTTGACATTCCATTTCAAAATATTCAGATACCGTTCAATGTGGGATAACCATCAGTAATGGAAGGTACAAAATATTTGAAAATCTCTATCCAAGTGAAACATTTGGTGGAGAATAAAATATATAATTCACATAATATGATTGCAAACTCCTGAGTCATTATTTGAAACTTCCCTGGGTATATATCTTTTCTGCATTTGGATATGAATGGGAAACAAATTTTAGTTAATTTATGTCATAAATTTTTAGATAGAAGGAAACATAAAGTGATGTGCAACAAATCACACTTCAAAAAATAATTGGGATGTGATTTTTTGTCTCTGTAACTTCAAATTTGTTATTGAAACAACATTCTTGATATTTGATGAATACCCTCTATAACTTTTAAAACATTAAAGAAAATGAAAATTTTTAATTTATCTTTTCTAGAGAGAGTGTATGATAATAGAGGAATAAAATTCCTCATTTTACTCTTTACAGGTTCCAACTCTTCACTTTCCTTTGTCAATCATGGCTAACCTAGCCTTGATTGTATATTTTGTTTTTCTATGAACATTTAGTAACATTCCAATAACACTATAAAATATATTCTTTTATATTCATGACATTAATAAAATATATGATGTATATAAAATTGAAATACTATAATTCATAAAAAATTGATCCAATTTTACAAACTGATTTTTTAAAGATTTTCAAAAATGGTTTGCCAAAAATAGTGTCAATATATTTTAATTTATTAAATAGTTCATCTCCCATTAGTGGAGGTGTTGTAGTAACTTTTTTGGTATTCCCAGAGAATAATTTCATTCAAGATCATTATTTATTCTGTCATGGTAAAAATTTATGATGTTCTAAAAACACATCCCTTAAATAAATTTTCAACCAAACTGAATGTTTGAATTCTTCACAAATGAGACACCCCAACATTACTTTAATGCTATATCTTGGAAAATTTTCTTAAGAAGGAAGGTCATTTATTACTCCTTACTACATGGTCCTCAATATGAATTATTTACTTATATGAGCATCATATATTATAACAACGATATACCAAATAAATTTTGGATCTTTGATAAGTAAATCCAAAAAGAAATAACTATCAACACTGGACTATTTTGTTCCAGATATAAGAAGAGACAAAATAATATATTTTCAATTCTTACATAACCATAGTGGAAATTTATAATTTACCAATGTAATTATCCATGTATTATTAGTATAACCCATTAAACCAAAAGTAACTAGTCTATATTTAGATAATGAAAAATATGTTTTTCTCAAAAAATTTAAAAATTTAGGACACCCGTAATCATTTTTTATCCACTGAGGAGAGTTTGTTGGATGATTTAGTTTCCCATATTTTATTACTTTATATATATTTCATTTCAAGTGTCTTCGGTTTTTTTCCATCCATATTGTCATCTAAACTGAATAATGAAAGGAATGCCCCATAAATTTTTGGAATGAATTTATTCATATTTCTTGAAACAATTCAAAAAAAACTTAAGGCATTCTATGAGAGATTCATAGTCATTATAAATCAATATAAAATCATCAAGAAAATCATGTATTTTTTTAGAGATCATTCCCATTGAATATAAAATTCATTTAACATAATATTTTCAATAAGTATTTTCAATTTCTTTCGATATCATATAATTTAAGAGACCAAGTAGTTCTGTAGATCTAGTGTCACTCTATCCATTACAAGATTTCAAATTAAATATTTACAATACAGATTATAATGTTGTGTATTTAGTACAACTGATATGAAATGGTATCTTAACATAACTATTAAAATTCTAAAAAAACATTGGATAATCATGAAGGACATATTCAATTTCCATTTACATTTCTTCATTGTGATCTCCATCATCATTTACATTGGTATTCATATCAAATAATCCATATACCATAGTATCGTCCCAATCAGTGTGAAAATATAGTTATTCTTATTTTTAGTCCAACATTTATATCTATGATCTACTCTAGGAAAAATAAAATATTCCTCCAACTCTTATAATTTTTTTCTTGAATAAAAATAATGTAAACATGGACAATAAAATTGATAAGGGTTGTATGCGTGCTTTATTATAAACTAGATGAATTATTTTACTCTATCTTCTAACTCTTTTCCATATTATTATCATAAATTGATTTTCCATTCATGTCCATCCTTTTAGATTCACAAAATATTCATTTTAGATAAAAATTAATTAAATACACACAATATATTCCAAATAAGATGAGAAAGTAATATATACTTCTATTTAGGTAAACCTAACAATTGAATGTTATCGATTATGATTCTTAATAGGTTATCATTTTAAACAGGGGTGACCTGAAAATAAATAACATGGGGTAAACATATGACTATTTTTCTAAAATATTTATTTGATGTTATGTGGGAAAAACACTAGTAATAAATATATTGGAATATTATATTTTTTATTGGATGAATGAATTCCCTTGGAAATTATTGTTCATTATTTTCCTTTAATTGGGACTTGGATTTCTAAATTTATGTAAAAATATCATTCCTATGAACATAAAAGGTTATATAATCACTTGTTTTTTACATATTTTCAAGGAGATTTGAATTTCATGACACTAATGGATGAAATATTTATTGATGAGATAAGTGAAGCTGGATTCCATGTTTCTCTCTTTTTCTATAGATTATTATAGACTACAGAATACCAAAAAATATATTTTTACTATAACTCACTGAAAAACCCACATTTCAAAAATAGTAGAGTTATGAATATTAAGTGTCTTTCACATATCCTATAATATTAATTACCTCAAAACACCACAAATAATTTTCAATAATAAACATTCCAAAAAAAATAGTTAGCATGGATTTCACATCATTGTGATAAAAAATATTCTTATTCCACCTCCATCAAGGACAAATTTCACTAAGATACCTCCCACATCTATCAAAACCAGCTCAAGTATATCTGAATGAGTATAATCGTTACTAATAAAATCCGTACCTTTTTATGATTATCAGTTATTATAATAAAATTTATAAAATTCTTCAACTATCTTCTAATACTATACGTTTCAAAGATAAATGTGTTTTAAATTAGAACATTTTTTTGGGTGAAAATCAAAATTATACACAAATGTTAAAAATAATAATAATATTTTGTACATGGTTTTATCAAAATAAATAATGTTACAATTAATAACATGAATCTTATACATACCCACACACATTAAGCCAAGAATAGTTTTTTCCATGTCCGCCCCTAAGGTTATTAGATAAGAAAATGAATATGAAAAATCCTTTTCTCAACATCCATATTAACCAAGGAAAACTCACAACACCTTCAATCCCATGAGACCTATTCTAATATAAAAATAAATAGAATAATCTAAAAAACATTCAAACCATACTAGGAATGGAAAGTTATGTTATGTGACTATTTAATAGAATGTATGTTGAAAATTAGATGAATAAAAAATTTATTTTCTGTCCCCACATAATAGGAAAACCCCATACTCTTTCAACTCTATCTATAAATGATATAAGTCTTATAGTATGTTATCAAAACATATATACCTAAAACCTTATCTATTTACAAGATCATATCCTAAATACTTAAAATAAAACACTTGATAAACCACTATAATAAACCCATTTATTAGGTCTCTCAAATCATAGATAACCTTAATAAAAACATTAGTTTTACATTTAAAAAAATATATTCAAACTTTTAACTCTAAAAAAAATTAATTCCATGTTTTTTTCTTAAAAATGACCATTTATCCATTTAATCAAGTAATTACTTTAGAAATAAAATTTATAAAATCCTTGATTATTCATATTAATTTTCAATGACAATTTGCTAAATCAACTACAGAACCATTTCATATAAATCACTATAAGAGAAGAAAACATAATTAACAACCAATTTTTGAATTTACTAAAGCCAAAAATAAATTATTCATTTTAAAATATTTTATAAAACAAGGGTAAAAAATTGTATTGTTTTTTGAATCTAGATAACCAACATCAATAATTTTATAAAAGTAAAAAACCTACCTTAAAAAAATTCATATATAAGATCCTATGTTTTTTTAGGTATGGATCTTTCAGTTTCAAGATAAACACTAGTTTTATTTCCTTTTTGACTTAGACCATTAGTCGGGCCATGGGCCGGTTTGATTGTTTTTTGGAAAAGAAGCAGTATGGGGGATATGTACAACCTATAGGCCAATTACATAATGAGTAATTGGGATACACACCGTGAAATACAATTACACGATGTGTAATGTTTTGGCCCGAGCCTTTCATGGAATGTAAGGGGTTTTCCCCCATAAGGGAAAAAAATACATTACACAACATGAAAGTCAATTACAGGTCAATAATTTCCGAACTAGGTTGTTTAAGAGTAGAGGCATGAGCCACTATTTTTTTGACATAATCACACCTCCCCCTCTCTTAATGCACATGAAGACCCTTTGAGACCTATGGATAATATTTGACCCCAGTTGCAGATCTAGACCCCATTTATTTCTCCTTCATTATCTTTGGAACCAAACTGGTATGATCTCGATTCAGTTTTAGTTGTTCTTGATTCTTTGGAAGAATGACTATACTGTTTGGATTTAGTCTCTTATTACCTAATTTCTCATTCTTCGTCCGTTATTTAGATTTCTTCCAAACTAGGACAAATCAGGATATAATATTGGAAAAGCACTCTATTAATGAGATAAGGTAGGTGGTATGTACTTTTATTTTCATTCTTTGTTGCTTTATAGATCTATTGGCATTTTATCTAGTTGTTGGACTTTTCGGTGCATACCGGTTTTAAAATGTTAATTTGAAATAGATGATGCAGGACATGTTAGGGATTCCATTAGGATATTTAAGATGCATTGGTGGTTGTTTCCCCAACCATAGGCCACCCATGGGGTTCATAACACATTTTATTTAGTTATGAAAATTGATGAACTAGCCAAGGGGGTGTTATCAAGATTTACTTAGTTAATAAAGTGTTATTATACTTAAATGAGGTTGATTTACAAGCATATGAGATGTCCTTCATCATTTCCTTATGTTATCACAATTTACCATTCATATCCTGACTAAGGGTTTAAATGAAATTTGTCAAACAAGTGTGTATACTCATTTTTTTTTCAGATTTATTAATAATTAATTGTGATTAATGGGTGGGTATACCCAGGTTATGTGTTAAATGGATAATTGTGATTAAATGGTAGGTATACCCATGAGATTTGATTAAAGAAAAATGGATTATATGAGTGGGTAAATGAATATGTATTTATTTTTAAATGGTATGAAATGGTGGATGATTTTATAGATTCTATATATGGATCTCCATAGATCTAAAACATGGTAGTGAACACAGTGGATGTGTATTCTCCTCGGGTCTTGATTCCATGGGATAACTCGAGCTTTGCTTCCCCTTGGATCCAGATTTCATAGACTCATGTTAGACATGTTGGTACATAGGGTCCTAGGACTCCAACAAGTTTTATACCATGTTTCCATTGATATTATCCTTGGAAAAAATGGGGACAACTTGGTATCTACAACATGGATCCATCCCTCTGCGGTATACACTTCATTACACGATAAGGCTGTGGGTTTATTTTATGAATTCATTATATGATGAGCCCATGGGTCTCGTTTGTTACTTCATTATACCAAAAGGTAAACTATTTATTTTGGGACTTCATTATATTTCATGACCATAGGATATATGAATTTTGTGGTATGGTAAGGACATGGGTTTATGTTATGTATTCTTTATACGACAATGTTGTGTGGTCAAGAGATGGATGGTTGTATGGTGAGCCTATTTTCTTTGTTTTTGTTTCTATAGCTACCTTGTTAGGAACTGACACTTGTTGATGGGATCCTTGAGTGTCTATTTGGTATTACATGTTGTAAGATACATATTCCCTGGGCATTCACACTTACATTGCTACTTACATACACTTGTTTAGAATATTTCATTGTGCTACATAGAACTATATAGATATTTGTGTGGAAAACTATTGGGATATTTCTCTCACACCCTATTTTTTCCTCCTTGGGGACCCAAATAGAATATATGGTTGTAGGTGTTGATATGGGTATGTTCCCTAACAAAGTTTGATGACTGTTTCTTTGGAGTAGGGGAGCATGGGACCATGTTAAGGCCTACTATGCTATGGGGAATCTTTTTTTTTTATAATTTTTATTTTGGATACATGTATTGAATTTTACTTCTATGTTACTTTTTCGGGTTATTTCTAGATACATGTATCATCTGCATCATTATATACAATACACTTCTATCTTGTTATATATTCCTGTCATGCCTGTATATTTAAATGTTGTTTGCTTATTTTATCTACTTCCTCCATTGAATGTGTTTGACTTCTATTGTGACATAATATGGTAATGAGGGCCTAGTGTCCCCAATGACCCAACTAGTATATCACTTCTAGTTGATAACCTTTAGCATTTAGGAAGATTCACTTGAGTCTATGTAACCAACTCGACTTGAGGAAATGTCTAGTGGAATCTGGGCCCTAGACGTTAGAAAGTGGCCTCAAAGGAGGTTTCTTTTCTGGTTTGATTTATTTTTTGGAGATAATATTTTGGGATAGGAATAAAATGGAATTTGGTAATGAGATATGCTCAGTCATAGCTAACCCATGTATAGGGAAAATTTTAAATTTCCCTAAATGAAATTTATATTTCCAGTTTTGACTATTACACTTCATTTGATTTCACTATTGGGAGGTGCACATGATTTTTGTTATTACTATTGATATGATTCCGTTCTATTTATGTAACAACCTGATGAGATGAGGATATTCCATCTCATGCATCATATATGTAATTAGAAATCACATTTAATTCATTATGCCATGCAATTTAGGAAGCATTATCGAACACATTATGTTATGACAGGTGTAGTGATAACTATGCCTACTATTGTGATAGACTTTTTGTAGATGATAGAGAAGTGATGTCATATTTTAATTAATAAGGTGTATAGAACATCATGGGATAGAAAGTGATTCACCTTATTTAATTTAGTTGTTAAAGAAAATTAGATATATATGGATTATATGGGAATGTAATTTTGGTTCATGAGGTGTTATGAGACCATAGCAATCAGAACATGGGGGACCATTGGTAAATTATTTGAACAAATGAACATTAAATGGAAATAAGAACTGGATTGTTTACAAAGATACATGACCTAGACCCAGCTTTTGAGTGGGAAAGAGGGAGTGTTTCTAGTTTTGTTGTGACTTTTTCTTATACAGTCCTATATTTAGAAGAAGGTTGGGGGTTCTAACTTGGTTTTAGGAGGGTTTTGACCCATACTACACTTTTGAGTTACGACATTGATATTGTTTCATTCTGAGGAATGTGTTTGGAATTGTAGAGGTTTTCCACCATGAAGACCTCCATATATAATCTATTAGGGTGGTGATGACCATTCTATAGATGTGGTAATCCATGGGCTATTAGTTGATCCAAATTTAGTGCCAACTACGTCACTAAAGGCTGTTCTAGACATAGGTGCTAAGGCATAGTTCCGAAAGGTATTATTTCGCTATATACAAACATTCTAGGGAGCATCGTCACCTGCCTTGTCTATGGCTAAGATGACATGGGTGTTCTAGTAGAAAAATCCACCCACGTTTTTGGGGGATGGCGGTCCACATGCAGTTGAGCTACAGATTGAGACCAAACTTGATATCCTCTAGAAAATGGAGAATCCTCTTGAGATGAGGGTAAAGATCCGAACTTATATGATATGTGGAGAAAAAAACATTTGTGGGATTTTTTGAACGAGGCTGACAAGCTATGAGATATGGTTTGGACTAATTTATAGACCTGCTTCTATGGTTACTTTTACCCTGAGACTCAGTGGGCTGAGTGGGCTAGTGAGTTCATGCATCTAGAGCAGGTCATGATGACTGTTATGGATTACTCAATACACCCTACAGAGTTGATGAATTTTTTCCAATGTACCTTTCTGATGATCATTAAAGATTGAGACACTTCGAGCAAGGTATTCAACAATCCATCAAATATTAGGTAAACAAGTTGAAATTGAATTCTTTCACTGGGATTGTGAATCAAACACTGATTACGAAGTGAAACCTAATGAAATCTAGTGGTATAGTGCAAAGCAGTGTTTCTTGTCGAACCAGTGGTTCTACATTTTTGGTTGGAAGAACCATTTTGAGGATTCCCATGAGATGTGTGTTAGTCAGGATGTGAGTTCTGGAAGTTCCGTTTTTTTCACTAGGTTGGATGGAAAGGCCATATGAAGAAAAAATGCATCCATGAACCAGTTTAGTGCTGATCTTGTAGTAGGATGGGGAACATGTATTAGTTTTTCAGGATCATCCATCTATTTATGAGTGATAGGTGGCTAGCTATGACCTTGGGTTCAGGAGAAGGTTTCTCAGCTCCGTGTCAGGCAGGGAGATGGAGAAGTGCTGGCCGATGTAGATGAGGAAGTGGTGGTTGTGGGAGAGGTATCCAAACACCAATTACAATTATAAATTTGAGTGGACCTACTCCAGGTAGTGAGGTTTTGTCACATGGCTGTGGTATAGGCCAAATCTTTTATATATAGCCTACCCTTGAGAAGTAGGGTTCTGAACCATCTATAGTGAGAGGTACAACCTCTACTATTGCAATTTTTATTTTTTATGTAGGTGAATCTCATAGTTTCATATCTCTACCTATGGATACAAAAATTGGGATAATTTTGTGGTCCTTTGAGGGTGTTGTGAGGCTAGACACATTGTCGGGAATTAGAATAGATGATGTGCGCTAGTGTAGGGAGTTCCCCTTGAGTCTGGTAGGTGTCACTTCACTAGGGATATTTATGTCCTTGAGATGATAAGATTTGTTGTCATTATCAAAATATATTGGTTCATTTCTTATCAAGATTAAGTTGACTTCTCTCACTGGAGGGTGACTTTCTCACCCCCATAGGGTGAAGTGTTTAATTACAAGGGTGAATGGGATGTCCAGGAGAGTCAAGATGGACCAAAGAATCATGGGTTGGGTGGAATGACTTCCCTTTTTTCTAGTTTATTCATTGATTATCAGGGATTCCATTAGTCAGACATTCCTCCAGTGGTGGATCATTTCAGGGATGTTTTACCAGATGAATTTTATGGTTTAATTCCTAATAGATAGGCTGATTTTCCCATCGAACTAGTTCCATGAACTACAACGGTATCAATTCCCCCTTATAGGTAGCTATGATGGAGTTTCATGAACTCAAGAGGCCACTAGTGGATTTGGATGTGAGTGGGTTTATCTGAACAATTACATCTCCAAGTTGTTATTTTGACACAAATATTAAAAATGCAGATGGTACCATAAGGTTATTAATGCGTTATCAAAAAATTAACTAGCTGATGGTTAAAAACCGATATTACATTCCATGGATAGATTGCCTATTTGATCATTTCAAGGAGCCTAAGTGTTCTCTAAATTCAACTTGAGGTCAGGATATCACATGGTGTGTGTTCGACCAGTAGAAATACCTCATAAAACATTTAGAAGTATGAATGTTCTATAAAAGTATTTGTTTATGTCATTCAGTATCATGAACACAACAACAATTTTCATAGCATTAATGAACTGAGTGTTCTATCCTTACTTGGGTTTTATGTGGTGGTTTTCATGGATAATATTTTTTGTATTCTTATAATCAATAAAACAATGCCACCCATATTGAGATCATTTTGAATACACTTAGTGATAATCATTTATATGTGAGGCTCACAAAGTTCAACTTTTGTATGGATCATATTCACTTCCTAGGTCACATTATCTCCGAGAGAGGATTATCAGTAGACTCAGAAAATGTGAGAGCTATAGTTTCCTAGAAATAACCCAAGAATGATTTTGACACAAAATGTTTCTTGAAGATAGCTTGTTACTACATTAATTTCATATAGGACTTCTCACACTTAGCAACACCATTGATAGGCTTGACTAAGAAGGTTGTGAAGTTTGTATGGTCATATTATTTCAAGATAGCCTTTCAGGGGTTCAAAAAATGGTTGATATCAGAACCAGATCTGATACTTCTAGACCAGGGTAGTATATGCACTGTGTATTATGATGCATAAAATATTGGGTTGGGTGCAGTATTGATGAATGAGGATAGAGTTTTGGATTACAGGTCTCCACAGATGAGGCTACACAAGAAGAATTACCCAATTCATGGTCTTAATCTAGTTGTAGTAGTTCATGTTTTACATTGTTGGAGACACTATTTACTAGGAGATTGTTTTTTGGTGTACATGGACCAAAAAATCATCAAGTATATTTTTACTATGTAAGATCTAAATATGAGGAATCGAAGGTGGGTGGAGTACCTATAGTATTTTTACTTTGAGAATGCCTACATGCCTGGTAAAGGAAATGCAGTGGCCGATGCATTGAGCAGGAGGACTTAAATATAGGATGTGCACCATGCCCGTAGCATGTGGAATATTATTACATTTTTTTAAAAGATCATATGGAGGTGCACGACAGTCAAGGGAATACATATCTTACATCCTTAGTTGTGACCTCTACCCTATTAGACAGTGTTCGGATGAGGTAGTTATCGAATTCAGAGGGTCTAGTCCTATGGAAGAGTATGGTAGGTGAGGACCCTCTTCCTAGTTGGACTATAGGTGTTGATGAGATCATGCATATCTATGGATGTGTTTGGGTTCTAGGGGATATACACAAGGAGCTGATGTGGGATTTTCATGCTTCATCTTGGGCAGTGCATCTCAGAGTCAACCAGATGTATCGTGACATACATCCTCAGTATTAGTGGCCGAGTATGAATCATGAGGTTGTTGGTTTGGTTGCATGGTTTCCCACATCTCAGTAGGTGAAGGTAGAACATTAGTGTCCATTCAAGATTTTATACGAGTTACATATTCCAGAGTAGAAATGGGATGATTTCATGATCGATTTTGTGAATCGTTTACCAAGATCTCCTTGATGTAATGATGATGTGTGGATTGCTTTTGAGAGTTTCATGAAGGTTTATCATTTCTTTCTGACCGAGGAGACCTTTAGTATTGATGATCTTGGATGGTTTTATATCTATGAGATAGTACAATTTCACGGGGTCTGATGCACTATAATTTCCGATAGGGATGCCCGCTTTACATCTCATTTCTAGAAGATATTTTAGAGGGTGCTAGGTACACATATGCTTCTGAGAACAACATGCCTCCATCAGATCGATTACCAGTATGATAATACAATATAGGTTCTAGAGGACATTCTACGAGAATGCATCCTAGATTTTAGGGGATCTTGGGAGAGACACATTCTGCTGGTTGATTTTTCCAATAAGAATAGTTATCAAGCATGATACAGTTTTCACTTTAATAGGACTTGTATTGTAGGCCATATCGGTCACCCCTGTGATGGTTAGAGGTAGGATAGATAGCTTTAATAAGACCACATCTCATTAATGAGTCTTCTGGGAAGGTCCTGTTGATTAAGAAGTAGATTTCTACTACAAAATCTAGATAGAAATCTTGCACAGATTACCATAAAAAAACTCATGAGTGTATGGTCAGGGATCAAGTCTTTTTACTTGTTTAACGGAGGTTGGGACATAAGTAGATTAGGAGATAGGTTAAAAATTCATTGCGATATGTCAGACCATTCGAGATTGTGGAGAGAGTGAGGTCGGTAGCCTATCGGTTACAGTTACCTCAAAGTAACTGATCCACACATGATATATTCAATGTATCTCAACTGCACCATTATCATTAAGACCCATCTCATAATTTTCAACCTAATAATTCTGAGTTACAGGTTGATGAATCCTTCGAGGAGAATCCAATTCATATCATTAATAGGAGAATAAATTCCATAAAAGGCTGATCAGTTCCACTAGTATGGGTTCTATGACAACACTGCTGTTTATTGGATGAGACCCGGGAGAGGGAGGATGATGTACACGCTTAGTGGTCAGAGTTGTTTTTAGATGAATCTATACCACACTTCAGAAGGAAATATAGGGATAAATTTCTTTAAGAAGTGTTATTTTATGATCCTGGATTTTTTAAGGTACATATATTTCATTTTCGGGTTAAATGATTGTTTTCTTTCATTTTTGGATTAGAACCTATGCTCGGCCTTGGTTCGGCTGGGTTATTTTTGGGAAAGAAGAGGCAGGAAGGGTGTATACTGGATGTAGGCTAATTACATGATGTGTAATTGGGATACACATCATGTAATCCAATTACAAGACATGTAATTATTTGGATGTGACCTTTTACAGTGTGTAAGGGTTTCCCTGGGAAGGGAAAACCAAGCATTACACAACATGAAAGGAAATTACATGTCATGTAATTTCTCAAATATGTTTTTCATAAATAGATATAAGAGCCTCTATTTTCAAAAAAAAAAGCATACCTCCCCCACTCTTATTGTACAAAAATCCCCTTTGAGGCCTAAATATAGGATTTTCTCCTGGTTCCAAATCCGAACCCAGTTTCCTTCACCATCAGACTCATTAGAAGTGATCCTGTAGGATCTCGATTCTTTTTTGGCAGTTCTTGATTATTTGGAATAGTGATTGTGCTATTTGAATTTATGCTCTTATGCCCTAATTTCTTGTTCATCATCCATTCTTCATATTTCGTCCTAACTAGGATGAATTAGGACTTGATAAAAGTTGAGAACTCTACTACCAAGCTAAGGTAGGAGGTCTATACATTTTATTTGTCTTTAGATTTTTTATAGTGCTATCAGCCTTTTTCCATGCACTAGACTTTTCAGTGTGGTCCTGGTTTTGAAATTTAATCTAAAATAGATTATGTAGGAACTGTTAGGGGTACCCTTAGGTTCTTTGAGATTCATTGGTGGTTGTTAACCCAACCAAAGGATGCCCATGGGGCGTTCCGTTCCATTTATTTGGTTTTGACTATTGATGAAGTACCCAATGGGTGTGTTCTTGAGTTTCCTAATTTAAGGAAGCTCATTTCTTCTTAAATAAAGTTGAATTACATGTATAAGAGATGTCATACCTCATTGGCTTGTGTTATCATAATATTTTGTGAATAACTTGATTAAGGGTTTAAATGATTTTTTTTTAAATAAGTGGGTATACTCTTTGGTTGTTTTTAGATTTCTTAATGGGTAATTGTAATTAATAGGTGGGTATACTCATGTGGTGTGTTAATGGGATAATTGTGATTAAATGGGTGTGGATGCCCATATGACTTGATAAAATAGAAATCGAGTATATGAGTGGGTAGAATCATATGGCGTGATTTGTTAAATGGTATGAAGTGGCGGATAATTGTATAGATTCCATGGAAACTCTCTATGGATCCAGAATGCTATGGTGGACACCTTGGCAGAGTATTCACCTTGGATCCTGATTCAATGGGATGCATCAGGCTTTTCTACCCCTTGGATCCAGTTTTATAGGAATCGTGTAGGATATGTTGGTATACATGCTCCTATGACACCAACAAATTCCTATATCCAGTTTCCATTGAGATGATCCTAGGACTTGATGAGAATACCTTGGTTTTCTACACCTTGGATCTGGCCCTTCATGGTCTAGACTTCATTATAAATTAAGATCGTGAGTTTATTTTTTGACTTCATTATATGACAAGGTCATGGGTTTTTTTGTGACTTATTTATATAGTAATGTGGTTTTATTTTGTGTCTTCATTATATGACTTGGCCACATGATATAAGACTTTGGTGGTATGGGAAGGTTGTGGGTTTATGTTATAGATTATTTATATGGAAAGGATGTGTGGGAAGGATGTGGATGGTTATACGGCAAGGCCACATTGTTTGTTTGTATTGTTGTAGCTTCCTTTTTAGGAGCTTCCACATATTGCAGGGATCATTGAGATGATGGTTAGTATTACCTGTTGCAGTAGACATATTCCTTGGGCATTCACATATAATTTTATTCTTACATACACTTGTTTAGCATCTTACATTGTGGTACATAGATTTTTATAGATATTTGGGTGGAAACCTACTCGGATCCTTGGGGACCAAAACAAATTATATAGTTGTAGGTGTTGATTGGGGTATGAGCCCTAACAGTGGTTGTTGATTGTTTCTTTGGAGAAGGGGAGTATGGGACCGAGCTGAGACTTCCGATGCTGCTGGGATTTTTTCTATTTTTGGATTTTTGATACTTGTATTGTATTTTTCTACCTTGTACCTATTTTAGATTTTTTCTAGATACATGAATCATCTGTATCATTATTCGTGAGACACTTCTGGCTTATTATATAGTCATGTCCTGCTTGTCTATTTATATGATGTCTGATTATTGTATCTTCTAATTCCATTGAATGTGTTTGAATTCCACTGTGATATAATTTGGTACTGAGGGTATAGTCTCCCCAATGAACCACCTAGGCCCTTGGTGCCAGTTGCTAGCCTCTGGCATTTGGGGAGATGTGATTGAGGCTATGTAGTCATTTTAGCATGGGGTACTGTCGAGAAACTTCCATGTCTGGGATGTCACAACATATAAAACAAATCCCCAAAAAATGAAAAAAGAATGGCGGGGGAAGGCTTGCTGCCTCGATCAACTCAGGGAGTGGAAGATGGGGAAAGGGTGGTCATCAGAGGGATGCTTCTTGACTGTGGGTACTTGTCCCAGGCTGAAGACGGGGAGGCAAGGTGAAAAAAAAGCAGGATGTAAAGAACAAAAAAATATAGCATGGTTTGGATCAGGCATGCTTGGAGAGGTGATCAACGACATGGATAAATGAGAGAGGAGGATAAATAATAACATACCTTATAATTGAGAGATTTGATTTGTCCGAGAGAAGGTTGAGGGTGATGTACAACATAGTTGAACTTCTGTGAGAGATTGAACAACATTATGGAAATTAGTTAGGTTAGCATTCTATATAATGTATGAGAATGGGTTTTATAAGCACTTCAAAAAATGCTGATAAAGAGAGGATTTATCAGTGCTAAAATAATAAGCCCTGATAAAATACCTCTTTATGTAGGATTTTTCAGTGTTGATAAATGATATCTTTATCAGTGTTAATAAATATCTCATAAATACCTATATGTATATTTTTAATAATATAATAAAAATAATTCAAAAATTTAAATGTGTATAATTACAAACAATTGAATATAAATGTACATTATAATAAATTTATAAAAATATTTTTCAATATGTATTTATAAAAATAAATAAGGCTGTATATTTATAATTATAATTATAAATAAATATATTTTTAAATATATTTATAATTATTTTTATATAATTATAAATATAATTATATAATTATATATATTTATTTAATTATATATAATGATGTAAATAAATATATTTAATAAATATATATAAATATAAATATACTAAATATATTTATTATTTAAATAAATATATCATAAATTAATTATTATTGAAATGTATTATCATTTATTTATAATTATATAAATAATTTTAAAAAACATATATATATATATATTTATAATTATAAATATATAAATTTATAATTATAATTAATATACATTTATAAATATATATTTTTATTAATATTTATTTAAAAATATATTTTTAACATTGTCAATGAATATATAATCTTGAATGATTGAATGCTAGAAATAAATGAAATTAGATAATTATAAATGAGTAGACTTACAAAAATATTAAAAAATAAACATGTTTTATTAATTATAAAATTTATTAATGAAATAAAATATGGATATATATTGAAATGAAGGTGAATACATATTGAAAATATAAAATTATATTAAATAAATATGTATTAATAAATATTAGATAATGATTATATTCCAAAAAAACAAAATATTAAAAATTAATAAATAATCCTAACTGAAAAATAGTAAAAATAAATAAACAAAAATTATTATTTAATAACACAATATATTAAATATATTAAATATATTATGATACTAAATAAAATTCTAAAATTATATATTAAAATTTGAATGAATTACATAAATATTAGGTGTGTGTGTTTCTATATAAGATTACATAAATTAAATTAATATTTATGTGTGTGAAATTAATGTGTATATATATATATATATATAAGTTTGATATATGTTAAATTGCACAAGGACGTAATATAATATGTAACATCTATAAATGAAATAAATAATAATAAGAATGAAAAAATTTAAAAATTTAAAAAATGTTATTAATTATATAGATAATTCAAAACATAAAACATGAATATTTATATATGTTAAAATGGAAATGAATAGATATTAATTATATAAATTACAACCATATTAAAAAAATTAAATGTTAATGAACAAACATATGTAAATAAATATTATAAAATGGGTAAAATTTTAAAAATATTGAATAATGAAAAATTAAAAATGAATTTATTACAAAAATGTTACATATATTAATGAATAATTATGCATTAAAAAATTAAAAATTTGTAATTTACAAAAATAATTGAGGAATAAATTTTTAAAATATTTAAATTATGAAAAAAAGTAAGCTTAGACAAAACATTATCAAGGAATAAATTATATTAAATAAATGCTTGTTTAAAATGAGTGAAATTTAATTAAATGTATATAGTTAAATAATAAATATAATGTTTATATTAATAAAAATGAAAAAATTTATTAAATACTCAATATACTAATTAAATAATTGATATATTATTTATTAATATATATATATGTATATTAAATTTATTCTTTTTTTCTATAATTCTATTCATTTATATTAATTATAAACAATATATTAATTATTTGATAATATATAATTAATATACTATTTTTACAATATATATATATATATTTTAATAAATTTAATTATAAATCATTTTGAGGTGGGCTCGACCGAGTTTATGAATCCACATGAATATAAGTTTGAATAAAAAATAATATATATTAAATATGTAAATTAAAAATGTATTAGAAACATTAATTATTAAATAATTTTGTCAAAAATTTTATTAATTAAATGTTTATTAACGAAATTAATTAATTTAATATATATATACACAGTAATAAATTGTATATTAATTATTTAATTAGTATGTTAATTATTTAATTATTTTATTCATTTTTATTAATTATAAGTAGTGTATTACTTATTTTATTATATATAATATTTTTTTAATTTATTAAATCTTAGTAAAATAATTAATATACTATTTATTAATATATATATGTATATTAAATTTGATAAATTATTTATATATAAATAAATAATTTGTATACTATTTATTAATATACATCAATATATATTAGAACAATCTAGTACTTAATATATATTAATATTATATAATTATATCAATATATAATTTTATATATTAATATTTAATATGTTAATATACATTTTTACATTTGAAATAAAAATTTAATTATTGTAATTTCCCAGAATTTACGTATTAATTTCTTTATTTATATATAACTATTTCGAGACCGTGAAATCTAATGGCACAAGATTCCGAGGCACAGAGTGCCCGGAATGATCCATAAAATAATGTTGTGTTTTAAATAGCACGTGTGTGTGGGTTTTCTTAAAAAAGAGGAATAATAATTAAATGGGAGCCCGAATCAGAAATATAAGGGCACTGTTGTGTTCAAGATGATGGGTTTACCCTAGGTACGAGTTATGTTTAGTTGGCGCAGGCCTCTGGTGAGAAAAACTGAAAATGAGATAATTACAAATAAAATAATTAAATAAAAATTATTTTATTTTTCAAATGCTTATAACTCATGAACGGTGAATCGGATTAAAAATCCGAGACCATTGCTGAACTCATGAGGGTATTCTTTCCTTATTCTATTACTAACATAGGCTGGTGCGTGCCCCCAGTGGAAGTTAGATTTTTCCCGTTATTAAAACAATTAAGTGACAATTATTTTATTGTAGAATACTTAACATCTAAACAGTAACTCAGATTGAAAATATAAGACTACCATTGATCTCGTAAGGGCGTTTTATCTTTATGCTGAGCTTAACCTAGACCAGTGCGGGTTGAGGGTTACTGTTAATAATTTTTTGAAATTTTTTTTAAGGTACGTTCAGTAAACGCGTGGGCGGAATTTTCTATATTTTGACCCGGTGCTCGGATTAAAAATACTAGGGCACCGTTGAATCCACATCCCTAAGATTTAATTAAGGGGTGATTAACTTCGACCATAGTAGGTCAGGTAAAAAAGTTAGTTTTTGCAACATTTTAAGAAATAATAAAATAAAATAAAAATTGTTATTTTATTATCCTACCTCCTCTTGAGCAGCAGTGGTGGGATCGATGGGTTGTCAAACCTTATAATGGCTTGAATCTCCTATTCTGTAACTGCACCATTGGGAATTAATAAGTTCATACATTAATGAACCTCATTAATTATGATGATGTGTTACTCGCCCTCCCCATCTATTTAAATGAATTTCTTGTTGGAATTTTTTACATGAATTCACAAAGCAAGGTACCTCTGACGAAGTACTATGGAAACTTTCACCGACGGAGGATGGAAGCTTGGGCAACAACGATCCAAGATCAATGAATGCCGACGACTTCATTAATAAAGGACTCTTCTCCCTCCACAACTGTGATGCCACCTCAATTTACATGGAGGGGTTTTGTTATTAAATTCTTGTGAAATTTTTCTTTCCCTCTTTCTTGAAAAGAATGATGAATCGTGGAAGTAATATGGTTATCATTGTTGAATTAATTACCCCATTTGATACAATGATAACACCAAGGGTGAAAGACAAACGAAAGAAGCCCGAACCCTTCTCCACTTGTTTTTCATTGCGCTCTTTAGGGGCAGATTCATCAACTCGATATATCGAGAAACCGGGAGGCACGCAACAACGATGGCATCCCAGGAGACCCGTAGGTGCTTTCGGAATGGAAAATGGACCACAGGAGCTCACCTGGTGGCCTGCAGAAATCCCTATAGTGCAACGACATCGTCGACTAGCGCTGGTGGTGAAGGCAGCGGCCAGATCTCACCGGCCGTGAAAGATGGAGAGGCCATTGTGGACCAGCAGGGGCGGCTGGCTACCGGCAGACCGCTTTGGCTAAGTTGGCACACCGTCACACGCCGTAGAGAAGGGAGGCACGGATTAAAAGCCGGAGTGAAGGGGAACCTTGCCCCATGCGTCCCGTTAATAAGGAGGCAGCACCACATGGTGCCACCGTTTCAATGAACCAAATGGACCTTTGGTCCGTTTGGGATGGAGAAGGTTCCCGTGCGCCCACCCAGCCGGGTGCTGGGCTAGCTGGCGGGCCGTGCCTCACCGACGCATGCCAGGCTGGTCCGCGACCCAGCAGGCCAAGCCTGTCATGGCCCAGCCCACTCGGGTTGGCCCATCTTGTTTAGGCGTGGCCAGGTCGGGTCGGCCCAGTGTGGAACGGGTGCGTCAGATCGGACCTGGACCCTTTTCGGCCCATATATGCATAAAAGCCCATATCTCGCAAACCAGATGTCTGTTTGATGAACTGTCTATGACACTAGAATCCCGGTAATGAGATGGAACCATCGAGATACTTCACTTGAGTTTTAGATAAAGTTGGTGTATGGACGGGTTGGATCGTATCTGAATCCAACTAGGCCCTCGACATTAAAATGTCACCGAGAATCAGATTGCCACACTGTCTGTTGCGTTATAACCCTTATGACATGAAGGATAATTGGGATACTTCATATGTGACTTATTTCTGGTTGAAATATGACCTATGGATTGAGGAGGGGATTCTCTTAGAATTAAGGGCGCTTTGTACGGGAATCCAGTGGTTGGCTGTGAGGTGGAGATTGGAGGAATTTCTTATGGGGGTGAGAACTTATAGCGACCCTATGTGGATCAGAATTATAGAGACTCTGTGTGGATGAACATAATAAAAACCCTGTGTGGATTAGAATTATAGCGACCATGTGGGGATCTTCATTATAGTGACCCTATGTGGATCAACATTATAGAGACCCTATGTGGATCAACATTATAGAGACCCTATTTGGATCAACATTATAGGGACCCTGTGTGGATCACCATTATAGCGACCCTCTATGGATCAACATTATAGTGACCCTGTGTGAATCAACATTGTCGCGACCCCATGTGGATCAACATTAAAGAAAACCTGTGTAGATCAGAATTCTAGAGACCCTGTGTGGGTCAACATTCTAGTGACCCTATGAGGATCAAAATTCTAGAGACCCTATTTGTTTCAGCATTCTAGTGACCCTATGTTGATCTCCATTCTAGAAAACCTGTGTGGATCAGCAATGCATGACCCGACGAGGACAAGACTTAGAGCGGCCCGTCGTGGATTAGTGACATACGATCCTATGTGGGTCAGTAGTATAGGCTCTTAACAGAATTAGATGATCTTGTCTTGCGACTAATCATCTATATTTCTATACTTAAGTTATATACCTGGTTTGAGTTGAGTAATTTCCTTTGTGCTTTGTGATTAAGATCATGATTTCTTTCTTTTTGTTTGATTAATTCTTGGAGACCATCAGGGGTCACGGGGTCCCTATTGAGTATTTTTTTTAATCAGTTTTGGACGAGCTTTTTCCATATGTTTTTGTGTCTTGTGAAGATAATGGAAAACATGACAAAGTCTTGAGCAGTCAGGCCTAAATTAAGCTTGGAGGTGGTTGAAAGATATTGTACGGAAGTGACTAGTTGATGTAGAGATCCATAGACACGAGTTGTTCCTACCCATCATGTATGATCCTTGGCCAACGACCTCAGGAGATGTTTTCCCATTTTTCTATATTTCTATTTCAGTTGGGCTTGTATTCTAGACCCTTCACTTACAGTAGTTTACTATTACACCCAGTGGTGATTTTTAGTTGTGGTTGCACCTTACTTCTTTAGTTTTTTTCTTGTGCATAGTGTTCCCTATTTGTGTGTGTATAGGTTTAGAGGAAATTCATTCCAATTATATGGAATTTCTTTTCCAGTGCTAGTCACCAAACCCTAGCCTATGGAATGTGTGCATGGGGTAGTCACGACATGGACCCCGATAGACAAGTCATGACAAAGTGGTATCTTAGGGGTCAGTTCTACCCGAAGAACTAAGAGTCTATATTTTCAATGGAGCAATATTGTTGAGTTTCTTGAGTTTGGATTTCAATCCAGGGGGTCTAGTGTTGGTGTGCCAGCCGATGTATCCATACACCAAGACCCTGAATTCTATTTTATGACTCGATATACGAAAACACTGATTGCGTGTTTTCTGGAAATGTTTTTCTATTGATATCTTTTGATTCATCTTACTAGGTATAACTTATTCACTTTGGTTCATCTTGATTCTCTTTAAAGATGACTCCACAAAGATATCCAACTAGGATTCCAATCTATGACCCTGAGGATGGTCCACAGTGTGATGAGGCTTTAGTACATGGATAATTGCCTGAGATGGTACCTTCGGGTGGTGTACCAACGATACCAATGCCCATTTGTCAGTAGTTATTACCAGATCTATCAGTAGGGGACACATATAGTCTCAGTGACTTACAAGATTTTCTGTGAGAGATACACATCAGGTTCTGTGGAAAGCCCGACTCACAGGTGGCTATGGACTGGCCTGAGGTGGGTACCGAGTTTCCATCTAGCCAGGGCACTGTTTGATAAGATAGTGTTCATGAAAGTGATAATTCTACACGGCTCACTAGGACAATGGTAGGGTTTGGATTACCCCTAAATTATGATGCAGTGACTTTTCTGTGGTCAGAGCTTGAGAACCTTTATAAGAGAAGGGGTTTATTTCCAGAAAATCTAAGGGGTAATGTATTCCCAAGAGCTTCAATAACTTTAGTAGGACAACATGTTGATATCTAAGTATTAGTTGAGGCATAACGACCATTCTAGGTACTCAGTGAATATGATACAAACAATGCTTCAGGTCTCGGACCTCCGAGCGAGATGAGTTTATGGACATTCGAGCCAACACTATTTCCTCGGTGCATTCCTACTTATGCTAGGATGCTTGATGGTACCTTTGTGAATGAATGTTCATTGGATTAGAAGATATATCTAGTGAATGTTATTAGTGCACTACCAAAAAACTGGGCTTCCACAGGGCCACCCTTTATCAGCGCTTTTTTTAGTAGTGTTGATAAAGGGGGGTTTTATCAGTGCACATTTTCCTAGCGCTGATAATTGTGTATTTAAAAAAAAAAATAAAACATTTATTGATATATATATATATATTTATATTTATATTGATATAAATATAATAAATATTTTTTAAAATATGTTTTAAATCGATTTAATATGTCGTAGACCCAAAATAGACACCCTGGAGCAGAAATTATGGTCATTTGTAGGGATTGAGGACTTTTTTCGTACCTTGAAGAATATTAGAAGGTGTTAAAATGGTCACATTAGTGTATTCATGGTCGTAAGATTCTATTTGATCTATGGTTGAGGCAAAACAGACACCCAGAGCAGAAGTATTGGAAAAAAATACCCCCCAGAGCCAAACTTTGGACTGTTAAGAGGGTGCTTATTCCTTTTTGAACATTAAATAATATGAGAAGTGGTTTCAGAGATCATTGGAGTGTGTAAATTTTTTCAAGCTTCGATTTGATATGTGGTAGATCAAAAACAGACACTCAGAGAAGAAGTTATTGTCGTTTGAAATTTTGTAACTCTCATATCTCCTAAAAACCTAAGAAACCAACAACTAACTAAAAAATGCATAACATCTGATCCAGCTGCCCGTTTGAGTTCTGCGACCATTCAAATCGAATCTCATAAATCCAGTGATGACCATGTCTAGTATAAACCATTAGAAGATCATAGGAACAAAAGAAATATCAGTTATAGCACTCCAAAAAATTCCAACTTCAAACGACCATAACTTTCGCTCCGGATGTTCGTTTGGGCTATATCACATATCAAATCAATGTCAGAAAATAGATATATGTAGAATGTTGAGAGATACGTACTCTTAGTCTCGTTTGAGACCCGAAAATCCAAAAAAACTTCCAGAAGGACTCCAAAACTCAGTTTCCCTATCCGAACTCCTATCAACATTTTATTAAAAAAGTCATAACTTCTGATATGTGTGTATGTTCGGTGTCTAACACCTATTTCATTGTATGTCATTCCATCAACTTCACTTTGACTTTTTACGGAGATGAAACAGACACCCGGAGAAGAAGTTATGTTTTTTTCAGTGACTCTGCGATTTGTTAGGTTTTTCAAGACCCCATTTCTAGCACTTTTGTATATACATATTAATATATAATATTTTTAAATATATATAAATATGTATAATTATACCTAAATATATGTATATATATATATAATATATCTATGTGTGTGTGCATTGTATATATTTATGTATGTATGTATGTATTTATTTATAAAAACACACTAAGAAAACATATTTTAAAAATGTATTTAAAACTAATCTTATAAATATATATTATTATATATTAATATAAAAATAAATATAAGAATAAAAAATTATAACTAAATATATATATATATAAATAGAGGTAAATATATATTAATATAAGAATATATATATATATTAATATAATTAAATATATGTATATATTAATATGACTAGATATATATATATATGTTAATATATTAATATATATTAATATATGTATATATATATATTAATAAAATTAAATATATTTATATATTAATATGACTAAATATATATATGTTTATATTTATAAATATGTTAATATACATATATATATATTTTAATATAACTAAATATACATATATATTAATATATGAGTAAATATAACTAAATATATATATAAATAACTAGATATATATTAATAAATGAAAAAAAGCAATATGGTTGAGTGGTAAAGGCTTAGGAGCACATGCAATAGGTCTCGAGCTTGAATCTTGGGAGAGGTAGGTCGCGCGCGCAAGTGTGGGGAATTACCTAACACTGTTAAAGGGGGGTGGGGCTGGGTGGAGCTATCCTGGGGAATGTGTGGGCTACCATGGGTAGTGGGCTCTTTTAAAGGGGGGATTCAAGCGCTGTTGAAGACCCCAGAATTGCAAACACATTTTTTATTATTATTTAAATATTTTTTCTACTTTTATGAGAGTTTTTTAAAAGTGCCGATTAAATGGGCCTTTATCGGCACTTTTTAGAGCACTGAAAAAATGGACACCCCTTTATCCTCGCCACGATTAACAATGCTTTTTTTAGCATTGTTAATCGACTTTTCTAGTGCTGATAAAGGACATATTTGTAGTAGTGGTGGGAAAGAAAAAAACTGACACCAGTCTTAGAGATATGAGTCTGAAAAATGTTTCGGGGAGAGGAAGTGATAGGGATAGATGAATCTGCAGGGTAGCAGATGTGGAAGAGGATCTAAGAGAGCATAATGAGGTGGTATACATTTCAACATGTTACAACCTCCAACCCAATGTGGTCCCCACTTGGCTCAGTGACCTGTAGGAAAGTGGAAGGGATTAGTTTTATTCGGTCATGAAATGTGACCCAAGGGATACATGAAGGATTCGAGGTATGGTTTTTTTCTACAATTAACTTCCATATTAATAGAAATAGGTACTAATCATTCCTTCTTGACACAAATCATGTTCACAAACTAGAGTTTCCGGTTAAACCATTGACGTGACCCTTACGTCTAGAGATACATTTGGGAGGAGACTCGATAATCGCACCTATGCCGATGGTGTGATCTGACCCTTGAGTCGAGAGTTTCAGTTGGAAAAACTTGGTGGCATCGTCGAGGCCATACGACATTAGTTTGGGTGTGGAATATTCATCCACAGTTCATGCTCAGATTGAAAGTATTAGGAAAAAAGTGTTGTGGTATATCTACAACGTTGGAATGGGGTTTTCCTTGGTTGGTGAAAAAGGAAACCTAGGAAGCACTGGTTAAACTCATGAGTTAGAGGGTGCAGTCGATCACTCTTAAGTTGGCCAACCTTACCCTCATGATGTAAAGTGTTTTGAGTTTTCAATTTCCAACAGTAGTGATAGAGTGTTGGAACATCCTTTCAAAATTTGTTTCCAGGATTACCTCCCCCCAGGGAGAGGTACTTCTGCATTGAATTGTACCTAAGGATGACACAAATAACTATAAATGAATGTCAAATGGATTCCATGGAGCTCCAGGAGCTGAGTGTATAATGGGGAGAATGATTTACTGTCTACTCTGATCACAAGAGTCTCAAATATGTCTTCTCAAAAAAGGACATGAACTTGAGACAACGTAGATGGATAGAGTTCCTCCAAGACTATGACTTTGAGATAGTCTATACTCCTCGGAAGGAGAACATAGTGGAAGTAACACTCATCAGGAGGGATGGTCTACAGTTTCTAAGTGGGGAGACAAAGTATATATCCACATTGTAGTTATCCTTTGTGGATAGTGATGGAGAAGCTTTATTGTAGTTTGTGATAGTTACTCCCCCAATCCTTCAGTGAGTCCGAGAGGAACATCTTGGGGACGTTCACTGTGAGGCTTGAAGTGCTCAGAAATTCTCAGGACAGACTCCAGATTGATTTTAGGAAATTGGGGAGCATTCCATCCTCCTTAGAGGACACACCATAGTAGTAGTGACTCTATAAGAGGAGGTGTTGAGGGAGTTCCACACATTACATTTGGCAGTACATATAGATGTGGAGAAGATGTACTAGGATATATGGCATTTGTACTGGTGTCATGGGATGAAGAAAGTATTGGTGAAGTTCGTATCATGACGACTCACTTGTCAGCTAGTGAAAGCTGGGCATCAAGTTCTTGCATGTTTGAGCACAACTTTTACCCTAATACATATGGTCAGATGAAGCAGACCATAAAGACCTTGGAGGTCATGTTTCATTCTTGTGTCTTGGATTATGGTTATAGTTGAGAGGACCACCTACCACTAGTTGAGTTTTCATAGAATAACAATTATCAGTCCAGCATCGGCATGGATATGTTTGAGGCCCTATATGGGTGACCATGAAGGTCACCCCTATACTGGGCAGACCCATGGGAGTCAGCACTTAGGGTTCCTGAGTTGGTATAGGCTAGCACATAGAAGGTTCATATCATGCAGGAGTAGATGATGACTGCAAAGAGTAGGTAGAAGTCATATGCTGACAGGAGATAGAGCCCCGTGGAGTTTTAGGAAGGATATCATGTCTTCCTACGGGTCTCACCTCGACAAGGAATGTAGAGATCTGGATAGGGCAGAAAGATATCTCCGAGGTTCATCAGACCTTTCCATATTCATAGTAGAGCTTCCAAGGTGGCCTATTGCCTAGATCTTCCCCCAAAAATGCATTGGGTGCATATGTTTTCCGTGTGTCACAATTAAGGAGACGCGTGCATGATACATATCACGTTATCGACTAGGGAGAGTTGTACATTGATGATGGGGTGATTTTTACGGAGTTCCCAATAGAGATAGAGGATGGGAGGGAGTGATTCCTTCTTGGATGGTCAATCCCTCTGGCGCGAGTTTGGTGGAAACACGGGAACATCCAGGAGAGCACATGGGAGTAGGAGGCTCATATTTGTGTTCAGTAACCTCATTTTTTTTGATTTACCATTGTTTTGGCTTTCATGGATGTAAATCCATAAGGTGGGGAGAATTTAATGTCCCAGAATTTCATTATATATTTTTTGTTTATATGGAATTATTTCGAGCCCAATAAATATGATAGAACATGATTCTGAGGTCCGGAGTTCCCATAATGATCTACAAAAAAAGTTATGTTTTAAATAGCACTTGTGAGTGGTTTTCATAAAAAAGTGGAATAACTATTAAAGAAGTTCCTGGATCATAAATATTGGGGAACCGTTGTGTTAAGGATAGGAAATTTTCCATAGGTTCGACTTTAGTTGAGTCGGCGCAGGCCTCCAGTGAGAAAACCCAAAAATAGCCAAACTGTAAATAAAATAATTAAATAAATATTATTTTATTTTTCAAATGCTTATAACTCAGGAAAGATGACTCAGAATAGAAATCTGAGACCACTGCTGAACTCGTTAGCATTTGGTTTCCTTATTTAAATACTAACATTGGCCAGTGTGGGCCACCAGGGGAAGTGAGTTTTTAGGTGTAAATAAAATAATTAACTGACAATTATTTTATTGTAAATCCTTAACATCTAAATGATAAATCATTTTGAAAATACGAGAGTAAAATTGAGCTTGTGAGGGTCTGTTCCCCTTAAGTAGAGCCTAACCATGACCAGTGCGGGTCGAGGGTGACTGTTAATAATTTTTTTAAGATTTTTTAAGGAACGTTCAGTAAACATATAGGCGGCATTTTCTATCTTTTGAACCGGTACTCAGACTAAAATTCTTAGGGCACCATTGAATCTGCAGTGCTAGGATTCTCTTAAGGGAGGCATAACTTCAATTGTAGTAGGTCGGGTAAAAAAGTTGGTTTTTTCAACTTTTAAAGAAATAATATAATAACATAAACTTTTTTATTTTATTATCCTACCTTCTGTTGAGAGGCGGTGGTAGGACCGATGGGTTATCAATCCATTTAATGGATTGAAACTACAATTTTGTAATCACACCATTGGGAATTAATTGGTTCATACATTAATGAACCTCATTAATTCTATTGATGAATTACTCACCCTCCCCCTCTATTTAAATGGAGCTCAGTTTGGGGTTTTTGACATGGTTCCACCAAGTGAGGATCCTCTAGCGAAGTACTGCGACAGCTTCAACTAACGAAGGACAGAAGGTTGGGCGACAACGATCTGGGATCGACAAACACTGACAGCTTCATCAAGCGAGGACTATTCTACCCCCACAAACAGGACATCACCTCCATTTATGAGGTAGGGGTTTTGTTATTAAATTCATGTGCAATGTTTCCTTCCCTTGTTCTTGAAAATAATGATGACTTGTGGAAGTAATATGGTTACCAATGTTGAATAAATTACCCTGTTTGATATAATGCTAATGTAGAGGGTGCATGCCAAATGAACAAGGTGGAAGGCAGCCGCGTTGGTGACGGAAGTGTGCCGTGGATTCGAAGACGTGGAGAAGGGGACCCGCGGGTCCCGCTAATAGGGAGGCGACACCACATGGTGCCACCATTTCAATGAAATGAACAGACCTTTGGTCCATTCTGGAGGGGGAAGGATCCTGCGTGGCCTCCCATCTGAGTGCCATACCAGCTGGTGGGCGGGGCCGTTCACCATGGTGGGCTGGTCAGCGACCCAATGGGCTGGGCCTATCCTTTCCCAGCCCACTCAGGCTGGCCTATCCGGTTCTGGCCGGGCCAGGTCTGTCCACGGAAGAAACGAGTCGGGTCTTTCCGACCAGGTCAGATTGAACCCAAACCCTTTTCGGCCCAGTTATGCATAAAAGGTCGTATCTCACAAACTAAATGTCTGTTTAATGAACTGTTTGTGGTTATAGAATACTTGGAATGAGGCGATACTTTTGAGAAACTCCACTAGAGTTTTGGAGAAAGTTATAGTACCACTGGGTTGGATCGTACCCGAATCCAACCAGGCCCTCGAAATTAAAATGCCTATAACTCTCAGACTGGGTGTCTGATTGACACGCCGCCTATTGCATTGGAACCCGTATGTCATGAAAGACCATTAGATTAATTTTTAGTGGGAATTATTTCTGGTTGAAATTTGATCGATGTCTTGAGGAGAGGATTCTCTCTGAATTAGACCTTCTTTCTAAGGGAATCTTGTGGCTGGCTGTGAGGTGGAGATTGGTGGTAGATCTTGCAGGTGATAGAACTTATAGAGACCCTGTGTGAATCAGCATTCTAGAAACCCTATGTGTATTATAATTATAGCAATCCTGTGTGGATTAACATTATAGGGACTCTGTGTGCATCAATATTATAGTGACCCTGTTTGGATCAACATCATAGTGACCTTGTATGGATCAACATTATAGAGACACTATGTGGATTTTCATTGTAGAGACCCTGTGTAGGTAACCATTATAATTAACCTATGTAGATTAGTATTGTAGAAACCCTGTGTAGATAAAAATTATTGCGACCTTATGTTGATCATTATTATGGAGACCCTCTGTGGATCAGCATTATAGTGACACTATGTGGATCACTACTATAGAGACCCTTTGTGGATCAGCATTATAGTGAGCTTGTGTGGATTAGAATTCTAGTGACACAATTCAAATAAAAATTTTATCAACCCTATGTGGATAATAATTCTAGTGACTCTATGTGGATCAGTAGTGCACGACCCGATGAGGACCCGCCTTAGAGTGGAACATCATGGATCATTGATATACGATCCTCTGCGGGTCACCAACAGAGCCTCTTGACAGAATTAGATGATCTATCCTTGTGACTAATCATCTATATTTCTGTATATAAGTTATATACATGTTATGAGCTATGTCTTTTACTTTGTACTTTGTGATTGACATCATGCTTTTAGTATTTTACTTTGTTGAATTTTGGGAGACCATCGGGGGTCTCGAGGTCCCTACTAAGTATTGTTATACTTACCCTACACAGTCTTTTCCCACACCTTTTTGGGTCTTATGTAGATTCTTGAGAAATTTATTGAGTCTTGAAAAGTTAGGGCTAGACAGAGCTTGATGGTGGCTGTCGGACGGTGTACGGAGGTGACCAATTGATGTAGAGATCCTTAGAGATGAGATGTACCTACCCATTATGTAGGATCCTTGGAAGACGAACACAAGAGTAGTTTTCGTTTTTTCCAAAATTTCTATTTTAGTTGGGCTTGTATTCTGGCCCCTTCACATTCAGTATTTTACTATTACAATCAGTAGTGGTTTTTTGTTGTGGTTTCACCTTACTTCTTCCATTGTTTTTTTCATGTGCGTAGGGTTCCCTATTTGTTTATATACAGGTTTAGAGGAAATGACTTCCCATTATAAAGAAATTCCTTTCCGTTGAAAGTCTCCAACCCCTGGCCTACGGAAGGTGGGCTTGGGTTTGTCACAACACGGGGCCTAGGGGACAGGTGATGAAAATGATAAAAATTGAATAAATATAAATAAATATTAAAAAATAATAGGTTTTGAAGAACATTAAACAAATCAATATTAAAATAAAATAACTATATATATATATTATTATTATTGAATATATTCAAATATGTCAATATTTTTTTTAAAATTTGAAATAAGAAATTAATTATAAAAAATTGCAAGTCAACTATCCCTCAATGAAGGCCTACTAGAAATGAACCATAATGAGGAGAGGTGGGCCAACACCCAAAGGGGACAGTGGAGTGTGGACCAAGGTGAGTAGAGGGTGGGTCAAGGCCCGCTTGGTCCTATGCATGTTGTCACATGCCCTTTTAGGTGTGTGGATAGTGTATGTAGGATCCCATCCCCGCTACATGGTTTTGGTGTCGTGGGGCCACAAAATGATATAAAACTAATCAGATGACCCTCCGTATATAATATGTTGGACTTAAACATTAGTTTTATCTGCATTGATAAAGAATACCATTTTCAATGTGAGAAAATTCAATAATAAAGGTGTTATTTTATAAGTACTTTTTTTAGTGCTGATAAAAGGTTCTCTTTATTAGTGCTTTTTTTTAGTTTCGATAAAGGAATCCATTTTTAGCGCTTATCACTAGTGTGGAATAAAACCTAAATAGTAGTGTGGCTTTTCTAAAGAAAATTATGATATCCATATACATATGATTAAATGGTAACCAAACTAACTTGAATATAATTTGAAGATAAATAAATGAGCGTATCAGATCTAAAGCCACCTAAAATACATATAATATAATATCCCATGGAAAATTCATATAAGAATCACATGATCTGTAAAATCTCATTGCAATTAGGTCATATAAAAAATCTATAGATTTTGAAGTAATAGGTTATCACATTTATCAGTGTCCCTAAAAGAAAGGGTTACTACAGAATGACCACAAATGCACTCATCATTGAAAACAAAATAAATATACATTCCCATATAAAAATATCTTTGAAATTAATGTAGCTTCAATAAAATGAAAACATAAAATATGATGATAAAATGTTTACCGGTTTGTATCAAATGAATCATTTCCCCTCATACAACCCTATCAATGAATTACTCCCCCACCACACTTATATTGAAAATCATCATGAAAATATTAATGAGATTGGTAGGTAAGGGTATTGACAATTGGGATCATCTAAAAAAGGCAATTACAAGGGTTTTAAGGGATACATGTAATAGAGAAAATGAAAGTGTGGCCTAGTGCTCCATTGAGGTTAAAAAAATAAAAATAATGCCTCGATCATTTTAGTAAAACTATAAACATTCCTATTATTTTGATAAAAAAATCGAAATGTTCTAGAAGGAATCACATGGTCAAGATTCCGTCAAGGAATGTGAAATAAGAAGAGATGTGAAATGGGATAGATTCCTAATAGGTATGGAATTATAAAATTTGATAGAACATATGATCTTGAGGGAAAATTGGTGTTTAAAAATACCTAAGTTTTAGTAATTTATTTTAATCTTTGAATAATTTTAGTATTATCTAAATCAAGGTGTTAATAACCAAAGAATTTGGACTTCGAATCGTGTGCGCAGATTAACCAGGGACACAAGCGGTATACCAGTAATAGTGCTACTATAGAAATGCAGAATCTTTCGTGTAGGATCATAAATGATATTAAAGCTAATTTTTGAGTTATTAATTAGCTATATTACACTATTTTTTGAAAACATAAATAAAAGATGACAAAAATGTAACACTTTCTTATGTAATTCTCGATAGACGTAGAGAGGCTTCTTGTATCCAATGAATCTCTTTAAGTGATGTACCTATAATTATCTAAATACATACAGTACATAACCACATCATATCAAAGAAATAAAATCATAATCAGAATCATAAAAACATGTACAATAAATTAACCTCCACTATGGTTCCAATAGAACGATATCATCTGGTAAATTTATTCCACTTTATTCCCAAAAACAATATAAATAAAATAAATTTAGTAAAATAAAAAATAACTATTTATGGGTTACATCCCATTGAGCACTAAGTTTATGTCATCTTTAACTAAATGATGATAAAACTCCAATTAGAACAAATTAAAATGTATACTAGTTATCTACTTCATCACCGACGAGAGTGTGGTGTTAATCCATTATGAAAATAATTATCTTAGAAAATATACAATATATCTATGGATAATTTTTAGTAAAATGGATAGGAGGAATGAAATAAAAATAACCAATCTAAAAAGAAGGTGAATAAATATCATGTGAAGATAAAACTAAAAAATAATATGAATTTCTATGGAGGAAATTAGCTTGAATATTATAAATATTACCTATTTGAATGTGCATAAGAGAAGAAATGTCTGTACCAGAATCTTTTTATGACCATATTTTATATATAAAATCCTTGATTATAGTGTCTAGGTAAAGTAACAGACCAGGTTTTTTTTAATAATCACTACCCACATAGAGAAATTAATTGATTTCAAACTCAATTCATGCTTCAAAGATTCATTTATTACACCAAGTTCAACAGTAGTACAAGAAACTATAGGTATTTTGGTGATACATTGTTCACCATAATGCATGGATTGGGTTGAAATTGCCTAAGTGGAGTTAGTGGCTCTACTATATTAGGAATGATATTAGTTTCAAAATTTTCTTCAATATTTATCTCATCAATTTTCTCTATTGGCACATCTATCACCACAAACTCTAGATCCTCAAGGTAATCACATTATTAAATGGTTTACTGAATGTTTTGAGTGTCCACCACCACTATCACTAATTGATTTTATGACTCTTGAATGAATTCAGATGTTTTAAATTTTACAAATGTGTTGATCTCACAATGGTTCTCAAATTGGGATGATTCAAAATTATTTGAAATGTTGTCCATTGATATATGATAAGAAATGGTGTCTTGGGACAATTTTTTTCCCAATAATGTTAAATAATGGTTTTGGTTCAAAGTACTTCCTATCATCTAATGATATTTTATCCTCAAAAGGTGGTAGTTGATATACATCAAAGGAATCCATTCTCACATTGGAGTGTAAGGGTTGTGAACTCATAGAACAAGGACATGAATTCATATTTTACGATGTACCATGATATTTGAAAATGTGGAAGATCAAGTTATCATATTCTTGAAATGTGATTAGATTGGAATAATTAAATTTTGAAGAAGGTTCATTAATGGTGTGATAGAAAGGTGGATCAATCAAAGTAGACACATAATAAAACTCATGGAAGTGAATTTTTTTCATATGTAATCTCTTTCACATGTTCATTTTAATAATTCATCTTACTTAAACAACCTATTTACAGTGAGGAGCCTAATTGGAAAATTTCACTCATTAGGTTTTCCGTATTTTTCATTATAGAGGATAATATTTCATTACATTATCCTTGAAGTTAAAATATTTTATTTAATTACTCCATTTTAGAAAATATTTTATGTTCTAATGTGGAAGTGTTTGAATTACTCAATGATTGGTCATATTAATTTCCATCCTCTAGTGGGTAGGATGGTTTATGTTCAACATGGTGTTGAGATTGAAATTGTTTAGTAGATTATTGAATATTTACTTCAACTTCATACAACTATGATTGAATAATTGAATGGATTACACTACAATAAAATGAATTTTTAGTGTCTATTTGTTAATGTTGTTTTATAAAAATCATCGCTAAAAAATTCAAATATTTTAGATGATGTTTTTCTGAAATCACTAATAATTATTTTATAGAAATTATAAATATTAACTTCCCCCCCCCATGAATTCATCCCTCTCAATACCCATCTAACCTGAGTCGTCTCCACTACTCCACTTTACCCTTGTCCTACTACCCTTTCACCCTTGCAACCACCACCACTCCCCTTTCCCCTTGCGACTGTCGCCTCTCCTCAGTACCTCGTTGAGCCCTTCCTGAGTCGTTGATGAACCTCCACTCATTACTCCCATAGACCTCGAATCCCATCCCTGAGCTATTGATTCCCCTCAACTCACCACCCTATGATCCATCGACTCCCTTACCTGAGCCATCGAATCCCCTCCCTTCACTACTCCCTAATCCCTCAACTCCCCGACCCATGATGTTGACACCCCTCCCCATACCACTCCTCGATCCATTGACACCCATTCTCTAACAACTCCCCAAGCCCTCAAATCCCCTCCTTGATACATCTTCACCACTCCCCTTTACACTTTACCCACTTTCATTAGGCCACTAAGCCCCTTTCTCAAGATTTTGGCCCCCATTCAGCCAGTAGATCATCTCCCAAACCCTCCTATCCCTCTATAGAGGCCATAAAATATTTAACTCATATATGGTATATTTTTACCAATTTTGGGTGAAATAAAGAATTTTATGGGAGTCTATATGTAATATTTCACCTTTTATTCATTAATTTTAGTGGATAGTGATCCCTTAGAATTTTATTCTAAAATTTCATATTTTTAGGGATTTTTTATGGTTAGTTTTTAGGTAGAACTAGAAATGAATATTGGGAGAGCCCCAAATACCTCACTACCAATCTCAAACCCCCATGCCACTGAGCCCTCACCATGGATATCGATCCCTTTCCCTCAACATTGAGCCCCCATACTTCCTTCCCCCCCTCCACATCCACGATCCCCTGTCGTCACACTGTTTCATCAACCCCTTTTCTCACCGACCAGTTGTGATTTTCATAATATCTCAATTCTAGTTGAATGCCTATTTTACTTTGGATGTATTTTTTGTGTCTTTATTCAATAATTTAAATTTTATTGTAAAAAATATAATTATGGGATGTTGTAGTTATTTTTTATTTTATGTAAAAATATATAAAAAATAATCTGTGGTTTTATACAAAACTCGTATGATTATATAATTATACTTGAGTGTGGATTGTAAGGTTATTGAATTATTTGATAAATTTTTTAAATAATACTATCATGTCTATTTTAAATTTTAAACTCATTCGAAATAATTATTGAAAAGATGAAATTTTGTGATGAATTTTATACATTCCAATTAATGTTTTTGAAAAATGATGTTGTTAAAAAATATAATCAAATTAATCTGCCTGAAGAATTATATTTTTTTTTGATTTTGGATAAATTAGTAATTGTTTTTTAAATGAAATAATATTTATTATGTGTTTTAATGTTATTTAATAAATTTTAGTTACTTTTTGATATATGGATAAAGGATGTATCACATTTCTGAGGAACACACCTCAGTATGCTACGAGTTTGGATGAGTTTTTAGATTTTTCAATTCCCAACCATGCCATTGATGAGACAATATGATGTCTATTCAATAAATGTAATTTTAGAAGATAATTGAAGATAAATTAAGATTATGAACACTTGATATTGAAGCAATTCCCTACTCTATATTTTTGTTGGATTTGGAAATTAGAATCGATTGTTACAGAATGTTTTAGCACTAATTTCATTTAATCGGATGAGATCCCATATTCTTAAAAAATGGAAAATGAATTGGAAAACCTTTTGAACAATTATTTACACAATATAAAGAATTAAATCAATATAAAAACATATCATAATAACTAGTTTAGGGTAATACAAATAGTAACATGACACATGATTATTTTTTTGGGATTATAGGATAACCACATCAAGATCATAACAGACCATCATATCCTCTTATTGATGCAGTAGAGATAGATGTAATAGAGAACATTAGTGAAATTAAAAATGAATTTAATTATTTATTTGATGATGGAAATCATGATTTTTATGGTGTATTTATGAAATATTCAAAACATTATTTTTTAATTAATGTGTACAATTTCAAAATCCTAGGCAGAATTTAAAATAATGCAATGTCCACGATAGTGGAATTGTTGCATAATGAATTTCTTGAAGATAAAATCCTCGAGTCTTTTTATTATATAAAAAGAGTTGTTATAAATAATTATCTAAATTAGAAAAAAAATATAGTCTTGTCTCATTGAGGGTATTCTTTATGGGGGAGATGATTCAAGTAGACATGATTGAAAAAATGTACATCTTCTAGATGGAAGGAAATGGGTGATTTGGGAAGTTTGAATTAAAAATCTATTATGAATAAGAATAAAAAGAACACACACATATAGGTTTTACATTACATCCCTTTAAAAAATATATTTTAAAGACTGTTCATGTCACTGAAAACTTCCAAGCACATAAGGTGGAATTATATAGATTATAACAATGATGGGTTAAAGTGACATCCAAGATATTCCAAATTATGGAAGGCATTTGATTTATTAAATCTATATTTCTCATCTGATCCATGGAATGTGTGATTAGGATTAGTTTCCAATGGTATCAAACCATTTGGAACTTTGAGTACAATGTATAGAATTTGGATGGTTGTTTTGATACCTATACCTTTATGGATGGGTATGAAACTAACATATTTTATCATTTCCATTATTATTCTGGGAACAAAATTACGAGGAATGATAGTAAATTATACTTAATGCCTCTAATTGAATAAGTTCACCATTTATAGAAAAACATTATTGAAACATATGATGCATCTTCTCTAACAATGTTCAAAATGCACACTACTTTAATGTGGACCAATAGTGACTTCCCTAGACATGGTAACTTATCTAGTTGGAATATATACATAGGTTTGTCATGTCATATTTTTAACATTGATTTTGAGCCCGAATGACTACCTTAAAGTAAAAAAAATGGTTCTTCCTGTGTCACCATATATTTCTCAATGAATCTTAGAAATTTCAGTTGAACATGTCAAAATTTAATGGGTTATTTGACCATATAACACCTCTAAAGTGGTTGAATGGTTCTAAAATATTTGAACAACTTGTAAATTTTGAAATATAATTTAAGAAGCTACATCATTTGGATCATAGTGGGAAATGAGTTCAAAATGCATCATCAATTGAAATATGAATGCAACAATGGGAGAAGAAAAGTATATTATTCAAACATCCATATTGGTAATTTAATTTGTTCCATCATAATCTTCTTGTTGCGCATATTTAGTAGAATGTATGTTAAAATTTTACATTCACATTACTCAAGGAGCACATAAAATAGAAGGACCATCTCAATACTCAGAAGTAATTACAAAAAACAAATAAAAATCCTAATCTATGGCCAGAGAAGAACTGAAATTATGCTCTGGAATATTTTTTAAATTAAAAATTTGGATAACGATGCATTCCTTCAAATTTTAAAACATATAAAATTATCTGATGGGAATTGAAGTAACATATCAAGATGTGTTTATTTAAAGAAATGTATGTTATATGGATTGTAATTTCATGATTCACATATTTAATTAGAGCAGTTAATACTATTAGTATTGAATATATTATTACCTGAAAATGTTGTTGTAGTTGTACACAAATTTTACACATTATTTAGAAAAATATGTGGGAAATCTCTACGACTAGATAAGATTGAAAACCATCATGATAGTTTTTACTGAAACATTGTGAAATTGAGATGATCTTTCCTCCATTATTTTTTGCTATCATGATACATTTTACTATGCATTTGGGTGAGGAAACTAAATTAAGATGTCCTGTACGTTATCGATAGATTTATCCAATTGAGTGGTTCTTTATTAATTTTTTTTTTCCTTTTTAAGTAATTAATTATTGTAACTTCATTAAATAAATAATTATGATTTATTTATTTTATGTCATATATACCTTGGTCTTTTAAAATCATATGTGAAAAATAATGCTTAAACTAATGAATCTATTTTTGAAGTATTTTTAGAAAACGAGTGTCTTGACTTTTTTTCTAGATACATGGATGATATTGAGACATGATTAAATTAAGTTGGACATGGTGACGAAATATCAAAAGAATCTCAAAAAAAACATGAAATTAAAAGCATTTAATAATATTGGGTGAACAGTTGGGAGAATCCCAAATATTACACTAACAAAAAAAGTATTATTACTAGAACATAGGTATGTGCTACTGAATAGTGAAATTTTAGATCCATTTATTGAAGGGGCAATGTTACAAACAAGGGGATGAATGATAATTCATACAATAAATGTAAAAGATATAATAAAGTTTGTTAATAATGTTATGTTAGAATGGATTTCTTATCATGTAAGTTCATAAATATTGAAATAAATATGGATATTTGGTTGAAAAATATATTATTTAATTATAATAATGTATATTACTTTTTGTATATCCTAAATAATGATTCTCATGCTGAGTTTTCAAAATTTTTGAAGCCTCTAAAATGAGGTCCTACAAAACAGTCCAGAATGTATGATGATTACAATGTGAATGGATTCAAATTTTTTATATTCAATTATGAAGTGGGTTTAAAAACATAGAATAGTTAAATATTTAAGGTTTCTGAATTATGATACTATATAATGTTGAATAATATTACTAAATTAAACTAACATTGTAATTTTTCAATTATTCTATTCAAATGAAAGTGGGTTGATATTACCAGGGGTATTAAAAGTGTTTCCCTATAATTTACTTTTATAAAGTTGTCTTTCAAGATAGATGTCTGAGAAAGTGAATTATATGATATTTATATATTCACATATTAAGTACAACTGATATATTATGGGGAAGATGTCATGGATGAATAATGGAGTGTAAATTTTCACATAAAACTAAGAGACTTGTATGATATGGGTGACGAAGTGGAATATTTTATCTCTAATGTTGAATCCGAAAAACAATAAGAAACTGACTTATTTTTTCATCATGATATTGAGAATATTAGTCTTGTATGTGTGGTTGAAGTATATGAAGTAATGATGGAGTAAGATGACCTCATGATTGAAGGAAAAATGACTGATTGGGTAGTCATCCATTAACTTATCAACCAACTAGGTTATATGTTATTCATTTTTAGTAATACTGTTATGTTAAATTTTTTAAATAAATTTTTATGCATGAGTTATTTTTAAAAAAAATTAAATGTTACATTTGTTTTCATGTGCATTCATTAATTATCATACCAATGTATATATTTTTTTCATTACTATGCCTATGTTATCGTTTCTAAACATCATAATTTTCATGATTTATTTAAAATATATGTTTTTAAGTTATTTTTACTTATTCTAATGATTGGAATTCCAAGGATGAAATGTTTTACTAATCCTTTTAGAATACTAGTTAACCTTCCCTCGACTACATATATAACTGATGATCCATCGATCTACCTCTATATTGTATTTAGGACACCCTTTGTCTGATACTGATTAGGGATTTCCACACCCTCCATCTCCCTCCTATTAACATTTGACACATCCTTCATCTCATTGCCATTAAAATCCTGCACATTTCCTCCCAGTTTAACAGGCTTAGTACATGGAGACTCTATAGTGATTGAATAGGTTTTCACCCCTCTTTTTTCTTGAGGATATTGATGGGTTACAATTATATGAACCAATTTTAAGGAGAATAAAATATTGAACTATTTTATAACAATAACAATTTTTTCATAAAATATGGAATCAATGTTATTATCAAGACAAATATTTCCAATCTAATGTCTGGAACTTGAATGCATTGCAGATAATTTTCCTCTTCGATTGTTATGGGTTCCCCACATATGATTCTGAAGGATTATTCGACACAATTATAGGATAGTTGGTAGCTGAGATAATTACCCTTCCAATTAAATGTTCTGACTAGAGGCATATGCCACAATCTTGGAAGAAAAAAGTTTTTAGTTCCATGATAAATGTAATTTTAATTAAATATACCTAATTGAATTCCATTATAAAATTAAATTCTAATATTTTAAAAATGAATCACTTTTTATAGATGTTATTCAAATTTATAATTGTCGATCTAATCGCATAAAAGTGGATATTGAAAAATTTGGGAAAGAATTATTTTTAATAGATATTATTGAATGAATTCAATGATTAATCATTGAACACTCAAAAGAATCATGATAGAGTACTTAAAGAGGTACCTAGAGAGTAGTATAAGGTGTTTGTTGATAGCCATCATTATGAGAAGCAAATGTTATTGTAAAATATACTAATATATTAACCTGATGTTACATATATACATGCATATGACAGAGAGAATACATTTAATAAATTACTATTATATTACATGTTATTTTTTAGGTTTTTTCATGAAAAAATGTATCAAGTATAGATAAATAGTTCAACCCCCACAGTATTGGTTCAATCAATTTTTTTGAAGAAACAAATCAACAGTAGTAAATTTTTCATCAGTTTAAATATATACAAAATAATATTAACTATTTCATATATCAAATTGTTGATTTACTTTTTTTTAATGTAGTCAATGAATTTTGGGTACCATGTCTCTTCATAAAACTTCGGTTAGATGTTCATATGGAATATTATGGGAGCTGTGTGAATTATTCTTCCAAAGGAATTAGGGTATGATATTCATTTTAATTTTAAAAAACTATTATTAATTTTCACTTTTATAATAATCATTTATTTTAATTAGAATGATATTTTATTTATAGGTAATAATAAAATAACTATCATATGCTAATTCTTGACAGCCTTTCTTAGTCCCCCAGGATGATCTAGTTGGTCATGTCCTTGGGAAGGAGAATCCTGGTTCCATGTGTGGGATTTGTTGGGGAACATTACCATATAATGTCTTTTTAAGGTCACAATGGATTTTGAAACCATCTAAATTTGGATGTAGTTACTCCTTACCTCAAGATACTCGAAGGTGGTTAATTACAATGAAAATAATAATTCACCAATAATGGAGAAAAATCCCACAATAGGGGGATTATATACAGATGTAGGATGTGAATTCCATTTCTCAAGAAAAATAATGGATGAGTTATATAAAAGGATGATTGGATTTGTCACCAATGATATTATGCCAATGGATGGTTTGAGTGAGTAGGTAAATCAAACAAGTTCATAATCATTTATTGTAAAAAAAAATATTGGTTTTTTGGTTTAAATTTAAATACACAAAACTAATTTATTTAAAAAAAATTATACAGGTTTCGGTATCTGGGAGTGGAGATGGAGATTAAGACGATGCTGATTTTAGATCATCTGGTAGTGATGGTGGTGGACTTTGGAGTCAGTGATGGTGATGTGTAACAAAAAGTTTGAACGACTGACATAATGATATGATGATTGAGAGACCATGTTGTGGTTTGATTTAGGAGATATCTATATTTCACTTACATTACCTGAAATATATATGATTGTATTATTTTCTATATTTTCATATGAGGTTCCCTTATATTTTGTAAGCTCTTTTGAGTAATTTTTTAAATGATTCTACATAATGCATTCCATTATAGTTTGATGTATTTGTTATTTTTCTAGAATGTTATATTATTTTTATGATGGGTAGTGTATGATTAGATTGATGAAATAATGGATTTTAATAGACTCATTTTAGATGGGTGAGTTAGGTTGTAACATATAATGAGGAGGTTAGAATTATGCCATTGGTGTATAAGATTTCAGTTTTATCCATTGTTTCTTATGATTTTGAAGATATGCTTGCTATATTGGGGGTGTTGTGTAGTTTCTAGAGTGAATGTGGGGCTGTGGTAGTATTTATGGAATAATAGAGAAAAGGTCGACGAGATTATGGGGGATTAGTTCATTATTGTCTTATTATGTGGAAGCCTTGTTATAGTAAACCATATTTTTTATTTATTTATATCACCACATGAGTAAGACTAAATGAATAGTTCATGTTGTAATTGTTTATTCTCAATTTCTATTGTAATAATTTATATATAATAATTTGTTATCCACTCAAGTAATTATTATATTAGAATGTGGAATAAATTTTTCACGTGTTTTTATTATGTTTTATTTGAAACAACTTTTAATGTTGGGATGTTATTGTTTTTATAATCTCATTATGATTATAATTTTTTTTCAAGTATTATCCACTACATTCATGAGTGTTTTATATCTATTTTAATAATGTGAAATTCTATGTTTTGTAATTTTTTATATTAATATTATTTCTTTCATATTTGTTTATGTTATTTTATTAGGTATCCATCTATTTGGTATAGGTTTTCTATAACTGAACTTTATGTATCTTATTATGATAGAAATACATAGTGGGGGTTTAAAAAGTGACTATATATGTTTAAAAATTTTGACAGTGGTTTAAACCGGAGTTACATATTATTAAATATAACATCTATTTAAATTTCTGAAAAATCCTTGGCAGTTTTGTTAGGAAAACTACCGCTAAAAAATTAAATACCCATCACTAACAAAGGATCTGTGACACTTACCAAAATCACTTCTAAATGGGTGAAATTGATTCAAGTTGGTTTCCAACACTAACTTTATTGGATGTTTTAAAAAACTGCTTCCAAACCATTTGTCGACAGTTTAACCTGCCTCAAGTCCCCTAATTTGCTCAAGTGCGGGTTTAACATTATAAAAAAAATATTGATTACGAGCATAATACAAATAAGGGTATGAGTTTTCAAATTATGGTGATGTGTTTTCACATGATTGGAGATATTGATTTGAATAATAATCAATAATGAATAACATAAATAAATCACAGGTGGTGTACAATTATTACATATATCATAAATTGTATGAAAGCTGGGCTGGTATTCGTTTTCAACATGTAGTGCATCCCACACCATTCTAGAACTCCTAAGCATCTATAATATTTCTTTAATTCTACAAATACCCTGAGAAATGATCTTATTTTAATAATTTATGTTTAATTTTTAATTTTACCAAAATCAATTTCAATCAAGGACTCTATAATGCTACCATTCCCACTAGAAACAACACCATAAATTAGGAACACGTTTTTGTTTCATGCTATATTTAAAAATTTTATAACCTAATGTAGTAGTGGAAAATATGGTGAAAACACTGGGAGAATGTTTCTAATCACTAGTACTATCTGCTTTAATGAATTTGTAAGAAATTGAAAATTTTAGTCTGATTAAAACTAAAATATTAAAAATTAAACAACTCAATGAAGTGACTAAAATCTTTATAGGGAACCAAACTAATCTAATGGAGGTAGGTAGGTCATAATGAAAATTCTAGAGTTGTACAAAACTAATTATATATTATAAAAATAATAACATTCATAATAAAACTAAAAATTAGATGATAAAAACTGTTAATATTCAAATGATAGATATAAATATTATTATTAGATATAATTATATAGATATTAAAATATATACATATAATTTGATATATATATATATATTATATTAGAGACACAATTACACATAAATACAAACACATCACACTCATAAGCTTGATGGCAAGTCATAGCCCTCCTCTAAGGGGAAGCTGACCCACAAAGACCTATTATTTATAATATCACTACAAAAAATAAGGGTAAGGGAAGCGCTTAGGTTTTATCAGTGCTAATAAAAAATCATAGATAAAAGGGGGAATTTTATCAGTGCCAGAAAAAAGTGCTGATAAATATATCATTTATCATCACTAATATTAGTGTTGGTAAATTCCATCCTTTATCAATGATACCAAAAAGCGCTGATAAAAAGGAGACTTTATCAACACTAATAATTGCGCTAATAAATGTTTTTAATAGAAAATATTTTTAATTTATATAAAAATATTTTAATTATATTAAAAAATAATGTTTATATGTATACATTAAATAGAAAAATCTTGTTTATTATGTTAATGTTTTATTTATGTGTATTATGTTTATTATTTTTAGGTATATATTTATTATACATTTATTATACTATATTTTTATAGTAATATTTTTAAAAACTTTTTAATATATATATAAATACATAATATATATATATATATATATGTTTTCAAATTAATGTGTCAATTGATTTGTACGTTCATATTCTCATGAATATGTTCATTGTTTACCCTAATGTTGCCCATATATGCTATTGTACTATACTTGGTGCATTCATTCATTTCCTATATATATGATGATTTATCTACTCATAAGTACTTAAAATGAAGATAAATATATTTAAATAAACAATAAATATATTTATTATATTTAAAAATATAAATATTTATTTATATATAATTATATACTTTTTAAATATATTATATATAATTTTAATTTTATATAACTAATTAAATATAAATATGTTTAATTATTTATAAAATTAATTTTTTAAATGATAAATATATATTTATGAATACCTTTGGAATGTATTTATTTTTAAATATATGCCTTTAATGAATACACACACACACACACATTTAAATACTTTTGAAATTAAAATTAAAATTAATATATCAATTTATAATTATATATTATATATATTTAATTATAATTTAATTTATAAAATTATATATATATATATAATTATAATTCATACACAAACACAAACACATATATACATATAAATATATTTAATTATAATTTAAATTACTAAATTATAATATATATATAATTATATATCTTTATAAAATTATAAATGTAATAAATATGTTGGTTATAATTTTATAATTATGAATAAATGGTTTGTTTTATTAGTTCTAACTAAAAAGCACTGAGAAAACATACATTTATCAGCGCTATTTTAGCAAAGATAAAGATGGGAATTCATCAGCGCTAAAAAAGCACTGATAAAGGCATGTTTTATGAGAACATTGAATTATAGTGTTGATAAAACATACCTTTATCAAAACTTTTTATCTAGCATTGATAAAAGTTTTACTGGGTTTTATAAATAAACCCTTACTTTCTCCTCCTTCCTCGCACCCCTCAATATCTCCCAGAATCCAATTCCTACTGTCGCCTCCTCCTCCTATCCTCCCTCCTCTCCTCCCTCCTCTCTTACCTCCTCTCATACCACATCCTTCTCCTCTACCACTGACTCCTCCACTGCGGCGAACTGGGCTTCGCCGTATGAATCTCCTCCGCCATGGCTCTCTTCCACTGGGGTCTATCCTCTTCCGTGCCTCTCCTTCACCATGGCTCTCCTCGGCCATTTCCTCTCCTCTTCCATACATCCCCTCTACCACTACTCTCATACACTACAAATGCACCTCCTCCACATACTGAACCACACCTACGTGATTATTTTTATCCACATTCTTATTGGTTTCACTTATTATAGTTTGATGATGATGCTAATGTTTTGAATTGTATGAGCTAAACGCCCCGCTGAAATTCGTGGATGTTGGTGGTCCTTGTTTTCTCACTAAATGAAAATATGATATATTATATCATTAATTTATTCTTCATTCATGGTATTTTATGTTATGTTTCATGAATATTTTCCTTCAAGAGTTTTGATTTATATGTTTTATTACCCACAAGGATTTATTTTCAAAACCCTTCCAAAATGTGAGAAATATAAAAAGGATATATTCAATATGGGGAATTAGATTGCTATTTTATTCTAAACTCTCTAGAATTTTATTCTCCTATAGTTATATTGGGTAAAATTAAATTTGTCCATACCATATTTTGAATTGTTTGATTTAAAAATCAATAATGAAATGTTGTTTTTCGTCATGGTTATTTAGAAAAATTAAAAATGTTTTTCCATTCATTCAAACATAAAATTTTTATCATCTAGTCCTATTTTTTGTTACTATAATGTATTTTTCAGGATTATATTATTAAATATTCATTTGAAAATTATATTCCTTTAAGGTTTTTCCACATCTTTTATAGAAAAAATTATGTATTTTTTTTTGTTTCTATTATAAAAATTATTTTTAGAAGTAAATGTCTTCAAAGTATTTCAACTTCGATTACCAAAAATGTTATACAGTTCTCAAGTTTCGATTATCAATTAATTTTTTTAAATGTAAACATTTTTAATGTATTCTTAATTCATTTATTTAATACATTATGTATTTTTCAAGTTTGAATTATTAAGGATTCTATTAAAAGTAAATATTTTAAATGTAATTTTTATTTCTCATTTTTCAAACCTTTGTGTCTATTTAATAAAATTTTATTTGGAACTTTTTATAATAATGCTTTTAGTAGTAATATATTTTCTTTCAAAAAAATTTTATTTTTATTTTTACTTAAAAGTTTTAAAAAGTTTTTATAAAAAGTTTTGAATTTTCACTTATATTTGTCATCTTATGATTGTTTTTAAGGTAGTGGTGTTTTAGTCACAATTTATATGTTATAATGATAGGATTTATTTTGAAAAATGATAATTAAAATATTCTATGATTTCTTTCATTTGTGTTATCTGATTTTTTTGAATTATTTTTGAATTATTTTTTCTATTTCAATAATTCTCACTCTTTTTCATTTATCTCCACTAACCTTATTCTCTTCTCTATTTCCCATATGATTCTCCATCTCCCAAGAACTGAAATTAAAATTTCAAGGGGATTTTAGGATTTATGTTTTTTGAGTGGCTTCCATGGAAAGTGACATGTTGTGTATTGGTTAACATTCATTTTAAATTAAGTGTTTCTTTTTTCCTTCCATTATTTTATAATTCATGGACTGTGTATACTTTATAAATTTATTTTCAGTTATTTTATAGTAATGTATGTTTTCATTCATGAAATTACTAATTTCATTATTAAATTATAGGCATTTCATAAGGTTTTTTTCATAATAATTTCATGTACTAATTTTAAATTAGATTAATTTTAGTGAAAAGAATATTTGAAAGGTTTTATAGGGTTATTTGAATTTTTTTATAGTAAATTTAGGTCTCATTCCTTTTTTAGTTTTTCAAATGAATTTTCCATGTGCTAATAGAATGTTTTGGAAAGAAAAAGGTATTTTTTTCAAGTGATTCCAAAATCATGGAAATGATGAGACTTTAAATAAGGAGAGTGAGACTCTACATACTAAGTTGGTTTTCATGTGAAGACCCATTTTTCACATTAAAAAGTAAATGGTTTATTTTTCATGTGACCGTCATTGATTTCCCCTAAACATGTTTCACCAGTTATGGGTTATTGATTATTTATATTACGGATTTATGATGTGAAAAGGTGATGTTATATGTGATGGTGTTGGAGGTGATGTGCGAGACATTTTTTTGTTAATTATCCTAATTTATTTCTCAACTCTATGTTTGTTTGTTTATGGTAAATTGGGTGTCTAGGTGGGAGGTCTTTATTCATGCTACCCTATTGGTACACACACTTCTATGGTGCCCCTAGTTGTGTTTAAGACAAGGCTAGTGGAAAGGTTCCATTTTGATGAGTTACATATGGTTTAATTGGGTGAAAAATGTTATTATAGGATGAAATATATATCACATGTTGGTCCATGTAGTTATAGTGCCGTTTCGGATAATAACACAATAGTATGTAGGGTATATCCCATGACAATTTGTTCCCTTATTGTTGGGTATATCCCATGACATTTTGATCCTTGATTGGAGGTTGTATATAAAGGATTAAATTATTATACTGAATATATCCCCCTTATTCTCATTTTATTTGTTTAACTATTAATATTTATTTTCATTAATATTATATTATTCCTTGATCACATGGTTCCTTTTTTCAGTGTGAATTTATTTTATCCAATTGATATGGGTTCTTTATGAGAAATTGAATATTATATTTTCAAGTGGAAAACAAATTTATGTATTATGAAATGGGTAGTACCAATATTTCCCACCAATTCATTGGGTAAAAGATTATATATATCGTGATATATAAATGTTATGTGAATAGTTTAGTATGTTTATAGGTTCAAAAAGGGTGAGTGTGATTATGTTATGCTCTACTCATAATAACACATGTGAATAAGATAGTTAGTTTCTATGTTCATGGGTGAGTGTGATGGTGTTAATATCTAATCCTAAATTTAAATGTGACTAAGGATTTGAGTAGCCAGTGTGTGGGTTGGAACACTAGAAAAGGAGTTCACTAGCCAGTGATGGGTTGTCATATCCATAAGGTTGATGGGAGGAACAATGAAAAGTAGTGATCAGAGCTAGATAATAATTTTCATGAGACATAAAAGCATGTGTCCATAAATGATTTTCATTGTCTAGATAAATGGAAGTGATAATGGAATCTAGTGATTTTGTTAGGGGTTCACTTTTAAAATGATTCAAGTGTTTTGAAATGTTTATTAAAAAATCATATGTGTTCAAAATTCCCTTTTTTGGTTTTAAATTGCATTAAAATAGTTTAAAAAAGAATTGGGGTTTTGAGAAAGGATGTTTGGAACTAATTGATTTATTTTAAAAAGGGTTTTTTATTTTATAGAGGAATTTGTATAAATGGTTGGTTTTTAATTGGATTTGATCTATGATTTTATAAATAGTTTTTAATGGATATTTAATGTCTATAAATTTTTTTAGCCTTGGTAAATTGTTATATTAATGTTTTGTGTATTTATTTTGTTAAATATTAAAATCACTAAATCAAATGGGATGGTTATAAATAATGAATGGATGGATGCCAATCATCCGATAAAAGGGTACAGATATGGAGGGGAAGAGATCATCTGGTTTACAAATGATCATGCATATGAACCTTCTCAAATCCTTTTTCCGTGTTTACACTGTCATTATTCAAGACAAGTTAGTCCATAGGAGTGGGAAGAAGACTTGATCTATAATGGAATAGATCAAAGTTATAAATTTTGGAATAATTATGGGAAAAAAGAGAATATAGCTAGTGACTTGGATAAAACTATATTTTATAGATCATTTGATATGATTACAGGTGTGGAAAATGAAGAATTCCCAATTGAGGACATGATTATAGATGTTCATGATGATGAAGATGATATTTAGGAAATGAAAAGGATAGTTGAAGATAAAATTTTAAATTTCCCAAAAAATTTTGTGCAGTTAAAGAGTTGTGCAAAGATGCCATTGTACGATGGTTGCACTAAATACACAACATTTTCAGCTATTCTAAAGCTATAAAATTTGAATACAGGCAATAGACAGAGTGACGCCAGTTTTACGGAATTACTTTCTCTTTTAAATGACATGATCCCAGAATATAATGAGCTCCCAAGACTAACATACAATACCAAAAAAATGCTACACATGATGGGTATGATCTATAAAAGAATATACGCCTCCCCGAATGAATGTAAATTGTTTTTTCAAGGACTAAAAATCACTTAGAGATTTCCCAAAGTGTGGTGTTTATAGATATAGGAAAGCTTAAAATGGTCCTATGAAAGTTTCATGGTAGTTTCCAATCATTACATGGTTTAGGCGCCTATATGGAAGTGAGGAGACTGTAGGGAAATTGACGTGTCATGAATATAGAGGAAATAAATATGAAAAACTATGACACCTTTCTATATTCCATGTCAATTGTCGTGTAGTATCCCCACTTCCATTTAGGCACCTAAACCTTGGAATGATTGGAAATTACCATGAAACATTAGTATGAATAGATTTTTTTTTCTTGTATCGAAGAAAAACCACACTTTGGGCATTCACTAAGTGAATTTTCTTCCTTGATAAACAGTATAGAGTCATTAAGAAATGTGTGTATTATTTCAGAGATCATACCCATAAAGCATCGCATTTATTTGGCATCTCATGTTCAGCTAGGGAGCTCATTATCTTATAATAGAATGTCATTCAATAGAGCTAGTAATTCCATAAACCTGTCATTACTCCATTTATTGCCTTATTTGAAATTAGACAGCTTCAAAATGGCAGAAAATGCTGTATATTTAGTGCAACTATCATACGACAGTGACTTTACAAAACTCTTTAACTGCTCAAACAATTTTGGGAAATCACAATATTCATCTTCAACTGTCCTTTTAATTTCCTTAATAAAATCTTCATTATCATGCACATATGTAATCACATACTCGATTTAGTCTTCTTAATTGTCCATACTTGTAATCATATCAAATAATCCATTAAATGTAGTGTTATCCCATGTACTAGCTACATTCTCTCTTCCCCATGTTTATTCCAACATTTATAACTTCGTTCTAATATGTGACATATCAAGTGTTCTTCCAAATCCCATGTACTAACTTGTATTGAATAACAATAGTGTAAACATAGAAAAATAGTTTGAGAAGGAGTATATGCATGATCTTTTATAAGCTTTATGAACTCTTCCACTCCATCTTCATACTATTTTTTCAAACAATTGGCATCCATCCATTCTTTATTTATATCCATCCTATTTGATTTAGTGATATTAATTTTCAACTAAATAAACACATAAAATGTTGATATAAAAATTTACCAAGGGAAAAAAAGTTATAGACTATAAATCTCACTTGAAAACTATTTATAAAATAAAAGTTGAAATCCTATAAAAAAACCAAAAATTTATAAAAAAAATCCTCTTTAAAATAACTAACCCTTTTTAAAATAAACCAATTAGTTCCAAACATGCTTTCTAAAAACCCCAATTCTTTCTAAAACAATTTTTAAGCAAATTAAAATGAAATATATGTATGTTGAACACCTATAATTTATTTAGAAATATTACAAAACACTCGAATCATTACAAAAGTGAACCCCTAAAAATTAACTAGATGCCATTATCACATCCCTCTATCTAGAAAATGAAAATCATTGATGGATTAATGAATTATATGTATCATGAAACCCCCTATCTATATGTTATCACTAGAATTTAGTGTTCCTCCCATCAACCTTATGTAATGGCCAACCCATCACTGGTGGGTGAACTCCTTTTCTACTGTTCTGACCCCACAATGGATACTCAAAACCATATTCACATTTAAATTTATGATTTGAGATTAACACCATCACACTCAACCATGAACATAGAAACTTCCTTACTTATTCACATGTATTGTTATGATTAGATCTTAACGGAATAAAACTCACCCTTTTTGTACCAATAGGTTTACTAACCAATTCCCATAAAATTTATATATCCTGATTTATAATATTTTTCCCAATCCATTGGTGGATAATATAGGTACTACCCATCTCATAATAAATAAATTTGTTTTCCACTTGAAAATCAAAAATTCATTATCTCATAAAGAACCCTTGTCAAGTAGAGAAAATAAATTCACAATGAAGAATGGATCCATGTGATCAAGAAAAAATATAATAGTAAAGAAATCCAATATTATTAGTTACAATAATAAAATAAACATATGAGGGATTTAATCAATATAATAATTTATTCCTCTATATAGAAACACCAATCAATGAACAAAATGTCATGGAATATACCCTAGATACTAGTGTGTGATGATCCAAAATGACACTATAACAACACGTACCAACATGTGATATACCAGAAAGATGCAGGCCCAGGCTGAATACCCGGTCCTAATTTTATTTAATAAAGAAAAAAGCAGTACAAAGTACATAGGAAAGAAAGAGAAAACACCCCCAACAACAATGCCACTCAAAAGACATCAAATTCCCCATCATCACAACCATCCTAGTCATCTGGATCTGTTGATTCCCACTCATATGGAGCATATTGGTTGAGCATATTGATGTATTTCTCCCTAAGACCTAACTCCCTTTCAGACAGAGATGTCCTAGACACTGCCTTATTCTGTCCCTTCTTTGTGTTTACTTCCTTCCCATTTCCAATTTTGGTAGAGGACCTCGTAGACACCGTCTTCGGCATGTTGGAGTTGTCTTTTCTAGGTTTCTTCTATTTTGTATCAGTCCCGGTTCCCATATTACCATTCCCATTACCAGATGTTCCTTTCTATTATACCATACTTAACTCATCATAATGGATACTTCCCACTAGAGTTGTCTTAAACACAACTAGTGGGACCATATAAGTGTGTGTACCAACTAGGGTAGCATGAATCAAGGCCTCCCACCTAGACACCCAAGTTACTATAAAGAAAAAACTATGGAGGTGAGAAAGATATCAATATAATTACCAAAAAAATGTCCCTCACCTCACCTCCAAAACCACCTCATATAACATCCCATTTTCAAATCATACATCCACCATATAAATAATCAATAACCCATAACTCGTGAAACTAGTATAGGGTAAATCCTTAAGGGTCACATAAGAAATTAACCATTTACATTTTAAAGTGGAAAATGGGTATTCATATGAAAACCAACTTAGTATGTAGAGTCTCAATCCCCTTCTTTAAAGTCTCATCATTTCAATGATTTTGGAAGCACAAGAAAAAAAATCCCTTTTTCTTTATAAAACATTATCCATGAACATGGAAAATTCCTTTTAAAACCCAAAAAAATCATAGGATCTAAATTTATTATAAAAAAATTTAAATGACCCTCTGAGCCTTTTCAAATATTCTTTTCATGAGAATTAATCTACTTTAAAAATCGTACTTGAAATTATTATGAAAAACCACTTATACCAAGCCTATAATTTATTAAATTAATTTATATTTTCACCTAAGAACCCATACATTACTATACATTAATTAAAAATAAATTTATAAAGTATACACATTCCATGAATTATAAAATAAAGGAAGTGAAAAGAAACACATACTCTAAACTGAATGGTAACCAATACACATCATGTCCCTTTCTATAGAAAACACTCAAAAAACTCAAATCCCTAAATACCCGTGAATAATGAATTTTTGTTCCTAGGTGAAGGAGAAAACTATAGGAAATCGATAATAGAAGAGGGATTGGAGAGATAAAGGAGAAAGAATGGGAAGAATGTTTTAAATGGAAGCATAATTGTTTTCTTAAATAATTTAGAACAAAAATCAAATAACATGAACTTAAAAAATCATATAATATTTTAATTCTCATTTTCCAAATTAAATCATAACATAATAACATATAAATTGTGACAAAAATATCACTACATGGAAAATAATCCTTAGATGATAAATATATGTGAAAATACAAAACATTAAACAAAAACTTTTTAAAACATTGAATTGAACATTATATTTAATTTTTTTATGGGAAATAGATTACTATTGAAAAAATTATTACAAATAGTTCCCAATAAAAAGTTATTAAATAGATACAAAGAATTTAAAAATGAGAAGTAAAAATACTTAAAAATGTTTAATTTTATTATAATCCATAACAATTCAAACTTGAAAATTACATATAGTATTAAATAAATGAAGTAAAAATATATTGATAAAATTTACGTTTAAAAACATTTATCATTAATGGAAACTTGAAAAAGGTATAACGTTTTTAGTAAAGGATGTTTAGATACTTTGAAGCCTTTTACTATTTAAAATAATTTTTTTAATAGAAACATAAAAAATACATAAGGTTTTCTATAAACTAAGTGAAAACACATTGAAGAAATTTAATTTTCAAATGAATATTTATTAATATAGTCTTGAAAAATATATAAGATTAAAAAATAGGAGTGAATGATAATTTTTTTTGAATGTATGGAAAATCATTTTGAATTTTTTAAAATTACCCTGATGAAAACCCACATTTCATTGAATATTTTTTAATTAACAAAGCCAAAATATGGTGTAAGAAAATTTATTTTTTACTAAATATAACTAGAGTAGAAGATAATACTAGATTATTTAGAATTAAAGAGCAATCGAATTCCACATATTGAATATCACATTTTAGAGGTCTCACTTTTTTGGATGTATGATGAAAATAAATCCTTATGGGTCACGAAACATATAAATAAAAACTTTTGATGGAGAATAGTCATGAAAAATAATATAGAATAACATGAATGAAGAATTAATTAATGATATAATATATCATATTGTCATTTAGTGTGCAAACCAGGATCACCGTTGACCATGATTTTCAGTGGGGAATTTAGCTCATACAATTCGCAACATCACCATCAATATCAAACTCTCACAAGTGAACCAAATGAGAATGAAGAGAAAACTAATTATATAGGTGTGGTCCATTATATAGCGGAGGTGTGTTTGCGGCGAAGGAGAGGCACAATGGAGGATAGGCATGATGGAGGAGAGTCACTGGTGGAGGGGCATGGCAGAGCAAAGCTGCGTGACAAAGTTCAGTTCACAGCGGTAAAGGAGTTAGTGATAGAGGAGGAGGAGGAGGTAGGAGAGGAGGTAGGAGAGGAGGGAGGTGTGGAGGGAGGAGAGGAAGCGGTGGCAGTAGTTACAGGACTGGCTTCCGCAAGAGCATGAGGGGAGCAAGGAAGGAGGAGAAAGTTAGGGCTTATTTATAAATCTCGGCATCACTTTTATCAGTTCTAGATAAAAATAACTAATAAAAGTATGTTTTATAATTGCTACAATTGAAAGTGATGATAAAATATGCCTTTATCAGCTCTTTTTTAACACGGATAAAGGCCCATCTATATTAGCACAAAAACACATTGATAAATGTATGTTTTATTAGCACTTTTTAATTAGTGCTCATAAACCATACCCTTTATTCATAATTATAAAATTGTAAAAAATATATTTATTACATTTATAATTTTATAAATATATTTAATTAATATATTTATTAAAATTTAAAAATTTAAATTATAAATATAATTATCTATATATTTATATTTTTGTTTTTGTATAAATTATAATTATATATATATATATAATTTTAAAATATAAATTATAATTAAATATATATAAATATATAAATATAAATTGATATATTAATTTTATTTTCAATTTAATATTTATTTAAATAAATATAAATATCTATATATGTTTGTGTCTGTGTATATATTCACTAAAGGCAAATATTTATAAATAAATATGTTAAAAAGGTATTCATAAATACATATTTATAATTTTAAAAAATATTTTGTAATTTTATAATTATTAAAACATATTTATATAAAATTATTTATATATAATTATAATTATATATAAAATATTTTAAAATTATATAATTATATATAATTTAATATTTATATTTTTAAATATAATAAATAAATTTATTGTTTATTTAAATATATTTATCACTATTTTAAGTATTTATGAGAAGATAGAGCTTTATACATATAAGAAATGAATTATATCACCATGTATAATACTATATTATATATGTCCAAAATTATGGTATACCCTGAACATATTCATGAGAATATGAAACTACACATCAATTGACACATTCATTTGGAGACATAAATTTATTTAAATATATATAAATATTTAATAAGTATATATATATATATACTAAAAAGTATTTACATCTAATATTATAATCATATAGTATATTAAATATATAATAAAGATATATCTAAAACGAATAAATATAATAAACATAAATAAAACATAAACAAAATAAACATAATAAAAATGCATATTTTAT